>CM038219.1:76664616-79504044 GCA_021442155.1 Cymbidium sinense | reverse complement strand
AATAAGGTTTCTTGTCAGACATTAATGCTTTATGTAGAAGTGAAACATTCTAATACTACCTCCATAGTAGCAGAACCTTTGGTAAGGCACCCAAATATTCCATCAAATCATACACAAAAATTCATTTTACCTGCTACAATTACAACACAGAAGATTTAAGGAATTGAATTCATGGTAATTTGTTGTCTCACATAAGTTAATTTTGATTCTACTTTCATCTATTGTATACAAACTTTACTAATTATGTGTAACATAAAGTTCTGAATCAATAGTGAATGCTGCCTTTCATTCATATGAACAAATTATGGCATCTTCTAGTGCAGATGAGTAATGAGATCATGAAGAGTGACTCAAGTAGTGCATTTGAGCACAGTGATAGTGACAATGACTTTTCAACTGGCCTACCAACTATAACTGATAATATTGCTAGTCATGATCTTTTAAAAAATTATTTTTTCAGAAATATTGAACAGGAAAGTCAGTTGATTTTCTAATGATTATGTGCATATTTGTCAAATGATAAGAAAATGGGATGAGGAGGTTATTTTTGATTGACTATATGATAGCAATTTATTATCTGATGATGTTGACATTCTAGGTGAACTTATTGAAGGCTATTGACCTCACTTTTGGAGTGAGGATTGATCCCTCACATCTTAAATTTAGGAGCCTTCTAGACACTTATACTTCTTAAGTGCTAGGATACTTCTAGTAATTAAGGGAACACTAAACCCAGGCTTAGAGACTTATAGGGTAGAATCCTAAACCTAGAGTTTAGCTTAGGACAAGTAGGTTTCACCTATCCTAAGGCTTAAACCAAGACTCATGGCCATTAACTAACCCAAACTTAAGCTCATGTGATTGGAGCTAAACCAACTCAAACATATTCAAGTAATCTTAATTGAATTTGGTTTTCCAATCCAAGCTCCAAGCCAAATTAACTTGGGCCTTAACCCAAGTTAACCCACCATAGTCCTATAACTCTATTCAAACCCATTCAAGGAAACTAAATCCAATTTAATTTTTCAATCACTTTAATTATTCAATAAATCATTTTAAACTACTCCAACACTTGCAATCAAGCTAATTGAATTAAGTGAATTTGATCAACCAAAGTTAACTCATTTGACTTAAAAGGTTCAAATGAGCTAAAACCCAATCAAGCCCAAATGAATTACAATAAAAGCCACCAATCAACTTCAAATTCACCATTGAATACATCCCAATCCATAACTCCAATCGGTCCAAGTTGACTTCACCAAGCCACTTGACCCAAAGTGACCTAAAAGGCTTAATTAAGTTAAATTCTAATCAAACTCCCATTGGATCAAACCAACCCATCCAATCTCTTTATTGATGATTATAGGAACCTAATTAAGCCAATTTGGCCCTTTGACTCAAGTTAACCCAATTTGACCTAAAGGGTCAAATTGAACCAAACCAAATCCTAAACCAAATTGATTGAAACTAATGCTTCTAATTAGTCACCAATTAAATATTGAACATGATCCAACCTTCAATTAGACCTAATTGGGTTAACCCAACTCAGTTAACCTACTTAGCTCAATTTGATTTAAAAGGTCAAATTGAATCAAATCATTTCTAATCTAAATCAATTCAAATTAAATCTTCTAATTAATCACCAATGATCAATTGAACATAAACCTAACCCATGCTTAAATCAATTTGGCAAATTTGGTCAAATTGGTCAACATGACCCATTTGACCCAAATTGAACATATGAACCAAGTCCAAATCTAACCCAGATTGAATCAAAATAATTGTAGTAACTCATTCTGAATGACCAACTAAACTTATCCAAGCTCTCACTTTGACCCAATTTGGTCAAAATGATCAACTCTACATGAGTCAAATTGAGCCAAACCAAACCAAGTCCAACCCTAACCAAACTTGGCATGACTCATCCTTCAATCACCATGGACCTACCCAAGTGGACCCAACCCATGGTGAACCCGAGTTGGTTCAAACCCATTGCAAATGAGAAAAATTCCTATTTGGATGTGTTCTCCAACTTCCCTTGGCAACCACCTTTGGCCCTTCTTGGACAAGGACCACTGACAACCTAACCAAAGGTTATTGGGTTCAGCTTTTGGCCAAGAGAGGGTGAGTTCACACATAAGCTACCATTGGTCCACCTAAAGAGAAGTGTACACTCTATGGTAGCCCACTATACTCCCTCAGCCTCTCACACACATCCCCCTCAATAGTCTCCTTCCACCTCCGTCCACCAACTCTTGCCGGATGGCTTCCAAAGGCTAAGTTGATCTTAGCCTCTCATTCAAGTGTGGAGACGAGTATACTCCTACTATCCATTCAAACTCATTAGAGACCTTCCTCAGAGCATTCCCTGAGCTCCCCAACACTAGTGAGACCAAGCTCCCTTCAGACCCGAGAGCCCTGTCCATCCAACCTCACCAAATCTCCACCAAAGCTAAATTCACTTTCCCACACCATCACCATGCTTCATAGATCCAAAATGAATTATTTCCAAAGCGATTCAACCCCCAGAAGGCATCCCTAGACCAACTATAGTGAGATTTACAGTGGAGTTTGGTCCACGGATCGATCGTGGGGAGGCGAGATCTTCTCAATAGAGTTACATCTCTTCAAGACAAAGCTACCTCAGTCATTGGACATCTAGTCTATAGCTCCAGTAAGGTAAAAATCTGGCAACCATAGTTTTGACTATTAGGTGTTAGTCCTTTTTGAAGTGAATCATGTTTTCGTGTGATCACCGCCATAAGATCTCTTTAGATGTCTTCTCTTATCATTATATAGTTGATCCCATCGTCGAATGAGCTCCAATAAGCTCGGCTGAAGCGGTGGAAGGTAGACAGTGTCCATCTTCTAATGCTCATGGCATGATGGATCATCGGCTGTTAGTTTCACATGATTAGAATGGACGATCATGATTAATCACATTAGAAATCTCAATTTAATCCCTTCAAAATTATGAGGTTTTAACTTGGAGCTATAAGATCACCATGAAAATCTTAGGGGATACTTATTGAAGTGATCAGGTGTGGCAATGAGGTATGATGTATCATCTTCGAAGATGAAAATATCACCCTATAATGGACCTAATCACCTAATAAAGACTCTTGAGGTCGATGGGTCAACGTATATACCAAAGATCTTTCTCCTACTTTACATAGAGAAGTAAAATAGAATTTATTTTATGCTGGATTCTTTAGTTTTTTATGGAAGCAAGCTTCCATAGGTAATTGCATCTTATGAAATAGGAATTTTCTAAGAACACTCTTGATTAAAGTAGCAAATAAGTATCTCTAAAGATTTCAAAGCTAGACTATTAGAGGATTAGGTATTTATTGAAATTAAATGGGAGAGTTCAAATATGAAGACTTATTTATAGATTCCAAAGGAGAATAAATATAAAGCACCCATGACACTAGGAAGCCTAGTAATGCTTCAATCTACCCAATAATGAGGATTTACATATTTAAAAGATAGAATTTACATTTATTTAAGTTGGAATTTTATTAGAATGCTAAGGCTTATAGTCCATCAAACCAAGATTATGAAAATACCTAAGAGGTGAGGACATATACTCCTAGTTTGAAGGAAATAAGTAGCCTCAGAACCTAAATCTAAAATATTTTAGCATAAGCTAGAAACACGACCTAAGTCTGATCTTAAAAATATGACATAATAGTTTACCTCCACATGAAAGAATTGACACATTATGACTCTTCTGGACTTACAACTGCCTAGAGTAGCCTCCAACTTACACCTTATACAATTTAAAATCATGTGTGCCAGTCTTAAATAGAAGCAGATAGCTAGGCTGTTATTTAATTAGGAAGGAAGCTAGAATCTTAAACTCATTCCCTAAGAGACTAGATCATGATTTATATGAAGATATGACTTAGACTAATGCAAAAATTACAACTTTTAAAACCATTTTGACACAATCATTTTGGACCAAGGCTTGGGACAATTATGCCTACATGCATGATGAAGTAGAGTTGTGTGCTAAATCAATTAGAGGAGGTATTCTACACCATAAGGGATCATCCTCAAAGGTTAAGCATATCCCTTATCGTGCTAAAGTGGACACCCCCGTATTCAAGAGTGGCATAATATGAGATACATTGTGTGATGACATACGACATACAACTAAAGAGTTTATAAATCTTTTATTTATCTTGATTAAGAGCCTAGGCTTTAAAATGAGAATATGAGTCATATTAAAATTTAGTTATGAATTTTTAGTGATGATAAAAAATTTAATTTTATCCCAATGCATTTAGGCCACACATCAAATCATCACACTTTAAGAAACCTGTGAAAAATATGCCATTTTTAGTGCACAAACTAAATATAACAAAGCAAACCACGAGAATTTTGTAAAAGAATAAAAGGACGGTGCAATTAGGTAGTGACTTCTACCCTTATACAACCCGGATTATAATTAAAATTTTACAAATAAAATAAATGTTATGGGGATCTTCAATCTTGCACTCCTCGTTTCTTTTCCTTGGATTGGTTTGCTCCAAGCTTCACAGGGCCTCTCAAGGCTTTGCCTTCTAGCCACTGTTCATCCTAAATCCCATAACACTAATCCTAATTCTATTTACAAAAATTACATATTTATGAAAAATAAAATCTAACTACACCTGCAAAATAGTGGGTAGTTAAATGAGCATATGAGATAAGCAATTGTATCTCACATATTTGGACTTAACACCCTACACTTGGGTAGTCTTGCCCATCTATCCTAATTAAATTATACTTAGAGAATAAGCAGCACCTACAAGTAAGAACATTTATATTTATTTATTATTACGATAGCTCCTTTTAGCATAATCTATTGTAGAAAACATCATTAGGCTACCATAGACCTAACATATAGTCTACGTACAAACAATCCTAATATTCAGTCTAAAATATTACATCATAAAATAAAATATTACACCATAGCATACACTAGCCTAACCTAAGACTAGAATTGGTGACCTAGCATTCTAATGTGTGTGCTAAGGTTTGGTGTGGTATGTCTCAACTAAGCTTCAAGTATGATTATCTAAGGTTTAGAATATTTAAGTTAAACATTAGGGAGGTTTCAATTCAAATCATTGAAATAATTAATTAATTTTGATTTACACTTTCTTGTTTCATTTTATGCTTACTAAATATCTAATTATTATAAAGAAAAGAAAGGAGTTTGACCCCCCTTCATCCCTATCCTAAGTTATTTTTTAAAGGGATATTATTATGACTTTAGTTTCTTTAGGGAATTATTTATTAAACATTTTTTTTATTAAGCATAAGTTTGGGTTAGTCTTAAAGAATTTTATTCAAGCATAAAAGGCATCTTAGGATTAATAAAATTGAATCACTATTACATGGATAACATTCTACCACTTCTTTTCATCATTAATATCATACACATTTCTTCATTTTTTTTATTACTCATGATACTTGCTTTAATACATATACTTATACATACAATACATATTTATATTTTACACACTTGATGATTCTTAATGCATGTATTTTGGTAGAAAATAAAGATTTCATTCCTTAGTTACACATATATAAACATGCATTAAAGATTTAAGCAAGTATGTGCTGTTGTTAAACTAGGGAAGTGACATTATCTAAGACCTCCTTGGGGCTAGTTAAAGCTTAGTATTATATAAATAAAAATCATGAGAAGATTATATAAGAGCAAATATTTTATTTCTATAAAGCAAAGTTCTAACCCAAATTCTAGCACATGCATACACACAAATGAAATTAAGCAAGCACATTGAAACTAGAAACTAGAGAAGTGAAATTATTTAAGACCTCCTTGGGGCTACTTAAAGTCTCGTGTTCCCAGGATGTACATACCATATACTTGCCAATTCCAAACATATGTAAACACAAACATGAATTATGAGAATAAAATAATCCTTTACCATGTTTAAATTATGAATAAATGTAAACTTTATTGAACATTTATAACCAACATTAACTTAAAATTTACATCATTAGCTTATAGTTTTGAAATTAATTTGGGATTTATTAGTGATAATAGCCACACTATATAATAATATTTACCCAACACATGCAACATAAATATAACCATATTCTTTTGATTCTTCTTTTCTTTTGGAAAACATGAACATGTGAAACAAATGACATGCAAATTTATAATGATTGAAAATAAATAACTAAACATTGCCACATAATACATTCAACTACATTAAGTCCTCAAGATAATCAAACCAAATAAAGATTCTTTAAGATTAACCAAAGTTCTTATAAGATTTGACGTTGATGTTTGAGTTATTAAAACTTAAGGAGGAGAGATGACACTTAGAATTTACCCCATCCCATGTTGGTGACTTGATGTGTTTAAAGAAAACAATTAAGTAAGTTTTATGGATTGATTAGGTTCAAGTGATTAAGCACATCAATTTAATTACCCTTCCCAAAACTTCTTTAATTTAATTAACTACTTGATAATGAGCCTCCAATTATATACTTTTGGGAAAATAAAGTTTGCAATGCACCTAATGGAATCTAATGCAATTTGGCTCATATTTAAGAGTTAATTAGATTAAATAAGGAAAGAATCTAAGTTAGGTACTCTTATGATTTTTCTATACCAATAGGTTAACCATAATTTCCTTAATAACTTTATGTTATTAAACACATAAAGGGAAAATTGATGGATTGTATTTGAATTATCTGAACCAATCATTACTCTTGTTTGATTTTTTGTCATTAATTTTCTTAATTAATCCATAATTATTACATGTGTTAATTAACCCTCCTAAAGAAAAATATTTAGAAAAATAATTAGGAAAGAGGTCCTAATTATTTCTCCTCACTATTCCCATTATTCATAATGATTAATTATAATGAATTATTTAATTTTCACTATTTATCAATATTGATAATTATTAAATTAATTAATGATAATAATCAGGATTGAAATTTCAAATTCTATAAATTACATGGCCAACAATTCTAAGAAAATTATTGGAGGCAAAGGATATCCCTTCGAATCATCCCACCAAATTTGGGATAAATTAGACAAGTAATTAAGCTTTAATTATTATAATTATCCGAGCTTTAGATCTTAATTAAACACTATTCACTAGACAAGGATTTTATTTTCTAAATTTTCCTCTATCTAACATTTCCAAAATGGGTTTATTGATATTTTTTAGAATTTTCTACAATTAGTAATAATTTTTTGAAGTTCTAACCATTTAATCAGAATTTTTAAAGCCTAATTAATCCTTTAAACTGTCAGGGCCACGTGGATGCTGATGCCACTACGCTTTCCATGTTGCACCATGGTGTTGGTTATTTAAATTGTCTGACGTGACAACTAACTCAGCGAAGCTAGACACGATTAATCCCATGATTTCAAAAGGATTAAATTGAATTTTCAAACGTGGTTAATCATGTCTGTCCATTCTAATCATGTGGAACAGACGACTGATGATCCATCATCCCACGAGCATTAGAGGAGGGACATCATCTGCCTTCTGCCTCTCAATCCAAGCTTACTATAGCTCATTCGATGGTGAAATTGACTCTAAAATGATCAGGGAATGAATCTAAAGATATCTTATGGTGAAAATTGCACGAAAACATAGTTCACTTTTACTAACACCTTGGGACTATGGTTGCCAAATTTCCTCTTGAGAAGGTCACAAGCTGCCTCCCCGCCGATTACTTTGTGGACCAAACGTTACCACAAAGCTCACTAGAGTTGGTCTTGAGATAACTTTTAGTGATCGAATCACTCAAGAAGTGATTCATTTCAGTTCTTCAGAGTGAGATGAAGGCGTGGGAAGAGTTAATTTGGGTTGATGGAGATTTTAAAAACTTAGACAGACTGTGCTCTCAGGTTTGAGTAGGGGCTAGTCTCGCCGAAGGTGGAATGCACGAAGTGCTTGGGAGAGGGTATGGGACTATGTGGAATGCTCTGAGGAAGGTCTCTCTTGAGTTTGAATCCATAGGGAGGAGTATACTCTCCTCCCTAGCTGAACCAAAGGATGAGGTTGGTTCAACCTTTGGCACCGTCCACAGGTGGGTGGTAGGAGATGGGGACTGGTGGATGAGTGAGATCTTTGAGTGTAGTGGCCTGGGGTATGTACCTCCCTTAGGTAGACTAATGGGTATCCATGGGTGAACTCACCCTCTCTTGGCCAAAGGTTGAGCTTAATATCCTTGGGTTAGGTTGGGTTAGTGGTCCTCTTGTCCAAGAAAATCCAAAGGTGGCTACCAAGGGTAAGTGGAGAACCCATCCATGGAGATCTTATCTCATTTGGGTGGCTTGGTTCAAAAGTTTTGACCCAAATTGGGTTCACCATGGGTTGGGACCACTTCAGTAGGCCCATGGTGACCCAAGGATGAATCATGCTAAGTTTGACTATGTTTAGGCTTGGTTTGGTTAGCCAATTTGACCCATATGGGTCAAATGGGTCATATTTGGCTAAGTTGACCATTTTGTTGGGTCAATGTAAAGACTTGGGTGAGTTCAATTGGTCATTTTGAGTGAATGAGTGTAATTAGTTTGATTCAATTTTGGTCAGATTTAGGTTTGGCCCAAATGGGTCATGTTGATTAATTTGATGAAATTGGACAAATTGGCTTGAGCAAGGGTGTGGTTTAATTTCAATTGATCATTGGTGATTTATTGGAAGAGTTGATTTGAATTAATTTGGATTATGGAGAGATTTGGTTCAATTAGACCCTTTAGGTCAAATTGGGCTAAGTGGGCTAATTAGGTTAGGTTGACCAAATTGGGTTCAATTGAAGGTTGGGTTATATTTAATATTGGATTAGAGGTGGTTGGAAGCATTGGCTTCAATCAATTTAGTTTTTTATTTGATTTGTCCAATTTGGCCTTTAAGCCAAATTGGGTCAACTGGGTCAAAGGGTCTAATTGGCTTGGTTATGCTCAATTGATTGTAGTGGAGTGTTAAATAATGATCTACAATCATCAATGAAGAAGGATTTGATGGCTTGATTTGATTAAATGAGAGTTTAATTAGAGTTTGACTTAGTTACCTCTCTTAGGTCAATTTAGGTTAAGTGATTTGGTCAAAATAACTTGGACTAATTAAGGTTATGGATGGTTGGGGTGTTCTCAATGATAAATTTGAAGTTGATTGGTGACTTTGGTTGTAATTGATTTAGGCTCAATTGGGTTTTGGCTAATTTGAACGTTTTAGGTCAAATATGCTAGCTTGGGTTGGGTCACCTTCATTTGGTTCAATTGTCTTGATTGCAAGCATTGAAATGGCTTGAAATGATCTAATGAATCATTAGAGAGGTAGAGAGGATTAGGTTGGATTTAGTTTGCTTGAATGGGCTTTGATTGAGTCATAGGGTCATGGTGGAGTTAACTTGGGTTAAGACCCAACTTAATTTGGCTTGGAGCTTGGATTAAAAAATCAAATTCAAGTAATATTAATTGAATAGGTTTGAGGTTGATTGTGTTTCATTTATATGAGTTTAGGTTTGGATGAGTGAATATGTATGAATCTTTGTTTAGGCCATAGGATAGGTAGAACCTACTTATCCTAAGATGGATTCTAAGCTTAGGGTTATGCCTCTAAGTCTCTAAGAAAATCCAAGTGTCTAGAAGGTCCTAGATCTAAGATAAGAAAGATTAATCTTCACTCCAAAAGTGAGGTCAACAATAATGGGATTAATCTCATCGATAAATGGTAACAAAGATGAAATCACTTCCACCATTGTTGAGTCAGCTACCACCTTGGATAATTTAAATAGACAATGCCATGGTGCCATGTGGAAAGCATTGTCACGTCAGTGTCCACGTGACTCTGATGGATTAAAATGATTAATTAAGGTTTAAAAATCTAATTAAATATCCAAAACTTCAAAAAATCATAACTAATTATTAAAAATCCAATAAATGCAAATAAACCCATTTTTGGAAAGCATAAATAGAGGATAATTAAAAATAAATAAAATCTCTAATTAATACTTAATGAAGAGTGCTTAATTAAGATTTGAAGCTCAGGCCAATTACTTTAGTTAAGATTGAATTACTTGACTAATTAATTCCAAATTTGGTGGGATGATTCTAGGGGATGTCCTTTACCTCCCATAATTTTTTTGCAATGATTTATCTTATAGTTTAAAGATTTTAGATTTTCAGCCCTAATTACCCTCTTCAATTAATTAAATAATTATTAAAATTGAAAAATAGTAAAAATTAAGCAATTAGTGTTAATTAATCAATGTAAATAAGGGGATAATAAAGGAATTAATTAGGACTTCTTTCCTAATTATTTTTTCCAAGTGTATTTTCTTAAGAGGGTTTAATTAATGTGTTTAGAAATTAAGAAAAAAATTAAAGAAAAATTAATGATAAAATTAAAATCAAAATCAAAATTGAATTAAATGACTCAAGAACAACCCATTAATCGCTTTATGTGTCTAATAACATAAAGTCATTAAAGAAATTATGATTATCTCATTGGTGTGGAGAAATCATTAGAGTATTTAACTTAAATATTTTTTTCTCTTTTAATTTAATTAACTCTTAAGCATGAGCCTAATTTCATAAGACTTCTTTTGGTGCATTATTGATTTTGTTTTCCCAAAGTATATTATTGCTCATGATGAAGTGGTCAATGAAATTAAAAAAGCTTGGGGAAGGGTAATTAAAATGATGTGATTAATGGCTTGAACTTAATCAACTCATAAAACAAATTTAATTTCTTTCCTTAAACATGTCAAATAACCAACATGAGATGAGGTGAATTCTAAGTATCATTTCTCTTCTTTAGGTTTTAAAAACTTGAGCATTAAAATTAAATCTTATAGAAGATTTAGTTAGTATTAAGGAATGTTTATTTAACTTGATTGTCCTTAGGGTTCAATAAAATTGAGTATGTTATGTGGTAACATTTAATTACTTCCTTTCAATTATTATAAATGCACATGCCATTTATTTCATGCGTTCATATTTTAAAAAGAAAATTAATAGAATATGATTGCATTCAAATCACATGAGTTGGGTAAATGTTATTATATGGTGTGGCTATTACCACTAATAAATCTCAAATTATATCAAAATTACAAGTTAATAATGAATCAAATAATGTGAAATTTAAATCAATGTTTGTTGTAAGTACTCAATAAAATTTTCATTTAGCTGTAACTTAAAGATGTTAATTGATTATTTTATGCTTATATTTACATGTATTTGAATTACCAATTATATAATGGACATCCCATGAATATGAGGCTTTAAGTAGCCCCAAGGATGTCTTAGATAATCTTACTTCCCTAGTTTAACAATGGCACGTACTTGCTTAATTTCATTTATATGTATGCATTTGCTAGAATATAGAGTAAAACTTCTTTTTTCATGCCATTAAACTCTACATAGATAAAAATCTTTTATATAACCTTTGCAAGGTTTTGTTTCTTTGCTCATGTATATGTTTACATATATTTGAATTTAGTAAGTATGTAGTCCGACATCCCGAGAACAGGCTTTAAGTAGCCCTAAGGAGTTCTTAGATAATTTTACTTTCCAAGTTTAACAATGACACATATTTGCTCAATTTCTAATACATATTTGCATATGCTTAGCCATGAGATGAAATCTCTCTTTTCTACTAGATTCATGCATTAACATTCATTAAGTGTGCAGAAAAAAAGGTATCCTGCATGTATATGTATGTATTAAATCAAATATTAAAAAATTGAAAAATGGAAGAATGTGAATATTACTGATAATGAAAAGAAGTAGTGTAATATTATTCATATGTTGGTGATTTAATTTAATTAATCCTAAGATGTCTTTCATGTTTGAATAAGGTTCTTTTAGACTAATCTAAACTCAGGCTCAATAAAAATTCATAAGAGATTCATTAAGAGAACCAAAGCTATAATAATTCGCCTTTAAAAAATAGCTTTGGTTAGGGATGAAGGGGCTAGCCTCTTTCTTCTCTTTATAATAGTTGGATGCTAAGTAAGTATTGAACAAAATGAAAACATGTAAGTGAAGAATCTAATCAAACTACTAAAAGACTTAAAGTGAAATGATTCTTAATGATTAATTTAAACAATTCCAAAACTTTAGACAACCATCCTTCCAAAGCATAACCAGGACATACCACACCAAGCCTTAGCACACACATTATAATAGCAATCACTAATTATAATACTAAGTTAGACCAGTGTATGTTATGGTGATGTGTTTTTGTTTCGTAATGTAATGTTTTAGACTAGATGTTAGGATTATTTGTGCATAGACTGGATGTTAGGCTGTCATTGGCCTAATGATATTTTATGTAGGCAATTGTGCTTAAAGGGCTATTGTAAAAATAAAGCGAATGTGAATGTTCTCATCTATAGGTGCTGCTTATGCCCCTTAGCATGATCCAATTAGGATAGGTGGGCTTGGTTTTAAGTTTAGAGTTCTAAGTCCAATATATATAAAATATAATTGCTTAGTTTGTATGATTATTTAACTAATATCTATTTCACAGGTGCAATTAGATTTCATTTTTTTTTTTATGAAAATGTATTTTTTATAATAGGATTAGGATTAGTGCTATGAGGTTTGGGATGAGTAGTGGTTGGAAGGCAAAGACCTGGGAGGCCCTATGAAGCTTGGAGCAAATAGATCCAAGGAAAAAAATAGAACAAAAGATTGAAGACCCCAATAACATTTATTTTAATTATAACATTCAATTGTAATCCAGGCTGCATAAGGGTAGAGCTCAGCTAGCCAATTTTTTTCCTTTTTCAAGGTGTACGGTGGTACCCAATCGCATCAACATTTTATTCTTTTATGAAATTCAAATGTTCGATTATTGTGTTTAGATTATGCAATATAAATGACATACTTTTTCATAGGTTTCTTAAAATGTGATGATTTGATGTGTGGCCTGGATGTGATAGGAGATAAAAATTTAAATTTGTATCCTCATTAAATAACTCATAAATAAATTATAATGCAATTTATAACCTCACTCTGATGCTTAGGTATTTAAATAAGATAATAAAATATTTAGAAACCCCATAGTTAAATTGTTGTATGCTATAACAACATACATATCATATTGTCTCACTCTTGAATAGAGAGGATCTTCACTCTTGCATGATAAGGGACAAGCATGACCTTTGAGAGTGGTCACTTTTAATGAAAAACCTCTTCTCATAGATTTAGCCCACAACTCAATCTCATTATGCATGTAAGCATAATTGTCCCAAGGCTTGCTCTTAAAATAAATGTGTTAAATGATTTTAAAAACTTGTAAATTTTAACATTTTCTAAGTCATGTTTGCATACCAAAAATTATCTAGTCTTTTAGAGAGTGAGTTTAGGTCTCTAACTTCTTTCATAATTAAATAACAACCTAACTATCTTGCATCTACATATGACTGGCCTACATGGTTTTAAAGTGTAGGAGGTGTTAGCTGGCAGCCACTCCACCTAGTTATAAGTCTAGGAGAGTTTGGATGTGTTCATCCTTTCTTGTGGAGGTGAGCCACTATATCTCATTTTCCCAGAGAGTTAGTCGAGCTTTGAACTGGAGCACTCTAGATTTAGGTTCTGAGGTGGCTCATTTATCTTTTGCTATAAGTATAAGTCCTCACCTCTTATGTATTTCCATAATCTTGTGTTATTGGACTATAAGCCTTAACATTATAATAAGATTCCAACTTAAATAAAAGTAAATTCTCTCTTTCAAAAATATAAAACCTCACCATAGGATAGATTGAAGCACTCACTAGGCTTCCTAGTATCATGGCTGCTTCCTATTCTCCTTTGGAACCTGTGAAGAAGTCTTCATATTCGAACAATCTCATTTGATTTCTAATAACAACCAATTCTTTGATAGTCCAGCCTTGAAATCTTTGGAGATGTTTATTGACTACTTTAATCGAGAGTATTCTTAAAAAATTTCCATATTCTAAGATGTAATTAACTATGGAAGCTTTCTTCCATGGGGAATTAAAGAACCTAGCATAAAATTAACCTTACTTTACTTATCCATGTAAAATAGGGGAAATGTCTCTAGTTTGTATATGTAGACCCATCTACCTTGAGTCCTTGTCAAGTGCTCAAGTCCATTGTAGGATGAAGTTTCAGTCTTTCGAGATAGAACATGATTCCTTAATATCGCACCCGATCACTTCAATAAATACTCCCTAAGATCTATGTGGTGTCCCTATGACTCCAAGTTAAGCCACCAAAAAGGCATATTTTTTTTTGAGTAAAATAAGTCTTCAATTCTCTATCACTGGTTGGTCAATACATAATAATATTAAATTCGAATTAGTTACGACAAATTAGGGAACGACAAATTAGGGAAACTCCATAGTAATTTGTGTACAACACAATAACCTTTATAGAGCATGTCAATGGTATTGTAGTCACAATAAGCGTCTAGGAGGTGCTTAGATGATATCATGAATTAGAGATGATCATATATGCATAAATACATTGATAGGTAATGGCCATTATTAGCCTTCTAAATTTATTGCTTATTTCATTCTACTGTGATAATACATTAAATAGATTTAAAATACAGAGATTATTGGTTGAACAAAATTAAAATTTAATGTCAAGGTATCTTACATGAAAGCTTGGGATGCAAGACATAAGGTTGTAAAAGCAATTTTTGGCAACTGAGAAGAGTCCTACAGGTCGCTCAATATTTTTATGGAAGAAATGAGCTCTATTTTACTAGGTATAATTTATATAATAGAATCAACAACCTTACATCATTTTAAAGATTTTTTTGAGCTTTTGGTCCATCAAATTTGGATTGGGAAGTTGTCGTCCGGTCTTTAGCCTTGATGGTACTTTCTTGCATGGAAAGTATGGTGGAACTTTGTTAATCGCCATTTTAGAATCGATGGTAATAACAGACCATTTCCTCTTACTTTTGCTATTATAGAATCTGAATCAAATAAATTTTGGCTTTAGTTTTTGATTTTCTCCAAAAATGATTCTAGCATTCTATTGACGTGATCTATGTATAATTTTGAGAAACATTATTGTGTGGTTGTAAAGATGTTTTCTCATGGGCGCTCATCGGATTGTTTAAAGCATCTACATGAAAACTTTAGAAAGCCATCGAGAAATGGACATTGGGGATGTCAATTCTATGTTAGAAAATGTATATGGTTTGTAACACCGATGAAGTCCTAACTTTTAAGTCACATGATTGTTAAAATGTCAAAGATGCACACAAATGGCTAGTTGATGGCTTTTGCCAACTGGTCCTTGGGACATGATGGTGGGATGCATTATAGAACCATGATGATTAATGCATCAGACTGTTTCAATTGAGTGCTAAAGAGCATGAGGGGTTTGCCAATTCAAGCTATAATCACTACAATTTATTATAACATCATTTCACTATGTCTAAAGAGGTCAGATAGTGCAATTCGACAGGAAGAGTCAAACATATCTATGTTCATGCAAAGGAGAGGCTTAACATTTTTTAGAGCTAGTCAACATAAACTCTAGAGAGCTGCAAGTGTTTGATATGTCATACAGATCATTTAGAGTTGATCTATTTGCAGATTGAATCTATAGGTGTAGTTCTAATATAATTAAAATATATCATTTACTTTGTGCACATATTATTATAGTATTAGGATATAAAATTTAAATCACTTGGCATACGTATCACAAAATTACACATTACACCTATATAAGAAAACATATGCTACTAAATTTCATACGCTATTAGATCATTGGTGACCAACTTATAATGTCGATCAAGGAAAATTTGAGTTGTTACCATATGATTTTAGAAGGTGGGAAGACACACCAGATTTAGAAATATGATGGATGAGAATAAAAGCAGTAGCATTATGTCATGTATCTTGTACAAAACTATTGGTCATTGCGCCCTTACAATATTAATAGCCAAAGGTATTTCATAACTACAAAGTTTATAACCTCTGTAACAACTTCAGTACACAATTTTAGTAATTTTATTAATC
The DNA here is from genome assembly GCA_021442155.1 of Cymbidium sinense. NCBI lineage: Eukaryota > Viridiplantae > Streptophyta > Magnoliopsida > Asparagales > Orchidaceae > Cymbidium > Cymbidium sinense. The sequence goes on along the minus strand of CM038219.1, from coordinate 79,488,042 downwards.
ATCTCCTTTCTACTACTCATTGTATAATTTGTTTTTTTTCATAGGTATGATAGTTGAAAAGCTGCACCCCCGGCTTTCAGTTAGACGTTGGCATAAGAGGCATGTTAGGGAGGAGAGTGCTATGTCTAACCCACTACCACCGGTCCACCCAACATTGCCGCCATGTGTGGTTTGGCACGCAGACATACGGATACGGTATATTAAGTACTAATAGTATTTTTTTATGTGATTTTGATAAGTGTCTAATTTTTTTAATTTTGGTTCAAATGCGATACTATCTTAAAAGAACTACTAATCTTGAAGGAGTGGTCAATCATTTATCCTAGATTTACATCAGCTTTGTGTCCTGTAGGCCTGGACTATGCTTGTCAATTGCATTACATTCACCTGGATTATCATTTGCTTACTACATTAGTGGTGAGATGGTATTTATAGACCAACACTTTCCACCCAGCTATTGGTGAGATGATAATCACACTTCAGGATGTTGTGATGATTTTGGCATATGTGTTGATGACTTGGTTGTAGGACATATTGTTGTGTGTGAGGGAAGAGATGACATAGGGCTGAATTACTACTAATTATTAAGTCGACATCATATACTAGATGTGGGGTACCATGACCCGAAACAATCCAAACATCACATCCACATTCAATGGGTCGCTCATGTGCATACATGCATGCCATTGAGGTGGCTTAGATGGACATTTTTCAAGGACACATATGTTAACTTCGAGGTTGAGTTCACTGACATCTATGAGCATACATATTTTTCATTATCAAGAGCTTTCAGCTTCCAAACACTTCGGGTTAGAGGTTCATGTGCAGTATCTTCCTCTTCATGAAGACTTTGACACATTTAGTACATTGTTTATGAGAAGAGCAGTTTTAACACATCTTTACCAAGAGTTATTCGAGTTCACTAGGTCAATGCGGGCTAATATGGTTGGTTGCTTACATTTGCTGGTCGATCCACGAAACATCTACATGTGGGAGGCCAACATTGCATATGCCATATCCATGAGAGTTAGATGGACTGAGTATTTGGCACAAATAAATACTACAAGTGCCAACTTCATTTGATTATAATTATGATTGTTCTTATTATGTTGCTTCAATAGGTAGAACAAAAGATATGTGTGGAAAATTCTTGTGGGGAATGTAATCTGTACAAAAATGAACTCAATGGTTTTGTTACACTTCGGTACAAATATTTTAAAAAAATTATATTGCAGATATTTCTGTATTTGTACTTATAGATCTAATCTGATTTGTAACATCAACAGGTTATTTGGGAGCATACACCGACCAGATTAGACAGCACATATAAGACATTTGCTTGGTTGGTGAAGAGATATGGATAGCACGTGTTTTACTTATTGGCTAGAAAAGGGTGGAGTGGTACCTGCTAGATAAAGTTCTTAGTTTACCAACCCACATTGATGTGGCACTTGTTCCCGACTTCAAAAGGGTCGATGGATGTGGAAAAAAAGCTCGGCGGGTTGAGTATCATCAACTTCATATAGCTATGTGGGAGAAGAGGAAAGATCATATAGTTCATATTACAGATGGGAACGAAGACAAAAAGTTTGCAATTAAACAGTATATATCCTAATTTAGATCATGCGTGTCACTTTATTTGTTAAAGGCCACGACAGACTCTCTCACCACATATTACCATAGAGCACCTGTAAAGCGGGCAGATGCAAGTTATTAATATAATAATTCTTTGATTAATGGTTGAGTATCATCAACTTCATGTAACTATGTGGGAGAAGAGGAGATATCACATAGTTCATATTACAAATGGGAACAAAGACAGAAAGTTTGCAATTAGTTAGTATATATCCGATTTAGATAATGCGTGTCACTTTATTTGTTAAAGGCCGACAAACTCTCACCACATATTACCATAGAGAACCCTAGAGTGAGTAGATGCAAGTTATTTCTATAATAATTCTTTGATTAATTATACTCTTTAATTAAAAAATGGCTAACATCTTATTTTTATTTGATGTTAGCACTTCTTGGCCATTGAGGACATCATAGCCCTTCTTCGTCGAGATGATTCGACTTGCAAGGATGTAGATAAATATGAGAATTTTATAAGGATATGAGATTGCATGCATATTAGCGACACCCATCACCGATGTCAAAGGGTGTCTCTCACAAGAGGAGTTTTCTACCCAAGTGACGCACCATTAGACTTAAGTATCGGACCATCTACATACCGATTATGGTACATCCACTTATCACCTAATTCTCAATCTCACTCTATACACGCTTTACCCCTTAGCATATATGTCTCTCCATCATTTTGGATGCCAATGGAAGAATCAGAAGACTATTCTGGTCATCCTTTTGGAGCGACACCACATGTTAATGTACCATAGGTTCAGGAGCATACATTGGAAGGTCACCATCACTTGCATGATCGTCCATGTGCACCTGATCATTACACACCTGGAAGTGGTGCAATTCCATATAGAAAATATTGACGTCGATAGTTCTAGAAGACACATTGCATTATTCATGTACTTTGGACTATGTTATTTCACTTACTATATGTATATTCTATAATTACTTTTATGCTATTCAGAGTATCTGTGTTTCAGATTGCTTTATTGTATTAATTCATGTTTGGTTAGATGTTTATACATTATATTTGCTCTTCAATTATTTTTCAATGACTTGGAAGTGAATGAGTACTTTTAATTGAAACTTTATTGAAACTAAAGTTTAGGAATGTATGTCAATGATTATCTCATAAAATATTCTACACTTTCAAATAGCATAGTCAAGTACATAGATTTTGATGCTTTAGTTATGGATGTTCTTACAAGAAATTTATAGGAGGATGTACCTTGGTTTATGTTGTTTGGTGATGATATTCTTTTTGCGATAAGAGTAGAGAGGGAGTTTAATAAAAACTTGTGTTTTGGAGGTCAACCATAAGATCTAAAGGCTTTTGTTTAAGTAGATTTAAAATCAAATATATAAAATGTAGTTTTCATTTTAGAAGATCTAGTAGTGGGGTTGTGACGTTGGAGATCAAGTGATTAAAAGAGTGAACATTTTAGATATCTTGGGTTGATTTTTCAAAATGATGTGAGATAGATAGGGTGTTATTAGTAGAATTCATGTTGGATGATTGAAGCCGAAGAATGCATCCCACCTATTGTGATAAGAAAAGTACTAATTATACTTAAGAGAAAATATTATAAGATGGTGGTACGACCTGTTATGATTTGTGGACTAGAATGTTGGCCAATTAAAGAGAAGCATAAAATTAAGTATTGCAGAGATGAGGTTGCTGAGGTGAATGAGTGGGAGTGTCTTTACGCTTTGTGACAAAATGCAAAACATATATATATATATATATATATATATATATATATATATATATATATATATATATATGCTCATCGAAAGGTTTAACTCCAATGACAGATAATATTGAGGCATGCCTTAGATAGTTTGGTCACATAAAATATTAAACTTCTGCTCAAAGCCTGCTCAAATCTTACAATTGGGTTGATAAAATTTTTTTAAATATGTTGCAAGCAAGTCACTTATTAAACGGACGATTGGCTTATACATACATGTCGCAGTGACTATCGCCATGTATAATTTGGCGTGGAAAACAAGTCATTCGTCAATTAGGTGACTATACCTATATTAAATTTTTTTAAACATACTTAAATTGCTAATTATGATTTAATTAATACTTATTTTAAAAATTTTATTTAAATAGAATCATCTCATTTAAATAAATATAGAGATAGTTTTTCTGGAAATTTGCTCTGAATGTATTATTTGAGAAAACTGATTCATTCATTAATTTCTCAACAGCATCTGAACCTCTTTTTATGAGCAATACAAACCCAAATTTTTTCTCCTTTTACTTTGCTGATTCCTCTGTCTCTAGCAGTAAATCATATCTAATCACCAAATACTGCTCCAAACCCATTCCTGAGAACTGCTGACTGATTGTCATGGACAAACAAACTCAATCATTGCCACCTCATAATGCTCCTTCAGATTCAGCTGCTTCTGAAAGTAGGAGAATTTTGTTTATTAAATTCAAATCAGTTCCACTTCTTTTGTTCAATGAAGATTCTGTGACTAATATTTTCCTTCCATGACAGATGATCACTCTTCAAGTTTCAAGTGGGCAAACAAAGAAACTCCAGCAAGCAGGAGTCCTTTCACCATCAAAAAGCTTTTTGGATCAAAAATTCAAAGGGAAAGGCGATACTCACCAGGCGAGAGCTTCGGTGACCTGAGGTCACCTATAGTGGTATTAGATGGCCCAGAGGAAATCCATAGTGCTTCAAGTAACTACAATGGTGAAATGAATGAAGGAAAGATTTGGAGGGGACTCTCCACGTTTAAGCTTCTTTTTCCATTGTTCCACACAGTAGAAGATCTGACTGTAAAGGAAATAGGAGATGATTATTTGTCTAGGAACTGTAAGGAACAGAAGCCTTCATGGAGATGTTTCAGCTATGATGAGATCTCACATGCAACTAGAAACTTTCATACTGGTAAATTAACTGACAAACTGTGCTTGTCATATTCATCACATAAGTCACATCCTCGCCAAACTGCGTGGCTTTTGCTGATAAATGCTGAAAGCTTTAAAATGAAGCATTTTAATAATGTTAGATTTCAGTAGTTCTATATCATCATGATGAAGGCTTGATGACAATAATTAATAAAGATATAATGACTACGATACAATGAATTACTTTCTTCAACATATTCAAGTTTGGACCAACTTTAAATTGATTTTAAGTTTACCCGAAATGGAGAATGGCCATTTCTCTATCAAAACCACTAATTGATGTTTACTTCAAGAACCTAATAATGGATTGAATGTAATATAAAATTTAATTATTTATAAACTCATAACATTGAAATCTATGTGAGTAGAGAACTGTGGTCATCCTCACAAAAAAATGAAAATTCATTTCTATATAATATACAGTTTATTAAAATATCAAACCATGCAATATTGAATCAACCTGGCTAAATTTTAAATGATTCATGGACCTATCTTCTACAGATAACTTGGTGGGCAGTGGAGGGTATTCAGAAGTATTCAAAGGAAGTCTCCATGGAATTGAGATAGCAGTGAAGAGACTCCCAAAGGCAACAAAGAAGAAAAGGAGAGAGTTCCTTACAGAACTTGGTATACTTGGTTGGACATGTCTGTCATCCAAACACCACCTCCCTGAAAGGCTGCTGCTTTGAGAATGAATTGCATCTGATCTTTGATTTCTGTCCCAATGGAAGTTTGGCATAGGCCCTGCATGGTTAGACTCCTAACCTCAATTTCATTCTTCTGTTTTACATGTTTTTTTTTTTGCTGGAATGACTCTAATTAGAGGCGTTAAAATGCTCGATGTTTGTAGATAACTCGAATTCGGCTTATTTGTTAAATAATATTAGTGTCAACTACTTTTTAACACATTTACTAAAGGAGTTGAGCAAGAAAAGTAGTTAAGCTCCATATTAATTTTGAAGATGATCAAGTCAGTCTTGATAATCTCATGATCAATTATGCCAATAATTGAGTTAATGAGATATATTTGTTGCTTGAATTTAATATTTACATCTACTAGGGTAGGATTGAATTCAAGCAGCCAATAACAAGATTTGCAATTGAACTTCCTAAAGTGATTTCTTTTAAAGCCTTATGTTAAATATTAAAAAAATAAAACAAAGTTATGAGGAGGATCTAATATTAGAAGCATAAGTTAAGAGCAATATGGTAGACATCAATCAACACAAAATTTAATGCTAATGAGTAGAAGTTATCACTAATATATTTGGAACTCAAATCTTCTTTTATTTTAATGTGAGATTATTTGTCACTCAATATATACGTATAAAGTTCATTTTACTTGCATATTTTACTAAAAACAATCATCATAAACCATTTCATGATGTTTAAAGGGGTATTATGAAAATTACTAACCCTTTCCATATAATTATACCCATAAAGCGAATCATTTTTTATTCATTTGAATTCCATTAGCTTGCTTTGTTGTTTGTGTTATTGTGCTCCACACTAGTAAATAAATTGCAAACAAACAAAATGTGTTATGCTAATTGACAAATTTGAGCTAATTCATGCTTGATACAATAATTTAAAAAAGTTTTCATTTATGCCATATTTGATTCATTTAACCCTAGTTCTAATCTATAGGTAAAGGCAACAAGCTTTCTGAATGGTCTACAAGATACATGATTGCAGTGGAAATAGCGAGAGGCATCCATTACCTTCACAAGGCTGCCCTCACAACATAATCCATAGAGATATCAAGGCCTCAAATGTTCTTCTGGGATCAAATTATGAACAGCAGCTAAAGTTGTATTTATTTGATGCCTATTTAATTGAATGAAAATTAAGATTCTGCATAGAAAAAGATTAATTTTAGAGTTTCAGAACTTGGTGTATTTTGTAGATTTCAAATTTTGGACTCACTAAATGGCTGCCAAAGCAACTGACTCATCACTCTATCAGTCCAATAGAGGGCACGTTTGGGTAAAAGTTTTTTTTTTTCCTTTATTTGATCTATAAGCAAAGCTTCAACTACTGAAAAAAATGGTTCAGAGATATAAAGGCTGTAGGTTTATTTAAATTTAACGAAACATACTCTAAATCATCAAAAACACATATTTTTAGGTTTATAATGCCTTAAAGATGATGCATCATAGAAATAAAATCTTTTCTTGTTAAGGGCCTTTACATGTAGGCTAGATAATTCTTGTTTATTTACACATTCAACGCCTAATCTTTAATTCACATATGTAACAATTAAATCTTTAATATCACATAAAAAAAATATGACTATCAATAACAAATTTAAAGTGAAATGTATCTTTTTACGCATAATAAAGTGTTATATATTTAAATATGAAGTTTAGATATTAGATATGCAAATATATAAAAATTTTGTGGCATGTATATAAATATTCCAATTAGTTCATTTTGTAATTGAAAATAAAAGTTAAACAAAACTTTTGAACTTTAATGAACTTGACCTCGATTCATGTTCGACTCAAAAGTAATCGAAGCAAGTTGGACAAAACTCTATCATGTTGTATAGATGGAAATAAATCTCAAGATATTCCCCAAATTGTTTGCATGTGATCAATTTAATCCTAGAGTATCACATAAATGATATACTCCCCAATAAAATTATTCTCAAGCAAAAAAAATATTCTCTTCATATCTCTTCAAATTCATTCAGAAAATATTGCATCTAAGAACATAATTTCTAACATATTAGTAGAATATGCAACTACATTAAGTATATTCACTAAATAAGGTCAAGAAAAATAGAAGACGACTTAAAAGAAGAAGAGAAGAAATGCTTATCAGTTGTTCATTGAAATAGTTATCTAACGCTAGAGTACTTCATTTATGACATGGTAGATGAGAAGACAGATGTTTTGCCTTCGGCGTCCTGCTTTTTGTGATTGTTACAGTGAAGAAATCAATTGATAGCTCAAAACAAAGTCTACTTGTCTGCATGAGAAAGAACCCATTCATTCCAGGTTCTCTTGATTCTCAAGCACTTTTAATAGCTAAAATAATAGCTTTATGGCCAGGCAAAGCCAATCATGGAGTTTGAAGAATTCACTGAATTGGCCGATCCAAGACTTGGTGATAACTATGACAAAAACTAGCTAAAGAGATTAGTACAAATTGATTCACACTGTGTGAGGCCATCATCTATCTGGCACCCTTCAATGACTGAGGTAAGCTCACAAATTTGCCTATTTAATTTAGACTATAAGCTGGCTTAATGTTATAAATTGTTTTGAAAAGTTTCTGGCTTAATGTTTGAGGTAATTAAACTGTTTAATATTTTAGACAACTTGTTTTAGCTTTTTTATTAGACTTATATTCGAGAACACTAAATTAATGGATAATTGGCTAAGCGTTACTTTTAACTTCATGGAAGTCTAGGTGCAGCAGCTGTTGTCTGATGGAAATAGCTGGTAGGAAGCCTGGAAAGAAGCTGAGAGCTGGAAGATTATTGAATGCCACAATGATGACTCTGATGATTTTTCTACGAAATCTGATATATATTTTGCACGTTAGACCATTTAAAGATCTGTAACATCTGAAGTTTTTTGGGGTGGAGAAGAAATGGTTTCCAAGTATTTGAGGTAGATTTTTGGCATGCCGCATGCAGTTGAAAGAGCAGAGAAAAGAATTTTGGTGTTCATAATTTATGTAGTGAATGCAATTTTTTCATGTGCATTTGGTGCATAGTTAGCTGAAGGTTTCAAATTCATGCGCTAAATTATATATATATATATATATATATATATATATATATATATATATACAAATATATATATATATATATATATATATATATATATCTTGTATAAATATATATATATATATATATATATATATATATATGGATCTCTTGGCCTGACGTTCTTGTGAAAATCATTATAAGTTGATATGGCTATGACGTATGTTTTTGATTTGAATAGTTTTGGATACCATTCAACTTTGTGGCTCTGAATGTTGGATTGACTCATCTAAAAGGGTTTTAGTCAATAAATCATTAACAAAATGATCTCAAGATTTATCATTTCTTTAACAATATAGATTGAAATAAATCTTTATGTTATACCGTCTCCACATAGAGTGAGTTAGTACTATCACTTCCAAATATCTTAGATCTCTTTAAAATCAAGTCTTGGTCCTTTTAAATTCTTCTTCTCCATCCCTTCTTTAACAATTTATTGTTTTTTAGGAGGATATTTTTGTAAGTATAACTAAAATTTTAAAATAATATATCGGATAATCTATACTATTTTTTATTTATAATTTTTTTTAGCATTTAAGTGAGTTAAGAATATTTAGATTTAGTGATATTGGACTTATTATATTATTCTCATCATGATATTTGTATAAACTATAAGCACATAAAATTTGCAGATCATTTAATCTTTTAATTAATTTCATAAAATTTAATTATAACTCAAGTGCTTGATATAATAAGAACTTGAATCAAAGGAAAGTTATTGTTGTTAGGTTCCTATGATTAAAATGCTAAGTTCGACCATTGATTTATTGAAATTGCAATTGAATGTTTTTAAATTTAGTTCTAAAAAATTTTTAATTTAAAGATTGCATAAAAAATTGTGCTTAATTAGATAATTTTTTTATGATGTATGATAATTATTTTTTCTATTTACTTTTATCAAAGCATACAAAACACCTAAATAACTACTTTCAAATTTTACTATTTTTGACTAGATTAAAAAACTAATTAAATTCATCACTAAATGTATTATTAACTATAAATTCACAAATTAATTTTTCATCCATTACATATATACAACTCCAATTACATAAAAAATTATTATCACTATTTTAAAAGTAAATTTAATTTTATAAACTGTAATTTAATTGATAAACAATAACATTCAAAGAAAATTTACTAAACAATTATAGGCATAGACATTCATACATGCATTTATACATCAAATTGACAAATAAAATATTAAATTTAATTATTCACTAAACAATATTACATATATCATTGCATAAATTCACCAATCATAGATTTAATCTTATCGGTATAACATATTAATTTTAAAAATATATACAAAGAGAAAATAGGAAAATCCATAGAGTAGGACAAAATAAATTTCTTCATACGATTAATCAAGGAATAGCTCAAGCTTTCAATCTATGAAGAGGATGCATTGAAAAACCTTTTGGACCAAATCAGAATGAGGGAAGGTATAAATGGCACTCAAAAGCAAAGTATTTTTTTTTTTTTTTTTTTTTAATGAAACATTATCTGAGGGGTATTTTATTGCCACAAAATTAAGGTTACAAGGTCCTTAAAGGGTTACACTCAGAACTCGCTCAAGAGCTACAATCAACCTAAAACCCCAAGCTAAATACATCCAAAATCCAAAGCATAAAATTGTAAGAGTAAAATGATAAATCGAGCAATAAAGGCAATGAAGGCGAAAAATAAGGTTAATCGGAGGAGAAGAGTCCATGACATAAGCAACAGGACAAAACTAAAACAATGTTAAAAAAAGATAAGTTTGAGCCAATTCAATGGTCTGAGTGAAACGGAATGCAATAATTTGAGCTTGATAGTGAAAAGGGGATAAAGAGGAGTCATTCCTTGGGGGCAATTTGCATTAACCAACATCGGTAGGAAACCAGATGCAACTACCAACCAAATGAAGTGAAGACCACTATCCTATCCACGAATAGAACTATTGGGGATTTGTCATTTGAGACATAATATATGGTCCAGAAGGACAAAGTGCTACGATGAAGGTATCCGGATGAATCCATTAAGTGTATAGGGCAAACATGACTCCCCAAAAAAAAAGGAATCAAGACATCCGTGTAGACAATGCCCCCAATCTGAAGGATAAGCCAAATACTATAAATAGCCGAAGAATGGGGATAACGAGCTAAAGAAGCCACCGATCATAGAATCCAAAGCAATAATCTTTGTAGCCAAATATTACACTTGTAGATACATTAGAAGTTAATACACAAAAAAGGGTAGCCTCAAAACAAAACCAAGGCAACAAGTACAAACAGATTATTCTCAACCATCACCAAAGGCTTATCTCTTGAGAGGAGCAATTACCGGCAACCACATAAAATACCATAAAGAAAAATAGAAGGCATCACGGGTCATCCAGACAACCTGCAATCCCAATAAAAGGAAACAGCCAGGAAGGCTCCACGGAACAGCCAATACCGCAAGACCGTAATGAGGAAAAAACCACGAGAAAAACAAACCAGATAATCATAAATTTGAAAGCATGGAATGCTCCCGAGACGTGTTATCCCACAAAAACCCAGAACACAAATGCCTACCGATTAATAACATTCCAACCAATACCAAAAAAATAATCTTTGCCACCGAATCATATGCATATACATTAGGATCCAAACACCAACAATCCAATTAAAATGCCAAATAAAGCCTAACATAAGGCTCCACGGTGTAGCCAAACAACCGCAATCTCAACGTAAAGGAACCAGCCAGAAACCATGGAAGGAAAATTCAGAAACTTCTATTAGTGGAAAGTACCAGCAAAAATAAAATAAAAAATAAAGGGATGGTTGGACCGTCAGCTCAAGCAATACCAAACCAATCGAGATAGCTGTTAAAATCGCAATAGGGTAGCTTGATGATCGAGGTTAACTAAACCTTTGAGATGATGAGGTAGAGTTAAGTTATCAAAGATAGCTCTATTAGTCTAGCACCTAAGTTTCTAGAAAATCGGCATGCATTGCCTTCCCTCAAACATGGGAGATCTTATAACAATTTAGAAAGGAGGGTCCTAGATGCTTGAGCACGAAAACAATTCAGCATTACTAGCCTTGTAGAAGTTAAAGAGGTCAATAATCGAAGCATCCACTTCAATCGGATGTTAAACCACCTTGTTGAAGGCAAATCTCAATGGCATAGTACACATCCATGATTCGATATACAAGTTGCAAGGAAAAGCAAAAGCATAAAGAACTTTACCAAGATAGTCTCTAAAATACCACCACAACCGTAACCATTACGGTGCACCAACCATCCTATTAATTTTAAGAAGATTGTTTTGGGTTTAACAATAAACAACCTTCTTGATGATAGTTGGAAGAGGTAGATGAAGACCTAATTTGGCGACCACAATAAAACAACCTTTGAAGTGTTTCTTGATAACGTTGGCATTGAATAGGTCACTAATTTTGTATTTTATTCTAGCAATAATTTTTATGGTTCATAGCTATCGGTGTGTTTTGCTTAGTTCGCCATCCATATAAACCAAATAATAATACTAGCCATAGTAATTTTGATGTGACCTTTAGGGTTGTTTTTTAAAATAAATATCTAGAAGTTGGTATATGGATAAGGAACCATTGAAAAGGTCAATGTTAAAAGATCATCATACCACGACACTTCAATGGCCCCATTAACAACAGATGATTAACCTCTTGATGTGAAAACAACAATAACATTTAGAGGGTAAGTGGAAGCCTTTGTTCCACATTAAAGAATCAACCAATAAAGTTCTTAAGAATCGCCAAGAATTGAGTAAGTGGTAGGAATATTGTTATGCCAAATTTTGTCATAGGCGTTAGAGAATTGAGCATTTCTATTATTATACATCCAGTTTTAAATTAAATTCACCATTAGAAAGTTTAAAAGAATCGATCCTTGTTGAGAGATTTGAATGAAATGTAGCTTATCTATTATAGAGGAGGGATGTATTCGAGTTTAGAAATATTCCACTTATTATTAAGCGAATGAGTTAACTCTAATGGTATCGGTGCTAAGAAAATAATTAGTCAATGGACCCATACCAATCCGGTTATCTTGCCAAAAATAAGAGTTGCCGAATTTATGCCCCAAGTAATTTGTGACTGGCCATCCATTTAATGCTACATAGTCTTCTCAAGTCTCTAGCATTGAAAGAACAAGTTATAGGGTGCTTCCCTTGGCAATATTTAACATTCATGAAGTTAGCCCAAAGGTTATAATTGCATCTAAAGTTCCACCAAAGTTTGTGAGAAAATGCGGTGATTGTATCTTTAATAGTCTTACGCCAAGAGCTTCCTCAAAGGGGCCACAACATTTTGCCAACTGGACCAATGCATTTTTTTGGTGGAAGTGTTAGAGCCCCAAAAAAATTTTATAAGCCTCTCAATCCGTTGATGATAGAATTGGTAGGCACAATAGATTGAATGAGATAAATAGGTAAGGAATTGAGGGTGCTCTTAATCAGAGTAAGCCTACCTCCAAAGGAGAGAAAGTTATATTCCCAAGAAGAAATAATTAGAGATCTTTTGGATTATCTCATCGAAATGATGTGACCTTTGTGACCTTTGCAAAGAGGAGCACCAAGGTATTTAAGAGGCCACATGTTGCTTAAAATTGATCGTTTGAATATGGTTAATCTATTGGTGGCAATTTTGGATGAAGGAATAAAGCAACATTTTGTCTTGTTAAGAGTTAATCCACTTTCCTACCAAAATTCTTGAGTAATTTTAAGATTGTTTTATATGAGGGATAGGCGCATTGCGAGAAGATGATAACGTCATCACGCAAAGCTAAGATGAGAAACGGGAATTCCTCCACGAGTTTTATAAAGCAAGTTAGGTTTATACAAGAAAATATCATTCAAACTGAGATTTTTATTAAAGCAAAGCGAGAGCAGCTCTCATTACAAGCTCATTTTTTTTATGCAGAAAATGAGATGCAAACTACATTTTTCATAAATCTTTCTTAAAGCATAAGGAATATCTATGGAAAATTTAGAAACTGAAAAATGTCATTTTAGGATTTTGATTATCATATAAATTTCTAAATAACCGATACATATCTACACAAAAAACATAAGATTTTGCTTTTGATATAGACAATTATCAAGAACTAAAAAAGCAGTTAATATGAAATATGAAAATTTGGATAAATTTGGCCTCATCCATCCAAAATCTTACCCTCTACCAGTCTCATTTAAAGGCATAGTAATGCCTATTATTTCAGAAAATTAGTGGCTTTTGTGTAAGAACAAGTTTTATAGATTAAATAAGTCTCTTTTTCAATAGCATATTAACATAGAAAGGAAACTCACCCCACTTCGTCGCACCGCTACACCACAATCCTAGAGTCTAGGAGCTAGTGCTATAGTCCTCTAGGCTTTCTACACCGGTTCAAGCGTAGTGGCGCTGATGCTACAACACCAAGGTGTTGGCCTTTCTATTTTTAGTATTAGTGCCTGGGTTCTAGCGCCACGGTGCTTCAGGCTAACTTCTTTGTCTTCCTGGTGCAAACCCATAGATCTCAGCACTGTGATGCCGTTGCCCTAGCATCGAGGCGCTATCTTTTCTATTTTTGATCTAATGATATCCAAGTTGTAGTGCTGAGGAACTACACATCAAAAACTTTTTTTGATGGCGCTGGCCCTGAACCCCTGAATAGGGAGCTCGCTGTCCATGTGTAACCCCCTAGTGAGCTCACTGCTGAGCTCGATTGGTAAAAGCAAGGGCTAAGTCGACAATACATTTCGATTGATCAACATAATAAGTCAATTCATTTCTTTTTTTTTTTGTCACTAATTTCAATTGAACTTTATTGATGAATTTTTCTTATTGAAATCACTGTCAATGCATAACACAAGACAACATTTGTTGTTTTCTTGATTCAGCCGTTTTAATAAAAATTATGTATAATTGCTATTTAGTATACAACTCTTAAGTGGTCCCTAGAATCAATTTTATTTTTTATTTTTTGTTTTTATTTTTATGTTATTTTTGAAATATATTTGTTTAGAATGTTTTCATGTATTTTTATTTTTTTATTTTTAAAAACAAATAACATTATTTTTAAAAAACACTAAACAAAAATATATATTAAAAAAAAGTTATCCTAAATGGCCCCAAAATGTCTTATGTATAGTTGTCTTTTTTTTTTTAACTTATTTTTAGTTTATGTAGGTAGAGTAATGCTAGTGCTACCCTCCTATGTATAATTTAATATTTTTTTTAAATATTGACATATTATGAATTTTTTTATATCATATATATATAAAAGATATTACAAATGTGTTGATGTGATTTATGTGAATCAAGAAATTAATTTTAGTTGTAGGTTTAAAATAGGAGTATAGCTTTATTCTTTTGAAAAGATTTTACCACATTAATAAGATGATAATTTTTGGACTAGTAGTTCGTAGAGTTCTCAATTTGTTTTCAAACTAATAGATGATGATTTTTTTGATATATGACTTGTTGAAATAGGTTTAGGCGAGTTAACATATTGATTAATTAAATCATGATTATAAACTCTTTGATTACTCTCAAATTAATTATGATTTACTTTGGCATTCTTATTATGATGCTCTTTACGCATTGTATTATATTTTTAATAAACATCTCGTTCATAATAATGATGATCATGAGACTAAAACTTATAAGGTGCACATCGTGAAAAGAGCATAAATGATTTATCTTCTCTTATAAATTTCATTTTATTCATAATTACATAGAAAGATAAAAATCAACTATTTCAAAATAAAATTAAGTTATAAATATTGATCATCAAATATTTCTCTCATTTTTATATTATCAATATTTTTTTCTCTTTCTCACCCATATTCTCTCTCCAAACCTAATCATAATTCCATGACCAACTATGCTAATTGAAGATAAATAAAACTTCTCACTCTTATGTAAGATCATCTCATTAGTAATAAGTCTCTATAACATTCCTTGATTTTTTATTAAGATGGTCTCGACTTTTTAACTTCACCTATGACACTACAGAAAAACAACAGTAGATTTCTAGCAAAAAATTTCGTTAGAAATCAGCCACAATCAGTTAGTAATCTCAGTTTCCGACAGATTTCTAATGGATTGAACCTCAAAGGTATAACCTTGGTTGGAAATAATTTCCGACAAATAAAAAGTCTTATGTAAAGTAGTTTCCGGTGGATTTTTGATGAATTTTTCATTGGAGAATTGTTTTTCATGAAGAACCTATGGAAAGGCTAACTGGAAATCCCAATAGAGAAAAGTCTGCTGGAAAAATTTCTGACTAGGCAATTTTGGTGGAATTTTTTACTGCAAATTCAGAAATTTCGCGAAATTCTTTGTCGAATTCCTTGGAAAATTTTTCTTGCTGGAAATCCCCCAATGCTTCCTATCAAACAAATTGACGAGTTTTTTTTTTTCCCAAAAATCTGTATAAAACTAAAAAAAGCCATAAGACTTTAAACCTGCAGTGGAATTACATAACAACTCTACAATTTTTTCATAACTTATTGTAACATACCCACAATAGCTATATAAGAAGTCATAACTAATAAATAGATATTTCAAACACTTCTTTTATTCTAGTACTTTGAAAACATTGAAATTAAATAGTTTAATTATTAACATCTCAGCAAATTATCAACTAATTGAAATAAAAAAGTTATAATAACAACATATAAATAAAGTTTTACAACTAACAAATAATAATAATAAAGTACATATATGCCTTAGTCATCATCAGTCTCCTCATCAGCACCTATGTTATTGTCCTCCTCCTACTCCACCACAACTGGCTCCTTCCCCTTCCAGCTCTCTCTGCACATCTTCTCTATTTTAGCCTCTATTGCAATCATCCGGGCATCCATTTGAGTAGTCATCCCCACTTTCATGTCATCAGCTATCGTAATGACACGCTCTTGAACTATCTTGTCGGTCAATTGAGAATGGTTGGTACATCATAGGCTAACTCCTATGAGCCTAGGCCATAAATCTATCCATTCTTCTTAACTCCAACAACCTCTTTTTAGATGTCATACTCTGATTGCTCTAACTAACCTCTAGAACTTCCTGCACTAATAGAGCTTTGACTAGCAACTTTTTTCAGCTTCATGTAGTCATCCTACAAAAAATTATTATGTGATTTAAATATAATATATTGTTAATAAATTTATAATTCATGAAATTAAAAGTTAACTTACGTATGCTCTTCGTGATCGGTCAACTCACTGCTGATCAACTTGATGTTGATGTGATATACTATGTAATTCAACAGGAATGGGATATTGTCTAAGAAATTTAGCTTGTAAATATTCCAATAAATTTAATTAACCATGATTATAAGTTCAATTAATGTAAGTAATAAATGACTTACTATCCTTTGCCTATACTCAGTGTATAGAACCGAGCCTCCAATTTGCAGAGAGGTGCCCATGCCTCACAATATGAATCTCAATTTTGTTTTTTCTGCTCCCTCTTATGAACGTAATCTAAGGAAGCCCATTCTCTACAGATGTTAGCCCACACATTTTCTTCGATCCAAAGAGGTCTTCACCCAAGCCTGCATATGTTTGTGAACATATCGCATAAACGGGTTGCGGCTCTTAACTTAAAATTTTTTCTGATTTTCTGGCTATGCTCTCATAGTTAGTTGAAATCCTTCTGCAACATATGACAAAGTAATGATAATTAGTAGTTCTTTAATATAATTTAATGCATTAAAATGTGTAAATAGTTATTATAATATATTGAATTTCCTAAACCACATGTCCTAAACTTCAATTGGGACCTTCTTCCATGAAACATATGGAGCATTGCATTTTCTCCTTATTATGCGCCTAACCTTATGTATGACTTCCTTGGATAAATTGAACCTAAAAATTATAATTAAGATTAAAACAATAAAATTTTAAAAGTAAAACTTTAGAGATAAATTTATGTGTCTCCCTCCGGCTGAATAAAATTCTGTATCGTCGACGACTTAGTGGGCATAAACGTATCAGGCTAATTAGATGGCGTATGTTGAAACATGAGCTTTTAAAAACTTGTGTGTAGTTAATGTAGGTAGAATGGTGTAGTGTCAACAGGCTCTAGAGTATGGTGGGCACATCTACTGACTATGACGAGATCGAAATAGAGGTTGTGGTGGAAGCCTAAATAGTGGGTCAAGACACAACTTCTTCATTCTCCTGAAGATGCTCATAATCAATCGTCATGGAACATCATCACCATTACCTAATTCCATATGTAATTAATAGAAATATTAGAAAATTGTAATAACATGAAGGTGCAAGTATACTTTCTAAAAAAAATAGTGTGTGAATTATAGTATGTAAGAGGCTAGGATGCAAAAAAAGTAAATAAGTAGTTTGTAGGTACAATATATAAAAAAATTACTGTACAATTAAAATATATAAAAAAGATAACATGTAACTCCAACCCTCTTCTTTTGATGCGTATGTACAAAAAAAATTATGTAAATACATATTAAACAAAAAATATATGCTACTTTTAATGCATATGTTAGGTCTTCTACTTCGATGAATCAGTAGAAGTTAAATTTATAGTGTCATGCTTGTCACCATCTTCATTGCTCCCATCTTTAGACTGAATATTTTTTTCATATTCAATATTAGTATCAATCAAGCTTATAACTGACTCTACATCATCAACTGGAAGTTAAAAATCTATTATCTTATTTTCTTGATGAATAAGTTTAATAGTTTTTTGAATTTTCACTTTTGCTCTCGGTTTGATTTTAATTACCACAATCCATTCCATTTTCTTTCTTATTCTTCCTAGATATCTTAGGTAGCACACTTATGTGGATTGATGTGCAAGGAAAAAGGGATATTTAGCATATTTTATAGTCAACTTTACTTAGTAATCCCATACGACTTATGCTTTTTTTATTCCTCTATTATATATAGGATTAAACCAATCATAATTGAATAGAATAATATTCCTCGCATTTACTCTAGGATACTATAATTGCACAGCTTATTGTAGAACCCTATAATAATCTGTCTCATCATCTAAATGCGTGTTTCCTCAAACACAAACATTTGTGTTATTTAATTTTCTTTCTTTCTGACCAAGAAGTTGTGTGAAATATATAGCCATTAACATCATAAATTTAACACGTATTTACAATTCACATTGGACCCCAAGCTAGGTCGTGAAGGTCCTAATTCTCCACTTTATTTTTTCAATCATGAACCTAGTACATTAAGAAAAGTAAGAAAGTGTCTCTATTAAAATAAAAAATATATTAAGGTCTTAATGATGAATGCTCACATGTAATCTAAACTTTGTTAGGAATTTATTTTCGACCTTTCTATTGATAATGATAGCGTCATCCAAGTTTAATGAGTTCATAAATAACCTAAAGTCAATAATAAAATAAATATAATTAGGTAAAAATTATTTTTGAGTATAAATAAAAAATGGGATGTTTTAGCTTTGATGCTCTCACTTAAGAAAATGTTGAACTTCATCGTAGTTGATAAGAACATTGACTATCGCTGCCATATGCGTTTTGTCATTTAAATATCTTGACGTACTTCTACCCAATACTTTTTCAGATGGTTGAGAAATGATTAACACATTCTATGAAGAACTAATATTATCAACATCATCTCAATGTACATGTGGCTTAAACTAGTAGGAGCAAAAAATTGTATTTCATATCTACACAAAAAATATAAAATTTTATAGGCCAAAGTAATGCATATTATCTCAATAACTTAAGAACAAGTGAGTTTTATAGATGAAATAAGTCTCTTTTTTCAATGACATATTAACTTAGAAAAGAAACTCACCAAGCTTTGTACTGCTGCTACATCGCGATGACCTCACTTTTGGAGGGGAGGATTATTTCTTTCCATGTTAGATTTAGGAGCCTTCTAGAAACTTACACTTCTTTAGTACTAGAACATTTCTAGTGATTAAGGAAACACTAAATTTGAGCCTAAAAACCTATAGGGAATAACTTTAAGCCTAGAGTTTACCTTAGAATAAATAAGTTTCACCTACCCTAAGGCCTGAACCAAGATGCATACCCATTCACTCATCCAAACTTAAGTTCATGTAGATGGAGGTAAACCTACCTCAAACCTATTCAATTAATCTTAACTAAATTGGGTTTTCTAATCTAAGATCCAAGCCAAATTAACTTGGACCTTAACCCAAGTTAACCTCACTACAATCCTATAACTTAATTCAAACCCATTCAAATAAACTAAATCCAATTTAATTTTCTTAATTGCTCTGATTATTCAATAGATCACTTTAAGCCACTCCAACGCTTGTAATCAAGCCAATTGAACCAAAGAAATTTGATCAACCCAAGTTAGCCCATTTGACCTAAAAAGTTCAAGTGAGCTAAAACTTAATTAAGTTCAAATCGATTGCGATCAAAGCCATCAATCAACTTTAGAGAATACTTTGAGATAAGATAGGACCCTCAGTTTCCTTTGCTTAGTAGCTACTCTAGGTCAGGTCTGATTCACCGCTTGGCCAATAATCAACCTAACAGTTATCTCTACCTAGAAAGATGTGAGTGTCCCCATGCTTTCTTTTTGGCTTGACCATTGCAAATCAATGAGCCCTCTTTGTTAACTTGATGAACTTCACTACACAGCTAATGCCATCTTGATAGCTAATCATGTTTATAAAGATGTGAGTCCCCGAGCTTTCTACTCGAGCTAGGTATTATGTGCTAATTGGGTCCAAATCTATATATTTGAGGCTCCTCTTCCTCTTGACTACTTCAAGCATTGGTTCAGTCCTCCTTGGTAACTCCCCACTTGGTAGTAGTGCATTTAAATGTAATGATAAACTATCCCGATGGTCAGTTCTGCTGAGGAAGATATGCATCCTTGATGCTTTCTTTTTAGATTGATCATCATAAATCGATGGGTATCTTAGATTTGCTAGTGTTTGCTCTACTGACAGCAACCCACCCGATGGATAACATCGCTCTAGTAGATGTGAGTCCCCATACTTTCTCCCTGAGTCGACCATTGTATACCTACATGCTTTATATTTCAGGGATTATGATAAGACCCTCAGAAGAACCTTCCCTATGGGCATTCTATTTGGATTACATCTTCATGACCCCATCTAGACATGGCCTAGGTTACTATCAGATTGGATAGTTCCCCCTTCCTGGTAGCCACCCCTTTAATTGGAAGCTTTGTACTGTGGATGTACAGACTATCCCTTGGGCCAGTAAACTAAAGATAGGCCAAAGCCCATGTGGCTCCTTCTTAGTGTGGCCAATTGCAATCAAATAGGGTCCACACTAAATAAAAAAAAAAAACATCTCTTATAGATTAGGATAAGACCCCCCAGGCACCTCTTTCCAAGCAGGCCTCTTATCTTTTTGGGAAGTGTAAGCAAGACTCCCTATACGAATCGCCTCAGCTATCCAAGTTGAGATAAGACCCCCAGAGGTCCTCCCTTGGTAGCCACCCTAGGTCAAGTTTGACTTGTTGTACAATCAACAGGTCACCGTGATGGTTGATTCTACTTTGGAAGATGTGAGTCCCCAAGATTTTTTCTTAGTTGAGCCATTGCAAATGATGGGCAACCCATAGATTGGGTAGTTTCTACTATAAGGTCAGTAGACTGCCCCTTTGAGTCAGTAAGTCTAACATAAGTCCATGCTTTTGTAGCCCTTCCTTAGTGTGACTCATCACAAACCAATAGGGTCCACACCAATTGAACAATGAAACATTAGTCAAAATCAACATGAATTATCAAAGCTAAACAAAAATTCATCAACTAAACTAATTAGCCAAATAGTATCAATTGAATCAAACCAATTCTAATCCAAATCTCATTTGTCTTTAATAAGGCACTCACTCATGCCCTCAGTATGATTCAATTCTTGGCAAACCCGTCTTTGTGTATTTGATGCAAAGATGACCTCCAAATAATCATGCTTAGTAAATCTACATTCATGCCCCTGGCATGACTCGATCCTCGATAGGATCATTCTTTGTATCATTGACACAAAATCAGACCATAGATTAAATCAAACCAAGTTTAGACAATTCCTCTCCCATGCCCTTGACATGAAATGAAATGAACCGAATCACATTAGGATGTCTCCATTTAAGCATAGAAATCCTTCATTAATGTTCATGACCTTCCCATATGCTTTTGATCATCTCGATCAACACCAATATGTGCGGTGTGCCTTGCTAGTTACACCACACCTATTGGGGGTCCTTTTATTGACCTCAGTTTTGGAGTGAGGGTTAACCTTTTTTATCTTAGATTTAGGAACCTTCTAGACACTTAGATTTCTCTAGTACTATGACACTTCTAGTGATTAAGGGGACACTAAAACTTTTGCTTAAAGACTTAGAAGGTGTGACCTTAAGCTCAGAGTCCACCTTAGGACAAATTGGTTTTATCCATCCCATGGCCTAAATCAAGACTTATACCTATTCACTTATCCAAATCAAGCTCATGTAGAAGAAGCTAAACCAACTCCAACCCATTCATTTAATATTACTTGAATTTAGTTTTCTAATCTAAGCTCCAAGCCAAATTAACTTGGGCCTTAACACAAGTTAACCCCACAATAATCCCATAACTCAACTCAACCCCATTCAATCAAACTAAATCCAACTTAATTTTCCCAACCACTCTAATTATTCAATAGATCATTTTAAGCTATTCCAATACCTGCAATCAAGCCAATTGAACCAAAGGAAGGTGACCAACCCAAGTTAGCCCATTTGACCTAAAGGTTTCAAATGATCCAAAATCTAATTGAGCCAAAATCAATTATAATCAAATTCACCAATCAACTTCAAATTTATCATTGAACACACCCCAACCATCCATATCCCCAATTGGTCCAAGCTAGCTTGACCAAGTCACTTGACCCAAAGTGACTGAAAAGGGGTAATTGAACCAAATTCAAATTAAATTACAATTAGATCAAATCAAGTCATCCAATCACTTCATTAATTATTGTAGATCATTATTGAACACTCCATTACAATCAATTGGACCTAATCAAGCCAATTGGACCCTTTGACCCACATTGACCCAATTTGGCCTAAAAATTGAATCAAATCAAATCCTAAATCAAATTGATTGAAACCAATCACTAATTCAATATTAAACATAATCCAACCTTCAATTGCATTCAATTTGGACAACCTAACTAAATTAGCGAACTTAGCCCAATTTGACTTAAAGGGTCAAATTGAACCAATTCACTCCATAATCCTAATTAATTGAAATCAATTCTTCCAATTAATCACTAATGATCAATTGAATATAGACCTAGCCATGCTCAAGCCAATTTGGCCAATTTAATCAAATTGGTCAACATGACCCATTTAACCAAAATTGAATCATATGAGCCAAATTCAAATCTATCCCAAATTGAATCAAACCAATTGCACTCATTCATTCCAAGTGACCAATTGAACTCACCCAAACCACCACTTTGACCCAATTTTGTCAAATTCATCAACTTAGCCCAATTGAAGCCACTTGACCTATATGGGTCAAATTGAGCCAAAGCTAACTAAACTAAGCTCAAACCCAACCAAACTTGGCATGACTCATCCTTAGGTCACCATGGGCCTTCCCAAATGGGCCCAACCCATGGTGAACCTGATTTGGGTCAAACCCATTGAGCCAACCCACCTAAATGAGACAAAATCCTCATTTGGATGGGTTTTCCACCTCCTTACCCCATGACAGCCACCTTTGGCTCTTCTTGGACAAGAGGTCCACTAACCCAACCTAACCTAAAGCTGTTGGGCTCAGCCTTTGGCCATGAAAGGGTGAGTTCACCCATGGAAACCCATTGGTATACCTAAGGGAAAGGGTACACTCGATGCTAGCCCACTAGACTCCCTCATCCTCTCACCCTCAACCACCTCAGTAATCCCTTGCCATCTCCCACCACCTACTATGGTTGGATGACTGCCAAAGGCTGAACCAATCTCAGTCCTTAGTCCAGCTTGGGAAAAGGGTATACTCCTCCCCATGGATTCAAACCGAACACACACCTTCCTAAGAGCATTCCGCACAGTCCTCTACCCTCTCCCAAGCTCTTCATGTACTCCACCACCAGCGAGACTAGCTCTCGATTGAACTCGAGAGCTCCATCTGTCCAAGTTTCTAAAACCTACACCCAACCAAAATTAACTCTTTCCACACCTTCAACTCACTTTGTTGAACTGAAATGAATCATTTCCCGAGTGATTCGACCACCGAAAGGAATCTCAAGACCAACTTTGGTGGTGTTTGGTCCATAGAGCGATCAACAGGGAGGTAGCTCGTGATCTTCTCAACAAGGCTTCATCTCTTCAAGATGAAGCTACCTATGTCGGCGGATCATTGATCTATAGCTCTGACGAGAAAAAATCTTGCAACCGTAGCTTTGGCTCTTAGGTGTTGCTCTTTTTTGAAGTGAATCATGTTTTTATGTGATTTCCACTATAGGATTCTTTTAGATTCATTCCTTAGTCATTTTGGAGTCAATTTCATCATCGAACGATCTCCAATGAGCTTAGATCGAGAGGTGAAAGGTAGACGGTGTCCATCTTCTAGCGCTCATGGGATGTCAAATCACCGGCCATCCATTCCATGTGATTAGAATGGATGACCGTGATTAATAGCATTAAAAATTTTGATTTAATCCCTTTGGAATCATGGGATTAATTTGCTGAGATCAGACGACAGAGATGAAATCGCATCTTTCGCCGCTACGTTAGCTATCGCATCGGACGATTTAAGTAACCAATACCACACTACCATGTAGAAAGCACTGACGAGACAGCTCCTGCATGGTGCCGATAGTTTAAAGGGTTAATTAGGCTTTAAAAATATTTGATTGTTGATATTGATTTTGGATTTATTAGATTTCAATTTGATTTAATTGGACTTTGATAATACAATCGATGTTTAATCTTTCTCTAAATTTCATTTCAAAGGTTTAATTTTATATGTCGTGTTATCGATTAAATCATTTTAATGTTTTTTTAAACTTAATGATTTCATCTTTCGATTTAAGTTTGGTTCGGATTGATGAATATATTTTAACTTAATTTACTTGTGATTCGATTAAAATTTCTTATTTAAGTTTTAATTCAAAATTTTATTATTTAATTTATTAAATTTTGTTACTTGATTTGTATGTTGATTATTTTAATTTGATGATTATTTAGCCTAATTTAATTTATCTTTTTTTTATTTTTGTTTAGCTGGTTTATTTAATTTGCTTAAATTTTATGTTGATTGATTTATTTTGATATTATTTAGAGTTTGAATTAATTGTATATGATTTAATGGCTTTGAGTTTATCTTTATACTTATTTGATTTGATCAAAGTTTACTTATTTGCTGGCTTAATTAGATTTAGTGAATTAACTAAGTTTGACTATTAGCATTTCATTTATCTTCATTCATCCGCTATGTTTATTAGAATTTGGTTATTGGCTTTAACTAACATTTCATTGTTCAATTTGATTATTTAAATTTTATACTCAAAATTTTGTTAATTATTAACCCAGTTCATTTCATTCAAGTGATTTAACCTAATTATATGTTTAACTAAATTGATTTAGGTTTTATTTTAATCTTATTTGATTTGGTTGAGTGATTAGTTTAATTCAGGTTCAAAATATGTTTAATTTATTATTTATTTAATTTAGATGCTCACTTTATTTTATTTTTTTATCTAATTTAAATGTTCAATTTAATTAAGACTTGACGATTGATCAGTACTTAATCAAGCTAGCATGGTCATATATTTAGGTTTGGTAAATACTTATTAAATATTTTTGGTTGAGTTCTTAGTTTATTTAAGACATGATTAATTTGACTAAGATTTAATATTTAGTTATCTAAACTTATTATAACTCACATAATTTGAATATTTATGATTATCTTGATTAGTTAGTTTAGATAATTGAAGCTTAGTTAATAGCGAACTTAATTTATACTATTTAAATCTATTTGTTCAAATTTAGTTCAACTTTATTAAGTATTGAATTAATTTAATTAAGGATAACTTGAATTTGACATGATTAATTTGCTTTAGTGATTAATTTAATTAAAGGGTTTGATTACTTTCATTAAAGAGTTTAATCAGTTTGATTAGATATTAATGATCTAATTAGTCATCTTTGGTTTGATTATAATTTTTGTGTATATTTATAATTAAGTGTTTGGTTCAAGTTATGTTTGGTTCAAAGATTATCTTAATATGACTTGTTTAATTTAATTTAGTTTAATTAAATGATTAATTAATTTATTTTATTGAGATTTCATTATCAAAATTATTAAGGGTTTATCTTAATTAAAAGTCAATGGGTTTAATTACATTTTCTTTGATTGGAT
Source organism: Cymbidium sinense (assembly GCA_021442155.1). NCBI lineage: Eukaryota > Viridiplantae > Streptophyta > Magnoliopsida > Asparagales > Orchidaceae > Cymbidium > Cymbidium sinense. The sequence continues at coordinate 79,462,334 of CM038219.1, read as the reverse complement.
AATTAATTTAATTAACATGGGATTAAAGATTAATAAAACTTTAGCTTCATTATTTGATTTAAGAGTTTAATTAAGGATTATGTTTAACTTGTTTAACTAACATTGAATTAATGATCGATTAAACTTATCCTTATTAAATGATTTTTTATTTAATTAGGAACTTGGGTAAGAAATTTGATTTATTTAATGATCGGCTAAACCAATCTCAACCAAATGCACATTTTAGTTTCTCTAACATTAACTTAATTGAGGGGTTATGAGGTTGAACTTAATAAAAATATTGGTTTGAGTAGATTAAATATGTTTAATTAGAGTCGTCTATAACTTCATAAAAATAGGTATTGATACTTTGAAATTTAATAACTTTTAATCTACTCATCATTTAGTCATGAATGTTTATGATAAGTGTGTTATAGTGTCTTTTTCATTCTTCAAAGGTTTCAGGTTATTTTCATAAATATTTTTGTGTTAATTAAAGAAATTAAATTTTTATTCAAATTCAAATTAATCTAAAAGTATCCCATAATAATTGGAGCTTTTGTGGTTCATTGTATTCCTCTCTGAAAGACAACCCTAACAAGTGCGTACTTATAATTTTTTATTGAGTATTTTATTTATTATGAATTTTTTATGTTTTAGCTATTTTAAAGTAATATTAAAAATCTAGAAAATTCCTTATTTTTCTACGTAACCCAATCAGCATTGACTGGGCTCCACCTTATGTGTGTCGAACAACCACTCGCCTAATTGGCGCTAAAGTGGCATTTTGAGTGGGATTGATCCAGACTGTCAAACATAGATGGGATGGTTCGGATCAAAGCCATCAATTTAAGGGTGAAAATCAAATCCCAGGGGCACTCTAATCATACTTATCCATCCCATATAAACAAGATCTAACGATTGCATCTTTTCTTCCTCCCAGCCTACAAACTGAATTAGTCGAATGGGATTCGGGCTCAAGAAAGCCTGTCCGAGCCCCATTTTTTGATGATCTTCGAATAATAGGGTATTTCACATGGGGAAACTTTAAAATAAAAAATGCATTAGATTTTTAAGAGAAATTCCTAAACTAAAGTAAGCATTCATGTAAAATGATGTGCCTATTAGTTTTTCTATGTTTTTGGAGAAATTACCACGTCGGAGCTGACATCCAATGGTCCAATTGATTTGAGCATGTTTCGAGACATGATACGAAGTTACAGAATGAATATGCCCTCTTGCCTCCTTGCCGATTGCCAAAAATGCCAAGCATCCCTGCTTTTTTATTAGAATTTGGCTGGAAGTGATGATTTTATTTGTGGAAAGGGAGGGTGATGGTATGATTTTGATCAAAGGAGCTCTAGGTGTTATTTTTAGCCACCCAAGAGGAACCATGGGCTCTCTTTCTCCCTTTTTTTAATGTTGGAAAAAAATAACCAGTAATGGTGGTTGAGGAGGCGATGGCTAGCTGGGAGGAGGCTGGGATGAGGCTTAGAGAAGTCAAATTTGATAGTTCTGCTACTATAGAGCCTGTTAGATGTCAACCAAGTGGAGATATGGCTTGTGTTTAAGTGGACCTTGGATTTTGGCATCTTGCCAATGATTTTCCTCCCCCATGGCCTCCATTATTCACTTGAAGCTCCACTCTACATGGTTAGTCTTCATGTAATAGACTTTGGGTGTGGTTTGAGTGTACTTAAGTTGGGTTGAGTTGTTTTGAATTTAGTATAGCTTAAATTGATCAAATTTTGATTAGTTTGACTTTTAGCTTGGTGGGGCCCACACCGATCAATTTTAGGTCAAATGTGATTGACCACTTTGGACCTCATCTAGATTTATTTTTGGGTTCATTTAGAATTTTGCATTGATTCTATGCTTTTGATTTTTCGTGATTTGATTTAATTTTGATTTTATATGATTTTTTTGGATTCAGGTGATTCTTAGATCAAATGGGTTAATTAATTTAACAGAAACCAATTACCTCAATCTAAGTTCAGTTGAATTTAGATTTTGATTTAAATATGTTTGATTTATACATATATTAAAATTTATTAGATTTAGGTTTTATTTGGGTTTCATCTAATCTAGTTGGGTTAGGTCGGCCTACTACACTACCCTAAGTTTTCTTCTTAATGTGTTGGCTTTTTATTTTAGTTTTAATTCAATATTTATTATTTTTATTTTTACATTAGTTTAAGTGGTACACTTAGTTACTAATTGCAATATCCTAAGTGCCTAATTAGAAAGCTCTCAATCTAGGATTAGAGATCCTAATTATTAAGATTAGGGTGATTATCAATCTCACTTTAGGTTAACAGAACCTTAGCGCTTAGATCAAGTCCTAAGTCTAAGAGGAGGATTGTCAACCACACTAAAAGTAAGGTCAATAAAATTATCACCTTTCAGCATTAGTTTGATAGGTGGAGCCACTTACTTTTGGGAATTGACTTCCTCTACCTTCTTCTTAGGCACGAAATATTTGACATCATCATAGATCTTGATCTCATGTATCAAGAATGGATTCATATCTCTATCAATTTGATGCTCTTCATCATTTTGCATATATTTTATACATTGATGCAGAGTTGAAGGTACTATGTCATATTCATGAATACATGACTTACCAAGAAGTGTTTTGTAAGCAACTCGGGCTTCGATTACATGGAATTTAGCTTTTGTGTATAATTTCCTAAAGTTTATGGGAAGAACAAGAGACCCTAAGGTTTGCTATCCTTGCTCTCTGAATCCTTATAGAAATACTATACTTTTATCTTAATATTTAGCATCAAAGGCTAGTGCTCAAAGTGTTTTAGCTATTAAGAGATCAAAATGCTTGGGTCAATCAATATCGTGTTTATTCAGATAGAGTTGCTTTCAGCTGTAACATAAAGGGGTCAATTATGTTTGGTCATCCTTAATAATAAGGCCTACTAACTGAATGTGATGGGTGTTGATTTCTGAGAGGTTAAGTCTTCTTTCATCTTTTCTTCAGTAAAGAATGCTTTATATTATTCTAGATTTTGCAATGCTTTGATTAATATCTTACATATATCTTTGGACAACATGATAGTATCATAGATACTTAGTAAAACATGGAGCTTGAGTTGTCAAAACATTATTTAGTCGATGATTTGGGTAAGACAATTTCATTCATTTGAATTTCTTTGCCTTTATCACTAGCTTTTTGTTATGAAGGTGGAGAAATTCATTTTTCACTCCTTAACTAGACTTGAGTTACTTCTTCCATCTAATCTCCTTTATTAGAAGATGTCTCTGAATTTAATGTTTCTTTCGAGTTTTCAGAGTTTTTAGTGCTCTCAAAATTACTTCTTAGTTTAAAGCATAATTTCTTTGAGCCTGACTTGACTTTCTATTTAGTGAGCTTTTCTCTAGGAAAGCATAGTTCTTCCTCAGAGTTGACTGTATTTGCAATCACACTTATGACATGACACATTTCTATTAGAACCTCTTTCTTAGTTGCAAAATGCTACATTTTTGTCAGAACCTCATCTTCAAGCTGCAAATGGGTCATGTATCATTCTAGCTTAATTGGCCTTCGAGGAGTTTGTTCATACTTTTCTAAAGAGTTGATAATTTTCTATGTTTCAGATTTTGGCTTTCTGGATTTCCTCTTTTTTGTTTTATGGGGCTTTGATGAATGAGACTGATTGTTTTTCATTTGTTTCTTTGTATTATATAAAAATTGCCTGCTATTATGGAAGAATCTCTTTGGATCTATTTTAGGCTCTAAAGAATTCTTCCACTAGATGCCTTCTATGGCTAAAACAAAGTTAATCATCCTTTTGGTCTTTTTTAATATTAAGGTCTCCCAACCACCTTCTTCTTATTCTTATATTCGTAGTGCTTTTTCTTTATCCTCATTTATATTCTGAGTTCCAGCTAGAACAATATTTATATCTTTTGCATCTTGGATTGTGCCTCTTATAACAACTTTCACCTTTTCCTTCTTAGAGTGCACTAGTATAGTGTCTAATAAGGTAAGTTCCCTATTTTAATATGTTTTTTCTTCCCAATCTTTGAAGATAAAATAACTTTCAATTAGGTGACTTATAAGCCTATGAAATGGGTAATAGTTGGGATCGACAACTTTATCAACTTGGTCTAGCCGATGTGGCTTTAGCAATTATAATCCCAACTGCAAGGCATGTCTAAAGATCTAGTAGTACATTATCTTTTGAACAAATACTACTTAGACATCTTCTCTTGGAGGGTTAACCACTTTTTATTATCATTTGTTAGCTTTGCCGATGATCGCGAGGTTGCCTCACCTCCATTTCTCTTTTTGTCAATAGTGAATGTGAATGTTGTATTGACAACAATTTTCTTTGCATCATGCGCTTTTGGTTGCTTTCCTTTTCCAAAGGAACCATTATTGTAGTTGGAACTAAGGCCTTTCTGCTTGGGTAGCCTTTCAACTTTGGCTACATGATCTAATAATTATTGGAATGTGTCAATCATAGCTATGGCTAGATATGGAGCCATCTGATCATCAATATTCACCATGAAGAGTTCTACTGCATTCTTTTTAGTGATCACATTTCATGCTTAGATTTTTCTATCTCGTGATGTATTTAGTAACACTATCATCTTTGTTTCTCATTCTAAGAAGAGATTTGCTATCGTCACTTTCTTGGTTGCTCCTATGAATCTTTTGATGAAGAGTGTATCCAGTTTGATGAAAGGTTTTTATTAAGTTGTTGGGCAACTTAGCATACCATTCGAAAGCCGTGTTGGTAAGACTGCTATTGAAATATCATAGCAACAAGGCATCGTTCTCTTTGGTGTTTCAGCATGTGACTTTAAACTGAGCAAGATGCTATCATGGCATTTCTATGCTTAAAAAATATTGAATTTTAGCATAACGTACCCTTTATAATACTATACTTAGTCATATTCGATCGGGTATGGTCAGTCTTTTTCAACTAGCTGTTAAGCAGCTTTTGAAACGATGACTGTGATGACTTTCTTGCTAATGAGATCTTTTACTTGAGACTTAATGATAATGTCAGCCACTTGATGAGTATTTAATGTATCCACTCATGGAGCTTCTTGCCTTTATGTTGGAGTTATTGGCAAGTTGAGCATAGCATTTTGAGTACTCCTGGTTTTAACTACTGGGTTTCTTATCTCAGAAGGATTTCTCATAGGTACTTGCTATCTTGTAGTTACTATAAGATTGAGTTGACCAAGTAACTCTTTCATCAACCCACTCATTTCATTAAGATGGTTGTTGAGCTCGTTGATTTATTGGTCTCTTCATTGGAATTGACAACCCATTTATCATTGTAACCTTATTACAACATTTGTTAGCTTTTCAATTACCTCAACTTCTACTTGAGCTTCATCTCTGAGTTGTTGATGACTTGGGTTCTCCTAATGTTCTTCTTCATTTTATTATTTGGGTGCCACTTTTTTTATTTCATAAATGTATATTGACCATGCAAACAACTTTGACTTCCATGTAATCTATCTCTTCATCATTTTTGGAGTTTAGAATTGATTGCCCTTAATTGATTGGGAAATCAACATCTTCTGAGAAGAGTTGATTATCTACCTCATCATTTGTTGATGAACACTTTTTAAACTGATGTTTCTAGTTGATGATAAGAGATTCAATTCCATTATCATATGATGGGGTTGGCTTATATTAGGTTTTCTCATCACTAGTGACTTGGGATTCTTTAGGTGCCCAAAGCGATCGGGACCTTCCACTGGTGGATCTTTGGGAATGTATCCTAGATGTCACACCTAGTTTTCACTAGATGAATTATATTACTTTGTTTGTGATGTCAAGACATTCCAACAACTAACCACATAGTATCTTTGCATCTAAAGGCTCGTTGCTAGTGTTCACTGAATATAATATCCATAGGAGTTTGAGTGTTGCTCAAGGAGGACACAGTGTTTTTCGATATTCCCACTTCTCTTAGAGTAGGAATTTGTTGGATTGGCAACTTAACTCACCTGTTTCTTGATTCTTCTTTGAAGGTTTCTAATTTTACTAGCCTTCAAAACTTTATAGATTTTGGAGGAGACAATATATTCATTATGTGGTTAATTTTGTGCACTAAAATAAGTATGTTTATCATAGAAGGACTTCTTTATAGCTCCTCTAGAGCTATTTCTCTTGACCAATCTGAGCAAATTGAAGTTTTTATTTTTGTGGGTATATTTACTTCCACCTGTGGGTCATACTACTGCTCAGAATTAATAGGTAGTCCAACAACTCCGTGACTAGCATTGTATTTCTTTCAAGCTCTCTTAGACATTTTGGTGCCTGAGGAAGATGCTTCATGATCATTATTTCCTAGAGTAAAAGTTGCATCTTGTGTGATAGTAGGATCCCTTGATGCACTATTAAGAGGACTAAGTATGATGGATTTTAATTTGGGCTTAATAACCACTTTATCCTTGGCAGAAGTAGTTGTCATTGCCTTTGATAACCTATCAAAGAAGGAACCCTTCTTGGAGGTTAGAGATTTAGTCTTGTGCTTATTGGAAATGATCACATTTGGCCTCTTTCCCTTGTTGAATGCCTTTGGTATTCTAGCACCTTTAGTGAGTGACTTAGTTATAGGTCTAGCATGCAGAAATTGGACAACCTTGAAAATTATTTTGAACTAGAGAGTAACTCTAGCAAAACCAGCATTGATTACAGCCCGAGCAAATCTAATAATGGGTTTCTCTCCTAGCTTAATAGTCATCATATTTGTAATATTGGCCATTGTGGGTTTCAAACCTAGTCATAGATCTTTAAAATTTTAAAATATTATAGCCCTATATTTAAGTCTATGATGACACCAATTATTTTAATTTTTTCGAGTAGACATGGAGAGAGAAGTAATTGATCACTAATAAGCACTTTTAAAGATGCACTCCACCATCTTTGAATGAGATGGGTAGGAGTATCTTTTATTGTGAGTAAGATTGGTATATGCTCAACCAGATTTCTCCTAATATTTATGTTAGGGTTTATTTTTTCTAGGTTCTACTTCCTATGGACGCAAGACTCCATAGTTAATTACACCTCTTATCAAAGTAAGAAAGCATTCTCGATTAAAGTTATAAACAAACATGTCTTAGTGATATGTAACAATGTCTCTCAGAGGTATAGTGTGGTTTAAATTACCTTCTAAAAGAAAACATGAGTGTAGTTTTGATCAAGGTCCCATGGTTCTATCATCTTGGGACTATATTATTCTAGCATACTAACATCAGAGAGAGACAGTCATAATGTTAAGAGAATTTGATTTGCAGCCATAGGTTGCCTCATTTCAGGTATCTTGAGTAGACTTATAATTTTTAGTGTAAGTGTTCATGTGATGAATAGATTATAAGGCTTTGTGTGCATGGTAAACGCATAGATGTTCACATGGTGAACTAATAGGAGGTTCGGCTTACATCCATTTGGAATGCCAAATTAGGGTTGTCCATATGGTAGATGGATATATATTTGTTCGTGTGGTAAATGAATTATAGGTTGTTCTCATGGCAAATGGATAGACGTTCACATGGTGAATGAATAGAAGGTTGGGTTTACATCCCTTTAGAATGTCAGAATAATATGGGTGTTTGCATGGAAAATGGATTGGAAAACTAGACTAACACCCATTTGGATTGCCATATAGATGAGTTATCCACTTGTTGGTCAGATATAGTATGTTTCCATGGAAAACAAATAAAAAATTGAATTTTATTTAAAGTACGTAAAATTCTCATTTTAGGGATCCAGGGCCTAGACGTATGATTTAGCGCCACTACGCTGTGATAGTGGAGCCCATTCCTGATGTGGCATGACACAGGGGTAGATCAACTAGAGCCACAGTGCTTCGGTGCTACATATGTAGCATTGTGAAACCATTATTATTGGTTCTTTGATCGTTTGAATGTGATGTCACATCATAGCATAATAGTGCTGGTCAAGATTCCTGACAAATATGCAATAAGTTTTAAGGGTAAATGATAGCTTCATCTTAATGAGCTCTATGATGTTAGGTCAGAGTGCTATGGTGCTGTGCTCTTTTTGTACGCATCAATTATAAAATTCATTATAATTAAATCTATCTTTTTTTTATCACACAGTAACCAACATGATGAGTCAACTAGCTCCTTGGTGTTGCATGTGGGCATCATGGCATTATGGAATGTTCTGCAATCCGAGAGGCCAACACCTCAGCGTCAGGTCTAGGCACCGTGACTCTTTGTCTGATTTATAAATAGGCCCAGGATGTTAAGAATTTTTCATTCATCAATCCTTTTTCTTTAAGAAATTTTTCTCTCTCCCAGCTCTCTATGCTTCCTAAGTTTAAATTTTTTAATCATATATCTTAGAAGATTGGTGGGTAAGAAGAGGGAATCCAGTGATTCCAACTGCTTCATCAATGATAATGTTAAGGAGTGGTATCAGCATGCTCTCCTTCACAAGAACCTAATTCTGGAAAGAAATTTTTAGAATCTCAATGGCAGCATGGAAAGAATAATCATAGAGCAAAGATTGCTCAATTAGCTTATGACAATAATTAGTGCATCATCTTGATGGTGTGTGAATTCTTTGCAAACACACGGGATGGCCAGGACAACAAAGCATACCTCTGGGGGAAGTTGTTAAGTTATGATAGTAGTGCTATAAACGTATATTACGATCTTCCTAATGTTAAGGATGATCAATATCTCTTATACTATAATGACCATCCTGATTTTAAGGCGATCATTCATTTTGTCTTTGGCAAAAAAAAAATGTGCAATGAAAATGATGAGAGGAATGAAATATTAGCTTTCCTATCATTGATATGACAACTACTTCTAAGGCTTGCTACTATTTCATTTACCAGGCCTATTCCCTTTGGTAACATCATTGAGGTTACCAAGGATAGGGCCATATTAAATTTTACTACTCATAAGTTCTCTCCAATATAGACCTCAAACTTCTAAGTCCTTAGCTAAGCAACTTCAAGAGGTTGACAGCTAGGCCACAGAATTACAAAAGAGGGTGGACAAGAGTACTCATATCCAAGAGATGCTGGAATGCAAAATTTATCATCATCTAGGTCAACAACATATTCAGTTCTCTTACATTGCCCAGTTTAGCACTACACTAGTCACATGTTTCAGAATTACAATCTTGTAGATCCTAATCAGGCCTCCTTTCCTACGACTCCTCAATGTCAACCTTTTGTTATTACCTTTCTAGTATCAGACACGAAGGAGGAGGAAGAAGAAGAAGAAGAGGAGGAGGGTGGTGACGAATATGACTACTAGTTCTCTCCCATTTGTATTTTCCCCTTCTTTTCTTTTTTATTTTATTTTCTTGTTGTAATATTCGAGTTTAGCAATAACATTTCTCCACTTTTTTATAATTATATGTTGTGCCTATGTATTATTGTCATTATTGATGTTCTAGAATAAAAGAATAAAAAAAATAAAAATTTTAACACTTATAAAAAAAGTCTTATCAGTGTACAACGCTGATATACCAACAAAAAATATTATAATTCATGAGAGGCAGGTGTCATGGTGCTAATGTGCTAAGGGATATTATTTCCTTCCCAACATAAAATATTTAAGTTCTTTTTCACATACAACAAGATGACATAGCATTGGAGAGGTGTCCCTATAGTGCCACGACATTATGGGATTTTATTTTATTTTTATCAAAAATGTTCTAAGTGGCAAGCGAGTATGGCGTTGCGATGTTGATGGTATGATGTTGTAGCGCTATAATGTCATTTTACTTGTATTAGGGTGACATGGTGCCGCGGCACTGATGCTATGGCATCGTGGGGTTATAACTTTTTGTTGAAGCACTGTGACACTAATTCTTGGTCATTTCGATGTCATTCCTATAATTTGAGTACCTGAGAGCATGACATTGTGGTGCTGATATTCAACGTCGTGGCGCTAGAAGCCAAAATTTTAATTTGAGTGTGAATCTTTGAAAAAAAAATTTAAAATTTCAGCAGTATTTCACCTTAATAGTGCTAATTTTTAAATTGCATAGTGCGGAGCACTCTTCTCCATTATTCTGGGTCTAAGATTAAAGGAGGGGAGGGGTTTTTCATCTCACGCTAGGATGAAATTCAATTGTGGATGTCCTTCAAGTTTTCTACACCATTGATCTTTTGCCAGGATGAAATTCAACTATGGAGGTCTTCAAATCTCTAGGTTTTCCACATGGGATCAAAAATCAACAGTGAAATTATTATTAAGCATGTTTTTCAAAAGTAAAAGAACATAAATGTTTTACCTAAAGTGAGAGATCTTTGAGTGAAGAGAGGTGGAAAAAAGATCCCTAGAGTGAACTGATCACTTTTATTTATAGTAGTGGATAAAAACTATTACTTCTTAATAGCCAGTGCAGTGCCTTAGTGCCAAGATCATGGCGTTGTACCATAATTCGACAGCCACACAGGGTTGTTGTTTCTTCTAGAAGGCTAGGGCAGTGCCTTGGTGCCATAAACATAGTGCCGCAGTGTTATAGCCATAATTTAAATTTTATTTTAGTTTTATTTCATTTCTTTTGATTTAAACAAAATTGCCCCCCGATGAATGTACCATGTCATTAAGACATGATGCATTAATTGCCTTGATCTTCTATTAGTTGTAGTATACATATATATAGAAAATTAAGCAGAAAATTGAAGCCTTTGACATGTTACTCTAATAATCTACATGTATTACATGATAATAGAGACAGTTACATAAGAAAATTTTAGCTACAATAGTTGGCATGGATTTCTCTAATACAAACAAAAGTCTTACGAGCTATAATAGCCTACCTCTCTCATGCTTCATGGAGATGTTGAAAGGAAACCTCCTGATTACACTCTAATGAGGAAAGTGTTTGCTCAAGTTTGGACACCTGAGCATCTACGTGTAAGCAATTTGATGTTATAGTTCTCTCAATTTAGCAGGGTATCGAGGAGTTTCATCGGTGCTCTAGAAAACTCCCTTTAAAAGGATTTTAAGGCTTTGAGACTGTGCTCTAGAACTTGGCAAATTAGGGAGACTTGATGTGAAATGGAATTGGCTTATATTTTTGTTGTAGCAATTGTATCTGATAAGACCTCCTCATAGTAGTAAGTGTATCTAACTGTAATTCTTCTGCTTCAAGACCTAAAGTAGTAGCGCAATCTAGTAAAGAATTAACTTCTACAGAGAAGCTGGACAGATCTGGAAAAACTTTTAAGTCGATAATTAGAATTAGTTGATGTAAGGCTACTATTATATGTTATAAGCTTTTTGAAGGACCATCATCCAAGGGAGTTGAAGCCCTAGGGTGTATTCTGGAAATGAAACATGAAATTTCTAGGTCAGATAACTACCTTTGAACTGTATGTTTTGGACTAGAGATAAGGTGACTTTCTGGACAAAAATCTAGATTTGAGGAGTCATTTTGTGTCACACTCACCATTACCCAAGTTGAATCTAATAATAGTAGTCCAAAACTAGTAGCCATAGTGTTAGACTTCTATGTATGTGTATTTTCTCTAGTATGTATGTGATCAGTATTAGTAGGTTGGATGTACACTAGAGAAACTGCAATAGTATTTATGGATAATATCAACATGACATCACTCTCTTTCTATTTTTCTGGTGGTTCAACTGCTATTAGTGAGAAAGGAATATGAATAAAGTTATTTATATCTACAACTCTTATGCTAGAATTAACTAGTTGGGGGCCAAATGAAACCTAAACTAGCCAAAATTCACCATAGGCCAAATTAATTGAAACCATTGATCTAAACCAGTTTATGATCAATGATTAAACATGACCAAGTCATCATTTGAGCCAAACCTATACCAATCGACCACTTGACCCAAGTTGACCTAAAAAGTCAAAATGTGTTAAATCTTGATCTAAGCCAAATTGACTGGAACCAATGGGTCAAGTTCATTCTAAATCACTTGTTGAACTTGACCAAAGACTCAATTGGCCAACTAAACTCAACCTAGCCCAATTGACCATAAACCAAACTTGACCTAAAAGGTCAAATCAAGCCAAGATCAAATCAAATCAAAATTGATTGAAATCAAAGCTTGCAAAACATTTCAAATGACCAATCAAACCTAAACCAACCCATGACCCAACCCAATTGGGTCAAATGGGTCAAATTGGTCAACTTGACCCATTTGACCTAAGTGAACTCAAATGAATCAAAACCAAATATAAATTAAATTGAACCAAACCAATGATACCAAACCACTTCAAATGGCCATATGAACTTGACCTAACTTAAGGTTTGACCCAATTTGACCAATTGGTCAACTTGACCCAAGTTGACCCATTTGACCTAAATGGGTCAACTTGAACCAAATCATACCAAATAAACTCCAAATTCATTGAAAATTGGACCCATTTTTCAATCATACCAAATTTTCCCAAATCAAAATTAAAGTCAATTGATCATTTTACCCCTAAGTCAAAAGGTAACCTATGATCAAATTCACTTGGAATTTAATCATATTCTAACTCAAGACCACTTGGCATCCCTTAGTGGTCCATTTGGACACCAAGGGATGTCGTTCACATGACCCAATGGGTTTGGGTCCACCAAACCCAACCCAAAGCCAAAATTGACCTACCCAATGGAATTTCTCCACATGGATCACCTCCCATACTCATTTAACACATGTGCACCTTCATACTCCCTCTCCTCTACTAAAATTGAATCACATGACACTCCTAACAAACTAAACAACCTATTCAATCTCATCAATTTGATCAAAATGGTAAAATGAACTTTGACCATCCGATCAAGTAGGGGGAGATATAATCCCCCTCATTCCATTCCAATTCACTTAACTTGCATTTGATTGAGCCCTAGGAACCCAGAGGAAGCTCCCCAAGCTCTTCCAAGCATTTCCTAGCTCTCTCCATTTTTCTCCTTCTCGGATTTACTCAAGCCAAAATAAGGGAAGAAAACCAAAACTCAAACTCACTTAATTCTCCATAGAATCCAAATTCCTCTTGCAAGCACCATCAAGGGACCTAATCAAGCTCACTAAAATCATTTCCCAAGCATCCAAGCCATGGGAAGGAGAGGTTCGATCAAAGCCGCAAGCCATTGAAGCAAGCTTTGGTCAATTGGAAGATCCATTGCAAATTGAACCCTCAAACCTTCAACAGGGCTTCATCTCCACTAGACCAAGATACCTCAATGGTTGGGAGTGCCGGTGATAGCCTTCGATGAGGTATGCCTCAAAATCGAGCTTAAGTTCAAAATTCTTTTGTCCTTTATGAAGGGAAGTGTAATCCCAATAGAATTCCACCATTGGATATTATCCTCCATGCTTCTAGATGGTGTGGGTTGAATCCTAGCCTAATTCGAGCTCAAGTGAGCTCGGATCAAGCCATGGAGGGCGGACGGTCTCCATTTCCTATAGGTGAGGGTAGGGATGAATTATGGACCGTCCATCCCACATGTTTTTGATGGATGGTCCTGATTAATCCATTTAGATTAGATGATTTAATCCTTTGAAATTGCGGGGTTTAATCCCGAGATCAGACGATCCAAGGGAAAGTGCATAGCACTGCCGACTGATGCGGTATTCAATTTGAAAATGTAAATAACTAATCCATTCGCAACACGTGGAAAGCACGCACCTTGTCAGCAGCCCACGTGGCGCCAACAAGATTAGCTATATAATTAGGTTATTTAATGACCTATTAATCATGGAAACTTCAAAAATTCATAACAAAATATAGAAAAAAAAAATGCAAACTCAACTTCATTTTAAAGATAATTCAAGGGGAATAATATAAAAATAAGTTTAATAGATTTTGAACAGTACCATTTACTCAATTCGAGTTTTATTGGTGATGTAATTATGTTAATTACTCTTTAATTATTTTAATAATTAATTCCAAACTCTGTAGGGTTAATTAGTAGCATGACCTCTACCTCCCATGATTTTTTTGGAATTTATTATTTGATTAATGTAGGTAATTGGTTGTTTCATCTCTAATCACTCCTTTAATCAATTAAATGATTAATTAACCTATTAAATGGTGATGAATTTATTAATTAAGCTTGTTAATTATCTTGGAATAGTGGATAGACTTAGGGAATGTGATTAGGATGCCTTTTTTAAATCTTTTCCCCTAAGTCTATTTCATTTGGATGAAGACTTAATTAATTTAAAAATTGATTAATGATTTAATCCATTAAATAGATCAAAATCAAAAATAAATCCAAAAACTTAATCACTTAATCAATCCCAATCTTGGGTAGATCCTTAGGTGTTCAAAAGCTTAAGGTAAGCTTAAAGAAATCAAATCCAACCCACATGTGTGGGAGGGGTTATGAAAGTACTTAATTAAACTATTTTGCTTAATTAATCATTAATTGTGAGCCAATTACATTAGGCCCCTTACTTTCTTAGGAGCATTACTAATTTAAATTCCATGTGGTTGCATATCATATGTTGGCTCATAATTAGTTGGTTAATTATGTTAAAGTGGTGTTGGTTAGGGGTAATTAATGGATTTAATTTACACCTTAACCTAAGCCAAACATAAAATTAATCTAATGGTTATAAAATTAAACTAAACTAATTCACACAGGGGGAAAATGGGCTAGGACTAGCAAACTCTTCTCACATTTCCTAAATAAAATCAAATTCAAAATTAAAACAAAAATCTCTTTAAAATAATTTTGATTCATTTTAAGTAGCCTTATTTCATAGGATTGTCTTTAGGAATTAATTAGGATGAATGAAATTACATGTTTACATCACTTTATCTCTTTCCAAGTATGTTAAATAATCTTTGCCATGTGAAATCATGCCTTCATACCTTTTGAAAAATCAAATTAGAATGAAATGTTTCCTTTATGTCAAATTTCATGCTTTGGCTAAAGTAAGAATATGAATAGCTATTATCACTACTAAATAAAAAATTATTTTCAAAATTTATAAATCAAAGATCATAAATGAAAGTATGTTACTTATAAATATTTATAAGCTTGCATGTGGCTATAATATAGAAATGTGTTTTATGTGGGTTTCTTCTCTTTCCTTAACATGGGTTTGTATAGGATTTGCAGAGTGTATAGTTCATTTAAAAAAAAAATATAACACTTGCTTAAGTTCATGTCATGAATTAAGAAGGATCTTCATATTACATATATATAAACCAAACCGAATGAACAAACAAAAATATTTTGCATGATTCTTCATCCATTCATTTTCTTTTGTACATGCACATATATTTAAGACAAGTGATATTAGTCTAGACATCCTAGGATTGCAAGGCTTTAAGTAGCTCCAAGTAGGTCTTGTACCTTACACCCCTGGTGTAGAAAGCAATGGTGTCGTACTCACTTATGTATTTCATACATGTAAATTTGCATTTGATTCATAGATAAAGGAATCCCTCTCTTTTCTACTTAATAAACTCATGCATTCATGAAACATCAAAATTTCCTCAACAAATATCTTTTTGCATTCATCATTAAGGTGTTCTAAAGTGTTTGCATTACATGTATAGCTATGCTTAGGATACATTCATATGCATGGTATACATGTTGGAAAGAAATAAAGGATCGTGTGTTATGTGATATTAATTCACCTTAATTACTCCTAAGATGCATTTCTTATTGAATAGGTTTATTTAGAGCAAATCTAAACTTAGGGTTAATTAAAACACATGATAAAACATTCACTAAAGAAAAATCATTAATGAATCTACCTTAGAAATTACTTAAGGTAGGGGTGAAAGAGAAGTTTTCTCCTCTTTTATACTCTTTATAAATTTTAGTAATTAAATGTAGGTTCATTAAAACCAAATCAAATTATCAAATAAAAATAACCAAATTATCACTTAAAATGAAACCACCCTCTAAGTTGAACCCTTTCACACTTAGAAAACTTTAACCTTAAAGCCTAGCTAAGACGTACCACACAAGCCTTAAATGACACACACATTAGGGTAAGTCACCATTTCTAGTCCTATGTTAGGAAAGTGCATGGTTTGATACCCAATTTTATTTTATGATGTAATATTTTAGACTGAATGATAGAGTGTATGTGCATAGACTGGATGATGGGATGATCTTAGCCTAATATTTGTCTTCTGCAGGGTATTGTGCTTAAGGGGTGATGTAATAAAATTATAAATGCCTTTTGCTGTGCAGGTTGCTTATACCCTTAAGCATAATCCAAAATTAGGGTAGGTGGACTTGGTTACCCATGTGTGGGCTGCTAAGTCCAATTTATTCATATATATGCTTGGGATGTGTGGTGTGTTTAGCTAATCTCTATTTTACAAATTTTAGTTTGATTTGCTTTTCCCATTTTTATGTAATTGTTGCAATTAGGATTTGGAATAAATGTTATGAGGAAGTAAAGGTGAATATTGGTCATAAGACTATGTCTTATGCACCATATGAAGCCTTTGGAGCAACCACATTCCAATCAAGCCAAAGGGAAGAAAGGAAAGAAGCAAATCAAACATGAAGAAAAAAGAAAAGAAGAAATGAAGAATGAAGACCCCCCCCCTCCCATAACATAAATTCCTTTTAAATTATAATTATTCATTTATAATCCAGGTTCTATAAGTGTAGAGCTCAGCTCCCCACATTTCTTTTTCGGGTTTGTGCGGTGGAGCCCGACCACAAAGACCTTTTATTCTTTTGCGCTAGCTTTATAAAATTGTTTGATGTTTGTTTAGCTTGTGCATTAAGATGATATATTTTTCCTAATTTTTTTCTTTCTTTGCTGAATGGCCTGTATGCGATTAGGCTCCTGGGGAAAAATAAATTTTCTATCCAATTAAATAATTCAAAATTAAAAAAATTAACAACTCATAACCTCACCTAAAGCCTAGGGCATAAATCAAGATAAAAGAATTACCAACCTCTTAGCTAGATGTTGTATGTCTCACATCATGCATAAAAAGCATCTTGTTTCACTCTTGCTTATGAGACCTTCCAGCTTTGCCAGATAATATTGCTTGACCTTTGAGAGCCATGGTAGAAATACACCTCCTTCTTGCTAATTTTGGCTCATAACAAATTTCTCATGCATTAGGCATAGGAATCCCATATCCCGTGTCAAATTAATTATCCAAAAATGAAATTAAAACTTAATAAAAAATTGTATTAGATTAAGTCATGAGTTCTTGCCCTACATGATCTAGTCTCTTAGGGAGTGAGTTTAAGGACTTGTCTTCTTTCTAAATAAACAACAACTTAGCTATCTTGCAAAAGCATAAGACTTGCCTACATGTATTTAAAATCATAGGAGGAGTTAGTTGGTGGCCACCTCTAGGTGTTTGTAAGTCCAACAGTCGGGTGGTTTATCCTCTCTTGTGGAGGTAAACCATATGCCCATTTTCTCCTTAGATTTAGGGCGTGCTTTGGCCCTCGCCAAAGTTCCCTAGATTTAGGATCTGAGGTTGTTGTTTCCCTTTGTGGGCTACAAGCGTAAATCCTCACCTCTTAGGTATTTCCATGATCTTGTATCATGGAATTATTAGTCCTAGACTTCTAATAAAAATCAACTCAAATAAATAATTCTCTTCAAATTCAAAAATATAAAGCCCAACCATAGGATAGTTTGAGATGCTCGCTAGGCTTCCTAGCATTATGAGCATCTTCTACTTATCTACCTTTGGTTTTAATAATAACTCCCTCCTTTTAATCAATTCCATTTGATCTTCTAAAAATAACCAATTGATTGACAGTCCTATCTTTGAAATATTTGTAGACAACGATCATTTATCTTAATCAAGAGTATTCCTAAGGAATCTCATTCCTTAGGATGTAATTTACTATGGGGGCTTGCCTCCATAAGGAATTTAATGAACCCGATTTAAAATAAATCATACTTTACTTTTCCATGTAAAGTAGGAGAAGAATCTCTGGTACATTTGAAGACCCATTGTCCTTAGGGGTCTTTATTTGGTGATTAGGTTCATTGTAGGGTGGTGACTTCTATCTTTCGAGATAGTACACCTAATCCATAATATAAGTAGGCCAGTGCTGTGGGTGTATCCTTTCACCATGAATGAGTAGGCTAGCCATTAGTAAGGTAGAAGGATGAAATAGTATATTGTGTCCAAGGAATACAAAGTAGCATAGGCAAGTGGCAATCAAAGCTACTAAAGATAGCTCCTCTTTGATATTTTATGCTAGTATCTGACAAGATTTGACTTTTCTTGTTGAATCAAATCTGGACTTAATAGATGTATAGGCTCCATTATTGAATGGATCTTCAAGCCATGGAAAGTGTGGTAGGTGCATCCCTGAATTGACGAAGCTTTTTGACCATGTATGTAGAGTGATCATATTTTGATGCTTGTGACCTATTCTCCATTCTTTAGATAGCTTTTGATAATGAGCCAAGATGTGATATAGTCCTAAGGAATAGATGTAATTGCCTCTTCTACACTGGCCATCTAGTTAGCACTAAAAAAGCTCAAGATATAGTGGAATGAATTCTTCATAAGGAGTTCCTATAATTAATAGTCCTTGTATATCTTGCATATCTGCCATAGTGATTATCAACTTATGTGGACCAACTCAGCAAGTATTGGTAGGTCTATCCCAATATTTTGTAATACTTCTTATCTATGTGAAAGGAAGGCTACTATAATCAAAGAGTGATGTGTAGACTGCTTGATATATACTAGCTTTTGTAAGAACATCACCATGCATTTGCAAGTTATGTCTTGCCCAGTATACATATCCATTGACAATTGATAATGGAGTGCCAAAAATTGACTTTGGGTCTTAATCTTCTACTTCATGGTGTAATATATGGTAACCCAGTAGCTTGATTATGCCTGTATGTGGAGCAGTATCTTTGGCTAGTTAGAGCACATTCAAATCGCCAAAGTTAAGGTGATCTATGACTCATTCTGAAGGGACATCATGACTATGCATCAATTTTAAGCTTGTTACCCAGTCAGTTAAGTCGGAGCCAATTGGAAACTATGAGTCAGATATTAGGAGATGTGATGCTTAAATAAATGAGTCTTTAAAAATATCTATGCCTCTTAACATATCTTGGTGCCATGATAGCCTGTCTTATATCTTAGTTATACCACATGGATCAAGAGTTTAAATAGTAGCCAATATCAACTCTTTAATGGGCTCAATGAAAGGCATATCATCTAGTCTTTTCTAGATAAGCATTATAGCCAACCTGTAATATATCTAGAATAGAGAAGCACACAACTTTTCTAAAAGTTTGATAAGTCAGCAATAATATCTGAATTTATACATGAGCTATGTGTGTGACCATTTTTAATTTAGTCTTTTTTGTAAGTTTATATTTAAACTTGCTCCTCTTGATTATATTAAAATCTAAAGCTAGGTTTAGATCCAGCTTATTTGGACATGAAGTATCTTAATTTGATTTAGATCTAATCCCTTTGGGTATGATGGAATCTAATTTATATATTTTGGATCTGGCCCCTTTGGACATGGTGGATCTGATCAAAACCCTTTGGGTATGGTGGATCATACTTTAATTTAGATCTGACCCTTTTATGTATAATGAAATCTAAACTCAAGTTTTAGAGTTGGACCCTTTAGACATGGTGGATTTGATCCAACCCTTTTGGGTATGATGAATCTTAGTTTAATTTAGATACAACCCCTTTGGGTACGATTGAATCTAAATTGAGAATTTAATATGGCCCCTTTAAGCATGGTGGATCTGATCGAGCCCATTTGGGAATTATGGATCTTAATTTAATTTATATCTGACTCCTTTGGGTATGATGGAATCTAAATTGAGGTTTTAAATCTGACACCTCTCGACATGGTGGATCTAATCCAGCCCCTTTGGGCATGATGGATCTTAATTTATTTTTGCTTCATTGGATAGTGTTTCCTTTTTATAGGGGATCTTACTTTGTAGGATATATAAAATTTCCCTTGTTGATAGGAAAATTTATCCTTGAAATGAGATTTATCATTCATAGTCATGCATAATATCTTTTGAGGTATTATCTATTTATATGGGGCATGGGCCTGGTGCCTTTTATATCAATTAGTTGATAATTTCCACCTCCATATATTTATTTTGATGATATACGGTCCTTCCTAATTTCGATTAAAATTTTCACCAATATGCTGATGTGGAATAATGGGGCTTCTTCATTCTAGTACAAATTCAACTACTTCGAAGCTTTCTGGGTGAACCATACTGTCATGAGCTCAGGCCATTCTTGCTCTAAATTTTTCTAGATTTTGTTGGGCTTGTAATCATATTTCATTCAAGGCTTCAAGCTCTTTGTATCGTATTTGAATATTATCTTCTATTGAAAGTTTGTTTTGAACTGCTATGCAGAGTGAAGGTAATTCTACTTCGAGGGAAGTATTTCTTCTGCTCCGAAGACTAAAGAGTATGGTGTCACTTGTGTAACTATTTTATAAGGGGTATGATATACCCACTACACTTCTATTAATTTGTCATGGCATTTTTTTTTAAATTTCTTAAGCATCTTGATTAGCATTTTGTTAAATGCTTTTACCAAACCATTAACTCTTGTATTATATATTGAAGAATATTGTCAATTTATCTTATATTTTTTAATTAAATGATAGACATTGATATTCTTAAAGGCAGTGCCATAATCTGATATAATTCATTGAAGTACTCTGAATAGATATACAATATAGTCCCAGAAAAACTTTACTACATCGTCTTCTTTAACTTCTCTTAATGGGATTGCTTCTGCCATTTTGAGAAATAATTAGTAGTAGCTAGAATGAAGTGAATGTCCTCAATATGATGGAGGATCTATTGAACATATTATATAAGTTCCCTAGTTTTTAAATATCCATGATGCTATTATTGGGAGTAAGGTATTAGGTGATCGATGCTGTGTGTTTGCATGTATTTAACACTGATGACATTTTTTAGCAAATTCAATGCAATCTTTAAACATACTTTCAGTGTTTTATTTTAGAGCTGTAGGGACACCACACAAATCTTATGGGATACTTGTTGAAGTGATCAGGTACAATATTAAGGTATGATGTATCATCTTGAGAGATGAAAACATCACCTTATAACACACATAATCTCCTAATAAGGACATCTAAGGAAATTGGGTCTATGTATATACTACAGATCTTTCCCCTACTTAACATGGAAAAGTAAAGCAGGGTTTATTTTATGCCAGATTCTTTAGTTCCCTATAGCAACAAGCTTCCATAGTTAATTACATCTTAGAAAATGAGAAACTTCTAAGAATACTCTCAACTAAAGTTATCAATATGTATCTCCAAATAGTTCATAGCTAGACAGTCAAATGATTAGATATTTATATAAAATTAAATGTGAGAGTTCAAATATAATGACTTATTAATGGATTTCAAAGGAGGATAAGTAGGAAGCACTCATGATACTATGAAGTCTAGTAAGTGCTTCAATCTACCCCATAATGAGGGTTTAGAATTTTAAAAAAAATTTACTTATGTTTAAATTAGAATTTCATTAGAATGCTTGGGCTTATAGTCCAACAACACAAGATTATAAAAATGCTTAAGAGATGAGAACTTATGCTCATAGCCTGAAGGAAATAAGTAGCCTCAGAACTTAAAATCTAAAATGTCTTAGCACAAGCTAGAAGCACTACCTAAGTCTAATCGAGAAAATGGGACATAATCGTTTACCTCCTGAAGAAAGGATAGACACATTGCGACCTTCCAACCTTACAACTGCCTGGAGTTGGTGCCAACTAACACCTCCTATGCTTTAAAATCTTGCATAGGCTGTTATTTAGTAAAAAAGGAAGCTAGAATCCTAAACTAACTCTTTAAGAGACTAGATCATGATTGGTATGAAAACATGACTTAGACTAATGCCAAAATTCACCACTTTATAAATCATTTTGAGACATTCATTTTAGACCAAGGTCTTGGGACAATTATACATATATGTATGATGAAATTTATTCATGAGCTGAATTAATTAAAAGAGGTGTTCTCCACTATAAGGGATCACCCTCAAAGGTCAAGTATATCCCCTATCGTGCAATAGTGGAGACCTTCCTTATTCAAGAGCAGTGCAATATGATATGCATGGTGTGATAACATACAACATGTAGCTATAGGGTTTCTAAATATTTTATTTATCTTGATTAAGAGCCTAGGCTTTAAAATGTCATTATGAGTTATATTAAAATTTAGTTATGAATTTTTTAGTGAGGGTAGAAAATTTAATTTTATCGTAAAGAGCCTTTTTCCTTCCTTTAGATTAATTTGCTCTAGGCTTCACAGAGCCTCCTAAGTTTTTTCCTTCTAGGCACAGCTCATCCTAAACCTCATAGCACTAACCCTATTCCTACTGCAAAAAATACAGGTTTATGAAAAATGGAATCTAACTATACCTGCAAGACAGACGTTAGTTAAATAAACATACAAGCCAAGCAATTATATTTTACATAAACTTAGCACCCTGTACTTAGGTAACTAAGCCAACCTGTCCTAATTAGATCATGCTTAGTGGGATAAGCAGCACCTGCAAGCAAGAACATTTATATTTACTTATTATTACAGTGACCCCTTTAACATAATTCCTTGTAGAAAACAACATTAAATTAGTGGTGACCTAACATCCAGTCTACACATAAATAATCTTAACATCTAGTCTAAAGTATTACATCATAAAGCAAAACATAACACTACAACATATCCCATCCTAATCTAAAGGATAGAATTTGACTTAGTATTCTAATGTGTGTGCTAAGGTTTAGTGTGGTGTATCTCAACTAGGCTTTGAAGTGTGATTATCTAAAGTTCAAAATTATTTAAGCTAAATATTAGGTGTGGTTCTGCTTCAAATCTTTGAATGAATTGATCAATTTTAATTTACATTTTCTTATTTCATTTGATACTTACTTAATATCTTATTATTATAAAGAGAAGAAAGAGGGGTTTGACCCCTTTCATCCCTATCCTAAATTATTTTCTACAGGTACATTATTATGATTTTGGTTTCTTTAGTGAATCCTTTATTAAATATTTTATTAAACCTAAGTTCGGGTTAGTCTTAAGGAATCTTATTCAAATATCAAAGGCATCCTAAGATTAATAAAACTAAATCACTATTACATGGTTAACATTACACTACTTTCCATCATCAATAGCATACACATTTCTTTATTTTTGTCATTCATGATATTTGATTTAATATACATATTTATACACACAATACATATTTGCATCATTTATTAATGCATGTCTTTTGGTAGAGAAGATATATTTCATTCCTTAGTTAAGCATAAATAGACATGTATTAGAGATTTTGGCAAGTACGTGCCATTGTTAAACTAGGGAGGTGACGTTATCTAAGACCTCCTTATGGCTACTTAAAGCCTCATGTTTCTGGGATGTCTAGACTAAATACTTGCCAAATTAACTACAATTAAATAGATACACAAACTTGGGGATGAAAATCATTCAAAGATTATATAATAGCAAATCTTCTTATTCATGCAAAGCTTAGTGACATGAAGAGCAAAGTTTTATCTCAAATTTTAGCACATAAATATATATGAATGAAATTAAGCAAGTACAAGCCATTGTTAACCAAGAAATTGAGGTTATGTAAGACCTCCTTGGGGCTACTTAAAGCCTCATATTCCTAGAAAGTCTAGACTTTATACTTATTAATTTAAATGTATGTAAATATGTACATGAAATATAAAGATAAAATAAAACCCTCACTATTTTGAAATTATAACTAAAATGTAAACTTTATTGAATACTTATAACCATCACTAACTTAGAATTTCATGATTAGCTTAGACTTTTAAAAATAATTTAAGAATTATTAGTGATAATAGCCACACCTTATAATAATATTTGTCCAACACATGCAACTTAAATGTAATAATGTTCTTTTGATTCTCTCTTTTTTTTTTAAACATGAGCATATGACACAAATGACATGAACATTTATGATGATTGAAAAGAAGTAATTAAACATTTCCACATAATATATTCAATTACATTAAGTCCTATGGACAATCAAGTCAAATAAATATTCCTTAAGACTAACCAAAGTTCTTATGAGGTTTGATTTTAATATTTGAATTATTGAGACCTTAGGAGGGGAGAAGATACCTAGCACTTACCGCACCCCATATTGGTGATTTATCATATTTAAAGATAACCATTAATTGGATTTTATTGATTAATTAGGTTTAAGTTATTAAGCATATCAATTTAATTACCCTTCAATAAACTTCTTTAATCTAGTTAACTACTTGATCATGAGCCTTCAATGATATGTCCATGAAAAAATAAAACTTGTAATGCACCTAAAAGGATCTATTGCAGTTAAGCTCATATTAAATAAGGATAGAATCTAAGTTAGGTACTCTTATGATTTTCCCACACCCCAATGGGTTAACCATAACTTCTTTAATGACTTTATGTAATTAAACACATAAAGGGGAATTAATGGATTATATTTGAATTATGTGAATCAATCATCGATTTTATTTGATTTATACTTTATCACTAATCTTTCCAATTATTAACTAATTATTACATATATTAATTAGCCCTCCTAAGAAAATACATTTAGAAAGATGATTAGGAATGAGACCCTAATTATTTATCCTTACTATTCTTGTTATTCATAATGATTAATTGTAATTAATTATTTAATTTTTACTATTTATCAATTTTAAAAATTATTAAATTAATTAATGAAGAAAATTAGGGTTGAAATTCAAATTTCTTTAAGTTACATGGTAAATAATTCCAAGTAGAGGACATCCCATGGAATCATCCCACCAAATTTGGAATTAATTTTATAAGTAATTATACCTTAATTAAGGTAATTAGCTTAAGCTTTAACCCTTAAATAAGCACTGTTCACTTAACATAAATCAAGGATTTAAATTTTTTTCCTAAATTCTCCTATGTCTAACCTTTTCAAAATTAGTTTATTTATATTTTTTTATTTTTCTATAATTAGTTATGATTTTTTGAAGTTCTAATTATTTTATTTCAATTTTAAGGCCTAATTAACCCTTTAAACCACATGCACCACTCGGATGCTGATGTGGCAGTGCTTTGGACGTGACGCCATATTATTGGTTATTTAAATTATTCAACGTGGCAACTGACAATGATGATGGATGTGATTTCATCCTGGCCACTCGATCATAGATCAAATGGTTCAGATTAATCCCATTATTTTAAATGGATTAAATTAAAATTTCTAGAGCAATTAATCACGATCGTCCATTCTAGCCATATGAAATGAAGGACCGATGAGTCATCATCCCACGAGCATCGAAAGATGGACACCGTTCAACTTCTGTCATTCGATTGGAGCTCACTAGAGCTCGTTCAATGGTAAGATTGACTCCAAAATGATCAGGGAATGAATCTAAAGGGATCCAATCGTGGAAATCATTCAAAAACACAATTCAATTGAAGAAAGACCAACACCTAGGGGAAAACTATGGTTGCCAAATTTTTACCTTGCTAGAGCTATCGACTGATGATCCGTCAATAAAAGTAACTCCATCTTGAAGAGATGAAGCCTTGTTGAGAAGATCAAGAGCCACCTCCCCACTAATTACTCTGTAGATTAAACACTGCTGTAAAGCTCACTCTTGAGACATCTTCTGGTGATCGAATCACTCGGGAAATGATTCATTTTAGTTTGCTAGAGTGAGGTGAAGATGTGGGAAGAGTTAATTTTGGTTTGGTGGAGATTTTAGAAACTTGGATGGACTGGGCTCTTAAGTGCAATTGGGGACTAGTCTCACCAACGGTGGAGCACACGGAGAGCTCAGGAGAGGGTATGGGATTGTGTGGAATGCTTTGGGGTAGGTGTGTGTTGAGCTTGAATCCATGGAGAGGAGTATACTCTCCTCCTCAACTGAACCAAGAGCTAGGATTGGTTTAACCTTTGGTAGTTCTCTAATAGGTGTAGGTGGCTGGAGGTGGTAGGGAACTGCTAAGGTGGCTGAGGTTGAGAGACTGAGGGATTATAGTGGTCTGGCATTGAGTGTACAACCTCTCTTAAGTGGACCAATAGGTTTCCATGGGTGAACTCACCCTCTCATGGACAAAGAATGAGCCCAACAGCCTAAAATTAGGTTGGGTTAGTGGTCATCTTGTCCAAGAAGAGCCAAAGGTGCCTGTCATGGAGTAAGGGGGTGGAGAGCCCACCGAAATATGAATTTTATCCCATTTGGGTGGCTTGGTTCAATCCGTTTGACCCAAACTAGATTCACCATGGGTTAGACCCACTTGGGCAAGCCCATGGTGACCCAATTATGAGTCATGCCAAGTTTGGTTAAGTTTTGAGCTTGGTTTAGTTGGGTTTGGCTCAATTTGATCCACATGGGTCAAATGGGTTCAATTGGGATAAGTTGACCAATTTGACCAAATTGGGTCAAACTAATGGTTTTGGTGAGTTCAATGGGTCATCTGGATTGAGCGAGTGTAATTGGTTTGATTCAATTTGGGTTAGATTTGAATTTGTTTCATATGGTTCAATTTGGGTTGAATGGGTCATGTTGACCAATTTGACCAAATTGGCTTGAGCATGGGTGTGATTTAAATTCAATTAATCATTAGTGATTGATTGAAAGAGTTGGTTTGAATTAATATGGATTATAGAGTGATTTGGTTCAATTTAACATTTTAAGTCAAATTAGGCTAAGTTGGCAATTTGGTTAGGTTGACCAAATTGGGTTCAACTGAAGGTTGGATTATGGTTAGTATTAAATTAGAGATTGGTTGAAAGCACTAGTTTTAATCAATTTGATTTAGGATTTTATTTGGTTTAATTTGACCATTTAGGTCAAATTGGGTCAACTTGGGTCAAAAGGTCTAATAAGCTTGGTTAGGCTCAATTGATCATAGTGGAGTGTTTAATAATGATCTACAATCATCAATGAAGGGATTGGATGGCTTAATTTGATTCAATGGGAGATTACTTAGAGTTTTGCTTGATCAACTTTCTTAAGTCACCCTAGGTTAAGTAACTTGACCAAGCCAACTTGGGCCAATCAGGATTATGGATGATTAGGGTGTGTTCAATGATGAATTTGAAGTTAATTGGTGGCTTAAGTTGCGATTAATTTGGGATCAGTTAGGTTTTGGCTCATTTGAACCCTTTAGGTCAAATTGGCTAACTTGGGTTGGTCACTTTTCTTTGGTTTAATTTGCTTTATTGCATGTATTGGCATGGCTTGAAATGATCTAATGAATAATTGGTGAGGTTGAGAAAATTTGGTTGGATTTAGTTTACTTGAATGGGCTGAGTTATGGGATTGTGATGGGGTTAACTTGGGTTAATACCCAAGTTAATTTAGTTTGGAGCTTGGATTAGAAAACCAAATTCAAGTAAAATCAATTGGATAGGTTTGATGTTGGTCTTGTTTCATTTACATGAGTTTAAATCTGGATGAGTGAATAGGTATGAGTTTTAGTTTAAGCCATAAAATAGTTAAAACCTATTTATCCTGAGGTATATCCTAGGCTTTGGGTCATGTTCTCTAAATCTCTAAGCTTGGTTTTAGTGTTTCCTTAATCACTAGAAGTGTCTTAGCACTAAAAAAATCAAAGTGTCTAGAATGATACTAAGTCTAAGATGAGAAAGGTTAATACTCACTCCAAAAGGGAGGTCAAAAATGCTAGGCAAGTAGTATCCCATTTTTTTATTTTGATTTTTATTTTAGGGCAAGATTGATGTGCTCCACACAATCCTTCATGACCTTTAGCCATTACTATCTTGGCTTTGTTTGATCTCAAGCATCCCAACCATATTTGGTCAAATGCATGCTGATATAATGTGTCATTTATAAAAGTGTATCATAATGCTCTTTGTGAAATTTGATGAGCCTTTGATTTATCTTCTGGATTCCCACCACCTTAGAGATTGGTGATCAATGGGTCTCTCCAATCATCTTCTTCTATCCTAATCACAACTTCTTGACTTTCTATAGCTTTAAAGATTTACAGAAGGGTTGGCACTAGTGCTAGTCTATTTTAGACTATTATTGTAATGGGATTTCCTTAAAGGTCTATCATATATTTAACAATTTTAGCTTATGCATTGGTCTTACCATTATCTTAACGTTACACTTTTATTATGGTCACTTCAAGGATTTGTCTTAAAAGTTTGAAGACATGTTTATGGTAAAGCACTAATTTTGGCTTATTTATCTTAAAAGTCTCAATTATTTATTGAATTATAAGTTACAAATTTTCATAAATATGATGTTTCTTAATTTTCATACCAATTGTTAGCTCTGTCCCACAATTAATGCTTAATATTCAACCTCATTATTAGTTTGAGGCTCAATAAGACTATAGGAATACTGCAGTATACCCCCTTGTAGTGTTACGAATATCAGGCCAATTCCAACTTGTAATGTTGGTAAGCTCGATGGTTTAACTAATTTTAAAGATGAAGCTCCATCAAAGTAAAGCTCCCATCCTGATGGTTGTTGAGCTTTTTCAAGTTCGAAAGTATGTTCATCATGCAACTCATAATTGAGTGGGGAGTCTGCTGGTAAGGAATGAGCGATAAAAAAATGAGTCAAAGCTTACCCTTTTATAGCCTTTTATGGGCATATGTTATATTGAATTGCAATAATAGGACAATCCATTTAGCCAAGCAACTTGTTAAGGTGGGCCTCATCATTAGAAATTTAATTTGGTTAACTTTGGATATTAATGTTATCTTATGGGATAATATATAATTATGTAGTTTTTGAGTAGCAAATATTAATGCTAAACACTACTTTTCATAGAAGAATATTTTATTTCAGCTCCTATTAAAGATCAACTTATATAATATAGGGCGTTTTCCTTTCCTTCTTCATTGGTTTATGCTAGCACAGTTCCTAGTGTTTCTTCTTGGGCTATCATATATAATATCAATGGTTTCCCTTTAATTAGTTCTACCAAGGATGGGGGATGCAATAAATATTGCTTTATGCTATCAAATGCTTCTTGACAAGCATCATCCCATATAAAGGACACATCTTTTTTCATTAATTGATCAAAAGGCTAGTATCTATCTCAGAGATTAGAAATAAATCTTCTAATGTAAGCTAATCTGCCTTGTAGAGAGCACAATTGTTTCAGAGTTTTAAGTATTGCCATTTTCATTATTGCTTTTATTTTAGAGGGATCGATTTCAATCCTTCTGTGGTGTACAATAAAGCCCAGACACTTTAGAGGATTAATTTTTTTACATTGAAACTCCAAATCCTATCAAATATGATTCTTAGATCGCTTATATGCATGCTTTGTGTTTTGCTTTTTATAACCAAATCATTGACATAACACTCTATATACATATGTATGAGATCATCAAAGATTGGATTCATCTCACTTTCGTATGTGGCACCTACATTTTTCAAGCTAAATGGCATTATTTTATAGCAATATATGTCAATTGGCATGCAAAAAGATGTATACTTTTCATCTTCTGTAGCCATTTTAATTTGATTATAGCTCGATGATCCATCCATGAAAGAGATCATATTTTAGTTGGATGTATTATTCACCATGAGTTTTGCGTAAGGTAATGGGAAATCACCTTTTGGGCATGATTTATTTAAGTCTCAAAATTTGATGCAAACTCCAATTTGCCCATTTTTCTTTTTCATTAGGACAATGTTAGTAATCCAATCAGCATATTTTTCTTTTTGGATAAATCCTACTTTGATGAGAATTTTGGATTCAGCTATTACTTGTTGTTCAATTTCTAATCGCATTCTCCTTGGTGCTTGCTTTACTAATTGTATATCAGATTTAATAGCCAGTTTATGTAGAGCTACATCTAGTGATAAACCTAGCATTTCACTATAATTATATGCAAACTAGTCTTTATATTCATAAAGTAGTGCTTTTAATTCTTCTAAAATTTTTGATGCAAGGTTAGCACTATCAAAGGTTGGCCTAGGCTCTTCTTTGGTATCTAGGTTAATTTCTTAAAGTTCATTGACCATGGCTTGATTGCTTCTTTTGAATTCTTTCAGGGCTTCTTTGAGGTCGATTATTAATTTGTCTTCAGGTGCATTTTCGTTCCCCTATAAGGTATCTTTTTGTAGATTCATGGTTTTGAAAGGGATTGCTTCTTTATCGAATATGATATAACATGAGCTTATTGAGGAATTTGATGAGATAATATATCATAATCCCCACATAGTGATTTTTCTATATCCTATGGAACTCTAAACATTATCCCCTTACCAAAGCCTTTTGAATAATCAACCTTGTGCATTTAATTGTGATAGCTCGACATTGTTTTTTATTATCCTCTGTAGAGTTGATAAAAAGTAATCAGGAATGATGATTGAAACATCTTCTTCCTCTAAATCATCTTCTTCAAATAGTTCTTGCTTGGAATTTATAGTTTGCTCTTCAACTTTATAGAAGAGGATTCCACGATCCTTATAACCCCTTCTAGGAGGAACATAAAAGGTTTTTAACTATTCTATTTTATCTGCCCTTGGAGTTGATCAGGCTTTTATATGTGCCTTTGGTATTAATAATATTTTCATAGCCTTATCAGAAACCTGAGACTCAGACAATCTTATTAGAAATATACATTTTCTAATTGTTTGGTCACATTATTGGTACTAGCCTCTTCTTTCTTTTGACTAGCTAGGGCCCTCCTAAATACTAGTTCTTCTTAATCCTCTTCAATATCACTACTAAAGTGGGGAATTACCTTGGGTTATTTTGATTCAATAGTAATTTTACTTTTTGAAACACCACTCTTTAACATTAGTTTGATAGGTGGAGTTTCTTTCTTTTGGGTGTTAACCTTTTCAACCTTCTTAGGGATAAAGCATTTAACATCATCATAGATCTTGATTTCATGTATCAAGAATGGATTCATGTCCCTATTAATTTGATGCTCTTCACCATTTTGTATTTATTTCATGAATTGATGAAAACTTGAGGGTACTATACCATACTCATGAATTTATGGTCTACCAAGGAGTGCCTTATATGTAAATTTGGCCTTGATTACATGAAATTTAGCTCTTATATAAAATTCCCCGAAGGATATGGGTAGGACAATAGAACCTAAGGTTTGCTTCCCTTGTTTATTGAAACTTTGTAAAATTACCATGCTCTTGTCGAGGTATTGAGCATCCAAAGCTAGTGACCTAAGTGTCTTGGCTGCCAGGAGACTGACTGAAGCACATGGGTCAATCAACACTTTCTTTTTATGTGAATAATTAATTTTAGCCATAACATAGAAAGTTCTATTATGTTCAACCATTCTGAATAGTAAGTCTTTATCATTGAAAGTAATTATTGCTAGCTTTTGCAAGATAAGATCTTCTTTCATCCTCTCTTCAGTGAAAATTGCTTCATATTATTCTGGGCTTTATAAGGCTTTTATTAAGGTCTCTCCCATATCCTAGAATAGCATGAGAGTATCATATATATATTTAATAGAGCAAGAAGCTTATGTAAATATGCCATTATGTTAAAGTATACTCCTATTTTGGTAGACTTTTGGGGTTTAGGCAGTGGTGGAGGTAAGGCATCATCATTAATTTGAATATTTTTGCCTTTTTTGCTGGATTTTTGTTGTCGAGGTGGAGGAATCTTTTTCCAATCCTTATTTGCACCTATATTACTTCTTCTGCTTGGCTTTCCCCATCATAAGTACTTAAGCTCTGTAACTCTTTGGAGTTCCTAGAGTCTTCTTGACTCTCAAAACTATTAGTTGATTCAGGTCATAGATTCTTAGGGCCTAGCATGTTTTTTTGTTTGATAGGCTTTTCTTTGGGATAACATATCTCTTCTTTAGAATTAGCAGAAGTTGTAACCATACTTATCATTCAACATTATGGGAAAATTTGTGACACCACATAGAGTTTAGGAATTTCTTATTTGGATGCTCAAATGCATCATTAAGGAATAAACATATTATCTTAGAAGAAAACATGATTTCCTTTAATGGATTTGATCATTTAATAAAAGACTCCTAAGGCTAATGGGTCTTTGATGTACTAGAGATTTTTTCCCTGAACTATATGGAAGGTAGAACATGATTTAATTTAAAAGGGGCTCATGGTTCCCTATAGAGGCAAGCCCTTATAGTTAATTACAGCTTAAGAAGTGTCATTTCCTAAGAATACTCTCGATCAAAGAAACGAGTATTTATTTCAAAGTAAATATTTCTAAGTTGGTTCTCAAAGGATTGATTTTTGGAATTTCAATTAGGATTGATTCAAATCAAAAAGAGTTCTTTTAGATGCCAAATAGGATGAAGTAAGAAATGCCTATTGATATTGGGATATCCAATAGGCATTTCAACTATTTGTAATTGGGCTTTAAATTTTGGAATTTAATTTATATTTTGAGTTAAATTTTTTTTTCAGAAGTCTAGGACAAAGATTCTAGCAGTATAAGACTATAAAAATGCCTAGAGTTGAAAACTTATTTTTGAAAAGGATGCTTCAGAACCTAGTCTACAGGTGCTTCTAACACATATCAGATGCTCGACCTAATTTCATTTTGGGAATTATTGGTCAATCCTCACTTGAGGGAACTAACCTATTCTTGACTCTTGTGGACTTACAACCCACCTAGAGAGGGATGCCAACTAACACCATCTAAGTGTATTTTAATTCATGATGCTAAGTCTCATGAATGCAAGATAGCTGGGCTATTGCATTTTAAAGAAAGGAATGAACCTAGGCTCACTCTTTAATCCTTAGAATCATGTAAGGTATGAAATGCATATACCTAATTTACATTTTTTATATTTTTAAATATTTTGATTCAAGATTTATTTTAGGCCTTAGGTATGCATTGTATGCCTAATGTCATGCAATTAGAAATGGTTATGGGCCAAATCAGTAATAAAAGGCAGGCTACACCAAGAAGGTGGTTATCCTCATAGGTCAGATGCCCCTTATGTGCAATGGGAGAAGTTTCCCAATTTAAGGATTGGAGCAATATATTTTCTTGGTTTCAATATTTAATTATTTCTAATTGATTTTATGTTTAGCCTAAGGCTTTAGTTTATATGAGGTTTCAAGTTTTCTTTAGTTTTGTTTCAGTTGTTTAAATTTAAGTTGGGTATAAAAATTAGTTTTTCTTATGAGCCTAATCATCCAGGCATTCAATCATAGGAAAGCACAACAAAAAAAGAAACCTTGAAAAGTAGGTCGATTCTATTATGCACCCAAAGCCAATTTAAATTTATAAAAAGGCCAATACGGTTGGGTACCATTGTACACCCTAGAAGAAAAGGTAAATGGGTAGCTGAGCTCTGCCCTTATACTGCTCAGTCTAGAACTACAAGTCTAGATCTATGGGTCTTCTTTCCGGATAGTCTCATTCCTCAGGGACATTCATTGGGCTTCACCGTGGAACACTGCACCTATCTTCTAGTAAGGTTAGCTCTTTGTAATCCTAGACCCCATAGATCCTAACCTAATTCTAAGCTAAAATTTATATTTTGATTTCAAAATTAATTCCTAAGCCCTACAAAATAAATGTTAGTAAAATACAAACAACACACAACAATTATAATTCATAAACATACAGACTTAACATTAGCTGCTTGCTAAGCCCACTTATCCTATGGGCTATGCTTAAGGATTTAAGCATGCTTACAAGAAATAATATTTTTAATTTTATTTATGATAACAATCCTTTCTAGCATAGCCCCCTACAAAAGACAATGTTAGATCTAGAAAGAACATCCTTACATCCAAGTCTAACGGGTAAATAATACTAGACAGGAAGTCTATAATAGTACACCACAAAGACATGTGAAGCACATCATGTCAAAACACAGCACAAGGAATCATAAAGAATGACCAATCGACCTAACCTAAACCTAGGGTTCATGATCTAATGATCTAGTGTGTGAAGAGAATAGGCTTGTGAAGCAAGACTTTGCTAGGCCTTTTTAGTTTAAGTTACAAGTTGGAGTTTGAGTTTGTTTGAATTTTACCTTTAGGTGGTTTCAATTCAAATGATTTAGTGATTTATTTCCATTTTATTTCTACTTTATATGGCTAAAGTGATGTTTAGGTTTTCAAGAACAAAGAGTAGAATAAATTCCATTTTTGGATAGAATCTATTATATTCTACATTCTAACTCCTAATTAAATAAAATCTTCATTATGAGATGAAGATCCATGCCAAAGGTCTAACTAAGATCCTTAAGTATCTTAATTAATCCTTTAGATGTCATTTATTTTGTTTGAATTTAGATTGATGTTTTTCTTTGGAAATTTAATTTGGATTTTTATTCATATTTTAGTTTTGTTTGAATTATTTCATTTGATTTTATTTGAATTGGTTCATTTCATTTAATTTATTTCATTTGATTTAGATTGATTTGGTGTTTTGACTTTAGTTTAATTCATTTCATTTATATTAATGTTTTTGATTAAGTTACATTGGTTTCATTTAGTTTAGTTCATGTTAACTTAGAGTGTCTTGGTTAAGGTTTGATTTCATTTGATTTGATTCAAGTTGTTTACTTATGAATTTATTAACTTAAGGTTTAATCACTCTTAATATGATATATTTAGTTCATTAATCTCTATGTATGTAACTGATTAAGTTCTTTGACTTATGATGCTAGCTGAATTATCCTAAGTATTTCTGATGTTTTATTGAGATTAGTTCAAGTTTTTTTTTATGATTTAATGGATTAATGAATTTTCGTACTCATTATTTGATTCAGATTGACTTAGAAATTTGGAAATTCATTAATTCCCAATCCAAAGATCAATTAGGTTTGAAATTTTTATGGCAAGTAGAGTTATAGGCCAATTTCATGTTTCCAAAATTTCATCTTTATTAGGTTCATAATTAGGGGTGTAATTAAGGTTTTAATCATTTCATTAAAATCCAAATTAAGCCTAATTTGATGTAAATTTTTTAAGGATTTTAATTTTTATTGATTCCTCTCTAAAAGCTGTTTCCAAAAAGGGCTCATTCATAAGTTTTGGACATTTGGTTGATTTATTATGATTTAATTTATTTCTCATTAATTATTTAAATTATTTAATTATTTAATTAGGCCAATTTATGATTTATTAAGTTTGGATGAGTTTCATTAGTGTTTTAATATTTTTTTAAGGTTCTTTAAGTTGATTTAAGGTGATTAGATTCATTTTCATTAATTAATTTAATTAAAAATGGAGGTTTAGGATTTGAAAATTCATTTCACTTGAATTACATTGCAATAATTCATGAAAATTTTAATTAAGGTGTGTTTTAACGTAAATTTTAGTTCCCCAAAGTTTCATTTCAATTGGATTTATAGTTTGAGATTAATTATGAGTTAATTGATTTTAATTAAACCCAAATTAAGGCTAAAATATCAAAAATTAATTGGGGATTTTAATTTTTAATATTCCTCTCATCAAGATGAATCAATAGAGCCCAAATTTGCATTTTTTGGATGAATATTTATTTTGCTATGGTTTTTTGAATTTTTTGTGATTTTTAATTATTTTTTAATCAATTATAAAGGGATTTGCCATCTGGTAATGGCGAGATGACCAGGCAACTACCGTGGCACTTTTACCACGTGGCGCGGCTCGAGTGGGCCACAAGTATCCGCATGGCATTTGTGTCAAAAGCAGTGCCATGCAGGATGATCCTTGACCATCACATCGAAGATCGGATGGTATCGATCGATTTTGTGATTTTGTAAGGGCTTAAATCAAGGCCATCCATTTCTAATAAAAGGATCGGATAGTCCCCATTCAATCCAGCATTTCATCGATGAGAGATGGATGCCGTCCATCTTTTTTACTTAATCTCCAGTGACCACTGGTAATTTTCAAAACAATTTCTATTGCAAATCGATTAATGATCAATTTAGGACTCATCTATATGGTTTGATCCACTTGGGGATCAAATTCCTTTTGAAAAGGACCAAAACTGATGGCCTAGAGGCTTGCTGAGGGAGCATACTTTCATTTTGATGATCACCAGTGATGAGATTAACTTCATTAACTTCATTTTGACTCGACAAAGGTTTGGGTGAAGTTCAATGGCTTGTCTCCTCGTGGATTGATCTTTATACCAACATCAACTCAATTTTTGGGTGGTGTTGGTCGATTTTCATCTTGTCGGCAGTAAGCGGGTCAAGGTGGCAAGTTGTTTGAGGTCGCCTCGACCTCTAAAACATATTGGAAGCTTAAATTTGGTGAGAAACTCATGCCTTTGGATTTCAACATGAATGGAGCTCGATTTCCATCCACTCGCTAGCATGTCAGCGGTGAGAGGCCAGGTGAAGGGTCCCCTCCTTTATCTATTGCCTCTATGGACATTTTGTAATGAAAAGGTGGGAGGAATAGGCTCTCCCTCCCCTCTTTACATGGATGGTCAAGAGCTTGCTTTTTGGGCCTTCTATATGGCCGGAATCTAGCCACTAGTGGCAGCAAGGCCAGCTAAAGGGTGGATTCAATCCCCCTTGGCCTTGTGAGTAAGGTTGGATGAGGATTGGGAGGGTAAGAAGACTTCTTGCTTATTTTTCTTTCTTGGCTGAGCACTATCCTCCTTCTTCTTCCTTCCTCTTTTTCTTTTCCTTCTCCTTGGTTTCTTCCCTTTGGAGAAAGCAAATTGCCTTTTTCTTTGGCTTGGTGGCCTTCAATTGATGCAACCATCTCCTTCTTATCTTTAAACCAAGAGAGGAGATGTAAATGGGATAAAAGTCCAAGGAAAATAAAGTGGACTTTAGTTCACATGATCTCTCTTTGCCATCAGATAAGTTTGCTATTTTGGCTTGATTTAGGATTGATTAGTTTAATTAAGATTACTTGGCAACCTCTCTTAATCCATGCAAGGATGAATTTAAATAGGTTCCATATATTTCATTTTAATTTGAATTCAATTGGTGATTAATCTTGGCATTGTAATTAGTTTCAATTTCAAATGCTTTAACCACCATTAATTGATTTTAAATTTTGATTTGGATCATCATTAATTGGAGCATCCTCAATTTCAAATGCTTTAACCACCATTAATTGGTTTTGATTTAATTAAGTCATTTAGATTTGAATTGATTTTGAATTTCATTTCATTTTAATCCATTTAGCCTAAATGGTTTAAGTTTGATTCCAATTGGGTTCAATTGACCAATTAGACTCAATTGGATTGGGTTTGGATTCAAATCATGCTTGATCACATGTGTGAGATGATTTGGAGTGATTGGTTTCATTTAATTTTAATTTGATTTCAATTTGAACCCATTTGACCCAAAGTGGGCTTAATGGGTTAAGCTTGGGTTTCATTTGGGTCAAATGACTAATTTGACCAAATTAGACCCAATGGTGGGTTGGATTATGTTTGATTATCATTTCCAAATGATTTGGAGCAATCAAATTGAAATAAACACAATAATGATTTAGTTTGGTATAATGAACACAATAGGACCATTTAGGGTTATTTAGACTAAGTGGTATAATGAACACAATAAAGGCCTAAATGAATTTAAATTTCTTTAAATTCATGATCAAACATGTTTATTTGATCATTTGAGACATTGGAAATGATTTAGTTTGGTCAAATTCTTGGTGGATTGACCTTTGACTAGGTGGAACCCACCAAAGTCAAACTTATGTCAAATGGGTTGACTAGATTTAACTTTAGATTTGATTTGAGTTAATCCAAATTTAAAATTTGGGTTGATTTTCCTAAACCCCTTAGGTTTGATCAAACCCAAGGATGATGACCTAGGTCACTAAGTATAGTGTCATAAGAATTGAATTATGAGATTCCTATTTGAGATTAGGATATCCTAATTACTGATTTAAGAGTTCAAATTAAACTCATCCGAAAAAGAGGTCAACAGACAAGTATCTATTACAACTTTTTTCTTAGGCTCTTTAGTGTCGAGCTATAAATGGTTCATATACTCCTCCAACTTAATCAATTTTTGAGGAGGTTATTCATACTCCTCTAGAGAATCTATCATTTGTTATGTCTCAAAATTTTACTTTCGAGATTTCTTAATTTTTCTTAACTTATGAGGCTTTGATGTAGAGGGCTTATCATTTTTCATCTGCTCCTTCATTTTGTATAAAAATTTCCACTTGACAAAGATGGAGAGAGAAGCACTCCCCAGTAGAGTCACAAAAAATCTGATCGCTAAAAACACCTTTAAGGATGCGCTCTACCATCTTTGAATGAGATGGGTTGGAGTATGTTTTTTTGTGAGACAGATTAGTAAATATTCAAGTAGATCTCCCCTAACATTTATGTTAGGCTCTGGGATCTACTTTCGATGGATGCAAGCCTTAATAGTTAATTATTCCTCTTATCATTGTAAGAGAGCACTCTTGATTAAGATTGGAAATAAACATATCTTAATGGTATGTAATGGTGTCTCAAAGGTATACTGTGGTTCAGATTACTATCTAAAAAAAGGAGTATAGTCCCAATCAAGATCTCATGGTTCCTTCATCCCAGGACTACCTTATTCCAGCCTATTAACATCAGAGGGACAAAGCCGTAATGTTCAAAGAATCTGATTAGCAGCCATGGGTTGTCCCATTTTAGGTATCTCGAGTATACTTAGAATTTTTAGTGTAAGTATTCATGTGATTAATAGATATAAGGTGTTCGCATGGTGAACATGCAGATGTTAACACGGTGAACTAATAGAAGGCTAGGCTAACATCCCTCTGGAATGCCAAAATTAGGGTTGTCCATAGGGTAGATAGATATAGATTTGTTCGCATTGCAAATGAATTATAGATTATTCACTTGGCAAATGGACATATGTTTGCATGGTGAATGAATAGAATGTTGGCCTTATATCCCTTAAGAGTGCCAGAATTATATGTGTTTTTGCATGACAAACATATAGGAAAATTGGACTTACACCCCTTTAGATTGTCATATAGATGAGTTATCCACATGTTGGGTAGATATAGTAGTGTTTGCATGGAAAATGAAAAAAAATTAATTTTATTAAAAGTATATAAAATTCTCATTTAAGGGACCAAACACATCGGTGTTATGATTCAGCGCCACGATATTGTGATAGTGGAGCCCATTACTTATATGGCATGAGACGGGGGCA
The DNA here is from genome assembly GCA_021442155.1 of Cymbidium sinense. Classification (NCBI taxonomy): domain Eukaryota; kingdom Viridiplantae; phylum Streptophyta; class Magnoliopsida; order Asparagales; family Orchidaceae; genus Cymbidium; species Cymbidium sinense. Next base: position 79,423,301 of record CM038219.1, on the reverse strand, counting down.
TATGAGATGGAGGTTCAGTGTCTCAATGCTATGTATGTAACACCACATCACCAACATTATTAGTCCTTTGACCATTTGAATAGCATTACGGCATCACCTCATAGCGTCATGGTGCTAGTCAAGAATCCTGATGAACATGCAGCCAGTTTTGAGGAAAAATGATAGGTTCATTTTAATGAGCATCGTGGCACTTGGTTAGAGGGCTACGACATTGCACTCTTTTCATGCATGTCAATTATGAAATTTATTATAATTAACTTTATCTTTTTAGCCACACAATAATTGACAGGATGAGCTGACTAGCATCACGACACTGTATGTGGGCGTTGGGATGTTGAGGTCGTGTTCTGTAACCCGTGAGGCTAGTGTCTTAGTGCTGAGTCTTGGCACCACAATGCTTGGTCTGATTAATAAATAGGCCCAAGCTATTAAAGACTTTTCATTTAGCAGTCCTTTTCTTTAAGAAAATTTTCACTCTCCCAGCTCTTTTTTGTTTCCTAAGTTTAAATTTTTAATCATGCATCTTAGAAGATTGGTGGGCAAGAAGAGAGTATCCAATGAAACTAACCACTTTGTAAGTGCTGATGTCGAGGAGCGGTACCATCACACTTTCCTTCACAAGCACCAAATTCTGAATAGGATTTCTTGAATCTCGGTAGTAGCATGGCAGGAATAATCATAGAGCGAAGGTGGCTCAAGTTAGCTTACGACAACAACTCATGCATCAACCCAGTGTTGCATGAATTCTTTGCAAACACATGAGATAGCCAGGACAATAAAGCATACATCTAGGGGAAGTTGATAAGTTATGGCAGTAGTGTTATAAACTCATATTACGATCTTCTTAATATTGAGTACGATTAATATCTCTTCTACTACAATGGCTATCCTAATTTCAATGAGATCATTCATTTTCTTTCTAGTAGACAATAAAGTGTGCAATGAAAATGATGGGAGAAAAAGATTATCAACTTTCCTACCGTAGGTTGATAGCCACTTCTAAGGCTTAGCACTATTTCATTTCTGCCAAGCTTATGCCCTTCGATAACATCAGTGAGGTTACCAAGGATAAGGCCATTTTAAATTTTGTTATTCATAAGGGATTCTCGATCAACATGAGGAAGGTCATTTTTAATTCTATTTGTAATATGCTGAAGGTGAGCACTACTGTCGGGTACTTCCACTCTTCTCTTATTTATGGTTTTTGTGTCGTGGTGGGTGCAGTAGGGAGGCTTGATGAAGAGGTATTCCTTCAGAAGGCCCCTCTAATGAAAGGGGTGATTGAGGGATTTAGGAATAGATCTGAAGTGGGAGAAAGTTCACGTCCTCCTCGATCTAGACCCCGAACTCCCAAGTCCTTGACCGAGCAAGTTCAAGAAATAGGTAGCCAGGTCACGGACTTGCAAAAGAGGGTGGAAAATAGTAGTCCTAGGTAGAAGATGTTGGTACACAAATTTGACCATCATATGGGTCAACATCAAATGCAGTTCTCTTACATGGCCCAGTTCAACACTACACTTGTCAACATATTTCAAAATTATAATCTTGTAGACCCTAGCTATGTCTCCTTCTCTATGGATTTGCAATTTCATCCTTGTGTGATTACCTTACTGGTATCAGGCATAGAGGAGGAGGAAGAAGAGGGTGGCGATGAGTACGACTACTAGTCCCCTCACCCACTGCCCATTTGTATTTTTCCCTTCTTTTTTATTTATTTTGTGATGTAATATTTGAGTTTAGCAATAAAATGTCTCCTCTTTTTTATAATTATATGTTTTCTTGTGTATTATTATAACTATTGATACTTTATGATAAAAGGATAAAAGAAATAAATTTTGAACATTTTTTTAAAAAAGTCATATCAATGTATAGTGCCACGACACTGATATGCTTGTGCCTTAGTGATGGAGATAGAATAAAAAACATGAGAGGCAGGAGCCACGACACTGTCCTGTGGCATCCTGGCATTGAGTAATATTATTTCCTCCCAAGCATAAAATTTTTTGAGTTCTTCTCACATACATCAAGATGACATAGTACAGTGGCGCTATCCTTACAGTTCCACGGTGCAAGAAAATTTTTATTTTTATTAAAAATATCCTAAGTCATATACTAAATGACACGTTAGCATGGCACCGCAGCATTATAATGTCATTTTACGTATATTAAGGCGACATGGCGCCGTGATGCTGATGCTATGGCACTATGGGTTTTTATTAAAGCGCTGTGGTACTAATTCTTGGGTAGCGTTATGGCACTGCTCTTGTAATATGAATATCTGAGAGTATGGTACCACGATGCTGATATTTATCCTCGTGGCGCCATAGGTCAAAATTTGAATTTAAAGTGTGAATCATTCAAATGTTTTTAAAAATTTGGGCTACATTTTGCCTTAGCAGTGCTAGATTTTAAAGTTGTAGAGTGCGGAGCACTCCTATTCCTTATTCTAGATCTAGGATCAATGGAGGGGAGATGTTTTATATCTCATGTCAGAATGAAATTTAACGATGGAGGTCTTTAAATCTCCATGTTTTCCAAACTGGATCAAAGATCAATAGTGGGATTTTTATTAAACATTTTTCTCAAAAGTAGAAGAACAAAAATTCTTTATCTAAAGTGAGAGATCTTGGAGTGAAGAGTGATCACCAGTTTAGAGAGAGTAGACTCAAGTGGAAAAAAGATTCTTCGAGTGAATTGCTCACTCCTATTTATAGTAGTGGGATGATAACTATTCTCTCTCAATAGTCTATGCAGCGCCTCGGTGCTAAAATCACGACATTGTGGCATTGTACTGTAATACACAATTAGACAGGGCAGTTATTTCTTGTAGAAGGCCAGGGTAGTGCCTTGGCCCTCTTGAGCATAGCATCGTGGCACTATAGACAAAATAAAAATTTTATTTTTATTTTATTTCATATCTTTTGATGTAAATAGTAATCTTTAGTAGAGTCACTAAAAATTTGTTTGCTCCGAAAATCACCTTTGAGGATGCTCTCCACCATCTTTATTGGGATGGGTAGGAGTATAGTTTCTTATGAGGAAAATTGATATATATTTAACTAGATTTCCCCTAACATTACATTAGGGTTTAATTAGATCTGGGTTCTACATCCTATAAATGAAAGCCTTCATAGTTAATTATCTTTATTACCACAGTAAGAGAGCACTCTCGATTAAGGTTGAAAATAAACATGTCTTTCGGACATGAGTTAGTGTCAAATGGATGTGTGATGTATGACATAGATGACTGTCTAAGGGGAATAAGAGAACAGTTCTGATCAAGATCCCTTGGATCTGTCATCCCAACACTAGAATATTCTAGTATACTAACATTAGAGGGCTAGCCGTAATATCCAGGGAGTTTGATTAACAACCATGGGTTGCCTCATCCCATATATCTCGAGTATATCAAAGGTTTAGTGTAGGGGTGTTCACATGATGAATGTATGTGTTGGAATTGCATTCCATGGAAATGCTAGAATTAGAGCATTCGCATGCAGAATAAATTATAGGGTGTTTGCATGGAAAATGTATGGCCTGGACTTATATCAATTTGGGATGCCATCTTTATATAGGTATTCACATGGTGAATAAGTTATATGATAATTGATTGGCAAATAGATAGAAGACTAGGTTTACATTCCTTTGGATTACCATTATTATAGGTGTTCACATGATGAATAGATTATATGATGTTTACATAGCAAATAGATAGATTGACTGAGCTTAATGACATTATTATATAAGTGTTCACATGGTAAACAAATAATAAGATTTTTGCATGGCGAATATATAAGTTGATAGGGTGTTTACATGGTAAACTTCAATTTTATTTTTTTCCTCAAAGTAAGTGCCTTAGTGCGAGCAACATAGTGCCTAGTCGCTTGGTAGCACTGTGGCATTGTTAAAGTGGTGCCTTAGCATCGAGTGATTAGCACTGTAGCATTATGGGGCAAGTAATTATGTCATACAAACCCAAGGAGTCAGTGCCTCAATGTTATAAGTACAGTACTACAGCGCTGAAGTTGGTCTTATTTATGTTAATTTAGTTAGGTTGACCAACATATTTAAAAAATTTATGACATCACATAGAGTTTAGGAATTTTTTATTTGGATCATCAAATGCATCATTAAGGAGTAAATGTATTGTCTGAGAAGATAAACATGATATCTTATAATGGATTCGATCATTTAATAAAAGACTCTTAAGGCTAATGGGTCTTTTATGTACGAGAGAGTTTTACCTTGAATTACATGGAAAGTAGAATAGGGTTTATTTTAAACTGGGTTCATGGTTCCCTATAAAGGTAATCCCCTATAATTAATTACAACTCAAGAAGGGTCTTTCCCTAAGAATACTCTCGATCAAAGAAATAAGTCATTATTTCTAAGGATTTTTAATTGGGTTTTTAAAGGAGTGCTCTTTAGAAATTTCAATTGGGATATATCCAAAGTGGAAAGAGTTCTTTTGAGAGGCCAAGCAGGATGAAGTAGGAAATGCTCATTGAAATTGGGATGCTTAGTAGGCATTTCAACATTCCTATCATTGGGCTTTGAATTATGGGATTTAATTTAGATTTTAAGTTCAAATTTTCTTAGAAATCTAAGGCTTAGATTCTAGTAGCACAATACTATAAAAATGCCTAGGGTTGAAGACTTGTTCTAAGGAGGATGTTTGAGAACCTAAATTTACAAGTGCTCCTAATATAAGTCAAATGCTTGACCTAATTTTACTTTGGGAATTATCAGTCATTCCTCTCACTTAAGGGAACAAACTTATCCGTGATTCATCTGGACTTACAACCCATATGGAGGGGCTGCTAGCTAACACCACCTAAGTATATTTAAAATCCATGATTCTAAGTCTCACGTATGCAAGAAGGCTAAGCTATTATATTTTAAGAAATAAAAATCTAAGAATCCTAGAGTCACTCCCTAATCCCTAAGATCATGTAGAAATGCATCTAACTAATGCACATTTTTCAAAATTTATATGTTTTTATTCAAGATTCATTTGAGGTCTTGTGTATGCATTTTTATCTCAAAATTTCATACAAATAAAAATGGTTATGGGCCAAATAAATAAGCCAAGGCAGACTTTCTCAATAAGGTGGCCATCCTCATAAGTCAGATGCCCTTTATGTGCAATTGGTGAAGTGAGTGCAATATGATTGCATGTTTTTTTAAGAGCTAATTATTTTTAATTAATTTTAAGTTTTAGCAAAGGCTTTAATTTATGTGAGGTTTTAAGTTTCTTTATTTTTTTTACCTCAGTTATTTAGATTTAGATTGGATAATAAATTTAGTTTTCTCTAAGAGCCTAATCGTCCAAGCATCCATCATAGGAAAGCATAACACAAAAAAAAACTTAGAAAAAAGGTTGATTCTATTGATGAGGCCAATTTTAATTAAAGAAAGGCTAATGTGGTCGTGTATTGTTGTACACCACAAAAGAAAGACCAAACGAGCACCCGAGCACTGCACTTATACCACTTGCCCAGAACTACCAGTTCAGATCTATGGGGCTTCTTTCTAAAATAATTTCCTTCTTTAGGGACCCCTATTGGAGTTCATAGGGGAGGACCATTATAACCATCTCCTAGTATGGTAAGCTTTTGTTAATCCAAGATCTCATAGATCCTAACCTAATTCTAAGCTCAATTTTACATTTTGAATTCAAAAATGTGTCCTAAGCCTTGCAAAATAGATATAAAAAAAAAATACAAATAGCACACGACAGTTATATTTCTCAAACATATGGGTTTATCATTAGTTGTTTGCAAAGCCTACCTACCTATTAGGGTATGCTTAAGGACTTAAACATACTTATAAGAAAATAGCATTTTTAATTTATTTATGATAGCAATCTTATCTAGCATAGCCCCTTATAGAAGACAGTGTTAGTTCTAAAAAGAATGTCCTATCATCGAATCTAATGGGCAAATAATCCTAGACATACTGTCTAAAATAGTACACCACAAAGACATGAAAATCACATCACATCACAACAGAGAGAATCATAGAAAATTAGAGAATGACCTAACCTAAGTCTAGAGTCTGTGACCTAATGTCTAGTGTGAGAAGGGAATAGGCTTATGTAATAAGACTTTGTTAGGCCTTTTAGCTTAAGTTTCAACTTGAAGATTTAAATTTGTTTAATTAACCTTTGGATGTTTTTAATTTAAATTTTTTAATGATTTTTCTTTCATTTTAAATTCAAACTCACTTTTATTTTATTAAAGTAAAGTTTAGGTTTTCAACAATGAAGAGTAGTATAGATTTCACTTTCGAGTGGAACTTATTTTATTCAACATCCTAATCCCTATTGGAATGAAACCTTCATCCTAAGATGAAGATTCATCCCAAAGGTCTATCTAAGATCCTTAAGTATCTTAATTAATCATATTTTAGATTTAATTTGGGTTTGAATTTAAGTTTGGATTTTGGATTAATGTTTCATTTCTTTTATTTGGAATTTAATTTTTCATTTCATTCTTTCGATTTGATTTGATTTTCATTCTTGGGTTAGTTTATTATTAATTTGAATTTGTTTGAATTGGTTTAACATTTGTTTTTATTAATGTTTTAGTTTGAATTATGTTTAAGTTTGTTGAATCATGTCCATTTCATTTGGTTTGATTATTGGAACCTAAGGCATTTAGGTTAATGTTTTAATTCATTCTTAGGTTACATTGATAAAGGATTTAGGTTTCATTGATTTGTTTTGATTATTTGTTCATTAACTTAAGATTCAATTAATCTTAATATGCATTATTACTTTCATTAATCCTCAAGTATATAAGTGATCAAATTTTTTGATTTACTATGTTGGAAGATTATCTTTGAATTTTTTGGTGTTAATAAGAATTATTTCAAGTCACTTTATGATTTTTGTGATTTATGAATTTTTTTTATATTTATTATTTGATTTATAGTTACCAAGAGATTTGGAAATTCAACAATTTTCAATCCAAAGGTTAATTAGGTTTGAGCTTTTTATGGCAAGTAGGGTTCATGCCAATTTCATAATTTCAAAGATTCATTTTAATCAAATTCATAATGAGGGTGTATTTAAAGTTTTAATTATTTCATTAAAACTTAAATTAAGCTTAATTTAATGAGATTTATTTGGAGATTTTATTTTTCTTTGATTTTTCTCTAAAATATGCTTCCATGAAGGGTTTAATCATAATTTTTTAGAATTTTCATTGATTTATTGTGATTTATTAAGTTTTGATTAATTATTTGAATTATTTAATCAACTTAATTACCAAATTAAGCCATTTTGTGAATTATTAAGTTCCCATGAGTTTCATTAATGCTTTTAAGTTCATTATAATTTGTTATGTTTATTTGAAGTTATTTGATCCATTTTTATGATTTATTTCATTTAATTAAAATTGAAGTTAAGGGTTTGAAATTTAATATTTCTTGAATTACATGGTAATAATTCATGAAATTTTTTTTTAAGGTGTGTTTTAACTTTAATTTCAATTCTCCAAAGTTTCATTTCAATTTAATTAATGGTTTGTAGTTAATTTGAGTTTAATTAATTTTATTCAAAGTCAAATTAAGCCAAATTCACCCATAATTAATTTGGGATTTTTGGTTTAATTGATTCTACTCATTGAGATGAATCTATAGAGCCCAAGTTTGCATTTTTTTTATTTTGTATTTAATTTTCTATGATTTAAAATTTTTTTTTTTTTGCATTTTTATTAATATTTTAAATAAATAAAATGGGATTTACTGTTTTAAAATGGTGATGCTGACATGGTGCCTTTGCCATGTGGCATGGTGCCATTGGGCCACCTGGATTCTGTGTGATGGCCATGTCAAAACCAGAGCCACGCTGGATGGATCTTGACTGTCCGATCAAAGATCAGACTATCTCATTTCATTCTGCAGTTTCCTTAAAGGATTTAATCAGATCGTGCAGGTAGATCTTGATCATCCATTCCAAATAGAAGAGTCAGACAATGAAGATCACTTTCTAAACATTTTCGGTGAGAGAAAGACGTCATCCATTTAATTTGATGAATCTTCATTGATCTAAGGCCAATTTTGTTGCAATTTTGATTGCAAAATGATCAAGGATCGATTTTCAATCAATCTATATGGTTTGATCCTAATGGGGATCAAATTCATTTCATAGAAGACCAATTCTGAATGCTAAAGAAGTCGGTGGAGAAGCATACCCAATTTTTATGATCTTTGATGGCGAGATCAACTCAAACACCTTCACTTTTATTGACCTCAGTTCTGGAGTGAGGATTGTTCATTCCAATCCTAGGTCTAGGATTCTTTTAGACACTTAGATTTCCTCAGTGCTAGGACATTTCTAGTGACTAAGGGAACACCAAACCTAGGGTTAGATATTTGTAGGGCATAACCTTAGGCCTAGAGCTGACCTTAGGACGAGTGGGTTTCATCTTGGCCTAAAATGACACTCATATCCATGAATTTATTTAAACCTAAACCAAATGATTGAAACTTCAACCTCAACTCATCAATTGACCATGATTAAATTATATTTCTAATCCAAGCTCCAAGCCAAATTAATTTGAACCTTAACTCAAGCTAACCCACTTCAATATATAATTCCATTCAAATCAACCCAAGCTAACCAAACTCAAATCAATTCTCTCAATTATTCTAATTATTTAGTGGATCATTTGAAACTATTCAAACACTTGCAATCAAGCCAACCAATTAAATAGGATTTAAGTAACCCAGTTGACTTGAAGGGTTCAAACTAGTCAAAATTAACTCAAATCAATTACAGTCAAGGCCATCAATCAACTTCAAATCCAACGTTGAATATACCCCAACCATCTATAGCCCCAATTGGTCCAAATTGACTTGACCAAACCACTTAACACAAAGTGACCTAAAAGGTTCAAATTAGACAAAACTTCAATCAAACCCCCATTGGATCAAATCAAGTTATCCAATCTCTTCATTGATGATTGTAGGTCATTATTGGAAACTCCACTATAATCAATTGGCCTAACCAAGTCAATCTAGCCCATTAATTGAAGTTGACCTAAAGTGACCTAAAAGGCTAAATTAGACCAAATCATGTTCTAAGCTAAATTAAATGCAATCAATAACTCCCATAAACCATAAATTGTATATTGAACATGTCTCAACCACTAATTGAACCTAACCAAGCCAATTTGGCCTCTGGACCCAAGTTGACCCAAAGTGACCTAAAAGGGCCAAATTGAATCAAATCAAATCCTAAACCAAATGGTTTAAACTAATGCTTCTAACCAATTAATAATTGAATATTGTACATGATCCAACCTTCAATTAGACTCAATTTGGTCAATCTAACCCAATTGGCCTACTTAGCTTAATTTGACCTAAGGGGTCAAATTGAACTAAATCACTCCACAATTCAAATCAATTCAAATCAACTCTTCTAGTCAATTATAAATGACCAATTAAACATAAAACTAACCCATCCTCAAGATAATTTGTCCAATTTGGTCAAATTGGTCAACATGACCCATTGGACCCAAATGAAAACATATGAACCAAATCCAAATCTAACTCAAATTGAACCAAACCAATTGCACTAATTCATTCCAAATGACTAATTAAACTTGACCAAATCCCCACTTTGACCCAAATTTGGTCAAAAAGTTCAATTTATCCCAACATGACCCATTTGACCTACATGAGTCAAATTAAGGTAAATCCAAGCAAACTAAGTCCAAGCCCAACCAAACTTGGCATGACTCATCCTTAGGTCACCATGGGCTTGCCCAAGTGGGCCCAACCCATGGTGAACCCATGTTCGATCAAACCCATTAATGAAGCCCTCCTCCAAATTGGATAAAATCCATATTTGGGGTGGGGTGGGGTGGGGTTCTCCAACTCCCCACACCTTGGAAGCCACCTTTGGCCTTTCTTGGATAAAGGACCACTAACCCAATCTAACCCAAGGTTGTTAGGTTCAGCCTTTGGCCAAGAGAGGATGAGCTCACCCATGGGCAATCATTGGTCCACATAAAGAGGAGTGTACCCACCATGACGGCCCACTATACTCCCTCAGCCTCTCACACACATCCTCCTCTATAGTCCCCTGCCACCTCTAGCCTGATCACTACCAAAGGCTGAGCTAATCTCAGCCTTTGATTCAATTGGGGAGGAGAGTAATCTCCTCCCCATCCATTCAAACTCAACATACACCTTTCTCAAAGCATCCTGAATAGCCCCAGAGCATTCCTTGAGCTCACTGTGCACCCCATTATCGGCGAGATCAATCTCCCTTCAATCCTGAGAGCTCCATCCATCCAAACTCACCAAACTCCCACCAAAGTTAAATTAACTTTCCCCACACCTTCACCACACTCCGATTATCAAAAATGAATTGATTCCTGATCGATTCAACCACTGAATGCATCCCTAAACTAACTATGGAGACATTTATGACATCGTTTGGTCCACAGATCAATCAGTATGGAGGCAGCTTAAGATCTTCTCAAGAAGGTTTCGTCTCTTCAAGATGAAGCTACCTCGGTCAACAGTCTGCCTGTCTTTAGCCTTAGTGAGATAAACATATGGAAACCATAGATTTGGCTTCTAAGTGTTGGTCTTTTATGAAATAAATTATGTTTTCATGCAATTTCCATCATAGGATTTTTTAGATCTCTCCCTTGATCATTTTGAAGTCAATTTTTCCATCGAATGAGCTTCAGTGAGCTTAGATAAATCTTTGAAAGGTGAATGCTGTCCACCTACCAGCGCTCGTGGGGCGATGGATTACCAATCGTCCATTCCACATGATTAGATTGAACGATCATGATTAATCAAGTTATAAATCCTGATTTATATTTTTATTATCACATGATTAATCTTGATCATTTGATTTGAAAATAGATGATCGATATGAAATAGAGTCCGTCGCCACTAAGTCAGCAGCTGCGTCAGTGTTGGCCACACTTTGGAGTGAGGATTAACCTTTCTCATCTTAGACTTAGGAACCTTCTAGACACTTGGATTCCTTAGTGCTAAGACACTTATACTGATCAAAAAAATACTAAACCTAAGCTTAGAGATTTAGAGGGCATAACCCTAAGCCTAGGATATACCTCAGGACAAATAGATTTTTCCTATCTGATGTCTTAAATTAAAACTCATACCTATTCACTCATCCAAATTTAAACTCATGTTAATGAAACATAATTAACTCAAACTTATTCAATTAATCTTACTTGAATTTGGTTTTCTAATCCAAGCTCCAAGCTGAATGAACTTGGGTCTTCACATAAGTTAACCCTCATCACAATCCTATAACTCAACATAAGCTCATTCAAGTAAACTAAATCCAACCTAATTTTTCTCAACCTCTCCAATTATTCATTAGATCATTTCAAGCCATGCTAATACCTGCAATCAAATAAGCTAGCCCATTTGACCTAAAGGGTTTAAATGAGCCAAAACCTAATTGATCCTAAATAAATTGCAAATAAAGCCACAAATTAACTTAAAATTCATCATTGGACAGACCCCAACCATCCATAATCCCAATTGGCCCAAGTTGGTTTGACCAAGTCACTTAATCCAAAGTGACCTAAGAGAGATGATTAAGCCAAAATCTAATTTAACTCTCATTGAATCAAATCAAGCCATATAATCCCATCATTGATGATTATAGTTCATTATTGAACACTCCATTATATTTAATTGAGCCTAACTAAGTCAACTAGACCTATTGACCCAATTTGACCCAATTTGGCCTAAAGGGTAAAATTGAACCAAATAAAATCTTAAACCAAATTGATTGAAACCAATTCTTCCAACCAATCCCTAATCCAATATTAAACATAATTCAACCTTCAATTGAACACAATTTAGTCAACTAACCCAATTAGTCCACTTAGCCCAATTTGACCTAAAGGGTCAAATTGAAAAAATCACTCCATAATCCAAATTAATTCAAATTATCTCTTCCAATCAATCACCAATGATCAATTGAACTTAAACCACACCCATACTCAAGCCAATTTGGTCAAATTGATCAACATGACCCATTTGACCCAAAGTGAACTATATGAGCCAAATTCAAATCTAACCCAAATTGAATCAAACCAGTTGCACTCACTCACTCCAAATGACCAATTGAACTCACCCAAACCATTTGTTTGACCCAATTTGGTCAAATTGGTCAACTTAACCTAATTGAACCTATTTGATCCATATAGGTCAAATTGAGTCAAACACAACTAAACCAAGCTCAAACCCAACAAAACTTGGCATGACTCATTCTTGGGTCACCATGGGCTTCCCCATGTGTGCCCAACCTATGGTGAACCCAATTTGGGTCAAAACAAATGAACCAAGCAACCCATATGAGATTAAATCACCATTTGGGTGGGTTCTCCACCCCCTTACCCCATGGCAGTTACATTTGGCTTTTCTTGGATAAGAGGACCACTAACCCAACTTAACCTAAGGCAGTTGGGCTCCACTTTTGGCCATGAGAGAGTGAGTTCACCCATGACAACATAATGGTCTACCTCAGGGAGGTTGTACACTCCATGTCAGACCACTACACTCCCACAACCTCTCATCCTTAGCCATCTTAGTAGTCCCCTACCACCTCTAGACACCTACCCTGGCTAGATGGCTACCAAAGGCTGAACTAATCTCAGCCCTAGGTTCATCTAGGGAGGAGAGTATACTACTCACCATGGATTCAAACTCATCACACACCTTCCCTAGAGCATTCTGCATAGTCCCATACCTTCTCCCGAGCTCTTCATGTGATCCACCGCTAGAGAGACCAGCTCCCGATCAAACCCCAGATCTTTGTCCGCCTAAGTTTCCAAAACCTCCACCAAACTCAAATTAACTCTTCCACACCTTTACCTCACTCCAAAGAACCAAAATAAATCATTTACTAAGCAATTTGATCACTCGAAGACATCTCAAGACCAACTATGATGAGCTTTGTGGCAGCATTTGATCCATAGAGAAAACAGAGGGGAGGCATCTCGTGATCTTCTCAACATGGCTTCATCTCTTCAAAATGAAGATACTCTATCGACGAAACACCTATTTATAGCTGTGGTGAGGTGGCAATCTGCCAACTATAGTTTCCCCCTAAGTGTTGGTCTTTCTTGATATGAAATGTGTTTTCATGCGATTTCCACCATTGGATCCTTTTAGATTCATTCCTTGATTATTTTGGAGTTGATTTCACCATCGAACGAGCTTCTACAAGCTCGGCTGAAGGCGGACGGTGTCCGTCTTCTGATGCTCGAGGGAGGATGAATCACCGGCATTTGGTTCCATGAGATTAGAATGGACAAACATGATTAATCACTTTAGAAATTTTTATTTAATCCCATTGAAATCACAGGATTAATCTCGGTCATCTGATCCAAGATCGGATGATCGAGATGAAATCGGGTTCATCGCCACTGAGTTAGTTGTTGCATTAGATGATTTAAATAACTAATACTGCTATGACACATGGAAAGTGCTGCCGCATCAGCGTCTGCATGGCTCCGACAGTTTAATGGGTTAATTAGGCATTAAAAATGTATTTGAATGGTTATAACATCAAAAAATCATAACTAATTGCAAAAAAAAAAAAACTCAAAAAAATATAAATAAACATATTTTGGAAAGGTTAGATAGAAGAGAATTTAAGAAAAATAAAACCCCAAATATTTGTCTAGTGAATAGTGCTTAATTAAAGTTTGAAGCTTATACTAATTACCTTAATTAAGGTTTAATTACTTAGCAAATTAATTCCATTTTTGGTGGGATGATTCCATGGAATGTCTTGTGCCTCCCATAATTTTCTTGATATTATTTGCAATGCAATTTAAAGAAATTCGAATTTCAATCCTAAATGCCCTCATTAATTAATTTAATAATTATTAGAATTGATAAATAGTGAAAATTAAATAATTCATGATAATTAATTGTTGTGAACAATGGGAATAGTGAAGAGAAATAATTATGACATCTTTCCAATTTATCTTTCTAAATGTATTTCCTTAAGAAGATTGATTAATAAATGTAATAATTAGGGGTTAATTATGAAGATTAGTGATAAAGTAAAAAAATTAAAAAAAAATCAATGATTGATTTAGATAATTTAAATATAATCGATTAAATTCCTTTTATGTGTTTAATAATATACAGTTATTAAGAAAATTATGGTTGACCCATTGGTATAGGAAAATCATAAGAGTACCTAACTTAGATTCTTTCCTTCTTTAATATAGTTAACTCTTAAACATGAGCATAACTACATTATATTCTTTTAGGTGCATTGCAAATTTTATTTTCCCAAGAGCATATCATTGAAGGCTCTTGATCAAGCAGTTAATTAGATTAAAGAAGATTAAGGAAGGGTAATTAAATTGATATGCTTCACAACTTGAACCTAATTAATCTATAAAATCCATTTAATTGCCCTCCTTAAATATGTTAAATCACCAACATGGGGTGGGCTATTGATAAGTATCATCTCTTCTCCTTAGGTTTCACTAATTCAAATAACAAAATCAAACATCATGAGAACTTTGGTTAGTCTTAAAGAATATTTATTTAGCTTGATTATTTTTAGGACTTAATGTAATTGAATATGTTATATGGCAATGTTTAATTACTTCTTTTCAATCATCATAAATGTGCATGCCATTTGTGTCATATGTTCATGTTTTCCAAAAAAATAATAATAAAAAAAATAAATAGAGAATCGAAAGACTATGATTACATCTAAGTTGTATGTATTGGACAAACATTATTATATGGTGTGGCTATTATCACTAATAAATCTTATATTAATTTTAAAACTATAAGCTAATAATGAAAATTTTAAGTTATTGTTGGTTATAAAGATTCAATAAAGTTTACATTTAATTATAATTTTAAAATAGTAAAGCATTTATTTTATCGTTATGTTTCATGTACACATTTACATGCATTTTAATTAGTAAGTATATAGTCTAGACATCCCAAGAACATGAAGCTTTAAATAGCCCCATGGAGGTCTTAGATAATCTCACTTCCATGGTTTAACAATGGCACGTACTTGCTTAATTTCATTTATATGTATTCATGTGCTAGAATTTGAGATAAAACTTTTCTCTTACTATGGCTAAGTTGAATAAAAAGAATTCCTATTATATAATCTTTGCATAATTTTCATCCCTAAGCTTGTGTATATGCTTACATGTATTTAATTTAGCAAGTACATAGTCTGAACATCCCAAGAATATGAGGCTTTAAGTAGCCCCAATGAGGTCTTAGATAAGCAAACTTCCTTGGTTTAACAATGGTATATACTTGCCTAAATCTCTAATACATGTCTACATATGCTTAACTAAGGAATAAAGCCTTTCTTTTCTACCAAATTCAAGCATTAATTATTATCAAGTGTGCAAAAATGCAAATATGTATTGTATGTATAAATATGTGTATTAAATCAAATATTATGAATAATAAAAATGAAGAAATGTTTATGTTATTGATGATGAAAAAAAGTGGTGGAATGTATCAGAGTAATAGTGATTCAATTTTATTAATCTTAAGATGCCTTTCATGCTTGAATAAGATTCTTTAAGACTAACCCAAACTTAAGATTAATAAAAATATTTAATAAATAGTTCACTAAAGAAACCAAAGTCATGATAATGTATCCTTAGAAAATAACTTAGGATAGGGATGAAGGGGGTCAAACCCCCTTTTTTCTCTTTATAATAATTAGATATTAAGTAGGAATCAAATGAAATAAAAAAAATGTAAATTAAAATTAATCAATTCATTCAAAGATTTGAAGCAGAACCTTCCCTAATATTTTAACTTAAATAATTCTGAACTTTAGTTAAGAACACTTCTAAAGCCTAATTAAGACACACAACACTAAACCTTAGCACATACATTAGAATACTAAGTCACCAATTCAAGCTTTTATTTGTTAGGCTGGTGTATGTTGTGGTGTTATGTTTTATTTTTTGATGTAATATTTTATACTGGATGTTAGGTTGCTAATAGTCTAATGATATTTTCTGTAAGAGACTATGCTAATGTGGTCGTTGTAATAATAAGTAAATATAAATGTTCTTGCTTGTAGGTGCTGCTTATGCCCCTAAGTGTAATACACCTAAGATAGGTGGGCTTGGTTACCCAAGTACAGGGTGCTAAGTCAAAATATGTGAAATATAATTGATTGGCTTATATGTTTGCTTAACTAATGTCTATTTTGCAAGTGTAGTTAGATTACATTTTTTCATACTATGTAATTTTTTACAATAAAATTAGGATTAGTGTTGTGGGGTTTAGGATAAATAATGACTAGAAGACAAAGACATGGGAGGCCTTGTGAAGCCTAGAGAAAAATAAATCCAAAGAAGTAGAGAAGAACATGAAGTTGAAGGCCCCTATATCATTCATTATAATTGTAATATTTTATTATAATCTGAGTTGTATAAAGGTAGAGCTCGGCTACCCAAATTATTTTCTTTTTTGTGGTATATGGCAGTACTTGGCTGCACCAGCTTCTTATTCTTTAATGATATTCACATGTTTGATTGTTGTGTTTAGTTTGAACTTTAGAAATGGCATGTTTTTAATAGATTTCTTAAAGTTTCATGACTTAGATGTGTGGCCTGGATGTGGTAGGCTCTTTAGCATAAAATTAAATCTTCTACCCACACTAAAAACTCATAACTAAATTCTAATGCACCTCATGACCTCATTTTAATGCTTTGGCCCTTAATCAAGATAAAAAAAAAGAATTATAAATCTTATAGATGAATGTTATATGTTTTCACACCATGTATATCATATAGGGCCACTCTTGAATAGGGAGGGTCACCACTCTTGCATGATAGGCGATATGTTTGACCTTTGAGGGCAATTCCTTATAGTGGAGAATAGCTCTTCTAATTGATTTAGCCCATGATTTAATTTTAACATGCATATATGCATAATTATCCCAAGCCCTTGGTACAAAACGAATGCATCAAAAAATGGTTCATAAAGTTGTAAATTTTTTGCATTAGTCGAAGTCATATTTTCATGCCAATCATATTCTAGTCTCTTAGAGAGTGAATTTAGGATTCTAGCTCCTTTCTTAATTAAATAACAATCTAATTTCTTGCATCTACATAAGACCAGTCTACATGTTTTTTTTAAAAATGTAGGAAGTGTTAGTTGGTAGCCACCTTAAACAATTGTAAGTCTAGAAGAGTCAAGGTGTGTTCATTCTATCTTGTGGAGGTGAACTATCAAATCACATCTTTCCTAATTAGACTTAGGTCATAATTTTTGCTTATCCTAAAGTATTTTAGATTTAGGTTCTAAGATTAATTTTTTTCCATAGGCTATGAGTATAAGTCCTTACCTCTTAGGCATTTCTACAATCTTGTGTTGTTGGACTATAAGCCCTAGTATTCTAATAAGATTCCAACTTAAATAAAAGTAAACTCACTCTCTCTCAAATATATAAAGCCTTACTATAGGGTAGACTAAAGTACCTACTAGGCTTCCTAATATCATGGATACTTCCTACTTATCCTCCTTTGGAATCCATAAATAAGTCTTCATATTTGAACTCTCCCATTTGATTTTCTAAAATCCCTAATCCTTTGATCGTCTAACCTTGAAATCTTCAAAGATATTTATTGACTACTTTAATCGAGAGTATTCTTAGGAGATTCTCATTTTCTGAGATGTAATTAACTATGAAAGCTTGCCTCCATAGGGAACTAAAGAACCTAGCATAAAATAAACCCTACTCTACTTCTACATGTAAAGTAGGGAAAAGATCATTGCTATATACATAAACACATCTACCTTAGGAGACCTTATTAGGTGATTAGTTTTATCATAGGGTGTTATTTCTATCTCTCGAGATGATACATCATACCTTAATGGAGCACCTGATCATTTTAATAAGTACTCCCTAAGATTTGTGTGGTGTCCCTATGACTCTAAATTAAAGAAACATAGATTTTTCTGGCGACTCCCTGGGAAAGGTTTCTCTGTCCATCTTTAATAGCCAATCATTCTCTCCAAACATCAATAGTGTACTTATATATATATAAGACTTGCATTCTTTTCATTGGGAACCCTACCTATTTCACTCTTAGGCAAGCTTGGCCAACATCCTTTAGGTTTTAGGGCCTCACTCCAGTAGGTCTTAAAACTCTTATTAGACCCACAATAGGTATGAAAGATTAATCAAAGAAATCACCTAAAATAAATTAAATAAAGTCAATTTAAAATTTCAAGAACCTCTTACCACTAGCATGACAAAGTAAGGTTCATACAACATTTTCAAAATTTATTTTAACTCACTTTTTATGATGTTCAAGATAGATAAAACATTCCCCCCTAATTTATAAATCTCTCCAATACATATATGAACCCCACCTAGCATAACCAAAATTTTTTAAATGAGGGTTTCAATTTAATGTCAAGTTAAAAGAACAACAATCAAGGTAAAGTCACATTTTATACCCTTCATTTCCAATAGGAAAGAGGAAAGCCCTGGTTCTGTTTCATTCAAACATTTAGTAACCATGTCTTCTGGAAAGCTCATATTCTCATTTGCTTTGAGTGTGGATTTGTCCATGGATCAGGCCATTCTCACCTCATCCCCAATCATCAAGTTTGACCTTAGGCTCGAGCACTTCAAAGTCACTTGTGATGGTCCAACCCTCAACACAATAAGGGAGGAGATGTCTGACAAGAAACCACCTCTTTAGTTTGATCTCCAATCAGATACTGAGTTTATGTCCATAAAGAGGAGAGCCTTAAAGGTTCCCATGCCATGAGTACCACTCATTCCTGCCACAATTTTTGTTGAGACTAGTACCACCTCTACCATAGCCCCAACCCTTAAAGGGAAGTCAGTTCTAGCGCCTGAGATTATTTCTCCCACCTTCGAGCTTAGTACTAGCTGCCACCATGACCTTTGACTAAGACTCAGTACTACAATAAAAATAAGAAGATCAAGAGGTACTATGAGTGCATGGCCAAGAAGGTTGAGGAAGCCTCCCATGTAGTTGAAGAGGGATCCATTCGTAAGACCTCTCCCCTCCTTGGTGGTAGTAGGTTTCACCCTCACTCAGATGGAGAGAGAGAGGAGGATGTGATGAAGATAGCAACATCACCCCCATGACCCACAAAGTATGAGACACCAGATAGGTAGAGGAGGAAGCCTTTTGCTGGTCTGAGGTCCATGCTCAGAAGAGTAGGGAGAGTCAATGGATGTTCTGTGTCTATCATTATCCATGATTTGAGACAAGTGATCCCTAGGAGTGTAAGAGATCGGATTTATAGAAAGAAGGCCACAGAGGCCAAGATTTATACCCAAGCGAGCAAGAGAGATAAGAGGAGATTTGCTAGACAGTTGACAGCCTCAGCATTTATTGACCATCCCTATTAGTGAGTGTTGACCTCACTTTTGGAGTGACGATTGACTCATCATATCTTAGATTTAGAAGTCTTTTAGACACTAAGATCTTCTTAGTCAAAGGACACTTATAGTGGCTAAGTGGACACTAAACTTAAGCATATATGCTTAATCTATACCTTAAGACTAAGGAGACCTACATAACCTATGGCCTAGAACAAACCTATGCCTATCTAATCATGCAAAATCAGACATCAAATCAATGTAATCAAAACCCAACTAAATTCCCTTCCATATCCAAGCTTCAAGCTAAAAAGATTTAAACCTAAACCAAACTTAATCCAATCATTTGGACTTAACCAAAATTCCTTCAATCAATCTTAATCCAATTGATTTGCATAAAAGCACTCCAACCCTTGAAATCATCATTCCAAACTCCTCTAAAATATTCAATCAAACCAATTGATCAAATCCATTCAATCAACCCAAGTTACCCATTTGAACCCAAAATGTCCAAATGAGCTAAAATCTAATTAAACCCAAATCAACTACGATCAAAGCCATCAATCAATTCTAAATCAATCATCAAACTCAACTCAACCTAATTTAACCCAAAATCAACTCAATTGACCCATTAGGTTCACTTGACCCAAAGTGGCCTAAAGGACCCATTTGAACCAAACTTCAATCCAACTAAAATTGGATTGAATTAACCTATCCAATCTCTTCTACCATGATTGTTGATTATCCTTGATTGATTAATTGCAATCAATTGGGTCAAACCAAGCAAATTTGATCATTGACCCAAGTTGACCCAATTAGCCTACATGAACCAAATTGAACCAAACTTCATTTCGAACTTAATTGATTGAAACCAATGATTCTTACCAACTCTAAATTAATCCTTGAACATGACTTGACCACCAATTGAGCCAAACCAAGTTTAATTGGCCTTTTGACCCAAGTTGACCCAATTTGTTCTAAAAAGACAAATTAAACCAAATCAAATACTACATTAAATTGATTGAAACCAATGGCTCAAATCCATCCCAAAATGATTATTGAACATGATCATACCCTTAGTTAAACCCAATTTGACCAAGTCAACCCAATTGACCTATTTAGCCCAAATTAACCTAAAGGGTCAAATTGGTCTAAATCATTCCCAAATCCAAATTGATTGAAATCAAAACCTGCAATCATCTTCAAATCATCAATTCAACCTAAAAAACACCTAACCCAAGCCAATTTGGTCAATTTGACCAAATTGGTCAACTTAGCCCATTTGACCCCTATGAACCCATATGAGTCAAATTCAAATCTAATTTGAATTATATCAACCAAATTGCTCCTAAACATCCCAAATAAGCATTTGAACTTGTCTCAACCTATGGCATGACCCAATTTGACCAATTGATTAACTTAACCCAACATAACACAATTTGTCCTAGATGGATCAAATTGAGCCAAACCCAACCAAGCCAACTCCAAACCCATTCAAACTTGGCATGACCCATCATTGGGTCACCATGGGTTAGCCCAAATCTAATCCAACCCAAACCAAATCCAAATTGACCCAATACTTATTGGGTAAGGACTCCAAATGGGACTAAACCCTATTTTGGGTGGTCTTACCTACCCCTTTGCATTTGGTAGCCTCCTTTAGCTCAAATTGGACTCTTGGACCACTAGCTAACCTGGCCCAAAGGTGGTTGGGTTAGCCATGGTCAAGGGAGGTAACCTAGTCCATCTCCTCTCATTAGCTAACTTAGGAAAGCAAGGACACTCCACCTCAGCCATGACAACCCACCTTCCCTAACTCAGCCACTCAAGACAAGCCACCTTTACTACTTCCTGACATCCCCGGCCGCCTGTGCCGGCCGGACGTCTACCAATGGTAGAAATCATCGAAGCCATTAGATTTGAGGGGAGAAGAAAGTATACTTCTCTTCATCTCATTTTCACTAACACCAAGCCATTCTCAAAGTTAGAGAGGTCAAAATGAGTCTCCCTGAGCTTTTCCCAAGTTATTTTGGCCTCTCCATAACCAATGATGTTGAAACCAAGTGAAACAAAGCCTACATCCCATCCCACTCCTCTTAAACATCACCAAATCCAAATTAAATTCATCTACACCTTCCCCTAGCTCAAGGGATCAAGAATGAATTGATTCCTGATCGATTCAAGCACCGAAGACCCTTCCAAGACCAACTCTGATGAGAATTCTATGATGTTTGGTCCATAGAGCCATCAGCGAGGAGGCAAGGCATGTGCTTCTCAGCAAGGCTTCATCTCTTCAAGATGAAGCTACCTTGATTTATAGACCACCGTCTATGAGTTTTAGTGAGGTAAAGTCCAATAAATCGTAGAAAATTCCCTAAGTGTTGGTCTTTTATGAAAGTTTTCATGATTTCATGTGAATCCCACCATAGGATCCCTCTAAATCTCCCTCTTAAATGTTTTGGAGTCAATCTCAATGCCTCATGAGCTTCGATGAGTTTAGATCAAGCGGAGAGGGCAGATGGTGTCCGTCTTCCATCGCTTGGGGGACAAAGGATCATCCGATGTCCTTTTTGTGTGATTGAAATTGATGGCCGTGATTTAATCTAGTAGAAATTCAATTTTAATTTTATTAGATCCATAGGTTTAATCCCCACTATCAATTTAAGATCAATTGGTAGGGATGAAAATGCGTCTGCCACCTCTGACTCAGCCATCGTGCTGGATCGTTTAAGTGGCTAATCCCATAGAACAACATGGAAAGCGCTACCACGTCAGCTCCTACATGGAGCCGACGGGATTAGGGATTAATTAGGAGTTAAATATGTGTTTAATTATTATATAGCTTCATAAAATCATAACTAGTTGTAAAAAAATCCAAAAAATACAAATAAATCCATTTTGGAAAGGTTAAAAGAGGAGAATTTAATAAAAATGATTCCATTAAGTTGTGGATAGTGATTAGGGCTTGATTATGGTTTGAATTATTTTTAATTAGATTAATTAAGCTCTAATTACTTGGGCAATTAATCCCAAACTTGGCATGTTTATGTAATGGGATGATCTCTACCTCCCATGATTTTCTTGGGATTTATTAGCTATGTGATTAGAGAAATTCGAAATTCAAATGCAAATTACCCCCTTAAGTGATTTAATGATTATTTAAAATCCTAAATAAAAAAAATTAATTAATTAAGCTTCATTAATCACTAATTAAAAGTGAGATGATGAGGGAGAGTAATTGGGACCTCTTTCTTAATTACTTTTTCAAATCCATTTCATTAAAGAGAGTTAATTAATGTGTGGTTTGATTAAGAGATCAATTAAGCAATTAATAATGCAATCAAATCAAACTAAATTGATAATCACTTCAAATAATTAACATTGAAATCATTGGTTCCTCCTTATGTGTTCAATAACATAAAGACCCTTAAGAAAATTATGATTAACCCATGGGTACTAGAAAATCATAAAAGTACTTAATTATTTCATCAAGTCCTTTTAGGGCATTGCAATTTTAATTTCCCATTTTCATATCATTTGAGGCTTATGAGTAAGGTATTAATTAAATTAAAGAAGCAAGGGGAAGGGTAATTAAATGAATTTCTTAATGATTATAACTTAATTAATTCATAAAATTCATTTGATTACTTTTTGTTAAACATATTAAATCATCAACATGGGATGGGATAAAAATAGCAAGTGTTTCCTACTTAATTTTAATTAAAGTCTAAAAATCAAAATTAATAAGAGGCTTTGATTTTCTTTAAATGATTTTATTTAATGTGGTTGTCCTGAGGAATTAATGTATTTGAATGAATTATGTGGTTATGTTTGATTATTCATTTTCAATCACCTTAAATGTTATATATCATGTGATATCATGCATTCATATTTTCAAAAATTAAATGATCAATTGAGTTTACTTATGCAAAAATATATGTGTTGGGCTTAATATTATTATATGTGTGGCTACTATCACTAATAAATTTCAAAATTATAAATTAATAATGAAAATTTGGAGTGAGATTAGTTATGAATATATGTATAGGATTTTCATGTGTTTATAGCTTAAGCATGTTAAGGTATAGCTTTCTTTTCTATATTCACGTATGGATTTACATATGTTTGAATGATGATAAGTATATAGTTTGGAAATCCCAAAAATATGAGGTTTTAACTAGACCCAAGGAGGTCATTTTATTATCTCACTTCCATGGTTAACAAATGCATGAACTTATTTAATTTCATTTCTATTTATGTTTGTATTATAATTTGGATAGAGCTTTACTTTACATGAATAAATAATTAAAACAAAAAAAATAATCTTTTATATGATTTTCATTCTTCTGGTTGTGTATACATTCATATGTATTTAAGATAGCAAGTATATAGTGCGGACATCCCAGGAATACATGGCTTTAAGTAGCCCCAAGGAGGTCATTTGATTATCTCACTTCCCTAGTTTAAATAAAGGCACATACTTTCTTACATCTTTTATACATGTGTGTGTGTATTTGATTAAAGAATGAAAATCTCCTTTTCTACTAAATGTATGCATTCATAATCATTTAAGTATGCCAAAATACACTATATATATATATATATATATATATATATATATATATATATATATATATATATATATATATATATATATATATATATATATATATATATATATATATATGTATACTAACTATTAAATCATATGCATGTTATGGGTGATGAAAAAGAACGGTGTGATATGTTCTATGTGATGGTAATTCAACCACATTAATCTTAAGATACCTTTCATGTTGAAGGTTCTTTAAGGTTAACCTAAACTTAGGACTATAAAATATTCAATAAATCATTCATTAAAAGAAACTAAATCATAAAATATGCTTTAGAATATAACTTAAGGTAGGGATGAAGGTGGTTAAGCCTCTTTCTTCCCTTCACAACATTTAGTGGCTCACTGAATATCAAAATGAAATAAATAAATACAAATTAAAACTCGTAAGCCTCTAAACAACTTAAAATGAAACCACCCATCATGTTAAATTAAATAATTTTCCAAACTTAGAGAATTATAATTCTAAAGCCTAGCTAAGACATACCACACAAAGCATAAA
Organism: Cymbidium sinense; assembly: GCA_021442155.1. Taxonomy (NCBI): domain Eukaryota; kingdom Viridiplantae; phylum Streptophyta; class Magnoliopsida; order Asparagales; family Orchidaceae; genus Cymbidium; species Cymbidium sinense. The sequence goes on along the minus strand of CM038219.1, from coordinate 79,398,791 downwards.
TGATGTGGTGTTTTGTTTCGTGATGTAATGTTTTATACTGGTTGTCAGGAATGTGGATTGTATACTAGATGTTAGGCCATTGATAGCCTAATTTTTATTTTGCAGGGGATTGTGCTTAAGGGACTGCTAAAAGAGAATATAAATGTTTTTCTTGCAAGTGGTTTATGACCCTAAGCATAATCCACATTACGAAAGGTGGACTCGGTTACCTATGTGTAGGGTTCTAAGTCCAAATTATGAACAATAATTACTTAGGTATGTATGTATGTTTGGCTAACATCTATTTTATAGGTGTAGTTAGATTTACTTTCCATAAAATGTAATTTTACAATATGAATTAGGATTAGTGCTATGGGGCTTAGGATGAGCAATGGCTAGAAGGCTTAATCTTAAGGAGCCCTGTTATTCCTTGGAGCAAATTAAATCAAATTAAAAGAAGGAAGAAGAAGAAGTGAAGAGTGAAGATCCCCATAGCATCTAATTTAACTTCAATTATAATTATTCTTTTGTAATCCGGGTTGTATAAGGGTAGACCTTAGCTGCCTAATTTTTTTCTCTTTTTTGTGGTGTATGACGATACCCGGCCTCACAGGTCTTTTATTCTTTCATGGTAGTCTATAAAATGGTTATTGCCGTTCTTAGCTTCTGCACTAGAACAACATGATTTTCATAGTTTCTTAGTGATTGATGATTGCATGTGCGGTGAGGATAAAATTTATTTTTATACCAAATTAACAACTCATAATAAAATTTTAAAATAACTTTAACCTCACTTTAGAGCTTAGGATATAAATAAGATAATTAAAAAATTTAGCAACCCCTTAGCTGAATGTTGTATATCTAACATCATACATGTCATATTATATCACTCTTATAAAATGAGGGCCTCCATTCTAGCACTTTAGAGTCTGCTAGACCTATGAGAGCAACCACTTATGATAGAGATTCACCCTCTTTTCTACTTGATTTGGCCAATAACCAAATTTCATCATGCATTTAGGCATAAAATTTCCCAAATCCTTTGTCCAAAATATTATGTCAAAATTATATAAAACTTGTAAAATTATGCATTTCTAGACTAAATCATATGTTCATGCTAGTCATGATCTAGTCTCTTAGGGAGTGAGTTTAGGACTCTAGACTCTTTCAAAATTAAATAACAAGACTAGCTATCTTGCACAAACATAAGACTAGCCTACATGATTTTAAATCGTAGGAGGTGTTAGCTGGCGACCACTCTAGGTGATTGTAAGTCCAAAAGAGATGGATAGTTTATTTTCTCTTGCGGAGATGAACCTTTATGTCCCCCTTCCACTTAGATTTAGGTCACACTTTAGCTTGTGCTAAAGGTCCCTATATTTAAGATCTGAGGTTGGTTGTTTCTTTCAAGCTACGAGTATAGTCCACACCTCTTAGGTATTTCCATAATCTTGTGTTGATGGATTATAAGCCATAGCATCCTAATAAAATTTCAACTCAAATTAAAACAAATCTTCTCTTTCAAACATATAAAACCTTACCATAGGATAGATTAGAGTGCTCACTAAGCTTCCTAGTATCATGAGTGTTCCCTACTCATCATCCTTTAGAATCCAAAATAAGTCTTTCCAAATTGAACATTCCCATTTGATTTTCCAAAATAGCCAATTCTTTGATTGTCTAACCTTGAAATCTTTAGAGATAATTGATTGGCTACTTTAATCAAGAGTTTTCTTAGGGAATCTCATTTCATAGGAAGTAATTAACTATGACGGCTTGCCTCCATAAGAAACTAAAGAAGTTGACATAAAATAAACCATGATTTACATTTCCATATAAAGTAGGGGCATGATCTCTAGTATATACAAAGACCAATCTGCCTTAGGAGTCCATATTAGGTGATTAGGTCTATTATAGGGTGATATTTTTATCTCTTGAGATAGTACATCATACCTTCATGTCGTACCTGATCACTTTAATAAGTACCCACTAAGATCGACCTGGTGTCCACCCGACTCCAAATTAAAATAGCATAATGAGCCTATAGAGACAATCATGCTGACAAGATAGTTTTCACCGATTCCAGTCGCAGGAGGAGACCTTTGGCGAACAGGTAGCCGGTGTCACTACCATCATACTGCTCCACTCTCTGACCACCATCACTTACTTATGTACCATCATCCGAGGTGCCCACCAAATACCACAAATCAATTTTTGGAGGAAAGACATCCCCCTTGGTGATACAATTAAGCCCCAAGGACCACACTCCATTTACTCCACCAATTGAGGTGAGGTCGTGCTCTCCCGCTCAACTTCCCACCCAAATGGTAGAGAAGAAAGAGTGGCAGCCCAAGAGCATCGTAGTCGCTCAACCACCATAGGTAGAGGAGAAGGAAGAAGGAAATACCAAGTTAACACTCATGATTATCGAGCTGGTCACAGATAACACTCCCTTATCTAAAATATATAGTGTATCACCTCTTCAGGACATAATTCAATAGTGAGTAACCACCCAACATATGTCCTAGTAGTTTCAGGTAGAGTGGATGACCAATCATTAGAGGAGATATTAGAGGACTATTGTACCATAGTGAGATAGATAGTTGGAGATGATCATTCTGACCAAGAGGAGGGTATGATAGACATAAATGTTAATAAGGATGACCTTTTGGATGATACCACTGAAGTCCACATGGTTGATACTTGAAGATCCCTGCATAGAGAATAGCCCAACCAGGAAGCTAAGGGTGTCATAGTTTAGGAAGGTAAGGCATCAGACTTAACTCAACACCTTCTGCAATAGATCAAGCTCAAGGATCATCAAATTGATAGGATGGAGAGGAGAGCAGAGGAGTTGATGGCACTGGTGTTAACATTGCAAAATCATGCACTTGTCTCCCAACACACTCCTATAGAGGCTGATATACTTGAGCTAGTGTATATCCGAAATATTTTTAAATGCAATACTCCAATGGATGTGGATACTGGTAGCCTACATAAGAAAATAGCTGATAGTACCTCCATGCATGAAAAAGAGATCAAACAGATGGTTGAGCAGCAAGTGAAGGAGGCATTGGTGTAGGCCCAAGGGAGCTTATCAGTTCCAAAGGGTAGACCCTACTAGGAGGAATTTGTGTAGTTCAATACCCTAAGGGCTTTGTGCCACCATCTTTCAAGGTAACACATTGCATATTTCAGAGCTTGTTATTGCAACACTAGTGGTAGTGTCACCCTACTCTTTCAATAGTTTTCAGTTGTCTTTTTGGAGTGGACTTTGATTGGTATGTCAAACTACCCAATAGTTCAATGAAGTCTTTTATAAAATTAGAGCAGCTTTTTATCAAGAGATTTATAGAAGCTCAGTAGAAAGTGCTTGTAGGGGGCCTCATTGTAGAGAAACAAAAACCCAATGAGTCCCTTATTGATTATATTATTAGGTGGCAAAATCTGAGTATGAAATGCAAACCATAGCTGCAAGAGTAGCATGCCATTTAAATTCTTCTAAAGAATATTTATGGCTTGGTCACTTTCATTCTCAAGGGATTTACTATTAACACATTTGAAAAACTAATCAATATGGAAGCTAACCTATAAGAGGAAGCAAAATAGGTACCCTTCTTAGACAAGTCATCCAAGCCTAAATCCCAGAAAGTGTTTGAGAAGAAGTTAGTGATAGTGGTAGCAGTGGACAAGGGGAAACAACAAGTGAGAACACAATTTGAGAGGCCCATAGCTCAGTAGCCTTCACTCCCACCTTCTCTTCCACTACTTCAGCCACCATAAAGGCCACCCCAACAGCCTACATAATTGTGATATCAGTATCTAGCACCAGGTAGCTATTATCTACCTATTCTTACCGATAAACTTAACAAACCATACTCATTTAAGAGGGAAGTAGTTAGGAGAATCTTCAAGAACTTTCTTAAAAAGCTTGATTTTTAGCTACCTGAGCCTAGAAAGCCAAAGGAAGTGGGTAGGAGAGTTGATCATAATTACTACCCATACCACCACATGCTAGGACATATCTTAGAGAATTGATTAACATTCAAGGATTAGCTTGAGCATAGCTACAAGTCAAGAACCATAATGATCTGCAAAGAATAGTTAGTGGAACTACCTTCTGATTCCATTAAAGTAGTCTTTGGGGTAACATCTAATCCTCTTAAGATAAAAAAGGTTGGAATATCTTTTTATCCTGTACCTCTAAAAATATTATTTTTAAAATTAATAAAGTTTCTTTGTAGGTGTCTAACTCAACTCAGACCTCTAACCCTAAGGAAGGTCTGCTAATTATGAGAGACAACTTGGAGAGGGTGGAAGCCCAACAACAGCAGCAGCCATAATGTTTCTGGGATGGTTCCATAGCACCACCACCATAAAAGTCTAGCATTTTTTCTTCCATAGTTGCAGTTACCACATCTACTAGCTCTGTCGCCATTATATGTACGGATGAGGGAACCAAGCTACTCATACCGCTTACTTTACTTGACTTTTATCTTGTACCACCAAAATTGAAGAAATCAATGAAGAAGAATAATTTCACTTACATCTTGTCTACTTTTGAAGATCTCAATGATTTTATTCCCATTGATAGTTCTCTAAGTCATAAACATAAGGATCTAGATAAATCTAATCAATACCATTCTGAATCAAAAATAGATTGACCTTTTCAAAATCTTCAGGGTTCACCACTTGAGATAGATTTGGAGTCATTCAACTCTGATGATCCTTTTAGAGAAGCTGAAGGTATACTCGATGAGAAGGTAGAACATTTCACAAGCTTCTCTTCACAAGAAGTCATTGAAGTTTACCTTCATCGCAGTAAAGTTCTACCTCTTATGATAACACTTGAAGACAAGGGTAAACAAATCATTGGTTCCAATGAGTAGATAGCGCTCCATAAGATGCTCCACCCTTGGATATGCTTGTTGATGACCAACCTAAAGTTGACTACAACATCTTGGCATACCATAGAAAGTTGTCAGCTAAGTTATGCATTTATAATGCCTTTATTTTATCCAAAGAAATGAGGGAGTCACTAATCAAGGCATTACATGACCATGAAATATGCTTAGCTCAGTTGGCCGCTACTAATCCAGCTGGAAAGGAGGCATGTTTTTCAAAAGAAGTCCTAAGAGTCACGTTCTTAGATGAAGACTTATTATTGGAAATAATAGAGCACAACTGCCTCCACTACATCATTCTAAATGTTGGAAAGTTTAGGCTAGCTAGAGTATTAGTTGATCCAGGTTCATCAGTGAACATTATGAGTTTAAGAACCCTTTTTTACTTGAGGATCAACATATCTAAACTCCAGTATGAGAAGATGATGTTAAAAGGATTCAATGAACAAGGAGAGAGGGCATTATACTCCATAGTGTTGCCTTTGGAGATTGATGATTGGAAGATAGAAGCTAAGTTTCACATAATAGATTCTGATACATCTTTCAATGCTTTGCTAGGGCAACGTTGAATTCATGAGAACAACATCATCTTATTTTTTTACATCAGTGTATCAAGTTTTTTAGGGATGGGATCGAATATTATGTCAAAGGAGATATCAAACCATTTGTAGTACATAAGGTCAAGATTTATAAGGACAAGACCTATTACCTTCCTAGGAAATAAAAAATCTCTCACAAACTTAATCAAAATGAAAAAGAAAAAGAAAAGGAAAAGAAAGAAAAGAAAGAAAAGAAAAAAAAATAGAATAAAAAAGAAAAGAAAAGGGAGCGAGAAGAAGACATTAGGGAGGAGATAGAAACCAAGATTAGGTTCCACTAACAGTTCATTACTCCATTCCAACAACTGTGAAGGATGACCCGATCTCCATTAGGATGAGGAAGAGGTAGGTCTAGAGGAAGCTCCTAGGGTGGTAAACATCCATACCTACCACATACTAGGAGGTTCATTCCAGCATCCAAAAGTACCCTTATCATCTATACACACTTAGAATCTAGTTCAAAGGATGAGTCTTATATAGTGAACACACTGGCTAGCTCTTTACGTTAGCAAATCCCATTAGAGGTGACACTAAAGCTTGATAGTAATGAAGACTAGGTTCCCAAGCAAAGCATGAATGTATCCAAATCTCTTATATGTGAAAATGTTTGACAACATATGGATGCCTTTGTTCTAACCCTATTTTTCTCACAAAAAGGGTGAGGATTTTGGTAGTTAAGGAAGCTCCGAAAACATGTATGAATGCTAAACCCCAAAGGTATTGTCCAGGAGCAACATCCTCATACTGAGAAGTTGATGTCAGCTTGAAGATGAATCATTCAAAGAATTAATAAAATTTTTGTTTGATTAGTACTCACCTTGTATTCTTAATCTAGCAAAGGTTTAATTCCACACATATGGTCTAAACACAAGTCAGAGTACTTAAAAAAATTATGGGACAATAAATGCAAGAATTGTCAATCAAGACCTAGACTAGGCTTTAGTACAGTAATCCTAGTGGATGATCATAATTACTTCTTGGTCATTATTAATCATTTAGAATTTGATAGGTTCTTCTCAAATCACATTAACTCATATGAGGAGGTGTGTTTAGAAACTTTTGATGATCTAAATGAGCTCCAAGTCAAAGATGCACCCTAGAATTCAAAGAAGAGATTAAATCAACTATCAATGAACTTAAGGAAATCAACTTAGGGATTGAGGACAATCCACACCTAACATATGTCAGCTCCTTATTGAGTGAATCTGAAACCAATGACTTAGTTAAGCTAGTCACTGAGTTTAAGGGCTACTTTGCATGAATATGTGAAGAAATGCCTATATTAGATCCTGAAGTAGCAGTTCATAAGCTAGTGATACAACCCAATGGTAACCCTATGAAGCAAGCTCCTAGACACATGCAATTGGATATTGAACTACAGGTCATTTCTAAAGTTAAGAAATTGATCGATGCTAATTTAATCTAGGAGGAAAAGTATCCCACCTGGTTGGCCAGCATCATTCTAGTTATGAAGAAGAATGGTCAAATTTGCATATGCATCGACTTTTGGGATTTAATAAAGCATGTCTAAAAGTTAAATTTTCATTACCAATACCAAAACAGATGGTGGACATTGCCTCATCTCATGTAGTCTTCTCTTTCATGGATGGTTCATCTGTATATAACTAAATAAAGATGGTACTTGAGGATGAAAACAATAGTACTTTCAGAACCCCGATTAGAATCAATTATTATAAGGTCATGCCTTTCGGCCTCAAAAATGCTGACGCCACGTACCAATGAGCCATGACTTAGATTTTTGATGAACTCATTCACCACAAAGTTGAATGCTTTATTGATGATCTCGTGGTCAAGAGTAAGGAAAAGGAATGCCATCTCTTTAATTTGAGAGTAATTTTTGAGCAGTTAAGACAATATAACCTTAAAATGAATCATCTAAAGTGTGCATTCGAAGTGACTTCAGAGAAGTTTCTTGGGTTTGTTGTCTAATACCGCGGGATTGAGATTGACCTATAAAAGATTAAAGCAATTGGAAATGCCACCCTATAAAAGTCTAACCCAACTCAAATCATTCCAAGGGAGGCTGGCTTATCTAAGATGCTTTATATTTAACCTATCAGGAAGATGTCAACCATTCTTAGCACTAGTAAAAAAGATGCCAAATTTAAGTAGGATTACAAATGCCAACATGAATTTTGAAGCATCAAGTAAAATTCTATGACACCGCCAGTCTTGGCTGCCCCTATCCTGGGAAAACCTCTTATCCTATACACTATTGCATTAAATGAATCCCTAGGTGCTTTGTTGGCCCAAGCCAACAATGAGTGGAAAAAGATCACACTTTACTATCTCAGCCTTCATTTAATACCTATTGAGGTGAACTATCCACCCATTGAGAAGCATTGCCTTGCTTTGATCTTTGTAGCCCAGAAGCTATGGCATTATATGCTCCCTCACAAAGTGAACTTGATTTTTAGAGTCAACCCACTACAATAACTCATGATACAGCCAATGATATCCAAGCGGTTATCATGATGGTCCATGATTTTATCGCTATTTGACGTCACGTTCATACCTCTCCGTGCTATGAAAGGAAAAGCATTAGTGGACTTTCTCATGGCACACCCACTTCCTGCTGATTCCCTGCTCAATAATGATCTCCCTACTGAACAAATCATGAACTTAGGAGATGCAAACATCCACCATTAGGAGATGTACTTTGATGGTGCAACTTCCTCTCAAAGAGGAGAAGAACCACAATCTGCTCTCCTAGATAAGGCAGGGGTAGAGATAGTCCTCCTCACACCTGACCATGGCATGATGTGATTTTCATATTATTTATCTAAACCTTGCACCAACAATGAAGCCGAATATAAAGCTCTGATCATCAGTCTAGAGTTAGCAATTTCATTAGACATCAAAAATATCAACATCTTTGGGGATTCACAGCTAGTTATCAATCAGATTGCCCAGTCTTATAAGGTTATAAACTCCAAACTCCATCACTACCATAAGTACACTATGGAGTTATTAGCCCATATCCCATAAGTCATAATTTCTAAAATCCCTAGAGGAGAAAATGAATAATTGATGCCTTATCCAAGCTTGCCAAAGACTAACATGTCTGGAAGATGAGTCCATATCAATAGAGGTTCATAATAGACTAGTCCTGCCTCTTATTAATGTTGAACTCATCAATAAACACACTCTTAAAGGAGAGGTTAACATTGCCAAAAGGGATGAAGAGTTGGATTGGAGGCAGCCCTTCATTGATTACTTGAATAAAGACAAACTTCCTCAAGAGAAATCTCAAGCACATCAAATAAGGCAGGGGGCACTCTCTTATGCCCTCGTGGATGGTGTCTTATAGCAATGGTATTTTGGTCATATATGGTTACACTGTTTAGAAAAAACATGAAGCCCATAAGATCGTGAACTAGGTGCACTCAGGACTATACAGAGCTCATCAATCCAGTCCCAAGAAGAAAGGCAAGATCAAAAGACTTAGGTATTACTGGCTGACAATGATCATGGATTGCATGGATGTAACAAAGTGCTACCACCAATGCCAAGTACATGAAGTGTTCCTACACCAACCACCCAACATTCTACATCCAACATTAGCTTCATGGCCATTCGAGTGTTGGGGTACTGACATAGTGGGTCTGATTGATCCTCCATCATCCAAGAGCCACCATTTCATTCTACTCCAAGTGGGCGGAGGTGATTCTGCTTTGGGATGTCAAAGCTCAAAATGTGCTCCAATTCTTCAGGAATCATATCATGTATAGATTTGGAGTACCTCATCAAATCATATCCGACAATGGTACCACATTAAAGAGCACCAAGATCAATAACTTCTCCCATGGACATAATATAGATTAAAGGCATTCTACCATATACTATCCATGGGCAAATGGTTTAGCGAAAGCCTTCAACAAAACTCTCAACTGAATACTTAAGAAAACACTCGATGAAAATCAATGATAGTGGCATGAGCAGTTAGCTAAAGCTTTATGGGATTATCATACTACTTATAGACATAATCTACCCCATTCTCCTTAGTGTATGGACTTGAAGCCATTCTACCATTAGAGGTTCAACTCCCATCACTATGGATAGCTGTGGGTAGTAAAATCAAGACCGAATAGAATGCTAAGCTATAGTTAACAAAACTTAATGGTTTGGAGGAGAGATATTTGCAAGCATGTCAAAACCTCGAGTTATATAAAGTAAAATGTTTCAAGTTTATAATAAGTTGGTCCATCTCAGAGCTTTTCAAGTTGGAGAGATTGTCTTAGTTATAAGGAGACCAATTGTAGCCCGCTGCAAGATGGGAGTCAAGTTTGAACCTACTTGGGAATGCCCTATCGCCATAGAAAAGGCCTATCATGGTGGATCTTATTAACTTATCAATCATAGAGGTGAACGCCTGATGATCTTAATCAATGGGCTCTACCTAAGGAAATATTATGCATGAACAATTTCCTAAATAATTTTTCATCAATAAAAATTCCATTTTGATCGAATTTCTCTCTAAGTTAAAATATTTCCAATTGCCGAACTCTCGATATGTTTAGGATAGGTGTAAAAGAACTCGAGTGACATCCTAGACCTTATCCCACAATACAAACACAAAATTACACACAAACATAAACAAGTCAAACACAAATCCAATCACCTCATACTACTTTGAGTCGAGATAAGACCCCTAGTGGCCATCACTCAGTAGCTGCCATAGGTCGGGTCTGATTCACTGTTTGACTAGTGAATTACCCTAATAATTATCCCTGCCTAGGAAGATATGATTCCTTGTGCTTTCTTTTTAGTTTAACTATTACAAACCAGTCGTTGGGGTGATCCATTGGTAAGGCAACAGATTGAACCCAACCTAGGGTTGACTATTGAGTGAATATCACTAGGGGACTTAAATCAACTCAAACATAGTCAAAAGATTGATTTCATTTTCTTTAGTTATTTCGATGGATCCCATTGATTTTTGATGGACTAAACTAAGTAGGGACCATGGTGGCCTTGAGCTAACTCAGACTTACCAATCCAAAGGGAGTAGTCTATCAACCACACAGTAGGACTATCCGACTAAAGGGGTGCCTTTCAATTTGTAATGGTTAAGTTTAAGAAAAAAGTGTGGGGACTCACATCTTTCCAAATAAGAAACCATTGGGGTGATCGGTTGGCTAATCAACAAATTGAACTTGACCTGGGGCTGACTATCAAGTGGAAGCTACTGAGGGACTTAAATCAGCTTAAATATAGTCAATAATAATTACATTTTTTAATTTATTTTGATGGGTTTCTTTAGTTTGCGATGGATCACACCAAGAATAAGTTATATCAGCCTGAGCCTATCCCAGATTTACTGAGCCAAAGGGAGTAGCTTCCTGACCGAGGGGAGAACTATTCAACCGAAGAAGTGCCTTTTGGTTTGCAATGGTTAATTCAAGGGAAGAAAGCATGGAGACTCATACATTCCACTACAAAAAACTACTAGGGTGATCGATTTCTTTGGGCAACAAATTGAACCCGACTTAAGGCTGCCCATTAATTTGTGACAGTCATACTAGAAAGAATGGGTCATAGTCTTACATCTTCTAAAACTGCTAGGGTAACCTGCCTATGGAAAAATAGATTAAATCCAACCTGAGGGTGACTACAGAGTGAGTGCCGACCCGGGGACTTATCTCAACTCAAGTAGTCAAGCAATTCCTATAGGGAGTTCTGCTGACACTGCCCTAAAGATAGGATGCCTGCTTGAGAAAAGTGGCCCTTTAGGGGCTTGAATTCCTAATCCACAATCGAATATTTTATTTATTTATTATTTAGTTTGTTTATCACAGACCCTATTTGTTTATTAGGGATCAAACTGAGAAGGAGCTTATATCAGCTTAGACCTATCTCAGATTTATTGAACCAAAGAAGAATCTATGCATCTGTTGAATAAATCTTCCAACCACAGGGGTGGCTACTAGGAAAGGAGGACTGTCCAATCTAAGAGTAACCCGTGTAGTATCTAAATAGGGTCGCAAAGGACTTGATATAAATAGAATGCCCACAGGGAGAGGGGCTGCTAAGGGCTTGATCCAAAATTCATGGAAAAAGCACGGGGACTCACATCTGCTAAGAGGGGTATATCCACCGGGTGAGTCATTGTCAGCATAGCGAAGATCAACCAACCTAAGGTGCCTATCAATTTGCAACAATTAACCTAGAAAGAAAGCTCAAGGACTCACATCCTTCTATAGTAGAACTGATTACTGGGATAGTCTTTCTTCAGCTCGATAGGTGCTATCCGACCTAGGGTGACTACTGAGTGAATGCCACTGGGGTACTTATATCAACTCAGATGTAGTTAAGAGGAAAGGAGCCTCTGGGGGACTTATCCTAAAATCTCAAATATACTCGACCTAGTCAGTACATGATGATTAGTTAAAGAAAAAAATATGGGGACTCACATCCTCTTAAACAAAATCAACATGAGGTAGCTTACTGACCGGGCAGTGAAAGCTACCAAACTAACAAAGTGCTCATTCTTCACAATGATCAGGTTAGGAAGAAAGTGCGGGGACTGACATCTTTCAAAAAAGTGACCACTAGAGTGACATACTAGCAAGGTAGTATATAAACTCGACCTAGAGCAGCTAATGAGTGAGTATTATAGGGGGCTTGCTCTCACATCAAAATAGCCCAAGACAAAAGATTTATGTTTATTTTTGTGCTTATGTTAAAGGGAATAAGATGCTACTTGGGTTATCTCAAACTTACCCTAAACACACTTGGGGAATTGGATGAAATGGTGCCACGGATGGCAACCGAGATTTCCACCAAGAAAGGATGTCGCTTGGGTTCTTTTACACCTAATTTAGTTGTGCTAATTGAAATAGGATGCCTCTTGGGTTCTCTCACACCTATTCTAGTAGCATCGGTGAATTGTGTGCAACTTATGTTTGTATTGTGAAAAAGGATAGGATGCCTCTTGGGTTCTCTTACACTTGTCCAAGATACGTAATGGAAGATTCACATGACAGGAAAATAACACTTCGAAAGTAGAGAAGATTTTGATGGAAATGGAATCAAATTTTTTTTTATTAATAGAATTATTTTTCAAACATGATTTTTATGGGTAGTATTTCTTCAAATAGATCCCATTAATTGGAAGCATCGGGTGTTCTCCTTTACAATCAATAAGTTGATAAGATCCTCCTTGGTAAGCCTTCTCTATGACATAGGGGCCTTTCCAAGTGGGTTCAAACTTGCCACCCATCTTTCGATGGATAATAATTGGTCTCCTTAGGACTAACATAAGTTCTCCTAGTTGGAAAGACCTAAGGCAAACCAGCTTGTGAGCTTGAATCATTTTAGCCTTGTATAACTCGAGGTTCTGGCACACCCATAAGCAACTCTCCTCCAAACCTTCGAGCTCTTCTAACTATAATTTTAAATTCTGCTCTATAATGATCTTACTACCCAATGCTATCCTTAGTGATGGGAGTTGAACTTCTAACGGTAGAACAACTTCGGACCAATACACTAAGAAAAATGGGGTAGATTGAGTTGGAGTTCGATGTGTGGTGCGGTATGCCCAGAAGGCTTCAACCGACTGCTCATTCCACTGCCGCTTATTATCATCAAGTGTCTTCTTTAGTATATGGATGAGAGTTTTATTGAATGCTTCTTCTAAGCCCTTTGCTCTAGGTTCATACATGGTGGAGTATCTCCAATTTATACCATGTCTTCTGGCAAAGCTATAGATCTTGGTGCTTTTTAATGTAGTACCATTATCAGATATAATTTATCAAGGCACCCCAAACTTATATATGATATGGTTCTGGCTCAAGCACATCTTTGGTGACCTCTCTGAGTGGGATTGCCTCCGCCCACTTAGAAAAGTAGTTGGTGGTAGCTAGAATGAAATGATGACCCTTAGAAGAAGGAGGATCAATTGGACCCTCAAATAGCCATGAGGCTAGCCTAGGGTGTAGAATATTGGGTGGTTAATGTAAGACCACACCGTGTACCTAGCACTGATGGCATCTCCTAGCTACATCCATACAGTCTATAATCATCAAAGACCAGTAGTATCCTAGTCTCTTGATCTTCATATTCATCTTCAAATTGAATTGGTGTGCTCTGCATAGACCTGAATGTATCTCGATTACAATGCCATAGGCTTTATGTTTATCTAAATAGTGTAATCACATTTGATCAAAGGACCGTCGGTACAAGGTGCCATCAACGAGAGCAGAGGAGAGAGCTCTTTGTTTCACCTAATGGGCTTGTGACTTTTCTTGAGGTAGTTTGCCAGTATTCAAGTTGTCTATGAATGGTTGCCTCCAATCTAGCTCTTTATCCTTATAGGCAACGACAACCTCCCCTTCAAGAGAAAGTCTCTCGATGAGTTCAGCATCAATGAGGGATAGGACTTATCTATTTTGGACCCTTATTGGAATGGACTCATATTTTGAACATGCTAATTCTTTGGCAAGTTTGGCCAAAGCATCTGCTACTATGTTCTCCACTCGAGGAACTTTATAGATGGTGACTTCATGGATTTGGGCCAACAGCTTCATGGTATACTCATGGTAATGATGAAGCTTGGGTTTGAAAATCTTGTAGGACCCAGCAATCTAGTTAATGACCAACTGAGAATCCCTGTAGATGTTGATGCTCTTAACACACACTGCGATAGCTAACTCCAGACTAGCAATCAAACCCTCATACTCGGCTTCATTGTTGGTGTAGGGGTTGGAGAGGTAGTATGAGAATCTCATCACATCACGATCTAGAGTTAAGAGAACTATTCCTACCCCTACCTTTCCTGAAAGGGTAGATCATGGTGTTTGCCCTTTATGAAAGGAAGCCACACCATCAAAATACATCTCCCATCGGTAGTTGTCAACCTCCCCTAAGTTCATGATTTGTTCATCATGGATATCATCACTAAGTAGGGAATTAGCAGAAAGTTGGTGTGCTGCTAAAAAATCTGCTAGTGCTTATCCTTGTACCACACGGAGGGGCACAAAAGTGATATCAAACTATGAGAGAATCATGTACCAACATGCCAAACATCTAGATAGCATTGGTTGTGTCTTGAGATATTGTAGGGGATTGGTTCTGGAAATCAAGTTCACCTTATGAGATAACATATAGTGCCGTAGCTTTTGGGATGCAAAGATCAAAGCTAGGAAATGTTCTTTATAGGTGGGTAGTTCACTTCAGCAGGAATCAGACAATGGATGAGGTAGTAGATAGCGTTCTCCTTCTCTTTGTCATTGGCTTGGGCCAGCAAAGTGCCGAGGGAGTCATTCAATGCAGTAGTGTAGAGGATGAGTGGCTTGCCCGGGATAGGGGCTGCTATAACTGGCAACTTTACCAAATACTGCTTGATATCTTTGAAGGCATGGTGGCACTTATCATCCCACTTGAGCTTGCCATCCTTTTTGGCAAGTGCTAAAAATTGTTTTCATCTCCCCGATAGCTTGGAAATAAAGCGTCTTAGATATTCCAACCATCCTTGGAAAGATCTGAGTTTTGTTAAACTTTTAAGAGGTGGAATTTCTAATATAGTTGTGATCTTTTTTAGATCTATTTCTATTCTCTGGTGTCGGACAACAAACCCAAGGAATTTCCCTGAAGCTACTCTGAATGCACACTTTAGGGGATTCATTTTGAGGTTATATTATCTTAACCATTCAAAATCTACTCTTAAGTAAAAGAGATGGTCTTCCTTTTCTCTACTCTTGACTATTAGATCATCAATGTAGCACTCAACCTGATGATAGATGAGTTCATTGAAGATGTCATGGCCCATGTACCGACATTTTTAAAGCGAAAGGCATGACCTTATAATAATAGATTAGGGGTTCAAAAGTAGTGTTTCTTTCATCCTTGGGGGCCATCTTGATTTGGTTGTAGCCAGATGACCCATCCATGAAGGAGAAAATTGCATGAGATGAGGCGATCTCCACCATTAATTCTAGTATAGGAAGAGGAAACTTATCCTTAGTATATGCCTTATTTAAGTCCCTGAATTCGACACATATGCAAATTTTTCCATTCTTTTTCTTAACTGGTATGATACTGGCTAACTAAGTAGGGTATTTTTCTTCCCTGATAAAATAAGCATCGATCAATTTCTTGACTACTGAAATGACCTGTTGTTCGATTTCTAATCGCATGCGTCTAGGAGCTTGCTTGATATGGTTAGTGCTAGGATCTATTGCTAGTTTGTGGACTACTATGTCAGAAGATAATCTTGACATTTCTTCATAGCTCTATGTAAATAAGTCTTTAAACTCAATCAATAGCCTAACTAAGTCATTAGTTTCTTCTTCATTCCACAATAAACTGATGTATGTCGGGCATGGATTTTCTTCGGTCATGAGGTTGATTTCCTTAAGATTGTTAATTATTGAATGGATCTCCTCTTCAAATTTTAGAGGTGCATCTTTGATTTAGAGATCATCTGGATTATCTGAAGTTTCTAAACACATCCTCATAAGAGTTGGTTAGATGTGAAAAGAACCTATCAGACTCCAAATGATTGGTGACTAATGTAGTCGTCATCATTTGGACTCCTTGAATAGTCTTGATCTTGATTGTGCATCCATACCTCTATTATTCCATAGCTTTTCAAAGTACTCTAACATATGCTTAGATCATGAATAAAGAATCAAACCCTTCTTTGCAAGATTAAGAACACAAGGCGAGTACCAATCAAAAGGTAATTCTATTAACTCTTTATATGAATCATCCTCAAGTTCTGCATAAAATTTAGGACTTGAGGATGATGATCCCAAAAAGAATCTCTTCAACTTTTCATCAATGGAAGACTTAAGGGCTTCCTTAACTACTAAACCTTCAACTTTTTGAGATGAAAGTGAGGTTAGAGCTAAAGTTCTCAACCGTTGTCTAATAGTTTCACATACATTTGATTCGAATACTTTATTTTATCTGGAGGCTTGATCTTCATCACTGTCTAGCTCAAGTGGTACCTCCAATGAAACCTGCTGAGCGGGGTTGGCTGATATACTAATCATATTAGACTCATCCTCCGTGCTAGATTCCAAGTCTATGTGAACAGTATGGGTGCTCCTATGAACTACATAACCCTTGTATCTTGATGGCCAACCAGGAGGTCTTCCACCTCTAAGACTTCCTCTGTTTCTACCTCTGCCTCTGCTTGGTGGGGGTCGAGTCATTCTACCCACATGTCCATATGATGGAATGAACTGTGGATGGAGTGTGATATATGGCTTCACTTCTTCCTTAATTTCCTTTTCTTATTCACTTGGATTTTCATTTTTTTTTCTTTTCTTCTTTTTCTTTTGCATTTGAATTTGAATTTTGACCAAGTTCATGAGGAAGATAATAAATTGTATCATCATATATCTCAACCTCCTTGACTGAAAATGACTTTTCATCACCATGACATAATATTCAATCCCATCATTCCTGAACTTGATGCACTGATGGAGGGAGAATGGAATCATCTTATTCTAATGTATCCAAGGCCTACCGAGCAAAGTAGTGAACGAAGTATTCAAATCAATGACATAAAACTTAGCATCAGTCTTCCATTCACCTATCTCCACAGGTAACACTATGGAACCTAAAGCCCTCTCACCTTGTTCATTGAATCCTCTTAACATCATCCAATCTCCTCGAAGTGTGGAGATGTAAATCCTCAAATAGGTAAGGGTCTTTAGACTCATAATGTTCACCAATGCACCTGGATCAACAAGAACCCATGAATATCTGAATTTGCCCATGTCCACTATAATGTAGATGGGACGGTTGTGCTCCATGTCCCTTAGAAGTAAGTCTTCATCAGTGAAAGTGACTCCTTGAGCTTCTCTAGAATAGTGTGCCTCTACTCCAACAACGGTCAGCTGAGCTAAGAATATTTTAGGATCAAGAAGAGATTTGATTAATGATTTCCTCATCTCTTTGGATAAGACAAGGGCATCATATATTCTTAGCTTAGATGGAAACTTTCTTAGGTGAGAGAGGACATTGTAGTCCACCTTGGGCTGATCCTCTATAAGCATATCCAAGAGTGGAGCATCTTGTGGAGGGGCTTCTTGATCCTTTAAACCAATGACTTATTTCTCTCTATCTTGAGGTGCTGCCCTAGAAGGTAGAACCTTGCCACTACAGAGGTTGACTTCGGTGATCTCTTGTTGCAGGGTAATGGAAGATTCAACTTGCACATCAGGCTCACCTACAGCTTCTTCTATGGAACCCTCAGAATTGGATGATTCTAAGTCTATCTCAAGAGGCAAACTTGTAGTATTCAGAGAAGGAAGGTCCAACTCTGAATTAAAAAGAGGAAGATCGGAGTTATTATAATTATTATTTAGACTTGAAGAGTTATCATTAGGAATTGATTTAGACAACCCATCAGAAGTGACACACATATAATTCAAACTAGCTTTATTCATTAATTTCTTAGATTTTGAAGGAGGTACACTATAGAAATCAAGTAAAATAAGTGGGGTGAGGGATTTGATGCCCTCATCTATCGATACAAGATGTCTATTAGAAGAAGAGCTAGCTGAAGTAGAGGTAGTCAGCGATTTTAACTATAGCGGTGATGGAGGCTGACTTCGGTCGGTGTTGCTACTTGACTATCCTTGGCTAGCAGCTATCTTGTTCTTTGAGTTCCCCTTTCCCTGAGTTGGCTCTAGAAAATTGTAAACATTCCTTGATGTTGGAGGTTTGAGCTATCTTAGGCACTTATAAGGAAAGTTCCTTGATTTTTTATTAAATTTTCTTAGAGATATGAGATAAAGAGATACCTCAACCTTCTTTGGTCTTGGAAGGATCGCAAGCATCCCCAAGGATTACTCTAATGGAACTGGATGGTTGTTCCATAAGGTATTTTTTGGGATAACTATAGAACCAGTCTTGAAGTTATGTTCAAGCCAGTCCTTGAATGTGAAGTAATCTTCCAAAACATGACCTAATATGCGGTGATTGGGGAAAAAAGTTAGGAATTGCTTTTGTTGACTTCCTTCGATCTTCTAGGTTTGGGTAATTGGATATCAATCTTTTTTAAAAGGTTCTTAAAGATCTTCCTAATTACCTCCATTTTAAATGAATAAGGCTTGTTAAGTTTATCCAAAAGAGTAGGAGGACTGTAACTACCTGGCAGTGGGTATGTGTACTACTGTTATTGCAGATATGGCTAAGGAGGAGGTTGTACAAGCCATGGAGGCTACTGTGGCAGTCAGTAAGGCTGCCTCGATGGTGGTGGAGAAGGTGGAAGTGATGGCTGTGGAGCACGAGGTCTCTCAAATTGCTCTCTGGCTGGCTATTTCCCCTTCTCTATTATTATCACTGCCCCAGGCTTGTTCTCGAAAGCTTTCTATGGCTTCTGCTTTATTGATTGGTCTAGAAAAGGTGACTATTTGGCTTCTCATTGTAAGCTATCCGCCTTGTTGATTAGCTTCTCAAAGGTTTTGATGGTGAGATCTTTGAGCATGAAGGCGACCGGGCCATGGATATTCCTAAGCAGAATTTCAATGACATGCTGTTCAGATAGCTATGGTTTGCATTTCATACTTAAATTATGCCATCAAAGAATGTAATTAATGAGGGACTCACCAGAGTTTTGTTGAGTCATAATGAGATCGCCTACAGTCACCCTTTACTGAGCTCCAGCAAACCTCTTGATGAAGAGTTGCTCCAACTCAGCAAAAGTCTTCACTAAACTATTGGGAAGTTTAGCATACCAATCGAAGGCTATACCCGCTAAGCTACTGACAAAGAGATGGAAGAGTAAAGTGTCACTGCCACTGACATTGCAACAATTGGCTCTGAAGTGCACAATATGCTGCCTCGGGTTTCCACTGCCATCGAACCTTTTGACAGAAGGTGGTATAAAACCCTTAGGATATTGGATGGCATCAAATTCCTCTAGGTAGGGTCAACCCTTTGGAACCAATGGTCCTCCTAGGGTTTGAGCCAATGCTTCTCTCACCTGCTGCACAACCATGGCCTTGATGTCCTTTTTTGTATGGAGGTACTATCTCCTGTCTTCCTATACAAAGTGGTGCTACCCTGCTCTTTAAGAGGTAAAGTCTTGGCTAGATCTAAGACATGCACTAACTCTGGCTAACTAGTCTCTACTATGGTAGGATGAACTACCAGTGCTTGGCTTTGGAGTGCTAAAATAGCTACTAGAAAATCCTCAAGCTACTTTGGCATCCTATCTATTTGTTCATCCTTTTTCTTCAATTGCTAATGGCGGTGTTGGACTAAGTGGGCTGTGTCTTCCTGCTTGGCCTCAGTACCTTCCATAGTCTGCTGCTCACAGAAGAGGGAACCTTGAGTATCTATCATGTGTACCCCCACTAAATCCTCTAATAGGTCATCTTCATTTAGATCGAAGCTAACCTTTTCATCCTCTAAATCAAACCACGCATATCCTAAGATTTCCTTCTTCTCCACTAGATACTGAGCTACTATGTCATCTAGGGATCAGCCCAACTAAACAGGCATGAAAACTTGGGTCTGAATGGTAATGGGATCACTATCATGAATAGATAGACACCTAACCTCTGAAGCTACTAGTAGGCTGGTTTTGTGAGGACTGTGCTCACTAGAGGAAAGATACTCTTCACTACTACTGGATCTGGGCGGAGTGGTACTCTTAGGAGAATCTATGGCCATAGGGGGGACTGAATTGTCTCTTCCTCCCTCAACTTCTACAATTATCTCCAAAGCCTACTGTGGCGGTGGTGGTGATGAGACTACTATGATACTACGAGATTACCATTCCTTTTTCATCATGACTAGGGCAGAAGGTCGAGCAGGAGAGCTCAGCCTTGCCATAGTCGGTGGTGCAAATGGGATGGGATCTCTCAGTTATAGCCAGATCACTAATGGGGTTCTCTTTTCCCTCGATGCGGCCTTCATGGCTTTGGTTGGAACAGTAGATGCTAGGACATATCTAGGAGATGGCAGACGGGGAGAAGAGCAGTGTGGTGGAGGCACCATCGACTCTCTCGGGATAGGAGCTCCTCTTCTATGATGTGTAGTACTTATGACTAAGATATTATCAGTGTGATCGATGTTGGTAATGCACCGATATAGAAAATCCATAAGTGCGGAGGCCACCGACTGTCGGCTATACTTTTGGTGCTCCCGGCTAGTAACATGAACTAATGCATGAGATTCACTAGCCCTCTCCTGCCTAAGTTGCCTACCAATGCTACTGGAAATTATAGATCTTAAATCAAACTAAGCCCCAGACTCTGATCATCTGTAGGCTCCTCCTACTCTACATAAAATTGATAGGAGGCTAGCGTATGACCTCCTCCTCTCACTTACAGGTGCCTGAAACTGAACTGCTGGGGGAGGTGAAGTAGAAATCCTCCTAGCATCCTCTCTATCAGATCTAGAGAGAGCGTGGAACTAGTTTTCTATAACTAATGAGGAAACCATCAGCATCCTCCATAATAGTAGTAGCCTCAACTCCCAATGCAGAGTGTCATGGTTGATCGTGTGGTTCTTGTTTCTTCATTGGGTCTGGTAGGTGGCATTAAGAGCTAGACCCAACCTCAAGGTGGGGAGACAATCCCGGATCATGGGAGCCTTCCCTTGGAAGGTGCCAGAGTGGGTCTTAGCCCTAACTAGCGGCTTGGGAACAACTGCATGCTATCATTTGTCATTCTTGTGGGAACTGCCACAGCCTTCCTCTTTAGTGAGGGGATCTCTAGATCAAATGGCATGTCGGCCTGGATGATCGGCTTCTGCCTGGTCATCGTGCTCCTGCTAACTATCGTGAGGGGAGTTCCCTCACATGTAATCCTGGCCTCCTTAAATCCTTGACCAAAGTGGATGAGGTGGGAATAGTCAGAGTATGAGAGGTTATCCTCATCTAATACCCGATCCATTCCATGAGAAAATGTGAACACATACTTTTGTGATGCCATTGCAATGAACTGAAACTAAAGCTAAAACTGAAACTGATGCTGACTGAAAGTCTGCAATGTTGAAAATAAGCTTGAACCAGATTTCTATTTTGTTGATTTTTGAATTTGGAATTTAGAATTTGAACCCACACTCAACAACTCAAAAGTGTTAAGTAGGGCTCAAATGAATTTAGAAGAGATTTTGAGATTGATTGGAAAGGGAATTTTTCAATTTAGAAACCATTTTTAATAAATTTGAGTATGTTAAAAAATGGGTTCATAAATTTTTGAGGAGACGCTTCCATAGGTTCATATTTGATTTTGGATTTTTGAGTTTGAGGACCCTTCATTTAACAAATTTGGGTATGTTAAAGTAAATGGTCAATTTATTTTGTGTTTGGATTTGTAATTTTTGGAATTTACTCACTTAACAAATTTGGGTATGTTAGGTGAGGTGTTTGAAAATAATTTTTTTCTTTTTTTATTTGCTTCTTTTGTGAATCATTTATGATTTTGAAAATGAAATCCTCATTTAATAAATTTGGGTATGCTAAATAAAGAATCCAAGCGTGTTTAGTTTTGAAATTTTTTGAAAATAGGATTCTTAGAAAATTTAAGTATGCTAAGGAAATCCCAATGTGTATCTTCTATTTTGGGTTTTGTTTTGAAAATGGAGACTTCACTTTTAGCAAATGTGGTATGTTAAAATGAAGTTCCAATGTGTTTTGAATTTTGTGAAATGGAGATTTCACTTAGAAAATTTGGATATGCTAAGTGAAATTCCAAAAATGTGTTGTAAATTTTGTTTTGAAAATGGAGACATCACTTTAGTAAATGTGGTATGCTAAAATAAAGTTCCAATGTGTTTTGAATTTTATGAAATGGAGATTTCACTTAGCAAAATTTAGTATGCTAAATGAAATTCCAAACATGTGTTTCAAATTTTGTTTTAAAAATGGAAACTTCACTTTAGCAAATGTAGAATGCTAAAATGAAATTCCAAATGTGTTTTAAATTTTGTAAAATGGATATTTCACTTAGCAAATTTGAGTATGCTAAATGAAATTGCAAAAATGTGTTTCAAATTTTGTTTTGAAAATAAAAATTGCACTTTAGCAAATGTGGTATTCTAAAATGAAGTTCCAAATGTGTTTTATTTTTTGAATTTTGTTTAGTGGAGATTTCACTTAGCAAATTTGAGTATGCTAAATGAAATTCTGAAAATGTGTTTCAAATTTGTTTTGAAAATGGAAAATTCACTTTAGCAAATGTGGTATGGTAAAATGAAGTCCCAAATGTGTTTTGAATTTTATGAAATGGAGATTTCACTTAGCAGTAGGACCGGATAATATTCTAATAGAAGTGTGGAGATGTTTAGGAGATCAAGGAATTTCTTATCTTACAAAGCTTTTTAATGTCCTTTTAAAGACTAATAAGATGCCAGATGAGTGGAGAAAGAGTTTGTTGGTTCCTATATTTAAGAATAAAGGTGATGCACAAGAGTGTGCAAATTATAGAGGAATTAAGTTAATGTGCCATACATTAAAATTATGGGAGAGAGTAATTGAGCATAGGTTACAATGTGATACAAAAGTTTCTTACAATTAGTTTGGTTTCATGCCAGGTAGATCTACTATGGATGATATACATTTGTTAAGGGGTTTAATGGAGAAGCATAGAGAAAGGAAGGAGGATCAACATATGATTTTTATTGATTTAGAGAAAGCATATGATAAAGTTTCAAGAGATGTTCTTTGGAGAGTTCTAGAACAGAAAGGAGTTAATATTGGTTATATTCAAGTCATTAAGGATATATACTAGAGTTGTTACTTGTGTCCAAAACAAGGAGGATTGACAAAATATTTTCCTATTTTAGTTGGATTACATCAAGGATCAGCTTTAAGCCCTTATCTTTTACTTTAGTTATGGTTGTTCTTACTAGGCATTTACAAGAAGATGTACCTTGGTGTATGCTTTTGATGACAATCTTCTTGTTGATAAGACTAGAGGGAGTCCAACATAAACTTGAATTATGGAGGTCAACTCTAGAGTCTAAAGTTTTCATTTAAGTAGATCTAAACTGAATATATGGAGTGTAATTTTAGTTGTAGACGTTCTAGTGGTAGTGTTGTGACATTAGGTGAGCAAGTCATTAATAAGAGTGAGCATGTCAGATATTTATGCTCTATTGTTCAAAATGATGGTGAAATAGATGGAGATGTTATTAGTAGAATTCAAGTTGGATGGTTGAAGTGGAGGAATGCATGCCTATTATGTGAAAGAAAGTTCCACTTAAACTTAAGGAAAATTTTATAAGATGGTGGTAAGACTGCAATGACTATGTGCAGAATTTTGGCCAATAAAAGAAGAATAAGACTAAGTTAAGTGTTATAGAAGGATGCTTAGGTGAATGAGTGGCTTTACTCTTAGAGATAGAATGCAAAATGAGTATATTGAAAAAGTTGGAGCGACTCAGGTGGTATATAAGATTGAGAGTCTCCTTAGATGGTTTGGCCACATAAAGCATTTTCCGATGACGATTAGGAGAGTAGATGCATTAGATTTGCCATGTTAAGAAAGGTAAAGGTAGACCTAAAAGACTTGGTTAAGATGTATAAAAATGATCTTAGTATACTTGATTTAAATGAGAATTTGACACATAATAGGACACAATAGAATTGAAGGATTCATGTAGCCGACCCCACATAGTGGGATTAAGGCTTGTTGTTGTTGTTGTTATTTTTGTTGTTGACATTTCACTTAGAAAATTTGAGTATATTGAATGGAGATGTTCATGTGTACTTTTTTGAAAGTTAATTTTTTTGATTTTGATTAGAAATGAAACCTACATTCAATAAATATGGGTATATTGAATGGAGAGGTTTCATATGTGCTTTTGAAAATTGAATTTTGATTTTGATTGGAAATGAAACATCTATTCAATAAATGTGGGTATATTGAATAGAGAGGTTTCATAAGTACTTTTTGAAAATTGATTTTTAGTTTTATTTTTGGAATGTTGATTGTTATTTTTATTTGAAGATGAAATCTTCATTCAAGTAAATTGAGTGAAGGTATTCATTTGTGCTTTTGGAAAATATGTTTATTAGTTTTATTTTTGAAATGTTCCTACATGTAACAATTATAAAACATTGTTAGATGTAGTGCACATATTTTATTAAGTGTATTTTGAAAAAGTGCTTTTGAAAAGCAAAACTTTTATGAAGGATTGATTTTGTCTTTATTTTTGGAATGAACCTTTCCTTTCTTTGATCTTTTTCTTTTTATTAAATTTTATTTTCATCCATTGGAGAACTCAACGGGGGTTTTAAGACCAACATGGGGTGAGGTCCTAAAACCTAATGATGTTGGCTGTCTTAACTTAAGGATGAAATAAACTAAATGATAACAGAAAAGAAAGATAATCTTGGATTCATATAGAAGTATAAACTCACTATCTATACTTGGTGACAATGATCATTTGCCAAAGATGGAGAAAGGAACCATCCCCAATGGAGTCGCCAAAAAAAATCTATGGTGAAATATTATATATTTCTGCCTTCATCCATCCCCTTTTGGAAAGAGGATAAATAAAAATATAAATATAACACCTTTATCATGACACCACGTAGATCCATAGATGTTCTTATTAAGGTGATCGGGTATGATATTGAGGAAAGGTGTACTATCTCAAAAGATAGAAGTCACCACCCTACAATGGGCCTAATCACCTTAATAAGGACTCCTAAGGATTATGAGTCTTCGAATATACTAGAGATTCTTTCCCTACTTTACATGGAAAAGTAAAGTAAGGTTTATTTTAAATTGGGTTCATTAAGTTCCTTACAGGGGCAAGCCACTATAGTTAATTACATCCTAAGGAACAAGATTCCTTAGGAATACTCTCGATTAAGGTAAATGATCGTTGTCTCCAAAGATTTTGAAAGGTAGGACTATCAATCGATTGGTTAATTTTTAGAAAAGTTAAGTTGGATCAATCAAGAGGAGGGAGTTCTTATCAAAGCCAAATGAAGATAAGTAGGGGATGCTTAGGATACTAGGAAGCCTTGTAAGCACCCGAAACTATCCTATGGTTGGGCTTTATATTTTTGAAATTGAATTGATTTATTTGAGTTGAACTTTTATTAGACATCTAGGGCTTACAATTCCATGATACAAGGTCATGGAAATGCCTAAGAGGTGAGGATCTATACTTGTAGCCACAAAGGGGAGAAGAAACCTCAGAACCTAAATCTAGGGAGCTTTGGCGAGGTCCAAAAGCATGACCTAAATCTAAGAAAAAATGAGTATTTGGTTTACTCCGAGAGGATAAACCACTCATTTGACTTTACAACTTTGGGGTGGCTAACTCCTCTTATGATTTTAAATACATGTAGGCAAGTCATATGCTTTTATAAGATAGCTAAGCTGTTATTTATTGAGAAAGAAACTATGTCCTTAAACACACTCTGTAAGAGAATAGATCATGTAGGGCATGATTTAATGATTTAAATCTAATACAAACTCTTATTAAATTTTCTTTTCATTTTGGTACAAATAATTTGACACGGGCTTTAGGATTCATATGCCTAATGTGTGAGAAATTGAATTATAGGCCAAAATCAACAAGATAAGGAGGTGTGTTTCCACCATGGCTCTCTAAGGTCAAGCCAACTTTCTAGCAAAGGTGGAAGGCCTCTAATCAAGAGTGAAATAATATACTTTTTATGCATGATGTGAGAAAAGTAATACAACATCCAACTAAAGGGTTGCTAATTCTTTTATCTTGATTTATAAAGGTTATGAGTTATTTTATTTTAGTTTTGAGTTGTTTTGATTTGATAAAAAATTTATTTTCCTAAGAGTCTAATCGTCATCTAGGCCATACATCAAAGCATGGAATAAATTAGGAAAAGATGCCATCTTTATGAACAATCTAAACAAACATCAATTAATTTATAAAGTCGCTAAAGAATAAGAGGCCATTTGTGGTCGGGATTTACCGCACAAACCCAAAAATAAATTGGGTAGCTGAGCTCTACCCTTACACAACCCAAATTACAAATGAATAAATTACAATTAAAAAGGAATTTATTATTATGGGGGGTCTTCATTCTTCATTTCTTCTTTCTTCTTTCATTTTTCTTTCTTCTTTCTTCTTTCTTCATTTAGTTGGTTGGTATGTGGTTGCTCCAAAGGCTTCACATGGTACATAAGACATAATCTTATAACCAATGTTCATCCTAATCTCCCATAACAATCATTCCAAAATCCTAATTGCAAAATTACTTGAAAATGGAAAAAAAAGAAAATCTAACTAAAACCTGGAAAATAGAGATTAGTTAAACAAACCATACAATACCAAGCATGTATATGTATAAATTGGACTTAGCACCCCACACATGAGTAGCCAAGTCCACTTGGCTTATTTTTGATTATGCTCAAGGGTATAAGTGCCTACACAGTAAAAGTATTTTTATATTTTTATTACAATGCTGCTTAAGCACAATCCCCTACGAAAGATAATGGTTAGACTAAGATCATCCTACTAGTCAGTCTATGCACATACACCCTAACATCAAGACTAATATATTACATCATAAAACAAAAGCAAACATCAAACCATGCACCGCCTTAACTTAAAGCTAGAAGTGGTGACTTAACCTAAACCATGACTTAGATGTTTCATGAAGCATGATTTTATTAAGTAGAAAAAGAGTGATTCTTTTATCCATTTTTCATATGCACATCTACAAGTATAAACAACATAAGTGAGTACGATGCCATTGTTAGCAGTAGGGGTATAAGTTACAAGACCTACTTAAGGCTACTTAAAGCCTCACAACCCCGAGGTTGTTTAGACTAATATATCACTTTTCTTAAATTCTTATACATGTACAAAAAGAAATGCATGGAAGGAGAATCATCCAAAAAGTTTATGTTTAGTTGTTTGATTTTTTTATGCAATTTACATATGCAAGTGTGAATATTCTTCTTAAGTGATAACATAGGAATGAATAGGAATGGATTTAAGAAAGTTTTATGTTCTTTTCAAGTGAACTATACACTTTGTAAAATCCTATTCAAAACTATGCTAAAAGAGAAGAGAAGGAAAGTCACACAATGCACTTCTTTATATTTATACTCACATGCAAGCTTATAAATTATTATAAGTAGCATACAATTTAGCTATGATATTTGATTTATAAGTTTTGAAAATAATTTTGAATTTAATAGTGATAATAGCCATTCTTATTCTTACTTTAGCCAAAACATGCAATTTGACATAAAGGAAATATTTCATTTTTAATTTGATTTTAAAAAGGTATGAATGCATGATTTTCATATGACATACATATTTAGCATGTTAGGAAAGAAATAAAGTGATGAAAGCATGTAAATTCATTCACCCTAATTAATTCTTAAAGATAATCTTATGAGATAGGGTTATTTAAAGTAAATCAAATTTCTTTTAGAGAGATTTTTTTTAGTTTTATTTGAGTTTGATTTGATTTTAAAAAATGTGAACAGGTTTGTTGGCCCTTTTAGGTTAGGTC
The DNA here is from genome assembly GCA_021442155.1 of Cymbidium sinense. Taxonomy (NCBI): domain Eukaryota; kingdom Viridiplantae; phylum Streptophyta; class Magnoliopsida; order Asparagales; family Orchidaceae; genus Cymbidium; species Cymbidium sinense. The sequence continues at coordinate 79,370,853 of CM038219.1, read as the reverse complement.
CCTTTTTTTTCCCATATGTGTATGTTGTTTTAGTTTAATTTTAGAATAATTAGATTGATTTTATATTTTGTTTAGGTTAAGGTGTACATTAAGTTCAATGTATGACATAAAACCACACAAGGAATTTGAATTAGCAATGCACCTAGAAAAGAAAGGCTTCAATGCAATTGGTTCACAATTAGTGATTAATTAAGCTAAAGGGTTTTAATTTAAGTACTTTCATAACCTTTCTCACGCATGTGGGTTGGATTTTGATTTCCTTAAGCTACTTAGGTTATTGAACACCTAAGCACCTGCCCAAAATGAATTGATTAAGTTCTGGAATATTTTAATTTTGAAACAGTTTGGTTAGTTAAGCCATTTAATTATGTGATTAAACTATTTAATTAATTTGCATTTTAATTATGTTTTTATCCAAATGAAATATACTTAGGGGAAAAGATTTGGGAAAGAATTTCTAATCTCATTCCCTAATTCCATTCACTACTCTAAGGAGATTAGCAAACTTAATAAATTAATTTGTTATTATTTAAAAGGTTAATTAATTATTTAATTGATTAAGAGGGTAATTAAGAATGACTCAAGCAATTCCCCAAATTAAACCATTAATAAATTCCAAGAAAATTAGGGAAGGCAGAAGTCATCCCCTAAGTGCACAGCAGTTTGGAATTAATCAGTTGGTTAATTAGTGAGTAATTAACCTAATCACATTCCCAATAAAACCCAAATTCAAAAAGTATCACTATTCAAAATCAATTGAAATTAATTTTAGATTATTCCCCTTTGAATTATCTTCACAATGCTTTTTCTTTTGTATTTTTTTTGATTTTTTTACATTTAGTTATTTTTCTACGTGCTTTCTTTCTAGATCATCCGATCAAAGATCAGACGATTGAGATTGAGCCCTCAGTTTCTAAAATGATTAATCACAGATCATATGTGATTTGATCATGACCGTCCATCCAAAATGTGTCGATGGATGGTCCATGATCCATCACTAAGCTCACCTGTAAGAGAGGGCAACTATCCACTCCTTAGGGCAAGATCTGAGCTCGATTAAGCTTAGATCGAGCTCAAATTCAACCCACAACATCATCATGCTAGGGGGAAGACATCCAATAGCCAATTTTACTTGAGATGAAAATTATCTTCACAAATGACCACACAGTCCCTATTTTAGGCTCGGTTTGAAGCCTCACCGAAATCTATCATCGGTGCTCCAATCCGTCGGTAGCTTCATTTAGAGGCGAAGCCCTATTGAGAATTGAGCCTTGGGTAGATCCTTCTATTGACCAAGGTGCTCCTCTAGCTTGCAGCCTTGGTCAGAGAACTCTTCTTCACTTGGATGAAGGCTTGGGTGAACTCGATTGAGTTCCCTCAAGGTGCTTGAGGGAGGAATTGAGTTAAGTTTGAGTATTGGATGAGTTTCAAAATCTTGCTACCTCCCATGTTTTCATCTTAGGCAAAACCGAGAATGAGAAAATTGAATTAGCTTGGGGGAGCTTGGGGAGACTTGCAATTGCTTCTTTTGGCTTCCTCTCACTCAATCAAATGCAAGCGAATGCAATTCAAGTGAAATTAGGGGGAGTATATCTCCCCCTTGAAGGATTGGATGATCGTGCTTAGGTTTTCCATTTTTGATCAATTGGCCAGATTGGATGAGTTTATTAGGTTGTTTTGGCATGCACATGGTTCAGTTTTGGCAGAGCAAGGTAGTGGAGAAGTTGCCATATGCTAATTTGGAGGTTGGGAGTGATCCCATATACTTAAAATGAGAGGAGTGGTCAATTTTGGTCTTGGGTTGGGTTTGGCTAACCCAAACTCATTGGGTCATGTACACCAAGCTCATTAGTGTCCACTTGGTCCACTAAGAGAGTGCCAAGTGGCTATGAAGAGGATTTGAATAAATTCCAAGTTAATTTGGCCAAAAATTACCCTTTGACCTAAGGGTAAAATGGTCATTTGGCTTGGATTTCAGTTTGAATATGTTTAGTATGATTGAAAAATGGGTTGAGCCAAGTTTTAATGAATTTGGAATTGATTTGATATGATTTGGCTCATGTTGACCCATTTAAGTCAAAATGGGTCAACTTGGGTCAAATTGGGTCAAACCAAGGGTTGGGTCAAGTTCATATGACCATTTGAAATGTGTTGGCATCATTGGTTTGGTTCAATTTGATTTATATTTTGATTTGGTTCATTTGATTTCATTTAGGTCAAATGGGTCAAGTTGACCAATTTGACCCATTTGACCTATTTGGGTTAGGTTATGGGTTAGTTTAGGTTTCATTGGTTATTTGAAATGATTTACTATCTTTGTTTCTAATCAATTTTTATTTGACTTGATTTTGGCTCAATCTGACCTTTTAGGTCAAGTTGGGTTCATGGTCATTTTGGCTAAGTTGGGTCTAGTTGGCCAATTGAGGTTTTGGTCAAGTTTAATAAGTGATTTGGAATGAACTTAGTTTCAATCAATTTGGCTTAGATCAAGTTTTGACACATTTTGACTTTTTAGGTCAAGTTGGGTCAACTTAGGTCAAGTGGCCAATTGGGCTAGGTTAGGCTCAAATGATGACTTGGTCAAGTTCAAACATTGATCATGAATGAGTCTTGATCAATGGTTTCAATCAATTTGGCCTATGGTGGATTTTGGCTAGTTTAGGTTTCATTTTGGCTAAGTGTTGACTTGGTCAACCCTTAGGTTTGACTTGCTTTGACCCATTTTAAGTGATTAATCATCTCATGATGATTGCTGCTCATAATGTGAGGCTTATTTAGGCTTATTTCAATCCAATTTGGGTAGGATTAGAATTTGGCTCAAAAGGGGTACTTTAGGTACTTTAGGTTTCTTTGGGTCAAGTGAGCCTATGTGGGTCAATTGACTTGATCAAGGCTTGAATCAAGTTTGGTTGAACTCACATATGGGACTTATGATTGAAATTTAAATCCATTTGCAAGTGATTTGGAGTCAAATGGGTTTTGATTCATTTGAAAATTTCAAGTTCAAAAGGGTGAACATGAGTTTGATTTGGTTTTCATTTTTTGAATTTAGTTTTGGCTTGATGATTGAAGTTTGTGTTTTTATTTGGATTCATGATTGGAGGATTGATTGAATCATAAAGAAAAATTAAGGGTTTGACTTGATTTGAATTTGATTTGGCTAAGTTCAAGATTTTGAATTGAAAGGCTTAGGTTGAATTTTGGTTGAATTTGGATTTGATTTTTGAATTTAGTTTTGATTTGATGATTGAAATCTATATTTATATTTGGATTCATGATTGAAAGGATTGATTGAATCATGAAAGAAAAAATTAAGGTTTAGCTTGTTTAATTTGATTTGGCTAAGTTCAAGAATTTGACTTGAAAGGCTTAGGTTAAATTTTGGTTAAATTTGGATTTGATTTTTGAATTTAGTTTTGGATATTAAAATTTATATTTCATTTATATTTGTGAATATAAATGAGAATATAAATGAGTTTTTGAGAAAATTCCTTGAATTTGAATTGATTTGGATTTGATTTAGGCCAAGTCCATAATGATGAACCAAAGTGACTTATGAAAGATTCTTGAAATCTGGAATTTCAATCATAAGCTTCAATCATTTAAAATTGATTTGAGTTTGAAAAAATCAATTAAGTTGGAATTGATTTAAGTTTCGATGTTGATTTGATTTGGAGTTTGACTTGAAAGGAGGAAGTGAGGATTTGGTTGAAGCTATGGGGTAGGCAAGTTTTCCTAACACCCCTATGGCATGACCTATTCCTATGGCTAACTCTTCTAAGTCTCTAGGGCTAGGTTGAGTGTTTACCTAATCACTAGAAGTGCCTTAAGACTAAGGAAACTCTTATTGTCTAAGAGAAGTCCTATGTTTAAGATGGAGGGGTTGAAAGATCATCCTAAAATGAGGTCAACAACAACTAAAAGGGGATTAAGATCAAGAAAAGAAACTCAAGTAATTTGAGAAATGTTGCTTAGCTGAAGATGTTGAAGGTTCCAGACCAAGGATTTGATCTTGCAATATTTGGAGAATACTTGGAAGGAAAATCTAGAAAATTTTCTTATGGATTTGCTGGAGGGATTTTGGATTTGAATGAGGAATACTTTCATGAAGAGAATGGGGGATATTTATAAGCAAGAAGGCCATTTTGAATTATTTCAAAAAAATTATTATTATAACATCATTTTATCGTATAATTATTTAATATTCAATAAAATATAATTTATATTTAATAAATATTAAATTTAAACTGCAAAATTCAACTATTCACATGGGCAAGTCAAAAATAATCAAATATGGCTCTTAATATATTCAAAGCATGTAGCATGTATTCATTATTAAAATCAACTAATGTTTGAAAAGTCATAATAAATTCAATTTTAATCAAGCGTGGGTCATGTAACCTATCAAATTAAAGGAATAAATCCAAGGAATTCATTGGAGATGAAATGAGATATAAATTCCTTGATTATAAAATGACTTTGACGAAAATACAAAATTTCACATATTTTTTTAAATATTGAAATATGACATTTAAATATTATGATATAATTTATATATAATCATACATATGTTAGTTATCATATGACCTTAAAATTAAATTTAAATATTTAATTATATTAAGTATATAAACTAATTACACTTAATAGTCATAATTTATTATCATTTATTATTTTGATAATTCAAATGCTATGTATGAAACATATAATTGAATGTTAATTAGATAAAGATATACATAAATTAACCTCATTATCATTATTTAAAATAAATAAAAATAATATGTTAAGTTGTGAGCAAATTCCTTCATGCCAATGAACTCATATGAATTTCAAAAATAGTTATAAATGCATATAACCTAAAATATTGTATCTTGAGCTTCACATTATCCATTTTGATCTATCTTTCATTCTTCTATTCTTGCAATTTCTTTAAACATATTGTGTGATATATTGGATATGTAATTAGCGATTAATATATCTAATACACATAAAACATACATTAGAATATCCAAGCATTCATTTGTTATCATCAAAATTGATCGGATCGAACATGAGGCTCATTAAGCCAACAATCTCCCCTTTTTTGATGATAGCAAACTAATGTTGGGTACTGATTTGATGAAAGTGCAAATTGACCTTTCATCATAGTTTCTTTTTAAAAAATTTATGCACAAGAGATAAATAATATTGCTCCCTTTAAATGTATGCATGAAATAGACTTAATTATAACCAACATTTTACTCTTCTCCCCCTTTTGACAACATCAAAAAGTGAGAAAAAACTACATATAATTTTAAATATTAGGATCTAACATTCCAAGAATGCATCTTAAAGTACAAAAATGTTCTTCTGGTAATAGTTTTGTTAAAATATCTGTAATTTGTAAACCAGTACTAATGAAATTAATATTAACATTACCTTTCAAAACCTGAACCCTAATAAAATGATATCTAATTTCTATATGCTTGGTTCGTCAGTGATGGATAGGATTTTTGGTCAAACTAATACTACTATATTGTCACACTGAACTAAAATGTAATCTTGCTTAATACCAAAATCTTATAGCATGCTATTTTAACTAAAGGACATAAGCAACACAACTGCCAACAACTATGTACTCAACCTCAGTAATGGATAAAGCTACATAATTTTATTTCTTAGGTGACCAAGACACAAGCGATGATTTAAAAATTGACATGTGCCTGATGTGCTTTTTCTATCTACTTTACATCTAAGAAAATCAGTATCAGAATAAGTAACCAAATCACATGATAAAGAATTTTTAGGATACCATAAACCTAACCTAGAAGTGCCTATTAAATACAGAAAGATACGCTTAACTGCTATTAAATGAGATTCTTTCGAGTTGGCCTGAAAACAAGCACATAAACAAACAACAAACATAACATTAGGCCTACTAGTAGCAAGGTATAGAAGTGAACCTATCACACTCCTATAAAGTTTTTGATTAACAGATTTTCCTAATTCATCTAAATCCAATTTTGTAGATGGGCACATAAGAGTTTTACTAGATTTAAATCTTTTCATGTCAAACATCTCAAGCAATTCATTTGTGTAATTAGTTTGACAAATGAATGTGCCATTTTCTTGTTGCTTCACTTGAAGACCTAAGAAAAAATTAAGTTCTCCCATCATACTCATTTCAAACTCTTTAGACATCAAAGATGAGAACTCATGGCACAAAGATTCATTTGTACTTCCAAGTAATATATCATCTACATACACTTGTACCATAATGAAATCATCATCTATGCTCTTAAGGAATAAGGTGGTATCTACTTTACCCTTTCTAAATCCATGATCTATCAAAAAGTTACTTAACTTATCATACCAAGCATGCGGAGCCTGTTATAAACCATGTAAGGCTTTCTTTAATTTATACACATGATTTGGACAATCAAGGCTCTCCAATTCAGATGGTTTCTCTACAAATACATCTTGATCATTAAATCCATTCAAAAATGCACTCTTGACATCCATTTGAAAAAGTTAAAAATCCCTAAAATAAGCATAAGAAAGGAGTAATTTAATAGCTTCTAGTCTTGCTACGGGTGTACAAGATTCTTCAAAATCTATACCTTCAACTTATGTGTACCCTTGTGCAACTAACCTAGCTTTATTAACAATACAATCTGAATCATCTAGCTTATTCCTAAAGACCTATTTTATTCCAATGACATTTTGATCTTGGGGTTTTAGGACTAATTCCTAAACATCATTTCTTACAAATTGATTCAACTCCTCTTCCAAAGCAGATGATTCAGATAAATGGTTCTTTTAAAGCTTTTAGGTTCAACCTCAAAATAAAAATGCTGAATGATCTACAACCTCAAATAAAAAGAACTAAGAGGAGTTGTAGATCATTTATTTGAGGTTGTAGATCATTCAACAGTAATCCAAAAATTATCTTTAAATGGTTCTTTTAAATTTTTAGGTTCAACCTCAAATAAAAATGCTGAATGATCTACAACCTCTCTACTATGTCTTCTGGTCATAACTCCTTTTGAAGGATCTCCTACAATTAATTCTTTTGGATGATTTTTATTATATTTTCATTCTTTAGGGAATGAATCATCCACATTATCTTTTGAAGACATTTTCTTAAAATTATCAATCTCTTCATTAATCACTTCATTTCTAATGGGATCAATTAAATTTTCATCAAAAATAACATGTATTGATTCTTCTACAATCATTTTTCTCTTATTGAAAACTCTATAAGCTCTACTAGAAAGAGAGTATCCTAAGAAAATACCATCATCTGATTTGCAATCAAACATATCTAAATGCTCTTTTCCATTATTCAAAATAAAGCATTTACATCTAAATACATGAAAGTGTTCAATCTTAGGCTTCTTTCCAAAAAATAATTCATAGGGTGTCTTCTTCAAAATTGATCTAAAATAGATCCTATTCATCACATAACATGCAATATTTACTACTTATGCCCAAAAATATTTTAGCAATTTATACTCATCAAGCATGGATTTACTTAATTCAATTAATATTCTATTTTTTTCTCTCTACTACTCCATTTTGTTGGGGAGTTCTAGGTGCAGAAAAATTATGTCTAATCCCATGTTCATAATAATAATCCTCAAATAATTTATTTTCAAATTCGCCTCCATGATCAGTTTGAACCTTATTAAGCAAAAGACCTTGTTCTCTTTGAATATATTTATAAAGCTTTATAAACTCACCAAAAACATCATCCTTGTAAGTTACAAATAAAATCTAAGTATATCTAGAGAAATCATCAGGAATAATAAAACCATAATGTTTACTACCTAAGCTAGTGGTGCTAATTAGATCAAATAAATCCATGTGCAATAATTCGAAATGTCTAGAAGTAGAAACAATATTTTTTACTTTTAAATGAGCTTATAGAATTCTTACCATGAATACATGCATCATAAACATAGTTTGAATGAAAATTTAATTTAGGCAATCCAAGTACTAAATCAAGTTTAGCAATTTTATTGAGTGTGTGCATGTTAATATGACATTGTCTCCTATTCCATAACCATATATCATCATGAGTGCTTTTAAAACAAAGTAAATTCAAATTCACATCATTAAAGCTATCTAAATCAATGACATAAATATTTTTATGTCTTTGTCCTACTAACAATACATTTTCATTAATTTTTATAATACAATATGATGCATGAAATACTACAGTCAAACCTTTATCACATAATTTACTAATATAAATTAAATTATGTTTTAATCTTTCTTCTAGAAAAACTTTATTTAAAGTGATAGAATTCTTATAAATAAAATCAATGCCAATGATCTTTCCCTTTGCATTATCTCCATATGTAACAAATCCTCCATCACTTGATTCTAAAGTTGTGAATTTATCTTTATCTCCCATCATATGTCTTGAACATCCACCGTCCAAGTACCACATGCCTTCTTTGATTTTGCTTTGAAGGCATTCCTACAAATGAGAATCACATGTTAACTTTTGGAACCCAAACATGTTTGGGTCCACATTCTAAATTTGAAGTAAGATATCTATCATATGTGGTTTGTGTAGTGCTTGTACCATTTCATACCCATATATAAGATGATTGCTTAGTATTTTGCAATTTATGTGCATAATAATCAAATGAAATATGCCATTTTCTATCTCAATAGTTGCACCAAACATTAGTGTTTGCATATGACTTAGCCTAATAATAATAAGATATATGAGTGGGATGCGTATGATGCAAATAATTTATATTAAATATTTTACTTGATGAAGCATTATAATGAACTTGCGATTTCAAACATAATTCTAATTTTACTCTTAACAAGATATTTTCTCTTTCAAGTTTACATACAAGTAAGTAATAATTTAATAAAGAATTCTTTTTACTTTTTGAATTATCACATTCATTTTTTAAATCACAAAAATGCATATCTAAATTTTGATGTTCTTTTTCTAAGGTTTTGTATTTTCTTTTCTATTTTTTATATTAAATAACTAAATCATTAAAAGTATCATCTAATTTATCATAAGATATACCATTACATACCTCTTGAGAATCTAAGTCAGATTCTCCATTTGCCATTAGACATATGTTGACCTCTTCATCAGATGAGCAAGTACTTATTTCATTTGATTCTGGATTGGCCCATAAAGCCTTTTTCTTCTTCTTATGGTACTTTTTCTTCTTCATATTTTTTCTTCTTTCCACATCAATCTCTTTCTTCTTTGATTCAACAAGTTCTGGACAATCTCCTCTTATGTCTCTAGGCTTTTTACAATGGTAGCAAATGATCCCTTCACCTGCAGGAAATTTCTTAGTTTAAAATTTATATTTTTTAGATTTTTTTATTCCTTTGATTCTTCTTCCTTAGAAAGTTCCCAAGCCTTTTGGATAGCATAACCATCTCATCACTATCACCATCTGAGCTTAAGGTGTTATGCTCATCACTATCATCAACTTGTAATGCAATGGCTTTTCGTTCTCCTTCTCCCTTTTTGCTGAGTTATCCATCTTATCCCTTTGCACAATAACCTATTCATGTGCTATCAAAGAACCCAAAAGATGATCAAGTGGATAAGTAGATAAATCCTTAGCTTCACTAATAGATATTACTTTAGCTTCCCATTCTTTTCGAAGACATCTAAGAATCTTATAGACTATGTCTTGATTCCTATATGTTTTTTTAAGATAATGAAATGTGTTAATTATTTTTATGAATCTAGTGTACATATCAGAAATAAATTTAGAAGGATATATATGAAATAACTCATATTCATGAATAAGTCTATTTATGTGAGCATCTTTAACTTCACTAGTTCTTTCATAAGTTATAATGAGTTTATACCATATTTCTTTTGTTGTACTTAACATAGAAATTTTCATGTAATCTTCAGGTAATAAAGCACATTGTAAAGCATTACAAGCTCTAGCATTTAATTTATCAAGTTCTCTTTTAGCTGCTGTCCATACCTCAAAAGATTTTTCTACTTTGATGTAGAGGGGGGAGGTGGTTTAATTGGATGATATTATAAATTTTAAAAGTTAAATCTTAAATTTTCAGTTTTAGTAGAAAATTAATTTTTGATTTTATAACAAGATACAATTCTTAATGTAGTAAAATAAAAGTACAGAAACATAAAAGAAATAATAGGCACATAATTTTTACGTGGTTCGGCCAAACCTAAAACTAACCTATGTCCATGCTTACCACCCCTTGCTAGGAATCCACTAAATGTAAAATAGCTTACAAATAGTACTCTCTACAACTCTTGCAATAATATGTACTCTCCTACAAAGGGGTGAGTACAACCCCAATATAAATTTTACAGCATGAAAAGAAAAATACAAAACAATAAATTTTGATAAAATAAATCTCTCACAAATATACCAAGCTATCCAATTCAAAAAGTGATCTCACAACTTATAAATGCTCACTTTACAACTTAAAAATTTGGCAAGATAAAATGCTTGCTTAATATTGATAAGAAATAATAAAATAAATATCTTAAAGTGATCGTACTAAGATGTTTATGTTATTATAATTTGTAGACTAATATAAAAATAAATTCAAAACAAATTCACAATATTCTTTTGCACAATAGAATAAATTTTAGCAAGGAATAATTTATTTTATTTTAACCAAAAAGATGCTTTAAATTAATGCATATGATCATAAAATACTTATATAAAATTATTATATGATAGATCTAAGTAGGCTAGTAAGCTTTTAATTAAAAATAGATATCTAACAAATATAAAGTTAATTTTAGCATAATAAATTAATTTAAAATGCTTAAAATATACTTCTAAAATAGATCTAGGAATAAATGATCTTTTAAATAAGACTAATGAAAAAATATTTCAAGAAACCAAAAGAAATTTATAGGAAGATAAAAATTTCAACAAGTTGAAATAAATCCTCCAAACTATCACAATAGTTTTCACAAAAAAAAAAGATTGAAGAAACTTTGATGTGAAGAACTTAGACTTTGATGTCCAAAGACTAATCCACCAAAAAGTATAAATTAGAAAGAATAAATAGATGGTGAAAATAGTATGAACAACTAAAAATGGATTAAGATCAAGAAAATAAACTCAAGTAATTTGAGAAAGCTTACTTCATTGAAAATGTTGAAGCTTCCAAACCAAGGATTTGATCTTGCAATATTTAGAGAACACTTGGAAGGAAAATCTAGAAAATTTTCTCTTAGATGTGTTGGAGGGATTTTGAATTTGAATGAAAAATACTTCATGAAGAGAATGAGGGATATTTATAAGCAAGATGGTCATTTTAAATTATTTCAAAAAATTTATTATTCTAACATCATTTTATCATATAATAATTTAATATTCAATAAAAATATAATTTATATTAAATAAATATTAAATTAAAATAGCCAAAATTTGACTATTCACATGGGCAAGTCAAAAATAATCAAATATGACTCTTAATATATTTGAAGCATGTAGCATGCATTCATTATTAAAATCAGCTAATGTTTGAAAAGTCATAAAAAATTCAAGTTTAATCAAACATGGGTCATGTAACCTATCAAATTAAAGGAACAAATCCAAGGAATCTGTTGGAGATGAAATCATATATAAATTTCTTGATTATAAAATGACTTTGCTAAAATACAAAATTTCACATATTTTTGTTAATTTTGAAATATGATATTTAAATATTATGATATGGTTTATTTATAATCATACATATGTTAGTTATCATATAACCTTAAAATTAAATTAAAATATTTAATTATATTAAGTATATAAACTAATTACACTTAATATTCATAATTTATTATCATTTATTATTTTTATAATTCAAATTCTATGTATGAAACATATAATTGAATGTTAATTAGATAGAGATATATAAATTAACCTCATTATCATTATTTAAAATAAATAAAAATAATATGTTAAGTTATAAGAAAATTGATTCATGATGATGAACTCATATGAATTTCTAGGATATTATAAATGCATATAACCTAAAATATTGTATCTTGAGCTTCACATTATCCATTTTGATCTATCTTTCATTTTTCTATTCTTGCTATTTCTTCAAACATATTATGAGATGTATTGGATTGTAATTAGCAATTAATATATCTGAAACACATAAAACATACATTAGCACATCCAAACATTTGTTTGTTATCATCAAAATTGATCGGATTGGACATGAGGCTCATTAAACCAACAAATCCCTGATAAGATCATTCTTTGTGAGCTTGAAACAAAACCAAATCGTATAGAAATCTAACCAGATGCAGATAATTCCTCTCTCATGCCATTAGCATTAAATGAAATGCTGAACTACATTGGGATCCTAGTTCCATTTACCTCTCCACTTAGGCATGGATAGCCTTCATTAGTATTCATGACCTTTCTGGATGATTTTTGATCATCTCAGTCAGCTCCAATATGTGCGGTGTGCCTTGCTAGTTACACCACACCTATTAGGGGTCTTTTTGTTGAACTCACTTTTGGAGTGAGGATTAACCTTTCACGTCTTAGACTTAAAAACCTTCTAGACACTTGAATTTTCTTAGTGTTAAGTGATTAAGGAAACACTAAACTTAAGCTTAGAGACTTAGAGGACATAACCCTAAGCCTAACATATACATCATGATAAATAGGTTCTGCCTATCTTATGGCTTAAACCAAAACTCATACCTATTCACTCATCCAAATTTAAGCTCATGTAAATGAAACACCATCAACCTCAAACCTGTTCAAATAATCTTACTTGAATATGATTTTCTAATCTAAGCTCCAAGCAGAATTAACTTGAGTTTTAACACAAAACCCCCAACATGATCCTATAGCTCCACTTAAGCTCATTCAAGTAAACTAAATCCAACTTAACTTTTCTCAACCTCTCCAATTATTCATTAGTTCATTTGAAGCCATGCCAACACTTGCAATCAAAGAATAGTGACCAACCCAAGCTAAGCCATTTAACTTAAAGGGTTCAAATGAGCCAAAACCTAATTGAGCCTAAATCAATTACAACTAAAGCCACCAATTAACTTCAAATTCATCATTGGACACACCCCAACTATCCATAACCCCAATTAGCCCAAGTTGGTTTGACCAAGTCACTTAACCCAAAGTGACCTAAGAGAGGTGATTAAACCAAACTCTAATTAAACTCTCATTGAATCAAATCAAACCATCCAATCCCTTCATTGATGATTGTAGATCATTATTGAACACTACACTATAATTAATTGAGCCCAACCAAGCTAATTAGACCATTTGGCCTAATTTAACCTAATTTGGCCTAATGGGTCAAATTGAACCAAATCAAATCCTAAATCAAATTGATTAAAACCAATGCTTCCAACCAATCCCTAATTCGGTATTAAACATAATCCAACCTTCAATTGAACCCAATTTGGTCAACCTAACCCAATTAGCCCACTTAGACCAATTTGACCTAAAGGGTCAAATTTAACCAAATCACTCAATAATCCAAATCAATTCAAATTAACTCTTCTAATGATTATCAATCATTAATGATCAATTGAACTTGAACCACACCCATGCTCAAGCCAATTTAGCAAATTTGATCAAACTGGTCAACATGATCCATTTGACTCAAAGTGAACTATATGAGCTAAATTCAAATCTATCACAAATTGAATCAAATCAATTGCACTCACTCACTCTAAATGAGCAATTGAACTCACCTGAATCATTAATTTGGCCCAATTTGGTCAAATTAATAAACTTGACTTAATGGATCAAATTGAGCCAAACCTTACTAAACAAAGCCCAAACCAAACCAAACTTGGCATGACTCATCCTTCAGTCACTATGGGCCTGCCCAAGTGGGCCCAACCCATAGTGAACTAGTTTGGGTCAAACTCCTTGAACCAAGCCACCTAAATGGGATAAAATCCCCATTTGGATGGGTTCTCCACCCCTTTACCCAGTGACAGCCACCTTTGGCTCTTCTTGGACAAGAGGACCACTGACCCAACCTAACCCAAGGCTATTGGGCTCAGCCTTTGTCCATGAAAGGGTGAGTTCAACCATGGAAACCCATTGGTCTACTTAAGAGAGGTTGTACGCTCCATGCCAGATCATTACACTCCCTCAGCCTCTCTTCCTTAGCCACCTCAGCAGTCCCCTATGACCTCTGGCCACCTACCCTAACTGGATGGCTGCCAAAGGCTGAACCAATCTCAGCCTTTGGTTCAGCTAGGGAGGAGAGTATTCTCTTTCCCATGGATTCAAACTCATCACACATCTTCCCCAGAGCATTCTACACAGTCCTATACCCTCTCCCCAGCTCTTTGTTTGCTCTATCGTCGACGAGAATAGCTCCCAATCAAACCTGAGAGCTCTTTCTATCCAAGTTTCCAAAACCTTTACCAAACCAAAATTAACTCTTCTGACACTATCACCTCACTCCGACGAACCAAAATGAATCATTTCTCAAGAAATTCGATCACTAGAAGATGTCTCAAGACAAATTTCAGCCAAGTTTGTGGCATCATTTGGTCCACAGAGTAAATGACAGGGAGGAAGCTCATGATGTTATCAATAAGGATTTATCTCTTGAAGATAAAGCTACCACTATCGATGGATTGCCGATCTATAGCTTCGATGAGATAAAAATTTGGCAACCATAGTTTTCCCGCTTAGGTGTTTATCTTTTTTTTTTTGAAGTGAAATGCATTTTCATGCGATCTCCATAATAGGATCCCTTTAGATTCATTCCCTCATATTTTTGGAGTCAATTTCACCATCGAATGAGCTCAGGCAAGTTCGAATCAAGTGATGGAAGATGGACGGTGTTTATCTTTCGACGCTCAGATGATGAATCACCGACCATTTATTCTACGTGACTAGAATGAACGACCTTTATTAATCATGTTAGAAATTTTGATTTAATCCCTTTGAAATCACGGGATTAATCTCGGGCATTCGATCTGAGATCAGACGGTCGAGATGAAGTTGCATCCATCACAGTTGAGTTAGCTATTGTGTTAGATAATTTAAATAACCAATACCATGATGCCATGTGAAAAGCACTATCGCATCAAGGTCCAAGTGGCACCCATAGTTTAAAGAGTTAATTAGGCCTTAAAAAATAATTAAATAGCTTGAACTTCAAAAAATCATAACTAATTATAAAAAAATCTAAAAAATATAAATTAGCCCATTTTTGAAAGGTTAAACATAGGAGAATTAAAAAAATAAATGAAGGTTCATGATCAAGTAGTTAACTAAATTAAAGAAGTTTAGGGAAGAGAAATTAAATTGATATGCTTAATAACTTGAACCTAATTAATCAATAAAATCCATTTAATGGTTCTCTTTATTAAGATAATTCACCAATATGCGGTGGTTTAAGTGTTAAGTATCATCTCTCCTCCTTAGGTTTCAATAATTCGAATATCAAAATCAAACCTCATAAGAACTTTTGTTAGCCTTAAGGAATATTTATTTAGCTTGATTGTCCATAGGACTTAATGTAATTGAATATGTTATGTTCCATTTGTGTCATATGTTCATGTTTTCAAAGAAAAAAATATAATCAAAAGAATATTATTACATCTAAGTTTCATGTATTGGATAAATATTATTATATGGTGTGGCTATTATCACTAATAAATCCTAAATTATTTTCAAAACTAAAAGCTAATGATGAAAATTTTAAGTTAATATAGTTATAAATATTCAATAAAGTTTACATTAAATTATAATTTCAAAATAGTAAAGAATATGTTTTATATTTATGCTTCATGTACACATTTACATACATTTGAATTGGTAAGTATATAGTCTGGACATCCCAGAGATACTAGGCTTTAGATAGCCCCAACAAGATCTTAAATAACCTCACTTCCTTGGTTTAATAATGGCATGTACTTGCTTAATTTCATTTATATGTATTCATGTGCTAGAATTTGAGATAAAACTTTGCTCTTCATGTCACTGAGTTTTGCATGAATAAAAAGAATTGCTATTATATAATCTTTGCATGATTTTCTTCCCTAAGCTTGTGTATATGTTTACATGTATTTAGTTTGACAAGTATAAAGTCTGGTCATCTCGAGAATATGAGGCTTTAAGTAGCCCCAAGGAGGTCTTAGATACCCTCACTTCTCTAGTTTAACAATAGCACGTACTTTCCTAAATCTCTAATACATTTCTACATGTTCTTAACTAAGGAATGAAGTATTTTTTTCTACCAAATTCATGCATCAATTATCATCAAGTGTGAAAAAATACAAATATGTATTGTACATATAAATATGTGTATTAAATCAAATATCATGAATAATAAAAATGAAAAAAGTGTGTATGTTATTGATGATGAAAAGAAGTCATGGAATGTTATCCACGTAAAAGTGATTCAATTTTAATCTTGAGATGCCTTTTTTGTTTGAATAAAATTCTTTAAGACTAATCAAACTTAGGTTTAATAAAAATATTTAATAAATGGTTTACTAAAGAAACCAAAGTCATAATAATGTACCCTTAGAAAATAACTTAGGATAAGGATGAAAGGGGGCAAACCCTCTTTCTTCTTTTCATAGTAATTACATATTAAGTAGGCATCAAATGAAACAAAAAAGTTAATGAAAATTAATCAATTCATTTAAAGATTCGAAGCAGAACCTCCCCTAATGTTTAACTTAAACAATTCTAAACTTTAGATAGTCACACTTCTAAAACCTAAGTAAGACACCACACTAAACCTTAGTAGCCATATTAAAATACTAAGTCACAAATTTTAGCTTTCAGGTTAGGCCAGTGTATGTTGTGGTGTTATGTTTTATTTTATTATGTAATATTTTAGACTATATGTTAGGATTATTTATGCATAGACTGGATGTTAGGTTGCTAATACTCTAATGATTTTTTCTATAGGGGATTATGCTAAAGGGGTTAAATAATAAGTAAATATAAACATTCTTGCTTCCAGCTATTGCTTATGCCTCTAAGCATAATCCACTTAGGGCAGGTGGGCTTGGTTACCCAAGTGCAGGGTGCTAAGTCTAAATATGTGAACTATAATTTCTTAGCTTATATGTTTGATTAACTAACGTCTGTTCTGTAGGTGTAGTTAGATTTTGTTTTTCATAAATATATAATTTTTTATAATAAAATTAGGATTAGTGCTATTAGGTTTAGGATAAATAGTGGCTAGAAGGAAAAGACCTGTGAGGCCCTATAAATCTTGGCATAAAATAAATCCAAAGAAAAATAAAAGAATAATAGGTTGAAGGCCACCATAACATTCATTGTAATTGTAATATTCTATTGTAATCTAGGTTGTATAAGGGTAGAGCTCAGCTACCAAATTTCTTTTCATTTTCAGAGTGTACAGTGGAACTGGGCCGCACCAGTTTAAGATTATTGTGTATAGTTTGAGCATTATAAATGGTATGCTTTTTATAGGTTTCTTAAAGTTTGATGATTTAGATGTGTGGCTTGGTTGCAATAGGCTCTTTCGGATAAAATTAAATCTTCTACCCTCCCTTAAAACTTATAACTAAATTCTAATGCAACTTATAACCTCATTTTAAAGTCTAGGCCCTTAATCAAGAAAAATAAAAGATTTAGAAACCCATTAGCTAAATGTTATATGTTATTACAAGATGCATATATTATTGTGCCACTCTTGAATAGGGAGGGTCTCCACTCTTACACTATAGGGAATATGATTGACCTTTGAGGGTGATCCATTGTAGTGGAGAACACCTCTTCTAATTAATTTATCCGATGACTTAATTTCATCATGCATATAAGCATAATTATCCCAAGCACTTGGTCCAAAATGAATGTGTCGAAAAATGATTCATAAAGTTGTAAATTTTTGCATTAGTTTAAGTCATATTTTCATGCCAATCATATTATAGTCTTTTAGAGAGTTAGTTTAGGATTCAAGCTCCTTTCTTAATTAAATAATAGCATAGTTATCTTGTATCTACATAAGACCAGCCTACATGTTTTTTTTAAGCATAGGAGGTGTTAGCTGGCGGCCACTCTAGGTGATTGTAAGTCTATAAGAGTCGTTCATTCTCTCTTATGGAAGTGAACTATCTGATCCCATCTTTCATAATTAGACTTAGGTTGTGCTTTTAGCTTGTGCTAATTGTGATAAATTATTTTAGATTTAAGTTCTGAGGCTACTTATTTTCCCCAGGCTATTAGTATAAATCATCACCTCTTAGTCATTTCCATAATTTTATGTTGTTGGACTATAAGCCCTAACATTCTAATAAGATTCTAACTTCAATAAAAGTAAACTCTCTCTCTCTCTCTCAAATATATAAAGCCACACTATAGGGCAGACTGAAGTACTCACTAGGCTTTCTAGTATCATGGGTACTTCCTACTTATTCTTCTTTGGAATCCATAAATAAGTATTACTATTTAAACTCTTACATTTCATTTTCTTAAATGCCTAATCCTTTGATAGTCTAGCCTTGAAAGCTTTGGAGATATTTATTGACTACATTAATCGAGAGTGTTCTTAGGAGATTCTCATTTTCTAAGATGTAATTAACTATGAAAGCTTACTTCTATAAAGAACAAAAGAATCCGTCATAAAATAAACCCTACTCTACTTCTCCATATGAAGTAGGAACAAGATCTCTAGTATATACATAGACTAATCTATCTTAGGAGTCCTTATTAGGTGATTAGGTCCATTGTAGGGTAATGTTTCCATCTCCTGAGATGATACATCATACCTTAATGTAGGACCAGATCACTTCAATAACTACCCCCCCCCCCTAAGATCTACGTGGTGTCCTTACGACTCTAAATTAAAATACCACAGTTAGATGATTTAAATAGCCAATGCTGCAATGCCATGTGGATGTTGACACGGGAAAGTATTGTCGTGTCAGTGTCCACGTGGCATTGGCGATTCAAAAAGAGTAATTAGCCTTAAAAATTCATTTTAAATTGCAAGACCTTCACAAAAATCATAACTAATTATAGAAATTCTAAAAAAATGCAAATAAACCCATTTTGGAAAGATTAGAAAGTGGTAAATTTAATAAAAACATAATCCCCAATTAATCTCTAATGAATAATGCTAAATTAAGGTTTGAAGCTTAGGCTAATTACTTTAATTAAGTAATTTGGCATGTTGATTTTATCGGATGTCTTCTACCTCAAATATTTTTCTTGGAATTATTTTCCATGTAATATGGGAAATCCTAAATTTTTAATCCCAAATACCCCTTTTCAGTTATTTAATAATTATTAAGATTAATGAATAGTAAAATTGAGTAGGGATAACTAATCAATGGAAATAGTAAGGATAACATAAAAAATAATTAGGAACCTTTCTCCTAACTATTTCAAAATGTATCCCCTTAACGAATTTAACTAACATGTTTTATAATTAAATATAAATTAAGGAAATTAATAATTAAATTCAAAAGAAATCAACTTAAATTATTCAAGTGCCAACCCATTAATCTCTTTATGTGTTTAATAATATAAAGTCATTAAAGAAATTATGATTACCCGATTGGAGTGGGGAAATAATAAGAGCATTTAACTTAAATATTTTTTTCTTTAATTGAATTAACCCTTAAGCATGAGCCTAATTGCATTAGATCTCTTTAGGTGCATTGCTGATTTTATTTCCCTAAAGAATATCATTGAAGGCTCATGATTAAGTGGTTAATTAAATTAAAGAAGCTTGGGAAGGGTAATCAAATTGATGTAATTAATGGATTGAACCTAATCAATTCATAGAACATATTTAATTTTTTTTCCTTCAACATATTAAATAACCAATATAGGATAGAGTAAATCCTAAGTACCATTTCTCCTCTTTAGGTTTTAATAGCTTGAACATTAAAATTATACCTTAAAAATATTTGGTTAGGCTTAATGGATGTTTATTTAACTTTATTGTCCTTAGGATTTGATGAAATCATGCATGTTTTGTGGTGGTGATATTTAATTACTTTCTTTCAATTATCATAGATATGTATGTCATGTGGTTCATATATTCATGTTTTTAAATTAAAAGAATATAATTGCATCCAAATTGCATGAGTTTGACAAATGCTATTATATGGTGTGGCTATTATTACTAATAAATCTCAAACTATTTTGAAGCTATAAGTTAATTATAAATTAAATTGTTTGAAACTTAAATCAATGCCTATTGTAAATACTTAATGAAATACTCATTTATTTGTAATTAAAAGATGACAATTGATTATTTTATCCTTATGTTTTGCATATATGTTTACATATATTTGAATTAGGAAGTATATAGTTTGGACATCCTAAAAATACGAGGCTTTAAGTAGTCCCAATGAGGTCTTATTTTTTAGCAATAACACATACTTGCTTAATTTCTTTTATGTGTATGCATGTGTTAGAGTATAAAGTAAAACTCCTTTCTTTATGTCATTAAGCTTTACATGAATGCAGAATTTTTATATCTAATCTTTGCATGATTTTTTTCTATGCTTATGTATATGTTTGTGTGTATTTGAATTAGTAAGTATATAGTCTGGACATCTTGAGAACATGAGGCTTTAAGTATCCCTAAGGATCTTAGATAGTCTCACTTCCCTCATTTATCAATAGTACGTACTTGCTTAAATTCCCAATACATACTTGCATATGCTTAGCTATGAGATGTAATCTCCACTTTCTATTAAATTCATGCATCAACATTAATTAAGTGTGTAAAAATATGGATATATTGCATGTATAAGTGTATACTAAGCTAAATAATAAAGGAATTATAAATGAAATAGTGTGAATATTATTGATAATGAAAGGAAGTATTAATCATATGATGGTGACTTAGTTTCATTGACCTTAAGATGCATTTCATGTTTGAATGAAATTAATTAAGGCTAATATAAACCTAAGATAAATAAAATTCATATGTGGTTCATTAAGTGATCTAAAACCATAATAATCCATCTTTAAAAATAACTTAGGCTAGGATTGAAAGAGTTAAGTCTCTTTCTTCAGTTTATAATGATTAGATCTTAAGTAAATAGTGAACAAAAATAAATCACAAAAGTTAAAATTCAATCAAAGTTACTAAACCACCCAAAGTAAAACCATCCTTAATGAGTAATTTAAATAATCCTAAGGCTTTAGACAATCATAATCCTAAAGCTTAATTAAGACATACCACACTAAGCTTTAGCACACATATAAGAATACTAAGTCATCGACCTCAGTATTAGGTTAGGCTGGTACTTATTGTCATGATATGTTTTATTTTATGATGTAATATTTTAGACTAAATGTTAGGACCGTTTATACATAGATTGGATGTTAGGTCACTATTAGCCTAATAATATCTCATGCAGAGGATTATGCATGAGGGGCCACTGTAATAATCAATAAATATAAATATTCTTGCATGCAAGTGTTGCTTATTCCCTTTTGCATAATCTAATTAGGATAGATGGACTTGGTTACCCAAGTGCAGGGTGCTAAGTCAAAATATATGAAATATAATTGCTTGGTTTGCATGTTTCTTTAGCTAACATCTATTTTGCATGTGTAGTTATATTTCACTCTTTATAAAGATGTAATTTTCATAATATGATTATGATTAGTGCTATGGGGGTTTAGGATGAGCAGTGGCTAGAAGGAAAAGACCTGTGAGGCTTTGTGAAGCATGGAGCAAACTAATCCAAAGAAAGAGAGAAGAACAAAAATTGAAGACCCCATAACATTTATTTCAATTTTAATATTTAATTATAATACGGGTTGTAGAAGGGTAGAGCTCAACAACCAAGCTTTTTCTTTTTTCTAAGGTGAACGATGGTACTTGGTTGCATCGACCTTTTATTCTTTTATGAATTTCAAACTCTTGATTATTATGTTTAGATTGTGCAATAAAAATATCATGCTTTTCATAGGTTTCTTAAAGTTTGTATCCTTAATGTGTGTCCTGGATGCGATAGGCTCTTTAGGATAAAATTTAATTTTCTACCCTTACTAAATAACTCATAACTAAGTTTTATTGCAATTCATAACATCATTTTAAAGCTTATGCTTTTATCGAGATAATAAAATATTTAGTAACCTCATAGTTGAATGATTCTATGATATAACAACATGCATTTCATATTGTCTCACTCTTGAATAGAGAGGATCTCCACTTTTGCATGATAGGGGACATGCTCGACCATTGATAGCATTCTTTTGTAGTGTAGAACACCTCCTTCTCATTGATTTAGCCCACAACCCAATTTCTTCATGCATGTAGGCATAATTATCCCAAGCCTCGGTCCAAAATAAATGTGTCCAAAATGATCTCACAATTGTAAATTTTTAACATTAGTTTAACTCATGTTTTATAAACAAAACATTATCTAGTCTTTTATAAAGTGAGTTTAGGATTTTTGTTGTTTTAATTTTGAGTCATAGGGACATCACGTAGATCTTAGGGGGTACTTATTGAAGTGATTGGGTACGTTATTAAGGTATGATATACCATCTCAAAAGTAGAAACATTGCCCTACAATGGATCTAATAATCTAATAATGACTCCTAAGGTAGATGGGTCTTCATATATATTAGAGATCTTTTCCCTACTTTACATGGAGAAATAAAGTAGGGTTTATTTTATGATGGGTTCTTCAGTTCACTATGGAAGCAAGCTTCCATAGTTAATTACATCTTAAAAAATAGAAATTTTCTAAGAACACTCTCGATTAAAGTAATCAATAAATATCTCCAAAGATTTCAAAGTTAGACTATCAAAGGATTCAATATTTTTAGAAATCAAGTGAGAGATTTTAAATAGAAAGACTTATTTACATATTCAAAAGGAAGATAAGCAGTGAGACCTCATTATACTATGATGCCTAGTGACCACTCTAGTCTACCCTATAGTGAGGCTTTATATATTTTAAATAGAGAGTTTATTTTATTTGAGTTAAAATTTTATTAGAATGCTAGGGCATATAATCCATCAACATAAGAATGTAAAAATGCCTAAGAGGTGAGGACTCATACTCATAGTCCAAAGAAACTAAGTAACCTTAGATCCTAAATCTAGGATGTTTTAGCATAAGTTGAAAGCACGACCTAAGTCTAATAAAAAAATAGGATATAATGATTTACCTCCAAAAGAGAGGATAAATTGATCCCGACTCTTCTGGACTTAGAACCACCAGTAGTGGTTGCTAGCTAACACCTCCTACACTTGAAAATTATGTAGGCTAGTCTTATGTAAGTGCATGATAGCTAAGCTGTTATTTAATTGAGGAAGAAAATTAGAGTCCTAGACTCATTACCTATGAGACTATATCATGACTAGCATGAAGACATAATTTAGACTAACTTTAAAATTTACAACCCTTATATTATTTTTAACACATTCATTTAAAAAAAAAAGCTTTGGATAATTATGCCTATATGCATGTGAAATAAGATTATGGTCTAAATCAGTGAAATGAGGTGTTCTCTACTATAAGGGATACCCTCAAAGGTCAAGCATTCCCCTATCATGCAAGAATGGAGACCATCCCTATTCAAGAATGTAATAAGATGATATGCATGATTGTTGTTACATACATCATTCAGTTAAGGGGTTTCTAAATCTTTTAATTATCTTATTTTTAACCTAAGATTTAAGGTGAGTGAAGTCCATCTGAACCGTCCAAAACATTATTTTTTTTGCAACCCTAGCCGTGTTCTGGCGATTTCCATTTCCCCTATGGAGACACATCTCAGTTGTGCTTTCTCTTGTGGTTTTCTTGGCTCTTCTTCCATCTCGACGGCCTTGCTTGGCTCTCATTTTTTCTTAACATGCACTTCTGTTGATCATGGCTACGATCTTTATTTTCGCTTGGGGAAACCCGGATACTTCTGTTGCAATAGTGAAAGTTTTTGAACCCTTGGGAGTTACTGGATCCAACCCCTCATTGGATTCTAAATCTTTCAAAGATGTTCTTGTGAGTAAGGTCAACTGCACAGGTGAGTCACTTAATCTTATCTCTACTTCCTTCCGGGGTGTACCCGCGATTATGTGTGCTGATTTGGTGGTGGAAAGGTTTGCAAAACCTTTTGAATTTACATTGGTGGGCAAATTTGCGTTGCAGCATCCCACTATGGAGAATATTAGATCTTTTTTTCATAGTTTGAAGTCCTCTAGTATTTTTTCTGTTGGATTGATAGACTCTCACCATGTTTTGATTCAGCTTTCAAATGATTTAGATTATTCTCGGGTTTTCTCTAGACAATCATATTTTGTGTTCAACTATCAAATGCGATTGTTGAAATGGACACCTTATTTTGATATTAAAGAGGAGTCTTCTATTATTCCTGTCTAGATTTCTCTTCCCAATTTACGTGTTCATTTCTTTAATCCTGAATTCTTCTTTATCGTGGGTAGGTTGTTCAGTCTTCCTCTCCATATGATCGAAGGATTGTCAATACAAATGCCATCCACGAGAGGATAGGAAAGGGCTCTCTGCTTCATCTGATGTGCTCATGACTTCTCTTGAGGTAGTTTTCCTTTAGTTAGGTAATCCATGAATGATTTCCTCTAATCTAACTTCTCATCTTTTTTGGCAATGATAACCTCCCCTTCAAGGGAATATTTCTCGATGAGTTTCGTATCAATAAGAGACAAGACTTATCTATTTTGGATCTTTATTAATATGGACTCATCTCCCGGACATGCCAACTCCTTGGAGTTAGCTTGGTTAATGCATCCGCTATGACATTTTCACCTCGAGGGATCTTATAAATGGTAACCTTTGGGAATTGAGCTAATAACTCCATAGTGTACTTATGGCAGTGATGGAGTTTCGACTTGGACCCAACGATCTGATCGATGACTAATTGAGAATCCCCAAAGATGTTGATATTTTAGATGCTTAGAGTAATAGCTAACTCCAGACCAACAATCAGAGCCTGATATTTGGCTTCATTGTTGGTGCATGGATTGGACAGATGGTATGAGAATCTCATCACATCATAGTCTAGAGTTAAAAGAACTATTCCTACCCGTGTCTTTCTTGGAAGAGTAGATTATGGTTCTTCACCTGTTTGAGAGGAAGCTACAGCATCAAAATACATCTCCCAGTGGTGAATGCTAGTGTCCTCTAAGTTCATAATTTGTTCATTGGGGAGATCATCACTAAGCGGAGAATCAGCAGGAAGTGGGTGTGTTGTTAAGAAGTCCGCAAGTGCTTGTCCTTTCACTACATGGAGGGGGTACAAATGTAATGTTAGATTGTGAGGGAATCATGGACCAATGTGTCAACCATCTAGATAATGTCGGTTGTGTCATGAGATGCTGCAGTGGATTGACCCTAAAGATCAAGTTCACTTTATGAGAAAGCATGTAATGCCATAGCTTTTGGGATGCAAAGATTAAAGCTAAGAAATGATACCCAATGGGTGGATAATTGGCTTCAATAGAGATCAGATGCTGGCCGAGGTAGTAAAGCATGTTTTCTTTCCTTTTGTCATTGGCTTGGGCCAATAAACTGCCAAGGGAGTCATCTAATGCAATAGTGTAGAGAATCAATGATTTGCTTGGGATAGGGGCTACTAAAATTGACGGCTTCATCAGGTACTGCTTGATGTCTTTGAAGGCATGCTGGCACTTATCATCCCACTTGAACTTGGCATCTTTTTTTGACAAGTGTTCAGAAAGGCTAGCATCTCCCTGATAGATTAGATATAAAGCATCTTAAATACATCAATAGCCGTTAGAATGATTTGAGTTGAGTTAGACTTTTAAGGTGTGGCATTTCTAATATTTCTTTGATCTTCTCCGGATTGATCTCTATTCTTCATTGTTGAACAATAAACCTAAGTGATTTCTTATAGTTACTCTGAATGCACACTTCACGAGATTCATTTTGAGGTTGTATTATCTTAACTGATTGAAAATTACTCTCAAGTCAAATAGGTGTTCTTTCTTTTTTTTGCTCTTGATAATGAGATCATCGACATAGAATTTGACTTGATGATGAATGAGTTCATGGAAGATTCGAGTCATGGCCTGGTAGTATGTGGCACTGATATTTTTTAAGACCGAAAGGCGTAACCTTATAGTAATAAATTTTGATCGAAGTTTGAAAGACAATATTTTTCTCATCTTCTGGGGCCATGTTTATCTAGTTGTATCTAGATGAATGATCTACGACGGAGAAGACTGCATGTGATGAGGCAATGTCCACCATCAATGTTAGAATTGGTAGTGAAAATTCATCTTTTGGACAGGCTTTATTAAGATCCCTAAAATTGACCCATAGGCAAATTTTTCCATTCTTCTTCTTAATTAAGACGACACTGGCCAACCAGGTGGGATATTTTTCTTGCCTGATAAAGCCAGCATCGATCAATTTCTTACTTCAAAAATAACCTACTATTCAATGTCTAATCACATGCATTTAGGAGCTTGCTTGATAGGGTTAGCATTAGGATCTATCTCTAGTTTGTGGGCTGCCATGTCATGAGACAAACAAGACATCTCTTTATAACTCTATGCAAAGCAGTCCTTAAAATTAGTCAATTGCCTAATTAAATCATTGGTTTCAGTTTCATTTAATGAAGAATTGATGTATGTTGGGCGTAGATCTTCTTCAATTTCTAAGTTAATTTCTTTGAGCTCATCGATGGTTGACCTTATCTCCTCTTCGAACTCTGGTGGTGCATCTTTGACTTGAAAATTCATTTAGATTATCTGAAGTTTCTAAACACATATCATCATAAGAGTTAATATGATTTGAAAAGAACATATCAGATGCTAGATGGTTGGTGATGACTAAGCAGTAGTCGTCGTCCTCAACGGGACTAACTATGCAAAATCCCAATCCCAATCTTGATTGAGAATGTTTGCATTTGTTGCCCCATAACCTCTCAAAGTAATCTAACCTGTGTTTATACCAAGCATGTGGAATTAATCTTTTCTTTGTTAAATTAAGAACATAAGGCTAGTATTAAACAAAAGATAATTCTATTAAATATTTATATGAATAATCCTCAAGTTACACATCAGCTTTTTGACTTGAGGATGATGCTCCAGGAAAGAACTTCTACACCTTCACATCTGTGGATGATCTAGGGGCTTTCTGAATTATTAAACCCTCAACTTTTTGTGAGAAAAGTGGGGTTAGAGCTAAGTTTCCCAACTGATTTCTAATAGTCTCACATAGAGACTTGATACACCTATGCTTTGCTTAGGGACCTGATCTTCATTGCTATCTAGCTCGAGTGTCAGTTTTATAGGGATCTACTGTCGAGAAGTATTGGGTGGCATGCTAACCATATAAGACTCATCCTCTGTACTAGATTTTAAGTCTATATGGATAGTAGGTGTACTCTTGGTAGCTGGAATATATCTCGTATTGAGTGGCCAATAAGGAGGTATTCTACCCCTGGGGCTACCTTTAGACTTGCCTCTTTCTCTGCCTGGTGGAGGTCAGGTCATCCTACCCATATATTTGAATGGAGTGATGAACTATGGGTGGAATCTAATATCAGGCTCCACTTCCTCCTCCAAGTCTACTTCTCACTCTCTCTTTTTCTCAATTTCCACTTCTTTTTTTTTTTTTCTATTTATTTTTCTTTTTTTTTTCTTTTCTTTTTTTATTTCTTTTTCTTTTTTTATGATACGTGGATTTAGCTGAGCTCGCGAGAGTAGACTTGTTGATTTTGAGAGAGGTGGTCAGCTGTATCCTCGTATATCCTAATCTCATTGACTGTAAATGGTTTGAGATCTCCTTTGACACAGTATTCGATTCTACCCCTCATGAACTTGATGCACTGATGTAGAGAGGATGGAACCTTATTTTTCTCATGTATCTATGGTCTCCCAAACAAAGCATTGAAAAATGTATCTGAGTCTGTAATGAGAAACTTGGCTTGAGTCTTCCAATGATCTAACTCCTGGGGCAAGACTATGGAGCCTAAGGCACTCTCACCTTGTTCATTGAATCCTTTCAACATCATCCTCTCTCAATAGAGTTTAGAGATGTCGATCCTCAAGTAGGCAAGGGTTCTTAGACTCATGATATTGATTGATGTACCCAGGTCAACCAACACCCTTGATAATTTGAATGTTCCCATATCCACTATGATGTAGAGGGGACAGTTGTGCTCAATCATCCCTAAGAGAAGGTCTTCATCATTGAATGTGACTCCTAAGGTCTCCTTCAAGTAATGAGCCCCATCTTTAATAGAGATCAGCTAAGCTAAGCATATTTATAAATTAAGTAATACTTTGATCAATTACTCCCTCATCTCTTTGGATAAGACAAGGGCATCATATATGCTTAGCTTAGCTGGCATCTTTCTAAGGTGAGCAAAGACATTATAGTCAACTTTGGGTCATTCATCCACTAGCATCTTTCTCTTGTAGACTGACCACTTTGTTGATTAATTTCTCAAAAGTTTTATTTATGAGCCCTTACACATGAAAGCAACAAAGACATGGATATTATTGAGAAAAATTTCATTGGTGTTGTCTGTATTTCATACTCATGTTACCTCACCTATGAATGTAATCAAAAAGGGACTGATTGGGATTTTATTTTACTACAATGAGGTCACCCATAGTTACCCTCTGTTGAGCTCTAGTAAATCTCTTGATGAAGAGTTGCTCTAACTCAGCAAAAGTCTTCACTGAACCATTGGGAGGTTTGACGTACCAATCAAATGCAACACCCAATAAACTACTAACAAAAAGAAGAAGAGCGTGTCGCTGCCATAGACATTGCAACAGCCAGCTCTAAAGTGTTCCATATGCTACCGTGGGGTCCCACTGACATCAAACCTTTTGAAGGAAGGTGGCACAAACCCTTTGGGGTAATGTAGTATGTCAAATTTCTTTGGGTAAGGCCTATCCTTTGGAATAGATGAACTACCTCGGGCATGTGCCAATGCTTCCCTCTCCTGTTGCTCCACCATATGCTTGATATTCTTTTCATGCACTGAGGTACTATCATTGACCTTTCTATGCAAATTGGCACTATCTTGATCCACGGGAGAGGTACTCTTAGAAGGATCCAAGATATTTAAGAGCTCGGGTTGATCGACCTCCATAGGATTAGGTTGTGAGACTAGAACTTGGTTCAGGAGTGCTAGAACTATTACTAACAAATTCTCAATCCTCCTCTCCATCCTGCTAACCTACTCGTCCTTCTACCTGAGCTGCTGAAGGAGGTACTGGGTATCGCCTTCCTTAATCACAGCACCTTCCTGACTCTGATGGTCTCGGTGGAGGGATCCTCGAGTATTGACCATTTATGGACTAAATATTTTGACTCTACAACCTGAGAAGGTGGCATTATGTAATGGACATTTTATGTCTGTAACTTGAGAGGGCATTGTTATGGTGCCAAGATTTAGGGTGGTGGTGTTTGTTATAGTGCCTACCATTCAATAGCACTACGATGTTATGAAGTTGAGCACCAAGGTTTAAAATCTTGAGAGCTTAGCGCTAGGTATCAGCATTGCAACATCATGAGTCAGAAGACTCCTTTATAAGGTGATTTTCCTATGTGATTTGATGAATTTTTAGAAAGTTTGACAGCATAAAGACTTAATAATGCTAGTTTTTAAAATATTTTAGCATGAAAAATACTTTCACCTTGTTCTAGATCCAAGATCAATGGAAGGAGGACTTTTTTATCTCATGTCGGAACCATGTTCAATGGTGAAGGCCTTAGAATTTAAATTTATATTTTTTTTGAGTTAAAGTCTGATTTAATCTTGATTTTAGTAGTATTTCATCTTGACCATGCCTAAAATTTTATTCTTATTGTGCATTCTTTCTGTTGCTCTAGATCCAAGATTGACTAACGGATGATCTTTATTTCACATTGGATCCAAGATCACTAGTAGAATTCTTCAAGATTTTCTTGTAAATCAAGGAATCATATACAAGAAGCATTTCATTCAGAGTTTTGCCTAGAATCTTGCCTAAAAGAAGAGTGTGCAATAGAGTCCACAACTTAGAGAGAGGGAAGGGCAGTGGCTAGTAAGGTAAGAAGAAGAAGAAGAAGAAGAAGAATAATAAGAAGAAGATAAGGGTTACCCCTCCCCTTCTTATAGGTGTTAGTATTCAACTATTACCACTCCCCTATCAACCATTCTCCTTCCTCCAAAATTTCTCCCACTCTCCTTTTGGGAAATTATTGTTGAGAGGATGGTTGTTAGTGGGAGTTGTTGGTGTTTTCTGGGCTTTTTAAACTTAGGAGAAGTGGAGCCAAAGCCTAAGAGATAAGTTTACAACACTGCGGTGCTAGAGTCAGGATGTTCATTTTCATTATCATGAGCCAGTGCCTAGGTATTGGGTTTGTAGTGCCATGGTGCTGGAGTTGGGATGTTTATTTTTTCATTATTATTTATTTTTATCAATTGCAAATAAATTACTCCCCAACATATGTGTCATGTTGATTAGTCATGTTGCATTCATTACTTTCTTATCTATCTAACAATGATTATATGCAATAACATAAAGAAGGAGAGAGAATATTGTATTTGAGAAGTATTTAAT
This sequence comes from Cymbidium sinense, assembly GCA_021442155.1. Lineage (NCBI taxonomy): Eukaryota > Viridiplantae > Streptophyta > Magnoliopsida > Asparagales > Orchidaceae > Cymbidium > Cymbidium sinense. The sequence goes on along the minus strand of CM038219.1, from coordinate 79,340,349 downwards.
CATGATATTCATATATCATGTAATAATAAAGAGACAATGGTGAAAAGAAATTTTAGCTACAATTAATTTGTCTAAATATCTCTAATATAGATATAAGTAGTATGGGCTTAATAGGCTGTAGTAGCTTATCTCTCCTGAGCTTCATGGAGATGTTAAAAGGTGATTTCTTGGTCATGGACTAGTGTAGAGAGAACTTGCTCAAGTTTAGACACCTAAGTGTCCATATGTGACCAATCTTCGTCTATAATTTTGATAGCTTGTTTTACCATAGACCTTCTCTCCAATAAATACTATCTTCTCTACTATAACTCTCTCATTTCATTAGATAGCAAGAAGCTCAATCTATGCTCTAGAGAGTTCTTTTTAAAATGATTTCAAGGCTTTGAGGTTGTTCTTGAGATTTTCATGGACTAGTGAGGCTAAGCGAGTGTGATTGATAAGAGTTCCTAGTTAATAGTTAGCAATAAGAATAGTCTACACTCAACATCTCATTATTGAGACTCCGAAAGCTATATCCCTCCTACTTTAAGGCCCAAAAGGGCAGCACAATATAGCAAGGAGTTTGCCTCTGCACAAAAGCTAAAAAGCTCAGGCAAAATAACTAAGTCAACACCTAGAAGTAGGTAACATAATTCCATCGCTATATGACATAAGATCTTTGAAGAGACATAATTTAATACTCTTAAATCTTTAGATTGAATCTTGGAAATGGAGCATGAAAGTTCTAGACCAGATAAGCAAGTTTGATATATATCCCTTTGACCAAAAGTGGGGTGGCTCTTTGCATAGAAGTCAAGCTTTGCTGAGGAATGATCATGGCTGGCACTCACTATCACCCAAGTTGTGCCTGATAAGAATGATTCACCACCACTTTTAAGGAACAATATTTCTCTATGCATGTATCTTTTCCAGAATCCACATAGTCATCACTAACAGGCTCAGTAGAATGAGAGACTAGGAAAGTTCTATTGGCATATGTCGATAATACTAGAGTGACCTTACTCTCTACCCATTCTATTGGCAGTTTAATTTCTACTGGTGGAGGTGGAGTGTGAATAGGCTTAGATGTTCTTACTTTTCCCATATCAAAGTCAACTGAAAGAGGGCTTTGAGTATTCCTTTTGGTCCTTATACAAATAAGTGAAATCTCTCAGTGATGCTTTCTACTACTATCTCATTTTCCTGATGATTCCTTAGACACATGAGCTATATGTTAAGGGGAATGCAAGGGTTGTGCTAGTCTGGCTTTCCCGAGCCTATGACTATATATGTGGAATCCCAGCTCTAAAAAGGATTAGAAGGTGTGATGACCCTATAGTAGTCATAGGTGGTTGACTCCTATGTTAACCTCTTGTGGAGCCATATAAAAACAAGATCTAATCTCCAGTAATAGAAGCAAACTTTGAACAAATAGATCAAAACTCCAAAGAATGAGTGTCTATTATATAAAGTATTTGTGGTAGTCTGTATATAAGTGTAGCTTGAGTAAAGCCGTACTATCTGGCTACCATGCTGGGATTATGTCCCACCAAATTCATAAACTCAAGATTGTTATATCAAAGCCAGGAAAGTCTTAACCCAATGAAGTATTTTGCAATACACCAATGCCCTAACTTTAATGATAGTAAGGGCATGCCTCTATTAGCAACAAAATCTATGAATTTCTAACCCGGACTCTAATCAATCAAGCTATAGAGAGATGATCTATGACTAATCTAAAATTGATCCATCATGCAAGTTGGAGAAAATATAAATGTCTAGATTTTATTTATATATAAAGCAATTGACACCTTACTTAGCTACATTTTTAGTAGAAAGTGCTGTTATTTAAAGTAAAGAAGTGTTTTAGGACAGTTGAAGTCTCCAAAAATATGTTCATAAATCTATCCATATATGTAATGCCAGGGAGCCTTCACATCATAGCGACATGAGTTATATATGACACCCACTTTGCCTAATCCATGATATAGGTAGACTAATGTTTTAGGTGTTAGTGTGATCCTCTTACAACAGGCAAGCAAACTAGCTATCAAGAGAGTAGAAGTGCAAAAAATTCTATTGAGAGCTAGGAATATAAAGTAGCAGCACCATGTGGCAATGAAGGCCACTAAGGATAGCTCCTCGTTGATGTCTCATGCTAAAACAAGTCGAGAATTGGCTCTTCCTTCAAGCACAAATCTATAAATGATGGTGGGTCCAATATATGTAGCCACTGACAGCTAATAGAGGTGTCTAAAACACTAACTTTGGGTCCCAATCCTCTTCTTCATGATGTTGTATATAGCAGCCCAAAAGTCAGATTATGCCTACTTAAGGAGTATACTCTACAACTACCTGAAGTACATCCTAATCCCCAAAGCTAAGGTGATCTATGACTCACTCTAGAGAGACATCATGACTATGTCTTAGCTTTAAATTAATCACCTAATTAGTAGGATCATACTCTGATGGGAGCTATGAATCAAAGAGTGAAATGTGAGATGATTGAGCAAATGAATCCTGATAAATGTCTTTGCCTATCAATAGATCTTGATACCATAATAAATGATCTTACAGTCTGGCTGAATAGTGTGGATCATAAGCTTCAATAGTGGCCCATATTTGCATCTCAGTGGGCTCAGTAGAAGGCATATCATCTGACCTTTTTCACATAATATTATAGCAAATTTGAAAAATGGAATCATATAAATTTTAAAGACATTATCAAAAGGTAATAACATCCAAATCTGCTAGTGAGTTGTGCTTGTGAGCTTTTCTTTAGTCTTTTAGACTTTTGTAAAAACATTGTTTTACATATTATTTTCAATCCTTTTTGGACTTGATAGATTTGTATTTAGATTCAGTTCATTTTTAACGTGTTGAATCAGGATTTATATTTAAACCTAGCTTTTTTGGGCATGTTGGGTGTGTTTAAACATAGATTCAATATTTTTGGATATATTGAATCTATTTTTGGATTTAGATTTGGTTCCATTGGACATGATAGATATAGCTTTAGGTTTATATATAGTTTCTTTGGACATGATAGATCTAAATTTAGGTTTAGATTTAGTCCCTTTGGACATGATAGATCTACAGACAGATTTAGATCTGGCCACTTTAGACATGATAGATCTAAATTTTGGTTTATATCCAGTCCTTTTCAACATGATAGATCTAAATTTAGATTTAGATCCAATTTTTTTGGATATGATGAATCTAAATTTAGGTTTAGATATGGTCCCTTTGTACATGACATATCTAAATTTAAGTTTAGATCCGGCCCCTCTAGACATGATAGATATAATTTAAGTTTTGATTTAACACCTTTAGACATGATAGATCTAAATTTAGGTTAGATATGATCCCTTTGGACATGATAAATCTAAGTTCAGGTTTAGATTCAACCAGTTTAGACATGATAGATCTAATTTAGGTTTAGATTTAGCCCATTTGGACATGATAGATCTAAATTCAAGTTTAGATCTGGTCCTTTTGGACATAATAGATATAAGTTAAAGTTTAGAACTAATCCTTTGGATATGATAAATCTAAATTAGGTTTAGATTTGATTCATTTAGACATGATATATTTAAGATCCCTTTGATTGGATGGTGTTTCTCATCTTTGATTTACAATAAATATAAAATTGCCCTCTATTGATATGGGAATTTCCCTTTGGGATGGATGTATTCTTTTTAATCTCAAATGTTTATAATATTTTTATCATTTTGGCCGATCATTTTATAGTTAATTTTGACTCTTGCATTTATAAGGTATAACATCTTTAATAGCTTTGCATAATATCTTTTGAGATATTATCCATTTATAGGGGCATAGGCATCACAGCTTTTGTATCGATGAGTTGATGAGCTCTCCCTTCATATACTTTTTTGATAATGTAAGGTTCTTTCTAATTTGGGTCAAACTTTCTACCAATCCAGTGATGCGGAATGATAGGCCTTTTGTGTACTAGCACTATTTCACCTATTTTAAAGCTTCTTAGATGAACCATACGATCATGAGATCAGGTCATCCTTGCTCTATATATTTCTAAGTTTAGTTAAGCCAGTAGACAAACTTCATCTAGAGTTTCAAACTCTTCGAGTTGAACTCAAACATTCTCCTCCATGGTAAGTTTGTTTTGGACTGTAATATGGAGTGAAGGCAATTCTACTTTAAGAAGAAGTATGGCTTCTTCCCCAAAGACCAACGAGTATGGTGTTGCATTTGTGGCTATTTTTTATGTGGTGTGATATGCCCACAAGGACTTCATTAACTTATCATGCCATTCACTTTTATTCCTAGAGAGAATTTTTTTGAGGAGTTTGACAAATGTTTTTATGAATGCCTTTGCGAGAACATTGACTTTTGGATTATATATTGATGAATGTTACCAATCTATCTTATAGTTCTCAATGAAATAATATATTTTCATATTCTTGATTGTAGTATTGTTATCCAATATGATTCATCAAGGTGCCCAAAATCAGTAAACAATATGGTTTTGAAAGAATTTCATTACCATATTGGCTTTAACTTCTCTCAGGGGATTTGTGTCTACCAATTTTGAGAAGTAATTAGAGGCATCCAATATGAAGTGATGTCCTCTAGATGATAGAGGGTTTATTAGATGAATTATATCAGTTTCCCAACTCTCAAATGGCCATGATGCCACTATTGGATGTAAGGCACTAGGAGGTCGATGTAAAGTGTTTATGTATATTTGACACTGATGACATCTTTAAGCATGCTCAATGTAGTCTTGAACCATACTAGGCCAGTAATATTGAATTCATTTGATTTTAATTTTTATCTTTGGACTAGAGTAGTTTGTACTACACACTTCATGAATTACAGTCATTACCATTTTTGCTTTCTTTGGTCCTAGACATCGCAACCACATTTGATCAAATGAGCAGCGATGTAATGTATCATTAACAAGAGCATATTATAATTCTATTTATGAAATTTGATGAGCTTTTAACTTATCTTTTGGTAAGCCGCCACTTCTAAGATAAGTGATGAATAGCTCTCATTAATCATTTTCTTCATTTATTGTCAAAATCTTGTGATTTTGTTTAGCTTTAAAATCTTGAAGAGGGGTTGGTTCCAATGTTAGCCTACTTTGGACTATTATTATTGGATCTCCTTTAGGGTCCATCATTTCTTTATCTAATTTGGCTAATGTGTTAGCCTTATTATTTTCCTGATGTGGCACCATTTTAATTATTATTTCAAAGATTAATTTCAGGAGCTCTAAAATGTGTCTACAATAAAGCACCAATTTGAGTTTATTTATATTAAAGGTCCCTATTATTTGCAAGATTATGAGTTGAAAATCTCTATAAATATGAAGTTTCTTAATTTCCATATTAACTTCTAGTTCTAGGCTCGCAATTTACGCTTCATATTCAGCTTTATTATTGGTTTGAGGTTGAGTCAAGTTATATGAATATCATAGTATGCCACATTGAGGTGTCACAAAAATCAAACCAATTCCAACCTATACTACGGGTAATCATGATAATTTGTTTGTTATTACTGATGAAGCTCCATCAAAGTATAACTCTCATTCTAATGATTGTTGGGGGTTCTTCTACATCAAATATTTGCTTTTCAGGCAATTCATCATTGAGTGGAGAATCTACTAATAAAAGATGGGTAGCTAGAAAGTTAGCCAGAGTTTGCCCTTTTATCGCTTTTTATGGGGAATATGTTATGTCAAGTTGGAGTAATAAGACTGTCTATTTTGCTAAGAAACTTATTAAGGTAGACCAAGTCATCAGGAACTTGAGAGGATAAACTTTGGATATAAATTTATCTTATGTGACAATATGTAGTGACGTAAATTCTGAGTAACAAATATCAACACCAAACTTTGCTTCTTAATAAGAGAAAATCTTATTTCACCTCCTATTAAATGTCGACTTATATAGTAAAGGGCATTTTCTTTACCATCTTCATTATTTTGAGCTAACAAAGCTCCAAGTGATTTCTTTAATATTGTTGTATATAATATCAATAGTTTTCCTATTATTGGTGATGCCAAAATTGAGGGATGCACTAAATATTATTTTAGGCTATCAAATGCTTCTTGATAAATACCATCCCATATAGAAGGTGCATTCTTTTCATTAATCGAGTGAAAGGTTGACCTCTCCTTGATAGAATGAACCTCTTGATATAAGCTAACTTGCTTTATTGTGTACATAGTTGTTCCAAGGTCTTAAGTGATGGCATCTCTATTTTTTACTTTGATTTTAGGGGATCAATTTCAATTCATCTATGGTGCACAATAAAGCCTATAAATTTTTTAGAAGTCATGCTAAAAGCACATTTTAAAAGATTCATCTTTAAGCTGAAACATAATATTATATATAATACAACTCTTAAATGGCTTATGTGCTCAACTTGGGCTTTGCACTTTACAACCAAATCATCAATGTAGCATTCTACATACTTATATATCGATCATCAAACATGCAGGTTGTTGCCCTTTGGTATGTAGTACTGGCACTTTTCAAACCAAATGACATTAACTTGTAAAAATTAATGTCAATCGATGTATAGAAGGATGCATGTTTTCATCCTTGATTTTAATTTGGTTGCAACCTAATGAACCATCCATGAAGGAGAACATTCATAGTTTGATATATTGTCTACCATAAGTTTTGCATTGGGTAAGGAGAAGGCATATTTTGGACATGCATTATTTGGGTCTCTAAAGTCAATGCAGACATAAATTTACCCATTTTTCTTCACTATTAGGATAATATTAGTGATCCCATCAATATACTTTTTTTCATAGATGAATCCTGCTTCAATTAGCTTTTTAGTTTCAATGATTACTTGCTCTGCAATTTCCATTCACATTTTCCTTGATGCTTGTTTAATAGGTGGCACATCAGACTTAATGGCTAGTTTATATACCACCACGTCTGGCAATAAGCTCAACATTTCATTGTAATTTCATGTAAAATAGTCTTTGTATTCACAAAGTAGTGCTTTTAACTCTAATAATTTGATGTGATGTTGGCACCAACAAAGGTTGGCCTAGGTTCTTCTTTAGTTCCCAAGTTAATTTCCTGAAGTTTATCAATAGTAGCTTGATTACCTTCTTTAGTTTCTTTTGGGGCTTCTTTGAGATCAATTATTAATTCATTTTTAGGTATATCCTCATTTTCATGTGAAACATTTCTTTGTTCATTTGTATCTTTAAGAGAAACTTCTTCCTTTTTGGATACGACATACTATGAGCTAGCTGAAGGCGATGCTGAAGTAGTTTATCCTAACCCTCATGTGGTTAACTTCTCATATCTTATGGAAATTTGGGTATTATCCCCTTGCTAGAGCTTAAACAATCGAGCTTAAATATTTGATTATATAGGCTAAATGTTATCTTTAATTAGCTTCTTCAAAGCTTATGAGAAGTATTGATGAATTATTATCGAAATATCTTCTTCCTCAAAATCATCCTCTTCAAACAACATTTATATGGGATGTGTGGTTCCCTCTTCTGTCCTTTAGAAAAGGTTCCCACATTCATTGTAGCATGTTTTAGGAGTGACATAAAGATCTCTCTAAAAAAATACTTTTGAGGATGCCTTCCACCATATTTGTTGAGATAGGTAGGATAATATTTTTCATAAGATAGATTGATATATATTTAACCAGATTTCCCCTAACATCATGTTAGGGTTTTTTTAGATCTAGGTTCTACTTCTTATGGATGCAAACCTCTATAGTTAATTATCTCTCTTACTATAGTAAGAGAGCACTCTTGAATTAGGTTAGAAATAGACATATCTATCTGATATGCATTTGGTGTCTTAGAGGTGTGTGTGGCATTGATGACCGTCAAGTAGAATTTTTATTGCAAATAAAGAGATTGGACTTATATCCCATCAAAATGGTAGAATATAACTTAAATATTCGCATAACGAAAATCATAGTCCCTAGTCTACTTAGTCGGGAAAATTATTCCTGGTCAAAGAATCCTTGTTAGCAGCCATGGGTTGCAGCATCCAAGGTGATCTTTTTGACTTGGGGTGGTATTTATATAAGGGGAAAAATTTAAATTAACTTTATCTAATAGAACACTTCTTTACTTATTAAATATATTCCATGATTCATAGCTCAAGGAACAAAGCCATTAAAGAACATATGGGCTATTATCGTGATTGAAATATAGTAGAGCTGTATATATACCAAGCCATCTGATCAGAGGGTTTTGTTCATATCCATGTTTCATGTGATGTCGTTAAGTGGAAAAACTATGCAAATAGAGGACATAGACCATGTCTTTACTAGTATGAGATTATTTTGGTATGAACATAAATATATTTATTTGACATGAGCTCTTTCATGAGAAAAGTTGACAAAAATGATGGATGATTATTAGTTTTAAGTTATATTGAATGATGAACTTCATTCAATTTATACATATCCCCTCTGGATGAATTTTATAATTGGCATAACCATCATTAGAGAATAATTAGGTTTTATTAACTCAGACTCAGTCATAAGACCTAACTAGGGAATTAACTCATGAAGCATCCTCATGTAGAAAATTTAAGAAATTTTTATTATGCTAGGGCCCATGCGGATACTTCATCTTGTGTTATGCTCAACACCTAGGTGCTTAGCATATGGCGCCTAGGCATTATAATTATTAGTCATGTTGGTTGTTTGAACGACACCTCGACACTAGTCATGTAGCGCCACAGTGTCGATCAAAAGTTAGTTTTGGATAAGTGACAGGAATTTAGGCACTTTAAGGGCGTGGGAAAAATGTTTTTGTTAACCTCATATAAATATGAGGTTAATAACATTCTAAAATTAGTAATTAGAATGTCCTACTTTTAAATAGGAATCTTCTAATTCAATGCATAGGACACTATACTTAATGACCTAGTGCACCCTCCTTGGGTTTGATCTAACTAATAAGCTTAAGTGGATTCAACCCAAATTCCAAATATAGATTAAATCAAATCAAATCTAAATAAACCAAACTAAAATCAAATTAAAAGAAATGAACAAATCAAAAACTAAATCAAAGTTAAATCTAGCCAATCCATTTGGCATAGGTTTGACTTAGGTGGGTCCCACCAAGTCGAAGCTTAGCCCACCAATAATTTGATCGAATTAAATCAATCCAAATGTTTCAAATGATCAAATATACATGTTTGAATATAAATATTAAGAAATTTAAATTCATTTAGGTCTTAATTGGGTTCATTAGATCACTTAGTCTAAATAACCCTAATGGGTCCTATTGGGTTAAAACCCAAATCAAATCAAAATCAACTCAATTTTAATGCTAAAAATCATTTGGAAATAATAATTAAACACAATCCAACTCATCATTGGGTCTAATTTGATCAAATTGATCATTTGACCTAAATGAAACCCAAGTTTTACCCATTAAGCCCAATTTGGGTCAAATGGGTTCAAATTGAAATCTACATAAAATTAAATGAAATCAATCACTCCAAATCATCTCACACATGTGATCAAGCATTATTGGAGTCCAAACCCAATCTAGTTGAGTCAAATTGGTCAATTGAACTAAATTAGAATCAAACTTAACCCATTTAGGTCTAAATGGGCTGAAATGAAATGAAACTCAAAATTAATTCAAATTTAAATGAATAAATCGAATTCAAACTCATTCAATCATCAATTAATGATGATTAAATTCAAAATTACAAGAATTAAATTAAACGCAAACACTTTGAATCCAAAAACTTGGTTTGGATTCAAATTTCCAATCCAAGTCAAATGGGTTTAGACTTGGCCTCAAATTCTTCTTGAGTTTGAGTTGGACTGCCATATGTTAGTCTAAGGACTTTGGTGGTGATGCCATAAATAACAAAAATAAAAAGGACTAGAATTACAAGAGGAAAAGCTTGATAATCCATGAAATAGAAGACAAATATCATTTCCCTTCTTTTGTATTGCTCATTCCACCTCTTAGTTTGAAGAGGATTGGATTTATGCCAATCAATTGAAGGCCACCAAGAGAAAAATAAGAAGAACTTGGCCTTCTCCAAGGAGAAGCAAAGGAGAAGCCAAGAAAAAAAAGAAAAAAAGGATCCCTGGCTCGGCCAAGAAATGAAGTAGGGTAGATGTCTTCCTCCATTCCATCTGATCATCCAAACTTGCTCACATGGCGAAGGGGGATTGAATCCACCCCTTGGCAGGCTTTACCATTGCTGTTGGCTAGAATCTATCCATCTAGAATGCTAAAGAAGTAGCTTTAAGCCAAGCATGGAAAGAGGGGAGGGAGGGAAAATTCCCTCCCTCTATTCATCCCAGTTTGTTCACCAAGGAAGAAGATGAAGAAATAGAACCTTCCGCAGACTCCTCACCACTGACACACTAAAAACTAATAGAATATGAGCCCCTTTAATGATGAAATGCAATGGGGACTCTCCCACATCAAATTGAAGATTCCAATATGTTCTAGAGGCCAAGGTAACCTCAAATGAATCCCCACCTCATCCCCTCACTGCCGGCGAGCTAAATAATGTCTAAGGCCAATGGAAATTTGATCTGACTTTGGTTTAGGGAGTGATCCATGGGTGAAGCAAGCTGCTAAATTGCATACATACCTTTGTCACATTGAACCAAAGCTAATGGAGTCGATCCCATTGCCTATGATCACCAGAATTGAGGTACGCTTCACCACCATCCCTCTAAGCCTTTGATTTTAGCACTTTCGAAAGAAAATTGATCCCCAAGTGGATCAAACCTCATGGATGGGTTATAAATTGATCACTGATCATTTTATAATCAAAATCTTATCAAAATTTGCTGCTGATCGCCAGAATTTTGGCAAAAATTATTTATGGGATATAATTTTCACCGTCCAATTCTTCTATTTGGAATGGACAGCTGTGATTTAGTTGGACGATCTGATTTATCGCTTAAGGAAATCAATGAACAAATCAGAACCATCTGATCTATGATCGGATGGATGAGATTCATCTCGCTTGGCATCACTTTTGACGCAGATGACATAGGGGATCCATGTGGCCAAATCCCAGTTTTCCACGTGGCGACGGTGCCACGCAGGCTATCGCGTTAGCTCGCAGTTATAAAATGAATAAACCTCTTAAAATTAATTAAATATCAGAGAAAATTTAAAAATTAATAGAAAAATTAAAAATTAATAGAAAATTAAATACAAATATAAAAATTGCAGACTTGAGCTCTTTTGATTCATCTTGGTGATAGGAATTCATTATAATTAAAATCCCTAATTAATTTTTGGGTATTTTAACCTTAATTTAACTTTGAATGAAATCAATTAAACTTTAATTAATTAGAAACTATTAATTAATTTCGAATGAAACTTTGGGGAACTAAAATTGAAGTTAAAACACAACCTACAATAAATTTTCATGAATTATTGTAATGCAATTAATGAAATATGAAATTTCAAATCCTAAACGTCAATTTTAATTAAATAAATTAATATAAACTGAATTAACTCATGAAAATGAATTAAATAACCTTAAACCAACTTAACAAACCTTAATGAACATAAAAACACAAATGAAAGTCATTCAAACTAAATAAATCATAAAATGACTTAATTAGGTAATTAATTGAATTAAATAATTCAAATAATTAACTAGAAATTAATTAAATTACAATAAATCAACAAAATGTCAAAAAATTATGAATGAATACTCTTTGAAAACATCTTTCAAAGGGGAATCAATGAAAAATGAAATCCTTAAAAGACCTTCACTAAATTAGTCTTTATTTGTCTTTTAATAAAATAATTAAAATTTTTATTACACCCTAATTTTGAACTTAATCAAGGTGCAACTTTGGAAACATGAAATTGGCATGGAAGCCCACTTGCCATAAAAATTTCAAACCTAATTGACCTTTGGATTGGGAATTGTTGAGTTTCCAAATTCTTAAGTCAATATGAATCAAATAATAAATAAAAAAAATTATGAATTCATAAAATCATAAAATAATTTGAAATAATCTACCTCAACATTAGAAACTCTTAGAATGGTTCTCCAACATCCTAAATCAAATAACTTATTCATTTTCATGCTTAAGGGTTAATGAAATCAATAATGCATGTTAAGCTTAATTAAACCTTAACCTAATAAAATCATAATTAAAACACTTAATGAAATTTAAATACACAATCAACCTTGAATTCAACCTTTAACCTAAGTGCCATAGGTTAACATTAAATAAACCAAATGAAATGAATATAATTCAACAAACTTAAACCAAAGCATAAATTCAAACCAAATGAAACAAATGAAATAATTAAATCAAACTAAATCAAATTGAAAATTAAACCAAGACCAAAAGAAATGAAATGAAGAATCAAATTTCCAAAGAAAAGAATTAATCCAAAAATTAAAATTGAAATCATATCCAAACCATCTAAATGAAACTAAAAGGATTAATTAAGATACTTAATGATCTTAGTTAGACCTTTGGGATGAATCTTCCTCTAAGGATGACAGTTTCATTCCACTAAGGGTTAAGATGTTGAATGGAGTGGGTTCCACCCACAAATGGAATCCATTCTACTATTCATTCTTGAAAACCTCTTTAATCAAATATAGGTGAAATGAAAATAAAAATAAATCTTTAAATCATTTGAATTGAAACCACCTAAAGGTAAAATTCAAACAAACTCAAACTCTAAGTTGAAACTTGAACTAAAGAGGCTTAGCAAAGTCTTGTTACATAAGCCTATTTACTTCACACACTAGATCATTAGGTCATAGACCCTAGACTTAGGTTAGGCCATTCTGTGATTCTTTATTACTCCCTGTGACGTGTTGTGATATGGCATGCTTCACATGTCTTAGTGGTGAACTATTTCAGACTGCATATTTAGGATTGTTTGCCCGTTAGACTGGATAATAGGATGTCTTCTTAGATCTAACATTATTCTCTGCAAGGGGCTATGCTAGAAAGAACTAATATCATAAATAAAATTAAAAATGCTATTTTCTTACAAGTATGCTTAAGTTCTAAGCATAGCCCATAGGATAGGTGAGATTGGCAAGCAACTAATGCTAAGAATGTATATTTATGAAATATAATTACTACGTGATAATTGTATTTTGCTAACATTCAATTTATAGATCTTAGGACTAATTTTGAAATCAAAATGTAAAATTAATTATAAACTAATTAGGTTTTAAAATCATGTAATCATATAGCTCCAATCCTTAAATTTGGCAACTTCTCCCATTGCACATAAGGGGCATCTGATCTATGATGAAGACCTCCTTCTTAGGGAAGCTTGCCTTCAATTATTGATTTGGCCCATAACCATTTCTAGTTGCATGACATTAGGAATAAAAATGCATACCCAAGACCTCAAATGAATTCTAAATCCAAACACTTAAAAATCTAAGAAAATATGCATTAGTTAGATGCATTTCATACTCGACATTATCTTAGGGATAAGGGAGTGAGTCTAGGATCGTTTGATTCCTTTCCTAAAATATAATAGCCTAGCCATCTTGAATTCATGAGACTTAACATCATGAATTTAAAATGTGCTTAGGTGGTGTTAGCTGGCAGCCTCTCTAGGCGGGTTGTAAGTCTAGAATAGTCTAGGATAGGTTAAGTCCCTCAAGTGAGAGGCATAGCCAAAAATTTTCAAAATAAAATGGGTTGAGCAGCTGACATGTGTTAAAAGTACTTGTAGATCAAGTTTTGAAGCATCCTTCTCAAGTGTATTTCTTCGACCCTAGGCATTTCTGTAGTCTTGTGCTGCTAGAATATAAGTCCTAGACTTCTAAGAAAATTTCAACACTAAATATAAAATTAAAATTCCAAAACTTAAATCATAATGATAGGATAGTTAAAATGTCTACTGGGCATTTTAGAATCAATATGCATTTCCAACCTCACCCTGTTTGTCTTATAAAAGAACTCTCTTCAATTTGGATCAATCCTAATTGAAAATTCTGAAAAATTAATCCTTTGTAAACCAACTTAGAAATCTTTAGAAATATCAACTTATTTCTTCAATTGAGAGTATTCTTAGGAAGAGCGCTTTCATGACATGTTATTAATTATAGGGGTTTGCTTTTGTAGAGAACCATGAACCTAGTTTAAAATAAATCATATATAACCTTCCATATAGTTCAAGGGAAAATTTTTTGTTTCATGAAAGACCCATTAGCCTTAGGATCCTTTTATTAAATGACCGGATCCATTATAGGATAACATATTTATATTTTGAGATAATATGTTTATTTCTTAATGATGCATCTGATCATCCAAATGAGAAATTCCTAAACTCTATGTGGTGTCATAAATTTTTCCCATAGTTTTTACAAATGCCTTGGCACTACATCAATGTAGCATGTTTATTTAGTTTGAAATTTAATGGTAATGAATGCTTTATTTGACTACCACAGTAATTGACTTGACTAGCTGCCCAGCTCCTCGATGCTGCATGTGAGTGCCACAATGGTAGACCACTACTCCCAAACCCAAGAGATAAGTGCCTCAAAGTTATTATTACAACATCGTGGCACTAGGCCTGGTTTATAAATAGATCCACTAGGCTTTGAAAATTCTCATTCTACATTCCTTATAGCTTTCCTTAGAGTTTTCTCTCTTCCTCTCATTCTCTCAGCTCTTCTCCATTATGAAGAACGTAACCATGCCACTCAAGAGGGTCATTGGCAAGAGGAGAGCCACCTCCTTAGGAGAAGCTAATTGATTTGTTAGCTCTATAATAGAGGAATGAAATCAATATGGTCTCACCCACAAGCATATCATCCAGGAGAGAAGCTCCCACAACCCGGGTGGAAAAGTGGAGAGCATAATTATTGGTCACAGTTGGGAAAATCTAGCCTATGAGAGCAGCTCCAATGTAATCTTTGTGGTGCAAGTAATCTTCATAAACCCATACGAGCACCAGGACAATCATGCATTCATTTGGGGGAAACTATTAAGCTTTAGTAGTACTGCCATTAATGCATATTATGAGTTGCCAATTATGGCATATGACTAATATCTTTCTTATTTAAATGATCACCTAGATTTCGATGAGGTTCTTAGTTCTCTCACTAGCTATAATGCCAACATTCAGTGATAATAGTGGGAGGAAAGGATCATCAACTTTTCTATTGTTTGTCTAATTGTTGAGTCTAAGGCTTGGCACTATTTTATTTCTACCATGCTGATGCCCACTGAAAATATCAGTGAGATGACAAAGAATTGTGCCTTTTTGAATTTCATATTTCAAAAGGGGCTTTATAATAAATAAAGAAAAGATAATTTAAAATTTATTTATAAGATTCTTAGGAGAAGTACTATAGTAGGTTATGGTTATCCATCCCTCATTTACAGTTTATGCATTATGGTGGGTGCATTGTGGGGCTTGATGAAGAAGTTTTCATTCAGAAGGCTCCTCTAATGAAGAGGCTTATTGGGGTGTTTAGAAGTGAGAGAAAGCTCACGTACCCCATGAACTCAATCCCAAACTACTAAATCCTTAAACGAGCAAGTCTCAGACTTAAGGAAAGAAGTGGGTGAGAGTTGCCACAAGCAGAAGCTTTTAGAAAGAAATTTTACGATCACATGGATCAACAACAAAAGCAATTTTCATATATGGCCCAGTTTAATATGAAAATGGTCTATATTTTTGAAGTTGTGGGCTTGGCGATTCAAGTCAGCTTTCTTTTCTTGTGGCACCTAAATATTCCCTTTTTGTAGCTACCATAGAGATGTTGGAGGAATAGGAGGAGGGGGATGATTATGACAACTAGTTTTCCCCTTTTCTCATTGATTTTGTATTTTCCTCTTTCTTTTGTACCATTTATATTACCCTCTCTTTTTTATATTAATAAATACATCTTTTCTTTCATGTATTTATGTATTACTATGCATATGTGTTGTCATTTATCATTTGAGAAGATCCAGGATTAAGATATTGAAATCTTCTTACTTTAAAAAATGACATTAGAGAGCACAATGGTTGTAGCGCTTAGGCGCTTCTCTTCTACAGGACTTAGGCTTAAGGGTCAAGAGTGCAGTGCCTTGGTGCTTGATATTTAACACCGTGATGCCTATAGATAGCCATTTTTGTTCATTTTATCTAAGAGGATGGTGCTTCAATGCTCGATATTCAGCATCATAATGCTTTGCATAGAGATATTTTGTTCATTCTACCCAAGATGATGGTGCCTCGATGCTTGATGTGTAGCGATACAGTGCCCTCTTATGAACAAGACTCAAGCACATAGTTTCTAAGTTTAATATCCAAGATGTTTAATAAAAACATTAAATTATTCTAATGCCTCGACACTTACAAGATAGCACCGAGGCAATGATAGATTTTTGACACGAACAATCCCGAGAGCATGTCACCTCACCATTATGACCACAGTGCTGAGGCACTATTCACTTAGTGCATAAAATTAAAAATTTTGGTAGAATAACACCTTAGCAATGCTAGGATTTTACATGTTTAGTGTAAAGCACTCTTCTCCCTTATTTTATATCTAAGATCAACAGGGGGAGGGGTTTTGTTTCACACTGAAACTAAGTTCAATGGTGGAAGGCATGGTGCCTCAGTGCTGACGTAATAACATTGTGGCACTGTATTGAATGCAGGAAACTCAAAAGCATAGCCGTTAGGCCCCAAGTTTCTGGTGCTGCAATGCTATGGGGCAGAGCACAAAGACTTCATTTCCTGAGAGCATGGTGCCTCGATGCTAGACCTTGGCACCATAGCATTGTGAAACATGAATGTATATATTGAACAAAATTCTTGAGGAGGCTAGCAATTTTTTATAAAATTTTTAGCAGAGTAACATTTTAGTAATGCTAGGTTCCCGTATTTTAGTGCAATCCTCCCTAGTTCTAGATCTAAGATCAGCAGAGGTAAGTTTTCTTTTCTTCTTTTATTGGAACTAAGTTCAACAACAATGATCTTTTCTTCTAAACTATGAAATTTTAGAGATACATGGGAATTTTTTTACTCCAGATCTAAGATCGATGGAGATACACCGCTATTTCTCATTGGATCCAAGATCACTATTGGAAATTTGATCAAACTAGTTTTAAGTAATAAAAATTGAGTAAAACAAGAATTATTCTAGAATTTTTTTTTCTTGTAGGTGATGAGAGATTACTTTTGTGGCAGCGATGGGAGATTACTTTTGTGGTAGCGAGAGTCATTCCTACAAGGAGCACTGGTTCCCGGAAGCAAGAATGCACCAAAAACTTAAAGAGTGAGGGAAGTAGAAGTGGAGAGGAGAGGACAGAGGGGGGGGGGGGAGGGGAGTAGTTTTCCCCCCTATTTATAGAGGTTCCTCCACTTATGGAAAAGGTTTTTGCACCATAACTATTCCCCCCAGTCCCCTAGACAGTTGGTACTCATGGAGCGGGAATGATGATTTTTCTTTTTTTTTAAAGCTACAGATCATCATCATAGTGTCGTGGTGCTATCATGGCAGTACCACGGTGCCATGCCATCGATTCACCAACTAGATTAGCAATTATTCTTCTGGAAGGATTTCCATACTGCCTTGGTGCTAAGATGACACTATTAACATAAAAAAAACAAATGTGAAATAATTATGTTCTTCTATAACACTAAAATGACATTATTAACATTCAATAAACAATAGTTAGGATAATAAAATAAAAATAATGACTTCCAAATAATAAATGTGAAATAATTATGTTCTATTTGATTACAGTCTTCACTCATTCCTTAGATCCTATCAATAACTCTCAAATCAATTAATTTAATTTTGAAAACTCTCTATTTTCCAATTACACATAGACATGAGGGTCTAAGCACTAATTCTCACATCATTTTTATTAATATAATTTATTTCTTCTTGTATTTCCTTAAATTTTATTAGATATTACTTCTTCTACATTAATGAGTTCAATCATGAACATTAAAGTTATTTGTACCTCCTTATAAGGCTTGTCCTAACACATGTAGATAAGTCATATGGATGACTCAACTTATATCTCCAATCTCTTAGTATCCCCAAGCAACCTTTTTTTTTTCCAAGCCCAGATTTTCAATTTGAGACATGAAGTCATTATTATCTAAAAGTTTTCTAGAAAAAAAAGAAAGGAATGATAGATTCATCAAAACACAATAAGAAGAATTTATTCTTCCAATAAGATTCACTTATAAAAAATTGAAGAACTTTTTCTACTAAGAAAGATTACTTCTCAAATTTATCATAAAAAACTTCCAAACTATTTATCCTAATATTCAGCACAAAACATTTATATCCAAAAAATATGCTATACGAGTTTTAGATCATAAAAAGGAAGGACCTTTAGAATAGATAAAGGAATTTTTTTTCTACTAATGGTACCTAACTTGAATACTTCACAAGTTATGATGTCTCCATTAATGACCTTTTTTCTACTCTTAAGTTTGCTTCCCATCAAATGTCAAGCGCCCATTATCTAAGTAACACAAGCCTCCATTAGCCTTGAGTGAAGGTATGGCTATAAAAAAAATTTATGTTAGGGTTTTGGGAATCAAAACTTGCTTGGGTTGCTTACATTTTGAAATAAGAGTTGTAAGAAGTTTTTGGAGTTCATGCATATATTGGGTTAGAATGTGAATGATATATGCTTATATTAGTACTTTGACTAAACAGGCTATAAGAAAAGCAATGAACATTAGGAAAAAAAATGCATGATTTGTTTAGGTTTGAATTTTTTTTTTCCTAGTCAATATGTTCCTCTTGCAATTTGCAATTTGTTTTTCAAGTTTAAATTTGAACATTGAAGAAAGCCAATTTTTTTAGATAAGTCACATTTTTTTGACTTTTTGAATTATTGAATTTCTAATTATTCATAATTATTTTAAAATTTTATATGTTCATCTAGAAATGTTCTATGATTCTTTTTCAAAGATAAACTTTTTTTTCTTTAAAGTTAAATAATTTCTTTTCATGGATTTGAATGCATAATGTAGTTCCTCACAAAAAGTTTGAAAGTTCATCATAAGTGAGATTACTTGATTACTTACCTTTTCATCATGAAATTTACAAGAATCCCCATTTGTCATCAAATGGAGGTTTGTGGCTTATTTGACAGCTTCATCATAAGAGTTTGAATTTGCATTGACCTAGAAAGCATGTTGTGTTTTCAATTTTTGTTACCTTGCATCATTATTTTATTTTTATTTGTCCTTCTAATTGGTGTTCTTGAGTGAAGGACCCTCAAATTTAATAAGACTTAATTTCTTACTTTCATAGCAAATAAGATCAGTAACTATTGAGGAGTTTTAATTTTACCTTTTCCTTTCCTTTGATAAAATATCATTTTTTTTATTTAAGGAATTTTTTAAACTTCCTTGTTATGAATGCAACATCATCATCATTAGCGCTCCTTTTTCCTCACTACAGTCAGATGTATTTACTTTAAAATCAACCATCTTTACCTTTTTACTATCACTTAGGTCAGTATTTTTTTTGTAGGATTTTTTACTCATAAGTAATAATAGAGCTAAGTAGGTGACCAATAATAAAGTGAATAAATGGTATTGCATGCTTTTGTTCAGCAAGAGCTATGCACCCTTCAGTGCCAACTGTTCTTACCCCTTTCCATTGAGTAAGGTGACGGCTCATAAGATGAATGCTCAAGTGCTAGAGGTGCTGAGGAAGGTGACTGGAATGACTTTAAATATTGATCACTATCTCTACCATGGTTGTGTCACTAGTGTCTTCTATGGTAAGCACTTCACACTAACTTTTTTGATTGTTGATGTTATTTGTCTGACTTGCCTATTTTAATAGTCTTACTCACTCATAAGGTGATGAGAACACAACTTCTCCCACACTTGATCCTTTGATAATCTAATTTATTATGGATGATGAAAGTGAGGAGGGTGGTGACAAGCCATCCCACCCTTAAGCTAGGGAGGAGGTGAGACCAAGTAGTGCTCCACAGAAGTCTTAAAGAAAGTTGTGAGCTTGACTTCTCAAGGTCACTTGAAGAAGAGGAGCAAGATTTCTAAGGAGAAAGATAAATAAAAAAGAGAAGTAGGAGGAGGAGTATGTAGATAAAAACTTCACTCCTAATTTAACTTAGTTGACCAGCCAAACCTTCATGCTCAATTAGGACATCTACTATAAGGAACTTGAGAATCTTCTAGAGGACCTTCCAATCTGTTGACTGAAGACTGCTCAAGCAATGGCCCAGCAACTGACTTGGGAGTTTTGTAGAAAGTCCATCATCAATAGGAAGAGTCTATCCACAATGAAGGTGGAGCTAGCAGGTGTGCCCAAGCAACATGCCTCTTTTGATGCAAAGCTCATCGAGCTTTAGGATAAAGAGAAACAGCAGGAGAAGGAGGGAGTCGTGATGGAGATTACTCACCTCATTGATATGAAGGAGAGTTGGAAGGGGAGCACTCTAACCACATGGAGAAGTTTCAGAAGAATGAGGTCAAGTTCACAGGCTTTCTAAATTCTAAGGAGAACAAAGGAGTTGTTGCAGCTAAAGTTTAAGGAGGGTACTAACTTCATCACCACCAAGCTTGTAAAACATGGCCAGTTCAACCCCAATTTCTTTGACTTCTCTAACATAATCACCCTCTTTGACTTTGATGATGATGAGAGTAGCATGAACTAATCTTTCATTCTTTATTCTCTCCATATATATATATATATATATATATATATATATATATATATATTATTGCAAGTTGGGAAATGAGAAGTACTCTACGTAATCCCACACTCACTGACCTATAACTTTTGCTTTTATAAATGAAAAAGACATATTTTTTTGGCTAAGTACCTTCTATGTATTCCATTTGAGTTCTTGTAGTGTGCTCGCCATAATTTTGATAGTTTCTTTGGAACCAAGAAAAAAATATATAAGTGTTGATTGCAAGGCAAGTTCATTATTCTTCCATTGGCGATATGATCAGTATTTTCTTAGCTAGTTATCATGGTGAATTGGTTCTTTTACTTTGCCAACTCAATGAGTTGGTCTTTGTTTGAGTTAGCCTTACTTTTGAGTAACTTGCTGTGGTGAGTTGGCCATTATTGTTTTTCTTTATTTTTAGTCACCAACTTGGAGAGTTGGTTTTTCAGCCCACCAACTAAAAGTGTTGGTCTTTTTATCAATTTTCCAACATCACAAGGTGTTAATCATACACTTTTAGTTGCCAACATCATGGGGTGTTGGTCTTAGACTTTATTCATCAACTTGAGGAGTTAGTCTTTTATTAAGTTGTTGACCTCATGAGGTGTTAATCTTACACTGTAGACACCAACCTTGTGTGGTGTTAGTCTTACACTTTATTTGCTAATTAGGAGAGTTGTTCTTTTATCAAGTTGTCGACCTCATAGGTTATTTGTCATACACTTTAGTTTTAGAAAATAACATTATGTGAGTACTTTACAATTATAACTCAAGAATTACCTATCTGACTAAAATCTCCTTTGGCCAAGAATGGAGCTCCAAGTACTTGGATTTACTATTCGAGCTTTTTGTAGCTCATCAAGCAAGATCATTTATTTATGCGAAAAGTGGTGCACCATGTGTCATGAGTTATCATGCAACTCTCTGAGTGTTCCTTCATTTATAGATTATTTTGCTTGATTTCAATATTCTTGGGCCTAGAATGGCATGCCAAATACTCAGATTTTTTTTACTTAAGGATTTTTGTAGCTTACCGAGTGGGAGCTTTTTCTTAGACCAAAAATTGTGCACCAAGTATCCTGAGTAATCACACATTTCATCAAGTGTTTTCTTTTATGCTTTCCAAGAAATTCTTTAACTTCCAACTAGGAAATCATCCAAATAAGAAATTTTAATCTCAGTAGATGAATGTTCAATGAACATTAAGATAATAGATACATCGAACAAGACATTGATTGCCTTAAGGGTAAAATTTTAAGAATTTGGCATTCTGGGTACATGGTATGTATTTCCCTTCATGAGTTTGAAGTTGGTTAGTCTTAAAATAGACTTTCTTCTTGATAATTTAGTGGCCATCCCATGTATGGGTGAGTTTTCCTAAGATAGTTTGTTAAGTCACTACATCTATCTTTTATAGAACCAAGTCACTACTTTTAAAGTACCTTTCTTATATGGTGATTATAGTATCTTGTCATTCATCTTTTTATTTCTTCTTACCTTAATAAAACCTTTTTCTTTAATTTCTTGAGCATGTTGAGTGTCTTCCATATCTTTAGAGTTTGCCTTTCCCACTCATTAGAATTTTCTCTTAATTCTATAGTCACCAATACTCTTTGATTGTGGAGCTCATACTTTACTAGCAACTTGAACTCCATCCCATGTGATAGCAAGAAGGGTGTATGCCCAATCCTAGTAGTGGGAGTCATCCTGAGGGCCTAAAGCATGGCGGGTGTGTGCTAACATATCTAGGTTTAGCTCCTATAGATTTTCTTTTTGATAAATTAAGGATTTTTTAATGCTTTAACTTTCTTATTGATGTGTGGGTTATGTACTAAAGTTTACTTTAATTTTATTCCTTGAGACTTGTAGAAGTCTCTTAACTCTCAATCAGTAAATTATAAATAATTGTTTGTAATGATAGCCATAGGTAATCCATACTTACAAATGATGTTAGTCTTGATAAAGTTTATAACTACCTGGGAAATTACTTTAGCAAGCAGCTTTGTTTCAATCCACTTACTGAAATAATCGATCATGATTGGGATGAATCTTCTTTGTCCAGTAGCTATAAGTAAAGGACTACTAAAATGGTGAAGGGCCAGGGACTTTTAATAGGCTATGATGGCTACTATTAAAGAGGGGAAAATTTTGGCATGGCTTGCATCTTCTTGCAAATGTTTCTATATCCTTCCTTAATGTGGCCTAAAAACATCTCCGCCTTAAACTTTTGTGGGAAAGTGTTCTTGCTCCTGACTTGTTGTCACACTTGCCAAAGTAAATCTCTTCTAGTAGTTTTCTTTGGTCTATTTTTTGAATGCATCTCATGTTGAGAGTTATGTCACTGACCTTCATAATAACTCACCTCCAGTTAGTATGTATTAAGTGGCATTTATCTGGAATCTTCTCACATCTTTTATGGTTTCCTCTATCACCTAAGTTTGTAAGTATTTTGGATTAGATCAATCCAACTTGGTGAGTGCTCACTATTTATTTGCATTGATTTTTCTTCTTTAGTATTTGGCTTGGTGACCTGAATAGAAGAGTGTCCTTCAAGCCCACTTACTCTAAAAAGTAGGTTGGTGAGATGATTTTAGTAATTAGGTATCTACTAAATTTTGAAGTACTCTAGTCACCCGATCTTTATTTTGAATTTGAGTGAGCTATAACCTCGTAGTCCCTATTGACTTGTCTCACCACTAGTTGTGAGTCTGAAGAAGCTCTAAAGTGTAATTCCTTGAGCCCTTGGTGAATCTAAGTCTAGTGACTAAAGCTAAACATGGCCAATTGTGTCATGGTGATTCCATCTAGGCCCTATAGCACTATGTTGGTGCCCATGCTTTATTCTCTAGATGATCTATCTACATATAGTTGCCATAGTGCCTATTAATTAATTATGACTTCTTGTGAGCTACAAAAGTCAATAAGGAAGTTAGCGAGTGCTTGAGTTTTAATCATTGTTCAGGGTGAGTAAGATATATCAAATTAACTTAATTTTACTGACCATTTGAATAATCTCTAAAGTGATTAAGTTTGGAAAGTATAGACTTCAGTGTATTATCAGTGATGACTTGGATCACGTGTGTTTGGAAATATGACTGAAGTTGTTGCACCAAAATAATGAGAATGAGTGAGTGTTTTTTTTATTATTGGATAATTTAGCTCATCTCCTCTCAAAGGTTTATTGATGTAGTAAACAGGCCCTGACTTTCTACCCTCTTCCTTATTGAGTTATAACTAATAGAATATTCTCCAACACTTAGGTACAATACTAGGATTTATTTAACTTTTGGGCTTTGTAATAGATGTGGTGAGGCCAGTAGGTTCTTTAGGTCACAAAATGCCTTCATACACACTAGATTCCACTCAAACTTCTTAGCTCCCTTAAGAACTTTAAAAATTATCGAGCAACATTCTATGATTTAAAAGTGAATTGATTTAATTTGGCAACTTGCCCCATGGGTCACTGTACCTCCCAAGCTATTCTTAGCAATGACATCTCGATTATGGCTTTCACTTTGTCAAAGTTAACTTTTATCTCTTCAGGTGTAATGAGATATCCTAAAACTTTACTTGAACTGGCACTAAAAGAGCACTTTGGGTGGTTTAAATGCATGTTGTATTTCTTCATAGTGCGAAAGTCTCCATTTGGTCCTTGATATGTTGCATGGATGACTTGCTTATGATCAACAAATCGTTGATGTACACTTCCACATTCCTCCCATTTTGCCTTTATAAACACTTGACCCACCATCTTCTAGTAAGTCACCCCCATTTTTTGAGACCAAAGGGCATTATTCTATAATTATAATAAAAGATTTTTTTCTTGAGAATTAGCTAGAAGCATTTGAATTTGGTGATACCCAAAAATGGGTCAAGAAAACTCATCATGGAGTAATTCACTCTAAAGTCGAAGAGTGCATCTATTTGAGGAAGGGGATATCCATCTTTTGTAGAAGCAGAGTTTAAATTAGTGTAGTCAAGCACATCCTCCATTTCTCATTGGACTTCTATACCATGGCCATATTTGGTAACCTCTTAGAGTCTTAGAATTCTCTAATGAAGTCTGCTTCTAGTAATTTGGTGACTTCTTCTTTGATGGGTTGGAGGAGTGATGTTATAATTTTATTTTATTTTATTTATTTTATAGGCTAAGCATCTTTATGAACATTGAGGCGATGGCAAGTGGCATTGATGTAAATGACTGCATTTTGGCTGTGGTTTAGACAAATATGTAGATATCTTCTTAGATGGTTCAAATGAGGACTTCCCTATGCTCGAGGTTGAAAGTTGATATGATCCTAAGTACTCTCTTATGATTAAAGGAGGTTTACAATTTTTATATCTCCTCATACTTTTATTCCAGTATGTGTAATGTCCAATTTTATAACTTCATTCTCCTTTCTAAACTTGCCAATGCCTCTGAGGTAGCAAATTTTGGATTGATTTAGATTACCTCTAATAGTGTTTTCCTAACCTCTTGTTGGAAACTTTATAGCTACATAGAAAGTGGACACCACTAACCTGAATGTGTTGAGTAGTGGTCAGCCAAAAATAGCATTATAAATGGTTGGTGCTTCTAATATGACAAAGTCTGCCATCGCCATGTATTTCTTCTCATTCTCTCCCTAAGTTACGGGGAGAGGGACTTTTCCTTCTATTTCTCTCTTTTCACTTGAGAATTTGAATAATGGTCTTCTTATAGGGTGAGTATGGAACTTGCCAAACCTAATTTAACAAAAATTGATTTTAAGATAACATTGATCAAGCTCCCTGTGTCAATCAAGATACTTCTAATTTGATAGTTTGTGATCAACATCTTGACGATGATGCTGTCATTGTAGGGATTGCCCATGGAGGGTCTATCTCTTTTTAAGAAAGTCACAGTCACTATTATGGTGTGTGGCGCACATGCCATAGCCACTAAGTTGATGTCTCAAAATTATTATCATTTGAGATTTGCTCAACTTGAAGTTTCCATCTTCCACGAAGATAGGGGGTAATACTCTTGCAATATGGATTGTACATGTTAGGGTGATTTATTATCCATCTGAATGACTTCTTGGTCCTTTCTTCCAGTAAACTCTTTGAGCTTCCTAGCTTTTATTAACTCTTCAATCAGGCTTTTTAAATAGCAGCATTCCTTTGTGTTATGCCTTTGGTCTCTATGGTAAGCACAATTTATAGAGTGATCACAAACACCATCGAACTTCATTGGTGGAGGTCATTTGAAGAAATGTTTATTTTGGATGGCTTCTATTGACCTCATTTTTGGATGAGATTAACATCATTTCTAAACTACTAATTAGGACATCTAATCATAGATTAGGAGCCACTTGATTAGGCACTTAGGACACTATACATGGTGACCTAGTGCATCCTTCTAAGGTTTGACCTAACCTAATAGGATTGGGTAGACCCAAACCAAACTCAAATCCAAACTTAAAAATGATTGAAATTTGAATCCAATTAAGCTTAGATTAAAGTAATTTGGATGATTAACCCAATTATCCTCCTTAAGCTAAAAATCACCTAAATTTAAAGAAATTCTAACTAAATTAAAAAAAATGTAAACTAAACCAAATAATTTAAAAAAAACCATAAAATCATGACATGAACATAAATGGAGTTAAATCCAAATGAAATTCAAAGATGGTCAACCCTTTGACTTGGAGTTAACGTATGTGGGTTGCACCAAGTCAAAGGTCAACTCACCATAATTTAACCAAATAAAATTATTCCAAGGCTCCAAATGATGAAATGAACATGTCTAAACATGAATCCAAAGAAATTTAGTCCTAATAAGGTCTTAATTAGGATAATTAAATCATTTGATCTTGGAATTAATTAAATTAAAACCATTTGGGAATTATCTTAAAAAAATAATTTAACTAATTATAAGGTTTAATTTAATCAATATATTAATTTGACCTAATTAAACCCATGGTGACCTATTAAACCCAATTTGGTTAAAGTCAGTTTGAATTCAAATTCAACTTTAAATGAAACAAAATTGATGAACTAAAATCATCTCAAAAGTTTGAATAAACATTATTAAAGCCTGAACCTAAATCCAATCTATCAAATGAGATAATTCAAATCAACCTAAAAGAGAAGACATTCAAATGATTAAGTGTAATAATCTAAGTGCTTTTGAACCTAAACTCAAGAAGAATCACTATAAGTTTATATAGTTAAACATAACCTAATGAAAAGAGGGGTAGATGATGAGCATTTATTGCATTTAACCCAAACCTAAATTGAACTTAACTTAAGAAAAACCCGGAGAAGTTCAAGTGGACCAAATGTGAATGTTTGGGTTCAAACTTAAACTAATCTTATTGGGATCCACTTAGATTTAATTTGAGATGGTTGATAACCAAAATTTAAGGATTTAGAGTTAGTTAGTTATAGCACCCAAGAGTTGGGGCGGGGGGGTGAATTGGGTGTTAAAAATAATAAATTTACAAAAAAAGTAATTTTATTTTTTGAAGAGAACATAAATATTCAATAATAATGCTTTAGTAAATGAAGCAATAGAAAAAGCAATAACAAAAAAGTAAAGTGATGAAAAATAACGAAAGAAAACACAAGATTTTATGTGGTCCAACCAAACCCCAAAAACTGGCCTATGTCCACGCCTAGCCACCTAGGATAGGAATTGACTAAATCAAAGTTGAGATTACAACAAATCTCCCGCACTCTCCTTCATAGGCAAGTACAACCCAAGACATACTTTCCTTAACAGGAAAGCACAACCCAACATGTACTTTCCTTAATAGGCAAGTACAACCCAATAAAAAATCAAGACAAAGTAAAGAGAAAAATACAAGTCTAACTCTCAATTTTAAAATGTTTTTGCACTCACAACCCAATTATTTAATATTAAGTAATTTAATGAAAAAAGAGAAATAATTTTAATTTTTAAATGAAATTACAACAATGGAAACTTGCAATCAAATAATTATTTGAAAAGCAATTAAAATGATAACTAATGTTGCTTAAATATATTACTTATCACATAACAAATGCATAAACCAATTGAATACAAGTAATCAATAAGAAAAAAATAATTTATGCAAGATGTGATGTGGTTGGCCAAATGAAAAAAAAAGAGGTAATAAAATTTTAAACACAATCAAATTTAAGCAACCTATATGAATCTTTAAGCCGAAGGGATAAACATTGGATATTAAAATGGTTAAGCACTTAAGAAATTAATAAACTATTAAAAGACTCCAGCCAAATAAGAGAAAAAATATTCAATGATTAAGCACAAAATAAATTGATTTCCTCATGTTAGCTTTAGCTAAAAAAGAAATCAAATGATTATCAAGAAGGAAAAGTCCACACATATTGATCTTCTTATCTTTGCTCTTGGCTAAACAAAATCTAAGATTATGTCATGAATAAACACAATAAAATATACATAACCTTGTAAACTTTAGAGCCAAGAAGAAATAAAAGAAGTTAAAGAAGTTATCACTTTATAAAATAAACACCAAAGAGATGATGTTTTTAGCCAAGGATGGAATCACACCAAACCTTCACATTTTCCAATCAAAATTAAAGCCAAATAAATGTTCAATGAAAAGGTAAGAATGATGAGGAATTCTTGCACTTGTATCAGCATAAATATCCAAGAAATGATCTTGCAAGAATCTGCCAAGGGTGAGCAAAAGAGCAAGGAATTTTTTTTAACTTTTTGGAACCTTTTTCAAGTTGAAAAAAGAATCTTAAATAGATGATGGAGGAGTCTATGGTCGGCCATAAACTGATCCAAGGAGAGGGAAATTGATTTGGCATCAATTTAAATTTCAAAAATCAAAAGAGAGGGGATTGTCCAAAGAGATCTTCCATAGGCTCCTTTATAAATTTGTTGAAAACCAATATGGAATGTATGCTATGTGAATCATAGCCAAGGATGGAGCAGATCACATAGAATTTTCAGCCAAGAAAGTTTAGATATGAAGGAGGGAGTTATGAATAAAATATATCCATTAAAATCAACTTTAAAGAATTCGATAAAAGAGGTTTCCTAAAATAAAATATTCTTAAAATAATGCATGGACTAATTTTAAATCAAATCTAATTGTATTCTATACTTATTGAATGTTTAAATAACATCTAAATCTTAATAAATTTAAAGCATAGTGGTCGGCCTCCCTTAAACTTGCCAAAAATAAGTCAAATTGAAAAAAAATGAAAGGAATTATTTTGAAAAGGAGGGCTGATTTGAATTTAAATTTAAAATAATTTAAAATAAATTAATTAGGCTCTTAATAATATTAATTAATCATGCTTGGGATATTCAAAATATTCCATAAAAAATTGATTTGATTTAGCAAGTACATGTCATGCATAAATGAGTTTGAATTAAATAATAATTCAAAAATTCAAATAAATGAATTTTAAAATATGGAAAATGAGGGAAAAAGATATGAAAAAGTTTTGAATAAATTTCAAACAATTTATTACACAAAATTAATAAAAAAATTTATCCAAAATAATGATAAGATGAAAATGATAATAAGAGAGAAGAAAGAATAATAGGAGAGAGAATACTAGGAAAAATGATAATTTTCGAATAATTTAATTTTCATCCACTAAAAATTATCAATAAAATTTATGAATGACATGGAAATGAATTAATAAAGTTTTAACATAATTTATGTTGCTTTAACACATTTAATGGAACTTATATCTTGCATTTAGTTCATTCTATCCAAAGTGGATAATTTAATGAATACTTGTAATATTAAGATATAGAAAACAATAAATAATTTTAGAATGACGAATCTAAAAAAGAATGAACTATTTATTTTAATTTAGTGAGCTTTTCATTTGCCTTAATATAGTAATTCCTATAAAAGTTCCCACCCAATCCATGTCCTGTAGCTTTAGCAATTTGATATAACTGAAGAGCCATGAGCTGAAGAATTTTTCCTGCACACTTGAATTTAACTTGATTAGTAGCATTTGAACATGTGTTTGTTATTATCAAAATAAATCTCATATGAGATGGAGCTCTTGAAGTCAACATTGAGGATGTTTTAAATTATCCCAAGAGGAGTGGAATATGCATAGAAGGGGAAAAGGCCAAACTGTCCCAATGCCTTACTCAAGTCCCCAAGTTTCCTTCAAAGTGTTTAATTTCAATTGCTCTAAGGATTTCAAAAGGATTGTCTGACCTTCTCACCGCCTTCAACTTCATCAATTGGAGTTCAATTCCCTATGGCTAGCGGCCTCCATTGAAGTCCAATGAGAGAGCTTTCGACTACGCTTAGAAAGGAAGGAGGAGATCAAATTTGCACTTTTGCTCGACTCCATCACCTTCTCCAAGTAAAATCAAATATAACCAGCCCTTTTTCCTCTTTCCAAACTTTTTTTCATGAAAAGGAAAATTTTATTGATTACATTAAAGTACAAGTAATCCAAAAAAAAAGAGTAACTAATATTTACAAGTTCTTAATTCTAATGTAAGGTAACTTGATGTTGTCACTATCTACAAGAAGTTTCAGTTGTGGATCTATGGATTTTGAAATGCAAAAGGATTGTGTGGAGGCTCCCTTTTTATCCAGCATATTGAAAGGACTGTTTCCCTCATGATGAATATGCGAGATGTATATGTTGAGCTTTTTCAACATCTCCTTCAATCTTTTAATCTCATTAATTAAGAACCAAGGTGTGTTGTGATCATTTCTCTCCTTGATAATGTGGGCAAGTGTTTTAGAATCTATTTCCAACCAATAATGTGCTAATGGATGGATGGAGGCCATTTGGATAACATGGTTACAAGCTACCACCTTAGCATGAAGGGGGGAATGACTAACAATTAGCATTAAAAAGTGGAGAAGATTTTCCCCTTTGTGTTCTCAGAAAATGCCCTTAATACCTGAAAATAATTATATTATAATCATAGCTTCCATCAATATTAATCTTGATCCTTCCATGGGTCAGTTTTTGTCAAAACATTAACTCCCATCTTTTCTTGTTTCTTTTATCACTCCCTTCTGGTTTGCTAAGGTTCAACATTCTCCTAATGAATTGTGAATTATTTATAGTTCCATAGCTAATCACCTTTCTTCCTTAGATAGGATTTAGTATTTTTGATGATAATATCTGCTATTATTGTGGTACTCTCATGTTTTGCTTATTCCTAGTCGACTAGATAAACCATAGTATAATTAAAGTTGTGACCAAAGAGATCTTAACATGCCATGTTCCTTAGTATGATAATGCTGAAATAATTATAGTAGAGATTTTGCAATACAGTTCATGTATAAATGGAGTAGATTAGCAAATTCATTCCATACCTTTTTGCTGAAATTACAATGGATAAAATAGAGTGATATGCTTTCTTCATCATTTCTGTAGAGAAGGCAGATTGAAGGTAGCTTTAATCCCTTGCATTTGTGAATATCATCTATAGGGATTAATTTGTGAATTAGACTCCAACATAATAACGAAATTAAGGGTTTAATAGTAGAATTCCAGATAAAGTTCCCTTTGGGAAAAGTTCTCTCTCTTTTCTACCAGGTGTTATAGATCAATTTAGATATGGAAACTTGGTTGGTTTTACCTTTAATAACTAATTTATCTCTTTTGGAAGCATTAATTTGTATAGTGCAGATTTCCTTACAAATCTATAAAGGGAGATGTTCTCTTAACATTGATTCATTCCATTTAGACCTTGCCAGAAATCAACCAATCTTTAAGAATAATATTGTCTATCCTCTAACATCCATTTGCAAGGAGCATCTTCCCCCATCTAGTGATCATTCTAGAAGTCAATCACACCATCACCTACATCCCAAAAAATAAGGTCTTCAACTTCATCATTATGTTTTAGCATGTTCTTCCATAATGAGGAATCTGAATTCCTTGGATTGGTGAATAAAGGATGTGAATGTTGGCAATATTTATTGTACATGAAATTTTCCCATAGAGTATTCATCTCTCTGCCCCTCCTCCCAAACTTCCTTGATTGCTCCCAACACCAAACACCGATGAGTCATGGCGAACATCCATCTCCATGTCGATCCGAAGAGAGGCAAACCTCGTTTCTTTCTCCGAAGGCTTTGTTTAACTTCTTCGAGTGTTTCTGAAATACAAATCACCACTAAGAGCCTACGCCAATTAGGTATAGCCGAAATCGACCAGCTTTGCATTTGATGTTGGTCATTTATGAAGTGAAGTAAATCCTAGGATTGATCAAACCATATAGATCCATTCTAAACCTTACCCTAATTATTTTGTAATCAAAATCTTGAGATTTCATTGTGTAGATCATCGGTGATTAGCAGTGAAAAGTGAATGGCACTCAATCGTTACCACAAATAAAGAAGAAAAAACTATGACCATTTGTTCTTTCTAATTGGAATGAATGGCCAGAATTTAGTCATATCGTTTGATTAAAATCCCTAAAGTAAATCGCATGAAGATCCGGGCCATCTGATCTTTAATGGGATGGTTCGGATCAATCCATGTACCACCGCCAAATTAATGTAGAATCTATGTGGATCTAGCTTGGCCAAATTGTATGTCATTGCGAGTAAAGCGAAGCCACATGGGGCCAACACAGGTAAATAGAAAATATGGGTTTTACTATATTTAAAAAAATATATAAAAATACAAAAATTTCTTAAAAAATCATAAAAAAATAAAATATTCAATAAAAATATAAATAAAGAATTTGTGGATTTATCACACTGAGGAGAATCCATTAAATCCAAAATTCCCAATTTTTATTAGTAATTTTAGGTTAATCTGAGTTTACTTGAAAAATAATCAAACTCAAAGTACAAACCATTAAGCCAATTAATTTGAAACTTTATGGAATTGAAATTATGGTTAAAACACGCCCTAGATAAATTTTTCATGATTTATTGGCAAATAAATCTCAAAATATAAAATTTTTAAGCCATATATCTTAATATAATGGAATGAAATAACATTAAATTAAGAAAATTAAGAAAATTTATAAAATTAAGTTAATTCATCATAATAAAGCCAAATGAACCTAAATATATTATTAGAACTCTCTTAAATCTAATAAATCCTAGAATGACCAAATTTGAGAATCAATTGAATTAATTAATTTAATTAATGAATCTAAATTTCAAAAAATCATAATCAATCAACCAAAATTTTAAAAATTACAAATAAACCCTCAATAGATGCATCTTCTAGAGAGAAATATAGAAAAATTAAAACCCTAATTAATTTTGCTTAATTTATAATTAATTTGAGTTTTAGTGAAACAATTAAAACTTTAATTAGACTCAAATTATGCATCTGATCAAAGTGAAACTTTAAGTGAATGAAAAAAGTCATAATTTGAAATCAATTACATTAATCCAAACTCATTAGCATGCATGGAAATATTAATGAAAAAAAATAAATAAAATTAATTAAAGTCAAATAAACCTAAATGATAAATTAAAAATATATAAACAAAAAAATCATAAATTGAAAGATAATGGATCACTGAAATGATTAAATAAAAACCAAGTGTGAATTAAGATATTAACTTAAGTCAATTAAGTTCATTCAAACCTATAAACATTAAATAAATAAACATAAACATAAACATAAACATTAATGTAATGAATAAAAAAGATCAATCTAAATTAAATAAATGAATAAATAAAAAAATAAAATCAAATGGATAATAAACCATATTAAAAAGATTAAATATGAAGTTATGCTATAAAACATAAACTAAATAATATCAAATATAAATGAGTTAAAATCAACCTTAAAATATAAACTAAATCATAAAAACATGAACATTAAATTCCTAATTAAGATTTAAATTATATTAAATCTTAATCAAAGATTATAAATATAAATAAAAAAATCATAAACCAATTCAAGAAATGTTTAATTAAATTAAGATAAATGAAAAGAAGAATGAATCTTCATCAAATTTTCAAATAAAATTAAAACATTAATCAAATCAAATCAATTCAAATGAATTTAAAGATACTTAAAGTTTTAGCTTGAACCTTATAATGAATTTTCTTCTTAGGATGAAGATCTCATTAGAATTTTGGATGTTAAATAAAATGGGTTCCATCGAAAGTGGAATTAATTTAAATCTTCATTCTTGAAAATTTAAATTCCACTTTAACATAAAATGAAATTAAAATTAGAAATGAAATCATAAATCAACTAAATTACTTAAATTGGATCCACCTAATGGAAAATTGAACAAATTTTATGAATAAAATAAATTAAAAGAATTAAAATAAAATTTCTCATAATTAACAAACATATGGTATATAGTATAGACACCCGAGGTCCCAAGGCTACTGGTCTGAAGAAGGTCTTGATACCTCAAACTTCTAGTTTAACAATGACACGTACTTATGAAGCGAAATTACAAAATGCAAAAATCTCAAAATCAAATTAAACCAAAATTTGAAAATGAAATTAAAACTTGAACTTAAAATGCCTAGTAAAGTCATACCCATAAACTCCTCCTTCACACACCAGATTATTAGGTCACCGACCCTAGGCTTAAATTAGGTTGATCTGTGATATTCTATGATGTAATGTGAAATGTTTTTCTTATTTGTGCAATACTATTTTAGTTTGGATGGCTAGGATTATTTGCTCACTAGTCTGGATGCTAGGACGCTCTTTTTAGCCTAATATTATTTTTTATAGGGGGTTGTGCTAAAAGAGACTGATGTAATAAAAATATATAAATACTTCTTGCTTACAGGTATGCTTAAGTCCTTAAGAAAACCCAAAAAATATAGGTGGGATTGGCAAGCAATTAATGATAAGCCCGTATGTTTACAAATAAAATTGTTGGAGTTCTATTTGTATTCCTAATATTTGTTATACAGGGTTTAAGAATTTTAATTTTTAAAATTTTAAATGTAATCTAAGCCTAGAATTAAGTAAGTATCTATGAGGTCTAATAATAGCAAGAGTAGACCCTACTAGCTAGTAGTCCCCTATGAAGCTCATGGAGGTCCATGAAGAAAGAGATGATCCTAAAGAAATACATATAAATCTAGACTTTTAGTTCTATGCTAGGTTGTATAAGGGTAAAACTCTGTTGTCCATTTGTCTTTCTTTCTAGGTGTACATCGTTACCTGACCACACTGGCCTATTCTTATTAATTAAATTAGTGTGATTTATTTTGGGTGTGTAATCAAAATTGCTTATTTTTCTAGGTTTCTTTTTGTGTTGTGTTTCTATGTTCAAATGCTTGGATAATAGGCTCTTAGAAAAAATAAAATTTTTTATCCAACTTAAATCTAAATAACCTAAATAATAATAAAGAAATTCAAAACTTCACATATAAATTAATGCTTTAGGTGCAACTTAAAAGTAACTAGAAAAAAATTAGCTTTTGCGAACAATGCTAGCATATTATTCAAAATCCTTGAATTGGGTGCTTCACCCATTGCACATAAGAGGCATCTGACCTTTGAGGATGACCACATTCTTAGGAAAGTGTGCCTTCCTTTTTTATTTGGCCCATGACCACTCCTAACTATATATCATTGTAGGCATAAGTTGCAAACCTCAAAGGTCTTAAATGAATTATGAGTCAAAACATTTAAAAGCTAAAAATTATTGCATTAGTTAACTGCATATCATACCTAACATGATCTTAGGGATTGGGAAGAGAGTTTAGGTTCTTAATTTTTTTAATAAAATGTATCAGCCCAGCCATCTTGCATACTTATGATTGACATTATGAATTTAAAAATTCACTTAGGCGGTTTTAGTTGGCAGCCCTTTTAGGAAAGTGTTAAGTTCAGAAGTGTCAAGGATAGGTTCCTCTCTTAGAGTAAGAAAAAGATCTATTAATTCTCAAAAGTTAAAGTAGGTTGAGCCTTTAACTTATGCTAGAAGTACTTGTAGACTCAGGTTTTGAAGCATCCTTCTAGGAATAAGTCTTCAACCTTAGGTATTTCTACAGACTTATACTGCTCGGATCTAAGTCCTAGATTTCTAATAAAATATCAATTTAATTCTTAATAAATTCAATCTTAAAAAATATAAAACCCAATGGTAGCATAGTTGAAATGCCTACTATGCATCCTAGTATCTATAAGCATTTCTTACTTTTTGCCAATTGGCCTTGAAAAGAACTCTGCTACTTTGAAGTGTTCCCTTTTGAAATTTGAATTTAACCATTATTTGGAACTAACTTTGAAATATATAGAGATTAGAGCATATTTTATTAATCAGAGTATTCTTAGAAAGAGATCCTTATTCCTAAAATGTTATTAACTATAGGGGCTTGCCTTTATAAAGAACTATGATCCTAGTATAAAATAAACCTTGTCCTACTTTTCCATATAGTTCAAAGGAAAAATCCCTAAAATATTAAAAGATCTATAAACTTTAGGAGTCCTTGTTTAAGTAATCAAATATATTATAAGATAACATGTTTTTCTTCCAAGATAATTTGTTTATTCCTTAATGATGAATTTGATTACCTAAATAAAAAAAATTCCTCAAATCAAGGTGTTATCATAATTTTTCCCATAACTTCTACCAATTCAATCATCAATACCCTCAGTGGAGTCTCTATGGTGGGTTGCGAGTATTCAATCCCTAGGTAGAAAGTCATAGAGTTCTTAAAGTCTCACCTTGTTGTGAGTGTTTCTAGTTTCCTTCTCTTGTTTGGTCTCATTTCTTAAAATATGTCTCTAGGTGACCACCCCAAATATGGTCTTTTTGATGAGTCATTGGTGTGACTAAATAAAGTTGGCTGAGCGAATTTATTATAATCCTTAACATTTACATGATTGTTCATCATCTCAAATAAATCAATAAGTGTTTTGGTGTTAGATTTTGATTGTGTACTTGAATGGTTCTTCTTTCCAACGTTGCATTAGTTCTGCGAGAGCCATCACAAGTTCCATATCTCTAACTTTCAGTATCTCAAGTTGAAAGTGAGTGATAAATCCTCTCAAGGACTCACCATGCTCTTGCTTCATTTGAAGAAGGGCTTGGGAACATTTTAATGGCGTTTGAGAGCACTAGTTAATTGTGTGGTGAACGTCTTCTTAAAAATAAAGAAAGAGGTGATGACCCTTAGTGGGAGGCATAAGAATCACCTTAATTCTAATTCTTTGATGGTAGTGAAAAAAAATATGACATTTCATTGCATCATCCAGGTCCAATAATAATGTTGTTGACTCAAAATCGGCAATGTGGCCTATCAAGTCTCCCAAACTTTGATATTCTAAATGCAGAATTTTGAACTTGTATGGGGGCCAAGATAAGCTATCCTCATGGAAAATAACATTAGTAAGAGTCATGCTCTCTCTAGGTATGTTTTCTTCTTCACTGCAATAATAAAACACAACATATAAACTAGGAGTTCTAAATAATTACAATCTTACTTGATGAGTTTGGTGCATCTCCAATCCTGATGATCCTTCATTCTCCATAACCCTTAGCTTGTGGTTGTCTCCCTACATGGCTTCCTACACTAGACTAGTGATTCTATCCACCATTTCTTTTAGGTCTTCCTGGGCGGCAAATTGTTATGTGTTTGGCACCATTTCTATTAGGTGATTATGTTTTGAATGATTTTCTTCTTTTTATATTTAACTCCCAGTTCTTATTCTCATCTATGCTCATCACATCTAAAAATATATTGGATCCAATTATATCAGTGGGCTGAAATAGAACCTCAGTAGACACTTGGGAAGTAGGGTTAAGAAGAGAGATAGGATAGGTAATGGAGAAAATGCAAGAGTATGGCTCAATTTTATTATCTTTTAAGTAGTATTAATAAAATATTAGAGAATTTCCTTGCTCTAGTGGGAAAGAAGAGAATATAGTTTGAGAGGAGAGGATCTTGGGTTAGAAATCTCTCTGATCTTAACTAAAGTGGACCGAATCCAAACACCAAAATTGAACCTCCCCATTTTATAATATTTGTAGTTAGTATGATGACAAGTAGAAATAAAGTTGGTTGAGTCCAAACACCAAAAGAGAACCTCCCCATTTTATAATATTTGAGGTGCATCGAGTAGTACAAATGACAAGTAGAAATAAAGTTGGTTGAGTACAAAAAAGGACTCACCTTGACTTGTTCATTAGTGAGTGATGAGCCTCACAACGAGTAGTCTACAACTTGATTTAGGAGTAGTTATTCTCTCTACTTTAGGGGGACACTAAACTTGAGTCATTTTGAGCTAATATTTCTTCCTTGAATACTCACCTTCTATGGCTGAGTCTATGTCCATGTGGCCGGCACACATGTTCTTCCTTTGACTTTCTTCATGTGCTGACCATGCATGCGGTGAGTCTTCAACATTTGAATAGCTTAGTTTTTTCTGTAACCTTGGCATCCCAAGATTTAGACAAAATTTGGTTGACATTTTTAGAATTTGGAAACTCTCTTCCTAAAGTATGTCGATAAGTGATGATTTTTTTATAAATTATGTGTATATTTTAAAAATTGACTCATGAGCTAGCATATGAAAGAGTTTGCAATCATGTAAAACCATGTTAATTAGTGGTTGCTTGACCTCATTTTTTTATCATAAGTAAAATATAATTTTTGCCAAAAATTTTTACCAGTTTTACAAGTAAAAACACACATATAATCTTCAAACTACAAAGCACAAAAAAATAACTTAAATATTTTGAATTCAATTGAGCAAGTTTCATATCTTCTACTGACAACAAATGAAAATGAGTTTTAACATGTTTGTCATTGAGCACTTCACATGGTGGTGTGTATCTCACCTCAATCATTCTATACATATGAATATCACACGT
This sequence comes from Cymbidium sinense, assembly GCA_021442155.1. Classification (NCBI taxonomy): domain Eukaryota; kingdom Viridiplantae; phylum Streptophyta; class Magnoliopsida; order Asparagales; family Orchidaceae; genus Cymbidium; species Cymbidium sinense. Next base: position 79,301,942 of record CM038219.1, on the reverse strand, counting down.
TGAATAAAAGTAGACATAAGAATTTTTTAAAGTCAAAAGGGATATCATAAAAAAAAAAGGTGGTTAGGTTAGAATATCCTTCCATGGTGTTTCAATTCTCTAGATGTTCCATTGAAGAATATGCTTGCAATTGTTAGATCGACAAATAATTAACTTAACACTTATAAGAATTATCACACCTAAGAGGTGGGCTAATTGGTGTACTTTTAAAAATTTCTTAAAAGATAATTCAAATCAAATTTTTATTGTTCTAAAAGAGAGAGACTTAATAGAATAAAACTATGAATCCAAGATAATGCATAAGATTAAATGACATGTTGAAAAAAAAGAACAACGAAAATAAAAATGTAACCTTACCAACATAAGATCTTTAGGGGAAATAAGGAAGAGAGAAATCTCCCAACTTTTCTCTTAAGCTAAGCACTCTTCACTATGCCTCTTTTAAGATTTCTTATGTTCAAGCTTTTGGTTAAGCTCCCCAAACGAGATATTTATAAGAAGAGAGAGCTAACAAAAACTTTTTATAATTAAATTGAAAATAAAAAAGTCTAATCATACTATATGATCCAACAATGTATTGTACAATCAGTTTTTTACTAGGGTTGGGGAATTTGAATAATACAATCATCCCAATGGCTACCATTGTTGGTGTTGTATGATAAGGATCATATTGTATGATTAGTACAAAAAAAAATCTAGTTATTTGTTTGTTCATCTTATATGATCACATGATATAGTAAGAACTTATTAAAAAAAATTCTCAAAAATTGATTCCCATAAATTCCATATTAAAATTAGGTAATTATCAAATAAATCATCATGTATGATTTACATCATACAGTTCAACCAATCAAATTAGAAATAATTTATAATTAATTGAATTAATCTTAGTGATTAAACTAATTAAGAAAAATAGATAATCATATAATATGATCAAGATATCTAGTATGATTACTTAAAAATTGGAAATTCTAATAGAACCAACTTAATTATGATGATTAAAAATGTTTAGCAAAAATGGGCAATCAGTCTAGTCTAATGGAGATCATACTTTAGGATTTCTCTCTTCATATTTAGTATTGTCTTATATTTTTATTTATTTATAGTATACTAACAACCTTTGTATGTAGAAACCATTAATCTTTCATTGGATTGCTTGATCATTTTTCTCTTGGATAGGCATTGTCAAAATTAGACCTTTAGGACCTCGTAAAAATTGATAAAGCATAAAAGTTCCAAAATTTTCAAAACTATCAAATTTTGTCCTTCGAATTTTAACACGTCTTGCTCAATTTTAATATTTATGTCTTTAGAATTTAATATATTTTTTATTAAAAATTAAATAACAAAATTCAATACTTTTTAAAAATACCCTCCATTAAACTTTTGACAAGTTTAAATTTACTAGGTTAGGTTCAAATTTCCTATACTCTCAATCCAAATTTAAATCTTATTGAACTTGAATTTTAGAACTTTTCAAATTAAAATTTGAAATTTTATGTTTAGGGATTCTTAAATCTAAAATTCTTCATCCAAAATTTTCTTATCTTTATATGTGTATAGCTACATGGTTTTCTTTTATAGCTTGAGGTATATGCTAAGATAGGATCCAAATATTTTGTAGTTTCCAAAATTTTCAAAAGAAATAATTCCAACAATTGTAATTAATATCAAAATATTTATTAGAAAATTGTTGTCTAACTCATTTTTTTATTTGAAAATAACTTGACTAATTGTCTTTGGTAAGATTATTGATAGAAGTATCATTATGATTGGAATGGGTTTTAAAGATCTTGAGATGATTTTCAATGGACTAACCATTACCACTATTAATAGTGGATTTGAAGAAGAATCCCATTCTAAATCTTACTCTAAGATGCAAGGTCGATTTACCATCCTTTGAGAAAATGAAGACTACTAAAGCTCCAACCTCTATGCCTTCGATATTACTATATAGGATATATCATCCGAATTTAAAATTTAAGAAACAAGTAAAAAAATATGATTTGCATTTATAATATAAAATTTAAATTGGTTATTACCTAATTTAAGTCCAAATTTTATGGGATTTACTAAAAGCTTTTCTTATATACAATTTGTACTATACAATGTGATCATATATAATGAACAAATAAAGAACTAAATTTTTAGTTCATGCTAATTGTAAAGTATGATCCTTGATTGTATAATATAATTATGATGATTGTAGGAACAATCATATCATCTACGCCTATTAAAAAAACATACCTAACTCTTTATACTAATTATAAAGTATGATGGCTAATCATAAAGTATGATTGGGATGATGTTTATTAAAAATTAATGTTATAATTTTTTATTTAGCATACTCCCTATAAATACCCCTTTTGTGAGACTAACCTATCATTTTGAACATGAAAGAGTTTTAGGTGGGCTTAGGGAAGTGACCTCTTTTAGAGAAAAGTGGGGAGACTTTTCTCATCCATTGTGAGAAATTTCTTTTAAAGCGGTTGCAGTTTGTTTTGGTCGTTCTGTTTCATCCACCATATAATTGTGAGTTAAACATTAGCTTGACAGTTTGCTCTTATGGTGAGAACTTCTATGAGATTTACAGTTGAGAAAAGTTTTGGTACTTTGTAAAGTGAGTAGCATTCTATTGCTTTAAAAAAGGAAAGTGGTGTAGGGTTTCTCCATTACCCATTAAGAAGTAAGGCATTTCTGCTTTGGCTTCTTATGCTAAAGTATGGATAGTTGAAATCTCAAAGGAGAATGAACATATGGACATAAGTTCATTGTCCCAAACCACAATAAATCTTTTTATTCCCCTTTTTCTTTCTTTCTTTTAATTCTTATTGTTCCTATATTTTGTGTTGGGTTGTCAATTTTGATTTTTTTAAAACTTTTTTGCTTATTAATTCTAAAAGATTTATTTTATTTTTTTCTTAAAAAATTTAAAGTGGACCAATTCACCCACACCCCTTTTGGTTTTCTATTCTTACACATATAAGGAGCAAATAAATGAGACCTACATGAGCCTACATAAACATCAATCATAAACTTTTGAGCTTCTAATTCATTTAAACATTGAGACCACATTGGTCAAATAAATGATCATGGGTGTAAAACATCATATATGAGTGTATGAGATGCTCACATTTGAATCTATTAGGCTAGCAAATAAATTTCAACAAGGATTCCCTTTTTAAATTAGTTAAAGAATATTTGCTTTAGTCATTTTCTTTAGAAATGGAAGAGCTTAGAATTGAATTTAGCTCTTCTAATAATTCTTTACCCAAATAAGCATGAGATAAAATTTTTCTATTTTTAACCATTCTATGAATAGCATTTTTATCTTGATTTGATAATTTATTTGCAAGCCTTTCCAAAACATCTCCTTAACTATTCTGATAATGAAGAATCATAATTAGAGTTACTCTCAACATGTTTTAAAGCAATGACATGAATCTATGATGATAACCAAATATATCAAGTTTTAAAAAATTGTATCTGAAAGCCACATGACTAATAATCAATTAGGAGTCATCGAAGACTATAATTCATTTTAAGCCCATGGTAATAAATAATTCATGGGTGGTACTCAAAGCCTTTTGTTCAGCTTCATTATTTGTATGAGATGTAATCAAAGCTTATGCATATCTAATGTTTCTTGCTTAAGGAGATAAAAAATAACCCCATAATGCCTTAACCTATAGAATTTTTGTAGAATCCATCATAAGGGATGATGGTCCATCAAAGTAAAATACCCATTCATTAATTTGTATATATAAAATTTTCTCATTAAGCAAATCTTAATAGAAAAATGGTAGGATTATGATGAGTTGCTAAAAAATCTACTAGTATTATACCTTTATATTGTTTTAAGGGAGTTAGGTAATGTCGAAGTGTAATAGAATCATTTCCCATCTAACCAAATTTTAAACAAAGTGAACTTAGTCATTAAGTATTGTAAGAGATTGTCTTAATAGATTAAAGTAATTCAGTGGTATAACATATAATGCACTAGTTTCACATTAATTTGTATACTTTAAAAAAATTAATTCATTATAATACTTTTTTATAGATGAATGATTCACCTCAATAAGGGTAAATTGATGACTATGATAGTATAAAGCATTTTCCTTATAATTTTCATTATTTTTGTCAGTCAATGTTACTGTTGATTCATTAAAAGATTTGGCAATTATCATTCACTTTTGTGACTTTATTTATTTTATTATGTAATTTCTATGAAAATTTTTAATTTGCCCACTTCCAAACTAATTTGACTTTTCCAAGCTGATTGAATAACCTGAGTATAGAAAATTTTTTGAAATACTTTAAAAAAGCAATTAAGATCATCCAATCATATAACTATTATCATTAAAATTAAAATAAATACATCTTATGGCTGATGGAGTCAATAATCTCTCCTTTTTAGATAATGACAAATATATATTGGTAGTTGTATAAGGATGAAAGTCCTAAGCAATCTTACATCAACATTTTAAAATAAATTTTGCACATAATTAAATATAATATATAATAAAGTAAATAGTGAAGTTAAATAACACATGTAGCAAAAATTATTCAGATAGGTCCTCCTAAATGTATGCATGTAAAAAACATTTTAAAATCAATAATCATAAAAATAACATGTTCAAGTACAAAAATAAATAAAATCTCTTGAAGACCTTATGACATTCTGAGGCCTTCCATAATGATGCTTTTTGAGTAGTAGAAAATAAGAGAAATCTTGAATGACTTGTCTACTAGTAGAGATGATTTAAGTAACGAAATGTTATATGGTGATTAGTTCTTAATCAATTATATAATCAACTATATCTTGCAATTTATTAGTTATAACCCAAGAGGTGTCTTGAGTTACATGTATGCTAGGAACCATAAGATAATGGATTCTTTTATTAGAAATATTATCTTTAGTAAAAACTCCAAATTTTTTAGTTGAAATAAGAATACTAATAATAGTATATAAGATAGTGTTTAGTTGTTGATAATGTTTATAAAATGTTTTATTTGAGGTATGTTTAGCTCTAGTAGTCTTCCAAGCTGCACAAAGTAGTACTACAACAAAATAAAAATGAGTATCAACATTTGTGGATGGGACTTATAAGAGCTCCAAAAGATAAATAGAAAAACACAAATGGTGTACTAGACAACCTAATGTATATAGAGGATACTTTCAAAATCATTAGAAAATAGTTGCTTCTTAAAAAGAAAAGCCAAAGTTGGATAGAAGGATTTATCATTTTGTTTGCTCCCTCTAGTATGTGGAGGGAGCAAGGTAGCCTTTTAAAAATTAAAATCACGTATAATAACTTTGGTTTATTGAATTGAATTGATAAAATTATAAGTGCCATTTTTAACATAGAAAGTTTCTTAAGGAGAAGTAATTCTTGTCTGAATTGATGAGTTAATCATGATGTTCCTAGTTGTCATCTATAAATGAATAATTACTAATCAATTTTGATTTAAATGTATTAAAGAAACTAATAGGTTCCTTTTTAATAAGTTATATAATAAATGAAACACTAGTTCATCCATAGGTGAATATGGTCACTCATGTATCTCAAAAAAGGTTTTTTGGTAGAGAAATCTACTATTACTCATAAATGGTGACTAGAGCTATGACTAGCAAGTTAAAATAAAGACCTGTTTGAAAGTGTGGAGATAGAAATTAGGTCTTACTATGCATGCAATTCTATGTTAGTTTGGAAGAAAGTGTATTAATAAAATAATATAATAGTTAAACAAAATATTTTATAAGAGAAGATAAGAAAAGGAGAAATATATGGTTTTTACCTTTCATCTGAACTCATAAAAAATATTCCATTCATGAACTTATCATCTAGTTAATAAGATAAAGAAATTAAGAGAATGTGGGTTATCTGTTCTCTCAAAAAGATGAAGTTCCATGTTGTTAATTACATTCAAGGAAATCTCCACGAGAAACACTCAATAAGTGAAATTAAGTTTTACTTTTTTTGGGTTTTCCAAAAAGCACTATTGATTCAATAATTATGATTAGAATAGGATGATCTATATTTATTTTCAAATATATGGGCACACTAGACTAGCATTTGTAACAAGATGTCACCAAAATGGTACATAATCTATAAAAGTGAGCTACTTGATAATAAAGACTCATTGTGCATAAGGTAGGTTAAATAAGGAAGGTGAAAGGATGAAGTATGGAAACATGTTGCATGCTTACACTTACCCATGACTAACTAGTGACTAGGGTAGACTAGACAGCCTAAATGACCAAAGTTTAGAGACCCTACGTTGACATGTAAATTTGCTATATAGGAGTAGTCACACATCTCTCCAATGATCTATAAAGCTTACCACTGAATGAAGTGCCTTTGTCTCGTGTTAGGGCGAGTATCCACTTATACTTGACATGCCTTATATGTACTTACTATATGTATTTGCCTCCCACACTACTATAAATAGGGGGTCCTTTCAAAAGGAGGAAAGAAATTTTTTTCTTACTTTTTCTCAAGGGTGTGCCACAACTTTTACTACTTGTACCAAAATCTTGGGACATTTTTTTAAACTTCTTCTATTTCCTATTACTCTATATTTTCTAACCCTATTTCCTAAGTATCTCAAAAAGTTCTACATCACTCCATGGATAGATTTAGCTTTAATATCCTTTTATGTGTAGTGAGTGTGGATAAGGCTAAGACTACGAGTTAGATATAAAGTGAAGTAAGACACTAAACATAGAATCATTCAGTGGGCATGGATCAGTATACCAAATAATTCACCATACAATAGGACTTGAGGGATATGAAAGATAAAATCACTTATCTAGCACAACTAGCTATGGAGAAGGCTAATCATGAAAAACCAAAGGCCAAAGAAAAAGAGGTATCTTTGGGATCAGTGACCTACTGAGCTCACTAAGTGAGATAAGAATTATCTAAATCCTCTAGCCAAGATGATGAGTCTTACTATTCAAGGGAAGAAGAAAACATAAAAAGAGGAAGACAAATCTAGCCAATGCTTTCTTTATGAAGATCATAGAGGTTTGGCCCTCACACAAGTTGAAAATGGTATAATTGGAATCATAAAAAGGTCGAACAAACCCAATGGATCATAAAGCATACTTTGAATCAACAACATCATTATTTGATTTAGATGATGCAATAAAGTGCCACCTTTTATTTTTCAATTTCAAAGAGTTAGCCCTTAGGTGCTTCTTGCATCGACCAACAGGAGTCATAACCTCATTCACATATTTGAAAAGAATGTTCACCACACAATTTGCTAGTGCTTAGAATCTACTATAGAGTTCTCAAGCTCTTCTTTAAATGATACAATAACATGATGAGTTATTATGGAAGTTCATAACTCACTTTTAATGAGAAATGCTAAAAATCTAAGACTTGGAGCTCACAGTTGATGAAGCCATACTATCTTAAGGCTTGAGAGAGGGACCATTCAGATACACCTTTGAGATTCAATAGCCCAGAACACTAGTCAAACTACATGAGCAATTGAATAACCATGTGAATGCCAAAGAGCATAACATAGTCATCCAGATAATGCAATTGAATCACACAAAATAGAGTTAATCTTCAAAGAAATCATCCAGAGATTGGTATTAAGCACAAAGACCAGATAAAAGTAGGCAACCCTAAGTGTCTACACTTATGCAAGATTTATGAACCCTATGACTCGCTATTGAGAAGCCAAAAATGTATATCCTATTTGGAAACTCTCTCCTAAGAGTGCCCCTATTAGAGTTAGTTGAAGCTATCTAGAATAAGGAATAGTTTAGGTAACCATTGCCTATGAAGGCTAATAGTGTCCTCGATCAATTAAATTATTGCGCCTGTTACTAGAACCATGGACATAACACTAAAGAATGACACCGTATAAGCTTAATTTATGAGTTAATAAAAGCAAGAAAACTTAGGGAATTAACTAAGATGAAGGATAAATAAATCCTTTAATTAGGTAATGAACCCACTTCAACACACGTAATCCACATCTTGAGTCATACCTACTATTTTTGAAGGTGCAAGGAGTCCTTAAGAAAAATAAGCATCAATTAATTATGATCTAGATATGTTAATTCAAAAGCCATGATAAACACACTTCATAGCACTTTAGTTCTTAAAAGTTTTATAGGGAAAGACAAACTTTCCATTACTAATCAATGCACCGATGCTATCATCATCATGGCATTAATCACCAATTTTTAAATTAGGAGCATTTTGATTAACATGGGGAGCTCATTCAAAATTAGTTTTAAACTAGTCTTTCATAAGTTGGGATTGGTGATTTCTAAACTTAGCCTTTTTAAAGGATTCTTATACAACTTATTAGCAAAAAAAATAGAGATAAATAGAAGGGGCGATCACTCTCCCTATGATTTGGGAGGAAGATAAGAAGTAAATCACAGCAATGACTAACTTTGTTATTGTGGTGGCTTATGCCACCTATAAAGCTATCTTCCACTAACCACTAAATATGTTTTGATCAATAGTGTTTATCTACCATATAGCTGCCAAATTCCCTGCAAGAGGGGAGGAAATCAATGTCAAAAGAAATCTGAATGGAACTAGAACTTGCTATTTAATATCTATAGGTGGGATAGGTGAAGAATATGAAATTCTATAACTACATGTTGCATGAACCATAGTCAAAGTTCTTAAGGAAATGGATAGGTAACTTTTTACCCCAAGCCTTAGGAAGCTCTTATCCAAACACTCTTGGATACTCTTGATGTATTCTCTTAGATCATAGTAGAAATGTTGCATATTGATATCAATGTCACTTTTCATCATGTAAATATCCATGAAAATGTCCAACAAATAAAGCAAAAAATTGAGGACGACCACAGCATTACTCACCAAATCCATTAAAGAGAAAGTTGTCAAGCTACTCAAGGCCAACTTTATTAAAGAGGTCTAGTACCCAAAATGAGTGTCGAACATGATAATGGTCTAGAAGTCAAGTAAATAGTAGATAATATGTGTCGACTTCACTAATTTTAATTCGACATGTCCGAAGGACTAGTATCCTCTTCTTCAAATAGATGCACTCTTCTACTCGATAGTTGGTTAATCGATAATGAGTTTCTTAGATGCATTTCAAGATACCATGAAATACAAATGCATCTTATCAACTTAAAATTATGTCCTTTGTTACTCAAAAATAACACTATTGATATGTAGTAATACCCTATGAGCTCAAAATTGTGGGGGAGACCTATCAAAAAAGGGTAGATCATGCATTCAAGGAATAAAAAGTGAGAAATATGGAGGCTTATATTGATGCCTTGTTGGTCAAATATTAGTCTTATGCACAACATGTCCAAGAACTCAAAAAAAAAAAATCTTTGCCACTTTGAAGAACTACAATATGCATCTTAATCTTTCGATGTCACTTTCTATGCTAGGTTAAGCAAATTCCTTGCAGCTAAAGATGAACCCCAATAAAGTGAAAGCAATAATGATAATACATTCACCAAAAAAGAATGGAAGAGGTTCAATAGCTTACAAAGCAAGTCACCATGTTAAACTAGTACATCTTATGGTGTTTTATTTTGGAGTTGGGTGGACACCACGCAGATCTTAGGGGATACTTATTGAAGTGATCGGGTACAAAATTGAGGTATGATGTACCATATTGAAAGATAGAAAACATCACCCTACAATGGACATAATCACCTAATAAAGACTTCTAAGGCAGATGGGTCTTCATATATACCAGAGATCTTTCCCCTACTATATGGAAAAGTAAAGCAAGGTTTATTTTATGTCGAGTTTTGTAGCTCCCTGTGGAAGCAAGCTTCCATAGTTAATTATATCCTAAAAAATATGAATTTCTTAAAAACACTCTCGATTAAAATATTCAATCAATTATCGCCAAAGATTTCAAGGTTAAACTATCAAAGGATTGGATATTTTTAAAAATCAAATGAGAATGTTCAATTTGGAAAGACTTATTTTAGCTTCCAAAGGAAGATAAGTAAGGAGAGCTCATGATACTAGGAAGCCTAGTGAGTACTCAAATCTACCATATAGTTAGAATTTATATGTTTGAAAGAGATATTTATTTTCATTTAAGTTGAAACTTTGGGCTTGGAAGATTATGGAAATATGCAGAAGCAAACAAGCAGCCTCATATCCTAAATATAGGATGCTTTAGCACAAGCTAAAAGCATGACCTAAAAAATAGGATATAATGACTCACCTCCACCAGAGAGAGAGCAAACCCATCCAAACTCTTCTGAACTTACAACTGTCTGGAGTGGTCGCCAAGCAACACCACATACTCTTCAAAACCATGTAAGAGAATCTTATGTAATTGCAAGATAGCTAGGCTATTATTTAATCAAGAAAGAGACTAGAGTCCTAAACTCACTCCCTAAGAGTAGATCATGACTGGCATGAACATATAACTTACACTAAATGAAAAAATTTACAGATTTTTATATCATTTTGACACATTGATTTGAACAGAGGCTTGAGATAATTATACCTAAATGCATGATGAAATATAGTTGTTGGCTAAATCATTGAGAGGAGGTGTTCTCCCTATAAGAGATGCCCTCACAGGTAAAGCATTCCCCAATCGCGCAAGAGTGGAGACCCTCCCTATTCAAGAGTGAACCAATATGTTATGCATGATGTTAAAACATTTAACATTAAGCTAAGGGGTTGCTAAATTTTTTAGTTATCTTGATTATGACCTAAGCTTTAGAGCGAGGTTATGAATTATTTTAAAATTTAATTATGAGTTATTAATGGGGGAAAAAAATTAATTTTTCCCTAAATAGCCTACCGTATCCAGGCCATACAATTAATCATCAATCTTTAAGAAGTCTATAAAGAAGATGCAAATTATATTGCAAAATATAAATTTAATAATCAAACATGTATAGATTATCATGAAAGAATAAGAGGTCAGTACGGTCGAGTACCGCCGTACACCCTAGAAAAGAAAAAAATTGGATAGTCAAGCTCTACCCTTATACAATCCGGATTACAAAAAAAATTCTATGGGGGTATTCATTCATCATCTTCTTTCTTTCTTCTTTTTGATTTGATTTCACTGTAAGGCTTCACAGGGCCTTCCAGTACTATGCATTCTAATCCATTTAATCCCATATTCTTAATATTATAAAAATTATATATTCGTTATAATAATATACATTAAAATATTTTATTGATCATTTGGGTTAATTTAAAATTGTAATTGAAAGGATTTAGTTAAAAAATTAATTTTAGGATATTTTATTTCTTATTTTAATATTTAAACATCTAATTATTTGAGGTTTAACTCCCTTTCATCCATATCTTAAGTCATTTTTGCATGTTATTATAGTTTTTTTAAATGATTTATTAAATATTTTATTGATCCACAAAGTATTATTAAAGAATTTAAAAAGGCATCTTGATTAATAATGAATTATTATCACATGGATAATGTTATATTACTCATATTCTCTAGCATGCATATGATTTGCTTAACATACTTATACATGCATATGTATTTTGGCAATGAAAATGAATGAATGCATATGTTTTTGGTAGAAAAGAGGAATTTGATTCCTTAGCTAAGTTCACACACAAATGTATTAAAAATTTAAGCAAGTACGTATCATTGTTTAAACGATGGAAGTGAGATAATCTAAGACCTCCTTGGGGATACATAAAATCTCATATTCTAGATGTCGGACTATATATTTAATATTAAATATGTGTAAACACATGCTATGAATCATAAATAAAATTAATAATATTATGTTTATTATAAGAATTAATTCATAAAGTACTCACAACTAACTTCAACTTAAATATTTAAATTTGATTGAAATAAAATAAATTATTTGCTATAATTTAAGATTATTTGCTAGATCTATTATATATCATGTTTCTTTATCAAAAATTAATTTATAAAAGCACAAATTTGTTTTTTATTTGGAACTTGTCATTTCATTCTAACTAATATCCTTTGTTTAAATAAATTTTATCTTGCTAAAATTTCATAATATTTACTATTTTTATTATTTCATAATTTATTCAAAAAGTTTTGGGTGTAAAATTAATCATCCTTACACTATTAAATACATACTAGTTATAATTCCTCTTAAAATTAATATTATTATTTGCTAAAATTTTCTTTATTGTGTAATAGACTATTCTCAATTTATTTTAAATTCATTTTCACATTAATCTATAAATTACATTAAGATAAATATTTTTGGGATTATTCTTAAGATATTTATTTTATCATTTCTCATCAAAATTAAGTGAGTATTAAATCTTGTCAAACTTATTTAAAATTGTTTTAGAAGTTGTAAAGTGATCATTTATAAGTTACAAGATCACATTTTAATTTGGATAACTTGTTAGATTTGTGAAAAAATATTATATCTAAATTTATTAAATTGTATTTTTATTTTTCTGGCTTTAAAAATTTTTATTGGAGTTATACTCACTTCTTTATAGAAGAGTACATATTATTGTAGGGGTTATACTTATCTTATTATTGAAGATTACAATTTGTAAAATATTTTGTATTTAATGAATTCCTAGTTGGGGGTGGCTAAGCGTTTATGTAGGTTATTTTTAGGGTTTGGTCGAACCATGTAAACATTGTGTGCTTTATTATCTCTCTTTTTATTGTACTTTATTTATGCTACATTGTAAATTATTCATTATTAAATTAAAAAATTTTCTACTAAAAGTTAAAATTTGAGATTTAATTTTTAAATACCCCTCCCCCCTCCCCCACCAAATTTTTTTCTCATAGTAACTTACAGAAATTTGCATTAAAAATGAGAGTAGTCTTGTGCATTTTTTCTCATAGTAACTTATAGAAATTTGCATTAAAAATGAGAGTAGTCTCGTGCAATTTGATGGAGCATTAAGCAAAATATACTTAACCCTCATGGTTGTAAGAATTCTCTGGGACTCTTACTCCACTACGACTCCATTGCTAATATTAACTAAAGTTTGTTTAACTCTTGCTTTGTTGAGTGTAAGTCCTCCTCCAATAGAGCGAACTTCTTTTACAAACTAATAAGCATGGATGGGTAAATAAGCATGGATGGGTAAATATATGCCTACGGCTCCCTCTCAGTATCTTCCTCCTTTGGATGAGAAGACACATCCCTTATTGACTTACAACTATTTTGATGAGTAAAGGGAGGGAAACTTGCCAGCATTTCTTAAATGTCAATCGAAGAAAAGTTGATCACACTATTAGATGAAATTGTGAGTGCTTCAGTGATTTTTCCTTGATGGTGCAAAATCTCTCCTAAAATCAAACTTGACATCGGTAAGTCAACCTATAATAAAGCTGGAGTTGCCCCTAAATGACAAATGAATTCATCAAAAACAAAAAATAAAATTTCAATGATGCCTACACACTTACCCATAGTCACTTTCAGGGGATGCCTACATAAATTCCATGCTCAATAAAAATAATAACAATGTTCAAAAGTGCAAACAAGAAGAACTCAGAGAACAAAATAAGAATGAGTTCTACCTTATTAAAATACTCCTCCATAATAGTTTTTGTAGAGATGGTTCCCACTAACCTACTTACCATTACTTTATTATGTCATATCAAGGGAATATCATCTTCCTCCAGTTGAACACTCAAGAGTCTGATGGAAGTCAGTTTTTCTACAACTGTCACATTTTTTCCTCAATATGGCAAGTACTTAGTTCTACCCATGTGTCCTCAATGCCACATTTGGTTGAAGCAGCAACAGTCTTGTAGATGGGGCAATTGAGGTACTCTCCTTGGTCATAAGAGTGGCTATGGATTCCACAGGCTTCATCTTCTTTCAAAGACCTATTCAATGTTCAGAAGAATTGATATCATCATGAGATATTTTAACATTCATAATAAATAAATGTACTCCTCCCACATATGATGACTTGGCAATGACAAGAAATTTTTAGTTTAGTGACAGGCAAAATACAAGAAAAGGTATCTAGGAAGAGGGGCAAAGTTTCTTTTATAGCTAGAGAAGCCTAGCTACATTAAAGGTGATGTGATACTTATAACAACACAATAATTTTTCTTAGAATTCATTAAATGCTCAAAGCTAATTGTTATTTTCATTCTTCTATCTTTTTTTTGAGTTGCCTCTACAAGGAACAAAAGAATAAGGGAGCTAAATGTATGTCCAAATATATAGGCACACCAAACTAACCTTTATTGCAAGCCATCATTGGAACAGTATTGAATATTTAGAAGTGAGTCATTTGATAATAAAGACTTGTCGCACATAGAGTGGCTTAAAGAAGAAAGTTCAAAGGATGAACTATGTAATTCAAATACATGTATAAACTCACCCATGGGTGGTGAGTGACTAGGGATGATCTGATAGCCTAAACGATTAAAGTATAGTGGCCCTACCTTGACATGTTAATTCATTACATAAGAGCTATTGTAGATCAGAGTAAGCAGCGTGTCACTCACTCTAATGGTCTATAGAGCTCAAAACTCATGAAGAGCACTCACCATGTCTTATGTCGAATATGCACGTGTACTTGACATGCCTTATAAGTACTTATTATATGTAATTTCCCACCCCTCCAAACTTTTTTTCTTCTCTCTTCTTATTGGGAGGGTGTCATAGCTTTCACTACTTGTACTAAATGTTGGTGCAATAATAAAATTGGAGATGAATTTTTTTTGCATTTCTATTATTTTGTAATTGGTCTATATTATCTAACTATATTTTCAAGATATCTCAAAAGGTTTTCCTTCACTCCACGAACATATTTAGATTCAAGAGTACATATTAAGTATTGATTCATAAAAAAAGGGTGAATCACCATAATCAAGTGAGATGATGACCTAATATATAGAAAGCCTACATAATAAAAAACATTGAATCAACAAATTAAAAAAAGGAGTACAATTGGCTCAAGAGGATAAATGAGTAAGAAAAAAGATATAAAAAAAAGGTAGAAATAACCTATTAATAAATTTCATGGATCCTTCATCTTAGGATATAAAGCCCAAGATTGCTTTTGAAAAGCTAACCAACCCCACCTAGCCATGAGATGATCTATCAATAATAATGAAATATGTCATAATTTTCTAAAAATAATGAAAAAAATGAACATCCCAATTCTAGTACAGTGGTGCCACAAACCTGGTACCTAAGTGCTCGCTATATTGCTAAGAAAACACCAACCACTCCTGTCAATAGCTATTCCCATCATTGATTACCACCCGAGGGGAGAGCAAGAGTGGTTAATAGAGTGGGAGTGGCAGATAGAAGAGTGGGAGTAGTTGAGAACTAATCCCTATAAGAAGAGAAGGGCTTACCATTCTTCTCTTTTTTCATCTTCTCTTTCTGGCCACACTCTTTTCCCTCTCTCTATTGTGGACTCTATTGTGAGATTCTCTCTAATGCATGCTCTTCTTCTTGCATAAGGCAAGATTCTAAGTAAGACTCCAAAAAAAGTGATGGAGGTGGATGTTCTATCTTTTGGTGAGATTGAAAGAACTTGGCTATTGGAGGTTAGGAAAGAAGATATGTTGGATAACTAGCAGTCCCACCAAAGATTGCCAAGGTTTGGCCACCAAGCTCTCAAATGACAAGAATAACTCAAATAATCTGTAATTGCTAAAAGATCTCCTTTCATTCTAACATGGGGGGCTATTTATATCCATTTCAAACATCTTTTAAAAGAAAAGAATTCAAAACATGGAGGGAAAGGTGGGTGACCACATTAATGTGAAGCATCAAGTTGCCTTATTATTTTATACCATCCACCTATTTGACATGCTATTATTTTATGTGGTTTCAACCACCTCACTTGTCATGCTTTCAATTTTTAAATTCAAAATTTCAAACATGTTGTTTCTAGAAGAAAATTAAAAATTACATAAATAAAAAAAAATGAAATCATAAAATGGGCTTTACCAGGCTAATGGGCTAAGCCTTCTTCTTTTTTCAATTTTCTTGGGCTTTACCTTGAGATCTTGTAAATGGACCTTGAGCTCTAATTTTTGGATTCTCATGTTCTACATCAAAAAACCTTTTTTTTTATACAATTCCTTGTTCTACTAAAAAATCTTGAAGAATTCCACTATAGATCTTAAATCTGGTGTGAAATGAAGATCCTATCTTTCTTGATCTTGGATCCAAAGTAAGGGGGGAAGAACATGATCACATTAAATATAAAATTTTAGTCATTTTGAAGACAAAATAATACAAAAATCAAGTTTTAATTCACTAAAATTAATTTTTAAACTTCAAGAACTCCATCGTTTAACTTGGATCTATCGTGAGAAAAAAAACCTTCCTCCATCGATCTTAAATCCAAAATAAAGGAGAAGAGAGCATTTTTGCACCAAAATATTTTGAAACCTAATATTTCTAAGTTGTTATGTGGCCAAATTTTTTGAAAATCATCAAATCACTTAAAAAATTTCCTTAGAATAGGGTACTTTGACTCATAGCACCGCAGCTCCATAGCATTGATACCCACACTATTGTGATAAGCTCTTTGAATTTTGAACCTTGGTGCTCCATTTTACAGCACCACAATGCTATTGTATTGGGCTAAGGCAGTGTGACCAACACCCTATTGTTGAATCTTGGTACTAGAATGCTACCTCTTAGGTTATAAAGTCAAATAATTTACCTTAAGCACCATCATGCTATTTTGGAAGCACTGTGATAGGTGCCATGACTATGAGTCTTGGTGCCGCAGTGCTGGCTTCTCAAGTTAAAAGGCTAATGTATCCACCTATAGTGCCAGAACATTATCCTTAAAGCCTTGAGGCACTATAATAGTGTCATAGGACTACTTGTTAGCACATAGGTGCTACCTTCTCTAGTTTTAAGCATAAGTCCCACCAACTAACACAGAGGCACTAGATTCTCAACACCAAGGCACTACTATGACAACACCAAGGTGTTGACTTTTCAGCACTGAGGCACTATGTTGATCTCATTTTTGATGAGGTTAATATCACTTCTGAAATTTATAATTAGGACACTTAATCTTAGATTAGGAACCTCCTAATTAAGTACTTAGGACACTATAACTAGTGATTTATTGCAACTTCCTTAGGTTTGATCTAACTTAATGAGCTTTGGTAGACTCAACCCAAGTTCCAAATTTGGATTAAATTAAATTAAATCAAATTAAATTAAATGAATGAATCCAAACCTAAATTAAAGTCAAATCTAGTAAACCCTTTTGAAATGGGTTTGACTTATGTGGGTCCCACCAAGTCAAAGGTCAACCCACTAAAATTTGACTAGATGAAATCATTCTAAATATTCCAAATGATAAAATAAACATGTTTAATCATAAATCTAAAAAAAATCTAAATCTATTTAGGCCTTACTTAGGTTAATTAGACCACTTGGTCTAAATGAACCTAACCTATTTAGTTCAAACCTAATTCAAAATAAAATCAACTCAACTTGATTGCTTAAAATAATTTGCAAATGATAATTAAACATAATCTAACCCATCATTGGGTCCAATTTGGTTAAATTGATCATTTTAACCAAATGAACCCAAGCTTAATCCATTAAACCCAATTTGGGTCAAATGGGTTCAAATTGAAATAAATATGAAATCAAACAAAACTAATCACTCCATTTCATCTCACACATGTGATAAAGAATGACTGGAGTCCAAATAAAATTCAATTGGGTCAAATGGATCATTTGAACCCAATTGAAATCATGTTTAACCCATTTAAGCCTAAATGGATTAAGGTGAAGCAAAATCCAAAATTAATTCAAATCCTAAATAAACTATTTAAATCAAAACTTACTAAATAATCAATTAAAGATGATAAACCCAAAATTAAATTAATTAAATCAAAGTCAAATCACTTTGAATCCAAATGCTTGAATTGGGTTCAAATGTCTAGTCCAATTCAAATGTGTTTGGATTTAACCTCAAAATCACATTGAGCTTGATTTGGGCAAATAAACATTAGCCTAAGGGCTTTGGTGATGATGCCAAAAGTCAAAAAAATAAAAATAAAAAATCAAACAGTGGAATTATAAGAGGAGAAGACTTGGAATCCATGAAGGGAATTCAAGTTTCATTTCCCCTCCTCTATACCTCATCCACCTCATGGCTTGAAGTAATTCGACTTATTTCCAATTAATAGAGGTCCTCTAAAAGAAGAAATCAAGGAGGACTTGGCCTTCTCCATGATGGAGAGCAAGAAAAGAGCAAAAGAGAAGCTACTCTCTCAGCCAAAAAGAGGAAAGGAGAGGAAAAGCTTTTCTCCCCTTAAATTTCTTATCTAAACATACTCACAAGGCCAAGAGAGACAAAACCTACCCTATAGAAGGTTGAATACATGGCTCTTGACCATGTATAAAAATATAGTACAAAGAGCCTTTCCTCTCCCTCTTTTCATCCCAAAACATTCACAAAGTGGGGAAAAGAAGAAAGAGACCATTCCCTTGATCTCTCACCACCGGCAAGCCAGAATTTGGCCAAATCTAAGGGTTATCTCTTGGCCTCTAATGGAAAAATTAGAGGAGAGTGTTTCACCTCAAATTAAACATTCCAACACATTCTAGAGGTCGAGGTGACCTCAATCAAATCCTCATAGGGACTCATCACCATCGACGAGTCAGAGAATAGTCAAACTCGACAAAAAATAGCCGCATGTTGGTCTCTGAGTTATTTGGCAAGAAGGCAAGCCACAAAATAATGTCCACAACTTCATCCCATAAAGCTGAAGGTGTTTGAGTTAATCCCATCATTGAAGGCCGCTAGAGTTGAGGTATGTCATGAATTCCACTCCTTTATAATTTAGTTTTAGTTGTTTGCAAAATGAATTCTATCCCCATGAGGATCAAACTATATAGATCACTTATAAAGTGATACTTGATCATTTTTTCCATTGAAATCAAATCAAAATTGTCCTTAGATTACTAGAAATCTTTTAAATTTGATGGATGACATCCTTCTCTCATTAGAGATGCTCAGAGAATAATCTCTATCGTCTGTTCCTTCTATTTGGAATAGATGGCTGAGATCTAGTTGCACGATTCAATTCTATCCATATAAGAAACCTCGAAACAAATCAAAATTGCAAAATCCTTGATTAGGTGGTCAAGATCCATTCCATATGGCACCAATTTTGATGAGGCTACCATTTCAATTCTGCTGGCATGTGGCGCCACACCATGTGGCAACAGCATCACATCGGTGCCACATCAGTGCCACCATTTAAAATGATAATTTTCATTCTAAGGATTTAAAAATCATTAAAAATAGATAAAATTTAAAAATCATAAAATATCAAATATAAACCCAAAAATTATTAAATGAGGGCTCTATGGATTCATCGACTCCATTATTAATATTAACTATACTTTATTTAACTCTTGCTTTGTTGAGTGTAAGTCCTCCTTCAAAAGAGCGGCCTTCCTTTACAAACTAATAAGCATGGATGGGTCAATATATTCCTATGGCTCCCTCTCAATATCTTCCCCCTTTGGATGAGAAGACTCATCCCTTGTTGACTTACAACTACTTTGATGAGTAAAGGGAGGGGAACTTGCCAGCATTTCTTAAATGTCAATCGAAGAAAAGCTGATCACATTATTAGATGAAATTGTGAGTGCTTCAATGACGTTTCCTTGATGGTTCAAACTCTCTCCTAAGATCAAACTTGACCTCGGCAAGTCAACCTACAATAAAGCTGGAGTCGCCCTTAAATGTCATAAATGACTTCATCAAAAATAAATAATAAAATTTCAATGATGCCTACACACTTACCCATCATCACTTTCAGGTGATGCCTACACACTTTCCATGCTCAACTATAATAATAATAATGTTCAAAAGTACAAACAAGAAGAACTTAGAGAACAAAATAAGAATGAGTTCTACCCTATTAAAATACTCCTCCATAATAATTTTTGTAGAGATGGTTCCAACTAACCTACTTTCCATGAATTTTCTATGTTGTATCAGGAGAATATCATCTTCCTCCTATTGAACACTCAAGTGTTGGATGGAAGGAAATTTTGCTACAACAGTCACATTTTTTGCCTCAATAAGGTGAGTAGCTAGTTCTACCCATGAGTCCTCAATGCCATATTTGGTTGAAGCAACAACAATCTCATAGATGGGGCAGCTGAGGTACTTTCCTTGATCATAAGAGTGGCAATGGATTCCACGGGCTTCTTTATTTTCTTCATCTTCTTTCAAAGACCTGCCCAATGTTCAGAAGAATTGATATCATACTGAGATCTTTTACCATTTATAATAAATAAATGCACTCCTCCCACAAACGATGAATTGGCAATGACAAGAAATTTTTAGTTTAGTGGCAAGCAAAATACAAGAAAAGGTATCTAGGAAGAGGGGAAAAAGTTTCTTTTATAGCTAGAGATGCTTAGCTATGTTAAAGGTGATGTGATACTTATAACTACACAATACTTTTTCTTAGAATTCATTAAATGCTCAAAGCTAATTGTTCTTTTTATTCTTCTATCTTTTTTTGTGAGTTACCTCTACAAGGAACAAAAGATTAGGGGAGCTCAATGTATGTCCAAATATATAGGCACACCAAACTAACCTTCATAGCAATCCATCATTGGAACATTATTTAATATTTAGAAGTGAGCCATTTAATAATAAAGACTTGTCATACATAGAGTGGGTTAAAGAAGAAAGCTCAAAAAATGAACTATGGAATTCAAATACATGCATAGACTCTCCCATGGGTGGTGAGTGACTAGGGAAGATCAGATAGCCTAAACGATCACAGTTTAGTGGCCCTACCTTGACATGTTAATTCATTACATAAGAGTTCTTACAGATTAGAGTAAGCAGCGTGTCACTCACTCTAATGGTCTATAGAGCTCAGAACTCATGAAGAGCACTCACCATGTGTCATGGCGAATATACACCTGTACTTGACATGCCTTATAAGTACTTACTATATGTAATTGCTCACCCCTCCAAACTTTTTTTTTCTTCTCTCTTCTTATTGGGAGGGTGTCATAGCTTTCACTACTTGTACTAAATATTGGTGCAACAATATAACTGGAGATGAATTTTTGTTTTGCATTTCTATTCTTTCTAATTGGTCTATATTTTCTAACCCTATTTTTGAGATATCTCAAAAGGTTTTGCTTCACTCTATGAACATATTTAAATTCAATAGTATATACTAAGTATTGATTCATAAAAAAAGGGTGAATCACCTAATATATAGAAAGCCTACATAATAAAAATTATTGAATAAACAAACTAAAAAAGGAGTTCAATTGGCTCAAGAGGATAAATGAGTAAGAAAAAGATATAAAAATGTAGAAATAACCTATTTATCGATTTCATGGATCCTTCATCTTATGATATAAAGCCAAAGATTGCTTTTGAAAAGTTAACCAACCCCACCTAGACATGAGATGATCTATCAATAACCATGAAATATGTCATTATTTTTTACTAAAAAAAATAAATATTAATGAAAAAAATGAACATTCTAATTCGAGTACTGTGGTACCACAAACCTAGTGCCCAAGCGCTTGCTCCGTTGCTAGGAAAAAACCAACCACTCCTATCAATAGCTATTCCCATCAGTGTTTACCTCTTGATGGGAGACCAAGAGCAGTTAATAGAATGGGAGGACTGATAGAAGTGAGGGACTAGTTGAGAACTAACCCATATAAGAAGGGAAGGGCTTACCCTTCTTCTCTTTTTTCTTCTTCTCTTTTTGGCCACACTCTTTTCCCTCTCTCTACTATGGACTCTATTTTGAGCTTCTCTCTAATGCATGCTCTTCTTATTGCATAAGGCAAGATTCTAGGTAAGACTCCAAACAAAAATGATGGAGGTGAATGTTCTATCTTTTGGTGAGATTGAAAGAACTTGGCTATTGGAGGTGAAGAAAAAGGATTTGTTGGATAACTAGCAGTCCCACTAACGATTGCAAAGGTTTTGCCACCAAGCTCTCAAACCACAAGAGCAACTCAAATAATCTATAATTTCCATAAGATCTTTGTTCATTCTAGCATGGGGGCTATTTATATCTAGTACAAACATCTTTTAAAAGAAAAAAATTCAAAATATGGAGGGAAAGGTGGGTGACCACATTAATGTGAATCAATAAGTTGCATTATTATTTTATACCATCCTCCTATTTCACATGCTATTATTTTAAGTGGATTCAACCACATCACATGTCATGCTTTCAATTTTTAAATACAAAATTTCAAATATGTTGTTTCTAGAAGAAAATTAAACATTACATAAATAAATAAAAAAATGCAACCATAAAATGGGCTTTACTAGGCTAATGGGTTAAGCCTTCTTCTTTTTTAAATTTTCTTGGGCTTTAGCTTGAGATCTTGTAAATGGGCCTTGAGCTCTAATTTCTAGATCCCACATGATGTTATATATCAAAAAACCTCTTCTATACGATTCCTTGCTCTACTAAAAAATCTTTAAGAATTCCATTATAGATTTTAAATCTGGTGTGAAATGAAGATCCTATCTTTCTTGATCTTGGATCCAAAGTAAGGGGGGAAGAACATGATCATGTTAAATATAAAATTTTAGTCATTTTTATAATAAAATACTACAAAAATCAAGTTTTAATTCACAAAAATAAAATTTTAAAACGTCAATACCTCCGTCATTGAACTTGGTTCTAATGTGAGATTAAAAACCCTTCCTCCATTGATCTTAACTCCAAAATAAAGGAGAAGAGAGCATTTTTGCACTAAAATATTTTGAAACCTAACAATACTAAGTTGTTATGTTGCCAAATGTTTTGAAAATCATCAAATCACTTAAAAAATTGCCTCAAAACAGAGTACTTTGACTCATAGCACCGCAGTGCTGTAGCACTGATACCCACACTATGGTGATAAGCTCTTGGAATTTTGAATCTTGGTGCTCCATTTTACAGCACCACAATGCTATTGTATTGGGCCAAGGTAGTTTGGCCAACACCCTATTGCTGAATCTTGGTACTACAATGCTACCTTCTTAGGTTATAAAGTCAAAATATTTACCTTAAGCACCACCATGCTATTTTGGAAGCACTGAAGCACTGTGACAAGTGCCATGACTATGAGTCTTGGTACCGTAGTGTTACCTTCTCAGGTTATAAGGCAAATGTATCAACTTTTAGTGCTAGAACACTATCTTTAAAGTCTTGAGGCACTATAATAGTGTCATAGCACTACTTGCTAGCACTTAGGTGCTACCTTCTCTAATTTATCACAACTAACACAGAGGCACTGGATTCTCAACATCAAGGCACTAATATCACAACACCAAGGTGCTGACTTTTTAGCATCGAGGTGTTGTGTAAACCTCATTTTTGGATGAGGTTAATATCACTTTTGAAATTAATAATTAAGACACCTAATCTTAGATTAGAAACCTCCTAATTAAGTACCTAAGACACTATACCAAGTGATTTAGTGCACCTTATTTAGGTTTGATCTAACCTAATGGGCTTTGGTAGATTCAACCCAAATTCCAAATTTGGATTAAATCAAATTAAATCAAATGAATGAATCCAAACCCAAATTAAAGTCAAATCTAGTAAACCCTTTTGACATGGGTTTGACTTATATGAGTCCTACCAAGTCAAAGGTCAACCCACTAAAATTTGACAAGATGAAATCATTCTAAATGTTCCAAATGATAAAATAAACATGTTTAATCATAAATATAAAAAAATCTAAATTTATTTTGGCCTTACTTAGGTTAATTAGACCACTTGGTCTAAATGAACCTAACCCTTTTAGTTCAAACCTAATTCAAAATAAAATCAACTCAATTTAATTGCTCAAACTAATTTAGAAATGATAATTAAACATAATATAACCCATCATTGGTCCAATTTGGTCAAATTGGTCATTTTCCCCAAATGAACCCAAGCTTAACCCATTAAACCCAATTTGGGTCAAATGGGTTCAAATTAAAATAAATATGAAATCAAATGAAATTAATCACTCCAAATCATCTCACGCATGTGATCAGGAATGATTGGAGTCCAAATAAAATTTAATTGTGTCAAATGGGTCATTTGAACCCAATTGAAATCATGCTTAACCCATTTAAGCCTAAATGGATTAAGGTGAAGTGAAATCCAAAATTAATTCAAATCCTAAATAAATTAATTAAATCAAAACTTACTAAATCATCAATTAAAGATGATAAATCCAAAATTAATTAATTAAATCAAAATCAAATCACTTTGATTCCAAATGCTTGAATTGGGTTCAATTGTCCAATCCAATTCAAATGGTTTTGGATTTAACCTCAAACTCACATTGGGTTTGATTTGGGCAGCTAAACACTAGCCTAAGGGATTTGGTGATGATGCCAAAAGTCAAAAAAAAAAAAATCAAAGGGTGGAATTATAAGAGGAGAAAACTTGAAATCCATGAAGGGAATTCAACTTTCATTTCCCCTCCTCTATACCTCATCCACCTCACGGCTTGAAGTAATTTGGCTTCTTTCCAATTAATAGAGGGCCTCCAAAAGAAGAAATCAAGGAGGACTTGGCCTCCTCCATGAAGAAGAGCAAGAAAAGAGCAAAAGAGAAGCTACTCTCTCCGCCAAAGGAGGAAAGGAAAGGAAAGGTTTTCTCCCCTCAAATTTCTTATCTAAACATACTCACAAGGCCAAGAGAGACAAAACCTACCCTCTAGAAGGTTGAATACATGGCTCTCAACTATGTATAAAAAGATAGGAAAAAGAGCCTTCCCTCTCCCTCTTTTCATCCCAAATTATTGACAAAGTGGGGAGAAGAAGAAAGAGACCATTCCCTTGATCTCTCACCACCGGCAAGCCAGAATTTGGCCAAATCTGAGGGTTATCTCTCAACCTCTAATGGAAAAATTAGAGAAGAGTGCTTCACATCAAATTAAACATTCCAACATATTCTAGAGGTTGAGGTGACCTCAATCAAATCCTCACAGGGACTCATCACCCACGATGAATCACAGAATAGTCAAACTCGATGAAAAATAGCTGCATGTTGGTCTCCAAGGCATTTGGCAAGAAGGCAAGCCACCAAATCATGTCCACAGCTTCATCCCATCGAGTGAAGGTGTTCAAGTCAATCCCATCATCAAAGGTTGCTAGAGTTGAGGTATGTCATGAATGCCACTCCTTTAGCATTTAGTTTTAGTCATTTGCGAAATGAATTCTATCCCAATGAGGAACAAACTGTATAGATCACTTGCAAATTGATCCTTGATCATTTTGCCTTTTGAAATCACATCAAAATTGGCCTTAGATTACTAAAAATCTTTCAGATGTGGTGGACGAAATCCTTCTCTCATTGGAGATGCTCGGAGATCTCTGTCATCCGTTCCTTCTATTTAGAATAGATGGTTGAGATCTAGTTGCAAGATTCAATTATATCCCTATAAAAAACCTTGAAATGAATTGAGATTACATAATCTTTGATTAGGTGGTCCAGATCCATCCCATGTAGTGCCACTTTTGATGTCATCACCATGTGAAATCTGTTGGCCTAGAGGCACCATGCCATGTGGCAACAACATCACATTGGTGCCGCATTGGCGTCACCGCTTAAAATGATAATTTTCATTCTAAGTGATTTAAAAATCATTAAAAATATATAAAATTTTAAAAATCATGAAAAATTAAATTTAAATCCAAAAAAGTAAACGAGGGCTCGATGGATTCATCTTAATGTGTAGAATCTTTTAAACCCAAAATTCCTTATTAATTTTGGGTAATTTTGGCTTAATTTGGCTTTAATTAAAATTAATTAAATTAAAATTAATTTAACTAAAATAAGTCACAATCCATTAATCCAATTGAAATGAAACTTTGGAGAAATGAAATTAAGGTTAGAATGAACCTTAGAAAAACTTTTCATGAATATTCATAAGTAATTCAAGAGATATCAAAATCTAAACTTAAATTTCAATTATAATTAAATAAATCATGAAAATAGATCAAATCACTTTAAATAAACAAAACAAACCCTAATGAACTTAAAAACATTAATGAAACTCACTGGAACTTAATACATCACAAAATGACTTAATTTGGTAATTAATCAAATTAGTTAATTCAAATAATTAACTAGAGCTGCAAAAAATCACAATAAATCATCCCATTTTCAAAAATGAACCCTCTAAAGATGCATTTTTCATAAAGAATAAAAAAAATAAAATCCTCAAATAATCTTCATTAAATTAGGCTTAATTTAAGTTTTAATGAAATAACTAAAATCTTAATTACACCTTAATTATGCAATTGATTAAAATGAAATTCTGAAAATATGAAATTGCCAAGGAACGCCACTTGCCATAAAAATTTCAAACCTAATTGACCTTTGGATTGAGAATTTTTGAATTTTCAAATCTCTAGGTCAATATATATTAAACAATAAATTTATAAATCATAAAATTCATAAAAGTAATTTGAAATAATCTTCATTAACATCGGAACACTTAGGATAACTCTCTAACATTCTAAATCAAAGAACTTGATCACTTAAATACTTAAGGTTTAATGAAAATAATAATGATTACTAAGATTAATTAAATATTAAGGTTAATGAACTCTTAATAAATAATTAATGAAATCTTAATCCATCATCAATGTAACTTAAGAATGGATTAATAAAACTAACCTATGTGTCTTAGGTTAACATAACTCAAACCAAATGAATTGAACAAGAATTCAATAAACATAAACATAATTCAAACTAAAACATCAATAAACCAAATGTTAAACCAATTCAAACCACACCAAACAAATATAATCAAATTAAAAAATAATTAAATCAAGAAGATTTAACAAAATTAAAAAAAACAATGAATCAAATTTCAAAGAATTAAAATTACTAAACTAAACTAAAAAATCCAAACTAAACTCAACAATCCAAACTAAACTCAAAACCTAAAAATTCTAAATTAATCTAAAAGGATTAATTAAGATACTTAAAGATCTTAGTTAAGCCATTAGGATGATTCTTCATCTTAGGATGAAGGTTTTATTTTATTAGGATTTAGGATGTTGAATGGAATGGGATCCAACCAAAGTGAAATCTATTCTACTCTACACTCCTGAAAGCATAAACTTCAATTTAACATAAAAATTAATTTGAAAATAAAAATGAAAACAAATCATTAAATCACTTGAATTGAAACCATCTAAAGGTAAATCAAACAAACTTCAAAACACAAACTAAAACTTGAACTAGAAATACATAACAAATTCTTGCTACATAAGCCTATTTTCTTCACACACTAGATCATTAAGTCACAGACCCTAAACTTAGGTTAGGTCATTCTGTGATATTTTATGTTGTGATGTGATGTACTTTTCTTGTCTTTGTGGTATACTATTTTAGACTATGTGTTTAGGATTATTTGCTCATTTGACTGGATGGTAGGACATTTTTTTCTAGAACTAACATTGTCTTCTGCAAGGGGCTATACTATAAAAGGACTACTATCATAAATAAATTAAAAATGGTTTTTTCTTGCAGATTTGCTTAAGTCCTTAAGCATAGCCCAATAGGATAGGTGGGTTTGGCAAAAAACTAATAATAAGCATGTATGTTTGAAGATATAACTGATGTGTGATGTCTGTATTTTCCTGACACCTTTTTTACAAGGTTTAGGATTTATTTTTGAATTTAAAATATAAATTTGAGCTTAAAATTAAGTTAGGATCTATGGGGTTTAGGATTAGCATAAGTTAACCCTACCAGAAGATACGTGCAGAGGCCCCCTATGAAACCCAATGAAGGTCCCTAAAGAAGGAGATGATCTTGGAAAGAAGACCCCTAGATCTAAACTTATAATTTTAGGATGGGTTGTATAATAACAGAGCTTAACTGCCTATTTTCTCTTTCTTCTAAGATGTACAGTGGTACCTAGTTTCATTTCCTTTTTAAATAAAAATTGGCTTGATTTATTTTGGATGTGTAATAGAATTAACCTAATTTTCTAAGTTTCTTTCTATGTTGTGCTTTCTATTATGAATGCTTGGATGTAGGCTCATAAAAAAGATTTTTTTTTCTACCCAACAAAATCTAATCAACTTAAACATAAATATAAAGAAACTTGAAATCTGACATAAATTAAAACCCTAGGGAAAACCTAAATTAATTAGAAATAGTTAGCTCTAAAAAATCATGCAATCATATTGCATTTAATTCTTGAATTGGGCACTTCACCCATTACACATATGGGGCATCCAATTTGTGGCAATGACTGCCTTCTCGGGGAAGTCTACCTTTCTCTTTTTGATTTTTCCCATAACCAATTCTAATTACATGACATTTAGTCATAAAAACACATATCCCAAAACCTAAAATGAATCATGAGTCAAAACATATAAAATATGAAAAATATGCGTTAGTTAGTGCATTTCATACCCTACATGATCCTAAGAATTACGAAGTGAGTCTAGGGTCTTAGATTCTTTCCTAAGAATGCAATAGCCTAACCATCATGCATACATGAGACATAGCATCATGGATTTAAAATGCACTTAAGTGGTGTTAGTTAGTAGCCCTTCGAGGTGGGTTGTAAGTCTAGAAGAATCAAAGATAGGTTATTCTCTCAAGTGAGAGAAATGACTGATAATTCCTAAAATAAAATTAGGTCAAACATCTGACTTATGTTAGAAGCACTTGTAGACTTAGGTTCTGAAGCATCCTCATCAGAGTAAGTCTTCAACCCTAAGCAATTCTATAGTCTTATGCTGCTAAAATTTAAGCCATAAATTTTTTTGAAAATATCAACTTAAAATCTAAATTATATTCTAAAGTTTAAAGACCAATGATAGGATAGTTAAAATGTCTACTAGGCATCCCATTATTAATAGGAATTTCCTATTATATCTTGTTTGACCTCCCAAAATAAGTCTTTCTACTTTAGATCATTCCCAATTGAAATTCCAAGTATCATTCCTTTTAAAAAAAACATAAAAATATATAAAAATAATAACTTATTTATTTAGAAAAGAGTATTCTTAGAAAGAAACCCTTCTTCTTATGATTCAATTAACTATATGGGCTTGCCCTTATACAGGGACCATAAACCCAGTTTTAAAATAAATCATATTTTACTTTCCATGTAGTTCAGGGGAAAACTCTCCAGTACATGAAAGACCCATTAGCCTTATGAAGCCTTTATTAAATGATTGAATTAGTTATAGGATAACATGTTTTTCTTCTGAAATAATATGTTTATTTTTTAATGGTGCATTTGATCATCAAAATAAGAAATTCCTAAACTCTATGTGGTGTTATAAATTTTTCCCACACGCTATTTTTTTAGTCTAGTTTCTTAAGTTATAAATTTTTTTAATTAAATCTCAAACATATAATAAATATCTAAATTATAATTTAGTTAATGAGACTAACTCTTAGAATAACAAATACTTTAAAATAAAAATTTTGATAGCTTAGGGGCTCTTTTTATTAGCTTGACATAGCGTCACGACACTACTTTTATGGTGTTGAGGTGTTGGCCTCTTAGTTTCTAAAATACGAGACTAGTACCATAGTGCTCCACATGCAGCTCTCAGACACTGATCAGCCGACTAAGATGTTTACTTTTCTAGTCAAAAATAAATTTATTAATATTTATTACCATTAATTTCAAAATTGACTCGATCTAAAAGTGCAATGCTGGTCAAAACTTCTATAATTTTCTATTAAATATACCTGCCATCTTATTGGCCTTTGAATGGCTTTTTGACTGGTGCTACATCGCCACTTTGGTAGTGCATTGCTGCTGATCAATAGTCAACTAATATTCTATTATTCATTTTGGCACCTCAGCACTGTGGTATTGGGTTTATAGTGTTACCCTCTTTAGTTTTGAGACTTATGTTTTTTCCTGATGGCATTGGGGTGTAGGCTCGCCCACACAAAGGGCCTGAAGCACCAACTTCTAGGCTCCGTGTTGCTAAATCCCTAGCACTGCGGTGCTACTTATACAATAGTGAGGTTCTTTCCCCAATGAAAAAAATTAAATCAAGCACCTTTCTGGTCGCATATGAACACCCCTAAAAACTTTATTAGCATTCCAAAGAGATGTAAGTCTAATCTTTTCATTTTCTACGCAAACACTTAAACCTACTAGCATTCCCATGGGGTGTAAGCCCAGTCTATTTATTCACCATGTAAAATTTTCTAATTTTGGCATTCATAACAGATGCAAGTTCAGTCTTTTCACTTTCCATGTGAACCTCTTGACTCTATTGGCAATCTAAATGGATTTAAGTCCAATCTTTTCATTTTCCATGCAAACTTCTAAACCCTATTGGCTGTCCAACGGATGTAAGCCCAATATTTTTATTTGCTACACAAACACCTAATCCTACTAGCATTCCTAAGGTATGTAAGCCCAAACTATTCATTATCCTTGCAAATATTTCTAAGCCTGGCAATCTAAAGGGAAGTAAGTTCAATCTTTCCATTTTCTACGCAAACACTAAAACCTACAAGAATTCGAAAGGGATGTGAGCCCAATCTATTCATTTGTCATGTAAAATTTCTAATTTTGGCATTTCAAAAGGATATAATTCCAATCTTATCATTCGCCATGCAAACCTCTAAACCCTACTAACAGACCCAAGGGATGTAAGCCAAATCTATTCATTAACCATATGAACAATTCTAATTTTGGCATCGTAAAGGGATGTAAGTAAAATCTTTTCATTTGCTATGCAAACACCTAAATCTACTAGCATTCTAAAGGGATGTAAGCCCAATCTTTTAATTTGCCATGCAGACACTTCTAATTTTGGCATTCTAAAGGGATGTAAGTCCAATCTTTTTAGTCTCCATGTAAACCTATAAACCTTACTAGCATTCCTAAGGGATGTAAGGCTTATCTATTCATTCATCATGCGTACATTTCTAATTTTGGCATTTCAAGAAAAAGTAAGTCTAATCTTTTATTTGCTATGCAAATAGCTAAATCTACTAGCTTTTTATAGATGTATGCCTAGTCATTTGTTCACTATGTGAACTATCCTATAATTCTAGCATTCCATTTGATCTAAGCCATACATATGACTATAAAGCAGATTTCATTGAATTAATAGATAAACTTATAAATTAAGTTTACCCTTAATTCACTAAACACATATACAACACTTATAGTTTACTTGAGATATCTGAGATGAGGCAACCCATGGCTGTTAATTAAACTCCCTAGACATTACAGCTAATAGCCCTCTAATGTTGGTAGATTGGAATAACGATAGTTCTGGGATGATGGAACCATGAGACAAGAGGGGTAACTAATAGTAGATTGGGACTAACCTCCTTTTTTTCTTTAATAGTCATTCACATCACACCTCTTAACACCAATTTATATCAAAAATCTATGTCTATTTCCAACATTAATTGAGAGTTTTCTCTTACTACAGTAAGAGAGGTAATTAACTATGAATGCTTGCATTCATAGGAAGTAGAACCTAGATCTAAATAATCCCTAACTTAATATTAGGAGAAATCTGGTTGAATGTATATCAATCTACCTCGTGAATAACAAACTCCAAGAACATCCTTAAAGAGGGCATGGAGGTTTGCAAAGGAATTTTTTTTGAGCGATCAATCATTTATAACTAGGTTCATTACATTGAATTAAGGAATAAAAATTGAGTATTTTTAGACAAATGGTCTCTAAGGAGAATGTTGGAAAATATGTTGGACTTGCAACATCTACATGAGTAGAGAAATACATATGAAATGAAAGAAAATGAGATGTTCTAATTATACATAACTCGACCTCTTAAATTTTAGACTTACATTCCTATTTGGGTCAGGATACCACTTATAAATGTATCAAAATCTCTTAATCATAATTAAAATCTTACCTACTTAAGGTTCTATCTCAAAGGATATGATGTGTAATCCTCCAATGCATGATTCACTTTGCTAGAGTATGCATATGCATCATCGCTTGGGAGTTTTGATCATTGGTTAGGTTTATTCTTTAACTCCTCTAAGAGATATAAAAGAGTAAAATAAATTTATAACATTTAGCAATAGGGAGCCCTAATTTTAATTTTAAAATGTTTTTTACTATGTACCTGGCATAAAATTATATATAGCTCAAACATTCAAATCACTGAAATAAAGAAAAATAATAATAATAAATAATCAAAGCAAAAATAAAAAATCATTGTGTTATGATGGCTATATAATAATATGTAACAAGCTAATGAAGTTGGCCAATATGTTTATATATACCAAAAATTAAAATTAAAGGAGTAGCTTAGTTATACATGAAGGTCTTAGATAATTTAATTAATAAAGTATAAGTTCAATTTTCCTCTACTCTTGATCATTTCTATTGGTTCAAGATGTACGTCTACTCTTCAAGAAATGGATTAGCTCATACTAACATGAGAAACTTAACTTGTACATTATTTTCATATGTAAAGCACTAAATAAAATGGTAAATTTTTTTAAAAAAAATTAAATAGAGTCATCAAAGTATCATAGAATCATCATAGAATAGAGATATATTATTACAAATTATTACTATATCATCACTTTTATGTTGATATATAATCCCTATAAGAGTACAGAGTAAAAACAATTGTCATCAGTCAAGCACTTGCAAGAAAATATCTCTATCCTCTATTTTTTCATAAAAGCAATTTCATTGAAATAAATGGACTACAAAAAGAGTCAAACCCCATAAAAATTACAATTAAGTTTTTTTATATAAGGAATACTTCAGATATCACTATTAACCATCCTATAAAGCTCATCATCTATCTCCAATGTAAAATTAAAATAAATCAAATTAAAACCTTCTTTCACCAAATAATCTACTGACTGATTCCCTACCCTTGTAATGTGAATGATTTTAACATTGTTTATTCTAGTAAGTTTATCAGTTCAAATTATGGACAAGATACCACGACACTCTAGTTTGACTATTTAGTATATTCACAATAGCTGCAAAATTTGTTTCAATCTTGAAATTACTCCCTCTCATTTACTTAGCAAGGTTTAGAGCAGTTGTTATAGCCAACATTTTAGCATGGAGATTTGACATAGCACTTTAAAGTAATGAGAAGTTAAGCAAGCACAAACTAGTAAAAATTTTTAAAACACCCCTTAAGCCTGCAAGAGTATGAGAACCTCTAAAACTATCTTCCACATTAATTTTTTTCATCCAAGGGGTGGTTAACACCATTTAACAATCTACCATTTATTCTTTATGTTTAGGTTAATTTGAATGTCAATCTCTACAATGCATTATTTACTTCCTCAAAAACCTCTAGTTTGGCAAGCTCTATGTAAGTAGATTTTAATTTTTTTGGTGATATGAATGTTATTCATTTGGGTTCCTTCATGTTTGGCACTATTTCTTACCATCCAAATAAACGAAACAATTATCAAAGGTACCATTGTCTTGACATGTGGGTTGATTTTGTTTTATGAAGATTGGTTTCCAACTATCTAAGCAGTCTACCAAAGAGTAGAAAGCACTAGTAGGAGTATATACATTGAAGATACCACACCAATACTTCCATATGGTCATACTAATTTTACATTAGAAGAAAAAGTGAATCAAGCTTTCTTTCTCAAGCCCACATAGAACACATTGAAATTGTAACTTTAATCCTCTCAATTTAAGAATATCATCAATAAAGAGTAAATTCAAAAAGGACCTCCAAACAAAGAATGACATTGATGAAATATCTATATCCCAATGCAGTAACTTTATCAAAGCTATGAAACTCATCATAAAAAAAATAAATAATTAATCTTAATTATTGATCATGCTCAAACAACTTCATCATGAAAATTAGAAGTGATTGTGAATCAAAGAGAATTAATTGCATCCTTCTTCTAATAAGCAACTTAAGGGTTGCTAAATGTTAGGACACCTAGTAGGTGTAAAGGTCATTGCGGCTTAGAGTTAGCTTATATGAATTACCAACTTACAAAACTTATTTATTTATATAAATTGAATTATCCTATTGGTCATAACTTAATAGTGAATCAATGTGAAAGGCTTTAGACTAATTAAGCTTATTAATTATCATAAGAGATGTGATTATAATTAAAAAAATTATTATTTATTATTCCATCACCTAAAAATAATGATTGATTAATCATAAGCAATGTTATGCCTTGATCTTATAGTATGTTTTATAATGAAGTGTGCTAATATAACCTTATATAGATATAAATTTATTAACATAATGAATTATTAGAAATCATCAACTTTTAGGTATAATATTTAAGTATTATAGTAGGGTATGAACACTTAAAGATTGTGAAGTTCTAGAAATGTAGCAAAATATCTTAGATATTTAAAGGGAAAGATAATACTGCATAAAAATCATCTTTTCAAAAGAGGTAGGAATGGAACCTAGAAGAGATGTATACTAGGAACCAAGTGGCGTTCAATCATAGTGTGTAACTAAATTATAGAATAACCTTATCAAATTGGTATGACCTAGTAAAATAAGAATAGGAACAAAAGTAATTTTATCCAAACTCAAATTAAACTTGATACAAACACAACCAAGTTCATTAAAAGAGAGTTAGGATAATCAAAATTATATCAAAAATATTATAAATCACTATGTGTATGGCTAGTTTATGAGGTATACTTTATTAACTAGACATCATAGAGGGCATATGGTAATACAAATCAACAAAAGTAGAAATATAGAAATAAGCTTACTCAATCAAAGGAACCAACCATGTATTAGAAAATTGAAAAAAAAAACACTATATTAGTTTTAGAATTAACGATTCAAGATTATATGCATGTCATTAATGATTGAAGATATCAGAATGGTTTAGAAGATAATCAGGACCCAAAGATGCTAGATGAGTGATCCTAAATGTGTGTTTCACACCAAGTTATCTCACCTACTTAGATAAGCAATTGTGTACATAAATATAAGTGTAGATGGATTTAATTAATAAAATTAATTATATATAAGTAATATTGAAGTTGAAATCAAAGAAATCAAATTCAAGACTTTTTTGATGTTGAAATGATTTATATGTCCCTAGCCTATTGTATGAAAATTATCATGAAAATGTGGGCATACATGGTTTTGGAATATTTTTACTCTAAGAAACCTTATAAAATATATTAATCTGAAAATTGGATTATCAAACTATTTATATGATAAATAATTTGAAGAATATTACTAAAATTTTAAAATTATCTTATTATTTAAAACTAATGATGGAGCTAAAGTAATATCAAGCTTAATTTATTAACTTTTATTGTTGACTAATTTTCTTTTTTGTGTATATTTAATATGTATATTTTGGTATTAGATATAATAGGAAAATAGGTATTTTCAATGTGTTATATTCCAATAAAGAAAGTTATATTGTTAATACCAAATTACATTTACATTTTCAAGGTGCGTCATTATTTTTAGGGATTAAAATGATGGAGGAGATAGTAAAATACTTATACAAATAGGACCCTTGAAAAAAACCTTGAATAGTTTGAATGATATATATTTGGTAAATTCATATGAGTGTTAAAAAAATAAGATCTACATAATCATTAGAGATACCTATTTTATTTCCTTTAAAAAATCCATTATTCCTTTGATTATTTCAATTAGAGTATAAATAAGGTATAAGAAATTGATCATCTATTTGTTATCATCAAAGAAGCTACTACTTAATTTCAAACTTGGTTGTGCATTGTTGCAATTTTATCCTTACTATATAATTACTAAAATTAACACTAATAATTCTCCATAATTTCTTTTTCATTTACCAGCTAGTCCATTAGAATGACCCCTTAAGTTAAGAATGGTTTTGGCCTCTCTTTTGCTTTTCACACAAGCATGAAAATACCTTGAGTTTTTAACACCTTTAAGGAGAGAGTTAGAATTCGCTTTTTGCCTCTAAAATGACTCCTCAATGTTGGTACAATTCTAAAGATTGAGTTATTCTTGCTTTAACCTTTCTACAATTTCTTCAAAGTTCTCTTAAATTATCTATTTTTTGAGGCTGCAAAATATTTAAGTTTTAGGACATCTCCAAACATATACCAATTCCATTTTTTAGGTTCAATATTAAAAATTTTATGAAGCTTCTAAAGTCTAGTCAACCAATTATATTTTTCATCACATTCCATGTTATTTTGATGCAAGAATTAAAGACAGTCAACATATTTTGAAATCTGAATGAGAAGTGTTGCGATTGAGGTGAAAAATTAATTGTAGGAAATAATAAAGAGTAATTAGAACAAGTTTTACTATGATGCCTTAACACAATTGTGTTGGAAAAGATTATAGCAATCATAATTATTAGAATTCTATCAAGTATTTCAAAGGTTCAACTTCTGCACTAAATATAAATACTTTTTTGATGATAAGGAATTTCTAAAATTCTAACATTACTCATTACTTTAGAGAAAATATTCATAGGTACACTATGTGATTTTTTTCTAGTTCTTTATTTCATGGAAATGTTGATTTCATTACTAATTACTTTATGGAATTTAGTCATAGCTATAGTACTTGATTTCTTTCTAGCTTTTTACAGAAGAGTAACCAACTACTTGCCTACATCATGGGATGTTTATCATTAAGAGAGAACAAGATTTCACCTCCTGATATATTACTTATGTTTTCAACTAAAGAAAGGTAGACATATTTTGGCTCTCCCAATCCCTTCGTCACAGTATGGGATCAAATTTTTTCTCTATAACTTTTTCATCAAGTTATGTGTGTACTATGTTACAATTCTCTAGCAAATGAGGAAACATCATGTAGTTATCATAATAATATAATTTTTGGCCTTTCTAAAATATTTTTCAATATCCATTAGTCAGGGATCCAATCCATATTTCATTAGTGTATTATGAAGTAATACCCATTTTTACCAACATCTTGTAGTAGAATTTCTAGTAAAGTTATATGTAGGTAGTGCTAATTTGAATAATCTCCCAAAGATAATAAGAAGATAATATAAGATCTATTTGTTGAAGAGATGAAGTTTTAGACAAAAACTTTAATCCAAAAAGGAACAATGGGTGGTTCAACATT
The DNA here is from genome assembly GCA_021442155.1 of Cymbidium sinense. NCBI lineage: Eukaryota > Viridiplantae > Streptophyta > Magnoliopsida > Asparagales > Orchidaceae > Cymbidium > Cymbidium sinense. The sequence continues at coordinate 79,264,914 of CM038219.1, read as the reverse complement.
GTAGTCAAAAGTAGACATCCATATAACTACCTTAATTAAGACATTATCAATATAATATTGTTTTTTTCCAAAAGATTCTAGCATAATAATTTTTACACTTAATTTAATGGCAATCTAGTGTCCATCCAATTAAGCAACACTCCAATGTTCAATTAGCTTTAAGTCATCAAAGTGATTTATATTTGCATCCATTTTGGGGTGCTTATAAGTGAACTTTCTAAAGAGGGTGAATCACAGTATATTAAACAACAACTTTATTTCAATAATAATTAGAAATGAAGTTAGTTTTTCAATCTTATTGCTAACTTTTAAGAAAACTATTTCCACGACCTTCTTCAAACTTATTGTGAAAGGCATGAGGAAAAATAAGCTTATTAACTAAATTAGTAAAAGATTTATTCAAAAGCACTTTTATTCAATAGTATTCTAGCATAGGAAAGGTTAACCATGAAAACATTTAATAAAAAAATGCTACCATAAAAAGTAGATGAGGAAGTGCAAGACAATGGAATAGGGTCCTTATTAGGAGATGAAACATTCCTTCATGATAGTACTAAGTTATTTTGAACCTAATAACAACATATATTTATACTAAAAGAAATCTTGAATTTTTTATAAATTTAAAATAGTACTAAATAATTTAATATTTTAAATTAAAATAAAAAATTAAAACACATCAAAAAATTTATAAATTTTTTTTATTATTTTGTAGGTTCATATTAGAAACATTATTTTAATTCTCAAAATTTTTTGAAATTATGATTTAATTATTATAATGTTTAAACGCAAGAATTTTCTTAGAAAAATCATAGATTATGCACTATGGCACAAATTACCTCCAAATTCTTATAAATTTCTCATTATGCTAATTAAGACTTACTCAATGGATTTAGGAACTTTCCTAATAAATTTAATTATTTAAATGTTTTAAATAAATAAAAATATTTTTGAAATTTATAAAATGCTTGAATATTCAAGGGTTGACATTTTTTCTACGTTCCCCATATTAAATAACATTTATGGTGAAAATTTTATATTACTTGGTTTAATAGATTATTTAAAGAAAAAATAAAAGAAATTCTTAAAAATTATCAAAGGATGGACTCTTGTGTGGTGAAGTTCAATCGTGATCATTGGATTCTATTAAAATTATATTCAATGGCAAAGGACATCTGTAACCATTCACCAAGATATGTAAAGACAATTGGGTTGGGCTCTAGTCCACGTGACTTGAGCCTAACTCATTATGAATTTTTCCTATATAGTCTATCTCAAGTGAAACCCCACTAGTTAGCTTTAAAGGGACAAGAAAAATCTAATGCATGGTTCAATGAAATGTCACAACTTAGATCATCGAGAAGATCAATACTATGAAGTAAATAGGGAGAGTTTTATGGTATTTCTTCAATAGTAGTGAGATTAGAGATTTCTTGTTTATGAATGGTTTGCAAGATATAGTTCTTGAATGCACTCTCAAAAATTAGGCTAATATGCACCAATTTGTTGGGTTGATCAAACTCTGATGATCTTTGAGCATAGCTTATTGGCTGAGTTGATATAAAAGACTAGGGTGGAGAAGAAATAGTTTCGAAGACGTTCTTGTGTTTAACTATGATAAAAAAAAATAGTACAATATTTCATTAAGAGACTTTTACTAATTAAACTCGAGCTTCTCCATGGTTAACCATTGTCAAGCTTAGATTATGTTAAATTTTTTTCCATAGTATGCCATAAGAAACTTAGTAGATAGTTATGAAACAAGGTTTAAAACTTATGATAGCTTGAGAAATGATACTATTGATTGGTTCATGCTTTCTCTTATTAATCTCCATTTAAAGAGAATAATTCCATGTTAACCATATAAACATATAAGGAATTAAGGGAGGGCACTATTCGCATCAGTGGATAATCATTCATTTTCGAAATTTAAAAAGAAATTAAAAGAATTTTGATTGTATTTGCTTAATTCTTTTAATTAACTTATATTATAAGCATTAGCTCAATAAGTTGGCTTAACTCAATTAGATGGGTCAAAGCCATTGAATTGAACAATGGAAATATTCCTAAGACCCATTCCTAAGTTATTCACCCATTTGATGGGATTAATTCCAACATGAGCATGGCTAGTCCTATTTGAGCAAAAAAAAACATATTATCTAATTTGATTAAGTTGAAAACCTTAGAGGTGTGAAATTATTATCAGTTGAACTAAGTAATATCATTGATGTTACTGAGTAATGTTAACCCCATGAGACTTCACAAAATATTTCAAAACTTGATGATCACAAAGTTGAACAATTATTTTCACTATTTAGTTGTGTGTGTAGGTTGTGGAATATTTTTAATGCAAGAACTACAATTAAGTATCCTAATGAAGATTGACTTTGAGAGCACAAATAATGGTTTATTTTTAAAACATTGATCAGGAAAGAGTATATGAAAATTAAAAATGAGTAATAGTTGATGCTAGAAGACCAAGTCAAGTCCAAATGTTGTGTTGTTATTTCTAGTATTTAAATTTTATTTTGTCTTCATGTATTTGGCATGAGAATGATGACAAAAAACTTAGCGCACACACACACACACACACTTGAGAAAATAAAAAATAAAAAAGTTTCTATAAATTTTTTTTTTAAATCATACACTATGATTTATATTGTATTGATTGATTGTCCATATTTACTAAACATCTTTTGCCACCATAATTAAGTCAGTTAATTCTTAAAATTGTCATGTTGAAAGTAATCATACTATACAATTATGTTTGTATTATATGACTATTGAAGTTTATCAATTATTTTAGCCATTAGGATTAACTGAGTAATTTTAAATTATACTGAATTTGATTGATCATACAATATGATATGAATCGTATCATATAAACTTATTTGATAATTACTATATTTTAATCTACAATTTATATTATTTATTTTTTGAGACTTTTTTAAATATATTTGTATTGTATGATTAGTTCATGCAGGACAAGCAAATAGAAAGCAGACTTTTTTAGTTTGTACTAATTGTATAATATGACCCTTAGTCTATAGTATTATGGCGGCTATTGAGATAATCAAATCATCTAGTTATGGTAAATAATGAACGTACAATATGATTTGATGATAATTTTGTATGATTTTGCTTAATTTGTTAATGTTTTTAAAATTTTCTATTTTTATTTAACACCCTCCCTACAAAAACCCCTTTTAAAGAGTCTAACCTATTAGCTTGAACATAAGGAAGTGTAATAGAGGCTTAGAGAAAGTTATTCTCTTGGAGAAAATGGGGATAATTCTCTCCTACTATTTTTCCTAACTGGTTTTCATGTTGGTAACTTTTACTTTATATGTTTTATCTACCTTGCTTTTGAATCTTGTGCTTTAACCTGAGGTGGCTTTTATGTATTGTATTTTACTTTTTATTTAACGTCTAAATTGTTTCGTATATTACCTCATGAGTCAATTTTTGATGGGTACAATGTTTTATAAAAATCATTGCATCATTGCTTGCATCGGGAAGAGCTAAACATGTTTATAAGATTTTGTGTGGCTTGCATGAATCTTGTGATGCGAAGGCACTATAATTTTTTTATTTTAATGATTGACTCATTTATTCTATTAATCACTTATTTGGCTCTCTTATTTCTTATGAATAAAAAAAAAATTGTAAAGAAATACTGATGCAAGTGAGAGGAAAATTGAGAAAAATTTCTTTTAAATCAAATATTTTTAATTACAACAGGGAGGGAAGCACCATTGACAATGATCACATTCCATTTATAACTAGGAATTTTGCAAAGAAGCCAAAAACCTTAATTTCATGGAAAAGGAAGATTCTCATGATTCTAATGATGAACAAGTAATATCAGCTATGATGAACTCTTAATGTTTTTGTGAAGAACTGCATATTGCAGTCATATGTTTGAAAAAACAAATTTAACTCTATAAAAACAATTTTCATCTTTGAAAATAATTATAGCACACTTACATATGAGCATTAAAAATTGAAAATTGATTATAAATAGTTATGAAAGACAAAAATGAATATGACTTATTTGGAGAAATTGGCTTTCTTAAATCTGCAAATTGAAACTTGAAATAGAAAATTGAAGCTTCCAAGAAGAACACACCCAGTTAAAAAAAAATTCAATGGAAAAAAGATCATGCATTCCATCCCTAAAAGTCATTGCTTTTTTTGTGGTATGTTTGGACACATTACTAATCTATACATACGTCATACACATTCAAACCCAACATATGCATGGATTCCAAAACTTTTTATAATCCCCTTATTAATAAATATAAGGAACCGAAGAAAGTATGGGTTTTCAAGAAAACTAACCTAGAACTACTTTGTAAATATACCTATTGTTAGAGGCATGTGGTACATAGATAGTATGTGCTCGATACATATGACTGGAGACAAATTCAAATGAGATTAGAATACAAAAAATAAAAAAAAGAATAGCCACTTAGACACCATAGCAAATGGAGTAGTAGAATGAAAGAATAGTGTGTTTATAAAAGCTATTAGATCCATGCTTAGTGTTTATAAGCTTCCTTATTATTTTTGAGGTGAGATACTTAGCATATCTTGTTATGTATTGAATCAAGTAAACATTGAATCTATGCTCAATAAAATCTCTTATATTCTTGCCAAAGGTAAGACACGAAATCTTTCTCATTTACATATTTTTGGACGTAAAATCTTTGTGTTGAATAATGATAAGAATAATTTACAGATGTTTGACCTTAAATCTGATGAGGGGATTTTTTGGGTTGCTCTTTTATAGGAAATGCTTAAAGAATCTTTAATAATAGAATGCTATTGGTAGAGACGTCATAGAATGTCATTTTTTTTATAAATATAGTATCTCTTCCACTTCTAAAAAGCATGTAAATGAGGATAATTTATTGCCAAAAATTGAGAATCTAGGTTTTGAAGAAATTTAGGATGCTAAGAAGAGACTGCCTACATAGTAGAGATATGCATTGATTCATCACTATGATTTAGTCATAAGAGACTAATCTATAGGTGTCAGGACTATAAATAATGATAGAGAAAATTTTTTCTATACATCCTTCATTTCCATGATTAAACCCACTAGTGTACAAAAACAATATCTGATTAATTTTTGGTTTGGATAATGTAGGAAGAATTGAATCAATTTGTTAGAAATAATTTGGGAATTAGCACCTAGACCCTCTTCTCAAAGTGTGACTAGAACAAAGTAGTATTTTAAAAATAAAATTAATAATTTGGGAGTTTTTGTTAAAAATAAAGCAAGGCTTATGGCTAAAAGTTTTAATAAAATATAAGTCATGGATTTAGAGAAACTTTTGCACCTATTGCTCATATATAAGATATTCAATTATTTCTTCCATTTACTTGTTTTAAGTCTTAAATTATTTTAGATGCATGTTAAAAGTATTTTTTTTAATGTGTTATAGAATATGATATGTTTGCTAAATAGCCACCTCGATTTGAAAGCTCAGTATACCCTAATTAGTTTATAAATTCAAAAAGTTGTTGTATGGTTTGAAACAATCTCCTCATGCTTGGTATGATAGAATTAACCCCTTCTTTATTAGAAAATTCTTTAGTTAAAAGTTTTATTAACACTAGATTATTTATCAAAAGAATAAATTTTGATATTTATCTTGTTTAGATATATGTAGAAGATGTTGTAGTCTTTTAATTTGGAGTCATAAAGGCACCATATAGATTTTAGAGAGGGGAGAGAGTTATTGAAATGATCGAGTACAACATCTAAGGGATAATGTACTATCTCAAAAGATAAGATAGAAAAACCACCCTGTAATGCACTCATTCACCTAATAAGGACTCATGGGTCTATATATATACTGGAGATCTTTCTTTTACTTTACATTGATAAGTAAAGTAGGGTTTATTTTATGTCAAGTTCTTTAGCTCCTTATGGAAGCATAGTTAATTACATTCTATAAAATGGGGATTTCCTAAGAACACTCTCGATTAAATTAGTTATCTAATGTCTATAAAGATTTCAAAGGTAGATAATCAAAGAATTGGTCATTTTGGAAAATAATCAGGGAGGGCTTATATTGGGAGAGTTCTTAGCCAATTCTAAAGGAGAATAAGTAGGAAGCTCACATGATACTATGAATTCTAGTGAGTGCTTCAATCTACCCTATGGTAGGGCTTTGGATTTTTAAAAGTGAGAATTATTTATTTGAGTTGAAATTTTATTACAATGTTAGAACTTAGATTCCAACAACACTAGATTATTAAAATGCTTAAGAGGTGAAGACTTATACTCATAGAAAAAGAGAATATAGGAAGCCTCTGAACCTATATCTAGAGTTCTCTAACACAAGTTAAGAGCTTGACCTAATTCTACTTAGGGGAATGGGATATATTAGTTTACTTCCACTAAGGAGAGTGGACCAATCTAGCCTCTTATGGACATACAACCTCCTAGTATGGAAGCAAGCTAACTCCTCCTACGATTCAAAATCATGTGGTCCAATTTTATGTAAATGCAACATGGTTAGGCTGTTATTAATTAGAAAAAAATTAGAGTCTTAAACTCACTTTCTAAGAGACTAGATCATGATGGGTGTGCAAGTTATGACCTAAACTGATGCAATAAGTTTTACATTTTTTTTATTTCATTTTTTGGACTCAAGCTTGGGAAAGTTTATGTATATATGCATGATAAAAAAAGGTTATGGGCTAAATCAAAGAGAAAGGGTGTTCTCCATTACAAGGGACTGCTCTCACAAGTCAAGCCTATCCCCTATCATGCAAGAGTGGAGATCTCTTATTTACAAGAGTGAAACAATATGCATGCATGATGTTATAACATATAACCATACAATTAAGTGATTAATAAATATTTTATTATCTTGATTAACTTCCTAAGCTTTAAGATCAAGTTGTGAGTTGCATAAATTTTATTTTTTAGTTAGAGTTGTTAAATTGAGGTAAAAAATTAAATTTTCATAAAGAGCTTAGTATATCCATGCCACATAGCTAACAATCATACTTTAAAAAACCTATAAAAAGTATGTTAATTATATTGCAATGTAAACATAATAATCAAACATTAATCATGTAAAAGGATAAAAGCCCAATGTTGCTAGGTACCATCATACACCAATGAAAAAGGGAGAAACTGGATAGCCAAGCTCTACCCTTATACCACCCAAATTTTAGTTTATAATGAAAATAAAGCTATGGGGGTTTTTAATTCTTTTCTATTTTATCTTCACTTCTTGGGTTGGAGTAGTCCAGGCTTCATAGGGCCTCCAAGGTCTATTCCTTATAGCCACTACTCATCACACTGCTCATCCAAAACCACAGAGCACTAATCCTAATCCTATTGTAAAATAACACTTTTATAAAAGAAAAATCTAACTACGGTTGCAAAATAAAGAGTAGCTTAACAAGCATGCAAAATAAGTAGTTATATTTCATACATTTTGACTTAGCACCCTGCCAATGGGTAACCAAGCCCACCTGTGTTAATGTATTATGCTTAAGGATCATAAGTAGTACCTACAAGAAAAGGGGCATTTAAAATTTTAATATTGCAGTAGTCCCTTGAGCATAATCTTCTACAGAAAGCATCATTAGTCTAACAAATAACTCCCCAGACTAATGTACAAATAATCCTAACATTCAATCTAAATCATTACATCACAAAATAAAACACATCATGACAACAATCATCAGTCTAACCTAATACTAAGATCAGTGACTTAGTATTCTAATGTGTGTGCTAAGGCCATGTGTCTTATGACATAATTGGACATTAGAGTTAGGATTTTCTAATGATTGAATGTTCAAACTCTATATTAATGGTGGTTAGGCTTTAAAATATTTAATGTTTTGATACAATTTCAAATTATATGTTTCCATATTTATTTCTTAATTGAAATTTAATATTATAAATAGAAGAAAGAGAGTTGATTCTCTTTAATCCCAACCTTAGGTTCACTCTAGAAAATGATTTTTCATAACTTTTAAGTCTTTTAATGAAATATTCATGAATTTCAATTAAGCCTATATTTGGATTTGACTTACTGAGTGTTATTTAAATATTAAAGTCATCTTAAGATTAATGAAGCCAAATCATAATCAAATGAGTAATGTTTTGTTATCTTAGCTTCATTATCGATATACATCACTATTTTACTCTACTTCATTTTGATTGAATACAAATGCATATATCCTATATATTTATATATTTCTTTTAAACACACTTGAAGTATGAATATGCATGGATTTTATAGCAAAGAAAATTTCATTTCACATTTATACACATGTATAAGGATGTAGGAAACTATATAAGTACATGCCTTTATTAAATCGGGGAAGTGAGGTTATCTAGGAAGCATCATGTTCCTAGTATGTTCTAGACTATATATTTGTTAGCCCAAATACGCATATACACATACATAAATATAAAGAAGAAATTATAAAAAACTACAAGTTGGTATTCTTATAAGCATGAAAGGCATGTAAGCTTTATTTTGCTTTATCATTTATAATAAAATTTGCAAATACTAAGCTTTTATGTAAATTATTTGATTAACAGCTAGCATATGATTATTTACTAAACAGAAAAAATAATTTGAAATTTATTAGTGATAATAGCCACACCATATATTTGTATCTTTCCACATCATGAAATTAAATGCAATATATATTTTTAAAATTTAAAACATGAATATACATATGGAATGCAAGTTAAGCAATGTCCTAAGGATTCTAATGAAATTAAGCTCATGTTTAATAAATAATTAAATTAAGATGATTAAGCTAATTACTTTTATAACACTAATCGAGAATCATAATTTCTTTGAAGATCCTTATATTAACTAAGCACAATAGGTGGGTCAATTGAACATTTTTTTTTATTAAATGAGTTAATTATAACGGTTTCACATTTAAATTTCATCTAACAATTTAATTCATTAATTAAGCACTTTAAGGGTAACCTTAAAAAATAATTAGGAAGAGAGGTCATAATTATTATTTTTATTATCCTTAATATTATAATAATTAATTAACATCCTTTAACCAATTTCATAATTTTGTTAAGGTTAATAATTACTTAATTTCGTGAGAGAGATAATTTGTGTTTAAAATTTTGATTTTTTACTCCACATGAAATATTTTTCCAAGAAAATAATGGGAGGCAAAGGTCATCCCATATATTAGCCATGTCAAATCTCAAGTTAATTAACAAAGTGTTTAGTGCTTAGTTATGGTAATTAATTAAAATTTAAAACATTAATAGTCATTGTTCATTGGATGAAACCTACGAATTTTATTTTCTTGGATTCTCGTCTATCTAAGCTTTCCATAAAATATTTTTCATATATATTTTTATTTTTCTACAATTAGTTATGATTATTTAAATTTTTATGTAAAAGTAATTAATTAATGGTTAATTAAACCCTAATTTAATTACTTTTATAATTTAGTATGTTCGGATGTCTAATTAATTTTTTAAGATCACTCATGTTTATCAAATATTTTTAAATTATTTTTGATGAATTTTCATAGTTTTTACAGTTTTTAATTAATTATTTATTTAAAAATAGCCAATTAACTTTAAAAAAATTTAATAACTCTTAAACAATAAGTTTATGAAAGGTCAATAAGAACAATAAGTTTCATTTCTAAAGTTTTCAAGTTGATTGGTTTAGTATTTTAAGAGTAATTAAAGAAAAATAGATTTCACTAAAAATAAAATAACTTCTAAAATATACATCAAAATTTAGGGTTTTTAGGCTTATTTGATTTCTCTTGAAAAGATGAATCCATAAATCCTTTATTTGCATTTTTTTTGGTTTAATATTTTATTTTTACTGATTTTCTATAATTTTAGGTTAGGTTTAATAAAATAAATCAAAAAGGAGATCTAATTGTGGCCATCCATTCTATCCAAGTAAGATGAATGAACCATAAGTTGTCTCCTTCTTGGGAGGTAGACCAGAAAGGGTTAGATGGATAGGATCTACCCAAAATATCATTAAATCTTTCAATGATCTAAGTAAAAAAATTGCTATATTTCTTGTAAGAGAATTGAAAGAAAGAATGCGTAATGTGATTAAAAAACAAATTTTAGATTCATGCAAATTTTCCAGCAAACACAAACACCTATGGTTGATCTAAATTTTAGGAAACTTACCTCATCGAAGCCCACGATCTCTCCCTTTGCCTCCCTGTGGAATGCTCTGGCCGCCGTGCACCACCACTAGTTATTAGAAATTTATGGCTTTTGGACTTACAGAGCATAAAAGGTGGGGAGAGGGATTTTATTTTGGAGGAGGTGTGTGTGTGTGTGTGATATTTGGTATGATAAGATGAAAATAAAAGGGTGTGTAGAAAACTCCCTTTTTTTCTTCATGGCCTTCCATGTGAAGAAATTTTTTTCTCCTCATGATTGCATCCCTCTTTCTTTATTACCTTGTGTTTGACATGCCCTTTTCTTTATTAGATCTAAAATTTTAAATGGATTTGATGTATGGGCAAGTGAGTGAACTCATTTTGGCTTATGACTTAAGTTGACTCAACTTAACCCAAGTTGAGTTAGGTTGAGTTAAATGAGTCTTATTTGCTCAATAGATTTAAGGTTAAGTTTAAAATATATTAAAATAATTATTTATAATACCTATAAGAAATTGATGTGATTTAACTTAAGCCTAAATCAACTCAATTAAACCTAAAAAAGTCAAATTGGGCCAATTTGGGTTCACTTGGATCCATGGGCCAAATTGACCAAATTAGATAAATTGAACCAAATGAGACTTAAATTGAGTTAAATTAAGTTTTTAAAAGTAATTTAAAGTAATTATTTTGATTTAATTATAATTTATTTTTATTTTATTTTAATTTATTTTTATTTTGGCTTGATAGGCTCATATAGGTCAATTTGGGTCACTTTTGGGTTAGATTGAACAATTGATGAAATTGGCTAAATTGGGTGCCATTAAGAGTTGAGTAATATTCAATAATCAACTTAAGAATGATTTAAGCATTAATTTGATTTAATTTAGGTTGAGTTAAGTTCTGATTTAAACTCATTTTTTGTCCAAATTAGGCTTAATGGGTCAAATTGAATTCACATGGTTTAAATGACTAATATGTCCAAAATTGAAGTATGTTCAAGCTTAAATTTTATTTAACTGAGTATTTGAAATGAGCTAGAGTAATTAATTTTAATTAATTTGGATTTGATTTTGATTTAGACCTATTTTGGGCCACTTTGGGCTTAATGGGTTAAGTCAGGGTTTACTTTGGTCAAATGACCAATTTGGTCAAATCAAACCCAAGGAAAGTTAAAATTATGTTATAATATATTTTTTTAAAGAATTTTATCTTATTTAATTTAAATTAATTTTAATTTATTTTGAGTTTAGGTTCAATAGGGTCAGTTCTGGTTCATTTAGACTAGGTGATCAAATCAGCCCATTTAAGTCATCACTAGATTAAGAATTAATTATTTTAGTATTCTATTATATTAATTTGATAAATATAAGGATTTAGGATGATAAATAACATTAAGTCTATACACAAATAATCCTAACATCTAGTCTAAAATATTATACCACAAAATAGAACATATCACCACAACATACACTGTCCTAATCTAATACTAAGATCGGTGACTTAGTATTCTAATTTGTGTGCTAAGACTTAGTGTGCTATGTCTTAATTAGGCTTTAGAATTAGAAATTTCTTAAGTTTAGAATTGTTTAAATTACCCTTTAAGGGTGGTTTCACTTTAAGTCTTTTAGTAACTTGATTGAGTCTTAACTTATGCATTTATTTTGTTCACTTCTTACTTAAGATCTAATCATCATAAAGAGAAGAAAGAGACTTAACTAATTCATCCCTAACCTAAGTTGATTTCCAAAGATAGATTATTATTGCTTTAACTTTCTTAATAAACCATTTATAAATTTTATTCTAGCCTAAGTTTTGATTAATCTTAATGAATCATATATAAATATGAAAGGCATCTTAAGACCAATGAAATTAAGCCACCATCACATGAATAATACTTACTTCCTTTCATTATCGATAGCATCCACATTCTTTCCTTTTTAGTATCTTCAATATTTGATTTAGCATATATATGTACATGGAATGTACTCTCTCTTTTTTTTTTGCACACTTAGTGAATGTTGATTCATGGATTTGATATAAAAAAGGGATTTCATCTCATATTTAAGCATATGCAAACATGTATAGGAATTAAAGCAAGTACCTGTCATTATTAAATTAAGGGAGTGAGATTATCTAAGACCTCTTTGGGACTACTTAAATCCTCATGTTCTTGGGATGTCTAAACTATATATCTACATATTCAAATACACATAAACATAGAAATAAACTAGGAAAAGGGTTGTATATACATATCTTTTACTTATGTAAAGATTAATGACAAAAAAATAATTTTAGTTAATATTATAAGATATGCATGCACATAAATAAAATTATGCAAGCACGTGCCATTGTTAAACTAGGGAAGTGAGACTATTTAAGACCTCCTTTGGGCTACTTAAAGCCTCGTATTTTTGAGATGTCCAGACTATATACTTTCCAATTCAAATACAAGAATACATAAGTATAAACATAGGAATAAAACCATTAATTCTCATCTTTTGATTACAAGTAAATGAACATTTCATTTCTACATAATTAGTTATTTATAATAAACATTGACTTAAAATTCATAATTAACATATAGTTTCAAAATAGTTAGAGATTTACTAATGATAATAGTCATACCATATTATAACATTTGTCCAGCTCATGCAATTTAAATGCAATCATATTCTTTTAACTTTAAAATATGAAAATGAAGCATGGCATGCACATTTATGATAATTGAAAGGAAGTAAATGAATACCACCACACAACATACATAATTTCATTAGAACCTAAGGACAACCAAGTTAGATAAATTTCCCTTAAATCTAATCAAAGTTTTTTTAATGTTTAATTTTAATATTCAAGTTGTTGAAACCTAAAGAGAAGAAACATTAGTTAGTGTTAAACTCATATTTATGTTTATTTGTTAATAAATTTAAAGAGAATTTAAGTGGCTTTTATGAATTAATTAAGTTTGGGTTATTAATAATCCATTTAATTACCCTCTCAAAAAATCTCTTAGTTTGTTTAATTATTAAGCAAGATCTCACAAATCATGATGTTATGCTTGAAAAATAAAATTTTCAATGTCCTATGGGTTTTAATGTAATTATGCTAATGTTTAATAAATAATTGAATTAAGAAGATTAAACTAATTACTTTTATAATTCAACAACATGAAAAAGCGGAACAAGGTTTATTTAATACCAAATTCATAGTTCCCTATAATGGCAAACCCTTATAGTTAATTACATCTTAGAAGAAAGGGAATTCTTCCTAAGATTACTATCGATTAAAGAAATTAACTTTTACCACTATATAGATTTCAAAGCTTGTCTTAAAAAAGATGGTTAATTTGGACATTCAAAAGAGAACGCTTCAAGGAGGAAGAGTTCTTTTTAAAAGCCAATAAGGAATAAATAGATAATGCTTTTAGACTATAATGAACCTAGTAAACATTTCAACAGTCCTATTATTAGGCTTTACATTTTTAAAAATGAAATTATTGAGATTTTAAATTGAAATTTTATTAGAAATCTAGGATTTAGGTTCTGATAGCATAATACCATAGAAACGCCTAAGATTTGAAGGCTTATTCTAATAGTATGTTTCAGAATATAAGTCTAAAACTAGACATAAGTCAAATGATTAACCTAGTCTAATTTTATTAATTTGAAAATTATCATATATTTTCTCAATTGAGGAAATAAACCTATCCTGACTCGTCTGGATTTACATCCTGCTTGGAAGGGTTGCCAGCTAACACCACCTTAATGATTTAAAACTATGTGTCTAGTTTTATGTGATGCAAGATAGTTTGGCTGTTATACTTATAAAAGAAAGCTAAAATCCTAAACTCACTCCCTAACCCTAAGATAATGACTCATATGTTATGTATCTAGCTAATATAATAAATTTCATTTTTTATGTATTTTAACTCATAATTTTATTTAAAGGCTTTAGGTATGCAAATCATATCTAAGGTGAGATGTAGTTTGAAAAAGGTTATGGGCTAACTCAATAAAAGAAGACACTTCCCCAAGAAGGGTGGTCATTCTTACAGATCAGATACCCCCTTATGTGTAATGGGCGAAGCACCCAAATCAAGAAGTATGAAGAATATAATGGCATGATTCACAAAATCTAATCATTTCTCATTACTTTAAGTTGTTGATGATTATGCTTTTTATAGTGAGGTTATTAATAGTTTATTTGTATTTGAGTTGAGTTAGTTTAATGGGGTAAGAAAATTAATATTTCTAACGCATCAGGGCTTCATCATAACACATAATAATCATAAAAAGAAACCTAAAACCTATAAAAAGGATACAGTTCTATTGTGCACCCCAAAAGAAGTCAAGATAAATAATTTAAATAAAATAGGGTAGTGTGGGTGGGTACTACTATATGCCCCTTAAATGAAAAAAGTGGGCAGCCGAGCTCTGCCCTTATATAGCCCAGCCTAATACTACAAATTTGATTTATGGGATCTTCTTTTGACTTCAGGTTCATCACCTTCTTTAGGGACCTCTTTAGGCTCCATTGAGGACTATCAGATAAGTATAATTATCTTCTGCTAAGCCTAAACCTCATAGATCCTAACCTAATTCTAAGATCAAATTACATTTTAAATTCCAAAAAGAAAATCATAAGCTCTATTAAATAAAGGTTAGTAAAAGCAAATAACACACAAATAATTTATATTAAACACATGGGCTTAGCATTGATGATTACCCACCTATCCTAATGGGCAATGCTTAGGGACTTAAATAAAGCAGCTGTAAGCAAATAATATTTATATGTCTTTTATTATAGTAGTCACTTTAAGCGTAACACCCTGCAAAAAATGGTATCAATCTAAAGAAGATATTTTAACATCAAGACTAATGAGAAAACAATCCTAGCCATCCTAGTCTAAAATAGTACACCATAAAATAATAAAAATCATCATAGCATAATTACAAATTAGCTTAACCTAATTCTAGCAATGGTGACCTAGTATTCTAGTGTGTGAAAAGAGGACTATGTGTGGCAAGTCTATACTAGGCTCTTTTAAGTTTAAGCTTTGATTTAAGTTCAAGATTTGTTGATTTACCATTAGGTGGTTTCACTTTAAATGATTTAGTTAAATTATAGTTTTAATTTTAATTTTAGTCCATTTTTATGTTAATGTTGAATTTAGATTTTAAAAAGTGGAAAAAAGGTTAATCCTTGCTTATGGCAAGCTAAAACCTACTTTAGAAACAAAGTAAATATTAACTTTAGAAATATAGCCTAAAAATCTATAAATTTTATTTAATATTTTTAACTCAAGCTTTAATTTGATTAATGTTTATTTGATTTATTTATAATTCTAATTTTGTTGCTAATGTCATAGGCCATTTCCATTTGAATTTAATGATTTTATTAAGATTGAATTGAGTTTATTTATTAGATTCTTTAATTTTGTTTAGTTCATTTAAATTTAAATTTATGTTTAATCTTTTACTTGTTTTTTCATTCACATCTATATTAAAATTTTTAAATTTCTAACTATTTTATATTGATTTATTTAATATACTTGCTTAAATGATTTGATTAAATAAAGTTATATTAGATAAATTTAATAATTATTAAATTTGATTTCATAGTTATATTTTGATCCCATTAAGTCCATTTGAATTTAAGATCTAATTATTGGATTTAATCTAGCTTAATGTGTAATTAATTATATTAGCTTTTATCAACTTAGGTGATTTATGTTTGTTTAAACTAGGATTATCATTATTTGATTACTGTGATTTTATGTTTTGATTTAAGTCCAATTAACTTAATATTTCAATTCATCTATTTGAGGTATTCATCTTTTTTAGATTGTTTAATAGGTATTTTAGTAATTTTGGGATTTATTATATAATTAAACTTTCTTATAATACAATAGATTTATTTGGTTTGGGTTTATAATATATTAATTTGATTTTTTTTAATTGAATTAGTTATGATTTAGTTTGAATTAATTAATTAAATTAAATTAAATTTTTAATTTTTAAATGAGTAATTGAATATTTATGTTTAATTTGATTGATTCATATAATTAAGCTTTATTTAATTTAACTTATCATATTTAAGTGACTTGATCAAACTATAGTTTGATTTGTTAAGGTTATTTAAAAATTATTTAATTTTTATATAATCAACTTAGTTAGATGATTAATTTAGTTAGATTTTGATTGAATGTTTAACTTAATGATTTGATTAGAAGTTATTTTGTCAAGTCTTAATTACATGATTTGTTTAATTTAACTTAATCAAATGGTTGGCCAAACCAACTAAGGTTTGACCACATATACTTGAAAAGGTAAACTTATATAACCAAGATTTTGATTAGTTTCATTCCAAGCTAGCTGATTTAATGATATATCTAGTTAATGTTTGATTATGTTATTTTTAATTTTGGTTAACCTAATTAGGTATTTATTTTAATTTCTTGGTTTAATTAACTTTCAACTAAGTTTAAGTGACCAATTCGAATAGGGTTCAATTATTAGTTAATATATGTTTAATTGATTATTTATGTAATTTGAATGGCAAAAATATTGTTCATAAATATTTAATTATGTTAACTTAGTCACATAATTATCTTAGTTAAGATTTGATAAATGATTGTGGAATGTTATTGTATTAAATTATAAATATATTTAAAGCTTGGTTGATTATGTTGCATGGTTTATTTGATTATAGTTTAATCCATAGTTATTTAAATTCATTATAACAAATTTGATTAAAGCATCATGAATGATCAATTTAGTGTTCATAATTATATTGATTAATTGATCTAGATAGATGGGGCTTGATTATTAGTTATTTTAATTTATCTTGTTTGAATTAGTTTGTTCAAATTGAGTTTAATTTTTGTTAAGTGTTTGATTGACTTATTCAATTAATGATAGTCTAAATTTAACAAGATTAATTCAGTTATCTGATTAATTTGATTAAAAAGTTTAATTAGATTAATAAAGCACAAATCCACAATTTAATTAGCCATGATTTTGATGAATATTAATTTATGATGAATTTAATTAAATTTTTCATTTAAGTTAAACTTAAGAGAAGGATTATTTTTGATTTGACTTCTTTGATTAAATTTATTTTAGTTAAATAATTAATTAATTTAATTTAAAGTTTTATTATTGATTTGATTAAAAGTTGATCCTAGGTGAACGTTGATTAATTAATTTGGTTTAGTTTGATTTGATAATTAGTTTAATTGACATAAGATTGGTTACTAATTAAGCTTTTATTTTTTTTACTAATTAATTTGATTAAGAGACTAGTTTAAGAGCTTACTTTATTTGATAATAAATTAACTCAACCATAATTAAATGATCATTCATTAGCTTAATTAGATGCTTATCTTGATTAATTAATGAACATAACCACAACCCAATTGATGACTAGTAAAGTTAATCATGATTGATTTGATTAAATGATTGACATGATTAAGATTGAATGAATGATCGATTAGGTTTTAGCTTAACTAATGATTGATTATAATTAAAGTGTTACTAAATTTAATCCATTGTAATTAATTTAATTAAGTACTTACCATAGGTGATTTATTCAATTAAAGATCAATTATGGTTAATTTAATTAGGTTATATCAAAGGGGTAATCTGATCTTAATCAAATTTAAGGTTTGATTTCTTTTATTTTTTTATGGTTGATTTTATTTTAGATGATTTAAGTTGATTAATTAATTTTAATTGAAGCCTAATTTAATTTATTCTCACATGATTAAATTTTTATTAAAGATTCAATTAATGATTGATGATTTTGGTTGATTCAATTAAGTTTGGAATCTGATTGATACTTAATTTAGGTTTCACATGATTAGTTTAGCTACATTCCAAGTAATGATTTATTATACTTATTAAGTTTAGTTTGGTTTGAATTAGAAATTAATTTATGTTTACTTGACCTAATTTAGGATTTAATCAATGAGGGTTTAATGTTTGAATTTGTTGATAGCGTTGGCTTAATATTTACATTATTATATATTTCTTGGATTGTAGCTCTAGTAAATTCAATTAGGTCTTGATTTTAATAATTTATTAAACCTTAAGAACATGATTTTAGAATTTAACGACTTCTTCTATTGTTATTGATCTAGTTAGGATGGCTATGATGTAAATCTCTTTTTCTTCAATTTATGGCATATCACTGCTTGTAACCCTTCTATACTAGAGATGGATGCTTACAATGATTTGTTATCTCTTGATTCATCATGATTATAATAATGGCTATTTCTGGTTTTTAATTTTTTTTTATTTAAACTAAACTAAACTTTTTTTTAGTTACCTTGAGCGAGAGCCTCTTTTTATTCTCTTTGGTTATTTTTGTTGGTTTTGTTTCAATGGATTTGGATATTTTGTACATATGTTGGAAGATTCATGCTTTAGATTATTTAGGATTTATTAATAAACAAATTTTTGCTTAAAAATCACTTCAAGACTATGAGCTATTGTAGATTAGTTGGAGATTCATGTTCCAGATCCAAGTTTTCGTTATTAGTTTTATGATGTCCTGATTAGTATTACAAATGCATTATTTTCTACTTAGTGTTATTATCTAGTTTCAAGATTCTCTAGAGTCATTCTCACCCATCAAGTTGGATGTTTGTTTAGGATTTTTTAAGGTTCTTTTTGCGTATTTTTATTGCTCTCTTTTATGTTTAGTTTTGGGACTAATCTCTCTAAGATTTTTGTTAGCACTTTTAGCAGTAGTTTAGAAATTAGTCTCTTTTATGGCCTTTGTATCATTATTTAGGAGAAATAAAATTTATTATTTGTTAAAAAAAACAACTTCAAAGGACTTGTAACATTTTTTAAGTCATGCAAATTTTTATAATTTTTTTTATTTTATATTTATTTTTTAATTTAAATAATCTTAAGATTTCAAAATTTCATAACTTTTGAACCATAAATCATCTTGACTTAAAATTTATATGGGAAATGGGTTTCATTACTAATTTTATTTTTCTAAAGTTTCAACTTAATCAGAATGTATTTTAGGTGTAATTAAAGTTTTAATGTTTCTAATAAAACTCAAATTAAGCTTAAAATACTGGGTATTAGTTAAGACTTTTAATTTTCTAAGATTCTTCTTTGAAATGGAAATCCATAGAGAGTTTATTTGGATCTTTTGAATTATTATTTTATTTATAATGATTTTATTAAGTTTAGCCTAATTAAATAAATTAATTAATCCATTTATTCTCTAAAAAGATGAATTTGGGGTTTACTGAGTTTTGGAGGATTTTAAAATTTTATTAAGGATCATTGGAGTTATTTATAATTGTTTGAGCTATTTTAATGATTTTTCATAATTATTTTGATTTTTAATTAATTATTTTATAAAATTGGGCAATTAAACTTTGAAATTAAATAACTTTTAATTCACTCATCATTTGGGCTTGATATGTTTATGGTAGGTGTGCCATGGGGCAACTTTAATCCAAAAAATATTTAGGTCAATTTGATTAATATTTTATGATTAATTAAAAAATAATTATTTTTATTCAAACAAAAATTATTCTTGAAATGGCCAACAAAAATTGTGAATTTTGGGTTCATTAAATTTCTCTGGAAGAGAAGAATCCAATGAGGGTTTATTTGTAATTTTTCATTGTGTATTTTATTTTATTATGATTTTTGAAGCTTCAACCAATTTTAAGTATTTTTTTTTTTAAATCCATATTTTTCTACATAACCTAGCTAGCACTAATTGTGCTATGTGCACACTTCTTAAGCGACTATTGGCCTAATAAGCTTTTTAGGTGGCATTTGATCATGAAAATAGATCGAATAGCCTAGATTGATCCTACTAATCCAAGGGACTAAATTGAGCCTATTTGATGATCTTATCACAACCGTGCTCCAATTTAAGGGGGATTGGATAGTTGATGGATTTTCTTCCTCCTAGCCAGCGAATGAATTAGAGAGGGATGAAACTTTCACACTTTCTTGTTTGTCCATGGGTTAGTTTACTGGTGAACTCACTAGAAACATGATTTCCCATGTTTCAAATACTTGAAATCGAAAGAGAAGGTTGAATCTAAGGCTAAATCTTGAAATCGTGTAAATCCATTTCACAAAGTATCAACAACTAAAGCTTGGCTATGAGATTTAGAAATTACCTCACTCAAGCTAATGTTGAGTGAAATTTTTAATTCAAAATTGATCTTTGAGCTGAGACAAAGCTTCAAAACTTATTTGCACACTTGCCTCCCCAAGGATTGCTTCAACCACCAATTACCATTAGAGTTCACCAGAGTTTGCTTGTTTAGTTGTTTTAGTGGATGAAGAAGGGAGGGCACTGGTGGGGGGCTTGTTCAGTTTTCATAGGAGTCAAGGAAATTTTTTAGGCTAGAAAAAGAGAGCAAGAGCTCTCTTTTCTCCCTCTTTTAATGGTGATTGGAGGGGAGGTGGTTGGCTAGATTTTGTCAAATTTTGGTGGTCTATTTACTATAGACCACTCCAAAGCCAACTAAGTGCGGAATAGGGAGTTTGTATGAGAGGATTTTTTGCTTTTGGAACTTTCTTTGATTTTCTTCTTTTTATTTTTCTTTATTGTTAATTTTGAGTTCACCCCATTTTCATTTTCGCTAAAATTCCATCAGCTTTTATCAAGATTTGGAGAGGCTTTGGGTTGGAATGACTTCACATGGGTTTACTTTAAGTCAAATCTTGGGTTAACCTAATTTTACCCAAGTAGTTTGGATTGATTAGATCAACTCTCATTGACTTCTTTGAGTTGAAGTTATGTTTTAACTAGTTTTGATTTGATCATTCAAAGTCCTTAAGATCAATTAATTTTTTTCGAGCGGATAGTGTTGGCATGCTCAGGTGAGTCTCCTCTCTTTGGTTATAGTTCCATTGATCTATGTTGAACCATGACCTTTTCCTCCTATTTCTTCCTTACTTCCTATCTCAATGGATGCCCCCTCTTATGGAGGACTCCATTTACTAAAATATCCTCTTTTTCCTCAATGTTATCATGACCTTTATGTGCAATGTAACAACAATGGTTTAATTAAGAAAGTCTCTACAAAAGGTGAAAAACCATCCTTTTTGCTATCAGAATCTAAGACTTGGAGTCTAACTAACTAGTTTAAGTTCACTTTAGTGGGTAAATTTACCTACAGGCATCCAAGAATAAATTATATTAGTAAGCACTTTGAAGATCTAAAATGGGTGGGTGATTGGAATGTGGGACTGTTGGATGGTCGACATATTATGGTCAAGCTATCCAAAGAAGAGGACTATGCTCATTTATTCTCCCAAAATCTCTACCACATTGACAACATTCCTACAAATTCTTGAAATGGATCTGTTGTTTGGCTACAACATTGAACCTCCCATTGCTCTCATTTGGATTAAGCTCCCTAGTCTGAAATTGCTTCTTTTCAATATATAGAACTTTTACTCAATAGCAGCTATCTTTGGGGGCCATTGAAACTTGACTCACCTACTTTCAATCATTCAAGACCTTCAGCTGCTAGAATACTAGTGGGAATAAATATCACTACAAGCTATGTAGAGGAGATATGGATTGGAACCCAATTAAATGGGTATTGGCAGAAAGTTGAAATTGAACAAAAGCTCCTCTATTATACTATAGTAAGTGTAGAATACTTGGTCATTCTTTAGAAAAATGCTTTATTGCACATCCAAAACTAAAGAAACTTAGAATAGATTAAGATGAAGCTAGCTGCACAAAATGCATTGGAGAAAAATCTGGATCAATCTACAATAGGTTTTCATGAGAAGTTTTATGCATAAAAGACAACACTAACTTAAAAAAATAGATTCATAATCTTGAAATCAATAAAAAAATCACATAAAATCCAAGAACACCACCCACCATCTAAGACGATGTTATTAATCAAATACATACTAAACATAATTTGAATGCAATGCAGCCCCAACCCCCACCCTCCAAACCCATGGGGAAGAAAATCAATAACTAAATTTTTTAAAGAAGCCTACATGCACTGAATAGAACAATCCAAATAGCAGACCTACTCAAATGCAGACAAATCAATTAAACTCCCTGAATAATCATATTTTTGACGTTATTCCTATTCAAGAAGTTACCATAAAATAAGATGGCTCAATCCATTCATTTGGAGAAAGACCTAAAGAAGAAAGATGAGGATATTCTCAACACGGCAATTGAAGAATGGCAGATGTTTAAACATAGAAAATATAATTAGAAAGATATTAGGGAACTAAAAAACTTACTAGCAAGCAAAAGCAAAAGGAAAGAGAACTTTTTAAGTGGTGAAGGGTCTTCCAAATGACTCACAAGGAGTAACCTCCACCCTCATGTAGAATATTATGACTTTAAATATTAGAGGCATTAACAAGGCAACCTCTAATAGACTTAAAAAACCTTGTGAGACACCACAAAATTGGATTTTTTTTGCTATCCTTGAACCCCTTGTGACAATTTAAAATCTACCCAAGATTAAAAGATGTTTCCCTTAATTCTTCATATTTCCAAATGCTAGCAATAAAATCTAGCTTTTCTAGAAACATATATTCTAGGTTCAGATCTTACTGGATACCGATCGATACATCCAAGAGTCAAATATTAGCTCTTATGCTACCTTTATCTATGCTACTTGCACAAGACAACTAAGAAAAAAACTCATGCAAGTTATTAATTAAATTAATCTCAATACCATTGGCCCTTGGCTAGTTTAATTGTGAGAAGAAAAGAGGCAGGAAGCCTAATCTTTTAATAATCATAGAATTTAATGGTTTTATAGAGGAAGCTGGTCTATTTGATGCAAGTTTTATTAGCTCTCCTTTCACTTAAAGATAAAGGAAGGTTTTTGAGAGACTTGACTATTCCAATTAACGTAGACTAGCTATCTCTTTCATGTAAATTAAGCATTCTACGCCTTAAAAGCATTGCATCTGACCACTCCCCCTTATTAGTCAATTTCAGATGTAGGGCCAAACAATCATATCGCTAATTCAGATTTCTTAACATGTGGCATTACATCCTGAATTTAAGAACTGTATTCTAAATGCATGGAAAGGAGTGGAAGAAAACAACCCCTAGATTAAACTTTGGCTCCTTCACAAAGCTACCTCTTAAGCCCTCAAGAAATTAAATAAGGAATCTTTTGGCAACATCCATCGCTTAATCAATTCCATTGAAGAGCAGATCAACACCATAAAAATTGAGCTACTTGCATTAGGAGATAACCATGATGGGGATCTAGAGCTAAAGTTGGAACAATTTCAAACAAAACTACAAGATCACATTAATAGAGAAGAAAGCTTTTTAAGACACAAGCCTCTACCAACAACTTCCTAGGTGATAGAAACTCAAATAATTCCATGCATGCATTATATAGAAAAGAGAAGGAATTTGGGTGACTAACATAAAAAATAATGGGGGGAGATGGATACATAAATAGGAAGACATTATGGAAAGCTGTGTGATTTTTTTCTCATACTTGATCAATCAAGCTCCTAACAATAATTTATCCCATCTATAAGATTAGTAGCTCTATCAACTTAACAATGCATGGGTGATAAATGAAGAACTGACTTCAACCACTTTAGAAGTGGAAATTATAAAAGCACTCAACTCCATAAATGAATATAAGGCTGTAGGTCGTGATGGTTTCAGTGCCCTTTTTACCAAAAATCTTGGCACATTGTAAGATTTGAAGTCATTATTGCAATCCAAATCTTCTTCAGAGGTCAAAATATCCACAACCTCTTCTCCACTTCAGCCATCATCCTAATACCAAAAGAGAAAGATGCTAACATATGGGATACATTTAGGCCTATATGCCTAACACCCGTTATTAACAATATAATAAGCAAAATCATTGCCAACTGGCTTCAAAAATTACTTTTGGCTCTTATCTCCTCCAATCAAGTTGCTTTTGCAAAGGGAAGAAACATCACTAAAAACATACTACTTGCCCAAGAACTGAGCAAGGATATTAACAAGAAATATAGATGAGGAAATTATTGAGTAAAATTTTTGATACCACATTAAATACGTCATTAAGGAATAAACATATTATCTCAAAAGATAAACATGTTATCCTATAATGAATTTGATCATTTAATAAAGGACTCCTATGGCTAATGGATCTTTCATGTACCAGAGATTTTTCTTTGAATTACATGAGAAGTTGAACAAGTTTTATTTTAAATTAGGTTAATGGTTCCCTATAGAGTAAGCCCCTATAGTTAATTACATCTAAATAAGGCTCTCTTCTTAAGAATATTCTGGATTAAATAAATAAGTCATTATTTCTAAGGATTTCTAAGTTGGTTTTCAAAGGATTGATATTTGGGATTTTCAATTCGCAATGATCCAAATTGGAAAGAGTTATTTTTAAAATCTAAATGGGATGAAGTAGGAAATTCTTATTGATATTGGGATGCTAAGTCAGAACTTCAACTATCCTATAATTGGGCTTTAAATTTTAAATTAAATTTTGAGTTGATATTTTCTTAAAAGTCTAGGAATTAAATTTTAGCAGCACAAGACTACATAAATGCTAGGGTTGAAGACTTACTCCAAAGAGAATGCTTCAAAACTTAAATCTATAAGTGCTTCTAACACAAGTCAGATGCTCACCCTAATTTCATTTTTGGAAATTGTCAATCATTCCTCTCAATTGAGGGGACTAACCTATCCCTGAGTCTTTTGGACTTACAACATACCTAGAAAAGGCTACCCGCTAACACCACCTTAGCACATTTTTAAATTCATGATGCCAAGGCTTATGAATGTAAGATGGTTGGGATGTTGCATTTTTAAGAAAGGAATCTAAGAATCATAGACTCACTCCCTAATCCCCAAGATAATGTTGGGCATGAAATGCACTAACTAATGCATATTTTTTAGATTTTTAATATTTTGACTCGATGATCATTTTAGGCCATGGGTATGGGATTTATACCTACATGGTATGCAATAAGAAGAAATTCATGGGCTAAATCAATAATAGAAGGCATGCTTCCCCAAGAAGGCAGTCATCCTCATAGTTCAAATGCCCTTTATGTGCAATGGGTGAAGTTATGATTGTATGATTTGCTAGAGCTAATTTATTTCTAATTGATTATAATTTATTCCCTAGGGTTTTAATTTATGTGAGGTTTTGAATTGCTTCATTTTTATGTTTTAATTATTTATATTTAATTGGGGAAAATTTTATTTTTTTTCTTATGAGCTTACATCTCCTCAGTCATCATAGAAAAGCACAACACAAAATAAAACTTTGAAAAATAGGTTGATTCTAATGCGCACCAAAAAATAAACCAAACTAATTCAAATTTATAAAGTAGGCCAATGTAGCTGAGTTCCATTGTATACCCTAGAAGACAGAGTAAATGGGT
The DNA here is from genome assembly GCA_021442155.1 of Cymbidium sinense. Taxonomy (NCBI): domain Eukaryota; kingdom Viridiplantae; phylum Streptophyta; class Magnoliopsida; order Asparagales; family Orchidaceae; genus Cymbidium; species Cymbidium sinense. Next base: position 79,239,349 of record CM038219.1, on the reverse strand, counting down.
AGTTGAGCTTTGCACTTATACAACCTGGCTTAGAACTACAAGTCTAGATCTATGGGTCTTCTTTCCAAAATCATCTCCTTCTTCAAGGACTTTTATTGGGCTTCATATGGAACCTCTACACCATCCCCTGGTAGGGTTAGCTTCTACTAATCCTAGACTTCATTGATCCTAACCTAATTCTAAGCTCAATTTTACATTTTAAAATCAAAAATAAATTTTAAGTCCTGCAAAATAGATGTCAAGAAAATTTAAATAGTACACAATAGTTATATTTTATAAACATACATGCTTAGCATTAGTTGCTTGATAAACCTACTTATCCTATGGGCTATGTTAAGGGACTATTTTGCACCTGCAAGCAAACAATAATTTTATAATTTAGGGTAAAGCTTTATGTATAATTTCATTTTATTTTCATTTCATTTGTTTATTTAAATTTACGATGCATATAGTTTACTCATTACATTTAGGTGTAGGTATTTCATTCATTCAATTGAAGTTAATTTCATTTGTTCATTTTCGTTAATGTTGCATTAACCTATGTAAATTTATATTCAATTTATTATGTTTAAGATTATTCAATTTATTATTCTTCAATTATATAACTCATTTACATTAATGACTCTTTCTTGCTTTAATTTATTCATTTCATGAAATTCTTAATGGTATGTTAATGAATTTAAACTAAGATGATTAATTTCAAATTGTATATTTCTTATATTATGGAATGATTCAATTTACTTTTATTAATTTGAAGGGAGTGATGATTATGTCAATTGAAAATATCACTTAGTTTAATGTAATTCCCTTTTCTTCATGACTTCAGGAATTTAAAGAAAGGTTATTCCCTTGTGTATTAAATTTTCCTTATGTTACTTTGTCATTTTAAGTTTAATTCAATCTAGCTTAAAGTTTAATTACACTTAACCTTTCATATTTGCATTTATACCATTTCATTCCTTATATTAAATGGTTATAATGTATTTATATGTTGATAAATTATAAATATTAGAGGTTAATGAACTTTATATTTCAGTTTATAAATGAAAATACTATGGTTTAAGAGATTATTATTACTAAATATGATTAAGTTTCATATTTTTATTTGATCATGGTCTTTAACTTAATATTAAATTGGTTCTTTTGCATTCAGTTGGCTTGGGTATTTTATTTAAATGTTCTGACACCAATTGTCATATGTTAAATTTATATTATATGTTTTGTAATTTCTATGATATTTTTACTTAATATTTCCTTTAAATTGACCTACAGACTTGGAAATTTAGATACTCATAATCTAGAGGTCAATTAGGTTTGAAACTTTTATGGAAAGTGGAGTTGCTTGCCAATTTGATATTCCTAAAGTTTTATTTCAATTATATATCTAATTAAGGTGTGATTAAGGTTTTAATTATTTCATTAAAACCTAAAATAGGCCTACCTTAGTGAAAATAATTAGGAGATTTATTTTTCCTTGATTCCCCTCTAGAATATGCATGCAAAGAAGGAAAATTCATAATTTTGGGGGTTCTTATTGATTTATTGTGATTTATTTAAGTTTAGTTTGATTAATTAAATTAATTAATTCAATTAATGGCTTAATTAAGCCATTTTGTAATTTATTAAGTTCTAATAGGTTTCAATGGATTATTTATGTTTATTAGGATGTATTATGATGTTTTAATGTATTTTATTAATTGGCATCATTTACTTTATTTATTATTATTTTATTTCACGAAAATGAGGATTTAGGGTTTGAAATTCACAATATTAAGATTTATTATTCAATAAAATATGAAAATGTTACCTAATGTGTATCTAAACATCAATTTCAATTTCCCAAAGTTTTATTTCAATTTGATTATTGGTTTGGGATTAATTAGGGTTTGCAAATTTTTAAACAAACCCAAATTAAGGCAAAAATGCCACCTATGATTTGGGAATTTTAATTTTAATGGATTCATCTTATCAAGAGGAATCTATAGAGCTGAAATTTGCATTTTTTTTATTTATATTTAATTTCTTATGATTTTTAAAAATTTTAAGCATTTTTCTTACTTTTTAATTTGGAAAACCCGAATTTCTCATTTAGACGTGTTGGATCCACTTGGATCCAACGTGGCGCCTCTTTCCATGCAGTGCCTCATCATCGCACCACATGGGATCCACATGGATTCATGTTAAAATGGCAGTGCACGTGGGTTAATTGCAGACTGTCCGATCGAAAATCGTATGGTCATGATTCGACCTACGGTTCCTCTTATTAGTTTTAATCATAGATTCGACTAGATCTCAGCTGTCCATTCTTTTTAAAAGGAATGGATGATGGAGATTACGTCTCCTATGGTGATGGCGGTGACTGAGAGCTGTCCATAATTTTCACGTGATTTTCAACCATCCAATCGTCAAAATTGTGTGATTTCAATTCCAAATTCATTAGTGAATGAATTTATGAAGATCTAAATGGTTTGATCTCAATTGAGATCAAATTCCCTTTTAAAAGTATCAAAACTTAAAGCTTAAGGGACGTCATTAATGGCATTCCACGATATCGACAATCTCCAATGGTGGAATTGACTCCAATAGTTGTGGAATGGTGTGGGAAGCTCGTGTGCTAAAGGAATTGAGTTGCCTCCCTCTAGATCACTTCCTAGACCAACTCGGCTTGGATTCCATTAGCTTCAATTAATCTCCAGCCTCCCAATAGTAAGGGGATAGAAGGAAGATGGGTTTCAACTTTGTGGGAGCTAGTGAAGGTGATGGGATGGTTTGTTTCACTTGGGGATAGCTTTTGGTGAAGATATCATTGAAGCCGAGCCTCTTAAGCTTGGTTTCTTCTCTTCTTGGTCAGCTGGGTGGAAACTAGTTACATGGCTCACTAGCCATCCCACACCTGCCTAAGCTAAAGAGGTGGAATAAGAATGAGGTTATAGGGTTAAATTTAGCTTTAAATGCCTTTTCCTTTCCATAGCATCTTATTTGCCTTTCAATTTTTTTGAAGTTGATTAACTGGTATAATGTTGGTTGGGAATCAACAATCATTAGGTTTGGGAAAGGTTTGGTTACATCCCAAGAGGATTAGTTGAAGATAAGGTTAAAATCCTTTTGAATTTTCCCATTTAAAGATTTTATTATTAGTTTGATTTAATTTGCTTCTTGATTGATTAGCCTTAGATAATTTCTTGGATTGTGTTCATTTAATCATTATAGATCTTATTAATCAAAGGGTTTTAAGGATTTTAAATTTTATGGGGTGCTTACTTTAGGTTTAGTTCATTTTTATTTAATTAGGTTTAGGTTGATTATAATTAAGTCAAATGATTTTTTTTGGCTTAATTATAATGTGTTTAATTTTTAGTTGAGTTAATCCATGTAATTTGGAATGCATTAGATCAAACAATTTCAATTTTATTATATTTTGAACCCATTTGACCCAGGTTAGGCTTAATGGGTTCATTTGGGTCAAATGGCCAAATTGGATCTAATGATGGGTTGGTTTATGTTCAATAATCATATTTAAATGACTTGGATAATTTATTTGGGTTTATTTGAGTTTTTTTTATTTATTTAAGTTTGAGTTAGGTTTGAACCCAATAAGACCCATTTAGGCCCATTTAGGTCAAATGGCCTAATTAACCTAATTAAAATCACATTGGACTTATATTCTTTTAAATTCATGTTTATATATGCTCATATCATCATCCCATCCATTTAGAATGATTTTATTTTGTCAAATTTTGGTTAGTTGACTTTCGACTTATTGTGACCCACATAAGTGAAAACCATGTAAAACGGTTGACCAATCTTTGAACTTTAATTTAGATTTGGATTTATTCAATTTCATGTTATGGTTTCATGCTTTTAATTTCATTTGATTTTGGTTCATTTGGATTTAGTTTTAATTTCCTTAGGTTTATGTGGTTCTTATCTTAATTAAGGTAATTAAGTTTAGTTCCCTAACAAAATCTTAATATAAGCTTAATCAACTTCAAATTTTGAATGGTGTTAATTTAAGTTGAAGATTTGGGTTGAATCCAACTAAACCATTTAAGTTAGATTATTCCAAAGAGGGTGTCACTAAGTGTAGTGTTCTAGGTGCTTAGTTAGGAGATTCCTATTCTTGGAATAGGCATCCTAATTATTATCTTAAAAAGAAATGTTATTCTCATCCACAAATGAGATAAAAAGTAATGTTATCATGAAAATAGACCTCAAGAAAGCTTTTGACACCATACATTGGAATTTCATTTTCAAAGAAAAAGGCTTCGTAGATGAATTTTATATACTTATTCAAAGACTCTTCATGAATATCCACTACGAAATAGTTATTAATGGACATTCAAATTATTTCTTCAAAGCTAGCTAGGGGGTTAAACAAGGGGATCCCCTATCACCTTCTTTTCATTTTAACACTAGATACTCTTTCAAGAAAGCTGAATAAGAGATAGAGTCTAAACAAGGAATTGGCTACAACACAAATGAGAATTTGCTTATAAATCACTCAACTTTTGCAGATGATCTTTTAATATTCTGCAATGGCAATAAAAATTCTATAAAGGCCAATATGGATATCATCAAGAAATTCACTTCATAATCAAGTATGAATATTAATGCTAACATATCTTTTTTTATTATAGGAAAAGGAGTTAACAACAGTAAGATTAAATGGATTAAGGAAAGGATTGGATTCCATCAATCCTCTTTTACTATCTTAGCATTCAACTATTTAAAGGGAAACTCACTTTATATCTTTTCCATGCACTCATTGACAAAGTTCAGAAAAAGATTCAATCTTGGGAAACTCAATTCTATTGTTTGGAGGGAGAGTTTGTTAACCTCACTTTTGGGAGTGAAGATTAATTCTCCCCATGTTAGATTTAGGAACATTATAGACACTTGAATTTCTTTAGTGTTAGGACACTTCTAGTGATTATGAGAACACTAAACTTAAGCTTAGAGACTTAGAAGGCATATCCCTAAGCATAGAAAACACCTTAGAACATAGGTTCCACCTATCCTATGGCCTAAACCAAGACTCATACCTATACGCTTATCCAAACTTAAGCTCATATAAATGGGAATAAACTAACTTCAAACCTATTCAATTAATCTTAACTGATTTTGGTTTTCTAATCCAAGCGACAAGCCAAACTAACTTGGAGCTTAATCTAAGTTAACTCCACCAAGATCCAATGACTCAATCCAAACCTATTCAAACAAACTAAATCCAATTTTATTTTCTCAATCACTCCAATTATTCATTAGATCATTTCAATCCACTTCAATACTTAATATCAAGCCAATTGAACCAAAGGAAGGTGACCAACCCAAGTTAGCCCATTCGATCTAAAAGGTTCAAATGAGCCAAAACCTAATTAAGCATAAATCAATTGTAATCAAAGCAACCAATCAACTTCAAATTTTTCATTAAACACACCCCAACCATCCATAATCCCAATTGGTCCAAGTTGGCTTGACCAAGGCACTTGAGCCAAAGTGACATAAAAGGGGTAATTGAACCAAACTCTAATTAAACTCCCATTAGATCAAATCAAGTCATCCAATCCTTTCATTGATGATTGTAAATCATTATGGAGCACTCTACTACTATCTATTGAACCTAATTAAGCTAGTTGTACCCTTTAACCTAAGTTGACCCAATTTGGCCTAAAGGATCAAATTGAACCAAATAATATCCTAAACCAAATTAATTAAAACTAATGCTTCCAGCCAATCACTAAATCAATGTTGAACATATTTCAACCTTCAATTGGATCCAATTTTATCAACCCAGCCTAATTAGCCCACTTATCCCAATTTGACCTAAAGGGTCAAATTGAACAAAGGCCTAACCCATGCTCAAGCCAATTTGGCCAATTAGATATAATTGGTCAACATTACCCATTTGACCCAAATTAAACCATATGAGCCAAATAAAATCTATTTCGAATTGAATCAAACCAATTAAACTCATTCACTACAAATGACCAATTGATCTCACCCAAATCACCATTTTAACTCAATTTGGTCAAATTGGTCAACTTAGCCTAATTGAACTCATTTGACCCATATGGGTCAAATTAACCCAAACCTAACTAAACCAAACCCAAACCCAACCAAACTTGGCATGACTCATCCTTGGATCACCATGGGCTTGTCTAAGTGGGTCCAACTAATAATGAACCCAGTTTGGTCAAACCCATTTAACCAAGCCACCCAAATGAGATAAAATCCTCATTTGGATGGGTTCTCCACCTCCTTACCCCATGATAGCCACCTTTGGCTCTTCTTGGACAAGACAAACACTGACCCAACCTAACCCAAAGCTATTGAGCTCAGCCTTTGGCCAAGAGAGGGTGAATTCACCCATGGCAACCCATTGGTTTACTCAAGGGAGAACGTACACCTCATGTCCACCCACTATACTCTCTTAGCCTCTCACCTCAGCCACCTCAATAGTCCCCTGCCATTTTCAACTACCTAACCCAATTGGATGGCTGCCAAAGGCTGAACCAATCCCTACCCTTGGTTCAAGTAGGGAGGAGAGTATACTCCTACCCATGGATTCAAACTAAGAAGATACCTTCTCTAGAGCATTCTACAAAGTCCCATACCTTCTTCTGAGCTCCTCATGCACTCCACCGCCAGTAAGACCAACCCTCGATCGAACCTGAGAGCTCCATCCATCCAAAATTCATAAACCTCCACCAAATCCAATTTAACTCTTCCCACACCTTGACCTTACTCCGCCGACTTGAAATAAATCATTTCCCAAGCAATTTGGCCACCAAAAAATGTCTCAAGAACAACTTTGTCGAGCTATGTGATGGTGTTTGTTCCACAAAGTGATCGACTGGGAGGCAGCTCGTGATATAATTTGCCCTTAACATTATTTTTATATTTTTAAGTAAGGTTAGCTTTCCTTACACTTTGTTTTTATCAAAGTGTTATTCCAATAAATTTTAAAGTTGTGAAAGCTTTATTTTATATTATACTAGTTAGAATTCTATTCCATCACCATAGGATTGCTAGAAGTCTACAGCTTATCTAACCTATTTATATAAATTTGAGGTATTATAATTAAACTTAATTAGCTATTCACAAGTTCTACAGGAACTTACAAGCATAGAGTTACGTTTACTACAAGAAATGCTCCTTATGCTGAAGAAATAATTATGGTCAAAATTGCTCTTTCTTGTATTTATTATTATTCCAAACATAATGGTTGTGGGAGACTTTTTTATCTACATTAAATTGCTAGAGATTTAAATGAATTCCTAGTTTAATATCTTAATAAGTGAGTTGGACTTTGATGAGGAGCGCATAGAGGGGCTTATAAGAGTTTTATTGAAGTAATGACTAGAGTAGTCTTGTTTGGATTAACTTGAGATGCTTTAAAAAGTCACTTCAGAAAATAAATTTTAAATGGTGTAAATAGATAGAAATTATGTTTATTTTTTATCTTAGAATAATAAATTATAATAGTATTGAGTTATTGGTAAAAGGTGAGGCATTTAGGGTGGTTTATTATAAAGAAGATCAAGATTAATTTGGATTGAGCTAGTTTTAGAAAATTGATAATATCAAATTTAGGGAAAAGCTTCATATGGTATAAATAAGAGAAAATTATAATGGATGTTACTTTATGATATGAATTAATGTTATCTAGTGGAGTTTGGTGAGGTTTAATAAATTATTATAGTATGGAGAATAAGGTTATGTAGTAATCCACTTTGTTTAAGCCATGAGTTAGATGGTTCTAAAATGGATTTGGAGATTTGAGTGATAGATGTCTTGGCTTAGATGCTAATTACAATATAAAAGGAGACATAAGAGTGATTTAGGAGGTACATTGAAAGGGGTTTAAAGAGTAAATATAAGATAAACAATTAATCCCACCAAGAAAAGATCAAACTAGCCCACCAAGCAGAGAAAGAAATTCTACAATAAAAAAATCTATCGTTCAAAAGCTAATAAGTTTTATTGCATACCAGCTCTATTTATAGATATTAAAATAGCTTTCAGAAAAAAAACAAAAAACAAAAAACAAAATAAAGAAAAAAAATTTGAGGAGAAAAGTTGTAGGTGGTTGTGATTAGAGGAAGGTGGTAACCACCTTAATTTATTCATTTTTTTTTCTTTTATTGTTTTAGTAATGTCTAGCTCATTTGTATTTTCAAAGTCAAACATTCTAACTTGCTGAATTTAAATTTAAATTTTAAATATAAAATTAAAAGGTTAGACACTTATGATAAGCCTCGATTGGATTCTTAGTTGGGCATTTGGTTGGGCTTTTATTTATGCTTTTCTTATTAGTTAGTTAGCATAATTTGGTACATCATGAAGCCTCCAACAAAATTCAAATTTTCTAATCTATACTATTACTAGATGTGATTTATTTAGTTAATAATAGCACCCATTTTAAATCTGTTAATTTTTTAACTAACATTAGTGCTATTGCTAAGTGCAAGATGTTAATTACTGCATTTAAGAAAGATAATCACTTAAGATCTTCAAAGTTTATTTACTTTATTTTTAATCACTTTGTAATTATCTTTGTCTAAGATCTTCAAATAATAGGAACTCTTCATTGGTCTAAATTCTTCTTCAAAAGACTTATAATCAACATATGATAAATATCACGTTCAATATACTCAGAAAACATAGTGGATAGAATCTAGCATTCTTTGAAGAACTTCTGCATATTTTTAATTTGGCAAACTTGACAATTTGACTTAATGTAATTTGATCTCTTCTAAGAATACGTCAATTATATATGAATTAGTGAACCCACCTAATTAAATCTATCATTTTATAAGAAGTGATTAATTACTTTTAAAACTCATGCATCTTGGTAGATGAGAATTTCATAATCCAACATTTATTTTGGGATCTTTCCATTTAGTCATTATTGTTGAAAAGATTTATTATCAACAAAAATATTTTTCAAAATTATGTCTCACATCTATTCAAAAATTCTTCACTGGTTTTCAATTATATTTTCTTTGCTATCATTTTAATTAAATGCTTGTTTTCATATTAAAAAAATAAATAAGAAATAATGAAAATTGGACATCCCGACTTAGGGCACCATGACGCTATTTTTGCCTTAAGGATTCTAGAAAATCAAACCACCTCGATGGTTACCAACTTAAGATATACAGTGCTGAGGTGCTGTCATGAGGATCTCCATTTTTTAAAATAAAAAATCCACCATCCCTACCCCAACAGTAATAACCTCCTAGGGGAGAGAGAGGAACGATTATAGAGCATAAAATCACCCACTTAAGAGGAAAATTTGATATAAAATGGAAAGACCAGCCCCCCTAAGTTCTTTTTCTAGCTCATCTACTCACTCACTCCACTCTTCTTGCCTTATTTATGTTCCCAATCATCTGTACTCTCTACAGGCGCACATTCTGCTGGTGTGAGAGCAATCTTTTGTCTGCTCTAGGTAAAAGATTTTTGGAAATATTTCTTTCATGCAAATTTTTTCTTTGAAAATTTAAGTTAAAGGGTTCCACCATTGATCTTGGGTCTAGTGAGAAATAAATAAGTGTGTCTCCGTTGATCTTGGATCTGAAGTAAAATAAAATGCCCCTTAAGAATAAAAATTTTTAGAATCTTGAATGTTGAAAACCTCTACCATTGAACTTGGTCCAGCATGAGAAGAATACTCTCCCTCCATCGATTTTGGATCTAAAATAAGAGACAAGAGTGTGTTTGTACTAAATATGTAAAATTCTACAACTACTAAGGCGTTATGCCATTGAATTTTTATAAAAATGAATCATTAAAATCTTTAAGAATTTGGTTCAAAATGGAATTCCTATCCCATGGTGCTACAACGCTGAGGTCTAGTGTCGACATACTAAACTCTTAGGTTTTGGTGTCGTTCTTGCCACACTATGGCATTATATTTCAATGCTACAACATTAAACTCCCATGTTTCTTTTCTTTAAAACTGCACCAAAGCATTGTTCACCCAATGTAGAGGCACTTTATGTTGAAATGCTCCATTCCATCATTGAAACTTGTTTCTGAAATAAAATAAAACACTCCCTCCATTGATAACACCACAATACTAGCCTTTTGGGTAGAATGACAAAATATCTTAGGAACACCACAACGCTACATATCGAGCACCGTAGTGTTAAACTCTTGGGTTTTAAGCTTCCTCCTTGCAGACTAGCAACGCCTAGGGGCCACATTCTCAGTTCCGAGGCTCTACTAGTGCATTGTCATGTTTTAAGTTGAATATTTTCATTATTTTAAATTTTAAAGCTTTTAAATCTGAAATAGAAAGAAATATACATAAAAAGTATAAAAAATATTAAAATAAAAATATCTTAATTGATACAAGAAAAATTATTACAAGAAGTTCTATAATAAAAGAAAAGGAGAAAATACAAAAAAATAAAAGGAGGGGGAACTAGTAATCATAATCTTATTGAGGTGCCATAGGAAAAGAGGCCTGATTCGGATACACAAAGTTACAATTTTTGAACACATGAACTAAGCCTGAATTAAATTGAGCCATGTAAGAAAACTATTTTTGCAATTGATCTATATGATAATCAAAATTTCTTTTTAAAAATATATAAAAATATTAAAATAAAAATATCTTAATTAATACAAGAAAAATTATTACAAGAAGTTCTACAATAAAAGGAAAGAAGAAAATACAAAAAATAAAAGGAGGGTGAAACTAGTAATCATAAACATCTTCTTATTGAGGCGCCATAGGAAAAGAGGCTTGATTCAGACCCACAAAGTTACAATTTTTGAACACATGAACTAAGGCTGAATTAATTTGAGCCATGTAAGAAAAATATTATTGTCGTTGATCTATGTGATAATCAAAATTTCTTTTTAAAGCCTCTTACCTATGGTTACTCTCTCCAAGCTGTTTCCTTAAATCTGAGACTTGCTTATGTAATGTTTTGGGGGATGGTGATTGAGATTGTGAAGCACGTGGAGCAGGAGAGTTTCCCCACCCCAAACCTCGAACCAAATCCCTCAATTATCCTTTTCATTAGAGGAGCCTTCTAAAAAAGTGCCAAGCCTTCTAAAAGAAAGAGATGATCATAACCAATAATAGTACTTCTATTAAGTATATTACAAATAAAATTATAAATAATCTTCTCTATATTGAATGTAAAGCCCTTTTAAATAGACAAAATCAAAATGACACTTTCCTTGATCACCTCACTGATATTACCAATGCACATTAGTTTGATAGAAATAAAATAATACCAAGCCTTAGACTCTGGCGTTAGACTGCCATTTCCATTAGATATTTGCATTTCTACCTCTGAGAAAATCAAGGACTTTATCAAAATCTAGATGATTATTATAATACGAAAGATACTTATGATATACAACATTTTGCAAATCATGATATGCATTATGACAGTACTATCAAAACTTAATTATTTGCCCCAAATGAAGACTTTATTATCCTAATGCTTCGCTGCATTTGGGAAGAATTCCCACATCACCAGAAAAATGCATGAGCTATTCTAGTAGGCTAGCTTCTCCTAGCCAAGACCATTGATTATCCTCTCTACACTTCCACCTAGATTATAGAAGCTCCTCTCCAAAATGAAGTGCTCATGGGTGAGAGCATGCTGATGCCTCTCTTCCACTTCCACACTGATAAATCTAACATTATTGCTAGAAGTTTCCCTCCTTTTGTTAATGAACCTTTTAAGTGACATGATTGCTTTTCTAAAATGAAAAAAGGCTCAAAGAGAGAGAGAGAGAAAGCTCTAATGTTTACTATAGAACAAAAATTCATAACTTAATGGGGGATCTATTTATAAACTAGACTTAATGTCGTGATGCTAGCCTTTTAGGTTCTAGAACTAAGGACTAACACCATAATGCTCTCATGCAGTGCCTAAGCACTAGTCAGTTGGTCAAGTTGGTTACTATGTCAGTCAAAAAGAGCATTTACTATCATTAATTTCATAATTGAAATGTGTGTCAAGTATTGATGTACTGCCACGTCGCTTTGACTCAGCACCACAACGCTAGTCAAAAAGTTTATCCTTTCCATTTAAAGTGTGTTCATCTTCCGATATGTGCCTTTGACTAGTGCTACAAGATTGATCAAGATCAGTGACTAGTCAACCTAACTAAACTAATCTAAATAAGACTACTTTTAAGCACTATAGCATTGTACTTATAATGTCGAAGTGTTGACTCCTTGGGTTTGTAAGACACGAATAACAGCCCTATAATGCTACGGTGCTAATAACTAGATTCCAAGGTGTCAATTTAATAGTGCCATAAAGCACCATGTTTCTAGTGCTGGGGCGTTGAACTTGAGAATAAAAAATTACTGTTTACTATGGAAACACCCTATCAATCTATCCATTCGCCATGTGAACATCATATCATTCATTCGGAATGTGAACACCTTTATAATACTGGCATTCCAAAGGGATGTAAGCGCAGTCTCTTATTTGTTTGCCACACAAACATCTTATCTTTCATTCATAGTGTGAACATTTATATAATACTGGCATTCTAAAGGGATGTAAGCCCAGTCTCATATCCATTCACCATGCAAGCAACTTACAACTCATTCATCATTTGAACACCTATATAATACTGGAATTCTAAAGGGATGTAAGCCTAGTCTCTCTATTCACGACATGAACATCCTATCATTTGTTCACCATGTGAACACTCATATAATACTGGAATTCTAAAGAGATGTAAGCCTAGTCTCTTATCCCTTTGCCATGTTGACAACCTATAATTCATTCACTATGTGAACACCTATATAATACAGGCATTCCAAAGGGATGTAAGCATAGTCTCCTATCCGTTCACCATGCAAACATCTTATAATTCGTTCAACATGTGAACACCTATATAATACTAGCATTCCAAAGGAATATAAGTCTAATCCATATGTTTGCCATGTGAACACTCTACCAACTTTTTAATCGATGTAAGTCCACCTTATACTTACAATGCAAGCATAACCCAAATCTAAGACATATGTTCGTCATGCGAGCACTCATACACTAAACCTTTAGTCTACTCAGGATATCTAAGATGAGATAACTCATGGCTGCTAATCAAACTCTCTAGACATTACGACTAACCCTCTAATATTGGTAGACTAGAATAATATAGTCCCGTGATGATGGAACCACGAGATCTTGATCGGGATGATTCTTCTATTTCCCTTAGACAATTCATCTAGGTCATACCACACACACACCACTAGACATTGATTCATATCAGAAAGATATGCTTGTTTTCAACCTTAATCGAGAGTGCTCTCTTACTACGGTAAGAGGAGTAATTAATTATGAAGGCTTGCATTCATATGATGTAGAACCAGATCTAAATAAACCCTAATATAGTGTTAGGGGCAATGTGGTTGAATATATATCAATCTGCATCATGAAGAATATACTTTTACCCATCCTAATAAAGATGGCAGAGAACATTCTCAAACACATTTTTTTATTGATCAATGGTCCAAGCAGCTTGCTGAATTTTGAAAAATGTCTAAAATTAGTCTAAGCACTACCATTTTTCACCAAAATTTTCATTGAGGAGCACATGAGTTCATTCTATTTACAAGTTTAGGTGATTACCCCTAAAAAATTAAAATTTGACAAAAAGAGAGATCGATCCAAGTAGATAATTAAAAACTTAATGACATCACAGTAAGAGGTGTAAATCTTCATCAAATTCTTATAAAATTTATGTTATTTATTCAAAAAGTATTCAATGTCAAAAAAATATAACATGAACATTCAATTACTCAAAGAAGATGATTGCCAATCACCTCTTACATCAAAACTATTTTTATATTTTTAATGATTCAACTATTTTAATCAGCACTCTTGTTGAAGAAGCTTTTAATTGCATCATGCATAATTCTCTTCACAGTAATATGTCTAAAAAGAAAATTATGCCATCTTGAAATTTGTTCATTATATCATCCTCATGCTTGGCATGACTAATCAGCACTACAACCTCTAATATTTAAGAACTAATAGGCTACTCTAACTTAAGTTTTGTTAAAACTTCATCGAACTAGCATTTCACATTTGTGGAAAATATAAAGTTTTACTGAATTTTTTCCTAGCTGATTCCTTTTCTGTCAACGATACCTACCAGGCAATAATTTTTCTCTATAACTCAATAATTATTTTTTTTGTGATTTTCCTTGTTAACTTCTTCCTTGTATCCATTTATATCTTCACAAAACTTTTTCCTAAAATCTTTCTTATAACTTTGTTGCCTAGCCAAAATTGTTTACTTTAAGCTGAGGTTCTCTTCGACAAGTCACTCCAACTCGCCTCTCATGGTATTGTTCCTTACAATTACTGCTTTATACAATTGCTAAGAAGAATACACTTTGCAAGAAGAATATAATTGCGCCATGATCGACAGTTGTATATCCGAGGCAGGCATTTTAACCTAATGACTGCGAAGATAATTAAAAAGAAATAGCTAGTCTAAGGTCGTAGGCCACCCACTGCAACTTATTTTTGGGCATCAGAGTATCTACTCATTCACCGATTATAAGTCACCATTCTTTTCTTGTGATTATTCAACTTTCCCTATTCATCCAAATAACTCGGTATAAATTTTCTGAGCGATTAAGTATGAGCAATTTTATCTTTTCCTTTCATGGTTACCAAATTCTTTGAGTAGCTTTATAGGAGTAGAATTTGAACCCATGACATCTCAATGGTAGAATTTTTGGAAGACATCTCAACATCTGCTTGGATCTACTATTATCATCTCGTTTCTCCTCTCTTATATCTTCTCACTGCTGATTTTTTTATGGTGTTAGAAGTATCCTCTGGTTTCTGTAAAACTTGATAACCTCTAAAAGTTTTGAGTCACTAATTAAAAGAAGGAATTTTGCTTTGGTTCTTGCTAAGAAACTATTCCTTTGCTAAATTCATATAGAAAATTTTCTCTTGGTTTCATTGTATTTTCTTGTCCTATTATTTTTATATTTTTCGAAGAAGGGAAAACGGATCCATCCTTGAAAGCTTTTATTAGTTTGAAACATAAAATGAAGGAGCCTAATAGACCACTTTACCCTACGGTTCTAGCAAATAAACTAACCATAGTTGCAAGCAAATACTGCACTATTTGTGCATGTACAAGATCATAGTAGCGAATAACAGTTTCAATATCTGGAAATAACGGAAGTTGCAGCCGAAGGAAGATTAGTCCGTTGTTAAACACTTGCCCTATGTTATCAATATTACGAAACCTGCGTGCATCCGTAACGTAGGCACTGTAATCTTTGTAGATTTTACCGATTTGACATCAAGAAATTATCTGCACAACTTAGAAAAGCCTTTGACATCTCTAAAATTATGCACTCTTAGAAGAAATTGAAGAGCAAGAAATGAAATGAATTATTTGCGAACTATTTATAAAAAAAGTAAATTATAATACATGATAACCATTCGTCAGTCAAATCCTTGGATTTATAATTGAAAACATAAAATTTGAAATGACAAATAAAATCATCATTGCTCTAACAAAATAGAAATTGAAAATGCATTATAAGTAAATTCATGTTACATATTAACGTTGCAAGTACCAACCACTGACACATTCTCAAATTCAACAATGAAAGAAGCCATGCCTTCAAATAAAGCTTGCACAACTGGTTCAAAATGTAAAGCCATAGTGAACAAAAATGACTGATTATGAATAGCACCCAAAGCGAAATGATCAACTAAGAGGAATCTGCATTTCTCTGTATTATAGCTATTTTAGTTTGCAAATTATTCAACTCTTTCTAACGTCATTAATGATATTGATAGAGTTGACGTCTAAATGATTAGCCGACATTCAATATTTTCCTATCACGCTGTCAATGCTAAGTTTCTTAAATGACACAAACCCGAATCTTAGGACTTGTTTGTGATCTGCCTTATGTTTTTAAAATTTTTATGTTTGATTGTATCATCTTTTGATTATTTATTTTTAAAAACAAATCATATTAATTTTAAAAACAGTCAAAATAAGTTTTTGATATTTTTAGTGTTTTTAAAAACAATAATCAAATCAAATATCTTTTATTTTGAATCAAAAATATAAATAAAATAAAATAAAAAATAAAAAATAGAAAATAAAGTAAAAGTGAGCCCATGTGCTTGCTAATCTCGACAACTATCTTCAATTATTTAAATTGAAATTCAGCTTATAAGGTGACTACCATACTCCCTCAAGAGTTAGTAGTAGGAATTAAATATTATCTGAGCATGATAGGTCTCAAAAGGGAAATTTTTGCAATTTTCTCCACCTCAGATTGCCTTTAGATATAAAATATTCTTACATCAAGAGGAGGTGAATCATCATTCTAATCACCATCTTTATTTGGCGGATCTATTGCAGCTAGAACATCATAGAAAATCTTTCTATTATTTAAATGTGGATGCGCTTGACAAAGAGAAGCTACCGTTAACAAATTTATTTGGAAGAAATTTTGTAAGAAGTTTACATAAGTAGGAACTTTAGCAGCAACTTATTTTTCCGAACTTAATGCCTTTCATCATTTTAATCGAGGAGAAGAACATTCTGCGGTATTTTTCATGGCTAAGATACCGTTATTTCTTTGAACCAACATTTTGGATGTCCTTTCCCAAAAACATCATAATTTGAACCATTCATTATGAAAAAGAAGAAAAGCATTAATGGATTTGAAATGAAGGAGATATTTAAAAAATTCATTTACATAAAAGATAGAGAAAAATGTCAAACTAACAGATTATGCTTTAATTAAATTGCAGACTCAATAAGATTAATATTTTTATTTATTTATTTGTTCTTATTTTCTTTCAAAGATACAAGAGAATAAGGAAACATATTCTATATAAATCAAAATGGCTATGTATTCGGTGCAAAAGTTAACTTAGGCCAATGTATGATAACTTGATCAAGCTAGAATGATAAAAGATGATCTTACATAGATCCACCTACATGAATTCGCCAAACCAATATAAACTCACTACGAGTAAACTTGTTAGATTCCCAAGGTACCATTAAAAGTACTCACCTATGGTCTAGCATGCTTGCTTAAGCTAAAATGCAACTTGTTAGAGAGTTCTTCATGATGATAACTTATTTGAATTGACAACTCTTTATCTTTGTCAATAACTTCCATTTATTGAGTCAATAATTTTAGTGACTTTACATGGCTCATATATTTTTTAGCAAGAAACTACTAAAATCTTTTAAAGCACTTTTAGTATAAATGTGATATATACTTTTTTTTGATATTTCTCAAGCCTAGATGCAAAGTTATAAATAAGGGATTGTAGAAGATCACTCAAAAGATATATTTGGTAATCAAAATAATTATAATAAAAATTCAAAGCTTCTCACTTTTCTTATATTTCTAAATTTCTTATCCTCTTTGTTATTTGGGGTTATAGTAAGATTCTAATTTATCTAAGAACAATATTTTTATTCAGCACCACCCAAAAGGTGATTCATTTAAGTTGGTATATAGAAAGCAATATTTCAAAGCATTGTTAATATTAGATAGGGAGGTGACTAACTTAAAGCAGGCTAAGTCATTAGTGACGTATGATCTTCATTTGTTTTACTTTAAGTACAACATGATGAAATATATTAAGGTTTGGCTTCCATAATTATTCTATGGAATGCATTCACCATGTTGGTCTATTCATTTTGTGTAATATTGATGAGGGACTGATTCTCCATCATTGTTAGAGTACTAGTTTCATCCATATTGGATTTAGAGTTTAAGACTCATATGATTAAGTCTATCATTTATCATTGAATTTGAAGAGCCATTTGATGACTCTACCTTTAAGATTACTCTAAGCACCCAATCCAAGACTCATTGAATCATCCTTGTGATTCTCTTTATTATTTTTGTGAAGTAACTATTGGTTACAAACTCATAGCTTTCCATGTTCACGGTCATTTCTTTATTAGGGTATTCTATTTCTCGTAGTGTCTAGTTTATAGTTCTTTCTATCATTCTACAACCACAACACTTTAAATGATATTATATGTAAATTTATTTATGTTAATACCCAAACCCTACTTATAGGACCATTTAGATCTTTGTAGAGCAATTTAGTAAGATAAGACATAAAGAGAATGAAGAAGAAGATAAGAAAGAAATATAGAGAAGCTCTAAAGCAACATATTCTATAGGCAAGATGCTCAGAGTACTATGTATATACCTATGAAGCACTTAGGTCACTCATCCCACCACAATTCTTAGCACAAACTAAGTCATAATTCACCCTATAACCAAGGAATCGAGCATAACTAGTTGTTGCTTTAAACAAGGAAGTCACCACCTAGCAAGCAAGCCTTTCCTATAATCATAAAGCAAACTAACTTAGACTACTCGTTAGATGTACTTTACTAATTTTTGAAAGCCAAATCACATTCTCTCCTTAAACTTATGTGCAAGACATGTCTCATTCTTTGCAGAGTTCAAGAAACTAGCCTAAGAAACTTCTTTGTGCTAGAAGTCAGTTTTTTATTAAAAAATTTCCTCTTCATGATGAAGAAGTTCAATAGTAACTTTAATCTTTTTCTCTTCAACTTTTTCTTAAGCCTTCTTAGCTCACATGTAGAGTTTAAACTCTTTTCATAATAAAACTACAATTCGCTTAGTGGTTTGAGAGTAATTTGATATTCCAGGTCATGTCTATAAGTGGTTTGCTAGTTCACAACTTGCCTGTTTAATATTATAAAGAATAGCTTTGGTAAAAGAATTATGTCTAGCCATTCCTAGATTATTCACAAGTATAAGTAGTTTCCATTGTTAAAGGCTTCACTAGCGGGACTAGCCATATGTGAGTCAGACAATCATCTATTCTAGAGAAGTTAGCCTTACTCTATCCACTTTTCTTTTATTCTTAATGGACTTACCTTCAGTAACCTTTTTTCTTATTATTATTATTATTTTCTTTTGGCTTTTATACTAACTAGACCTCAACAGAACAATCAGCTAGGTGAGCTACCTATTCTCATGGTGTCAATGTTCTCACCACTATAGCTAATGTGTACTTCAGTAATATCACCTAAGGCATAACCGTTATAAGTAGAATTTTTAATATAGACACCTCACCAACTCATAAAGACTTATGCAATGACTTACATAAAAAGGAGTAAATCTACAAGTTCATTGGGTAGACTACAAAGTATATAGCTCCTATAGCTTGTTATACAATAAGTCAATTTCCATAGTCAAGGTTGTACTAGGGCCTTCGTCCAAGGAGGCTACTCTCATTCTTATACTAGTTAGCATATCCTATAAGCTAGTGACCTTAGTCTCCCTCTCTTATGAGACTCTCTCCCCCAGCCCTCCTTAACTCAACCTCAAGTGTGATGGTGGCCAGGTACTTGATAGTCCATGCACCTCGTTGCAAGAATAAGAACTCTGTACTCACATTGGAGAAGAGGTGACATGCTACTCACCCACTTATTAAATAGCTTCCTAATAAATTGAGCATGAAGAGCTTGTCATCTCTTCTCTCTCTCCATAGCTAGAGTTGTGCTAATAGAATATAATGAGGCACCATAATTAAGAGTTTCTATATAAAAAATTCATTTATTAAGTAGTGAGGAACTTCATTATGTTAGTCATCCTAGGTTTAGAATCTAATGCAAAATCAACAAGGTCTCCAACCCATTTAGTGCTCGAAGTAAAAAACCTTGTCTTTTTAACTGAATCTTTTGTTCATTGAGGTAAAAATGTGCCTACTTTTATGAAAAAAAACTTATTTAAAACTGAGGGCTTAATTAACCTCACTTTTTGAGTGAGGATTGATCACTCCCATCCTATGTCTAGGATTGTTTTAGACACTTAGGTTACTTTAATGCTAGGACACTCCTAGTGATTAACAGAACACTAAACTTAGGCCTAGAGACTTATAGAGCATGACCCTAGTCTTAAAGCTTACCTTATGACAAGTAGGCTTCACCTACCCGAAGGCCTAAACTAACACCCACATGCATCAATTCATTTAAACCTAAACCAAATGAATGAATCCTCAACCCAAATTCATTTGAACTTAATTAGGTTTCCAATCTAAGCTCCAAGTCAAATTAACTTGGATCTTAACCCAAATTAACTCACTTCAATTCTATAAGTCCATTCAAACCAATTCAAGCCAACCAAACTCAATTTAACTCTCTTTATCAGTATAAGTATTCATTGGATCATTTCAAAATATTCTAACACTTGCAATCAAGTTAATTAAATCAATTAGACTTAAGTAACCCAAGTTAGCCTATTTGATCTAAAAGGTTCTAATGAGCCAAAACCCAATCGAACCCAAATCACTTATAGTCAAAGCCACCAATCAACTTCAAATTCATCATTGAATATATTCCAATCATCAATAGCCTTAATTGGTCCAAATTGACTTGACCAAACCACTTAATCCAAAGTGACCTAAAAGGCCCAGTTATATTAAACTTCAATTAAACTCCCATTGGATCAAATAAGTTATCCAATCTGTTCATTAATGATTGTAAGTCACTATTGAACACTCCTTAAGAATCAATTGGACCTAACCAAGCCAATTTGGCCCTTTAACCCAAGTTAAACTAATGTGGCATAACGAGCCAAATTGGGCCAAATCATGTTCTAAGCCAAATTAATTGTAACGAATGACCCTCATCAACCGCAAATTGAATATTGAACATGACTCAACCACCATTTGAAGCCAATTGAACTTAACTAAGCCAATTTGATCTAAAGGCACAAATTTGATCAAATCAAATACTAACCAAAAACCAATGCATCTAACTAATCACCAATTGAATATTGGACATGATTCAACCTTTAATTGGATCCAATTTGGTCAACCCAACCCATGACCTACTTAGCCCAATTTGACCTAAAAGGTCAAATTGAACCAAATCACTCCCTAATCCAAATCAATTCAAATCAACTCTTTCAATCAATCACTAATGATCAAATGAACATGAACATAATTGATGCTAAAGCTAATTTGGCCAATTTGATCAAATCGGTCAACAAGACCCATTTGACCCAAATTTAACCATATAAACCAAATCCAAATCTAATCCAAATTGAATCAAACCAATTGCACTAACCCTTTCCAAATGACCAATTAAACTTAACCAAACTCCTACTTTAACTTAATTTGATCAAAAGTGTCAACTTAGCCCAATTGAATCTTTTTGACTTATAGGAATCAAATTGAGCCAAACCCAATCAAACCAAGCCCAAACCTAACCAAACTTGGCATGACTCATCCTTGGCTCACCATTGGCCTACCCAAGTGGGCATAACCCATGGTGAACCTAGGTTGGTTGTGTCAAACCCATTGAACCAAGCCCTATAAATAGGAAAAAATCCCCATTTGAAAGGGTTCTCCACCAACCCACTTCTTAGCAGCCATCTTTGGCACTTTTGGGATAGAGGACCTCAGACCCAACATAACCCAAGACTGTTGGGTTCAACCTTTAGCTAAGAGAGGGTGATTTCACCCATGAGCAACCATTGGTCCACCTAAGGAGGAGTATGTACTACATAGCAGCCCAATACACTCCCTTAGCCTCTCACACACATCCACCTCAGTAGTCCTTTGCCACCTCCAGCCACCTACTATGGCAGGATGACAACCAAAGGCTAAGCAAATATTAGCCCTTGGTTTAGTTGGAGAGTAGAATATACTCTTCCCCATTCATTCAAACTAACTAGACACCTTCTCCAAAGGATTTCAAGAAGTCCCCAAGCTTTCCCTGAGCTCCCAGTGCACCACATTATTGGTGAGATCAAGATCCACCCAAATTCGATAGCCCTATCAGTCCAACCACACCAAAACTTCACAAAAATTAAATTATCTTTCCGCACATGTTCCCCAAGCCTCGATGAACAAAAATGAATAGATTCTAGATCGGTTCGACAACCGGAAGGCATCCCTAGACTAACTCCAATGACTTTCATAGCATCACTTAGTCCACAGACCAATCAACGAGGATATAGCTCAAGATCTTCTCAATAGGGCTTCTTCTCTTCAAGATGAAGCTACTTCTATCGACAGATCGCCTGTCTGTAGCTCCGATGAAGTAAAAATTGGGCAATCGTAGATTTGGCCACAATTTATTGGTCTTTTTTGAAATAAAATATGGTTTTATCCAATTTTCATCATAGGATATCCTTAGATCTCTTCCCTAAACATTTTGGATTTGATTTTTCCTTCAAATGAGCTTCGATGAGCTCAGATCAAGTGGTGAAGGGTGGACGATGTTCGTCTTTCGATCCTCGTGGGATGATGGATCACTGGTTGTCCGTTCTACGTGATTAGAATAGACGGTTGTGATTGATCATGCTAGAAATCTCAATTTAATCCCTTTGTAATCATAAGATTAATTTCAACCATCTGATCCAGGATGAGACAATCGAGAGAAAGTTGAATTTGCCACTACTGAGTGAGCAGCTATGTTGGACCATTTAAATAAACAAAATTGCAACATCACATGGAAGAATTTCTGTGTCAACGTCCACATGGCATCGATGGTTTAAAATGACTTAATTAGGTTTAAAATATAATTAAATAGCCTAAACTTTAAAAAAATTATAACTAATTATAGAAAATACAAAAAGTACAAATAAACTTATTTTGGAAAGGCTAGGCAGAGGAGAATTTAATAAAAATAAAATCCCTAATGAAAATTTAATGAATCATGCTTAATTAAGGTTTAAAGCTTAGGTTAATTACCATAATTAAAGCCAAATTACTTGGAAGTTTAATTCCAAATTTGGCATGTTGATTCTAGAGGATGCACCCTACCTTTCATATGTTTCTTAGAATTATTTGTCATGTGGTTTGGGGAATTCCAAATTTTCAATCCTAATTACCCTCTTTAAAAGATTTAATAATTATTAAAATTAATGAATAGAAAATTAAGTAATTAATGTTAATTAATGAGTGTAAATATTGGGATAACATGGGAATTATTTCCAAATATATCCTCTTAAAGGATTTAATTAATATGTTTAATAATTAAGGGTAAATTAATGAAAATTAATAATGAAATGTGAATAAAATCAATTTAAGTAACTCAAGTGCAACTCTTTAATCCCTTTATGTTTTTAGTAATATAAAGTCCTTAAAGAAATTATGATTTTCTTATTAGTGTGGGAAAATCATAAGAGTATTTATCTCAAGTCCTTTTCTTCTTTCATTTAATTAATTTTTAAGCATGAGGTTGATTGAATTAGATCTCTTTAGGTGTATTGAAAATTTTAATTTTCCAAAACATATCATTGAAGGATCATAATTAGGTGATTAATTAAATCAAAGAAGCTTAGAAAAGATGATCAAATTTATATAATTAATAGATTAAACTTAATTAATCAATAAAAATATTTAATTTATGCCCTTTAACATATTAAATAACCAACATGGATGGTGTGAATTCTAAGTATTGTTTTCTCCTCTTTAGGTTTCAAAAACTTGAATATTAAAATTAAACATTAAAGAAACTTTGATTAGACTTAAGGGATGTTTAATAACTTGATTGTCCTTAGGTTCAAATGAAATTCAATTACTTCATTTCAATTATCATAAATGTGCATGTTATGTGCTTCATGTATTCATGTTGTAAAGTTAAAAAAATTTGATTGCATTTAAATAGTATGAGTTTGATAAATTTTATTATATGGTATGGCTATCATTAGCAAATCTCAAACTATTTTGAAACTACATGTCAATTGTGAATCTTAAATAAATACAACAACGACAAAAACAACAACAACAACAAGCCTTTATCCCACTAAGTGGGGTCAGCTACATGAATCCTTCATCTGCATTGTGTCCTACTATGTGACAAATTCTCATTTAATTCAAGTATACTAAGGTCATTTTTTATACATCTTAACCTAGTCTTTTTAGGTCTATCTCTACCTTTCCTAACATAAGGCAAATCTAATAATGTGACTCTTAAATCAATGCTTATTATAAATAACTAATAATGTCAAAAATGAAATGTTCATTTACTTATAATCAAAATATGGCAATTGATAGTTTTATTCTTATGTTCACACTTATGTATTCATGTATTTGAATTAGCAAGTATATAGTTTGGACATCCCAGGAATACAAGGCTTTAAGTAGCCCCAAAGAGGTCTTAGATAAACTCACTTACCTGATTTAACAATGGAACGTACTTACTTAATTTCATTTATGTGTGCGGATATATTAGAACATAAAGTAAAACCCCTTTGATTTTTCCACTAAGCTTTAGATAAGTAAAAGACATTTATACACATCCTTTTCATGATCTTATTTCTATGTTTATGTTAATAATTATGTGTATTTGAATTGGAAAGTATATAGTCTAGACATCCCGGAAACACAGAACTTTAAATAATCTCAAGGAGGTCTTAGATAATCTCACTTTCTTGGCTTAACAATGGCACATACTTGCTTAAATTTCTTATACATGTTTGCATAAGCTTAAATATTGAGATGAAATCCCTTTTTGTATCAAGACCATGCATCAACATTCATTAAGTGTGCAAAAATATGAGTTTATTATATGTATATATATATATATATATATATATATATATATATATATATACTAAATTAAATGTTAAAGGAATTAAAAAGGATATAATGTGGATGTTATTGATAATGAAAGGAAGTAGTAGCATATTATTCATGTGATGGTGACTTGATTTCATTAGTCTTAAGATACTTTTTATGTTTGGATAAGAATCATTAAGACTAATCTAAACTTAGGCTAAAATAAAATTCAAGAATGGTCTATTAAGAAAGTTAAAAAACTGATGATCTATCTTTAGAAATCAACTTAGACTGATAATGAAGGAGTTAAGTCTCTTTCTTTTCTTCATAATGATCAGATCTTAAGTAAGAAGTGAACAAAAATAAAAATACATAAGTTAAAACTCAACCAAGTTACTAAAAGACTTAAAATAAAACCACCTTTAATGGGTAATTTAAACAATCCTAAACGTTAGAAAATCCTAATTCTAAAGCTCAATCAAGACATACCACACTAAACCTTAGCACGCACATTAGAATATTAAGTCACCAGTCTTAGTATTATGTTAGGTCGATGAATGTTGTGGTGATAATATTTTGTTTTGTGTTGTAATATTTTAGACTGGATGTTTGGAATGTTTATGAGTAGGTTGGATGTTAGATCGTTATTAGCCTAATGATATTTTATGTAAGAGATTATGCTTGAGGGACAACTGTAATATTAAATGAATATAAAAATGTTTTTTCTTACAGGTAATACTTATGGCCCTAAGTATAATCCAATTAGGATAGGTGAGCTTAATTACCCAAGTGCGGGGTTCTAAGTCTAAATATATGAAATGTAACTACTTGGTTTGAATGTTTTCTTAACTAATATTTGTTTTACTGGTGTAGTTAGATTTTTATTTTTTAAAAAGATATAATTTTTGTAATAGGATTAGGATTAGTGCTTTGGGATTTAGGATGAGAAGTGGTTAGAAGGCAAAGACCTAGATGGCATTGTTAAGCCTAGAGCATGCTAATCTAAAGAAGGAAAGATGAACAAGAATTGAAGACCACCATAACATTTATTTCATTTGTAAATTTAATTGTAATCTAGGTTATATAAGGTAGAGCTCATATTGTTCCATTCTTGAATAAAGAGGATCTCCACTCTTGCACGATAAGAGATAAGCTTGACTTTTGAGAGTGGTCTCTTATAGTGGAGAACACATATTTTAGCTATTTCAGCCCATAATTGAATTTCATTATGCATGAAGGCATAATTGTCCTAAGCCTTGGTCCAAGATAAATGTGTTAAAATGATACAAAAAATTTAAAATATTTAACATTAGTCTAAGCCATGTTTTCATAACAAACATTATTTTGTCTCTTAGAGAGTGAGTTTAGGATTTTAGCTTCCTTCCTAACTAAATAATAGCCTAACTATCTTACATCTACATAAGATCGGCCTACATGTCTTTAAAGCGTAGGATGTGTTAGCTGGCAACCACTATAGATGGTTGTAAGTCTAGAAGAGTCAAGATGTGTTCATTATTTCTTATGGAGGTGAACTACTATATCCCATTCTCCCTAATTAGACTTAGGTTGTGCTTCTAGCTAGTGCTAAGCCATTTTAGAATTAAGTTTTGAGGCAGCTTGTTTCTTTTTGCTATGAGTATAAGTCCTCAATTCTTGGGCATCTCTACAATCTTGTGTTGTTGAGTTATAATTCCTTGTCCTCTAATAAAATTTCAATGTAAATAAAATAAATTCTCCCCTTCAAAAATATAAAGCCTCATCATATGGTAGATTGGAGCATTCAGTAGACTTCCTAGTATCTTAGATGCTCCCTACTTATCTTCCTATGAAATATGTAAATAAGTATTTTTATTTTAACTCTTCGCATTTGATTTCTTATAACAACCAATTCTTTGATATACTAACATTGAAATATTTGGAGATATTAATTGACTACTTAATCAAGAGTATTCTTAGAAAATTCTCATTTTCTAGGATGTAATTAACTATGGAAGCTTGCTTTCATAGAGAATGAAACAACCCAGCATCAAATAAATCCTACTTTACATTGTCCATATAAAGTGAGAGAAAGATCTCTGGTATATATGAAGACCCATTATCCACAAGTTCTTTTACTAGGTAATTGAGTTTATTGTAGAATGATGTTTCAATCTTGTGAGATAGTACATTGGACCTTAATGTCACACTTGATCACTTCAAGAAGCACCCCTTAAGATCTATGTGGTGTCTTTACAACTCTAAATAAAAACACCATAGTGGACAACTAACCACCCTAAATTGGTGCTCCACTCATCTTTTGGTGCATCCTAAGAGACACATAACTTGTTACTAGAACAATCTCAATAGGCACTTAAGTCACTACACTCCTCAGCTCCAATAGCCATCATCTTGTACTTTTATAAGAACAACTTTTTAAATTAATAATTGCTAATGTTTTTCACCCATTAAGGAGGAGAAGCTATCTCAAAATATGGATGCTCATCAATGGTAAGAATCGGAAACAAATTAAAGTACCTATGCTCTTTATCAAAGCCTCAATTTATATTTTATGAGTGGCTCATCTAGTAAAATGGAAATGTAATGCTACATTCATCCCAAAAGAATCTTATATAATAATAAATGAGAAATTTTACTAGTAGCTTAATGTCTTTATTTGGCTTACTAATTTTTTTAATTATTTTGCAAGTAGCCTCTTCAAAGGGGTGAGATAATAATATATTTAAAGGTATACCAGGGAGACCTAGGTCTCTTAGCTTATTACAGATCTCAACATAGACAAAGAGGTAATTCACTCAATGACTTTGAGATCAAGCTATACTAGATACACCTTTTAGAAAGGAACTTACTGCCTCATTAGAAGGCCTTATATTACTCATGAGATGAACTCGCCCAGTCTACTTGCCAAAGGTAACTGATTGAGAAACTTTTGAATTATTCATCTTAGATATAACTTACAACTTGTCCATTACACTTTCCCTAATCATAAGACATGATAAGTTTCCTTATATGGATAGCCACTTTAGCAGAGGGTAGCCTACTCCACCATATTATGTAGCACAAGCACACATCAAGGTTAATTGACTAGACCTAAGAAAAAGGAGATGCAAACCACTTATGAAAGTCTTATTAGTAGAAGCAAGAGGACTTCTAGAAGAATTTTATATGAGTACTTTTCTTCATTTGATGTGTATTACCATATTTAAATATTATGCTAATGTTGGTTGAAATCATGTAATTTTCATGTGCTAATATAGGTAAGTATCATCCTAGCACCTAGGTGATACTCCTCAAGCACCATGGAGCTACATTCTATGAAAATTTAAATTTAGGGATAAAAAGGATTGTACCTAGGTGCTAGTCTTCTAAGGTCATAGAATTTCGACTTAACTAGTTAAGTTTTAAGAAATTCTAGGTCAATTTTGGAAATTTTTTGTGGGGACACACCCTTTGAATATTGGTACTTGTATTTAAACTCTTATTCCACTGAAATAAAGTAATATTATTATGTTTATACATAATTTGTGTAAATAAACTAATTATGGTTAGAGCTTTGGTGGCTAGCCACAGAAGAGAGGTTTGGTGATCCTATTTCCAACAATACTTTTGGTGAGTAGTGTCTTAACATAATTTTATTTAATTTTTTTAACTCTCTATAATATTTTATTTTTATTGTTGTGTTCTACTTATAAGATTTATAAACTCAAAATTTTACTGCAAATTTATTCCATAATTCACATGCAAGAGTTGTCTAGATTTTTGGTCTTACATGACATTGTCCCTATATTTCTAGCATTTGGCCTACCAAATATATAATAAATATTTTCAAATTCTCCAAATTAGTTGTACACTTAATAATCTACAATATCTCATGTTTTTTTTGGCAATTCCATTAAATATTTTTGGAGTTTAATCCATTTAGAGCTTAGTTTGTTGGCAAAATAAGTTTTTCTGTGACTAATCTAGAGATAAATTATATAAAAAAGTCAAATCAAATCTAAAACTTACAAAATTTCTACAACACATCTAAACTATTATTCCCACAAGTTTCATTTTATTTCATGATTTAAATTTTTTGTAAGAAGTTGAGGTTTCAAATCTGGGATTATTTTTAGTCAATTGCTTAGCAAACCACTTACCCTTTAAAATCTCTAATTCCATTCAAAATTAAGCCCCACCACTTCTAGTTATAATTTCATAAGAATCTTAGGAAAGCCCTTAATCTACCAACTCGATCAGTTTAGTGATCTAATCCCATAATACATATCATTTTAGTATCAAGCAAAGATTTTGTTGGTGGACAATGATGGAAGTGGCACCAAAGGAGTGAAAAGTTAGGAGAGGCTTTTCCAAAGTTTGGATTTGATTTCCAAAAGAGGTAATCTCTTTATTTAGGATCTAGTTACTACCATTTAATGACATATTTCATCCATTACAAAATTCTATGGTTTTGTTCACTATTGTAAGATTGTCAATTGGTTGTCACCAAAAACATAACCTATCCATTGTCCTAAAACTTAGTTATTATAAATTTAATTGAAGTGTCCAAAATCAATCAGAGTGATCCACAAAGTCAATTAAATCCATCCATTATTTTTTGTAACATAGAATACCTACTTTAAATAATTCAGGGTTTTATCTTAAAATTAGTTTTGTTATTTTGCATTAGTTTATTTATAATTGTAGTTTGCATTTCTATAAAGGATTTAGCAATTTATTTGTGTCATTTGTGTTTAATTTCTTTAATTCAGTCACTATCATCAAATATTTCAAAAATACAAAAGAAAAAAAAATTAAGCATCATATTGCATCTTTAATTATTATATCATGCCTCTTAAACCTGTTAGTCAAGATCAAATGGACAACTTGAATAGTAATGTAAAAGAACTTGTCCAACAAACTGATAGAAAATTTACTGATAGAAAATTTAATATGGTCCAAGACATTGTGATGAACTTGACTACCCAAGTATAAAATATGAATGTTAGGGCAATAACTCCACATGTGGTGCAAAATCCTTTAGAAGATGATCCCTTAAGAGAATAACTTTTAGACAGTCATAGAGAGAACATTCCTCTTAAGAGACAACCTTTTAGAAATCCCCATAGGATTGATCAGCTTAGGATTCATATGATAAGAGACTATGGCACCGAAGACAGGGGGTAAATTGGGAATTTTAAATAATATTTAAATTAAAACTTGGTTTACAAAATTTTGTAGAAAATTTAGTTACAAAATATATAAGGTTGTTTATAATTGAAGACCAAAGCAACAACCAAAGAAACAACCAAACCAAATGTAAAAAAGTAAATCCATAAAAGAAATAGTAGGAGGCAAAAAAATTATTTACGTGGTTCAGCCATAACCCAAAAACTGGTCTACACCCATGCCTAGTCGCGCTGAATAGGAATTCACTAATACAATGAGATTACAACCAATCTTTCATACTCTCCTACACCAGGAAAGTATAACCCTGACATATACTTTTCTACATTGAGAAAGTACAACCCCAACACGTAATTTCTGACACAATGCAAATACAATCCCAACACGTACTTTCCTATACTGGGCAAGTAAAACCCCAACAATGTACTTTCCTACACGACTAAGTACAACCACAACAAAATAAGTAGTACAAGATTAAAATTTATCTCTTTGATTTTAAAATAATTTTGCTCATAATATGAAACAAAATAATATTAAGACAAATACAAAAGAGAGTCCAATGTGTGTATGTTTTTTTTTTAATTTTAAAAACATGTAATGATATGATGTCTATGTGAAGTACTTCAAATAAATGATTTTTTGAAACATATTTTCACATGGTAATATAATGATTTGAATGTATGAACTTGAAAATAATTTATTACAAATATGCTTAAATTATTTTGACTTTAAGAACACTTGCACAAAGGAATAATCTGATGAACATATGCAATAATGACATTAATTCAAACAAAGCTTATATGAAAGTTTTAAAGTATGATTTCAACTTGAAATAATAATGCAAGAAACAACATTAACCAAATACAAGAATTCAAATAGCTGTATAAAAGCTTGCATGAAATGAAAGTAAAGTGATATGAAAACCACAAAACAAATTTTATAAAAGTCATATGAATATGATTTAAATCCAATCAAATAAAAAGAGAACCTTTCAAATTACTTGGAATAAGAATGAAAAGAGCTTAGCAAAATTTTTTAATAATGAAGCATATAATTCTTTTCATTTAAAACAAATAAATGAAAACTAATTATTTAAATGATCAAATGAAAAGAGCTTAGTAAAAAAATTTAATAATAAAGCATATAATTCTTTTCATTCAAAAAAAAACAAATAAAAATAAATTATTTAAATGATCAAAATAAATTAAACACTTTTACTGAAGTCCTTTTATATGTATGAACAATTAAAGTAAGGCTTGAAGTGAACTTATCAAAGAAGCTTGAAAAGTTGAGGAAGGTCTCCACTTAAATGTAGCAGAAAGAGTAAACAAGAGAGATGAGCTTTAGCACTTTAACTCCAAGTAATTTAGTAGCATAGGTTCGGCTAATGTGGAGAAAATCAAGAGAGATTAAGTCATGAAATCTACTCTTTAAATAGATTTTTTCCATGCAAATTTTGGCCAAGGTGAGAAAGAAAGAGTGGAAAAAAATAAAAGGGAAAATACTTATGGAAACAAATTAAATTTTGAAATAAATAAATCAAATAATATAAAATAAATTAAATTAATTTTATCATGAGGTCGACAACTAAGAGAAGTGGAGGGAAGTATTTTGAATGCTAATAAAATAATTAAACAAGCCTTAATTAATTATGTGTTCAATTAAAGAAGAAATTCAAAATAATTTGAATTTCAATTTAATTAATATTCAAATAAGCAAGGGGTGGCCAAAACATTCCAAATGGGTTTGAATCAAACGTTATTGCATGATTGTGGTGTTTTTATTAGATTTTTGTAGGGACACCATATAGATCTAAGGAATAATATACTACTTCGAGAGATAGAAATATTACCCTACAATGGACTCAATCATCTAATAAGGACTCTTAAGGTTGTAGGGTCTACATATACCTGGGATCTTTCTCATACTTCTGATGGATGAACTAAAGTAGGGTTTACTTTATGTCGAGTTCTTTATTTTCTTATGGAGGTAAGCCCTCATAGTTAATTACATCCTAGGAAATGAGGACTTCCCAAGAACACTCTCAATTATAATAGTCAACTAATATCTTCAAAGATTTCAAAGCTTAGATATTAAATAATTATTGATTATTGGAAAATCAATTAAGAAGACTCAAATGGAAAGAGTTCTTAATAGATTCCAAAGGAGAATAAGTAGAAAGCACTCATGATACTAGGAAGCCTAGTAGTAAGTGCTTTAATCTACCTTATAATAAGCCTTTTTTGTTCTAAGAAATAAAATTGAATTTATTTTGAGTTAGAACTTTCATTAAATGGATGGAAAGGAATTGGATTCCAACAACACAAGATTATGAAAATGCTAAAGAGGTGAGGACTTACACTCATAGAAAAAGAGAAATAAGTTGTATCTAAAACTACATCTAATGTTCTCTAGCATAAGCTAAGAGCTCGACATAATTCTACTTAGAGAAGTGGGATATATTGGTTCACTTCCACTAGAGAGAGTGGACCAATCTTGACTCTTCTAGATTTACAATCACCTAAAAGGCTGCAAACTGACACCTCCTATGATTTAAAACCATGTGACTAATCTTATGTAAATGCAAGATAGTTAGCATGTTATTTATTAAGAAAGAATCTAAATCCCTAAATACACTCCATAAGTGACTAAATCATGAATAGTATAAAAATTTATGACTTAGACTAATGCAATAAAATTTATACATTTTTATTTCATTTTTGACTCATTATTTTGGACTCAAGCTGGGGAGAATTTATGCTTAAATGCATGATAAAATTAGATTATGAGCTAAATTAGTGGGAAGAGGTGTTCTCCACTACAACGGACTACTCTCATAGGTCAAATAGTATCCATTATCATGCATGAGTGGAGATCCCCTATTTTAAAGTGTAAGATAATGCTCATATATGCTATCAAAACTATAACCATACAACTAAGGGGTTGCTAAATCTTTTATTTCTTGATTAATATTTACTTAGGCTTTATGGTGAGGTTATGAGTTCATTAAATTTAATTAAAATTGATTAATTAGAATAGAAAAGCTAAGTTTCCTAAAGGGCCCATTGCATCCAGGCCAAATAACAAACATTCAAATTTTAAGAAACATATGAAAAGCATGTAATTTCAATTACACAATCAATGTAGACACAACAATCAAACATTAATCAATTGAAAGAATAAATGGTTGGTGCGGCCAGGTACCATCATACATCCTAAAAAAAAGAAATTGGGTATCATACAACTTAAATTATAATTAAATTACAAATAAAAATAAAGCTATGAGAGTTTTCAATTCTAAAGCTTCACTTTGCTTCATGGATTTGAGTACCCTAGGCATCACATGGCCTTCCAGATCTAAGCCTTTTAGCCAGTACTCATTCTAAACCCCATAGCTCTAATCTTAAGGCTACTATAATGGTTATATTATATAAAATAAAGAAAATCTAACTACACCTGGAAAGCAAAGATTAGCTTAACCCACATTCAAACCAAGTAGCTATATTTCATAAATTTAGTCTTAGCACCCTACCTTGGATCACCAAGCACACCTATCCTAATATATTATTCTTAGGGACATAAGAAGCACCTACAAACAAGAAGCATTTATAATTTTTTTTTATTATAGTGATCCCTTAAGCACAATCTGTAATAAAAATACCATGAGTCTAATAAATAATATCCTAACATCCAAACTATGCACACAAAATCTTAACATATAGTCTAAAATATTGCATCATAAAATAAAATATCTCATCATCACTATAATCACCAGCCTAACCTAATACTAGGGTCGATAACTTAATATCCTAATATGTGTGCTAGGCTTTATGTGGTGTGCCTTCATCGAGCTTTGGAATTATGAATTTTTGTAATATTGGATGCTAGGAATTATGAATTTCCTAATATGTGTGCTAGGCTTAGTGTGGTGTGCCTTTTATTCTATTACAAATTTTATTATGTTTTGATTATGCAATATAAATGGCATGCTTTTCATAGGTTTCTTAATGTGTGATGATTTGATGTGTGGCCTGGATGTGGTTGGCTCTCTAGGATAAAATTAATTTTTCTACCCCATTAATAACTCATAACTAAAGTCAAATAAGCTCATAAGCTCATCTTAAAGCCTATGCAAATAATCAAGATAAATATAAGAATTAGCAACCACTTAGTTGAATGTTGTATGTTATCATACCATGCATATCATATTATTTCACTATTAAAAATAGAAGATCTCCACTCTTTCACGATAGGTGACAAGCATGACCTTTAAGAGAAGTCTCTTATAGTGGAGAATAGCTCTTCTTAAGGATTTAGCACACAACTGAATTTCATCATGAATTTAGGTATAATTATCCCATGCTTTATTCCAAATTAATGTGTCAAAATGATCCAAAAACTTGTAAATTTTTAACACTAGTCTAAGTCATGTTTGCATACCAATCATGATCTAGTCTCTTAGGGAGTGAGTTTATGATTCTAGCTTCTTTCTTAATTAAATAATAGCCTAACTATCTTGCATATACATAAGATTGACCAACATGGTGTTAAAGCATAGGAGGTGTTAGCTGGCAGCAACTTTAAGCTGTTGTAAGTCGAAAAGAGTCAGGATTTGTTCACTTTCTCTTATAGAGGTGGACTACTAAATCCCATCCTCCCCGATTAGACTTAGGTCATGGTTCTATCTTGTGCTAAAGCATTTTCAACTTAGGTTCTAAGGTTACTTATTTTCCTTGGGCTATGAGTATAAGTCCTCACTTCTTAGGCATTTCTATAATCTTTTGTTGTTGAAATATAAGTCCTAGCACTATAAAGCCTTACTATATAGTATATTGAAGCATTCACTAGGAAAAAATATGAAGTCTCCATATTTGAACAATCTCATTTGATTTCCAAAAATAATCAATCCTTTGATAGTCTAACCTTGAAATCTTTCGTGACATTTATTAACTGATTTAATTAATAGTATTCTTAGAAAATTCCCATTTCCAAGAATATAATTAACTATGGGGGTCATGCCTCCATTAGGAATTAAAGAACTTGACTTAAAATAAACCACACTCTACTTTATTCATATAAAGTGGGGGAAAATCTCTGGTATATATGAAGACCCATCCAGCTTAAGAGTCCATATTTGGTGATTGAGTCCATTATAGGGTGATTCTTTTATCTTCTGAGGTAGTACATCATACCTCAATGTCACTCTCAATCTCTTCAATAAGTATCTCCTAAGATTTACGTGGTGTCCCTACAACTCTAAATTAAAACACCACATGAGGAAGCCAAGTAGTTTTTCTTCTCCCATGAGTCATGCAAGTCTAAACCTCAAAAGATACTTGAGAAGATGTACTGGGTAGTATCAATAATAGACAAGGAGAAGCAACCAAAGAGACTTCAGTTTGAGAGACCTATACCTCATCATCCTCCAATTCCACCTTCTCTTCCACCTCCATGGCCACAATAATAACAACATTAGTATTATCATTATCTTTACCATTTATGAAGTAGCTATATTCCACCTACTCTTACTAAATGGTTGAACAAATCTTATTCATTTAAGAGAGAGGTGATTAGAAAAATTTATAAGAACCTTCTTAAGAAACATACTTTTTAGCTACACTAACCCAAGAAGCCTAATGAAGTGGTGAAAGTGTTGATCCTAGCATTTGAACCTACCACCGCATTTTGGGTCACATCTTAGAGACTTGGAATACATTTAAAGATTGTCTTAAGCAAAATTATAAATTTGGATCCATAGTGATACCTAAAGAATACTTGATAAAACTCACCACTAGTTTTATCAGTAATCTTTAAAGAGTCATTTGATCCACTTAAGACCAAAGAAGATTGGGACATCTCCTTACCCTAAACCTCTAAGAAAACCATCTTTAAAGTCAAGAAAATTTCCTTACAAGTACCTATGTTAGCTTGGACATCTATTACACTAAAAGGTCTACCAGTGGAGATGGTTAGCTTAGGGAGGGTGCATGTTGAGTAGGAGCTGACACTACGAGCCCAGGATGTAGCAGTGAAACCACCACCTATTATTCTTCTTACCATCGCTACATCTTAGAGTATTGTATCTATAGATGGGGACACTAGGATGCTCATGACATTCACTTTGTAGTATTTTTATTTTAAATCGGCTAAGATAGATAAATCAATGAAGAAAGATTATACTTATATTTTTTTCCTTGCATGATGAATCTAATGATTATGTCCCTTGTGATAACTCCTCAAGTCTCAATATTCAAAATGATTTTAATCATTCACATCCTTTTGATGACTCTAACTCTGATAGTGACATCCCCATTTTAAATTTTCAAGTTGTCTTTATTAAGATAGAGTTAGAGTCATCTATTTCTAAAGATCCATTAGGTGAAGCTTAAGGTGCTCCCAACAAGTAGGTAGATACCACTAAAACTCCCATAACTAAAGAGATCATCGAGGTCAACCTTTATAGTGGTAGAGTTCTACCACCTAGGATAACACCTCAACATAATGGCAATAGGTCATTGACTATTACAAGGAAATAACCCCTCCAATAGATGCTCCAGTAATGGATACGCTAATGAAGAATTAGCCCAATGTTAACTAGGATGTCCTAGTCCATCTCATAATGTTGTTAACTAAGCTAAGAATATTTGATGTCATTATCATATATAAAGAGATTAGGGAGTCCTTAATGAAGTCATTCCTAGATCCTAAGATATGTTTAGCTTAGTTAGCCGCTACTTCCATATCAATAAAAGAAGCTTGTTATTTCAAGGAGGTTTTGGAATTCACCTTTTTAGATAAGGACTTGCTTCTATAAACTACTAATTGTAATTTCCCAATGTACTTATCTATGAACAGAGAAAACCTAGAATTGAGAAAAAGTGCTTATTGACCCAGGCGCATCAGTCAACATCATGAGTTTAAAAACTCTTTCCTACTTAAGGATTTACATTACTAAGCTTAGTTTTTATAAGATGATGTCGAAAGGAATCAATAAACAACATGAGAGGGCCTTAAGATCCATCATGTTGTTGCAATAAATTGATTTGTTGAATAATAAAATAACATTCCACGTCGTCGACTTAGATACATCCTTCGATGCTTTACTAAGAAGACCTTGGTTGCATAAGAATAAGATGGTACCATCTTCCCTACATTAGTATACCAAGTTTATACATAGTGGTTTAGAGTATTGAATCAAAGGGGATCTAAAACCATTCTTGATATATGAGGTTGAGATATATGAGAATGTAGCCTATTACCACCCTAAGAAATAAACATTGTGCTCTCATGATGTTCAAAATAAATTTATTCAAAAAGAGAAACAAAAATATAAAGAGAAAGAGAAAGAAAAATAAAATCAAAAATGAAAAAAAAGGATAAAGAGAAGAAGAGTTGGGGAAGGAGGTAGAGTTTGACATTGCTTATAAATCACATCTTACCACTTCTTTTCAACAAGTGGGTGATGTTGTGTAAAAAATTATTTAGTAATTTCTTATTTTGGATGATCAAATGCGTCATTAAGGAATAAACATATTATCTCAGAAGATAACCATGTTATCCTATAATGGATTCTATCATTTAGACTCCTAAGGCTAATGGGTCTTCCTTGTACAAGAGATTTTTTCCTTGAACTACATGGAAGGTAGAATAGGGTTTATTTTAAACTAAGTTCATGGTTTCAGAGGTAAGAAGAATTACATCTCATTGAAGAAATAAATATTAAGTTAGTTTTAGGATTGATATTTGGGATTTTGGTGGGAAGAGTTATTATCAAAAGTATGAGTTATTTAATGGGAGTAAAAATTAAATTTTCTTAAAATTGAAATTTTAGAAAAGTGCTTTTGACTCAAGTTAGATGCTCGAACTAATTTCATTTTGGGAATTATCAGCCATTCCTCTCTCTTGAGGGAATTAACCTATCCCTGACTCTTCTAGACTTACAACTTACTTAGAGAGGCTACCAGCTAACACCACCTAATCACATCTTAAATTCAAGATGTCAAGTCTTATAAATGCATTATTGATGGGCTGTTGCATTTTAGGAAAGAAATCTAAGGACCTTAAACTCACTCCCTAATCCCTAAGGTCATGTAAGTTATGAAATGCATTTTTATAAAGAAATATAAGGATCCTAGTCTCACTCCGTAATCACTAGGATCATGTAAATAATGAAATGTATTTAATTAATGCATGTTTTTTAGAGTTTTAAGTGTTTTGATTCAAGATTCATTTAAAGCATTACGTATGCACTTTTATGCTACATGTTATGCAATTATAAATGGTTAGGAGTGAAATCATTAAGAGAAGAAAGGATTTTCCAAGAAAGTGGTCATTCTCACAAGTTAGATGCCCCTTATATGCAATGGGTGAAGTGCCCAATTCAAGAGTCAGAGCAACATGATTTCATAATTTCAAGAATTAATTAGTTTTTAGTTGATTTTTAAGTTTTACTTAAGGATTTAGTTTATGTGAGATTCCAATTCTAGCCTAATCATCCAAGCATTCAATCTTAGGAAAGCATAACATAGAAAGAAACCTAGAAAATTAGGTTGATTCTATTGTACACAAAAAATAAATCAAGCTAATATAAATTATGAAAAAGGCCAATATGATCGGGTACAACTGTACACCCCAAAAGAAAGAGTAAACGGGTAGCCGAGCTCTATCCTTATACAACTCAGCCTAGCACTATAAGTCCAGAATTATGGGTCTTCTTTCTAGAATAGTCTCCTCCTTCAGGGACATCCATTGGGCTTCACAGGGACCACTACACCTACCTTCTAGTATGGTCAGCTTCTACTATTCCTAGACCCCATAGATCCTAACATAATTCTATAATATGGGCTTAACATTAGCTTCTTGCTAAGCCCACCTATCCTACGGGCTATGTTTAAGGACTTAAGCATACCCACAAGAAAATAATATTTTAATTTATTTATGATAACAACCATTTCTAGTATAGACCCCTATAGAAGATAATATCAGATCTAGAAAGAACGTCCTATGATCCAGTTTAATGGGCAAACAATCTTAGATATGTAGTATAAAATTATACACTACAATGGCACGTGAAGCACATCACATCATAACATAAAAAATCATAAAAGGAATCATAAAATGGCCTAACCTAAGTCTAGGATCCATGACCTAATGATCTCGTATGGGAGGGAAATAGCCTTGTGTGGCAAGACTTTACTAGGACTATTTAG
Organism: Cymbidium sinense; assembly: GCA_021442155.1. Lineage (NCBI taxonomy): Eukaryota > Viridiplantae > Streptophyta > Magnoliopsida > Asparagales > Orchidaceae > Cymbidium > Cymbidium sinense. Next base: position 79,200,414 of record CM038219.1, on the reverse strand, counting down.
TTTAAGTTTCAATTTGAGTTTTGAATTTGTTTGAATTTTACCTGTGGGTGATTTCAATTCAAATAATTTAATGATTAGTATTCAATTTCATTTTTGCTATTATTTTGTCAATGTGAAGTTTAGGTTTCCAAGAATGAAGAGTAAAATAAAATTTCATTCTATTTGACATCTTAACCATTAGTGGAATGAAATTTTCATCATTAGATGAAAATTCATCCCAAAGGTTTAACTAAGATCATAAAGTATTTTAATTAATCCTTTCATTTTCATTTAGATGGTTTGGATTTGAATTCAATTTGGATTTTGAATTAATGTCTTAATTCTTTTCTTTGGAATTCAATTCTTCATTTCATTTTCTTTTGATTTGATTTGACTTTCATAGTTGATTTAGTTTGTATTTTTATTTTGGTTTGATTGAATTATTTCATTTGATTTAGTTTGCATTAATATTTTGATTTGAGTTATGTTTAGGTTTATTGAATTATGTTTATTTAATTTAGTTTAATTTATTCTAACCTAAGGCACTTAGGTTAGAGTTTGAATTCATTCTTAGATTAAATTAATTATAGATTCAAAGTTTTATTGAATTGTTTGATTATGATTTCGTTAGTTTGTTTAATTATCAATTTAATTAAACTTAACATTTCATTATTAGCTTCATTAACCTTTAAGTATGGAAATGATTAAGTTCTATGACTTAGGTTGTTGAAGAACTATCATAAAAATTTCTAATGTTGATGTAGTTTTTTTCAAGTTATTTCATGATTTTATGGATTTATAAATTTTTTTATTAATTATTTGATTTATATTGACCTAGAGATTTGGAAAATCAACAATTCCCAATCCAAAGGTCAATTGGGTTTGAAATTTTTATGGGTAGTGGGGCTCCATGCTAATTTCATATTTACATAATTTCATCTTGATTAGATTCATAATTAAGGTGTAATTAGAGCTTTAATTATTTTATTAAAATCTAAATTAGACCTAATTTAGTAAAGATCGTTTGGGGATTTCATTTTTCCTTGATTTCCCTCTGAAGGATGTTTCCAAACAGGGTTCATTCATAATTTTTAAAATTGGTTGATTTATTTTGATTTAATTAATTTCAAGTTAATTATTTGAATTATTTAATTCAAGTAATTATTTAATTAAGCAAGTTTATAATTTATTTATTCTAAATGAGTTTCATTGATTATTTTATGTTCATTAAGGTTTATTAAGTTAATTTGAAGTGATTTAATCTATTTTGTCCATTTAATCTTAAGTGTTAAAATCAGATCATCTAGCTAGATCTCAAGTGCCCATTTCAAATGGAAGGATCAGATGGTGGAGATCAAAACCCGAGAGAGATTGCCAAGAGACAGACACTACCCATCATTTTTGCCAAATTTTTTATTATCATAGGAAAATTTCAACTCAATTTCGATTGCAAAATGATCAAGGATCATTTTGCAACTAATCCATACAGTTGGATCTTCATGGGGATCAAATTCCCTTCATAAAGGGCCAAAACTAAATGCCTAAAGGGTTGGTGGTGGAGCATACCTTATTTTTGATGATCACCGGTGGTGAGATCAGCTCCATTTGCTTTGCTTCGATGTGATGATGTTTTGTATGCAATTGGGTGGCTTGCCTCCCCTTCGATCATCACATAGACCAACCTCAACATGAATTCTATCCATGTATGGAATTTGGTGGCTTGCCTCCCCCTGGATTGCCTCTTAGACTAATCTTTGCTTGAATTCCATCGGGTTCTATTATTTTTTGGCTCACCGGTAGTGAAGGGATGGGGTGATGATACATTTAAGGTTTTCTTGACCTCTATAATGTGTTGGAATATTTAATTTGATATGGGAAACTCTCCTTTGCATTTCACCATTAAATGGAGCTTAGTGGCCGCTAGATTCATCCATTTTATGGTGTGCTGGTGGCGAGGAGTTGAAGGAAGGGTTTCTTTCTTCATCTCTACCCATGGTGAACGATTTGAGATGAAAAGAGGTAAGGAATTGGCTCTCCTTTCCCTCTTTTCATGCTTGGCTAAGAGCCACCTCCTTAGCCTTCTAAGTGTCTAGATTTTACCAATCGACAATGGCAAGGTTGGCCAAGGGGTGGATTCAATCCCCCCTAAGAGGTGGTCAAGGGTCTAAAACTACTTGGATAAAATCCAAGTGATTTCCATGATGAAAAGGGGAGGAATCTTCCCTTAGTCAAAGATCTCCTGTCCTCTCCTTTGGTTTTATTTTCTTATTTGCTTTTGGCATTACTATTAAAGCCTTTAGGCTAATATTTGGCTGCCCAACTCAAACTCCATTTGAGTTTGAAGTCAAGATTTGTATTGGATCAAATGTTTGAATCCAAACAAAGTATTTGGATTCAAAGTATTTTGTTTTGATTCAATTCTTGTAGTTTTGGTTTTAATCATCTTTAATTGATGATTGATTATGTTTCGATTTAATTAATTCATTTAAATTTGAATTAATTTTTGATTTCATTTCATTTCAACCCATTTAAACCTAAATGAGTTAAGTTTGATTCCAATTAGGTTCAAATGGAAAATTTGACTCAATTGGATTTAGTTTGAGTTCCAATCATGCTTGATCATATGTGTGAGCTGATTTGGAGCAATTGATTTTATTTAATTTCAAATAGATTTCAATTTGATCCCATTTGACTCAAAGTGGGCTTAATGGGTCAAGTTTGGGTTTCATTTGGGTTAAATGGCCAATTTGACCAAATTAGACCCAATGATGGGTTGGATTGTGTTTAATTATCATTTCCAAATGATTTTGAGTAATCAAATTGATTTGAGTTTGAACCCAATAGGACCTATTTAGGGTTATTTAGACTAAGTAATCTAATCAACCCAATTAAGGCCTCAATGAATTTAAATTTCTTTAGATTCATGATTAAACATGATTTGTTGATCATTTGGAATGATTTAATTTGGTCAAATTCTTGGTGGGTTGACCTTTGACTTGGTGGGAGCCACCTAAGTCAAACCAATGCCAAATGGATTGACTAGATTTGACTTTGATATAGTTTTGGATTTATTCCTTTATTTTAATTCAATTTTGATTTGATTTATTTAAATTTGATTTGATTTAATCTAAATTTGAAAATTAGGTCAAGTCTACATAAGCTCATTAAATAAGATCAAACCCAAGGAGGGTACACTAGGTCACTAAGTATATTATCCTAAGCATTGAATTAGGAGATTCCTATTAAGATTAGGACATCTTAATTATTAATTTTAGACTGATATTAACCTCATCCAAAAAAGAGGTCAGCAAGTGTGATGTCTGAACTCTCATAAGATGATGACAAGGCAGGCTTGGAGGAGGCATTAGAGGGAGAAGACCATTCTATGTATCACAAATTTAGCTCTCCCTACTATATTAAAAGACTTTGAATCCAGCTCAGAGGATGAATCTTATTTAGTTAGCCCACTTGCTACCTCCTAACATTTAAACCAAGCTAGAACCAATTGTGCAACCAAACAACAATGAAAATTAGGTCCCCAACCAAAGCAATAGTAAATAAGATAGTGACAAGCTCTGTAGTAAAGTATATGAGTTTTCTTTAGAAAAGAGGCTCAACCAATATGTTAGCACTCTAGCTCTAACTGCAGTTTCTATAGAAAATATTGAGGGTTTTGTAATTAAAACTACACTACAACTAAATGAAGATTTTAAACCTCAAAAGTTTTACTTAACAACATCATCCTCAAGTTCAAGAGTTGATGTAAACCTTAAAGATCAATCTTTCAAGGAAATAGTAGAATAACTTTTTGATGGGTACTTTCCTTGTGCTCCAAATTTAGCAAAATTGGGATTAATACCTTACATATGGTTCAAACATAAATAAAATTACTTTAAAATTTTATGAAAATGTAAAGGTAAGAAAGTTTAATCAAGATGAAGGCTAGGATTTGGTACAGTCAAGCCTTTAGATGATGATGATGATGAGTATTACCTAGTCATTACTAACTACTTGGAGTTTAATAGAGTATTTATAGACAAACTCAATTTATTTGAAAAAGTTTATTTAGAAACTTTAGACAATCTAGATGATCTCAAAGTCAAGAGTGCACCACTAAAACTAATAAAGCTACTTTTAGAATTTAGATATTGCTTCATATGGAGTTACAAAGAAATTCCTAGATTTCCTCATGATATTGTCCATAAGAAATAATTGCAACACCCATAAAATGATGCATGCACATTAAACAACAATAAGTCATTTTAAAAGTTAGGAAACTAATTGATGGTTTTATTTGGGACAAAAAAAAATACCATACCAGGTTAGCCAGCGTTATACCAGTTAAGAAGAAAAATGGTTAAATTTGTATATGCATTGATTTTAAGCTTCTTAATAAGGCATGTCCAAAAGATGTGTTCCAGTTACCCATACCGGAGTTGATGGTAGATGTAACCTCCTTGCATACAGTATTCTCATTCATGGCATTTGGTTATAACCAAATCAAGATGTCACCTAAAGATGAGAACAATACTACATTTATAACTCCAATTGAAATCTTTTTGTATAAGTTCATGCATTTTGATGTTAAGAATGTTGGTGCTAGATATCAGTACATCATTAGTCGAATCTTCAAAGAACTCAGTCATCACTAAGTTGAATTATATGTTAATGTGCTCATGGTCAAAATTAAAAAGTGAAAGACCATTTATATGGCTTGAGAGTAGTTTTTGAATGGTTGCGATGCTATAACTTAAAGATGAACCCTCCAAAATGTACAAACATATTTAGGGTTCATCATATGACACCAAAAAATTGAGATTAATTAGAAAAATATCAAAGAGATATTAAAAATACCATTTTCTGAAAGTCTAACCCAACTCAGTTCCATTTGAAGAAGGTTAACATGTCTAAGATGTTTTATATCAAACTTACATGGTTGATGTCAACCCATCATAGCATTCACAAAGAAAGATTCCAAATTATAATGGGATGACAAGTACCTACTTGCATTCAAGGAAATTAAGCAATACTTAATGACACCTCCAGTGCTAACTACCCCCATCTCAGGCAAACATCTATTCCTATACACAGTAGCATTAAGCATTTTCCTTGGGACCTTGATAGTTGAAGCCAATGATGAGGGGAAAGAAAATGTTCTTTACTATTTAAGTCGTCACCTAATTCTTGCAGAATCCAAATATCCTCCCATTAAGTAGCATTGCTTAGCCTTCTATTTTCCACCCAAAAGCTGAGGTACTATATGATTTCTTATAAAATCAACCTATTTTTTAAGGTTAATTCATTGTAATATCTTGTCATATGGCCAACATTATCCAAATGGTTGGCATGATAGTTCATGATCTTATCATAATTTAGCATCTCATTCGTACCCCTTCGCACTATGAAAGGATAAATGCTAGCAGACTTTCTAGAGGCACACCCTCTTCCTACAAATTCTTCCCTAAATGATGATCTCTCTAATAAATAAATCATGTGTTTAGAGAATTTAAATAAGTATTATTAGGAGTTGTACTTTAATGGTATGGCTTCCTCTCAAAAAGGAGATGAACCACAAACTATCCTTCTAAGCAAAGCAAAAATAAGGATAGTCTTCTTAACTCCAGACCAATGGATACTATGATTTTTGTATCATCTTTAGAACCTTATATAAATAATGAAGCTAAGTATGAAGTTTTGATCGAAGGTCTAGAGTTGGCCATTTCTCTAGGCATTAAAAACATTAACATCTTTGGGGATTAGAGGTTCCAACGATGGCTATATAGAGGCGAGACATAATTTGTGGTTAACCAGATCATTGAGACATTTAAAGTTTCAAACCCAAACTCCCTTAGTACTATAAGTACACTTTAGAGCTATTAAAATGTATCCAAGAGGTCACCCTATAGAAAATTCTTTGAGGTGGAAGTGTCATAGCTAAAGCTTTTGCTAAACTTGCTAAGAAAATGGTCTATCTGGACAATGAGTCTATATCGTTAGTGGTATGCAACTACTAAGTTCTACCTCCTATCATTACAAAGCTCATAGATAGACAAGCTCTAAAATAGGAGGTTTCCATCATTGTAGAAAATGAGAAGGTTAATTGGACTACCTAATGAGAAGTCTCAAACCCATCAAATCAAATAAAGGGCATTATCATACATTCTTAATGATGGAAACTTGTATCAATAGTCCTTTGATTTGTTGTTGCATTGTTGTTGTCCTCATGTTTAATGAGGTTGACACTCATTACTCCTTAGACCTAGGATTCAATTTGGGCACCAAGATTTCCTCACATAGAGTTAAGACACTTTTACTAACTTGGGGGAGACCAACTCAAAGCTTGTAAGACATATAAGGTTCAATCCTAGGACTAGACCCCGACTTGAACTAGATGAGACCCAATGAGCCTCACTTCAAGCTAAACCAAGTGACTAAGTTGACTCAATTGACCCATTTGAGCCTAAAGGGGTTAAATCCAAAATTCATCCAAATAATTTGAAATTGAACTTACCCAAACTTCTTAAAATACTACTAAATTTGATTGAGATTTCATTATGATTTAACTTGCCCAATTGGCTCACTTAGGCCAAGAGGGCCAAAATCAAATCTAATTTGAACTAAGCTAATCGAATCCTTCACAATTATTCTAATTACATACTTGAACATCCCTCTTGTTCATTGAATGGCTTGGGTAGAAATCATGTGTGTCATCATCCAAGTCATCTGCCATGTGTGATTGATTTAATAACAAATCCTCTAGTGTCACAAGTAAAACGTGGCTTCATCAACACTCACTTTGTAAACCATTTAATTAAGATTTTTAAAAGATTTAAATAATTAAAATTTTAAAAAAATTATAACTAAATATAGAAAAATAATATATATATATATATATATATATATATATATATATATATATATATATATATATAAATACTCATTAGAAAGCTTATATAGAGGAGAATCCAAGAAAAATAAAATCTCCAATCTTTATTAAGTAGGTAAGGACAAATTAGGGTTTAAATATTTTCATTAATGATGTAATTAAGCCTTTATTACTAGGCCATCTGATTTGTGATTTGCGGTGAACATTCTATGGGATGACCTTTACTTCCCATAATTATTTCAAGTAAATTTGATAATTACATTAGGAGATTTATATTTTTACATTTTAATTAGCCATTTTGGCTATTAAGTTAAAAAATATAATTAAAAAATAAGAAAAATTATCACGAATGATCAAATATGTATTAGAAGCCTAATGGTGACCATTAAGATTCATAAGGACCTATTGTCTTAATTACTTCTCAAAATAATCATTAAGAGGTTTTAATCATTTAAGAAAAATGCATTAATTATCTTAAGATTTAGAACATTCATAATAAATTGCACAAATTTTCAAAAATTACAAATGAACCCTCTTTGTGCTAAGCTAATAGAGAGTTAACCAATGAAATTAAAATCCTGAATGATTTTGGGCATTTTTATAGTAATTACTTAATTAATGTTTTTTAAATTAATTTATTAATCACGAAATATTAGCCCAATTTTCTTGAATATTTTTTATTTATTATTTTGCATGTTCATGAATTTTCTCATAAATTTTAGGCTTATAAATTATGACTAATTAATTTTAAGTTTAATTGGATTAAATAATTATAAAGTTTAATTAATTCATAAAAAAAATCACCATTTCACACTTAAATCTCCATAATAATAAAAGGGCATGTGGAAGAAATTACATCATTTATTATCTCCTCAATAGTCTAATTAATTATAATTAAATTATATTAATCAAGAAATATTGATTAAGTTAAGTGGCATCATTTTCATATTGAAGACTTTAATGTTTGATAGCTTATGTAAGCCACTTTATGATGTCCATTTGATACCCTTTATTCACTTATAAATGTGTGGCTAATTCATGACTCATCCATATTTATGTTTATAGCCAAATTCCTTAGGAACATGATATATAAGTAGTATGGCTATTATTATATTGTTAAATTAAAATTAATATTCTCATCATCTAAGTCAAAATTCTTATAACTCTAAACTAATTAAAGTAAATGAAACCCTCATGTATAATTCACATGTATAATATACACTTTTTGAAGGTATATAGCTTGGACACTCTGGTGCTCAATGCTACTAGTCTGAAAGATGTCTAAGATATCTTATCCCATTGGTTTAACAATGGTTCATACCTAAAACATGATGTAGAAAAATAATGTGAAAATGTAAATCATTTTTAAACTTTATGTCATAAAGATTTCAAAATATATTTATTTCATCCATATTCAAGTTTATATTGATGCATCAAAATGCAAGTTATTTAAAGAAAATTAATTACTAAAATGATAAAGTGAATGCATAATTATTTTTAATAAATTATTTAAAATAATAAAATAAATAATTAATTATTTAAAAATAAATTATAAAAATAATAAATAATAAAATAAACATTAATTATTCAAGGATGGATTTTTAAAGTGATAGAATAAATATATATATATATATATATATATATATTTATTTATTTTGAAATTTAATACTAAAGTTATAGAATATGTACTTAATTATTTGAAAATGAAATATTAAAAGTGGTAAAATGAATATTTTAAAATGAAGTATTAAAGTGATAATGAATTGAAGGACATTATTAAGTGAGCCATCACTTATCTTTATTAGCCTTAAAGTGCCTTTCATGTGATCATAATTCCATTTAAGTTTAATCCAAACATAGGAATTAATAAAAGAATCTCAACACTTCATTATGAAGACCTAAAAATTATGAAATACATCTTTAGAAACCAGGTAGCGTGTTGAAAAGAAGTAAGTTTCACTCTAATTGAAACTTATAAATTTTCATACTCTTTAGAACATTAAGCTTAATTTAAATAAAAATTGAATTGGCAAGTTAAAATTCACCTCTTAAATCACTAAATATTTGAATCATGACTCCACTTTGGTTAATTACTTTGAATTCATTATTCAATTCAAAACTTAAATATTGAAATCCAACTTTGTCATCAACACTAACTATTGTACACACAATAGGATGATAGGTTACCAATTCTAGACTTAGGTTAAGATGGTGCTTTTATTCTTAAGTATTGATTTTCTTATTTTATGTAATATTACATTAGATTGGTTGTTAGGAGAGTTTATGTGCTAGTTCGGACGACATGACATTATTTATTAAACTAATGATATCTTCTGCAGGGGGTTGTGCTTTATTAAAGGGGCTATTATAATAATAAAAGTAAATTAAATGCTTTTGTTTGTAGATACTGCTTGCCCTTTTAAGTATAACTCATTAGGACATGTGGACTTAGCACTCATGAGTGCTAAGTCTAATTATGTTTTATATAATTACTTAGTGTATATGTGTGATATTATTAACTATTTTAGAGATATTATTAGGATTTATTTTGGAATTTAAAATTTAACTTTATATTAAAATAGGGTTAGAGCCATGGAGTTTAGGATAACTAGAGGATAGAAGACATAGACTTGGGAGGTCCAGTGATGCTTGGAGGATCCAAGATTTGGAAGATCAAGTGAAGATGAAGACCTCTATAGTTTGTTTTAATTTTATTCATGAAATTATAATATGGGTTATATAAAGGTTGAGCTAAAAACCTACTTCTTTTTATGTTTCGGGTTGTAAAACAGAACTCAATTGCACTAATATTTTATTATTCTTTTAATTTGATTAAATGTTTAGTGGGTTGGGATTATTTGCATAATATAAATGGCATGCTTTTTCCTACGTTTCTATAACTATGATGATTGTTGTGTGTTGCCTAGATTTTGGTAGGCTTTTTAAGATCTAAATTTTCTTCCCCAACTTAAAAATAATTTTAACTGAAAATAGAACAACTCATAACCTCACCTTATAGCCTAGCAATTAATCAACTTAAATATTTAAGAATCATTAGGTTTGTGATGAATGTAGATAACACCATGCATACATATTACTCTCCATCCTTTTATATTAGTGATCTTCACCCATTGTTGACAGCAACACCATAAGTAAAAACCACCATTCTTATTAATTTGTCTTATAACTTTATTTCATCATGCATATTAGAATAATTGTCTACCAAACCTTTGTCAAATTAATGAGTCAAAATTAATAAAATTATGTAATATTATTAAGTTAATTTATGACATGATTTCATACCCATCATGATTTAGGCTCTTGAGGTGTGAGTTTAGGCTCTTAAGTTTTCTATTCTTGATAAATAAGAGCCTAACTATCCTACTTTAATAAGACTTAATCTCATAATTTTAAAGCATATGAGGTGTCAGTTGGCAGCCACTCTAAAAGTTGGGATTGATTCACTCACTCTAGTGGAAGTGAACCAATATATCCCAATTTTCCCCAAGTAGTATTAAGTGGAGCTCCTAGTTTATGCTAGAGCAGTTTCGATATAGGTTTAGTGGTTGCTCATTTTTCTTGTTAGAATATAAGTCCTAACTTTTTAATAAAATGTCAACTCAAATGATAATAATACTTAATTTAAAAATATAAAACCTCACAATATAATAGCTTGAAGACTCATCATATCCTTCAATTGTTCAAGAACCACATTTTTATAGATTTAACATACCCCATAGGATTATATATGATAATGGTACTACCCTCAAGAGCATGAAGATCAATAGTTTTGCTACATGACACAACATAGATTAGAGGTTCTCCTTATATTATCCCCAAGTGAATGGGCTAACAAAAGCTTTCAACTAAATTCTTATTCAAATCCGAAAAAAAATTCTCCATGACAACAAATGACAGTTATACGAGTAGTTAGTTAAAGCCAGGTGTGCCTATCATATGACATATAGAACTCTAATGCAATCCACTCACTTTTCATTAGTGTATGGATCTGAAGCCATTCTTCCCATGAAAGTTTAGCTACCATTGTAAAAGTCAAGATCATAATCGAGCAAAATGCTATGCTACAGTTAAAAGAGCTCGAAGGTCTTGATGACCAATGCCTCCAAGCTCAATGAAATCTTGAGCTATATAACACAAAAATGGCTCAACCTCACAACAAGTTGGTCTGCCCATGAGCTTTTTAGGTCAAAGAGCTTATTTTAGTTTTAGGGACTGATTATTGCCCATCATAAATAAGAGGTAAGTTTGAACTAATGTGGGAAGGACCATTCATCATATAAAAGATCTACCAAGGTGGTTCATACCATCTAATCAACCTTAAGGGATAATGCCTAATGCTTCCTATTAATGTGCTATACTTGAAGAAATTTTACTCATGATTATATCTAAGAATAAAAGTTTATTAATAAAATTATGTTTTCACTTCAAAATTGACATATATAGTGAATGGGTCCAAATTACTCAAAACATTTTAATCACTCGATCTCATCCAAAATTTCATTTTTTCTTAAATCATGTAATACCTCTAAACTTCATCTTTAGTGCTATTAGGGTAGGAATAAGAGAACCCAAATAATAACCTTTTCAAGTAGCGCAATTAAGATTGGTATGAGAGACCTTGTTGTCGCCTTTCTTAGTTAGAATACAAACACACACATTGGATTACATCAAGCTAGGATTACGCCCTATGGTCCCCTTTAGAAGTCGCTCTAAGTTGAGTAGTTATCATTCCACTAAAAATAAGCTATTTTAGTGGTCGACACTATTTATGAGGTTTTATGTGTCTCTAATGCTTTCTTCCTAAATTAACCACCATACACTAATAGATACTCCTAGGTTGGGTATAACCTATGATATATATATATATATATACATACATAAACTTTTTTTTAGGGATTAGGATAATGTCACCGTGACCATTTTTCTCCGTAGGCAACTTGCTTCGATAATGTCTCCGCGACCCCATTCAAGCATGGTCGGAACTACTTCAAGCTAGGATTATGCCTTTGTAGTTCCCTCTTGGTAGTCACCTTAGGTTGTATGGTAACTATTCTGGTGACAATAGGCCATTTTGATTATTAGTTCCAGTTAAGAAGATGTAAGTCCTTGATGCTTTGTTCTTAAATTGATCATCGCACAATAATAGGGGCTCTTATGTTGAGTGTCCACTACTTTGTTGACAATAAACTACTCAAATAGGCAACATTATTTAAGAAGATATAGAGATATGGGTGCCTATGCTTTCTTCCTGAATCCACCACCATACATCGATGGGATTTGTATGTTTAGAGATTAGGAGAATACCCTACAACACATTTCCCTTTGGGCGTTCTATTTGGACAATGTCATTATGACCCCATTTAGATATGACTTGGGTTACTGTTAGAATAGATAGTCCCCCTTTTAGTTGATAGCATAATTCTATAGGTAAGGACTATCCCTTTAGGTTCATAAATTAAAGTAGATCAAAGTCCCCACAGCTCTTCCTTAGTGTGGACAAATGCACACCAATAGAGTACACCTATATATATACACATACATCTTATGGATTAGGATTATGCCTTTACAACCCATTTCCTGTTAGGCTTCCTGTTTAACTATATAAACATGGTTTCATCAAGCATAGCCTATACTACTTCAAGCTAGGATAACACCCTCGTAGCCCCCTCTTAGTAATTGCCTTAGGTTGAACTTGATTTATTGCATGGTGGGTAGGTCACCTTGATGGTTGATTCTAATTAGGAGAATGTAAGTCACAAATGCTTTCTTCTTAGTTCAACCCTCACACACTGATGGGAAACCCTTCGGTTGGATAGACACTATTGTGTGGTTAATACACTATCCTTTGGAGCTGCTAAATCTAAGGCTGGCCAAAGTCCTCATCGCTCATTTTTATTATGACACACAGATAGGGTCTGTATATATTTAGGGTTAAAATTATGCGTTTAATGCCCCTTTCCTGAGTGGTTGCCTTATGATTGGATTATTCTTTAGTGTCACCTTTCTTAGTAGTTACTCTTCTAAGTTGGATAACATCATTTAGTGGATACAAAGACTATCCCTAGTCAATTAAAAGTAAGTTTAAGCCTCCATTCCTCTTCCTTTGTGTAGCCCATAGCTCATATATATATATATATATATATATATATATATATATATATATGGATAGGATTATGCCTTCATAGCCGCTTTCTCGAGTGACTAGTTTAAGTTTGGATCACACAATTATAGCCCCTCTCCTTATAAATGCCCCTTTATGTTTGATAGCACCATACTACGGGTAAGTAGGCTACCCCTTTGGGATAGTAAATCTAAGGTAGGTCTAATACCCTAAGGCTTCTCATTAGTGTGGGCCAACATACACTAATAGGGTCCATGTACACTCTTCAAATATCTTAGAGTAAGATATGACCCTTAAATCCCCCTTTCTCATTATGTTCACACATTTTTACATGTCTTCATCATATTCACATATTCCAAGGAGCTCCCACCTAATAGTATCTTCATAACCAAGTTATGGTTCATCTTTAGGGAACTTTTCCTTCATCCTCTTCCCAACTTGTCCTTATGGAAACTTCTTCCACATATCTTCCAAGAAATATAATAAATAAATCATTAAGGATTGTCTCCCTAATGCCCTTGACATAATCTAAACAAATTTGCATTGAGGAGTATTCCCCAATTCCCCTTTGGACAAGATTATGTTTATAGATTTTTTTTTCCTATTCTTCTGAACTCTAATGATGTTAGATTCAAACCATGAGTCTCTGAGCTTATGATCTATAGCAGGCATCTCATATGCATATCATTAAACATCCAATATATGTGATCTTTATCCTACTATATGAAAATTGTAGATTTTTGTGTCATTTTTGATGGACATTTCTATTAGAAAATATCAACTGATTTACAGACATATGAGTCAGTGAAAAACATTTTAGACAGATATACTAAAAATAGATGATGTCAAGTTTGAATCACTTAAACTCAATTGAATTTCTTACAAAATAATCCCACTTAACAATTTTTGGTTAATTTTTGGACAGAAAATATAATAAAAACAGTTAATATTAGGGGTGATGAAATGTGCCCCTTGCCCCCTCCCACCCCCACAGCCATTTTTTCCCAAACTCCCTCTCTCTCTTAGCCCAACAATGGAACTGAAGCTAGGGCTTACTAATTTGCATCCAAAATGCAACTATTGTTTCCATTTTCTTTGTAGAATTGAAGATATACCTCGATTTTTCTTTCTATTGTAATTTTTTCATGATTTTATTCACTAGTTTATGAGAAATAGGGATTTAAAGTTTTGATGGATTTTTGTGATTTTTAGGTTAAATATTTTTCCAAATTTATCATAATTTGCTAAATATTATTTTAAAACATCTATTTTTGTGTAGATCATAAATTACACATGTTAGCTTTTATATTTTTGTAAATTTATGGTTTAAACATTTAAGCATAATTATTCTTCTAAGTAATTTAATGTTTAAAATCATTAATTATTTCATTTTCAATTTTTTGATGCATTTATTTAAATTTCACAATATGAGTTGGTTTTAGTCTTATAAAAAAAACATTTGGTGATTATAGGCTACTACAGCTAACTACAAAGAAGTTGTAACAAAATTCATAGAAAATGACTTAGACACTTAGGGAGTTATAAGAAATTAGCTATTTATTATGCAATCAATACTACTTATGTAATTGAGATAAAATATTAATTGAATTCTCACATTTTTCAATTTACCCAAATTATGGATATCTATAGTGAGTGATCATAGATGTACAATAAATTATATCCAATTTAAAAAGATTAACTGCTGAATTCTTGAGTGGTGTTGAGCACTTCATACACATCGCATCTCAATTTCCTTCTTATATTTCTAAAGAAAAGTTTTGATGTTCATGTGCGAGGGTCTTCCAACCAAATTATTTTCTAGACTTTACATGGTGAGTTTTTGCCACATGTTGATGTTGATAGTGGTGCCTTAATGAATCAAGCATGCCCTTTAAGTGAATATGACTCTAGCTGAACTTATGAAAAATGGTCTATGATGCTACTAGAGTGGAGTACCCATAGAGGAGGAGTCACCAAGTAAAGAAGCTCAAAAGTTCTTTGAATTGCTAAAGACACCACAATGATTATTATGGGAAGGATGCTCAGACAACACTGAGCTATCTATGCCTATAAGAAAGCTAAGTATTAAATCTGAATTTACTGTGCCACATGAATTGTTTAACTAATTGGCAGGGATGCTAAAAGAGATAAAACCACAAGAAAACTTAATTCATTAAAACCTATATAAAACAAAGAAGTTGGTGTCAAAGCTAGGTTTGAGCTAAAAAATATTGACTGATGTGTTAATGATCGCATATTATATTACATGGATAGTACATAGGATATTGAATGTAAATTTTTTGGAGCTCTTAAGTTCAAGCCATGCAGCAAAAAATAATACAAATAGAAATATGTACCATGCAAGTGTTTATTCTACTTGTCGCTAACTCTACATTTGTAGAAACTACCTGCTTCTATGCATTTAGCCCAACACATGTGATGACATCACAATAGGGCAGGTGCATTGTGTATCTTGAGTCATACATCAAACAAAAAAGTGTGGAAGCATTTCAATTGCACTTATCTAGATTTTATAGTTGAGCCACAAAACATTATACTTGGCCTATACATAGATGGTTTCACACCATTTAGTCAGTCTACATCACCTCATTCATGTTGTCTAGTGATACTTTCACCATATAATTTACCACCAAAGATGTGCATGAAAACTCCTTATATGTTCTTAACTTTGATAATTCTTGGGTCACATAACCCTAAAGCAAAGATTGATCTCTATTTGCAACCATTGATAGATGACTAAATATTTTATGAGACATTGGTGTGTTGACATATGATATTTCTACAAAGAAAAACTTTTAGATGAAAGCAGCACTTATGTGGACTATCAATGACTTTCCTGCATATTGAATGTTGTTAGAGTGGAGCACTACTGGGAAGTTAGCTTGTTCATACTACATGGATTTATTAAAGAGATTCACTCTTAAAAATGGCTAAAAAAACTCCTGATTTAACTATCATAATATGTTTCTCCCTGCTAACCATCCATTCAGAAGAAATTAAGATGCACTCATAAAAAATTGAGTTGAGAAAGCTAAGTCGCCTCCAAGATTGGGTGAGGATGATTTATGGCATATTGTTAGTTCTATCCCAACAATAATTGATTCTCCTATTTTATTTAATAGTCATATATTGGGTCTTGGTGTAATCAATAACTAAGCAAAGAGGACCATTTTCTAGGGTCTATCCTACTAAAAGTTTAATATGATAAGGCATAATCATAATATGATGCACATAGAGAAATATTTTTTGTTGATATTTTCAACACGGTGATGGATGCTAAGACATTAACTAAAGATAATGTTAAGGCCAAGTTGGACTTGATGGAATATTACCATATAAGAGAGTTAGAGTTGAGAGAGACTATAACTAGTATTTTTGAAGCCTAAAGACAAATATTGCCTCACATTAGAACAATGAAGAACAGTATGTGAGTGGTACAGTCACTAAAGTTACTACATGGGTACATATCCAGTTTGAGCAGACTTGTTGATTTAAGAACCAAAAAAACTATTTAAAATGAAGAGCCATGACTACCATATTTTTCTACAATGCTTACTTCTGATTGAATTCAGTGCTTTACTAGAGCAAATTATAAATCATTTAATTGAGCATAGTCTCTTTTTATGGAACTATCCTTAGCTTAATTAATTGTGAAAGCTATAAAATAACTAGAAATAAATATTTCAATCATTATCTATAAGCTCGAGAAGATATTATCCCATGCTTTTTTAACTTTATGGAGCACCTGCCCATACACATCTATCATATGAAGCTAGAATGGGAGGTCTAGTGAAATATCACTAGATGTACCCACTTGAGAAGTAGCTATTTATTCGTAGTAGTAATATTTATTAACAATCAATTTTCACCTAATTATTTCCCAAAATTCATGCAAATTCATGAATAAATTGAAAAGAACTATGAAGAATAAAGCACACCTTAAAGGCTCAATATATGAAGCTTACTTGGTGCCACATGCACATTCAGATAATACCAAAGGTGTTGAATCTTCACATAATGTATTCTCTTTTTTCTAGTCATCTGGAAAAGTATTGGTAAAAGCACATCACGATATTTGAATGACAAGAAGCTTAGGGCAGTGTTAGTCACATCTTTGATAGACTATAATGTGGTTCAACATTTTTTTTCTTGAGTAAGCACGTCAATGACATAATATTCCATTTTGATTTTCAATCAAACATATCTCTTACCTGATTATTTCATTTTAATTATTGAGTTTAGATTATTTGTGAACTTATTAAATTTGGATGACATTGTCACTATTAATAAGAAGGTCGAAGATTAATTCCCAACATGGTTTAGATTATATATGAGCAATCCATCACTAAGATTTTAATATATTTTATATTGTAATTGCGCTACTTCCTTATTCTTCTTAATGCACTAGGATCATGATAGGAGAAATAAACTATGGAATCAGGACCTTTATGACCTAGCTTTGGGTCCAAAGTAAATTATAAGTATATGGTACATTTATGAAATCAATGGTTATAAAGTTCACAAAAGTTCTTGGTTTTAAAAAGGAAAAAATATAACTCTAGTGTTTGTATTCGAGGAAACATGAATTTAGAGGAATATCTTCTTTAGCTTATAAAGTTAATTAGAAAATATCATTTTATTCAATGAGAGGAATATCATTCTATTCAATTATGATTAGTTTGATCCTATTCATAATAGAGGGATAAGAAAGCATAAGTCATATGGGATCACTAAGGTGAAGTCAACTAGAAAATATGTTAAGTACGATCCATTTATCCTTACACAACAAGCAATACATATGTATTTCCTAAGATATCCAGAATGAATAACTAATAAAATGGAATGGGCTGTGGTAGTTAAAATCAAACCAAGAGCAAGAGTGGAAGTTGAAAACACCATTGAAGTTGCTCATCAAGAGGATGACATGGTGGGTTTCGAACTTTTGGTTAATGATGTAGAAGTAGTTGTGAGCTTGATTAATACTAATATTGATTATGAGAAAGTTATTCAGTCTAAAGATGAGAGAAAAGAGGGTAATGATGAAAATAACACTATAAAATTAATTTATACTAATTCATTAGACTAGAAGACCGTACACATGCATTAAAGGAACTTGTACATTTTTTATAGATATGCATTAAATACAATAGTCTATAGATACATATTATTCTTTTTACATACTTTAACTATGAAATAATTTTTTTTATATTGTACCTATCCACTTTTACATGTTTTTCTATATACTATACCAACATACAATAATTCACTTTTTGTACTTAAATTTTGCATGATTCTTTTATATACTATTCCTACATAACAAAATTCATGTATTATCATTTTTAAATATTTTTTATACTATATCTGCATACTACAATTAACATTTTATACTTAATTTTTACATGCTTTTCTTATATATTGTATCTACATGTTGTAATTCTCATTATAATTTTTTGTTATGGCTCTTAAGTTCTTTAATTAACCTTTTTATGATTAATCTAATCATTTTATTTTCTGTTACCTATAGGTGGCATCAAGTGGTGGTGATGATCACCCATGATGATCATTTACAAGCATCTTCACGCTAACTCAACCAACTATTTAGGCTACCACTTGTTATGGCTCTTAAGTTCTTTAATTAACCTTTTTATGATTAATCTAATCATTTTATTTTCTGTTACCTATAGGTGGCATCAAGTGGTGGTGATGATCACCCATGATGATCATTTACAAGCATCTTCACGCTAACTCAACCAACTATTTAGGCTACCACCACAGTCACCACCTCGGCATCCATTTTGATATCATCACCTTAGACTTCTTGAGTAGCCAGTACACGTGCTTACCATTCTCGAGAGATTATAGAAATTACTCCATTCTATCCATATTAGGCACCCATAGGTTCCATATAGCCTAGGTTATAGCATACACCTTCTGATCAGCCAAGTACTTCTACGCCCATTGAGCCATCAATGATACACATTTTTATTGAGTTGTAGGGCGACACATTAGCATCTTTTTAAAGTTTTGCTTTTGGAATATTATTTTTTTAATCTTAATTATAATTTTTAGGTTCAATCCATCTATGAAAGCTATTTATAAAAAAAGGGACATAACAAGAAGCAAGTATGATGCTTCATATGTTTCATGGACGAAGCTCCCAATTGAGGTTCAAGACATGTGGTTTATGAAGTTTGAGATATTGCCTAAAATATTTACAAATATTTAAATACATTAGTTGATCTTATGGCATTACTAATTACCATTAGTTTGTTTGATATTACAGAGGAATTCCAACTAGTTGCGGAGCACAACTAGAAGATCAGAAGAAACTTTGAGTTTAGAGGGGCTACTCACCTACGCGATATGTTCACAAATATACGCAAGCCTAAGTGAAGATTTCTTTAGATTGGAGAAGACATGTGGGATGACTTCTAAAGAGTATGGGCCTCACCAGATTATGTTCGCAAGTGGGAATACACAAAGAAAAATTGAACCTCTAATTGTGAGGGCCACCTCTCTACATACTGAACGTTCAATACCACACACTAAGTGCTGATGGATGATGGTAAGTCATTTGTTAGTTTTATTAATTAAATTTATAATCAAGATTAATTAATTGGAATATTTATAGGCTGCAGTTCTTGGGCAAGATGGGGTGCGTGGTGGTTAGGGGTGAAGTGAGTTTTTAAATTATTTTAAAATTAAAATATATTTAAATGCTAAGTTTAATGAATCACAACAATAAGAATCAATAATAAAGAAAAGTAAAGGTGTCGTAAAAGAAAAAAAGAGAATAAAAGATTTTTTATGTGGTTCGGCCAAATCCAAAAACTTGGCTACATCCACGCTTAGCCACCCAAGCTAGAAATTCACTAAATCAAAGTTGAGATTACAATAATTCTCCCATACCCACCTTCATGGGAAAGTACAACCCAACACCATACTTTCCTTCACAGGCAAGCATAACCCAACACATACTTTCCTACAATGGGCAAGTACAACCCCAACACAAAACAAAAAGATAAAACAAGAAAATTGAAAATATCTAACTCGCAATTTTAAAATATTTTTGTACTCACAACACCACTATACTAATATTAAGACAAGTGAATAAAATCAAAGAGAGCTAACAGGTCTTCAAATAAATTTAACTTAAGATAAACTTTATAAAAACTTGAAATGATTTAATTTTAAAACTTTGAAATCCACCAATATGCTCTTAATGAAAATGCAAACTTAAATTAAGTTATGAACCACCATGATATGAAATATTAACTCACACAACTTTGGTTTGGATTCTTTTTCACAATAGATAACTTATATCCAAATGATAAATGAATTGCAACTAAGAACACTTGAATAATATTTGTAATAACAACACAAGAAAGATATCACATAAGCTTTATGTAAATCAAATGAGAAGAAGTAAACAATAAGAAAAAATTTATTCCAAAAAGAATTATGATTTGGTCGACCAACTCAAGATTTAAAGAAGGAATGATGTTAAGCACAACTAAACTTGAGTAACCTATATGAATAGCTTTTGACTATGGTAAGAATTAAAGAATTATGAAAATATTAAGCACCAAAAAAATGAAATTACCCTCGACCAAGCAAGAAAATAAGATTATATAAGAAGATAAAGCCCAAAATAAATTGAATAATCTTATGTAACTCTAGGCCAAGAAAGAAACAAAGTAAAATAGAAGTTTTGCACCTTACAAAAATTAGAACATTTGAAGTTCTCGACTAATGGTGTATCTAATAAATCCATCAATTTCCCAAGCAATCTTTGCGCCAAACTATTTGTCCAAGAGAAAGAGAAGGATGAAAAGTATTTGCACTTCAATCACCAAAGATCTCCGCAAATTCTTATATTAAGGTTCAGTTAAATGGAGAGTGGTGAGCGAGAGAGCAAGTGAGAATATGAGAGCTAAAGAACCTTTTTTAAGTTCTAATAAGCCACGTAAATAGAAAAGAAAGTAGGCTAGGGTTAGCCAAGGTATGATGGTATTGGAGGGTAGTTAATATTGGAAAGGATTTGAATTGGATTTCATGAATTAAAACAAATATCATCAAGGATTCAATCCTTAATGGTTTTAGCCAAGAGAGGCAGATCGGGAAAATATATTAGGAAAAAATTTGAATTTAATTGAATGAGGCAAACTGGTTGGCCAAGGAGATTATGAGAGAGAGAGAGAGAGAGAGAGAGAATTTGTAAATCATACTAAAGGATTATGATCATATAATCGGCCAAAGAAAAGAAATAAATTGGAGATTATGGGGATCAGCCAATCTCATCTTAATATAATGTGAGGAATTAATGCAAGATATGATGAAGATATTTAATTAAATAAAACATTAATGAATAAAAAGGAATATAAATTAATTTGAATAAAACAATTTCTATAAAGAGTTCTAAGAGAATTTCAACCAACACTAGTATCCTAAAATATGATATTCTTAATTTAATGCAATGAATCAATTAGGATCCAAGCTGATTATTTAATGTACTTTTTGAGTATTAAATAATATTTAAATTAATATAATTTTGATTTATTATGGCTAGCCCAAAATAATTTCCTAAAGAGGTTTAATTAAAAAAAGGAATTATTATAAATAATGGCTGATTTGAATTTAATTTTTTAAAAATTTAAGTAATATAATTAAAATAAATAATTCTTGGGACGTTCAAAATATTCCATAATAGATTAGATTTAATTTAGGAAGGATATGCCATAACTGAAGCACTTAAAAATCAAAATAATTAAAATTTAAAAATTCAAATTAATGAACTTTTAAATTATGAAAATTGAGGGAATTATATATGGAAATATTTTGATTATATTAAACATGATTTAATAGCTAAAATTCAATGAAAAAATTCCACCAAAATAATGTATTGATGGTAAGGATGATAAGAGAGAGAAGAAAGAATAATAGGAGAGAGAAAGTGGACTAAAATAATAATTTAAGGATGATTTAATTTTCATGCAATAAATAGGAATAAAAATTATGATTAGCATTGAAATGATTTAATGAAGTTTATAATTAATTTATCTTGCTAGAACACACATTTAATGGAACATAACTCATGTATTTAGTTCATATTATCCAAAATGGATAATTTAAGGAATAGTTGCAATTTTAAGATATAGAAAATTTAAATGATTTTAAAATAAATTATTTTGAAATGAAAAAGTCATTTATTTTATTTAAGTGAGCTTTTCATTATTCTTAATATAGTAATTCCTAGAAAAATTCTCAGTCAGTTCAAGTCCAACATCTTTAGCTTTTCAAATTGACTGAAAAATATAGAGTTGAAGAATTTTCTTACAAACATGAATTTAAATTGATTACTATCAGTTGAACATATGTTTATTATCATCAAAATCAATCTCATATAAGGTGGGGCTCATTAAGTCAACATAATGTTCAATAATGAAGAGCATACGTAAGTTAACTCTTAATTTCTTGAATTATAATTTAGTTAAAATTTTATTATGATTAACTTACATTATACTTGCTCATAGAACAACTACATGTGGCTGGAAGAAATTGCTATCTAGGTCTCAACTGGCGTAGGATGTTTTAGTGGATAGTTAGAGCAATCAAAATATGATATATGGAAGGAGGCTATAAGAAGGAAGAAGAAGGGACAAATTTATGGATTAGGCCCATAGGGATTTGCATAGGTTGCACATCATTTGTTGTCTAGAATGAGTAGTCAATTGATCAATGAGATTGTTCAGAGGCGTGTCGCTACATTGGCCAAGGAGATAAAAGGCAGGATGACTACACAGATGGAAGCCTGGATGGCTCCAATAGAGGCTAGAATGAAGCATATGTGTAAAGATAGCTGTAAGGGGAAGGTGCTAAGAGTGGAGAGAGAGGAGGAAGAGTAAGTTAATGTGGAGACTGATGAGGAGTGGGCTTCATTTATACTTTATTTTCATATGTAAACAACTTATTCAGATTTTAATATTTTACACTATTTCATTTAAATATTTTGAAAGTATTAGTTCATTTCAATATTTTTAAAAATATTATAATGAAATGAAAGAAAGGCTTGAGATTAATTATTTTTTAGTCTTATGTGGATATTGAGTGTATCTTATTGTCAATAAGAAAACCATGAAGTTTTTTTATGATTCTTTTGTAGGTGTAAAATTTAGAGCATATGTGAAGTTTTGAATATTTTTTTTCATTTATGCATAGGTTTCTGGCAGACTTACGATGAATTTTCCAGGGTAAGTTGTATAGGAGGCATCAATAAGAAAAACTACCAAAACATTTTTGACAAGAAGTTTTCCAGCAGACCATCTCTGCTGAAAAGTTCTGGCAGACTAGTCTGCTAGAATTTTTGCCACAAATTTTTGGCGGTTCACCTTTTTGATGACATTTTTAGATGGTCTTTCTGTCAGTTCTTCTTGAAGACCTTTCCAGCTAAAAATCTACTAGAAATTCTCGAAATATCTTTTTCGTTGTATTCATGGTTCATCAAAAAGTCATTTTCAAATAAGATTTTATTGTTAGGTTGCAATCCATCTAAAATCCAATAGAAAAGTAAATTACAAATAAATTTGTATTTATTACTAATAGATTTGTCCACCAAAAATCTACAATTTTTCTATAGCAAGATTTGCTTATACTTCAAGTGTAGTACAAGCACCCTTGCCCGCTACCCCTCGGATCCATCTAACTAGTTGGGTCATTGCCAATACATGCATTGTATTTTGTTTGCTACACCACACTTATTGAGGGTTCTCTTGTTGACCTCACTTCTAGTGAGGTTGACACTAATCAGTCCTTAGACCTAGGACTCAATCTAGGGACTAAGATTTCCTTACCAAGAGGCACAACACTTCTAGTGGCTAGGGTGGACACCAACTTAAACCCTAGAAGACTTATAGGGCTTAACCCTAGGGCTAACCCCAAGTTGGACTAGCTGGGACCCAATGACCCTAATTTCAAACCAAATCCCATATATTAAACCCAATTAATTATATGCCACCCAAAATCCTTAACCTATCCATACCACACCAAATTGGTGTTCAATTTGGCCAAGTAACCAAGTTGACATAATGGGGCCCATTTAGGTCTAAACTGGTAAACTAAAAATTAATATAATTCATTTGAAATTAAGCTTACCCAGCTCCCTGATACACAATTTTAACATGATTGAAGCATTATCAAGATTTAGTTTGACTAATTGGTCCACCTCGCCCAAATTCACCCAATTGAGCCATATAGGGAAAAAGTAAAATCTAGTTTGATCCAAGCAAAATTGAGCAAATTTAAAGCTTCAAAATCATCATAATCACATTATTGGACACTCTTCATGATCAATTATAGTCCAAGTTGGCTAATTGGCCAATTTGACCCAACCTAGCCTAATTTTACCTTAAGGGTCAAATTGAACTAAACTCCAATTTAACCAATCTTCATAGTCACTTTCAAAGTGATTATTTATCATATTTTAACATCCAATTTAAGCCAAGTAAGCCAATTTGGCTAATTGACCCACTTAACCCCATTCGACCTAATTTGACCTAAAGGGTCAAATTAAACCAAATCTTGATTTAACCCAAATTAGATCAAACCAATTATTACAATAAATTCTATGATTATAATAAACTCTATGATGACTATTGATCATCACCCAACACCTAATTAAGCCCAACTGAGCCAATTTAACCCATTGACCCAACTTGACCCAATTTGATCTGAAGGGCCAAATTGAACTAAAATTTGATCCAATTCAAATTGGATTGAATCAACACTTACATTTTGCCCCAAATTGATTAATGAACACAATTCAATGATCAATTAAACCTATTTCGACCAAATTAACTAAGTTGGTTGACTTAACCTAATTTGAGTCAATACTCAATCCAACTCAAATTCAATTAAGCCAAAACCTACAACCATCCTTAAATTGATGATCAAACATGTCCCAACCATCAATTGCATCTAACCTATCATAATTACCCTAATTGACTAGTTTTACCCTTTTGACTCATATGAGCCAAATTCAAATCTACTATAAATTAAATTATACCAATTGCATCAACACATCATAAATCATTATTTGAGCACAACCCAATAACCCCTTTTAGGCCAACTTGGTCAATTGGTCAACATTACCCAATTGAAGCCAAATTGACCTATATGAGTTTAAATGAGCCAAATCCAACTAAACCAAGTCCAAACCTAACCAACTTGGCATGACTCTTCCTTGGACCTCTCTTGATCTACCCAAGTGGACGTAACTTTATGGTGATATGGGATCAATCCAAAATAAGTGAACCAAGGATTTCAAATATTACAAAGTACTAAAATAGGAAAGGTCCAACCCCTTTCTTTGGCCAATGCAGCACCCTTAGGATACCTTGAGCTCTCTCCAACTAGCTCAAGTTGGCCCAAGGATATTTGGTCTAGCCATTAACTAACAAGAAGTCACCCTTACCATGGCTAGCCTTTTGTTCACTAACCATGGGCTATTCACTTCACCATTGGCCACTAAACTCCCTTTACCATTGAGTGAGGTCTAGTTCACCAATCTAGAGTCAAATTTAACCCTACCCATTATTTGGCCGACTACCATGGCCTGAACCAACCTCTTTACGGTTCATTTAAGGAGGGGTATACACTTCATTTCAAATGTTCAAACTAACACACAACTTCACAACACTCCAAAAGAAAATCCCAATGTCTCACTAGAGCTCCCAACACCTCCTAGCTCTAGCAAAACCATTCCTACTAAAACGTGAATGTCTCTCACACCCAGTCACACTAAAAGTACACCTCAATCTTATACCTCTCTTCCACACCTTCCTCATACTATAGAAAAAAATAACAAATTGAGAAACACTCAATTCATGTATGGAAAGGTAGAGCTAGACAAAGCTTTGGTGAACTCATGGTGGCTAGTTATCCTAGAGCAAACAGTGATGAGGTAAAGGGACTTCATTAGTAGGGCTTGATTTCTACTAGATGAAGCTACCTTGATCAGTTTTGTCACTGGTCTTAGCTCAGGTGAGGTGTTTCTTGGCCCTTATGTAAAGCTCATTAGGAATGGTTGGCTAGGAACTCATTGGTGCTAAGTCCAATTGTGTGATATATAGCTACTTGATGTGTATTTGTGTTATAGCTAACCTTTATTTTATGAGTTTAGTTAGGATTTCTATTTTAAAATTTTTAATATAAATTTATTATAAAATAGGGTTATAGCCATGGGGTTTAAGATGTGTAGAGGCTAGAAGGTATTGACTTGGGAGATGATGCATGGAGGACTTAAGATTTGGAGGATCATGAGAAGGCTTGAAGACTTTGATGGCTTGATTTTGATTTTATTTCATGCAATTATAAGCTAAACTATGTAAGGGCTAAGCTAGGTAAACTACCCTTTTTATTTTCTAGTGTGTATAACAAAACTTGGATAGACCAGCCTCTTTCTTCTTGTTTAATTTGATTGATTATTTAATGTGTTTACTTTGTATGTGCATTAGAACAACATACTTCTTTAGGTTTCTTTAAATATGATGTTTTGATATATGGCCTAGATTTTGATAAGCTCTTTAAGACTTAAATTTTCTACCCCAACTAAAATCAATTTGAATTAAAATTTAATAACTAATAACCTCACCATAAAGTCTAGGATTTAATCAACTAAAATATTTATAAACCATATGTCTATGATGAATGTATAACATCATGCATTTATATTATCAAGGGCAGTGTAAGACTGTTGATAGTTACCTCTTTGAGTGAAGAACACTCTTCTCATGGATTAGCCCATAACTTAATTTCAACATGCATAGAGGCATATTTACCGCCAACCCAACTTGAGTTAAATTCATGAGTAAAAATGAATAAAATACATAATTTATTGCATTATTCTAGGACATGATTTCATGCTAGCCAAAATTTAGGCTTTTAAGGAGTGAGTTTAGGCTCTTGGATTTTTTTTTCTAAATAAATAATAGCCAAACTATTTACGTTCATAATACTTGTCCACATAGTTTTAACTCATAGAAGGTGTTAGTTGGAAGCAACTTTAGATGATTATAAGTCTATAAGAGATGGGATGGGTTTATTTTCTTGGGTAAGGGTGAGCCATTATATCTTAATTTTTCACTCGATATTTGGTTGAGTTCTTAGCTTATGCTAAAATACCTTAGTTTTAGGTTCAGAGGCTACTTATTTCTCTTTTGATATGAGTATAAGTCCTCACTTCTTAGGCATTTTTATAATCTTATGTAGTGAGAATATAAGTCCTAGATTTCTAATAAAATACCAACTCAAATAATAATAATTCTCAAAATCAAAAAAATATAAAGCTTCATCGTAGGATAGATTCAAGTGCACATCAAACTTCCTAGTTTCATGAGCACTTTCTACTTATCATTTTCTGAATTCCATTAATAACTCTTCTTGTTTGATCTCTCTCACTTGATTTTTATAATCACTAATCATAGAATTCAAATCCATTTGTAGATAGAGAAAGAACCTCCTAAGATACCCTAGAAATAGGGCTAGGAAATAAGATTGATAGCGGGAAGACCAAAAGTAAGAAAAGTGGAGAAAAACTTTCTTTATGTTATATGGACCACTTGAGCAATCTCCCTGAATGATCGGGTTTGGTGAGCATAGAGTAAAGTGGATTATCAATGATGACTTGTATGGAGTGTGCTTGGAAATAGAATCATAGTCGGTTGGCTGAGGTAATTAATGCGAGTGCAAGTTTGTCGATTAGCAAGTAATTCAACTTGGCACCCCGCAGAGATTTGCTAATATAGTAGATAGACCATTATTTTTCACCTTCTTCTCTAATTAGGATTAAACTAATCAAATCTTCTTGCACTCTTAAGTATAGCAATAGGACTGCTCCCTCTTTTATACTATGTAAAAAAGGAGGAGATGTGGGTTGGGGCTCCAAATCCTTAAAGGATTTTTCTTATTTTGAGGTCCACTTGAATTTTCTTACTTTCCTGCGAACTCTAAAGAATGGCAAGCATCATTTCCTAGCCTTTAAGATGAATTGGTTCAGTCCTTGCACCTCTTTCACATTACTAGGTGAGGGCATGTCGAGTATAGTATTCACCTTATCTTGGTTCACCTTTATTCTTTTAGAGGTAATAAAGAAGCCCAAAAACTTTCTTGCACTGATACATAAGATGCACTTCAAAGGGTTAAGTGCTTGTTGTACCTTTTGAGTGTGGTGAATGTTTCTTTAAGATCACAAATATGTTGCACTAGCAACTTATTTTTAATGAACAGGCCATCGACAAAGACTTCTATATTTTAGTCTTTTTTTCTTTCTTTGAACACTCATTGTACAAGTCTTTGGTAAGTCACTCCTACATTATTTAGCTTGTAGGTCATAAATCTATATTAGTATAATTCTTCTGCAGTGATGAAAGTCATCTTCTCAGAGTCTACAGAATGCATTTGGATATGGTGAGATTTGAAAAGGCATCTAAGAAACTCATCAATGAGAATTTAGCCATTGAGTCTATATGTTTTTCTATTTGAGGGAGTGGATACCCATTATTTAGACATGTTGGGTTTAAGTTAGTGAAGCCAATGCATGTCCTCAACTCACTACTTGACTTCTGTACCATCACTACATTGGAAACCCACTCAGGGTATTAAATTTCTTTAATAAAATTAGCTTCAAAGTTTAGAGACCTCCCCCTTGATAGGCTCTGTGGTTATAGCTATCATTTATCTCATTTTTTACTTGATGGGTTGCACATCTGCATGGACATTCAAGCGATGACAAGCAACATTGACATCAATGCCTTGCATCTCCATAGTTGTCATGGTGAACACATATATATTGTCTATTATAGTTTGAATGATGGTTTCTTATGCTCAGGATAGAAAACTATGTAGACCCTTTGTGCTCACCCATTACTCTGCATAATCTAGATTTCTTCTATCTTAGTTTGAGCTATATCCAGATATAACACTTAATCTTTCTTACCCAACCCCCCAATAACTTTCAAGTAACATGCTCGAGATTAGTTGAAGTTCCCTCTGATGGTAATCTCTTCTCCCTCGATGGGAAATTTGATGGCTATGTAATACGTCGATGCCACCACTCTGAACATGTTGAGTAGAGGCTAGACAAAGATAGCATTGTATGTGGAATGGGCCTTCACTATGTTGAAGTTGGCTATGGGCTTGAATTGCTTTGTAGCCTCCCCTCAAGTGATGGGTAGCGTTATCATTCCCTCAGTTTCTCTCTGCTCAGCTGAGAAATCATACAATGGTCCTCTAGTGGGCTCCAGGTCAGAGTTCGCTAGGCCCAATTTACCAAAGACAAATTTTTAAAAAGTATTTACTGAGCATCCCATATAGATCAAGATGCTTCATACATGGTATTTGATGATCAGGGTCATTACCACAACTATGTCATTATAGGGATTCTCGATATCAGGCCTATCTCTTTATAAAAAACTTACTAATATGATGGTAATATAAAATGCTCATTTTATAACGGCTGAGTTTGCTTCTCCAAATTATAACCTGTTTAAGCTCACCTTTTTAGAATATTCATAATTTCCCCCAAAGATAGAAGTGTGACTCTTGCATTATGGATTGTATGCATGGCCACAAGTTCATTGCTAGTTTTAATGAACTGATTATCTTTCCTCCTGATGAACTCCTAAAGCTTCCCCACTTTTATCAGTTCATCAATTAGACTTTTCAAATGGCAACACTCTTTAGTGTTGTGTCCATAATCACAGTGATATGCATAATACCTTGATTTATAACGTACTCCATCAGCCTTCATGGGTGGTGATAGCTTGAAATACTCTTTATTCTAGATCATCTCTATAAGCTCTACCATGGATACTCTCAAAAGAGTCAGTAAAGTAGGCTATGCATAATTTCCACCTAGATAGCGAGTAGTTGAATTTCTAGAGCATCGCCCTAGTACTTTTGGCCACCTCCTTTTATCCATTCTCTTCCTTTAATATCTTTCCTCAGATAGTCAATCTAAAAGCTTCTTCAATGAGTCATTTACCCTACTTTGTGATGTTGGCTGGACAACTTTATCAAACTCTTCAACATTGACATGGTTATTTTCCAGCTCTAGTAGTTCAGCAAGCATCTTTGGTTGTTGGAGCCCCAAGACATACCTAATTGGCCTTTCCTTGAGACCCTAGGTAAGTGATTCTTGAGCGACTGTAGGGGAATTTCCTACTAGAAGTGAGTGATGAACTTTTTTAGGGAGTCGCCAAGCTCCTGGCTCATCTATAAGAGAGCTTAAGAACTCTTCAATGGCTTTTAAGCAGTGGAAAATTATGTGGCAAAGAACCTCTTGAAGTCGGTGAATGACGTAATGAGTCTTAGAGGAACACATAGAACTACAAGAGGGCTGACTTTTTGAAAGTGGTGTAAAAAAGCTAGCAATTCATCACACCATCTAAGTTTAGTAGCAATGTGGTTAACTTAAAATAGGTTGTGTGGTTGGTGGGTCTGTATGACCTTGTAAGATTTAGAATTTGAGATCTTAAACCTATGAGGAGATGGAACTTCTACCATCCTCATAGAGAAAGCATTTTTAGGTTATGTTGTTTCTTTGACACACTTTCTTTGATAGTGTCGTAGGAGTCATGTTCTAAATTTGAGAATTTGGGTGGCTAGGCACTAGGTCTTTAGATGACTGTCTTTTTTCTTATTGAGCTCGATGAGTAGCTGATCACATAGATCCTTCATTCTCCTTTGGCTTACACTCTTTGTGGTGCAGTTTTTGATGGCCACTTACACCAAGCGAGTGATCCTATCCTCCATGTCATGTAAATCCTATTGTGGCTAGGCACTACAAATTATTGGCATTCGATTCCAAATTTTTAGAGCAATCTCATGTGGATGGTCTGACTTTGCTTTGTATCTGACTTCTGGTTCTCCTCCTCACCCACACTCACTGCACCTAAAAGGATGTTGAATCTAAATCTATCAATAGATAGAGGAAGAATCTCCTAAGATATCTGAGATATAAGGCTAAGCAAAAATATTGATAGTAGAAAGACAAGAAAGTGAAAAAAGTGGAGAAAATGTAATCTTTATTACTCAAGATGCCCAAAATGCAAGTACAAAATATAGGCGTCTATACTATAAGCCAAAAAATCTCCTCCAATGAAAGAAATATCCCTTTTAAAATATCAAGGGACAGTCATACATAGAAAAAGTATATAAGATAATTTAATACAAAGGATTTCTGCTTAAACTGATGGCGATTAGCGAGTGAGATTCATCGAGCATGCACGTAAGAGATGGAGAAGGGTAGTCGCTAGAGTCCGATGAGTAGAATTTGGTCTTGTCTTTGATTTGTTATACTTTAAGTTCTCAGCTCACTAGATTTGATCTATCTTCCCTCATCTAGTGTTCCTTTCAATGAGTGTTCTTATTTTGGGGTGTTGAGTACCTTTCATGTGAGTATCTTTGTCTTGACCTATAAGCTCATTTAGGCTTACCTGCTACTTTAGGTATACTCAAATCCTTTGATATCAAGCTTTAAAATCAATAAAGAAGTTAGTTGATCACTTTAATCAAGAGTTTTTTTAAGAGATTTATGTCTTGTAAAATGTAACTAATTATGGGGGCTTTCCTATTAGAAACTTAACAACCTAACTTAAAATAAAACTTGCCTGACTTCATTCGAGTAACTAATCATGTTTGAATATTGTGCTCGTGTTGGAGTTAAAATCATGTAATTTTCATGTGTTAATATGTGTAAGTATTAGTGTAGCGCACATTGGTGCTGCATTCTAAAGAATATTGAGTATATGGATAGAGAGAATAGTAACAAGTTGCTAGTCTTCTAAGGTCATAGTGCTACAACCTTCTAGTTCAATTTCTAAGCAATTTTAAGTCATTAAAGAATTATTTTCGAAGGGGACACACCCTTTGAATGTTGGTACTTCTATTTAAATCTTTGTTATAATGAAATGAAGTGATTTCATGTTGTTTGTGACAAATATGAGTGATGAATCACATTGTAATTGGAGTTTGTGGCCAGCTAAAGATGAGAGGGTTTGATCATCCAACATCGAACACTACTTTGGTGAGTAGTGTCTTAATTTATTTGCCTTAATTTTTTACAATTATTTATATTAATATTTTTTGTTGTTATGTCCCACTTATAAAATTTATAAACCATATATTTTCTCTCAAAATCTATTCCATAAATTACTTGTAAGAGTTGTCCAGATTCTAGGTCTTACAGGACCTTATCTTTATTTTTCTTGCATTTAGTTGACTTAATATCCACTAAATGTTCCCAAATTCTTCAGATCATTTGTAGTATCCTTGTGTTTGTTTGGTCAAGTTTTCAACATTCTCTAGTGTTCAATTCACTTAATGCCAATAACATCTTACATGTAGAGTTAATTTTATGTGTGACCAATCACAAGATAAATTTTTAAAAAATATCAAAACAAATTCAATTTTTATTAATCTTTTTATATCTCCTCAACATTCTTATCCCTACATTTTTTTTATTTAATGTAATTTTGATTTTTGAAGAAAGATATCTAATTGAATTAAGTTAGCTTTCCAAATATGGGATTATTTTCCATCAATAGCAAGCCGACCAATTTCCCTCTAAAATTTTTAACTCCACTTAGAATTATTCCCCATCTTATATAGCCTTACTTTCCTAAGCATCTTATGAGAGCCCCCAATCCACCAACTTGGTCACTTCAGTGATCTATCCCCATCATTCAAATCACCATACTATGCTAATGGACACATGTCTTTCCTTGAGTAACCCACTTTGTTTGATCTATCATTCTAGTATTATTGTTGTTTAAAGTGTGACTAGTCTTATATCTCTCTCCAACCTTCTCTCTCTCTCTCTCTCTCTTAAAATCATCATTAAAATATCACATTGCATAGAACAAAAAACAACATCTTCACTAAATACTATGATATTAAGAGAAAAAACAACTAGACCCCAAGCGCTTTCAATCTCATCAACTACCGTGCTAACGCAAGAAAAACAAAATGCCGCTGCTCCTGATCAATTTTTATATTAAGAGAAATTTTTTTTATAAATTTATAAAAATTAAAATTAATTTGTAATAGAAAGGAAATATAAATAATTCGTACATCAGAAATATGCCATATTCATAATTTTTTTCCACAACAGTATTTTTTTTAAAATTTTTCCTAATTGCCATTCAATTTTTCTCATTTATCTCTGTTCTTTTCATCAAAATACGCCAAGAAGTCACGATACAATTTATTTTCCTGAATTATCGATATCATAGTACTAGCGAAAAATATAATTTTTCTATAACCTACTGTCAAGTTCATACCGCTCGGTATGGTGAACAGAATACTAAATATTTGTTATCAGAATACCCGTTATTAGTTATTGCTATTTATAACAAATATCAAAATATTACATTACAAGATTTGAAGGTCTGCTTTTCTTAATTAATTTCACGGGGATCCGAAAAGAGAATTTGAATAGTTAAATATAAACAAATTTTTAACAGTTCACTAGATGGTCAGTAACTTCTTTTAAATTTATTTCTATAGTAGTATTTGATAACTCTGCATATAACTTGTTAGCCCTACTCTACATAGGATTTTGTTCCGTATGCTCCATTAGATTTTTTTTTTTTTTAATTTAAGAGCCGTTTGGGATCATTTTTATTTTTTGTTTTTATTTATTAATATTATTTTATTTTATTTATGCTCTATTTCAAAAAAAAAATTTGATGATAATAATTATTTTTATAAATATTTAAAACATCTAAAAATTATTTTAAATATTATTTATTTTTAAAAATAAAAAATAAAAATACTTAAAAAACACATTAAACAAACATATTTTTTAAAAACATCATAAAAATACAATATAAAATTGATCTCAAACAGTCTCTTATTCTAATTGAATTAAATCGTACTGAACCAAACATAACCCCTTAATCTTTGTGGTAATGAATAAGCCTTGCAACATCTCATCCCAAGTGTTATTTTCAATTAAATAGCAATGTGTCAACTTTATCTTGTTATCATGTTGGCTACGTGTACTCGTTTGTCTTCATTACAGTGGAGATTTCACGCTTGGTGGTTATCAATTTTCTGTTTTGCCATAAATTAAACTTTAAGACCAGCTTCCTGTCTCCACTTTAGGATGGCCTATCATGATCACGAAAGACAAGACAAGATGAGACGAATGGGGAATGTGATGTCCTGTAAGATTTTGCATTTACTGACTGAAATTTATTATGAGTGCGTTGTTTACTAAAATGTGAGTTAGGTTTCATTCTTAAAAATAAATAAAAAAATTATATAAAAATTCATCAAAGATTCTTTTTATTTTGGTGAACCGATCGAATAAAAAATTTCTTTGGGTAGAATAACAACAAACTTTTTAAATATGAGTTCAATACATGATAATTCAAAAAATTGATGCATACCAGTACACTAAGAATTTATTATCTTCCTTAATTATCATATGTTCGAATTCATAGACTACTTATAAGTGAAGATTTAATGTAAAGAAAGAGAGAGAGAGAGAGAGAGAGAGAGAGAAAAGGAAAAGTGATGGCTAGAGAGTGAAACACTAACACAGTTATTAGTTGTTAGAGTGTAAGACTAATATGAGATGAGTCAATCAAAAGGTGTCTAGATATATCTGATACATCCTTTAGTCCCCTATTTCAAGATTTAGGACTAATTTCGATGCCATAAGATTGTTTATATTTTAGCAATGTAAGTTATATACGGACTTAACAGTTCTTATCGTCAAATGACAAAGTCTTGTTGGCTAATCATTGTCCAAGTACATGAATAACTGTTGATGAATTCCAACTTAAAGATGGAAATCCTGGAGGATGATATTTATGACTTCGAGCACATTATTTGATGGTAATGTACTGAACATGATTCAGGATTCTAAAACAACTAGAGGAATCTCAACTACATGAACATGAGTGTAAATTTAGTATCTCGATTCATTTTTTTCATTCAATAAATAAAGAACATGTGAATGAAATCTTCAAATCAATTTTGCTTACTGAACTAAACTTCTAAGCCTTCATGCTTTTTTTTTTCTTTTTTTCATTGCCAAATTTTACTTTATTTAAAAAAAGTCCTAAATTGAAAAGATTTAAGAGTACACGATTAAACAATTCCTTAGAATGTTACTGGAATAGTTTAAAGCACTACAGAAACGTAGGCTTACAGGAGAATAATTCTTTCAATTGCCTTTATTTAAGTCAGAATAAGCAATCTTCTTTAGATAACACTGCCATTAAAGGAGATGAGCTATGGCTCCTCTTGTTTGGGTTATCCTCAATGGAGCTGTTCAAGAAATTTCTTAATGATAATGACTTTACGTATGCTCCCAATAATGCTCTTGTTAAAGAATATTTTTACTTTTTAAGATAATTTTATGGGAACTCTTCAGCGCGGATTAGAATATATTGAAGATAACACACGAGCTGAAGTTAGAAACAAGTATCATTGAGGTCCTATCATCTAGTTAACCATGTCTTGCTAGATGGAAGAGCGAGAACTCTGGTGTGATATAAGGTGTAATTATATTACTAAATATATAGCTAGTCTTAAAAATTTTGAATCTCTAAAGGTAACTACAAGCTTTCTTTTTCTTAACCTTGAGTAAAGAAAAGACAAACTGTTGAGTTCATAAACCCAAAGGGGTAGTTTAGGATCACAATTATTTTTTGTTTTTTTATATTTTATTTTAGCTTATTTATATTTTAAATTGAACAAAGTTTAGTGGTGATAGTTATTTTTTAAATCAAGTAAATGTTATTTTGAGTGTTTAAAAAAATGTTATTAGTTTTCCAAATTAAAAAAAAAATAAAAACACTTAAAAAATAAAAAATAATAATTTTAAAGTAATATGAAAATAAAAATAAAAAATAAAAAATAAAATTGTTCCCAAACAAGCCCTAACCTTTAGAGAGATGATGAGATTAAACTCGATGATTTGCCAAAAAAAAATTTGATGCAAATCTAGTCTTGTTAATTGATATCAGATGAAACCAAAAGATTTGTTCACTAAAAATTAAGCCAAAGGGGTTAAGTTAAATTATTTACAAGTTCAAGACATATCCTTCAAAAATCAATTTATAAGGCAAGCCAATTTCTTACAATGGTACTAAGTAAAATTATGTTCATGCCATTGTGATGGTGTATTTATCCTAACTAATAAAAGCACTCTAGAGATCAATAAGGATCAACATAAAGTAAAATTTATGTATGGAACCAAGATATTTATATACAAAGGACACAACCCTTGATTGAGTAAACTCACCCAAGAAAGGCAGTCTAGAGCATTCAAACTTTTCCGAGGAAGATAGGCCTGAGACTTTCCACTTGGCCTATTAAGATATCAACCATCTGATGACTCGCCTACTCGCCAACCTGAATGAAGTACATGGTTGCCCCTTGCTGAGCTCAATAGACGATGATCGATTCTAAGAACCCCAAGAAGCAAACTCACCACTCATTTAGGGTGAATTGCACTCACCCAACAAGATAGATGAGCAACCACTATGAGACAACTTGTAGAGACTCCTCATTTGGCATTGAACCATGAAACTACACTCACTCCATGTCCAAGGCACTCGTGAGCATCATTTAGTGGTGATAGCTCAACTACATAATGCACACAATTTTGCATGCCATTAGTCCCTGAAGCTTATGCTCCTCTTTACCCAAAGTTTATGCTTCTCTTTACTTTTTTTTCATCAAGTTTCATGTAGCTACATATGTATCTTTTTAACCTTATAAATATGAGTTGAAGAGAAAATATTTTTTGGATCTTTTTAGGACTTTCATATCCTTTTTGGAATTCTAAACACCCTCCATTCAATGTGTATTCATTCTAAAGATTTTTTAAAATACCAACTTTTACATACTACTCACCATTATCTTTCATATACTCTCAACCTTTTAACTTTTCATCTCAGGCCTATCTCCTAGTCACAATAAGAGTCTCAAGTAAGGTTTATTATTGCTCAATAGATATATTTTGTTCCAACATCCCCTTTAGTGTGGTGAGCATGAATTGATGCCATAAACAATATGCTAAGCTCTTTATAACGCAGGACAATCTGCCAAAGAAAACTCAATCATTATAGAGAAGAACATTTTCGAATGCATTACTCACTTATTTCAAGGTGTCATAGAGAGAACAAAATAATTCTTGAGAATGTGCAAGTTAGAGGATTCTCATTATTTAGAAATATTAAGCATCAGTCATTACAAGCTAGCATTGACCTCCACTCCAATTATTAATGAATAGAGTGATTAAGAAACTATAATAAAGTATCTAGAAGAAATCAGGACACCGATCAACTCTTTTTCTAGAAAATGATGAATAATTGACCACTACATAAGTTCAAGATCTCACACTTGAAAGTTTCTATGGGAAGGACCAATTCTATTAATCATGAAAACAATATTGAACCCACCACATCATTATGGATGATGATGAGCTCTAATGTCATATCTTTTACAACTTCAAATATTCCACTTCAAAGTGATTCTCATGCTAGCTTGTGAGTGTCATCACCTCTTTTTCCAAGTTTAAAAATATGTTTATCACTCAGTTCATCAGTTAATAGGGACCTCTAAAGGATTCTCAAACTTAGTATTGATGTAATAAGACCTAAGGGATTATTGAGAAAATTCATTACTCCTTCTTGTGGAATATTTTAGAAGTGATGTACTTGGAACCAATAGTCACATATGTTGCACTCAATAAAGGCCACAAGGAAGGGTCATTCAAATATGTCCTTGGATTGCAGTGACTAAAGATTCTAGAGGAATTGTTAGAACTAACATATAACCATAAAAAAATTGAAGAATACAATGAAGCTATCAAATTTTCTCAAGCTACTCATAAAAAGAATCCTAGGTAAAGAATACTGCTTAGCCCTAGGTTTAGAGATAGGTGCATGTAAGGAAGGTTGAGAGCAAATTGGTTACCTATTATGCCCATCAACCATAAAAAAGACTTATGTAGAGATTATTACATAAGACTAGTCTAATAACCCACTAAGAAGTACCCCAACCCATTCGTCTCAATCTGAATGAGTACCATGCATCTATCACTACCCCACTATGAGAATCAATGGTTGAGTTGCCAGAGGCCATGCAAATTGAAGAGTATTTCAAATGTTAGGCCATGATGAAAATGGAACACCAAATGACCTGATAAGGCATTATTTATACCATCAAGTTCATGGACACTACTCGAAGGAGTGTCGACACTTAAGAAGTTTAGTTGACAAACTCATTAAAGCAAATAGGTTAAGGCCATTCATGAGAAGAACTAGAAAAGATCCAACAAAAGATTATATAAATGACCTCACACCTATTATGGTCATCCAGATTGCAAGAGTTTTGCCAACAATCCTTGAAGGTGATGGCAAGTCAATGTGTTGAACAAGCCTTGAGAAACTATAGTGTGGAGAGGTCAACTTGGTTACAATCATTTGAGCACCCTCCATGACAAAAAGACTAACAAATTTTGTAGAAAAATACCAACTTGCAATTGGTAATGCCTATAATAACTTAGTAGTCATAACAACTATAATCTCCAATTATTAGATATGAAGCATACTAATAGACACTAGAAGTTCAATTAATATTTTATTTAAATTTGTTTTTGATAAAATTAATCTAGCTAGCTCAAAACTCACTCGAACTACTAAGCCACTTTATGACCTTTTTGGAGAAACAGAGAAACTGAGGGACTGATCACTCTTCTAGTGACATGGGGAGTGGAAAAAAAGGTTCATTGACCTAGCTAACTATATCATCATAAATGCTTTGGCTACTTATAATGCCATCTTTGATTAGTTGTAACTAAACACCTTTAGAGTAGTAGTCTCCACATGTCACATCATGGTGAAATTTTCCATTGGTGGTTGGAAAATCATGATTCATGGTGACCTAAATTAATTAAGATCCTGCTACCTAAGAGTACTTAGTGAGTAGAAGATGATTGAGGTATTATAATTAGAAGTCATAAAAATGGAACTAGAGACCATCGAGTCATGATGATTAGTTCGACTTATAGTTGAGAGCACAACAAAACATTAAAACAAGCAATAAGAATGAACCTGCAAGTATTTTTGTGGAGAGCATAAGAAATGCTAAGAATAAAGATCAATATTGCTTTCCACTAACTTAATGTTAGGATGGATGCTCGCCACATCAAATAGAAGATGTAAGAGATGCCATCCTTACTCACCAACTAAATTAAAAAAGAAGTTGACAAATTTCTTAAGGCTAACTTTTTTAATAAGTAAAAAGGGATAGATTTCCAATGAAGTGGTGATGCAAATGGTGAATGCGGAATGGACAATATGCATAGATTTCACCAACTTAAATTCAACATTATTGAAAGATAGTTACCAACTACCCCAAATTGATGTGCTAATCAACTTAGTAATGGGATACCTTATAATAATTTTTTTGGATGCCTTCTTTAGCTACCAACAAATCAAAATGTTTCTGGCCAATTCTAAAAAGCTTTCTTTCATCACTACATAAAACTTATATTACTAAAATTCATACCTTCAACTTAAAGAATGCCTGTGAAACATACCAAAGAATGATAGTCCAATTCTATAAGGAGTAGAAGGATAGAAATTTTGAAATGTATGTG
This sequence comes from Cymbidium sinense, assembly GCA_021442155.1. Taxonomy (NCBI): domain Eukaryota; kingdom Viridiplantae; phylum Streptophyta; class Magnoliopsida; order Asparagales; family Orchidaceae; genus Cymbidium; species Cymbidium sinense. The sequence continues at coordinate 79,160,706 of CM038219.1, read as the reverse complement.
GATGAGTTATTGTTGAAAGGAAAGTCTCTAAAGCAACATATATTGGTCCTAAAAAATGGTTTCACCATCTTGAAGAGGTACAATATGTGCCTCAACCCCTTATACTGCACAATAAGTGCAAGTTTAGGCAAGTATTCAAGAAACCTCCTTGCCCCGAAAATAAATAAGATGAACCATTACAAGGTTAAAACCATAATTGACATAAACTCACTATAGATCATAAAGAAATTGGAGTGAGTCAAGTGTTCATCTTTCTTTAATATTATGGAAAAAATTTATGATGTTGCGTAGAGTTTAAGAATTTTTTATTTGGATGATCAAATGCATCATTAAAGAGTAAACATATTATCTTGAAAAATAAACATGTTATCCTATAATGGATTTGATCATTTAAAAAAAAGACTCCTAAGACTAATGGGTCTTTGATGTACCATAGAGTTTTTCTTTAAACTATATGGAAAGTAGAACAATATTTACTTTAAACTGGGTTTGTGGTTTCCTATAAGGGCAAGCTCCTATAGTTAACTACATCTTAAGAAGAAGGGTCTCTTCCTAAGAATACTCTTGATTAAAATTTTTTTTATTATTTTTAAGGAGTTCTAAATAGATTTTCAATGGAATGATATTTGGAATTTTCAATTAGGAATGATTCAAAGTGGAAAGAGTTCTTTTAGGAAGCCAAAGAAGATTAAATAGGAAATGCCTATTGATTTTGGAATGCCTACTAGGCATTTCAACTATCCTATCATTGGGCTTTAAATTTTGAAATTTAATTTAAATTTTGAGTTGATATTTTTTTAGAAATCTAAGGCTTAGATTCTAGCAGCACAAGACTATAGAAAATTCCTAGGGTTAAATACTTACTTTAAGGAGAATTCTTTAAAACCTAAGTTTATATGTTCTTCTAACCCAAGTTAGATGTTCGACCTATTTTTATTTTGGGAATTATCGACAATTCATCTTACTTAAGAAAACAAGCCTATCTTAGACACTTCTGGACTTACAACCCACATGAAAGGGCTACTAACTAATACCACCTAAGTGCATTTTAAATTCATGATGGTAAGTCTCATATATGCAAGATGGCTAGGCTATTGAGTTTTTAAGAAAGGAATCTAATAATCCTAGACTCACTTCCTAATCCATAAGATCATGTAGGGTATGAAATGTATCTAATTAATACACTTTTTTTATTTTATACATTTTAACTCAATAATCATTTTAGGCTATGGGTATGCAATTTATGCCTACATGATATGTAATTAGAAGAAAGTCATAGGACAAATCAATAATGGAAAGCAAACTTCTCTATGAAGGCCATCATCCTCATAGGTCAGATACCCTTTATGCTCAATGGGTGAAGTGCCCAATTCAAGAGTTGGGAGTAATATGATTGCATGATTTTTGAGAACTAATTATTTCTAATTAATTTTAAGTTATTCTTTATGGCTTTAATTTAAGTGAGGTTTCAAATTTTCTTTATTTTTTTTAGTTATTTAGATTTAAGTTGGGCAGAAAATTTAGTTTTCCCTATGAGCCTACATCTAGGCATTCATCATAGAAAGAAACTTAGAAAAGTACGTTGATTCTATTACCCACCCAAAATAAATCAAGCTAATTTTAATTTAAAGAAAGGCTAATGTGGCCAGGTACTATCGTACATCTCAGAAGAAAGTGCAAACAAGCAGTCGAGCTTGACCATTATATAGCTCGACCTAGATCTACAAGTTAAAATCTATGGGTCTTCTTTCTAAGATCATCTTCATCTTTAGGGACCTCCATTAGGCTTCATAAGTGACCTCTGCACCATATTCTAGTAGGTTCAGCTACTGCTAATCCTATACCCCATAAATCCTAGCCTAATTCTGAGCTCCAATTTACATTTTTAATTCAAAAATAAATCCTAAGCTCTACAAAATAAATATTAGAAAAATATAAATATCACATAACAATTTTTTTTTTCAAACATATGGGATTAGCATTAGTTGCTTGCTGAACCCACCTGTCATATGGGATATGCTTAAGGACTTAAGCATACCTACAAGAAAATAGTATTTTATTTAAGTAATTATGGTAGCAATCCTTTCTAGCATAGCCTCTTGTAGAAGATAATGTTAGTTCTAAAAAGAACATCCTATCAACTAGTCTAATGAGCAAACAATCCAAGACATTCCATCTAAAGTAGTACACCATAAAGACACGTGAAGCACATCACAACACAACACAAAGTATCATAAATAATCACAGAATGACCTAACTTAAGTCTAGGGTCCATGACCTAATGATCTAGTTTGTGAAGGGAATAGGCTTGTGTAGCAAGACTTTGCTAAGCCTTTTTATTTCAAGTTTCAATTTGAAGTTTTGAGCTTGTTGGATTTTTACCTTTGGATGGTTTCAATTTAGGTGATTTAATGATTTTTTTTCATTTATTTATTTTTAAGTTCACTTTTATGTTAAAGTGAAGTTTAGATTTTCTAGAATGAAGAGTAGAATAGATTCCACTTTTCAATGGAACCCATTCCATTCAACAGCCTAACCCCTAATGGAATAAACCTTCATCCTAAGATGAAGATTCAACCTAAAGGTCTAACTAAGATCCTTAAGTATCTTAATTAATCTTTTTATTTTATTTAGATGATTTGGGTTTGAATTTAGTTTGGATTTTGGATTAATGTTTTATGATTTTTTAATTCTTCATTTTATTTCTTTTGATTTGATTTATTTTTCATTCTTGATTTAATTTATTTTTTTTAAATTGGTTTGATTTATTTCATTTGATTTGGCTTGATTTGAATTGGTTTAACTTTTAGTGTGAATTATGGTTTTTACATTCATATTCATTTCATTTGGTTTGAATTATGTTAATTTAAGACACTTAGGTTAGTGTTTGAATTTATTCTTGAGTTACATTGTTTGTGGATTAGGATTATATTGATTTGTTTGGTTATGAGCTTATTAATCTTAAGGTTTAATTAAACTTAATGTTAATTATTAATTTCATTAATCCTTAAGTGATCAAATAATTTGATTTAGAATGTTGAAGAATCATCCTTGAATTTTTTTGGTGTTAATTAGGATTACTTCGAGTTATTTTATGAATTTTGTGATTTATGAATTTTTTTAATTCATGATATGATTTATTAACCTAGAGATTTTGAAATTCAACAATTCTCAATCCAAAGGTCAAATGGGTTTAAAATTTATATGGCAAGTAGGGTTTCATGCCAATTTCATATTCCCAATGTTTCATTTTGATCAGATGCATAATTAGGGTGTAATTAAGGTCTTAATTATTTTATTAAAATTAAAATTAAGCTTAATTTAATGAGAAATATTTGGGGATTTTATTATTGTCTAATTCCTTTATGAAAGATGCTTCCAAAGAAGGTTTATTCATAATTTTTGAATATTTGGTTGATTTATTATGATTTATTTAAGTTCTAGTTAATTATTTGAATTATTTAAGTCAATTAGTTACCAAATTAAGTTATTTTGTGATTTATCAAGTTTCAATGGACTTCATTAATGTTTTTTATGTCAATATGAAGTAATTTTATTCATTTTAATAATTTATTTCATTTAATTTCAGTTTATTTAATTAAATTTAAACTTTAGGGTTTGAAATTTTTTATTTCTTGAATTACATTGCAATAATTAATTAAAATATTTCCTAAGGTGTGCTTTAACCTAAATTTTAGTTCCCCAAAGTTTCATTTCAATTGGATTAATAATTTAGGATTAATTTGAGTTTAATTAATTTCATTTAAAATGAAATTAAGCCAAAATTTACACAAAATTAATTGGTGATTTTTTTTAATGGATTCTACTCATTAAGATGAATCCATTAAGCTCAAGTTTGTATTTTTTTCGTTTTATATTTAATTTTCTGGGATTTTTTTAAATTTTTGCCACCTTTAATTTTTTTAATTATTTAAAATGAGATTTATCGTTTTAAAATGACAGTGCTGACGTGGTGCCTTTGCCATATGGCGTGCGGCTGCATCAAAAGTGGTGCCACATGGGACATATCTTGACCATCTGATTAAAGATCAAATGGTATTGATTCATTATGTAGTCTCCTTAAGTGGATTAATCTGATCATGTGGCTAGATCCCAGACATCTATTCCAAATGGAAGGATCGGATGATAGAGATCATTTCCTGAGTGTCTCCGATGAGGGACGGACACTGTTCGATGAATTTGATAAATTTTTGATGGTCCAAGGCCAATTTTGACGTGATTTCAATTGAAAAATGATCATTATGATTATATGAAGGCTTAGAGCACATACTAAAACCAAAGAATGAATCCATTCATGATTATATGAAGGCTTAGAGCACATTCAACAAACATGACTCTGTGCCTATGTTATTCCCCTTATGGCTATATCATTCATATGGATGGTAAGAAACCTAAGCGAGCATGATAATCCACAACTTGGTTTGAAAAACATAATTCTTTACATTCCAAATTTTGTGCAAATGATGGAAAATGCTAATCTTCTCATTACCTCTCCTTAGAAAAGATAATTTAACATCACCCTTATGCATTAGATTAAACCAAAAGCTGGATGCACCAAGATCAATATTGATGAAAGTTTTATATTTGAATCCATGTATGCTAGTATTGGTGGAGTTTTCAGAGATCATAAGGGTATGCACTTTCTTACCTTTTCATTCCATGCTTTGCAAATAATGCACTTCATATTGAAGCCATTACATGCCTCACAGCCTTAAGACATGCAAACTCCCGCCACCTTCATAATATTTGTATTGAAATTGACTCACTAAATCTCTATTATTACTTTACTTCAGATGACCACCAACCTTGGTACCTTGTTTACATCCTTAAAAGAATCATATTATTATCCCAAACTTGTCACTTTCAGATTGTGTAGTTTAAAATTTTTAAGTTAAAGCATAAATTTAAATTTTGTAGAAGAGTTTATTGTAAAATATAAATTTATTTCTTATAAAAAGGTAAAGCAACAACTAAATGAAGTGTAGAAAAGTAAATGGTGAATAGTAAAAGACAACAAAGGTTAAAAGATACAGGGAACATAAATTTTTATGTGGTTTGGCTAAACTCAAAAACTAGCATACGTTCATGCCTAGTCACCATAACTAGGAATTCAATAATCAAAACAATATTATAGAAAATCTCTCATACTTTCCAACACCAGAAAAGTATAACCCGAACAATATACTTTCCTACACGTGCAAGTAAAACCTCAAATAAGTTAAGAAATAATAACAAAAATGCAATTGAATATCTATCTCTCTATTTTAAAATAAATTTTGCACTCAAGCCAACTAAACAATAACAAGACAAACTATTAAAAGCTCAAAGTTTATTTATTTAGTTTTATGATAAAGCATGCAATGCTATGAACTTGCACAACATAGAAGATCAATGATCTATAAAGTGGAAACTTTGAATCAATAAATATCTATGAAAGACTTATGAAGATGATCTTAACTTAAATCAAATTTAAAACAAAGTACAAGAATAATATTAATCTTTAAAACCCTTGCTCAAAGTGAAATAAAAACATCCTGAAAATGAATACTTATGAAAAATAAAAATTCCAAAAACATACAAATTAATGACATGACGAACTATTCAAATAACTTGGAATAGAAGCCCAAAAAAATTCATCATAAAGCCATGACAATTTATAGTATTCAAATTTTTGAAAAATAAATGAAAAAAGACTTTAAAAATCTTAACCAATGTTAAAATAAATCATTTTCAATCAACACAACATATCAAAATCATGGACACAATTGGTTAAAGAAACTTGAAATAATCTTACTCAAGTCTCTTAGATGAATGAAATTATGAAGACAAGATTTAAAATAGAGTTCTCCAAAATAAATTGATGGCTTGATGGTGATGTAAAGATCTTCACGAGATAAATGTTGAAAAATGAGAAGATGAGAGGAGAGGGTTGTCTTAAACACTTGAATAATTTTTTAATAAGGTTCAACCTAAAGAAAGTTATTCCAAGAGAGGACTAAGTCATGAAATCAAATCCTTAAATGAAGTTTAGTCCATGCAAATTTTGGCCAAAGTAAGAGAGATAGAGAAGGAAGAAATGGGAGGGAAAATCTTATTTTGGAAAGAATTTAATTTTGAAATTCAAAATTAAAATTAATAAATTTGAATTTGAATTTAATCAATTCAAGTTAGTTTGAGAAATTCATGCATGGAGGAAAGAAGTTTAAATGCACAAACCATAATTAAATAAACTCTAGTTAATCTAGGGATCAATTAAAGATTGAATTTAAATAAGATTGAAATAAAATAAATTCGAAAATGAATTATGAAAGGGGTAGCCAAGACTTTTGTTGCTTGAACCAACCTCTAATTAATGATATTCAATCAATTAATAATTAAATAGGTTAATTAAGAAGAAATTTGAAATTTAATGACATTTTATTATTAAAATAAAATGGGATAAAGGGGGTAGGCAAAAAATTACCAAAAATAAAAGAAAAAATAAAAAAATTATATAATTGCATTGACTCAAGTCAATTCTGATTTTTAATTTGAATTAATTTAAATTATTTTAAATAATATTAAACTAATATAATGGTGGGTCTTCTAAGACATTCCATTAATGATTGAATATTTTTTGGAAAGATTTTATGGCATATTTCAAATTTGAGATTCAAAATATTTTAAAAAAAAAAAGAAAAGTTCATTAAATCCATAGCCATTTTATTTTAATCTTGGACTAATTCAAATTAATTAAATTAAAACTAAATCTAATACAATAAGAAACTTTTGGGGCTGACAAAGTCATGTTAAAATTTAATTAAGTATATTTGAAAATAAATCAAGGCAATAATAATTTTGAAATTCAAATATTCAAATTCAAAATTAAATAAATTTGAAATTTGAAAATCCATTAAATAAGGAAAATGATATGACATTAAATCAAAGAAATAACACAAAATTCTTCATGGTAGAAACATAAAAAATCCGGCCAAATATATAGGTAAATAAAATCAAATCTAGTTATTAATATGAGAGAGAAAAATGATAAGAGAGAGGGAGAGAGAGAGAAGATAATTTTGATAATTAAATGAAAAATTAAATTCAAAAGCTAAAATAAATAGATAAAAATTAAATCAAGCATTAAAATTAATTAATAAAGTGATAAATAAATTAAACTAAAACTTTAACAATATTTGAAGTAATTTGACATTCCAAATTTTAACCATTTAAAATGAACAATATTTTTAAATGTAATGACAACATAAAATACCAACAAAAATTATCTTATCATCAAATCAAATGTAATTGTATCAAATGTTAATTGAAGAATAAATGATAAAAATCATGAACTTGCATGAATAATAAGATAAATACTAAAAGAGAATTTCTAATCATGCAAAATGACTCATAGAACCTATTATCATATTTATTCTAAGTTAAACATGTTAAGCTATTGATCATAAAACATGTTCTTAATAAATTTAATTACAAACTGCAAACTGATAATAATCATAATGTTTTAAAAGGTGGCAAAGAAAAAATAAGATCAAATCAATTAAAAATTAAAAATATTAGTTATCTAAAATATTTCATCTCCAAAATTAGAAACTAACCAAATTTAAAGATTATAAAATGTACATGCGGTGGGAAACTAAGTTTACTTATCATAAATTTTAAAGAATTTGAAATTGAATCTAAATCATATTAACTAAAAACTTGCATTGGAAAAATAATATAAAACTCAAATTGTATATATAACAACAACAACAACAACAAGCCTTAATCCCACTAGGTGGGGTCGGCTACATGAATCCTTCGTCTCCATTGTGTCCTATTATGTGTCAAATTCTCATCTAATTCAAGTATGCTAAGATCATTTTTTATACATCTTAACCAAGTCTTTTTAGGTCTACCTCTACCTTTCTTAACATAAGGCAAATCTAATGCATCTACTCTCCTAATCATCGGACTAGACGCTTTATGTGGCCAAACCATCTAAGGCTTCTCCCTAATCTTATCTACCACCTGAGCTACCCAACTTTTTCCCGAACATACTCATTTTGCATTCTATCTCTGAGTAAAGCCACTCATCCACCTAAGCATCCTCATCTCACACTTAACTTAGTCTTATGCTTCTCTTTTATTGGCCAACATTCTGCACCATAAGTCATTGCAGGTCTTACCACCATCTTATAAAATTTTCATATGAATATTTAAAATATAAATTTCATGTGATTTATAGAATTATTTTGAAATCATGTTTTAAAGCAACTCAATCATTAAAAAAACTTTAAAGAAATAAAATATGAATTTGATATAAATTAGTTAGGCATGAATGAGACTGAACTAATCTAAATGCCTAAATACATATAAGGAATATACTAATGAACAATTCAAAATATGTTACTTCATACCATTCCTTCTTGTATACTTTTGTAATTTTTTGTTACTTTTGTATAGTTGAATTAATGATTTATCTTTACTGGTCCATCAGGGAGACAAACCTATGATACAAAGTAATTCCTAGATTTTGGTATCCAAGTAAGCTTGGATCCTTTAACATGAGTAGAATTTATTGAATTTGTAAGTGATGGGTAATGCAAACTAGTTTCCTTAAGAATCCAATTGTATGATGATGAAGCATTTAATTTCATAGGTCTCCTAAATGAACAAATATATGAAACATGTCCCTGCCTAGAATAATATGCACAAGTAGCATTAGGAAAAATATGCATAAGTGAATTATAAATTCTAGATTTAGTTTTAGAGAATGAACTAACATGATTGATAGATGTACATGCATTTAAAGCATGTGAATGATGTGCATATTGATTGCAAGACTTAGATGAATTTGAAAGTAAATGATGTGAGCTACCAAAACTAGTAGAATACAATGATATGTTATTTAATTTACTTCGAATAATGGTATTATCACATTTTAAACTTTAAATCTCAATATGTAAGCTATGATCAACTTTATCTTTAGTCACTAACTCATTTTACAAAACTTTATTTTCTTCTTCTAAAATTATACTTTTAGAAATAAAGTCATCATAATAGTAGAATGTAGAACTACTAATTAAATTACAAATCAAATCATTTACTTTGGTATTATATGAAGATACTTTATTTTTAAGAAAAGAAATCCTATCATGAGACTTTTGAGCATCTAACATCAAAGTGTTAAGATTTACTTTAACATTTCTGAACTTCCTTTAAGTGGCAAAGTATTTATTTTTCAAATTATTTTAAAAATCCACTAATACATCAAAAGATACTAGATATGTTTTCATAAGATAGATCGTTTACCTCAAGCTTATACTTAGAATCAAATTAAGATTGGAATCTTTGGTAGGATAACTTGAGGGATGTGGTTGGGAGCCCATTTTTTTTCTTTCTTTAAGCACTATAAGTCCCTTTTTAAAAGCATCTTTATTCTCCTTTACTTTTGTTTTCTTATTTACTTTTCTTTTATTTTTAGTACTAAAGGAATTTATTTAATATTCTTCACTTAATTTTGGGGTATTCTCTACTACAATATTTTCTCCAATAAGCACTCCTCACCTACCTTATAATCACAACTATATAAAAACGTGAGAACATCAACTATATCTTTCTCAGATTTAAAAGGATAACGTATAAGAAAGCTCATCAGGAATACATATTTAATAAAAACATGAAATAATCTTTATATTTTGAAGATTCAACTCACTTTTAGTAATAAAAGATAAACTACCACTTAAGCAAATATACCACATTCTGGAATCAATACATCATGAAAACCATAAGAATCAAAATTTTCATACGTCAAAATTGACTTTACCAAAAATAGGTGCATAATAAATTTCAATATTAAAGGAGCCAACAACTTATTGTGTTATAGTGATGAACTCAGGGTTTTTAAGCTATAAATTGAGCTAATGCTTTGATACTAATTGTTAAGAGGCTATGATGCCTAAGAGGTGTGCGCGTGTGTGCGTGCGTGTGTGTGTTGTGGGTGGGTAAGTGGTGAATTGGGTATTTTAAATTTTTTTAAACTTGTAGAAAACATAATTATAATTATAATTTTATTTCTTATATGTTGTTCAACCAAACCAACTGTGAAAAGTAAAAAAATAATAAAATTTTTATGTGGTTCAACCAATTGTGAAAAGTAAACATAGAAAAGTAAAAAACAATAAAAGTAAAAAGATAAGAGTCATAAAAATTTTTATGTGGTTCAACCAAACCAAGAAATAAGCCTATATCCATACCTAGTCACCCTAACATGAAATTCACTAATCAAAATATGATTATAGAGAATCTCTCATACTTTTCTACACTAGAAAAATACAACACTAATAATATACTTTCTTATGCCAGATAAGTACAATCATAATAATGTACTTTCCTACACAAGGCAAGTGAAACCCCAACAATGTTCTTTCTTACATGGGCAAGTACAAATCCAATAAATTTAATAAAAAAATATAAGTGAATATCTTTCTCTTAATTTTAAAATAAATTTTACACTCAAGCCCACTAAACAATAATAATAAAAATAAGAAAGAGCTCAAAGTTTTTTTTATTGTCTTTATGATAAAGCATGGAATGTTACAAAAGTAATGTAAAGTGTTTGAAATAGTTTATCTTTGAAAAATATTTGCACAAAATGAAATGATAACTTGAAAATAATTTACCACAAACTACGTGAAAATATTTAACTTTAAGATAACTTGCACAAAGTAGAAGATCAAATATCTATAAACTGAAAATGTTAAGTCAACAAACAATTATAAAAGCTTTATGATGATGATCCTAACATAAATAAAATTTAAAATGAAGTGCAAGAATAATATTAATCTTTAAAACACTTGCCCAAAGTAAAATAAAATGATATTGAAAATGAATACTTATGAAAATTAATAGTCCTAAAAACCTTAAGAGAATGAATTGACAAAATAAACTACAAATTAATGACAAGATGAACTATTCAAATCACTTGGAATATAAATTAAAAGAACATTTTAGAAAATCTTCAACAACGTTAATAACAATTTATTTTAATCAAATCAAAGCATCAAAATCAAGAACCCAATTGTTTAAAATAACATGAATGATGCATTCTTTGAAAACCATGCTAAACAAAAATCATCATAAATCCAAGACAACTTATAGTTATTTAAACACTTAAACGAAGAATAAGAAGAGATTATAATAACTTAAAAATTTCAAATAACATCTTTCTTATTACTCTTAAAGGATGAAAATATTAAGCATACAAAATTGAAAAAAATCACAAAGTTCTTATGAATCAAACCACAAGTATATAATAATATGTAATATTCAACTGTATTGTAAGATGAATAAAAAATGGCTTTAAAAAATCTTAACCAATGTTAAAATATATCCTTTTAGTTAACAAAAGACTTGAAGTAGAGTTCTCCAATGTAAATTGAAGGCTTGATGGTGATGTAAATATCTTCTCTTGAAAATGGTTGAATATGAGAGAAAGAGAGGAGAGGGTAGGCTTGAACACTTGAATAATTTTGTATTAAGGTTAGACGAAGAGAAAGTTCTTCGAAGATAGGGTTAAGTCATAAAATCAACTCCTTAAATAGATTTTATACCATGCAAATTTTAGCCAAAACAATAGAGATAGAGAGGGAAGAAATGAGAGGGAAAATACTTATGTAAAAGGATTCAAAATTTAAATAAATAAATTTGAATTTGAATTTAATCAATTCAAGTAAATGTGGGACATTAAAGCATGAAGGGAAGAAGTTTAAATGCACATAACATAATTAAATAAACTCTAATTTATCTTAAGATTAATTAAGGAATGAATTTGAATAATATTAAAATAAAATAAAATTGAAATTCAATTATGAAAGTGATAGTTGAGACTTTACTTGTATGAACTAATCTCCAATTAATGATATTCAATCAATTAATAAACAATAAAGATTAATTCATAATGAATTTAAAATTTAACCAATTTTTTTAAATAAAAACAAATAAAGTGGGCAAACCAAATATTACCTAAAATAAGAATATAAAAAAAATTGTAATAACTCAAAGTTATTTCAATCATTAATTTTTATTTAGGTGGTTCTTTGGGTGTTTAGATTAACAACATTTGCATGTTTGATCTTGATAGCATAGGTTGTTCTTTAGGTATTTGTTTGAAGTCCAAACTAAAGGAGTCCTAGTTATAGCATAGGAAAAAATGCCATGCCAACATACACAAACTTAAGAAAATTACATGCGCTAACTTAGTTAGTGGTCTACCTAAATTTGATTTTTTTTCATCATTTGTGTGATATTGGTCTACATGGTAAGCAAAGTAAATTTTCTTTTAAGTCCACATCAGGCACTATCACTTTAGGACTTTTAGATATTCTTCATAAGAATTTATTTTTCCCTATCAACAACACCAATTTGGGACGAAAGTCATACCAATTTGTTATTAGTGATGATTTTACTAGGTTTACTTGGGTGAGATTTTTGATACACAAAAATGAACTTTTTTTTCTTCTAAATTTAAGATATTTTCTATTTGGATTAAAAAAAATCAGGTTGTAACATTGCATCTATTCATAGTGATCATGTTGGAGAATTTAAAATTGATAAATTTGAAGTTTTTTTTTCTAATGAGATAAGGATAGGAAGCAATTTTTCAACCCCTATCACACCACAATAGAATAAAATAGTAGAATGAATGAATATAACACTCATAGAAACCACTAGATATAAGCTTCATGACTACTTTTTGGCTAAGACATTTAATACCATTTACAAGTAAACATCAAATGTAAGATGAATAAAATCCTCTTTTGAGCTTCTAAAAGGTAAGACTTCAATCTATCTCATTTACATGTCTTTGAATGTCATTGATTTTTGTTAAATAATAGTAAGAACAATTTGAGGAAGTTTGATTCTAAACCTAATGAGGGTAATTTTCTAGGTAATCTTCTATAAGAAAATCTTATAAATTCCTCAATAAGAGATCCTTGTTGGTAGAAGAGTTTGTGCATGTTATTTCTGATGAATTTCTTGTCCATTCCTTATTAGAGAGCTTGAAGATAAGGATTATTTAATGTCCAAAAGTGAAACTCTATGTTTGGAAATAAATGATGAATCCTAAGGGAGTCTACCTATATAGTGAAGATATTCATTAGGTCATCCCCATGAATTGATCATAGGGGGACCCATCTATAGGTGATAAGACTGGAAATAGTGTTAAAGAAGAAGTCAGCCTTACAACTTACATTTTCATAATTGAACTCACTAGTGTAGTAGAAGCAATATCTATTGAATTCTTGGTTGAGGTAATGTAAGAAGAATTAAATTGAGTTGCTAGAAATAATGTTCATAAATTAGTGTTTAGAACCTCATCTCAAAATGTTGCTAGAACAAAGTGGGTTTTCAAAAATAAATTACATGACTTGGGAGTTATTATTCAAAACAATGCAAGGCCCTTAGTTAAAGGTTTTAATCAAATATAAGTCTCCAATTTTAAGGAATTATTTTCACCAATTGCTGGTTTGGGAGTTATGCAATTGTTACTTGTATTTGATTGATTTAATTATTTTAATTTTTTTAGATGGATGTTAAAAATACATTTTAATTGGTGTTATAGAGAAGTATGTGTTTGTTGAATAACCACTTGGATTTTAAAACTCATTATATCCTAGTTATGTAAATAAATTTTGAATGGTTTTGCATGGTTTAAAACAAGCACCTCATGCTTCATATGATAGGCATAGCTCTTTTCTTTAACAACAAATTATTTATTAAAGGATCTATTGACACTACTTTGTTTATCAAACCACTAATTTTGATATTCTTCTTGCTCAAATTTTGATCAAAAGATTTGAATTGGAATGATGTAAGAGCATAAACACCCCCATGAGACCTAGTACTTAGTTTGACAAAGATCTTATAAGTAAGTCCATTGAAGCTAAGAAATTTCATGGGATGATGAGCTCTTTAGTTTATTTGACTGCTAGTATGCCTAATAACGTATTTAGTATCTATCTTTGTGCATGATTTAAGTTTATCTGAAAGAGTCACATCTCAAAGCTATGAAAATGATCTTTCAATATTTAATTAGTACACCAAATTTAGAAATTTTGTACCATCATGAGAGAAATAATTTTAATCTTGTTGGATATTATGATTCTAATTTTTTAGGTTGCAAGGTTGATAAGAAAAGCACTTATTGTAAATGTTAGTTTGTAGGCCACCTACTAGTCTCTTGGTCTAATAAGAAATAAAGTTTTATTGCCATATTAATAGTTGAATCTGAATACATAACTATTGGAAGTTGTGTTGCCTTGGTTTTATGTTTGAAGCAATAATTCTTGGATCTTAGTCTATAAGTAGGTACAATTTCTATTATGTATGGAAACACAAATGCTATTTTTGTAACTAAAATTCCATTTAGCACTCACATACCAAACACATAAATGTCTAGCATCACTTTATTAGAAATCATGTTATTAAAAAAAATTAATATTTAATTCATTGACAGAGAAAATCAATTAGTAGATATTCACATTGAAGCCCTGAATTCTAATAGGTTTAGCTCTCTTTGCACTCAAGTGTAGAAATTTTTGTGATTGGGATTGTGTTTCCTTCCTTTTTAGTCTGTTCCTTTCATGTGTGTGTTCCTTTCTTGCATTTTTTTTAATTTTACATTCATGTTCTTTTTTATTTCATTTTAATACTTCTCTCTTTATTTTCTTTTAGTTTTTCTCATTTTAATTATTTTATTTTATTTTTTCTCATTCACACATTTTTATTTCTCATTTTATTATATTTTTCTTTTTATCCATGCATTTTTTATTTATTTTTTTCATGCATAATTTTATTTTGTTTCAGATTGGTCTCCCAATCTCATTTATTTTTTTTACTTTAGGAAAAAAATAAATTTGTTGAATGATTCCAATTATATTATGCAATTTATCTATTTTAGAACATCAGGATAGGCTAGGATGATTAATTAGATTATTCACCATAAAAAATATCATAGTGGATGATCTTTATTTATATTGTATGTTATGTTTACAATGGAACAATTAAGCCCATCAAATTATGCATTATTTTGAATGTTGGGATGATTAATGTTATTTGAGGGTATTGCACTATTGGGAAATTATATTGTATGATAGACTCAATTAGTATAGCTATTCAGATGAATATTAGGATGATCTAATTTGTATTGATTTATTTTTCATTCATATTGTACAACTTAGTCAAATATAGTTATTCAGATGATTGTTAGTATAATTTGAACTGTATTGTATAAACCGCATATCATACTGTATAATTTAATAGAAACTCTATAAATTGGCCTTCATTCCTTTTGATAAATTCTCATTTCTCCTTCTCTTCTCATATGTTTTGTCAAGTTTTTTTTGTGTAAGTATTCTTCAAATGGTCAATAAGAGGGCACATAATAATAAGCAAGAGAATTATTTTTGATCTAATGATGAAGAAGCTATATACATGAAATATAAATAAAGTAGGATATCTAACTCAAAGTCACTGCTTTAAGATAACTTGAGTTTCCCCATCTTTGATATTTTTCCTATATCATGTCTTCAATTCTTAATCTATCTTGCATACCATTTTTACTCTGAACTCCTCTTTGAATTTTGTTGTAAACTTAATCATAAATTTTTACTATAAAGTTTTCAATTTAGAGTTTATGGTAGAGAAATATCCATTATGGATGTTGATATACATAAGTACCTTCACTTCTCAAATTTTGCTCCTTTTACACATTATATCTCAAATTACCCCACTTACAACAGGTCTTCTATCAATTGGGTCATTAAAAACTCACCCCATCATCAACACCAACACCTAGTTAGTGGCATTGTGTTAAAATCCTAAGCTATCCAATGCATGTTGAGGCTCAATGTCATTCCTAAAGTAGGCGACCAAATCAACATCACACCTCTTCTTTCCATTGGTACCTATTTTTGTGTGACCCATATGTAATTTAATGCTGCAGATCTTTTTATTCATTACATTAAAAATCTCACCATCATAAAATATCCAAAATCTAAAAGAAAGTATAATTTGGCCCTAGGACACATGATTGCCTATCTGCTTGAGATCAAATATAACTTGACTTATCCAGATGCATGAGATGACTCCCCATCTAACTTTAGTAGCCACACTTTTGACACTTTATATAGTGAGAAGTGGCAACTAGCTCAGGCCCAAAGGCAGAAGAGGAGAAAAGTAGTCAGATTTGGGGAGCCTTCAACTCATTATCATTACTCTTAAGATGCTTGGATGAAGCACTTCGCATGACTCAAACTAAAGATTGATAGACATATCGAGGAGCAGGGAGCACACTATGAGGAGTACCATCAATAATATGCAGAAGTTCAAGCCTAGTTTCAAGCTCAACTTGTCTCATTCCATAACATCATCTGACCACCATTGCCTAATGAAGAATCTTTTAGTTTTTAATTTTAATTTTAACTTTTTTTCTTTTTCATTTACTATAGTTTGTTCTATTTTATATATATATATATATATTTGCATCAGATGAAGTCATTATTTTCATAGCTGCTTTATCTTGTACTTAATATTATACTATCTTAGTTGCATTAATCATATTCAACATATTTCTTTAGTAGTTGGAGTTTTCTCTCTTCTTTATTATATTTAGGAATTACAAGTTAATGTGATGCTTTCTTCAAAAACATTTTAGCTACATTCTTATAATTAAACAAATTATGTTAAAATTTATCTATGATGATGTGCATAACTATTAAAGTATGTGTTTTCTTATGTAAATCACATTTTTTTCTTTACCTTTTTTTTCATTATATTTTGTAACAAATTAAACTGTGCATAAATATTAGTGCAGATATATGATATACTTAGTTGTAAAATGATTCGAATAACAACAACAGTGAGACTAGGTTGCACAAAATCAGATAAAAGCTTAATAAAAATCAAAAACAAAAATTCTCATAGTAAAGAAGTATTAAAAAAACCTTAAAGTATGGAATATAAAAGAAATCCCCAAAGTAGGAAAGTAACAAAAATTAAGGCTTCCCTAGTCTGACATTAAGTGACCCTTCATAACAGTTATAATCGAGATTCACTATGACAAATGGTTATCTATTTTCAAAAACTTGATCAAGGAAGAGTCCAAGAAGACTACAAATGACAGATATTTGATATGAAAAGATCTAAGTCAAGTTCAGATGTTGTGCTGTCATGCTAGTATTTATGTTTTATCTTCATGTATTTGGCATATCAATGATGAATAACAACCATGCACACACACACATATTAGATAATATAATAAAAGTTTAAAAGTATAATTTTTAGGCATATCATACCGTATGGTCCATATCATGTTGAACGATTATCCATATTTGTTAATTAATTTCAACCATCATAATTGACTCAATTTTCTAAAATCTGCCAAATTTGAACTAATAGTATTATACTATCATGATCGTACTATACAATTACCTATTTATTTTAATATGTTAACCATTAGGATTATCCTAAGGTCAATTTTAAATTATGCTTAATATTATTAAATGTATAGTATAATGTAAATCATACAATATAATTTTATTTGATAATTATCTAATTTTAATTCAAAATTAATTGGAATTGATTTTGGAGAATTTTTTATTAATATGTTCATAATGTATGGTTGGTCAACACAATCATTTGCATTATTTGTATAGCAAATTCGTTGGTCATACAATTCAAAAAGTGATGGTCAATGGGATGATCAAATGATCATATTATATACAGTCTATAACCATAGAGAGATGAACATATCGTACTGTACAATGTTGGATCATAAAGTATGATTGGACCAATTTTTTTAAGTTAATTTTAATAACTTTTTGTTTAGCTCTCTCATTATAGATACCCCTATGAGAAGTCTAACTAAAAGCTTGAACAAGTGAAATCAAAAGTTGGCTTAGGAAAGATTGTTTAAGATAAGACAAAAGCAGGGAGACTCTTCCTCTTTTTTTCTTAAGGACTTGTGTGTTGGTAAGGTTACATTTTCATCTTATTTGTTCTTTTTTCACCTTGGCTTTGAGCCTTGTGCTATAACTTAAGATTTTATTCTAATTAAGAATTTTTATAAGATTTCTATAGTAAGAAGTTTTTTTTGGGTATCTTAGAGATGGAGTAGCATCCTTCTTACCATGAAGGAGAAGAAGAGCAGGTGTAGGGTTTCTCCATTACCCATTAAGGAGAGAGGAATCTCTACCTTTGTTTGTTGTGCTAAAGGAGAGTTAGTGGATTTTTGGAGAGTGGATGAAGATTCTATAGCATAAGAATGATTTTGTAGCCAAGTATTCATATCATAAGTTACCTACTCTCTAGGTCATTAGCGAGTCTCTTATGTAGCTGACATATCTAATGTGTATTATTTTTATATAAACATCCCCTAGTTCTGTGAAAAGGTGTGGTGTTTATTTTTGAGATGTGCGACACCATGCAGATCTTAGGGGGTACTTATTAAAGTGATCAGGTATGACATTAAGGAATAATGCACTATCTAGAGAGATAGAAATCACCATCCTATAATAGACCTAATCACTAAATAAGGACTCCTAAGGCATGATGGGTCTTCGAATATACTAGAGATCTTTTCCCAACTTTATATGGAAAAAGAAAGCAAGGTTTATTTTAAGTCGGGTTCTTTAGTTGCCTATGGAGGTAAGCCTCCATAGCTAATTACATCCTAGGGGATAGAATTCCCTGAGAATACTCTTGATTAAAGTAGGAAATTATAGTCTCCAAAGATTTCAAGGCTAGACTATCAAAGGATTGGTTATATTTGGAAGATCAATTGAAAAGTTCAAGGAGAAGACTTATTTTTGGAATCCAAAGGGAGAAAGTAGGGGATGCTCATGATACTAGGAAACATAGTGAGCATTCTAATCTACTCTATAGTTTGGCTTTATGTGTTTGAAATTGAAGAGATTTATTTTGTTAGAGTTCAAATTTTATAAGATTGTTTGGACTTATAATCCATCAACACAAGATTATGAAAATGCCTAAGAGGCGAGGATTTATGCTCATAGCCCATAGAAAATAGCAACCTCAAATCCTAAATCTTGGGAGCTTCAACATAAGATAAAGCATGACTTAAATCTAAGAAAAGATGGACATAAGATTTATCTCTATAAGAGAGGATAAATCGCCCGACTGCTGGACTTACAACTACCTACAGTGGTAGCCAACTAACTCTTGCTACGATTCAAAACCATGTAGTTTGGTCTTATGAATTACAAGATAGCTAGGGTAGTTATTTAATTGAAAAGAAAGAGACTAAAGTCCTAAACTCACTCCCTTAGAGACTGGAGCTTGAGTGATATGAGTAATGACTTAGTCTAATGAAAAAAATCTTTTCAAATTTTATATAATTTTGACTCATCATTTTGACAAAGGGGTTGGCCAAATGCATGATGAAATAAGGTTATTGGCCAAATCAGTGAGAAGAGGATGTTCTCCACCATAAGGGATGCCCTCACAGATCAAACATTCCCCTATTGTGTAAGAATGCAGATCCCCCATATTCAAAGAAGAAGGAATATGCATACATGATGTGAGACATATAACATTTAGCTAAGGGGTTGCTAAATCTTTTAATTATCTTGTTTAAAACCTATGCTTTATGATGAGACTATGAGTTGTTAAGAATTTTTAGTTATGAGTGATTAATTGGGGAAGAAAATTAATTTTATTGTAAGAGCCTAATCATATCTAGGCCACACATTCAAACATCAAGCATACAATAAACTATAAAAAGCATGTTAATTTCTATTACACAAGCTAAATAAAACAACAAACAATTTTATAACACTAACGTAAAAGAATAAAATATGAGTGCGGTCGGGTACCGCCTTACAACCTGAAAAGAAAATATGGGTAACCGAGCTCTACCCTTATACAACTTGGTACTTAAAAGAATAATTACAATTTACAAATGAATGTTATGGGCGGTCTTTAAATCTTCATGTCTTCATCTCTTCTTCATTTTCTCCATGTCTTTATTCCTTTGATGTGGTAAGCTAAGCATCACATGGCACCCCAGGACTAAGCCTTCTAGCCAATGCTCATCATAATCCACCATAACACTAATCCTAATTTCTAATGAAAAATTACATTAAAAATAGGAAAAAAAAAATTAACTACAACTATAAAATAAGTGTTAGCTAAACACAAACAATTCCAACCAGTTATACTTATAATTTAGACTTAGCACCCAACACATGAGTACCAAGCCCACCTATCCTAGCTTGGATTATGCTTAGGGGCTTAAGTAGCTTGAAAAGAGAGCATTTATATTTATTTTTCAATGGCCCCTTAAGCACAATCCCCTATAAAATATATGATTAGGCTAATCACTGCCTAACATCCAGTCTATGAAACATACACCTTAACATCCAGTCTAAAATAATACATCACAAAATGAAAACAAACATTACACCATGCACCATCCTAGCATAAAGCTAGAAGTGGTGACTTAATTCTAATGCGTGTGTATTAAGGCTTGTGTGGCATGTCTAAACCAGACATTAGTGTTGTAATTTTCTAAGTGTGAAGGATTCAATTTAACATGAAAGGTTGATTTCACATTAAGTGGTTTAATTGATTTGAGAATTTAAATTGTGTTCTCTTTAGTTTTATTTGATTATGCTTAGCAACTAAGTGTTATAAAGAGAAGGAAATAGGATTTCCATCTTTTGTCCCTAACTTAAGCCATTTTCTAAAGTATATTAATTGGACTTAATTCTCTTTAGTGAATGGCTTATCACATATTTTTAATTAATCTTAAGTTTGGGTTCACATTAAATGATTCAATTCAACATGAATGGCTTCTTAAGATTAACTTAATTGAATTATTATCATATGACATACATCAAGTTACTCCTTTCCATCACATGTAGCATGCATATGACTTAATTCTAAGTATAACTACACATGCAACATATTTCTTTTAGCACACTTTAAATGAAAGATGCATATGTGTATTTTGTAAAAAATGGGATCTCCACTCATTAGCTAAATGCACATACAGGTGCATAAAAAATTTAAGCAAGTACTTCACCATTGTTAACCAAGGGAGTGAGGTAAGAACCTCCTTAGGACTACTTAAAGCCCCGCATCCCCAGAATTTCCAAAATAATATACCCTCTATTCTTAAATACACATGGATGTACAAATGACTACAAGAATGGAAAAATCATGCAAAATTTATATTTCTTCTAATTGAAAGGAGATTTTCATTCATTAGCTAAATGCACATACAAGTGTATTAAAGTTTTAAGTAGATACTTCGCTATTATTAAACCAGGGGAGTGAGGTAAAGACCTCCTTGGGGCTACTTAAAGCCTCACATCCCCAGAATGTCTAGACTAGATATACCTAATATTCTTAAATACACATGAATGTACAAATGACTACGAGAATGAAAAAATCATGAAAAAGTTGTATTTCTTTCGATTGAGTTATTTATACATGTGAGTTAGAGTTCTATATAAATTCTAACATAGAAATACATAGGAATGAATACAAACAAATGTTGTGTCATTTTCAAATAGACTATACATTTTTTAACATTCAAACTTTATGTAAATCCATGTAAACTAAACAAAGAGAACTCCATATCACATGTTTTAAGCTATAGACATATGCATGCTTATAGATATTTATAACTATTATCACTCCAAATATTATAGTTGATTTATAAACATTTGAAAATAACTTTTATTTAATAGTGATAATATCCACACATATTATAAATTTAATTCAGCACATGCAAGTTTAAGATAAAGAAAATTTCATTTGATTTATTTTTGAAAGAAATGAATGAATTATTCAAATGGCATACAATATTTAACATGATTGGAAAGGAAATACTAAATATAAACATACAATCTCATTCAATCAAACTAATTCCTAAGGCAATTATATTAAATAAAAGCATTTAAAGAAAATTAATGCTTGTTAATGCTATCTTTCATTTTATTTTTTGACTTGATCTAATGAAATGAGGGAAAGTTTACTGATCCTAATCTATTCCCATATTTGTGGTTTAAATTAATTTAATTAAAAAGATAATCAAATTAATTTTATGGGTTAATTAAGTTGTAATATGAGTTAAGTCCATTAATTACTCCTTTCTTCTGCCACCTTAGCATGATTATCCAAGTAATTATGAGCCAACATGATATGCACTTGCTTTGGAAATAAAATTAGTAATAATCCTATGAAGATAAAAGGGCCCAATGCAATTGGCTCACAATTTTTGGTTAGTCAAGTTAAAGGGTTTAATTAAGTAAACTTATAACCCTTGGAATATAGGTACTCTTACAGGTAAATTAATGGAATTAATAGATATTATGGTTCATAGAAAGATAAATATTTTATGTGTTCAAGAAACTAAATGGGTTGGTGAGAAGGCCAAGGAGATTGATAGTTTAGGTTTTAAACTTTGGTATTAAAAGTCAAACTAGAAATGGTGTAGGTGTGATTATAGATAAAAGTTTGAAGGATAATGTTATAAGTATTAATAGATGTGGAGATAGAATTATAGCTCTAAAGATTATTATTGATACTAAGATTATCAATGTTATAAGTGTTTATGCTCCTCAAGTAGGTTTGGAGGTAAGCTCAAAAGAAAAATTTTGGAATGAATTAGAGGGATTAATACAAAAGATATCTCAAGAAAAATATTTATTGGGGAGATTTAAATGGACATGTTAGTAGAGTGGTAGAAGATTTTAAAAGTATTCATGGTGGTTATGGTTTTGGTGACTAATGAAGAGACTATATTAGATTTTGCCTTAGCTTATGATTTTGTAGTTGCTAATACTTTATTTAAGAAAAAAGATGAACATATTATTACTTATAAAAATAGATCTAGTAAAACATAGATTGATTATTTTCTGATAAGAAAAATAGATCGTTTAGATTGTAAATATTGTAAGGTCATTCCAAGTGAAATTTTAAGTACCCAACATCGACTATTAGTTTTAGATTTTAAGATGAAAGGTTGTAAGAGAAAAAATTAACTAAATTATTATACTAGGATTAGATGGGAACACTTAAAGAACACAAATAAAAGTATTTTTAAGAGCAAGCTACCAGGAATTAGAATTTGGGATGTTCATAAGGAAGCTAACGTTATGCGGGAAAAAATATCGAGTGAAATTAAGCAAGTTGCTAAAGATGTGCTTGGAGAATCAAAAGGAAAAGCTTTTTAATAAGAATATTTGGTGGAGTGAGTGTGCAAGAAAAGATAAGAAATAAGAGAAGCATTATTATAAAACTTGGTTTAGATGTAAAAAATGAGAATTGGGAAAGATATAAAGTGGTAGAGATTCTAAGAAAGCAATATATGATGCAAAAAATTTAGCTTTTAGTGATTTATACAATAGATTAGATACCAAAGAAGGTGAAATATATATGTATAAGTTAGCCAAGCAAAGAGATAGGAAAAGTAAAGATATAGTTCAAGTGAGGGGTATTAAGGATGAAAATAATAAAGTGCTTTTCTTAGAAAAAGATATTGAAAATAGGTGGATGAGATATTTTGATAAACTTTTCAATGAAGGATCCAAAGTATGATTGATTTTAGCAACCTTAATACCCTAAACAAAAATAGAGAATTTCATTTCTATCATCGTATTAGTAAATATGAAGTTAGTGAAGCTTTAAAGAAAATGAAATGTGGAAAAGCAGTAGGACCGGATAATATTCCAATAGATGTGTGGAAATGTTTAGGAGATCAAGGAATTTCTTGGCTTACAAATCTTTTAATATTATTTTAAAGACTAAAAGATGCCGATGAGTGGAGAAAGAGTTTGTTGGTTCCTTTATTTAAGAATAAAGGTGATGCACAAGAGTGTGCAAATTATAGAGGAATTAAGTTAATGTACCATACATTAAAATTATGGGAGAGAGTAATTTAGCATAGGTTACGATGTGATACAGAAGTTTCTCACAATTAGTTTGGTTTCATGCCAGGTAGATCTACTATGGATGCTATACATTTGTTAAGAGGTTTGATGGAGAAGCATAGAGAAAGTAAGAAGGATCTACATATGATATTTATTGATTTAGAGAAATCTTATGATAAAGTCTCAAGAGAAGTTCTTTAGAGAGTTCTAGAATAGAAAGGAGTTAATATTTTTTATATTCAAGTCATTAAGGATATGTATACTAGAGCTATTACTTGTGTCCAAACACAAGGAGGATTGACAAAATATTTTCCTATTTTAGTTGGATTACACCAAGGATCAACATTAAGCCTCTATCTTTTTACTTTAGTTATGGATGTTCTTACGGCATTTACAAGAAGATGTACCTGTCTATGCTTATGCTCGATGACATTCTTTCTTCTTGATAAGACTAGAGAGGGAGTCCAAATGTAAACTTGAATTATGGAGGTCAACTTTGAGTCTAAAGGTTTTCGTTTAAGTAGATCTAAAATTGAATATATGGAGTGTAATTTTAGTGAAGTTTTAGTGATATGTTGTGACTTTAGTGATCAAGTCATTAATAAGAGTGAGTTATCTGAGATTTAGGCTCTATTGTTCAAAATGATGGTGAAATAGAGGAGATGTTATTAGTAGAATTCAAGTTGGATGGTTGAAGTGGAGGAATGCATTTGACCTATTATTATGATAGAAAAGTTCCACTAAACTTAAGGAAAATTTTATAAGATGGTGGTAAGACCGCAATGACTTATGCGTAATGTTGGCCAATAAAAGAGAAGCATAAGACTGTGTTATAGATGAGGATGCCCGTGTGGATGAGTGGCTTTTACTCTTAGAGATAGAATGCAAAATGAGTATGTTCGGGAAAAAGTTGGAGAAGCTCTAAGTGGTAGATAAGATTAGGGAGAGCACCTTGGTTTGGCCACATAAAAGCACCCCGATGAACTTATTAGGAGAGTAGATTTTTTGATTTGTTATGTTAAGAAAGGTAGAGGTAGACCTAAAAGAGACCTGGTTAAGATGTATAAAAAAATGATCTTAGTATACTTGAATTAAATGAGAATTTGACACATATATGGGATGAGACTAAGGAATTCATGAATCAACCCAAGGGGATTAAGTCGGTTGTTGTTGTTGTTTGCAACCTCTCCCACCTCATGTAAAGGCTATAATTATACTCTAGAATTCTCTGAAGCATTGAACACAAGAGTCCACCCAAGGTCCCAAGCATCTTACCCATCAATTTTGGATTGATTTGATTCTATTAATGTTTGTTTTATTTGATTTGTTTTAAAATTTGAGTTTAGTTCATTTTCATATATTTTGGTTGATTAGTTTTGGATTAGATGTTTCAATTTAATTAAATTTTAATGATTCAATATCCCTTAAATTAATATCTAATAAATTAAGTTTGTCTAATTTCATGTATTTTTGATTGATTAATTTGGGATTAGATGTTTTGATTTAATTAAATTTTGATTATTCAATATCATTTAAATTAATATCTAATAAAGTTTATGTTTGTCTAATTTCATGTATTTTTGATTGATTCATTTCAGATTAGATGTTTTGATTTAATTAAATTTTGATAATTCTTGGTTAATTTCAGATGAAATATTTTGATTCAGTTAAATTTCAATAATTTAATATCTTTTAATTTAATAACTAATTTCTTTTCCAATTGGATTTTAATTTATGATTATAATATCATATAATTGATGCCATTTTGATGTTGCTTAAATTCATTGATTTTTATTAATTCATTTAAGTTTGATTTAGATTAGTGAATGCATTCCAATGATCTTATGATTTGATTAAACTTCAATAAGATCTTTTATTTGAACTTTAACTAAGGGTTTGGCTTATTTCTTTATATTGATTGAAATTTGGATATGGTTTGATGAATTTAGAGTTTAGTTTTAATTTCATGTTTATTTAATTTGATTATAATTCATTTATTTATAGTTTGATTGGATTAAATGAGTTGAAAGTTTGTTTTATTTTTAATTGAGTTTGATTACTTATGATTGGAATTTCATTTTAATTTCATTATAATTTATTTATTTATAGTTTGATTGGATTAAATGAGTTGAAAGTTTGTTTTATTTTTAATTGAGTTTGATTACTTATGATTGGAATTTTATTTTAATTTCATTCCTTTATCATATTCATTAGAGTTTAGTTTGTATTTGATTTTATGTTTTGATTTAATTATTTGATTCATACATTTAATAGTTGATTAGTTTATCTTATTTAAGTAGGTTGAATTAGATTTAATTTAATTATGTATTAAATTGATGTGAGTCTTTCTTAATTTAATTTAATTTGATTTGATTAGCTTTATTAATTTATGGGTTTGCTTAGGTTCAATGTGATTATATAATTAGTTTAACTAAGAAGTGTGATTAGGTTAATTATTAAATTAAATAAATATTTTTTTAAATTTTTAATTTGGTTTCATATTTATTTACATTAATGATGTAATTAATGACTTAATGATTTAGGTTTAATTTAGGATTTGATTGACATTTAATTGTATTTTAATTATGTTCAAATTTATCTTTGATTAAGCTTAGGTTTAATATGATTGATTTATCTAACTTAATTAGTTTAATTAACTGATGTTTGATATAGGTTTAATTAGATTAATTTGATTTATGTTAAAGTTTCATTATTTGTTTAATTATGAGTTTAAATTAAAATTTAATCATTTAATTAATTTTCATAAACTTAGCTAGGTTTAGTTATGTTTAATTTAGTTTTAGTTAAAGATTATGTGATATTTTTCTGATTTGAGGTTTGATCAATAATTATTTAAGTGTTAATTCTTTTGTCATTTTGATTTAACATTTGAATTATTAAGAGTTTAATTTTAATTATTTTTTCAAATTGATTTAATCTTAATCCTATGTGTTTATTTTAGGTTTATTATGATTGAAAAGATCATATAATTTTCGCAAGGATCTTAGATGTTAATCGAAGTGATTTAAGCTATTTTGAAGATTTTTATAATTTTTTGGATTTTATTTGATTTATTTTATTAAAATAGATAATATGAACTTACAATTTTAATATCTCCCAATCGAGAAGTCATTTTGATTTGAATTTTTATGGTATGTGTATTTTAGCTTTAGTTTAAATCTTTGGAAATTTCATATCAATATGATATATATTTTTGGTTTAATTAATGAAATTTTATTTTCACTAAAACTCCAATTAAGCTCAAAATATTAAGTGAAATTTGAGGATTTTAAGCTTGTTGTATTCCTCTCAAAAAGACAAATCCAATGAGCCCTACTTGCAATGTTTGGTTAAGTATTTTATTTTCTATGAATTTTTAAAATTCTAGCTAATTTTAATAATTTTAAAAGCAAAAAATGATCGAATTTTCTACATCACCCAGTTAGCACTGTGCGGTGCTGACGTGGCAACGCAGTTTTGCATGGAACGTGGTGCCACATGGCACATTGTGATTGGTTGGTGCCATTCTACTTGACAAATGTGAGGGAAACTACACAAAACTACGTGATCTGATCTGGATCATCCGATCATGATAGGACGATCTAAATCAAATTGCGTGATCCAGGAGCCAAAATTGAGCGATCTGGGCGCTAATCTCAGCATTCCATTTCCTGTGCATGGGAGATCGGATGGTTGGAAAGTTGTCGTCCTCATAGCAAACAATAGTGATCGGTAGAATAGTAATTTTGTGAAAATCAAATGCCTGAATGAATGAAAATTGTGAATCTGATGGAATGGGGTTCAATCAGGCTCAATTTCACATCGATTCTCGCCATAAAACTTCTACTTTTGCATGAAAAATGTAAAGGCATTCTTAGGGAAATTCCTAAAATCATGCAAGAATCATCATAAATAAGAGATCCTATGTTCGGCTAAAGTTTGGCGAAATTAACTTATCAGAGATGGTTTCTAGTGGTGGTGTTGATTAGAGCATGCTCCTGGATGCAAGAGGAAGCTTTGGAATGAATGTGGCCTTTTGTTTCCTCTTAGAATTTTGTGTTCACTAATAGCCACCACCACCTCACCAAAGTTTGCCTAATTTTGGTATTTTTTAGCTCAAGAGAAGTGTGGAAATGGTTGTTGGTTGCTTGGAGAAGCTTTTGGAGAGGAGTCGGCTCTTTGAGGCTTCATTTTCTTGTGTTTTTGGGATAGCAGAAAATCACCATTAATGGTGATGGTGGGATGGTTGGGAGGTAATAGCTAATTGGGGACTTTGGATTTAGCTCCAAAGTTTTTCTTTGGGGTTGTGAAGTCATTCTTCATTGAATGCAAGTGATTGGGAGGATTGAATGAGGAGATTGTGTGAGATTGTGTGGAATCCTATGTGGTGTAGGATCCATGAGGGATTTGATTGGGTTAGGGCTAATTTTGGGCTGATCCTAAGTGGGTTTGGGTTGAGTTTGATCCCAAAATGTCATGGGTTGGTTTCAAAGGATTTGGCTCAATTTGGGTTATTTGGGTCACATTGGGTCATGTTTGGTTAGGTTGACCAATTGGTCAAATTGGGTGAAACTAAAGCTTAGGTTAGGTTCAAATGATGGTTTGAAGTGTTTTGGAATGATCAATTTTATTTAATTTAGCCTAGAATTGGTTTTGGTTCATTTGGAATCAAATGGATCAAATGGGTCAAGTTGACCAACTTGACCAAAGTTGGCCAAATTGGCTTAGGTTATGGGTTGATTCATGTTCAATTGGCTTATTGAAGATGAATTTAGTCTTTGGTTTGAATCAATTTAGATTTAATTTGGATTTAGGCCAAATTCATTGTTTAGCTCAATTTAGGCTAAGTGGGTCAATTATGGTAGCTTGGGTTTGGTCTAGCTCAATTGATGGTCAAGTCATATTCAAACATTGATCATGGGTTTATGTGAATCAATGGTTTCAACTAATTTGGTGTAGGGTGAGTTTTGGCCAATTTTGGTTCATTTAGGCTAAAGGGTTGACCTGGTCAAATGACCAAGTTGACTTGGTTTTACCCAATTCATGAAAATTGGTCATCCTAGGGTGATCAATGGTCAAGGTATGAGGCTTGGATGGGCTTGGTTCACTCCAATTTGGGTTGGATTAGAACTTGGCTCAAAAGGGTCCTTTAAAGCACTTTAGGTCAAGTGGGCCTAAGTGGGTCAATTTGCTTGGTTTTGACTTGATTTAAGTTTAGATGAACTTATATATGAGCCTAGGATTGAAATATAAATTCAACTACAATCAATTTAGAGTCTAATAGATCTTGGTTTATTTGGAATTTTTATGTCAAAAGGGCTAAGTTGGGCTTGGATTGGGTTTACTTGAATTTGGTTTGATAATTATAGGATTCATTTATATTTAGATAGGTGATCGAAGGAACGATTGATTCAAGAGAAAATCCATTAGTTTTGACTTGATTTGGATAAGATTTGGCTAAGTTCAAAGAATTAGTTCAAAGGGCTTAGATTGGGTTTTTATTTGAGTTTGGATTTGGATTTGGTCATTTGAATGTAGATTTCATTTATATTTGGGTAGATAATCAAATGAACAATTGATTTATAAGAAATCAATTGAGTTTGAAGTGATTTGAAGGCATATTTGGCTAAGCTCATGAAGGTAGGTTCAAAGGGCTTACAAGGGGATTTGATTTAGTTTGATTTAGTTTTGATGATTTGAGTGTATATTTTGTTTATATTTGTGAAGATGATTGAAGATATGATTGATTTATAAAGTAATCAATCAAATTTGGGTTGAATTTGGTTAAGATTTGGCCAGGTTCATGGCACCAACTCAAATGGCTTAAGAAGGATTTTATCGTTTGAGTTTGATCATGGGCTTGAATCATTTGGAGCTAGATTTGAATTTGAATTTGATCATTTGATTGAAGGATTGAATTGATATTTGAGAAATTCAATTGACTTTAGTTGGATTTGAATTTAGCTAAGGCTAAGTCCATAAGATAAAATCATAGGGTTAGGAAGGATTTTGAATTTGGATTTGATTATAGATTTTAATCATTTGATTTAGAATTTGGATTTGGATTTGGAACTTGAATTTAAATTTTAGGTTTGGTTTGAGATTTAGGATTTGATTGAATTTAAGAAGGTGCACATGGATTGGGTTTAGGCTATAGGATATGTGATTTCCTTAATCCTAAGGCATAGACTAATCCTATGATTAATCCTTCTAAGTCTCTAAGCTTAAGTTAAGTGTTCAACTAATCACTAAAAGTGTCTTATGACTAAGGAGCTCTTAGTGTATAGAAGAGTCCTAAGTTTAAGAAGAGGAGGTTGAGAGCTCACTCCAAAAGTGAGGTCAACAAAAAAAAAATTCTCGAGGGGGTGGAAATTCTTTTTTTTTTCCTTTAGCATTTTCACTATTTTATAAGAGAGAGAGAGAGAGAGAGAGAGAGAGAGAGAGAGAGAGAGAGAGAGAGAGAGCGAGGGAGAGAGTGAGAGAGACATTTTTGAACTGAAATCTTCAATTTGTACTTGTATTTATAGAGATAATAGAATTTCTTATATTTTCTTGCACTTTCTATTATGTTTACTAGTTGCTTTATTACACATGAACTAGAAAGGTCCTTTATCATTCCATGGAGAATTTTGATTCAACAGATAAAGGGATTTTGGTTTCTAAAAACTAAGATAGCCACCACATAAACCCTAGTGACAAATTTTTATGAGAGAAAAATGTTGTTTGGTGTGCTCTTATAGGTCATCTTCTCCTTCACCATATCATTTACTCTTTATTTATTTTTTTAAATCAAGATATTTAAAGATATTGCATGTATTTAATGAGAAATTTTGACTTTTAAAGTGGTTATGGTATTAAGGAAATTAAGTCATAGTGTTAGAATGAATTTTTCCTCACTAAAAATTTCAAAATGGGTAAGATTCTTTGTTTAAAGGAGAAAGGCTTCTTTGTCAAATGATCACACAAGAAGAAGGTGGTGAAAATCTTGAGATAAGAACTTTGTTAAGTTGACTATTGATGTCAAATTACTATACATTAGTTTGCACCTCTTTTATATTCTACGCATTTTAAATTTTATTATAACTTTTTCATTGTTTGAATACTTTATGATGAAAAGAAAAATATAATGATTTGCATATGCATGTGATATAAAATCTAATAATGCTACTTGAAATATCTAAAAGAATAGTTATTAATATAAAGAACTTATAATATGAAAATATTTCTAATAAATCAAAGAGATTTTTTTTGTTTTACTTGAGTTAGAAGGACTTTAATAGTTAGTTTTTTTATTTTTTTTCAAAAAGAAAAACATAAATTCATTTTTGAAATATTTTGAAAATTATATAAATTCACCTCCCTCGTTTATATTTTGTACCTTTTAATTGGTATTTTATCCTTCCTTTATTTAATGGTTTTATCACCAAGGGTATATTTTAATGACACACTTCAAAATATGAACAACATGAAAGGGTAGTCTAATACTCAACTACCAATGTTTGATGACAATCCTTTTAATTTTAATGACATTAGAATGCTTGGTATTATATGATTTATATATTATCACATGTAAAATTTAATGTAAGTTAGTTATGAGCTTCAAACTATATTTAAAGATATAAAACATATGGATATCTCTTAATGAATGGATATTATATGAGAGTGAGTTAGCTCAATTGAATTAACAATATTTGAAATGTTTTTTAGGTGCAGTAAAATTTGATGATTATATGCATGTTTCCACCTGTATGACTAATTAAAAACATATGGGATAGATTGTGTCACATATGAAGGCAAAGATAAAATCAAATAATATCTTATCAATATACTTTCACTTGATTATAAGTTCTTTCACATGCAACTTAATGAAACTATTTCTAACATGCATATAAGGTTCACTAATGTTCTTCAGTCATTGCATGCACTTGGTAAAGAGTACACAAAGGCTAATTAGATTCTTAATATTTTCCTAAGTCAAGAAATTCCAAAGTTATTATAATTTGAAAATTTAAAATCTCATGAACATATTTTATTATGCTTTTAATTTTCTTTATAATTCTGTATAAGAAAATAATTAGCTAAAGACATGTAGATAAGTCGAAGAAGATTGAAAAAGAGTAAATTGCTTTAAAAATTAGAGGGTTAATAATAATTTAAATAATGTGATGACGATATAGCTTTAATCACCAAAAAATTAAATATTCTTTCAATTAAAAAATATTAAAATTAGTCAATAAAGTAAAAATTTGAAGAAAATAAATAAACACTATATACATACTAATAATTTTAACTTGAGGGTGCAAAGAGCTAAGTCACATTAAATGGGGCTACTATAAAATCAAAACCATTAATTACCAAAAAAGTTAAGTGAATAAAAGATAATTAAAAGTTTATAAGGAAATCTCAAAGGTCTTTTGGATCAATCCTAACATAAACTCATTAGGTAGAAAACCAAAGTAGTTGGGGTGTTTATTTTCGAATGCGTAGGGGGGACACCACATAGATCGTAGGGGGTACTTATCGAAGTGATTAGGTATGACGTTAAGGAATGATACACTATCTCAAAATAATTTTCTAATAAGAACTCATAAGGCATGATGGGTCTTCGAATATACCAGGACTCCTAAGGTACTTATGAATTTCAGAGGTCAACAAGCTTTATATTTCAATTTATAAATGAAATTATTATGGTTTAAAAAAATATTATTATTAAATGTGATTAAGTTTCACAATTCTCCTTTAATCTTGATCTTTAACTTAGGATTATTTAGGTTCTATTATTTTCAGTGGGTTTAGGTATTTTATTTAAATGTTCTAATGTCAATTAAAACGTCTTAAATTTATATTATAGATTTTATAATTTTTGTAATTTTTTTGATTTATTTTTTCCCTTTAAATCCTAGAGACTTGGAAATTCAAGTACTCCTAATCCCAAAGTCAAATAGATTTGAAATTTTTATGAAAAGTGGGGTTCCTTGTCTATTTGATTTTCCTAAGGTTTCATTTCAATTTATAGTGTAATTATGGTATAATTAAGGTTTTAATCATTTCATTAAACCTTAAATTAGGCCTAATTTTATAGAAATTATTTAGGGATTTTATTTTTCCTTGATTACCCTAAGGAATATGCATCCTAGAAGGGTTGATTCATATTTGTTGGGGTTCTAGTTAATTTATTATGATTTATTTCATTTCAAGTTAATTAATTCAATTAATGGCCTAATTAAGCCATTAATTAGTTCAATTAATGGCCTAATTAAGTCATTTTGTGATTTATTATGTTCCTATTGGTTGTAATGACTTATTTATTATAATTAGGGTATATTATGGTGTTTTAAATTAATTTCATGAATTTCCATCATTTGTTTAATTGTTATTAATTTATTTCATGAAAATGAAGGTCTATGATTTGAAATTTCCAATATTAAGATTTATTGCTCAATAAATTATGAAAAATTTATTTAATGTGTGTCTTAACACCAATTTTAATTCCCCATAGCTTTAATTTAATTTGATTATTAGTTTAGGATTAAGTGGGGTTTGAAAATTTTCATTCAAACTCAACATATGGCTAAAATACACAAAATAATTTATGGATTTTAATTTTAATGAATTCCTCTCATAAAGATGAATACATAGAGCCCATGTTTGCATTTTTTTGGATTTATATTAAATTTCTTTTAATTTTTTGAATTTTTAAGTATTTTTCCTTAATTTTTTAAACTAGAATACCCAAATTTTAAATTTTAGCACGTTGAATCCTTATGGATCCGACATGGCACTGCTTTCTATAGGATGTCGAGTCATCGTGCCACTCAGAATCCACATGGATCTGCATATAAAAGGTGGTGTATGTGGCTTAATTACAGACCATCCAATCAAAATCGGACAGCTTAGATTCAACTCACGATTTATCTTATCTGATTTAATTATGATCTAACTAAATCTTGGTTGGCCATTCCTTTTGGAAGGAATAGATGGTAGAGATTACATCTCTTATGGTGATGGTGGAGGCTGAGAGCTGTCCATCATTTTCACGTGATTTTTTGGCCATTCATGGTCAAAATCGAGCAATTTCAATTGCAAATCCATCAGTGAATAAAAATATGGAAATCTAAATGGTTCAACCTCACTTAAGATCAAATTTCCTTCAAAAAGGACCAAACCTAAAAGCTCAAGGGAGGTCATTAATGGTATACCTCAGTCTCACTGATCTTTGGTGGTGGGGTTGACTCCAATAGTTATAGAATGATGTGGGGAACTTGTGTGTCAATGGATTGAGCTGCCTCCCTCTAGATTGCCTCCTAGACCAATCTCAGCTTGAATTTTATCAGCTTTGTTCATTCTCTAGCCTCTCGGTGGCAAGGGAATTGGGTGAAGATGGGTGTCAACTTCGTGTGGCATTCTCTCTGCAAGCAAAGACAGTCAGCCTAAAGCATAAGGCAAGCAGGAAGGACTATTTCAAGTGGGGTCTTCCTTTGAAAGTTTGTAAGGGAAATCAAAAAGTTAGATTAGTCAATTTGAAAGCAGGATAGTCAATAACCTATAGAATATCCCAAGATTCTATGTGAGGTAAGGAAGGGGATGGGAAGGTCTGTTTAACTTGGCAATTTCTATATGTGAAGATGCCATTGATTCCGAGACCCATAAGTGGGGATTTCTTCTCCCCTTGGTTGGCTGAGGTGATTTTAATGCTTCAAACTTAGTTACATGGCTTACTAACCATCCTACACCTACTTAAGCTAAAGAGGTGGAATGGGAATTAGGCTATAGGCTTGGAATTGGCTTTACATGTCTTTAACTTGTTATGGAATCTTCTTGGCTTTGGACTTATTTGAAGTTGTTTAAGTGATCTAATCTTGGCTACGGATCATCAATAATTAGGTTAAGGAATGATTAGATTGCATCTTAAATGAATTAATTGAAGATTGGTTTGAGATCATTTTAAGTTATTGTAGTGTTTATTTTTGGATGTTGGAGGACACCATGTTGATCGTAGAGGGTTCTTATTGAATTGATCGGGTATAACATTAAGGTATGATATACTATCTTGAAAGATAGAGACATCACCTTTCAATTGACCTAATAACCTAATAAGGACTCCTAAGGCATGATGGGTCTTCGAATATACCAAAGATTTTTCCACTGATTTACATGGATGAATAAAGAAGGGTTTATATTAAACTAAGTTCTAAAGTTCCTTATGGAGGCAAGACTCTATAGTTAAGTACATCTTAAGGAATAAAATTTCCTAAGAATACTCTCGATTAAAGTAGAAAATTATCATCTCCAAAGATTTCAAGGTTAGACTATCAAAGGATTGGTTATATTTGAAAAATCAATTGGGGAAGTTCAAGAAGAATACTTATTTTGGAAGCCAAAGTGAATAGGTAGGGAATGCTCATGATACTAGGCAACTTAGTGAGCATTCCATTCTATCTTATAGTTGAGCTTTATAATTTTAAAGCTAAAGAGATTTATATGTTTTGAGTTGAAATTTAATTAGTTTTCTAGGGCTTATAATCTAACAACACAAGATTGTGGAAACACCTAAGAGATGAGGATTTATGCTTATAGCTCGAAGAAAATAGCTACCTCATATCCTAAATCAAGGGAGCTTTAGCAAGAGCAAAAACATGACCTAATTCTAAGTGACAGGTGAACATAAGGGATTACCTCTATAAGATACCATAAAGTGTCCGACTGTTGCGCTTACAACTACCTGGAATGGTTGCCAGCTAACTCCTCCTATGATTTTTAAACCAAATGGTCCAGTCATATAAAATTGCAAGATAGTTATGTTGTTATTTATTTAGAAAGAGACTAGAATCCTTAAACTCACTCCCTAAGAGACTAGAGAATGAGTGATATGAATAATGGCTTAATCTAATGCAAAATCTTTTCAAATTTTATTTCATTTTTAACACTTTATTTAGACAAAGGCTTTAGAATTTTTATTGTCTAAATGCATGATGAAATGAGTCATTGGCTAAATCAAAAGAGAAGAGGGTGAAGCTCCATTGGTATGGGTTGCTCTCATAGGTCAAGTGGTCCCTATGCATTTAAGGACGGAGGCCCTCATTTTGTATGAGTTTTTTAAGATGCATGCATGATGTGAAACATACAACATTCAACTAAGGGGTTGATAAATATTTTAATTATTTTATTTATAGCCTAAGCTTTATGGTGAGGTTATGAATTATTTTTATATTTAGTTATGAGTAATTAATTAGGGTAGAAAAATTAATTTTTTCCCTAAGAGTCTAATTGCAATTAGGCCACACACTAAGGCATCGAACATTTAAGAAACTAAGAAAAGCATGCCATTTCTAATGCACAATTTTAAATATAACATCAATCAATTTTATAAAACTAGCTCAAAAGAATAAGTGGCTGGTGCGATCGGGTGCCGTCATACAACCCAAAAAGGAAAGATGGGAAGCTCTACCCTTATACAACCCAGAATTGCAAATAAGAATTACAATTTATAAATTCTATGGGGGTTCTTCTTTATTCATTCTTCATGCTTTCATTTTTCATTTTCATATCTCCATTTAATTTGATTTGCTCCACCTCAAAGGAATTACATTGCCCCCCAGGGCAAAGCCTTCTAGCCAATGCTCATTCTTATCCCCCCATAACACTAATCATAATTCTTAATGCAAAATTATATTGAAAATAGGAAAAGTAAATCTAACTACACCTATAAAACAAGTGTTAGCTAAACACACATACATTCTCAAGCAATTATATTTATAATTTGGGCTTAACACCATGCACATGGGTAACCAAGCCCACCTATCTTCGCTTGGATCATGCTTAGGGGTTTAAGCTACCTGCAAAAGAGAGCATTTGTATTTATTTTAAGCACCCCTTAAGCACAATCCTCTGCAGATATGATTAGGCTAGTATTGGCCTAACATCCAGTCTACGAAACATACACCCTAACATCTAGTTTAAAATAATACATAATAAAGTAAAACGTACATCACACCATGCACCGCCCTAACATAAAACTAGAAGTGGTAACTTAGTTCTAATGTGTGTGTTAAGGCTTGTGTGGTATGTCTTAACTAAGCATTAGTATTATAATTTTCTAAGTGTAGAAGATTTTTGTTTAATGTGAAGGGTTGATTTCACTTGAAGTTATTTAATTGATTTGAGAATTTTAATTTATGTTTTCTTTTATTTCATATGATTATACTTAGCAACTAAGTATTATAAAAAGAAGGAAGAGGATTGCCCCCTTTAATCCCTACCTTAAGTCACTTTCTAAAGCATATTAATTTGGTTTAGTTCTCTTTAGTGAATAACTTATTAAATGATTTAATTAATCTTAAGTTTAGGTTCACTTTAAATAATTCTATTTAACATGTAAGGCATCTTAAGATTAATCCAATTGAATTACAGACACATGACACATATCAAATCATTCCTTTCCATTACATATACCATGTATATGATTTAATTCTAAGTGTATCTATATATTAGCACACTAAAATCATGAATGTACGTATGTGTGTGTAGAATTTATATTCTTTTATGTGATTGAATTCTTTAATCATATTAGTTTAAAACTCTATCTAAATTATTATACAAAAATACATATGGATGAGGTTAAATAGGTATGTGTAATTATTAACTAAGAAAGTGAGGTAATCAAATGACCTCGTTGTGGCTAAATAATTCCTTGTATTCCCAGGATGTCAAAGCTATATACCTATTTACATTCAAACATATGTAAATTTGAATGTTTGGATATAAGAAAGTAAGCTCCAAATTACATGATTAATCAATCCAATGACTAAGCAATTATGAATGCATATACTTTTAAATAGCACATGGGATTATCATTTTCTAACTAAATACACACATACATGTATAAAAGATATAAACATGTACATTTCTTTATTAACCAGGGAAGTGAGGTAATCAAATGATCTCCTTGGGGCTACTTAAAGCCCCATATTCCTGGGATGTCCAAACTATATACCCATTTTTCTTGAATACATGCACATGTATTTATAATTAAGAAGATGAAAATCATGCAAAGATTGTATTTTCTTTACTCAAATTATATATTTATATAAATTATAGCTCTATCCAAATTCTAATATCCAAATACATAAGAATGAAATTAAATGAGTACATGCCTTTGTTAACCCGGAATGTGAGGTAATCAAATGACCTCCTTGGGGCTGGCTAAAGCCTCGTATTCCAGGGATGTCTAGACTATATACCCATTACCATTCAAACTTATGCAAATCAACATATGAATAAAAGAAAGAAGACTTCATTTCATGCACCTTAGTTATAAGCATATGCACTTCTTATATGTCTATGATTATCATCACTACACATGTTATCATTCATATATAAACTTTTAGAAAATATATTTGGATTTAATAGTGATAATAGCCACACATATATTAAATTAAATAAAATGATATATAATAAAGGAAATTTATTTTATTTGATTACTTTTGAAAGATATGGATGCATGAAACCAAATGACATACAATATTTAACATGATTGGAGAGGAATAATCAACTACAAATATGTGATTTATTCAATCAAATTAATTCCTAAGGACAATAATATCAAATAGGATCATTTAAGGTAAACCAACGCTTTCTTAGTCATTTTTAATTTCATCTTTTGATTTGATTTAAGGATGTGAGAGAAGGTTTGCTGATCTTAACCCATCTCCATGCTTGTTAATTAAATTGATTTAATGAAATATGATTAAGTTGATTTTATGAGTTAATTAGGTTGTAATATGTATTAAACTCATTAATTAACCCTTCCCTATGTTACCTTAACATAATTACTCAAATGAATATGGGCCAATATGATATGCACATACATTGGAAATTAAATCTGCAATGTTCCTAAGAAATGAAAGGGCCTAATGCAATTAGTTCATAATTAATGATTAATTAAATTATGGAACTTAATTAAGTACTATTATAATTTTCCCACACATGTGGGTTAACTATAATTTCCTTAGGTTGTTGAAGCTAAGGGTCTACCCAAGATTTAATTAACCAAGTTTTGATATGATTATGATTTAAATTTAATTAATTAAGCCATTTGATTAATTAATTAAACCATTTGATTAATTAATTGAAAAAGAGAAATGAACTTAGGGAAATATATTATGGAGGAGGCCTCAATCCCATTCCATTAGTCCATTCCCTATTAGATGATGATTAACCACTTAATTAACTAGTATTTTACTATTCATATGATTAATTAAAGATTAATTAACTTAGGATGGTAATTAAAGCTTAATTGTCAATTTCCTTAATTAATTAAGTAACAAATCCCAAGAAAATTATGGGAGGTAGAAGTCATCCCATTGAATTAACCCATAAAGTTTGGGATTAATTAATTAAGTAATTAAAGAATAATTAAGCTAATTAATTTATTAATTAAATCTTAATAGCTCTAATTATTATTTAAAATAATTAAGAGTATTTTTAATGAATTCACCTCTAAAATACCTTTAAAATGAGAATTTACTTGTATTTTTTTTTATTTTTCTACAATTTTTAGGAAGTTTCATCCACTAAAATACATTAATTAAGCCTAATTATCCCTTAATCACATCGATGCCATGTGGCGCACTAACGCAGTGTGCTTCTCACATGGCACTGCAGGATTGGCTATTTAAATTATCACCATCATTGTTGAGTCAGCTGGTGGCGCACTTTCTCGTGCACCATCCGATCCAAGATCAGACGACCATGATTAATCCCATGGTGCTAAAGGATTAAAATGGATAATTTTATTAGATTTAATCATGACCATTTGCTTTAATCATGAGGAATGAACGGTGTGTGATCCTTCGTCTATCGATCAATGAAAGATGGACACCGTTCACCTTTCTTCAATCAATTCGAGCTCACCTAAGCTAGAATCGATCTTAAATCAATCCCACACCTTCGCAAGAAGGATTCAAAGGGATCCAACGGCCAAGATTATGCAAGATGCAAGTTTTCTTCAAAAAGCTCCAACAAATTTTTACTCTAAGCTTAGTTTAAATGGCATACCTCACCAGAGCTCAAGACCGGTGCCAAATCTGATTAAGGAAGCTTTGTCTAGAAGAGATGAGGCCATGCTGATTAGCATAAGTTCCAATTTGAAGTGGATAGCTCAGAAGGCCAATACATGAGATGTAGGTGGTCGACGCTGATCGAAGTCCACCCTCTGACCGTTAGGAAGCTAGGGAAACAATTCATTCTTGCTCGACTACCTCCAAGGATGGTGTGTGCGAAGTAAATTACACTTTGGTAGAGTCTTTAGCAAATAGGAATCAATGGGAGGCTCCCCTATTTTGGTTTAAAGAATTTTGAGAATGGGGAACCTTGGGAATCTTGGGAGCTCTTTAAGAAGCTCTTGGCAGCTTGTCTTAGGGCTCTCTTGCTTTAGGCAATGAATCTCTATGGGATTTAGTGGAAATGAGGGCGTGTATACCCATATATGTTTAGCTAACACTAATTTTGCAAGTGTATTTAGATTTACCTTTCCTATTTTCAATGTAATTTTGCATTAGGAATTAGGAGTAAATGCTATGGGAGATTAGGATGAGCATTGGCTACAAGGATTTATTCTGTGGTGCCATGTGATGCCTTCAAATCTACCAAATCAAAGAAAGAAGAAGAAATAAAGATATGAAGAATGAGGAAAGAAGAACCCCCCCTCCCCCTAATAGAATTTTTAAGTTATAATTATTATTTTATAATTCTAGATTGTATAAGGGTAGAGCTCGTCTACCCATCTTTTCTTTTCTGATTATACAACAATACCTGACCACACCAGCCTCTTATTCTTTTATGTCAATTTTATAAAATTGATTGATGTTATGTTTAAATTGTGCATTAGGATTACATCTTTTTCATAATTTCTTAAATGATCGATGCTTTAATGTGTGGCCTAGATGCGATTAGGCTCTTAGGGAAAATTAATTTTTTATAGCCCCAATTAATCACTCATAACTAAATTCTAAATAATTCATAACCTCACCATAAATCTTAGGACATAAATAAAGATAATTAAATGATTTAGTAACCCCTTAGCTAAATGTTTGAATGTTTCACATCATGCATGCATATCATTTCATGTCTTGAAAAGAGGGGATTTCCATCCTTGCATAATAGGGGAATGCTTGACCTATGAGGGCATCCCTTGTGGTGGAAATCACCCCTTCTTACTGATTTAGCCAATAACTCTCTTTCATCATGCATTTAGGCATCAAAGATCCTAAAGCCTTTGTCAAAATTAAAATAAAATTTGAAAAGATTTTGCATTAGATTA
The DNA here is from genome assembly GCA_021442155.1 of Cymbidium sinense. NCBI lineage: Eukaryota > Viridiplantae > Streptophyta > Magnoliopsida > Asparagales > Orchidaceae > Cymbidium > Cymbidium sinense. The sequence goes on along the minus strand of CM038219.1, from coordinate 79,119,426 downwards.
AGTCATTATTCATACTACTGATGTTCTAGTCTCTTAGGGAGTGGGTTTAGTACTTTAGCCTCTTTTTAATTAAATAATTATCCTAGCTATCTTGCAATTCATAAGATCGGACTACATGGTTTTAAAAAAATAGGAAGAGTTTGTTGGCAGCCACTGTTGGTAGTTATAAGTCCAGAAGTCGGACGATTCATCCTCTCTTGTGGAGGTGAACCATTATGTCACCTGTCACTTAAATTTAGGTCGTGTTCTGGTTCTTACTAAAGCTCCTTAGATTTAGGATTCAAGATTGTTGTTTTCTCCAGGCTACAAGCATAAATCTTCACCTCTTAGGCATTTCTACAACTTTATGTTGATGGATTATAAGCCCTAGCAATCTAATAAAAATTAACTCAAATGAATGAATCTCTTCACTTTCAAATATATAAAGCCCAATTATAGGATAGATTGGAATGCTCACTAGGCCTCATAGTATTATGAGCATTCCCTACCTATTCCCTTTAGCTTCTAAAATAAGTATTCTCCTTGAACCTTCCTAGTTGATTTTCTAAATATAACCAATCCTTTGATAGTCTAACCTTGAAATCTTTAAGTTAAAACTTCAAATTCTATCAAATACATATCTTAGATCACATATATGCTCACTTTACTTCTTGCACTTGGCAACCAAATCATCGACATAGCATTCCACATACCTATGTATGAGGTCATCGAAAATATGGGTCATTGTCCTTTGATATATATCACCTACATTTTTTAAGCCAAATGGAATTACTTTATAGCACTGTATGATGATCAGTGTGCATAAGGACATATGTTTTTAATCTTCTAGAGCCATTTTAATTTAGTTATAACTCGATGAACCATCCATGAATGAGAACATATCATAGTTAGATGTGTTGTCAATCATAAGTTCTTCATTAGGCAGTGGGAAGTCATCTTTTCGACATGTTTTATTTATGTCCCTGAAATCAATGCATACACGAATTTATCCAATCTATTTTCTTACTAGGAAAATTTTGACAATCCAGTCAGCATATTTTTCTTCCCAAATGAATCCTGGTTCGATGCATTTTTTAGTTTTAGTGATCACTTGTTCTTTTATTTTTAATTGCATTCATCTTAGTGCTTGCTTTATAAGTTATACATCAAAGTAAATGGCAAGTTTTTGTACGACCACATTTAGTGATAAGCCTGGAATTTCACTATAATTCCATGTGGATTAATCTTTCTATTCACAGAATAGTGCTTTTAATTCTTCCAATCTTTCTAATATAAGTTTAGCACTAATTAAGGTCATCTGAAGCTCTTCTTCAATAACCAGGTTAATTTTTTGGAGTTCATCAATGGTGGCTTAATTGCCTTTCATAAATTCTTTTGGGGCCTCTTTGAAGTCAATGATTAATTTAATTCTTCTTCAAGTATATTCTCATTTGAAATATTATTTTCTTCTTTCATAGTTTCCATAAGGGTTTTTTCTTTATTCGTTATGGCATAACTTGAACTCATTGGAGGAGATATTGAGGCAATATATCCAAATCCCCATATGGTGAACTTCTCATATCTTATAGGAGGGTATTATCCCTTGCCAGAGCCTCTTAAACAAATGAGCTTAAATGCTGATTGTATAGGTTGAATGTAATTTTTTATCAGTTTCTCTAGAGCTTGTGAGAGGTATTAAAAATCATTATTGAAATATATTCTGCCTCAAAATCTTTTTTTTTCCAATAACATTTGAATGGGATTTGGGGTTCGCTCTTCTACCTTAAGAAGAGATCTGATGTTCATTATAGCCTCTCCTAAGAGGAACATAAAACTTTTTAGTTATTTTATTTCCTCACTTCTTATGGTTGTTAAGAATTCTATGCCTTTAGAATTATGGTTATTTTCATAGCCTTATTAGAGACTTGGGATTTGGGTACCTTTATTAGAGAAATATGAGTTTCCTCTAATTACTTTATTTCTTTACTTGTACTAGCTTCTTTGGTCCTTTGGATAGCTAAGGCTTTCTTGGATTGATAAAGTACTAATTCATCTTCATCATCCTCAGAATCACTACCAAGGTGAAGAATTACTTTGGGTTACTTTGATTCATTGGTTTCATTAGTACTTTTATTCTTTGAACTACCACCTTTCATTATTAGCTTGATAGGTGGAGCCACTTGCTTTTTGGGTATTGACTTCCCCTACCTTCTTAGGCATTAAGTACTTGGCATCATCATAGATCTTGATATCATGTATCAGGAATGGATTTATGTCACCATAAATTCAATGCTCTTCACCATTTTGAATATACTTCATACATTGATGAAGAGTTGAAGGCATAATGTCATATTTATGAATTCACAGCTTACCAAGAATTACTTTGTAAAAAACTTTGGCTTCAATCACATGGAATTTATCATCTGTGCATAGTATTTTTAAGTGTATGAGTAGAACAAAAGACCCAAAGGTTTGTTATACTTGTTCATTAAATCCTTATAGGAATAATGTACTTTTATCCAATTAGCGAGCATCTAAAGCTAATGCTCGTAGCATTTTTACTGTTATAAGATTGACCAAAGTTTTTGGATCAATCAATATTTTTTTATTTGAATTGCATTGGTTTTAGCTGTAACATAAAGGGATCGATTATGTTTAGTCATCCCCAATAGAAAGTTGTTCTTACTAAATATGATAGTTGGTAACTTTTGAGAGGTGAAGTCCTCTTTCATTATTTTCTTCAATGAAGAATGCTTCATATTATTCTGGGTTTTGCAAGGCATTGATTAGTATCTCCCATATATCTTTGGATAATATAGGAGCATCGTAGATACTTAACAAAGTAGGGAGCTTGTGAAGATGCGCCAGAACATTATAGTCTACTACTATTTTGGTAGAGTGTTGAGGTTTAGCTGGTGGTGGAGATACATGCTCATTAACTTTAATTTGTTTACCTTTATTACTAGCTTTTGTTGTGGTGGTAGAGGGATTCTTTTTTCACTTCTTAAGTCAACTTTGGTAACTTCTTCTATCTAGTCTTCTTTATTAGAAGAAGTATATAAATTTTATGTTTTCTTTGAGCTTTTAGAGTTTTTAGTAGTCTCAAAATTACTATCTAGTTTAGGACATAATTTCTTTGAACCTGACTTAACTTTCCATTTAATGAGCTCTTCTTCGAGAAATCATAATTCTTCCTTAGAGTCTATTGCAATTGCAATCATTATGACACGACATATTTCTATTGGACTCTTTTATTCAGGATTTTTCATGTCAAGGTTTAAATGGGCTATGTATTCTTTTAGCTTAACTAACCTTCAAGAAGGTTGCTCGTAATCCTCTAAAGAGTCAATCATTTTCTATGTTTCAGAGTTTGGCTTTTTAGATTTTTTGTTTTTCTTTGATTTATGAAGATTTGAAAAATAAGACTGATTGTTCTTCATCTATTTCTTTGTGTTTATAAAAATTACCACCTGTTAGGGAAGAATATATGTGTATATTTTGGGCTATAAAGAATTCTTCCACAAGATGACTTTTATGGTTAAAAGAATGTTAATCATCCTTTTAGTCCTTTTGAGATGAAGGCCTCCTAACCACCTTTTTCTTCTTGTGTTTGCGGGGCTTTTCCCCTATCCTCTATATTCTAAGCTCTAGTTAGCTTAGTATTTCTATCTTTTGCATTCTAGATTTGGCGTGTTGTAATAACTTTCACCTTTTTTCCTTTTTAAGGTGTATCAATATAGTGTCTCATAAGGTGAGTTCTCCATTCTGATAACTCTTTTCTATCCAATCATTGAAGATAAAATAATCTTCAATTGAATGACTTATGAGCCTATGAAATGGACAATAGTTGAGATCAACAATCTTGTCTACTTGGTCTGGTCATCATGGCTCTTGTAATTGTAGTCCAATTTCAGGGCATGTCTAAAAATCTTAGCAGTACATTCTCTTTTAAATGAGTACTACTTTGACATCTTCTTTTAAAGGGTTAATCCTTTTTTTCTTATCTTCTATTAGCCTTTCCATTAGTTGCAAGGTTGTTGCTAGTCTTAAGATTACCACACCTCCATTTCCCTTTTTTATCAACCATGAATGTGAATGTTGTATTAACATCATTTTTTTCTTCATGTCATATAATTTTAGTTGCTTGCCTTTTCCAAAGGGATTAGTATTGAGGCCTTTCTGCTTTGGCAACCTTTCAAACTTAGCTACATGACCCAATAGTTCTTGGAATGTGTTAATCATATTTATGGCTAAATATGAGGCCATTTGATCATCGATATTCCCCATAAGAAGTTCTATTGCATGTTTTTTTGTGAGCTACTGGTCACACTTCATGCTTTGATTTTTTCATCTCATAATAGATTTTGTAACACTCTTTCCTTTCCTCCTCTTTTCTAAGGTGAGATATGCTATCATTATTTTATTGGTTGCTCCTGCAAATCTCTTAATGAAGAGTGTTTCCAACTCGACAAAACTTTTTATCGATTCATTAGGTAACTCAACATACCATTCAAAAGTTGTGTTGGTTAGACTGCTAATGAATTATCATAGTAGGAAAGCATCATTCCCTCTGATGTTTTTGCATGTGACTTTGAACCGAGCTAAATGTTGTTATGAATTTTCTGTTCATGAAAATGTGTTGAATTTTAGCACAATGTATCCTTTAGGATATTATATTTAGTCATATTCGGTCGAGTATGGTTGGCCTTTTCTGACTAGTGGCTCAGATGCTTCTGAAGCAATAATTGCTTTGACTTTATGGCTGATGAGATCTTCTACTTGAGATTTGGTGATAATGTTAGCCTCTTGATAGGTATTTGGTGTAGCCTCTTCTGTGGTTTCTTGCCTTTATGTGGAAGTTGTTGGCAAGTTGGGCATAATGTTTTGCATACCCCAAATTTTAGCTATTGGATTGACTATCTCTAGAGGATTTCTCGAAGGTATTTATTGTGTTATTATTGCTATCAGATTTAGTTGACCAAACAACTCTTTCATTAGCCCACACATTTCAATAAGGTGATTGTTGAGCTGGTTGATTTCTTTGGTCTCTTTATTGGTGCTGAGAACCCAATTGTCATTATAATCTTATTATAATGTCAGTTAGTTCTTCAGTTATTTTGACCTCTACTTGAGATTCACCTTTGAGTTGTTGATGACTTGGATTCTCTTGATGTTCTCGTTCATTCTATTGTTCGGGTACCATATTTTTCTTTAGTAGATATGTTGATCATACGAACTACTTCAACTTGCATGTGATCAATATCGTCATTATTTTAGAGGTTTAGGATTGATTGCTCTTCATTGGTTGAGAAATCTTCATCTTTCCAGAAGAGTAGATTATCTTCCTTAACATCTAGTGGTTAACACTTTTTAGATTGGTGTTTCTTGTTGATGATAGAAATCTCATTCCTCATCATCTGACGGTATGTTGAGTTGTCTCATCGTTGATGATTTAGGATTCTTTTGGTACCCAAATTGATCCTTTCCAATAGTGGATCTCTGAGAATGTATCCTAGAAGTCACACCCTAGTGTTCATCAAATGAATGATGTCCTAATTTTTATAGGGGTTGTTAGGACCTTCTAACAACTGACTGCTTAGTGTCTTTGTATCTAAGGGTTCATTGTCAATGCGTGACATGTTTTTATTTATGAAATTAATGGTAATAAATGCTTTTTTGACCAGCATAATAACAAACTTGATCAACTTACCTGAGGCTCGGCACTAAATGTGAGTGTTATAGTGCTATATTACTATGTTAGAACATGAGAGGTTAGCACCTTGATGTTAACATTATAGCACCACAACATTAGGCCAAGTTTATTAATAGGCCCATTAGGCTACTCATTTTTTTATTATACATTCTCCATTCCTTAGAATTCTCTCTCTTCTCATTTTCTCAGTTTTCTCCTCTAATAGGAGAGTAATTATTTACCTCATTTTTGGATGAGGTTAATAATTCTTCCAAAGACAATCTTGGTGACTTCTAATCCTAAATTAGAAAGTCTCCTAACTAAGCACTTAGGCCATCACACTTAGTAATCAACTGCACTCTCCTTGGACCAATCTAACTTAATAGGTTTAGTTAGATTCAACGTAAATCTTCAACATAAATATACACCACTCTAAATTCAAAATTGATTAAGCCTAGATTAGGGTTTAATTAGGGAACCAAATTTAATTACTTTAATTAGGCTAATAACCATATAAACTAAATGAAATTAAAATTAAATCCAAAATAAACCCAAATTAAATGAAATTAGAAACATAAAATCTTTATATAAAATTAATTGAATCCAAATCCAAACCAAAGATCAAATATTGGTCAACCCTTTTACATAGTTTTGACTTATGTGGGTCCCATAAAGTCAAAGGTCAACCCACTAAAATTTGACCAAATAAAATCATTCCAAATGATTAGGATGATGATATGAACATATTTAAACATAAATTTGAAAGAATATAAGTCCAATGTGGCCTTAATTAGGCTAATTAGTTCATTTAACCTAAAAGGGACTAAATGTGTCTTATTGGGTTTAAACCCAAATCAAACTTAAATAAACTCAAATCAATTATTCAAAATCATTTGAATGTAATTATTGAACATAGGCTGACCCATTAATGGGTTCAAATTGACCAATTTGGTCATTTGACACAAATGAACCCAAATTTAACCCATTAAGTCCAACTTGCATCAAATAGGCTCAGAATGAAATAAAATTGGAATTTTTTTGATCCAATGCATTCCAATTTGCTTAGATTAACCGAATTGAAAATTAAACACATTTTAATTAAGTCAATCCAAACCCAATTACATCAAAATGGACTTAACATAAAGTTTCACTCCATAACTTTTTAAATCATTTAAACCCTTTGATTAAAAAGTTCATTAATGATTAAATGTACAAAATCCAAGCATTAATCCAAGGCTAATCCATCAAGTGAGATAACTTAGATCAAACTAACAACAGAAATTATTAAATGGCATAACAGTTGACCTGACTTTTCTAGTGAGTGCTCAATCTCCCCATCTTAAACTTAGGAGTCTTCTAGACACTAAGACTTCCTTAGCCATAAGACACTTCTAGCACTTATGTGAACACTTAACCTAAGCCTAGAGATTTAGAAAGGTTAATCACAGGATTAGGCTATGCCTTAGGACTTAGGGAAATTCACCAACCCTATAGCCTAAACCCATTCCTTGTTAAACCTCTCAAAACCAAATCTCGATTTCAATTCAAATACTAAATTCAAATCCAAATCTAAATCCAATTCAAATTATTAAAATCCATAACCAATTCCAAATCAAATCAAATCAATCTAAGCCTTATGATTATATCTTATGGACCTAGCCTTAGCCATTCAAATTCAATTAATTTTCTCAAATATCAATTTAGCCCTTCAATCAATCAACCAAACTTACAATCAAACTCAATCTCAAATCCAAATTAAGATCCAAATAAAATCAAATCCAAACTTGAAGCCATTCCTAAGTCATGTGAACTAACCTTCGTGAGCTTAGCCAAATCTTAACCCAAATCATTTTCAATTCAATTGATTTTTTCATGAATCAATTATTCTTTCAATTATATTGCCAAATATAAATCAAATCAACAATCAAATAATCAAAACTAAATCAAACTAAATCAAAATCCAAAACCTAAGCTATATGAATCAACCCCATGAACTTAGCCAAGTTCCTTCATTATAAGACCCAAATTCAATTGATTTTCTCATAAATCAATTATACCTTCAATCACCATTCCAAATATAAATGAAACTTCAACCCAAGTCAAACCCAACTTAGCCCATTTGACTTGAAATATTCAAATGAACCAAAACCCATTTGAACCCAATCTAATTTCAATTGAATTTATATATCAATCCCAAATCCATATATAAACTCAACAAAGTCACACTGAACCTAAAATCAAGCAAACTAAGCCCAGTTGGCTCACTTGACCCAAAGTGATCAATCTAACCTATATGAACCAAAATCTAATTCACTTCAAATCAAAGTCAATTATGCCAACCCAAACTTCAAGACATGATTGTTGATCATCCTAGGTTAATCAACTATCATAAATTGGGTAAAACCAAGTCAACCTAGCCCTTTGACCAAGTAAACCCTTCAACCCATATGAACCTAAACTAGTCAAATTACAACATAAGCCAAATCCATTGAAACCAATGATTCAAATCAACCCAAAATCACATTTGAACATGACTTGAACTTCAATTGAGCCGAACCTAACCCAATTGGCTCTCTTGACCCAAGTTGACCCAATTTGACCTAAATGGCCAAAATGGGTCAAATCAAAATCTAAACCAAATTAATTGCAACCAATGGATCAAATTCATTCCAAATTGACTATTGAACTTAACCAAAGCCTCAATTGGGCCAAATTGGCCCTCTTGACCCAAGTTGACCCAAATTGACCTAAATGGACAAAATGGGTCAAATCAAAATTCAATCCAAATTGATTGGAACCAATGGCTCAAGTTCATTCCACATTGATTGTTTAACTTGACCAAAGCCTCAAGTGAGCCCAATTGACTCATTAGACCCAAATGACCTATTGAAGCCAACTTGACCTAAAGGGTCAAACTAATTTAAAACCTAATCAAACCCAAATTGAACTCAACCAAAGCCTACAAAATATCCCAAATAGTCAACCAAACCTAAACCAAGCCAATTTGGCCAATTGGGTCAAATTGGTGAACTTGGCCCATTTGATCCAAATGAACTCAAATGAACCAAAATCAAAACTAAACCAAATTGAACCAAACCAATGATACCAATACACTCCAAATGGTCATATGAACTTGGCTAAACCCTTAGTTTGACCAAATTTGACCTATTGGTCAACTTGACCCAATTTGACCTAACTAGATCAAATTGAGCTAAATTGAACCTAACCAACTCCAAATGACATGAAATTTGGGCCAACCCACTATTGGCTTATTTCAAATCTTCCCAAATCAATCCAATGTCAAATGACCATCCTACCCTTGGGCTAAGGGTGTCATATTAGACAAATCACCCATGTAAGTAGTCATTTCCATTCCTTGACCACTTAACACTCTCCCATTGGTCCACCTAGACTCCTAGGACACTGCCCAACATGATTAAGGGTGGTTAGGTCGGCCATGACCCTTGGGGAGGTGAAATCACCTCACCTCCCCCATTTGAGCATTTGAAACCACCAAAGACAACCATAACCTTCTTTAGCAGTCACCTCCACACCCTCACCCAACCAAATTGAGGCATCTCATCAACTCAATGACCTCCACAACCCTCTAAGATGGCTAAATGACCAAGCAGAAGCCAAATCAAGCTTGTCCATTTGATCCAAGGGAAGGGGGGGTATACACCCCCTCATTCCCACTCTATCCTAGAGAGATTCATCCCATAGAGCAAGAGAGCCCTAAGACGAACTGCCAAGAACTTCCAAGAGAGTTCCCAAGCTTCCCCAAGTTCCCCATTCTTGGATTTCATCAAACTAAAATAGGGGAGCCTCGCATTGATTTCCATTTGCTCAAGACTCCACCAAAGTGCAATTATCTTTGCACACACCATCCTTGGAGGTAGACAAGCAAGAATGAATCATCTCCCTAGCTTCACGAAGGTTAGAGGGTGGACTTTGATCAACACCGACCATCTACATCTCGAGCATTGGCCTTTCGAGCTATCCACCTTAAATTGGAGCTTGTACTGATCAACAGGGCCTCATCTCTAGTAGATGAAGTTTCCTCAATCAGAATTGGCACCGATCTTGAGCTCTGGTGAGGTATCCTATTGAAACTAAGCATAGAGAAAAAATATGTTGGATCTTTTTAAAGAAAACTTGCATCTCATTAGATCTTGGCCATTGGATCCCTCCAGATCTTTCTTGTGAAGGTGTGGGATCGATTTAAGATTGATCCAAGCTCTAGTTAGCTCGAATGGATCGAAGGAATGCAGATAGTGTCCATCTTCGATCGATCAATAGACGAGGGATCACACACCGTCCATTCCGTATGATTAGAATGGACGATCATGATTAAATCTGATAGAATTATTCATTTTAATCTTTTAGAGCGGTGGGATTAATCATGGCCATCCGATCTTACATCAAAAAAGGCACGAGAAAGTGCATCCCATAGTCAGCTAACTCAGCATTGATGGTGATAATTTAAATAGTCAATCCCGTGGCACCATGTGGAAAGCATGCCACATGGCACCGACTAGATTAAGGATAATTAGGCTTAATTAGTGTGTTTTAATGGCTGAAAGTTCCTGAACTCATAACTAAATGTAGAAAAATTAAAAAATAAAAATAAATACTCATTTTAAAAGTATTTTAGAGGAAAATTCATTAAAAGTACTCTTAATTAATTTTGAATAATAAGTAGAGCTTAATTAAAGTTAAATTGAGAACTTAATTAGCTTAATTACTTTTTAATTACTTGAGTAATTAATCCTAAATATTATGGGTTAATTTAATGGTATGACTTCTACCTCCCATAATTTTCTTGGGATTTTTTGCTTAATTAATTGGGAAAATTCACTTGTTAAGCTTAAATTACCCTCCTAAGTTAATTAATCATTAATTAATCACATGAACAGTAGAATGTTAATTAATTAAGTGGTTAATCATCATCTAATAGGGAATGGATTAACGGAATGGTATTGAGGCCTCCTACCCAATCTATTTCCCTAAGTTCATTTCTCCTTTTCAATTAATTAATCAAATAGTTTAATTAATTAATGAAATGGCTTAATTAATTAAATTAAAATCATAATCATATCATAACTTGGTTAATTAAATCTTAGGAAGACCCTTAGGTGTTCAACAACCTAAGAAAATCCTAAGAAAATTATAGTTAACCCACATGTGTGGGAGAATTATAAGAGTACTTAATTAAGTTTCTTAGTTTAATTAATCATTAATTGTGATCCAATTGCATTAGGCCCTTTCATTTCTTAGGATCATTGCTGATTTAATTTCCAATGTATGTGCATATCATATTGGCTCATAATCATTTAAGTGATTATGTTAAGGTACCATAGAGTAGGGTTAATTAATGGGTTTAATGCATATTACAACCTAATTAATTCATAAAATCAACTTAATCATATTTCATTAAATCAATTTAATTAAAAATATGGGAATGGGTTAGGATCAGCAAGCCTTCTCTCACATCCTTAAATCAAATCAAAAGATGAAATTAAAAATGACATTAAGAAAGCTTTGGTTTACCTTAAATGATCTTATTTGATATGATTGTCCTTAGAAATTAATTTGATTGAATGAATTACATGTTTATCTTTGATTATTCCTCTCCAATCATGTTAAATATTGTTTATCATTTGGTGTCATGCATCCATATCTTTCAAAAGTAATCACATAAAATAAAATTTCTTTTATGTAAAGCTTGCATGTGTTGATTTAATTAACATATGTGTGGCTATTATTATTATTATTAAATCCAAATATATTTTCTAAAAGTTTTTAAATGAATGATAGCATGTGTAGTGATGATAATCATAGATATATAAGAAGTGCATATGCTTATAACTTAGGTGTATGAAATGAAGTCTTTTTTCTTTTATTCATATATTGATTTACATTAAGTTTGAATGGTAATGGGTATATAGTCTAGACATTTTAGGAATACGTGACTTTAGTTAGCCCCAAGGAGGTTATTTGATTGTCTCACTTCCCTGGTTAATAAAGGCACGTACTCATTTGATTTCATTATTATGTATTTGGATATTAGAATTTGTATAGAGCTTTAATTTATATACATAAATAATTTGAGTAAAGAAAATACAGTCTTTGCATGATTTTCATTTCTTAATTATAAACACATGTGTATGTATTCAAGAAAAATGGGTATATAGTATGGACATCCCCGGAATACGAGGCTTTAAGTAGCCCAATGAGGTCATTTGATTACCTCACTTCCCTACTTAACAAAGGAATGCACTTGTTTATGTCTTTTATACATGTATGTGTGTATTTAGTTAGAAAATGATAATTTGATGTGCTATTTAAAAATATATGAATTCATAATTGCTTAGTCATTTGATTAATTAATCATGTAATTTGGAGCAATTTAATTGGATTAATCTATGATACCTTACATGTTAAATAGAATTATTTAAAGTGAACCTAAACTTAGGAATAATTAAATCATTTAATAAGTCATTCAGTAAAGAGAGCTAAACCAAATTAACATGCTTTAGAAACCAACTTAAGGTTGGGATGCAAGGCAGAAATCCTCTTCCTTCTCTTTATAATACTTAGTTGCTAAGTATGATCATATGAAACAAAAGAAAACATAAATTAAAATTTTCAAATCAATTAAATAACTTCAAGTGAAATCAACCCTTTACATTAAATGAAAATTTTCTACACTTAGAAAATTATAATATTAATGCTTAGTTAAGATATACCACACACACCTTAACACACACATTAAAACTAAGTCACCACTTCTAGTTTTATGTTAGGGTAGTGCATGGTGTGATGCATGTTTTATTTTGTGATGTATTATTTTAAACTGGATGTTAGGGTGTATATTTCGTAGACTAGATGTTAGGCTGATACTAGCCTAATAATATTTTTTGTAGTGGATTGTGATTAAGTGGTGCTTAAAATAAATATAAATGCCCTCTTTTATAGGTTACTTAAACCCCTAAGCATGATCCAGGTTAAGACAGGTGGGCTTGGTTACCCATGTGCAGGGTGCTAAGCCCAAATTATGAATATAACTACTTAGGAATGTATACGTGTTTACCTAACACTTGTTTTGCAGGTGTAGTTAGATTTACTTTTCTTATTTTTAATATAGTTTTACATTAGGAATTAGGATTAGTGTTATGGGGATGAACATTGGCTAGAAGGCTTTGTCTTGGGAGGCCATGTGATGCCTTTGAAGTGGAGTAAATCAAATCAAATGGAGATATGAAGATGAATAAAGGAAAGCATGATGAATGAAGAAAGAATACCCCCCATAGCATTTATAAATTTTAATTATTATTATGTAATTCTAGGTTATATAAGGGTAGAACTTGGCTACCCATCTTTCCTTTTCATGTTGTATGACGACACCTGATCGCACCCACCTCTTATTCTTTTGTGCTAGTTTTATAAAATCTATTGATGTTAAGTTCAAAATTATGCATTATAAATGCCAAGCTTTTCTTAGTTTCTTAAATATTTGATTCCTTAATGTATGACCTAGTTGCAATTAGGCTCTTAGGGAAAAAATTAATTTTTATACCCCAATTAATCACTCATTACTAAGTTCTAAACAATTCATAACCTCACCATAAAGCTTAGGCTATAAAAAAAAATAATTAAAAGATTTAACAACCCCTTAGCTAAATGTTGTATGTTTCACATCATGCGTGCATCATGAATCACTCTTGCTAATGAGGGCCTCTGTCCTTATATGCATAAGGATCGCTTAACCTGTGAGAGCAACCCCTAGTGATGGAGCTTCACCCTTTTCTCTTTTAATTTACCCCATGACTCATTTCATCATGTACTTAGGCATATAAAAATCCTAAAGCCTTTGTCTAAATGAAGTGTCAAAAATGAAATAAAATTTGAAAATATTTTGCATTAGACTAAGTCATTATTCATACCGCTCATGCTCTAGTCTCTTAGGGAGTGGATTTAAGGATTTTAGTCTCTTTCTAAACAAATAACAACCCAACTATCTTGTAATTTTTTATGACTAGAACATAAGGTTTTAAAATCGTAGGAGGAGTTAGCTGGTGGCCACTCTAAGAAGTTATAAGCCCAACAATCAGATGGTTTATCCTCTCTTGTAGAGGTAAACCCTTATGTCCACCTGTCGCTTAGATTTAGGTCATGCTTTAGTTATTACTAAAGCTCCCTAGATTTAGGATCTGAAGTAGTTGTTTTCTTCGTGCAATAAGCTTAAATCCTCACCTCTTAGGCATTTCCATAATCTTGTATTGTTAGATTATAATCCCTAGCAACCTAATTAAATTTCTACTCAAAACATATAAATCTCTTCAACTTCAAAATCATAAAGCCCAACCATAGGATATATTGGAATGCTCACTAGGCTTCTTAGTATTATGAATATTCCCTATTTATTCCCTTTGGCTTCAAAAATAAGTCTTCTCCCTGAACTTTTCCAATTGATTTTCCAAATATAACCAATCATTTGATAGTCTAACCTTAAAATCTTAGGGAATTTTATTCCCTAAGATGTAATTAACTATGGAGGCTTATCTCCATAGAGAACTTTAGAACCCAATTTAATATAAACCCTTCTTTATTCATCCATGTAAAGTAAGGAAAAAATATATGGTATATTTAAAGACCCATCATGCCTTAGGAGTCCTTATTAGGTGATTAGGTCTATTAAAGGGTGATGTATCTATCTTTCTAGATAATATATCATACCTCAATGTCGTATCCAATCCCTTCAATAAGTACCCCCTACGATCTATGTGGTGTCCCCCAACATCCAAAAATAAACACCAAAATATTTCTACAACTCTGCTGGGGATGGTTCCTCTCTCCATCTCTAGTAGACATTTATTGTCTCCAAGCATTGATAGTGGACTTATATTTTATATAAGCCTGAGACTATCTTTCTTTCCATTGGCACTTAGCTTTTTTCATCCTTGAGCTAGCCAAAATCCTTTAGGTCTTAAAGCCTCGATTGGGTCCCCCCAATAGATAAAAATAAATCAATTAATGAAAGGGTTACTAAAATTAGAACCTCCTTACTACTAGCTTGGTGAGGCAAGGTTCATCCCATATTTAATAAAATTTCAATAAAATTCATACTAAATAAGTAAAGTCTTTTGCAAAATTTTCCAAAAGTACATTTTCAAAATAAAATCATGCACTTCACATAAACATAAAGTTTGCAAAATATAATATTTTCAAATCTCTTTTCAAATAATAAGAACAACCAAATCTCGTTTAACATACTTAAATTTTTTAAATGAGGATCTTTTTCAACAAATATACATCATTAAAATCCTTCCTCAAAATAAATTTTTCAAAAGCACACTTTCAACATAAAATCAAACAACCAACTCCATTTAACATACCCATATTTGTTAAATGAAAGTTCCATTTTAAAACTAAAATCAATGTATAATTGAACTCTGTTTAACACATTCATGTTTTGTTAAATGGGAGTTCCCCTCTTTCAAACTAAAATCAAAATAATCAACATATGGACTTTACTTAACATGCCCAAATTTAATAAGTGAAGGTTCCCTTTTTTAAAACTAAAGCAAAAACAAGATAAACAAAATATAATAGAATTCCATTTAACATATCCGTATTTGTTAAATGAGAATTCCACATTTAAAAATCACAATATAACCAAAATATCC
Source organism: Cymbidium sinense (assembly GCA_021442155.1). Classification (NCBI taxonomy): domain Eukaryota; kingdom Viridiplantae; phylum Streptophyta; class Magnoliopsida; order Asparagales; family Orchidaceae; genus Cymbidium; species Cymbidium sinense. Next base: position 79,104,066 of record CM038219.1, on the reverse strand, counting down.
AACACACAATTTTGAATTCCATTTACCATACCCATATTTGTTAATTCAAAATTCAATCTTCAAAACAAACCCACATATCAACAAATAAACAAACATATAAATGAGCTTCATTTAACATACCTAAATTTGTTAAACATGGAGCTCACTTCCAAACATCAAAATATAAAAACATATATTTGAACTCTATTTGACATAGCATATTTTTCAAATAAGAGTTCCCCTCTTTTTCAAAAGGGGAATCAAATCAACAAATATCAAACACACATACATATTGAACTCCATTTAATATACTTAAATTAATTAAATGAGAGTTCCCCAAATCATATCAAATCAACATATATCAACAAAACAACAAACATATCAAACACATTTGGAATTTACTTAGCATACATAAATTTGTTAAGTAAAGATCATTTTTTTCAAATCAAAATTAAATCAAAAAAATTGAACACATGACAAACAATCATCACAAACAAAGATGTTTTCACTAAATTTCTAAGCATTTAATTGAAACCTTTTAGCATACACAAATTTGCTAAATAAAAGTTTTTCAAAACAAATTTCAAAGAAAACATACAACAAATATATCTTCAAAGTATCTCCAAATACTTGAACCCCACTCAACATACTTAAATTTGTTGATTGTGAGTTCCAAAACAAAAATCTTATGGCAAAGTCTCTCCTCAAATATCAAACATCTCTCCAAAATTCAATGAACCCCACTTAGTATACCTAAATTTTTAAGTGTGGATTCAAATTCCAAGTCAAATCTAGAACTCAATGATTAAGACAAATATCAAAGCAAGGGTCTTACTCAATTATGTTTCAAAAAATGCAGATATATTAGCACAGTTAGTCCTTTGTTGACTTCAATCAGTGTATTTTGCATGTATTCCAGCAAGTTCATCTTCTCTTTCTTGCCGGGTGTGGATCTGGCCATGGATAAGGCCATACACACCACATTTACCACGCATGTCATCCATTTCAGTCATGGCTTTGAGGTTGTTTGAGTTACCTCTGAGGGGCCATCCCTTACAACCGTCAGTAGGGAGGAGGTGGCTGGGCAGACACCACTTCTTCATTTTGACATTCCGTCAGACTCAAAGTTTCCCTCACTGAATTGGAAGGCTATGGAAGTTCTCGTGATAGTATCAGTTCCATCTATTTCAGTACCAGTTACAATTTCTATACCAGTTGTAATAATGCTCGTTGGCCATTCTGTTGTTGCCCCCACCACAATCCTAGCAAGGGTTAGTACCTGCTCACTAGTTTCCCCTGATTTGAAGGGGAAAGCTATCTTGGCCTCCGAGATAGTCTCCCCTAGCTTTGAGGAAGATTCTAGTTCTTGTTATGCTCCACTCAGTAGGATGCAGGGCCATAATAAGAATAGGAAGATTAAGTGGCATTATGAGCGTGAGGCCAAGCAGGTCGATGAGGCCTTTCACGTTGCTGACGAGGGTTCCCCTCGTGAGACCTCTCCACTTTTGAGTGGAAGTAAGTTTCACACTCTCTCGACTTCAGATAGTGAGGAGGACTAGAGGAGGATTGTTGCATTGCCTCCACCACCAACATAGTCTAAGGTACCAGATAAAGAGAGAAGAAATCCCTATGCTAGTCTACGATCAGTTCTTAGCTAGGTTGGCAGAGCCCACATATACTTAAGGTCCGATACACTGTTTGACTTGATGACTCTGATCCCTAAGAGTGTTAGTGATCAGATACATAAGAGAAGGCCTCAGAGGCTAGAATGGTAGGCCAAGTAGGCAAGAAGGAGAGAAGGAGGTATGCCAGACAGTCGATAGCCTTAGCATTGATAGATTTCTCTGATCATCGGGCTATCCAAGCCGATCACATTAACAAAAGTCCTTACCAGTACTACCAACCATAGGAGAAGAATTCTGGCAGAGGGGGAATTGGCGTCTCCACCATCACATTGCTCCATTTGCCACTCACCATCACCTGTCCAAGTCCCTCCTTCCATAGTTCCTACTAAAGCACAAAAGTTTGCATCTAGAGAAAGCAAATCTCCATTGGTTATTCGACTATGGCCTAAGGATCCCACTTCACCTATTCCACCCATTGAGGTAATGTCAAGCTCTCCTATTCGACCTTCTACTTCAACAGTGGCAAAGTGGGAGTGGCAACCCAAAAGTGTCATAGTCGCTCCACCACTACAGAAGTCAACAAGGACACTAGTGTAGTCCCAATGGCAATTGATCCTTCTAGCAAGAGCATGCCATCAATAGGCAGTATTTGGTGCATAGATTCAGATGAGCACAGTCTTACAATCAGCCATCAGTGAGTGTTTGTACCAATTTTGCCAGGCAGAGTGGGAGATTGTTCACTAGATGATATCCTAGGAGACTACTTTGTCGAGAAGAAACAACTTCTTTGGAGTGATCATTTGGATCGAGAAGAGGGTAGAGCAGATTTTGACCTTGATGAGGATGACTTATTTGAGGATTCAATAAAAATCCATATGGTCGATACTCGAGGATCCCTCCACAGAAACCATCAGAGTCAGGGAGGTGTTGTGATCGAGGAAGGTGATACCTCTCACTCAACCCAGCACCTTCTTCAGTAGCTCAAATAGATGAATGAGTAGGTCAGCAAGATGGAGAGGAGGATTGAAGATTTGTTAGTGCCATTTTTAGCACTCCAGAACCAAGTTCCAATCTCACAGCCTAGTCCTATGGAGGTCAATCAACTTGAGCTCTTACATGTAATAGATCCTCCTAAGAGTGACTCTCCCATGGATCAGTGTAGTGATAGTTTACATAGAAAGGTCATAGACAATAGCTCCGTGCATGAGAAAATATCAAGAAAATGGAGGAGCAACAAGTGAGGGAAGCATTAGCGCAATCCTAGGGTAGCTCATTCATTCCAAAGGGTAGACCTTAACCAGAGGAGTTTGATGTAGTATGTTACCCCAAAAGGTTTGTGCCACCTTCCTTCAAGAGTTTTGATGGCGGGGAACTGTGGCGATTTGGCACATTTCGAGTTAGTTGCAACATCGGTCACTTCTCTTCAGATTTTTATTAGTCAATCTAGGGTTGCATTTGATTGGTACACCAAACTACACAATGATTCGGTGAAAACTTTTACTGAGTTGGAGTAATGCTTTTTTAAGAGGTTTGCGGGAGCCCAACAAAGGGTAACTATGGGTGACCTCATTATAGCAAAATAAAATTCCAATGAGTCCCTAGTTGATTACATTCTTAAGTGGCATACCCTGAGTATGAAAAGCAAATCATAGCTGTCCCCATTAAAATTCTTCTCAAGAATATTCATGGCTCAGTTGCTTTCATGCTCAAGGGATTCACAATCAAAACTATTGAGAAATTAATCAACAAGGTGGCTAGCCTACAAGAGGAGGCCAAATAGTTGCCTTTCCTAGACCAATCATTCAAGTCCAAGCCATAAAAAGTATTTGAGAAGAGGCCAAGGGCAGTGGTGTTTGTAGATAAGGGAAAGTAGCCAACCAAAGGTTAGTTTGAGAGACCACAAGCTCAGTAGCCACATTCCAAAGGCAAAGATAGCTACTATAGTGGCCACCACCACCACTTCCACAGCAGTACACTCAGCAGCGGTATTCATACCCACTGCCAGGTAGCTACTATTCACCTACTCTTATGGACAAATTAAATAAGCCCTATTCATTCAAGAGGGAGGTAGTCAAGAAAATCTTTAAAAATCTTATAAAGAAATCTGATTTCCACTTACCAGGAGAAGTTGTATGTATACCTAACTAGAATGTAGAACTTTCCACCAACCCACCAAATGAAGTCATCGAAGTCAACCTACATAGTAGCGAAGTTCTACCTCCAAGGGTAGCACCTCAAGATAAGGGTAAGCAAGTCATTGGTTCTAGTGAGCACATAGCCTATCCACAAGATGCTCCACCCATGGATATGATTGTGGAAGACCAAGTCAGATTTGATTACAACATCCTAGCTCACCTTAGAAAGTTTCTAGCTAAGCTAAGCATATATGAAACCTTTGTCTTGTCCAAAGAGATGAGGAAATCTCTTATCAAAGCTCTACTTGATAAAAAAATATGCTTAGCTCAGCTGACAGCTATTGAAGAGGAGGCATACCACTCGAAGGACATCCTAAGAGTTACATTCAGTGATGAAGACCTACTTCTAAGGACGATCGAGCATAATCATCCCCTCTACATCACAATGGATATGAGCAGATTTAGGCTATCAAGAGTGTTGGCTGATCCAGGTGCATCAATCAGCATTATGAGGCTAAGAACCCTTGCCTACTTCAGGATCGACATCTCTAAACTTTCAAAAGAAAGGATGATGTTTAGAGGATTGAATGAACAAGGCGAGAGGGCTTTAGGTTCCATAGTGTTGTCTTTGGAGATAGATGATTGTAAGACTAAAGATAAATTTCACATTATAGACTCAGATACATGCTTCAATGCTTTTCTTAGAGACCGTGGATACATGAAAACATTACGGTTCCATCCTTTCTACATCAATTTATGAAGTTTGAGAGGTGGGATTGCCTACTGTGTCAAAGGAGATCTCAAGCCCTTTATAGTTCACGAGGTCGGCATATATGAGGATGCGCCTACTACCTCCCTCAAAATCATCAAGAATATTCTTACAAACTTGGCCAAAGTTCAAAAAAAAAAAAAAGAAAGAGAAAGATAAAAAGGAAAAGAAAAAGAGAAAAAAATGAAAAAGAAAATAAAAGGGAGCAAGAAATAGGTTTGAAGGAGGAAGTGGAGCCTGACATTAGATTCCACCCATAGTTCGTTACCCCATTTGAAGATGTTGGTAGGATGACCTAACCTCCACTAGACAGAGGAAGAGGAGAGTTCAGAGGCTGCCCTAGGGGTGGAAAACCTCTTTATTAGCCACCCATAGGAGATATGTTTGATCTACCAGGAGTACACTTGCTATCCATATAAACTTAAAATCTAGTTCAGAGGATGAGTCCTATATAGTTATCATGCCAGCCAACCCTTCTCAGCAGTAGATTCCTTTGGAGGTGACATTTGAACAAGATAGTGATGAAGATCAGCCTCTAAAGGAAAGCATAAATGTATCCAAGTCTATATGTGAAATAGTTAAGCATCAGTTGGGAACCTTAGCTCTAACCCCACTTTCCTCATAAAAAGTTGAGGGTTTGGTAGTTAAGGAGGCCCACAGGTCATCCATAGATGTGAAGACTTAGAGGTTCTTTCTGGGAGCATCATCCTCAAGTTAATAAATTGATGTAGAACTTGAGGATGATTCATATAAAGATTTAATAAAATTATCTTTTGATAGGTACTCATCATGTGTTCTAAATTTAATAAAGAAAGCATTGATTCCATATGCTTGGTCTAAACACAGGTCAGATTACTTCAAGAGGTTATGGGACAATAAATGCAGACATTCTCAATCAAGATCGGGATTTGATGGTACGGGGTTCAAGATGAATTACGCTAGTCATCTCTTTTTTAACTCTGGATAGGTTTGAAATATCACCTTATGAGAAGTCAAATCTCGGAAGCTTAGAAATCAAGCAATCCCATGTCGACATACATCAACTCTTTGTTGAATGAAACAAAAACCAATGACTTACTTAGGCTATTGACTGAGTTTAAGGACTACTTCACATGGAGTAATGAAGAGATGCTTGGTTTATCTCCTAACGTAATAGTCCACAAACTAGCAATAGAGCCTAGTACTAACCCTATCAAGCAAGCTCCTAGATGCATGCAATTAGACATTGAATAGCAAGTCATTTCTAAAGTCAAGAAACTTGTCGATGTTGGTTTCATTCAGGAAGAAAAATACCCTACCTGGTTGGCTAGTGTTGTCACAATTAAGAAGAAGAATGGCCAAATTTGCATATGCGTTAATTTTATGGACTTAAATAAGGCATGTCTAAAAGGCAAATATCCATTATCAATACTAGAACTGATGGTGGACATTGCCTCATCTCATGCAGTATTCTCCTTCATGGATGGCTCATATGGATATAACCAAATAAAGATGGTTCTTGAAGACGAGAAGAATACTACCTTTCAAACCCCGATCTGAATTTATTTCTATAAGGTTATGCCTTTCGACTTTAAAAATGTCTGTGCTACACACCAATGGGCCATGAATCAAAACTTCGATGAACTCATTCATCATCAAGTCGAGTGTTATGTCGATTATCTCATAATCAAAAGTAAAGAAAAGGAAGACCACTTCTTTGACTTGAGAATAGTTTTCGAGCATTTAAAACAATTTAACATCAAAATGAACCCCTTTAAGTGTGCATTCAGAGTAGCTTCAGAGAAATTCCTTGGGTTTTTTTGTATGACATCACAGAATTGAAATTGATCCAAAGAAGATCAAGGTGAAATTAGAAATGTCACCCCCTAAAAGTTTGACTCAACCCAGATCATTCCAAGGGCGGTTGGCGTATCAAAGATGCTTTATATCTAACCTATTGGGAAGATGCCAACCATTCTTAGCACTTATCAAAAAGAATGCCAAGTTCAAGTGGGATGATAAGTGCCAACATACCTTTGAATACATCAAGCACTACCTGATGATGCCACCAGTTATAGCATTCCCTATCTCGGGCAAGCTGCTCATCCTCTACACTACTACATTAGATGACTCCCTTGGTACTTTGTTGGCTCAAGCCAATGACAAAGGGAAGGAGAACGCTCTATATTACCTCAACCGTCATCTATTCCCTGCTGAAGAAAATTATCCAACCATTAAGAAACATTGCCTAGCTTTGATCTTCCAATCCCAAAAGCTAAGGCATTACATGCTTTCTCATAAGGTGAACTTGATTTCTAAGATCAATCCACTATAATATCTTATGACATAGATGATACTATAAGGATGGTTGGCATGTTGGTCCATGATTTTGTCACAATTTGACATTACTTTTGTACCCTTCCATGCGGTGAAAGGATAAGCACTAACAACTTATTAGCAACACACCCACTTCCTGCTGATTCTTCCCTTAGTGATGACCTCCCCAATGAACAAATCATGAACTTAGGGTATACTAGCATTCTCCATTTAGAAATGTACTTTGATGGTGTGGCTTCCTATTAAAGAGGAGAAAAACCATAATCTGCTCTTCCAGGAAAGGCAGGGGTAGGGGTAATTCTCAAACCTTTGGACCACGATGTGATGAGATTCTCATATCAATGTCCAATCCAAGCACTAACAACGAAGCTAAATATGAGGCTTTGATTGTCAATCTGGTGTTAGTCATTACTCTAAGAATTCAGAACATCAACATCTTTAAGGATTCTCAATTAGCATCAATCAAATAGCTTGGTCTTACAAGGTTCTAAAGCCTAAGCTTCATCACTACCATAAGTACACTATAGAGTTGTTGGCCCAAATCCAAAACATTATCATTTAAAAGATTCCTTGAGGAGAAAACATCATAGCAGATGCCTTAGCCAAGCTCACCAAGGAGTTAGCATGTTCGAAAGATGAGTCCATATCAATAAGGGTTCAAAATAGACAAGTCTTATCCTTTATTGAAACTAAACTCATCGAAAAGTACTCTCTTGAAGGGGAGATTGTTGTTCCCAAAAAAGATGATGAGTTAGATTGGAGGCAACCATTCATAGGTTGCTTAACTAAAAACAAACTATCTCAAGAAAGGTCACTATCACATCAGGTGAAGTAGAGAGTACTTTCCTATGCTCTCATGGATGGCACCTTGTACTGGTGGTCCTTCGATCATATATGGTTACGTTGTTTGGACAAACATGAAGTCCATAAGATTATGATCGAGGTACACTCAGGTTTATGCATAGCTCAACAATCTAGTCCAATGTTGAAAGTCAAGATCAAGAGACTATGATACTACTAGCCATTGAAGATAATAGATTGCATGGACATAGCTAGACGATGCCACCAATGTCAGGTACACGGTGTGGTCCTACACCAACTACCCATTATTCTACATCTTACATTGGCCTCATGGACATTCGAGTGTTGGGGTACTAACATAGTGGGTCTGATTGATCTTTTTTCTTCCAAAGGTAATCAGTACATCCTAACTGCCACCGACTACTTTTCTAAGTGGGCAGAGGCAATCTTGCTCAGAGAGGTCACAACTCAACATGTGCTATTGTTTTTCAGGAAACATATAGTATATAGGTTTGGGGTGCCTTAATGAATTATATTCGATAATGGTATTACAATCAAGAGCATCAAGATCAATAGTTTCACCCAAAGACACAACATAGATTGGAAGTATTCTACCATCTACTACCCGAGGGAAAATGGCTTGGTAGAAACCTTCAACAAAACTCTCATCTAAATATTAAAGAAGATGCTCGATGATAACAAGTAATAGTGGCATGAGTAGTTGGTTGAAGCTTTGTGGGCTTATCTCACAACATACAGAACTCAACTCAATCTACCCTTTTCTCCTTATTTAAAGAAATATTATAATTAAATCCACATTTAAAAATATTTATCATTGATGAAAATTTCCTTTTAGATTCAATCTCTTCCATGTTGAAAACATCTTTGTTTGTGGATCCACCATGATGTGTTTAGGGTAGGTGTAAGAGAACCTAAGAGGCATCTTATCCTTCACAAACATAACATAAACACAATTATCACACAAACACATATCTTTTATCTCGGGCTACTTTTACGTGGGATAATTCTCTTAGTGGCACTCACTCAATAGCTGCTCTAGGTCAGGCTATTGTGCTACCCTACTAGTATGTCACCCAAGTGGTCTTCTTATTTTGGAGGATATAAACTTGCTACGCTTTCCTTCCTTACTTAGCCACTACACACAGATGAGAACCCTATTAGTTTGGTAGATCTTACTGCACGTTTGGTAAGCTGCCTCATGATGACTTCATTTAAGATGATGTAAGTCTTCTATGCCTTCTTCTTGAACTAGCCATCATGCACTAACTGGGTTGAGTATATTTGAGGCTTACAATAAGTCTCCCAGTGACTCCTTTCCTTTTGACTACTTCAAGTCTGTGTCAAGTCCTTTTTTGTAACTCCCAATTTACTAGTTTCCCTTAGGTCGGGTCGACTTGTTGTGCCAATAATGGGTCACACCAGTGATTGTTCCTTGCTTTGGAAGATGTAAGTTTGCTTTGCTTTCTTCCTAGCATAGCCGTTGCACACCGACGGGGAGCCTTAAGTCGCATAGCACCTACTGAGCTAACGACATACTATCCTGGTGATTAGATCCATTTTAGGAAGGTATAAGTCTACACACCTTCTTCTTAGACTAATGGGCACCTTAGTTTGGTTGGTGTTTGCTATGCAGACAATGGCCCACCTGGTGGATACACCACTCATGGTTGATATAAGTCTGCTATGTTTTCTCCATGAGTTGGCCACCGTACACCTACAGGATTTCTTCTTTACATGGTTTAGGATAACGCCCCTAGTGGCACCTTTCTTATGGGCACTCTATTTGGATCACATCCTTTGACACCTCATTTTGACACTGCCCGGATTACTCTTGGATTAGACAGTCCCCCTTTTTTAGTAACCACCCATGTGGTTCAAAATTTTATTCTATGGATGCATAGATTCTCCCTTGGTCTAGTAAATCTGAGATAGGTCAAGGCTGACATAGCCCCTTCTCAGTGTGATCCCTCGCACACCAACAGGGTCCACATAAACATAAAACAAACAAAATATATATTCGCTTGTGGATTAGGAGAAATTCCCAAGTGGCACCTTTCCCAGGCAAACATCTTATCTTTAGGACATTGTTAGCAAAACTCTCTATAGGAATCGCTTGACTACTCTTAGGTTAAGATAAGTTACCAGCAACAATCTCTCAGTAGTCACCCTTAGATTAAATTTGACTTGTTAAGCCATCAACAGGTCACCCCGGCAGTCATCCTTGCTTTGGAAGATGTAAGTCTACTACACATTCTTTCCAGCATGATCATTGCACACCGAAGGGCACCCCTAGCATAGTCGTTGCACATCGAAAGGAACCCCTTAGGTTGGATAGTCCAACCCTTCAATCGGTATGCTACCCTTTTAGATCGATAAATCTAAGACAAGCCCAGGCTGACATTGCCCCTTCTCAATGGGTCCATCACACACCGATAGGGTCCATCAAATTTAAATGAAATTAATCTTAACTACTTTTAAGCTAACATAAGTCCCCAAAAGTATTCACTCAGTAGTCGCCTTAGGTCAAGTTTGATTTATTGTGCCATCAACTGGTAACCGCAGTGGTTATTCCCTGCTGTGGAAGTTGTAATCTGCTACGCTTTCTCCTTAGCACAGCCATTGCACACTGAAAGGCATCCCTAAGGTTAGATAATCCTGCATTGTGGCTGGTAGACTACCCCTTTGGAGTTATAAATCTAAGATAGGTCAAGTCCGACATAGCCCCTTCTTAGTGGGTCCATCGCACAACGATAGGGTCCATAACATAGCATACCAAAGTAAATCAAATCAAATCAAACAAAACCAAATCAAATCAAATTAAAATGAAATTAATTTTGATTGGTCTTGAGTTGAGGTAAGATCCCCAATAGCACTCTCTCAATAGTCTCCCTAGGTTGGCTTCGATCTATTGCTCATCCAATAGATCATCCTAATGGTTGTTCCCTACTTTGGAATATGTAATTTTTCTATGCTTTCTCCTTAGCATAGCCATTGCACACCAAAAGGAAACCCTTAGGTTGGATAGCCCTACCCTATGGCAGGTGGACTACCCCTTTGTACTTGTAAATCTAAGACAGGCCAAGGCCCCCGTGGGTCCTTCTTAGTGGGTCCATCGCACACTGACATGGTCCATAACAAATCCAATTCAAAACCAACCTCACCATTTAAGTCAAATCAAATATATCAAGCAAATTAAACTTCTCCCTAGCGAGTCACAAATCAAATTAGCCTACCTAGTGGAGCCTAAACCAAAATCTAAATCAAACAAATTTAACATAGTGTACATCCCTAGTGGATATGCCCTCAATTCAAAACCATCCTCCCCAATGGAGCCATTACAAATTAAACCAACTTCCCCAGTAGAGTCTAAATCAAAGAAAATCCAACCAAACTATTATCCCCAATGGATACACCCCCAAACAAATCATATTTGAAATCAAATTCTTATCCCCAGTGGATAGCCCAAACCTGCTTCCCTAGTGTAAGGTTCACATACTCGATCTCTAGTAGAATCAAGCCCATATCCCTAGAGGATATGCCTCCACATCAATTAAAATAAAAAAAATTTAAAATTACTTTGATCTTGATCCCCAAAGGATTATAGATTCTTATCCCCAGTTGATCTTCTTTCCACAAATCATATTTATAATCAAACTTAAATCCTTATCCCCAGCAGATTTCCTTCTCTTATGCTCTTAGCATAAGTTAAGTTGCATTGCACTAAGATCAGGATTCTATCTACCTTTTGAGTTTAGGTGTAGATCATTTCTATTAGTACTTGCAATCTTTTGGGCATTGTTGATCATCTCGATCAATGCCAATATATGCGGTGTGCCATGTTAGTTACACCACACCTTTTGGGGGTCCTTTTGTTGACCTCTTTGGAGTGAGTTCTCAATCTCCCCATCTTGGACTTAGGAGTCTTCTAGACACTAAGACTTCCTTAGTCATAAGACACTTCTAGCACTTAGGTGAACCCTTAGCCTATGCCTAAAGATTTAGAAAGGTTAATCACAGGATTAGGCTATGCCTTAAGACTTAGGGAAAATTCACCTCCCCTATAGCCTAAACCTAATCCCTATTCACCCTCTCAAAACTGAACCTCAAATTTAATTCAAATACCAAATTAAAATCTAAATCTAAATCCAAATCAAATGATTGAAATTCATAACCAATCACAAATTAAATCAAATCAATCTAAGCCCTATGATTTTATCTTATTGACCTAGCCTTAGCCAAATTCAATTCAATTCAAATTCAATTGATTTTCTTAAATATCAATTCAGGCCATCAATCAATCAACCAAACTTATAATCGAACTCAATCCCAAATCCAAATCAAGATCCAAATTAAATCAAATCCAAACTTGAAACCCTTCCTAAATCATGTTAACTAGCCTTCATAAGCTTAGCAAAATCTTAACCCAAATCATTTCGAATTCAATTGATTTTCTCATGAATCAATTATTCTTTCAATTATCTTTCGAAATATAAGTCAAATCTATAATTAAATAATCAAAACTAAATCAAACTAAAATAAAATCCAAACCTAAGCTATATGAACCAACCCTATGAACTTAGCTAAGTTCCTTCATTCCAAGAGCAAAATTCAATTGATTTTCTCATAAATCAATTAGACCTTCAATCACCATTCCAAATATAAATGAAACTTACAATCATCAAGCCAAATCAAAATCAACACAAGTCAAACCCAACTTAGCCCATTTGACTTAAAATATTCAAATGAACCAAAACTCATTTAAACCCAAACCAATTGCAATTGAATTTATATATCAATCCAAAATTCATATATAAACTGAACTAAATCACACTCAACCCAAAATCAAGCAATTTAAGCCCAATTGGCTCACTTGACCCAAAGTGACCAATTTGACTTATATAACCAAAATCCAATTCACTCTAAATCAAAGTGAATTAAGTCAACCCAAACTTCATGACATGATTGTTGATCATCCTAGGTTAATCAATTATCATAAATTGGGTCAAACCAAGTCAACGTACCCCTTTGACCAAGTAAACCCTTCAACCCATATGAACCCAAACTAACCAAATTGCAACCTAAGCCAAATCTATTAAAGCCAATGATTCAAATCAACCCAAAATCAACATTTGAACATGACTTGACCTTTAATTGAGCTAAACCTAACCTAATTGGCCCTATTGACCCAAGTTGACCTAATTTCACCTAAATGGCCATAATGGGTCAAATCAAAATCTAACTAATTGATTGCAACCAACGGCTTAAGTTCAATCCAAATTGGATATTGAACTTGACCAAATCTAGAATTGAGCCCAATTGGACCGCTTGACCCAAGTTGACCCAAATTGACTTAAATGGCCTAAATGGGTCAAATCAAAATTCAATATAAATTGATTGCAACCAATGGCTCAATTTCATTCCAAATTGATTGTTGAACTTGACCAAAGCCTCAATTTAGCCTACTTTAATCACTATACCCAAATGACTTATTGAACCCAACTTCACCTAAAAGGTCAAACCAATTTAAAATACAATCAAACCCATTGAACTCATCCAAAGCTTAAAAAATATCCCAAATAGTTAACCAAACCCAAACAAGGCTAATTTGGCTAATTGGGTCAAATTGGTCAACTTGACCCCTTTGACACAAATCAACTAAAACTGAAACTCAACCAAATTGAACCAAACCAATGACACCAGTACACTCCAAATGATTATATGAACTTGGCCCAACCCTTGGTTTGACCTAATTTGACCAATTGGTCAATGTTACCTAACCTAACCCAATTTAACATAAATAGATCAAATTGAGCCAAATTGAACCTAACCAACTCCAAATGACATGAAATTTTTGCCAACCCACTTTTGGCTCATTTTAAATCTGCCTAAATCAAATCTAATTCCAAATGACAATCCTACCTTTGGGCTAAGGGTGTCATATGAGACAAATCATCCATGTAAGTAGTCATTTCCATTACTTGACCACTTGATACTCTCCCATTGGTCAACCTAAACTCCTAGGACACTGCCCAACCTAACCCAAGGGTGGTTGGGATGGCCATGACCCATGGAGAGATAAAATTACCTCACCTCTCCCATTGGAGCATTTGAAACCACTAAGGACAACCACTACCTTCCATGGCAGCCACCTCCACACCCTCACCCAACCAAATCGAGCCATCTCATCCACTCAAGGACCTCATCAACTCTCTGAGATGGCCAAATGATCAAGAAGAATACAAATCAATCTCACCCTGCACGTAGGTAACCAAGCCCATCTGTCCTAACATGGATTATGCTTAAGGGTTTAAGCAACCTAGAAAGAGAGCATTTATATTTATTTTAAGCATCCCTTAAGCATAATTCCCTACAAAAAATATGATTAGGCTAAGAATGACCTAACATCTAGTCTACGAAGCATACATCCTAACATCCAGTCTAAAATAACACATCACAAAATAAAACATACATCATACATACGACGTCCTAACTTATGACTAAAAGTGGTGACTTAGTTCTAAGGTGTGTGTTAAGGCTTGTGTGGTGTGTTTCAGCTAAGTATTAGTATTGTATTTTTTAAGTGTAGAAAGATTCAATTTAACACAACATGTTAGTTTCACTTGAAGTTGTTTAATTGATTTAAGAATCTTTATTTATGTTTTCTTTTGTTTCATTTAATTATGCTTAGCTAAGTGTTATAAAGATAATAAGAGAGGATTGTCCCCTTTCATCCCTACCTTAAGCCACTTTCTAAAGCATGTTAATTTGATTTGGTTCTTTTTGGTGAATGCTTATTATACATTTTAAATAATCCTAAATTTAGGTTCACTTTAAATAATTATATATGATTTGGTGAATTCTTATTATACATTTTAAAGCATTAGTCTAAAGCCTCGTGTTCATGGGATGTCTGGACTATATACTTATTCAACGTTGAAGTACATGTAAAACTACATATGAATTAAGGAAAAGAAAGCTTTACTTCACATGTCTAAGCTATAAGCACATGAAAACATATATATGTTCAAAACTACTATCACTCTAATAAGTGTAGTTGATTTATAAAATTTGGAAGGTAATTTGAATTATTAGTGATAATAGACACACATATTATAAATTAATTCAATACATGCAAGCTTGCATAAAAGAAAACCATTTTATTTAATTAACTTTGAAAAGATGAATGCATGATTTCAAATGAAATACAATATTTAACATGATTGGAAAAGAATAAAGGAACATAAACACATGATTTTATTCAATCAAATTAATTCCTAAAGATAATCATATCAAATAAAACCATTTAAAATAAACCAAAGTTTCTTTAATGCCAATTTTAATTTCATGTTTTGATTTGATTTGAGAATGTGAGAAAAGGTTTGCTGATCTTAACCCATTCTCATGTTTGTTAATTAACTTGGTTTAATGAAATGTAATCTAGTTTATTTTATGAGTTAATTAACTATATGCATTAAATCCATTAATTAACCCTTTCTTATGTTACCTTAACACAATTACACAAACAATTATGAGCCAACATGGTATACACATGCATAAGAAGTAAAATTAGTAATGATCCTAAGAAAATAAAGTGGCCTAATGCAATTGGCTCACAATTAATGATTAATTAAGCTAAGAAACTTAATTAATTACTCTTATGGTTTTCCCACACATGTGGACTAATCATAATTTCGTTAAACTCCTTAAGTTATTCAACACCTTAAGATCTACCCAAGATTTCATTAATCAAGTTCTGATAAGATCATGATTTCAATTTTAATTGATTGAATAATTTAAGTAATTAATAAATTATGGTGTTTAACTTTGGTTTTGTTGTGATGTGTGTGTATATGGGAAAGGGGTGGGACACCAAGCAGATCTGAGGGTGTCTTATTGAGGTGATTGGTATGACATCAAAGAATAGTGCACTATCTCAAAAGGTAGAAATCACTATCGTACGATAGACCTAATCACCTAATAAGGACTCCTAAGGCATGATGGGTCTCTGAATGCACCTGAGATTTTTCCCCTACTTTATATTGATGAATAAAGTAGGGTTTATTTAAATTGGATTCTAAAGTTCCCTTTGGGGGCAAGCCCCCTTAGTTAATTACATCTTAAGAAAGGTGAGTTCCTTAGGAATACTCTCGATTAAAGTAGGCATTTGTTGTCTCCAAAGAATTCAAATATAACACTATCAATAAATTGGTTATATTTGGAAAATCAATTGGGATAGATCAAAATGAGATATTTATTATCGAGACCAAAAAAAGATGAGCAGGGGATGCTCATGATACTAGGAAACCTAGTGAGCATCTCAAACTATCCGATGGTTGGGATTTATGTGTTTGAAATTGAGGACAATTATATATTTGAGTTAAAATTTTATTAGAAATCTAGGACTTATAACTCCATAATACAAGATTATGAAAATTCCTACGAGGTGAGGATTTATGCTTGTATCCCTAAAGGGGAATAGCAATCTCAGATCCTAAATCTAGGGAGCTTTAGCAAAGGCCAAAGCATGATCTATATTTAAGGCGAAAGTGGGTATATTGTCTACCTCCATAAGAGAGGGTAAACTACCCGACTGCTGGACTTATAACCACCTAGAGTGGTTGCCAGCTAACTCCTCCTATATTTTAAAACCATGTGGTCAAGTCATATATTTTGTAAGATGGCTAGGTTGCTTTTATTTAGAAAGAAACTAGAGTCCTTAAACCCACTCCCTAAGAGACTAGAGCATGAGTGATATGAATAATGACTTAGTCTAATGCAAATTTTATCAAATTTTATTTGATTTTTAGACTCTTTATTTTGAGATAGGCTATAGGATTTTATATGCCTAAATGTATGATGAAATGGGTTATAGGCTAAATCAAATGATAAAGAGGTGTTTTTCATCATAGGCTCTCAAAGGTCAACCACCCTTTTCTCTATCTGGCAAAGATTCACCCTCTCTTAGCAAGAGTGAAATAAAATGACATGCATGATATTAAGAATACAACATCTAGCTAAGGGGTTGCCAAATATTTTATTATCATGATTTAATGCCTAGGTTTTATGTGAGGTTATGAAGTGTTTTAGAAAATATAGTTATGAGTTACAGTTGGGGCAGAAATTTTAACTTTCCCTAAGAGCCTAAATGGATTCATGCCAGACCTTAAATCATCATACATGAAGAAACAAGAAAAATTCATGCCACTTCTATTGCACAATGTGAAGAAATCGCCAAAGAATTTATAATATCAATGTGAAAGAATAATAGGCTAGTGCAGTCGGGTACCGCCATACAACCAGAAAAGAAAAATGTAGGTAGCTGAGTTCTACCCTTATACAACCCGGTAATGTAAAAGAATAATTACAAATTACAAAATGGTAAGTGTTATGGGGGATCTTCAAGTCTTCATGCTCCCTCCATTTCTTCATTTGATTTGCTCCATTTTATTTGGTAGGCTTCTAGGCATCACATGCACCGCAAGATCACAACCTTTGACCAATGTTCATCCTTAACCCCCATAACATGTAACCAAATTCCTAATGCATAATTACATAAAAAGAATTAAAAAAGTAAATCTAACTACACCTGTAAAATAAGTATTAGCTAAACACAACATATAACCTAAGTAATTATATGAATAATTTAGAGTTAGCACCCTGCACATGGGTAACCAAGTCCACATGTCCTAATGTAAATTATGCTCAGAAGTTAAGCAACCTGCAAAAGAGAGCATTTATATTTATTTTAAGCACCCCTTAAGCATAATCTCTTATAGAAAATATGATTAGGAAAATCACAGCCTAACATCCAGTCTATGAAATATATACCCTAACATCCAGTCTACAACAGTACATCATAAAATAAATATACATTAAACCATACACCACCTTAACATTATAAGTGGTGACATAATTTAATGTGTGTGTTAGGGCTTGTGTGGTATGTCTTAGCTAGGCTTTAGAGTTTTAAGATTTTCTAAGTATGAAGGCCATTTAATTATAAAGGGTGGTTTCACTTAAATGGTTTAATTAATTTACAAATTTTAATTAATTTTTTCTTTTGTTTCACTTGATCTACACTTAACAACTAAGTGTTCTGAAGAGAAAGAAAGAAATGATCACTCTCTTTTATTCCTACCTCAAGTCACATCTAAAGCACGTTAATTAATAAATTCACTTTAGTGAATGACTTATTACATGTTTTAATAAGTTCAAAGTTTAGGTTAACTTTAAATAAACTCATTTAATAAGAAAGACATCTTAAGATTAGTTAGAATGGATTACTATCACATAACACATGTTTGTTCATTTCTTTTCATCATGTATATCATGCATATGATTAAATCCAAAGCATAGCTAAACATGCAATTTGAATTTTAACACACATAAATGATGAATGCGAGTAAATGTATTTGGAATAAATATTTCATTTGGTTGAATGATATTTAAAGCTTTCCATCATGTATGTCATTCATTTGGTTGAATGATTTCATTCAATAAGTATGATTTTGTTGTGATGTTTATGTATATGGTGGGAGAGGGTGGGACACCACGCGGATCTGAGGATGTACTTATTGAGATGATTGGTTATGACATCAAGGAATAGTGCATTATTTTAAAAGATAGAAATCACTACCCTACGATAGACCTAATCACCTAATAACGACTCCTAAGGCATGATGGGTCTGTGAATGTACTAGAGATTTTCCCCCTACATTATATGGATGAATAAAGTAGGGTTTATTTAAATTGGGTTCTAAAGTTCCCTTTGAGGGTAAGCCCCCATAGTTAATTACATCCTAGGGAAGGTGAGTTCATTAGGAATACTCTCGATTAACGTACATAATTATTGTCTCCAAAGAATTCAAAGATAGGACTATCAATAAATTGATTATATTTGGAAGATAAATTGGGATAGATCAAAATGAGATATTTATTATCGAGACCAAAAGGAGATGAGTAGGGAATCTCATGCTACTATGAAACTTAGTGAGCATCCCAAACTAACATATGGTTGGGCATTATATGTTTGAAATTGAGGAGAATTATATATTTGATTGAAATTTTATTAGAGATCTAAAACTTATAATTCCATAATGCAAGATTCTGGAAATGCCTAAGAGGTGAAGATTTAGGCTTCTAGCCACAAAGGGAAATAGCAACCTCAGATCCAAAATCTAGGGTGCTTTAGCAAAGGCCATGACCTATATTTAACATGAAAGTGGGTATATTATCTCCATAAGAGAAGGTAAACTACTCGACTGCTGGACTTATAACCACTTGGAGTGGCAGCCAACTAACTTCTCCTATATTTTAAAACCATGTGTCAAGTCGTATATTTTATAAGATGGCTAGGTTGCTTTTATTAAGAAAGAAACTAGAGTCCTTAAACATACTCCCTAAGAGACTAAAGTATGAGTGGTATGAATTATGACTTAGTCTAATGCAAATTTTATCAAATTTTATTTGATTTTTAAACTCTTTATTTTGAAATAGACTATAGGATTTTATATGCCTAAATGTATGATAAAATGGGTTATGGACTAAATCAAAAGAAAAAGAGGTGTTTTTCATCATAGGCTCTCAAAGGTCAAGCCTTTTCCCTATCTGGCAAAGATTAACCCTCTCTTAGCAAGAGTGAAATAAAATGACATGCATGATATTAAGCATACAACATCTAGCTAAGGGGTTGCTAAATATTTTATTATCTTGATTTAATGCCTAGGTTTTATGTGAGGCTACGAAGTGTTCTAGAAAATTTAGTTATGAGTTGTAGTTGGGTTAAAAAATTTAATTTTCCCTAAGAGCCTAAATGGATTCAGGCCACACATTAAATTATCATACATGAAGAAACTAGAAAAATTCATGCCACTTCTATTGCACAATGTGAACAAATCATCAAAGAATTTATAATCTCAATGTGAAAGAATAACAGGCTGGTGCGGTCGGGTACTACCGTACAAACTGAAAAGAAAAATATACATAGCTGAGTTCTACCCTTATATAACCCGATAATGTAAAAAAATAATTACAAATTACAAAATGATGAGTGTTATGGGGGATCTTCAAGTCTTCATGCTCCCTCCATTTCTTCATTTGATTTGCTCCATTTGATTTGGTAGGCTTCTAGGCATCACATGGCACCCTAGGATTAAACCCTCTGGCCAATGTTCATCCTTAACCCCCATAACACTTAACCAAATTCCTAATGCATTATTACATTAAAAAAATGAAAAAGTTAATTTAACTACACCTATAAAATAAGTGTTAGCTAAATATAATATACAACCTAAGTAGTTATATGAATAATTTAGACTTAGCACCCTACACATGGGTAACCAAGTCCACCTGTCCTAATGTAGATTATTCTTAAGGGTTAAGCAACCTACAAAAGAGAGCATTTATTTTTAATTTAAGCTCCTTAAGCATAATCCCTACAGAAAATATGATTAGGCTAATCACAGCCTAACATCCAGTTTATGAAATATACACCCTAACATCCAGTCTATAATAGTACATCAAAAAATATGCATACATCAAACCATACACCACTTTAACATAAAGCTAGAAGCGGTGACATAATTTAATGTGTGTGTTAGGGCTTGTGTGGTATATCCTAGCTAGGCTTTAGAGTTAAGATTTTCTAAGTATGAAGGTCATTTAATTATGAAGGGTGGTTTTAATTTAAATGGTTTAATTAATTTGCAAATTTTACTTAATATTTTATTTTGTTTCACTTGACCTACACTAACAACTAAGTGTTATGAAGACAAAGAAAGAAAGGATCACTCTTTTTTATTCCTACCTCAAGTCACATCTAAAGCAAGTTAATTAATCAATTCCGTTTAGTGAACTAGTTATTACAAGTTTTAATAAGTGCAAAGTTTAGGTAAACATTAAATAAACTCATTCAATAAGAAAGACATCTTAAGAATAGTTGGAATGGATTATTATCACATAACACATGTTTGTTCTTTTCTTTCGATCATGTATTTATGCATATGATTAAATCCTAAGCATAGCTATACATGTAATTTGTATTTTAACACACTTAAATGATGAATGTGAGTAAATGTATTTGGAATAAATATTTCATTTGGTTGAATTATTTTTTAATATTAATTTAAAGCTCTATCTAAATTCTTATATAAAAGCATAAGGAAAGAACCATAAATCACATGACTAATCAACTCAACCAGTTAAACAAAGTATGAATGCATGTATTTTTTAATAGAAAAAGGGGGTTTTTCATTCATTATCTAAGTACACATTCATATGTATAAAAGTTTTAAGAAAGTACGATGCCATTATTTTACACCAAGGGAACGAGGTAGAAATCTCCTTAGGGCTACTTAAAGTCAGGCATCCCTGGGATGTCTAAACTAATATAACCACTATCCTTAGATACATATGGATGTATAAACAACTACAAGAATATAAAGTCATGCAAAAAAAGTTGTATTTTGATTTGATTTATTTATTTTGTGTAAATGAATTAAAGCTTTATCTAAATTCTGATGTCCAAATGCATAAGAATGAAATTGAGCAGGTACATCGCCATTGTTTCACACCAAGGGAATGAGGTAGGAACCTTCTTAGGGCTACTTAAAGTTGTGCATCCGTGGGATGTCTAGACTAATATACCCGCTAACATTCTTGCTTATACAAATCAACACATGAATGTAAGGAAGAGACTTTATTTCATAAACTAAATATATATTCACTTGCATTTTATTTGTATATATAACTAAAGTTAAAATATATATGTATATTCATTCATTAATAAACTTTTAAAAATATATTTGAGATTTAATAGTGATACTAACCACACATATTTTTAATTAAGCCAACACATGCAAATTAACATAAAGGAACTCATTTTTTTATTTGATTAATTTGAAAGACATGAATGCTTGAGTACAAGTGACATACAATATTTTTAGCATGAATGGAAGGAAATAAAACAACACAAGTATGTGATTGCATTCAATCCAACTAAATCCTAAAGACAATCATACTAAACAAACTCATTTAAGATGAACCAAAGTTTCTTAAAGCCATTTTTGATCTTTATGTTTGGTCTGAGTTAAGGAATGTGAAAGAGGTTCGCTAATGCTAATCACATCCCTCATGTGTAAGTTAATTTGGTTTAATGAAGATCAATTAGGTTGATTTTATATCTTAATTAGATTGAGGTATGAATTAAGTCCATTAATTGACCCTTACCTACATCACCTTAAGCTAATTAACTAAATAATGATGATCCAATATGAGATGCAACCACATGAAAAGTAAATTGACAATGCTTCCTAAGAAATTTAAGGGGCCTAATACAATTGGCTCATAACTAATAGTTAATTAAGCCTAAGGATCTCACTTAACTACTTTTATGGTTTTCTCACACATGTGAGCTAACCATAATTTCATTTACTCTCTCTTTAGGTTATTGAACACCCAAAGAGCTACCTAAGATTGATCAAACAAAGTTAGGTTATAAATGAATGGATTTTAAATTAATTTTATTAAGCCTTTAATTAATTGATTAAAGTTTTTGATTATATTTTAATTAGAATGGTGAAACTAACATAGGGAAAGGGATCAAGGAAGAGGAATAAATCCTAATCCCTATGTCATTTCAAACACCCAATTAGGCTCTAAAATTATTAAGTTTTTTCTTATTTAATTAGTTAATTGAATGGCTGATTAATTATTTAATCTTTTTTAATTAACTTAAAAAATGAAAAGGCTTAATGAAATGGTTATAAGGAACGAACCCAAACCACTTCCCTAAGACTTCCCACTATTAACAGAGGATAATGAGCTTAATTAAATAATTAAATCACAATTAATTTGCTTAATTATTACTAATTAAAGTTGGAGAGTAATTAAGGCTTAATCTAATGTTTTTCCTAATTAACTATCCAATAAATTCTAAGAAAAATAGGGCCAGAGGTCATCCCCCTAAATATCTCTAGAAAATTTGAAATTAATTTAGTCGATTTAAGAGGTAATTTAAGTTTTAAACTTAATTTAGTAGGATTAATCTTAATAATGCTTTGTATTTTTGGAATTTTCTAGGATTAGTTATGATTTTTATAAATTTTAGCTTTAAAAATAGATTAATTAAGCCTAATTAAAGCCTTAATTTTGTCGGGCCACGTGGCAGCTGATGTGGTACATTGACGTGGTGCGCTTTCCACATGGCATGACGGGATTGGCCACTTAAGTTATCACATCTACCACTATCTCGGATTGCAGCGAATGCGCTAGCCCCATGGACTGGTTGATCTAAGATCCAACGGCCATGATTTGATTTGCAATAAAGGAAGGAAATCAGGGGATCTAATATGTGATTTGATCATGACCGTCTGTTCTGATCATGCAGAACGAACATCCCATGATTTTCCTCCTTCACGAGCGATGAAAGACAGATGTCGTTCATCTTTCCCCATTCAATCCAAACTCACACGAACTTGGATTTCCTCCAAAATAATCCCACAACCTTGGGGAAGGGAGATGCACACATCCAATGGATAAGATTCACTCAAATGCACATTTACTTTACAAAGGACCAAATTATTTTCACTAGGGAGCTCTGTTTTGTAAAATTACCACACCCGAGCTAATGTCCTACAGTTAGAACGATAGATGAAGCTTCGTCTGGTTGAGACAAAGCCCTACTGAGCTACATGAGACTTGATTTGGTGTAGAGCTCTCGGTCAACCAAGCCACGCATGTAGGAGCCTCGGCTTTGATTGAACTCTGATCTCCAGTGGTTGAGAAGGCTCAGGGATGATTCAGTTGGCTTCGATGAAGTATGAGAATGGTGTGGGTGCGAGGAATTGAGATTTGGGTTAGGTTAGGTCAGCCACCAAGGTTCCATAGGTTGGTTTGAGGTGGTTTGGCTTCATTTGGGTTATGTTAGGTTAGGTTGAGTAATTGGCCAAATTCGATCAAACCAAGTCTTAGGTTAGGTTCAAATGATTATTTAAAGAGTTTTGGTTCAAGTGGTTTTGATTAATTTGGCTTAGGTTTTATTTTGGCTCATTTGGATTCAAATGGGTCAAATGGGTCAAGTTGACCAAATTGGGTTGAGTTAGGTGTTGGTTCATGTTCAATTGGTTAATTGAAAATGATTGTGGCTTTGGTTTGGTTTGATTTAGGTTTAATTTGGATTTTAGCCACTTTGACCTTTTAGGCCAAGTTGGGCTACGTTGGGTCAAATTGGGCTCAATCATGGCTTTGGTCAAGTTCAGTAAGTAATTTTGAATCAACTTGAGCCATTGGTTGCAATCAATTTGGATCAAATCATGAATTGACCCATTTTGGCTTTTCAGGCCAATTTGGGTCAACTTAGGTCAAATGGCCAATTGGACTAGGTTTGGCTCAATTGATGGTTTGGTGATGTTCAACCATTGATTATGAATAGGTTTGGGTCAATGGCTTCAATCAACTTGGCATATGATGGGTTTTGACTAGTTTGGGTTTCATTTGGGCTAAAGGTTGACTTGGTCAAAGGACTAAGTTGACTTGGTTTGACCCAATTCAAGGTTGTTGATCACCCTAGGATGGTGGTTGATCATGATATGAGTTTATAAAGGGCTTAGTTCAATCCAATTTGGGCTGGATTAGAACGTGGCTCAAAAAGGGTCTTTAGGTCATTTTGGATCAAGTTAACCTAAATGGGTCAATTGGTTAGGTTTTGGCTTGATTCAAGTTTATTTGAACTCACATGTGAGCCTAGGATGAAGTTATAAATCCATTTGCAATTGGTTTGGAGTCAAACAAATTTTGGTTCATATAATAATTTCAAGTCAAAAGCGATCAACATGCTCTTGACTTAGGTTGTCTTGGATTTGGTTTGATAATTATAGTTTGTTTTTATATTTAGGACAATGATTGAAGGAATGATTGAATCATGAGGAAATCCATGGGTTTTGAATTGATTTGGGTATCATTTAGCCAAGTTAAAAAAATTGGCTAAAAAGGTTAAAATTGGAAATATGACTTGATTTGGGTTTGGTTTTGGCCACTTGGAATTATGTTTCATTACGTTTGTGAATATAAATAAAGATATAAATGGTTCATGAGAAAATCACTTGGGTTTGGAGTGATTTGGAAGCACCAAGTTGTGGGATATAGGTCAAAAGGGCTTAAGTAGGGAATTGATTTATTTTGATTTAGTTTGATTTTAAATTTCATCTTTATTTGTGAATATAAATGAAGTAATGATTTATTTATAAATAAATCAATTGAGTTTGGGTTGATTTGATTGAGATTTGGTTAAGCTTATGGAGGTGGGTCCATATGGCTTCAGAAAGGTCTTGATTTGGTTTGATTTAGTTTGATTTGTTTTAATGGTTTAAATTTAGATTTCATATATTTGTGAATATAAATGAAGGAATGATTGATTTATAAATAAATCAAACAAATTTGATTTGGTTTGAAGTGAGTTTCGGTAAAGCATCTGAAGGTGGTTCATATGGCTTAGGAAGAGATTTTGGAGTTTTAATTTAATCATGGGTTTCAATCATTTGGAGTTGGATTTGATTTTGAATTTGGGTTGGGATTTAATTTGAGATTGAATTTGATATTTAAGAAAATCAATTAAATTGGGGTTAATTTGAATTTGGTTAAGGCTAAATCTATAAAATAAAATCAAAGGGCTGAGGAAGGGATTTGGAATTTGAATTTAATCATGGGTTTCAATCATTTGATTTGGGGTTGGATTTATGATGTTGGATTTGAATTTGAAGTTTGGTTTGGAAGAATAAAGCAAGGATTAGGTTTAAGGTTATAGGGTAGGCAAGTCTTTCCAAATCCCTAAGGCATAACCTCTTCCTATGGCTAATCCTTCCAAGTTTCTAGGCTTAAGTTAAGTGTTCACCTAATCACTATAAGTGTCTTAAGACTAAGGTGTTCTTAGTATCTACAAGAGTCCTAGATCTATGATGATGAACTTGAGAGCTCACTCCAAAAGTGAGGTCAACAAAGGGTGCCCAATAGGTGTGGTGTAACTGACTAGGCACACCGCATGTATTGGTGTTGACATAGATGATCAACAACATCCGAAGGATTGTAACCACTAACAAAGGCGTTCTACTTATAAACCTGAGATATAAAAAGAATCAAGATCTTAGTGCAATGCAACTCAACTTATGCCAAGGGCATAAGAGTGGAAGGAAGGATCTACTAAGGGACGAGTGCATGAACCTTCCACTAGGGAAGTAGGTTCAGATTGTCCATAGAGGATAAAAGTTTGATTTTGATATGATTTAGGAAGAAAAGATCTGCTGGGGATGAGTGCATGAATCTTCCACTAGGCAACTAGGTTCAAATCATCCACTATGTATAGAGATTTAATTTGATTTGATTTTATGAGGGCTCCACTGGGGAGAGTATATGATTCGCATTTTGAGGGCACATCTGCTAGTGATTTGAGCTCAGATCAGTTGAGGATAATGCGGGTTCAATAAATGGATTGAACATACTCCACTTGAGGGAGGATGATAGATTTGATAAAATGGATCCTGTCAGTGTGCGATGGATATACTAAGAAGGGGCTAATATCTACTAGTCTATCGGTCGTGAAGTAGAGCTAACCCACATGAGGGATTCCTCGCGATGTGAAATGTTTAAGTTAGGAAGAAAGCTGATAGACTTACAACTTTCTAAACAAAGAACCACTAGGGTGATTGATTGATAGCACAACAAATTGAACCCGACCTAAGGCTACCCGTTGGTGTGCAACGGTCATGCTGGAAAGATTGCATGATAGACTTATATAATCCAAAGCAAGGACAACAGCCAGGGTGACTCGTTAGTGGCACAACAAGCTAAACCCTACCTAAGGGAAACTACTGAGAGAGTGCCGACCTGATGACTTATCTCAACTCGAAAGTAGTCAGCCAATTCCTATAGGGAGTTTTGCTGACACTGTCCTAAAGATAAGATGCCTGCTTGGGAAAAGGAATGGGGTTTTCCTCCTATATATATATATATATATATATATATATATATATATATATATATATATATATATATATATATATATATATATATATATATATATGTATATGTATGTTTTGTTATTTGCGTGGACCTTGTTGGTGTGCGAGGGTCTACAGTGAGAAGGAGCTTATATCAGCCTAGTCTTATCTCAGACTTACTGGACCAAAAGAGAATTTGCAAATCCGTGAGACAAATTCTCCAACCATAGGGGTGGCTACTAGGAAAGGGGACTATCCAATCCAAAAGTAACTTGGGTAGTGTCTAGATGAGGTCGAGAAGGATGTGATCTAAATAGGGTGCCCACATGGGAGGTGTCGCTAAGGGCGTTATCCAAAACCCTAAAGAAAATAATGCCTATAGGTATTTAGTGGCCAACTCAAGGAGAAAGTGTGTAGACTTACATCTGCCATTAGTGGTGTATCCACCGGGTGGGTCACCATCAGCATGGTGATAACCAACCAACCTAAGGTGCCCATCGATGTGCAATAATCAATCAAGAAAAAATGCGTGTAGACTTACATCTCCCTAAAGTGGAATTGATTACTGGGATAGTTTATCTTCAGCTCGATAGGTGATATCCAACCTAGGGAGACTACCAAGTGGGGACTCTCGTGTAGTCAGGAGGAAAGGAGCTACTGGGGGACTTATTCTAAGCCTCAAATATAATCAACCCAATCAGTGCATAATGGCTAGTTCAGGAAGAAAGTGTGTAGGCTTACATCTTATTAAACAAAGTCAACATGGGGTTGTTTATCGGCTATGCAGTCAAGCTTACTAAACTAACAAGGCGCTTGTCGATATGCAATGGTAAAGTTTGGAAGAAAGCATGTAGACTTACATTCGCTAGATAAGTAACTACTTGGGTGACACACTAGCAAAGTAGCATGTCAGCTCAACCTAGAGCAGCTAATGAGTAAGTGTCACGGGGAGTGTTATCCCACATAAAAATAGTCCGAGATAAAAGATATGTGTTTATTCTATATGTGGTTGTGTGTAGTTTGTGTTGGTGTTGTGTTGCTAAAGGATACAATGTCGCTTGGGTTCTTTACAGCTACCCTAATCACATCATGTCAGATTCACAAGCAAAGATTTTTCTAACCAATATGAAGAAATGGAATTTGAAATGAAAAGAAGTTTCATTGATAATTATTTTCAGATAGGATTTATGGATAATATCTCTTTAGGTAGAGCCCGTTGATTGGAAGCATAGGGCACTCTGCTTTACAATTTATCAGCTGATAGGATCCTCATTGGTAGACCTTTTTTTATGGAGAAAGGGCCTTCCCATGTGGGTTTAAACTTGCCTCCTATCTTTCGATGAGCAACAATTGGTCTTCTTAAAACTAAAACAAGCTCTCAAACTTGAAAAGCTCTACGTCAGACCAACTTATTATGAGCTTGAATCATTTTAGCTTTATACAACATGAGATTCTGGCATGCCCAAAGGCATCTCTCTTCCAAACCTTTGAACTCTTCTAACCATAACTTGGTGTTCTACTCCGTTATGATTTTACTACCCATAGCTATCTTTAATGATGGGAGTTGGACTTCTAACGATAGAACTGCTTCAAACCCATACACTAAGGAGAATGGGGTAGATTGAGTTGGGGTCATATATGTGGTGCGATAAGCCCATAAGGCTTTAACTAACTGCTCATGTCACTGTCACTTGTTTTTGTTGAGTTTAATATATGGATGATAGTTTTGTTGAAGGCTTCTGCTAAGCCATTAGCCTTTGGGTAATAGGTGGTGGAATATCTTCAATCTATGAAGTGTCTTTGAGCAAAGTTGTTGATTTTAGTGCTCTTGAATGCAATACCATTATCAAATATAATTCGTCGAGGCACCCTAAACCATTATATGACATGGTTCCTGAAAAATGGGAGCACATGCTAAGTTGTGACCTCTCTGAGTGGGATTGCCTCCATCCACTTAGAAAAGTAGTCGGTGGCAGCTAGAATGAACCAGTGACCCTTGGAAGAAGGAGGATCGATCAAGCCCACTATGTCAGTACCCCAACACTTGAATGGCCATGAGGCCAATGTAGGATGCAGAATATTATATGGTTGGTGTAAGACCATGTCATGCACCTAACATTGGTGGCATCTCCTAGTTATTTCCATGCAGTCTATCGAAGGCCAGTAATATCCTAGCCTCTTGATCTTGGCTTTCATTTTAGGACTGGATTAATGAGCTTCACATAAACCTGAGTGTAACTCAATCACAATCTTATGGGCTTCATGTTTTTCCAAACAACGTAACCATGTATGATCGAAGGACCATCAGTATAAAGTACAATCCATAAGAGCATATAAGAGAGCTCTCTGCTTCACCTGATGGGCTAATGACTTCTCTTAAGGTAGTTTGGTTGTATTTAGATAATTCATGAATGGTTGCTCCAATCTGACTCATCATCCTTTTGGCAATGATAACCTCCCCTTTAAGAGAGAGTCTATCAATGAGTTTAGCGTCAATAAGGGATAAGAATTGTCTATTTTGGACCTTTATTGGTATGGACTCATCTTTCGAACATGCCAGCTCTTTGGCAAGCTTGGCTAATGCATTTGCTACTGTGTTTTCTCCTCAAGGAATCTTGTAAATGGTAACCTCTGGGATTTGGGCTAGTGACTCCATGTTGTACTTGTGGTAATGATGAAGCTTAGGCTTCTGATCTTTGTAGGACACAACAATTTGATTGATTATTAATTGAGAGTCCCAGAAGATGTTGAAGCCCTCGATGCATAGTGTAATGGCTAACTCCAGATCGACAATTAGAGCCTCATATTAGGCTTCATTGTTGGTGCATGGATTGGACAGATGATATAAGAATCTCATCACATCATGGTCCAAAGTTTGAAGGACTATTCCTACCCCTGCCATTCCCAAAAGAGTAGATCGTGATTGTTCTTCTTTTTCAAAGGAAGTTGCACCATTAAAATATATCTCACAAAAGTGAATTCTAGTGTCCCCTAAGTTCATGATTTATTCATCAGGTAGGTCATCACTAAGCATGGAATTAGCAGGAATGGGTGTGTTACTAAGAAATCTGCTATTGCCTGTCCTTTCACCGCATAGAGGGGTATGAATGTGATATCAAACTACGACAAAATTATGGACCAACGTGCCAACCATCTGGATAGTGTTAGATGTGTCATGAGATTTTGCAGTGGATTGATCCTAGAGATTAGATTCACCTTATGAGAAAGTATGTAAAACCATAGCTTTTAGGATGCAAAGATTAAAGCTAGGTAGTGCTTTTCAATAGGTGAGTGGTTTGCCTCAGCAGGGATTAGATGACTACCGAGATAATAGAGTGCATTCTATTTCCCTTCATTGTGGTTTGAGCTAACAAAGCGCCAAGGGAGTCATCTAATGCAGCGGTATATAATATCAATGGCCTACCTAGGATAGGGGCTGCTAGAATTGGTGGCATCATCAAGTAGTGCTTGATGTCTTTAAAAGCATGCTGACACTTGTCATCTCACTTAAACTTGGCATCCTTTTTGACAAGTGCTGAGAATGGTTGGCATCTTCCTGATAGGTTGGAAATGAAACATCTTAGATATGCCAACCACCCTTGAATGATCTGAGTTGGGTTAGACTTTTAGGGGGTGACATTTTTAAGATAGCTTTGATCTTCTTCGGGTCAATTTTTATTCCATGATGCCGGACAAAAAACCCAAGGAATTTTCCTGAAGCTACTCCAAATGCACACTTAAGGGGATTCTTCTTAAGGTTAAATTATCTTAACCGTTCAAAAACTACTCTTAAGTCAAATAGATGGTCTTCCTTTTTTTTACTTTTGACTACCAGATCATCAACATAACATTCAACCTGATGATGAATTAGTTCTTTGAAGATCTGAGTCATGGCCGTAGGACCTTATAACAATAGATTTCTATTGGGATACAAAAAGAAGTATTTTTCTCATCCTCGGGGACCATCTTAATTTGGTTTTAGCTAGATGACCCATCCATGAAAGAGAATACTGCATGATATGAGGCAATGTTTCCCATCAACTCTGGTATAGGAAGTGAAAATTCATTCTTAGGACATGCCTTATTTAGATCCCTAAAATCGATGCATATGTGAATTTGGAAATTCTTTTTCTGAACTAGAACTACACTAGCCAACCAGCTGGGATATTTTTCTTTCCTTATAAAGCCAACCTCGATATGTTTCTTAATTTTAGAAATGACCTGCTACTCAATGTCTAATTGCATGCGTCTAGGAGCTTGCTTGATAGGATTAGCATTGGGATCTATTACTAGTTTGTGGACTGCTACCTCAAGAGATAAACTGGGCATTTTTTCATAATTGCTTGGAAATAGGTCCTTAAACTCAATCAATAGCCTAACTAAGTCATTGGTTTCTTCTTCATTCAATATGGAACTGATGTATATCGGGCATGGATCTTCTTTTATTCCTAAGTTGATTTCTTTGAGTTTGTCGATGGTTGATCTGATATCTTCTTCAAACTCTGGTGGTGCATCTTTGACTTCAAGCTTAATTAGATCACCTGAAGTTTCTAAACATAGCTCCTTATAAGAGTTAGCATGAATTGAGAAGGACCTATTAGACTTCAGATGATGTGAGGACTAGGTAATGATAATCATCATCGACTGGACCCATTGTGCCAAATACTAGTCCTGGTCTTGATTGAGAATATCTGCTTTGGTTGTCTCATAACCTTTCAAAGTAATCCAACCTATGTTTAGGCCAAGTATGTGGGATTAATCCCTTCTTTGCTAAGTTAAGAACATAAGGCGAATACCAATCAAAAGGTAATTGTATTAAATCTTTGTATGAATCATCCTCAAGTTCTACATCGGCTTCTTGACTTGAGGATGATACTCCTAACAAAAACCTTTTTGGATTGACATCTATGGATGACTTGGGGGCCTCCTTAACTACCAAATCGTCAACTTTTTGGGAAGAAATTGAGGATAGAGCTAAGGCTCCCAACTACTGTCTAACTGTTCTACATAATACTGATTTGGATACATTCATGCTTTGCATGGAGGTCTGATCTTCATCACTATCTGGCTCAAATGTCACCTCCAAAGGGACCCATTGAGAAGGGTTGATTGGCATACTAACCACATGAGACTCATCCTCCAAACTAGATTCTAGGTTTATGTGGATAGCGGGGTTACTCTTGTGAGCTGAAACATAGTCAACCACTACCAAGCAAGGTCTTCTACCTCTAGCGCTCTAGATCTATCTGCTCTCTCACTGGTAGATCCCTACCCATGTTTTTATATAGAGGAACAAATTGTGGGTGGAATCCAACATCTGATTCTACTTCTTCCTTAGTGTATGATTCTCGCTCACATGAATTTTCATTTTTTTTCATTTTTCCTTTTTTTTTCTTTCTCTTGTTTTTCTTTTTCTTTTATTTTGAACATTGACCAAGTTCACGAGAATAGTCTTTTTGATTTTGTGGAAGATAGTAGGTCACATCCTCATATATCGCAACCTCCCTAACTAAAAATGGCTCCAAGTCTCCTTTGACAAAATACTCGATTCTCCCTCTTTGAAATTTGATGCACTGATGTAAAGAGGATGGAACCTTATTGTTTCCACTTATCCAAGGCCTACTGAGCAAAGTAGTGAAAGATGTATTTGAATAAATTATGTAGAACTTGGATTTTATCTTCTAATCATCTATCTCTAATGGCAATATTATGGAGCCTAAAGCCCTCTCGCCTTGCACATTGAATCCTCTCAACATCATCCAATCTTATTAGAGTTCGGAGATGTCAATCCTCAGGTAGGCAAGGGTATTTAGACTCATAATGTTCACTGATGCACCTAGATCAACTAACACCTTGGAGAGTCTGAATCTACCCATGTCCACTGTGATGTAGAGGGGATGGTTATGCTTAGTTGTCCCCAAAAGAAGGATTTCATCGATGAATGTCACTCCATGGGCTTCTCTTGAATAACATGCCTCCTCTCCAATAGTAGCCAACTGAGCTAAGTATATTTCTAGATTGAGAAGATCTTTGATCAATGACTCCCACATCTCTTTGGATAAGACAAGGGCATCATATATGCCTAGCTTAGTTGGCAACTTTTTCAGGTGATATCCCAACCTTCTTCTATCTTAAGAGGATCGCAGGTATCCCCAAGTATTACTCTAATAGAATTAGAAGATTGTTCTAATATGTATTCCTTAGGGATGAATATGGCACCGGACATGTAGCTATGCTCAAGCCAGTCCTTAAAGGTAATGCAATCTTCTAAGATATGGACTAATATGCGGTGGTAGGGGCAATAGTTTAGATCATGACTCTTTCCCACTTCCTCCAGCCCCTTAGGCTCAGGTAACTAGAAATCAAGCTTCTTTAAGAGATTCTTAAAGATCTTCCTAACTATCTCTCTCTTGAATGAATAAGGTTTATTCAATCTATCAGCAAGAATAGATAACTAATAGCTACTTGGTGGCGGGTAGGAATATTACTGCTGATGAGGACGCAGCAATGGTTATTGCAATGATAACTGAGGTGGCCGGTATGATGATTGAGGTGATGAGGAGGTAGAGGCTGAGGCAGGCCGACTGAACCCTTGTCGCTTCCCTATGTCCATGTGACTACCCCTAGTCTCTTCTCAAATTCTCTCTAAGGTTTGGGCTTGGCTGACTTGTCCAAGAAAGGAAACTGTTTGGCTTCTTCTTGTAGAGTAGCTGCCTTGTTGATTAATTTTTTGAAAGTTTTGATTGTAAAACCCTTGAGCATGAAAGCAACTGGTCCATGGATATTCTTTAGGAGAATCTCTATGGTGTGTTGTTCAAACAATTATGGTTTCTATTTCATACTCAGGTTTCACCACTTGAGAATGAAATCAACAAGGGACTCATTAGGGACTTATGTCACTATGACAAGATGGCTGACAATAACCCTATGATGAGCTCCAAAAAACCTCTTGATGAAGAGGTGCTCCAACTCAACAAATGTCTTTATCGAACCATTGGAAAATTTGACATACCGGTCAAATACAACACCCGCTAAACTGCTAACAAATAATCTAAAAAGCAGGGTGTCACTACCTCCGGCATTATAGCAACTAGCCCTGAAATGTGCAATGTGTTAGTGAGGTTTCCCACTGCCATCAAAGATTTTGAAATAAAGAGGCACAAAACTTTTAGGATATTGGACTGCATCAAATTCCTTTAGATAGGTCTACCCTTTGGAATAGATGAGCCACCTCAGGCTTGTGTCAGGGCTTCTCTCATATATTGCTCCATAATATGTTTTATATCCTTCTCATGCATGGAGGTACTATCCACCACCTTTCTATGCAAGCTACCACTATCTTCCTCTACGGGAATGCACCTAGGATGATCAAAGGTATGTGCCAACTTTGCTCTATCAGCTACTATGAGAGAAGGTTGTGAAACTAGGGCTGAGTTCTGCAATGCTGAAACCACTGCCATAAAATCCTTAATCTTCTTCACCATCTTGTCAATATGATCATCTCTCTATCTAAGCTGGTGGAGGAGGTGCTGAGTTGAATGGAAGGAATCATCCTCTTCAACTATAATACCTTCCCGACTTTGCTGGTCTCTATGGAGGGAGCTCCTAGCATTAACCATGTGGACCTCGGTCGAGTCCTCCAACAAATCATCCTCATCAGGGTCAAAACTAACCTTACTCTCATCCTGATCAGTGTAATCACTCCCAAAATTCTATCTCTTATCCATAAAATACTGTACTATAATGTTGTCTAAGGAACAATCTAACGGTTTGCATAAACGCTTCACAATGACGGTAGTAGGACTATGCTCACGAATGTAAATACATCTAACACCGCCCACCGAGTGTTGTCTCTAGGAGGACCATGTTTGCTAGATGATATATGCTCATGATTACCCGCTATCAGTGGAGTGTTGTCTTTGGGGGGATCCATTACCATGGGAATTATAGAACTTTCTCCCTCTCCCTCTGCTACTACTGTCACTGCCAATTGTGATGGAGGTGGTGGAATGACTACAAAGCTCTAGGGTCACCATTCCTTCTTCACCACAGCTGAAGTAGAAGGTCAAGAAGGAGTGCTTGGCCTCACCTCAATAGGTGGAGTAGATGGAACGAGACCTTGAGGTCATATTTGAATCACCAAGAGAGCTTTCTTCTCCCCTGATGCTATCTTTTGTGCATTAGCTGACATAGGGGATGCTGGAACATGTACTGGTGAAGGTGGATGATGAGTGGTGTGGTGTTGTGGAGACATTGGCTATCGCTCAAGTGGAACTCTCCCATTGATTGGTGGAGTACTATACTCAAGTATGGTAGCTCACCACCTGAAATTCATAAGAACGAGGTTGCCACTACCGCATACCTCCTTCTCTCTCTCCTATTAGCCTACACTACCCCTCGGGCCTCTACATATTTGGCTATATGTATCTAATCCCTGATGCTCCTAGGGATCAATGACCTCAATAATGCACTGACTAAAGCATCATGGCTCTGCCTTGGAATACCGATGTAATCCAACTGAGGCCTCCTCCTCTCCCAAGCCAATGTCTCATAATAAGCTGGTGGTGGAGGTGATGTTGTTATCCTCTTATAGTCCTCCTCTCCATCTGAGCCTGAGAGGGGATGAAATCTACTACCACTAAGTAAGGGAGAAACTTCCTGAGGTGAACCGTCCTCTACAACATGGGATGCTACGCCTCTCTCAATCAGATGTCGCTTGACCTTGCTCTTGTAGTGCTGTATGGAGCGAAAGGTAGGAACCTACCCAAAGGTAAGGGAGACTATCTCGGAGGCCAAGATAGCCTTCCCCTTTGAGGGGATAAATGAGGTGGTGCCATCCCTCATCGTGGTGGTAGAATGAAAAATTGGCTGAACAAATAGGGGAACCACTGACATTGTTGGTGCTACCACTGCTTCATCTGGTTATCTATCACTCTGGACCTATCCTTCCTCTTCAATGGAGAAAACACAGGGTCAGAAAGCATGTCAAAATGAATAAGAGGCATTTGTCCCGCCACCTCCTCCCTATTGACTGCTGTGAGGACTGTCCCCTCACATGTAACTCACACAACCTCAAACCCATGACCAAACTAAATCATAGCCATAGTGGGTGAAGTGAGCTTGGCCTAATCCAAGGTCAAGTGAAGACCGATCGTGAAAGAGAACAAAAACTTGCTAGGAGCCATGTGTACTAAATTGAATAGAAACTGACTGAGCTGAAACTCTACATTTGTTGAAAACATAATTGAATCAGTCCCTTTTGCCTTGATATTCAATTTTAGCAAGAAATTCTAGACTTGATTTGAAATATTAAACCCAACTCAACAAGTTTAGTTATGTTAAGTGGGGCTCATTGAAGAGATTTTGATAATGTGAGGAGAGTCTTTGCCCGTTGATTTTGATTTAGAACCCATACTCAACCAATTTAAGTAGGTTGGGTGGGGTTCAAATATTTGAAGATATTTGTGTGCTTATCTTGTTTGAAAATTTTTATTTTGAAAAACTTTACTTAGCAAATTTAGGTATGCTAAGGAAAGGTTGTGATTAAATGTTTTGAAAATTTTGTGAAAAATATTTGCTTGTGATGATTGGTTACTTATGTGATATATGTTATTATGGTTTAAAAATGGGACTTCTTACTTAACAAATTTAGCATATTAACTAGAGGCCAAGTGTGTTTGAAATGTGCTTGTTTGATTTGAAAATGAGGCCCTTACTTAACAAATTTGATATTTAAGCAAGAAAAAAATGTGATTTGATTTATGTTTGAGAATGGGACTCTCACATAACAAATTTGGTATGGTAAGTGAAAGCCAAATGCATGTTTTAAAAATGAGATCCTCACTTAACAAATTTGGTATATTAAGTGGAGGTCAAATTTATATTTTGAAAATGAGACTTTCACTTAACAAATTTGGTATGTTAAGTGAAAGCCGAATGCATGTTTTGAAAATGAGACCCTCACTTAAAAAATTTGGTATGTTAAGTGAAAGACAAATGTATGTTTTGAAAATGATACCCTCACTCAACAAATTTGGTATGTTAAATCAAGGTCAAATTTATATTTTGAAAATGAGACTCTCACTTAACAAATTTGGTATGTTAAGTGAAAGCCAAATGCATGTTTTGAAAATGAGAACCTCACTTAACAAATTTGGTATGTTAAGTAGAGGTCAAATTTATATTTTGGAAATGAGACTCTCACTTAACAAATTTGGTATGTTAAGTGAAAGCCAAATGTGTATTTTGAAAATGAGACCCTCACTTAACAAATTTGGTATGTTAAGTGAAAGCCAATGTATATTTTGAAAATGAGAGCCTTACTTAACAAATTTGGTATGTTAAGTGGAGGTCAAATTTATATTTTGAAAATGAGACTCAAACTTAACAAATTTGGTATGTTAAGTGGAAGCACCATGTGATATGATTTGTGTTTTTGCAAATGAGACTCTTACTTAATAAATTTGGTATGTTAAGTGAAAGCCAAATGTATGTCTTAAAAATGAGACCCTCACTTAACAAATTTGGTATGTTAAGTGGAGGTAAAATTTATATTTTGAAAATGAGACTCTCACTTAACAAATTTGGTATGTTAAGTGGGAGTCAAATTTATATTATTTTTTAAAAAGGGAAATCTATTTAACAATCTTAGGTATGTTAAATAGAGTTTAATGATGTCTTTCTTTCATGTGTGGAAATGAGAGAAACTTCAACTCTAGCATATATGAAA
This sequence comes from Cymbidium sinense, assembly GCA_021442155.1. NCBI lineage: Eukaryota > Viridiplantae > Streptophyta > Magnoliopsida > Asparagales > Orchidaceae > Cymbidium > Cymbidium sinense. The sequence continues at coordinate 79,066,702 of CM038219.1, read as the reverse complement.
TTTGTTAAGTGATGTTTCAATTTTATGTAATGATTTTATTTGAAAATGGAATTTTCATTCAACAAATTTAAGCATGTTGAATGGAGGTGATCATTTTTAGAAATGTGCTTTTGGAAAAGAGGGAAACCCCAACTTTAGAATATGTGAAATATGTTAAGTGGGGTTTCAATTTTATACTATGATTTTATGTGAAAGTAGAATTCTCATTCAACAATTTTGAGTATGTTGAATGAATATGGTAATTTTCAAAAATGTGCTTTGAAAATATGATTTTGATCTTGATTTTGAAAAGAACCTCCATGTAACAATCATGGGGATTGTTAGGTGAGGTTTGGTTATATGAGTTTTATGCTCTTTTAAAAATTTTGTGCAAAAAATTATTTATTTTGTGAGTTTTGAAAAAGGTGCTTTTGGAAAGTGGAAGTTTGCAAAAGAGTTTATTTTCTTAATCATTAAGCTGAACCTTACCTCACCAAGCTAGTGGTAAGGAGATTTTAAATTTGTGTCATCTCCTTTCATGGGTTAATTTTTGACATCTACGAGGAGTAAGGTCCTAAAACCTAGAGATTGTTGGCTAGCATTGCTTAAAAATGAAATAAGCTAGGTGCCAATAGAAGGGAAGATCGTCATGGACTCATATAAATTACAAGTCCACTATCGATGGTTGGAGACAAAAATTATCTACCAGAGATGGAGAGAGAAACGATCCCAAACGGAGTTGCTAGAAAAATTTATGGTGTTCATTTTTGGTTTTGTTGTGATGTTTGTGTATATGTGGCAGGGGGGGGGGACACAACATAAATCTGAGGGTGTACTTATTAAGATGATCGGGTACGACATCAAGAATAGTGCACTATCTCGAAAGATAGAAATCACTATCCTACGATGGACTTAATCAACTAATAAGGACTCCTAAGGCATAATGGGTCTTTGAATGTACCAGATATTTTTCCCCTACTTTACATGGATGAATAAATAAAGTTTATTTAAACTGAGTTCCAAAGTTCCCTATAGGGGCAAGCCCCCATAGTTAATTACATCCTAATGAAGGTGAGTTCCTTAGGAATACTCTCGATGAAAGTAGATAATTATTGTCTCCAAAGAATTCAAAGATAGGACTATTAATAAATTGATTATATTTGGAAGAACAAATGAGATAGACTGCAAGGAGAGATTTATTATCAAGACAAGAAGGAGATGAGTAGGGGATGCTCATGATACTAAGAAACCTAGTGAGCATCCTAAACAATCCTATTATTGGGCTTTATATATTTCAAATTGAGGAGATTTATATATTTGAGTTGAAATTTTATTAGAAATCTAGGACTTATAATTCTATAATATAAGATTATAAAAATGCATAAGAGGTGAGGATTTATGCTTATAGACCCAAAGGGAAATAGAAATCTCCGATCCTAAATCTAGGGAGCTTTAGCAAAGGCTAAAGCATGAATTTCTTCTAAGGGGAAAGTGGGTATATTATCTACCTCCACAAGAGAGGGTAAACTACCCAACTATTGGACTTATAACCACCTAGAGTGGTAGCCAGCTAACTCCTCCTATATTTTAAAACCATGTGGTCAAGTCATATGTTTTGCAAGATGGCTAAGTTATTTTTATTTAGAAAGAAATTAAAGTCTTTAAATCCACTCCCTAAGAGATTAGAGCATTAGTAATATGAATAATGACTTAGTCTAATGCAAATTTTATCAAATTTTATTTGATTTTTGGACTCTTTATTTTGACACAGGCTATAGGATTTTATATGCCTAAATGCATGATGAAGTGGGTTATGGTCTAAATCAAAAAAGAAAGAGGTGTTTTCATCATAAGCTCTCAAAGGTCAAGCCTTTTCTCTATCTGGAAAAGCTGGAAACCCTCTCTTAGCAAGAGTGAAACAAACTGACATGCATGGCATTAAACATACAACATCCAGCTAAAGGGTTTCAAAATATTTTATTATCTTGATTTAATGCCTAGGATTTATGTGAGGTTATGAGTTATATTAGAAAATTTGTTATGAGTTGTAGTTAGGATAGAAAATTTATTTTTCCCTAAGAGCCTAAACAGATCTAGGCCTTACATTAAATCATTAGATAAGAAGAAACTAGAAAAATACATGCCACTTCTATTGCATAATGTAAACAAATCATCAAACAATTTATAATCTCAACGTGAAAGAATAACAGGCTGGTGCAGTTGAGTACTCCCGCACAACCCGAAAAGAAAAATGTAGGTAGCCAAGTAATACCATTATACAACCCGTTAATGTAAAAGAATAATTAAATATTACAAAATGATAAGTGTTATGGGGGATCCTCAACTCTTCATGGTCCCTCCATTTCTTTATATGATTTGCTCCTTTTGATTTGGTAGGTTTCTAGGCATCACATGGCTCCCCAGGATCAAATCCTCTAGCCATTGTTCATCATTAATCCCCATAACACTTAACCAAAGCACAATTACATTAAAATAATGAAAAAGTAAATCTAACTATACTTCCAAAATAAGTGTTAGCTAAACACACCATACAACCCAAGCAGTTATATGAATAATTTGGACTTAGCACCCTACACATGGGAATCCAAGTCCACTTATCCTAATGTAGATTATGCTTACGGGTTAAGCAACCTGTAAAAGAGAGCATTTATATTTATTTTAAGTGCCCCTTAAGCATACTCTCCTGCAAAAAAAATATGATTAGGTTAACCATGGCCTAACATCCAGTCTATGAAACATACACCCTAACATCCAATCTACAAGAGTACATCATAAAATAAGCATACATCAAACTATACGCCGTCCTAACATAAAACTAGAAGTGGTGATATAATCTAATATGTGTGTTATGGCTTGTGTGGTATGTCCTAGCAAAGGTTTAGAGTTAATATTTTCTAAGTATGAAGGACATTTAATTATGAAGGGTGGTTTCACTTTAAATGGTTTAATTAATTTGCAAATTTTACTTAATGTTTTCTTTTATTTCACCTGACCTACACTCAACAACTAAGTGTTATGAAGAGAAAGAAAGAAATGACCACTCTCTTTTATCCCTGCCTCAAGTCACATCTAAAGCAAGTTAATTAATCAATTCCTTTTAGTGAATGAGTTATTACATATTTTAATTAGTCCTAAGTTTAGGTTAACTTTAAATAAACTCATTCAATAAGAAAGGCATCTTAAGATTGAATTGCTATCACATAACACATGTTTGTTCATTTCTTTCCATCATGTATATCATGTATATGATTAAATCTTAAGCATAGCTATACATGCAATTTGTATCTTAGCACACTTAAATGATGAATGTGAGTAAATGTATTTGGAATTAATATTTCATTTGGTTGAATGATTTTATCATATTAATTTAAAGCTCTATCTAAATTGTTATTCAAAAGCATAAGGAAAGAACTTTAAATCACATGACTAATCAATTCAACCAATCAAACAAAGTATGAATGCATGTATTTTTTAATAGAAAAAAAGGGGTTTTTTATTCATTAGCTAAGTACACATTCATATGTATAAAAGTTTTAAGCAAGTACACCACAAATATTCTACACCAAGGGAACGAGGTAAGAACCTCCTTAGGGCTACTTAAAGTCGTGCGTCCCTAGGATGTCCAGGCTAATATACCCGCTATCCTTAGATACATATGGATGTGTAAACAACTACAAGAATAGAAAGCCATGCAAAAAAAGTGGTATTTTGATTTTATTGATTTATTTTGTGTAAATGAATTAAAGATCTATCTAAATTTTGATGTCCAAATGCATAAAAATAAAATCTAGCAGGTACGTCGCTATTATTTCACACCAAGGGATCGAGATAGGAACCTCCTTAGGGCTACATAAAGCCGTGCATCCATGGTATGTCCAGACTAATATACCCACTAACATTCTTGCTTATACAAATCAACACATGAATGTAAGGAAGAGACTTTATTTCATACACTAAAGTTATATTCACTTGCATTTCCTATGTATATATAAATAAAGTTACAATATATATGTATATTCATTCATTAATAAACTTTTGAAAATATATTTGAGATTTAATAGTGATAATAGCCACACATATTTTTAATTAAGCCAACACATGCAAATTAACTTAAAGGAAATCATTTTTATATTTGATTAATTTGAAAGACATGAATGTATGAGTACAAGTAGCATACAGTATTTTTAGCATGAATGAAAGGAAATACAACAACACAAGTATGTGATTTCATTCAATCCAACTAAATCTTAAGGACAATCATACTAAACAAACTCATTTAAGATGAGCCAAAGTTTCTTAAAGGCATTTTTGAGCTTTATGTTTGGTTTGAGTTAAGGAATGTGAAGGAGGTTGGCTAATCCTAATCCCATCCCCCTTGAATGAGTTAATTTGGTTTAATGAAGATTAATTAGGTTAATTTTATGTCTTAATTAGATTGAGGTATGAATTAAGTCCATTCATTAACCCTTACCTACATCACCTTAAGCTAATTAACTAAATAATGATGAGCCAATATGAGATGCAACCATATGAAAAGTAAATTGGCAATGCTCCTGAGAAATAAAAGAGGCCTAATGCAATCGACTCATAATTAATAGTTAATTAAGCTTAAGGAGCTCACTTAATTACTTTTATGGTTTTCTCACACATGTGAGCTAATCATAATTTCATTATCTCTCTCTTTATGTTATTGAACACCCAAAGAGCTACCCAAGAATGATTAAACAAAGTTAGGTTGTAAATGAATGGATTTTAAATTAATTTCATTAAGCCTTTGATTAATTGATTAAATTATTTGATTATATTTTAATTAGGATGGTGAAACTAACTTAGGGAAAGGGATCAAGAAAGAGGCATCAATCCTAATCCCTACATCATTTTAAACACTCAATTAGGCTCTAAAATAATTAGCTTCTCTCTTTTATTTAATTGGTTAATTGAATGGTTGATTAATTATTTAAGATTTTTTAATTAACTTGAAACAAATGAAAAGGCTTAATGAAATGATTATAAGGAATGAACCCAAATCACTTCCTTAGGACTTCTCACTATTAATAGAGGATAATGAGCTTAATTAATTAATTAAACCACTATATATGGTTGGAGAGTAATTAAGGTTGGAGAGTAATTAAGGCTTAATCTATTGATTTTCTTAATCAACTATATATGGTGTATATTTCTCAAACTTTGAGAATTTGAAATATATAATATATATATATATATATATATATATATATATATATATATATATATATATATATATGGTTTCTTTAGGACACCAAGTAGATCCGGAGATGTGCTCAGTAGGGTGATCAGGTATGACATTGAGGAATGATGTCTTATCTCGAGAGATTGAAGTCACCATCCTAAAATGGACCTAATCAACTAATAAGGACTCCTAAGGATAATGTGTCTTCCAATGTACCAGAGATTATTCCCCTACTTTACATGAAAAAGTAAAGTAGGGTTTGTTTTAAATTGGGTTCATTAAGTTCTCTATGGAGGCAAGCCCCCATAGTTAATGACATCTTAAGGAATGAGATTCCTTAAGAATACTCTTGATTAAGGTAAATGATCATTGTCTCCAAAGATTTCAAAGATAGGACAATCAATCATTTTGGTTATTTTTAGAAAATCAAGTGGGATTGATCAAAAGAGGGAGTTATTATCGAAACCAAAGGGAGATGAGTAAGAGATGCCCATGATACTAGGAAGCCTAGTAAGCATACTAAATTATCCTATGGTTGGGCTTTATATTTTTGAAATTTTAGAAGAATTATATGTTTGATTTGAATTTTTATTAGAATCTAGGGCTTACAATTCCACAACACAAGATCATGGAAATGCCTAAGAGGTGAGGATTTATGCTTGTAGCCTACAAAGAGAAATAGTGACCTCGGATCCTAAATCTAGGGTGCTTTGGCGAGGGCCAAAGCACAACCTAAATCTAAGGCAAAAATGGGTATATGGTTTACCTCCACAAGAGAGGATAAACCACCCAACTATTAGACTTACAACCGCCTGGGGTGACCGCCAACTAACTTCTCCTATGATTTTAAATACATGTAAGAAAGTCTTATGCTTTGCAAGATAGCTAGGCTGTTGTTTATTTAGAAAGGAGACTATGTCCTAAAACACACTGCCTAAGAGACTAGATCATGAAGGGCATGAAAAATGACATAAATATAATGCAAATTTTGTTTAGTTTTATTTTGATTCTTTTGGACAATTTATTTGACACAATCTATGGGATTTCATATTCCTAATGCATGAGAAGATTAGTTATGTGCTACAATCAGCAAGAAGGAGGTGTGTTTCCACCATGGCTCTCAAAGGTCAAGCCATTTTCTCTAGCAAAGGTGGAAGACCTCCATTAGCAAGAGAGACAATATGATTTTTATGCATGATGTGAGACATACAAAATCTTGCTAAGGCGTCGCTAAATCTTTTAGTATCTTAATTTATATCTTAGGCTTTATGTGAGGTTATGAGTTATTTAATTTAATGTTGAGTTGATTAATTGGATATAAAATTTATTTTTCTCTAAGAGTCTAATTGCATCTAGGCCATTCAATAATCACCAAGCAATTAAAAAACTAAAAAAATCATGCCATCTTAATGCACAAGCTAAACAAACATCAAACAATTTTATTAAAACTAGCATAATAGAATAAAAGGCTGATGTGATCGGGTACCACCGCACAACCTAAAAATAAATGTGGATAGCCGAGCTCTACCCTTATACAACCCATATTACAAATGAATAATTACAATTAAAAGGAATTCATGTTATGGGGGTCTTCCTTCTTCATTCTTTGTTCTTAATTTCTTCTTTTCCTTCTTTCTTCCTTTCTTCCTTTCTTTTGATTTAACTTAAGATGTGGTCTGCTCTAAGGCTTCACATGGTACATAAGAAATGGTCTTATGACCAATGTTCACATTAATCCCCCATAAAATTCATTCCAAATTTCAATTGTAAAATTTACATAAAAAGGGAAAGATAAATCTAACTAAACCTACAAAATAGAGATTAGCTAAACATACCACACAATCCCAAGGAATTATATGAATAATTTGGACTTAGCACCCCACACATGGGTAACCAAGTCCACCTATCCTAATTTGGATCATGCTTAGAGGTATAAGCAACCTGCACAGTAAAAGCATTTATATTTTTATTACAGCTCCCCTTAAGCACAATCCTCTGCAGAAGACATGATTAGACTAAGATAGTCCTATAATCTAGTCTACACACATGCACCCTAACATCCAGTCTAAAAAAATTATATCATAAAATAAAATTAGGCATCAAACCATGCACCACCCTAACATAGAGCTAGAAATGGTGATTTTGCCTAATGTGTGCCATTTAAGGCTTGTGAGGCATGTCTTAGCTTAGCTTTAAAGTTGGAATTTTTCTAAGTGTGAAGGATTCAACTTAGAAGGTGGTTTCATTTCAAGTGATTTAGTTGATTTGTCAATCTTATTTGGTGATTTGATTTGATTTGAATGAATTTATATTTAGTTACTAAATATTATAAAGAGAAGAAAAGAGAAGAGAACTTCTCTTTCGTCCCTACCTTAAGTAATTTCTAAGGTAGGTTCATTAATGATTTTTCCTAAGTGAATGTTTTATTATGTGTTTTAATTGACCCTATGTTTAGATTTGCTCTAAATAAATGTATTCAATAAGAAAGACATCTTAGGATTAGTTAAGGAGAACTACTATTACATAACACACAGTCATTTATTTTTTTCCACCATGTATACCATGCATATGAATAATCTTAAGCATACCTACACATACAATGGAAATTTTACCGCGCCTTAATGATGAATGCAAAAAGATGTTTAGGAAATTTTGGATATTCCATGAATGCAAGTTTTATTAAGTAGAATAGAGCGGACACTTTTATCCATTAATCAAATGCACATCCACATGTATAAAAGACATAAGTGAGTACGATGATATTATTTTCTATACCATGGGTGTAAGGTACGAGACCTACTTGGGGCTACTTAAAGCCCCACAACCCTGGGATGTCCAGACTAATATGCCACTTTTCTTAAATACATGTGGATGTACAAAAAAAAATAAATGGATGAAGAATAATGCAAAAAGATTTTTGTGTTTGAATTAGTTGTATAATTTACATGTGTAATGTGAAGATCCTTCTTAATTCATAACATTAGAGTGCATAGGAATAGATTCAAGCAAGTGTTATGTTCTTTTCAAATGAACTATACACTTTGCAAAACCTATTCAAATCCATGTTAAGAGAAGAGAAGAAAATCACATAATACACATCTTATGTTATAATCACATGCAAGCTTATAAGTGCTTATAAGTAGCATACCTTCTTTTATAATCATTGATTTATAGGTTTTGAAAATATTTTTTGATTTAATAGTGATAATAGCCACTCATATTCTTAACTTTAACCAAAATATGCAATTTGACAAAAAGAAAATATTTTATTTAATTGATTTTTCAAAGGATATAAATGCATGATTTCATATGGCATACAATATTTAGCATGCTTGAAAAGAAATAAATTGATGTAAGCATATGACTTCATTCACCCTAATTAATTCTGAAGGACAATCCTATGAGATAAGATTATTCAAAGTGAATCAAAATTCCTTAAGAATATTTTTACTTTTGGATTTGATTTGAAAATGATTCATGAGAAAGAGTTTGCTGGTCCTAACCCATTTTCCCCATGTGTGAATCAATTTAGTTTAGTTTTAGAACAATTAAGTATATTTTATGTTTTGTTTAGGTTAAGGTATAAATTAAGTCCATTAATTACCCCTTACCTATACCACTTTAACATAACTATCCAAATAATTTTGAGCCAACATATGATATGCAACCACATGGAATTTAAATCAACAATGCACTTAAGAAATAATGGGGCCTAATGCAATTGGCTCACAAGTTTTGATTAATTAAGCTAAAGGATTTTTATTAAGTGCTTTCAAAACCTTCCCACACATGTGAGTTGGATATGATTTTCTCAAACATACCTTAGGCTTTTGAACACCTAAGGATCTACTCGATAAGAGATTGATTAATTCTAGATTGGTTTTAAAAGTTTGATTAGACTAATTAAGTAGATCATTAGTGGATTAATCCTTAATTATAATTAGATTAAGGAATAAAGGGGGTTTAGGGAATAACTTAGAAAAAATATGTAAAACTCATTCTAGAAACCTCCTCCTTACTTAAACAATATCTAATTATCTAAATTAAGGGATTAAATCACTGCTCATATGCTTAATTACTCTTAATAACATTAAGGGGGTGATTAGGAGTTCATTAATTAATTTTTCTAACTAACTCATTAATAAATTCTAAGAAAATTAAGGGACATAGAAGTCATCCCATTGAACATGTTTGAGAAGTTTGAAATTAATTAATGAAGTAATTAGGGAGTAATTAAGGTAATTCAATTTTTCATTAAACCTTAATTAAGGAAACTTCACTATTCAAAATCAATTAAAAATAATTTTATTGGATTCCTCTGAAATACCTTTAAAATGAGCCCTCATTTATATTTTTTTGGATTTTTTTATATTTAATTATGATTTTATAAAGTTTTTATGATTAATGGATAATCAGAATATCCTAATTAATTAACTAATCTCGTTGGTGCCATGTGGACCGCTGACGTGGCGCACTTTCCACATGGCGTAATAGGATTGGTTATTTAAGTTGTCACATCATGCGCTGCATCAGCTGGCACTAGGACGCGCTTTCCCTTGTGTCATCCGATCATGGATTAGATGGCCAGGATAATTCCCGTGGTTCTAAAGGGATTAAATTAGTGGATCTGATTGATTTAATCAGGTTTATCCATCTAAAACATGCGAGATGGATGGCTCATCATTCATTCCAGCCTAAACTACATGAAGGTCGTCATCCTCCAGCTTGATCAGCTCTAGCTCGGATTAATTTACCACCATCAAGAGTTATAGGGAAGAACTTCCAATTTCTAGAATCAAATGGGATTACAATTCCCTTCATAAAGGACCAAGCATTATTTAAAGGAGGATCGGCTTTGAGTAATACCTCATCAAAGGCTATCACCGGTGCTTCCAACAGAGGAGGTAGCTTGGTCTAGTGGAGATGAAGCCCTGTTGAAGGTTTTAAGTCTTGATTTGAAGTGGATTGCTCAATTGGCCAAGCTCCCCTTCAATGGCTTATGACTTTGACCGAAGTCCCCCTTCCAGTGGCTTGAAGACTTTAGAAACACTTTGGGTGAGCTCAACTTGATCATGCTTGCAAAGTGAATTTAGGTTTAGTGGAGAATTTAGTGAATTAGAAATGGCTTAGTCCTCCACTGTTTTGGCTTTAAAGAAAATCAAGAAGGAGAAATTCGAGGGAGCTTGGGAATGCTTGCCAAGGCTTGGAGAAGCTTAGTTTTGGTTCCTAGAGCTCAATCAATTTCAGTGTGTGTCAATTGAGTTTGAATGAGGGGGAGTATATCTCTCCCTCCTTGGATCAGACGACCGAGGCTAGCTTTTCCATTTTTGATCAATTTCTTGGATTGAAGAGTTTGTTTAGGCTATTAGGCAATCCATGTGGTTCATTTTTGGCAGAGAAGTGGAGGCGAGGATGTGCACATGTGCTAGGTGAGTGTAAGGAGTGATCCAAGCAAAGAATTTCCATTGGAGAGGTTGGTTTGGCCTCATGGCTGACCCAAACCCATTGGGCCATGTTCACCACCTCCCTTAGTGTCCATGTGGACCACTAGGAGGATGACAAGTAGTCATGAGAAAGAATTGGGGAAATTCCAAGTGGATTGGCCATAGGTTACCCTTTAACCTATGGGTAAAATGGTCATTTGGCTGTAGATTTGAAATGATTCAAAAGTGGGTTGGGCCAAATTTCAAGTGATTTGGAGTTCATTTGATTTGAATTGGTTCAATTTGACCCATTTAGGATAAGTTGGGTCAATTTGGGTTAGGTTGACCCTAGATTTGAATTGGTCAATTTGGGTTAGGTTGACCATGGGTTAGGTCAAGTTCAAATGATCAATTGGAGCCTATTGGTATCATTGGTTTAGTTCAATTTGATTTATATTTGGTTTTGGTTCATTTATGTCAAATGGGTCAAGTTGACCCATTTGACCCAATTGGGTAGGTCATGAGTTGGTTTAGGTTTAGTTGATCATTCCAAATGTATTGCAAGCTTCAGTTTCAATCAATTTTGGTTTGATTTGATTTCAAGTTGATTTAACCTTTTAGGTCAAGTTGGATTCATGGTCAATTTGGCTAGGTTAGGTCTAGTTGGCCAATTGAGGCTTTAGTCTAGTTCAACATTTGATTTAGAATGAATTTGACCCATTGGTTGCAATCAATTTAGCTTAGATCAATATTTGACCCATTTTGACTTTTTAGATCAAGTTGGGTAAACTTAGGCCAATTGGTCAAGTTCAATCATTGATTATGGATTGGTTTAGATCAATGGTTTCAATCAATTTGGCCTATGGTGGATTTTGGCTAGTTTTGGTTTCATTTGGGTTAAGTGTTGACTTGGTCAAAGGCTAGGTTTGACTTGGTTTGACCCAATTTAAGTGATTGATCATCCTAGGATGATTGTTGCTCACAATGCGAGACTTAGATGGGCTTAGTTCAATCCAATTTAGGTAGGATTATAATTTAGCTCAAAAAGGTGCTTTAGGTCACTTTGGATCAAGTGAGCCTAAGTTGGTCAATTGGCTTGATTAAACTTGATTCAAGTTCAGTTGAACTCACATATGGACTTATGATTGACATATAAATTCAATTGTAAGTGATTTCGAGTAAAATGTGTTTTGATTCATTTGACAATTTCAAGTCAAAAAGGTGAATATGGGTTTGACTTGGGTTAGTTTGAATTTGGCTTGATGATTGAAGTTTATGTTTATATTTGGGTATGTGATTGAAGGAATGATTGTTTGAAGAGAAAATCTGTTTGGATTAATTTGAGAATGATTTTTCTAAGTTCAATAATTTGACTTGAAATAGTGTAGGTTGGGTTTAAGTTGGATTTAAATTTCAGTATTGAATTTGGTTTTGGCTATTTGAATTTATATTTCATTTATATTTTTGAATATAAATGAGAATATAAATGGGTTATGAGAAAATATTTTGAGTTTGGAGTGATTTGAATTTGATTTACCTAAGTTCAAGAATTTGACTTGAAAGAGCATAGGTTGGATTTAAGTTGGATTTGGACCTGAGTTTTGAATTTGATTTTGGTTATTTGAATTTATATTTCATTTATAGTTGTGAATATAAATGAGAATATAAATGGGTTTTGAGAAAATCTTTTGAGTTTGGAGTGATTTGGATTTGATGTTATTTTGAATTTGAAGTTGGTTTGAATTTGAAGTTTGACTTGAAAGAAGGAAGTAAGGATTTGGTTTAAGTTAAAGGGTAGGCAAGTTTTTCTAATATCCCTAAGACATGACTTATTCCTATGGCTAACTCCTCTAAGTCTCTAGGGTTAGGTTAAGTGTTCACCTAATCACTAGAAGTGTCTTAAGACTAAGGAACTCTTAATGTCTAGAGGAGTCATATGTCTAAGATGGAAAAATTAAGAGCTCACTCCAAAAGTGAGGTCAACAAAGGGCACCCAATAGGTATGGTGTGACTAACAAGGCATACTGCACGTATTGGTGTTGACCAAGATAATCAACAATGCTCGAACAATCACAAGCATTAACAGAAGCGATCTACTTCTAAACTTATGGTATAGAAGGAATCAAGAGATTAGTGCAATGCAACTCTACTTATGCCTAAGACATAAGAGAGTAAAGGAAGAATCCACTAGGGATAAAGTATGATTAGAGAAGATGGTTCAAGTTATCCAATGGGGATAAGAGATTTGATTTAATTTGCATCTCGATGCAAAGAAATTTGATTTGATTTGTTGATTTATGATTTGGCGCACCACAAGGGATGAAATGTGAACTCTCCACTAGGAAAGTAAGTTCAAGTCATCCACTGGAGATAAGAGGTTATGAAATCCACTGGGGGAATAGAATTTGGGATCCACTATGGATGAAAATATGAACTCTCCGCTAGGAGAGCAAGTTCAAATTGGATTGAATTGATTCCACTAAGGGAATTAAAAAGAATTGCATCTCACTGAGGAGAAGCAGATTGATTCAATTTATTTAATTTGGTTTGACTCCACTAGGGAGGTTGATTGGATTTTTTTTGTTTAATTTGTTTGAATCCACTAGGGATAAGGGTTGAATTTATTTCAGATTTTAAACATTAAATTTTGAGATGGACCCTGTCGATTTGCGATGGATGGCACTGAGTAGACGCCATGTCGGCCTTAACCTAGCTCAGATTTACCAATCCAAAGGGGTAGTCAACCAACCACATAGTAGGACTATCCAACAAAAGGGGTGGCCTTTCAGTGTGCAGTGGCTATACCAGGAAGAAAGCGTAGTAATCTTATATCGTCCAAAGTAGAGATCAGTCATTGGGGTGATCTATTAGCGAGGCAATGGATTGAACCCAACCTTAGGCTGACTATTGAGTGAATGCCTCTGGGGGACTTAAATCAGCTCAAAGATAGTCAAAATTAATTCCACTTTTAGTTATATTTGATGGATCCCATCAGTTCGCAATGGACTGCACTGAGTAGGGGCCATTTCAGCCTTGACCTAACTTTAGATTTACCAATCCAAAAAGAGTAATTTCCTGGCCAAGGGGAGAACTATCCAACCAAAGGGGTTCCTTTCGGTTTGCAATAGTTAATTCAGGGAAGAAAGCACCGGGACTCACATCTTTGTTGAATAAAAGACCATTGGGGTGACATATTACTAAGGTGACATGTCAACTCGACCTAGGGCTGCCCGTCGGTTTGCGACAGTCATGCTAGAAAGAATGCGTAGTAGACTTACATCTTCCAGAGTGAAATGACTGTCTGGGCAACCTGTTTGTGTGTGAAAAAATAGATTGAACCCGACCTAAGGTTGACTACTTAGAGAGTGCCGACCCGGGAACTTATCTCTATCCAAGAATAGTCAGGCAATTCCTATAGGGAGTTCTGCTAATAATGCCTTAAAGATATGATGCCTGCTTGGGAAAGGGGCCATTGGCAGCTTGAAATCCTAATCCATAAGTGAATAGATTTATTTGTTTGTTTATCATAGACCTTTTTAGTTTATGAGGGATCATCGAGAAAGAGCTATATCGGCTAGACCTATCTGATTCTTGAACCAAGAGAGAATAATTGCATCCGAATAAATTCTCCAACCACAAGGGTGGATACTTGGAAAGGAAGATTGTCCAATCCAAAAGTAACTCGGATAGTGTCTAAATGGGATCGCAAAGGACGTGATCCAAGTAGAGTGCCCATAGGGGAGGGGCCGCTAAGGGATTTATCCAAAACCCTGGAGAAGATAATGTCTATAGGTATTTGGTGGCCAACACAAGGAGAAAGCACAGGGATTCATATCTTCCAAGAGTGGTGTATCCATCGGGTGAGTCACTTTCAGCATAGCAAACATCAACCAACCTAAAGTGCCCATCGATTTGCAATAATCAACCTAAGAAGAAAGCATCGGGGACTCACATCCTCCTATAGAGGAATTGATTATCGGGATAGTTTGTCTTCGGCTCGACAGGTGCTATCTAATCCAGGGTGACTACTAAGAGAATGTCACTGGGGGACTTAAATCAACTCAAAAGTAGTCGAGAGGAGAAGAGCCACTGAGGGGCTTACCCTAAACCTCAAATATACTCAACCTAGTTAGTGCATGATGGCTAGTTCAAGAAGAAAGCGTGTAGGCTTACATCCTCTTCAAATAGAGTCAACATGAGGTAGCTTACTGGCTGCACAGTGAAGTCTACCAAACTAATAAGGCCCTCATCAATTTGCAATGGTCAAGTCAGGAAGAAAGTGAGGGGACTCACATCCATTAGTTAAATGACCACTAGGGTGACACACTAACAAGGTAGCATGTTAGCCCGACCTAGAGCAGCTAATGAGTGAGTGCCACAGGGGGCTTGCTCCCACATCAAAATATCCCGAGACAAAAGATATGTGTTTGTTTTTGTTTGTGTTTATGTTAGAAGGAATAGGATGCCCCTTGGGTTCTCTCACACCTATCCTAAAACACGTTGGGGAATTGATGAAATGGTGCCATGATTGGCAATTATGATTCCACGAAGAAAGCATGTCGCTTGGGTTCTCTTACACCTATTCTAGTAGCGCTAGGGAATCATGTTTAGTTTATGTTCATCTTGTGAAAGAGGGATAAGATGCCTCTCGGGTTCTCTTACACATACCCTAAACATGTTATGATAGATTCACAAACAAGCAAACAATGCTTCAAATGAAGAGAATATTTTGGTGAATTGGAAAAAATTTTTTGATGATAATTATTTTCAAACATGGTTTTATGAATAATATTTCTTCAAACAGAGCCCATTAATTAGATGCATCGAGTGTTCCGGTTTACAATCAATAAGCTGATAAGATCCTCCCTGGTAGGCCTTCTCTATGAGAAAAGGGCCTTCCCAAGTGGGTTCAAACTTGCCTCCCATCTTTTGATGGGCAACAATTGGTCTCCTTAGAACTAAAATAAGCTCTCCTCTTGAAAATCTCTAGGATAGACTAGCTTATTGTGAGCTTGAATCATCTTGGCCTTATATAACTCAAGGTTCTGGCATGCCCGTAGGCGTCTCTCCTCCAAACCTTCGATCTCTTCTAACTTCAACTTTGCATTCTGCTCTATAGTGATTTTACTACCCATTTCTATCCTTAGTGATGGGAGTTGAACTTCTAATGGTATAATGGCTTTGATCCATACTAAGGAGAGCAGGTGGGTGAGTTAGAGTTTTGTATGTGATGCGATCAAAGCTTCAACTATCTTCTCATGCCTAAACGTATTTTGAGTGTCTTCTTTAATATCTGGATGAGAGTTTAGTTGAATGCTTCTGCTAGGCCATTTTTCCTGAGATAGTAGATGGTGGAATATTTCCAATCTGTACTATGTATTCTAGTGAAGCTATTGTTCTTGGTGCTCTTGAATGTAGTACCATTACCGGATATAATTCATCGAGGCACCCTGAACCTATATACAATATGGTTCTTGAAAATTTGGAGCACATGCTGAGTTGTGACCTCTCTGAGTGAGATTTCCTTCGCCCACTTGGAAAAGTAATCGGTGGCATCTAAGATGAACCAATGACCATTAGAAGAAGGAGGATTGATAGAACCCACTATGTCGGTATCCCAACACTCAAATGTCCACGAGGCAAATGTAAGATGTAGAATGTTGGGTGGTTGATGTGACCACCACCTACTCATTGATGGCATCTCTAGCTACATTCATGCGGTTGTGATCATCAAAGGCTAGTATCCATTCTATCTTTGTTTTCATCTTTGAATCAAATTGATGCACTTCGCATAGACTTGAATGTACCTCATGATCTTGGGCTTCATGTTTGTCTGTAACCACATATGATTGAAAGACCGTCGATACAAGGTGCCATCCACGAGAGCATAGGAGAGGGCTCTC
The DNA here is from genome assembly GCA_021442155.1 of Cymbidium sinense. NCBI lineage: Eukaryota > Viridiplantae > Streptophyta > Magnoliopsida > Asparagales > Orchidaceae > Cymbidium > Cymbidium sinense. The sequence goes on along the minus strand of CM038219.1, from coordinate 79,050,167 downwards.
TACTTCATCTGATGGGCTTGCAATTTCTCTTGAGGTAGTTTTCCTATGTTCAAGTAATTTATAAATTGTTGCCTCCAATCCAGCTCCTTGTATTTATTGGCAATAGCAAGATCCCCTTCAAGAGAAAGTCTCTCGACGAGTTCAGCATCAATAAGGGACAAGACTTGTCTGTTTTGGACCCTTATTGGAATGGAATCATCATCCAGACATGCAAATTCATTGGAAAGTTTGGCCAAAGCATCTGCTATTGCGTTCTCTCCTCGAGGAACCTTGTAGATGGTGATCTTAAGGATTTGGGCCAATAGCTTAATGGTGTACTCGTGGTAGTGACGAAGCTTAGGTTTTAGAACCTTATATGATCCAACAATTTGGTTGATGACCAGCTGAGAATCCCTATAGATGTTGATACTTTTGACACACACTATAATAGTTAACTCCAGACTGGCAATCAAAGCATCATACTCGACTTCATTGTTGGTGCATGGATTGGAGAGATAGTATGAGAATCTCATCATATCACAATCTAGAGTTAAGAGAAGAATTCCTACCCCAGCCATTCCTAGAGGAAGCCGCATAATCAAAATACATCTCCCATAGGCAGTTTTCAACCTCACCTAAGTTTGTGATTTGTTCATCAGAGAAATCATCACTAAGCAGAGAATCAGCAAGAAGTGGGTGTGCTGTTAAGAAATCTGCTAGTGTATGTCCTTTCATCACTCATAGGGGTATGAATGTAATATCAAACTGTGAGAGAATTATGGACCAATGTGTGAACCGTCTAGATAATGTTGACCGTGTCATGAGATACTGCAGTGGATTGATTCTTGAAATCATGTTTAGTTTATGAGAAAGCATATAGTGTTGTAGCTTTTGGGATACAAATATTAAAGATAAGAAATGTTTCTCAATATGTAGGAAGTTCACTTCAGTAGTGATCAGATGATAGCTGAGATAGTAGAGAGCATTCTCCTTCCCTTCGTCGTTGATTTGAGCCAACAATGCGCTAAGGGAGTCATCCAATGTAGCAGTGTAGATGATAAGTGGCTTGCCCGGGATAAACGCTGCCTAAACTAGCAGCTTCACCAAATACTTCTTGATGTCTTCAAAAGCACACTGACACCTGTCATCTCACTTGAACTTGGCATCCTTCTTGACAAGTGCTGAAAATAGCTTGCATCTCCCTAATAAATTAGAGATAAAGCATCTTAGATATGCCAACCACCCTTGAAATGATCTGAGTTGGGTTAAACTTTTAGGGAGTGGCATTTCTAAGATAGCTTTGACCTTCTGTGGGTCTATCTCTATTCCTTGGTGCTGGACAACAAAACTAAGGAACTTCCCTGAAGCTACTTTGAATGCACACTTAATGGGGTTCATTTTGAGGTTGAATTATCTTAAATGTTTGAAAACTACTCTCAAGTCAGAGAGATGGAATTCCTTTTCTTTGTTTTTGACTACCAGATCATCAACATAGCATTCAACTTGATGATGAATGAGTTTGTTGAAGATTTGAGTCATAGCCCATTGGTATGTGGTACCAGCATTCTTAAGACCGAAAGGCATGACCTTATAATAATAGATTTCGATCAGGGTTCAAAAAGCTATTTTTCTTTCATCCTCGGGGACCATCTTGATTTGGTTATAGCTAAATGACCCATCCATAAAAGAGAATACTGCATGAGATGAGGCAAGGTCCACCATTAATTTTGGTGCAGGAAGTGGAAATTCATCCTTTGGACATTCCTTATTTAAGTCCCTGAAATCGATACATATGTGAATTTGTCCATTCTTTTTCTTAACTGGAATGACACTAGCTAACCAGGTAGGGTATTTTTTCCCTGGTGAAACCAACATTAATCAGTTTCTTGACTTCAGAAATGACCTATTGTTTGATTTCTAATCGCATGCATCTAGGAGCTTTCTTGATAGGATTAGTGCTAGGGTCTATTGCTAGTTTGTGGACTACTATGTCAGTAGATAATTCAGGCATCTCTTCATAGCTCCATACAAAGCAGTCCTTAAGCTCAATCAATAGCCTAACTAAGTCATTGGTTTTTTCTTCATTCAATAAGGAACTGATGTATGTCGATTGTGGATCTTATTTTATCCTGAGGTTGATTTCTTTGAGCTTGTAAATAGTTGAATGGATTTCTTCTTCAAATTCTAGAGGTGCATCTTTGATTTGATGATCATCTGGATCATCTGAAGTTTCTAAACACACTTGCTCATAATAGTTAGTGTGATTTGAGAAGAACCTATCAGACTCCAGATGATTGGTGACAACTAAGGAGTAATCATCATCATCAATTGAACCCATTGTACTAAATTCTAGTCTTGGTCTTGATTATGCATCCCTACCTTTGTTATTCCACAACTTCTCAAAATACTCAGACCCATGCCTGGGCCATGTATAAGGAGTCAAAGCATTATTTGCAAGATTATGGACACAAGGCAAGTACTAATCAAAAGGTAATTCTATTAAATCTTTATATGAATTATCCTCAAGTTCTACATGAGCTTCTCGATTTAAAGATGATAATCCCAATAGGAATCTATTTGGCTTGAAATTCATGGAAGACCTAAAGGCTTCCTTAACTAGTAAACCTTTGACAATTTGAGGAGAAATTGAGGTTAGAGCTAAAGTTTCCAATTGCTTCCTAATAGTTTTACATATACCTAATTAAATACATTCGTGCTCTGCTTGGAGGCCTGTCTTCATCACTGTCGGGCTCTAGTGTCACCTCTAATGAAACCCACTAAAAGGGGTTGACTGGTGTGCTAATCATATGAGACTCATCCTCTGACCTAGATTTTAAGTGTATGTGAATAATGAGTACTCACGTGAATGGAAATACCCCTTGGTGGCGCAACTAGGGGTCTTCCACCTGAATTGCCTCAGATCTACCTCTCCTCACGGTGGAGTTCAAGTCATCCTACCTATATGTCCGTATGGTGGAATGAACTACGGGGGGAATGTAACATGCGACTCTACCTCTTCCTTGGTGTCCTTTTCTCGCTCACTTGTACTTTCCTTTTTCTTTTCTTTTTCTTTTTCTTTCTTATTTAAATTTTAACCAAGTTCATGAGAAAAGGCATTTTTATTTTAGGGAAGATAGTAGGTTGCATCTTCATATATCTTGACTTCTCTAACTGAAAATGGTTTCTCATCTCCTTTGATACAGTATTCGATCCCATCCCTTCTGAAAATGATGCACTGATGAAGGGAGGATAGAATCATCTTATTCTAGTGTATCCAAGGCCTACTAAGCAAAGCAATGAAAGATGTATTCGAATTGATTATATAAAACTTTACTTCAGTCTTCCAATCATTTATTTCCAAAGGTAACAATTATTGGAGCATAAAGCCCTCTCGCCCTATCATTAAATCCTCTCAATATCATCTGATCTTCTCAAAGTGTAAAGATGCCAATCTTCAAATAGGCAAGGGTCTTTAGACTCATAATGTTAATCGATGCACCTAGATCAACCAAAATCCTAGAAAGTCTGAATCTGCCCATATCCACTATGATGTAGAGGGGATGACTGTGCTCTATGACCCCCAGAAGAAGGTCTTCATCGATGAATGTGACTCCGTGGGCTTCTCTTGAATAATGTGCCTCCTCTCCAATGGCGGTCAGTTGTGTTAAGCATATCTCTAGATCAAGAAGAGCCTTGATTAATGATTCCCCTATCTCTTTAGATAAGACAAGAACATCATATATGCTTAGTTTATCTAGAAACTTTCTCAGATGAGTGAGGACATTGTAATCAACTTTAGGCTAATCCTCTACAAGCATATTCATTGTTGGAGCATCCTGTGGAGTGGATTCTTTCTCGTTGGTACCAATGACTTATTTTCCCTTATCTTGAGGTGCTACCCTAGGTGGTAGAACCTTGCTACTATGGAGGTTAACTTGGTGATCTCTTGGGATTAGTGGAAGATTATTCTTTCAGCACACCTACTTCTCCTATAGGACTCTCAGAATCACATGATTCCAAGTCTATCTCAAGAGGTGAACCCATAATATTTAGAAAAGGAAAATCCATTTTTGAATCAAAAAGAGGATGATTAGAGTTATTATAATTATTATTGAGTCTTAGAGAGATTTATAAAAGAGTGGAGTCAGACAACTCATCAGAAGTGACAAAGATGTAATTCAAGCTAGCTTTATTCCTAGTTTTCTTGGATTTAGAAGGAGGCACATAGTAAAAATCTAGTAAAGTTAGTGGGGTGAAGGATTTGATGCCCTCATCCTTCGATACAAAATGTCTACTAGAAGAGAAAGAGTGAAGTAGAAGTCTGAAGTAGTAAACGGTGGAATGGAGGGTGTGGTCGTGGTTTGCTACTTGGCTATCCGGAAGTAGCTCTTGTTTCTTTGCTCCTACTTTCCCAAGTTATCTTTGGCAACTTGTGAACCTTCCTTGATGTTGGAGGTTTGAGACCTGCACCTGAGGAAAGTTTCTTGATTTTTGAAATAATCTTTTTAGAGGTTTGGGATAGAGTGATATCCCAACCATCTTTGGTTTTGAGAGGATCACATGTATCCCCAAAAATAACCCTAACATAACTGGATGGTTGTTCCACTAGATATCCCTTTGGGATAATTATAGTGCCTGACTTGTAGCTATGCTCAAGTCAGTCCTTAAATGTAAAGAAATCCTCCAAAACATGGCTTAGCATGCGGTGGTAGTGGCATAAGTTAGGATCATTACTCCCCACTTCCTCCTTTTGCTCAGTAGCTAAAATCGTTTCTTTAAGAGGTTCTTAAAGATTTTCTGACTACCTCCTCTTAAATGAATAAGGTTTTTGTTTAGTTTATCCAAAAGAGTAGGTGGATGATAGCACAGTGTGAGTATGTGTACCATGGTATGTATGGAGGAGGAGCTGAAGGCCATGGAGGCTACTGCGATGGCCGATAGGATGGCCTAGGCGGTGGTAAAGGAGGTGGAAGTGATGACTGTGGAGAACGAGGTCTCATACTGATCTTTGGCCAGTTGCTTCCCCTTATCCAATGCTACCACTGCCTCTAACTTCTTTTCATAGGCTTTGATGATTGATCTTGAAAAAGTAATTATTTGACCTCTCCTTATAGACTAGTTGTCTTATTGATTAGCTTCTCAAATGTCTTGATGGTGAAACCTCTGCGCATGAAGGCGATTGGGCCATGAATATTCTTTAGTAAAATTTCAATGGCATGATGTTCATATAGCTGTAGTTTGAATTTCATACTTAAATTTCACCATCTGAGAATATAATCAATGAGGGACTCATCGGGGTGTTGTTGTGCTACGAGATTGCCCATAGTGACCCTTTTTGAGCTCCAGCAAACCTCTTAATAAAGAGTTGCTCCAACTCAGCAAAAGTCTTCACTGAACTGTTGGGGAGTTCAGCATACCAATCAAAGGCTATGCCTACTAAATTACTGATAAAAAGATGGAGCAATAGTGCATCGCTGCCACCAGCATTGCAACAGCTAGCCCTAAAGTGTGCTATGTGCTAATGTGGGTTCCAACTGCCATCAAAACTCTTGAAATAAGGAGGCACAAAACCCTTAGGATATTAGATGGCATCAAATTCCTCTAGGTAGGGTCTACCCTTTGGAATCGATGAACCACCTCAATCTTCTGTCAATGCTTCTCTCACTTATTATTTAACCATGAGTTTAATATCCTTATCAGAGGTACTCCACTACCTTCTATACAAGTTGTGCTCTCTGAGGTGAACTCTTGGTTGATCCAAGACATGCTCACTGATCCATAATAGTAGGATGTGTAGTTGGGGCTTGATTCAGTGCCAAATCGCTAAAAATCTTCCTCTTTCCCATCTTATCAATCTGGTCATCCTTCTGTTTAAGTTATTGAAAGAGGTGTTTAGTTGAATAGGTCATATTATCATGTTTGACCGTAACACCTTCCAAACTCAAGTGATCCTGAAGGAGGGAAACCTTGGTGTCTACCATATGCACCACTACTGAGTCTTCCAATAAATCATCTTCATTGGAATCAAAGCTAACCTTCTCTTCCTCTAGATCAAACTAGTCATAGCTTAGGATTTCCTTCTTCTCACTCAGATAATGTGCTACGATATAATTTAGGGAGCAGTCCAATTGTGTTGGCACAAAATGATCGAGGATGACCTGTGGTGGGGTCATGCTCATGAATAGAGATACATCTAACCTCCCTTACTATCGAAACACTGATCTTGTGAGAGCTATGCTCACTGAAGAATACATGCTCATGGCTATCATCTACTATGAGTGGAGTACTACTCATGGGAGGATCTATCGCCATGGGGGCAACTGAACTGTCCCCTTCTCCCTCTGTTATTGCTATGTCCATGATCTATCGAGGTAGTGGTGATGATAGCACAACTAAGATGCTACGAGGTTGCCACTCCTCTTCACCTGGCGAGTTGGAGGTCAGAGAGCTTCCTCACCTCTCGGTGGTGTAGATGAAATGGGATCTCTTGAGCATAGCCAAATCACCATTGGAGCTTTCTTTTCCCCTGATGCTACCTTCATGGCTTTTGATGGAACTGTGAAACATGGAACTTGCACTAGTGATGGTGGATGTGGAGTAGAGCGGTGTGGTGGAGGCACCACCAACTCTCTCTCTGTGCGGGAGCCCTCCTCCCATGGTGGGTAGTACCAGTCAATAGAATGCTAACAGTATGATGGCATGGGTAGCATGCCAATCGAGGAAATCCATGAGGGTGGAGGCAGTTGACTGCCTAGCATACCTTTGCCTCTCCCTGCTAGTAATATGCACTGATACACTGGCCTCTCTAGCCCTCTCTTGGATATCTTGCCCGCGCAGGAATGACAGATCATAAATCAAATTGGGCTGACTCACAATGTCCATAAGCCTTGCCTTGGTAGAACTATCTGAGGCCTCCTGACCTCCCATCTCTAGTAGGAGCCTCATACTGAACTACAGGTGGTGGTGACATTGTGATCCTCCTAACATCTTCCTCCCCATCAAATTTAGAGAGAGGATAAAACTTTTTCTGTGTAATCAGAGGAGAGACTATCCTGGGTGACTCCTCTACTACAAACTGAGAGATTACTTCCATCTCATTGGCTATGCATGATCGCTTGATCTTATATGATTGTGGCAGTTATCTGGGAAGCGGTATGGGAACTAGACCTACCTCATAGGTAAGGGAGACTATCCCTGAAGCTAGGGGAGCCTTCCCCTTGGAAGAAGCCAATGAGTCTATTGGGTAGTATGGGAACAATGAATGCACTAGCACTAAATTACAGTACTGAACTTCCACCTTCCTCTTCAATGAGGGAAATCAAAATTTGAAGGCATCTCAACATGGATGACTAGCGTCACCACACTCCTTGCGGTCATGAGGGTTGCCCCTCTGAGTGATCCCCATCAATCCTCTCAAAGTGAATCAGATAAGAAAAGTCAGTCTATGGCAGGCTGGCTCGATCCAAGGCCAAATCCATCTCAAAGGGGAAAGAGAAGACATACTTTTGAGCATCCATTTGTACTGAACTGAACTTGAGAAAAACTAACTAAAATTGAGTTGAAATTTCTGCACTTTTTAAAAACAAACTCAAATTAGATTTTTTGCTTTAATTTGCTTTAGAATTTGAAACCACACTCAACAATTTGGATGTGTTAAGTGGGGCTCTTTGAATTTAGAAGAGTGATTTTGGATTTAGAATTGGAGAAGAGATTTTTAATTTAGAATTCACTTTCAACAAATTTGTGTATGTTTAAATGGGTTCAAATATTTTGAAGAGATTTTTGATGCTTCCATTGGTTCATATTTGAATTAATTTCTGTATGTTTGGGGACCCTTTATTTAGCAAATTTGAGTATGTTAAATAGAGGGTCAATTGATTTTGTTTTGGGATTACTCATTTACCAAATATGGATATGCTAAATGAGTTGTTTGAAAATAACTTTCTTCTTTTGCTTGTTTGCTCATGATGTGAATCATGTGTGAATTTGGAAATGGAATCTTTACTTAGAAAATTTGTGTATATTAAATAAAGTCCAAATGTTTTCATTTGTTTTGATTTTGAAAATAGGATCTTTACTTAACAAATTTGTGTCTGGTAAATAAAGAATCCAAATGTATTTGATTTTTATGATTTTGAAAAGAGGATCTTTACTTAGCAAATTTGGGTATGCTAAATAAAGAATTCAAATGTATTTGATTTTTTTGATTTTGGAAAGGTGGATCTTTACTTTGCAAATTTGGGTATGTTAAATAAAGAATCCAAATGTGTTTGTTTTGACTTTTGAAAAGAGGATCTTTACTTAGCAAATTTGGGTATGCTAAATAAAGGATCCAAATATGCTTGATTTTTGTGATTTTGAAAAGAGGATCTTTACTTAGCAAATTTTTGTATGCTAAGTGAAAATCCAAATGCTTTTATTTTAATTTTTGAAAAGAGTATCTTTACTTAGCAAATTTGGGTATGCTAAATAAGGATCAAATCAAGTTTTGATTTTGATTTTGAAAAGAGGATCTTTAGCAAATTAGTATAAATAAAGGATCCAAATGTGTTTGATTTGATTTTGAAAGATGGGATTTTGCAAATAGGCTTTCAAAGTTCAAATGTGTTTGATTTTTTATTTTGAAAAATGAGACATTTACTTAGCAAATTTGTGTATGCTAAATAAAGTTCAGATGTGTTTTAATTCTTGATTTTGAAAAATGGAAACTTTACATAGAAAATTTGGGTATGCTAAATAAAGTTCAAATGTGTTTGAATTTTTTATTTTAAAAAATGGGAACTTAGCAAATTTGGGTATGCTAAATAAAGTTCAAATGTGTTTGAATTTTTTATTTTATTTTTGAAAATGGGAACTTTACTTAACAAATTTGGGTATGTTAAATAAAGTTCAAATGTGTTTAAATTTTTTATTTTGAAAAATGGGAACTTTACTTAGCAAATTTGGGTATGCTAAATAAAGTTCAAATGTGTTTGAATATTTTTTTTTTTTTTGAAAAATGGGCACTTTACTTAGCAAATTTGGGTATGCTAAATAAAGTTCAAATGTGTTTGAATTTTTGAAAAATAAGGGGTTTCTATTTAACAATGGTGTGTTAAATAGAATCCAATTTTCAATTTTTCTTTTTGAAGGATTAAACTCTTATTTGATAAATTTGGATATGTCAAAATGGAGTTCTTAATCATGTTTTATTTTCTAAAGATGAAATTTTTTTGTGATTATTGCTTTTAAAAAGAAGGGAATTCCAACTTAACACATGTGGAATGTGTTGAGTGGAATTTCAATTGGTGTGATTTTATTTGAAAATAAAACCTCCATCCAACACATTTGGACATATTGAATGAAGTGGCTTATCTTTAAATTTATAATTTTTGAAAAGAAAGAAATTCCAACTTCAACATATGTGAGATATGTTGAAATGGAGTTTCAATTTTTTTATGACATGACTTTATTTGGAAATGAAATCTTCATATAACACATTTGGATATATTGAATAAGGATATTCATTTTCAAATATGTGCTTTTTGAAAGGTGATTTTGATTTTATTTGGTAATAAAATCTTCATTCAATAAATTTGGGTAAATTGAATGAGGATGTTCATTTTCAAATATGTGCTTTTTGAAAGGTGCTTTTGATTTTATTTGAAGATGAAATCTTCATTCAATAAATTTAGGTATATTGAATGAGGATGTTCATTTATGCTTTTTGAAAGATGATTTTGATTTTTATTTATAAATGAAGTCTTCATTCTATAAACTTGGGTATATTGAATAGGGATGTTTATTTGTGATTTTTGAAAGATGATTTTGATTTTATTTGAAAATGAAATCTTTATTCAATAAATTTGAGTATATTGAATGAGGATATTCATATGTGCTTTTTTATTTGAAAGATGATTTCGATTTTATTTGGGAATGAAATCTTCATTAAATAAATTTGGGTATATTGAATGAGGATGTTCATTTGTGCTTTTGAAAGATAATTTTGATTTTATTTGAGAAAGAAATCTTCATTCAATAAATTTGGGTATATTGAATGGGATATTCATTTGTACTTTTTGAAAGATGATTCTTAACTTTTGATTTTTGAAAATACCCTACATATAAAAATTTTGAAAATTGTTAGATGAGGTTGAGTTGTAAAAAAAATTTTTGTGCAAAGATTTTTATTATGTGAATTTTGGAAAGGTGCTTTTTTGGAAAGTGATGTTTTTTTTAAAAAAAGGATTTATTTTTCTTTTTTTCTTTGGAATAAACCTTACTTTACCATAGAAATGGTAAAGAGGTTCAACAAAGCTTTAAGTAATTTTTTTTATTAAATTTTATTTTGACCTATTGGGGGACCCAACAGGGGTTTTAAGACCTACACGGACTGAGGTCCTAAAACCTAAAGGATGTTGGCTATCTTAGCTTAAGAATAAAATAAACTAAGTGTTAATAGAAAAGAAGGATAGTCTCAGATTCATATAAAATAGAAATCCACTATCAATACTTGGAGACTATGATCATTTACCAAAGATGGATAGAGGAACTATCCCCAGTGGAGTTGCCAAAAAAATCTACAGTGTATATTTGTCAAACTCGAGAAATTTGGAAAAATATATATATATATGGTCTGTTTGGGACACCACGCAGATATGGAGATGTACTCATTAGGGTGATCAGGTATGACATTGAGCAATGATCTTGAGAGATAGAAGTCACCATCCTATAATGGACATAATCACTTAATAAGCACTCCTACGGACAATGGGTCTTCGAATGTACTATAGATTCTTCCCCTGCTTTACATGGAAATGTAAAGTATGGTTTATTTTAAACCAACTTCGTTAAGTTCCTTATGGAGGTAAGCCCCCATAGTTAATTACATGTTAAGGAATGAGATTCCTTAAGAATACTCTCGATTAAGGTAAATGATCATTGTCTCCAAAGATTTCAAAGATAGGACTATCAATCAATTTAGTTATTTTTGGAAAATCAAGTGAGATTAATCAAAAGGAGGGCGTTATTATCAAAACCAAAGGGTGATGAGTAGGGGATGCTCATGATACTAGGAAGCCTAGTAAGCATCCCAAACTATCATATGGTTGGGCTTTATATATTTGAAATTTGAGAATAAGTACATGTTCGAGTTGAATTTTTATTAGAAATATAAGGCTTACAATTCAACAACACAAGATCGTGAAAATGCCTAAGAGGTGAAGATTTATGCTTGTAGCCCACAAAGGAAAATAGTGACCTTGGATCCTAAATCTAGGGAGCTTTGGCAAGGGCTAAAGCATGACCTAAATCTAAGGCAAAAATGGGTATATGGTTTACCTCCATAAGAGAGGATAAACCACCCAACTATTGGACTTACAACTGCTTGGGGGTGGCCGACAACTAGCTTCTCCTATGATTTTAAATACATGTAGGATGTGCAAGTTAGCTAGGTTGTTGTTTATTTAGAAAGAAGATTAAGTTCTTAAACACAGTCCCTAGGAGATTAGATCATGAAGGGCATGAATAATGACTTAAATCTAATGCAAATTTTGTTAAGTTTCATTTTGATTTTTTTGGACAATTTATTTAACATAGGTTATGGGATTTTATATGCCTAATACATGAGAAGATTAGTTATGGGCTAAAATCAGCAAGAAGGAGGTGTGTTTCCACCATGGCTCTCAAAGGTCAAGCCATTTTCTCTTGTAAAGGTGGAATCCCTCCATTAAGAAGAGTGAGAAAATATGATTTTTATGCATGATGTGAGACATACAACATCTAGCTAAGGGGTTGCTAAATCTTTTATTATCTTAATTTATATCCTTGGCTTTAGGTGAGGTTATGAGTTGTTTAATTTAATTTTGAGTTGATTAATTGGATATAAAATTTATTTTTCCCTAAGAGTCTAATCGCATCCAGGCCATTCAATAATTATCAAGCAATTAAAAAACTAGAAAAATCATGCCATCTTAATGCATAAGCTAAACAAGTATCAAATAATTTTATAAAGCTAGTGCAAAAGAAGAAAAGAATGATGTGGTCGGGTACCACCGTACAACCCAAAAAAAAATGTGGGTAGCCAAGCTCTATCCTTATACAACCTAGATTACAAATGAATAATTACAATTAAAAGGAATTCATGTTATGGGGGTCTTCCTTCTTCATTCTTTGTTCTTCATTTCTTCTTTTCCTTCTTTTTTCTTTCTTCCATTCTTTTGATTTGACTTAAGATGTGGTTTTCTCCAAGGCTTCACATGGTACATAAGACATGGTATTATGACCAATGTTCACCTTAATCCCCCATAACATTCATTACAAATTTCAATTGCAAAAATTTACATCAAAAGCGAAAGAAAAATCTAACTAAACCTTCAAAATATAGATTAGCTAAACATACCACACAATCCCAAGTAGTTATGTGAATAATTTAGACTTAGCACCCCACACATGGGTAACCAAGTCCACTTGTCCTAATTTGGATCAAGCTTAGGAGTATAAGCAACATGCATAGCAAAAGTATTTATATTTTTATTACAACGCCCCTTAGGCACAATCTCCTGTAGAAGACATCATTAGACTAATATTATCCTATCATCTAGTCTATGAACATGCACGCTAACATCCAGTCTAAAAATATTACATCACAAAATATAATCAGGCATCAAACCATGCACCGCCCTAACATTGAGCTAGAAATGGAGACTTTGCCTAATGTGTGTGCCATTTAAGGCTTGTGTGGCATGTCTTAGGTAGGCTTTAAGGTTGGAATTTTCTAAGTGTGAAGGATTCAATTTAGAGAGTGGTTTCATTTCAAGTGATTTAGTTGATTTGTCAATTTTATTTGATGATTTGATTTGATTTGAATGAACCTACATTTAGTTACTAAATGTTGTAAAGAGAAGAAAAGAGAAGAGAACTTCTATATATACCCTACCTTAAGTAATTTCTAAGGTAAATTCATTAATGATTTTTCTTTAGTGAATGTTTTATTATGTGTTTTAATTAACCCTAACTTTAGATTTACTTTAAATGAACCTATTCAATAAGAAAGGCATCTTAGGATTAGTTAAGGTGAATTACTCTCACAAAACACAACCATTTATTTCTTTCCACCATGTATACCATGAATATGAATAATCCTAAGCATACCTAAACATGCAATGAAACTTATATCACACCTTAATGATGAATGCAAAGAGATGTTGTTTAGAAAAATTTGGATATTCCATGAATGCAAGTTTTATTATTTAGAAAAGTAGGGACTCTTTTATCCATTAATCAAATGGACATCCACATGTATAAAAGACATAATTGAGTACAACATCATTATTTTCTACACCAAGGGCATAAGGTACAAGACCTACTTGGGGCTACTTAAAGCCTTGCAACCCCGGGATGTCCAGACTAATTTACCACTTTGCTTAAATACATGTGCATGTATAAAAAGAAACAAATAGATGAAGAATCATGCAAAAGATTTTTGTGTTGAATTTAGTTGTATAATTTACATGTGTAATGTGAAGATCATTCTTAATTCATAACATAGGAGTGCATAGGAATAAATTAAAGCAAGTGTTATGTTCTTTTCAAATTAACAATACACTTTGCAAATCCTATTCAAATCCATGTTAAGAGAAGTGAAGAAAATCATATAATACACATCTTATGTTATAATCACATGCAAGCTTATAAGTGCTTATAAGTAGCATACCTTCATTTATATTCTTTGATTTGTAGGTTTTAAAAATAATTTTTGATTTAAAGTGATAATAGCCACTCATACTCTTAACATTTAGCCAAAACATGCAATTTGACATAAAGAAAACATTTTATTTAATTGACTTTTCAAAAAAATATAAATGCATGATTTCATATGGCATACAATATTTAACATGCTTGGAAAGAAATAAAGTGATGTAAGCATATTACTTCATTCACCCTAATTAATTTTTAAGGACAATGCTATGAGATAAGATTATTCAAAGTGAATCAAAATTCCTTAAGAATATTTTTAATTTTGGATTGATTTGAAAATTATTTGTGAGAAAGAGTTTGCTGGTCCTAGCCCATTTCCTCCATGTGTGAATTAATTTAGTTTAAATTTAAAACAATTAAGTTGATTTTATGTTTTTTTAGGTTAAGGTATAAATTAAGTCCATTAATTACCCCTTACCTATACCACTTTAACATAATTATCCAAACAATTATGAGCCAACATATAATATGCAATCACATGGAATTTAAATTAAAAAGCAATAAGTAAACACAATTGGCTCACAATTATTGATTAATTAAGCTAAAGGATTTTCATTAAGTACTTTCGTAACCTTCCCACACATGTGAGTTGGATATGATTTTCTCAAACTTACCTTATGCTTTTGAACACTTAAGGATTTACCTAGCAAGGGATTGATTAATTCTAGATTGGTTTTGAAAGTTTCATTAGACTAATTAAGTAGATCATTAGTGGATTAATCCTTAATTATATTTGGATTAATGAAGAAAGGGGGTTTAGGGAATAACTTAGGGAAAATATCCCAAACCCATTCCATAAACCTCCTCTTTACTTAAATAATATCTAATTATCACAATTAAGGAATTGAATCACTGTTCATATGCTTAATTACTCTTAATTACATTAAGGGGTGATTAGGGGTTCATTAATTAATTTCCTTAATTAACTCATTAATAAATTCCAAAAAAATTAAGGGAGGTAGAAGTCATCCCATTGAACATGTTTGAGATGTTTGGAATTAATTAATGAAGTAATTAGGGAGTAATTAAGGTAAATTAAAATTTTAATTAAATCTTAATTAAGAAAATTCACTATTTAAAATTAATTAGAAATACTTTTATTTGATTCCCCTCTAACATACCTTTAAAATGAGCCATCATTTATATTTTTAAATTTTTCTACTTTTAATTATGATTTTATGAAGTTTCTATGATTAATGGATAATTAGAATATCCTAATTAATTAACTAATCCTGTCAGCACCACGTGGATCGTTGACGCTGTGTGCTTTCCATGTGGCACGATTGGATTGGTTATTTAAGTTATCACATCATGTGCTGCGTTAGCTGTCGATGGGATGTGCTTTCCCCTAGGCCATCTGATCGCCATCTGATCAAGGATAAGATGGCCAGGATAAATCCTGTGGTTCTAAAAGGATTAAATCAGTGGACCTGATCGATTTAGTCAGGGCTGTCCATCCAAAATATGAGGGATGGACGGCTCATGATTCATCCCTACCTATGCTACGAGGGACGGAGGCCTTTCATCCTCCACCGCTTGATCTGAGCTCACCTAAGCTTGAATTAGGGTAGGATTTACCCCACACCATCAAGAGGTATAGGGAAGACATCCAATAGCTAGAATCTAATGGGATTACAGTTCCCTTCGCAAAGGGTAAAGCATTTTTTCAAGGAGGATCATTTTTTAGCAATACCTCGCTAGAGGCTATCACCGGTGCTTTCAATAGAGGAGGTAACTTCATCTAGTTGAGATGAAGCCCTATTGAAGGTTTCAGGTCTTGATTTGAAGTGGATTGCTCAATTGGCGAAGCTGCCCTTCCATGGCTTAAAGCTTTGATTGAAGTCCCCCTTCCCGTAGCATAGAGACTTGAGAAACACTTTGGGTGTGCTCGACTAGCTCCCTTTATGGTGCTTGCAAAGTGAATTTAGGTTTAATGGAGACTTGAGTGAATTGGAAATGGCTTAGGCCTCCCCTCTTTGTGCTTTGAAGAAAATTGAGAAGGAGAAATCTGAGAGAGCTTAGGAATGCTTGCCAAGGCTCAGAGAAGCTTGGTTTTGGTTCTTAGAGCTCAATCAAATTCAGTGTGTGTCATTTGAGTTGGAATGAGAGGGAGTATATCTCCCCCTCCTTGAATCAGATGATCGAGGCTAACTTTTTTGTTTGTGATCAATTGGATTGAAGAGTTTTTTTAGGTTGTTAGGCACTCCATGTGGTTCATTTTTGGTAGAGGAGTGGAGGAGAGGAAGTGCACATGTGCTAGGTGAGGGTATGGAGTGATCCAAGTGGAGAATTTCCATTGGAGGGGTAAGTTTGGCATTCGGTTGTGTCATGGTTGACCCAAACCCATTGGGTCATGTTCACCACCTCCCTTAGTGCCCATGTGGACCACTAGGAGGATGCCAAGTGGCCATGAGAAAGAATTGGCCAAATTCCAAGTGGATTTGGCCATAGGTTACCCTTTGACCTAGAGGTCAAATGGTCATTTGGACTTGATTTTGATTTGGGCAGATTTGAAATGATTCAAAAGTGGGTTGGACCAAATTTCAATTGATTTGGAGTTCATTTGATTTGAATTGGTTCAATTTGACCCATTTTTGTCAAGTTGGGTCAATTTGGGTTAGGTTGACCAATTGGTCAAATTGGGTCAAACTATGGGTTAGGCCAAGTTCAAATGATCATTTGGAGCCTATGGGCATCATTGGTTTGGTTCAATTTGATTTATATTTAGTTTTGGTTGATTTAGGTTCATTTAGGTCAAATGGGTCAAGTTGACCAATTTGACCCATTTGACCCAATCGAGTTAGGTCATGGCTTGGTTTAGGCTTGGTTGATCATTTGAAATGTATTGCAAGCTTTGGTTTAAGTTAATTTTAGTTTGGTTTGATTTCAAGTTGATTTGATAATTTAGGTCAAGTTGGGATCATGGTCAATTGGGCTAGGTTAGGTCTAGTTGGCCAATTAAGGCTTTGGTCAAGTTCAACAAGTGATTTAAAATTAATTTGACCCATTGGTTGCATTCAATTTGGCTTAGATCAAGATTTAAACCATTTTGACTTTTTAAGTCAACTTGGGTCAACTTAGGTCAAGTGGCCAATTGGGCTAGGTTTGGCTCAAATGATGACTTGGTCAAGTTCAATCATTGATTATGGATTGGTTCGATCAATGGTTTCAATCAATTTGGTCAATGGTGAATTTTGGCTAGTTTGGGTTTCATTTGGGTTAAGTGTTGGCTTGGTCAAAGGCTTGGTTTGACTTGGTTTGACCCAATTTGAATGACTGATCATCCTAGGATGACTATTCCTCATAATGTGAGGCTAAGATGGTCTTAGTTAAATCCAATTTGGATAGGGTTAGAATTTGGCTCAAAAAGGTGCATTAGGCACTTTGGGTCAAGTGAGCCTAAGTGGGTCAATTGGCTTGGCCAAGGATTGATTCAAGTTTAGTTGAACTCACATATGGACTTATGATTAACATATAAATCAAATTATAAGTGATTTGGAGTCAAATGGGTTTTGATTCATTTAACAATTCCAAGTCAAAAGGGTAATATGGATTTGACTTGGGTTAGTTTGATTTTGGCTTGATGATTGAAGTTTATGTTTATATTTGTGTATGTGATTCAAGGAATGATTGTTTAAATCGAAAATCCAAGGGTTTGGATTGATTTGAGAATGATTTGGCTAAGTTTAAGAATTTGACTAGAAAGAGTGTAGGCTATGTTTAAGTTGGATTTGGATGTGAGATTTGAATTTGATTTTAGTTATTTGAATTTTTATTTCATTTATATTTGTGAATATAAATGAGTTATGAGAAAACCTTTTGAGTTTGGGGTGATTTGAATTTGATTTGTCTAAGTTCAAGAATTTGACTTGAAAGAGCATAGGTTGGATTTAAGTTGGATTTGGACTTGAGTTTTAAATTTTGTTTTGGTTATTTGAATTTATATTTCATTTATATTTGTGAATATAAATGAGAATATAAATTGGTTATGAGAAAATCTTTTGAGTTTTGAGTGATTTGGATTTGATGATGTTTTGAATTTGAAGTTGGTTTGAATTTGAAGTTTAACTTGAAAGAAGGAAGTAAGGATTTGGTTCAAGCTAAAGGGTAAGCAAGTTTTACTATTATCCCTAAGGCATGACTTATTCTTATGGCTAACTTTTCTAAGTCTTTAGGGTTAGGTTAAGTGTTCACCTAATCATTAGAAGTGTCTTAAGACTAAGGAACTCTTAATGTCTAATGGAGTCCTATGTCTAAGATGGAGAAGTTGAGAGCTCACTCTAAAAGTGAGGTCAACACTATCCAATAAATTTCAAGAAAAATAGGGGTGGCAGAGGTCATCCCCCTAAATACATCTAAAAAATTTAAAATTAATTGGACAACTAGTCAGAGAGTAATTAGGCTAATTAAGTTTTTAATTAAACATTAATTATGTAGAAATTACTATTCCAAAATAATTAATCATAATTTTAATGTATTATAATCTGAAATATCTTTAAAATAAGCCCACATTTGTATTTTTTTGACTTTTTTAGGATTATTTATGATTTTTGGAAGTTTCAGCCTTAAAAATAGATTAATTAAGCCTAATTAAAGCCTTAATCTCATCGGGCCATGTGGCAGTTGATGCGACACGCTGACATGACATGATTTCCATGTGGCATTATAGGATTGGCCACTTAAGTTGTCACATCCACCACTGACTTGGATTGTGGCAAACGTGCTATCCTCAAGGATCGTTCGATCTAAGATCGAACGACCATGATTTGATCCACCATAAAGGAAGGAAATTAAAGGATATAATATGCGATTTGATCACTATCATCCTTTTTGATCATGCAGAATGAACGACCCATGATCTTCCTAATTCATGAGTGGTGAAAGATGGATGCTGCCCATCATTCCCCGTTCTGCTCACTCGAGCTCGGATTACCTCCAAAATCATCCCACACCTTTGAGGAAGGGAGACACACACATCCAATGTCTATGATTCACTCAAAATCACATCACTTCATAAAGGACCAAATGATTTTCATTAGAGAGCTCAATTTTGCAAAAGTACCTCACCGAAGCTATTGTCTAGCAATTCGAACAACTAAGGAAGCTTCGTCTTGTTGAGACGAAGCTTTACTAAGCTGCATGAGCCTTGATTTGGTGTAGAGCTCTCGGTCGACCAAGCCAAGCATGTAGGAGCCTCAGCTTCAATCAAACTTTGGTCTCCAGTGGTCGAGAAGGCTCAAAGATGATTTGGGTGGCTTCGACAAAGTATGAGAATGGTGTGGGAGCGAGGAATTGAGATTTCGTTGAGTGGAGAAGGAGTATTGCATGGGAGAAGATTGACCTATTTAGTCTTTGCTCGGGGAGGAGGAAAGGCCAATCGAGGAAGCTCAGGGAGGCTCTTGGGAAGTCTCTGGGATTTTGAAAAAGTCTTAGGGAAGTCTCATGAATCAAATTGTGTTGATTCTCGCTCGAATTGGGGGAGTATACTCTGAAATTGAGCTTGATGGATTGAGGGGATCATTTTTGAAAATTTGGCCGATTTACCATCTGAGTCATCACCATCAAGTTGCCAAGTGAGTGGGTTACCATGCCAAGGGGAAGGTTTGCCACTGATTGCTTCTCCCTTGTGAGGGGGGGGGAGGAAAGATTACCATTGGTCCATGGCAAGACCTAGGTGTGTGTAAAGTGGGCTAACGTGTCTTAAGAATGCCTCATTTGGCAAGTGGAGGGTTGCTATGGGAAAGGCAAAGTGGACTTTGGCTCTTATGGCAAGAATCTAATGCAAAGAGCTTTATACATTGATCAATTCCCTTGGATTGGGTCCCACTTGGACTTGGGCTAGCTTGGCTGATCTAGGGTCAATTTGGGTCAAGTTAGGTCAGCCACCAAGGTTCCATAGGTTGGTTTGGGGTGGTTTGGCTTCATTTGGTCAAAATGGGATCATTTGG
Organism: Cymbidium sinense; assembly: GCA_021442155.1. Lineage (NCBI taxonomy): Eukaryota > Viridiplantae > Streptophyta > Magnoliopsida > Asparagales > Orchidaceae > Cymbidium > Cymbidium sinense. Next base: position 79,030,503 of record CM038219.1, on the reverse strand, counting down.
TTTAGGTTGGGTTGGGTTGACCAATTGGTCAAATTAGGTCAAATGAAGGCTTGGGTTAGGTTCAAATTATCATTTAAAATGTTATGGTTTAAGTGGTCTTGATTAATTTGGCCTAGGTTTGATTTTGGCTTATTTGGATTCAAATGGATCAAATGGGTCAAGTTGATCAATTTCACTGATTTGACCAAATTGGGTTGTGTCAGTGTTGGTTCAAGTTCAATTGGTTAATTGAAAATGATTGTAGGCTTTGGTTTGGTTTGATTTGGGTTTAATTTAGATTTTGGCCACATTGACCTTTTAGGCTAATTTGGGCTAGGTTGGGTCAAGTTGACCAATTGGTCAAATTGGGCTCAATCATGGCTTTGGTCAAGTTCAATAAGAAATTTGGATGAAATTGAGCCATTGGTTGCAATCAATTTGGATCAAATCATGATTTGGCCCATTTTGGCTTTTTAGGCCAATTTGGGTCAACTTAGGTCAGTTGGCTAATTGGACTTGGTTTAGCTCAATTGATGGTTTGGTCATGTTCAACAATTGATTGTGAATAGGTTTGGGTCAATGGCTTTAATCAACTTGGCATTTAGTGGGTTTTGGCTAGTTTGGGTTTCATTTCGGATAAAGGTTGACTTGGTCAAAGGACCAAGTTGACTTAGTTTGACCCAATTAATCACTCTAGGATGATTGTTGATCATGATTTGAGGTTTGAAAGGGCTTAGTGTAATCCAATTTGGGTTGGATTAGAACTTGGCTCAAAAAGGGTCTTTAGGTCATTTTGGATCAAGTGGAGCTAAATGGGTCAATTGGTGAGGATTTGGCTCGATTCAAGTTTAATTGAATCCACATGAGCCTAGAATGAAGATATAAATCCATTTGCAATTGGTTTAGAGTCAAATAAATTTTGGTTCATATGACAATTTCAAGTCAAAAGGGTTCAACATGGGCCTGACTTGGGTTGACTTGGATTTAATTTGATAATTATAGTTTGTTTTTATATTTGGGATAATGATTGAAGGAATGATTGAATCATGAGGAAATCGATGGGTTTGAATTAATTTGGGTATCATTTAGCCAAGTTCAAGAATTTGGCTAAAAGGACTAAAACTGGGAATTTGATTTGATTTGGGTTTAGTTTTGGCCACTTGGATTTATATTTGTGAATATAAATGAAGATATAAATGGTTCATGAGAAAATTACGTGTGTTTAGAGTGATTTGGAAGCAAATTTGACCAAGTTGAGGGATGTATGTCAAAAGGGCTTAAGTAGGGAATTGATTTGGTTTGATTTAGTTTGATTTGATTTGAATGGTTTCAATTTAGATGTCATTTATATTTGTGAATAAAAATGAAGGAATGATTTTATAGAGAAATAAATTGAGTTCGGGTTGATTTTGATTGAGATTTGGTTAAGCTTATTGAGGTGGGTCCATATGGCTTAAGAACGGTCTTGATTTGGTTTGATTTAGTTTGATTTGAATTGAATAGTTTGGATTTAGATTTCATTTAAATTTGTGAATATAAATGAAGGAATGATCGATTTATAAAGAAATCGACCAAATTTGATTTGGTTTGAAGGGAGTTTTCGCTCATATGAAGGTGGTTCATATGGCTTAGGAAGGAATTTTGGAGTTTGAATTTAATCATGGGTTTTAATCATTTGGAGTTGGATTTGATTTAGAATTTGGGTTGGGATTTCATTTGAGATTGAATTTGATATTTGAGAATATTAATTGAATTGGGGTTGATTTGAATTTGGTTAAGGCTAAGTCCATAAGATAAAATCAAAGGGCTTAAGAAGGGATTTGGAATTTGAATTTAATCATGGGTTTCAATCATTTAATTTGGGATTGGATTTATGCTCTTGAATTTAAATTTGAGGTTTGGTTTGGAAGAAGGAAGCAAGGATTGGATTTAAGGTAATAGGGTAGGCAAGTCTTCCTAAATCCCTAAGGCATAACCTCTTCCTATGGCTAACCCTTCCAAGTCTCTAGGCTTTGGTTAAGTGTTCACCTAATCACTAGAAGTGTCTTAAGACTAAGGAGCTCTTAGTTTCTATAAGAGTCCTAGATCTATTATGATGAAGTTGAGAGCTCACTCCAAAAGTGAGGTCAACAAAGGTTGCCCAATAGGTGTGGTGTAACTAACTAGGCGCACTGCACGTATTGGTATTGATCGAGATGATCAATAATGTCTGAAGGATTGCAACCACTAACAAAGATGATCTACTTCTAAACCTGAGATGTAGAAGGAATCAAGATCTTAGTGTAATGTAACTCAACTTATGCTAAGGGCATAAGAGAGGAAGAAAGGATCTACTAAGGGATGAGTGCATGAACCTTCCAATAGGGAAGTAGGTTCAGATTATCCATAGAGGATAAAAGTTTGATTTTGATATGATTTGGGAAGAAAAGATATGTTAGAGATGAGTGCATGAACGTTCCACTAGGCAAATAGGTTCAGATTATCCACTAGGGATAGGAATTTAATTTAATTTGATTTAATAAGGGCTCCACTGGGGAGAGGATATGATTTGCATTTTGAGGGCACATCTGCTAGAGATATGAGCTTAGATTCACTGAGGATAAGGCGGGTTCAATATATGGATTGAACTGGACTCCACTGGAAGGAGGATGATGGATTAGAAAAAATGGACCCTGTCGGTGTGCGATGGATCCACTAAAAAGCCACCTTGTTTTAGCATAAGCTCTAATTTAAGGTGGTTTGCTCATAAGGGCAATACCCGAAATGTAGGTGATTAGCATTGATCGAATTCCACCCTTCAATCATTGGGAAGCTCAGGGGGCAATTCATTCTTGCTCGACTACCTCCAAGGATGGTGTGTACAAAGTTAATTGTACTTTAGTTGAGCCTTAAGCAAATGGAATCGAGAGGATGGTTGCCTTATTTTGGCTTGAAGGAAACCAAGAGTGGAGATGGTGGGATGAGCTTGGGATCTTGGGAAATGTCTCTACCAACTCATCTTGGGTAGGTATGTCTCTTAGGAATGCAAGTGTGTGGGTTTGAGTTGAAATGAGGGGGTGTATAAATCACCCCCGCCATAAGATAAAATCAAAGGGCTTAGGAAGGGATTTGGAATTTGAATTTAATCATGGGTTTTAATCATTTGATTTGGGATTGGATTTATGATCTTGAATTTAAATTTGAGATTTGGTTTGGAAGAAGGAATCAAGGATTGGATTTAAGGTTATAGGGTAGGGAAGTCTTCCTAAGTCCCTAAGGCATAACCTCTTCCTATGGCTAACCCTTCCAAGTCTCTAGGCTTCGGTTAAGTGTTCACCTAATCACTAGAAGTGTCTTATGACTAAGGAGCTCTTAGTTTCTACAAGAGTCCTAGATCAATGATGATGAAGTTGAGAGCTCACTCGAAAAGTGAGGTCAACAAAGGGCGCCCAATAGGTGTGGTGTAACTGACTAGGCGCACCACATGTATTGGTATTAATCGAGATGATCAACAACGTCCGAAGGATTGCAGCCACTAACAAAGATGATCTACTTCTAAACCTGAGATGTAGAAGGAATCAAGATCTTAGTGTAATGCAACTCAACTTATGCTAAAGGCATAAGAGAGGAAGGAAGGATCTACTAAGGGATGAGTGCATGAACCTTCCAATAGGGAAGTAGGTTCAGATTATCCGTAGAGGATAAAAGTTTGATTTTGATATGATTTGGGAAGAAAAGATCTATTGGGGATGAGTGCATGAACGTTCCACTAGGCAAATAAGTTCAGATTATCCACTAAGGATAGGAATTTAATTTAATTTGATTTAATAAGGGCTCCATTGGGGAGAGGATATGATTTGCATTTTAAGGGCACATCTACTAGAGATATGAGCTTAGATTCGCTAAGGATAAGGTGGGTTCAATATATGGATTAAACTAGACTCCACTGGAAGAAGGATGATGGATTTGACAAAATGGACCCTGTCGGTGTGCGATGGATCCACTAAAAAGCCACCTTATTTTAGCACAAGCTCCAATTTAAGGTGGTTTTCTTCAAAGGGCAATACCCAAAATGTAGGTGATCAACATTGATCGAAATCCACCCTCCGATCATTGTGAAGCACGGGGGCAATTCATTCTTGCTCGACTACCTCCAAGGATGGTGTGTACAAAGTTAATAGCACTTTGGTTGAGCCTTGAGAAAATGGGATCGAGAGGATGGTTGCCCTATTTTGGCTTGAAGGAAACCGAGAGTGGGGATGGTGGGATGAGCTTGGGAGCTTGGGAAATGTCTCTACCAGCTCATCTTCGGTAGGTATGTCTCTTAGGAATGCAAGTGTGTGGGTTCGAGTTGAAATGATCGGATGGCTTAGCCTAGCTTAGCTCTTTGTGATCATTCGGTCACCTCAGAGGGTCATGGGTGACCTTGAGTGGATGAGGTGGCTTAGTTTGGTTGGTTGAGGGAGTGGAGGTGGCTGTCAAGGAGGGTAGTGGGTGTCTTTGGTGGTTTCAAATGCTCCAATGTGGGAGGTAAGGTGATTTCACCTCCCCATGGGTCATGACCAACCCAGCCACCTTTGGGTTAGGTTGGCCAGTATCCTAGGAGCTTAGGTGGACTAATGAGAGAGTGCCAAGTGATCAAGGAATGGAAATGACCACTTAGATGGGTGATTTGCCTCATGTGATACCCCTAGCCCAAGGGTAGGATGATCATTTAGTATTATATTTGATTTGGAAAAATTTTAAATGAGTCAAAAGTGGGTTGGGCCAAATTTCATGTGATTTGGAGTTCATCTGGTTAGGTTTGGCTCAATTTGACCAATTTGGGTCAAATTTGGTCAAAATAGATTAGTTTGACCAATTTGTCAAATTGGGTCAAACCAAGGGTTGGGTCAAGTTCATATAACCATTTGCACTGTGTTGGTATCATTGGTTTGGTTCAATTTGGTTTAGTTTTGGTTATGGTTCATTTGAGTTCATTTGGGTGAAATGGGTCAAGTTGACCAATTTGACCAAATTGGCCAAATTGACATGGGTCATGGCTTGGTTTTGGTTTGGTTGATCATTTTCAATATTTTGTGGGCTTTTGTTCAGCTTAATTTGGATTTGATTAGGTTTTAGTCTGGTTTGACCCTTTAGGTCAAGTTGGGTTCAATATGTTATTTGGGTCTATTAAGTCCATTGGGCTCAATTGAGGCTTTGGTCAAATTCAACAATCAATTTGGAATGAACTTGAGCCATTGGTTGAAATCAATTTGGATTGGATTTTGATTTGACCATTTTGGTCACTTAGGTCAATTTGGGTCAACTTGGGTCAAGAGGGCCAATTGGGTTTGGTTTGGCTCAATTGAAGGTCAAGTCATATTTAAATGCTGATTTTGGTTTGGTATGAATCATTGGTTTCAAGAGATTTAGCTTAGGTGAAAATTGGCTAGTTTATGTTCATATGGGTTAAGGCGTTGACTTGGTCAAAGAGTTAGGTTGACTTGGTTTGATTGATCATCCTAGGGTGATCAACAATCATGTCATGAAGCTTAGATTGGTTTAATTCACTTTGGTTTGGATTGAATTGGATCTGGGTTCATATAGGTCAAATTGGTCACTTTGGGTCAAGTGAGCCAATTGGGTTTAGTTAGCTTGATTTTGGCTTGAGTTTGATTTAGTTGAGTTTATATATGGATTTGGGATTGATATATAAATTCAATTGCAATTGATTTGAGTTCAAATTGGATTTGGTTCAATTAAATATTTCAAGTCAAATGGGTTAGGTTGGGTTTGGCTTGGGTTGATTTTGATTTGGCTTGATAATTGTAGGTTTTATTTATATTTTTGAATATGATTGAAGGTATGATTGATTCAGGAGAAAATCAATTAGTTTTGGATTGAATTTGAATTGAAATTGGCCAAGTCCATGAAATTGGCTTAAAGGGTTTAGATTTGGATTTTGGTTTAGTTCGATTTAGTTTTGGTCATTTGATTGTAGATTTGATTTATATTTGGAGAAATAATTGAAGGAATAATTGATTTAGAGTTTGAAGTGGTTTGGAGGTAAATTTGGCTAAGCTCATGGGGTTGGCTCAAATGGCTTAGGAAGGATCTCAATTTAATTTGATTTAGTTTGATTTAGTTTTGATCATTTGAATATAGATTTGATTTATATTTGTGAATATGATTAAAAATATAAATTGATTATGAGACAATCAATTGATTTTGAGTTGATTTGGATGGGATTTTGGCTAAGTTTATGAAATTGATCACCCAGCTTAAGAGGGATTTTGGGTTTCAATCATATAGTTTTGGGATTAAGTTTGATTGTAAGTTTGATTGATTGATTGATGGAAGGGTTGAATTGATATTTGAGGTTTGTTTTTTTCTAAGGAGGTAAACATGGATTGGGTTTATTCTATAAGGCAGGTGAATTTTCCTAAATCCTAAGGCATAGCCTAATCCTATGATTAACCCTTCTAAATCTCTAGGATTAGGTTAAGTGTTCACCTATGTGCTTGGAGTGTCTTATGACTAAGGAGTTCTTCGTGTCTAGAAGACTCCTAAGTTTAAGAAGAGGGGATGAGAACTTAAGTTTAAGAAGAGGGGATGAGAACTCACTTCAAAAGTGAGGCCAATACATAATCAATAATGTGTCAAGCATTGATGTAGCACCACAATGCTTTGACTTAGCGGTGCAACGCTATTCAAAAAGTTTGTCCTTCCCATTTAAAGTATCTTTCCATCTACCAGCTTTTCTGAACTAAACTTTTATTTGTGTTTTGATGCCATATGGTTAGCATTGAGGTGCTAGTTAGTTGGTCAACTAAGTTAAACAAATATAACATTAAGTGCTAAAATGCTATATTTGTAGTGCCAAGGTGCTAATTCCTTACCTTTTTTTTAGAGACATGCATAAATGCCCTATAATGTTGCAGTACTAAGTACTTGACTCCAAATCACCAATTTGATAGCACCATGGTGCTATCAAGCACTGATGTATTACCCTAATTAACATATTTTCATTGCCAAGGCACATAATAAAAATGAATCTGAGTTACTTGCATGTGCCCCAACACATGTATAAAAAAAACTAAAACTAAATGAATGTTAATTTCTTGGTTGGGTCTTATGACTGGGGTTTAAGTTAAATGAACCAAACTATTACCCGATGATGGTCATGTTGATTGTCAAATTCATTTGGAGGGGATATGTTCAAATTGAATGAATTTCATCACGCAATTTAGCTTAAAATAAACAATCATCCACCCAACCATCATTATTTGCCAAGAATGATAAGCTAAGACAACCTTTGCTCATAAATAGCTAATATCAAATTAAATATATCTATGTTCATACTCAAATAATCGCATGGAAATAAAGACATGACATGTGTTCTCTATCTGTGTAGTTTTATCGCCAAACAACACCACATAAAATGCGGATACGACCATAACCCTTTAATTGGGTGACTTAGCTTCTTATATATAGCTCCACTATACTTTGGTCATGGTAATATCTCGTATGTTTTGTAATGACTTTGCTCCTTGAGCCATGAATTATGAAATATATTTAATAGACAAAAGGCCTTATATTAGCTATGGTTTACTTAAAATTTTCACCTTAGAAAATTATTATCCCAAGTCTACAAGAGCACCTGGGATGGTGCAACCAATGGTTTTTGATAAGGATTATTTGGTTAGGAACTATTTTCCTTAGCTATGTAGACCAGGGACCATGATAGCCCACGATGATAGAACCATGAGATTTGGTTCATTTGAATATTTCAAGTCAAATGGGTTAGGTTGGGTTTAACTTGGATAGATTTTGATTTGGCTTGATAATTGTAGGTTTCATTTATATTTTTGAATATGATTGAATATGTGATTGATTCATGAGAAAATCAATTAGTATTGGTTTGAATTTGAGTTAAATTTGGCCAAGTCCATGAAATTGGCTTAAATGGTTTAGATTTGGATTTTGATTAAGTTTGATTTAGTTTTGGTCATTTGATTGTAGATTTGATTTACATTTAGGGAAATAATTGAAGGAATAATTGATTTATAAGAAAATCAATTGCGTTTGAAGTGGTTTGGAGGAAAATTTGGCTAAGCTCATGGGGTTGACTCATATGGCTCAGGAAGGATCTCAATTTAATTTGATTTAGTTTGATTTAGTTTTGATCATTTGAATGTAGATTTGATTTATATTTGTGAATATGATTGAAAATATAAATTGATTATGAGACAATCAATTGCTTTTGAGTTGATTTGAATGGGATTTTGGCAAAGTTTATGAAATTGATGACATGGCTTAAGAGGGATTTTGGGTTTCAATTATTTGGTTTTGGGATTAAGTTTAATTGTAAGTTTGATTGATTGATGAAAGGGTTGAATTGATATTTGAGGTTCGGTTTTGGCTAAGGAGTTGAACATGGATTGGGTTTAGGCTATAAGGTAGGTGAATTTCCCTAAATCCTAAGGCATAGCTTAATCTTATGATTAACCCTTCTAAATCTCTAGGCATAGGTTAAGTGTTCAGTTAAATGCTTGAAGTATTTTATGACTAAGGAGTTCTTGGTGTTTAGAAGAATCCTAAGTCTAAGAAGAGGGGATGAGAACTCACTCCAAAACTGAGGCCAACACATAATCAATAATGTTTCAGGCATTGATGTAGCACCACAGCGCTTTGACACAGCGGCGCAACACTGTTCAAAAAGTTTGCCGTTCTTATTTAAAGTGTCTATCCATCTACCAGCTTTTTTGAACCAAACTTTGATTGGTGTTGTGATTCCTTATGGTTAGCACTGAGGTGCTAGGTAGTTGGTCAACTAAGATAAAAAAATCCAACATTAAGTGCTACAACGCTGTATTTATAGTGTCAAGGTGCTGATTCCTTACCATTTTTTTAAGAGACATGCATAAATGCCCTAGAATGCTACAATATTGAGTACTTGACTCCAAGGCACAAATTTGACAGTGCCATGGTGCTATCAAGAACCGAGGCACTACCTTAATAAACATATTTTCAATGTCATGGAACTTAATAAAAATAGATCTAAGTTACCTGCATGTGCCCCAACACATGTATAAAAAAACCAAATTAAATGTCTGGGAATGTTGCATGGGTTAATTTCTCAGTTGGGTCTTATGATTGGGGTTTAAGTTAATAGAAGCAAACCATTACCCGATGATGGTCATGTTGATTGTCAAATTCATTTGGAGGGATTATGTTCAAATTGAATGAAATTCATCATTCAATTTAACTTAAAATAAACAATCATCCACCCAACCATCATTATTTTCCAAGAATGATAAGCTAAGACAATCTTTGCTCAAAAGTAACTAATATCAAATTAAATATATCTATGTTCATACTAAAATAATCTCATGGAAATAAGGACATGACATGTGTTCTCTATCTGTGTAGTTTTATCGCTAGACAACACCACATAAAATGCGAATAAGACCATATCCATTTGACTGGGTGGCTTAACTTCTTATATATAGCTCCACTATATATTGGTCATGGCAATAGCTCATATGTTATGTAATGACTTTACTCCTTAAGTTATGAATTATGGAATATATTTAATAGACAAAAAGCCTTATATTAGCTATGGTTTACTTAAATTTATCACCTTAGAAAAATATCACCCCAGGTCTACAAGAACACCTTGGATGATACAACCAATGGTTGTTGACAAGGATTCTTTGGTCAGGAACTATATTTCTTATCTATGTAGACTAGGGACCATGATAGCCTAGGATGACAGAACCATGGGATTTGGTTCATTTGAATATTTCAAGTCAAATGGGTTAGGTTGGGTTTGACTCAGGTAGATTTTGATTTGGCTTGATAATTGTAGGTTTCATTTATATTTTTTGAATATGATTGAAGATATGATTGATTCATGACAAAATCAATTAGTTTTGGTTTGAATTTGAATTGAATTTGGCCAAGTCCATGAAATTGGCTTAAAGGGTTTAGATTTGCATTTTGATTTAGTTTGATTTAGTTATGGTCATTTGATTATAAATTAGATTTATATTTGGGGAAATAATTGAAGGAATAACTGATTTATAAAAAAATCAAATGAGTTTGAAGTGGTTTGGAGGTAAATTTGGCTAAGCTCATGGGGTTGACTCATATGGCTTAGGAAGGATCTCAATTTAATTTGATTTAGTTAGATTTAGTTTTCATCATTTGAATGTAGATTTGATTTATATTTATGAAGATGATTTAAAATATAAATTGATTATGAGACAATCAATTGCTTTTGAGTTAATTTGGATGGGATTTTGGCTAAGTTTATGAAATTGATCACATGGATTAAGAGGGATTTTGGGTTTGAATCATCTAGTTTTGGGATTGAGTTTGATTGTAAGTTTGATTGATTGATGGAAGGGTTGAATTGATATTTAAGGTTTGGATTTGACTAAGGAGGTGAACATGGATTGGGTTTAGTCTATAAGGCAGGTGAATTTTCCTAAATTCTAAGACATAGCCTAATCCTAACCCTTCTAAATCTCTAAGCAAAGGTTAAGTGTTCACATAAGTGCTTAAAGTGTCTTATGACTAAGGAGTTCTTGGTGTCTAGAAGACTCCTATATCTAAGAAGAGGGGATGAGTACTCACTCCAAAAGTGAGGACAACACATAATCAATAATGTGCCAGGCATTGATGTAGCACCACAACGCTTTGACATAAGGGCGCAACGCTATTCAAAAAGTTTGTCCTTCTCATTTAAAGTGTATGTCCATATAAAAGCTAAAAAAACCCAACATTAAGTGCTACAGCGTGGTATCTGTAGTGCCAACGTGTTGATTCCTTACCTTTCTTTAAGAGACATGCTTAAATTCCCTAGAATGCTAAAGTACTAAGTACTTGACTCCATGGAACCAATTTGACAGTGCCATGGTGCTATGAAGCATCGAAGCACTACCCTAATAAAGATATTTTCAATTTCATGGAACTTAATAAAAATGGATCTTAATTACATGCATGTGACCAAAGACATGTATAAAACAAACTAAATGAAATGTCTAGGGATGCTACACAGGTTAATTTCTCAGTTGGGTCTTATGACTAGGGTTTTAGTTATTTGAACCAAACCATTACCCAATGATGGTCATGTTGATTGTTAAATTCATTTGGAGGGGATATGTTCAAATTGAATGAATTTCATCATTCAATTTAACTTAAAATAAATGAGCATCCACCCAACCATCATTATTTGTCAAGAATGATAAGCTAAGACAATCTTTGCTCATAAGTAGCTAATATCAAATTAAATATATCTATGTTCATAATCAAATAATCTCAGGGAAATAAGGACATGGCATGTGTTCTTTACCTGTGTAGTTTTATCGCCAGACAACACCACATAAAATGTGGATATGACCATAACCCTTTGACTGGGTGGCCTAGCTTCTTATATATAGCTCAACTCTATTTTGGTCATGGCAATAGCTCGTATGTTCTGTAATGACTTTGTTTTTTAAGCCATGAATTATGGAATATATTTAATAGAAAAAAAGCCTTAAATTAGCTATGGTTTACTTAAATTTATCACCTTAGAAAAATATAATCCCAGGTCTACAAGAACACCTTGGATGATACAATCAATGGTTGTTGACAAGGATTCTTTGGTCAGGAACTATTTTCCTTGGCTATGTAGACTAGGGACCATGTGATGATAGAGATCTTGATCTGGTGTGTCATCATCTCATCCACCCCACTGTAATATACACTTTAAGTTAAATGACAGTCATTTATTCCATATTATACACACCATTAGATGTTGACTCATATCAGGAAGATATGATTATTTTCAACCTTAATCAATTGTGCTCTCTTACATTGGTAATAGGATTAATTAACTATAGAGGCTTATAACCATAAGAAGTAGAACCCCATATCTAAATAAACTTTAAAGTGATGTTAAGGGAAATTTGGTTGAATATCATACTCCTACCCTCCTCAAAAAGCATGACTGAGAGCATTCTCAAAGGTATTTTTTCTGAGATATCACACATCTAGTTTATAAGAATTTTATTAAGTGATCAAATCCATTATAAGGTGATATTTTTATCTGTTGAGATGATATATTTTCTTTTAATGATGTAGTTTATCACTTAAATAAAAAATTCCTAAGATTAATAAAATTTTCAACATAGATTTTTCTAGTGACTCTACTAGGGAATAGTTCCCCAATCCATATATAGGAATTAATTTTACCTTTATATATATCGATAGTTAAGACTGCCTTTCTTTTCATTGGTATCTCTCTTACTCAACATCCATAAAATAAAATGTTGAAACTCCATATTTATTAAAATCAAATGAATGGGTCCAATAATTTGTACATTTTAACATTAAAAATAAAATTTTAATTTCTATCCAAAATAAAAATGGATTAAAGAAATCTTTTAAGAAGTCAAAAGATTTTTGAATTCATTTCTTTAGTCAAATTTTGTTAAATTGATACAATTCATTGCTTGAAATAGAAAAAATATGGTTGGATAACTTATCTTTGCAATCATTTCTAGAATTAATTTCTCCATCGATAGTGGATAAAGTTGGGTGCTGATTTTGAAGATTTGAACACCACTATTGACAGGGTGACTTTGGCTCTTATAGCAATTCTATTGTTAAGGGTAAGAATCCCATCTTAGAATTTTTTAGGGCACACCATAGAAATCCTCCTAGTAATGGGAAGGCAGCTATCAAAACCACTGAGAGAGTTGAGATGAGTCCTACCCTAAAGAAAGTTAAACTACCTATTGAAAATACATGTGCTCTCTCTTTTCCTAGAACTTTTGGGTTAGGCTCCACTTTTTAGCCTCCTATAATGACTAGAAGTTAAAGAAAAATAGGAATAGAAGGCTTAGGTGAAGAGCCTTAAAGATAGGAAATAGAAAAGAGCATCTAATGACTTAACATGCTTGATTAAGGGAGGGGTATACCCTTCTAGATACTTATCTTCTTTTAGTGGATGTAGGTTTCATCTTCTCTCTATAGCCTGTGAGAAGGAAGATGTGTTTAGAATAGTGAGTTCTCCACCTCACCCTTTCTTTTAAGAGAGTAAGAAGCATTTTAAAATATTGAATGATGAAACCTACGATAGGTTGCGACAAGTCCTTCTTAGAACTACTAGGGTCATGAAGGGAAATGTATCTAAAAAACTTGAGAATGAAATTTTAGGAGAGATCATGACTGCCTAGAATAAGGGCAAAGAAAAGGTAGTATTCCAAGATGGACGATGACCTTATCGACCTGCAACTATTGTATTCAAATGGTATCATCATCCAGGAAGATGCCCAATGAGCTGGCTAATATAAGGAAAGGTAGACACATTCTTAAGAGGATGACTAGGAAAATCTATGTTATTGTAAGAAAAACCCCATTAGCCATAGAGCCAAAGCCATGCTCACCATTACTACCACCACCACCACACTCAAAAGAATCAACATTTACTAGGCCCCACAATGAAAGGCTTCTATCATTATTGTCTAGGGCCTGAACTAAAGGCCTACAATCATCTTCTTATGCTTCTAAAAGAGATATGGATTTTCTTAATTCGTCCCTTTATGATATAAAGTAACATGTCTTGTATCACAACACATTAATTTATTTGCTAAAAGTATATAAATTTTATAAAATTGAGTCTATCACTAACTTTTCAATAAAGTTAATTGCATACTCACATCCATTCCATAAAAAAAAGCTTATTATTGGTTGTGTACATTTAAATAAAATTTTCAAATGTAGAATATATATAAAGGCTTTATTCTGACAGGGCATTTAAGTCTTTAAGAATCAAGCTCTGTTTCATCTTTCATGGGTATTTGTTCAAATCTTTTTTCTTTCTTTTTTTTTCTTTCTAGTTGTAGATTCAAGTCCCCTATACTCCCCACCCCTTCCCCCCTACACTATCTATGTTGTCCTTTTCTCTATCTATGACTTGCTAGTTATGATTGTCTATATATTCAACCAATCAATAAAAAGATTAATTTATGTTGTGTGTTATATAGTGTATCCTCTATTCATTCCTATATAGCTTAGCTTATTTTTACATTTAGTATATATTATTACAGATAAATATAATAAATGAATCTATAATTAGCTCAATTAATTATGCAATATATAATTCAAACAAAATATTTTGCACAAATAATGAACCCAATAGCATTGTAATATTAATACTAATTTTAAGATTTTATATTTTCCCACAAATAAACCATTAACAATTTTTACACAAATCCTGTGTCTCCAATAAAGAATCATACAATTTTTACTTTCATCTTTTCTACTAATAATAATGAAAACTAGAACTTGCAATTAAATATTAAATAATCAATTAATCAAGACTAAATAAAAAATAAATTGATTTTAAAAATAATAAGTACAATATACTAATAGGAAAAAAATAAAGTCTTCAACAAAACTGATCAAGGAGTATTATTAGACCTCATAAATGAAACTAAACCCCCTCCCCCTCCCTCCTCCCATCAAAACACACACGCAAACACACTTGAATAATGCATTATCATAAATGCATCAAAATAAGATTAGAAAGAAAGAAATAATGCAAAAGTTGGAGAAAAAAACTTCATAATGGGGTGGAGCTACTCAATGCCATCCTTATACACTTCTTCTTCTTCTTCTTCATTTTTATTGTCTTATGTAAACCAAAAAGATTATATTTAGAAGTAACATAAAATAATACTAGTACATAAATGATTATTAAGCTAGTAATGTTGGGTTACCTCCAAACAAGTGGTTGGATTAACATCCTTAATTTAACACAATTCATCAAGTTTAACATTTTATATGATAATATGCAATGTTGTTATATAATATTTTTATAGACTACTCTCTTTAGATAATCTTAAAATATAGAATTATGTTCCCAAACTTGTATAAACTTCATACAATAGCCATGGACTACGAGTTGATGCCTTTTTCATTAAAGTTTTTAAGGACCTTTATTAGGTTTTCTTTATGCCCATTCCTCTCAACTTTATCTTGGCCTTTTTTCACCACTTTAATTGTATGCCCTAACTACCTAATGTTCCATGCTATTATTAAGTTTCATCTTTTTTCATCTTCCTTCTCTTGCTTTCATCACAATATTAGTTTGTTTGGACTCCACTTTGTAATTTTGTTCTTTATTCTTAGCTTATATATTCTTTGGGCTCTCTTGGCTAATAGATTGTTCTAAATGGTTATCACTTTGTAAAAACATAGCCTTAGCTTGCCCTCTTAGGTTGGCTATAATATTTCTAGGAAGAACATTAAGTTATCTTTGAGATTATTATTCTTTTAGATCTTCTTATTGTAACTCTATATTTTTATAGCAATCTTTTATATTTATTGAAAGGCATTGTAAATCTACAGTGCAATATTTATGCATGCCATAAGCAAGGTATGGTTAATGTCAAGTATGTAAAAGTGTCTTTTAATGATGGTTCCTTTATTTTTTTCTATTATGGGTCTAGTTGTGAGGTGAACCCATGCAATTGGTATTTTCCTTGTTGATGAAATCTAAGTTGTTGTTGGTAAGCTCAATGTAATAAAAAAATAAATTAATGCTCTTTAGAAGTTAAAAAGCACTACACAGGTTTGTTATAAAATATTTAACTTTCAACCCTTCACTACATTATTTTATGAAGGATGAATCTATTTTTCATATCATAGATTTAAACAATCTTCTAATCTATTAAAAATGATGATCAATCAATTCAATAGGTGATAATTCTTGAAACGCATGGTATATCACAAGCACAAGGACTTATTACTAGTGTTAAGGTAAGGGAGATGAAGACTAATCATCAAGGTCTCATTATAAGGAGCAAGAAGGGCATGGAGAGGAATTAAAACTTAGAACTTGAGGACCAAGTGTTTATTTTATTGTGTTTCTATTATATTGTGAATGTAGACCAAGTGGGTCAAGTAAATATTTAAATCTAGTTACAACATCTTATGTAATTCATGTTATTTTTCATTTGTGGTGTAACATTAAAATGATATAGGCTTATGTAGAAAATATGAATTATAAAAAATTAATATTTTATTAATTAATACTAATTAAATAAATTTAATGGAGCAACAATCTCTTTTAGAGTGAACAGTTATAGGAACTTGAGGCTGGCCCCACCTTCCCCTATCCCTTTCCCTCCATTTTAAAATTTGAATGGTTGTGTCATGTATAAAATTATGTTTTATTAGAAATGAACTTCTAATAATGTTTAAATTAAAATTGGAAGATGTTCCTCCATAGGTGATGGCTTGGTGGTTAGCTAAACATAAGGAAGGATTTGTTGATCTTCTCCTACATGAGCTACTTTGGTAAATTCTCTAAAGTTAAAAATTCAATTTTTGTTTGGTGTTTTTCATAATGTAAAATTTTATTTAAGTTCTCTACTATGTAATAAAAATTTTCCCTTATGTTTCTCTACTAAAAGATGAGTTTCCTATGTGTTGTTTATAGTTAGCCAACCTTTGAGGTGGATTGAATTATTGTTATTGTGATTGGGATTAGTTCTCTTAAACTCCACCAAATTACTTGGAACATTTCAAAAGTACTTTCAACAAACTTGATTTTAATTTTCATATGCTATTTATGGTTTGGATTTAGTGATATTTAATGTTTTATCTATATTAAGTAAACATTCAAAGAATCAGCTTGTCTATTTCCATTGGAAAATATCTAAACAACACCAAAATTAATATAACATATCCAATTAAAAGTAGACTTCCTTCTATACATTTTGGTTATTATTTCATAAAATTTGGGTTGCTACAAAATTAGTCTAATTGTTAAAATATTAGGTTCCATGTTTTAGCTAGTTTTCTATTGGTGTGTTGGCCAACCTAAAACCATAAAATAACGACACCACCACCTCAAATTGAACCCACTAGAACTATACCTTCTCTCTTGTACATCTTGGTAGGGCCTTTCATCCACCAATTGCATCACCTAAGTTAACCCACTATATCCTACACCACATTTGATATTAGAGTGTAGATTTGGTCGATGGGTTTTGGATGGTGATCCCCAAGGGAAATGAATTATGTGGGAAGGTGTTTGCAAAGGTTGGTGGAGTTATTTTTTATTTAAATTTCTTTCTATACTTTAAATCAATATTTTCCTTTTTATGGTGTTTATCTTTCATTGACATTTCATGTGGTAGAAATCATGTTTTAGACAATTTTATGAACCTAGTCTATAACATCAATCGTTAACTCCACTTAACATGACTTAGCCACCTACCATAAACTTACCTTAACTAAAATTGATTTGAGAGGCTTCACAAAATAATTTAAACTCCTAGATTCAAATTAACTTATGGTACCTAGATTGGATAACATAAAATTCTATGTTAGTTCTATTTTACTTATTTTGTACTAGTTTACTTCTAATTATAATTTACATTTTTTGAATTCTTTTACTTATCATTAATTTATTAGACAAGATTAAATGGATAAATTTTATATAAGAATAGAAGAAATTCCCTTATAAATTGAGGGGAAATTAGTAGCATCAATGATATAGTGATTAACCTAGCCACTTAAGTCAAAAATATAAATTTTAGTCCACAAACCCTACAAGTGGTCCAAAATCATATAAAGGTTGAATGTTTATAAAAAGAACTTTAAAATATATATATATAAGTAATAGATACACCATAGAAGACATCCTTCAAGGAATTCCCTTAAGAATGATCATTATTTTATGTGTAAGTATGCAAGCAAGTTAGAATAGCATCCATAGTGAATCATCATGAAACAAGGGAAGGCCAAAAAAAAGAAGCTCGAAGAATAAAGTGTGGAAATCAACCACATAAGCAGACTCCCTGGGTTAGTGAGTAACCAACGATGACCAGAGAACATAAGTGGCTAAATTTTAGTGACCCTATCATGGCATACTGATTCACCACATCAGAAAGGTAGAAGGTCATCTGACCAAACTAGCTATGGTCTTACCACTCACCAAGGCATACTTGCATCCCACATGTGCTCAATTTTCTTTATATGTACTACTATATGTAATTGTCTCACCCCTCAATTTACTTTCAAAAGGGGTTGGGGTTGGGGACTTTTCTTTCTTCTATCTTCTCCACTAGGAAATGCCATAACTTTTACTACTTGTACTAAATATTATGGAATATAAAAATAAGAATGATTTTTGCACTTCTTTTAGTATTATTATTATTATTATTATTATTATTATTATTATTATTATTATTATTATTATTATTATTGTTATTAATTTCTACTCTATTTATTTTAACCTTATTATCTTAGAGGGTTTTGCCTCACTCCATGGATAGATTTGGAGCCAACATTCTTTTAGGTGTGTTGAACATGGATGAGACTTAGAACTAAGAGTTAGATATAATGCAAAGTGAGACACTTATTGGGAAAATTTGTGACACCACAAAGATTTCAAAAATTTCTTATTTATGTAATCAAATTCATCATTAAGAAATAAACATATTATCTCAGAAGATAAACATATTATCCTATAATAGATTTTACTTAAATAAGGACTCCTAAGGCTAATGAGTCTTATTAAAATTCCAGAGATTCTTCCCTTGAACTACATGAAAAAGTAGAACAAGGTGTCTTTTATACTAGGATCATAGTTCCCTTTAAAGGCAAGTCTTTATAGTTAATTGCATCTTAGGAATGAGGACCTCTGCTTAAGAATACTTGTAATTAAAGAAATAAGCTCTTATTTCTATGGATTTAAAAGTTGGTCTAAAAGGATGATTAAATTTGAAATTTCAAAAGGGAACACTTCAAATGGGGAAGAGTTCTTTTTTAGGCCAATTGGGATAAATTAGGAAATGCCTATAAATATTGGGATGCCCAATAGACAATTCAACTATCCTACCATTGGGCTTTAAATTTTGAAATTCAATTTAATAAAGTTTTGAGTTAAAATTTCATTAGAAATTTAGAACTTAGAATCTAGTAGCACAATACTAAAGAAATATCTAAGGTTGTTGACCTAATCCTAGAAGGATAATTCAGAACCTAAGTCTATAATGCTCTTGACATGAGTCAAGGAGCTTGACCTAATATAAGTTTTGGGAATTATTGGTTCTCTTTCTCACATGAAAAATGAACATATTCCTAACTCTTTTGGACTTATCACTCGCCTAGAAGGCCTACCAGTTAACACCACCTAAGAGAATTTTAGATCCATGATGTCAAGCCTCAAGTATACAAGATGGTTGGGTTGTTGTATTTTAAAAAGAAATCTAAGAACCTAAACACTCTCCCTAATCCCTAGGATCATATAGACTATTATATGCTCCTAGTTAATGCAATAATTTTTAGTTTCTAAATATTCTAACTCATAATTTAATTAAGGTCTTAGGGTATGTAATTTATGCCTACGTGACATGTAATTAGAAGTGGTCATTGGCCAAATGAAGAAGAGAAGACAGACTTCCCCAAGAAGGTGGTCAACCTCAAAAGTCAAATTCCCATTATGTGTAATAGGTGAAGCATCCAATTCATGAAGTTAGAATAATATGCGAATATGGTTCACAAAAGCTAGTTATTTCTAGTTGATTTTAAGTTATTCATAAGGCTTTAATTTGTGTGAATAGTTTCAAGTTTTTTTATTTTTCTTAAGTTATTTAGATTTATATTGGACAGAACCTAAGAGCCTAACGATTAAAACTTACTAGAACCTCGTAAAATGTGATTAAAACTTACTAGAACGTAAGTTTCAAATATGATTAAAGTTAAATCTTAAGTTTCAACTTATGATTTCATTCTTGGTTTAGGTTGGTTTATTACATGTTAAAGTTTAATCTCTGGAAATAAAATGTTTCCAATCTTAACCTTAGACCATTTCAATTGTTTAAGCTATTTATATGTAATTAATATATTTAATCACCTTTATTTATGCTTTAGAATTATGTTAATTACTAACTTAAAAAAATTTAGGAAATTTACATACAAATGAGTTTCACATTTAAGTATGGATTTTACAAGTTATTTAGTTTTGATTTTAATTGATTAATTAGTTTATTAAGAATTTCCTAAATTGATTATTTAAGGTTTGATTAAATTTTATGTTCTTAATTATTTCATTAAGCTCTAAATGCATAGTTAAATGAATTTCTTAACTTCAGAGGGTTAGAAATGTTTTTTAAATGTTATGGTATTAATTGAAATGTTTCAAGTTGACTTTACGACTTTTATAATTTTTATAAATTTTTATTTAATATTTTACATCAATTGACCTAGAGATTGGAAAATTTAACTTTCAATTTATAGATCAATTTACCTTGAAACTTTTATGACAAGAGGAGCTCCTTTCCAGTTTGATTTTCCTAAAGTTTCACTTTAATCACATGTGTATTTTAAGACTAATTGAGGTTTTAATTATTTCACCAAAACCTAAATTAAGCCTAAATTTGGAAAAATTATTGGGGGTTTCAATTTTTCTATATTGATCACTTGATGATGCATCCATAAAGGGTTTATTTAAAACTTTTGGAAATTTGGTTGATTTATTATTATGTTTTAAATTAAATCATTTATTTAAATTAATTAATCCAATTAATTGCTTAATTATTTTACTTTGCGGATTATGAGGTTCTAGTACGTTTTAATCATATTTTATCATCCCTTGACGTTCATTATGATGATTTAAATTAATATTATATGGTTTTCACAATTTTCTCAATTTAAAATTAATTTGTTTTACTAAATTAAGGCCCATAACTTAAGATTTATCTGCCAATTAATCTTGAGAAATTAGCCTAAAGTGTCTCTTAGCCCTAATTTCAATTCGCTAAAGCTTGGAATTGATTGAATCATTGATTTGAGTTTAATTTAAGTTTAATTATTTCATTTAAACCCAAATTACCCCAAAATTACCTAATAAAATTCAAGAATTTTAGTTTAGAAGATTTCTCTTATTGAGAGGAACCCATAGAGCCCTTATTTTCATTTTTTTGGGTTGAATATTTATTTTATATGATTTTTAAAAGTTTTTGATAATTTTTAGCATTTTTTTAATTCAAAAATATTGAATATCCTTTTTTTTTTGCTTCGGTTCTACATATGGCATTGCCTTCCGCATGTCGGACATGGATTGGCCCAGGCAGGATCTAGGTCAATATCACGTTAAAATTATGGCAGAGTGCAGTTTAATCTAGGTAGTTTGATCCAAGATCAGATACTTGGATCACCCCATGATTTTCTTTAGGGGATTTAATTAGATTGTTTGACTAAATCATCGTTGTTTGATCCTAATGGAAGAAATGGATGTTAAAGATTATGTCTCCCTTAACAATATCGAGAATCGAGAATCGTCCATCATTCGAGGTTGATTTTTGATAATATAGACCATGATTTCTCATGATTTTGATTATAAAATGATCAAAGTCTCATTTACAATCCATCTAAATGATTGCAAAATGATGGAGTGAGATCAAGTTGACTTCAAAAAGGACCAACACTAAGGGGCTGTTTGGTTGCCTGCATTTGGAATGCAGTGTAAAAGGAATGCAGTGTAAAAGGATTACTTTATAATTGTTTGGTTGAGAGCTTTACAAATTCATGACTTTGCTTTTTTTGTTTGGTTAAAAAATGTAATGTAAAGTAGACTGAAGGTTTTGATATCGACGGGTGGTACCGACGATCGGCGGGCGACGACCGGCAAACGGGCGCGGTAACTAGCGAATGGCGGGCGGGCGACTGGTGGCGGTGGTGCCGAGGTGGCCGGAGGGTACCGCAGAGAAGGCGGGGTGACGGCGCGCGGCGGTGTGGCGACGGGTGGTGGCGGTAGTACCACCGCCACATCACTTTACATTGGCCAGTGTATTCAAAATTCACCCAAATCGGACGAATTCTAAATACACGCAAACTAGCCTTTCTGGTGTATTTGAAATACACTGGAATTTTACTTTACTTGCAACCAAACGCTTGAAATGTTCAAAAGCGTGCATTCCAAATGCAGGCAACCAAACAGCCCCTAAATGTTAAAGGGGTCGATTTGAGTCCATACCTTATCAGCGGTTATCTTTGTTGGCTTAATGAGCCTTATGTTCAATCCGATCAATTTTGATGATAACAAACAAATGTTTGGATGTTCTAATGAATATTTTTATATGTTTTAGATATATCAATTGATAATTATATATCCAATACATCTCATAATATGTTTGAGAAAATTGCAAGAGTACAAGAATGAAATATAGATCAAATTGGATAATGTGAAGCTCAAAATATAATATTTTAGGTTATATGCATTTATTCATTGGCATGAATAAATTTGCTCACAACTTAGCATATTATTTAATGAGGTTAATTTATATAAATCTCTATCTAATTAACATTCAATTATATGTTTCATACATAGCATTTGAATTATCAAAATAATAAATGATAATGACTATTAAGTGTAATTATCTTATTTACTTAATATAATTAAATATTTTAATTTAATTTGATGGTAATATGATAATTAACATATGTATGATTATATATAAATTATATCATAATATTTTCATGTCACATGTCAAAATTAACAAAAATATATGAAATTTTGTATTTTAGCCAAAGCCATTTTATAGTCAAGGAATTTATATCTGGTTTCATCTCCAATGGATTCCTTGGATTTTTTCCTTTAATTTGATAGGTCACATGACCCACGCTTGATTAAAATTGAATTTATTATGACTTTTCTAACACTAGCTAATTTTAATAATTAATGCATGCTACATGCTTTGAATATATTAAAAGCCATATTTGATTATTTTTTACTTGCCCGTGTGAATAACTGAATTTTGGCTACTTAAATTTAATATTTATTTAATATAAATTATACTTTTATTGAATATTAAATTATTAGATGATAGCATAAGGTTAGAATAATATATTTTTTTGAAATAATTCAAAATGACCTTCTTGCCTATAAATAGCCCTCATTCTCTTCATGAAAGTATTCCACATTCAAAATTCAAAATCCCCCTAGCAAATCTAAGAGAAAATTTTTTAGATTTTCCTTCCAAGTGTTCTCTAAATATTGCAAGATCAAATCCTTGGTTTGGAAGCTTCAACATCTTCAACTAAGAAAGCTTTCTCAAACTACTTGAGTTTGTTTTTAAGTGATCATTTGTAAATTGTGAGATCATTTTTTGAATTGGATAGCTTGGTATATTTGTTAGAGATTTATTTTATCAAAATTTAATATTTTGTATTTTTTTGCTGTAAAATTTATATTGGGGTTGTTCTCACCCCTTTGTAGGAGAGTACATATTGTTGTAGGGATTGATTTACCTGTTATGGGAGGGTACATTTTGTAAGATTTTTATATTTAGTGGATTCTAGTGGTGGCTAAAGGGATGTAGGCATTTTGGGGTTTGGCGAATCAATGTAAAAAAATTGTGTGTCTATTGTCTCTCTTTACTTTATTATACTTTTGTCTTTGCTGCATTAAGAATTGTATCTTATCATTATAAAATCAAAAATTAATTTTCTACTAAAACTTAAATTTTAAGGCTTTAAAATTTTTTAATATCACCCAATTAAAATATAATTAAATATTTTAATTTAATTTGATGGTTATATGATAACTAATATATGTATGATTATATATAAAGTATATCATAATATTTTAATGTCACATGTCAAAATTAACAAAAATATATGAAATTTTGTATTTTAGCCAAAGTCATTTTATAGTCAAGGAATTTATATCTGATTTCATCTCCAATGGATTCCTTGAATTTTTTTTTCTTTTAATTTGATAGGTCACATGACCCACGTTTGATTAAAATTGAATTTATTATGACTTTTCAAACATTAGCTAATTTTAATAAAGAATGCACGCTACATGCTTTGAATATATTAAAAGCCATATTTGATTATTTTTTACTTGCCCATGTGAATAGCCGAATTTTGGTTGGTTAAATTTAATATTTATTTAATAAATTATACTTTTATTGAATATTAAATTATTAGATGATAGCATGAGGTTAGAATAATATAAATTTTTGAAATAATTCAAAATGACCTTCTTGCCTATAAATAGCCCTCATTCTCTTCATGAAAGTATTCCTCATTCAAAATTCAAAATCCCTTCAGCAAATCTAAGAGTAAATTTCTTAGATTTTCCTTCCAAGTGTTCTCCAAATATTGCAAGATCAAATCCTTGGTTTGGAAGCTTCAACATCTTCAACTAAGCAATCATTCTCAAACTACTTGAGTTAGTTTTTAAGTGATTATTTGTAAGTTGTGAGATCATTTTTAGAATTGGATTGCTTGGTATATTTGTGAGAGATTTATTTTATCAAAATTTAATATTTTGTATTTTTTTGTGATGTAAAATTTATATTGGGGTTATTCTCACCCCTTTGTAAGAGAGTACTTATTGTTGTAGGGGTTGTACTCGCCCCGTTATAGGAGGGTACTATTTGTAAGCTATTTTTACATTTAGTGGATTCCTATAGTGGCTGGACGTAGTATTTTGGGGTTTGGCCAAATCAGTAAAATTATGTGCCTATTGTCTCTCTTACTTTATTATACTTTTATCTTCTTTAAGAATTGTATCTTACCATTATAAAATCAAAATTAATTTTCTACTAAAACTTAAATTTTAAGGCTTTTAAAATTTTTATATCACCCAATTCACACACACACACTCCCCACCCCCTTCTTTGGGTTCCATAGTGTCTCACTGGCAGCTCTTTTATAGCTTAACATCCAAGAGTAGATCTTTTCATTATGGCACAATGTTTCCTAAAAGGTTCACTACCAGAGGGACAATCCACACATAGACCTCCACTTTTAGATAGTGTACCACTTGATTATTGGAAATATAGAATTAGTACATTTTTAAGAGGTCAAGATGAACGCATGTGGTATATGTTGACACATCAATATCATACACCCACAGTCGAAGTAAATGGCATTAAAATAGAAAAACCTTTTGAGGAATGGTCTTTAGCTGAAAGAGAACTTGATGAATTAAATGCTAGGGCTTGTAATACTTTATATTGTGCTTTATTACCTGATGATTACATGAAAATTTCTATGTTAAGTACATCAAAAGAAATATGAGATAAACTCATTATAACTTATGAAGGAACTA
This sequence comes from Cymbidium sinense, assembly GCA_021442155.1. NCBI lineage: Eukaryota > Viridiplantae > Streptophyta > Magnoliopsida > Asparagales > Orchidaceae > Cymbidium > Cymbidium sinense. The sequence continues at coordinate 79,005,431 of CM038219.1, read as the reverse complement.
GTGAAGTTAAAGATGCTCACATAAATAGACTTATTCATGAATATGAGTTATTTCATGTCTCCTTCTAAATCTATATTTGATATGTATACTAGATTCATAAAAATAATTAACACATTGCATTCTCTTGGAAAAACATATAGGAATCAAGACTTAGTCTATAAGATTCTTAGATGTCTTCCAAAAGAATGGGAAGCTAAAGTAATAGCTATTAGTGAAGCTATGGATTTACTTCTTATCCACTTGATCAGCTTTTAGGTTCTTTGATAGCACATGAACAGGTTATTGCTCAAAGGGATAAGATGGATAACTCAGCAAAAAGGGAAAAGGAGAAAGGAAAAGCCATTGCATTACAAGTTGATGATAGTGATGAGCATAACACCTCAATCTTAGATGGTGATAGTGATGAGGTGTTCATGCTTTCCAAAAGGCTTGGGAACTTACTAACAAAGAAGAATCAAAGGTATAAAAAATCTAAAAACTATAAATTTCAAACTAAGAAATTTCCTATAGGTGAAGGGATTAAGAGGTGATTGTCCAGAACTGACTGAATCAAAAAAGAAGTAGATTGATGTGAAAAGAAGAAAAAATATGAAGGAGAAAAAGTACCATAAGAAGATGGCTTTATGGGCCAATCCAGATTTAAATGAATTAAGTACTTGCTCATCCGATGAAGAGGTCAACATATGTCTTATGGCAAATAGAGAATCTGATTTAGATTCTCAAGAGGTATGTAATGATATATCTTATGATGAATTAGATGATACTTTTAATGATTTAGTTATTGAATATAAAAAATTATAAAGAAAACACAAAACCTTAGAAAAAGAACATAAAAATTTAGATATGCATTTTTGTGATTTAAAAAATGAATGTGATAATTTAAAAAGTAAAAATACTTCTTTATTAAATTGTTCCTTACTTGTATGTAAACTTGAAAGAGAGAATATCTTGTTAAAAGCAAGATTAGAATTATGTTTGAAATAAAATGTTCATTATAATACTTCATCAAGAAAAACATTTAATAAAAATTACTTGCATCATACACATCTCACTCATATACCTTATAATTATCGTGCTAAGTCATATGCAAACACTAATGTTTGGTGCAGCTATTGTGGTCGAAAAGGGCATATTTCATTTGATTGCTATGCACATAAATTACAAAACACTAAGCAATCATCTTTATGTATGGGTACCAAAAGGTACAAGTACTACACAAACCACACATGCTAGATATCTTGCTTCAAATGTTGAATGTGGACCCAAATATATTTGGGTTCCAAAAGTTAACATGTGTGTTTCTTTTGTAGGAAAGCCTTCAAAGAAAAAAATCAAAGAAGGCATGTGGTACTTGGACAGTGGATGTTCAAGACATATGATAGGAGATAAAGATAAATTCATAACTTCAGAATCAAGTGATGGAGGATTTGTTACATATGGAGATAATGCAAAGGGAAAGATAATTGGCATTGGTTCTATTTGTAAGAATTCTATCACTTTAGATAAAAATTTTCTAGTGGAAGGATTAAAACATAATTTAACCTTTATTAATCAATTATTTGATAAAGGTTTGAATATAGTATTCCATGCATCATATTGCATTATAAAAAATAATGAAAATGTTTTGTTAGTAGGAAAAAGTTATAAAAATATTTTTGTCATTGATTTAGATAGCTTTCATGATGTGAATTTGAATTTACTTTGTTTTAAAAGCACTCATGATGATATATGGTTATGGCATAGGAGACTATGTCATATTAACATGCACACACTTAATAAAATTGCAAAACTTGATTTAGTAGTTGGATTGCCTAAATTAAATTTTCATTAAAACTATGTTTGTGATGCATGTATTCATGGTAAGAATTCTAGAAGCTCATTTAAAAGTAAAAATATTGTTTCTACTTCTAAACCTCTAGAATTATTGCACATGGATTTATTTGGTCCTATTAGCACCACTAGGTGGAAAAAATTATGGTTTTGTGATTGTTGATGATTTCTCTAGATTTACTTGGGTTTTATTTGTAACATACAAGGATGATGTTTTTAGTGAGTTTAGAAAGTTTTCAAAATATATTCAAAGAGAACAAGGCCTTTTGATTAATAGGGTTCAAACTTATCATGGTGGAGAATCTGAAAATAAATTATTTGAGGATTATTATGATGAACATGGGATTAGACATAATTTTTCTACACCTAAAACTCCCCAACAAAATGGTGTAGTAGAGAGAAAAAATACAATATTAATTGAATTAAGTAGATCTATGCTTAATGAGTATAAATTGTCAAAATATTTTTGGGCAGAAGCAGTAAATATTGCATGTTATGTGATGAATAGGATTTATTTTAGACCAATTTTGAAGAAGACACCCTATGAATTATTTTTTGAAAAGAAGCCTAAGATTGAACACTTTCATGTATTTTGATGTAAATGCTTTATTTTGAATAATGGAAAAGAGCATTTAGGTAAGTTTGATTGCAAATCACATGATGGTATTTTCTTAGGATACTCTTTTTCTAGTAGAGCTTATAGAGTTTTCAATAAGAGAAAAATGATTGTAGAAGAATCAATACATATTATTTTTTGATGAAAATTTAATTGATCCTATTAGAAATGAAGTGATTGATGATGAGATTGCTAATTTTAAGAAAATATCTTTAGAAGATAATATGGATGATTCATTGCCTAAAGAATGGAAAAATAGTAAAAATCATCCAAAGGAACTAATTATAGGAGATCCTTCAAAAGGAGTTATGACTAGAAGACATAGTAGAGAAGTTGTAGATCATTCAGCATTTTTATCTGAAGTTGAACCTAAAAACTTAGAAGAAGCATTAAATGATAATTTTTGGATTATTGCTAATTGTAAGAAATGATGTTTGGGAATTAGTCCCAAGACCCCAAGATCAAAATGTCATTAGAACAAAATGGGTCTTTAGGAATAAGCTAGATGATTCAGGTTGTATTGTTAGAAATAAAGCTAGGTTAGTTACACAAGGGTACACATAAGTTGAAGGAACAGATTTTGAAGAATCTTTTGCACCTGTAGCAAAACTAGAAGCTATTAGGTTACTCCTTGTTTATGCTTGTTTTAGGGATTTTAAACTTTTTCAAATGGATGTCAAGAGTGCATTTTTGAATGGATTTATTGACCAAGATGTATTTGTAGAGCAACCACCTAGATTTGAGAGCCTTGATTGTCCAAATCATGTGTATAAATTAAAAAAAGTCTTATATGGTTTAAAACAAGCTCCTCGTGCTTGGTATGATAGGTTAAGTAACTTTTTGATAGATCATGGATTTAGAAAGGGTAGAGTGGATACCACCTTCTTCCTTAAGAGCATAGATGATGATTTGATTGTGGTACAAGTGTATGTAGATGATATATTATTTGGAAGTACAAATGAATCTTTGTGCCATGAGTTCTCATCTTTGATGTCTAAAGAGTTTGAAATGAGTATGATGGGAGAACTTAATTTTTTCTTAGGTCTTCAAGTGAAGCAACAAGAAAATGGCACATTCATCTATCAAACCAAGTACAAAAATGAATTGCTTGAGAGGTTTGACATGAAAAGATTTAAATCTAGTAAAACTCCTATGAGCCCATCTATAAAATTGGATTTAGATGAATTAGGAAAATCTATTGATCAAAAACTTTATAGGAGTATGATAGGTTCACTTTTATACCTTGCTGCTAGTAGGTATGATATTATGTTTGCTGTTTATTTGTGTGCTCATTTTTAGGCCAACCTGAAAGAATCTCATTTAATAGCAGTCAAGCGTATCTTTCGTTATTTGATAGGCACTACTAGGTTAGATTTATGGTATCCTAAAAATTCTTTATCATGTGATTTGGTTGCTTATTCTAATGCTGATTTTGCGGGATGCAAAGTAGATAGAAAAAGCACATCAAACACATGTCATTTTTTAGGATCATCACTTGTGTATTGGTCATCTAGGAAACAAAATTATGTAGCTTTATCCACTACTGAGGCTGAGTACATAGCTGTTGGTAGTTATGTTTCTTAGGTCCTTTGGTTAAAGCAACAATCAGAATATCTTAGCAAGATCATAAGCAAGATCTTATTAGTTTGACCAGTTCACAATAAGAAGCATAGTTAGACAAATTAATTTATGTTACTCATTATTTACAAATTGTAGATATTTTTACAAAACCCTTAACTGAAGAACATTTTTGTACATTAAGACGCATGTTTGGAATGTTAGATCCTAATATTTAAAATTGTATGTAGCTTGTTCTCACTTTTTGATGTTTTCAAAAGGGGGAGAAGAGTAAAATGTTGGTCAAGATAAGTCTATTTCATGCATACATTTAGGGAAGCGATTATTCATCTCTTGTGCATAAATTTTTTTAGAATAGAATTTTTTTTGAAAACTATGATGAAAGGTCAATTTACACCTTCATCAAAATCAATACCCAACAATAATTTGTCATCATCAAAAAGGTAGAGATTGTTGGCTTAAGGAGCCTTATGTTCAATCTGATCAATTTTGATGATAACAAATGAATGCTTGGATGTTTTAATGAATGTTTTTATGTGTTTCAGATATATCAACTACTAATTACATATTCAATACATCTCATAATATGTTTGAGGAAATTGCAATAGTAGAAGAATGAAAGATATATCAAATTGGATAATGTGAAGCTCAAAATATAATATTTTAGGTTATATGCATTTATTCATTGGCATGAATCAATTTGCTCAAAACTTAACATATTATTTTAATGAGGTTAATTTTTATAAATCTTTATCTAATTAACATTCAATTATATGTTTCATACATACCATTTGAATTGTCAAAATAATAAATGATAATGACTATTAAGTGGAATTATCTTATTTACTTAATATAATTAAATATTTAAATTTAATTTGATGGTTATATGATAACTAACATATGTATGATTATATATAAATTATATTATATATATTTTATGTAGCCATGTCATCTCGATTTCATCTCCAATAGATTCCTTGGATTTTTTTGCCTTTAATTTGATAGGTCACATGACCCATGTTTGATTAAAATTGAATTTATTTTGACTTTTCAAACATTAGCTAATTTTAATAATGAATGCATGCTACATGCTTTGAATATATTAAGAGCCATATTTGATTATTTTTTACTTTCCCATATGAATAGCTAAATTTTGGCTGCTTAAATTTAATATTTATTTAATATAAATTATATTTTTATTGAATATTAAATTATTTGATGATAACATGAGGTCAGAATAATATTTTTTTTTGAAATAATTCAAAATGACCTTCTTGCCTATAAATAGCCCTCATTCTCTTCATGAAAGTATTCCACATTCAAAATTCAAAATCCCTCCAGCAAATCTAAGAGAAAATTTCTTAGATTTTCCTTCCAAGTGTTCTCCAAATATTGTAAGATCAAATCCTTGGTTTAGAAGCTTCAATATCTTCAACTAAGCAAGCTTTCTCAAATTACTTGAGTTTGTTTTCTTAATCTTAATCCTTTTTAGTTTTTCATGTTATTTTCACCATCTATTTATTTTTTCCCATTTATACTTTTTGGTGGATTAGTCTTTGGACATTTTTTTACATATCAAAGTTTCTCAATCATCTTTTTGTAAAAAACTCTTGTGATAGTTTGTAGGATCTATTTCAACTTGTTGAAATATTTAACTTCCTACAAATTTCTTTTGGTTTTTTAAAATATTTCTTCATCTCATTTTGAAAGATCATTTATTCTTAGATCTATTTTAGAAGTATATTTTAAGAAATTTAAATTAAATTATTATGCTGAAATTATTTTTATATTTGTTAGATCTCTCTTTTTAATTAAAAGCTTACTAGCCTACTTAGATCCATCATATACTCATTTTATTTATATATTTTGTGATCATTAGCTCTAATTGAAAGAATCTTTTTGGTTAAAATAAAACAAATTATTTCTTGCTGAAATTTATTTTATTGTGTAAAAGAATATTGTGAATTTATTTTGAAATAATTTTTATATTAGTCTATAAATTGTAATAACATAAACATCTTAGTAAGATCACTTTAAGATATTTATTTTATTATTTCTTATCAATATTAAGTGAGCACTTTATCTTGCCAAAATTTTTAAGTGATCATTTGTAAGTTTTGAGATTATTTTTTGAATTGGATAGCTTGGTATATTTGTGAGAGATTTATTTTATCAAAATTTATTATTTTGTATTTTTCTTTTTGTTCTGTAAAATTTATATTGGGGTTGTACTCACCCCTTTGTAGGAGAGTACATATTATTGTAGGGGTTGTACTCACCCCGTTATAGAAGAGTACTATTTGTAAGCTATTTTTATATTTAGTGGATTCCTGCAGTGGGTAAGGTGGACGCATGGTGATTTTGGGGTCAACCACCAAAAAAATTATGTGCCTATTGTCTCTCTTTACTTTATTATACTTTTATCTTTGCTGCATTAAGAATTGTATCTTATCATTATAAAATCAAAAATTAATTTTCTACTAAAACTTAAATTTTAAGATTTAACTTTTAAAATTTTTAATATCGCCTAATTCACTCTTGGTTGCTATAGTGTCTCATAATCTCATGTGGCAGGAATGAATTAAAAACCATTTTGGGGATGTGACAAACATCTAGGTACAAGGATTTAGATTACCTACCCTAGATCATTGTGTAGACCAAGCTTCACACATTTTTTTGTGGGTCTGATTGAACTCTATTTTGCTGGCAATGTGAGAATCTGGCGAAGGGTGTGCTCATCTTTGTTTTACTTAAGGTAGGTGATGGGATGCTTAGATAGTCTTGATAATGACTCTCTTTTATTTTTCCATAGTTGGTCAAAAGCTTTAAGGTAAAAATCACTTTGCCTTGGTCAGCCTGGGTGATTGCCACCCTTGGAAGCGTGCTCCAAGGGGTGGTCAATTGATTAAGGTGAGTATAAGTTATTGTGGTGGGGGATAAAAGAGAAGGAATGGATTGGGAGGTGAAGTTTGTCTCCATGCACTCTCCTCTTTCAATGGTATATTCTTTTCTCTTGGACACATTTGAATCTCCTGATAATGCTTAATCATGGTTAGCAATCATCCTAACCCAACATAAGATGAGTTTAAATGATTTAGAAGGTGATTAGTGTAAGCCTTAAGGTTACATTTCCATCTTCAATGCATTTGGGCTTAAATTAATTCATGATAAATTAATTACATTTCATTTTGATTATAGATTTTAGATTTTTAAGTTCCAATCATTGTTGATTATTCAATGGGTAATTAAGAATGTAATAATCCCATGCCATATGAGAATTTAATGTGATTTGAGTTAGGTTTGCTCCTTTTGACCAAGCTTGGTAAAATTAGATCACTTTGCTCAAATGCCTCTTTTTAAGATTTAATCTGGGTTCGATCATGTTCATTTCATGATTTTTGATGTGCTAAATTGATCAACTTCTTTGGGTTCTCAATTTGACCCATTTAGACTTAAATGGGTTAAGTTGACTTCAATTGAGTTAAATGACCAATTTAACTTAATTAAATTCTATTTTGACCCCAATCATGTTTAATTGCATGTGTAAGATGAATTGGAGTGTTCAATTTTATTTGATTTGAGACTGATTTCAATTTTGGACCTATTTGACCCAACTTGTGCTTAATGTGCTAAGTGATCCAAATGACCAAATCGGTCAATTTAAACCCAATGACAGGTTACATTAGGTTTAATTATGATTTCTAAATTATTTTGAACATTCAATTTTAGTTGATATGAATTTTATTTGGTTTTGAATCTAAGAATGCTCATTTAAATCTAATGATCTAATTTGCCTATTTAAGGCCTTAATGAATTTATATTTCTTTAAATTCATGTATAAAATTGTTTACTTTATCATTTTGACCATTTTGAAATGATTTCATTTGGTCAAATTTTGGTGGGTTGACCTTTGACTTCGTGGGCCCAACAAAAGTCAAGCCTATGTCAAGAGGGTTGACTAGAATTGACCTTGATTTGGATTTGACTCCATTTATGTTCATGTTATGATTTCATGGTTTCATTTGATTTTGATTTAATTTGGATTTCTTTATGTTTAAGTGACTTTAGGGTTAAATAGGATAATTAGGTTAATTACCCTATTCATCTTAATTTAAGTTCAACTAGATTCAAATTTTAATAATGAAAGTGGAGGATGGAGCCATCACCCTCTTACCAGGTACGCTCCTTCTCACACTATGGTGTTTTCTTAGTTACTATTCCATTGCCATGCTCACAATGGAAGGACCATCCTATGTTGATGGTCTCTTCATTAACCTCCCAACTAATGACTCTACTAATCCATCTATCAAACTCATCATCCTATAATCATACCATGATAAGTTTGGTGAACGGAGTGACAATAGATTTATTAAGAATTTGGGTCATAAGAATGGCAAACCTGCACTGTCTGAATTTGAATCTGCTCAACAGGCTGAGCCTCTTTATTTTACTTTGGTTGGTAAGTTCACTTATAAACACCCAAAAATGGACACCATTCAAAAGCATTTTGATGAACTCAAGCTCCTCAACAACTGGAATGTAGGACTCCTTAATGGCTAACACATTGTTATCAGACATAATAGGGAGGTAGATTATGCACACTTATTTTCCAAGAAACTTTACCACATTGATAAAATACCCATGATGATTTTAAAATGGAATCCTATCTTTGCTATAGCATTGAACCACCAATTATTTCAATAGGGCTGAAATTTCCAAAGTTGAAACTCCACTTGTTCAATAATCAAATTCTATATTCCCTTGTGGTATCCTTTAGTAAGCCACTTAAACTTGATTTACTTACATTTAATCTATCCAAGCCATTTGCTGCTCATGTGTTAGTCAAAATGGATATAAGCTCCTTATGCTGATGAGATTTGGATAAGAACCCACACAAATGGATATTGACAACAAGTTGTTTTTGAGCAGAAACCACACTATTGTCCCAAGTGTAGGATGTTTGGGCACTTTCTTGAGAATTGTTACATTGCTAATCTTGAGCTAAGAGTAAGAAATTCCAAACCAACTAAAATAGAAGTGGTCATTACAGAAGGTCTACAAAGTAAGACTGATTAAACCCATAAGGAAATTACTATTACTCAGTTCGATCAAACTGCTAATCTAGAGTAGGTTGAAATAATCATATGGGGAGACAGATCGGTACACAAAGCTCGAGTTGGAAACATGGATACAATACCAAAAGAAACACTTTTTAATCCTATCCAAAATTTTAATCCAAAAGATAATGAGACACCTATTCAAATACATATGGAGACTGAATAGCCAGCAAGCAAAGAAACCAATTTGGAAGAAACCTTTAGATACCATCCATAACAAACTCAACCAGATGATGTACTTTTTCCAATAGCTCAACAACACACAAATTATAAGGAACTTGATAATACAATACAAAACATTTAGAAGGAGTAGTTGATTCAGAAATCCAAAAGAATTAAATATAAGGGAATTAGCGAACTAAGGAAGATCAACCCAAATGCAACATCATCCATAGGGAATACTTCCACTGTTGGAATATTAGCCAATTGGGATGATAGATTAGATAGGATTGCTACTAGATCCTTCAACATCTCTAAGTATTCCAAACATGACAAATTTTTTTATTTGGAACATTAGGGGCATTGCAGATAATGCAGCCTCTAATAGGCTTAAGAGCCTAACAAGGACACATAACCTTCACATCTTTGTCAGCCTAAATGACTTATTCATCCATAAAGTTTTGAAAAACTTAGGAGGAAGTTTAGAAGTCTCAACATCATCCATAATTACAATAACAAGATTCTATTATTTTGGAAAAATCTTTTTCAAGTAGGCTTTATGATAAACGATTCCCAATTTATGCATCTTCAAATTAATTACAGTAATTACTCTATTCAAGAAACCATTATCTATGTGGCCTATACTAGGGACTCTAAGAAAACTCTATGGACAAACATTATTGGTATTGGACAGAGTTGCCATCTTGGCTTGCTTGTAGGAGGCGACTTCAATATGATTACTAATGCCTTGGAGAAAAAAGGAGGAAGGAAACCAAATGAAATGGTGATGAGGGAAGTTGCTGAATACATTAAAGAAGCATAGCTAATTGATCCAAGATTTAGTGGTTCTTCTTTTACATGGAATAGAGGTGGAGTATTCGAATGTATTGATCATGTTTTCCTTAATTTATATTGGCTCTATTAATTTTAGGACTCTACTGTCAGATACCTAACTAGAACTTGCTCCAACCATGCTTCCTTATTAGTATCGATCCACCACCTCCAAAATCCTGATAAACAAATCTTCAAATTTTGGAATATGTGGACTAAATACAATTTATTTATCAACTGTCTCCAAAATGCTTGGCAAGCTACAGCTAATGACCTTTGGATCAAACTTTGAATTCTACATAAGAACCTAACCAGAGCACTCAAATAGTGGAATGTGATTGGTGACATTCATTAGCAAATTGAGGTTTACAAGCATAAAGGTATCCTTCTTGAAAAAAAAATGTATTGATGATTCATCCATGGAAGCTAAAGATGCTCTCAAATAAGCCTATATTATTCAAAATAATCTAATTGATATGGAGGAATATTTTCTAGCACGAAAAGTTGTTGTAACTAATCACAAAGAAAGGGATAGAAATTCCATGTATTACCATGCTCACATCAAAAAGAAGAGGGAATACAAAGCTATAATAAAGATAAAATCTCAACACTCATGGCTGCATACTAATGAAGACATCATTGAAAATGGAATTAACTATTTCAAGGCCTTCAAGAAAAAGGGGTAAATCTAGATCTATTTTTTGAAGATTTATTCAATACTAATGGGGTTGATATAAACCAATTGGACCTTACATATATTCCAAAGAGGGATGGAATATAGAACTATCTTAATTCTATTTTGTGGAACAAAAGCTTTAGGATCAGACGAGAACACAACAAACTTTTACCAACGCTCATGGAAATGGATCAAATAAGATGTAATAGCAGCTATTCAAGCATTATTTTTGGGCAAAGGAATTAAAAAATTCTTTAGTATCTCAACCATCACACTTATACCCAAGTCTAGCAACAAATACAAATGGGATGACTTCAGGCCCATTAGTCTCTCCTCAGTTATCAGCAAAATCATTAGTAAAGTCATAGCAAACTAGCTTCAACCTTTCCTCCCTAACCTTGTTCAGAAAAACCAAACAACATTTGTTAAAGGAAGGAACATCACTAATAATATCCTTACTAGCACATGAACTCATCCTAGATCTTGATATGAAATGTAGAGGGGGGAACATGATTATCAAATTAGATATAAGGAAAGCCTTTGATACTATCAACTAGAATTTTGTCATGGAAACTTTGAAAGTTAGAGGATTTCAAGAAGGATTTTGCTCACTAGTGTATACACATCTCTCCAACGACTACTTTTCTCTTTTTATTAATGGGGAGGGCCATGGATTCATCAAGGCATCTAGATGCACCAAGCAAGGTGAACCTCTCTCTTCATCTCTTTTCATACTTATTTTTGACTATCTCTCTAGATTGTTGGATGTTGACCATATAACTGATAATACAATCCATTACAAATCCAAAAGGAATATCACTATTTCCCATTTAGCAATTGTTGATGATCTTATACTATTTCGCAATGGATCCAAGAGATTTATTAAAAGAATTATGCACATTCTGAACACCTTTGAAGCTATTTCTGGAATGACTTTCAACAAAACAAACTATTTTTTTAGCTTGCAAAAATCTTATAAAACTAAACTGAATTGGATTAAAGGTCAACCGTTTTCACACATAGCCATCTCCCAATCAAATACTTGGGTGTTAATATTTATAAAGGGATAAATAAGGCTAAATACTTTGATAAGGTTATCAATTCTACTCAAACAAAGATAAATTCATCAAAAAATACCCTGTTATCAACCTGTCGAAGAATCAGTATCCTAAAAAGCATCCTTAGTTCCATTACACTATACTCAATACAAACTATGATCATGCCAAACCTGACACAAACCAAAATTGAAAGAATCTTTAACATATTCTTACGGAGTAGGCAAAAAGGCTCAATTCACTATGCTAGTTGAAGGAAGCAGTGTAAATTAAAAAATAAGGGAGGTCTAGCCTTAGATCCATATCTGATTCAACCTAAATTACCTAGCTTAAACTATGGATTAAACTAAGACACAATGATTCACTATGGGCCTAGTTTATACTCAACAAATATTATCAAAAGGACCATCCATCTATGGTTCAACAATTGACTCATAGCATTAGAAGAAACTGCTAAAACATAGAGAATAAGCTGAAAATCAATTATTCTAGTAGTTGGGGAATGGAAGACTTAGCTTTTCTAGGGACCTTTGGTATCCAAATGGATTAATATCAAACTTCACTACACAATGTATCTTTGATCAACTATTCGTCTCTGATTTTTTGACTGAAAACACCTAAAATATCCTAATGATAAGACAGTGCCTCCATGATGACATGATAAAAGAAATTTCTAGCATTCCAGTTATACCATAGACAAATCATAAACTATTGGTAAAATATACCAATGAAAATTCCTCCCTGCCCAAAACTCTATTCAATATCTTACACCAATCTAGCAAAAATTTAGAGTGGAAGCCAGTATTCTGGAATGCAGTAGTCAAGCCATCAATTTCCTTTCTATGTTGGCATAATCTGCTACCAACTGATGATATTCTGAAACTCAAAGGCCTCAAAATCACTTCTATATGCCATTTATGTGGGAGGGCTAAAGAGACCATCAATCATTTATTCATCACTTATCCAATTAATAACCATGTTTTGGAGGAAATGCACTCAAAATTCCATATTAAAAAGTCATGGGAAGAGTCTATACAAATCTATCTAAGAACATGAAACAACTTCAATATTTATAGCAAAAAAGAACACATCTTCATTTTTTCCCTTATAGTTCAATGGTTCATTTGGATGGCTCAAAATTCAAATAAATATGATAGTCACTGACTTGAGAAGGAGAATATATTATTATGCATTTAGAAATACCTCAATAAACTAGAGAGTGCCAACCTTTTCCAAATTCCCTCACAAAATACGATAAAACCCAGAAAGCTACCTCCCTTATTATGCTAGAACATGCTTTAAGCTGATTACATTAAGATAAATATTGATGGTAGTTTCACATCTGATAACAAACTTATAGGTATTGGAGGTGTTTTTTAGGAATCACAAGGGCTAATGCATGCTTTGATTCTCCATCCCATGGAAGTGGATGCACTCCACACGGAGGTCATGGCCTGTCTTATGCCCTTAAAGATAGCAACCTCCCTCCATTTATAGAATATTTGGATTAAAAATGACTCTTTGATTCTCTACAAATACATCAATCTTAAAGCTCAATGCCCATGGTATCTTACTTGATAAAGAAGATCATGCTTCAAACACAACAATGCCAATTCCAAATTAGTCACACTTATAAGAAGGGCAATCAACTAGCAAACTTTTTGGAAAAAATTGGGATCACATTTGGACCAACCACATTTATCAAATAACCCATTACCACAAATCCTCACAGCTCTCAAAGGTGCTTAATTGGCTTGCCATATATCAAAATTTTGCAATGGTCTTTACTTCTTTTTCCTCTATACATGAATTGTACTTTTTAACTTAAATTTATAATGGATGTTCCTTATTTTTAAATAAAAATACTAAGTTGAAAAAGCATGATTAATGTTAGAAGATTATTAATTAAATGGGCATGATTAAGAAAAAAAATGGATTCATATTTCAATTATTTTTATTTTGGAATTGAATTAGTCTAGGTTTATCCAATCTTATTGGGTTAGGTTAGACCCTAGAAAGAAGCACTAGGTTACTAATTGAAGTATCCTAAGTTTCTAATTAGAAGATTCCTAATCTAAGATTAGATATTCTAATTTTTAGTCTTAAAAATGATGTTAACCTCATCCAAAAAATGAGATCAACAACACTTAACACAGAACAATTCAATGGGCATGGAGCAGAATGCCTATCAATTCACTATGTAGTAGGTTTTAAGAGACATGGAAGATAAATCACATGCCTAGTGTAGGTGGCAATGGAGAAAGCTAACCAAATAACCAAAGGCCAATAAGAACAAGGGAATCTCAAGATTGAAAACTCATCAAGCTCACCAACAAGAAAAGATCTATTAGAAACCCATAGCTTTGATGATGAGTCATATTATGCTAGTAAAGAAGAAGATGAGTAGGGTAGGCTAGGGAATCCAACTATTAAATTTACTTTTTAAAGAATAATTTTAATAAATTTGTATTCAACCTTCTCCCAATAAATACCCCATTTGGGTCCTAATACACTACAATTTTGAATGCTAAAATTTTCAAAGAGGCTTAGGAAAAAGTGCTTTGATTAAAAAAAGGGTGGGGAGATCTCTCTCATCTTTTCTTGTAAGAGATCAATGTCGGTAACTTGGTTGTTTATTTTTTATCTACCTTGCCTTTGACTCTTATGCTTTAACTTGAAATTATGTTCTTTAGTGAGAGAATTTATGTGAGCTTTGTTCTTAAGAAAAAATTTTCTTTATACTTTTTGTTGAGGAGTGGAAACCTTCTTTCCTTAAAAAAGAGGCGGAGTGGCCGTAGGTTTTCTCCATTTCTTACTAAGGAGAGAGGCTTCTCCACCTCGGTTGTTATGTCAAAGGAGAGTTAGCAGATTTTTTGGAGAAGATCAAATGAGTGGATGTAGGTTAATTTGATTGAACCATTGTAAATTGTTTTGTCAAACATTTATTTTCTTTTCTTTCTTTGGTTTCCCACTCTTTTGTTACGATTGGACTGATGCATTTTCTCTTATGTTAAAGTTTTGATTTCTTCTTAGTTTAAGAAATTATATATGCACACCAATTCACACATTCCACCCCCACCCTACCCCCAGCCCCAATCCCCTACCCCTGCACTCTTGGGTGTGCCAACATTTGCATTGGAATACATTTAGCTCTCCAATTCACCTACTCCTTGTAAAAGACACTTATAAAAAGGAGGGAAGAAATAGAGGTAAGCAGATATTCAAGTCAACTATAGTAAATGGTAATAATTGAAATCTTTTAACAATTTTAATATGAATATTTATAGAACTATGTCGCATTGCCTTTTGATTTGACCACCAGCTTGACCTTTTGAATAGCCTAAAACTATTAATAAGGCAATTAGTGTGGCCTTGACCCACACTACCCCCTCCAACCATTATTAAGCATCTTTATAAAATGGAGTGGCATTTAAGAGAATAGTTGGTGACATCAATAATTCCAAACTATGGTTTGGGCTTCACAAGGACAATAAAAAAAATGGTGGCTAGTGAAAAATAAAGCAAGTCGTTAATCATTTTGAAAAAGTGGCCATATTTTAAGATGAACTAGCTACTTCTTCTATGGAGGCTATGATTGTTATTATAGTGATGCCTATGGTGCAAGGAGATACTTGTGGTGTTCTTACATGTTTCATATTTTTACATATATTTTCATATTTTTATTTTCATTAAATTTTCAATATTCTTGAAACTATTCCTTTTAGATAATTTAACTACCTACATTAATTTAAACTTGTTCCATTACATCTAAACTTAAGTTTAGTTTATTTATCACTTTGTTAATTAATTTTCATTGTTGAAATAATTTTTATCAATTTATTTTAGCATGTGACATGACTTACTTATTAAATTATCCAAATTATCTATTTTCTCTTCCTTATCATTTAATTTCTCTCTCCTATCAATAATCTTATTATTATTTTTAAATTCTTTCATGTATGGCCAAATTTTTGATAATTTTTCCATGATAGATTTTATGTGATTTATTTAAATAATTTTCATATCATTTTCCCTTATTTCTAAATTTCAAGTTTGAATATAATATTAATTTATTTCGACAAATATCCTAGCTTATTTTGGCATGGTTTCACTAGCCCCATTGTGCTTTAATTAATTAAATTTAAGTTTAAATAAATTAAATGAAATTAATTTAAATTTATATTCAAACATGCCTTGAATTTATTACACTTTCTATATTTAAATTTTTATTATTGGAAATATGTGAACCGATAACTTATTATTATTATTTAATATATAAAGCTTATTTAAAATTTAAAATTCTACTTTTTTAAATATCTTTTGATTACTATTTAATCGATTTTCATCGGTTTAGAATTAATCTAATTAAGGAAATCACATGGTCGAACCCCTCATGCAATTTATTTAATTTATTTTATATGAATTAACTCAAGTGACCTTCTTTATTAATCCTTCATTAATTAATAAATTGAATCCTACATATTTCTTGCATTAACTCTTGATTGAATCTCGTCTAGTAAGTCTTGGCTATCCCAAACTTCTTTGATTTTTTAATCATTTTATTTTTAATAATTTGAAGCACTTCCTTTCATGAACTCCAAATTAATTAACTGTTGATTAGTTACGTAAAGAGCATTTAATTTTCTCCCTCCACTCTTGCTTGGTTGGCCGCGCCTAATGGATTTTGGGTTTACTCAAATTATATTCATTATGCTTTAATTATTAAAATCAAATTATTTCCTTGCATGATTTCCCTCTTAATTTTTATTTTCATTTTCTCTTGCCTTGGCCAAACTATACATGTGTTAATCTTTTCTTTAATTAGTATTTATTTTTTAATTTGTATTTTCTTAATTATGCTAAGTGATTCGAATCATCTTCCCTCCAATACTTTGTCTAACCACATAAGATTGAATCTGAACTGATTCAAATTCAAATCAAAAGTTATTTGAAATTCAAATGTTAAATTCCTTCTTTAATCATTTCTTCCCTTTCTCTTAATTTGGCCAAAGTCTTCATGGTTCTATGTCTATTTAAGGAGTGGCTTTCAAGACTTATTTCACTCTTGAAAGCATTCACATTGGTCGAACCCTTGCAAAATTTTCCCTTGCAGTGATCGCTTTGATTTAAGTGTTCAACCTCTCTCTCCACCCCATCTTAAATCATACTCAAGGAGAGATCTTCCTTTTCTTCTTCAAGCAAACTTCAAGTTTTGGTAAACAATACTTTAATTCTTCTACTCATATCTTCATTCATTCAAAAGGACTTGAGTAAGATTAATACAAGTTGGCTTTATAATTTTTGTTCTTAAATTTTGTGGTTTAACTATTGATAAAAAATATTTGGTTTTACATTGATAAAGTATTTATTCTAAGTTCATTTCATTTCATCTTTGAAAGATTTGAATAATGTATATTGTCATTGATTTGCATTGTTATTTTGGTATATCTTTTTAATTCTTTCACAAATTATTTGTTGATTTAATGTTTTCATATTATAGATTTTTTTTATTTTTACTTTGTGCGAGTAATCTTAAGGTTAAGTTATTCTAAGCACTTTGTAGTAAAATTTGTAATGTTTTCATGTTCAAAATTATCATTTCACTTTATGCAAATATTTTCAAAAATAAAATAATTTTAGTTTGTAAGAAATGATGTTAAAGAATTGAATTCACTTATAAAGTTTCTAGTCAACAAGTTTTCTTGATTAACCTACATCTAATTAAGGAGAGTGGCTACGAGTTTTATTATATTTTAATTTTTTGATGTCAAACATTTCTTCTAAATTAGTAGTGTCCTTTGTTTAACAAATGAATTAGTCATTTTATTATTATCTCGCTTGAAGATTCAAGAAAAGTCACTATACTCTAAGATCAAAATGTTATTGGAACTAAATGAGACATTACAAGTAAGTCAGATGACTTAGGTTGTATTGTTAGAAATAAAACTAGGTTAGTTACACAAAGGTACACATAGATTGAGAGGATAGATTTTTAGGAATACTTTGCAACCACAGTAAGACTAGAGGCCATTAGGTTGCTTCATGGTTATGCTTGTTTCAAAGACTTTAAACTCTTTCAAATGAATATGAGAAGTGTAATCTTAAATAAGTTTATTGACCAAGATGTATTTGTAGAGCAACCCCCTAGTTTTAAGAGCTTGGATTTTCCTGATCATGTTTTTGAATCAAGCTCTTCGAGCATGGTATAATAGGTTGAGTAATTTTCTAATTGACCTTGGGTTTATAAATGGTAGACTATATATGACCATATTTCTTAAGAATATTGAAAAATGAGTTTATCATTATGAAAGATGAAATTTTATTTAAAAGTATAAATGAATATTTGTGTAACTAATTCTCAACTATGATTTATAAAAAACTTTAAAATGAATATTATAGGGGAACTTAACTTTTTCTTGGATCTTCAAGCAAGATAATAAGAAAATGACTCATTCATTTTTTAAACCAAGTACACTGATAATTTAACTAAAATGCTTGACATGAAAAGATTCAAATCTAGTAAAACTCCTGGCCACTCCACTAAATTAGACTTAGATCAATTAAGTAAACACATTGACCAGAAACTTTATAAGTGTATGATAGGTTCATCTTTATATCTTGTTTCTAGTGGATCTTATATTATATGTATTGTTTGTTTGTGTGCTCTCTTTTAGGCTAATCCTAAAGATTCTTATTTAACTAGAATCAAGTGTATAATTTGTTACTTGATATGCACCTCTAGGCATGGCTTATTATATCCTAAAATTTTTATCATATAATTTAGTTGTTTATTCTAATGTTGACTTTGCAGGTTTTAAAATAGATAGGAAAAGCACATCAAACACATGCCAATTTTTAGGATCATCACTTATTTCTTGCTCCTCTATGAACCAAAATTTTGTTGCACTTTCTACTATTGAAGCTGAGTCATTAGCTATGGGAAGTTTATTGCTTTCATTCTTTAGTTAAGCAATAATTAGAAGACTTCGGTATTAAGATAGAACACATTCCTATTAGGTGTGATAGAACAAGTGCTATTTGTTTGAGTAAAAACCTTATTCATCACTAATAGACCAAGCATATTGTGATTAGACATTATTTTATTAATATCATGTGTGTAATGGTGATGTGATGTTAATATGTAATTTTGTATACTATTTTGCAAATTGCTGTAACATTTACAAAACCTTTACTTGAATATTTTTATACTTTGAGGTATATGCTTAGTATGTTGGATCCATTTATTTAAATTCATATATTTTTATTATTTTTATTTCTTTTATGTTCTCACACACTCAAATTTTTTTGATATAGGCAAAAGGAGGAGAAGTATGTATGTCATCTTTAAATTTGTTTTGCATATACATATATTTTTAAGAGAATTTATATGACTTTCAGGAGCTACTTTAATTTTTTATTTGCTTTTCTACATGTTGTACTTGTTATATATTTTACATTATTTTTACATAGTTCACATTGTCACTTGATTTATATGATTATTTGCAAAAAATTTTGATAAGAGGGTGTTGTAATGTCACTTTGCACCTTCATCTCAATACACTACCAACTTAAGTTTGTCATCATCAAAAAGGAGGAGATTGTTGACTCCCTATGCCGCATCATATTATTAGTTGATTTTGATAATAACAAATGTATGATTTAATCATGCTTAATTCAAGTGTTGCAAGAAATTTGGAAATAACCTGGCATTCTTGTATGGCTTTATTCTCCTCTTGCTAGGGTAGCTATCAACATGTGAATGTTACTTTCCAATGGCTACTATTTTACTTCATTTTACTATTTCATTAGTTTTGCCTCTCCATAAGATGGATAACACTTTATATGCTAGAGCCTTACTCTATAACACTCTGACAAATGAATATACACTTGACATTGCTAACAAGCTTATTTTTCTACAAGCCTACCATGAGAGATTTGAAGAAGGTTTTGAATATGGCTTCCTTAATAAAGCAAGCATTGAAAATGGCTAACCAGCCCCACTTCTCACTAATTTTGAAACAAACTTTCTATTGAAGCCATAAAAATTCACTTTGATTGGAAAATTCACCTATAAACACCCCAAAATGGACATTATCTATAAACATTTTGATGAATTAAAGCTCTTGAGAGATTAGAGTGTGGGTTTGTTGATGGCCATTCTATAGCTATAAGATTAAGTAGGGAGGAAGATTATGCTTAAATTTTTTTCAAAGATGCTATACCATATTGAAAACCTTCCTACAAAGTGCTCAAATGGACACCAGCCTTTGACTATAGTGCTAAATACTTATTGTGCCCATTTGAGTTAAGTTCCCTAACATTAAACTTTACTTTTTCAATTTACTCTACTATTTAGCTACTATTTAAGGGAAGCGATTGAAGTTGGATCTACCTAATTATATTTTTTCCAAGCCATCAGCTACAAGGATCTTTAAGGAAATGGACATAACAGCTCCATATGCTAATGAGGTATGGATCAGTTCTCCAACAAATTGATATTATCAACTAGTTGTTATTGAGCAAAAGCTTCGCTATTGCCCAAAATGTAAAATATTTGGCCATTTATTAGAAACTTTCTTTATAGCTCACTTAAATTAATAGAGAAGCAAGATAATAAAATTTCAAACCCATTCATAAAATAGCCTACCATGCGAACAAGAACACAAACTACAACACAACCAGTCATAGTAAAAGAAGTTCCAACCATAACATACACCTTGTGTGGGGAAAATTTATGATACCACATGGATTTTAAGAATTTCATATTTAGTTAATCAAATATGTCATTAAGGAATATATAGATTATCTTGAAATAGAAACATGTTATTTTATAATATATTTAATTACTTAATAAGGACTCCTAAGGCATTATCTTTTAACATTTTAGAGATTTCTCCCTTATAGAAAAATAGGACAGGGTTTATGTTCATAGTTTCTTATAAGGGCAAGCCACTATAGTTAATTAATTCTTAAGAAGAAAAGAATTCCTCCTAAGAACACTCTTGATTAAAGAAATAGTCTTTTCTTTCTATGGATTTCAAAGCTTATTTCAAAGGATTGTTAATTTGGAAATTAAATAAAGAATGCCTCAAAGGGGATGAGTTCTTTTCTAAGGCCAATGAAGATTAAGTATGAAATTCTTATAGATATTGGGATGCTTAGTAAGCATTTCAAATATCCTATCATTGAGCTTCACATTTATAAAATTGAATTTGTTGAAGTTTTTGAGTTGAAATTTTATTAAAAATCTAGTACATAGATTTTAACAACATACAACTGTAGAAATGCCTAGTGGTTAAAGACCAACTCTAATAAGATGCTTCAAACCCTAAGTCTATAATGCTTCTCACATAAGTCATAAAAAAAGTTACAAGTTTGACCTAGTGTAAATGTTTTAGGAATTATCACTTCTTTTTCTATCAGAGGAAAATGAACCTATCTCTAACTCTTATAGACTTATAACCCTCTTGAAAGGGTTACCACCTAAGCAATTTTAAACCATGAGTCTAATCTTATGTATGAAAGATGGCTGGGCTATTGCATTTAGAAAGGAAGCTAAGAACCTAACTCACTCCCTAACCCTTAGATTATGCACCAAAGTAATGCAATAAACTTTGTCTTTTATATATTTTGACTCATAATTCATTTAAAGGCCTTGGGTATGCAATTCATGCCTACAAGGAGATGCAATTAGAACATGGTCATCATCTAAATCAAAAAAATAAGGCACACTTCCCCGAGGATGGGTGGTCAACCTCAAAGGCCTGATGCCCCCTTATGTATAATGGGTGAAGTGCCCAATTCAAGACAAACAAACAATATGCTCTCATGGTTCATAAAAGCTAATTGTTTCTAATTGCTTTTAAGTTATTCCTAGGGATTTTAATTAAAGTGAGGTTATGAATTTTTATTTTATGTTTAAGTTGTTTAATTTTAATAGGCTAGAAAAATTTAATTTTTCCTATGAGCCTAGTGTTTCTAGGAAACATGTCATAAATCACATCATAAAAAGAAACTAAAAAAACACATGTATTTCTATTATGCACCCTAAAATAAATCAAGCCAAATTAAAATAACAAATCAGGCCAATGCAGCTCGGCACCACTGTACAGCTCGAAAGAAAGAGAAAATGGGCAGCCAAGCTCTTCCCTTATACAGCTCAGCCTATAGCTAAAAGTTTTTATCTATGAGGGTCTTCCTCTAAGATCGTCACCTTCTTTAGGGACCTAAATGAGCTTCATACGAGACCACCAACTAGTAAAGTCAACTCATGTTACCCTAACATAATGCTAAGCTCAAATTACATTTTAAAATTCTAAAATATATTTTTAATATCTATATAATAAATATCAGGAAATACACACAACACACTAGCAATTTACATCTCAAACATATGGGCTTAGTATTAGTTGCTTTCCAAACCCATTTATCTCATTAGGCTATGCTTAGGGACTTAAGCAGTACTTACAAACAAGTAACATTTATTTTTATATTATTACAATGACCCCTTTAAGCATAGCCCTATATAGAAAATAGCATTAGCCTAAAATGAATGACCTAACATCTAGACTAGTGGGCAAATATTACACCACAAAATAAGAAAAAGCACCACATCATTTCACATCACAGAATATTAGCCTAACCTAATTCTAAGGTCGATGACCTAATAATCTAGTATGTGAAAAAAGGGCTTATGTGGTATGGCCGCACTACACTTTATTTCAATTTGTATTTAGTTTAGGTTCAAAGTTTGTTCAATTTGTCATTAGGTAAATAAAACTAATTGATTTAATTAATTTAGGATTGTATATCATTTTAAGTATACATTTATATAATGGTAAAATTTAAGTTTTAAGGAACGAAGAATAAAATAAATTTCTTTTTGGACAGACCCCATCCTAATCCTAGTAGAATGAGATTTTCATCTAAAGATAAAAATCCATTTTAAGGGCCACTCTTAGATTCTAAGTATCTTAATTAACCTCTTCTGAATTTATTTCAATGATTTATTTGAAATTAAATTTAATTGATGTTTTTTGTGATTTGATTATGGTTTAAAATCATAATTAGTATTTAGTTCTTATATTTCAACTTGTGTTTTTGAAAAGTTGTTTAAAGGTTCTTTATTCCTTTCATTTGAGTTTTATTCAAATTGATCGATGCATCTTGACTTAACATATTAATAAATTAAGTTATATTGAATTTTAATTATTTGATTGATTATCTTTTGATTTAATTAAGATTTTTAAAAGTTAAATTTATTTAGTTTAATTCATTTTATATATCTTGATAATTCTGTCAAAGTTTATTAGATTTCAATTTAATTTATCTTAATTTAGTGTTTACTTTCTTCCTTTAGGATTTCATTAAATTTTAAATGATTTATGTTGTTTAATTGGTTAGGGTGAACATAATTTCATAAATTGGGATAATGTTTGACCTTAAGGAATAATTTTCTTATTTTATATATTTTAATTCAATACATTTTGGTATGATTGAATTTATTTAATTTACTTGTTTAGTTAATGATAATGTTCATTAGTTTGATTGATCTATTTTAATTATTTTGAATTTACTTAAGTTAATTTAAGTTTAACTCTACTTTAATAGTTTTGGTTTCAACATACAATTATTTCATTACATTTAAATTTCATAACTTATGCATTTAACTTTATTTCTTAAGATAGTTTTAAGTGAACATCTTAGGTTAAGGATTTATTATTTCATTATAACTCTTAAGATAAGGTTTCGCCTAACAATCCTAACCTACGAACACTAAATAATGAACTTTTTTAGGTTCTAAACATAATCTAGGCCATTTAATTTCTAGATTAGATCAATTAATTGATTTTAACTATAATCATTTATGTCCATCATTAATGTTTTCCTTTTAATGTTTAGTAAACTTAATTTAGTTCTAATTTTGATGAATTCTTTAAAATTCAGAGACTGATTAGTTTCAATCTTCAAACAAGTTTTCATTTTATTTTGAATTCATAATTTTAGTAATTTAAGATTTAATTAACTTATTTTATTCTTAATTTATCCTATAATCCTGACTTGAAGAATTAATTAGTTTTGCAACTTCAGAAGATTAAGAAAGTTATCTAAGGTCCTCTAAAGTTATTTAAAGTGTTTCAAGTTGGTTCAATTAATTTTTATAATTGTTATTATTGTTTAATTTATTATTTCATTTCGATTGACTTAGAATTTAAAAATTATATAACTTATGATCCAAAAGTTATTTGGCTTTGAAATATTTAAGGCTAGTGGGGATCTTTGCTAGTTTCATTTCTCTAAAGTTTTGTTTTAATCGGATATGTATTTCATAATTCATTAATATTTGAATGCTTTTTAAAAAAAAACCTAAATTAAGCCTTAATTATTAGGAATTAATTAAGAGTTTTAATTTTCCTTGATTCCCCTCTTAGTGATGAATCAAGAGATGGTTCATTTCAATTTTTTGGGGTTTTATTTGATTTATTATGAATTTTAAAGTTTAGGTTAATTAATTAATTTATTTAATTCAATTATTCCCAAATTAAGGTCATTTTGAGGATTATGAGGTTTTCGTTAAGCTTTAAAGTTTCTTAATGTCTACTGATGTGAATAATGATTTTTCAAATTGATTTTATAAATTTTAATAATTTTCTTAATATATTATTAATTTATTTTCTTAAATTAAGGGTTTATGTTTGAGAATTTCATATGTTTGGATTTAAATTCCAATAGATCCCCATTTATTCATTGAGGTGTGTTTTAGCTTCAATTTCACTTCCCAAATGTTTTATATTAATTGGATTAATATTTTGTGTTTAATTTTAGTTTTATTATTTTTAATTAAATTCAAATTAACCCAAAAATAGCCAATAATTTTTTTGTAGAATTTAGATTTAATAGATTCCTCTCATTGAGATGAATCTATAAAGCCTTTATTTTTATTTTTTTGGTTGAGTATTTTATTTTTTATAAATTTTTGAACATTTATACTCTTTTTAGCATTATTTTAAATTTTGAAAGCTCAATTTTTCTTTTTAAATGAGTCAGTGCCATGTGGCACTGACGTGGTGTCATGTGACTTGTCCATGCGGGATCCACGTAGATCCCTCATTATTATGGCAAAGGGGATGCGGTTTGATCTAGGTCATCCAATCTTTGATCAAATGACTCTAGCTCATCCTGCAGTTTCTTTAAGGGAATTAATCAATTAGTCATGATAAATCATGGCGGTTCGTTCCAAATAGAATAAACAGATGATCATAATTCTATTTTTTCCCATCCATAGTGGCGATTGAGAGTCGTTTCCCTTTCAGAACTAATCATCAGTGACATACACATTGAAATTAGAAGATTTCAATTGTAAAATGATCATGGTATGATTTCAAAAGGATTTATATGATTTCATTCTTCCTACGACTAACTTTGCTTCATAAATGAGCAACACCAAATTGAAAATAGGGTTGTTTCAACCATAGCATGCTAGTATGAGGTCTCGGTAGTGGTTTGCATTTTGAAATTGCTCAAAGAAGTGAGACAAAATGGTGGTTTGCATTTTGAAATCACTTAAGGAAGTGAGACAAAGTTTTTTGAAAATAAATCAACCTTTGTCTCCCTCTCGATCATCATGGAGATGATGCATGTTTCACCAAAATTTGGTGTTAAGAATGATTGGGAAAGCTCAGGAGGAGGGGGAATGTGTGTTTGAGTTTGATTTTACCTGGAGAAGGCGATGGAGTTCAAAGATAAAGGAAATTTAATGTCCTCTCGTATTTCTAAGCTTGGTCGAGAGTTCTTCTTATTGGCTTTCATGGATGTCATCGGCCTTAGGGAATTGTACTATAATCTTGAGGCTAAAGGCAATTAGAAAGTCGAAACTTCCATTAAAATCTCTGGAGCCACTGAGATTGCACACATGGAATGAGTTTTGAAGGGATTAGGAATGATTAAGTCTAGTTTGTCCCCTTCCTCTCCATGGCATAGTCCTTTGCCTTTGGATTGACTGGAGACCTATTTAAACTCTTTAATTTTGGATGTTAATCACTTCAGATTCACCCTAGTATGATTCTAAGTGAATTCCAATGTGATTAAACTGAGTTTGAGCTTAAATTCTTACATTTGATCCATTTGGGCTTAGCGAGACTTTGATTGGGTTAAGTGTGATCAATGTACATTATTCATCCTTTTAGATTATTGATTAGCTATCTAAATCAAGCTTAGAATGATTCATGAGTCAAACAAACTCATTTGAATTAGATTTAGATTCAAATGCATTGAATTAGTTCACTTAGGCATCTTTTACCTTAGTTTAGTTTGTTCCATGTGATAGATTGGATTTAAATGTAAGTTTTAATTATGTTGATTTAATAATTTATGATGCTTTTAATTGATGGGTTTTATAAGATTTGATTTTGATTTGATTTTATATTATTTTAATATGACCCATTTTGTTTTAAATTGGTTAGGTTAAATTTAATTAATTCAAAGGATGAATTTGAATTAATTAAATCATGTTAAGACTCTAATTATGTTTGATCATGCTCATTAGTTAAATATAAGTCTTTAGAATGATTTAATTTGGTCAATTTTGGTGAATTGGCCTTTGATTTGGTGGGGCCCACAGAGGTCAAGCTTAGGTAAAATGATTAACCATTTTAAACCTCATTTGGATTTATTTTTAATTCTGTTTATATTCATGCATTGACTTTGTGATTTTTATTTGATTAATTTCAATTTATTTTGATTTTATTTGAATTTCTTTAAGTTTAGATGATTTTTGGGCTTAAATAAGATAATTAGGTTAACCACCCTAATTAACTTGGTCTAAGCTCAATTGGATTTAGATTTCAATTAAGATGCATTTGATTTAATCATTTGTTTAAATTTGAGTTTAGTTTGGATTCAACTAACTCAATTGTGTTAGATTAGTCTTTAAGTTTAGATGATTTTTGAGCTTAAATAGGATAATTAGGTTAACCACCCCAATTAACTTGGTCTAAGCTCAATTGGATTTAGATTTCAATTAAGATGCATTTGATTTAATCATTTGTTTAAATTTGAGTTTAGGTTGGATTTAACTAACTCAATTGTGTTAGATTATATCCCATAAAGGCTTATTAGAATAGCCTAGTATAATGTCCTAAGTGCGTAATCAGGAAGCTCTTAATCTATGATTAGGTGTCCTTAACTACTATGATTAGGAATGATATTAACCTCATCCAAAAATGAGGTCAGCACATTAGAAATAGCAGCATCAACCAACTCAAAGCCAAAGATACTTCATAATACTACTCAACTAGCCTAGCCATTGAACTGCTAACAAAAACCTTTCAAGAAATTGTTGTAGCTAATGCTGAAGTAATTATTCAGCAAAATCTACTACACAATCTCCCTAGGGAATGTAATAAATAACTGCATGTTAAATCCCACACTCAGTTAATAGACATTCTTTCTTAGGGCTTTAATAACACGTTCATTAATGCTAAAATGCTAAATCAAACCATTCTGGAATTAGAGGATGAATGAACTATCCATAGATCCAAAATACATAAACTAAAAGGATTAAGGGAACTAAAATATTCAACCCTTTAGCTATTGCATGCATTATGAGTACTTCATCTATTGGTATCCCAGCTACATTTTAGGATAATATATCTACTCGGGCTATATGAGGCAGCCACACTCTCCCTAATGACTAATATTATAATATGGAACATTCGAGGCATTGCAAAGTTGAATGCTTCAGACTACCTGAAATACTTAATTAGAACTTACAAAATTGAACTCTTTGGTTTTTCAAAACCTTTGGCATTAATAACTCAAATAATGTTCAAAAATGCTTTACTAGATTTAACTAGTTTTCTAATTATAATGGAAAGATTTAGTTATTTTGGAAGAACAACTTTCAGGTTGACATGATTGTTGATTATCCACAATTTATTCATGATTGCATTAGCTACTCCAACTTTACCATACAAGCTACTATAACCCATGCTGCTTGTTTTGGAGAACCAAGGAAGAACTTATGGAGTAGGATTATTTCCATCAACCAAAACTATAATGGTAATTGGATAATTGGGGGATTTTAACATGATAGTAGATCCAACCAAAAAAATAAGGTGGAAGAAAATCAAAGAACAATGCCATGAGGGAATTCTTGAATTCAATTTCAGAAGCTAGTCTAATTGATGTCGGGTTCAGTAGTTGCCTCTTTACTTGTTGTAGAAGAAAGACATATGAACATCTTGATGAAATATTGATTAACAATCATTGGATCAAAAAATTTCAGCACACTCAAGTTAAGCACTTAAGTCGACTATTGCTTTCAATTAATCTTCTACAAAGCCCAAGCACCCTGCATTCAGGTCCTTGAATGTATAGACACTTCACCTAATTTATTAACTACCTTAAAAGAGCTTGGATGGTTTAATCCAAATCAGCTCATTGGACTAAACTCTTATTACTTCATAAAAAGCTAACAATAATTTTTGAAAATTTATAACAAGCCTTGAAAATAAAACTTTATGTAATGATTCCATTGAGGACTACTTAAAATTACAACAAGACTAACATAAACTCTATGATCTCATTAGCAAGGAAGAAACATTTTTAAGACAAAAGGCTACCATCATAAACTTTATTAAAGGAGACAGGAACTCCATGTATTTTCATGCTTGCATTAAGAAGAGTGGAGAGCTAAAGGCAATCTTAAAAATAAAAGATGACACAAAAGGTTAGATTAACAAACAAGAAGAAATTGTAACTAGTGGGATAAAAAACTTCCAAACTCTTTTCAAAGCTAAAGAAACATCTTTATCAGGTATTAATAGTGCATTATTTGAATATAATTAGAGTTTTTATTAGTTCTTTGAACTTATCTTACATACTTTAGAAAAAAGAGATCAAGGTAGCATTATACACAATTTATGGCTCCAAAACTACTGGACTAGATGGATTATCAACACATTTTCAGTAATAAGCATGGATTGGATCAATGCTGATATAATTTCAACTATCCTGTTCTTCTTCAATGGCCATAATATGCATATGTACTTTGCATCTTCTTCCATATCACCTATACCTAAAAGCAATGTGAAACAAAAGTGGGACAAATTTACACATATCAGTTTAACCATAGTCATGAGTAAGATCATCAGTAAAATCATCACCTTAAGACTTCAGCCTTATCTTTCTATGCTTATAACCAAAAACCAAGCTACATTCATCCCAGGGAGAAATATAACTGACAATATCCTTCTTGCCTAAGAGCTCCTCATGGACATTGACAAAAAGTGTAGAAGAGGCAATCTCCTTTTAAAATTAAACATTGACAATGTCTTTGATAGCATTTGGGAGTTCCTCATTGATGTATTAAAGGCAAGGGGTTTTAATATTAACTTTTGTAACTTAATAAAGAGGCTAATATCCAATAACTATGATTCAATTCTTATAAATGGCAAAGCCCAAAGATTATTCAATTTATGATGGGGAGCCATGCAAGGAGACCCTCTATCTTCCTATCTATCATTTTTTGCTTCTGATTATTTATTTAAAATGCTAAATGACATCGAAAAAAGAAACAACACTCATTGCTTTAAGGATAATGAAAGAATTAACATTTTATTCTTAATGTTTGTTGATGATGTTTCACTTTTTCATAATACAAGTAACAATTCAATTCAAGCAACCATAAAGACTCTAAAGTTGTTTGAGGAGATTTTAGGTATGTCTTTCAACAAAGAAAATGTATATTTTTATTGGGGAACCATTGTTGTCCTATCAAAGTTGGATGGATTAATAGTTGAAAGGTTTACTAAGACTTCTTTTCCACTTAAATATCTAGGTGTTAATACCTTCAAAAAGAGAGTAAAAGGACAATATTATGATGAAGCAATTATTAAAGTTTTAAGTGAATAAACTCCTTGGAAATACTTTATTATTATTTGAAGGCTAGATAACTCTAGTCAAAAGTGTGGTCATTTCAATCCGATTGTATACCATTCAATCCATTAACATGCCTTTATATGTCCAAACCAAATTAGAGAGATTATTTAACAAATTCATTTGGAGTATAAATGGAAAGTCTTTATATTGGGTTAGCTGGAAGAAGTTTTTTAAGCCTAAGGAGGAAGGAAGTTTAGGATTCATAACTTTGGTTGAATCTATCCAAGCCAATGAGATAAAATAATGTACATCTCCATTTAGGATAACTATGATTGACTAAATACTATGATGATATCTATCCAACCTTCGTGCAATGTATCAAGTGATTCCTCGATTCGGAAGGCAATGCAAAACACAAAAATGAGGCTGAAAACTAAAATTGATGACCATATTAGTTTTTATTTAGACAACTAGCTGAGTGAAGGAACCCTTCAACAACATGTATTAAATGATATCAAAAGCCAGGTACAAGCAAAAATTTTTTGAATCAACATAGCCGGGACACTTAAAAACTCAACAACACTTGCCTAATCAAACAATTCGGGAAATCCTTATAAATTCCAATCATTTTAAAAAGGAAAAATCAAATTATATTACAATGTGATCACAAAAATAGATCCATTACAAAATCCATTTTTAAGAATTATAGAACTAATAATAATCCTAAAAATGCCTTGCGGGAATCTAATTTAGAGCCAATCTTTGAATTCATCGATGCCATTCTTCATCTAGAGACTCCACCATAATTTGCTACCTAATGATGATATACTAAATTTAAAAAGTCTAAAACTTCTATCTATCTGCTTGATGTGTTTGGACAATGAGGAAAGCATTGAACACCTATTTTTTAGTGCAACTTTAATAAGTAGATCTAGATTAAGTTTTAACAGCAATTCAAAATTTTTCTAGAAAAGAAGTATGACACTATCATTGATTTCCTTCAAGCATGAAATTAAACCAAAAACATTTATTTCTACACCAACTTCAAAACAATAATCTCACTGGTGACGTACTGGCTCATATGGATGGCTAAAAATTCTTACAAACATGAGGGGAAGCTGAGAGAAGCCATTAGTCACGTGCAGCTTTTTTTAGTAAAGCTTATAATGCTAACTGCATCATGAATTCATGGTTTAACAATACCCCATATCTGATTAACCGAGACAACCAACCTACTAAAAGCCAATTCAGACAAAGATGTCAACTATTTATATGGAAAAAACTTGAAGAATATTGCATTAATATTAACGTTAATGTATATTTTATCTTTGAACAATATATTGCTAGCATAGGAGTCATCTTTAATAATTTTCATGGCAAGTGTATCAGTCTATTCTCTATGTTGTGCTATGCTAGAGCTACCATACATTTTAAATGGTAGCATATTTTACTGCTTTGAAATCATCTGTAGCATTCAATGCCAAAATTATTGGATTGAAAAAGATTCATTATAGTTGTGTAATCTACTCATCAATGATAGTGGTAAGCCATGGTATTTAATAATTCTAAACAAGCAAATTCAGTTGTTACTAGAGGTAAGACAATACAGAATCACACATATATTCCGAGAAGGGAACAAACTAGCCAAGATGGTATCAACACTAGACAGTATTGCAACCACAACAACACTAAACTCTTCTCTTTGCAAACTTATTAAAAGTGATAATATAGGTTTAGTATATATTAGGAGAGCCATTTTGTATGTTTTACACACCTCAACATTTTATTTTTCCTTTTTGCACCTTGTATTTCAATTACATTTAAATTAACCTCCTACTTTCAAACAAAAATGATAAGAAAGAAGTGCTGCAAAAAATATACTAGACTCACCTTTTTCAATCAAAATGGGAAAGTCAAAGCAGCCTGAACTAGGATAGTTTTGAAATTTCTATAGGAATTATAAAATAAGACAAGTAAAAGCTCATAAAAATGAATATAATTACTAGAACATTTTTATCTCATTTATCTTTATTTTTAAATTATTTTCCATATTGTATTTGCATTATTTTATTATATTCATGAAATTATCCTTTTTATATAATTTAACTACTAGCATTTATTAAATTTTATTCATTATATTTAAAATTGAGTTTTATTTATAAGTTCATTAATTAATTTATATGCTTGAACAGATTTTTATCAATTTATTTTAGTATGTGACATAGCTTATTTATTAAATTATTAAAATTATCTTTTTTTCTCTTCCTATTTTTTCAAATAACCTTTTTACCTTTTTTGTAGTAAAATATTTGTATAACTATAAAAATAAGTACAAGACAAAAAAAAAGAGTGAGCCTGATAAAAAAAATGTTAAGAAGCATAAGAAAAGCTATAAGCTCTAATGTAGGGAAGTTCAAGATTATTATCTAGCTTGAAGGAGAAGAGTGTCCTATCAAGTTGAGGCCCCATCTTTGTAGGTAGATCAACTGGCTTGATCCCTTCTCAGTGTATATGGTTCATTCTAAAGTTCATATGCACTTTCAATAACTTGAATTGCTTGAGAAGCTTGATTAGATCCAAAAGTTCTTCAACTAAATCATTGATAATCAAATAATATTTGATCAAAATTGACCTGGTTGTAAAGAAAGTGGAAATCTTCATTGTTGTATAACATGTCAGTGTTCAGACATGGTGGACATTCTAAGCAATACAAGGTAGGAAAAACATAAATAGGCAATTTCTTTTGTGATATCAGAGAACACTTCTAATACTTCCAGCTTGAATATTAGTTTTAAAGGTACCATCTATATTAGTCTTAATGCAATTAGTTTTAGGTTTTATCCAGTTTATTAATAATATTTGGGATGAAGGCTTTCCAATTTGTGAGTGCTATTAGCTATACTTTGGTTATTATTTTTTGATGTTTTAGCAAAGCAACTAGCATAAAAAGCATTATCAAGGTAGCTCATAATTTAAAACATTATTTCAGTGAGTTGTAGGTTTTTGTCGTTATACTTATTTGAGTCTCTTTCCATCGAAATAAACCAAAATACCACCATGGGAACAATAATTGAAGGTTTTTTTTCTATCTAAGCTAAACTAATTAGCTCTAAGCTAACTTGTATCTTATTATGAATTCCTCTCTAGGCTGAGACATCTGAAACATTGTTTCCAAATTTTTCCAAATTTTCTTGTTGATCAGGATTGCCATAAAAAAATTGTTTGTGCTTTTCTCCTCAACCAAACATATTTAGAATTTGGATGGTATTATTAAGATTTTGAGCTTCAAGATGTCATCAGTTCAAAGGAAAATATGCATTAATCTCCAATAGAAGAAATATATTGATGGTTTATGCTTTTTTTTTAATATTAATTAATCTGATTTCACAATTATCAAATGGTTGTGAGTTCTACTAGAAATGATTTAGAAAATAGAGTTGAAATTGTTTTTACATTTTAGGTTTAATGAATCCTTATAGTTGGGAGTTATAAGAATCATCAACACTTCATTAATAATATCAGGTGTTATATATTCTTATAGCTTGTCAGTGTTCCAGTTGAGATCAATCCAAAAAATTAAAATTATAGCATCACTCAATATTAAATTAATAGGAAAATTAAAAATGAACACATTAGGGAATCAATGCTCCATTCTGAAATTCAAATTAACATTGCCAATATTGTAGGCAATCAAGTTTTTAGCAATGTCTCTATAATGAAGCATTTGTTTCCATGCCTTAGATTCACCTGAATGGGGTGTTTCTTCCAATAGATAAATGTTTTGGCAATATTTATTAGGTAGAAATGCTAACCCCAATAATTCCTTCTTTTAAAATTAATCCACAACTTAATTTGATTGATTTTAATGGGATAGCTAATGATCTAAAGCCCAATCCACCTTAAATTTTGGCTTGCAAAACTTCATCCAGCTAGCCCACTAAATGGAGTAACTCTTCCTACTCCAAATAAACTTGTTAAATAGTGTTTTCTTGTTGGGTTTGAATACTGGAAGACATGAACATAGTCTGAATGATGTAAATAGGTATAGAGTTAAGAACACCTTTGATCAAAGTACTCTGCCACCAAATGATAAAAAAGAGTTACCTTTTTTTGAACTTTGTTGATAACATCATCAAATAGTGAGTTTTTCCTTCCTATGAAAATATTTACTCCAATGTATTTTAGAGATAGGTTTGATTTGGTGAAGCCTATATTATTGGATCTATCTCATGCCTATTTTGCAATTCTTCACCAGGATAAAAAAACATTTGGCTTTGTTAAAATTCATGCCAAAGTTTGCCTCAAAAACATTAATGATGTTCATAATCTTTTTTTATTGTATTTTTGTTACCATTGCAAAAAAAGTAAAATGTCATTGGTGTTGACCTCACTTTTGGAGTGTGGATTGACTCATCCTTCCTTAGACTTAGGAATTTTCTAGACACTTAGATCTCCCTAGTCATAGGACACTTCTAGTGATTAGGTGAACACTAAACCCAAGCTTAGACACTTAAGAAGGCATACCCCGAGCTTAGATCACACCCTAGGGTAAATAGGTCCTACCAATTCTATGGCCTAAACCTAAACTTATGCCTATCCACTCATGCAAATCCAACCTCAAGTCAGTGTAATCAATCCCAATTAAGTTTTGATTCATATCCAAGCTCTAAGCCAAATCAAATTAACCCCTAACTTAAATCAATTCCACCATCATCCTATGGATCAAACCTAAAGCCCATTCAATTGAACCAAATCCATTTTAACTTCACCAAAGATTCCAAGTATTCAAATCTTATATTTTAAACCCTTTCAAAGCCTACAATCAAATAAATTGTGCTAAATCAATTCAATCAAACCAACTTGACTCATTTGACCAAAAAATCTAAATGAGTCAATTTCCAATTAAACCCAATTCAATTGCAATCAAAGCCATCAATCAACTCTAAATCAATCATCAAACTCAACCCAACCTAATCCAACCTGATTCAACTCAATTAACCCATTTGGTTCACTTGATCCAAACTGGCCTAAAGGACCAATTTGATTGAAATATCAATCCAACCCAAATTGGATTGAATTATCCAATCCAATCTCTTCTACAATGATTGTTGATCACCCTTGATTATCCAATTACAATCAATTGGGTCAAACCAAGCTAATTTGATTACTTGACCCAAGTTGACCTAATTAGCCCACATGAATCAAATTAATCCAAATTTTATTCTAAACTCAATTGATTGAAACCAATACCTCTTATAAATCATAAATTAAGTATTGAATATGATTTGACCATCAATTGGACCTAACCAAGCCAACTTGGGCTCTTGACCCAAGTTGACCCAATTTGACCTAAAGGAACAAATTGGGCCAAATCAAATCCTAAATCCAATTGATTCAAACCAATACCTCTAATCAACCACAAATTTAGTATTGAACATGATCCAAGTCTCAATTGAACCCAATTTGATCAAACCAACCCAATTGACCCATTTAGCCTAAATTGACCTAAAGGGTTCAATTGAACCAAATCATTCCCAAATCCAAATTAATACAAACCAACACCTACAATCATCTTAAAATCATTAATTGAATCTAAACCAACCCCTAACCTAAGCCAATTTAGCTAATTTGACCAAATTGGTCAACTTAACCCATTTGACCCATATGAACCTATATGAGTCAAAATCAAATCCACTTCACATTAAACTAATCCAATTGAACCAAAAAAATCCCAAATGATCAATTGAACTTAACCAAACCATCAATTTGACCTAATTTGACCAATTGGTCAGCCTAACTCAAATGAACCCAATTTGACCTACATTGGTCAAATTGAGCCAAACCCGTTCAAAGCAAGCCCAAACCCAACCAAACTTGGCATTACCCATCCTTAGGTCACCATGGGTCATTTCAAACCCATGGCTAGCCCAAAGTAGGCCACAATCCATTGGGTAAACCCCTCCAAATGAGACAAAATTGCTATTTTGGATGGTCATACCTACACACCACCCTAGGCAGCCACCATTAACCCATTTTGGACATGTGGACCACTGGATAACTTGACCCAAAGTTGATTTATTCATGGTTTAAGAGAGGGTGAGCTCACCTAAGCCTTCCCATTAGCACACTTAGAGGAGGGGGTACACACATTTCCAGCCCACTCCTTACCTTCAGCCACTCAAGAGCATCCACCTCAGCCCCTCACTGCCATCCTCGACTACCTACTCTAGCCTGACAATTGCCACAAGTTGAATTGATCCAAAACTATTGGATCAATTAGGGAGGAGGGTATACACCTCCCCATCCAATTCAAACCACACAGAGAGATTCAGTGAGTCGAGATGAGCATTCCAAGAGCTTTCCCGATCCCCCTTGAACTCCCTATCACTAGGGAGACCAAACTTGAGTGAAATTGAGCCCTCAGTCTGTTCAACCCCACTCAAACTCAATCGAACTTTAATTAACTTCTCCCACACCTTCCCCAAGCTCTGGCGAGGCAAAATGAATCAATTCTTGATCAATTCAAGCACCAGAGACCACTCCTAGACCAACTCGAGTGACTATTACGATGGTGATTGGTCCACAGAGCCGCCGACGGGGAGGTAACTTAAGAGCATCTTTATAGGGCTTCGTCTCTTCAAGATGAAGCTAACTCAATCGTTGGATCAATGGTCTTAAGCTCCGACGAGGTGTTTTTTGGTAAATCATAGAAATCCTCTTAGGTGCTCATGTTTTATAAAGAAAATTATGATTTCATGCATTTTCCATTGTAGAATCTCCTTTGATCTCTTACCTAAACATTTTGGAGTTGATCCCATTGCTTCACAAGTTTTGGTGAGCTCAGATCGAGAGAAGGAGGGCAGACAGTGTCCATCTTCTAGCACTCAAGGGATGAAGAATCATCCTCTGTCCATTCTGTGTGATTAGAACAGATGGTCATGATTAATCCATTAGTTGTATTCAATTTAATCCATTAAGAACCATATGATTAATCCCCACCATCCAATTCATGATCGTATGATGGAGACGAAAGTGCGTCCGCCATCGTTGACTCAGCACGCCATGTTAGATGATTTAAGTGGCCTATCCCGTGGTGCCATATGGAAAGCAATGCCATGTCAACTCCTGCATGGAGCCAACCATATTAGGGGTTAATTAAGCTTAAAAATGTGTTTAATCACTCAGAACTTCAAAAACTCATAACTAATTGTAGAAAAATCATTAAAATATGAGTAAACCCATTTTGGAAAGGGTAAACATAGGAGATTTTAATAAAAATAAAATCCATATCTTCAAACAGTGAATAATGCTTAATTAAAGTTTGGAATTTTTCCTAATTACCTTAATTAAGCCCTAATTACTTAGCTAATGAGTCTCAAATTGAATGTGTTGATTCTTTGAGATGTCCTTTGCCTCCCATAATTTTCTTGAAATTTATTAGCTTGGTAATTAAGAGAATTTGAAATCCAAATCTTAATTACCATCATTAAGTGATTTAATAATTATTAAAAATGCTAAAAAGTAAATAATTAATTAATTAAATTTGATTAAGCATTATTAATAGTGGGAATGATGGGGGTGATGATTAAGGACTCTTCCTTGATCATTTGATTAAGTGTCTTTCCATGGGAGGGTTAATTAAATCATGATTTAATTAAGGAATGATTAAGCAATTAATAGTGAAATTAAAATAAATTAAAATGATAATTGGATCCGATAATTTAATTTGAGTTTTTGGCTTCCTTTTTATGTGTTTAATAAAATAAAGATCCTTAAGGAACATATGGTTAACCCATGGGTGTGGAAAAATCATATAAGCACTTAATTAGATCATTCTTCGATTTAATTAATATTTAATTATGAGCATCATTACATTAGGCCCCTAAGTGCATTGCAATTTTAATTTCCCACTTGCATATCATTGGAGACTTATGGTTAAATGATTAATCAAATTAAACAAGCATAGGAAATGGAAAATAAATCATTTGCTTAATGGTCCAAACTTACTTAATCGATAAAAGTTACTTAATTATATTTCCTTAAATATGTTGAGTGACTAACATGGGATGAGCAAAAAATAATAAACATTATTTCCCCTCTTTGAGTTCAATAACTTTAATCCAAATATTAAATTTAATAACAACTTTGGATGATCTTAAATAATTTTATTTAATGCGATTGTCATTAGGAATTAATGTGATTGAATGTATCCTTTGAAAATGTTTAGTTATTTCTTTTCAATTATCATAGATTTTGTATGTCATTTGTATCATGTATTAATGCTTTTCGTATCAAATAATCAAATGAACATACTTATATATGTAAAGTTGCATGTGTTGAATTAATCCTATTATATGAAGTGGCCATAATCAATAATAAATTTCAAATTATTTTTCAAAATTATAAGCCAATGATGAAAAGTTAAATTGATATTAGCAATGAATATTATATATATGATTTACATGTGCTTATAACCTAAACATGTCAAAGTATTATTTTATCTTTATGATTCATGTATGTGTTTACATATGTTTGAATATTAATAAGTATATTGTTTGGTCATCCTGAAAATATGAAGTTTTAAGTATCCCCATGGAGGTCTTAGATTACCTTACTTCTTTAGTTAACAAAGGCACGTACTTATTTAATTTCATTCATATGTGTACTTGTATTAGAATTTGGATAAAATTTACTTAACATGTGTAAATAATTCACTAAAATACAATCTTTTCTTGATTTTCATTCTCATGGTTGTGTGTACATTCATATGTATTTAATATAGCAAGTATATAGTCTGGACATCCCGAGAATATGAGGCTTTAAGTAGCCCCAAGGAGGTCTTAGATTATCTCACTTCTCTGGTTCAAACAATGGCACGTACTTGCTTAAATCTTTAATACATGTGGGTGTGTACTTAACTTAGGAATGAAATTTCTCTTTTTCTACCAAAAATACATACATTCATAATCATTTAAGTTTGCCAAAAATACATTGCATGTGTTGGTATGCTAAGTTTAAAATCATATGCATGTTATTGATGATGAAAAGTAATGGTGCAATATTATCTATGAGATGGAAATTCAATTTCATTAACCTTAAGATGCCTTTCATGTTGGATAGGATTCTTTAATATTAACCCAAACTTATGATTAATAAAACATTCACTAAAAGAAATCAAGTCATAATAATATGTCTTTAGAAAGTTACTTGGTGTAAGGATGAAAGAGAATAATCTTTCTTCATCTCTTTATAATAATTAGATGCCAAGTAAATAGCAAGTGAAATCAAATAAAATGTAAATTGAACTTCACAAATCCTCCTAACGACTTAAAGTAAAACATCCTTATGTATAAATTAAAAATTCCAAAATCTAGATAATTATAATCCTAAAACTTAGCTAAGACATACCACACTGAGCTTAAGCACACACATTAGAATGATAAGTTACTAGTTCTAGCTTTAGGTTAGGACAGTGTATGTAATGATGTGGTGTTTTATTTTATGATATAATATTTAGACTGGATGTTAGGATTATGGTACGTAGACTAGATATTAGGTTATTATTAGCTTAATGTTATTTTCTACAGGGGATTGTGCTAAAAGGGCGGTTGTAATAATAAATATAAATGCTTCTACTTGCAAGTCATTTATGCCCCTTTGCATAAACCACATTAGGACAGCTGGGCTTGGTTACCCATGTGCAGGGTGCTAAGTCCAATTTATGAAATATAATTACTTTGAGACTTATGTATGTTTAGCTAATAACTATTTTACAAGTGTACTTTGATTTTATTTTTCCATAAATATGTAATTTTATAATAGGAATTAGGATTGATGCTATAGGATTTAGGATGAGCAATAACTAGAAGGCAAAGTCCTGGAAGGTCCTGTGAAGCCTTGGAGTAAAAATTAAATCAAAAGAAAGAAAGAAGAAAAGATGAAGAATGAAGATCCCTAGAATATTTATTCAATTGTAATTATAAAATTTCATTATAATCCCGGTTGTATAAGAGTAGAGCTCAAGTACACATTTTTTTCTCTTTTTTAAGGTGTACAATAGTACCGGGCCATACTGACCTGTTATTCTTTCATGATAATCTATAAATGTCCAAATGTTGTGTTTAAATTATGCATAGAAATTTCATTTTTTTCATAAGTTTCTTGAAACTTGATGTTTGAATGTGTGGCCTAGATGTGGTAGGCACTGTAGGATAAAATTAATTTTTCTATCCCCACTAATAACTCATAATTAAATTTTAATATAAGTCATAAATTCACTTTAAAGTTTAGGCTATAATCAAGATAATTAAAAGATTTAGCAACCCCTTAGCTAAATGATGCATGTTTTAATGTCATGCATATTATCTTATTTCATTTTGAATAAGGAGGGTCTTCACTCTTGCACAATAGGGAAATGCTTGACCTGTAAAGGCATCCCCTGTAGTGGAAAACACTTCCTGCCACTGCTTTAGCCAATATTCTAATTTCATCATGAATTTATGCATAATTTCCCTAAGCCTTTGTCCAAATCAATTTGTCAAAATGATATAAATTTTAAATATTTTGCATTTAGTCTAAGTCATATATTCATGCCAGTCATAATCTAGTCTATTAAGGAGTAAGTTTAGGACTCTAGTCCCTATCCAATTAAATAATAGCTTAGCTATATTTCATTTTCATAAGATCGACCTACATAGTTTTGAAGCATAGAAGGTGTTAGTTGGTGGTTGTAAGTCTAGTAAAGTTGGAATAGGTTTATTCTCTCTTGTGGAGGTAAACCATTATATCTCATTTTTCATTTAGATTTAGGTCATGTTTTTAGCTTGTGCTAAAGCCTCCTAGATTTAGGATCAGAGGTTTCTTATTTCCTTCGAGCTATGAGTATAAGTCCTTGCCTCTTAGGCATTTCCACAATCTTGTGTTGATGAACTATAAGCCCCAATATTCTAATAAAATTTCAACTCGAGTAAAAATAAAATCTCTCTTTCAAACATATAAAGCCTCACTATAGGATATGTTGGAGTGCTCCCTAGGCATTTTACTATCACGAGTGTTCCCTACTTATCTTCTTTAGATTTCCAAAAATAAGTCTTTCCCAATTGAACATTCCTACTTGACTTTCCAAAAACACTCAATCCTTTGTTAGTTTAACCTTGAAGTCTTTAGAGATATGATTGACTACTTTAATCGAGAGTTTTCTTAAGAAATCTCTATTTTCTAGGATGTAATTAACATTGGAAGCTTGCTTTCATTGGGAACTAAAGAACCCGGCTTAAAATAAACCCTACTTTCCTTTTCCATGTAAAGTAGGGGAAAGATCTCTAGTATACACAAAGACTCATCTACATTTGGAGTCCTTATTTGGTGATTAGGTCCATTATAGGGTGATATTTCCATCTTTCAATATGGTACATCATACATTAATGTTGTACCTGATCACTTTAATAAATACCCCCTAAAATATCCTAGGTGTCCCACCTAACTCCAAATTAAAATGCCATAATTGGCAAAAGCTAAATGAGAGATGATAGCTTTCCCTCTAGATTTGAAATTAGTATATTTATACTTCTCATGAGTGGCTTCAATTAATATTGAGAAATAATCAAAAGCAATAACAAAGTGGGAGAGATAAAAAGGATCACCTTGCTTGATACCTTTATTGGCTTTAATAAAACCATGTGCATCTCCATTGATGAGTATAGAGCAGTAATTATTAAATAGCAGCCTCTCCATCAATGTGCATAAATTATTATTGAAGCCTTTAACTCTTAGTGCAGCTAAGATGAAATTCCAATTTATGCTATAAAATCCTTCTTAATGTTAAGCTTGATGATTATATTGCCACCTCTACACTTTTTATTTAGATCTATAAGTAGCTCTTGAATAGGAAGGATAATTTTTGAAATATTTCCTCATTTGATAAAAGCAGCCTAATTCTTGTTGAAAAGTTTGGGTAGGTATGGATGGATGTAAGTAGTAATAATCTTGGTTATAATTTTGATGATAATTGAGATTAGACTAATGGACTGAAGTTATCCTAACCATATTTATCATTGCTTTTGGAGATTAATGTGATGATGGAAGAACTAAAGTATTGATGCATTTCTGGTCCCTAAACAAAAGTTTGGATAACACTTATAACATTCTTCTTAATCTAATCCCAGCTATGTTGATATAAATGAGTAGTAAAACTATATGGACCATCAGTTTTGGAGCCTTGAATTGAATCTATAACCACTTTAATCATTTGGAGTAATTGCTAGATCAACATGGTTGAGAACTCTCTTGCAATCATTAAAGAGCCTCTCCTAAATATTTCCAAGGTGAATGTTGTCACATTTAAACATCCTTTCAAAGTATTTAATACCCTTGGTTATAATCTCATCTTGAATGAGTATCTTTATCCTTCTAATATAAGCATGATAATATTTAGTGTTCTCATCCCTTTCTTTGAAGTTAGTCATTGCAACTTTTGCATCAAAAATTTCTCTTCCATGGAAATTTTCTTAAGGTGAGTAACTATTTAAGCAATAATATTCAAGTTGACTTACTCTACTTTCAACTTCTACTTTTTTTTGGTTTATGTCCCTAAAATACATTCCAATTTCATTCTTTTAAATTAGCAGCCATATTCTTGTGATGTTCTTAGAGTCTATTCCATAAGTTAGAATTAATGCTTGTGTTCCATTCCTCTTTAAAACATCCAAGAAATATGTCATGTTTAGTAAACATATTGAAAAATTTAAAAGCCTCTTTGAGTTTAGGCAGAAAATCAACTAATAAAATGAAAGTAGCATGATATAAGAAAGTAGTATGATGAAAACTTTTGAATTAGTTTACATTGACCAAAATTCTATCAATTCTTTCATAAGTTTTCCCTCTGCATTATGTGAATGTAGAACCACTGAATCTAGCATCATCAATACAATTAGCAAACTCCTTCATCACAAAATTGCTTGGCTTTTTACCTCCTTTCTTCTCAATTGAATTAATAATCTATTTAAGTTCGCTCCATCTAGTCAGTTACCCTAACAATTAAGGCTTTTGGTAAGGATTTTACTCCATAATTCTATCAAAGATTCTCTAGACTACTTGGCATAAATAGTTGTCACCCGAAAAGTGAAGTTGTAATAGTCTATATGGACATGAATAAAATGTGGATCATCAACAATTAGGTTGATTTGAATTTGATTTCTCTAAAATATCCATATTTCATTATTATTATTAGAAATTCAATTAAATATACTAAACCTTTTTTTATTTTAACAATATTTTGAGGATAAATTAAGGGTTCCAATATAACGAAAGAGTCTAATTTGTGAGCTATAATTAAGCTTTTATGTCTATAAGAGGCATTGGAGTTTTCTATGACTCTTATATTCCATATCAAGAAGTTAGTCATAGACATGATGTTTAGAGACTCTTGAGGCTCTAGTTGTCCTATCATCTGAATTAGCTAGAATGCCTACTATAAAGTTTCTTCCTAGTGATGAAGCTGCATTTGGGGTTATTGTTTCTCAATTCTCTGATTCCCTTAAGCTTATTATCATTGATTTCTAGACTAACCATTCTTTTTCTATATTCTACAATGTTTTATTTAATTCTTTAACATTTTTGATGGAATATTTAGTGGGCTAAGATAGCACTTCTTGCATGTGAAGATTTCCTGGATGTTAAAATTTGTTATCTTCTACTTGAATCTAAGAGTCATCATGAGTAGAATGGGTCTAAAGAGTTGGTTCCACTATTTGGTTAGCTATAATTAGTGGATCATCACCTTAACTCCTTTCTAAGAAAACCTATGCTACATGGTCCTGAAGCTTTAGTGTGGTAGAATTACTCTCTATCCCTTGCTTCTCTAATATTTCTTGATTGTTCAGAGTAGGTTCAATTGCAACAACTTCTACTATAACAAGTTACTTATTTTTGAATTATTTTCTTTGTTATGATTTTTTCTTAATTATGGATTACCTATGAATCAATTCTCTAAAGTGTGACCAAACATTCTACATTTAAGACAATAGTGAGGCTTTTGTTCAAT
The DNA here is from genome assembly GCA_021442155.1 of Cymbidium sinense. NCBI lineage: Eukaryota > Viridiplantae > Streptophyta > Magnoliopsida > Asparagales > Orchidaceae > Cymbidium > Cymbidium sinense. Next base: position 78,961,648 of record CM038219.1, on the reverse strand, counting down.
GACCATTGCTTGCCAATAGCCATTTGTTGGTGTACCAATCCATACTTTGTCACCATATATGGTTGTATATCTATTTCCACTTGAACCCTCATAGCTGATGGTCATGTAAAATTTAAGGTTGGGATTGAAGATGGGGAGGTCCAATTTATGTTGCTTTTGAATATGATGTCCAAGAAGTAAAGTATTTGTTTATTGAAGAGGTGAAGTTCCAGGTTGGGGAATTTAATCTGGTTAGAATAATTTGTGGCTTATCACTATAGTCAAAGGAAGGAGTTCATTTGAGTATTTTCTTTAGCACATAATCAATATGATATACTTTTTTAGAAAAAAAATCCTTACATAATCTTTTTCCTTACTTCACTTTATGGCTATGTGCCTTCTATCAAATAACCCCACATTCCATTCACCATATAGTTTCAAGTCATTAAAATATTTGTAGATTATATAGTTTTATTTGAATTATTTTATTTAATTTTGTTAAAATTTATTTATCAATCCATGATTGATTTGTTGATTTAATCCCTTTATTATCTTACATTATGTCTATTGACATCACTTTTGGAGTAAGGACTCAACCTTCCTCATCCTAACCTTAGGAACCTTCTAGGCACTTGGAGTTCCCTAGTTATAAGAGACTCTTAGTGACTAAAGGAACACTAATTCCAAGCTTAAAGACTTAGGAGGTATACCCTAAGCCTAAGATATACCATAAGAGAAATAGGTTCTATCTATCCCATGGCCTAAACCAAAATCTATATCCATTCACTCATCTAAACCCAAACTTCTACAAATGAAACACAACCAATCTTATGCCTTCCAATCAACCTTAATAGAATTTGTTTTCTAATCCAAGCTCTAAGCCAAATTAACTTAGGCTTTAACCTAAGTTAACCCCATCATGATCCTATGATCCAACCCAAAACTCATCCAAGAAAACTAATTCCAATTTGATTTTCTCAATCACTCCAATCATTCAATAGATCATTTCAAACTCCTCCAATGCCTACAATCAAGTCAATCAAATTAAATGAATCCAATCAACCCAATTTAACTCATTTAACCCAAAAAGTCCAAATGAGCCAAAACCCATTCATAACCAAATCAATTGCAATCAAAATCAATAATCAACTCTAAATCTATCATTGAACTCATCTTAACACCTAACTGACAACAATTCAACCCAATCAACCAAATTGGTTCATTTGACCCAACGTGACCTAAAGGACTGATTTGATTCAAACTTCAATCCAACCCAAATAATATTAAATAAATCCAATCTCCTCTATAATGATTATTGATCATCCTTGATTGCCCAATTACAATCAATTGGGTCAAACAAAATAAATTTGATCACTTGATCCAAGTTGACCCAATTTCAAAATGAGCCAAATCTCATTCCAACTCTAATCGATAGAAATCAATGGCTCCCATCAATCATAAATTGATTATTGAACATGACTCAACCACCAACTGAACTTAACCAAGTCAACTTGGTCTCTTGACCCAAGTTGACATAATTTGACCTAAAGGGATAAATTAGGTCAAATCAAATCCTAGACCAAATTGATTGCAACTAATACCTCTAATCTATTATAAATTGAGTATTAGACATGATCCAACCCTCAACTAAACTCAATTTGATCAAATCAACCCAATTGACCTACTTATCCCAATTTAACCTAAAGGGTCAAATTGAACTAAATCATTCCCTAATCCAAATCAATTCAAACCAACACCTACAATCATTCTTAAATGAACAATTGAACATAAACCTAACCCATACCTAAGCCAATTTGGCCAATTTGATCAAATTGGTCAACTTAACCCATTTAACCCAAATGAATCTAAGTGAACCAAATCTATCTCCATTTCAAATTAATCAAACTACTTACACCAATGCATTCCAAATGACCAATTAAACTTATCAAAGTCTTCCATTTGACCCAATTCAGTCCAATTGGTCAACTTGACCCAATTGAACCCATTTGACCAATATGGGTCAAATTGAGTCAAACCATATCAAACCAAGTCTAAACCAAACTAAACTTGGCATGACTCATCCTTGGGTCACCATGGGTCTTCCCAAGAGGACCCAACCCATGGTGAACCTGATTTGCATCAAAACCCTTGAACCAAGCCACCTAAATGAATAAAATTCTTATTTGGGTGGGTTCTCCCACTGTCCATGCCTTGGCAGCCATTGTTGGCCCTTCTTAGACACTTGGGCCACTAACTCAACCTAACAAAAAGTTGTTGGGCTTAGCCTTTTGCTAAGAGAGGGTGAGTTCACCCATGGTTTCCTATTGGTCCACCTAGGGAAGGAGGTACACTCCATGGCAGCCCACCATTCTCCCTCAGCCTCTCGAGCACCTCCACCTCAGCAGTCCCTTGCCATCTCCGGCCACCTACCCCGGCCGAACGGCTGCTAAAGGCTGAGCTAATCTCAGCCCTTGGTTCATTTAGGAATGAGATTATACTCTTCCCCATCAATTCAAACTTCATAGAGAGCTTCCTTAGAGGATTCTAAACAATCCTAGACCCTTCCCCAAATCCTTAGTGCACTCCATCACTACTGAGACCAACCACCAAGCAAAACTAAGAGCCTCATCCATCCAACCTCATCAAAACTTTATAAAACTTAAATTAACTCTTCTCACTCCTTCCCAACACTCCAACGAGTTGAAACAAATCATTCCCCGAGCGATTTGATCACCATAAGGAACTCCTAGACCATCTTTAATAAGCTTCATGGTGGTGTTCAATCCATAGAGAAACTGATGAGAAGGTAGCTCGAGATCTTCTCAACAGGGTTTCTTCTCTTCAAGATGAAGCTACCTCAATTGGTAAACCACCGATCATTAGCTTGGCAAGGTAAAAATCTGGCAACCTTAGATTTTCCCCTACATGTTGGTATTTTTTAAAGTAAAGTATGCTTTCATGCAATTTCCATCATAGGATCTCCTTAGATCTCTTCCTCGAGTGTTTTGGAGTTGATCTTGCCATCCCACGAGCTCCGGTGAGCTTAGATCGAGTGGTGGATGGTAGATGGTGTCTGTCTTCCTGCGCTCGGGGGATGATGGATCATCGACCATCCATTTTGCATGATTATAACTTATAGTCATGATTTAATCTATTAAATTATCTGATTTTATCCCTATAAAACCCCAGGATTATTCCCAACCATTCGATCCAAGATCGGATGATCGGGATGACACCGCATCCTTCGCTGCTGAGTTTAGATATTTTAAATAACCAATCCCATGGCGCCACATGGAAAGCACTATTGTGTCAGTATCTGTGTGTCACCAATGGTTTAAGTTGTTAATTAGGCTTAAAAATTATTATTAAATAGATAAAATTTTGAAAGATCATAACTAATTGTAGAAAAATCTAAAAAATATAAATAAACCCATTTGGAAAGGGTGCATAAAGAAAATTTTTATAAAAATAAATCCTTTAAGTTTTGGTTAGTGAATAGTGCTTAATTATGGTTTAAAGCTTAGGCTAATTACCTTAAATAAGGCTTAATTATTTGGCCAATTGATCTTAAATTTTGTGGAATAGTTCTATGGGATGTCTTCTATCTCTCATAATTTTCTTGGGATTATTTACCATGTAATTTAAGGAATGTGCAAATTTCTCCTTAATCAATTCAATAATTATTAAAAATACTAAATAGTAAAAATTAAATGATTAATAATGGTTAATCACTATAAATAGTGGGAATGATGAGGGAGAATGATTATGACCTCTTTCTTATTTTTTCTCCTAAATGCATTTCATTAAGAGGGTTAATTAACATGGAATAATTAAGGATTAATTAAGAAAAAAATAATGATAAAGTAAAATTAAATTAAATTAATAATTGGGTTCAGATAATCTAAGTATAATTCATTAATTTTTCCTTCATGTGTTTAATAGCATAAAGTTATTAAGGGAATTATGGTTAACCCACGGGTGCGGGAAAATCATAAGAGTACTTAACATAGTTTTCTCCTTTAATCTAATTAGCTCTTAAGCATGAGCCTAATTACATTAGGTCCCTTTAAGTGCATTGCAAATTTTAATTTCTCATTGGCATATTATTGGAGGCTCATGATCAAGTGGCTAATTAAATTAAAGAGACTTAGGGAAGGGTAATTAAATTGATTGCATAATGACTTGAATTTAATCAATCCATAAAATTTACTTAATTTGTTTTTCTAAAGCAGATTAATTCACTAATGTGGGATGGGGCAAACACTAAGTGTCTTTTTTCCTCTTTATATTTTAATAATTCAAATCCAAAAATCAAACTTCATAATAACTTTGGTTAATCTTATAGAGTATTTATTTGACTTGATTGTCCTTAGGAATTAATGTGATTGAATGTATTATGTGATAATATTTAGTTGTTCCTTTTCAATCATTATAGACTAGTATGCCATTTGTATCATGCATTCATATTTTCAAACAAAAGAATCACATGAATATGGTTATATATGTATAAGTTGCATGTGTTGAATTAATCTTATTTTATGATGTGGCTATTATCACCAATAAATCTCAAATTATTATCAAAATTATAAATCAATGATGAAAATCTAAGTTAATTTTGGCTATGAATATTCTATAAAATTTACATTTACTTATAGTTTAAAGATGTTAAAGGATTATTCTATTTTTCATAATTAATGTGTATGTTTACATGTATTTAAATGGTAGGAAGTATATAGACATCCCATGAATACGAGGCTTTAAGTAGCCCTAAGGAGGTATTAGATTACCTCACTTTCCTAGTTTAATAACGGCATGTATTTGCTTAATTTTATTCATATGTATACATATACTAGAATTTGGATAGAACTTTACTTTACATGAGTAAATAATTTGCTATAATACAACTTTTGCACGATTTTCATTCTTATGCTTGATTATACATTTATATGTATTTAAGATAGCAAGTATATAGTTTGGACATCCTGGGAACACGAGGCTTTGAGTAGCCCCAAGGAGGTCTTAGATTACATCACTTCCTTGGTTTAACAACTGCACGTACTTGCTTAAATCTCTAATATATGTGTATGCATACTTAGCCAAGGAATAAAATCTCTCTTTTTTTTTACCAAAGATACATGCATTAACAACTATTCAAGTGTGCCATATATAGGCATGTTAAATTAAATATCATAAGTAATAAAAATGAAAACATATGTATGTTATTAATGATTGTAAGGAATAGTGGAATGTTACCCATGTGACAGTGATTCAATCTCATTAATATTAAGGTGCCTTTCATGTTTGGATAAAATTCTTTAGGACTAACCCAAACTTAGGTTTAATAAAATGCTTAATAAGCCATTCACTAAAGCAACCCAAGCCATAATAATATACCCATAGAAAATAACTTAGGATAGGGATAAAGGAGATCAAACCAGTTTCCTCTCTTTATAATAATTAGATATTAGATAAGCATTAACTGAAATAAAAAAAATACAAATTAAAATTAACAAATTCTTCTAAGAACTTGAAGTGGAGCATCCCTCAATGTTTAACTTAAATAATTCTTACACTTTAGATAGTCATAATTCTATAGCGTTGCTAAGACATACCACACCAAACCTTAGCACACACTTTAGAATACTAAGTCACCAATTCTAGTTTTAGGTTTGGTCAATGTATGTTGTGATGTTGTATTTTATTTTGTGATATAATATTTTAGACTAGATATTAGAATTACTTATGCGTAGACTGTATGTTAGGTCACTATTATGCTAATGATATTTTCTGTAGGGGATTATGCTAAAGAGAGTCGATATAATAATAAATATAAATGCTCTTGATTGTAGGTTTCTTATGCCCCTTAGCATAATCCACATTAGGATAAGGGGCTTGGTTACCCATGTGTAGGGTGCTATGTCCAAATATAAAATATAATCATTTAGCTTGTATGCTTATTTTTCTAACATCTATTTTACAGGTGTAGTTAGATTTTATTTTACATAAACATGTAATTTTTGCAATAGGAATTAGGATTAGTGTTATGGGGCTTAGAGTGGTGGCTAGAAGGAAAATGCCTGGGAGGCCTTGTGAATCCTAGAGCAAAACCAAATCAAACAAAAGGAAATAAAGATGAAGAATTAAGACCCTCATAGCATTTATTTCATAATAATTGTAATATTCTTTTGTAATCGGGTTGTATAAGGGTAGAGCTCGGCTATCAAATTTCTTTCTTTTCTGGGGTGTACGATGGTACCTGGCTGCACTGGCCTTTTATTCTTTTATGAAATTTATAAATGTTTGATTACTATGTTTAGCTTGTGCAATAGAAATGACATGCTTTTCATAAGTTTCGTAAAGTGTGATGATTGAATGTGTGGCCTGAATGTGGTAAGCACTTTAGGATAAAATTAAAATTTTCTACTCCCATTAACAACTCATAACCAAAATTTAAAACAACTCATAACCTCACCTTAAAGTCTAAGTTAAGCTTATGCACTAGGGCGTCTCATTTACTTGGTAGAATTGGATACCATTCTTGAAGATCTTCTTAGATGGTAACTCCACTACATTGCTAGGACCACTAAAGCGATGACATTATTGTTAACTTGGGATCTTAATAATGAGTATACATCCAAGTTAAAGGCATTGGCTACCATTAAGAAGGATCATAACTCAGTGAGAAATAAGAAGCAAGCCATAAAGTCCAAGATAGCCAAGTTAGAAGAGGAGGCACACTACTAAGAAGAAATGAAGGATTCAATAGGGTAAGAGCAAACTTGCCTTTCTGAGTTAAATAAGTAGCTGGAGGCTAAACATTCTCATTGCACTAAGGTCTTCTAATTGAAAGAGGCTATGTTGGTCATCTTTTTTTACTCTAACAAGTACAAAGATATTCTAAGGAAGAAGTTGAGGGAGGGAGCCAATCTTGTAATTCAAAAGATTGTAAAACACAACTAACTAGATTTCAAATTTCTTAACTTTAAGAATATACTCTCCTTATTAGACTCAGAGCCTAAAAAAGCCAATGAAGAGAGAATCACAAGCTAGATTTTTTCTTTCCACTTTATAAATTTTACCTTTTTTTTCCACTTTATAAATTTCTTAACTTTAAAACCGAAATTGTTTCCTAATTAATCTCCTTTGATTTCTAGTTAATTGATTCACACTAATTGGATATTAATTCTTATTTAGAAATTCTTGGTCATCCCACTCTTTAATGAATTATTTAATTTATTTATTTGAAATAATTTCAAATCCATTCCTCTAATATTTCTTGATTGATTAATTATTTAAATCCTTTAATAATCTTACATTTGACCCTGATTGACTCCCATTTGGCAAGTCTTGGCCATCCCATGGTTAAATAATTTTTTTGATTTTATTTTATTTCAACTTATTCAAGTCTCTTCCTCAATTGGACTCTTCATTAATTAGTAATTATTTAAGTATGTTAAGTGCTTAGAATTAACTTACCTTCATGTGTCAAATGCGCTTGTAATTAAAAAGCTCTTGGTCAACTTATTTCTTGATAATGTAGGGCCCTATCCCAAGTGTGGTGAGTTTGTCGAGTGTATTTTATCAAGCAACTGCATTTACTTTCTTTAACACTAAATCACCAAGCATGAGGCACTTCTTTCTAATGTTGTTGTTATAGTGCTTGTACATTTGCCTCTTAGTTACTTTTTACCTTAGTGATGCCTTGATGTGCAAATCTTCCAATAAGTCGAGTATGGTTTCCATGGCTTTTGCATTCAAATTTTCTCACCGATAGGGTCTTGGTCATGCTTCACAATTGCCATGACCATTTGGCTATGTAACTTGTACTCGATTGGTAATACTACTTCTGTGTTGTGTGATAAGATGAATGAGGTCTACCCAATTGCTGAGCATGGAGTCATCCTAAAAGCCTAAATTATAACATGTTGGGTATCAACCTACTTTGCCTTGGCACCTTCAATATTTGTTTTTCCAACAGGTTAAGGATCTTGTGATTCGTTACTTTTACTTAGTCATTCGTCTATAGATGATGCAGTAAAGTAAATTTGAGGTAGATTCCTTAAGACTCACAAAACTCCTTTAGTCACTTATCGGTAAACTAAGAGCACTATCTATGATGATCAACGTAAGTAGTTTGTACCTATATATAATGTCAGTCCAAATAAAATTTTAAGGTACTTGGGTGATTATCTTGATGAGTGGTTTTGCTTCGCTCCACTCACTATAGTAATTGATGTTGCCTTCAAGAGCATCATTATATAACTACATATTTTGATCATAACAAATATATGATTGGATGATGGTAATGACTTAATTCATATGTTATAAGAAAATTACTAGACTCAATTTTTTCAGTTAGATCGAGAAAGTTAAAATAGGTCAAACAAGAGCCGTTTGGAACATTTTAAGAGAATTACAAAATAAGATAAATAAAAGCTAATAAAAATAAATACTTAAATATTTTCATCACATTTATCTTAATTTTTCAAAAATATTTTTACCATATTTTATTTGCATTAATTTTCAATTCTCTTAATCATCCTTTTTAGATAATTTGATTACATACATTGATATAAGTATTATCTATTCCATCTAAAATTAAGTTTAGTTTATTTATCACTAAATTAATTAATCTTCATGCTTAAGCTAATTTTTATCCATTTAATTTAACATGTGACATTGGTTATTTAATCAATTATCAAAATTATCATTTTTTCTCTCCAATTGTTCTTTTTCTCTCTCATATCAATAATTTCACTTAATTTTCATATTTCATAATATTTTTGGTTGAATTTTTGATGATTTTGGAATGATGCATTTTATTTGATTTACTTAATTCATTTTCATATCATTCTCTTTATTATTTTTAAATTTTAAATTTATTTGAAATTTAGATTGAATATTGCCTTAATTATTTCTAAAATTTGTTTGTCTTATTTTGGCATGTCTTGGCTAGCTTTGATGTGCTTTAATTAGTCATATTATAGTTTATTTGAATTAATTTAGCTTAATTCAAATTCAAATTCAAATTACCATTTATTAATTAATCTTTTCAGTTTTTTTTATTTTCATATTTTTGAAATCTTTGCCCAGACCCATTTTAATTTTTTATTTTAATTTAAACTATGTTTAACTCTTGAGGTCTTTCTTAATCAATATCTTTTGATTGGAAATCTATTGAATAGCATTAAATGGTGGTTCATGCAAGGAACTCCTTGGTCAATCTTCTTTATGTGATTCATTATATTTAATTCACATAGCTTCCATTATTAATCCTCCATTAATTAATTATTTAAATCTATCATAGATCATGCATTAAATCTTGATTTACTCCAAATAGGTATGTCTTGGTCATCCTTTGCTTTAAAGAATTTATTGGATTTATTTTATTTTATTTATTCAAATTCCTTTAATTAATCTCTACATTAATTAAGGATCATTTAATTATGTTAAGTGAATTGAATCTTCTTCCCTCCATTCATGATTGGTCAACCAAACACATACTTTAAGGAAACTCCTTTAATTAATCTACTTCTTCTTCTAGCAAGCTTTAAGCTTCGAAGAATACTCATTCAAGTCTTGTGCTTACATTCTCCTTCATTTAAGTGACTTGAGTAAGATTATTTTAATTTTTTTTTAGTCATCTAGAGCTCTTGATTTTAAAGTTTTAATTGAGAAGGGTATATTTTAGCACTAAAATAGATTTTTTAAAGTCTTTTTTCATTCATATTTATAGTAATTTGAATAGTTCATAATACTTTGGATTTGTGTTTTGTTTTATCAGATCACATTCTTAAAGGCTTTCATATTTGTTACTTTTTAAAGATTTCATTTTTGCAATTTCTTGTTTCACTTTGTGCAAATATTTTTAATGATTTATTTGTTTCAAGAGATTTACATCAAGTTCATATCATTGCATTTTTTAAAATTAAGGAGAACAAAAATATATTGTAAGCTCTCATTTACTTGTCTTATTAGTGCATAGTTGGGCTTGTGATTAAAATTATATTAAAATTGAAGAGATATATTTTTATTCATTTAATTTTCTTTTTCTTATACTTTGTTATTGGGGTTGTACTTGCCCAATGTGGAAAAATAAATTGTTGGGGTCTTACTTGCCTGGTGTAAGAAAGTATGTTATTTGGGTTATACTTGTCCAATGTAAGGGATTATGAGATATTATTTGTAATCTTGTTTTACTTAGGAAATTTCTAGCATGTATTACTAAGCATAGATGTAGGCTAGTTTTTGGATTCAATCGAACTACATAGAAATTTTTGTGCCTCATATATATTTTGTTTATGCACTCTCATTTATTCTATGATATAACCAATATTTAAGTTTCTTTTTCATTAACTATTCTACAAAGTTTGAAAGCTAAGTCTTAACTCAAAAATAAAAAAATAAAAAATACTCAACCATCACCAACCTCTTTTCGTTAACTAACAACTAGCAAGTGGCCTATTAAGTTCTTCACCCATACTATAGAAAGCCTTAGCATTGTTCACATCTTCTGGCAAAGGCTCTGGCATCATATGATAAGGTTCACTAAAAATATCTTTTTTTTGTAGGATATAATGGAGAGTGTCCTTCCTCTAGAATGGCTTCCATACTCTCTGAAATGTACCTCGCTAAGCACTTTCTCTTGATTTTTTTTTTTGGGCACCCTCTAATTTGATGAGGTTACCAACCTCTTAAGAAACATGCCATTGCTTAGAATATATTGTAGAACTTTGAGTTTGAATCTTCTAGGGGTCATTGATGTTCTATTCTAGCTACCTAGTATACAAATACATCTTAGTGGGGTTGACCCAACTAGGTGAGTTATCACCCACAATCTACATAGACTTATCTTCCTTAATACTATCTTAGGCAATTTCAAGGATTAGTTGCTTTCCAAGTCCACTCGATCTTGATAGTAGATGGTCAGTTGGTTTTCATCATAAGGATTTGCTCTATCTTGAAATATTTAAGCTTTCTTATCTCTACCTTCACTTTTAAGTAAATATTTTAAAATGATGTATCTTTCATAGAGTAATCCCCATTAATTACATTCATAGTAACCTATGAAACAAAATGTGCTATGATGTACTTGGCACCAAGTCCTTGTGAAAATTGAAGGTCAAAGGATAGCGTTTCATACTCTTATTGATTGTTGGTCACATGAAATTTAACTTTAGGTGATTGCGATTCTTATCATTCTTCTTAATACAATACCAACATCCATTCTTTATTCCCAAAAGATACATCCATATACAAATGTCATGATGTCTCTAATCTATCTGAGACATGCAGGGAATCATTAAAGTTTATGAAAAGCATGACTAGTGCTTATGCTTTGACCCCAGTCCAAGGTAAGTCATTATAGGAAAAAAAAACATCTATTGTTGATGGAATTACCAACGAACTACTCTGTTAGAAATAACTAGTGAAATTATTGATGAATTTTCAATTCAAAATATTTTTAATCGAAATCACCATGAATAAAATGTAGTCGTGCAGGGTACTTATTTTTAGCAAAAATTTGTCAAAAAAATTTTCAGAAAAATTTTTGCAAACAATCATTGATAAAGGGGGCCATTGAAATCGAGTCCCCCCATTATTGAAGCATTCTCCTCTTAGGTCCCTCATGGATGAAGAGTGAATGGTGGCTAGGATAAGCCAAATCTTTATTAAAGCGCACATTTTTTATTCTATTTCTTTGTAGAATAAAAGGTAAATGACTTCCTCTTACTTGTTTAGCAGTTTATTTGAGATTGTAACCTTTCATTCTTGCGAAACATGGATTTATATTTATTTGGAATATTTTCAATTTCTATCTTAGATCTTGTAGATATTTTTTTGAAACTCATGTATCTCACACTAATTGACCTTTTCGGAGTTAGATCTACAATTATTTAGCTTAAGATTTACATTTTCATTGAAATTTTATATAAGATTTAGAGGTATTGTATTTTGAATATTATGGTTCTTCGATTTACAATGAAAGAGATACGTTGAATGCTTAATGTTAAGATTTGAAACTATGACTTAGCCTAAGTAGATTTTGACTAAATAGAATTGCATGAAATTATTATTTAATTATTATTAATTATTTTTTAAATATAAGAAATTTAAATTGTTATAATGGTATATTTAATATGATCATTAGTGGTGGATTATAATTATTATGATTTTGTAGAAGATTTTTAATTGATATGATTTTAGAGGGGGATTTACATACATATCACATAATTTTTACATATTTATATATCTAATAACAAAATTTTAATTTTTTGTACATATCACATGTCTTACTTTATACAACATATGGATATTTGCAATGAATAATCATTGATGTACAATAAGTTGCATCCATGCTATCAAAGGATTAATTGATGAAATCATGAAAGGTGTTGAGCACTTTATGCACATGGCATCTCAACTTTCTATTTATCTTTCAAAAGAAAAGTTTTGATATCCATGTGTGAGGCACAAGAATCAAGCCTTCTTAATGGAAGATGAAGTCAGATTAAACTTGTATCATAAAGATTTCAAACTAGATTTTTAGTTCTAAACTTCACATGACGAGTATGAGCCATATATTGATGCTAATGTTAATGCTTCAACAAGTTATGCACCCTCAAATGAATATGATTCTAAATGATATTATCAAGAAATGGTGTCTAATGTCTAATGTCATACGAGTTGAGTTTACAGGAGTAATAAAAAAGAAACCATAAAATGAAGAAGCTCAAAAGCTATATGACCTACTAGATGTAGCAAAGCGACCATTGTGAGATGGTTGTACAAACCACACTAAACTATTTTTGATCATAAGAATGATAAGCATCACAAATGAATATAATATTCCACATGAACATTTTAACAAATTTAAAAGGCTATTTAAAAAGGTTAACTCATAAGAAAACTTAGTTCTAGAGGACTTATATATAATAACAATATTGGTGTCAAAGCTAGGTTTGAGCTTAGAAAATATTGACTGTTGTGTCAATAATTGTATGTTGTACTGTAAGGATAACATAAACTTTATAGAGAATCTAGATTCAAAATACTTAGTAGAAAATAATGCAAATAAAAGAATGTTCTCTATAGGAAATTATTTAACTTACCACTAACTCCATGTCTTCAAAAACTATATGCGTCTATGCATTTAATGAATCATATGCGATGGCATCATGAGAGAGCAACTAGATCAAATTTCTTGGATCATTCATTAGGAGAAGTGTGGAAGTATTTCAATCATACTTATTATGATTTTGTAGTTGAGCATGCAACATTAGACATAGTATATATATTGATGATTTCACATCATATAATCAGTCCGTGTCATCTTGTTCATGCTAGGCAGTGATAATTACACCCTATAATCTCTCACCAGAGATGTGCATGAATTTTTATGTTCTTGGCCACAATATCTGAAAAGAAACATTGATGTCTTCTTCCAATTATTGCCTGATGAGCTAAAACTCTTATAAGATAATGGTGTGCTCACATATGATATTATTGTGAAGTAAAACTTTTAGTTGAAGATAGTGCCAATGTGGACTATCAATGACTTCCCTATGTATGGAATGTTATTAGGGTGGAACAATATTGGAAAGCTGGCATGTCCATGTTATATGGATTTACTGAAGACATTTACTCTTAAAAAGAATAGGAAAAAATTTATGGTTTAATTTTCATCATATGTTCCTACCTGTTGACCACCTACTCAAAAGAAACAAAGATACATTTATCAAAAATAGATTTAAAAAAGTCCAATCATCCACCAAGATTAAGTGGGGTTGACTTACGATGAATTATTAAGTCAATTCCAACTATAACTGATTCTTCAATGTTATTTGATAGTTTTCTTCTCGGTTATGGTGTAAATCATAATTAGATTAAAATAAGTATTTTTAATAATTTACCTTATCATAAGTTTTATCTGATTAGACTTAATCTTTATATGATATATATAGAGAAATCTTTCTTTGACAACATCTTCAACTCTATGATGGATATTAAAGGAAAAGTAAAGATTATGTGAAAGACAAATTAGACTTAAATGAATAGGAAGAGAAGAGAGTTAGAACTAAATGAGACTACATGTGGGAAACTTTTGAAGCCTGAAGGAAAGTATTGCTTTATGTTAGATTAGCGAAGATCCATTATGAGTGGGTATAATCATTGAAGTTATCATACAAGTATACATCTATTTTGTGTCGATGCATTGATTTTGTGATAGAAAAATATTTGAAATAAAGAGCCATGATTTTTATATTTTATTGCAATGGTTTCTAGTTGCATTTAGTATTTTACCTAATCAAATATTGAGTCCTTTGATTAAGTTTAGTTTATTCTTTAATGAACTATGTCCAGCTCGACTAAATGGGGATGATTTATGGCAACTTGAAACCAACATTTCACTCAAACTGTGCAAGCTTGAAAAGATATTCTCCTTGCTTTTTTTGACACAATAGAACACTTACCAATACTTCTATGATATAAAGCTAGAGTTGGAGGTTCAGTGCAGTATCATTGGATGTACCATTTTGAGAGGTATCTAGATCTATTCAACAATAATATTAATTAATAGTTGATTTAGTCGCACTTAATTCCTGCAACTATTATAGATTCTTGAATAAGCTAAAAATAAATTATGAAGAATAAAGCATGCCTTGAATGCTCAATATGTGTAACTTTTTTTAGCTTAGGAGACAACAAATTTTTATTTCTACTACTTTAAGCCATATGTATAGAAGTATGATACTAAAGGTATTGGAGCTTCACATAATGTGCTCCCCATTTTCCATCATTTTGGAAAAGAATTAGGTAGAAATAATTCAAGATATTTGAATGACAAAGAGCACAGGATAGGGACAATCAAAGTTTTTATCAACTACAATGAAGTTCAACCTTTCTTATGCAAGATTATCAATATAATAATATTTAATTTTTTGTTGCATCTCAGATATGATGTTTATCTGATCATATTAATTTTAATATTGAGTTCGGGTTATTCATAAGCTCCATACAAGTGGATGATTCTATCATTATAAATAAAAAGGTTGAGAACAAATTCCCTATATGCTTTAGATTACATGTAAGAAATCCTAATTTTGATCTAGTTTTCTTAAAATTATTGGCTATATTTCGTATACAACTCTATTTAATAAGTTCATGATTAGAGAAATGGAGAGAATTACCAAGACCTTCAAAACCTTGCTTGGGGGCTTATGCAAGTTATGAATACATGGCAGATTTATGATGTGAATGGTTATAGACTTCACACAAGTTCTTACTTAGAAGAAAGAAAACATATAACTTGGGTGTGTGCATAAGAGGTAACACATATTTAGATGATGAGAGAAATTATTATGTGATACTACAATAGATTGTGCAATTGTAGTATCTCAGATCAAATTTGAGAACTATTTATTTATTTATTTGTGATTGATTTTATTCTATTCTTAATAGAGAAATAAGAATACACAACTCATATGGTATAACTAAAGTGAAATTGATTAAACAAATAAGCTAAGTTTGTTCATTTTATCCTTACACATCAAGCTACTAAGGTGTATTACCTTATATATCTTGAAAGAATAAGAAAAATAGATTGGGTAGTGGTAATTAAAATTAAGCTTACAGTAATAGTTAAAGTTGAAAACACTATTAACCTTACTAATCAAGAAGTGGAGATGATAGGTTTCAGACTTCCATGTGATGATTTCAAGCAAATAATAAACTTACATAATGCTAATGGTGATTATGAAGAAATTAATCAATCTAGCGAAAAGTATAGTGAGGATGATGAGGATCAGGATATCTTAAAATTAACTTCTAGTGATTCATTGGGGGAGACTACAAAAGATGCACATTAAAGGTAGAATATTTAATTTTTTTTTCTTATAAGTAGTAAAATTTTACAGTACATCTTCTTTGCTTAGTACCTAGGGTGTACTTATTTTTAGTATTTTATTTTATTTATTATATTTATACATTATTTTTTTTTATGTTTTCTACTTTTGTTGTGTTTTTTTTTTTACTTTTTTGAGACACTGTAATTATGCATGCATCATTTTTATTTACTGTAGTGCCTTCCTTTGCTTAATTTTTTATTGATCTAATTTATTTAATTTTTTTATAGATGGAATCATGTGGTGGTAATGATGTCCCACATAGATTGATTATGAGCATCTTTAGGAGAAAGAAAAAGATTATTTCCTAGCCAAATGTTCAGATTACCTCTACTATCACTTCTATGACCTCTATTTTGATATCATCAGCTCGAACTATTAGACTGGCACATATGCAAGCTTATCACTCCAAAAATTCTACTGACACTTTGTCACTTTGCTCATTTTAGGTCCACATAGGTCATAAGGAGCCTAGCTTTAACCATCCACCACCTTATCAAATTGACCCATTGACGCTTACTAAGCATGATGGAATTGAGACACCTATGCCATGTACTTTTATTAACCTAGAAGGTAGAAAATAAGTTTATTTTAGAACATTTATTTTTTAAAGTTTTTCGGTGCTAATCTCAAGTTTTTTTATTTTAATCTGACTATATATAAAAAAGTGCAAATTTGATGCTCCATATGAATCATGAAAAAAGGTACCAATTGAAGTGAGCGACATATGGTTTAAGGAATTTGAGGTATTATCTTAGCTCTTTACACATATCCAATGTAATAGATTATGCTAAAAGTGTACTGATTATCATTAATGTGGCATATGTAACATGAAAAAAAATTTTGCTGATAGAACATAACCAAAATATTTGAAAGAATTTTGAGTGAAGCGGCATTGTACGATTACATAATATGTTCACTAACTTATGTAATTCTAGATAGAGACCTCTTTGAATTGAAATGGAACTATGGACTGATCTTTATATATTATAGGAATTTCTAGATTATGTTTGTAAGAGAAAATAAGATAAATAAAAGTGAGCATCTGATTATGGGGGCATGGACAGCTCTTTGTATACTAGAGGCTCAGTTTCTCACAATAAATATAGGAGTAGTTAGTCATTCATTACTCCTATTAATAATAACTATTTATTAATTTCATTGGTATGTTTACAAAAATATAATTTTGGAAGAGAGCCCACAGTTGCAAAATTACATAATATAATACATCAATACTAGGTAGACCAATAGTGGATTAATGTCTATTCAAAGAGAGTTTACATAAGTAATCTTATTATCTAATCAAAATACATTTTGTTTAAATAACATCACCATTTTTGGTAGGATGATTACATGAGGTTAAAGAAGGTGCATAGTCAAAGTTCTACTCATGTAGGTTGTTTAAGTGGATAGTTAGAGTTTAACATCTAGAGAGAACCTATTGGAGATAATAAAAAGGGAAGAATATATAGCCTAAGTTCATAGGGATTGGTCTATGATACATGTCATTTGTTCTTTGGAATGAACATTTATCAATCAATAAAATGGTTAGAAGACATGTTGCTACAATGGCTAAGGACATGGAGGTCCAGATGTCTACTAAGATGGAAGCTTAGATGGCTACCATGGAAGAAAAAATGGATAGGATGCACCAAGACAAATGTAAGGGGAAAGAGCTAGTGATTGAGTAGAAGGATGTTGACAATGATGATGATTATGAGAAGACCAATGATGACTAGATCTCTATTATATTTCTAGTTTTTTGTTAGTAGTATTATATTTATAGCATGTTATTTTTAATGTTTGACTTCAGTTATTAAACAAGTTGGCATAATGCTAATGTATTAGAATTTCAATAATGAGATTTTTTTATTAGAATAATTATTTTTATTAGTATGGACTTGTGGAGTTGTTGTGATCAAATTAAATTCAATTTTGAATCAGTTATATAGATGTTGGATAGTTTTTCTACGGGTGTAAAAATTGGCAAAAAATGTAAAGTTATTTTCATTTTTCTTAATTTGTGAAGGTTTTTGATTGATTTTTGATGGATTTTCCATTGCTATGCTCGATACCCACTATTGAATGAATTTTTGACAACCAAGGTCTTTGTAAGTAAATTTTTCAATGACTTTTCCATGGACATGGGCCACCAAAAATTTTTGGTGGAAATTCCATAAAAAAATGTTCAAGGGAATTTTTGACAAAATGCTCCACCACGATGGTTAATTCCGTGCCCATGTGTACTGGTTCTTACCAAATTCATTTTCAACAAAAATTATGTTAGAAAATTGTTGAAAATGTTTTCCCATGGAATTTTAGCAAACCAGAATATATTTTTAGCCAAAGATTTACTGACGGGAGTAAATATACTAGAAACCATTAGAAAATGCGATATCTGATGGAAAAATGATGTTTTCAATGAATGTTTTTTATCAAAAATTCACTATTTTATTGTAGTGAGTACATGATATAGAACACACTTACTTTTCTTAAAGATTTTAGTAATCTCCTTCAATGGCCATGTTTTATGTGTATTGATTTAAGTGGATGATCAATGATCACTTAGCCTGAGTGAGCTTAAAAGTAATATCGAATTCATTGAGTTGATATGATGAGGACACATGTTATCTTCTCCATAATTAGATAATGGAACACTACACCTCTCACTAACTTACTAACATAGCAAACAAACAATTATGTTGCTCCTTCATCATTGATTAGAACATAACTCACTATAGCTTCTCCAAACATATAGGCAAATGAGGTGGTGAGGAAACTAAAGATTTTATATCATTAAAGGCTTTCTAGTACTCAAGGGTCCATTTTAACTTTTTTGCACTCTTTAATATCTTGATGAATGGCAAACATCATTCACTCACTTAAGTGATAAACATGTTTAATCCAACAACCCACCTTTCACATTTCTTGGTCCTTTTTGGTCATTCTTGATGACAACATGTCAAGTATATTCTTAACCTTGTTGTGATTCTTTTTTATACCTTTTTATGAATAGTAAAAGTCATGAGAACTTGCTAGACCCAATGCCAAAAGTGTACTTCAGTAGATTGAGGGACCTGATATACTTCTTTAGTGTGGAAAAGGTCTTCTTCAAATCAATAATATGTTGCTCAAGCAAGTTGCATTTGACCAATAAGTTTTTCACATAGAATTCCATATTCCTTCCTTTCCGCTCTTTGAACACTTAGTACATTATCTTTTGGTAAGTGAGCCAAACATTCTTTAGACCAAAAGGCATCACTTTATAGTAGTAAAGCCCTTCTCCAATGATGATGTTTGTCTTCTCCAAGTAAACTCAGTGCATTCTAATTTTGTGGCGACCAAAGAAGGTGTCCAAAAAACTATTTAGTTGATATCTCACTAGAGAGTAGACAAGAGCATATGTATGAGGCTGTTATAGGTATTGGACCTCCCTAATGAAGTTGGATTGTAGTAGTATAGTGAATTCCTCTTTGATTGGCTTAATGTGTAAAGAAATCATATTTCTTATTTTTTGTTTGATCAGCCATGTAATCTTCTTGATGTTGAACTAGTGGTAAGAAACATTAATGTCTATACTTGAAATCTCTATAATAGTCTAAGTGAATATTTTTATGTCTTCTTATTATATTAAGTTTTTAAGACCACAACTAGGTATGATCCAAGAAATCTGAGGTTAGGATTTAAGCACCAATGGCCCCTCTCCCAATAGAAAAACTATTAAGGTTAAAATTAATCCCTTCTTGCCCCTTACCTAATAGTCATCCCTAAGGTAGAGTAGACAATAATCCATAATTGATTCAACGGGTTACCTTTTTTGCTAGTCAATCTAAGTTTGATTAAGCCACTCTGTCCCCTCTCTTAATTTAGTCTTCAAACACTATTAGAGTTCAAATAAATTCTCAAATATTCTAGGTTAGGAGAAACTAATTATAAGCACTCATTTTGAGTCTTTAGTTGACAACACTACTTTGATTTCATATATGATCTTTAGTCTAGTGATCATGACTTCTAATTGTAACACTTATTTCTCTTTATATGAGCCACCAACTTCTTGTAGTTAACATGCCCTAGATTGACTTATGTATTACCTTATAGTTATTTCTTCTCTTCCACTTAGAAACATAACTTTCACATGATATGCCGAGACCACTGCTCTAAATGTATTTAGAAATGCTCAACCAAAAAATGGTATTGTGTGTGGTAGGTGCATACTATAATAAAATTGACCATTATGGTGAATTATTTTCTCCATCTCTCTAAGTCACTGATAGAGTGATTATTCCTTGAATCCTTTTCTTTCTCTAAAAGATTTCTAAAAGGGACCTTATATAGGTAGAAGTATTGACCACATTAGATTCATTTTTTAAAATATAGACTTCAAGAAAATATTGACAGAGATTCATGTGTTGAACAAAATGCTATTAATCTGATAATCAGTGATTAACATTATGATGACTTCCATGTCATTGTAGAGATTGGCAACTTTTGTTCAGCCTTCCTTTACAAAGCTAACTAGGATGACCCTTTTACTTGTCACTCTTATCATGGCTGCTTAGTTTACTTTACTTATTAGAATTTACTTAAGCTTGCTCACTGTGATGACTCCTTATCTCCCTTAAAAATGGTGAGCACCACTCTAGTGATGTAGATCACATAAGGCAAGTAAGTTCCTTACTCAGCCTTGCAACTTCCTTCCCTAATCTCCCCACAAATTCCTTTATTTTTTCAACTTTTATAAGCTCTTCTAATTAGCTACTCAAGTGTTGACACTCTTTGATTTTCCTATTTATTATCATAGTGATAGGCATAGTTTTTCATCAATCTTCCACTCCATCATGCTTTATGGGAGGTGGTTATTTTAAATATTCTATATTCTATGTGGCCTTAATTAACTTGACCATTAATAGCCAAAGCCTAACTACGAAAGAGTGTTGGAACTTTCCTTATATAAAATAACATAATTTTTTCAGTCTCTACTCGTACTTATGCATTGATGATCTCTCTAGTCTAGTGTGTTATTTTTTTCAGTTATACTTTCTTTAAATTCAAAACCTCTCATTTAGGAAACACTTTAAGGATAACCTCTTCTCTAAGTCTCTTCTATGAATCGCCTTTGATGACTAAGTGACCTCATTATATTTTTTTTGCATTCACATGGCTATTGGCCAATTCTAAAATATTTATTAGTGTCTAGGTTGCTAAAAACAAAAGGAGTACCTAAATGACTCTTCTTTAGGGCCTTAAGAAAGTGCAAGTTATGCAACTACAAGTTCTAAATTCTTTACTTCTAATATATTCCCTTTAAAGTGAGTAATAAACTTTTTAAAAGACTTACAATGGTCTTATCTCATCTATATGAGAGCTTGCAAGCTCTTTAGAGGCTTCTGAGTGCTTGCAAACTAAGTGGTGAACAATCTCTTGAATTCAATAAAAGAGGTGATGGCTCTTACAAGAAGGCATGCAAATCATCTATGATGGACTCTTTGATGGAGGTAAATAATTGTTGATACTTCACCGCATCATCTAAATCCAATAGTGAAGTGGTAGACTTGAAGTTTGTACATGGTAGGTTTGGTTGATATGACTTATGTAAAACTCTAGGCATAGAATTTTAAACTTTGTTTGGGAAGTGCCTCCATGATTTCTCTGGACAAAGTATTTGTGTGAGTGGCATTTGCACTACCTCTCTAATATCCTCCTCATCACTCAGATGAAAGGACTCGTCATCAAATATTTATAGGAGTGGCATTTGCCAATATCTCTTTATTATCCTCCACATCACTCATGTCTTAGGACTCATCATTAATACCGAGTTTTTCTAATGATGCTCATTTGTCAAGGAAACTTTGGTAAGTTATTGAGCTTGCAGACCTTTATTCTCACTAGCCCTTAGAACCTTGTTCTTCACTTTTTCATAGCCGCTTGTATAGTATGAATAATCATGTCATCAATATCTTTCAAATCTTATTGTGTGACAAACTATTATGTGTTCGACTCCATAGTGGTCAAGTTGTCATGTGTAGATAGACCTAATTCATCGAGCTTCTAACTTCTTATCATCAACATCTTCCATGATCACTACTCTAAGGAGGATGTTAAATCCAAATCTTCTATGGAGTGATGTAAGATCTTACTAAGGCAAGTTGGAAGTACAAGAAGATTAAATAAAACTAAGAAGAAAGATTATAAAAAGGTAAGAATGTTCACTATAATAGAATATGAGTATATGTAGAAGATTAAGTACAAGACTCATATTTCTCCCTCTTACAAAAAATATAAAAGATATAAAAGAGTACCTTATCCCGCAAGATTCCTATTTTAATATGATCTAAGTATTGATTACAAAAGAAAACTATATGTCAATTTTTAGAAGCTATATATTGGTTACAATACAATATGACATCACATATGACACTATGTGGGGTTTACTACATGAATTCTTCTTCTCCATTGTGTCCTATTATGTATCAAATTCTCATTTAATTCAAGATACTAAGGTCATTTTTTATACATCTTAACCAAGTCTTTTATGTCTACCTCTACCTTTCTTAACATAAGGCAAATCTAATGTATATACTCTTCTAACTGGGTCATCGGACGGCCAACGCTTCATGTGGCCAAACCATCTACGCGACTCTCTCTAATCTTATCTACCAATGGAGCTACTCCAACTTTTCATCGAACATACTCATTTCGCATTTTATCTCTAAGAGTAACATCACTCATCCACTTGAGCATCCTCATCTCTGCAACACTTAACTTAGTCTTATGCTTCTCTTTTATTGGCCAACATTTTGCACCATAAATCGTTATAAATCTTACCACCATCTTATAAAATTTTCCCTTAAGTTTAAGCTGTACTTTTCTATCACACATCAGGGCAGATGCATTCCTCCACTTCAACCATCCAACTTGAATTCTACTAATAACATCTCCATCTATTTTACCATCATTTTGAACAATAGAGTCTAGATATTTGAATCGCTCACTCTTTTTAATGAATGCACTATTCTAAGAGGTAGGTTTTAAATGTACATTTGTCAATAAATGAGTGAGTAATAAACTAACTTTATTTGGGAGTTTAGGTTTCTATTTTTGACAAATGTATGTGACTATTATGAATAAAATAAATATATAAAAGTGACATTTTTCAATTTTCATATTGGTTTCTATATGTGTGTACCTCTATTTATTTTCAACAAAGTGAATAATTTTACTCTTTTAATCAAGTTGATTAATTTTACTTTTGTATTGAGTATGCCAAATGTTGAAATATTATAGATTTTGGTACATCAATTTTAGTGGGACTTGTGATGATGGTGCAAGATTTTGTTATTAATTATTAACGTGACACCACTTCTTGAATGAAGGAATTACCCTTCCTATAAAAACAACATAGTGGTATGTAGAGTTACTAATTAAGGAATTTTCTTCTTGGTGAGTGCATTGTGATCTGCATGTGAGATTATCTTCTCATTCATTTATTTATTTATTTTCTTTGGCAAGTATGGTGACGATGATGATGAAGTGTGCTCTTAATATTATTTAGGCCAACTTCACTAAGTCTTCTTTTTTGGCTTCTTAGAAGGTTGACGTGAACTTTTTCATCTGCTATTGTAATTTCAATTTCTCTCAAGTGTGAGTGGCTCATGAGGATGAGAGGATCAATATATTCTATGATAATGAGCTTTGTATTTCTTGTGAAAATTTCCATTTTGATCTCTATTTCCACTCCATGCTCAGTTCATGGAGATCTTGAACTTCTATAATCTTGTTAGCTCATGTCTTGCTATAACTCCATTGTGAATGTCATGATCTTCTTTCTATTGCCAAAGTTCAGTCTAAAGAACTTAGTGCTTTTGTATCGCATTCGTTTATCATCAAAATATTGAAATACTTTTGGCATTATTATGTTCGTTTGAGAGCAGAGATCTAACTTGTATTGTTCGTAGAAATTAATCATTTATTTAAAGTTCAGTAGAATTTGGTAAAATTTTATTTGGCAAAGCTCTTGTGTGAGGCACTTGCCTTGGGACAAATGAACTTAGTGCTCGGCATTTTTTTTTAATTTTCCCAAAAATAAAGAAAGATTTTTTTTAAATGTTTCTCCACCTACTCAAAATGAGTAAATGACATGCGTGTGGCAACAAGTCTAATAGTGAAATTTTATTTCCAATGGAATTATGGGTTGATGTAGCAACTTTATACCTAAATCTTTGCATGATTAGTGTAATTCATGATAGTCTTCCGTTGTGTAGAACATATCTTAACATCTTAGAAAATAATACCCACGGCCAGCCGTTTAAATAAATATCAAGGGGAAGAATTAATTGCCGTAATTAGAATGGCTCCATATAGAATGACAAGAATACCTACAGCCGCAGTCAAATTTGAAATGTGAAAAACAGAAACTTAAACTCAACAAATGATTGAAAGAAAAGCGAAGAAAACATACTCAGATAAGACTTCCTAAATTAAACGAAAAATTCGTAATATTTTCCACTTCTTTTCCCTCTCCTCTCTCAGTCCTTTAATACGCCTTGAGGAATTGCTCAAATTTGTCTGCAGCCTTCTCCGGGACAGACATCAAAACGGTGAAGGCATGGAGATCTCCAACCACAGGCAAGAAGATGCAGTAGATTTCACTCGTAAGAGGCCCCATGTGAAGAGGCTTCCCTTCCCCAAAATCCAAATCCTCTAACCCAAGCTTAGCCCACTGAGAAATCACGAGGCTTGCCGATAGATCTGGCTTCTTCTTTCTCTCCTCTAATAAATCAATCACCGATCTCACCTTCTCATCATTCACACTCTCCTTAGCCTCCTTAACCAGCTTCACACTATAATGCCCATTCGATTTCACCAGTTGCTCCACCAAGCTCTCCGCGCAGGCAAGCACAAACCCATTTCCATAAAATCCCCTCGGAAGCCCAGGCTTCAGTTTACTGCGCGCATTGACAGAGAACAGAAGCTTCACTGGAAGAGAAGGCGGCAAATCGAGTGCCATGGCCCATGATCTCCACACGTGCGCCGCAAGGGCTTCAAAGGAAGTACATTTGAGGGAAGGAACGCACAGCTTCTTGAGCTGAAGGATTTGGGAGGAGGTGAACGTTGCAGAGATAGGAACAAGTTGTTGGCATTGCTGGAATTGCGTGAGGAGCACAGATACAGGTTCCTGTGATGCAGGGTGAGTGAATTCTGGATGTGATGAGGTTATTTGCGGAGTAACTCTTGGCTTCAGCATATGGCGGTCATGGAATGGGGAGATTAGAAGTGCAGTATTCGGCTTCGTGGTGAATTGCGCCCATGCGTGCAGGAATTGCGCTGTTCCGATCCCATCGCAGAGGCTGTGGCTTATTGCAGTACAGAGAAGCATGCCTCCACAACGAAGATGAGTCACCTGCTTATCAGAAACAGAATAATTTATCACTCGTCAGCCATCACTAATAGTGCTAAATCAAATTAAATATAAAAAAGGAAAGAACATTTCAGCTTCTGACCTGTAAAATTGTGATACGATTAGCATTACAAGCACTTGTTGGGATCTTATGGGCCGACAAGATGCGTAACGATTACATTACAGATAGCATATAAATAAGATCACGTTAGAAGAAGGCCAATGGTGCTCGCGAGAAGTGGAGGAACTTGAAAAAAGATACTCATAATGAATGACTCATTGTGGGAAAGATAAAGGTGTTATTCTCATGAAAGCAACAACAAACAACCACCTACCTTCTTAGTTACCTTTTTTTTATTGCCACTTTCATGTTTTAGAAATTCTTAAAAATAATCATATGAAGCCTTCATTGAAATTTAAAATCTTGAAGAATATCTCTATCAAAATTTATTGGGAAGTCATTTCAATTTTCAAGAGGACAAAGTTCTTGATGAAAATGATGAGAAAGGGAGAGGATGCATAGTGTTAGTGATTTAAGCATTCCTTGAGCGAAGCTTTGAAAGCTACGTTTATGGATGGAGACAAGTCCCAGGAATGAGATTATTTATTCATGTTTTCCTCTTTCAAAATTAAAAGCAAATGTAAGTGGCCTGCAAGCTAGCAGGTGGACCAAACTCAAAGATGTGGGTAAGATTGTATTGTAACTTGTCCAAATCCTGCAACTCCATGGACCGTGATAGAGTTCTCATGATAAAACAAACTATCTGGTAACGAAAAATTGCATTAATTCATTTCTAATTTCCAATTAAGCATACGTTATAAACATTTATTCATTTTCTCATGCCGTAAAAAATATGACAGCAGGAAATAACTCAAAAAAAAATTGTATTATAATATCTATGAGCCGTTTGGGATCACTTTTTTATATTTAATTTTTAGTTTGTATTTCATTTATTTATATTTTGATTTGAATAAATTATATTTGATATTGATAATTATTTTTAAAAATATCTAAGAATTATTTTGAATATTTTAAAAACATTATTATTTATTTACAAATATATAATTAAAAAACATTTTAAACAAATATATTTTTAATAGTAGTATAAAAATAAAACTGATACCAAATATGCTCTTAATTTATTACAGTCAGAAATTTTATAGCAATGTATAATTACATTTAAAATTACAGCTTATATTAGAGAAGTTATGTTTCCTTTTTTAAAAAAAAATTGTTCTGTTGAGTGTATGTAAATGCTTTAATATTTTATCAGTTATTTTTTATAATTATTTTCGTTCTTTTTGTAGTGTGTTTAACTCATAGTCATGAATTTCATGTTATTTAAATATAAAAAAGGCCACGTGTAAATTTTTAGAGCACATTTTGATAGGAATTGGGTGACCAAAAATTTTTCCCAATTTCTTGCATGTTGCTCCAAATGAATTTAGAAATTGAGTTTCAAACACTCCCATCCATAACGGAAAACAACCATGAAAGAACAGAGAAAATGTTGTGAAATAATTTGCTCAGGATGCTAACAGTCACGAAAGTTTTACAAGTTAAAAAGTTCTATAATTGAAATTAAAATATTTATACTCTTTAATTCCTTACTGCTTTAATATTTATACTCTTTACAAGTTAATTTCTTACTGCTTTAATTCCTTTCTTGCAAAAAATGAAAGGACGGTGTTGAAAAACTTTTCAAATTTGCCCTATATATATATTCAAATAAAAATTCAAATTAGTATAATGATGTATGAATGTAGGCTTGTGCATATATACATAAAAATTATATAAGAAAGAGAGAGAGAGACGGGTGACTGAATGAACCTGGATGACCAGGGGAGGAACACCAATGAAGCTTGCAACCTCCAATCTGTACAGGAGCTTCTTCCATGATATGTTGGGCCTCTGAGATCCCTCAAGAAATTCATCAACAGAGATGCTGACAAAGGCCTCCGCAAACAAAGCTCCCTCACCATTACAGTTCAACTCAAGCTTCTCCGCATCCTCACTGCTAGCTCTTAGCCTTCCTGCAAATGGATAGTACTCCTCAAGAACATTAGAAAGGGAAGCCTTAAGGATCTCCACTCCAACGCATCTCTTGTAGAGGTACAAATACTTGATGGAGAACCTTAGAAATTTTTGGTCGTCCAGGTTTGAGAGATAGATTGTATGCTTTGGAGTTTGGCCACTAGGAGAAATTAAAACTGGCTCTTTCGGGTAATAACAATCTGGAATTTTTATGAACTTTGTCATGGTTTTTGAGGGTAAGAAACGCAGTTAAATGGTAAGGAGAAGAATGTGAAACAGAGAGATATATAGAGAGATAGGGAAGGCTGACAGATACTGAGGACGGATAGTATAAAAGAATTGTAGTAGCAGAAAAACACGAGGAGAGAAACAGAGGTTTTTTGTATCTGGAAGAGTAAAGGCGAGTGCTGAAGAGTCTTAACATTTCTCGATTCGATTCCGTGCTCGTATTTATTAGCCTTGCGAGAATTTAATGGTGGAACAGGCCAGCCCGTTTGCCCGGGGCCTTGTCCAGCGGTATGCTGTCGTATAGGTTGTATAAATGAAGGGCCTACGTTGATCGATTCAAACAGAAAAACTGAATGAAATCAAACTCAATCTTTTAGTTTGTTCAATTTTTAATATAAGCCTATCGATATTCATATTTGCATTTTTTTTTACTAATCAGTTATGGATTGGCAGCTTGGTTTTGCATTTTATTAAATTGATTAAACATATAATCAATGAAAATGCAAATTTGAGTTATAAATTGTGCTTTACAAATTACTAATTAATCTAGTTTTAAATGTATAAATATTTATGTTATCCACATATGATTGCTTATAAATTATCAATAAAATTCAGTTTAATGGTAACCGAACTAACTAAATCAAATAAAATTTAAGTTTTTACTGCTCATTAAACGGTTCAATTTTTAAATTTCGGATTCAAAATCAATTAGTTTAATACAATCATGAACCTATCCATCCAGCATAATGCACAACACTAGTATAAATAATTTTGTTGAACTTTGAATTTCATTGTCACTCTAATTTATTGCAAAAGTGTAAACTTAAAATTCTAGTTAATGAGTGTACGTTGTAGCAAGTTTACTTCATTTTATATGAACCAATATAATGAATTAAATCAAATTAAAAATAAATTTAAAACAAGGTAATCTAAACATTTTTTTATCTTCAACTCCAAATCAAAATTTATAAAACAATCTAATTGATGCAATATGACTTGGTTTTAGGTTTATATTTTAATTAAAAAAATCTAATTGTAGTTTTTTTGTGTATAAAATGTTGAATGTTAGTTTCTTGTTTGACTCAAATGATTTGTGGTTCTAATGTGATCAACAAATCTAGATGTTTGGATTCACAATAGTTAAGCTACTGATGTTGAAGAATCTTGAGATAACAAGAGTTCATTAGCAATGATAGAAGTTGGAAGACATCTTTATTGCTCTTATCAATTATTTTATTCTTCTCCTTATAGATCCTCTAAATGATGAGATTGATTATACCATCCTAGATAGATTTAGATCACTTCTAGTGGAGTGAGAATACAAAGGCCATTTTTTGAGGTAGGTTAAGGAGATTTTTCCTATTGAAAATATGGTGAGTTGTCAATAAAAATATTTATATTTTATTTAATAATGAATAAAGCATTCATTTGATTTTCATAGTTGGATTTTTTTAATTACTTCAAATGGTGTTATGTCTACACTCATCAAATTTATTTCTTATTCATCTAGACTTGTGTGGGGTTTTAATTTGAAGTTGTATGGACACCACGCAGATCCTAGGGGATACTTATTAAAGTGATCAAGTTCTACATTGAGGTATGACATACTATCTCAAAAGATAAATGTGAGACACTATAGCACCCAAGAGGGGGGGAGGGGGGTGAATTGGGTAATATTAAAATTTTCAAAACTTAAATTTTAATTTTTAAATAGAAAATTAGATTTTAATTTTATAATGATAAGATATAATTCTAAATGCAAAAATAAAAATACAATAAAGTAAATAGAGACAAGAGGCACCGATTTTATTGGTTCGGCCCAAACCCAAAACGTCCCACGCTTTAGCCACCCCGGCTAGGAATCCACTAAATGAAAAATGGTTTACCAAAAGTACTCTATAACTTGAGTAGTACAACCCCTATAATATGTACTCTCTCCTGAAAGGCTACAACCCCAAAATAAATTTTACATCAAAAAAAAATACAAAATAATAAATTTTGATAAAGTAAATCTCTCACAAATATACCAAGCAATCAAATTCAAAAGTGATCTCACAACTTATAAATGATCACTTTACAACTTAAAAAATTTGGCAAGGCAAAATGGTCACTTAAGAAAAATAAATATCTTAAAGTGATCTTACTAGGATGTTTATGTTATTATAATTTGTAGAATAATACAAAATGATTTCAAAATAAATTCACAATATTCTTTTTCATAATAAAATAAATTTCAGCAAGGAGTAATTTATTTTAACCAAAAGATTCTTTCAATTAATGCTAATGATCACAAAATAAAAAAATAAGTATATGATAGATCTAAGTTGGCTAGTAAGCTTTCAATTAAAAAAGAGATCTAGCAAATATGAAAATAATTTCAGCACAATAATTTATTTTAAAATGCTTAAAATATACTTCTAAAATAGATCTAAGAATAAATGATCTTTCAAAATAAGAACAAAGAAGAAATATTTCAAGAAACCAAAAGAAATTTGTAGGAAGCTAAAATTTCAGCAAGTTGAAATAGATCCTACAAATTAACACAAGAGTTTTCACCAAAAAAATGATTGAGAAACTTTGATGTGAAAACCAATGTTCAAAGACTAATCCACCAAAAAAGTATAAATTAGAAGAAGAAATAGATGGTGAAAATAGCATGAACAACTAAGAAGTATTAAGATCAAGAAAACAAACTCAAGTAATTTAAAAGGCTTGTTTAGTTGAAGATGTTGAAGCTTCCAAACCAAGGATTTGATCTTGCAATATTTGGAGAACACTTGGAAGGAACATTTAAGAGATTTTCTCTTAGATTTGCTGGAGAGATTTTGAATTTTGAATGAGGGATGCTTTCATGAAGAGAATGAGAGCTATTTATAGGCAAGAAAGTCATTTAAAAAATTATTTCAAAGAAATATATTATACAAACCTCATGCTATCATGTGATAATTTAATATTCAATAAAAATATAATTTATATTAAACAAATATTAAATTTAGCAGCAAAAATTCGCTATTCACATGGGAAAGTCAAAAGTAATCAAATGTAGCTCTTAATATATTCAAAGCATGTAGCATGCATCCATTATTAAAATCAATGTTTAAAAATCATAATAAATTCAATTTTAATGCAAAGTGGGTCATGTTACCACTTATTTTTAAAGGAAAAAATCCAAGGAATGGATGGAGATAAAATCAGATATGAATTCATTGATTAAACAATGACTTTGGCTAAAATACAAAATCTTATATATTTTTGTTAATTTTGACATGTGACATTTAAAAATTATGATATAATTTACATATAATCATAAATATGTTAGTTATCATATAACCAGCAAATTAAATTAAAATACCTAATTACATTAAGTAAATAAAATAATTATACTTAATAGTTATGATCATTTATTACTTTGACAATTTTATTGCTATGTAGAAAAAACATATAATTGAATGTTAATTAAATAAAGATTTATATAAATTAACCTCATTAAAATAGTATGTTAGGTTGTGAGCAAATTGATTCATGCCAAAGAACTCATATGAATAGTCATATAACCTAAAATCATGAGCTTCACATTATCCCTTTCATTCTTTTATTCTTGCAATTTCTTCTAACAATTTGTGAGATGTATTGGATATGTAATTAGCAATTGATATATCCAAACACATAAAATATTCATTAGAACATCCAAGCATTTGTTTGTTATCATCAAAATTAATCAAATTGAACATGAGGCTAATTAAGCCAACAATCTCCCCTTTTGATGATGACAAACTAATGTTGGTATTGATTTTGATGAAGGTGCAAATTGACCTTTCATCATAGTTTTTGAAAGAAATTCTATTAAAAAAAATTTATGCATATGAGATGAATAATGTTGCTCCCCCTAAATGTATGCATTAAATAAACTTAATATTAACCAACATTTTACTCTTCTCCCCCTTTTGACAACATCAAAAGTGAGAACAAACTACATACAATTTTAAATATTAGGATCTAACATTCCAAGCATGCATCTTAAAGTACAAAAATGTTCTTACGTAAGGGTTTTGTAAAGATATCGCAATTTGTAAATCGGCTAATAAAATTAATATTAACATCACCTTTCAAAACATGATCCCTAATAAAATGATGTCTAATTTCTATATGCTTGGTTTATGAGTCTTTGGATAGGATTTTAGTCAAACTAATAGCACTAGTATTGTCACATCGAACTAGAATGTGATCTTGCTTAATACCAAAATCTTCTAGTTGTTGCTTTAACCAAAGGACTGAGCAAATGTAACTACCGCCGCCTATGTACTCGAAGGATGGAGCTGAATTTTGTTAGATGACCAAGACACAAGTGATGATCCTAAAAAATGACATGTGCCGGATGTATTTTTTCTATCTACTTTGCATCTGCAAAGTCGCATCGAATAAGAAACCAAATCACATGATAAAGAATTTTTAGGATACCATAAACCTAACCTAGTAGTGCCTATCAAATATCGAAAGATACGCTTGACTGCTATTAAATGAGATTCTTTCAGGTTGGCCTGAAAATGAGCACACAAAAAACAAGTAAATATAATATCAGGCCTACTAGCAGCAAGGTATAAAAGTGAACCTATCATACTCCTATAAAGTTTTTGATCAATAGATTTTCTTAATTCATTTAAATCCAATTTTATAGATGGGCTCATAGGAGTTTTACTAGATTTAAATCTTTTCATGTCAAACCTCTCAAGCAATTCATTTATATACTTAGTTTGACAGATGAATGTGCCATTTTCTTGTTGCTTCACTTGAAGACCTAAGAAAAAATTAAGTTCTCCCATCATACTCATTTCAAACTCTTTAGACATCAAAGATGAGAACTCATGGCATAAAGATTCATTTGTACTTCCAAATAATATATCATCTACATACACTTGTACCACAATCAAATCATCATCTATGCTCTTAAGGAATAAGGTGGTATCTACTCGCCCTTTCTAAATCCATGATCTATCAAAAGTTACTTAACCTATCATACCAAGGAGCTGTTTAAACCATATAAGGCTTTCTTTAATTTATACACATGATTTGGAAAATCAAGGCTCTCAAATCTAGGTGGTTGCTCTACAAATACATTTTGGTCAATAAATCCATTCAAAATTGCACTTTTGACATCCATTTGAAAAAGTTTAAAATTTCTAAAACAAGCATAAGCAAGGAGTAACTGATAGCTTCTAGTCTTGCTACAGGTGCAAAAGATTCTTCAAAATCTATACCTTCAACTTGTGTGTACCCTTGTGCAACTAACCTAGCTTTATTTCTAACAATACAACCTGAATCATCTAGCTTATTCCTAAAGATCCATTTTGTTCCAATGACATTTTGATCTTGGGGTCTTGGGACTAATTCCCAAACATCATTTCTTACAAATTGATTCAACTCCTCTTCCATAGCAATAATCCAAAATTATCATTTAATGCTTCTTCTAAATTTTTAGGTTCAACCTCGGATAAAATCTTTGAATGATCTACAACTTATCTACTATGTCTTCTAGTCATAACTCCTTTTGAAGGATCTCATATAATTAGTTCCTTTGGATGATTTTTATTATATTTCCATTCTTTAGGCAATGAATCATCCATATTATCTTCTAAAGATATTTTCTTAAAGTTATCAATCTCTTCATCAATCACTTCATTTCTAATAGGATCAATCAAATTTTCATCAAAAATAACATGTATTGATTCTTCTACAATCATTTTTTTTATTATAGACTCTATAAGCTCTACTAGAAAGAGAGTATCCTAAGAAAATACCATCATCTGATTTGCAATCAAACTTACCTAAATGATCTTTTCCATTATTCAAAATAAAGCATTTACGTCCAAATACATGAAAGTGTTCAATCTTAGGCTTCTTTCCAAAAAATAATTCATAGGGTGTCTTCTTCAAAATTGGTCTAAAATAGATCCTATTCATTACATAACATGCTATTTCGCCAAAAAAAAATATTTTGGCAATTTATACTCATCAAGCATAGATCTACTAATTCAATTAATATTCTATTTTTTTCTCTACTACTCCATTTTGTTGGGGAGTTCTAGGTGCAGAAAAATTATGTCTAATCCCATGTTCATCACAATAATCCTCAAATAATTTATTTTTAAATTCCACCATGATCAGTTTGAACCCTATTAATCAAAAGGCCTTGTTCTCTTTGAATATATTTACAAAACTTTCTAAACTCACCAAAAACATCATCCTTGTAAGTTACAAATAAAACCCAAGTATATCTAGAGAAATCATCAACAATCACAAAATCATAATTTTTTCCACCTAAGCTAGTGGTGCTAATAGGACCAGATAAATCTATGTGCAATAATTCTAGAGGTCTAGAAGTAGAAACAATATTTTTACTTTTAAATGAGCTTCTAGAATATTTACCATGAATACATGCATCACAAACATAGTTTGAATGAAAATTTAATTTAGGCAAACCAACTACTAAATCAAGTTTAGAAATTTTATTAAGTGTGTGCATGTTAATATGACATAGTCTCCTATGCCATAACCATATATCATCATGAGTGCTTTTAAAACAAAGTAAGTTTAAATTTACATCATGAAAGCTATCTAAATCAATGACATAAATATTTTTGTATCTTTTCCCTACTAGCAAAATATTTTCATTATTTTTTATAATGCAATATGATGCATGGAATACTACATTCAAACCTTTATCACATAATTGACTAATAGAAATTAAATTATGTTTTAATCCTTCTACTAGAAAAACTTTATCTAAAGTGATAGAATTCTTACAAATAGAACCAATGCCAATGATTTTTCCCTTAGCATTATCTCCATATGTAACAAATCCTCCATCACTTGATTCTAAAGTTGTGAATTTATCTTTATCTCCCATATGTCTTGAAAATCCACTGTCCAAGTACCACATGCCTTCTTTGATTTTTCTTTGAAGGCATTCCTACAAAATAAACTCACATGTTAACTTTGGAACCCAAACATGTTTGGGTCCACATTCTAAATTTGAAGTAAGATATTTAGAATTTTTGTGTAGTGCTTGTGCCTTTTGGTACCCATATATAAGATGATTGCTTAATATTTTGTATTTTACGTGCATAGCAATCAAATGAAATACCCTTGCACCAAACATTAGTGTTTGCATATGATTTAGAATGATAATTATAAGGTATATGATGTGTATGATGCAAATAATTTTTATTAAATGTTTTTCTTGATGAAGTATTATAATGAACTTGTGATTTTAAACATAATTCTAATCTTGCTTTTAATAAGATATTCTCTCTTTCAAGTTTACCTACTAAGGAACAATTTAATAAAGAAGTATTTTACTTTTAAATTATCACATTCATTTTTAAATCACAAAATGCATATCTAAATTTTATGTTCTTTTCTAAGGTTTTGTATTTTCTTTTTAATTTTTTATATTCAATAACTAAATCATTAAAAGCATCATCTAATTCATCATAAGATATATCATTACATATCTCTTAAGAATCTAAGTCAGATTCTCCATTTGCCATAAGACATATGTTGACCTCTTCATCCGATGAGCTAGTACTTGATTCATTTGAATTTAGATTGGCCCATAAAGCTGTCTTCTTCTTCTTATGGTACTTTTTCTCCTTCATATTTTTGTTTACATCAATTTCTTTTTTCTTTGATTCAACAAGTTCTGGACAATCCCCTCTTATGTGTCCAGGCTTTTTACAATGATAGCAAATGATCCCTTCACTGTAGGAAATTTCTTAGTTTGAAATTTATAATTTTTAGATTTTTATACCTTTGATTCTTCTTCCTTAGCAAGTTCCCAAGCCTTTTGGAAAGCATGACCACCTCATCACAATCCATCGAGCTTGAGGTGTTATGCTCATCACTATCGTCAACTTGTAGTGCAATGGCTTTTCCTTTCTCCTTCTCCTTTTTTGGAGTTATCCATCTTATCCCTTTGAGCAATAACTGTTCATGTGCTATCAAAGAACCCAAAAGCTAATCAAGTGGATAAGTAGATAAATCTTTAGCTTCACTAATAACTGTTACTTTAGCTTCCCATTCTTTTGGAAGACATCTAAGAATCTTATAAACTAAATCTTGATTCCTATATGTTTTCCAAGAGAATGTAATGTGTAATTATTTTCATAAATCTAGTATACATATCGAAATAGATTGAAGGAGACATATGAAATAACTCATAATCATGAACAAGTCTATTTATGTGAGCATCTCTAACTTCACTAGTTCTTTCATAAGTTATAATAAGTTTATCCCATATTTCTTTTGTTGTACTTAACATAGAAATTTTCATGTAATCATTAGGTAATAAAGCACAATGTAAAGTATTACAAGCCCTAGCATTTAATTCATCAAGTTCTCTTCCATTCCTCAAAAGGTTTTTCTACTTTAATGCCATTTACTTCGGTGTATGATATTGATGTGTCAACATATACCACATGTGTGCATCTTGACCTCTTAAGAATGTACTAATTCTATTTTTCCAATAATCAAATGGTACACTATCTAAAAGTGGAGGTCTATGAGTGGATTGTCCCTCCTAATGAACCCTTTGTGAAACCTTGTGCCATAGTGAAAAGATTTACTCTTGGATGTTAAGCCAATAAAAGAGCTTAAGCTCGATACCAATTGTGAGACACTATAGCACCCAAGAGGGTGAATTGGGTAATATTAAAATTTTCAAAACTTAAATTTTAATTTTTAAATAGAAAATTAGATTTTAATTTTATAATGATAAGATATAATTCTAAATGAAGCAAAAATAAAAATATAATAAAGTAAATAGAGACAAGAGGCATACGATTTTTACGTGGTTCGGCCAAAGCCCAAAACCGGCCTACGTCAACACCTAGCCACCCCTGGCTAGGAATCCACTAAATAAAAAATGGTTTACAAAAAGTACTCTCCTATAATGGGGCGAGTACAAACCCTACAACAATATGTACTCTCCTACAAAGGGGCGAGTATAACCCCAAAATAAATTTTACAACACAAAAATACAAAATAATAAATTTTGATAAAGTAAATCTCTCACAAATATACCAAGCAATCAAATTCAAAAAGTGATCTCACAACTTATAAATGATCACTTTACAACTTAAAATATTTGCCAAGGAAAAATGGTCACTTAAGAAAAATAAATATCTTAAAGTGATCTTACTAGGATGTTTATGTTATTATAATTTGTAGAATAATACAAAATGATTTCAAAATAAAGTCACAATATTCTTTTTCATAATAAAATAAATTTCAGCAAGGAGTAATTTATTCTAACCAAAAAGATTCTTTCAATTAATGCTAATGATCACAAAATAAAAAAAAATAAGTATATGATAGATCTAAGTTGGCTAGTAAGCTTTCAATTAAAAAGAGAGATCTAGCAAATATGAAAATAATTTCAACACAATAATTTATTTTAAAATGCTTAAAATATACTTCTAAAATAGATCTAAGAATAAATGATCTTTCAAAATAAGACCAAAGAAGAAATATTTCAAGAAACCAAAAGAAATTTATAGGAAGCTAAAAATTTCAGCAAGTTGAAATAGATCCTACAAATTATCACAAGAGTTTTTCACCAAAAAAATTGATTGAGAAACTTTGATGTGAAAACCAATGTTCAAAGACTAATCCACCAAAAAGTATAAATTAGAAAGAAGAAATAGATGGTGAAATTAGCATGAACAACTAAGAAGTATTAAGATCAAGAAAACAAACTCAAGTAATTTAAAAAGGCTTGTTTCGTTGAAGATGTTGAAGCTTCCAAACCAAGGATTTGATCTTGCAATATTTGGAGAACACTTGGAAGGAACATTTAAGAGATTTTCTCTTAGATTTGATGGAGAGATTTTGAATTTTGAATGAGGGATGCTTTCATGAACAGAATGAGGGCTATTTATAGGCAAGAAGGTCATTTAAAAAATTATTTCAAAGAAATATATTATACAAACCTCATGCTATCATGTGATAATTTAATATTCAATAAAAATATAATTTATATTAAACAAATATTAAATTTAGCAGCAAAATTTGGCTATTAACATGGGAAAGTCAAAAGTAATCAAATGTAGCTCTTAATATATTCAAAGCATGTAGCATGCATCCATTATTAAAATCAGGTAATGTTTAAAAAATCATAATAAATTCAATTTTAATGCAAAGTGGGTCATGTAACCACTTATGTTAAAGGAAAAAATCCAGGGAATCCGATGGAGATAAAATCAGATATGAATTCTTTGATTAAACAATGACTTTGACTAAAATACAAAATTTTAGATATTTTTGTTAATTTTGACATGTGACATTTAAAAATTATGATATAATTTATATATAATCATAAATATGTTAGTTATCATATAACCAGCAAATTAAATTAAAATACCTAATTACATTAAGTAAATAAAATAATTATACTTAATAGTTATGATCATTTATTACTTTGATAATTTTATTTATGCTAAAAAAACATATAATTGAATGTTAATTAAATAAAGATTTATATAAATTAACCTCATTAAAATAGTATGTTAGGTTGTGAGT
Organism: Cymbidium sinense; assembly: GCA_021442155.1. Lineage (NCBI taxonomy): Eukaryota > Viridiplantae > Streptophyta > Magnoliopsida > Asparagales > Orchidaceae > Cymbidium > Cymbidium sinense. The sequence continues at coordinate 78,923,529 of CM038219.1, read as the reverse complement.
AAATTGATTCATGCCAAAGAACTCATATGAATAGTCATATAACCTAAAATCATGAGCTTCACATTATCCCTTTCATTCTTTTATTCTTGCAATTTCTTCTAACAATTTGTGAGATGTATTGGATATGTAATTAGCAATTGATATATCTGAAACACATAAAAATATTCATTAGAACATCCAAGCATTTGTTTGTTATCATCAAAATTAATCAAATTGAACATGAGGCTAATTAAGCCAACAATAAAAACATCACCCTACGATGAACTCAATTATCTAATGAGAACTCTTCAGGTAGATGGGTCTTCGTATATGCATGAGATCTTTCCCCCACTTTACATGTATAAAATAAAATAGGATTTATTTTAAGCTGAGTTCTTTATTTTCCTATGGAGGTAAATCCACATAGTTAATTACATCCTAGGAAATGAACGTTTTCTAAGAACACTCTTGATTAAAGTAACCAATAAATGTCTGCAAAGATTTCAAGGCTAGACTATTAAAGAAATAGGTATTTTTTGAAATCAAATGGGAAGAGTTCAAATAGGAAGACTTATTTATGGATTCCATAGGAGGATAAGTATAGAGTATCCAAGACACTAGGAAGCCTAGTGAATGTTCTAATCTACCCTATGATGAGGCATTATATTTTTGAAGAGAAGAATTTAATTTTGATTAAGTTGAAATTTTATTAGAGTGCTAGGACTTATAACCCAACAACACAAGCTTATGGGGATGCCTAAGAGGTGAGGGTTTATACTCGTAGTAAAAAAGAAACAAGCCGCTTCAAAACCAAAATATAGAGTGCTCTAGCACAAGCTAAGAGCTCGACCTAATCTACTAAAAAAAATGGGATATAATGGTTTACATCGATAAGAGAGAGTAACCACATCCTGACTATTCTAGAATTAAAATCGCCTAGAGTGGTCATCAGCTAACATCTCCTACACTTTAAAACCATATAGGCCGATCTCATGTAGATGCAAGATAGCTAGATTGTTATTCAATTAGAAAGGAAGCTGGAATCTTAAACTCACTCCCTAAGAGACTTAATAATGTTTGGTATGCAAACATAACTTAGACTAGTGTTGAAAATTTACAAATTTTTAAGACCTCTTTAACACATTAATTTGGTCCAAGCTTGGGATAATTATGGCTACATACATGATGAAATTCAATTGTGGAATAAATCAGCAAGAAGGGGTATTCTCCCCTACAAGGGACTGCTCTCACAGGTCAAGCCGGTTCTATATCGTGCAAGAGTGGAGATCCAATATTTTTAAGAGTGAAATAATATGATATGCTTGGTGTGATAACATACAATAATTAGCTAAAGGGTTGCTAAATTTTTTATTTATCTTGATTATGAACCTTGGTTTTAAGATGAGGTTATAAGTTGATTTGATTTTAGTTATGAGTTATTAAAAGGGAAGAAAAATTAATAATTATTTTTTGCTAAAGAGCTTACTGCATCGAGGTCACATATCAAATATTCACACTTTAAGAAACTTAAGAAAAACATGCCTTTTCTATTACGCTAACTAAACACAACATCCAAACATTTGAATTTTGTAAAAGAATAAAAGGTCGATGTACCTAAGTACCACCGCCATACACCCCAAAAAAGAGAAAGAGTTGGGTAGCTGAGCTCTACCCTTTCACGACCTAGATTATAATTAAATATTACAATTAAAATAAATGCTATGGGGTCTTCAATTCTTATTATTCTTTTCTTCTTTGGATTAGCTTGATATAGGCTTCACAGAGGCTCCTAGGTCTTTGTCTTTTAACCATTGCCCATCCTAACCCCCATAACACTAATCGTAATACTTATTACAAAAATTACATCTTTATAAAAAATAAATTTAACTTCCCCTACTAAATGCATGTTAGATAAACAAACATACAAGCTAGGAAATTATATTTCATATATTTGGACTTAGCACCCTGCACTTGCGTAACAAAGCCAACCAATCCTAATTGGGTTATGCTTAGGGACTTAAGCAGCTCTTGCAAGCAAGAACATTTATATTCATTTATTAATTTAGTGGCCCCTTTAGCACAATCCCCTACATAAGACATCATTAGACTACTAATGACCTAGCATCGAGTAAACACACAAACAATTCTAATACACTATTTAAAATATTACATCATAAAATAAAACACATCACCATAATATATACTGGCCTAACTTAATACTAGAATCGGTGCCTTTGCATTCTAATGTGTGTGCTAAAGCTTAGTGTGGTATGTCTTGGTTAAGCTTTGAAAGTCTGGTTATCCAAAATTTTAGAATTGTTTAAAGTAATCATTAAGGATGGTTTTACTTTAAGTCTTTTAGTAACTTAATTTATATTTTTAACTTACATATTTTTATTTCATTCAATACTTACATATCATCCAACTATTATAAAGAGAAGAAAGAGATTTAGTCCCCTTCATCCATATCCTAAGTTATTTTCTAAGGAAAATTATTATAGGTTTTGTTTTATAATGAACCACTTATAATTTTTTTTATTGAGCCTAAGTTTATATTAGTTTTAAGGAATCCTATTTAAACATGAAAGGCATCTTAAGATTAATGAAATTATGTCATCATCACATGAGAAATATTCCACTTCTTCCTTTCGTTATCGATAACATTCACATTCTTTCATTTTTAATCTTTTTAATATTTAATTTAATGCATATATACATACAATATACTCATATTTTTGCACACTTAATAAATTTTAATGCATGAATTCAATAGAAAAGAGAGATCTCATCTCATAACTAAGTATATGCAAATATGTATTAGAAATTTGAGCAAGCATGTGTCATTCTTAAACCAGGAAAATGAGATTATCTAGGACCTCCTTGGGGTTTCTTAAAGCCACATGTTCCCTAGATGTTTAGACTATATATTTACTAATTCAAATATATGTTAACATATACATAAGCATAGAAATAAAATCATGAAAAGGTTATATAAAATCTTATATTTATATAAAGTTTAATGGTATGAAAAAAAACGTTTTATCCTATACTATAGCATATGTATACACATAAATGAAGTACAACAAGTACGTGCCATTGTTAAACCAGAAAAGTGAGATTATCTAAAACCTTCTTGTGGTTACTTAAAGTCTCGTGTTCCTAGCATGTCTAAACTATGTACTTGCTAATTCAAATACATGTAAACTTATACATAAAACATAAAGATAAAATAATCCATTACCATCTTTAAATTACAACTAAATGGAAACTTCATTAAGTATTTACAACAAACATTAATTTAAATTTCACACTATCTGATTCATTATAAAATTATAAGTTCAAAAATAATTTGAGATTTATTAGTGATAATAGTCACACTGTATAATAATATTTATCCAACTCATACAATTTAATTGCAATCATATTCTTTTAATTTTTCTTTTTAAGATATGAACACATGAAACAAATGGCATGCATATTTATAATAATTAAAAGGAAGTAATTAAATGATATCACATAACATACTCAGTTTCATTGAATCCTAAGGACAATTAAACTAAATAAACATTTCTTAACACTAACCAAAGCTTTTATAAGATTTAATTTTGATGCTGAAGTTATTAAAACCTAAAAATAGGAGAAATAATACTTAGGATTCACCCCATCCCATGTTAGTTATTTGACATGTTTAAGGAAAGAAATTAAATATATTTTAAGAGTTGATTAAGTTCAAGCTATTAATCACATCAATTTGATTCTACAAGCTTCTTTAATTTAATTAACCAATTGATCATGAGCATTTAATGATATTCTTTAGGAAAATATAATCAGCAATGCACCTATAGGAGTCTAATATAATTAGGCTTATGCTTAAGAGTTAATTAAATTAAAGGAGAAAAATATTTAAGTTAAATACTCCTATGATTTTGCCACACCAATGGGGTAATCAAAATTTCTTTAATGACTTTATGCTATTAAACACATAAAGGGATTAATGGGTTGCACCACATAAAGGGATTAATGGGTTGCACTCGAGTTATTTAAATCAATTTCAATTTTTTTTATTTTATCTTTTATTTTTTTAATTTTTTCCTTAATTATTAAACACATTAATGAAAACCCTCTTAAGTGATAAACTTGGAAAAACAATTAGAAAAGAGGTCCCAATTAATTCCCTCATCATCCCCATTATTTATAATGATTAATTAACAATAATTGCTTAATTTTTACTACTTCTTAATTTTAATAATTATTTAATTAATTAAAGAGGGTAATTAGGGTTAAAAATCTAAAACCTTCAAACCACATGCCACAGAATTCCAAAAAAATTATGGGACAAAGAGGACATTTCATAAAATCATCCCACAAAATTTGGAATTAATTACCTAAGAAATTTTTCCTTAATTAAAGTAATTAGTCTAAGCTTTAAATATTAATTTGGCACTACTAATTAGTTATTAATTGAGGATTTTATTTTTGTTAAATTCTCCTCTATCTAAGCTTTCCAAAATGGGTTTATTTTTATTTTTGAATTTTTCTACAATTAGTTATAATTTTTTTTAAAGGTTTGGCTATTTAATTATATTTTTAAACATTAATTAATCTTTTTAAACCATCGACTTGTGTACGTTGACGTAGCATCACTTTCCACGTGGCATTATGGTATTGGCTACTTACATCATTCGACGCGGCAGAAAATGTGGTTTCATCTCAGCTGTCTGATATGAGATCGGACAATTGAGATTAATCCTGTGATTTTGAAGAGATTAAATTGATATTTCTAATTTGATTAATCATAGCTATCCATTCTAATCATGTGAAATGGATGGCTAGAGATTTGTTGTCCCGTAAGCATTGGAAGTGGACACCGTCCACCTTCTACCATTCGATCTGAGTTTGCTAAAGTTTGTTTGACAGTAAAAATAACTCCAAAATGATCAAGGGGAAAATCTTGGGAAATCCTATGGTGAAATCGTACGAAAATAAAATTTTTTTCACAAAATGCCAACACCTAGAGGTCGAAACTACGGTTGCTCAATTTTTACTTCACTGGAGCTAAAGACTGGTAGTTCACCGATAGAGGTAGCTTCATCTTTAAGAGATGAAACCCTATTGAGAAGATCTTGAGCTGCCTCTCCCTCGATCGATCTGTGGACTAAATGCTGACACAAAGCTCACCAGAGTTGGTCTAGGGACATCTTTCGGTGGTTGAATTTCTTAAGAAATGATTCATTTTGATTTGTTGAAGTGTGGCGAAGGTGTTGGAAGTGTTAATTTGAGTTTGGTGTAGGTTTGAGGAGTTTAGATGAATAGAGCTCTTGGGTTCGATTGGGAGTCGGTCTCATGGAAGACGTGAGAAGCTTAGGGAGAGTGTCGTGAATGTTCTTAGGAAGCTTAAGTTTGAATGAAAGGGGAGGAGTATACTCTCCTCCTCAACTAAACTAAAGGCTGAGATTGTTTCAACATTTGGAAGCAACCACCAAGGTTGGTGTAGTGGTGGGGACTATTGAGGTGGATGAGTATGAGAGGCTGAGGGAGTGCACTAGGCTGCCATAAGGTGTTCACTCCTCCTTAGGTGGATTAATGGTTTCCATGGGTTAACTCACCCTCTCAAAGGCTAAACCCAATGGCCTTGGGTTGGGAGTTGGAGAAATAATCCAAATGGTGATTTTATCCCATTTAGAGGGCTTAAATGGGTTTGGCCCAAATTGGGTTTACCATTGGTTCCCACTGAATTGCCCATGGTGACCCAAGGATGATTCATGCCAAGTTTGGTTGGGTTTGGGCTTGGTGTAGTTTGGTTTGGCTCAATTTGATTCATGTAGGTCAAATGAGCCAACTTCAACTAAGTTGATCATTTTGATCAAATTGGGTCAAAGTTAGGCTTTGGTAAGTTTAATTGGTCATTTAAAATGAGTGAGTGCAATTGGTTTGATTAACTTTGAGTTAAATTTAGAATTGGTTCATATAGTTCAATTTGGGTCAAATGGGTCATGTTGATCAATTTGACCAATTTGGCCAAATTGGCTTGGGCATGGGTAATGTTTATGTTCAATTGATCATTGATGATTGATTGAAAGAGTTAATTTGAATTGATTTGGAATAGGGAATCATTTGGCTCAATTGGACCTTTTAGGTTAAATTAGGCTAAGTAGGTCAATTAGGTGGGTTGACCCAATTGGATCCAATTGAAGGTCGGATCATGTTCAATATTTAATTGGTGACTAATTTGAAGCATTGGTTTTAATCTAGGATTTGATTTGGTTCAATTTGAACCTTTAGGTCAAATTGGGTCAACTTGGTTGAAAGGGCCAAATTGGTTTGATTAAGTTCAATTGACTGCAGTGGAGTGTTCAATTGTGCCCTACAATCATCAATGAAGAGATTGTATGGCTTAGTTTGATCCAATGGGAGTTCTATTAGAGTTTAGCTTAATTAGGCCTTTAGGTCACTTTGGGTCAAGTGGCTTGGTCAAGTCAACTGGACCAATTAGAGTTATTGATGGTTGAAATGTGTTCAATGATGAATTTTAAGTTGATTGGTGGCTTTGATTACAATTGATTTAGTCTTGATTGGGTTTTAACTCATTTGAACCTTTTAGGTCAAATGGGCTAACTTGGGTTGGTCAAATTCACTTGATTTAATTGGCTTGACTGCAAGTGTTGGAGTAGTTTGAAATGATCTATTGAATACTTAGAGATATTGAGAAAATCAAATTAAATTTAGTTTACTTGAATGGAATGGAGTCATAGGATTGTGGTGGGATAACTCAAGTTGAGGTCCAAGTTAATTTGGCTTGGAGCTTGGATTAGAAAAGCAAATTTAATTAAGATTGATTGAATAAGTTTGAGTTGGTTTAGCTCTAATCATATGAGCTTAAGTTTGGATGAGTTGATGGGCATGAGTCTTGGTTTAGGGCTTAGGGTAGGTGAAATCTACTTGTCCTAATGTAAACTCCAAGCTTAGGGTTATGCCCTATAAGTCTCTAGGCCTAGGTTTAGTGTTCTCTTAATAACTAAATGTGTACTAGCACTAAGGAAGTCTAAGTTTTTGGAAGTCTCTTAGATCTAGGATGGGAGAGATCAATCCTCACTCTAAAAGTGAGGTCAACAAAAGGACCCCCAATAGGTGAGGTGTAGTTGACAAGGCACACCACATGTATTGGCATTAACCAGGATGATCAAAAGAATCTGAGAAGGTCATGAACATCAATGAAGGCTGTTCATACCTAAATGGAGGATTACAAGGATCTTAGATCTGAATGTAATTTAGTTTATTTTGTTTCATGCTAAGGGCATGAGAGGAAAATTGTCTAAATTTGGTTTGATTTATTTGTAGTTTGGTTTCGTGTCAAGGACACAAAGAAGGATCCTGTCGGGGATCGATTCATGCCGACGAAATGAATAAATATTTGCCAAGAATGATTATTTGAAGTTTGTCTTTGTGTTAACCAAATAAAGAATAATTCATTGGGGATTGAATCATGTTAAGTGTATTAATGAGGAATTGTTAAGGACAAATGAGATTTGTATTAGAGTTGGTTTAATTTGATTGATTTAATTTGGTTATTTGGTTTAGTTGATGAATTTTTATTTGACTTTGGTAATTTGCATCAATTTTGATTAATATTTGATTATTGTATAGCTATGAACCCTATTGGTTTGCGATGGTCCACACTAAGGAGAGGCTACAGGAGTTTAGACCTACCTTAGATTTACTAGCCTAAGAGAGTTTCTCGCTCATCCTCAGAATGATACCACTCAACCTATAGCTGTAACCACCAGGAGAGGGGCCATAATGGCTTAATCCAAACCTAAGGTAGTTGCTCGAGAAAGGAGCCTCTAGGGCATGATCATAACCCTAAACATGTGAAAATGAACCTAGTCGGTGTGCGATGAATCACACTAAAGAAGGGTTATAAAAGCATGAACTTACTGACTTAATGGACAGTCTTCGGCCATACCATAGAAACTATCCAACCTATGGGTTGCCCATCAATTTGTGATGGTTGAATTAAGAAGAAAGCTTGGGGACTAATATCTTATATGGTAGAGCCAACCACTGGGGTGACCCATCGATCATGTAGTAGGTCGAACCTGACCTAGGGTGACTACTAAGTGAGGGCCTCTAAGGGTCTTAACTCAACTTAAAATGTCAAGGCAATTCATATAAAGAGTTTTGTTGACATTACTAAAAATATAGGATGCCCATTTGGAAAGAGGTGCCACTGGGGGGTCTTATCTTAATCCACAAGAGATTTCATTTTGTCTATTTATTTATCTATTTGTTTATTTGTTTAGTGTGAACCCTATTGGTTTGCGATGGGCCACACTAAGAAGGAGCCATGGGGGCTTTCACATATCTCAAATATATTGGCCCAAGGGATAGTTCGTACATTCGCTTTACAGAGCTTCCAACCAAAGGGGTGGCTACTAGAAAAAGGGAACTGTCCAATCCAATAATAACTTGTGTCATGTTTAGATAAGGTCGTGAAGACATAATTCAAATAGAATGCCCATAGGAAAAGTGTCTCTAGTGGTCTTATCCTAATTTCGAAAATATATAGAGCCTATAGGCATAAGGTGGTCAACTTAAGGAGAAAGCATGTGGAATCATATCTAATTGAGTGGTGTTATCCACCAGGTGAGTTTCCATCAGCAAGGCAAAAACTAGCCAACCTAAGGTGTCTGTCAGTTTGCGATGATCAATCTAGGAAGAAAGCATTAGAGAATCATATCATCTTAAGTAGATTTGACCATTAGGATAGTCTATCATCGGCTAGGCATATAATATCTGACCTAGGGTGACTATCAAGTGGGGAGTCACAAAGGAGGACTAAATTGAAAGTTGAAGTAGTCAAGAGGAAGAGGAAAGCTTAGAGAATTACATCTTCTAAAACATAATAGACAATTGAGATAGTTTATTAGTCATCCAATAAGACTTACCAGGCTGGCACGGGACCCATCAATTTGTAGAGGTCAAGTTAGATAGAAAGCACAAGACTCACATCTTTTTAGGCAGGGGCGACCGCTGGGGTGGTTCACTGGTCAAGTAATGAATCAAACTTGACCTAAAGACACTACTGAGCATGGGCTACTAGGGGTTTTATCTTGACTCAAAGTAGTAAAAAATAATTAGATTTTATGTTTATAATTTATGTCTCTATGTGATTTTTTGCTTATGTTGAGCTTACCAGAGTATGATGCCACTTAGGTTCTCTTACAACTATGATAAGCACATCGAGAGCTCAATAATAAAAAATATTTTAATTCAAAGAACAATTTGGTTAAACTAAAATTTTTATTGATGGAAAGGTTATTTGGGATATTGTTCATGCATAATATTTCTTTAGATAAAGCTCATTGATTGGAAGCATTAGACATTCGCCTTTAAGATTGATTAGTTAATAGGAGCCACCTTGGTAGGCCTTTTTTTATGTAAAAATGGCCTTCCCAAGAAGGTTCAAACTTGCCTCCCATCTTGCGATGGTCCATAATTGGTCTCCTTAGAACTAAAATGAGCTCACCAACTCGAAAGGCTCTAAAGTGGACCAACTTGTTATGAGCTTGGACCATTATAGCTTTATACAACTCGAGGTTTTAATATGCTTGCAAGCATTTCACCTCTAGACCTTTGAGTTCATCTGACCACACTTTAGTGTTTTTCCCAATTATGATTTTACCAGCCACAACTATCTTTAATAAAAGGAATTGAACGTCCAAGGGAATAACAACATTGGACCCATACACTAAGGAGCATGGGGTAGATTGTGCTGGAGTTCTATAAGTAGTGTGGTAAGTTCACAAATCTTCAACTAATGGTAGTGGCTCATGCCACTACTATTTGTTGTCATCGAGCATCTTCTTAAGTATTTGGATGATAGTTTATTGAAGGCTTCCGCTAAACCATTCGCTCGTGGATAGTAGATGGTAGAGTACCTCCAATCTATGTTGTGTCTTCAGAAAAAAATATTGATCTTGGTGCTTCTGAAGGTGGCACTATTATCAAATATGGTTCGGTAGGGTACTCCAAATTTATAGATGATATGGTTCCTGAAAAATTAGAGCACATGCTGAGCTTTGACCTCCTTGATCGAAATTGCCTCTGCCCACTTAGAGAAATAATCCATAGCTATTAGGATGAAACGATGACCCTTGGATGATGGAGGATCAACTGGACCCACTATGTTGGTATCCCAACACTCAAATGACCATGATGTTATAGTTGGATGTAGAATGTTGGGTGATTGATATAGAATTACTCAATACACTTGACATTGTTGGCAGCACTTCACTACATCCATGTAATCTTTGATCATCTTCAGCCAGTAGTACCCAAGTCTCTTGATTTTGGCTTTCATCTTTAGACCGGATTGATGAGATCTACATAGTCCTGAGTGCACCTAGATCATGATCTAATGGGCTTCATGTTTGTTTAAATAGTATAATCACATGTGATCAAAGGACTGTCAATATATGACACCATCGATGAGGGTGTGGGAGAGTGCCCTCTACTTGACCTATTGAGCTTGAGATTTCTCTTGAGGTAGTTTGCATTAATTTAGATAGTCAATGATGGGTTACCTCCAATCTAGTTCTTCATCCTTTTTGGCAACAGAAACCTCCCCTTTAAGAGTGTATTTGTTGATGAGTTTAACATCAATAAGAGACAGGACTTGTCTATTGTGAACCACTATTGATTTGGACTCATCTTCCAAGCATGCCAATTTTTTGGCGAGCTTGGCTAAGACATCAGCTATGGCATTTTTCTCATCAAGGGATCTTATAGATTGTGACCTCTAGGATCTGGCCTAGTAACTCCATTGTGTAGTTGTGGTAGTAATGGAGTTTAGGTTTTAGAACTTTGTAGGATCCAGTGATCTGGTTGACAACCAGTTGTGAATCCCCAAAGATACTGATGCTTTGGATGCCTAATGAGATGACTAACTCTAGACTAATGATCAGAGCCTCATATTCATCTTCATTGTTAGTACAGGGGTTGGACAAATGATATAAGAATCTTATCATGTCACGGTCTAGTGTTAGAAGGACTTTCCCTACCTCTACTTTACTTGGAAGAGTAGATTGTGGTTCTTCTCCTCTGTGAGAGGAAGCCGCACCATCAAAGTATATCTCCCAATGGTGAATGTTTACATCTCTTAGATTCATGGTTTATTCATTAGAAAGATCATCACTAAGAGGGAAATCCATAAAAAATGGATGTGCTACTAAGAAGTTCATAAGTTCTTGTCCTTTCACTACACGGAGGGCTACAAATGTGATATCAAACTGTGATAAAATCATAGACTATTGTTCTAACCATCCAAATAGCATCGACCATATCATGAGATATTGCAGTGGATTAACTTTAAAAATCAAGTTTTCTTTATGAGAGAGCATATTATGTCATAGCTTCTAGGCTATGAATATCAAGGCTAGATAATGCTTTTCAATGGATGGATTGTTTTCCTTGGTAGGTATGAGGTGATGACTGAGATAGTAGAGTGCATTCTTTTTTCCTCATTATTGGTCTGGGCCAAATAAAAAGCCAAAAGAGTCATCTAGCATAGTAATGTAGAGTATGAGGGGTTTGCAAGAGATAGGGGCGGCTAGGACTGGCAGCATCATAAGGTATTACTTGATACTTTCAAATGCATGTTGGCATTTTTCATCCCACTTGAACTTGGCCTCTTTCTTAACTAGTGTTGAGAATAGTTGATACCTACCTAATAAGTTAGATATAAAGCATCTTAGATACGCCAACCTCTCTTAGAATAATTTGAGTTATGTTAGACTTTTAGGGGGTGGAATTTCCAATATTTTTAGGATCTTCTCTAGATCGATCTCAATCTCATAGTGTTGAAGAACCAACCCCATTAACGTTCTTGAAGTTATCCCAAATGCACACTTTAGAGGATTCATTTTAAGGTTATATTGTCTTAACTGCTTGAAAAATACTCTTAAGTTAAAGAGATGATCTTCTTTTCTTTGCTTTTGACCATGAGATCATCAACATAACACTCGACTTGGTAGTGAATGAGTTCATCAAAAATCTGAGTCATGGCCCACTGGTATGTGGCACTAGTATTTTTGAGGTCAAAAGGCATGACCTTATAATAATAACTTTCGATCAAGGTTCTGAAAGTAGTGTTCCTTTTATCTTTAGGTGACATCTTTATTTGGTTATATCCAAATAAAACATCCATGAAAGAGAAGACTATGTGAGATGAGATAATGTTCACCATCAATTGTAGCATTGGTAGTAGAAATTTATCTTTAGGACATTCCTTGTTAAGATCCCAAAATCAATGCATATGCAAATTTGACTTTTTTTCTTCTTAATTCGGACAATGCTGGCCAAACCAGGTGGAGTATTTTTCCTCCTAAATAAAACCAACATCGATCAATTTCTTAACTTCAAAAATGACTTTTTGTTCAATGTCCAATCGCATGCGTCTAGAAGCTTGCTTGATGGGGTTAGCATCAGGTTGTATCACTAGCTTATGAACTGGTTAGGAGCTAATATGATCATTTCTTCATAACTTCATGCAAAGTAATTCTTAAACTTAGTGAGTAGCCTAACTAAGTCATTGGTTTCAGATTCATTCAATTATAAATTGATGTATGTCGAGTGTGGTTGTCTTCAGTGTCCAAGTTGATTTCTTTGAGCTCGTCAACGGTTGATTTGATTTCTTCTTTGAATTTTGGGAGTGCATCTTTGACATGAAGATCATCTAAATCATTTGAAGTTTCTAAACATACCTCCTTATATTAGTTAGTGTGATTTGAGAAGAACCTATCAAATTCTAAATGATTGGTGATGACCAAGTAGTAATCATCATCATTTGCTGGGCCTATTGTGTTGAAGCATAGCCCGAGTCTTGATTGAGAGTTCTTGCATTTGTTATCCCATAAGTTTTCAAAGTATCTGACCTATGCATAGACCATGTATGTGGAATTAAACCTTTCTTTACTAAATTAAAAACTCAAGGTGAGTATCAATCAAATGGTAATTCTATTAATTTCTTGAATGACTCATCCTCAAGCTATGCATCAACTTCTCATTGATGACGCTCTTGGTTAAAACCTTTGAGTTGATGATGTTCCTCAAATGGTAATTCTATTAATTTCTTGAATGACTCATCCTCAAGCTATACATCAACTTCACTCTCCTTTTGGCTTGTTTGGAATGTGATTGCTCTGAAGGCTTCACATGGTACATAAGACATAGTCTTGTGACCAATGTTCACCTCCACTTCCCCATAACATTCATTCCAAATCCTAATTATACAAATTGCATGAAAATGGGAAAGGTAAATCTAACTAAAACCCACAAAATATAGATTAGCTAAACATACCACACAAATCAAATATGTATATGAGTAATTTGGACTTTGCACCCCACACATGGGTAATCAAGGCCACCTGGTCTATTTTGGATCATGCTTAGGGGTACAAGCAACCTGCACAGCAAAAATGTTTATATTTTTATTACAATGCCCCTTAAGCATAATCCCTTGGAGAAAATAATGATTAGACTAAGCTCATTTGATCATCTAGTCTACGCACATACACCCTAACAACTAGTCTAGAACATTACACCACAAAACAAAATCAAGCATCAAACCATGCATCGCCCTAACATAGAGCTAGAAATGATGACTTAGCCTAATGTGTGTACCATTTAAGGCTTGTGTGGCATATCTTAGCTAGGCTTTAAGGTTGGAATTTTCTAAGTGTGAAAGGATTCAACTTAGAGGGTGGTTTCATTTTTAGTGATTTAGTTGATTTGACAATTTTATTTGATGATCTGGTTTAGTTTGATTGAACTTACATTTAATTACTGAGTGTTCTGAAGAGAAGAAAAGAGAAGGGAACTTCTCTTTCATCCCTACCTTAAGTAATTTCTAAGGTAGATTTATTAATGATTTTTCTTTAGTGAATATTTTATTATATGTTTTAATTAACCTCTTGCAAGCATCTGACTCCCTCTCTCACATTCACGACTTTCATTTTCCCTCAATTGCAAGGAGTCATAAGCAACTCTAACCCTCTCGTATCCCTCAACCATAAGAAGCCCCATTCGTTCGCCTCTCTTGTTCATGCTTCAAGTCGTAAGCTCACTTTTCTTTTCTCGTTCTCCCAATTTTTCTTCAAACCTGCTCAGCTCTTGTTCGATCCTTCATTCCCCTTCTCCACTCCTGATCGTTCCCTCGAAGCTACAAGAAACCCTCCCACTCTTGCTTCATGATTTTCATTTTCCCTCAATCGCAAGCAGTCGCAAGCAACTCTTACCCTCCCATCTCCCTCAATAGCAAGAAGCCCCATTTGTTCACCTCTCTCATTCGTGCTTCAATCTGTAAGATCACTTTCCTTGCCTAGTTCTCCCGATTTTCCTTCAAACTCACTCGGTAGATTTATTAATAATTTTTCTTTAGTGAATATTTCTAAGGTTTCTATTTGCTATACTACTCGATGCTTTATCTAATCTTTTCACATTTTTAACATTGAAGTGCAGTCTATTTCATTTCTTTAAAGATAGTAGGCTCTAAGCACTAGCTCTTTTGGCCATGTTAAGAAGCAAAAATAGTAGCAACACTCCTTGGTATCTGATCAACAAGTTTAGACTAATCAGACAACTATCTCACAACTTAATCTTAATTGTCTATCACATTTAATAAGAAGGAAATCAACCATTGGATTATTTGGCAAGATTAGATGCTACATCTCAATTATTCAAATTGCTTCCAACCTAGATCGAAGACTAAGTATACCTATCCAAGGTGTCAAACAATTGCATAAGAATCAAACATTTGTAAATTATTTCTTCTAAATTTTTGGATTACTTGTACCTCTTTGAATAATAAATATTTTAAAATCTTTTTTGCTTAAAAAAGGTCAGATAATTCATTTTAGATCATGAACTTCACCTAAATCATTATTAATTAAATTATACTATTGATAAAGATTCATTTAATAATAAAGTTATTTAATCATGATTAAATCTGTATATGATCAATTAGATTGCTTGCCTAAGACATACAATATGTTTTGGATTAAATACACACAAGAAGTGATAATCCTAAGAATGAACAAACTGTTTATATTACTTAGCTTGGCAAATCAATGTTAGATAAGATCCTCCCTATGGATACTTTAACTCATACATTATCCCTATGAATAAATTCACTCATACACTTACATGTTTTAATAGTGCATAACCATGTAGTCGCTAGTATATAAAGGTTATAGAAAGGTTGTTTTATTTGTGCTACCCGTTATCCATGCCATATGAGGTTTGGAGAGTACAAGTATAGGTTTTGTTTTTTTTTTAAAATTAACTGTGCAAATTATAATGTGTTTCACAACTCTACAACTATATTAGTACTAGGTTCAGATACTTTCTTTAGGCGTTTGATATACAACCAATGCTTTCACTTTAGAAGGGGTTCCATATCAAAGATAAATAATATAATGTTGTATACATTATTATGTTTTAATTTACTTCCAATGTGCTAAAATGGCTCCATTTAGTTTAAGAGTTTTCTTTATTTACAATACCTTTTAGACCTTTCTATTATAAAAATAAAATATAAGCAATTTTTTTTTGACTTATTATTCAGAGATAGTACATCTTGAAGGACAAACATACATTTTGAACTAAAATAAATGAGTAAAAATAAACTTAATTTATTTTTATTTATAAAATTTATCCAAGCTTTTATTTACTGGAAGAGCTCACCTTTGCCTTTGTCCTTTAATCTAGGAATGCATAAGTGGGCTACCCAACTACATCGACCCATTAGTCTCTATTCTTTTATAACTATATAGCATAATGATTAATTGATTATGTTATTTATTTTATTATGTTCTTATTTTTTTTATTAAAATGTGTTTGTCTATGTTTCCTTAATTGTTAGGCTTTTAGGACAAAAATTCATATTTTCTAGAAACATGAATAAAATTTTACCAACTAAAATGATTACTATAACATTTTTAGAATTGAAAGGGGTGTAAAAGGTATTTTTAGCATTAACTTTTCTTATAGAAAGCAAGCATTCATTGATAGCTGTAAAATTACAAAGGAGTAGTAAGAGGGGGTAAAGAAAACATACAAAAATACACCCTTAATATATGGAAGACCCAAAATGCCACTTTGTAATAATCTATATAAGTGTGTGCGTGTGTGTGTGTGTGTGGGGAAGGGGAGAGGAAGAGAAAAGCAAATTATGTAGACATGGTGAGTAAGTTAGCTATTTTGTTCATGGTATATGTGATGGATGTTATACTACCCATTCCTTGTGATCTCTTGGATATGCTTGAATGTGTTGATAAGATACTAAGGCCAACTACAATCTTCGGTGAGAAGATTATAAAGCTACATCAGGTAAGTTTGAATCCAAAAGAAATCAATATTAAAGGATTGAAAAATCTTTAAGGCAACAATACAAGCTAGTAGTTCAGTGTGAAGTGTTATTTTGGATTGATAAGGCATAAAAGTAAAAGATGCAATTTCCCATATGGTCCCTAAACACACCACCAATCCCAGCAGTTTGGAATTCATATTTGAAGCATCCATCAATGTTGATCTTAATACAATGAGTAATAGGCTTCATCCATTAAATCAGTTGCCATTTTGGTTTACTATGGTATAGAGAAAAGAGTCTTAGGAATCTAGAGAGATTGGGCAGATCATTGAACCAGGAGTTCCTATGACAGCTAGCATTGTAAGCTTTGTTGAGATAACTCTAAAGTAGGAGAAAAATTTCCTTGGGTTGGATGTGTTTTCCATCATGTTTGCTACTATTTTTGGCCATCTAGATAAACCAACATACAATCAAAGAAATGAAGTTTTTAATGTGATTGTTAAACTATTTATTTTCCATAGAATTCCAACAGTTAATATAGTCTTGAATAGAACTATGAGTGCTAAATATAGTGCTACAAAGAATCTACTCTAGTTGAGTCCATATATTCCTACTAAACCTGCATTTCAAAAAAAGACATGTTTTTTTATCATTGTTAGAACACATATAATATCTAGACTAGAAATTTAGTCCTTTGAGCTTTAAGAAGTTATCAGTTAGTATAAGGTCGAGGAATATCCTCCAACAAATGAATGGAATGTATGGCTTAAGAACTTTATTATAGATTACTTTGCCTTAAGAAATAATAAGTCTAGCACTAGTTTTCAAGAAATTATTGATAGCTTTAGAGATGGAGCAACTTTTATGGTTACATTTTTGTACTAAAGTGTCAGCTTTAGTAGCGGTGATATGAATTTTGAAGATTTCGTGAATGAAATAAGAAGGAAGGTATTGTTTAAATTGTTCAACTTCTTAATTGGTTCATGTCCAATAATCTAAAAAAGTGAGGTGGTTTGGAATTGGATTCAAGGAAAGATCCATAATATTCTAATCAGGGAGCAAGCTATCCAAACTAAAATTAATTTTTTCTTCTCCAAGGTTCTAAATTTTTCCTTCATTTTCATGTCTAAGTCTCCAAATTATGGAATCACCTTTGTGGAATGACACTTGGCATGATTGGACATGAGAAAAATATTTGCTCCAAAGATAATTTTCCCATAATAATTATTATTTTTGAAACTAATCCACAATTTAATTTTATTAATAGGAATATTGAGGAAAGGTTTTAAAACCAAGGCCACCCTCTTCCTTAGGTTTATAAAAATCTTTTCAATAGAACCAATGTATGTGTTGACCTCACTTTTGGAGTGAGGATTCTTCCTCCCTATCCTAGGCTTAAAAATCTTCTAAACACTAGAACCTCCTTAATAGTAGGACACTTCAAGTGATTAGGTGAACACTATACCCAAGCCTTGGGACTTAGCAAGGTGTACCATAGGTTTAAGCTATACCTTAGGACCAAGGGAACCTACCTATCCTATAGCCTAAACCAAACTTATGCCTATCCAGTCAATGCAAAACTAAACCTCAAATCAAAACAACCAAACCTAATTGAATTTGCTTCATATCCAGGCTCCAAGCCAAAATGGTTTGAAACCAAATCCATCTTAACCCTATAATCCAATCCTATGGATCAAACCCAAAACTCTTTCAATTAAACCAAACAAAATTGATTTTCATAAAAGCACTCCAACTATCCAAATCATCATTTCAAATTCTCCCAAAACCTACAATCAAACCAATTTGATCAAATCATTTCAATTAACCCAACCTAACCCATTTTACCTAAAGTGTCCAAATGAGGCAAAATCCAATTAAACCCAAATCAATTGTAATCAAAGCCATCAATAAATTCTAAATCAATTATAAAACTCAACTCAACTCAATTCAACCCAATCAAATTCAAATTGACCCATTTTGGTTCACTTGACCCAAAGTGACTTAAAGGACCCATTTGATCCAAACTCCAATCCAACCCAAATTGGATTGAACCAACTTATCCAAAACCTTCTATAATGATTGTTGATCACCCCTGATTGTCCAATTACAATCAATTGGGTCAAACTAAGTTTAATTAACCATTTGACTATATGTACCAAATTGAGCCAAACTTCATTCTAAACTCAATAGATTGAAACCATTACTTCCAATCAATCATAAGTTTAGTATTGAATGTGATTTGACCATCAATTGGACCTAGTAAAACCCATTTGGCCCCTTTGACCCAAGTTGACACAATTTGACCTAAAAGGCCAAATTTGGCCAAATCAAATTAATTGAAACCAATAACTCAAATCTATCACAAATTGATTATTGAATATTATCAAACCCTTGATTGAATCTAATTTGATCAATTGTACCCAATTGACCCATTTAGCACAAATTGACCTAAAATATCAAATTGGTCTAAATCATTCATAATCCCAAATAAATGGAAATCCAAACTTATAATCATCTTCAAATCATCAATTAAACCTAAAACAACCCCTTACCCAAGCCAATTTGGTCAATTTGATCAAATTGGTCAATTTAGGCCATTTGATCCACATGAACCCATATGAGCCAAATTCATATCCACTTCAAATCAAATCAAACCAATTGAACCAAAACATCCCAAATCATCATTTGAACATGACCCAACCCTTAGTTTGACCCAATTTGACTAATTGGTCAACCTAATCCAAGTTGACCCAATTTGACTTACATGGGTCAAATTGAGCCAAACCCAACTAAACCAACTCCAAACTCAACCCACCTTGAACCAAAATTAGCCCAAACCCATTGGGTTAATTGCTCCAAATGAAATAAAATCTCCATTTGGGTCATCAAACCCACTCTACTCCCCTTGGCAACCACCCTAAGCTCAAATAGGACATGAGGACCACTAGCCCACTTGACCCAACGCTGATTGGGTCAGCCATGAGTCAAGTGGAGGTGAGCTAACCTAAATCATCCCATTAGAACACTTGAAGGGGGTGGTACACTCCTCCTTAGCCACTCAAGATGCACCACCTCAACACCTCCTTACCATCCCTGACCGCCTGCACCGGCCAGATGCCTACCAAAGATTGAATCGATCCGAGCCCTTAGATCGATCAAGGAGGAGAGTATACTCCTCCCCATCTCATTTCAAACACACAAAGCTTTAGTGAGTTGAGACTAGCATTCCCAGAGTGTTCTTGACCTCTCTTAGGTTTTGTATCATCGGTGAGACCAAACCTGAGCGACATAGAGCCTCCACTCTGTCCAACCTCACCTGAACTCCACCAAATCTAAATTAACTTGACCCACATCTTCACCAAGCTCCACAGAGGTGAAATGAATTGATTCCTGATCGATTCGAGCACCATAGACCATCCCAAGACTAACTCTGGTGGTAACTCATGAGCTTCACAACAGGGATTCATCTCTTCAAGATGAAGCTACCTCAATCGTTAGACCACTGGTCTTGAGCTCTAGCAAGATAAATTTTGGTAAACCATAAAAATCTACTAAGTTGTTTGGCCTTTGTAAAAGAAATCATGGTTTCGTGTGTTTTCCACTATAAGATCTCTTTAAATCTCTCCCTTAAAGCTTTTGTAGTGAATCCTGATGCCTCATGAGCTCCGACATGCTCGAATCAGGCGGAGGAGGATAGACGGTGTCCATCTTTCATCACTTAGGAGATGAAGGATCATCCGCAGTCCATTCTGCATGATTGAAATTGATGGTCATGATTAATCCAATTAGATTATTCAATTTTAATCCCTTAAGATCTGCGGGAGTAACCACCACCATCCGATCTATGATCGGATGATAGGGACAAAAGAGGGTCTGCTGTCGTTGACTCAGCACACTATGTTAGCCAATTTAAGTTGCCAATCCTGTGGCACCATGTGGAAAGCATAGCCATGTCAGCTCTCGCATGGTGTCAATGGGATTAGCGATTAATTAATGTTAAAAATACCCTAAAGCACTTAGGACTTAATAAAATCATAAATAATTATAAAAAATCATAAAAATACAAATAAACCCATTTTACAAAAGGTAAATCGAGGAGATTTTAATAAAAATAATTTCTTTATGTTTTGAAAGCTTAATTATGGTTTGAATATTTTTCTAATTAGCTTAATTATGCCCTAATTACTTGGCCAATTGATCTCAAACTTGAAATGTTGATCCAATGGGATGTCCTCTGCCTCCCATAACTTTCTTAAGATTTATTGGCTAGTTAATCAGGATAATTTAAAGTTCAAACCTTAATTACCCTCTTAAGTAATTTAATAATTATTTAACATATCAAAATAGTAAGATTCTAATAGTTAATGATCATTAATAACTGATTAATAGTGAAATGTGGAGGGAAGATGATTAGGGCCTCTTTCCTAATTATTTTCACAAATCCATTTCATAAAGAAGTTTAATTAATGCATGAATTAATTAAGAGAATTTGATTAAGTAATTAATTAAGAAATTCATTCAAATTAAAATAATAATTACTTCTGATCATTAGCATTCTCTTTTTGGTTTCCTTTTTATATATTTAATAGCATAAAGACCCTTAAGGAAATTATGATTAACCAATGGGTGTGAGAAAATTATATAAGTACTTATTGATATTCTTTAGTTTAATTAATATTTAATTATAAGCCTCACTCCATTAGGTCCCTAAGTGAATTGCAAGTTTAGTTTCACATTTGCATTTCATTGGAGGGTTATGGTTAAATGATTAATTAAATTTAAGAAGCATAGGAAAGGGATAATAAATCATTTGCTTAAGGATTCAAAGTTAATTAATTCATAAAACTCACTTAATTACTTCTGTTTAAACATATCAAATCACTCACATGGGATGGGATTAAAAATAACAAATATTACTTCTCCTTTTAAATTTAATAACTCAAATCCAAGATCAAACTTTATAAGAAGCCTTGGTTTTCCTTAAATGGTTTTATTTAATGTGATTGCCCTTAGGAATTAGTTTAATTAAATGTATTGTGTGGGAAAGTTCAGCTATTCCTTTTAAATTATTATAAATGTTGTATGTCATTTGATATCATACATTCATTCTTTCAAATACAAATAATCAAATGAATATACTTATGTAAAGTTGCATGTATTCAATTAATCTTATTATATGCGTGGCTATTATCACTTAGAAATTCCAAAACTATTTTTAAAGTTATAAATTGATAATGAAAAATGAGAATGATATTAGCTATGAATACTTCTATATGATTTGCATGTGTTTATAATTTAAGCATGTTAAAGTATTATTTTATCATAGTAATTCATGTCTGGGTTTATACATTTGAATGATATTAAGTATATAGTCTGGACATCCTGAGAATACGTGGCTTTAAGTAGCCCCACGGAGGTCATTGATTATCTCACTTCCTTAGTTAATAAAGGCACGTACTTATTTGATTTTATCCCTATCTGTATTTATACTTGAATTTGAATAAAACCTTACTTTACATGTGTAAATGATTCACTACAACAAATTCTCTTGCATGGTTTCATTTCTTTAATTAAAAATAATTTGAGTATTCATTCATATGTTTTTAAGAATAACAAGTATATAGTCTAAACATCCTGGGAATATGATGCTTTAATTATCCCCACGGATGTCATTGATTATCTCATTTATCCAGTTTAAACAATAGCACACACTTACTTAAAACTTTTATACATATGTGTGGTACTTAGCTAAGGAATAAAATCTCTCTTTTATATCAAAATGTATGCATTCATAATCATTTAAGTGTGACAAAATACATTTTATGTATAGGTACATTAAGTCTTCAATCATATGCATTTTATGGATGATGAAATAGAATGGTGTAACATGCTCTATGTGATGGAAATTAAATTACACTAATCTTAAGATGTCTTTTATATTTGATGGGATTCTTTAAGATTAACCCAAACATAGGAACAATAAAATACATAATAAATCATTCACTAAAAGAAATCAAATCATCACAAAGTGCTCTAGAAAGTAACTTAAGGTAGGGATGAAAGAGGTTAAGTCTCTTTATTTTCTTTAAAATGCTCTTCAAAAATATATGTAATCATAATCCTAAGGCCTAGCTTGTACATACTGCACTAAGCCTAAACACACACATTAGAATGCTAAGTCATAACTTCTAGCTCTAGGTTAGGACAGTGTATGTAATGATGTTGTGTTTTGTTTTATTATGTAATATTTTAGACTGGATGTCAGGATTGTGGTTCGTAGACTAGATGTTAGGTACGTTGTTAGCCTAATGTTATTTTTGGTAGGAGATTATTCTAATGGGGTCGCTAAAAATAAATATAAATGATTCTACTTGCAGGTTGCTTAGCCCCTCAGCATAATCCATAATTAAGACATGTGGGCTTGGTTACTCATATGTAGGGTGCTAAGTCCAAATTATGAAATATAACTGCTTGGGAATGTATGTTTGTTTAGCTAACATTTATTTTACAGGTGTAGTTAGATTTACTTTTCTATATAAATGTAATTTTATAATAGGAATTAGGATTCGTGCTATGGGGATTAGGATGAGCGGTGGCTAGAAGGCATAGTCTTGGGAGGCCCTGTGAAGCCTTGGAGCACACTTAAATCAAAAAGAAAAGAAAGAAGGAAGAAATGAAAAGAAAATAATGAAGAACCCCAAAGCATCTAATTTAATTCTAAATTATAATATTCTTTTGTAATCCATGTTGTATAAGGGTAGAGCTCAGCTACCCATTTTTCTTTTTTCTGTGGTGTATGACAGTACCTGGCCGCATCAGCCTTTTATTCTTTTACGATAATCTAAATTTTTGAATGTTATGTTTAGAATGTGTAATAGAAATTGCATCTTTTTTATAGTTTCTTAAACTTGATGTTTGAATGTGTGGTCTGGATGTAGTAGGCAGTTAGGACAATTTAATTTTTCTACCTAATTAACAACACATAACAAAATTTTAAAATAATTCACAACTTCATTCTAAAGTGTAGGATATAATCAAGATAATTAAATGATTTAGCAACCCCTTAGCTGAATGATTGAATGTCCAACTTCATGCATATCATCTTTTGCCACTTTTCAATTAAGAGGGTCTCCATTCTTGCACTTTAGAAAATGCTTGACCTATGAGAGCACCCCGTCATGATAGAGATCTCCCTCTCTCTTTCTAATTTAGCCAATAACTCTATCTCATCATACATCTAGGCATAAATATCCCAAAGCCTTTTTCTAAATGAATGTATCAAAAATAATAATAATTTGATAAGATTTTACATTTAGAGTAAGTCATATGCTCATGCCAGACATGATCTTGTCTCTTAGGGAGTGAGTTTAGGAAGGACTCTAGTCTCTTTCAAAATTAATTAACTGCTTAAATCATTTTGTAATTATATAAGATTGGCCTACATGGATTTAAAATGTAGGAGGTGTTAGTTCGCAACCACTCCAAGTAGTTTTAAGTCTAGTAGATTCGAACGGGTTTATCCTCTCTTGTGGATGTAAACCATGATGTCCCCTTTTAGTTTAAATTTAGGTCAAACTCTTAGCTTGTGCTAAAGCATCCTAGATTTAGGATCCGAGGTTACATGTTTCCTTTGGGCAATGAGCATAAATTCTCACCTCTTAGGCATTTCTATAATCTTGTGCTAATGGATTATAAGCCCTAAAATTCTAATGAGAATTCAACTTAAATTAAAATAAATCTCTCTTTCAAATATATAAAATCTCACCATAAGATAGATTGGGGTGCTTATTAGGCTTCCTAGTATCATGAATGCTCTGTACTTATCTTCCTGCAGAATCCAAAATAAGTCTTTCTCAATTAAACATTCCTACTTGATCTTCTAAAAATAACCAATCCTTTGATAGTCTAGCCTTGAAATCTTTAGAGATAATGGATTGACTACTTTAATCGAGAGTATTCTTAGAAAATCCAATTTCATAGGATATAATTAACTATGGAGACTTGCCTCAATAGGAAACTAAAAAAACTTGGCATAAAATAAACCCTGCTTTACTTTTTCATGTAAAGTAGGGGAATGATCTCTGGTATATACGAAGACCCATATACCTTTGGAATTTTTATTAGGTGATTTGGTCCATTGTATGGTGATGTTTCCATCTTTTGAGATAGTACATCATACCTCAATGTCATACCCAATCACTTCAATAAGTTGCCCTAAGATCTGCATAGTGTCCACCTGGCATCTGAAATAAAACACCACAGTATGGATTTCTCCTTCATATTCTAAATGAATATGTTGAAAATTTCCTCCAATTTGGCTTAGACACAAGTAGACATGTTAAAGCCATGGATTGTATATAATGGGATGGAGTTAAGAACACTCTTAACCAAAGAGATGTGAACTCAAAAAGATAGGAACGTGTTTTCTCAAGAGTTAATCTATTTTTGGACCTTTGCAATAATATCATCAATTGAATATATTAACCCCAAGATACTTAATAACTAAATAAGCTTTAGAAAAGTTGGTATGATCGTTAATCCATCTTACCTAATCTTGATAGTAGCTTTTACCAGGGACAAAAATGAATTTAGTGATGGAGGAGGGCATTCTTGATTTTGGTGAGATTGAGAAAACTTTAGGTATTGGAGGTGAGGAAAGAAGATATGTTGGATAACTAGCGCTCCCACCAAGGATTGCCAAGGTTTGGCCACCAAGCTCTAAAACCACAAGAACTTGAATAATTTGTTATTTCTAGAAGTTCTCTTTTCATTGGAGCAAGTGGGGCTATTTATAGCTATTACAAAAATCTTTCAAAAGGAAAGAATTCAAAACATGGAGGAAAAGGTGAGTGGCCACATTAATATGAAGCATTAAGTTATTTTATTATTTCATGCCATCCACCCATTTCACATGCAATTATTTTATGTGGATTCAACCACCTCATATGTATGCTTTGAATTTTTAATTTCACACCTGAAGTTTCTAGAAGAAAATTAAAAATTACATAACAAAAGATGAAATTATAAAATGGACCTTAGTAGGCTAATGGGCTAAGCCTTCTTCATTCTTGAATTTTCATGGGCTTTAGCTTGAGATCTTACCTTGAGCTCTAATTTGTAGATCCACATGATGTTCTAATCATTTAGACTTGCTAAAGATCATCCCAAAGATCCTTCCAAATTGGGTAAGAATGTTCATTAATTTTTAAACAAAATTCTTACTACCATTGCATAAGAGAAAGTCATCTACAAATGCAAGATGGGATATGTTGACTTTGACTTTGGACTTGAAATAAAAATGATTGTTTTTAGTGATAGTTATTATGCATATTTGATAGATAATCAAAAGCAATAATAAAGTGAGATGGGAAAGAGGTCCCCTTGTCTAATTCCTTTACTTGAGATAAAGTATCCATGGACCATTAAAAAAGATTGAGTGGAAATTATTTAAAAGCCACCTCTTCACGTAGCTAAAAATTCATTGTTGAGGCCTCTAGCACTAAGGACAGTTAGTATGTAGTCTCAACTAATTCTATCAAAAGCTTTCTTTATGTCTCATTTTATGTGAAGATTGCCACCCCTACTTTTTTTACCTAGTTCCATTAGCAATTCTTGTGCAAGTATGATGTTATCTATTATATTTCTTTCTTTAACAAAAGAAGCTTGGTTTTTTGTGATAAGTGATGAAAATATGGTAGAAGTCTTAAAGAAATATTCTTGTTAATTACCTTGCTGATGATAGTGGTTAGACTGATTGGCCTATAATTTTTCCAATTACATTTATTATTTGCTTTAGGAATTAGAAAAATCAAGGATGAACTAAATACTTATGCATGTTGTAACCATGAAACAAGGCTTGGATGGCAAAAATAGTATCAGCTTTGGTCCATTCCTAGGTATGCTGATAGAAGTGGGCATTGAAGCCATCTGGTCTAATAATTTTGAAACCATCAATTGAATCTAGAACAGCTTTGATTTGAGATTTTTAGGAATGTATGATAAGTTAAGGGAGATAAAAAAATCCTTGTAATTATCAAATAATGAAGGCTAGAAGTTGGATAAGAAGGTGATATAAGATTTGAAGAGTTTTTAGAAATAACTAATTTTACTAAGTACAATGTCATCTTGATTAAGAATCAAACCATTAATTTCATCTTTAATTTTAATATAGGCCTTTTGCTCCCTTCTCCTCATGATACAAGCATGGTAGAACTTAGAATTCCTATAACCCTCAATGAACGGGGTGATAACTACTTTTGCATAGGGAAAAATTCTTCCAAGTTGATAAGATGTTGTAGATTAAGTTGAACTTGCTATAGATTTTGGTTTTCTTCAATGGAGTTTTCATTGAGTAGTTAGTTTTTAAGGTTGCAAATAGTGCTTTTAGCATTGGTTATCTGCATAGTGATGTTACCAAAAACTTCTCAATTCCATTTCTTAAAGTAGGTTGCAAATTTTTTAGGAAGAAACTATAGCTTAGTCCAAGCGTCTACATTAGATTCAATACACCAAACCTTTTTGAGTCAATAAATAAATTTCTCATGCTATGTCCAAATGTTTAAAAATCTAAAAGGTTGATGATTAGGCTTAGACAACAAGTTGATAAAGAGGAGGAGTGGGGCATGATCTGAACAAGTTTTGTTGAGGTGTTTATCTTCAGTGTGCTGAAAGTTATAGTACTAATTAGTGTTAATAAGTATTTTATTCAGTCATTCAAATGCTCTTCCACTACTCCAAGTAAAGAGGTATCTACTATATTTAGCATCCAACAATTCATATTCTTGTATAAATTCAGAGAATTCATTCATAGCATTGTTATTGGGTTTTTGACCTTCCAATTTTTTCAACTATAATTTTCTCTACTTGTAAACACTATCTAATTTTTTTATCACAATTGCACATTAATTTTTTTTATCCCTTATAGCTTAAGATATTCACTAAATTCAAGTAATCATTCCTTCACTTAATGCTTAATGTGACATTTGTTTTATCATGCCTTTCTTACCACATATATAAATTCTTTCTAATTGAGAGTAGTTGATACTTTATTGCTCTCCTTAGATAAGTGAGTAAAAACTACTTGTAAATAGATCTTAATTTTATTCTCATTATGAGTGAGTATGGATACCTCAACTTTTCTTCAAGCCCAAATCAAGGAGGTCCTAGAGTTAGACTCTTCTATCACAATCTCTATGTTATATGCCTACTACAGTGATAACCCTAATTTCATTGTGCAAATGGCCTAAATAAATGAGCATCTCTACTCTATTAGAATGCATGAGTTGTGCATTCCACTTCCCCACTTCAAGAATGGGTTCAGGCTCCCTCTCCCCCATGAGTGGGTGGAAATTCTTGATTTTCTTAGAGTGCTACCTTCCCAAATCCATCCTAACTCAGTGGTGAGCATCACTACCTTCATCTTGTGCTTATAAAAGATGGAGTTCCATAGAGCATAGGACTCTTTTAGCGAGGATTCATGGTGAAATGTTACCAAGATGGGATCGTGCATTTTTCAACTTTTTTGAAAATTTATGATTTATAGAATAAAATACAAAAGTGAAGCTTGCAAATTTTTATGAAGAGCGCATCATAATGGCCAGTGTCATCTATTTCTCTTCTATACCTGGTGAATGAGGCGGCCAAGCTTGATAAGCAGAATGCGCAGTTGAAGGAAGTCATGGAAAAACTATAGGGTTGCACCATAAACATTTCTCTCTATCTTTGCTTAAACAAGGTTACCAATATTCTTTGTGATGTTTACTTTAATTACTCACTATCCCCATTTCTATTACGAGTTGCCTCCTAATATTTCATTTTTTTTGTTTACTCGTAGGAGAGGCTACTCCAGTAGCCCTCCCTCAAGCTTAGCCCTGATGTGCTCTAATTGTTTGAGTACCATAGCTTCTATAATAGAAGTTTAAAGATGGTGCTAACTTCATTATCACCAAATCAGTAAAATATACCAATTTGGATGTAAAATTTTTAGACTTCAACAATGTACGTGCACTCCTGGACTCCGATGATGATAATGTTCAGGGTAGTATGTGCTGCTTATCCTTTTTTTATCACTCTCTCTAAAGGTGTTTCTTCTTTTTTAGTGAGTAGATTGTATGTACTTTACTCGATTTACTATAAAGAATTTACATGGAAGAAAAATTATTATTGGATACAATTGTATTAACTGTCTAGCATATTTATTTGAATGGATACTAAATTTATTTCTTTACTAAGTATTATCAAGCTAGTGTGCGGTTGTTAAGCTGATACTCACTAGTCGATGCTTGCATAAGTTATCCATGACTTGGAATATTTAGAGCGATCATTTAATTTAGAGGACCTCCTTAGGTAGTTGCATTAACATTGCATGTTTTAATATACCTGCTAAACGAGTACTCACTATTTCGATAATGTCTATTCATGACTTTGAATGTTTTGAGAGAATCTTACCTAAATAGTCACTTTAGTGTAGCTAGTCTGTATATACTCATGTATTAATACTTGAATAACTTGATTAATAGATTAGTATATTTTTAAGTCATTGATTAATTGAGAGAAATCTCACTAAGTGGCCATGTGTAGTATGGCAAGTCCAGTTATACTCATTAGAGGGATACCCACTATTGATTGTTTGAATAACTTTGCTTCTAGATTAGAATATTTTTAAGTTGCTGCTTTGTAGAGAGACGGTTACTTGGATGGTCACATTTAAAGTAGCAAGTTAATTACACCACTTTATTGGTTGCGTGACTTCATGAAAGATCACAACATGCCTTTATTCACCATCTAAAAGACTTTACCTCGATTCACCAATTATTTCTTTACTACCAATTAGGAGATTTAGGCTTTTAGAGTTTTAGTTGATGACCTCACGGGGTGTTGGTATTACACTATAGTTGCTAACTAAACATATTTTTGGTCTTTTGGTTGCTAATTAGAAGAGTTGGTCTTTTTGAGTTTAGTTGCTGACCTCACTGGTGTTAATCTTACACTATAGTGGCCAACTGCAGTGAGTGTTGGTCTTTTGGTTGCCAACTAGGAGAGTTAGTCTTTATGAGTTTAGTCTCTGACCTCAAGGAGTGTTAGTCTTACACTATAATTGACAACCACACAAAGTGTTGATCTTTTGATTACCAACTAAGAGAGTTAGTCTTTTTGAGTTTAGTCTCTAATCTCACAGGGTGTCAGTCTTACACTACAGTCACCAACTACATGGAGTGTTGGTCTTTTGATTTATAGTTGTTCTTTTTTAAGTTTGGCTACCAACTTTATGGGGTGTCAATCATACACTTTTGATTTCATAGAGTGAGTTCGACTTAAGAATTGCATGTCTAACTTTAATATTCTTGGACCAAGAGTGGTGTGCCAAGTATTTGGATCACCTACTCGATCTTTCATCACTGGTCGAGCGGAACCTTTCCTTGGCCTAAAAATGGCACACTGAGTGTTCCTGAGTAACCATGAAGCTCTTGGAGTGTATGCTTTTCTATTTACCATTCAAATATACTCTTTTGATAGTGACTATTACCCTATGAGCTAACTCATTTAAAGTGTAACATGTAAAGGTTTTATTATTGGAAATAAGAATATACATAATATATTTGGAACTAATAAATTTTGCATGCTCTTCAAGTTCACAAGCTCGAGATAATAGATCAGTGAGTCAGTTTTCTTATCTGGAGCTTTGCTTAATCTTAAATTATTTTAATTGCCCGATCTCTACTTTTACTTTAAGCAAGTAATTTGACAAAGACTCATCTCGAACATTGTATTCTCCATTTACTTATCTCACCATAAGTTGTGAGTTTAAATAAGGTACTACATGCACAACCCCAAGCCTTCTGGTAAATCTCACCATGGCGAATAAGGCTTCAGATTCAACTTGATTCTTCTTGAATTTGAAGTTGAATTTGACTAATTATGTTATTATGATTTTTACTAGACTTCTTAGTAGTATGCCATTCCCATAATTAGTTCATTAGAAGAAACATCAACATATAATTTCCATAAGTTATGGGCTGACAAAATATTTTATGAGTTGCTGAAGTCAACGTAGAAATCTATGAGTGCTTAGGTTTTGGTCCAGTTTGAGGAGAGTATGATATCTCAAACTTGCTCAATTATACAAACTATTTTAGTAATCTTCTTGAATTTCTAAGGCTCAGTGGCTATAGATTTAAGCACTTTATTGGTGATAACTTGTATAGAGTGTGCTTGGAAGTAAAGTCATAATCACCTAATAAATGTGATTAGGGCAAGTGTGAACTTCTCCATGAGTTGGTAGTTCAGCTTGACACCTCATAGAGATTTACTGACATAATAGATTAGCCACTATTTCCCACCTTCTTTTCTGATGAGGATTGAGCTAGTCGAGTCTTCTCCTAGTCCCAAGTATAATAACATAACTTCTCCCTTCTTTGAGCTCTACAATAAAAGGGGTGATGCAAGAAGATTCTTTAAGTCATTAAAGGCTTTTTCACATTCTAGAGTTTAATCAAACCTTGAAAAATGGAGAGCATCACTCCCCTATCCTTAAGATGACCTGCTCATCACTTTATCTAGATTTGCCTTTATGCTCTCACGGGTAATGAGAAACCCCAAAAACTTCCTTACTCTTACGCCAAAAATTTATTTTAGAGGCTTAAGGCACATATTATACCTTTTTGGTGTGATGGATGTCTATTCAAGGTTTTGGATGTATTGCATAGGTGACTTGCTTTTGACTAACAGGTTGTCCACATAAACTTCTATATTTTTTCCAATCTACTCCTTGAATACTCGATCCACTTATCTTTAGTAGGTCACCCCTACATTTTTAGTCCAAAAGGAATAACTCTATAGTAGTATAATATTTTAATAGTAATAATAGATGCTTTTTTATAATATGTAGAGAGCATTTAAATTTAATAGTATCTTGAGAACGCATTTAAGAAGCTCATCACCAAGAATCTAGACACCAAGTCCACAAGCTTATTTATACATAAAAAGGACACCCATCTTTCAGACATGCCAAGTTTATATTTATGGAGTTAACATATATTCTCCATTTGGCACCTAAATTTTGTACCAATATGACATTAGATACCCATTATGGGTTTTTTTAATTTGGAGTCATAGGGACACTACGCAGATCTTAGGAGGTACATCTTGAAGTGATCAAGTGTAACATTGATGTATGATGTACTATCTTGAAAGATAGAAATATCACCCTATAATAGACTTAATCACCTAATAATGACTCTTAGGGTATATGGGTATTAATATATATTAGAGACCTTTTTGCCACTTTACATGGATAAAGTAGAGCGGGGTTTATTTTAAGCTAGGTTCTTTAGTTTTTTATGAAAGCAAGCTTCCATAGTTAATTACATCCTAAGAAATAGGAATTTTTTAAGAACATACTCAATTAAAGTAGTCAATAAATATCTCTAAAGATTTTGAGGCTAAATTATCAAAGGATTAGTAATTTTTGGGAATCAACCTGGGAAGACGTCAAATCAGAAGACTTATTTATAGATTTCATAGGAGGATAAGTAGATAGTATCCAAGACACTAGGAAGCCAAATGAATACTCTAATCTACCATATGATGAGGCTTTATAATTTTGAAGAGGAGAATTTATTTTTGTTTTAAGTTTAAATTTTATTAGAATGCTAGGACTTATGTTCCAACAACACAAAGTTGTGAGAATGCCTAAGAGATGAGAACTTATACTCATAGCAAAAGTGAAACAAGCTTTGCAAATCTTAAGTCTAAAATACTTTAACACAGGCTAGAAGCACGACATAAAATCTAATCAGGAAGAATGGGATATAGTGGTCCACCTCCACAAGAGAGAGTGAACCTATCCTGACTCTTCTGGACTTACAACTGCTTGGGGTGGTTGCCAGCTAACACCTCCTACACTTTAAAATTATGTAGGTTGGTCTTATATATATGAAAGATAGTTAGGATGTTATTTAATTAAGAAGGAAGCTAGAATCTTAAACACAATCTATAAGAGACTAGATAATATTTGGTATGCAAACATGACTTAGTCTATACTAAAAATTTATAAGTTTTTGGGTCATTTTAACACATTTATTTTAGACCAATGCTTAGGAAAAATATGCCTACATGTATGAAGAAGTTCGGTTATGGCGTAAATTAGCTAAAAGATGTGTTCTCCACTACAAGTGACTGCTCTCAAAGGCCAAGCTTGTTCCCTATCATGCAAGAGTGGAAATGCTCTATATTCAAGAATGGAGCAATATGACATGCATGTTGTTATAGCATGCAACCATTCAATTATGGGGTTTCTAAATCTTTTATTATCTTGTTTATATACTTATGATTTAGAGTGAGGTTATGAGTTGCATTAGATTTTCATTATGAGATTTTTAGTGAGGATAGAAAATTTAATTTTATCTTAAAGAGCCTACCACGTCCAGGCCACACATAAAACATACCCACTTTAGGAAATCTATACAAAGTGTGCCATTTCTATTGCATAATCTAAACATAACAGTCAAAATTTTTAATTTTTATAAATGAATAAAAGGTCGGTGCAGCCAAGTTCCACCATACACCCTGAAAAAGAAAATAAATTGGGTAGCTGAGAGTTTTAAATTGAATCAATTCATCATATGACCAAATTTATAATGTAATTAAGAGGTTAATGTTTATGTGGGTCAACCAAGAGAGAGATAGAGGAGAGAAGAGTTTGAATTATTACCAAAGAAGTCATGATACAATTAATTGTCCAAGTAAAAAAGGGAATAATTCAATTTTTAATTAATTTAAATTAAGAATGATATATGGTCGACCAAAAGGAAGTTTTCATGTTGGGAATAAATTAGTATTTAATGAAATATCATGGAATATTCAACCAATTCATCTTGATTGAATAAATGAGAGAAAGATATAATTCTATAACATTTTAAATTAAATCCAAGGAATTATTAAAATTTGGCCAAACTACTTTCCTAAAATAGATTAGATTTATTTCAATGTACTTAATTCAAATTAAATGATGATTTATCACATCTTAGGAGAGTTTAAATCAATTTTTATTAAGAGATTAATTTGAATATTAATAGAGATATGATTGCCCAAAGGAAGTTTCAAAACATAGAATTTATATAAAAGGAAAAAAAAGATAATTCCATGGCATATTTTAATTTAATTTGAATTAACCAAAATAAATTCAAATTGATTCAAATTAAATTATATAAATTAGCATATGATCAGCCACAGAACATTCCATAAAGAGCTAAGTTCAAATTTTCACATGTAAGAAAGAGAATATTTAATTTGCATTCAAAATAATTCAAATTAAAGATTCAAATAAATGAAAATTTTAATTTAGAAAAATATGGAATAATTATGGAAATAATTTGAATAACTCTTACATAATTTAGTTTACAAATAATCATGAAATAATTCGGCCAAAAATATTTAGGATGAGAGACAGGATAGGAGAGAAAAGACTAGGATAATAGGTGAGAGAAAAATAATATAAAGAATAATTTCATGATAATTAAATTTCATTCATGTAATAAATAGATAATAAATATATTTTAGCATGGAAATAGTTTAATGAGATGTGAACTTAACTTAACTTACATGGAAGCATAATAAATGTAACATGGTTTATGCATTTAGTTAACATTATCCAAAATGAATAATTTAAAGAATAATTATAAATATGAAATGAAGGATTTATGAATAATTCTAAAATAAATTATTTTGAAAAGCATGAAAGATTTATTTTATTTTAATGAGATTTTCATTTTTCATAATATAGTTAATCCTAGAAAAATTCCCACCTAGTTCTTGTCCAATAGCTTTAGTATCCTAAATTGACTAAAGAACCTAAAGTTGAAGAATTTTCCTGCACACTTAAATTTAACTTGATTAATAGCATCAATATATATATATATATATATATCAATATAAATCAAAATTAAAAATGACATTCATAATGATTAATGTGAATAATTTATTCTGTAAAGAAATAATAGTTCTTATTACACAAAGTTTGCTATCATCAAATCAAATAACAATATACACAAGTTGTATAGTCAACAATCTCCCCCTATCTGATGATAACAAATCGATGTTTGGGTGAAGGGTAAAAGTAGTATTATAAAGATTTTCTCCCCCTCACTAAATGCTTATTTGAGAAATTAAAATTCTAGCCAACATAACTTGTGATATAGATCAACATTAATATTTCTCCCCCTTTTGACATCATCAAAAGGTTCACAATAAAATAGAAGTTAGTTATATTAGTAAAATTATGCCCCTTAATTGAGTACGAGAGTAAATATAAGCAAGAGAGGATAAAATAATTAAAGATTAACATGCTTGATATTCTCCCATTATTTAATACAATCTAATATATAGATTTTTTTGATATGAAATTGACTTGAATAAACATGTGAATTGAGAAAAAATATCATATGTGATGAAAATATACAATTGAACATATGAATGATATGAACATGTCTCTAAAATAAAACTTTAGCAATATTTGAAGCAATGTGAGTTTCCACATTTCATCATTCAAAATGAACAATACTTTGAAAGAAATGATAACTTAAGATACCAACCAAAATTTTCTTATCATCAAATCAAATGTTAATAGAAGCATAAAGGCAAAAAGTTATAGACTTGCATGAATAATAAAGATAGTTATTATAAGAGAATTTCTAGTAATGCAAAATAATTCATAAATCTAATTTCATATTTATTCCAAATTAATGCATACAAGCTAATTTATTAATCATATCCCTTTTTTATAATAACAACTAAGGATAATTATTAATCATGAATAATATAAAGAAATAATGAGTTTCAAAATAAGCATATTAAGCTATGAATCACGAAACATATGTTGAATAAGCATGATTGTAATTAATACACTAATAAAAATCATAAATTATTAAAGGGGGGTAAATGCGATCAAATCAAGTATAAAGTTATGCTAATGTTAATTATATAAATTAATTGATCTCCAAATTAGAAAACTAAACAAGTTTATGATTGTTAAAAGGTATATAAGGTGTATTTTGAATTTATTTATCATGAATTTTA
This sequence comes from Cymbidium sinense, assembly GCA_021442155.1. Lineage (NCBI taxonomy): Eukaryota > Viridiplantae > Streptophyta > Magnoliopsida > Asparagales > Orchidaceae > Cymbidium > Cymbidium sinense. The sequence goes on along the minus strand of CM038219.1, from coordinate 78,888,110 downwards.
ACAATTTTAAATTATGAATAAAATTCATGATAAATAAAAACATCCATTTGCAAAACATTATAAAACTCATAAAATCTATGAAAATGTTAAAGCAACAATAAACTAAATAATATGTGAAATTTATATTGTTTACAAGAATTTTTCAAATTATGTTTTGAAACTATTCATTCATAAAATAATAAAATATGAAGCTTGTATAAATTAGTTTTTTTTTTCCTTAAAGATGAAGATTTTATTGATTACTCGAAGTACAGTAATCCAAAAACAAAAAGAACAAAGTAAAAAGGTGATTATATAAAATCAAAACTAATGTATGGTAAACCCAACTTGTCAGTTAGAATAACTGAGTTTAGCTCTCCATGAGGGTACTTCAAACAAAAATAAAGCTAGAGATTCAAACCTCTTCAAGCCAAAATATCAACAACTTTATTCCTGTCCCTCCAAATATGGGAGCAAGATACTTTAAGATTTTTCATGAGTGTTCTGATAATTTTGAGTAGATTGGTGATGAGCCAGGGAGTATGCTACATTCATTCTTCTTAAAGGGTTTGGATAAGTAGCATGGAATCAGATTCAATCTAATAATTAAGGTGAGACTTCCTTGAAGCAAAATGCAGGCCATAATATAATGAAGCAACTTTGGCCTGAAGTACAGAAGAAGCAGCATATGACATAGAGAAAAATAAAGTGCAATCACCCTCACAATTCTTGAATATGCCTCAATTTCTAGCCTTCTTGTTGTTGGTGTTAAAGCTACCATCAATGTTAATTTTGATAGTTTTTTGGGCTAGTTTGTTCTAGAATACAAGGTTCCATTTTGGAGGTCTGCAGGTTCCTGAAAGTTTTTTGTTGTAGTTTTGTTCCTGATTTTTTTCAATGTTCAACAACTACAAGTGTGATTTGATTTTAAGTGCAATGGAGTCAGCTGTGGTGTTGGAGCCATTATGTTTGTTAGCATTTCTTGAAGTCTAGATGAACCAAAGTTTGATAAATATGGAATTTAGTAATTTGATGGAAAGCTTATAGTCTACATTATGTGAATCATCTAATAGGAGGAGTAAGGTAGAGAGACCATCTCCGTGTTGCCCATTTGTCTGATCAGCATACTAATTCTAAATTGATTTGTTGAATTTGCATTTGATGAAGGTATAAAGTAGTCCTTCTTCTTCTTCTTTGCATAAGGGATGCCTTGATGGAAATTTAAGACCCTTGAGTTTGAGGATGGCATCAAGAGATAGGAAATGATGGAAGAGTCTCCAACAGAAGAAGGAAATCATTGGTTTGATGTTCTGATTCCATATAGCTATACATGGGCTATTATGGTGTTTTTCCACTAGGTAAGATATAGTATTTTATGTATGGTTTGTAGGGGATTTTCCCCTTCACTACCAACATGTCTTTTCTAGTCATATCCATTAGAAGATTGCAGATCTGACTACAGATATGTGAAGGAAAAATTGAATGTAGCTTCTCATTATCCCAATGAGGTTCTTTCTAGAATTCTATATTATGGAAAGTTTGTAGGGGTCTTATTTCAACAAATTCTAGATAAAGGGGTTCATCCCCAAGCTAATGGGCATTCCAAATATCAATATGGCCATCACCCAGGTCCTAAAAAATTTGATCTTCAGTAGTCGATTGATGTTGAAGTAGCTTTTTCCAGATTGGAGAATGATTCGATTTATTGTTTACAGTCATTATGTGTGAGGTTTTGTAGTATTTCTCTAGCATATAATTAGACCAAAGTGATTTGTTTTATCTCAATTTTATCCAGAGCATGTAGGTATTGAATTTTATGTTTTCCTCTATGGTTTTGAAGCCCATCCCTCCTTTATTGGTCCATTTGCACAACTTCTTCCAGATAGTCCAATGAATGGACTTATAGTTGTGGCTCCAAATGAATCTATTTAACATTCTTTCAATCCTCAATTGGATCAATTTTGGGATGTGTTGTACTTGAGTGGCATATATTGAGATTGAGTTAAGGATGCTTTTGACTATAGTTATTCTCCGACCAAAAGAGAGGAAAGAATTTTCCCATGTGTTGGTCTTATTTGAATCTTGGAAATGAGCTCATAAATGAGGGAGGATGTGAACTTCCCCTTGTAAAGTTTGATTCTAAGGTAGGGAAGGAGGAATTTGGAATGAGTAAATTCTATTTTATTAGTGATCCATCTGATTTTGGATTTATTAAATTGCTTTCCTGTGACATAAAGACATTTATTAGTGTTTAAAGACATATCAGATAGGCTCATAAGTTCTGAATTGATGACTTGTCTTCACCGATCATCGATGAAGACAAACCTATAATATAATCTCACTTTCTAGATTTTGGTATCAAGCGAGTTTGGATCCTTTAAAATTAGTAGCATTATAAATACTTAAGTAGATGATGGGCAATGCAAACTAGTTCCCATAGAAATCCAAATGTATGATGATAAATCATTTAATTGCATGGATCTCCTAAATGATCAAACATATGAAACATGACCTTGCCTACAACAATAAGTACAAGTAACATTAGACAAAGCATGCATAAATTAATTATAACTTCTAAGTTTAATTTTAGAGAATGAACTAATATGCTTCTGAGATGTACAATTTTTTAAAGCATGTGAATAACATGAGTATTGCTTGCAAGACATGGATGGATTTGAATGTAAGGCATGCGAGCAATTAAAACTTGTAGAAGATAAAGATATGACATTTAATTTGCTTCTAATATTTTCATTCTCACCTTTTAAATTTTCAATCTCAATATGTAAATCATGTTCAATTTTACTTTTAAACAATAACTCATTTTCTAATACTTTATTTTCATCTTCTAAAATTTTCATTTTGGAATTATACTCATCATGATAGTAGGATGTAGAGGTGCTAGATAAATCACTTAACAAATCATTTACTTTGATATTTAATGAAGAAATTTTATTTTCAAAAAAATAAATTATATCATGAGATTTGTGAGCATCTATTTAAAGTGACTCATTTTCTTTCATCAAAGTGTCAAGATTTACTTTAAAACTTATAGATTTTTTTAGTGGAAATGTATTTTTTTTCAATTTATTATAAACATATTCTCTTGGATGGTTGACCACCTTTTCATATCCTTTGTTATCTTTGCTATCAGTCATGAGGTTGTCGCACCTCCGTTTCCTTTTTTGTCAACTATGAATGTGACCTTTCCCAAAGATATTATTATTATAATTGGTATTAAAGCCTTTTTTGCTTGGGAAGCCTTTCAAACTTGGTCACATGATTGAATAATTCTTGGAATTTATTAATTATGGTCATATCAAAATTTGGGGCCATTTGATCGTCATTGTTCCCCATGAGGAATTTTATTGCATGCTTTTATATGAGCTACTGATCATATTTCATGTTTAGATACTTCCATCTTGTAATATTTTTCATAACACTTTTGTCTTTCCTTATCTTTTCCAAGACAAGATCATAAAAAATTCTAGCCCAATTAATGATAAATAATAAATAAAAAATTACAAAAATTATATTAATTCACAAAACCAACTTAAAAGACTTCTAATAGCATTAGAGGATCAAGGAAAAATTCTTTAGCCCTCTGAAGTTAAGGGATCATAAGAAATTACATAGTTAAAATTGAAAGTATAATTAAAGGCATTAATTAAACCCTAAGATTTAAATTATAGAAATCCAAAATAAATAAAATAATTAGTTGAAAGCTATAATTAATCAAATTTTTAATTCAATCTTGAAATAAGAATTCATTAAAATTAAAATCATCCCAAATTCACTTAATATTAGGTAAACAATTAAAATTTTAATTAAATACAAATAATTAAACAATTCATTAATATCATAAACATCTCAATAACATCTAAGCCTAAGATAGCCTAGATTAGGTTTGGAATCCTAAGCATTTCATCCCTTTATGTTTCTTAGGCTAAGATAAATAGACAAATAAAATAATGAAAACATCTTATCCATAAAGAACTAAACTTAATTAAACTTAAGCATGTTAATTGAACTTAATGTAATATAAAATTAAAATAAAATCCAAATAGTGTAGATATACATTATTTTAACAAAATTTAAATCAAAGCTAATAAAATATGAAACATGAATTAAATAATTAAACCTAAATAACTAATTGGCTATGTTAATAATTAAAGAATAAATTACTTGAAATTTAAATTTAAATTATATTAATAAATTAAAAACTTTAAAAAATTAACTAAATCAAATCAAAGGCTAGATTAAACCAAATAATTATTAGCTAAAATAGTCAACTTAAAAATTAAATTATTAAATTTAATAAACTTAATAAATGGATAAAATTTTAATTTGAATTTAAGTAAAAGGTTAGTTTAAATTTTTGTCAAACTGCAAGTTAATGAAGTTAAATATGTTACCCAAACTAAATTTAATGAAAGATAAGATCATTAAATTTAAACAAAATTGAAATTATTTAATAAATACAAATCATATAAAATTTAATTAAATCTTTAAAGTAAAATTTGGAGGTATAGAACACCAATTCAAAGAAGTAAATTGAATACTAATTGAATTATAAAAATTAAATTAAACTAAAATAAAATTAACAATCAAAATATATGAAGTTGAAATAATTTTAATAATTTTAATCTTTGAAATCTTAATTAAATTAAGCTCTACCCAATCAAATCGTCCAAAAAATTAAGAAATTTAATCAAGATACCTAAGTTCTTAGTTTGACCCTAAAATGAATTTTTACCTCATAGTGGAGATTTCATTATGGAACGATTAAAATGTTAAATAAATAGGCCCTACTGAAAGAAGAATTTATTTTATTCTTCATTCTTTAAAACATAAATTCAACTTTATCAAAAAAATAGACCTATAATAGAAATAAATTCAAAATTAATTAAATATTTTAAATTTAAACCATCCAATGGTAAAGTTCAATAAATTTTGAATTTAAATTAAAGCTTGAACTAAAAAAAATGCCTAGTGCAATCATACCAAACAATCCCCTTCTTTTCACACACTAAAATACTAGGTCACGGACCCTAGAATTAGGTTATGCTGATGTGTTAATTATGATGTGGTACTTTTCTCTTATTTCATGGTATACTATTTTATACTAGATGAATAGGATTATTTGCTCGATAGTATGGATGCTAGTATGCTCTTTTTAAACTAACAATATTTTTATAGGGGGCTATCCTAAAAGGGACTGTTGCAATAAATACAATAAATGTTGTTTGCTTGTAGGTGCTGCTTAAGTCACTAAGCATTGCTCAATAGGATAAGTGGATCTGATAGCCATTAGTGCTAAGCTCTTATGTTCTAAATATAAATTGTTGGTGTGATATTGGTTTTTGTGACATTTATTTTATAGTGTTTAGGATTTTATTTTGGAATTTAAAATATAATTTAAGCCTAGAATTACGTTTGGATCTATGTGGTCTAAAAATAATATGAGTTGACTTTACCTATTGGTGATCCCTTATGGAGCCCAAGGAGGTCTTTGAAGAAGGTGATTATCCTGAATAAAGACCCCCAAAGATCAAGAGATTAGTTATAGGTCAAGCTATCGAAGGGTAGAGCTTAACTAGCCATTTTTTCTGGGTGTATAATGGTATCGGCCATACTGGCCTATTTTATTTAATTAAATTTGGCTTGATTTATTTTGGGGTGCACAATAGAATTGCATTCTTTTCATTAGTATCTTTTGGTGATTGTTGTGTACTGTGATGAAACTTGGATACATTTGGCACTCAGAAAACTAATTTTTGATGCCTCTGAAAGCTTTAAAGAAGCCATCTACCTCCCCATTAATGAGGAGGGAGTAATAGTTGTTTGAGATGAGCCTATTGATGAGAGAGCAAAATTCTTCATTGAAAACCCTTGCCTTCAGATTTTCTAGTTGATAAGGTCAAAAGCTTTTTTTAATATCTAGTTTGATGTTCAAATTCTCACTTCTACACTTCTTATCAAGATCCTGTATGAGCTATTGGGCTAGGAGAATATTTTAAGCAATGGTTCTTCCATTAGCAAAGGTAGTTTGGTTAGGATGGATGAGGTTTGGTAGGAATGGCTGCAGTTTATTGGTAGTGAGTTTGCTTATAATTTTGCTAATAATAGCAAAGAGACCTATGGGTCTAAAATTTTCCCAATTTTGTTTACTATTAAATTTGGGTTTAAGTGTAATGGTGGATAAGCTGCAGAATTTATGTATCTCCTTTGCATTAAAGAAGGCTTGAATGGATGCAATCATGTCTTGCTTGATCCAATTTTAGGAATGCTGAAGAAGTGAGCTGTAAAACCATCTAGCCCAGCTTCTTTTGATCCATTCAAGGAAGTAAGACACTCCCAAATTTCATCCACCTTTGGAAGGTAAGAAAGGTTCAAGTGACTAGCTCCTATACCATTGGCATTTAGTAAGTTCTCACTAAATAAGTTTAGATTTACACTTTATTCTTGAGAAAGAGCTTTGAAGTAATTAATCCCATCTTCAATAATGTCCTCCTTAGTGTGCAGCCAAGTGTTGTTTATTTTGATTTTTGTGATGGCTGTGTATACTCTCTTTTGCTTGATGTAGGCATGATAAAATCCAAAATTCCTATCCCCTTTTTTTAGATTAGTCACAATATCTTTTTAAGGAAGAAAGTCCTATTCCATGTTAATAAGTTGATTAAGGGTGATCCGGGCAAGTTTGAGATATGCTTCAGCTTGAATTGAGGAGTCTTTGATGCAGTTGTTTTCCAGGAGAGAAACTTTGAGCTCATTTGGCCCAATTTGCTTATGAATATCACCAAACACAGTCTAATTCCACTATTTTGAAGCTTTGATTAAATCCTATGAAGGTTTCATAATCTGTTCCAAGGATCTGATGCATTAGACTTCTAGGCAACCAAATGGTAGTTATTGAAGAGGAAGTGTTGGGTCCACATGTTCCAAAATCAGAAGGCATGTTTAGATGGTTTGGGGATGTAATGGATGTTAAAAAAAAGGAGCATGATCAGATCCAATTCTATTCAAGTGCCTTACAACAAAATTATGAAAAATGTTATACCATTGGGAATTAAGCAGAATTCTATCCAGCCTTTCAAATACTCTACCCCTATTCCAAGTAAAAGGGGATCCAATGTAACTTGGGTCAACACTTATATTTAATATAATACATAATTTCAAGGGGAATAATTTCACTACTTAGTTTAATATAATACATAATCTAAAAATTTTATAAATTTAGTGTACTACTTTTAAATTTAAGAATAACACTTATATTTTTATAAAAAATAAAATATAAAAATTAGCCTTACAAATATCTTGAAAAATAATAGATAGTCATTTTAATTAAGCACTTTATAATTTGTTGGATAAAAATCAAGTTTTAAAATATTCATACTTAACTCAATATAAATTAATATCAAATTTTGCTTTAATGATAATGGGAATGATGTTTTATGCATTTTATATTACTTCATTCGACATGTGCACTTATGTATATGGTAAAATATACCAATCATCCACCTAAGATATGGCAGTAAAGTTCCAAGTAGAAGGTTAAAAGGTCACAATTCATGGCATCCTCAATAAGTCAAGATCTTGTTGTATATAAGTAGTAGATGGCTCACAAAAGATAAATGAAGTGCTATAGAAAATAGTTGTTCAAATGAGATTAGAAACTACCAATATTATAGAATAAATAGAAGCAACTTTTGACCCAGAGAGAATCTTAAGAATAAGCACGACTTATAGAGTTTATTTTATCGAAGTATGATCAAAGAGGTTGCTACCCTTATCTAGAAAGCCTAGGGTACTCATTTTTCTAGCATATCTTGTTGAATCCAAATGTCCATGGAAGTTAGAGGAACCATCTAGGATACTTATGAAGTAGGGTTAGATAATAACATTAAAAATAGGAAGATGAGAGAGTAATAATATAAGAGTAGTAGTATTCTTTATTCCAGTTGATTAGAGTACAATGACTAGGGGCCTAGGAGAAAAAGAGAATAAATTTTCCCCCATAAGCGAGTTCCCCTTTTATAGTATCAAGGGATGAGATATAAGGTAAATTGAGTACAAGTGAATTAGCCCAAAGGCTGATGATAAGTATACATGTGAGTGAGTATGTATTTATTAGATAGTGGGTGCTTGAGCATGCAAGTGAGGATTGGGTTAAGAGGGGTGTTTGCTATGTTCCTATGAGTATTTTTCTATTGCCTACGAGTTGATTCATGCCTCATTCTTTAGGTCATTTTTCTATGAAACATTGACTCACAAAATAAGTAGTACTTTCCTATCAGTGACACCATTTAGTAAGGGTATTTATCCTTGGTTGTTAAGCATTCTTTATGTGAGTATGCTTGTCTTAATAAATAGACTCAGTAGATCACTTGAGCTTGCTCGCTACCTTGGGTATACATTTAGCTCCTCAATTCTTCTACTCTTGGAAAGGTACCTCACAAAAATATAGAAGAATATATAGAAGGATTAATTCTAAATATTTATTAATTGAGAAACTTTATGCAATTATTGAAAGGTCACATCACTTTTGGTCAAATCCTATCTTTCAACATACTAGAGACTATAAATGGATCATTTATCCTTTCTTTAGTGCGTTCAACATTCCTTCAACTTCTCACTGAAATAAATTCTTTAGCTTCTATTAATTGAGCCTATAAAGCTAAAGAAAACATTATAGTGATGGATGCCAAAAGGCCTCATAGTGAAATTAACCCTATGACTCTATGGGTGGGTCTTTGAAAGAAGGCCAAGAAAGAGATGAAGTTAAAAGTGGTCACTTCTATCTCATGGCTAAAATGAGCATTTAATCTCCTCCAACTATAGCAAGAGTATATTTAACCACTTCATTGAACTTTCAAGGAGAATTTAACACTCGCCCAGCTGAAGAATATGTTACTATTATATGTCTCCATTAGGTGTGACCTATTAGTATTTCTGAAGAAGAGGTAGGAGTAGAAGAGGTTCCTTTTATTCAAGGTAGGAAGGCGTTGGTAAGCCGAATGGTTTGACCAGCTACCATGAAGGTGGATATAGATAAATGCCTTATTAAGGTGAGACTTGCCTATTACTTGCATTGTTAGTACTTTATTTTCGCATATCTTACATTTTTCTTTGATCTTAGCTGAGCATGCCTAGTGTTTAAGCCTTGATATAGGATGGTGAGGGGTACTCACTGGCCCTTTAAGTTTTTTCCTTCGATACTCCAGGTAGCCTCTTAGAATGTCTACACCTTTCCATGGGGGATTTGTTAAGCCACTCCCAAAGTAAAGTGGAATTCCATTTATTTGGTAGGTGCTTCCCTTCCTAAGTGTTGGACTTATAGCAAATAACCTTATTGAAATTGTATTTTTAGTTTTTAATGAGTTCATTTCTCATCAACTAGTGACAACTTTATCTTTGTCATAGATTAAATTGGTGGTGCTACAGTGGAATCAATGGAGAGTTCACGACAGTTAGGAGAAACTATCAAAGCTTTTATTATTATGACCAGCTTCACCTCCCTTGACATCAGGTAGTTGATGGTGGGTTTTCCCTCTCTTATTTGTAGAGATATTAGCCAGACTATGAAGGATAAATCTATTAATTTGCATTGATTTTGAATTGAATCAAGTGCTTTGTTATTTTTCTAATTTTTTTGGTTTGTAAGTAATTTTTGTTGGAGTTCATATAGCTTATCGAGTATTTATGATCAACTTACATTAGCTCTTCTTCTTTAGAACTTGGCTAGGCAAGTTGAATGACTGTGTGCTTCTAAAGTCCACTAGCTCGAGGCAGTAGGTCAGTGAGTTAGTTTTTTTTGGAATTTATTCAATCTTAATAATACTCTAATTATATACTTTCTAATTTTACATTAAACAAATATTTTGATAAGGATTCATCTTGGAATTTGTATTCCCCATTTACATGTCTCACCAAAAGTTGTAAGTCTGAATAAGTTGTCATATTTGTGACTCTAAGCCCCATAGCAAATTTGGTATTTGGTTTAATTTTTTATCACCTTGAAGTAGAATTTGACTGATTACATAATTATAATTGTTGCTAGACTTTTCAGTACTATGTTTGCACCATAGTTGGTTCACTATAAGAGCCATCAATGTATTATGATGATAATAATTCCAAATTGATGAGAATATCTTGTAAGCTACTAAAGTCAACATAAAAAATTGTGAGTCCTTCGGCCTTGATTGTGATTCGAGGAGAATATGATATGTCAAACTCTCTCAGCACCATAGACCATTTCAATAATCTGCTAGAATGATTAGGCTTAATGACATAAATTTTAGCGGGTTATCGGTGACAACTTGTATGGAGCCTCTTGGAAGTAAGGTCACAGTCACCTAGCCATGGTGATTTATGTCAGTACAAGCTTCTCCATGAGTGGGTAGTTAAACTCAACACATTAAGATTTATTGAAGTTATAGATGGTCCATTATTTCTCACCTTCATCCCTGATTAAAATTTAGCTAATAAAGTCTTCTCCCACTCCTTACTATAGTAAAATAAATTCTCTCTCCTTTGGGCTCTACAATAAAGGATGTGATGCGAGTAGGGTCTTTAAAGCATTAAATGCTTTTTAACATTTCATAGTCCATTAAAATTTCTTCACTCTTCTAAGAATTTTGAAAAAGGTAAGCATCTCTCCTCTGCATTTGAGATGAATTGTTTAATTCTAGTACTCTCTTAGAGAGTTCTTGTACCTCTTTCTTATTTCTAGGTGTGGGCTTGTCAAGTATACCTTTCACTTTATCTAAATTTGCATTTATGCCTTTAGGGGTAATGATAATCTCCAAGGACATCCCTACTCTTGAACTAAAAATGCATTTCACAGGGTTAAGGCACATATTATACCATTTAAGTTTGGTGAATATCTCTTCAAGGTCTTCGATATGATACATTGGTAAACTTACTTTTGACTAGTATGTTGTCCACATAGATTTTCATATTTCTTCCTTCTACTCTTTGAATACTCGATCCACCTGTCTCTAATAGGCCACCCCTATATTTTTTAGTCTAAAGAGTATAACTTTGTAGTAGCATAACCCTTTAGTAGTAATAAAAGTTATTTTCTTAGATCTGCAAGGTGCATTTGAATTTGATGATATCCTAAGAATATGTCGAGGAAACACATTAGTAAGAATTTAGGCACCGAGTCCACAACCTCATCTATTTGTGGGGGAGGATACCCATATTTTTGACACACTGAGTTTATACTGGTGAAGTCAACAAACATTCTCCATTTGGCACCTGACTTCTACACCATCACATTAGATACTGATTCTGGGTATGATCCTCTCTAATGAAATAAGCTTCAAGAAGTTTGGCAAACTCCTCTTTAATAGGCATGGTGAGTATAGCCATTATTTTCCTCATTTTTTCTTGACCTGCTACATGTATGTGTGAACATTCAAGCAATGATAAACAATATTGATGTATATGCTAGTATTTCCATTGATCTCTAAGAAAATACATCTATATTATTCAGCAAAGTTTAAATGGGGTCTTCTTTATGCTCGGGATAGAAAGCCTAGCTGATTCTTAATACTCATCTATTCCCTTGTGTGGTCATAATTTTTCTATCTCTTTAAGGACTTCAATCATTGTTCATGCAATATCTAGCTACAACACCTCATCTTTTTTGTTTAACCAGCTAAGGGCTCTCAAGTATAATGTGTGGGATTTGTTGAGGTTTCCTCTGATAGTAATTTCTTCTCCTCCGGTAGGATAGTTGATGACTACATGATATGTCAACACCACCGCTCTAAATGTGTTGATTAAAGGTCAGGCAAAGATAACATTATAAGTAATAGGGGCCTCTACTACGATGAAGTCGACCATAGCTATAAACTATTCTTGCCATCTCCCCAAGTGATGGAGAGTGTAATCATTCCTTCAATTTTTCTATGCTCTCTTGAGAAACCATACAATGATCCTCTTATGGATGTGAGTTTAGAATTCTCTAGTATCAATTTATCAAAATTTGATTTAAAATTAATGTTAATTGAGCTCCTTGTGTCAATCAAAATTCTTCTAACCTAGTAATTGATGATCAAAGCTTTCATTATGACTACATCATTATAAGGATTCCTAATAGTAGGTTTATCCCTTTCTAAAAAAACTTATTGGTAGTATGGTCATAGGTAATTCTTGCATCATGGCTGCTAAATTTACTTCTCCAAATCACAACATTTTCACACTCACCTTCTTGGAGGACTCTCCATTGCCCTCAAATATTGTGGGTATGACTAACTATATTAATAGTGTGCATGAATATAGGTTCATTTCTAGCCTCAATGACTTCTTTGTCTTTTCTCTTGAAGAATTCCTTGAGTTTTTTTGCCTTTATTAACTCATCTACTAGGCTCTTCAAATGGCAACATTCCTCAGTGTTCTGGTTGTGATCATGATGATAAGCATAATGCCTTGATTGATCATGCACTCCATTAGCCTTTCTAGGCATTGGGCAATTGAAATAATCTTTGTTCTATATCATCTCTTCCAACTCAGCCATTGACACAACATGAAGACCAGTAGTGATATGGTTGACTCAAAATTTTTTATATGGTTAGTTTCATTTGTCTAACCTTTGTATGATTCAAGAGGTGGGATTATGAACTATGAGAAGGGCAAGCATCAATAATGTTTATAGATAAAGCATTTGTTGGTGTGGCTACATCATTGACACATTTTCTTCTTCACTTGGAGTTATCATCAAAGTTAGAAATCTTAGAAGAATAAGAGGTAGGGACCATAGATGGGTTTCTTCTTTCTTGTTGAGCTTGGTGAGTAGCCGATCTAATGAATCCCTCATTCTGCTTTTCTCTTAGTTCATCATGGTTCATCTTCCCTATGGCTACCTACATGAGGTGATGATTTTATCTTCCATATCTCATAAATCTTACTTAGTTTTGAATTGCTTGACAATGCACTCCATGTTTACTAAGAGATCTCGTGGTAAGGGTCCAATTTCACTGTGTATCTAGATTTTAGTTTTATGATTATCCATTATCACCACACCTAAAAGGATGTTGAATCCAAATCTATATATGGATGTAAGAGAAACCTTCTGGGATACTTGAGAAATAGGGTTAGATAAGAATATTGCAAGAAAGAAGACATGAAAGTAATGAAATCTCAGTGAGAAGTAGTATTCTTTATTTCTTAAGATCAAAGTATAAAGACAAAGGTTTGAAAGAGAGAGAGAGAGAGAGAGAGAGAGAGAGAGAGAGAGAGAGAGAGAGACCCATGGTAAAGAGGGTGACCAGAAAGCACATACAGCATACAAGGTATTCTTGCCAAACATTGTATATGAAATGTCTCTCGAATAGTGGGGGCGAGTATTCCTTTTATCGTGCAAGCATGCAAGTGAGAATTTAGCTGAGAGGAGTAGCTACTATGTTCTTTTAAGTATTCTCCTACTATCAATGAGTTGATTTATTTCTCATTCTCAGGGTCATTATTCTGTAAGTCCATCACTAGCCATATAAGGTAGGTCTTCCCTTATCAGTCACGCAATTTAGCGAGGCATTTATTCTTAGTTACCTAGAATTCTTTCTATGAGTATACTTGTCTTGATAAATAGACTCATTAGGTCACTTAAGTTTGCTTTCTACCATGGGTTTGCATATCCTACCTTCCTTTCGATGATGAAATTAATGCAAGAAAACTCTATCAAACTTCACTAGATCTCAAAAGGGACTACACGACTTTGTTGTAGTTATCTTTAACTTATGACCCAATACCATAGTTAATTATCCTACTTAGTTTATTTTTCACTTCTTTATTTCAATAGACTGTTTAATCTATTAAAAATGATGGTTTACTAACTCAATAGTCAATAGATTGTAGAATAAATAGTTAATATTTATGAATAATAATCTCTAAACTTTTTTAAAATCGAAACAAATGCAAATACAATATGCCTACACCCAAACCTAAATATGGGAGTTTAGTTTATGGTGAAAGAAAATGAAATAAAATAGCTCAATACATGAACATGATTATAATATTAAAAGAGGATAAAGTAAGATAAAGCTCCAGTGAGGCATGCCAAGGACATCTCTTTATTTACCTTGTCTCCTTAGACCTGAGATATCTATGATAGTCTCTATAATTTCTTGGAAAATAAACCACAAAATCTTATGTAGGAATCCTCAAAGACCTGAGAAAACTCTAAAAATATGGCCACAAAAGTCCCTCAATTTTTGCATAATAATTATTTAAATATGGCTACACCAAATCCTTTTTAGAAAAGGCAAGTATTTCATGAAATGTTAACAAAACCACATAAATAAATGTGCCATAATTATAAATAACAAACAATAAACTTTTGTTAACATCAAAATAAATGTAAATACAACATGGATACACCCAAACATCAAATTAGTAGTTTAGTTTATGGTGAAAGAAAAGGAAAAAAATGAAAGCACAATACATGAACGTAATTATAATAATGAAAAGGTGAAAGTAAGATAAATCTTAGGTGAGTCACATCAAGAGCATCATACTCTTGACCTTTTCTCTTTACACTTTAGATCTCAATGATAATCTACACAAAAAGCTTAAAAATTCCTTTAGAAAACTAACTTTTAGTACTTCTTAAAGACCTAAGAAAAACTCTAAAAATATGGTTAGTGTAGTCCCTCAATTTTTCCATATGTTTTGCTTATATGGGGTAACACCAAATCTTCCCAAAAGTTAGAGTATTTTCATGAAAAATGTATAGAAATTCCTAGCAAATGTTAAGCCAACACCTTGGCCTCAGGTTCAAGAGCCTAGACATCATGTTCTTTATCTATAACATGTTGGAAATTCTAGGTCTAGCACTTAAGAATCAGGATTGAGTGCTTAGGAACCAAACACTCTATCTTGAATTGCAATGATATCTAGGTATAGCACTTATGTGCCAGGAGTCATTGCTTAAGCACCAACTTCTTTATTTATATCCTACAAATTGGTGTTTGGACACTTAGTATCTATTTGAGATAGTTGTAGCTATATGAAGAAATCGTGGTGGAGCCACTCTAGAAGAAGTTTCTATATGAAGAAGCTGTGATGGGTATGCAATTTTTTTTTACTTTTCAAAAGTCAAACTATAACTTTCTAGCCGCCACCATAGCAAGCCAAGTTAGGTTAGAGAACACAACTTTTCCTTTGTAGATTTCTTAGAATAAAGATAGAATGTATCCATAACACAATTCCTAAATGGGATAGTGGTTTATTTTTATATCGCACCATTATCACACTACTCCCCCAAATATAACCTTAGTGTCTAGCTCTTTACTATGCTCTAACTATCAAGTGTGCCTTGAATTCTATTATTTTCTCCAAAATAAGATTTGGACATTTCTCTAAATGATTTTGTACATTAATAATGCAACTACCTTCTTCATTACAATCTTATTAAAACTAAAGATTCAAAAATAAGTGTCATGAAATTCATAAAATTAGATAGAACAACATGGTAAATTTAAAGCTTGAAGTGGTATAAATCATGCAAGTTTCATGCTTATCAAAGATTTTTACACTTAGATTTTATGCATATCCTCGAGCAATCACAAATTCAAAACAAAATGAGACAATGAAAATCAAGCAAGGTAAATCATATTGTTGGTTCAAATGATAATGTGTAGTGAAAATATAGTGTTTATTCATTTAAATTATGTTATACATCAACCTCAACTAAATCAATAATGTTCTTGAGTTAGATATTATTTAGAACACTCTTCTAAATTCAATGCTATACATAGACTTATTCTTAGCTATAACATACTGATGCATATTTGCTAAATACTTGCATAAATTATATAAAATCCAATTTGTCATATTAGACAACCCTTTAATAAGATGAACTCTGTAGTTACATCGATGCCTTTAAAAATTTTGTTATTTGGTGTGTACACTTAAAATTTTTTTTACAAATAACAAATAAATTTAAAGGATATGATATAAAGGGATACTAAAGTCTCTAAGCATAAGGCTCTATTTCTTCTTTATGAATGTAAATTCACATTTTTTTCATCCCTTTTTTAGGTTGGAGACATTGACTCACTTAGCCCTTTTTTTCTTTATTTATCTTTTGCTACTTTTCATTTTTCATGTATATAATCATTTAATAAAAAAATGTACTTTATATTTTGAGCTCTAAAGTGTTTATGCAACTTATCATAGCTTGTTTTTATATGCAATGTACAATGTTACTCACAAGCATGACTAGTAATACGATAGCTAGTACAATTAATTATGCAAAATATAACTAAAATAAATTAGTTTGCACAGTTAATTAAACCAATATGATTGCCACAATGATTTTAGTCTCAAAATAATATATTTTTCATAATTAATAAACTATATTTTCTAAAATCAATTACGAATAATAAGAAAGGTTACTATAATATTCACCCTCCTCCTCCATCCTAATGAACAATAAGGACTAATTTTTTTAACTAAACGTAAATTGGTTGAAAAAACCAAGCATAAATTAAAAGGATTTAAGATAAAAACATCCAATGAACTAAAAGCAAATTAGACATAAGAATAATAAAATA
This sequence comes from Cymbidium sinense, assembly GCA_021442155.1. Classification (NCBI taxonomy): domain Eukaryota; kingdom Viridiplantae; phylum Streptophyta; class Magnoliopsida; order Asparagales; family Orchidaceae; genus Cymbidium; species Cymbidium sinense. The sequence goes on along the minus strand of CM038219.1, from coordinate 78,871,572 downwards.
AAATTGAAGTACATTAGAAAAATAAATAAATGTAAAAATAGTAAACTAAATTCAATGCTACCCATGGGTACAATCAGAAGTTATAAAAATATCAAAGTCCTCAAAAATTAAACTATAAATTATCCCCATTGCATCAAATTAAAAATAAATAATAGCATAACAAGTAATACGACTTAGTGGGGTGGTGCTACTCATTGCCATCATTGTATTCCTCTTCTTCTTTATTTTTTCCTAATGGATAGGTGGCCCTATGTATTGTGTTAGAGGTAGAATATAGATGTTTCTTCATCCAATATGTAGCTGCCAATTTATGATGGAAGTTTCTATGGAATTGTTTAATCTTCCAACATAGTTAGAGTGAATCCTAATAGTTCCATCATATGCTCTAGATTTGGGTCCATCCTTTGTTGAATCCTCTGTTATTGCCTCTCTAACCTCTCCATGTAGTTATTAAGCCTCTTAAAGCAAACCCCATAATCTATAGCTCTTGACATTGAATATCTCATTGAATCCTACTAATGTGGGGCCTCCTCAGCTAAAGGCATCTCCTTCTCTTCTTAATGAGGTTGATGATACCTACCCTTAAGTATAATATAAGTGATCTTACTTCTAATCAATGAAACCATGTGGTAAAAAGCCTTCTCCAATGCACTCATTAGTGCTCCCAAATTTAAGCATAACTCAGGGATAATAGAAAAGGTAACCCAAACCTTTTTTGGTCATGGATCTCACTCTATGCAAGATGTTAAAATAAATGAGTGCACCGACATCAAAAATCATGTTATGTTCAATGATAAAGTTCAATGTGGCCCTTTATATAAAAACTTTGCTCAGGTTGGCACTAGGTCAGAGCCTAACAAAGATGAATGTGTGCTAGGCCAGAGATTTAGCTTTAAAACTTGAGGTAGGAAAATTCATGATGTTTTTATTTTGACTTTTCAATAGTGTGCCTTACACTAAGAAGTGGATGAACACATCATAGTTTATCCCATTTGCTAGAATATGGAATGCATGATGTCTGAGATTTGTTAATCCATAGAATGCATTGATTCTAGTGCTATTAAAATGTACATGTTTACCTTTACAAAGCTTTGTTGTCTCTCTATTCCAACATATTAATGGAGAATTCTTGAACTACAAAAATAAAGATAGAGCCAAGCAGTTAAACAAGGATCTATCATATTCTCATATTCAAACTCTCTCAATGTGAGAACTTGGTCCATCAAAGCATCAATCTAGAGGGTAACACCTAGTAGAGAAAATCATTTCAAAGTACTCTGCCATAAAATGTGAGTAGAACATCCTTGAAATGTATAATTTAAAGGTGCAATAGAAGAGGAGGCACCTTTTTCTCTTTTTTACTTTTTTCTTACTACTAATGGCTTTTAAGAAGAGAGAAATAGGGAGAACAATGGCGAAGCTATGGAGGTGGGAATGGGTTGAAGGCCCTTCCCATCCTCTTTACTAGCAATCTTCCTAAAAAGCATGTGGGCCTCATCCTAATTTGAAAACATGATTATATTTCCTTAGCTTGATATTCTTTAGAATCTCAATTATTTCTTATCATGATTCACCTTCAAGAATCACACTAAATCCTACTTTCTTTATACACAAAATAAAAATAAAATAAATAAAATATTAACTAATCATCAAGTTGGTTTCTAAGCACTCAATCTAGGCAGAAATAAGCCAAAAATATGGAGAATCAAGCAAATGCAGATTTTAGCACTTTGGCACTGTGTAATTATTATTATTTTTCCTTTTATTACTAAATGGGATAACAAGCATGGCATCTAGGCACTAGCTATAAAAATAGTTTTTATCAAAGTAAAATCAAACTAACTTAAAGTAGAAATTAAAGAAAAATATGTGAACTAAAAAAGAAAAAAGGAAATAGAATTGGGTTACCTCCTAATAAGCACTTGGTTTGAGGTCCTCAATTCGATGCCTATTTTTCTCATCTCACATGTTTTCTAGCAACAAATGTTCCTCTAGCTCTTACAAAGTTTACATTCATCCTTCAAGTACACCTTTAGGGTAATCAAGCCTCCAAATTTGAATGATTTTAACTTGAGTACCTTTAGGTGAAGACTTCAATTTCTTCTTCTTACAGTTTTTTTAGTAGCATCTTTTTCTTAATTTTAGGATCTCCTCTTTTTCTTCATCTCAGATGCTTTGTACTTCTTTAGTTGTTAGAATTGCTTGTTCTTCCACGATTTTGGTTAAAACATTATAGATCTCTTTGTTAGCTAGCTCCTTGTGATCTTTATACACCTTGAAGATCTATGTTTTGTTCTATTCCTTAGCTATAATTCTCTTATTATAAAAATCAAATTGAATATACCCTATTGCTATGAAATGCCTAAATAAGATGACCAGGTATCTAAGCTTATCTTCATCCATGTTAAGAATAAAAAAATTAATAAGAAATGTAAATTGATAGACCTTTCTCCACGAGATTTTCAGGTTACTTAACTAAGCTATCAATTAGCATTAAACATATAATGGTGGGCTTCACCTTCCCACATACTAACATCTAAAATACTGAAAGTGCATCAAGTTTATGTTAACTCAAGTGCATTCTCAAAGAGTTCTTCCAATTTCACACAAGGTATGGTAAAGCTACCTTGATCATTTATGTTTGTATCAAGATTCCTATTTAGAATGGAAATATAACCTTCAATTAGTGTTCCTAACTTATTGTCTTATAGACTTCTCTCTTTTTCTAGAGTTTCTTTCTTGAACTTTACATAACTAGGCATCTTCCTAATGCATCTATAAAAGGTTTGTTCATGTGAAGATATTAAAATACATCTTTAAAAGGAATTGTTGATCTAGATTTTTCCTTAAATCTTTGAGGGTAGGAAAGTGACAACATATATGACATTGGGTTATTTGGGAGTAGCTTTGATTTAGGTCACCCATTATTTTACTTTCTCTTCCTTTGTTATGCCTTGTCCTTCTCTTTGTTTGGCTTTTTTATCCTATAGCTTCTTCTTCTATCTTTTATATTTATGGTTTATTCTAGCTATCTTCCCCTTCTTAGTGATATACAACTTTGACATGCTCTCTAAGACTTACCTCGATGTTGCTTTAGATTCCTCATGTTTGACAACTAACAAGTATTTAGAAAATCTATCCAATTTGAAACTTGATGTTCTTTTCTTGTTACGCCCTGTCTTTAAATTGAGGCATCTTGTCTATGAAATATGGACCATAAAATACATGGTGATAGGAATTAGTGATGTCAAGGCCTCCTTTAGTGATGTTTCATCTACCTCCAATTTTTATGGGCTTGGTTGTTAAGTGAGGCCACATGGCTTGTATCCTTCTTGCTGATGGAAACTAGATTACTATGGTAGCTACTTAGTTGCTAGTTTTCCCATTTGTTCTTCTAATAAAAATTGAGGTGGCTTCTCCACCAAGCAATTTTAAATTATAATAATGATTATTGGATTGCATATTCCTATGAAAATTTATCTACTCCACATAAGGATATGTGAAGGGATTATTAGTCTACCAGTTAGTGTTATAGTGACCTCCTCCGTAGTGATCATAATAAAAAACATGGTTATGTGACATAGGTGTAAGAGTATTGAGTCACTTTATTAATGAAGCAACAATTTTATTTTATTGAAAAGAAAATTTTCATTGATCATTGTTAAGTTCAAGTAATCCAAAAAGTTAAAAGAAGAAGGTTTTACATATGTTTAGCTCTAATATAAGGCAATTCCAAATTATCACTATTCACCATAAAATCCAATTGTGGGTCTATAATTATAGAGATGCAAAAAGATTGAGTAGTAGCACCTCGGTTGGCTAACAAATCAACAGGTCTATTGTCCTCCCTATGCAAATGAGAGATGAATACATTTAATTCTCTTAGCAATTTCCTTAAGACTTTAATCTCATTGATGATGAACCAAGGGTGAAAATATTATTCGTTCTCTTTTAGTATATGAATAAGTGTCATGGAGTCAGATTCAATCCAATACTTCCTCCTTGGATGAATAGAGGCTATCTTGAGTGCAAAGAGACACGTTGCAACTTTGGCATGTACTGGGGATAGTGCAGCATAAAGCATGGAAAAATGGCTTAAGCACATACTGATCTTTCCTCTGGAAATTTGTCCAATGCCAACATGTCCAGATTTAGGATCAAAGCTTCCATCTATGTTTATCTTGATTATGCCATGGGACAGTTTGTTCAAATGAATGTTTCCCATTTATGTTTAGTGTTGTCAACACAAGGTCCTAGGATGTTTGCATATTGCATCCTTCTAGCAAAATGAGTCTTCAAAATTATTCCATTATTTTTGGCTTTGTATAAGTAAGTTTTAATATTTTGGGTGATAATAACTATTGTTATTTTGCTCTCATGATGCTTAATCTCATTTCTAGCAATCCAAAATAAACCGTGATAACTAGATGGGTGATCTCCATGATATTAATATTCCATTGAGCCGTGGGATACCAACTAGCTATTAATTCATATATAGAATAAGCCTTGTAATTCAAGTCAATCTACTATAGAGTAGCAAATACTTCCCATATTTGTGTACTAAATTTACAGCTGATAAAATAATGTGGAATACTTTCTTCTTCCTCTTGCAAAGCAGGCATATTGAAGGTAGTCTTAGGCCTTTAAGCTTGAGGATGTCATCCATTAGTATGAGGTTGAAAAATAATCTAAAACAAAAGAAGGAGATCGATTGTTTAATTACTGAGTTTCAAATAGCATTTCCCCATGGCAATTTTTCAAGGGTTTCCCACCATTTCCTATATATAATTTTAATAATGGATATTTCATTAGATCAACCTTTAATGATAAGCTTGTCCTTTCTATTGGTTTCCATTGCTATATTATAGATTGCTTTACATATGTGTTATGAAAGTTGCTCTCTCAGCTTGAGTTCATTCCAATGTGAATCTATCCGAAAGCTAGAGATCTATTATAAGTATTTGAGTCTCCCTTAGAACTTTCACCTAAAAGAGCATCATCCTCAATCCAATGATCATTCCAAAAGTAAATTTTGTTGTCCCCAATATGCCAAAATATCAAGTCTTCAGCCTCTTCTTGGTGTTGTAACATGTGTTTCCAAATTGAGGAGCCTAATCTTCTCACAATTATTATCATTGGAAGAGTTTGTTGGCAGTACTTTTGATACATATATTCAGCCTATAAGGTATTTCTTTGTCTAAATCTGAACCATAATTTGATTGTGTTGCATTTGATATTATCCTTTGCCATTTTGAGCCCTAAACTTCCATTGCAAGTTGGTTTGCATAACTTCTTCTAGCTATCCCAATGGATTAATTTGTGTTTGGGGCTACAAATGAATCTATTAAGCATCCTTTTAATTATCTTTTGGATTGATTTAGGGATATGATGCATTATATTGTGAAATGGAGTTGAGGATGATTCTCACCAATGTGATCTTTCCACCAAATGAGATCAAGGAATTCTCCCAAGATTGTATTTTGCTTTGTTGTTTGTCAAGGAGGTCATGAAATAATGAGGAAGTAAGTTTTCTATTGTAGAGTTGGATGATAAAGTATTGAAATGGAAATGTTCTGTATGTGAATCTTGTCTTTTCTTTAATCTAGTTGATTTTACTTTGGATGATTCCATTCTCTGTCATAAGAAACACTTGTTAACATTAAGTTTCATACCTGATGATAGTGTGAATTCCTAGATGATTTCTATCTATGTATTGATGGAACTCTTACTCCCATTATAGAAAAGTAATAGATCATTAGCAAATTCCAAGTGTTTGATCTATAGATTACTTGAATTTTGAAAGCCAAGATCCTTCTTAGATTCTTTTGCTATGTTTAATTTCTTATAGAGTAGGTCCAAAGCTAAATTGAAGAGGGAAGGGTAGAGAGAATCTCCCTATTTGATAACCTTATTAAATTGGAAGAAGCCATGTGGTTGTCCATTAAAAAGAATCTTATAGTGGCTTTGAGTGAAAATTCTTTGTATTATAATGTAGAAATCATAAAGAAAAACCTCTCCTTGAGAGATGTAAGTATGTAACACCAATTTATAATGTCAAAGGTTTTTTGGAGGTCAAGTTTCATGATGATATTTCTTCCTCTACACTTTTTATGAAGGTGATTGGTGAGTTCTTGGGCTAGAAGTACGTTTTCTATGATGTTTCTACATTTTACAAAAGTTACATGGTTTGGGGAGATGAGAGTAGGTAGTAGATTTTGAATCCTATTCGCAATGATCTTACTAAAGATTTTGTTGATAATAGGGGTTAAAAAGATGGGTATAAACTTGTCCCAAGTTTGATGATCTTATCCTTAGGAATCAAGATAATAGCTAATGTTGAGAAGAATTGGTGGGCATTCTATCCTTTGAAGAAGTTCTGTATGGCATTGGTGACATCCTTATAGGCAATGTTCAAAGCCTTTTGATAGAAGTGGGCTATAAAACCATCAAGACTAGCTCGTTATAGCCATCCATTGAGTTGAGTGTAATTAGAATTTCATCTTCCATTGGTACTAAAACAAGTTTCACATTGTTGATCCATTTTCTTTTAGTCTTTGAGAAATGCTAATTTGACAGGAAGGTTATATTATCTTAATGTGGCTACTTGAGTAGATTAGAAAAATAGTACATATAATCTTCCATGATACCTTCTTGATTTTAAATCCATCTCCCATTATTACCTTTAATTCTTATTATCTATTTTCCTTCATTTTGCTTGTTAATATAAGCATTGAAGTATTTTGAGTTTCTATCACCATGAAGGAAGATATTAGATGAACCTCTTTGTCTAAGAAGGTCATATTTTTTACCAATGTATCCTTGCAATGTTATTTATATTTGCTCTATTTGAGTTTCATGTTCTTGGGTATTTAGATTGTCCCTTTTAGCCTATTTATTCTAAATGTTCCTAATTTGCTCTTCAGTGGATTTGATAAGGGAATGGATGTTTCCAAAGACTTCCTTGTTCCATTTCCTAATGAAGCAACATTGATGATGAGAGCAGCAATATAATCCATCTCTACTACAACAACAATATTCTTCAACATAAGTCATTCTATTGGCCATTGTTAATTATTCATTGCCATCTCCTCTAGATAATAATATGCTTCATTCTGAGTCTTGATCATTAAAGTTTTGTTTGATGCAATGTTAATCAATGTATTGTTGATCTTGCTAGCCCATTATAAAAGGTTTGAATATGCATCTACTTGGGCATGCCATGGTGTGGACATCTCCTTAAGAAGCCTTTGAACTCTATCCCATGCATGTACATTATTTCACATTCCATTTGTACAAAGTTAAAATTGTTTATTCTCATTCATATAATTTTTGTAGGTGGAAATTATTTGGAAAGGAACTTTTGTTCAAGGTCATCTTATCTAGTGATGGAGTCCCTAGATAGTGAATTGAGATAACTTTTTGTTTTATCCCTCAATAAAAAAGGAAATAGCCTCAATCTGATGACATCATCATAAACTTTATTATACTTGAATGTGTTATAAATCATTAGAAATTTATAATGAGATCATTGAGATCTTTAGCAGTGAAGTGCCTAAATTAAAAGATCTAGATCATTTGGAGTGTGGCAGGCTTGATTTGAAAAATGTTAGTTTGCACTCTTGGCATTACCATGGCCTCGAGAATGCCAAGCATAGTGGATATTGCATACTCAGATAATGCCTTCACCTCGGTAGCCATGCATCCTCTATATTCTAGATTAGCCATTACTTCTACTCTAGTCTAATTTGATTGTCTTTTTTTCTTGCTCTTCTTAGCATAGTTCTTTCAAAATTTGGATCCTTAAGAAGCATGGTCAACTATCGAACCTACTCATACAAAATTGTTAATTTACAAAATAGAGTTAATTAAAAAAAGAAAATAAATATAAGTGTCTAAAAAATAAAAGTTGTCCAAAGTAATAAAAATTTACTTGGTTTCAATAATGGTATAGTATGTTGAGTATACACCTTATGCATTATTTGATGATAATAAAGCTTGTATTATGAAAAATATTAGTTTCTTTGTATGTTAAATTATCAATATAAAATAATATGATTATCATTATTAATTTGGATTTTTTATTAATGAAAAGTATTTGTACTTGAAGCTACAACTATTTATATTTAAAGTGATTTGAGTAGTTTATCTTGCCATTGAGTTTTATTTTGTTTTGCAAAATAACTCTCTTATGGTTTTTGGAATTATTGTTTTTCATAAGTATTCCTTTTCAAGATATTGTTTATTTTTCTTTAAGCAAGTGTTTTAAAGATTGATTTTATTTTTGTACTTTATTTCGATTTGAATTTAGGTTAAGATCATCTTCATAAGGCTTTCACAATTGTATTTTAATTCAAAGTTTTAACTTTATAGATCTTTGATTTTTCTACTTTGTGCAAGTTATCTTAAAAATAATGAAGTTATTTTATGCACTTTGTAGTAAATTATTTTCAATGTATCATTTCACTTTGTGCAAAAAAAATGTTTCTTAGATAAATTATTTCAAGCACATTTTCATTAACTTCGTAGCATTGCATTCCATATCATAAAATAAACAAATAAACTCTTAGCTTTTTATTTGTCTTGTTATTGCTTAGTGAGCTTGACTTCAAAATTTATGTTAAACATAATAGATAGATATTCACTGCTATTTTTCTTTTTCATGTTTCTCAAATTTGTTGGGTTTGTACTTATTTGGCATAGGAATGTACATTATTAGGGTTGTACTTGCTCAGTGTAGGAAGGTATGGGAGATTATCCATAATTTTATTTTGATTAGTGAATTCTTAGTTAGGGTGATTAGGCATGGACATAGGTTGATTTTTGGATTTGGGCAAACCACGTCAAAATTTATGTGCCTATTATCTTTTAAATTTCATTTAGTTTTTTGCATTTATTATTTCACACTTTGTTTGGTTTTTTTTTTTTACTTTGATCTTTCAAAAGAAATAAATTTATATTTGGGACTACCTTTTCTATAAAGTTTAAAATTAAGTTTTAGCTTGAAAATTTCTGAATACTCAATCCAAATTTGTTGAGGTGGTACTTATTGGGCATTGGAATGTACATTATTGGGGTTGTGCTTGCTTGGTGTAGGAAGGTATGGGAGATTATCCATAATTTTATTTTGATTAGTGAATTCTTAGTTAGGGAGATTAGGCATGGACATAGGTTGATTTTTGGATTTGGGCAAACCATGTCAAAATTTATGTGCCTATCATCTTTTAAATTTCATTTAGTTTTTTTCATTTATTGTTTCACACTTTGTTTGGTCTTTTTATTTTGCTCTTTCAAATGAAATAAATTTATATTTGTGACTACCTTTTCAATAAAATTTAAAATTTAGTTTTAGCTTGAAAATTTTTGAATACTCAATTTCGAAATACTTTTATTTGTTAAAGTTATCTCTAACCTATAACCCATCACTGTGGTATTTTTTTCCATGTTGATTTTATTTTCCATCTCTCAGTTCTAAATGGACCTCTTAATCTATTAAAAATGATGGCTAATCAATTAAATAACTGTTAACTCACAAAAACTATATGGTAATTGTTTACTTCATGAGCCCCATCTATTTTTAGATTGATTTTGATGATAACAAATATATGTTCAAATGCTATTAATTGATTTAATTCAAGTGATCTAAAAAATTTTGCAAACCAAAATTCTTCAATCAAATCTGCAAAGCTAAAACTATTGGACTTGAAATGCTTGGAAATTTTCTAGGACATACAATAATAAGATAAATAAAGCTCAATAAAATAAAATTAATATTTTAATCAATTCAAAATATTTTTGTTTAAATTTATCCACATTTTTCTACATTTAAATTTGCATTATTCTTTATTCCTTGAATTATCCTTTTTTTAATAATCTAGCTCACTTACATAAAGTTAATCATTATTTATTGTGCTTTCATGTTAGATGAATTAGTTTCATATTTCATTTATTTATTTCCATGCTTAATTACATTAATTATCAATTTTTTTCTTGCATGAGAATAAAATTATTCTAGAATTCTCCAAATTATTCTTTTTCTCTCTCCTATCCTTTTAATTTTCTCTCTCATATCATCATTATCATCTTAATTGTGTTTTAGCCGAATTTTTTGTAGAATTTTGGATGATAAATCATGTGAGATTTATTCAAATCATTTCCATAATATTTTCCTTCTTATTCAAATTTAAAATTTCTATTAAATTGAAATTTGAATTAAAAATTATTTTGAATCTTAGTTATTTAACCATTGTCATATTAATGCAAAATTGGCTTCATTCATTTATGGAATGATTTGGACGACCCTATGCTTAATATTTTCAGTCTAATTGAATTAATTTGAATTAATTTAGAATGATTATAATTTAAATTCAATTGAATCTTATTTTTAAGCCTTTTTAATTAATTCATTTTTGGAATTTTCTTGGTACCCACCTTTATTATTTTTATTACATAAATTTATTCAAAATTTCTCTTAAATTATTTTATCATCATTTACACATGATTGATTGCATTGCTTGAAGTTAGATCTATGTTTGGACAGAATTGGCCAAAATTTGTCATATTGTTATTGATTTATTTTTTTAATTTTTTATTTATTTAACTTGCCTAAATTTATCTTAATCAATCTTCATTAAATTGATATATCTTGATTGAATCTATCCTTGGAAATTTTCTTGATCATTCCATACATTAGATAGGTTGAATTAAATCAATTTTGAAGTTATTCAAATTTCTTCCCTCCTTGACTATTTCATTAAATGGATTTGAATCAATCATATTAAATGCATAAATCTTTTTCCCTCTCTTGCCTTGGCTGACCTCTTATGTGTTTATTTTGAGTTAATTCAAATGTTTATCATGTTCTAAATTACTTTCCCTATCAATCTTCCTTGCCTTGGCCATGAACCTTCTTGAATAACCAATTTGGGCTTAAGGATTAACATGTTAAGGAGCTTCATCATTCATGCCTCGGCCAAATTTTGGAATTACACCATGTTTTCTTAAATTCAAAAATTCAGGTTGTTTCCAAATAAATGTCCTTCTCAATTTTTCATGTCTTGGCTAAACCCATTGAATTTCTCATATGCTCCTGAATTCAAAATTCAAGATGTTTACAAATCAATTTCTTCCTCTTTCATCAAAAATCCTTAGTTTATTAAACTAATTTTTATCTTATTGTAATATTTGATTCTATTCTGTCATTCCATCTCTCCTTGGTTGAAATCCTCTTCATAAGATTCCTAATTAATTCTTTTTGGGGATATTTCAATGAATTTAATAGCAAACTCACACACACAATAAATGTGTTATGACTTGAACTTATGACCTCTTTGTTGAAAGATAAGCTCTCAACCACTAGGTTAAAGTGTCTTGCACAAGATTCTTAATTAATTTATTAGTTCAACATTGAATATTTTGCTTAATTATGTTTGCCTCTAATTCTCTCATGCTTGGGTGATCCTCTTCTTTCATTCTTCTATTTAATATGGTTTAGACTTAGGTTAATTCTTCTTAGTTTTTCTCCATCTTGGTCGAACCCTAGCTATTTACTTTCTTGGAGATCTCAATGATTAAAAGTGTAACACTCTTCCAACCCTTTTGGATTTACTTAGCTGAGATCTTCGAAGTTCATCTTAAGTCTTCCATGCAGCTTAAGTCTTCATCTCCTCTCAAATTCCTCCTTGGCCAATCCAAATAGACAAGTTTGTTGAAGGCTTTATGCTTGAAGTCCTCTTCCTCCTTACTATCTTCGTAAATCATTAAGTGAAGGTACTTCTAATTTTAATTCAAGTTATCTTTAAGATATTGCAAAGCTTAGCTTTTCAAATTTTTATTCATTTGCATACAATAAAATTATAGTAAAAAGTTTTTTAAGTGAGTTTTCCAAACAGGTTTCCACGTTAACTTTTTCATTGCTTTGCTCTCTTAAATCTAATCTTTTAATGTTAAATTTCCTATAAAGTTTTAAATATAATTTTTTAATATGAAAATATTTTGAGAACCAAATTCACATAGTTTACAAATCAGTTTATTCCTCTTTGATCAAAAATCCTTAGTTTATTAAATTGATTTTATCTGATTGTAATATTTTATTCTATTCTCTCATTCCATCTCTCCTTGGTTGAAATCCTCTTCATAAGATTCCTAATTATTTTTTTGGGGGATATTTCATTGAATTTAATAGCAAACTCACACACACAATAAATATGTTATGACTTGAACTTATGACCTATTTGGTGAAAGCCTAAACTCTCAACCACTAGGTTAAAGGGCCTTGCACAAGATTCTTAATTAATTGATTAGTTCAAAATTGAATATTTTGCTTAATTATGTTTGCCTCCAATTCTCTCATGCTTGGGTGACCCTCTTCTTTCATTCTTCTATTTAATATGGTTTAGACTTAGGTTAATTATTCTTAGCTTCTCTCCATCTTGTTCGAACCCTAGTTGTTTACTTTCTTGGAGATCTCAATGATTAATAGTGTAACACTCTTCCAACCCTTTTGAATTTACTTGGCTGAGATCTTGGAAGTTAATCTTAAGTCTTCCATGCTGCCTAAGTCATCATCTCTTCTCAAATTCCTCCTTGGCCAATCCCAATAGACAAGTTTGTTGATGGCTTTATGCTTGAAGTCCTCTTCCTCCTTACTATCTTCTTAAATCATTAAGTGAAGTTACTTGTTATTTTATTTCAAGTTATATTCAAGATATTACAAAGCTTAGCATTTCAAATTTTTACTCATTTGCATACAATAAAATTCTAGTAAAAAAAGTTTTAAGTGAGTTTTCTAGATAGGTTTTGACATTAACTTGTTCATTTCTTTTCTCTCTTAAATGTACTCTTTTAATGTTAAATTACCTATAAAGTTCTAAATTTAATTTTTTTTAAATGAAAATATTTTGAAAACCTAATTCACATGCTGCTTAAGTCTTCATCTCCTCTCAAATTCCTCCTTGGCTATTTACTTACTTGGAGATCTCAATGATTAAAAGTGTAACACTCTTCCAACCCTTTTGGATTTACTTGGCTGAGATCTTGGAAGTTAATCTTAAGTCTTCCATGCTGCTTAAGTCTTCATTTCCTCTCAAATTCCTCCAAGGCCAATCCCAATAGACAAGTTTGTTGAAGGCTTTATGCTTGAAGTCCTCTTCCTCCTTACTATCTTTTTAAATCAATAAATGAAGGTATTTCTTACTTTATTTCAACTTATATTCAAGATATTACAAAGATTAGCTTTTCAAATTTTTATTCATTTGCATAAAATAAAATTCTAGTAAAAAAGTTTTTAACGTGAGTTTTCCACATAGGTTTCCACATTAACTTGTTCATTTCTTTGCTCTCTTTAAAATAATCTTTTAATGTTAAATTTCCTATAAAGTTTTAAATTTCATTGTTTAATATGAAAATATTTTGAAAACTAAATTCACACAAATTGATTTATTCCTCTTTGAACAAAAATCCTTAGTTTATTAAACTGATTTTATCTGATTGTAATATTTGATTCTATTCTCTCATTCCATCTCTCCTTGGTGGCAATCCTCTTCATAAGATTTCTAATTAATTTTTTTTGGGGGATATTTCAATGAATTTAATAGAAAACTTACACACACAATAAATGTGTTATGACTTGAACTTATGACCTCTTTGTTGAAAGCCTAAGCTCTCAACCATTAGGTTAAAGGGCCTTGCACAAGATTATTAATTAATTGATTAGTTCAAAATTGAATATTTTGCTTAATTATGTTTGCCTCCAATTCTCTCATGCTTGGGTGACCCTCTTCTTTCATTCTTCTAATTAATATGGTTTAGACTTAGGTTAATTCTTCTTAACTTCTCTTCATTTTGGCCGAACCCTAGCTATTTACTTTCTTGGAGATCTCAATGATTAAAAGTGTAACACTTTTCCAACCCTTTTGGATTTACTTGGCTGAGATCTTGGAAGTTAATCTTAAGTCTTCCATGCTGCCTAAGTCTTCATCTCCTCTCAAATTCCTCCTTGGCCAATCCCAATAGACAAGTTTGTTGAAGGCTTTATGCTTGAAGTCCACTTTCTACTTACTATCTTCTTAAACCATTAAGTGAAGGTATTTCTTACTTTATTTCAAGTTATATTAAAGATATTACAAAGATTAGCTTTTCAAATTTTTATTCATTTGCATACAATAAAATTCTAGTAAAAAAGTTTTCTAGGTGAGTTTTCCACATAGGTTTCCACATTAACTTGTTCATTGCTTTGCTCTCTTTAACATAATCTTTTAATATTAAATTTCCTATAAAGTTTTAAATTTAATTTTTTAATATGAAAATATTTTGAAAACCAAATTCACATAATTTACAGATTGATTTATTCCTCTTTGAACAAAAATCCTTAGTTTATTAAATTGATTTTATCTTATTGTAATATTTGATTTTATTCTCTCATTCCATCTCTCCTTGGTGGCAATCCTCTTCATAAGATTCCTAATTAATTTTCTTTGGGGGATATTTCAATGAATTTAATAGCAAACTCACACACACAATAAATGTGTTATGACTTGAACTTATGACCTCTTTGTTGAAAGCCTAAGCTCTCAACCACTAGGTTAAAGGGCCTTGCACACGATTCTTAATTAATTGATTAGTTCAAAATTGAATATTTTGCTTAATTATGTTTGCCTCCAATTCTCTCATGCTTGGGTGACCCTCTTCTTTTATTCTTCTATTTAATATGGTTTAGACTTAGGTTAATTCTTCTTAGCTTCTCCTCATCTTGGTCGAACCCTAGCTATTTACTTTCTTGGAGATCTTAATGATTAAAATTGTAACACTCTTCCAACCCTTTTGGATTTACTTGGCTGAGATCTTGGAAGTTAATCTTAAGTCTTCCATGCTGCCTAAGTCTTCATGTCCTCTCAAATTCCTCCTTGGCCAATCCCAATAGACAAGTTTGTTGAAGGCTTTATGCTTGAAGTCCTCTTCCTCCTTACTATCTTCTTAAATCATTAAGTGAAGGTACTTCTTATTTTATTTCAAGTTATATTCAAGATATTACAAAGCTTTGCTTTTCAAATTTTTATTCATTTACATATAATAAAATTCTAGTAAGAAAAGTTATTAAGTGAGTTTTCCAGATAAGTTTCCACATTAACCTGTTCATTGCTTTGCTCTTTTAAATATAATCTTTTAATGTTAAATTTCCTATAAAGTTTTAAATTTATTTTTTTTAATATGAAAATATTTTGGAAACCTAATTCACATGCTGCTTAAGTCTTCATCTCCTCTCAAATTCCTCCTTGGCTATTTAATTTCTTGGAGATCTCAATGATTAAAAGTGTAACATTCTTCCAAACCTTTTGGATTTACTTGGTTGAGATCTTGGAAGTTAATCTTAAGTCTTCCATGCTGCTTAAGTCTTCATCTCCTCTCAAATTCCTCCTTGGCCAATCCCAATAGACAAGTTTGTTGAAGGCTTTATGCTTGAAGTCCTCTTCCTCCTTACTATCTTCTTAAATCATTAAGTGATGGTACTTCTTATTTTATTTCATGTTATATTCAAGATATTACAAAGCTTAGCTTTTCAAATTTTATTCATTTTCCTACAATAAAATTCTAGTAAAAAAGTTTTTTAAGTGAGTTTTCCACATAGGTTTCCACATTAACTTGTTCATTGCTTTGCTCTCTTAAATATAATCTTTTAATGTTAAATTTCCTATAAAGTTTTAAATTTTATTTTTTTAATATGAAAATATTTTGAAAAATAAATTCAGATCTAACCTAATGGGCTTTAAAATGAGCTAATAGGAACTTCCAATTAAGTGCTTAGGACACTATACTTAGTGACTTAGTGCACCTCCTTGGGTTTGATCTAACCTAATAGGCTTTAGGTGGAATCAACCCAAATTCCAATTTTAGATTAAATCAAATCAAATCCAAATAAATTAAAATGAAATCAAATTAAAATAAATTAATGAATCCATAACCAAATCAAAGTCAAATATAGTCAACCCTTTGGACAATAGTTTGACTTAGGTGGGTCCCCCTAAATCAAAGGTCAACCCACTAAAATTTGATCAAATGATTAAATAAACATGTTTAATCATGAATCTAAAGAAATTTACATTTATTTAGGCCTTAATTAGGTTAATTATACCACTTAGTCAAAATGAACCTAAATGGGTCCTATTGTGTTCAAACCCAAATCAAATTGAAATAAATTTAATTTGATTGCTCAAAATAATTTGGAAATGATAATCAAACACAATCCAACCTATGATGGGTCAAATTTGGTCAAATTGGTCATTTGATCCCAATGAAACCCAAGTTTAATCCATTAAGCTGACTTTGGATTAAATGGGTTCAAATTGAAATCCACTTGAAATTAAATGAAATCAATCACTCCAAATCATCTCATACATGTGATCAAGCATGATTGGAGTCCTAACCAAATCTGATTGAGTCAAATTGGTCATTAAACCCATTTGGAATCAAACTTAACCCATTTAGGTTTAAATGGGTTGAAATGAAACAAAATCCAAAATTAATTCAAACCTAAATGAATTAATTAAATCAAAACATAATCAAACATCAATTAAACATAATTGAATCTAAAATTAAAAGAATTAAATCAAATACTTTGAGTCTAAATGCTTGGATTGGATTCAAATTTCCAATCCAATTCAAATGGATTTGGACTTGACCTCAAATTCATATTGAGTTTGAGTTGGGTAGCCACACATTTGTCTAAGGGATTTGGTGGTGGTGCCATAAGTCATAAAAATAAAGGAAATTAAAGAGGTGAAATTACGAGAAGAGAAGACTTGAGAATTCATAAAAAAAATCTCATTTCCCCTCTTCCATATACATCATTCCACCTCTTGGCTTCTAGAGGATTGGATTCATTCCAAATAATTAAAGGCCACCAAAAGAAAGAAGCAAAAGAAAACTTTGCTTCTTCTAAGAGGAGAAGCAAGAGAGGAAAGGAAAAGCCAAAAATACAAAGCTTAGCCAAGCAAGGAAGAGGGAGGAGATGTCCTCCTCCTTTCCAACCTTTTGATCTAAACATGCTCACAAGGCCAAGGGTGATTGAGTCCACCCTTTGGCTGATCCTGCTTCCACTGGTGGCCAGAATCCGGCCACTTAGAAGGCCATGTAAATGGTGCTTGGCCATGTATGGAAAGAGGGGTGTGAGGGCCTTTCCCTTCCCTCTTTCCATCTCAAATCACTCACTAAAGGGGGAGATGAAGAAAGGGATCAAGTCCCCACCCCTTATAGCCGGCATGCTAAAAAATGAGCAAATTTAATGGCCATTGAGCCTCCTCTAATGGTGAAATGCAAGGGAGACTCTCCCACCTCTAATTGAATGCTCCAATACATTCTAGAGGTTGAGGCAACTTCAAATAAATCTCCACCCCAACCCCTCACCACCGGTGAGCCAAACAATGACCGAACCTAATGGAAAATGACCATAATTTGGTATCCAAGGTATTTTGTGGGGAGGCAAGCCATCGAACCATGTCCACGGTGTTGTCACATTGAGGTGAAGCTATTGGAGTCGATCCCAATATTGGTGATTACTGAAATCGAGGTACGCTCCACTAAAGACCTCCCTAGCATTCGATTTTGATCATTTATAAACGAAATTTGATTCCAAAAGATCAAACCATATGGATTTCTTGCAAATCGACCACTGATCATTTTGTAATAAAAATTTTCCAGTGATTGCCAAAAATTTATTAAAAATGACGAACGATTTCCATCTCTCAGTGGAGATGTGTGAAACATGATCTCCATCTTTTGATCGTTCTATTTGGAATGGATGGTCAAGATCTAGCTAGATGATTCAATTAATTTCCTTAAGGAGATCATGGAATGAATTCGAGACCGTCTGATTTTTGGTCAGATGGTCGAGATTCATCCCATGTGGTGCCACTTTTAATGCATCTACCACGCGGGATCCGTGTTGCCCAATGATGTCGGGTCATGTGGCGAAGTCGCCATGTTAGCCCGCATTTTTAAAATGGTAAATCCTCCTTTTGATTAAACTTCATAGAAAATTAATTACAAATCCAAAAAATAACACACAATTCAAAACTTCATAGAAAATTAATTACAAATCCAAAAAATATAAACTTTGGCTCAATTGATTCTAATCAAATTAAAATACCTAATTAATTTAGGGTATTTTAACCTTAATTTGGGTTTGAATGAAATCAAATAAACCTTAATTAATCACAAACCAATAAGCTAATTCAATTGAAACTTTGGGGAATTGAAATTAAAATTGAGGTTAAAAGAAAACTTAAGAAAAGTATCATGAATTATTTCAATGTAATTCAAGAAATATTAAATTTCAAACTTTTTTAATTAAAGAAATTAATAAAATAACCAAAATTGTTTAAATAACTTCAAATCAACTTAATAAACCCTATGGAACTTAACCATAGTAACGAAACTCATTGGAACTTATTAAATCACAGAATGGCTTAATTAAGTAATTAATTGAATTAAATAATTCAAATATTTAATTATAACTTAATTAAATCATAATAAATCAACCAAATTTTCAAAAATTATGAATGAACCCTCTTTGGAAACTCTTTTAGAAAAGAATCAATGAAAAATAAAATCCCCAAATTATCATCATTAAATTAGGTTTATTTTAGGTTTTAATAAAATAATTAAAATCATAATTACACCCAAATCATGCATCTAATCAAGATAAAACTTAAAAAAAATATGAAATTGGCATGAAACCGCACTTGCCATAAAATTTTAAACCCAATTGACCTCTGAATTGGGAATTGTTAAATTTCCAAATTCTAGGTCAATATAAATTAAATAATGAACAAAAAAATTCATAAATTTATAAAATCATGAAGTAATTCGAACTTTTCTTCATCAACATCAGAAACGCTTAGGATAGCTCTTACAACATCCTAAATCAAGGAAACTTTATCTTTTTTATACTTAAGAATTAATGAAATTAATAAAGCATATTAAGAGTAATTAAACTTAAGTTAATTAACTCATAAATAAACAAACCAATGAAACTTTAATCTATAATCAATCTACCCTAAGAATGAATTTAAACATTAACCTAAGTGCCTTAGGTCAAAATAAATTAAATCAAATGAAATGAACATAAATTCAACAAACCTAAACAAAACTAAAATAAAAAATTAATGAAACAAATGAAATGAACAAAATCAAATGAAATAATTCAAACTAAATCAAATTAAAAAGAATAAACTAAACCAAGAATGAAAGTCAAATCAAATCAAAGAAATTAAATGAAGAATTAAATTTAAAAATAATTAAAACATTAAAACCCAAATTGAATTCAAATCCAAACCATCTAAATGAAACTAAAAGGAGTAATTAAGATACTTAAGGATCTTAGTTAGGTCTTCGAGATGGATCTTATCTTAGGATGAAGTATTCATTCCATTGGGAGTTAAGATGTTGAATAGAATGGGTTACACCCAAAAGTGAAATCGATTTTACTCTGCATTCTTGAAAACCTAAACTTCACTTTAACAAAATAAAAGTAAAAATGAAATTAAAAATAAATCATTAAATCATTTGAATTGAAACTACTAAAACATAAATTCAAACAAACTCAAAATCCAAATTGAAACTTAAACTAAAGAGGACTAGCAAAGTCTTGCTACACAAGCCTATTTTCTTCACACACTAGATCATTAGGCCACAAACTCTAGAATTATATTAGGCTATTCTATGATTTTTTTTATGATTCTCTATGTTATAATGTGATGTATTTCACATATCTTTATGGTGTACTATTTTAGACTACATGTTTAGGAGTGTTTTCCTATTACACTAGATGATAAGATGTTATTTTTAGATCTAACATTATCTTCTATAAGGGATTATGCTAGAAAGTATTGCTATAATATATAAATTAAAATGCTATTTTTTGCAGGTATGCATAAGTCCTTAAACATAACCCATAGGATAGGTGGGCTTGGTAAGCAACTAATGCTAAGCCTATATGTTTGTGAAATATAAATGTCGTGTGTATTTGTATTTTGTTAACATTTATTTTGTATAGCTTAAAAATTATTTTTGAATTTTAAATTTTAAATTTGAGCATAGAATTAGGTTAGGATATATGAGGTCAAAGATTAGCAGGAGCTAACCCTACCAGAAGATAGGTGCAGTGGTCCCCTGTGAGGCTCAATGGATGTCCCTGAAAAAGGAGACAATCCTAGAAAGAAGACCCATAGATCTAGACTTGTAGTTCTAGGCTGAGCTATATAAAAGTAGAGCTCAGCTTCCCATTTTCTCTTTCTTCAATGGTGTATAATAAACCCAACCACATTGGCCTTTTTCTTATGTTAAATTGGCTTGATTTATTTTGGGTGTGTAATAGAATCAGCCCTTTTTTTAGGTGCTTTACTGTGATAGATGCCAGGACAAATAGGCTCTTAGGGAAATTAAAAGTTTTACCCAATCTAAATTTAAACAAATGAAGCCAAAAAAAGAATAAAATTTGAAACCTCACATAAATTAAAGCCTTAGGCAAAACTTAAAATCAATTAGAAATAATTAAATCTTTGAACCATTAAATAATATTGCTCTAACCCTTGAATGAGCACTTCTCCTATTGAACATAAAGGGCTTCTAACCTATGAGTAAGACCATCTTCTTGGGGAAGCTTGCCTTTTATTATTGATTAGGCCCATAACCATTTCAAATTACATGGCATGTAAGAATCAATTGCATAACCCTTACCTCAAATGAATCATAAATGAAAACACTTAAAAATTTGAAAAATGTGCATTAGTTAGATGCATTCCATACCCAATATTATCTTAAGTCTTAGAGAATGAGTCTAGGATTCTTAGATCCATTTCTTAAAAAGACAACAGCCTAGCCATCTTTCATTCATGAGACTTAGCATCGTGGATTTAAAATGCACTTAAGTGGTGTTAGCTGACAGCCCCTCCAGGCGGGTTGTAAGTCCAGAAGAGTCAAGGGTAGGTTTGTTCCCTCAAGTGAGAGGAATGATTGATAATTCCTAGAATGGAACTAGGTCGAGTATTTGACTTAGGTCAGAAGCACTTATAAACTTAGGTTCTAAAGCATCCTTCTTAGAGTAAGTCTTTAACCCTAGGCATTTTTATAGTATTGTGTTACTAAAATCTAGGTCCTAGACTTCTAAGAAAATGTCAACTCAAAATTTAAAGTAAATTCTAAAATTTAAAGCCCAATAGTATGATAGTTGAAAGGTTTATTGTGCATCCCAGTATCAATAGGAATTTCCTACTTCATCTTGAAAATGTCAACACTAACTTTGTCGGTCCCAAGTCTGGATGTGAAAAGTCGAGGGTTGTGTTAGGTAGTCGATAGCCAGCATAAAACTTATCAAAATAATCATGACATGAAACTTTTAAAATATTGTGTTAATGCTAAGGCGTCCCCTAGAAGTGACACATTGTATGGGTTGAATACAGAGAAAAATATGCAAGGGCCGTTGCATCGGTGCCTGGGTGTAGTGTTAAATAAGCAAGAGTTCCCACATTATGGATGGATGTGGGCAAAGAAGTTAGTCCAAGAAACTAGAATTTGGTTTGGATCTTGGAATATAGGTACTCTTATAGGTAAATTAATGAAATTAGTAGATATTATGGTAAATAGAAAGATAAGTATTTTATGTGTTCAAGAAACTAAATGGGTTGGGGAGAAGGCTAAGGAGATTGATTGTTTAAGTTTTAAACTTTAGTTATCAGGTAGAAGTCAAACTAGAAATGGTGTAGGTCTGATTATAGATAAAAGTTTGAAGGATAATGTTATAAATATTAATAGATGTGGAGATAAAATTATAGCTTTAAAGATTATTATTGATACTAAGTTTATCAATGTTGTTTATGCTCCTTAAGTAGGTTTGGATGTAAGCTCAAAAGAAAATTTTGGAATGAATTAGAGGGATTAATACAAAAGATACCTCTTGAAGATAAAGTATTTGTTGGAGGAGATTTAAATGGACATGTTGGTAGAGTGGTAGAAGATTTTAAAAGTATTCCTGGTGGTTATGGATTTGGAGTGACTAATGAATAAGGTAAGACTGTATTAGATTTTGCCTTAGCTTATGATTTTATAGTTGCTAATACTTTATTTAAAAAAGAGATGAACATATTATTACTTATAAAAATGGATCTAGTAAAACATAGATTGATTAGTTTCTTATAAGAAAAATAAATTATTTAGATTGTAAAGATTGTAAGGTCATTCCAAGTGAAAGTTTAAGTACCCAACATCGATCATTAGTTTTATATTTTAAGATGAAAGATTGTAAAAGAAAAAATAAATCAAATTATTATCCTAGGATTAGATGGGAACACTTAAAGAACACAAATAAAAATATTTTTAAGAGCAAACTACAAGAGCTTAGAATTTGAGATGTTCATAAAGAAGTTAATGTTATGTGGGTAAAAATAGCAAGTGAAATTAAGCAAGTTGCTAAAAATGTGCATGGAGAATCAAAAGGAAAAACTTCTTTTAATAAAAATAGTTGGTGGTGGAGTCAGAGTGTGCAAGAAAATATAAGAAATAAGAAGCATTGTTATAAAACTTAGTTTAGATGTAAGAACTCAGAGAATTGGGAAAGATATAAAATGGCCTGTAGAGATTCTAAGAAAGCAATATATGATGCAAAAATTTATCTTTTAGTGATTTATATAATAAATTAGATACCAAAGAATGTCAAAGATGTATGTATAAGTTAGGCAACCAAAGAGATAGGAGAAGTAAAGACCTAGTTCAAGTGAGGTGTATTAAGGATGAAAATAATAAAGTACTTTTCTTAAAAAAGGATATTAAAAATAGGTAGATGAGGTATTTGATAAACTTTTCAATGAAGGATCTGAAAGTACAATTGATTTTAGCAACCTTAATACCCTAAACATAAATAAAGAATTTTATTTTTATCATCATATTAGTAAATTTAAAGTTAGAGAAGCTTAAAAGAAAATAAAATGTGGAAAAATAGTAGGGCCTGATCATATTCCAATAGAAGTGTGGAAATGTTTAGGAGATCAAGGAATTTCTTAGCTTATAAATCTTTTTAATATTATTTTAAAGACTAAAAAGATGCTAGATGAGTGGAGAAAGAGTTTTTTTGTTCATATATTTAAGAATAAAGGTGATGCACAAGAGTGTGCAAATTATAGAGAAATTAAGTTAATATGTCATACATTAAAATTATGGGAGAGAGTAATTGAGCATAGGTTATGATGTGATACAAAAGTTTCCCACAATCAGTTTGGTTCCATGCCAAGTAGATCTACTATGGATGCTATACATTTGTTAAGAGGTTTGATGGAGAAGTATAGAGAAAGTAAGGAAGATTTACATATGATATTTATTGATTTAGAGAAAGCTTATGATAAAGTTTCAAGAGGTGTTCTTTGGAGAGCTCTAAAATTGAAAGGAGTTAATATTGGTTATATTCAAGTAATTAAGAATATGTATACTAGAGTTGTTACTTGTGTCCAAACAAAAGGATGATTGAAAAAATATTTTCTTATTTCAGTTGGATTACATCAAGGATCAGCTTTAAGCCTTTATCCTTTTGCTTTAGTTATGGATGTTCTTACAAGGCATTTACAAGAAGATGTACCTTTGTGTATGCTTTTTGTTGATGACATTCTTCTTATTGATAAGACTAGAGAGGGAGTGCAAGAGAAACTTGAATTATAAAGGTCAACATTAGAGTCTAAAGGTTTTCATTTAAGTAGATCTAAAACTGAATATATGGAGTGTAATTTTAGTTGTAGAAGTTCTAGTGGTAGTGTTGTGACATTAGGTGAACAAGTCATTAATAAGAGTGAGCGATTCAGATATTTAGGCTCTATTGTTTAAAATGATGGTGAAATAGATGAAGATGTTATTAGTAGAATTCAAGTTGGATGGTTGAAGTGGAGAAATGCATCTGGCCTATTGTGTGATAGAAAAGTTCCACTTAAACTTAAGGGAAAATTTTATAAGATGGTGGAAAGACCTATAATGACTTATGGTGCAGAATGTTGACTAATAAAAGAGAAGCATATGACTAAGTTAAGTGTTACAGAGATGAGGATGCTCAGGTGGATGAGTGGCTTTACTCTTAGAGATAAAATACAAAATGAGTATGTTCGAGAAAAAGTTGGAGTAGCTCCAGTGGCAGATAAGATTAGAAACAGTCGCCTTAGCTGGTTTGGCCACATAAAGCGTTGGCCATTCAGTGACCCGGTTAGGAGAGTAGATGCATTAGATTTGCCTTATGTTAAGAAAGGTAGAGGTAAACCTAAAAAGACTTGGTTAAGATGTATAATAAATGACCTTAGTATACTTGAATTAAATGAGAATTTGACATGTAATAGGACACAATGGAGATGAAGGATTCATGTAGTTGACCCCACTTAGTGGGATAAAGGCTTGTTGTTGTTGTTGATGTTGTTGTTGTTGTATCTTGTTTGGCTTCCTAAAAGAACTCTTTCCACTTTGGATCATTCCTAATTAAAATTTCAAAATATCATTCCTTGGAAAATCAACTTAAAAATTTATAGAAATAATGACTTATTTCTTTAATCGAGAGTATTCTTAGGAAGAAACCCTTCTTGATATGTAATTAACTATAGAGGCTTGCCTCTATAAAGAACCATGAACCTGGTTTGAAATAAACCCTATACTATGTTCCATGTAGTTCAGGGGAAAAGATCTCTAGTACATGAAAGACTCATTAGCCTTAGGAGTCTTTTATTAAATGATCAAATCCATTATTAGAAAACATGCTTATCTTCCAAGATAAAATGCTTATTCCTTAATGATTCATTTGATCATCCTATTAAGAAATTCCTAAATTCTATGTAGTGTCATAAATTTTTTACTCAGCAACTACGACACAAGTATTTCCTAAAGGTGCATTACCTAAAGGATAGGCTACACATAAACCACCTTTACTTGATATTATTCTATTTGATTATTAAAAAATTATAATAGTATTTTTATTGATGTACAAGATTCTCGTATGTGGCATATGTTAACACATTAATACCACACACCCACTATTGAAATAAATAGCTTGAAAGGTGATAATCCATTTGATGAATGGTCTTCTTATGAAAGAGAATTAGATGAACTAAATGCTAAGGCTTGTAATATTTTATATTATGCTTTACTTGCTGATGACTGCATAAGAATTTTTATAATTAATATAGCTAAGGAGATTTAAGATAAGTTAATCATTACTTATGAAGGCACAAATGAAGTTGAAGATGCACATATAAATATATCAGTACATCAATATGAGTTATTTTGCATGTTACCAAATGAAAGCATTTCTGATATGTATAGTAGTTTCATGAAAATCATTAATACATTGCATTCTCTTGGAAGAAAATATAAAAATCAAGAATTGGTTTATAAGATTTTAAGATGCCTTCCAAATGAATGGGATCCAAAAATTACTACAATAAGTGAGGCAAGAGATTTAACTACATATACACTTAATAAGCTTCTTGGTCCCTTAATAGCATGAAAATGTTGTAGCACAATGGGATCAAAATGACTATTTTTAAAAGAAAGAAAAAAAAGTTAATTGTTATGCAAATGGAAGACACTTGTGAGGAGAATACTTCATGTTTAGAAGTTGATAACAATGAGATTGTCATGCTTTCAATGAAATTATGAAATATGATCAAAAAGAAAAAGCATAGGCATGGTAAATCTTAATTATAGAAATTTCCTACTAAGAAGTTGAATGCAGGTGAAGGAATAGTTACACCAAGCTCCAAGAAAGGGGACTTTAGTTCATTAATAAAGAAAAGGAAATTATGAAAGTTTCAAACATCAACCTAATTACAACTATTAAAAGGGATAAAGAAAGATAAACCTTAGGTGAAGCATGTTGAGAACATCTTCCACTTCACTGCATTTCCTTTCTTTTAAGATCTTCTTAACAACCTCTCTAAAAAAACTTAAATAAGCCTTTACGAAACTATCCTCTTGAACTTCTTAAAGATATAAAAAAACTCTAAAAATATGTCTATAGAAGTCCATAAATTTGTTCATAATATTTGCTTAATTAGGGTTGCATTAAATGCCTTCCAAAATATTAGTAAGCAAAGGCACCAAAGAGGAGTGGGGGGTGTGAATTTGGTTTTTAAAATATTTTCAAATTTAAATTAATTTTAATGCTTTGTAGAAAAGTTAATCTTACATGATTATACTTTTGTGAATCATAATAATAGTGAGCAATAATAAGGATAAATAAAGGTGAAGCAAAATAGAAAGAGAGCACAGCGATTTTTATGTGGTTCGATCAAACCCCACAAACTAGCCTGCATCCATGCCTAATAACCCAAGCTAAGAATTAACTAAATCAAAATATTATTATATCAAATCTCTTGTACTCTCCTTCATGGGAAAGTACAATCAGACATCATACTTTCCAAAATGAGAAAGTATAACCCAACACTATACTTTCTTATACGGGCAAGTACAATCCTAACAAAGAACAAAAACAAAGAAGTGAAGAAATACAAAGATCTAACTCATAATTTTAAAATATTTTACACACACAACCCATATTATACCAATATTAAGGAAAGTGAGAGAGAGAGAGAGAGAGAGAGAGAGCTCACTTCTTTCTTATTTAACATAAAAAATAATTTCAAACACTTATTTGGAAAGTTGAATGTAAACAAGAAAAGATGTTTGATATGTTTTAAAAGACTTGAAAACTTACTATCATAATATCAAATTAACTTGAAATGATATATTAAAATTTAACACAATATTTATTTTAATGTACAAATGATAAGCTAAAATAAATGATGTATGGACTCTTATGTTATATAAAGATCAAGTTAGTATTAAAAAGAAAATCAAACAAGTTCACTTAATTTCTTTCTCAAATACAATATTGTATGAAAGTGATAAAATAATTTGTAATATAAGCTTGCTAATCACTTGTATGTAACTTCAAATCAAACACAAAATTTCTTCCACTTAAAAATTTATTAGAATAAGAAAAGAGGAAGAAAACTATAAAACCTAATCCTTATTCAAGTATTTTGGCTAAGAAAAAATCTTCAATCACACTTAAATTTTCTTAATGAATACCATGATCATATGGATCGGCCAAAAAGAGTAAAAAGGTAAGATGAAGAATTTTTCACCTTAGAAAATATGTAAGAACCTTTAGAGCTTTTGGCCAATGGGTGTTTCACCAATCCTTCAAATTTTCCCAAGTTATCTTCAATTGAAATTTTTGGCCAAGGAAAGACGAAGAATGATGAGAGTGTTCTAGCACTTGAATCATAAATATTTCCAAAGAAATAATGCAAGAGGTCATTCAAAAGTGGAGAAGAACTTAAAAAAAAACTTAATCCTATAATCAAAGCCACTTTAAATAGGAAAGTGAGCCAAGTATGATAAAAATGGAGGAAACTTTTTTTAGGAATGGATTTGATTAAGATTTTATAATTTTAATAAATCTGCCAAAGATTATATCCTAAAATTTTTTGTCATGAGAGAAATAGAGGAAAATCTTAATTAAGCATCTAATTGAATTTTGAATTCTAATGAAACTAAGAGGAAGATTGGATCGGTCAAGGCTAATGAGGAAAAATCCAAATAAAGTAGGTATTCAAATTTGAATGAAGGATTTAAATCAAATCATGGAAGAGATCTCTAAGAAAATTTTGGCCAAGGAGAATATGGAGAGAGAGAGAGAGAGAGAGAGAGAGAAATCAAATAACATAAATGAAATTTAGAAAGTTATGTATTAAGATGATCAACCATGGAGGCAAAAATAGATTAGGAAATATTTTAAATTTCAAATAGTATTGAACATAAATAAACATTTGAATTAAATGAAAGTTTAGGCTAAGAGGGTTGGCCAAGAGATATGAGAATTAATGAAAGGAATTCTCCATAACATGGCAATTTGCTTAAGGATTTTGATATTCAAATAGGGTGATCTTCCAAAATGATTTCCAAATAATGATTCAACATAAATTGGTTGCATGATATGATAAAGATGTAATTAATTAATTAGAGAAAGATTTGAATATAGAAATAATATGAACAATTTTAAATAGAATAAATACAATAAATTCCATAGGGTTTTCGGCCATCTCTAAATTCCATAATTAGGATGATCTCAAATCAATGCATTTAATTAATTAGAATCCAAGTTGATTATTTAACAATGATTTTAAGTAATTAACAAAATTTAAAATGAAAAATTTTAGTTTAATAGGGTTCGACCATGTGCTTTCCTAAAATAGATTTAATAAAAAGGAGAAGATATTAAATTGAAGTATATTTAAATATAAATTTAATTTAACTTGAAATAATTCAATTAAACTTCAATTTGGTAGAATAAATAATTTTAGGGACGTTAGAAATATTCCATAAAAGATTAGAATTAATTTTGAATTGATATGGCATGAATAATGGAATTTAAATTCAAAATAAGTTAAATTAAAAAATACAAATTAATAATTTTTTAAATTTAAAAAATGAAGGAATAATTTATGAAAATATTTTTAATAAATCTCTCATAATTTATAAGCCAAAGGTATATGAAAAATTCGGCCAAAAAATTAATGGGATGATAAGGATGATATGACAGAAAAAATAAAATAATAAGAGAGAGAAAATAAAATAAAAATAATTAGGATAATTCAAGAATAATTTAATTCTCATGCATAAAATAAATGGATATTTATTATAATTAAATATGGAAATATTTAATGAATTTCATTTTTAATTTATCTTGCTTGAAAATATATTAAATGGAACTAACCTTATGCACTTAATTCATATTATCCAAAATGGATAATTCAATGAAAAATTGCAATTTTGAGATGTAGAAAGTATGAATAATTTTAAAGTAAATTATTTTGAAATGAATGAATCATTTATTTTATTTCATTTAGCTCTTTAGTTTTCTTAATATTATGATTCCTAGAAATTTTTAGCTAGTTCAAGTCCAATAGCTTTAGCTTTACAAATTGATTGAAGAATCTGGAGTTAAAGAATTTCTTTGGTAACACTTGAATTTAAACCAATTAGTCACATTTGAATATGTGTTTGTTATCATCAAAATCAATCTCAAAAATGTTGGGGTTCATGAAGTCAATAATCTCCTTTTTTTATGATGACTAACCTATGTATTGAATAATGATGAAGGTGCAAAATAATGTTACATAGATCTTTCTCAAATATAAATAGCATTAAAAGAAAGTATGACAAGTAACTATAAAATTTTTTTTAAAAATAATTTAGCAATTCAAAAATTTTGCAAACTAAAAGTAAATGCAAAAAAGAAAAGGTCCCCCTAACCTTATGCATCATATATTCATTTGTACTACCAAATAAAATTTCATCAACATAAATTTGAACAATGATCAAGTCATCACCTAAGCTCTTAAGGAATAGGGTGGTATCTACTGTACCCTTCCTAAAATCATGGTCAATAAGAAAGCTACTCAATCTATCATACCATTGATCTAGGAGCTTATTTCAATCCATATAAGGTTTCTTCAATTTAAAAACATGATCAGGAAATTCCAAACTTTCAAAACTAAGCAGTTGTTCTGTAAAGGCATCTTGATCTATAAAACCATTTTAAAAAGCACTTTTTACATCTGATTAAAGAAGTTTAAAGTCTTTGTAATAGGCATAAGCAAGAAGCAATCAAATAGCTTCTAGTATGGCTACAAGAGCAAACGATTCCTCAAAATCTGTTCCCGAGTGCATCCTTGTGCAACCAATCTTGCCTTATTTCTAACAATGTGTCTCTAGACATCTAGCTTATTCTTAAACACCCATTTAGTATCTATAATATTCTGGTCTTGAGGTCTAGGGATTAATTCCCACACATCATTTCTTATGAACTGATTTAATTCTTCTTCCATAGCAATAATCAAATAGTGATCATCCAAAGCCTCCTCTACTAGTTTTGGTTCAATTTTAGATAAGAATACAAAATGATTAATCACTTTCTTAGATTGCATTCTAGTTCTAACTTTTTGAGATGGATTGCTTATAATCAAGTCCTTAGGATGATTCTTAATAAATTTCCATTCTTTAGGAAAAGAATCATCACTATTTTCTTCCAAGCTTATTTTTTTAAACATATCTACCTCATCTTCAATTACATCTTCTCTAATAGAATCTATAATATTTTTATTAAATATAACATGTTCTAATTCTTGTAGAATTAATTTTCTTTTATTATTCACCCTATAAGAACTGTCATTCATAGAATAATCTAAAAAGGTACCATCATCAAACTTACTATCAAATTTTCCTAAAGCATCTTTTTCATTGTTCAAAATGAAACATTTACATCCAAAGATATAAAAGTAACTAATCTTAGGTTTCTTACCAAAGAATAACTAATAGGGGGCCTTATTTAAAATATGTCTTAAGTAAGCACAATTCATTACATAGCATGCAATGTTAACACCTTCAACCCAAAAATACTAAAAGAACTTATAATCATCTAGTGTAGCTCTACTCACCTCAACTAGAATTCTATTTTTCCTTTCTACTATAACATTTTTGCCAATGGGTTCTAGGAGTTAAAAAATTATGCTTAATGTCAAACTCATAAAGAAAACCTTAAAATTTTTTAATTTCATATTTACCACTATGATCAGTTT
This sequence comes from Cymbidium sinense, assembly GCA_021442155.1. NCBI lineage: Eukaryota > Viridiplantae > Streptophyta > Magnoliopsida > Asparagales > Orchidaceae > Cymbidium > Cymbidium sinense. The sequence goes on along the minus strand of CM038219.1, from coordinate 78,840,916 downwards.
CGATTCTACTAACAAAAAGACTTCTATTTTGTTGAATGTGTTTAATAAATTTTCGAAAATATTCAAAAGCATAATTTTTGTGAGCTATAAATATGAATCAAATGAATCAAGAAAAATCATCAACAATAACAAAGCCATAGAATTTTTCACATAAGCTTGCAGTATTAACAAGACCAAACAAATCTATATGTAGTAATTCTAAAGGTCCAGTTATAGGAATACTTTTTTTAAATGAATGTTTAGAAAATTTTCCATGAATACATGTGTCACAAACATAATCTGAATAAAAATTCATTTTAGGTAAACCATCTACAAGATCAAGTTTTATTGTTCTGTTTAAAGAGTGCATATTATTGTGACACATTATTTTATGCCATAATCAAACATCATCATGCAAACTTTAAAACAATGTAAATTTAAATTAACATCACATACATTTTTAAATTTAGTAAGATAAATATTCTTATATCTATAACCTAGAAGTAAGGCATTCTCTTTATCTCTAATAACACAGAAAGATTCATGAAATTCAACAATAAATCCTTTATCACATACTTTAATAATAGAAAAAAGATTATGTTTTAAACCTTCAACTTAACATAATTTATCTAAAGTAATTGACTTTCTAGATATGGAACCAATACCAATTGTTTTTCCATTAGTACTATCACCATAAACTACATACCCTTCTTCACAAAGTTCTAAAATAGAAAATTTTGATTAATCACCTATAATATGTGTTGAACATTTGTTGTCTAGGTACCACATGCCTTTTGATTTTGCTTTGAAGCATTTCTACAAAATAAAATCTAAAGTCAGCTTTTGGAACTGGATCATGTTTAAGTCCACATCCTAAGAGGAAATATTCAATGAATGCTATGTAGTGTGTGTAGCTTCTGCAATTTTGTTTTTTTTTTTTTTTTGTATCTAAATGAAATTTGGTCTAGGAAATGTTTGATATTTTCTTGCATGACAATCATTAGATACATGACCCTTTTTATTACATAAATTTCATGTAATGTTTGTGTTTGCATAAGATCTATATTTAAATAATTTTGATGCACTAGAAAATCTATTTTTAATAAATGCAACATGTGAAAATAAGCTACTATTGGTATTCAATTTTGCATGAAGTAATAAATTGTCCTTTTATAAATTTTCTATAAGTATAGATTGATGTACTAAAGAAGCACTCTTAACTTTCAGTTCACTACATTCTTTTTCTAAAGATGAAACATGCATTTCTAAATTTTTCTTTTCTTTTTTCTAAAGCATTGAATTTTCTTATCAGATTTTTATATTTATGTGCTAATTCATTAAAAGCATCATATAATTTTTCATATAAGATTTCTTCACATACCTTTCTTATAGTTTCATATCTACCATTAGACATAAGTTTGCTTATTCCTCTAATGTGTCCTCACTGGATTCTTCTAAACCAGAGTTTGCCTAAAGTGATCTATTATTTTTTCTTCTATGGCTTCATATTTTCCCAAGGATTTTTCCTTTTAGGTTGTTTTCCATTTTTAGCAATATCCAAGCAATCACTTCTTACATGTCTCAGCATTTTATAATTGTAGCATACTATTCCTTCACCTGCATAACTTTTATGTAAGCAATTTATGTAATTTAGATTTTCCATACCTGTGTTTTTCCTATCTAATCAGATTTCTCAATTTCTTTGAAAGCATATTAATCTCATCACTATCAACATCTAAACATGAGAAATTCTCATCACAAATGCCTTCCATCTATAAACAATTAATTTTGCTTTATCTTTCTTATCAAAAGATTCATTATGATCCCTTTGTGCTATAACATGTTGATAAGCTATCAAGGAACCAAGAAGCTAATCAAGTGTATATGTAGTCAAATTCTTTGCTTTACTAATTATAGTAACTTTTGCATCCATTCTTTTGGAAGGCATTTTAGAATTTTATAAATAAAATCTCGATTATTATATTTTCTTCAAACAACATGCAATGAGTTATTAATTTTCATGAAAGGAGTGTACATTTCAAAAATACTTTCAATTAGAACATGTAGAATAATTCATTCTCATGTTCTAACATATTATATGGGCATTTTTAACTTCATTAGTACCTTCATAAGTAAGAATTTATTTATCCCAAATCTCTTTTGTTGTGTTAAGCATGAAAATTCTCATATAGTCATTAGGAAGTAAAGCACAATATACTTTGCATTTAACTCATCTAATTGTCTTTCATAAGCAGGCCATTCATGAAAGGGTTTGTCAACTTTCAAACCATTTGTTTCAATAATGTGTGTATTATATTGATGTGTTAACATATGTCACATTCTAGAATCTTGTCCATGAATAAAAGTAGTAATGTAATTCTTTCAATAATCAAATGGAACATTATCAAGTAAAGATGACCTACATGTAGACTATCCTTTAAGTGTATCCTTAGGAAATACTTCTTCCATAGTGATCTAAGTCAAAGATGTTAAGGAACAAATTGTGTTGAGGCTCTAATAACAATTTTTATTAAGCTATGGCTCTTAAGAGGGGGTGAATTGGACTTTTTTAAATATTTTAAAATTAAAAATTAATTTTAATGCTTTATAGAAAAGTTTATCTTAAATGATTATACTTTTATGAATCACAACAATAGTGCGAGATAATAAAGAAAAGTAAAGGTGTAGAAAAATAGAAAGAGAGCACAGAGATTTTTAGTTGGTTTGGCCAAACCCCAATAACCAGCATATGTCCACGCCTAGCAACACAAGCTAGGAATTCATTGAGGGGCTATTTATTTTAAAGTATTTAGGGTGTAAAGAAAAATGAATGCAGGTAATTCATATTTTAAGTGTTCAATTTTACCAAATAGTTAGAGTAAGGTAAAATTATAAAGTATTATGATTCTGGGCAATAGGGAAAATGCACTGCATTAGGAATTTGCTTGAAATTGAGTGTAAAGAAATTTCCATGGTAGCGTAACCCATGATTTCACATCGATTCCCACCCACTGTCATCACTCTCGTGTGCTACCTCTGCTCTCCCCATGCTCACCGCCCTCCCCAAGCTCATCGCTTTCTCGAGTTGCATCTGCTCTCCCCACATTCACTATTCTCCCTGTGCATAGTACTCACGCTGCGCTCATTGTAGCTTGGGAGAGCTACTATGTAAACAGTTTAGGAGGGGAGTGTTGCCCTAGTTCCATCCAACTACAGCTTGCTAAGCAATGAGTTAAATTGTATCCTACCAATCAACCATCATAACATAGCCGACCGCACGATAAGTGTGATATCTAATTGCCAAGCTATCAATATTTTCCATTCTTCTATTTGAATAATCTTGTCACACTAAGAAGTTACACATTGTTTTTCTATTGATGCCTCTAACGATTTCCCTTTCATTGTAGCCTAAGATTGAAGTCTATTAGGATTTGATGAGGTTCGACTTCTTGTCAAGGCTGCAACAAATTTTTTTGAAGCTGGAGACAATCTTAGAGAACAACTATTTATCGACTTGCCAATCTTGTGTGATTCTCTATTATTTGTACGTTTTTCACCTACAGGAGTGTTTGCATTGCTAGAACTTCCAGCCTTCTCCTATTGGTGTCTCTAATGAATTTCCTTTTTGATTATAGTGAGAGATTGAAGTTTATTTACCTATGGTTAATTCAACCCTCTTCTTACTTGACTGTCAACAAAGCTTTAGGTGCCAAAGATAGTCCCAAGGGCTTCTTTCTACAAGAAATTGAGGTAAGGGGCTCTTTAGCTATGTGTTGAGATTCATATTCCATTATTATTTCATGTTATTAAAAAAGTGTTATTTTGTAATTCTTTTTTAGCTTTAAATCAATGTATATTTTAGGTTCAGTGTAAGAATATGTGAATTAGTTGTAGATTTTTAAGAGATTAAGTTGTTTTGTTATTTGATTCATGTCATTACTTATTTGTTCATATTTAACTTGCAATGTAGTTAATTAATTAATTCGATCAAGAATATATTTCATTGTTGATGTATTAAATTATCTTAATACTAATATCTATTATAAATTTAATGATAGTTATCCTAATAATGGTTTGCATATTGATTGTGGCCAGGATTCACCTCAACCGACATTTCTATTTGAGTAGTGGTTGTGGTGACATTGTCTAAAATTGCAGTCAAATTAATTTTAATATTTCAATTAGCATGTGTTTATTAGCACATGACACTGTCTAGATTCACTTCAATGTAATATCATTTGGTTAATAGTTGTGTAACTTTCACCTTGATATTGTACTATGTCCTGAGTTTATTTTTATAGTTAGTTTGAAATTAAAATAGGTGAAGTCATGTAATGTGATGAAGACTATTCTTGTTGAGCTACCTAAAATTGAAGCACAATCTAAACATATTGCTTAATCTACTATGAGATTTGACAATCCAAATAAAAATCAAAATCCAATATTAAATAAATTGCACACAACATTTCATTTCTAATGCTTATAAATAAAAAATTTCGTCTATTTTCTCATATCATTTTATTTCTAATGCTTCTAAACTTTAAAATTATATTAGTTGATTAACATTATAGTGTTTAAACTTTAGAGCAGGTATCTTAATATTTATATTTTTTGCACTGAACACATTTTTATCATTTTAGATATGTCCAATAGTATTATACTTCGATATCTCATAATTGTTATATTAATAATTTTAAATATTTTTTAAATCATTTCTTCTTATATTTTTTTTCTTGTGAGATTTTTTGTAAAAGTTACCTAATTATAGTGTGTACTCATGTGTGTTTTAAAGATGACTGAACAATTACAACATGATGTAGATTGCTTGCCTATCTCGGACAACTTCTAGGATGACACAGAGTTAGGTCAAAATCATCTTGCAATACATGAAATTATTGCTACCATAATAAGTGTTATATTTATAGTAATGCATAAGGTTTTATGTGAGAGGCGACAATCTAATATTGAATGGAATATATAGCTTTAGACATACTTATCCAGATTTTATCTTGGATCCGACCCTGATTATGTTAATATAGTTAGAAAGTAGATTGAATATTTCTTCAAATTATGTAATTTGTTGTGCACAAGAAGATTACTCGTTGACACATTTTATATGTATGTCGAAGAGCAAGTTGCTATGTTACTTCATACACTTGGACATAGTGTCCATAATTGGGTCATTCATTTCAACTTTTAATAGATACTTGAATGTGAGAATACATGCCATAGAAGAGTTACATCAAGAAATGATTAGACCACCATCTCTTCAAAAACCACATAAGATAGAATCAAATATTCACTTTATGCTTTTTTTAAGGTACAACAAAACCTTATGTTTCTAATCACAAATTTTATCTTTGTGATAGTTTTCTTGATTTGATTTTTTAAAAAATAAGATTTTATTGGTGTTATAGATGGATCACATATTAGAGAAAAAGTACCAAAATAGTATGAATCTATATTTAGAGGAATAAAGGCTTACCCAAGTCAAAATGTATTAGTAGAAATGGACTTTGACTTAAAGTTCACAAATGTCCTAGCTGGTTAGGAGGGTTCAGCGTATGATAAAACTATTCTTAGGAATACATTAGAATGATTTGATGGGAAGGAATAGAAAACATATTTTATATAAAGTTTAATAATCAATTACAATACTCTTATTATTTGCCTACTTTAAAAATTATAGGAAAGTATTATCTAACAGACCAAGAAATAGCAAAGAGTTATTTAATCTATGACATTCATCACTACACACAATAGTGGAGCATGCATTTGGTTCTTTGAAGAATCAATTTGCAATTATAAAGTGTGAGCATTACTTTCCTTGAGAAACTCAAGTTGATATTGTGCTTGCCTATTGCATATTACATAATTGGATTATAACTGAAGGTGGAGATGATATTATTCTTTCAAAATATGAGTGGGCTAGAAGGAGCCATGTTAGAAGAAAATATGAACTTCTATCAGATGAGTCACATAAGTGATTGGGAAATAGAGATCAAATTTCCCTAGCTATGTGAATTAGGATTGAGAATGCTGGATAATAGACATGTCAAAACAACTAAACTTTTGAAATATATCTTCTTTTTTTAGACAATATTGTAACTTTTTTTTTCAAAAATTGTCCTATTTTGACCTGAATATGTCAATTTTTTATGATTACTATTACATGTAATTATATTTCTTTTGGATATAAATGTACCTTTCTGTTATGAAAATATGTCATTTAAATAGAATTGCACATTTATATATTTGTTCTAATTACAATTACACACTTTTATTTATGCAAACATCTAAACATATTTTTTTGACATGTATCTTGCTTTTGGTAGGGGTGATGGATATACAACAATCAGTAGGTTCTTCTGCTGCAATGAGCAAAAAGAGAAAAAAAACTATATGGAGTTTGAAACTTGATTGGATTACTGGGCTTCTACAAATTATAGCTGAGTACATAGATGCAAATATGTGAAGTGCTCAAAGATTTAAAGGCGCTATATACCAAGGTGTTTCTCAAAAGTTGAAGGACATATTTGGAATTGATGTTACAAGTGAGCAATGCAAAATACTAAATCCATGATCAATGAAGTATATGAAATCATATCCAAGAGTTGAAGAAAAATCTTGAGTTTTTTGGCATGAAAATAAGAAAATTATTTTGATGGGCCCAGATAAATATTCATCTCACATTCAAGTAAGATTTGTACTCATGTATTTGATTTGTAAAGTAAGATTAAGCATTCTTCTTTCTGTTATAGGCTTATCACAAAGATGCTACTTTCCTAAATATTCCTATAATCAATTACATAGATTTAGAGAAGGTTTGTGGTGAAGGGCATGCCACCAGAGATTGTGCTAAGTATGGAAATAGTCAAATTATATTGGGAGCTTAACAAATCAATTTAGATGATGATGAAATGTAAATTTCATAAAAACTGGCATGGATGCAACATAAGGTATTGAGTGGCCTAAACATGACGTGAAAGGTGACTATGAAAGATTGACAAAGCAAGGTCATCCTCTTCTTCTAAAGGATATATCCCAAAGAATTAAAAGAAAGCATCTATAGGTGATGGTAGTATTCATGAATACATTGCAATGGTAACTACTAGTGTGGCTCAAGTAGCAAATGCTATCCAAAGTTCAACAAGAGGAGCAGAGGAAAGAAAAATGTTTACTAAACTTATGTCTAAGTTATTTAATAATATGGGAATTTCTAAGGAGGAGATTGACACTATCTATAATATGTTATTAAAGAACATAATGATAATTCATTCATTTCTCTTTAAACCAGCAGTGGAGAAGGCTTGAAAGAAGTGCAAGGAGCTTAACAAGTGATTTTGACCTATAAACCTAAGACATTATGTAAATGTACCAAACTTTTCTTATGTTTTTTTCTTATCTAATGTGTTCCCTAGATGAATTCTGAATAAGTTCATTATGGCATATTTAGTAGTGCAAGAAAAAATTGTTATATGATGTGTTCATCTGTACTCCTCAAGCATTTTGATGCAGAGACTTTAGTCTTATTTTTATTTACTAGCATTCTATTTTTTTGGGGGGTTCCACTTATGATGTCTTCAACCTTGAAACTATTTCATGCACATTTTTTAATTGTGTTAAAATTTATTGACAGGGATCTTTAGTGCTGCTAATTTTGAAAGGGTAAGATGGTTGCTTTAACAGGAATCATTTTATTAATTGATAAGCACCCTTATGTGTTATTTCATTTGTTTCCATTGGTTGCTTTGGTGTTGCTAATTTTTTTACATATTTATTCTTGAAGTACTTAAGCGTCTATATTAGTTTTGTTGAAATATGAAACCTGCTTCATTTCTAAATAAAAATGTGGATGTTGTTTTAGCAATGAATTTATCATTTTCTTATTATTTCAGACCATGTTGTAATGCTCTTAACTCATATTTTATACATATATGAACCTATCTAGAAAGCAATGCCTTTATAGAAAATAAATTTTATAATAGTGATTTAAACTATCAATGATATTGTAAGCTGCTTAGTTTTTTATGTAAAGTTTTTTTTTAGAGTCAAGCTATTTTTTAACACATCATTGATTTTATTGTCTCTATTCTCTAACTTATAGAGATGAGGTAAGCGTACAATGATGCATTTGGTGTGTGCTTGAGTATATTATTATTTTTTATATATTATGTGTGCATCATGATGCCTTCATTACTCTTACTTTATAAACTAATTAATCAATTGTTCTGATAAATCAGTTGACCCACTTTCCTTTTTTGGTGATTCTACTGTACGACTGATGGAAAGCTTCATCATTTTGCTTAACAAATTTAATTTTGATGTTTTATTTTAATAGAATCAATATATAATCATAATTATGTATAAAATGTGAACAAGTACATTTTACCATTGCAAATAATATATATATATATATATATATATATATATATATATATATATATATATATATATATATATATATATATATATATATATATATATATATATATATATATACAAATAAAGTATTTAGTGATAATTAAAAATAAAAATAATTTGCTCTCTTATTAAACTGGTGATATGTTGAAAATTTGTTGTGAATTTTGATATTTGAGTGAGTTTAATAAATGATGATTGTAGGATAGGGCTGTAAATAGTGGAGTCAAGCTTAACTTCATTAGTATTAAGTAGCTTGAAATTGACCTCCACTCAAGATTACATATTGAGCTAGATGTTTGAATTTATTTCTATTCTAACATGCATCTAACATATAAATCATAAAGAAGTTTTTTATTTCAAAATAAGTATGTAGTAACCTTTTTTAACCAAGTAGTAAATTCTTATTTATAATTTATCTATATTTTAATATATATTTAATTTTTATTTTAATAATTCAATTAGGGAAAAAATTGTAATTACTGTACATACAACAAAGTATTCAAAATATAGGTATTTACTTTACTTTACATTCACCCAACCAAACAGAAAAAATAATTTTCATGTAATTACTTTGCACACAACCAAACAACTATGAAGTATTCAGAATTTACTGTATTCATTTTACACCGCATTCATTTTGTAGTGCATTCCTTTTTCAGTGAACCAAACATCCTCTAAATCAAAATGAGATTACAACAAATCTCTCGTACCCTCCTTTATAAGCAAGTACAAACCAACACTATACTTTTCTACATGGCCATGTATAACCCAACACTGTACTTTTTTTACATGAGAAAGTACAACCCCGACAAAAAAGAAGAACAAAGAAGATAAGAGATATAAAGATCTAACTCATAATTTCAAACAACCCAACTATACCAATATTAAGGCAATGACAAAAGAGAGAGCTCTCTTCTTTCTTATTTAATATAAAAATTAATTTCAAACACTTGTATGGAAAGTTGAAAGTAAACAAGAAAATATGTTTGATATGTTTTAAAATCCTTGAAAGCTTAATATCAAATCAACTTAAAATGATGTACGAAAGCTTAACACAATATTGATTTGAATATATGAATGAGAAATAAAAATAGAAGATGTATGGAATCTTATGTTATATAAAGATCAAGTTAGTATCAAAAAGCAAATCAAACAAGTTCACTTAAGTACATTCTCAATAACAATATTGTATGCATGTAATAAAGTAATTTGTAATATAAACTTACTAATCACTTATATGTAACTTGAAATCGAACATAAAATTTTTTTTTGCTTAAAGATTTATAAGAAATAAAAGAGGGAAAGCATTATAAAACCAAATCCTTATTCAAGTATTTTGGTTAAGATAAAATCTTCAATCACTTAAATTTTATTCATGAATACCATGATCATTTGGATCAACCAAAAAGAGCAACAAGGTAAGATGAAGAGTTTTGGATCTTCAAAAATATGTAAGATCCTTTAGAGCTTTCTGCCAAGGGGCGTTTCACCAATCCTTCATGTTTTTAAAGTTATCTTCAATTGAAACTTTCAGCCAAGAAAATATGAAGAATGATGAGAGAGTTGTAGTACTTGAATCATAAAGATAAGTAAGGAAATAATATATTAAGAGGTTAGACAACAGTGGAGAAGAAGTTAGATGAAACTTATTTCTAGAATCAAGGCCACTTTAATTAGAAAAGTGTGGCTATAAGAGTTGGCCAAGTATGACAAAGTTGGAGGAAATTTTTCTTAGGAAAGGATATGATTTAGATTTCATAATTTCAATCAATCTATCTCAATGATTCTATGCTAAAATTTCAGCCATGAGAGAAAGAGAGAGAAAGCTTGATTAAGCAAGTAATTTAATTTTGAATTCCAGTGAAATTAAGAGGAAGATTGGATCGATTAAAGTAAGAGAGGGAAAATACAAATAAGAGAGATATTCAAATTTTAATGAAGGATTTCAAATTTTAAAACATAGAGAATGAGAGAAAAATTTGGCCAATGAAATTTTTGGCCAAGAGAGGGTTGGCCAAGAGAGAATAAAATCAAGATGAGAATTAATGAATGAGATTCTCCATAACATTGCAATTTGTTTAAAGATTTTGAAATTCAAATAGGTTGGTCGGCCAAAATGATTTCCTAATGAGGATTCAATATAAATTGGATGCATGATATGATGAAGATATAATTAATTAATTAGAGTGAGATTTGAATATAGAAATAATATGAATAATTTTAAATAGAATAAACATAATATTTTGTAGGATTTTTCACCCATCTATAATTCCATAATTAAGATGATCTGAAATCAATGCATTTAATTAATTAGAATCTAAGATGATTACTTAAGAATGATTTTAATTAATAAATCATATTTAAAATGATATATTTTAATTTAATAGTGGTCAGCCATATGCTTTCCTAAAATAGGTTTAATAAAAAGGAAAGGATATTAAATTAATGTTTATTTCAATTTAAATTTAAATGAACTTGAAATAATTTAATTATATTTTAATTAGATGAAATAAATCATGCTAGGGACGTCAAAAAAATTGCATGAAAGATTAGAATTATTTTTTCATTGATATGTCATGAATTATGCAATTTAAATTCAAAATAATTTAAATTCAAAAATTCAAATTAATGAATTTTTAAACTTTGAAGAATGATGGAATTACTTATGAAAAATATTTTTAATAAATATCACTTGATTTATTAAACAAATTTCTATGCAAAATTTGGCCAAAACATAATAATTGGGATGATAAGGTTATAGGAGAGAGAAAAAATATAATTACGATAGTTCAAGAATAATTTAATTCTCATGCATGAAATAAATGGATAACTAATGTAATTAAGCATGGAAATAATTTAATGAAGTTCATACTTAATTAATCTTGCTTGAAAACACATTAAATGGAACTTAAATCATTCACTTAATTTATATTATCCAAAATGTATAATTCATGGAATAATTATAATTTTGTGATGTAGAAAGTATGAATAATTTTAAAATAAATTATTTTGAAATGAATGAATCATTTATTTTATTTTAATGAGATCTTTATTTTCCTTAATATTATGATTTTTAGAAATTTTCAACCATTTCAATTCCAACAATTTTAGCTTTCTAAGTTGATTGAAAAATCTAGAGTTGAAGAATTTTTTTCAACACTTAAATTTAAACCAATTAATAACATTTGAACATGTGTTCGTTATCATCAAAATTAATCTTCAATGAATCAGGGCTCATGAATTCATTGCAAAATTCCAAGTGTTCTATTACAATCGAGGTCAGTTCATAGAAGTTGCATGACCAATGCTTAGACATCATGCTCTATTTTACAAGCACTAGAAATTCTAGGTCAGGTGGGTCAGGTGCATAAGTATCAACTTCTTTGTTTGAATCCTACAATTTGGTAGTTTGGTGCCTACTTTCTAGCACTTAGGTGCTAGCATGGGACTTAGGTGTTCGCATAGCTAAGCTATTCAAATGAGCTTGGATAGTTCTATTTGCCCTCAAATCAACTCTAGATGTTTATCTATTTGATTTTGTGAACTAATTATGTAATTTATATTCATAATCTTGGTCTTATAAAATTTTAAATTTTGAACCATAAGTTCTAAAAATTTTTAAAAGCACATCAAAACTCGTGGTATATTCAAAACCTAATGTAAGAAAATTATGAAATTTTCATGCCTATCATGTGCCATTCTTATTTACTAGCGGGCCTGATGTTTTACAAGATTTACTTGAGTCTTATTAAACAAGTTTGAAATTTTGTTGGTACTTTAGTAAAAGATACTTGAATAATATAATCAACATTATGATTGTGATAAAATTTATTTATCTTAGTATTTATAAAAGCCAACCCATTATCAGATACAATCTATGTGATATTGAATGAAATTGTCCCACATTAATTACCTTGACTTCTTTCAAATGAATGGCTTCTTCCCACTTTGAGAAATAATTGGTGGTTGCTAATGTGAATTTTTGGCCTTTAGAAGAAGAGGATTCAATCAATCTAACTATGTCTATTCTCTAACATTCAAATGACAAAGGATAAATGGTATAATACACATTTTCTAGCAAAATTTATATAATCTTATCTTATGGTTGGCTAATTACCCATTTTTTATCCTAAGTTTTATGTTTGAACAGTTAGTGAAATAAACATAATTCTTTGTTTACCTCAACCCATAAATGTTTAAGCTTCCTCTTTATTTGTACTTTGAAACCACATGCTTGTTTGTAAAGAAGTGTGACTTATGAGTGTAAAAAATAGTGACTTCTCTGAAATTTGACTAGCTAGTGAAGGGTCTTCAAGAAGGATTCATTTTAGAATATATTCAATAAATATTTATCTTCATTTTTTTCATTTAAAAATAAAATATTTTTAAAAGTAGATTTAGTCATTACAATAAATTATATCTAAATAAGCTAGAAATAAAATTCATCTGCTTTGAATCATTACATGAGTATAATAGAATCTTCATTTGGATTAAATAATTATTTGGTTAATCATGCCAAAGCTTCTACTCAACTATTTTGATAATGTGAAACTCTAATTGAGTAACACGTGGAATATTCTTAGCAGTGATAGGCATATAAATTAAGCTTTGAAACATTAGAGATGCAAACTACTTGACTAGTAATTAGTAAGAAATCACCATTGATTTTATTTCTTTTAATGCCAATTTGGAGAGTTAACATAAGACTAGTAATTAAAGTCTCATATTTAACTTCATTATTGTTTTGAGGATAGTTGAAGAATATGCATATTTTATACCTTCATATTCGAGGGACACAAGATTAACCAAATGTTTATTTTCAATTAAAATATTTTGCAAAAATATTTTATACCTTCATCTTCGATTTGAAGCCCTTTCAAAATATATTTTAGACTCTTTCTTCTCCAAGGATATTTTTTGCTTGTCTGACAAACCATCACTTTATAGGGAATTGATGAGAATGGAATAAGCCACTATCATATTTTGGGGAGTATAGGTAATAACAAATTGTAATAAAATTATTGCCCATCATGCCAACCTTTCATATATTATAGGTCAGGTTACCAGATATTGTGCTTCAGATATTAAAGTGATTTTATATGACAACATGCAATTCCTCAACTTTTGAACTAAAAAAAATTAACACAAGGTAGTGCTTCTTTATAGATGAATATTTCATTTTAGTAGGGATAAATCAACAATTATGATAGTATAAAGCTTTTTTCTTGCCCAATTCATTATTTTGGTCAATTAATGCACCATTGATTCATAGAGTGTAGCTATGTATTATATTAAATATTTTCTCAATATTAATGATGACAGTGTTGAAGGATGAAATAAGCTTGTGATGTTGTCAAATGTTTTTTGGCTTGATCTATCTTAATAGAATCACACATTTTTATTTGTTAAGGTTGAAAACGGATAACATCATCCAGATAAGTTTGAAGTACATCTCATTTAAAATGCCAACATTTATTGCAGAGATCTCAATTTAATGAGGCTCTTTAGATGTTCCATGCTTTGACATACTTATATTTTGGCTAGGTTGATTTCGATGTTTAGATGACACATGATGAATCATTAAAAAAAAATAATAAGGTCTTGAAAGCATACATTAAAGTGTTAATCTTCAACCCATACTTATGGATTTGTTGGAGAAAAGGCTACTCAAATGATCATCAACAACATCACTCTTAGCAAAAATATCATCCATATAGCATTCTACGTCATGTTGAATAGTTTATCAAAAATTTGAATCATCACACATTGATAAGTAGCATCAACATTCTTTAATCTAGAAGGCATATCTTTGTAATTATAAATGCATATATTAGTTTTAAAATTTGTGTGATTCTTACCATTTAGGGCCATCTTGATATTATTATATTCTGACAAATCCTTCGTCAAAAAACATCAAATTTATTGTAGCTATCTTGACCACTATTTTTGGCATCAGTAAAGAAAATTTGTTCTTAGGACAAGATTTATTTAAATCTTTGTAATCAACATGAACTTGGATCAATCCATTCTTTTTATAAATATGGATGATATTGGTTGTCTAATTGTTATATCACTCATCTCAAATGAAACTAACTTTAATTAGTTTCTTATATCTCGATAAATGTTTTTTAAAATTAGGTCTCATTTTTATGCCTCATTTTTACCATTTAATATTAGGTCTTATTCTTGTCATGTGCAATGATGCATTTGCATCAACAATTTCACTTTCAAAATATTTCTAAGGGATTTTAATCTTACATATAATATATTGCACTTCTGACCAACCCTTAAATGTAATACAATTTTTCATCATATGCCCAAGGAATTGATGATAATTACAATATAATGACTCCATACATTTATCCCATCTCTTCATGATTTCTAGGCTGGAGAGTGTCATTCTTGATTTTAATAACCTTGAATATCTTTCCTATAACATTCTTCTTGATAGAGTATACTATATCAAGTCTTTCTTCGAAATTCATTTGATATTTCTTAGAGGACAAAATTGTATTTGATTTAGAAGGATCAGGTATAAAAACCTCTTTATAAGAACTTCTTCCAACTCATTGAAGGTTTTGAATAACCCATCAGGCAAGTTGGCATGCCACTCAAATGCAAATTTTGAAAATGAAGTAATGAAAAGTCATAATAAAATATATCATTATTACTATTTTTATAATTAAGAGCTCTATACTAAATGATATGCTAGCATGGATTTCTGGTTCCATCATAATGTGTGAAACTTGGAGGAACAAATCCCTTAAGAAAATTAACTAGTTTATATACTTTTGAATGGCCTCCCATTTTATAAATGATTCACCTTATTGAGTTATCATTGTAGCTTTACAGTTGAACCATACATCTAATCTGAGCATCAAATAAAGAAGTACCCTATATCATAAATGATGCCATTATTGGAACAACTGTAATGGAAGGCTCAATAGAAATAAATAGCAGTTGGGTATGATGTAGAAAGATAAATTGAGGCATATAATGGGTATCATTCTTCATTTTAAAAATATGTAGAGTAGGGGAAGGTGATAGCTCAGAAAAACACTTTTGAGGATGTTCTCTACCATCTTTATTGAGATGGCTAGGAGTATATTTCTTTGTGAGGCATATTGATATATATTCAACTAGATTTCCCTTGACATTATGTAAGAGTTCATTAAGATCTGGGTTTTGCTTCCTATGAATGTAATCCTTCGTAGTTAATTACCACTCTTACTGTAGTAAGAGAGCGCTCTCGCTTAAGATTGGAAAACAAACATATCTAATCTGATATGAATTGGTGTCTAGAGGTGCATACTATGACATAAATGATTGTCATTTAACTAAAAGTATATATTAAAGGGAATGATGATACACCCAATCAAGATCCCATGGTTCTGTCATCCTAGGCTAGTGTAGTCCCTAGTCAACTTGGCCAGGAGAAATAGTTTCGAGCAAATAATCCTTATTAATAGCTATGGGTTATGTTGTCCAAGGTGTCCTTCTAGACTTGGGGTGATATTAGTTTAAGGTGATAAATTTAAGTTAACCTTAGCTAACATTAGAATTTTTTCCTATTAAATATATTCTAGAATTCATGGTTCAAGGAACTAAGCCATTAGGGAACATATGATCTATTATCGTGATTGAAATCTAGTGGAGTCATATAGAGGCCAAACGACCTGACTAGGGGGTTCGGGTCATATCTGCATTTCATGTGTTGTCGCTTGATGAAAAAACCATGTAGATAGAAGACATAGGCCATATCCTTACTAGCATGAGATTATTTGACTATAAACATAGTTTTATATTTATTATGGCATTAGCTATTTATGAACAAAGATTTTCTTAGCTTATCACCCTTAGAAAATAATGATGGATGGGTGGATGATTGTTTACTTTAAGTTATGATAAATTTCATCCAATTTAAACATATCCCCTCTGAATTAATTTTATAATCAACATGACCGTCATCGAGGAATGAGTAGGTTTTATTAACCCAGACCCAGTCACTCAATCAAGAAATTAACTTGTGAAGTAACCTCATGCAATAGACTTAGGTAATTATTATTTAATTAGGGCCCATGTAGATAATTTAATTTATTTTATATTAACTCATGAAGCATCTTCAAATAATGGTCTTAGGTAATTGTTATTATGCTAGGGCCCATGTGAGTAGCTTAAATTTTTTTTATATTAACTCGCAAAGCATCCTTGGGCAATCGACTTAGGCATTTATTATTATATCGGGGCCCATATGGGTAATTTAAGTTTATTTTATGCTAAGCACCTCGGTGCTGAAAATATGGTGCCTAGGCGCTATATCACGCCTTGGCATTGTATTGTTAGCACCTTGGATTTGCAATTATTGGTCATGTTGATTATTTGAATAGTTCTTAGATGCTGATTTTTTACTGTGACAGAGCTAGTCAAAAGTCAGTTCAAGATAACTGACATGCGTATAGGCACTTTAAGGTTGTGAGATAAACTTTTTGACCAACACCTATAAAGTTCTATGTATATGTCCTTTTGTTTGTCATTTAGAAACCTCTAGGATTTAAAATACGACTCGTGCTAAAATTCTCACACCTGCTATTGTAGGACATAAGTTTAAGACCCGAGGTCTTAGCACTATGGTCTTTGGTAAGTTGAGCTATGGTGCTATGGGTTCAATTTAAAATACAATTTTTATGCTTTAATATTATTTATTAAATATCTATTTCAAGAATACAGAGCCTCGATGCTAAGCTATCAGCACTATGGCTCCATGGCTCTTCTGCCTAAGTTTTCTTTTCTTGAGCTGTTTAGCCTCTGCACTAGAATATTAACTCTACAACGTGATTTCATTAACATCCTTTTTTTGTGAAGAATTAAAATTTTTTGTAGCATAACGGCTTATAATTTGATATATATAACTTTTTTAGTGCTTTAGCACTCTTATCCCTTATTATGTACCTCAGATTAATGGTGGGAGGGTTTTGTTTCATACTAAAACTAAGTTTGATGGTAGAATAGACTTCCAGGCATAGCGCCTTGGCACTGCGATGTTGTGTTAAGTAGATGAAACCCAAAAGCATACTGCCTCAGTGCTAAGTATTCAATGGCTTAATGTGAGGCAGAGTGCTAAGGACTTCTTTCTTGAGAGCTTAGCATCTTGGCACTGGGCCTTGGCATCGTGGTGCCACGAGATAAAAATGCACATATCAAACATTAATTCTTGAGTGTTCTTGAAATGTTTATTAAATTTTTTTTTAGAGTTACACTTTAGTAGTGCTAGAATTCACACTTGTTAGTGAAAAAGCACTCTTCTCCCTTATTCTTGATCTAAGATTAATGAAGGGAGGGAGTTCTTCTTAGGCCAAAACTAAGTTTAATGGTGGAGGACTTCAAATTTGAAATCAGTAGTGTTTGTAATGATTCTTTCCCTTTTAATTCAATTATTTTGTGTGGGAAAAGAGTGGAGAGAGTGCATGAGAGTATAGAAAAGATCTACAATGAAGAGAGTGCAAAAAATTCCCAAGCTATAATAAGTAGTGAGAGCCCCCTGATTGAGTAGGCTGCCCTCATTTTTTATAAGGAGTAACTCCCCTAACCACTCCTGCACCTCTTTTGAGTAGTTATCTGATAGGGAATAATTGTTGGTGGGCTTCTCTCTTCTTTTGGTTGCTTATTTCCAATGAGGATGCAGTTGGGAATGTTCTGGATTCATTAAAATGGTGGCATTGCCTAGGCACTATGATTTTAGCACCACGATGCTCTAGGTCAAAATGCTTGATTTTTCTCTTTATTATGCAGACAAATTGCGCTCCAATGAATGTGACATTTCAATTGGACATGATGCATTCATTGCCCTATTTCTTTATTTATTTTTAGATTTTTTTCTTTTAGGTATGTTGAGTATATTTGGGTGTTTAAACCCAGCCCATTTTGGCAGGATGGATCTGATTTGGCCCCTTTATGCATAATAGAATTTTATTTAAATTTTCATCTACCTCCTTTTGGCATGATAGATTTGATCTAGCCCCTTTGGGCATGATGGATCTGATTTAAATTTAAATCCTGCCCCTTTGGGTATGATGGATGTGATCCGGCCCCTTTGGGGATGATGGATCTTGGTTTAGGTTTGAGTTTTAGATTAGGCCCATTTGGGACATATTGAATATGAGTATAAATATCCTTGATTGAACAAAGTTTCTATTTAATGAAGAGTATTCATTTCATTGCAAGGTATATAAAATTTCCACATGTTAATCAGGGCAATTTTTCTTTGAGATGATGATATTCTTCTCAAACTAAGTATTTTTCCATTTTGAGTGATTGCTCTAACAATTATGAAGCAGATCATCTCCAATAGTTATGCATAATATCTTTTGAGATATTATCTATTAATAGAGGGCTTAGGTCTATCATAAGAAGTCTCTAAATTCTATATTTCTTTAGAGTTGTTAGTGTTTTTAATACTCTTAGAATTACTGCCCAATTTAAGACATAATTTTTTTGAGCTTGACTTGACATTCAATTTAGTAAGCTTTTCTCTGAGAAAGCATAGTTCTTCCTTAGAGGTAGTTAAAGTTGCAACCACATTTATAACATGATATGTTTCTATCAGAACTTCTCCTTTAAAATTTTCTATTTCAAGTTTTAAATTGGCAATATATTCTTCTAGCTTAACTGGACTTTGAGGAGGTTGCTCTTACTCCTCTAATGAGATAATTATTTTCTTTGTCTTAGATTTTGATTTTTTTTGGATTTTTTTCTTTTTATTTGATTTATGGGAATGATGGAACCATGGGATCTTGATTGGCGTCATCAACACCCCCCTCCCAAAATATAATCAGTTAAATCCATTTATGCCATAGTTACACACCGTTAAACACCGATTCATATCAAATAAGATATGTTTTATTTTCCAACCTCAATCAAGAGTGCTCTCTTACTATGATAAGAGGGGTAATTAACTATGAAGGCTTGCATTCATAACAAAGTAGAACTCCTATCTAAATAAACCCTAATATAATGCTAAGGGAAATCTTGTTGAACATGTATACCAATATGCCTCAAGAAAAAAATAATACTACCCATCTTAATAAAGATAGAAGAGAGCATCTTCAAAGGTATTTTTTTATGAGTGATCATATTTCTATCAACTCTATTGGGGATTACTTTGCTCTCTATCTCTAGTTGGAAAATTTAAAATATATTGTGTCATCATAGACTGTATTATTGAAGTATATTTTTTTATAAGAAGCTTAGTTTCCTAAAACCTAGAAGAACCTAACTTTAATCTATGACCAAGTGCATCAAATGGAAAACATCAAGAATATGATGAATGTTAAGCTCAATGAGGGATCTACTGTGAGATTCCTGCAAGCCATAATCAGTGCAAGTTTTCCTGGAGCTACTCTCAAGTTCGGAACAATCTCGGAGGTTGTCAAATTTTTGCTAGCTAGACCTATCACTAAGCCCATAGTTCCAAAGCCATTCAATAAAGTAAAGAGGCCAAATGCAATCATTTTGAATGTCTCCAACCCTAAAGTCATGAACTCATAGGGCTTCTGCCTTTGAGAGATTATCGAAGGCAATGATAACTACCCTTAATGAGGATAAGACTATTATAAGGTCTCAATTGAAGTCCATTATAGTCAATTCACTTAGCAGCGCATCAGGAGAACATACAACACAACATGATGCTACCTTTACTTAAGGAAAGCACAACCACAAAGCATCTTCCTCATGAACTAAAATGTTTAGGAGAGCTCACAAAAAATACAATGCTGGTCACAAAGCAGTCTGGTTGCCCATTTATGCTGAATAGCAATATGACCCACTAGTGGAAGCAAATATACCCACCAACAACAACTTTGATCTACTCCATTAGATCAAAATAAATAGCTTTGGAGGATCTATAAAGTGGTTGTTCTGGGATAGACATACACCTCCTAGTCCATAAAGTCAACCACGAAAGGAGAATTTTTTTTTTCTAAAATCTAAAATGTTTTGAAGGCTGTCAAAAAAAGCAACCTTTAAAGAAGAATAAAGAAGTAGTGAGCCAAGTCATCAACCCAACAAATTCCTACCCAAAAGAGGTGGAAATATTCAAAAAGACATGTCTGTTTATGATAATACTCAAAGTATATAGGCACTATAGTCAGTGAACACTGACAATGAACCCTTAGACACAAAGACACTAAGTGTTCAATTATTGAAAAGTCCTAGCAACTACAATAGAAATTCAATGAATACTTGGGTGTGACATCTGGGATATATTCCTAGAGATCCACTATTAGAAAGGCCCAATCAATTTGGGTACCAAAATAATCCCAAGTCATCAATGATAAGCCAACCCCACCAGATGACAAAGGAACATACTCTGTTATCATCAACTAGAAATGTCGATCCAAAAAGAGCCATCCAGTGAATAATGACATGGATGACCAACTTTTCTGGGAGATGAAGATCTCCATGCCATTGACAAATAATAAAATTTTGTTCAACAAAATAATGAAGATATTTATCACTTGGAGATCAAACTTATTAGTATGGTTGACACACGTCTGCAAAACCAAGGCATGGTACTCAAACAGTAGAATCAACAAGAGCAACAAGGGAACCCATGCCACCAAAGCCTAGAAGTGAAGCTAAAGTAGAATTGGAAGTGATTAAAGAGTTAACAGGCATTGTAATAAGGTTACAATAGCAGATGGGTTCCCAACTTCAAAGGAGATATCAAGAAATTAACCACTTCACAATCAGCCCAATGATATAAGTGGACCAATGAAAGAGCTATTTAGTCAGCTCAACTTCATGGAAATTACAATGCAACGGATACCTCCAAGAAATTTTCAAAAATGAATAATCTAATAGTTGAAATGGGAGGCATACAAAATGCCTTATTTAATCTACCAATAGCTACAACATAAAGGTAAGAACCTTCAGGAAAAGTTATAGTGAACATTTATCATGAAGATGATGTTATCGCTAAATCCCAAACAGAAGATTTCATTAGTCAAAAGGTCAAAGTAGTGATAGCTTTAGAAAATTATGAGCAATTAATTGGAAAAGGTCGACCATATCCAATCGAATACGATGAAGTATAATACCCTAAAAGGTATGCTGTGCCGAAGTTTAATTCCTTTTCAAGCACAAAAAACCTACGACAACACTTAGCTCAATCTAAAGCATCATGTGGAAATACTAGAGAAAATGATACCCTACTATTATGGTAATTCATTAGCAAACTTACACACACAACTTTCGAATGATATGTTGAGTTACCTAATGACTTAGTAAAAATTTTCATCGAGCTAGAAACATTTTTCATCGAGAGATTTATAGCAGCAACAAAGAAGGTAATAATTATAGATTTCACCTTGGAAAAGAGAAGAAATGATGAGAGCGTTAACAAGTATATTACTAGATGGAGAAATCTAAGCATTAGATGTGACCAATAGCTCATAGAAAAAAATGTGGTAGAAATCCTCATGGAGTATATCGACAATTGAATTGCCCCATATCAATTATGGCTACCAATTTTAAACATTTTTACTCTAACAACTCTAAAGAAACATAAAATTTAGAGGCTTCTAATAGACCCATGCCTTCTATTAATATAAAATATCTCAAAAGATATTATGCATAACCATTGAAGATGCTATGCTTCATAAATGTTGAAGCAATCACTTGAAATGATAAAATACTTAAGTACAAGAAGAATAACATCATCTTAAATAAAACATTCCCTTGATTAACATGAGGAAATTTTTTATACCTTGTAATGCAAGGAAGACTCTTCATCAAAAAGAAACTTTGTTCGATCAAAAAATTCTAAACTAAGATTCAATATGTCCTAAATTGCCAGATCTTAAACTTAAACCTAAACCAAAATTCATCATGCCTAAAGGAGCTGAATCTAAACTTAAATCAGCGCCCTAAGGGGCTAGATCAGTACTATCATGCCCAAAGGTTCTAGATGTAAATTTAAATCAGATTCATCATATCCAAAGGTGTTGGATTAGATCCATCATATCGAAGGGGGCTAGATCTAAATTTAAATAAAAGATTCATTATGCCCAAAGTGGTCAGATCAAATCCATTATGCCAAAAGGGGCAACATTTAAACACCTAAATGTACTAAACATACCTAAAAGGATAGAATCTAAATATAAACAAAGAAATAAGGAAATAATTACATCATGTCCAATCAACATGACACATTCATTAGGGGGGGGGGAATCTGTTTGCATATAAAAAAAGAAAAAATAAAGCATTTTGACCCAGACCATCGTAATGCTAAAATTGTGGTGCCTAAGCACTATTGCCATTTTAATGAATCTAGAAACACTCCTAATTGCCTCCCTATTGGAAATAATAGACCAAAAGAAGAGAGTGACCCAGCAGCAGCTATTCTCTATTAAATAACTACGAAAAGGTGAAGCGAGAGTGGTTAGAGGAGTTACTCTTTATAAAATGGGGTGCCTACTGTGGGGCTCTCACTCTCCACTATAGCTTGGGCATTTATTTGCTCTCTCCATTATATATTCATTCTATGCTCTCCTATGCTTACTCCACTTTTTTTCACACAAAATTATTGAAGTGAAATAGAGAGAATCATTGCAAACACTATCGATTTAAAATTTGAAGACCTCAACCATTGAACTTGGTTCGAACATGAGAAGACCACCTTGCCTCTGTCAATCTTAGATCTAAAATAAAGGAGAAGAGTGCTTTTGCAATAATATGTGTGAATTCTAGCACTGCTAAAGTGTTACTCTGCTAAAGTTTTCATTAAAATCCCTATAATACTCAAGATTTTCTATTTAATATGTGCATTTTTGTCTCATGGTGCCATGATTCCAAGGCCATGCTAGGCTCTCCGAAATGAACTGCTTAGCACTTTGCCTCATAATGTTGAGGTGTTGAACACTTAACGCTAAGGCGCTATGTTACCGAGTTTCATCTACTTAATACAGCACCTAGTCGCCATGCTTAGAAGTATGTTTTTCCATTGAACTTTGTTCTGGTGTGAAGCGTAACCCTCCCTCCATTGATCTTAGATCAAAAATAAGGAAGAAAAGTACTAATGTACTAAATAAAAATGTAAAGATCATATTATAAGTCATTATGCCACCTAAATTTTTAATTTTTCTTGAAAAGGTTGTTAATGAAATAGCATTGCATTGCTAATATTCTAGTGCGGAAGTGCTACCTCCTTGAGAAAATAAAACTTTAGTAGACGTCCCATAAAGCCATAGTGCTAGTACCCCAGCACAGAGGCTCTGTATTTTTGAAAAGGATATTTAATGGAAAATATTAAAGAATTCATATTCTATTTTAAATTAAACCCATAATGTCATAGTGCCACTTAGCAAGTGCCACAGCACTAAGACCTTGAGTCTTAAGCTTATGTCTTGTAGATTGGTAGTGCATAGGCGCTAGATTTTTAGCATCGAAGTGTTACCCCTGTATTTTAAATCTTAGAGCTTTCCAAATGACAAACAAAAGGATATATACACAAAAATTTATAAGCGTTGGTCAAAAAGTTTCTCACACCTTTAAAGTGCCTGTACACCTATTAGTTATCCTAAATCGACTTTTAAATAGCTTTATAACACTAAACCACCAGCATTTAAGCACTATTCAAATAATCAACATGACTAATAATTATAAAGCCACGATGCTTTCCATGTAGCGCCAAAGCATGATATGCACATAGGCGCCATAGTTTCAGCACCGAGACACTTAGGATAAAAAAAGCTTAAATTAGAATTATGGGCACTGACATAATAGCAATTGCCTAAGTTTCATGTCTAAAGATGCTTCATAGGTTAATATACAATAAATTTGAATTTCTTGCATGTGTATTGGCTTAGAGTTAATATTTTAATTTCAATAAAAAAATTTTGAAAAGCACCTGCATATGCCTCGACACATGTATTGAAATCTAAATTGGATGTTTAATGATGTTATGTTGGTTAATTTCCTGATTTAGTCTTATGACTAGGTCTGGGTTAACAAAACTTACTCATTCCCCAGTGATGACTATGTTGATTATAAAATTCATTTGGAGGGGATATGTTTAAATTCGATGAAATTCATCGTAACTCAAAGTAAACAATCATCCACCCATCCATCATTATTAATTAAGAATGATGAGCTAAGAAAACCTCTACTCATAAATAGCTAATGCCAAATTAAATATATAATTATGTTCATACTTAAATAATCTCATTTTAGTAAGGATGTGGCCAATGTCCTCTATCTTCATGGCTTTGTTGCCAAACAGTGCCACATTAAATGTAAAAATGACCAAAACCCTCTGATCGATTGGCTTGGCTTCCATATGGCTCCATTATATTTCAGTAATGGCAATATCCCAAATGTTCCCTAATGGCTTTACTTTTTGAACCAAGAATTATAGAATATAATTTAATAGAATAAAAGCCATTTGTTAGCTAAGGTTGACCTAAATTTACCACCTTAGATAAATATCCCCACAAGTTTATATAGACACCTTGGATGATGCAACCCATGGCTACTTATAAGGATCCTTTAGAAAGGTTGGGTTGACTACCTCCTCTAACTAAGTAGACTAGGGACTATGACTTCCCACGATGAAGGAACCATGACATCTTGATCAAGCGTGTCATCATCACCCCTAATATATACTTTAGTTAAATGACAGTCATTTATACCATAGTACACACCACTATAAACCAATTCATATCAGATATCTTTATTTTGCAACCATAATCGAGAGTGCTCTCTTATAATGGTAAGAGGGGTAATTAACTATGAAGGTTTGCGTTCATAAGAAGTGGAACCAAAATCTGAATAAACTCTAACATAATGTTAAGGGAAATTTAATTGAATATATACCAATCTGCCTCATGACAAAACATACTTCTACCCCTCTCAATAAAGATGGAGGAGAGCATCTTCAAAGGTGTTTTTATGAGTGATCAGATTTCTGGTGACTCCACTAGAAATCAAAATGGGAGAAGCTATAGCATACAAACTTCAACACATTAGGAACACAAAAATTTAAAAGTGAACTAGTACTAGTATGAAGAAGGCCCGTCATTCCATATCAATTAGTTTGTGGAAAATTTGATCCAAATTGGGAGGGACCTTATAGTATCGATAAAGTATACGAAGGTGGACCTTATCTTTTTATCAATGCAAAAGGCATTAGACCTATGCCCCATATAAATGGACCATATCTTAAAAGATATTATGCATAATTAAGAAGAAAACTTTCTCTTTTCATTAAGAAATTGTCTTGTTAATAAGGGGCAATTTTATATATCTTGCAAAGTAAGAAACCCTATAATAAAATGTTGTTCGATAAAGCAAATTTTAAATCAGACCTATCATGCCCAAAGTTTGGATCTAAATTTATAACTAAAATCAATCATGCCCAAAGGGGCTGGATTAGATCCTTCATGCTTAAAGGGGATAGATCTAAAGTTTAAATTAGGATCCATCATGCCCAAAGGGAGCTAGATCTAAATTTTAAATTAGCATCCATCATGCCAAAAAGAGCTTGATCTAAAGTTTAAATTAAGATCCCCAAAAATCAAATCCATCATGCCCAAAGGGTCCGAATCAGATTCATCATACCCAAAGGGACCAGATCTAAATTTAAATCAAGATCTATCATGCCTAAAGGGGTCAGGTCAAATCCATCATGTCCAAATGGTCCAGATCTAAATTTAAATAAGATTTATTATGTCCAAAGGGCCTAGATCTAAATTAAAGATCCATCATGAAAACAAAATGGGCTAGCTCTAAATCAAAATCTTAGATTTCTTCATATTTAAAATGGGCAAGTCCAAATATAAATCTTAATTATATAAGTTCAAAAAAGGATCAAATTTGAATATAAATTTAAATTCTTTAAAATTAGAGAAGATTGAATCAAAGAGCACAAACACAACTTATTTACAAATTTACATATTTCTATTTTTCATAATACCCATGAAATTTACATGCTTCTCTTGTCTTGATTTATTATAGATAAGCTATTATATTCACCTAGAGAAGGCCAAATTATGTGCCTATTACTAAGCCCACTAATGAACATATATGGGCCACTATTAATGATGCCCATGTCTCACATGGTACAATCAAGTTGTAGGAACGACTCTCATGGCATCAAGATATGTTGATGGGTAGGGAGATTTTTGAGGATTTATTTACCCAATCATCATGCATTCTGCTAGTTGATTCAAAGTTTCCATCAGATCATGATCTGATTGATTGGGTGATCAATCTCAAATTGAGGCATAGCCATGATATTCTTCTAGAGCAGGTCACAAATCATATTACCTTTGGAGATAAAAATATACTTCAGTCAGGTGAAGATACAACTCTCTTTATAAGAATAGTCTGATTATTGGGTTAACACATATAACCTCATGAAGCATAAGATTATGACCCTAAATTAGTATTTGGTACACCTTGGATAGCAAAAAGTGGTAATGTATATTGGTAATGTCATCACTTACATATGCATGTTGATATTTTTAGAAAATCCTGTATATATCAAGTAGTGCTTCACTCTTTGATTACAGTCATCTACCCTTTACCCAGATTTGGAGTATGATAGAACATTAGGATAGGGCCGCTGATACTGATTGGATTGGTCCACATGAGATGACAGTCACAATGGTTAATATGCAAGATAAAGTATGCCTCCATGTTATGGGCACTCCCTACGAGGAATGCATTCCTCCAGATCATAAGCTTTCTTAATAGTAGCTAGCTGATCAGCATAGGGGAGCCAATTATATATACTCTCTAGGCCTTCATCATGCTTTAGCTCACTACCATAGGCTATACCAGGAGTGGAGATCAAGCTGTAGTTGATGAGGAAAAATCACATCAAATGTGTGGTCTAAGAGTTTCTTACATCTAGCAATATGCTTATCTCATTTGGCATGGCTTGATCATCCTAATATAGGGTTTCAGTCTTCTGAGAGGACTAATAATGCAACCTGGGGGTAGAACAACTTCTTGACATATTTTAGTATGAGATAATGATGAGGAGCTATCTCTAATAGACTTCATTACCACCTGGTTGTGCTACTTTATGTTTCCACACCATAACAGGATTTGCCATCCTTCCACTCTTTTGATGGTCAGCTTGCTCACTCATCATGAGAGGATAGCGCTGACACCTACCACTTTAGCTTACCTATATTGTGGATTGGATAGAGTAAGCATCATGACTAACTTGTGATGCTACAATATGGACGCTCCTTGGTACTATTTACATGGATAGATTCATGTGCCTATTTCAGGAGCATTTAGTTGTCCTAAGATAGTATTGTATTTCATAGAATAGTGTTTCCCTTTGATGATGCAGTTAAGCAGGGTTACAGTTACCTTAGATAAAGATCAGATCCAGACATTCATGTTTACTCTATCATGCATGATGGCTTACTTTCAGATCATCCACATATTAGGGTTTTTTGGTCTACCTACTCAGAGCTTGGGATAAAGATTTAAAGACTCTCTTACCGATAGAGAGGTACCTTGCTATTATGAAAGCTAAGATACAGATGCATATCAAAATATCTTATTGGGTTGAGACCTACTTGGCTTTCTAATAGACATCCTAAGTCTATCATATTAAAGGGATACAATTCCAATACATTGGCTAAGCAGTATAGCTTTACTCAGGCTACACCCTTATATAGTCTACCACATATTTTGGATATAATAGATACTCATTCTCTGGGGATGCTGCCACTATCTATTTGCTTAGTGTTGGTTGTTACAATATTGACTTTTCACTTCACCTAAGGACTAGTTTGGGCTTTTATGTAGCCCCACATGAGGCTTACACAAGAATCGGTCACTTATGGTTATTATGGTTCCTCCATACATTCTCTTCCTTTTTGGAGCTAGGCTTTTGCATATATAGCTGCATATTGGAAAGAATTAAACCAACTCAAGATATACATTTCTCTAAACACATGACTCACACTCCCAAAAGACCATCAGATGAGAAGGGAAGTAGTAGAAGTGATGATAAAAGACTTCATCTGCTCAAGAGAGGAAGGACAAAAATATTCATAGTCCTTCGCCAGCTAGTCATGATATGGAAATACTAAGAATGGATGACTCTACCTATATCCCCATCCCACTAGCAGTAGTTGAACCACCAGTAGTAGTCCAACCACTAGTAAGATAGATAGAGAATGAAGTAACTCTAATAATGTCAATAGATGTTAGTGCAGCTTCTTCGAGGTCCACTTAACCAATCAGCATTGATTATATGCATATGAAAAAATAAGACCCACATTTAAAAGAGTCTGGCACTCAAGTGATTAGTGAAGAGCTACTCTTATCAGATTCGGCATGGGTGATAGTGAGTGTCACCCAAGATGATTCTTCAATAGGCCTTGACCCTTATGTAGATAGTTAGTCCATTCATAGTTTGAAAGATATAGCTCAAAGGAAATTATCTGGTCTAGAGATCTCATGCTTCATCTCTAGAATACATCCTAGGCACTCAAAGTCACTACATGGCTGCTCTTCAAAAATCTTATATTATTTAGTGATAGCACTATGTCACCTAATGCTGAGCACTGATATGGAGGTCGTGCCTGAGCTTCCTAGCTTTTGTGTGGAGGCGTACTCTTTATTAGATTATGTGCTTGCCTTGTGTCTTAAAGTAAGAGAACTACACCTTTGGGAATCCCTATAAAGAGATGTTGAGTTTAAAATATTCTCATTATGCACTATCTATTAGGAGGTCCTATCAGATACCATTACCATTACAGAGACCTCACTCAATGCTACTGTAAATCAAGTCTCCATAGTTCACTAAGATCTCGAGTACAATCTCAAAGCCTTAAGAGCCTATCAGAGGGAGCTTTCTAAAGCATATTTTGAGCTCCTTAACATATCAACTGAATTGAGAGAGTTATAGATGAAGAGATAATATATATTTGAAAGAAGAACTATGATCAAGCAGGTTGTTATAGCTATATGAGAAGAATATTTGTAGGTAGATGCCTAAGTAACTGAACTTGAGCAGATCCTTTCCTCATTGGTCCATGACCAGGAAGCCACCATCCAACATCTCTATGAAGCAAAAAAGAGACAGTCTACTATGGGCTATATAGCTCATATCCTCTATTTGTATTAGAGAAATGCAAGCTAATAATTTGTAGTTGTAACCTTTATTATGTAATTATCTTACATGATAAATGAAAATGACTAGAGCTCATACTTTCTCTCTATTTATTATATTACTATATAAAAATAGTAATAAATAAATTTGCAATGATTGCATCATGCCTAATTGACATAACACATTCATTAGGGGGAAATTTTATTTAAACTAAAAATGATGACAATACAAAAAGATTAGACATCTCAACTTATAGTGCCACAACATTGCAATCATAGCACCTAAGAACTTTCAACCACCTTACGATATCCAGAAGCCCAAAATGGTCTAAACGATTTCTTGATTAAATAAGGCAGTATTGCGACATTAAAATGACACCATCGTAATGCTAAAATGATAGCACCGAGGCGCTAGAAAAACATCTTTTAGTTTTAGAAGAAATAAAATCACTATTCCCACCCCATGAGCTAAGTACCAAATTGAAGTGCGGTTGTGGGGGGGGGGAGCAATGGTTTTGGGAAAAAACCACGCTATTAGTGGATAAATCTTTATAAAAAGGGGAAAGCAACCCTCTTCTTCTTTCTTCTATCCTCACTTTGACTCTAAGCACCTTTACAGTTCTTGCTCCCAATCTTCTATGCTCTCAATAATGCACTTTCCTTAGCTACAAGAGTGATCTTATCATGTAAAAAATGAAATCAAGACTTACTCTAATCAATTCCAAGTAAAAAAAACATCTAGAAATGTTTCTTTATATGATTTTCTTTCTAAAAAAGAAATTTAACTAAATTTTCAACATCAATCTTGGATCTGGTGAGAAATAAAAGAGTGCATCTATGTCGATCTTGGATCCATAGTAAAAGAATGCTCTATAAGACTTAAAAAATGGAAAAATCTTGAATGTTGAGGGACTCCACCGTTGAACTTTGTCCCAACATGAGAAAAACATCCTCTCTTTATCAATCTTATAGCCAAAAAATGGAAAAGAGTGCATAGTATAAAAATATATAAAAAGTATAGTATTGCTAAGGCAATATGCTGCTGATTTTTTCTAAAAATACATTAAAATCCTAAAGATGTCAATTCAAAATATGTATTTCTGTCTTGCAATGCTAAGGCTAGTTGCCGAGGTGCCAAGCTCTCAGGAAAGAAATCTTAAGCACTCTTTCTAAAGAACCATAGTGCTAAGCTCTTAGGTAAACATAGTCTCTTAGTGCAAAGGCGTCCTGCATCGAGTGCCATAGTTCTAAGCTTATGGATCCAATATTTTATATACAACACTATAGTGCTATACATTCAACTCCGAGGTGCCATACCTTCTACCATTGAACTTAGTTCTGATGTGAAATGAACCCTCCCTTCATTGATGTTAGATCCGAAATAATGGAGAAGAGTGCTTTGCACTAACATATGTAAAAATCTAGCATTGCTAATGCGCTACACTGCTAGAATTTTGTATTTTAGGCTCTAATGAAATGTCACCTAGGCACTATGGTCACAACATCGAGATGCCATGCTCTCTGGTTGATTAAAGAAAGTTATCTTGCAGCGCCCCAATGTTATTCATCAAATTTCATGATACTGAAGTTATTTTAGGATTTTTCTTAAACACATAGAATACTAAACTCAAAAATCCTAAGTTTGAGCCTTGTTCATAATCGTGTTGCAACACCGCACCATAAGTGTAGAGGGACTGGACTCTTGGATAGAATGATAGAAATAATGATCTTAAGAGCGACGTAATGCTACATATTAAGCGCTGGGCACTGACCTCTCAGGTAAAAGGGATGAAATAACTATTATAATTGCACTACATATTAAGCATCAAGGTGCTGGACTCTTAGGTTTTAAGCTTATTGTATACAGCCAAGGAGCGTATAAGCGTTGAACTCGTAGCATCGAGGCATTGCCTCTCTGATGTCATTTTAAGTTAGAAAATTTTTATTATTTTAATCGTGGATCTTTCAAATAATAAATAGAAGGGCACATACATAATAATGCATAAATATATATAAAAAAATCAAAATATTTAATAAAATAAAAAATGATTACATAAGCTGTATATATAATAGGAAAAAAAAGAGAGGAAAATACAAAACAAAAAAGAGGAAAACTAATGATCATAGTCATCATCATCCTCCTCTTCTTTTTTATTTCTGGCACCAGCAGGGCACTCACATATAGCTGATAATGATGCACTATAAGAAAAGAAGCCTAACTTGGACTAGCAAAAAAGCCACAGTTTTCAAACATGTGAACAAGTGAGGTATTAATCTCTACAATGTATGAAAACTATTACTACTACTGACCTATAAGATGATCAAATTTTCTTTCCAGTTCTTGTTGGTGCTGACTAGTCTCGACAATTTTTTTCGTAAATCCAAGACTTGTCCTCTAATTTCTTGGAGTTGCTCATTTATGGTTTAAAAGGATTTGGGCCTAGATTAAGGCGCATGTAAGCTTTCCACCACCTCAATCCTCGAGCCAAATCCCTCAATGAATTTTTTAGTTTGGGGAGGCTTTTGTATAAAGATATCCTCATTGGAATCCTCTGATGCACCCACCGTAACACATAAAGCATAAAT
This sequence comes from Cymbidium sinense, assembly GCA_021442155.1. NCBI lineage: Eukaryota > Viridiplantae > Streptophyta > Magnoliopsida > Asparagales > Orchidaceae > Cymbidium > Cymbidium sinense. The sequence goes on along the minus strand of CM038219.1, from coordinate 78,808,792 downwards.
TAGTGAAGGATGACCAAACCCTACTATAGTGCTACCCTTAAACATATTACAAATGGAATTATAAATAAGCTTCCCTACATCCATGGTGAAGACCTTTTGAATTACAAAGTTTAAAATGGCTTTATCCCTAGTTGGCTCAATGATATTTTCAACGAGCATTAGCTTGGCAGAAATAAAATAATGCTAATTTTAGCCTCAACAGTGAGGCTAGCAGCAGGAAAATTGATAATTTTCTCATCTTGCCTTTTCCACTTGACGTTAGAATTTCTAACAATGAGAAAATTAAGGATTTCATCAAAGTCTGAATGATCATTAAAATAGAAAAGATATTGATCATATTCTATATTTACTAAACCATTATATGTATTAATACTAGTACTATCAAAGCTTACTAGATTTCCCTAAACAAAAACTTGATTATTCTAGTGCACCTTCACATTGGCGAAGAACTATTGTACCATGAGGATGACACTAGATTTATTATCATAGGCCAGCTTCTCGTAGCCACACTCATTAATGATACTCTCCATGCGCCCATGTAGATTGAAAAAAATTCATCTCTAGGATGAGATACTTGTGTATGAGGGCATGGTGATACCTCTTCTTTACTTTAAACTAACAAATATGTTAGTGTCATGAACAATTGCTCTCTTCCTACCCTTGCTGAGATATTTTATCAGCATGATAGCATTTCTAAAGAGAAAAATGCAAGCTAGGAGAAAGAGAGAGAGAGAAAGAGAGAGAGAGAGAGAGAGAGAGAGCTCTGAGGAATGGAAAATACAAAAAATAAATAAATAAGCAGCCCAAGTGGTCTACTTTTAAATATGGCTTAGCACCATGGCACTCCAATACAGTGCTGAGGTGCTAACCTCTTGGGTTCTTGAAAAGTAGCTAAGCACTATAGCATTGACATGTAGCACTGTGGTGCAAGTCAAGTCGGTTACTATGTCGATCAAAAAGAGCATTCATTACTATTAATTTTGAAACTGGAAAATACATTAGACATTGATTTAATGTCATAGCTCTCTGATGCAGGACCATATCCCTAGTCAAAAAGCTTGTCCTATCCATTTCAAGCACTTATCTATCGGCCAGCTTTTTTGAACTGGCCTAGGACTGGCACGATAATCCAAGGTGTTGGTTAGGAAGTTAATATGAATAAATTAAAATAAATAAAAAACTAGTCATAAATGTTGTGGTGCTATATGTATAGCACCAAGGCATTGAACCTTTGTTCTTAAGACACAAATACCTATCTGACGATAGTTATAGTTCTATCCATGATAGTTCCATGACACTACATGTTCAGCGCCGCAGCACTATCCTAACAATGAAATAATTTGAATTTTTTGCAAGGGCCCCTACAAAATAACAATTTTTTATGTTTACTGCTTGAGGATGCATCACGAGTTTGTTTCCCAATTAGGTCTTATGACTGGGTATGGGTTAACAAAATCTACTTATTCTTTGATGATGGCCATGTTGATTGTAAAATTCATTCAGAGGGGATATGTTTAAATTTGATAGAAGTTATAATAACTTAAAGTAAATAATCATCCATCCATCCATCATTATTTTTCAAGGATGATAAGCTAAGAAAACCTCTGCTCACAAAAGAGCCAATGTCCAGTTAAATATATCACTATGTTCATATTCAAATAATCTCATAGCAATAACGACATGGCCAGTGTCCTCTATCTACTTGGTTTTTATGTCAAATAACACCTCATGAAATGCATATATGACTAGAACTCTCTCTTATTAGAGTTGCCAAAAATATGATCGCTAAAAAAATAGCTTTAAAGATCCTCTCAGCCACTTTATTAAGATGGGTAAAAGTATATTTTTTTGTTAGATAGATTGATATATATTCAACCTTATTTCCCCTAATATTATGTTAGAGTTTATTTAGATCTAGGTTTGACTTCCTATGAATGCAAGATTTCATAGTTATTTATCCCTCTTACTATAGTAAGAGAGCACTCTCGATTAAAGTTGGAAAGTAAATAAATCTTATCAAATATGAATCGGTGTCTTGTGATGCACATTATGAAATAAATTATTGTTATTTAACTTAAAGTGTATATTAGGGGGAAGATGACACGCTCGATCAATATCCCATCGTTCCATCATCACGGGTTATCATAGTCCCTAGTCTACTTATCCATAGGAAAAAATTACTAAGTGAAGAGTCCTTATCAGTATCCATAGGTTGTATTGTTCAAGGTATCCATGTAGACTTGGGATGATATTTGTTTAAGATGGTAAAGTTATGTCAACCTTAACTAACAAAAGTCTTTTCTCCTATTAAATATATTATATAATTCATAGCTCAAGGAGACATATAGAGGCCAAGCCACCCGATCAGAGGGTTCTGGTCATATCTACATTTTATGTGGTATTATTTGACGATAAAATCAAGCCAACAAAAGGACACAAGTCACATTCTTGTAGCAAGAGATTATTTAAGTATGAACATAGTTATATATTTAATTTGGCATTAGATATTTGTGAACAGTGATTTTCTTAGATTATTATTCTTGATAAATAATGATGGATGGGTGGATATTTGTTTACTTTAAGTTATGATGAATTTTAATGAATTAAAGCATATCCCCTTCGATTGAATTTTACAGTAAATATGGCCATCATCGAGGATATTAGTAAGTATTATTAACCTAGACCCAATCATAAGACCCAACCCACAAATTAACCCCTAAAGCATCCTTAGGCAGTTGAGATAGAAAATTATTATTGTACCATGGCTCATGCAAATAATTTAAATTTATTATTTTTATATTAACCTATAAAGCATTCTTAGGAAATGGGCTTAGGCAATTGCTATTGTGTTGAGGCCCATATAGATAATTTTATTTTATTTTGATATTAACCCTTGAAGCATCCTCAAGCAATGAACTTAGGAAATTGTTATTATGCTGAGGCTCATGTGGGTAATTTAAGTATATTTTATGCCAAGCACTCAACGTTGAAAATATAGCACCTAGGAATTGTATCATGCCTTGGAGCTACATTGTTAGTGCCATGGCTTTATAATTATTGGTCATGTTGACTGTTTGAACAGTGCCTAGGCACTGATGATTTAGTGTTGTAGAGGTGTACAGGCACTATAAAGCTATGAGACAAACTTTTTGATCAGCTCCTATGAATTTCTATGTATATGTCTTTTTATTTGTTATTTTGAAAGCTCTAGGATTTAAAATATAGGGGTAGCACCTTAGCACTAAATATTCATCTCCTAGGCATTGCCGTCTTGAAAGATATATGCTTAAGACCCAAGGGCTTGGCATTGCGGCGCTCAGTAAGTGGCATAATGATGCTATGGGGTTCAATTTAAAATAGAATAAGAATGCCTTATTATTGTGCATTAAATGTCTATTTCAAAAATATAACACCTTTACATTAGGGTATCAGTTACGTTTGCCTAAGTTCCATTTTACTGAGGATGCAACACCTTGGTGCTAGAATATTAACGTCATGATGTTATTTTATTAACAACCTTTTTGAGAAAATTTAAACATTTTGATAGCATAATGCCTTATAATATGATCTTCACAACTTATTTTTAATGAATAAGCACTTTTCTCCCTTGTTCCAGATCTATGTTCAACTAAGGGATCATTTCACACCAGAACTAATGTCAATGGTAGAACAGACTTCCAAGCATGGTACCTCGGCGATGTGCTAATGGCGCTGCGGGGCTGTGTTAAGTAGATGAATCCCGAGAGCATAGCACCTTAGCACTAAGTATTAAATTCCTCGATACTATGAGGTAGAGCACCATGGACTTCATTCTCAAGAGCTTAGCATCTCGATGTTAGGCATTGGTGTTGTGGTGCCGTGAGATGGAAATGCACATTTTGAATGAGAATTTTTAAGTATGTTAATGATTTTTATAAAAATTTCAGCAGAGTAATACTTTAGCAATGCTAGAATTCACACTTTTTAGTGCAAAAGCACTTTTCTCCTTTATTCCAGATCCAAGATCAATAGAGAGATGGTATTTTACTCGTGCAAGAACCAAGTTCTATAGCGGAGGTCTTCAAATTTGAAATTACCGTTTGCAATGATTCTCTCTTATTTACAACAATCATTTCATTTGAGAAAAGAGTGGAGCAAGTGCAAGAGAGCATATAAAGGACATGCAGTGAAGAAAGTGTAGAAAATGCCAAGCTGTAGTGGAGATTGAGAACCCCCATAGTTAAGTAGGCAGCCCCACTTTTTATAAGGAGTAACTCCTCTAACTGCTCCTGTTCTTCCTTTGAGTAGTTATCTAATAGGGAATAACTGCTAGTGGGCCACTCTCTCATTTTGGATGGTTACTGCTAGTGGGGAGATAGTTGGGAGTGTTTCTAGATTCATTAAAAGGGCAACATCATCTAGGTGACACGGTGCTTTGGGTCAAAATGCTTTATTTTCTCTTTTCTTTTATATGCAAATAGAAGGTTAACCACCTATTTTGGCAATGAGTCTGGCAATTACCATTTGTCCAATTTGTTCTTACAATTTTTTTATCAAGATATATTTTTCTTTGCCTTCATCTTCAAGAGATAATACATCTTATTCTTTCTCTGAACTAGCTGGCTCTTTCTGCTTTGAATATTTTCAAGATTGGCCTCAGATTAGCCTCTTGAACCTCTCTGATTGGGCATTCTTCCTTATTTCTTAGTCACCATAATATAACCCACAAAGAGTTTATCATCATCTTCAAAAGGAACATCATCTCATAAATCATCAAATTTATTATGATTTTTTATTATCCTATAATCATCAAGATCATGAGAAACTAAAATAAATGACCCATATTTTTGAGATACACCTAAAGGTCCATATAATTTTTTATTCTTAGTGTGTTAAAATCCTCTACTCCTCTTAGGGCCTCAAGGTTGTATTAGAATATATTTATAATGAATAACACAATTATTTGGTAGAGGATCTTGGTAATAAACTCTTAAAGATAAGCAAGAAAAATATAGAGGGTTTACCATACATTCAAGATAATATGAAGGTCTAGTACTCAGAGAAACATCACATAAAGGCCTTTTCTTAGGAGGAAGGACCAATGCAAGATATATGGCTTTGCCTTATTCTTTATTCCCCTTTCATTAATAGAGGACAAAGTATCATTTCTAAGAGTATGATCTTTGATAGTGATCATAGTCTATTGAACAAATTCATTGAAATAATATATATATATATATATATATATATATATATATATATATATATCAACATCAATGAGACACTAGTTTACCTCTAGATTATTAAAGAATTGAAGTATTTCTTCAAGGTAACTCCAATTAGTTAGTTACACTCAAGGATACCTCCAAGAAAAACACTTAATAAGTAAAAAAAATATGGCTTTATTTTGAATTTATTTTATAAGTTTAACAAGAAGGACATATGATTCAATAATTATATATTAGGTTCCAGTTTACAAGGCAAAGAATAAATCACCATAACCAACAAAGATAATATCTTAATAAATATAAAAAGATAACATGATAATAGTCATTAATCTCCAAGATCCCAACAAGAAGTATGTTGAGCTCAAGAGGTAAGTGGATAATTGAAAGAGATTAAGGAAGAGGAATAAATAGCTTCAGTTTGGTTTTCATGGATCTATTATTCTGAGTTATCAAGCCCAAGGTCATTTAGCTTGGTAAGGTAGTTGACTTGATCTAAGTATAAGACACTCCATCAGAAATAATGAATTATGTCATTCAGAAAGAAACTTAAATATCTTAGATAGATGATTTTTATAAAAAATAATAAAAGAATGTTGAACAATTGTAATATCTACAAAGGTAGATAAATACCAAAATAGAAAAGAAATAATATATCTTAGTAATACATAACAAATGCTTCTCAATATTACACATACTATCAAGTTTGCGTCTAGCTGTCAGTACTTAGTATACTAAGCCTCCCTAGGCATAATTAAAATATACTTAGCTAAAGCTTTATCCTATAGAAAATGATATGCAATGTAGGTTATCATCCATAAGTGAAGTTTTAAAAAGCATACTTGACTTGGTCATGTCATGAATTCCCACTAATGTATAAGGGACAAAAGTAAGTTAAAATGTTTGGCAAGATAGAGCCTTAATTTTAATTTTAAAATATTTTTCAATCAACTTTAAAGTTGTTTAATATCTTGTTTTAAATTGACAAAGAATATTTTCTTCTAAGAGCCAAGTGTAAGAGCATTTATAATCTTAAAAAATCATAATATAAGAAAAAAAAAGTGAAAAGGAGAAACAACAAATAAAGAAGGCTTAAAAAAAATCACAATGTTATGATGATTATAAAAGATTAAGTAACAAGCTAGTTTAGCTAGCCAATCTCCATATACATACTAAAAGTAAAAATAAAAAGAAGCCAAATTCTACACAAGAAGCTTAGGTAATTATTAGAAATAAAGTATAATTTTAGTTTCCCTCTACTCCTAATTCTTGCTTTAGCTCAAACTATAAGTTTTCTCATTAGTGTGGATAATTTTGTACTAAATTAAGAAACTTAACTAATAGTTTATTTTTACATATATAATTATAAAAATAAATATAGTAAAGATTAAATCCTAGTCCAAATGAAGACATCACAACATAAAAAATATTTTACATCACATCACAAAATTATAAATTAAAAGATTAAAAATAGCAAATATATTTTGATGCCCAACCATTACAAAAGTAAAAGTAAAATCATTTGTCATATGTCAAACACTTGAACAAAATATTTCTATCATAATATAGCAAAATAGTTAAAGAGGTGTAATGCATCACATAACACACATAATAATCTATCTCGTAATCTAGACACACTAAAGCAATGTCTTCCCAAACAATCAATGGGTTTGTGCATCAAAATGACCTAATTACATCTTTCCTATATTATATAGCTACAAAGTTGTGAACAGTCGCTTCACTTAAGTATGAGTAAAAGTGTTTCTTAGAGTTTAATAAAATTAGTGGATGACCTACCAAACAAAGTCCTTTTATCTTATAGCTTATCACTTTTATATAAAGTTTTATCCTTTAGGATAATTACTTTCATTAAATAATCAAATCAGATATGGTTATGATTGTAAAATTTTTATTATTGGATGAACCAAAACCTTATAATAATTAATTAATTATAATCAAAATTAAATCATGGCATTATAATATAATCTTCTAACCTAAAGTGTTAAAACCACTTAAAATGGTTACTAATTCATTAATATGTTGAAAATAGTTGAAACCATCAAGTACAAAATTCAAGTTTTTAAGAGAATTATGGTGAGTGTAATAAAAGCTTAGGACTATGTGTATATTTCAAGATAATATTTAGTGTAATTATTATTTCTTTTTTTTTTTTGCTTAATTTATATCTCTTAGTAACCAAAAAATTATGTGAATATTGATATAGATGAAAATTTGATTATAATGATCCAACTCATATTGTTAACCTAAAATTATGTCATTGACCTCATTTTTTAATATGGTTTACATCATTTCTTCTAAAGTTAATAATTAGGATACCTAACCGTAGAACAGGAATCTCCTAAGTAGACACTTATGACACTTCACTTAGTGGCATAGTGCACCTTTTAAGGGTCTAACAAAACCCAATAGGATTGGATAAACCTAGACTAAATTCAAATCTAAATCTAAAATAATTGAAATCAAAATATAAACAAACTAAAATCAAGGTGAATAGGATTATTAACCTAGTTATCCTATTTAACACTAAAGTCACTTAAACTTAAAGAAATTCAAACTAAATCAAAACAAACCCAAATCAATATCAAATGAATCCATGAAATCAAATGACAAGCATAAAATCAAATCCAAATTAAAGTCAAATTTGGTCAGCCCTTTTTGACATAGGTTTGACTTAAGTGGGCCAAACCAAGTCAAAAGTTAATGCACCAAAATTTGGCCAAATGAAATCATTTCAAATGGTTCACATGATAAATTAAACATTTTAAACATGAATTTAAGGAAATATAAATCCATTAAGGACTTGATTAGGCTAATTAGATCTAAATAGGCTGAATAGAGCCTTCTTGAATTCAAAATCAAAAACAAAATGAAATCAGCTCAAATTGATTGTTCAAAATTATTTAAAAATAATTATTAAACTTAATTCAACCAATTATTAGAGTTATATAGGTTAAGATCATTTAGCCTAATTAACCCAATCTTAACCTAAGACCAAGTTAGGCCAAAATGGGTTTTAAACTCTAAATAAATGAAATTAATTAATCCATTCCATTCCAAATGCATGGATTGACATAATTGAAAGATAAATACATTATAATTGAGTCAAGCAAGTCAATTTGACTCAATTTAATTCAACCAAACTCACTTAAGCCATAATAGGTTAAATATGGAATAAGCAAATAATCAATTTCAAAATCCATAAAACCCATTGATTAAAAACATCATAAATGATTAAATTAAAATATTTAAAGTATCAATCTAGTGCTAATCCACCAAATGGAGCAAGCTAGATAAAGTTATATAAAAAAGTTTCTAAGTGGCATAATTTCAAAAGATTTGAACATAAGCTTAAACCAAACACCTTGGAATACATCTAAACTTATCTTAAGATGAGCTTAGGATAATTGGCAGCTAAGATTAATTAAATTAATGAATTCTAAGTCAACCCAAGGAAAGGAATATGCCATGAAAAGAAAGAAATACATGGAGACAAAATTTCCTTTTCTAATTCATTCCTTCTCCTTGTTCCTCTATCTCAGCACCCTTAGACATGTGTTAAGTACCCAACCACCATTGTAGTTATAGCCTCCAAGTGTGGCAATCACTTGGCCTAGCAAGGTAAGAAAGAAACTTGAATAAAGCTTGTAGCCACACTTGAAAAACCAAGATAAAGCCATTCTCAAACCCAATAGAGCATTCCATCCCCTTCCCCAAGAAAAATGAAGTTGAGCGTAACCCTTCCCCAACCCTCATGCTACCAAAATGCTAAAAAACATCAAAACCCACCAAAATAATGTGTGAAACTTGGTCTCCACATTGATCCATGGGGAGGCAATCTAGTTCCTCTTTCCCAGAGGCTCATTGTGCCTCCATGAAGCTAACTGAGTCATCCTCACTGCCTAAAATCACCACCGATAGTTATGCAGCAAACCCAACCTGCTTTACTTCTGGCTTTGGTCATTTCTGAAAGAAACCTAATCTCAAGTGAGATTAATTCATATAGATATGATCCATGTGAGTCCCTGATTTTACTAGTTGAATCACTAGAATTCATCTAGAATTAATAGATGGCTCTCGGCTTTTGTCACCATCAAACAAGATGAAATCTCCACCATCTGTTCCTTCTATTTACAATTGACAACTGAGATTTAGTCAGACCAAATGATTAAACCCTCCACAGGAAACCACGGGTTAATCTTAGCCATCTGATTGAACCCGAATCAAACTGCATCTCACTACCATTTTAATGTGGGATCCACATGGACCCCACATGGACGAATCACACGGTGTCACGTGTAAAGCGGTGTCATGTGGAGTCAATGCATATAAATAGGAAATTTGGGTTTTTTGAATTTAAAAATTACAAAAAGTTAATAAAACATAAAATATACATCAAAAAAGGCAATTAAGGGCCCAAAATCTCTAATTTCATATGGTAATTTTGGATTAATTTGAGTTTGAATGAAAACAATCAAAATCAAATTAATCTCCAATAACTATTCCAATTGAATTGAACATCGAGAAAAATGAAATTATGGTTAATATACACTTTACAAAAAAAATTTATGATTTATTTTAAAGTAAATCAAAAGATATTGAATTCCAAACCTTAAATTTTAATTTTAATGAAATAAATTAATATAAAATAAAGAAAAACATGAAATTTATAAGATTACCTTAAATCATCATAATCAAGTATAATGAATCTAAATAATCCACTAAAACCCTTTGAAATTAAATAATCTATAAAATCACATAATTTAGTAACTAGTTCAATTAATTATTTACTTAATCAATCTAAACTTAGGAAAATCATATTAAATCAACCAAAAACCAAAAATTTCAAATAAACCCTTTATAGATGCATCTTCTTTAGGGGAATCTAAGAAATATAAAATTCTTAAGTAATTTTACCTAAATTAGGCTTAATTTAAACTTTAATTAAATAATTAAAATATTTATTAATCATAAAATCAACACGTGATTAAAGTGAAACTTTATGGAAATCAAATTGGCTGAGAACCCCTTTTGTCATAAAAACTTCATGGAAAATTGATATTTACATTAGAAGTAATTAAATTTTCAATTCTCTAGGTTAATTTACATGAAATATTAAATCAAAAAATTATAAAAATTATAAAAAATTTATGAAATCAGCTTAAAATATTTTACTTAATATCATAATACTTAAAGAAAAGTTTATATCCCACTAAAGCCAATAAATTCAATTAATTATGCATTAGAGCTTAATGAAGTAATTAAGAACATGAAATTTGACCAAATCTTAAATAATCAATTTGGGAAATCCATAATAAACTAATTAATCAATTAAAATTAGAACTAATTAACCTTTGAAATTCATATTTAAATGTGAAGCTCATTTGTATGAAAATTCCCTAAATTTGTTTAAGTGAATAAGTCATATAATCTTAAAGCATAAATAAATTAATCACACTTAAATAACTTAAACCTTTGAAATGACTTAGGTTAAAATGGGTACAATCTCATTTTATAAAATTAAATTTTAGCATGTAATAACCCAACTAAAACCAAGAATAAAATAAGAGTTGAATTCAATTAAGTCAATCTAAGTTCATTAACACAATACTAATAACATTCATGAAATGTGAACATAATTAAAATCAAGTAATTTAAAAGATAAATTAATCAATACATTATGAAATTGAAATCAAACTAAAATTTGAATTAAGATGTTAATCTAATAAACATAGGAAAACTTATTAAGTCCATTTAAGTTAATGAATAATATAATTTTAAATGCAAATAAAAGAAATTAACCAAATCAATTAAACTTAAAATAATTTAGGAACATGAAATAGCCTAAGTTAGGATCAGTGCCCAAAATAGCCTAAGTCCTCTAGGTTATGATAAATAAAATTTTATCTAAAGGGGTTGATCTAATTAATGAAATGTTAACACATTGTGAAACCAAAAACTAAATTAAAAAAAATTATGATGATACCAATTTAAATGAATTAAGTTAGATTCAAAAAAATTAAACGAACATAAACATTAATAGACATGAGCCTTAATGAAATAATTAAGTCAAATAAACCTAATCACTTGAATCAAATCATTTGAATGAAGTGATTAATGAAATTAAATCTACTAAAATCAAACAAATTAAATGAAATAAACACATTCAAATGAATAATGAACCAAATCAAAAGGATTGGCCATGAAAATTAAAAGAACATAAATATTAACAAACTTAACATCAATAAAATGAAAAAAATGAAATTACAAAATTGATTACGTTAATTTATCCACACCCATTAACATAACATTAATGAAATGAATGAATGAAATTAATTTAAATCAAGTAAATTAAATGATTAAAACACATGAAATTAAATAAGAATTTAATCAAAACAAAACAAAATAAAATCTAAAATAATGAATAAATTAGATCATTTAAGCATTAGTCAACATTAAGAGAATGAATCTTAATTTGAAACAAAATTAAAATTAAAACTTTAATCAAACTAAATCAAACTTAATAGAATTAAATAGAAAGTTAATCAAGATAATTAAGATCTTAGTTTGACCCTTAGAATGTATCTTTACTATAGGGTAAAGACTTCATTCTGCTAGGATTTAGGATGTTGAATAAAATGGGTTCCACCCAAAGTAGAACTTATTATAATCTTCATTCTTGACTACTTAAATTTCATTTTAACATAAAATGAATCTAAAAATATATAATTAATTGTAAATTGTTAAATCATTTAAATTGAAATAACCCATGGTAAATCAAACCAATTTTGTGATTAAAAAAATCAAAAGAACTAAAATAAAATTTTCCATAATTAGCAACATATGGTATATAGTTTGGACACCCCAGGTCGCAGGGCTACTAGTTCAAAGTAGGTCTTAATACCTCAAATATCTAGTATAACAATGACACGTACCTATGAAACAAAATTATAAAAGAAAAAAGTTATAAGGTTTTGATTAGATATTATAATTATCGTGGTTCAATCAACCACCATTGAAAGGTGTTAATATTTAATGATGTAAACACATCTTTTAGCAAATTGAGCTTAGGGCAAGAGGCAATTGGACCAATTGATGTTTGAAAATTGTTAAAGATATTTTAAAATTTTCACACACTTAATTTTCTAAATACTTTAATTAATTGGCACAATATTCTAATTAGAATATTTTATTATATGGCCATATTCATTTTATAAATTGGAGTGGTCAATGATAAGTCCTTAGATATTGAGTTTAACTTGAGGCTAAGATTAATTTAGATTAGGCTAAATTTAACATTTCTACTTTTAGTCAAGCAAGTAGGTGTTCAAGGGTTATTGTGATTATTTGATTCATAACCATGCTAATAGCATCTTAAAGTTATATATCTAAGGCGATTGACTTACTTATCTAAATGGGATAGTCACCTTATTAATGACCTAAATCGGATAATGGTATGTGGGTACCTTTGACTCAACCTTATGTCAATTTTTTTAATTAATATTATGCATTGTAAAATCAATCACAAACTCTCATGATTAATTTTATAAATAACTAGATAAAGTAGATAAATTAATTGCTCAACTCTAATGCTTACATCTACTAAGGAATGGTTGAACTTGAGCAGTGAAAAAGATCTACTATAGTGCTAGCTAGAGTCAAAATAATAATGTAAAAAGTATTTACAAGAGACTCTATTACATGAGTTCTTCCTAAGAGTTAATTATGCCAACCTAATGGGAATGGTATGGCTAGGGTTTCAACACATGAAGTGAATATGTGGTTATGCCCAACTAACAATTTTGTAAATATTTCTTCACTTATGTAGAGATGCAAGACTTTTATCTTTTCAAGAATTCTTTTGAAAATGATCTATCTAAAAAAACTTTACTTTTCCTTCTTTGGTTTCAGGTAATGAGACTGACTCAAGAAGATAAAATTTATACTTGATGATAGAGTATCTTATAGTTGAGTTGGGTGGACAACCTTCTCAAGCTAAAAGACTTTGGGCGTAACAACCTTTGATGATGGAACCATGAAACTTGAACTAACATTATTTACATATTTATTTTAATGTCTATCCCTTATCCACTTACCACCTTGATTGTACCATAATATTTATTGAGTTTTTGGTGATTCAATAATTATTGTCATATAGGCCTTATATATATATATATATATATATATATATATATATATATATATATATATATATATATATATATATATATAGACTATCATCTTGCTTGGTTATGGAGATTCACACTTACCTTAGAGATTGACATCTAATACATGGAATTTTCTATTGTAATAAATTATTGAATCACAAGTCTTCCTTGATAAACATAGAAAATAAAGTCACAATAAATACATATTTCTACTTATCAATAGTTTTCTTTAGAGGTGTCCTCTAGTGTAATTAATTAGAGGGGGTTTAGTCTCTCTAGGAGATTAAGAAACTTAAATTATATTAACTTTTTATTAACTTAATGGTACGTCTATAAATAAATATTTATCACAAATTCAAATGAAAATGAATATCATATATGAATTTTCTTATCATATCTTCTCACGAAGTACACAATTTGATGATTATATCTTGTTAATATGTTTTTTTCTACACACTAATGTTGTTGGCCAATACAAGAGAAATAGAAGTAAATTTGCTTCTAATAAATGTGTTCTACTTTAGGCCTCCATGCTTGTGCCATTATGGTTGAAACATTCCTTCTTGCATTGGCATCTTGAGCCACATCACAGTTGAGCTTAGGGTTGACTAATTGTCAATATAGGCCTAATTCCCCAAACCACTAGATTTAGTTAGTTCTTTTAAAAACCATTACTCTGGTCACCGAGTGAAAAAGTAATTTTAATTGAGTTCAATTTAATTTCCATAGAGTTTTCCAAAAAGAAGAAATAAATTTTAACATTTATGTTAGAAACTATAGTTTATGGAACCCCATGTAGTCTAATAATTTCTTTAAAGAAAAATGTTGCTATATAAGATGCATCATCTAATTTTGATCAAGGCAAGAAATCTATCATTTTAGAAAATCTATCCATAATTATGAAAATACTATCATGTCCTTGAGGTGTTCTAGGTAAACCTAGCATAAAGTCTATCGATAGGTATTCCCATGGTCAAGAAGGAAAAAGTAATGATGTGTAATAATGGGATTTTCACTTAATAGTTTTAGCTTAATGATAACTGCAACTATGGGCTACAACACGTTCACCCTTGATGAAAATGACTAATAAAATTGCTGTTCTGAGATCTTGGATCTTTGATTTGCCAAATGTCTAGGTATACCTCCTAAATAAAGTTTAGAGTTAAGGAAGTCTCTCATGAATGTTCAAGGGCTACATAATCTATTGCCATTATAATGATATCCATCAATGATAATAAACGGATTATGAAAAGTCAAGGGTTTGGACTCATACTCTAGTTAGATTAAATAAAAATCAGGGTAAACTTTATCATCTTCCCTTAAGGTATCAAATCTTGGGATTTAAAATTATAAAGATGGGATTGCTAGAGAAACACTTGATAAAGCATCTACTAACTTGTTTTTTTATAGCCAGGCTTCTATTTAAGTATAAATAAAATTCTTGAAAGTATTCAATCCACTTAGCTTGTCTATAATTCAATTTCTTTTCAAAGTTGATAACTTATAGAACATGATGATCCATACTAAGTATAAACTCCTTATGTAATAGATAATGTTACCAATGCTTAAAGAGTTCAAATGATCATATAAAACCTCTCAATCATGACTATAATATTTTTAATTAGCATCATTCAGGCTCTCACTAAAAAAGGTATAGGGTGATTTTCTTGATTTAAGACTCCACCAATTTCAACACTTGACTCATCACAAGATACTTCAAATGTCTTAACAGAAATAGGAAGTTTTAATATAGAAGAAGAATTCATAATGTTTATGATTTGTCCCATGGCCTTTCAAGCATCTGTAGTCCAAGTAAATATATCTCTCTTTAAGATATCAGTTATAGGAGCTACAATGGTGCTAAAGTTCTTAATAAATCTCCTATAAAAGTGGTTATTCTATGGAAGCTCCTAACATCCATAAATGATTTGAACTATGTCAGTCTATAATAGCTTTGATTTTTGTAGGATCTACTTTTAGTCCATCAATAGACATGATAAATCCTAAGAAGATAATTTCAGGTAGACATAAGAAACACTTCTTAAGGTTGACACATGATTTTTCCATTCTTAACTTTTCTAAAACCATCTTTTTGTGATGCAAATGTGATTCTTCCTCAATATTATAGATTAGGATATCATCAAAATAAACCACAAGGAAATGACCAATAAAATATTTTAGGATAGTACTCATAAATCTCATGAATGTATTGGGTGCATTTGAAAGTCTGAAGGGCATAACCATTCATAAATACTATTAGGAGTTTTGAAAGATGACTTCTATTCATCACCTAGTCTAATCCTTATATGGTGATATCCACTTTTTAAATCAATCATAAAGAATAAAGATGAGCCTAAAAGAAGATCTAACATATCATACAATCTTAGTATGGGAAACTTATATTTTATCATGATTTATTTACTATTCTACTATCAATACACATTCTCCCAAGTTCCATCAGAAGGGCTACTACAACACAAAAACTAAGACTTTCTTAGACTAAACCCTTTTTTAAAAGTTCGTCTACTTGTGATTATAATTCTAAATGCTCGATTGGATTTATCTTATAATATGGAAAATTAGGTATCTGTAAACTAGGAATCAAATCTGTAGCATATTGTATATCCCTTAATGGTGGTAATTTATTGGGCAAGTCATTTGGAGTCATATGAAAGAATTCAAATAATAGTTGTAAAATTATAGTAGGTATATGGTGTTCCTTTATATTAAAGGAAGATTCACCAAAGTATACAATAAATAAAGTAGTAATATCAGTGAATTCTTTAACTAAGCATCTAAACCCTAAGGTTATTATTTGAATTACAGAAGACTCACACATATCAGAATGAAAATTAAAAGTATCCTTCTTATATATGGATGGTGAAATCATGATCAACTAGGGTTTCACATTCTTTTTTGATTGGGATTGGGTTGTAGTTTAGAATTGGGCTTATATGGAGGTGTAACGAGAATTCTATGTGGAGGTGTAATCGGTCTCTTTGTAGTTGATTTTATAAGGAGCAACTTATTGGTCTTAATATTATACTTGAATAGATAAGTGTTTTCATAATCATAATAAATTACATTTGGATCATAAAATCAAGATCTTCCTAAGAGTATATGTGTGATTTATCTTGGAAGAACATCACACCAAATTTACCCACTATAGCTTCCTATCTTAATAGAAACTAGACATCTAATATGGATGTGTGATTAGACACATATCAGAATGAAATAGTTCTTGATGAGGTTCAATCATGTGGTCAGATACAACATTCAATTGGCTACCTCCATCAATTATTAATTTGTACTTCTTTTCCTTACATAAGATGTACATTGAGAAAATACTTCTTGTTATCCAATCTTCTAATTCCCTAAAAGTAGTCATACACCTTACAATTGACATCGAACTACCTATAATGGGTCCTACATACTCATCTAATAGGGGCATATCATCATGTATCTCTTCTATATCCTGCTCAATTCTAAATCTTTCAATTCATTAATAATAAAATTTTGGCCTTACATTGATTCTTTATATAATCTTTGTTATTAACATTTATAGTGAGCAATCTAACTCCCTCTTTTATAAATAAAGCATTGGAGGTTGTATGGTATTGGTTATTAGTAGTGGAAGGATTAAACTTCATAGTAGACATTTGAAGTTAAGGCATGGATGAATATTTATATGACATTTGAGTCTTATTTTTTTTTTATGAGGATGTAGGTTTTATATTATTTTCTATGAGTAAAGCATAGTGAAAGGATCTTCTAATGTCTAGGGGTTATAAAGTTCTACCTAGTTCTTAATATCACCTCTTAGAGCAATGACAAACTTATTAGCTCTTTTCCATTCATATCAATGCAATGTGTCATTACTATTAAGTCCTTAAAAATATTCATATTCTACTACTTGCATGCTTCCTTGTTTAAGAGTAATTAACTATTCATGAGCTTCTTTTTATGATTTTAGGGAAATATTTAGTTTTAAACATCTCCTTCATTTCTACCCATGTCATGTGATTTTTATCAAACTTTTATTCTATAACAAAAATATTATTTTAGAAAATTTTAGCATGGACTACAAATTTCATTTTTCCAAACGTAGTTCTCTAATAGTCATCCATGTTACCAATCAAAGAACTCATCCATTTGAGTAAGCCAATCAAGAAAATTTTAGGATCATGAGCACCATCATATGTTGGGTCTTCTATCTTAACTTGTTTTGTTGGTTCATATAGGATTTCATGGAGCCTAAGATGTTCATTCCTTTGCATGTTCTTTAGTTTTGGCCTTCTAATAGGGTAGTATTCTCTATGTAGTTCAATGTTTTCCTTTTCTACAAGTTATGGGTCATTATAATATGGGGTAGTCAATGGAGCTTGAATCCTAGTACTCAGGATTTGAACTTGGGCGGCTAAATTCATAATAAGGTATTATACCCTAGTGATCTTCTCCTTACTACGCATAATGATATCATCTAATGTCCTAGTTATGTCTTCTAATTGATCCATACAAAGAAATTTTAGTGGCATGATTTAACTAAAGGAGATGTAATTATGTCATTCTAAATGAAATTTTAGATATCTGTTATGTGAACTAACTTTTGCATAATGAGATGAATAAATTTTAAAATAATGTAGCTTTCAATAAACACAAATTAACATTTGTATACTACAAAACATTGTATAAAAACCAAAAAAAACTCAAAGTCTTTAAAGGTATGAGTTTAATTTTTAAGCAAGATTTATATCATAAGTGGCTATCTTTTGTGAACCCTTCTTTACTTAAGTGGTCACTCAAGTATCATAGTTTATATATATGTTTTAAATAAGAAAGGTTAAGCTTTTTAAGTGGAGATAACTATTGGTAGTAAATTAAATACTCTTAGAATTTTCTACCAGATGAGTCTAGTATGAGTTTACCAAGTGAAATCACTAAAATATACAAAAAAAGTACACTAAACCCAAAAATATAGATTTAATTACTTAGATTTGATATAGAACACTTACAAGCACTTTCTCTATGCCTCCAAACAAAACATGGTGTGGTTAGGGCCAATTTTAATAGAGGGAGAAAAAAGGAGTGCTCCAAATCTTCCATTGACCAAAGTGAAAAAATCGAAACATTTTACTCAATAAAGTTGAATAGTGGTGAGAGATCATAAAATCCCCCGGCTGGTCAGCCATCAAGCTCAAACCCTAGAGTTTTCACTCAATTCACCACACAAATAGTCCAAAAGTGCTTCATTATACTAAAAAAAGTATTTAAATATGTTACAAGAATCCAATCGGCTTGCCCTAAAAGAATAACTATTGAAAAACTGACATGAATCTTGAGCTAGTCATCTCAAAATGCCTAAGCTCCATAAGCTAGCACTTAGGCACTAGTTTCTCTACATTTTTATTATATAAGTAAGGGGTACAACGTTGTGGTGCTAGAAACCTAGTGTTGATACAATTTTAACACTTAAACATTTAATGACTTCAACTACAACTCTTGTACAACACTTAAATATGACTACATACATCATGTACCACATAATACACACATGGGACACAAATATAAACTACAACAACACATAAAATATAACATAAGCTTTAAAGGATTTATCTTTTGGATTGGACCTTTTAATGCATCCTTTACTCTCTTGATGCGCTACATCTCATGCTAAATACTTGTAGTGAATATAGGATACTCATCTGAATGTGTGTTTCCTTTTATGCACACACCCAAGTTATATATTTTTTGTTCTTCTGACTAATAATTAGTGTAAAATCTATAGAAATTTACATCATAAATAGACCATGTATTCACAATTACATGGACCCTAAGTAATGTCTTGAAGGTCCTCACTAGAAATGCAATGCTTAAGTTTCAGAGTGCAAATATGACTTCAACACTTAAAACACTTAATGAATTCACTGACAACTCTCATACAACACTAAAATATGGCTACATACATCATTTACCAAAACAACACATAAAATATTACTTAAACTTTAAAGGCTTTTTATTTTAGATTGGGACCTTGTAATGGGTCCTTTGATGTGCTACAACATATAATAAGTACTTGTAGTGAATATAAGGGAATAGAATTTATGATACTTTGTACTAAAGTAACTCTAACATAAAAAAAGAGAAACACATTATCCCTTGAGAGCTAATTTTCTTTTAAATCTGTAGAATATTGGTAGCAAAAAGATGAGAAGTTGTTTTCCCTTTATAAATCTTCATACTCAAATATTTCTTTGGCAAATCAGGTTTAGAGAAACCAATAAAATTCTTGATCTATTTGAGCTTGTGCAAATTGCTACTTTCCCAATAATAAATTGACACTTTGCCTAATTTAATTGTATGCCCAAAACAAATTCAAATTGATGGATTAGATCCATGGTTTTATGAATGGAGTTTTTACCAACATTGTAATGAAGATAATGTCATCAACAAAAGCTAAGTGAGAGGCAAGAATTTTTTTCTAAATGAGAAATACGTGTGTGGGAGAAATAGTCTAAAGACAAAATGAATGATGTAAGTGACAAAGGATCACTTTGCTTAATACTCCTATGGGATTTGAAAAAATAGTAGGGCTCTTTATTAATCAATGTAAGAAGCTATGGCACCCAAGAAGAGGAAGGTGAATTGGGTATTTAATGAAATATTCAAATTAAAACTTAATTTTAAACTTTATAGAAAATTTAGTTGTAAAGACTCATCGAACATATTATAACAAGTAAGCAAGCAATCAAGCAAGTAAACAAAAGTGCAGAAAAGAAAAGACAAGAGATAGAGATATTTTTACATGGTTCAACCTAACCCAAAAAACTAGCCTACATCTATGCTTAGTCGCTTTGACTAAGAATTCACTAATCAAAAGGAGATTACACCTAATCTCCCATATTTTTCTTCATCGGGCAAGTACAATCTCAACTCCATACTTTCCTACAATAGGCAAGTATAACCCTAATACTTTTACAACAAAATAAAAATACAAGTTGTATGTCTAAATCTCAATTTGAATAGATATTACTCTCAACCCAATACTACACAATGATAATACAAATAAAGAGATGAGCTTAAGGATTATGTGATGTTAATAAATTATTTATAAATATGTAAAGAGAAATTTAATCTTCAGTTCAATATAACCTTGATTATGAAACTTGCATAAAGTAAGTGAACATGTATTTTCAAATTACTTGCATAAAATGAAAAATAAAAATATTTTAATCATAGCAACATCAAATCATTATCAAAATATTTAAATCACCTATATCAAAATCAATCCTTTTAAATTACATGACTATGAATGCAAAGAGACTAAAGAAGAGTATAAACTTTAAAGCATATGAAACTTTCTCATTAGAAGATAAGCCAATGGAATCACATATTTAAATAATTAAAATAAAATTAAAGTTCTTATTCAAGTTTTGATGTATGATAAAAGAAGAAGTTGACTTGATGATGAACCTATCTATGACTTTAAAGAGATTGAAGAGAGTCTCCACTTGATGATTGAGGATGATTAGAAGTGAAAAGATGGTCTCAATCGATAAACCTTCAATGATCTTCAAATAAGGGTCTTGGCCAAAGAAAAATCAAGCAACGATGAAGAAAATTAGCACTTTGCTTCAATCAAATCCTTATGCAAGGATTATACGAAGGGAGAAAACTATGAAAAATGGATGAGAATTTTCAATCTTAAAAAACAAAATAACCTCCAAGAATCCAAATTGCAAGAGATCGCCTAGTGGAGAGAGTCAAGAAGAATTCAAGTGGATTGGAGTTCTATTTTTAAAAAGTTATTAACCAATAGGTTTGGTCTAAGAATGAAGAAGAATGAGAGAGAATTTAATTTTGTAAGAACTAAAATTTTGAATTCAAAAGCACATGGTTGAATTCCCACAGGGTCGGCCAAGGATGAGTAATCAATGATGAGGCTCCTCCTTAACATATAGGTGATTCAGCCAAATTGGAAAGAGTCCAATGAGGCTCATGACAATTCATGGAAGAATAAGAGGAAAGCCAATTTAGGAAGGATTTTGAACATATGATACAAAGGAGGTTCTGGTCAGTCAAGGCATGTTTGAGTTGGGTCCAAACAATGAGAATTTGAGAGAAGATAGATAAGCCCAGTATTTGAATTAATTAAACACATGTACTAAAATTTGAATTCACATGATAGATTGGGGCTAATCAAGAGGTTTCCAAATCATGTTTTAATCAAGTCACATGATGATTTAATTAATTAGTTAGTTAGATGCCATTAAGGCAAGCTAATGGAATTAAATTAAATAAAAAAACAAGAATGATTTTTTTGTCGAAGCTTCTTTTCATGAGGGAATCTAATTTTCAATTAATGTAATTATTCAAAATCAATTGATAGAATAATTAAAAATTTTATGTAATAAAGATAATTTAAAACAATTAAGGGAGCTGACCAAAATAAAATACCATAAAAAGGATATAGGAAAATGTAAATTAAATCAAGATGCAATATGAATTTAAATTTGAAATAATTTACATTAAATTACATAAACACAAAATAAATAAATTAATGTAAATAAGGGGTGGTCAAATCATGTCAAAATAGATTCCAACAAATTTGTAAACAAAATAAAATAAAATCCAATTTGAAATTCAAAAATATTTAAATTCAAAATTCAAAATCATTTCAATAAAATAAATTCAATAAATTAATGAAAATGATATTATATTAATTTAAATAAATCCCACAAGAATTATCATGGTAAAAACCATGAAAATAATTGCCAAAATAAGATTAGGATTAAAATTTTGGTGGGAGAGAGAAAAAGAATAATTAGGATAATTTAATTTTTATGACAAAATATATGGATAATTTATTATACCAAATATAGAAATAGCTTAATGAAGTGTGAAATAAATCCAACTCACTTTAAAATATAATGGATAAATTTTAATCTCATGTAAGTACTTAAATTATCCCAAAAGGATAATTTAAAGAATAATTGAAAATATCATGCAAATAAAATATAAAAAATTATGCAAAAATTCAAATGAATAATGTGGAATTATTTAAACCATTATTTTCATATTTTTTTTGAGCTCTTATTTGTCAAATAATTGCATAACCTAGGAAAATTCCCAAACTACACTAATCTTGTTAATCTTAACTTTCCAAATTTGATTGAGCTTACTAAGTCTGGTGAGCTTCTTGAAATACTTGAAATAAACATTTACTTCATCCAATCATATATTTGTTAACATCATAATTAATTTCATAAGCAATAGGGCTCATGGGATCAACAATCAACACTGCATAGAAATTGTTTTCAAGTAGCTTCTTGATGATGCTGCAAAATCTATTCTAAAGCCCTTAGCTATCAAGACTACTAGAATGAAATCCAAACTAATCATGCCATAAGCATTCTTGATGTCTAGCTTGATTAGAAGGTTACTTCTTTAATTTCCCTATTAATATCCAATGCAAATTCCTGCACAACAAGAGTATTATCTACAATATATCTACTTTTGATAAAAGTATTTTGGGTTTCAGGAATAATTAATGAAAGGTGAAGTTGTAATCCATTGATAATGATCTTATTAATTAATCATGTAATCATTTAGTTAAACTAATAAACATGAATTATTCCTAATTATTCTTTTCATTTGCTTTTGGAATTAAAGAAATAGAAAAAGCTTTAAAGTATTAATGCGTATCATCACTAGTGAAAAAACTTTGAACAACAACAACCAAATTCTCTTGAATGATGGGCCAAGAGCATTTGTAGAATGCAATAGAGAAATCATCTAGATCTATGGTTTTGTTGTTGTTAGGATATCCAAATTATATTTTATCTTCTGCTTATTATGGAAAAAAGAAAGATCAAGATTTACAATGTATTCATTGTTATCTCCCCGCAAATCATACTTAAAATCATTTAAAATAATATTTTCATCAACAAATAGTTTCAAAAAATAATTCATGCAATAATCCACAATTTTATTTGGATAATTAATCCAACCCCTTCTATCATCATTAATTTTAAGAACCGCCTTAAATTGTCTTCTCCTCTTGATTCAAGCATGAAAATTTTATAATTTTGATCTCCTTTAATAAAACTAGTGATTTCTACTTATTATTTTAGAAAGCTTTCTTCCATGTTAATGTACATGTATAAGTTGGCTTAGGCATGTTGTAATGTGAATTCAACACTTGGATTTGGATTATCACAATTATCTTTCTCAAGTCTTTTAACCTTTTCTTTAGTTTTAGCAAACAATTTAGTTATATTATCCAAAATATATTAGTTTCAAGTTCCTAATTTAGTACTTTGGCTTTATAAAGCTTCCACTGTCTAATCCATTATTTGTTAGTATCACTGATTTTCCAATCATTATTGATACACTCTAAGAAGTTTTCTTGATGTGTCCACATATTTGAAAATTTGAAGGAAAATCAAATTAGTTTTAGAATGATTTCAATTGATAAAAGAAGAGGTGTGTGATAAGAAGAAGTTTTTTTAAAGTGTTTAACTACACTCTATTGAAATATAATATTCTATTTTTGGTTAATCAAAATTCTATCAAATCTCTCAAAGGTCCTACCTCTAAACTAAATAAATGGACAACCGAAAAATTAAGCATCCAATAATTCTACTATATATATTACATCAACATACTCCACCATGATAGTTTAATTTTGTTTCCTGCTCCCTTTTCTCTCAGCTACACAAGTGATCATATTTAGATCCCCTTACTCCAACCCGCAAGCCTTGCCTTGACAATTAAGACTGATTGGGTAGATTTTGCTCCAAATATCTCTTCTTCTAGCGTCGCTAGTTCATCCAACATATAAAATAGTAAGGTGAATGGAAAAATTACAATAAGTGATAAATAGATGTAAAAATTGGTCATCATTAATTAAAACATCAACTTGAAAGTCTCCTTTCCAAAGAAACCAATTTTTTCCACAAATATTCGATGCAAAATTAAAATCAACAAGTCTCCAAACTAGTTAAAGGCTTGTTGACCTCCCTTTTGGCTTAAGGATTAACTTTTCTCATCTTAGACTTATGAACCTTCTAGGAACTTGTATCCCCTTAGTGATAAGACACTTCTAATGACTAAGGGAACACTAAACCTAAGCTTAGAGACTTAAGAGGCATACCTAAGCCCATGATATGCCATAGGACAAATAGGTTCTGCCTATCCTATGGCTTACCATGCCCATTCACTCATCCAAACCTAAACTCATATATATGTAACACAACCAACCTCAAGCCTATTCAATTAACCTCACATGAATTTGTTTTCTAATCCAAGATCTAAGCCAAATTGACTTAGGTCTTAACCTAAGATAACTCCACCATGATCCTATGATCCAACCCAAACCCCATTCAAGCAAACTAAATCCAATTTGATTTTCTTTGTCACTCCAACCATTCAATAGATCATTTCAAACCCCTCCAACACTTTCAATCAAATCAAATGAATTTGATCAACCCTAATTAGCCCATTTGATCCAAAAAGTTCAAATGAGCCATAACCCAATCAAGCCTAAATCAATTGCAATCAAGGCCACTAATCAACTCTAAACCTATCATTGAACCCCTCTCAATACTTAATTGACACCAACTCAACCCAATTCAACCCAATTAATCCAATCGGTTCATTTGACCCAATGTGATTGAAATGACTCATTTGATTCAAACTTTAATCCAATCCAAGTTGGATTAAATCAACTCATCCAATCCCTTCCATAATGATTGTTAATCATCTTTGATTACCCAATTACAATCAATTGGGTCAAATCAAGCTAATTAGACTTTTGACCCAAGTTGACCCAATTTTGCCTAAAGGTTCAAATCAAATCCTAAACCAAATTGATTGAAACTAATGCTCCCAACCAACTCTAATCCAATATTAAACATGATCCAACCTTAAATTAAACCCAATTTGGTCAACCTAACCAAATTAGCCCACTTAACCCAATTTGACCTAAAGGATCAAATTGAACCAAATCATTCCATAATTTAAATAAATTTGAACCAACACCTACAATCATTCCTAAATGGTCAATCAAACATAAACTAACCCTTCATTCAAACCAATTTGGTCAATTTGACCAAATTGGTCAACTTAACCCATTTGGCCTAAATGAACCCAAATGAACCAAACCCAAATTCACTTCAAATTAAATCAAACCAGTTGCACCAATGCATTCCAAATGACCAATTGAACTCACCCAAACCATTGGTTTGACCCAATTTGGACAAATTTGTCAACTTAACCCAATTAAGCTCATTTGACCCATATGTGTCAAATTGAGCTAAGCCCAACCAAACTTGACATGACTCATCCTTGGGTCACCATGGGCCTACCCAAGTGGACCCAACCCATGGTAAACCCAGTTTGGTTCAAACCCATTGAACCAACCATTAAAATAGGACAAAATCCCCATTTGGATGGGTTCTCCAACTCTCCATCCCATGGCAGCCACCTTTGGCTCTTCTTGGATAAGAGGATCACTCACCCAACCTAACCTAAGACTATTGGGCTCAGCCTTTAGCCATGAGAGGGTGAGTTCACCCATAGAACCCCATTGGTGTGGAAGGTTGTACACCCCATGCTATTCCACTCCACTCCCTCAGCCTATCACCCCCAGCCACCTACTCCGGTCGGACAACTGCCAAAGGTTGAACCAATCTCAACCCTTAGTTCAGCTGGGGAGGAGAGTATACTCTTCCCCAAGGATTCAAATTTCACACACCCCTTCCTCAGAGAATTTTACACAGTCCAAGCCCTTTCCTGAGATCCTCATGTGTTCCACCATCGACGAGACCGACCTCCGAGTGAATGCGAGAGCTCTATCCTTCCAAGCTTCTAAAATCTTCACCAAATCAAAATTAACTCTTCCCACACCTTCACCTCACTTCAGAGAGCTAAAATGAATTATTTCATGAATGATCTGATCATTGGATGGCATCCCTAGACCAACTCTGGTGATCTTTGTGATGATGTTTGGTCCATATATCAATCGATGGGGAGGTAGCTCATGATCTTCTCAACAGAGCTTCATCTCTTTAAGACGAAGCTACCTCTATCATCAAACCTCTGATCTCTAACTTTGACAAGGTTAAAATCTGACAACCATATTTTCCTTCCTATGTGTTGGTCTTTTTTAAAGTAAAGTGTGATTTAATGTGATTTTCACCATAGGATCCCTTTAGATTCTCTCCCTGGTCATTTTGGAGTTGATTTCACCATCGAACGAGCTCCAGTGAGCTTGGATCAAGCGATGAAAGGCATATGGTGCCCATGTTTCAATGCTCATGGGATAATGAATCATCGGCCATCCATTCCACATGATTAGAATGAACGGTCATGATTAATTGTGCTAGAATTTTTAATTTAATCCTTTCAAAATCACAGGATTAATCTCGACCGGGATAAAACTGTGTCAGCTATCGCAGAGTCAGCTGCCATGTTGGATGATTTAAATAACCGATATCGTGATGCTACATGGTGTGTCAGCGTCTGCATGGCATCGACGGTTTAAGTGATTAATTTGGCATTAATAATGTAATTAAATGGCCAAAACTTCAAAAAATCATAACTAATTGTAGAAAAATTCCAAAAATACAAATAAACCCATTTTGGAAAGGATAGACAAAGGAGAATCTTTGAAAATATATTTTCTATGTTTTTCCAATGAATAATGCTTAATTAATATTTGAAGCTTAGGGTAATTACCTTAATTAAGGCTTAATTACTTGGAAAATTAATTTCAAATTCAGTGGGATGATTCTATGGCATGTTCTCTGCCTCCCATAATTTTCTTATAATTATTGGCCCTGTAATTTAAAACATTTCAAATTTTAATTCTAATTACCCTCATTATTTAATTTAATACATTTTAAAATTGCTAAATAATAAAAATTAGAAAATTTATGATAATAATCACTATAAACTGTGGGAATAGTGAGGAAAAATAATTAAGCTATCTTTCTTAATTATTTTTCTAAATGTATTTCCTTAGGAGGGTTAATTAACTCATGTAATAATTAGAGCTTAATTAAGAAAAATTAATGATATGATAGAATTCAAACTAAATTAATGATTAGTTCAGATTAATCAAATATTATTCAATAGTTTCTCTTTATGTGTTTAATAACAAAAAGTCATTAAGGAATTTATGATTTACCCATTGGTGTGGGAAAACCATAAGAGTACTTAACTTAGATTCTTTCCTTCTTTAATCTAATTAACTGTTAAGCATAGCCTAATTACATTAGATCCCTTTAAGTGCATTGCAAATTTTGATTTCCTAAAAGCATATCATTGGAGGCTCGTGATTAAGTAGTTAATTAAATTAAAGAAGCTTAGAAAAGGTAATTAAATTAATTATTTAATGACTTGAACCTCATCAATCCATAAAATCTACTTAATCACTTCCTTAAATACATTAAGTCACCAACGTGGGATGGGGCAAACACTAAGTGTCATTTCTCCTCTTTAGGCTTTGATAATTCAAACACCAAAAATCAAATTTCATAAAAACTTTGGTTAATCTTAAAGAATTTGATTTGGCTTGATTGTCTTTAGGAATTAATATAATTGAATGTATTATATGGAAAAGTTTAATTTATTTCCTTTCAATCATTATAAATTTGCATGCCATTGGTTACATATGTTCATATTTTCAAAACAAAAGGAAGATTAAAAGAATATGGATATAATTATATTGTATGTGTTGGATAAATTTTATTATATGGTGTGGCTATTATCACTAATAAATCCTAAATGATTTTTAATGTTATAAGCTAATGATGAAAGTCTAACTTAATGTTGGTTATAAATATTCAATAAAATTTACATTTACTTATAATTTAAACATGGTAAAAGATTGTTCTATTTTCATAATTCATGTGTATGTTTACATATGTTTGGAGTTAGCAAGTATATAGTCTAGACATCCCAGGAACACGAGGCTTTTAAGTAACCCCAAGGAGGTCTTAGATAATCTCACTTCCCTGGTTTAACAATAGCACTACTTGCTGAATTTCATTCATTTGTATGCATGTGCGAGAATCTAGGATACAACTTTGCTTTACATGAATAAATAATTTTCTATTATATATTAGTTTCATGATTTTTATTCCCATGCTTATGTATATGTCTACATGTATTTAAGTTATCAAGTGTATAGTTTGGAAATTCTAGTAACATGAGGTTTTAAGTAGCCCCAAGGAGGTCTTAGATAATCTCACTTCCTTGGTTTAACAATAGCATGTACTTGCTTAAAACTCTAATACATGTGTATATATACTTAACTAAAGAATGAAATCTTTATTTACTACCAAAATTCATGCACTAAGAATCATCAAGTGTGCAAAAATATAAAAGTATATTGCATGTATAATTATGTGTATTAAATCATATGCCATAAATGATAAACATAAAGAGATTTGTATGCTATTGATGATGAAATGGAATAATGGAGTGTTATCCATGTGATAGTAATTTAATTTTATTAATCCTAGGATGCCTTTCATGTTTGAATAAGAATCCTTAAGATTAATCCAAACTTAGGTTTAATAAAAATATTTTCACTAAAGAAACCAAAATCATAACAATATACCTTTAGAGAATAACTTAGGATAAGGATGAAAGTGGTCAAGTCCCTTCCTTCTCTTTATATTTAAGTACTAAGTAGGCATCAAATAAAACATAAAAAATGCAAATTAAAATCAGCTAATTCTTTTAATAATTTAAATATTTTAAACTTTAAACAATCATATGTCTAAAGCTTAGTTAGAGATACCACACCAAATCTTAGCACACACATTAAAATACTAAGTCTCCAATTCTAGCCTTTAGGTTAGGCCGGTGTATATTGTGGTGTTATGTTTTATTTTATGATGTAATATTTTAAACTGGATGTTAGGATTGTTATGCATAAACTGGATGTTAGGTTGTTAATAACCTAATGATATTTTCTATTGGGGATTATGCAAAAGGGGCAGCTGTAAAAATAAGTAAATATAAATGCTCCTTCTTGCAGGTTGCTCATGCCTTTAAGCATAATCCAATTAGGATAGGTTGGCTTGGTTACCCATGCACATGGTGTTAAGTCCAAATAAGTGAAATATAATTTCTTGGCTTGTATGTTTGTTGACATCTATTTTACAGGTGTAGTTAGATTTTTTTTTTTCATAAATATGTAATTTTTGTAATATGAATTAGGATTAGTGCTATGGAATTTAGAATGAGCATTGACCAGAAGGCAAAGACCTAGGAGTCTCTGTGAAGCCTGGAGCAAACTAATCCAAAAGAACAAAAGAAAGATTAAGAATGAAGACCCCGTCCCTCCAACATAGCATTCATTATAATTATAATATTCTCTTGTAATCTAGGTTGTATTAGGGTAGAGCTCGGCTAGCACGACTACCCTTTTTTTTCTTTTCAGGGTGTACGCCTATACCCAACCACATCAGTCTTTTATTCTTTTACAAAATTTTAAATGATTGATTATTGTGTTTAGTTTGTTCAATAGAAAATGCATGATTTTCATAGGTATCTTAAAGTATGATGATTTGATGTATGGCATGGATGCGGTAGGCTCTTTAGGATAAAATTAAATTTTCAATCTTCACTAATAACTTATAACTAAATTATAATAGAACTCATAACCTCATCTTAAATCCTAGGTCTATAATCAAAATAAATAAAAGATTTAATAACCTCTTAGATGAATGTTGTATCTTATCACACCATACATACCATATTATTTCACTCCTGAATAGGGAGGGTCTCCATTCTTGCATGATAAGGAATATGCTTGACCTTTGAGGATGATCCCTTGAAGTGAAAAACACATCCTCCCATTAATTTAGCCCACAACATAATTTCATTATGCATATAAACATAATTGTCCCAAGCCTTAGTCCAAAATTAATGTGTCAAAATGGTTGAAAAGATTATAAATTTTTGCATTAGCCTAAGTCATGTTTTCATGCCAGTCATGGTCTTATCTTTTATGGAGTGAGTTTAGAATTCTAGCTTCCTACATAATTAAATAATAGCCAACCTATCTTACATCTACATAAGATTGGCCCACATGGTTTTAAAATGAAGAAGGTGTTAGTTGTCGGCCATTCCAAGCGACTGTAAGCCTAGAAGGGTCGGGATGGATTTATCCTCTCTTATGGAGGTAAATCATTATGTCCCATTTTTTATTAAACTTAGGTTGTACTTTCAGCTTATGCTAAAACATTCTAGAATTAGGTTCTAATGCTATTCATTTTCTTTGGGCTATGAGTATAAGTCCTCACCTCTTAAGCATTTTCATAATCTTGTGTCGATAGACTATAAACCTTAGCATTCTAATAAGATCCAATTTAAACAAAAAATAAAATGTCTCTTTGAAATATGTAAAGCCTCACTATATAGTAGATTGGAGCACTCATTAGGCTCCTTAGTATCATGGGTGCTCCCTAATTATCCTCCTTTAGAATCTACAAATAAGTCTTCTTGTTTAACTCTCCCATTTGATTTCCATGAATGCCTAATCCTTTGATAATCTAACTATGAAATCTTTTGGGATACTTATTAACTACTTGAATCGATAATGTTCTTAAAAAATTCATATTTCCTAGAAAATTCTTAAACCTTGCTTTACTTCTCCATGTAAAGTAAGGCAAAGATCTCTAGTATATACATAGACCCATCAGCCTTAGAGTCCTTAGTAGGTGATTAGGTCCATTGTAGGGTGAAGTTTCCATCTTTCAAGATGGTACATTGTACTTTAATGTTGTGCTCAATAACTTAAATAAGTACCCCCTAAGATTTTCATGGTGTCCCTATGAAAACACCACAAGTCTTTATCTATATGAACCATAGGTTCTAAGATTGATACTAAATTTAGTTTGGTGGTCTAATTAGATTTATGAAGTAATTAGTGACATTGCCTTAGCAATACCCCTAATATTTTAAATTGCAAAGTTAGTCATGGATTTTCAGATGTCTACCCTTGGGGATCTATGAAGAGATTTATCATCATATGAAGCTAGTATACCCACATTTGAAGAGTCCTACAATTTTATTACTACTAAAAGATTAACATATTTTAAATCTTGAATTCTTTTCAGCTTCTTCTTTTTTGATTTTTATATTGCCCATTCTTTCTCCATTTCGTAAACTATATTATTGAGAGCCTCAACATTTGTAATAGTATGTTTATCTTATTTCCAACATCTTTTGTGTCCTCCCTTGTATTGATGCATTCCTCTATTCTCTTTGCTAATTAGCTACAATAACATTGCCAATTTGATCTCCAATTATCAGTTCATTGCTGTTATCCACAAAATAATTTAGTTCTTGTAGATTCTATAACATTACTATATTATGTTCCCTTTCTTGATGTTGATTTAGATGTACCTCTTTAAAGGTTAAAAGTAGAGTTTGACCATGATCTTCTGCAACTACATTATTTAATATATTGTTGTTAAAGTCATTATTGACATTAGGATTACTGTTGTCTATTTTTTCTAACTTAACTTAGGTTGTGCAATGAAATAGTTTTTCAAATAAAGGTCAAACATTCTACACTTGCTACAATACAAAGGCTTTTGCTCAATCACCACTGATTTTCAATTAACAATAGCCAATTGTGGGTGATCTTATTCGAACATCTTCTGCATAGATACAGTTATGTACATTTCAGCAAGGACTCTAATTGTTAAGGGTCTTGAGAAATTGAAGGTAGGTAGATCTAGTTTGAGAAGCTTTCCAAAACTAGCTCAAGTGAGTAAACACTTATTTGATAAAGAGATGCAACTTCAAGTCAGAAAATTTTTCTAAATTAGAATAATGGGTGGTTCAACACTATAGTCAAAACTGGGAGTGCACTTAAGGATTAGGGTGTTATCAACATGGTATAGCTTCTTAGAAAATATTTTTGCATAGTCCTTTTCTTTTGTGAGTTAAATGGCTGTGTCTTCCATCTAAAAGGCCAACACTCAACTCTCCAATTAATTTCAATTCATCAAAATGATTCTTTATAATATTCACTTATGGATGTTTAAACCTAAATTTTTTTTAATAAGTGTATATCTTAAAAGTTCAAAAAGTTGAGAAGTTTCAACATCAAACAAAAATAGAGTCAATTTACCATTATGTTTATTTGCTCTATTGAGAAAACCATTGTCCATACCTTTATCGAATTTGTCATGGTACATTTGTGGTTGTGGGAATATAAACTTATTAAGAATGTCAAATGAGTTTTTTTTAAGTTATTGTTGTTACATAACACACCAGCATAAGACATATTCTCCATCATAAAAAAAGCATGGAAATTCACATGAAACTCAAATCTCAATGGAACATTAAAGCACTTAATGCAAAAAAAACCCTAGTTTAGATCAAGAAGACTTACCTTAAACTAGTGCATAACTTTCTCTCAAATATTCTAGCATGACTTATCAAAGTGATGGTTTAGATCAATTAGACATAATCAATTATTAGACCCAAAAAAAAAAAGAATTTGATAAGTTAACTTTGGCCTACTTCCCCAATATATCCTAATTGATTATCCATGATCTAGTAAAGTTAAATAGACTTATTTGTCTTTCTTGATTATTCCCATTAATATAACTTAGTGTAAAAAGATATTTTTTATCTTATAAAAATCATAAAGTTTACATAATTGAACAAACCTAAGATTTTTTTTCATATTTTCTTAATTGACTAAGCATACATGATAGAACTGTAGTTTTCCTTTGATTATGTGAAATGGTTCACTTAACTATAGTTGGCCCAAATTAATTACCTTTAGCAATTTTAACCTATTTTGTTTAATTGAACAAATCAAACCTTTCAAAATTATTTCAATAGGTTAACATAATTGACTTAAGCTTAATTAACATATTTGGCTAAATAATTCTAATCACCTAATTGACCCATTATTATAAAATTTTAATAAAATAATTAAATCACTATTAGTTACCCTCATAAATGGTTTGATTGGATGCACCCTCATGCAAATTTACCCCAATTTATCCAACTAAGTCTAATTGAACTCCATAGAATCTGTTTGACCAATGCAATGATATTAATTTAATTTTATCACAATAATTGGACAATTAATTTGTTCATCATGCGTTGATTAAGCTAATTTTAACCTTAATTTGACCTAATTAATCAAATTTGTACATTGGACCTAAGGTGAACCCAATAATAAGTTGGCGAAAATTCTATCTAACTAAATTTACTAAATTGGTTTGATTAGTTCGATTTGAACTTTTAATAAGATTACCCTAGTTGTTCAAGACATAACTAGGTTCATAAGACTTTTTTCCCATCAACGTTATTAATCAAACCAAACCAAACAAAATCCTATCTAATTTATTTTTGGGCTAAGTAATTTTGGATCAATAGGTTCAAACTAACCCAAATTAACTCATTTGGATCTAAAAAACCAAATGAACCTTAATATCAAAATTATTCAAGCTAATTTACCCCATGGGTTGCCTAACAGAGGTTGGAAATTTTATAAACATTCCCATCAAAGATAACCCTCAAAGTATATTTAAGAATAGTTATAAACATCCAATATTTGCTAAAGTTTTAAAAAGAATAGTTTATTAAACTTAGATCTTAAATCCAATAAGAAGATTGTCACCCTTAACAATACTATAAAGAACCCCATAATTAAAATAGTACATGTTCTATCATTAGATAATTGAATTTGATGGCCATTACTTCCTCTTAATTTAATTTATATTTATATTGCGTGTATATATATATATATATATATATATATATATATATATATATATATATATATATATATATATATATATATATATATATATTTATATTTAAAATATATATATGCTTATACATAGTTTTTTGGTGAGTACATAAATTTTTATGCCCTCTTAAAGGATTTGTTTGAGAATTTTATTCAAGAGTATGTTGTTTTATGGTTGTTTATTTTGTTATTGTTCCTGATAAGTAGAGACCATACCATGTCCCCCATGGATTTGATATCTTATGGAGTCACTTTTAGAACAATTAGTTAAGACTGTATATAATACTACATAAAATTTAAGGCTTTCGTATAATTATTTTCTCTCTGTTCTTTTAAATTAGTCGAGATTATGTCCACCACCTTCCCTCACAAAGACCTTGGATAAATAATATAACAAAATAATGTTTTTTATAAAAAAAAAATTTATTCATATCTAATATAGACTACATGTTTATATATCTATATGGACCTTTTTATAATTTAAATGAGATGTAAACTTTGTATTACTACGAGTAATGTGCTAATAATTCTTTTGTTGTATCTTGTTGAATTATTTTTTTGTAACGCATTGATCTACTCATTGAAAAAAAATTCTTTTTAATCAATTAATGACATTAAGTGGTGTAGTACATGGAGTTCTAATCAATGAGCTCAAACTAGAAGGATACAAGCCAAAACTAGAGATCCTATTACATGTAGAAAAGCATTGAGAAAGAATGAAACTTGTAAACATTAATGACTTTAATCATTTTAATTTTTGTAACTTTCATGTCATTTTTTATGTGTTTATATATTAGAATTATATGAATTTGTGTAATGTAAAGTGGGAGGAGTGAATTACTAGGATTTTAGTTAATTAATTAATTTTAAATGATGGATTAGGTGGCATGTTATGGAAGGAGGGAGAATGAGTTAGTTGCTTGCCCCACCCCCCTCAATCGTCCAACTTCTCCCTCTCTTTGCCCGTCCTCCAACACTTTTCTCTCTATTCCAAGTTTAAAGTATGGTGTATTATTAAAAAAACCATTTTGTGTTATTGCATGAATATTTTAATGCCTTTTGAATGCATGAATCTAAAGAAATTTTTTAATGAGTTCAGGTGTAGTGGTTGTTTAACATTGTGAATGGGATTTGTTAATTCTATTGCCCAAGTTTGTTTGGTGACTAGCATCACATTAATTTAGTGATTTTTTTCTTTGATTTCTTCAAATGGTGTTTTATTAATGTTTTCCTCTATCTAATAAAATTTAGTTTCTTAAAGTTCCACAACTTAAAAAGCATTTAGATCTCATCTAGTAATGCATGACTTAAATTAAGTAATATATGACCTAGTCTTGTTCCAATTGGTGTTTGGTGGGTTTAAACTCTTTTAAATTTAGTGAATAATTTTAAAATTATAGTGACATCATAAGATTTCAACAATAATTATTTATTTGGGTTTCATTTCGTTATAATACCATGTTTTAACAGCCATAAGTGAGGAAATAACTCATTAACCTGATAGAGTTTCACCTGATCAATCCAAGGAGAATATTAAAAATAAATATTTACACTATATAAAAATCTTGAAAAATTTTAAATCATAAATATACTCTTTCTATTATCACTTTGCTTTTTTTATGTTATTTGGAATCTTTTGGAGAGTGTTCTAATTTTATAAAGTTAGTGTTTAGGGCTAGCCAACCCTGTTTTCTTTTAAATTTTAAATTACACTCCAAAAAAAACCTAACCCCAACATTTATTACTTTTTAAAGAATCTTAATATAACTCCCATTGAAAAAATTAGTCACCCCTAATGACCAATCATAGGCCAAACTAATAAGATTTTCTTGTTAAACATAATTGTGGTAATATAAGTGAGTAAGTTATTAATTTCTTTAACCTTCGCTTATAACTTTAATGTGAGGAATTTAAACTTTAATTTATGGATAAATATGATAGTGATAATTTTGGACTAGAGTGCTTTACTAATTACAATACTTAATAAATATTTATAAATATTTTTTTAAATGTTGCAAATTTGTACAAGCTTAAATTAATTGAAATAGATAATACTAATTTTTTTGACATAATATAAAAGGTGAGATAATTTTAATTACATTAAAATTAAACTAATTAAAATTTAATATCTAGATGGTCCATGATATTGACCAAGTTCATTGAGATAAAACACCATAGGAATTAAGCATGATCTTAATTGCATTATTACTTGATGTGGCCTAGGATTAGGCATTGGATGGAAGCTAATATAGTATTAAGAGCCTTATAAAAGGATTTGAAGAAAGTATATAAGCCTTGGGAGGGGTCTATGGAATGTGTTGTTAACGTTTATGAAAAAATAGTTTGGTAAGGATGAGAAAATTGTTCAAATCCAAGTGTACATTTTACAATTTAAAAATTTTGTGTAGAAAAAGTAAGAAACTCTAGATCTCAAAAACCATTTTAATAATTAATATGATGTATTTAGAATTGATATGAATTTTTTATTATTTTTTAATGATTTTACATAGCTGAATAAAGTTTTATATTTAATTAGGTTAGGTTAGAGTATACTATGGCTGAGAGCTTCTAATAAGGATTTGCTAGGTTTTTTATGATGAATAGAATAGGGGAGTGGTATGGTAATATGGAAGTTAGTCTATATAAAAGTTATACAACAAATGACTATAATCTATTAGATGAAATAAGTAAACATTATTCACCAAAGCAATAAGGGATTAAAAAATCACCTAATTCCACTAAAGTTGAGGTAGCCCACCAAACCCTCTCCTAATTTGAATAAACTCAAATTTTTTAGTAGGAACATGCCAAAACATTCTCTTTTCATTCTATAAAAATCTTATATTTTAACATGAAGTTATTTAATAAAGAAAAACTATAAGAAAGAAAATGTGTGAGGGTCTAGCCAAAGGTTTGGAGGAGGGGGGATGA
The DNA here is from genome assembly GCA_021442155.1 of Cymbidium sinense. Lineage (NCBI taxonomy): Eukaryota > Viridiplantae > Streptophyta > Magnoliopsida > Asparagales > Orchidaceae > Cymbidium > Cymbidium sinense. The sequence continues at coordinate 78,771,674 of CM038219.1, read as the reverse complement.
GGTGGTTTCCCATCTATAATTGCCACTTAAAAGGAGTGTTAATTATCCATGCCATAGATAAATTGATTATTAATTATTTCTATATTTAAATAATTATTTTTAAACAAAAATTAAATAGTACTACCTTAATAATTTTATAAATTCTAACTTTTAAATTCAAAATTTTGAGTTTTAAAATTTAAAGTTTTTAAATTTGTAAATTTTAAAAAATAACAATTTGCCACAATGTACTATAATATAATAATTGTGTTGCATTAAAAATATTAAAATTGTAAATTCAACTTTATATTTCAGTCATAATGAAGGGTGCTTGCATAGATAGATATTCTTTCTCAATTGGCCTTCAATCATTACTATTATTGTAATCTCTCATCCTATCGAATTATATGTGTTAATCTTTTTTACTAAATGAGAGAAGTGTGTTATCTTGCATTATGAGAAAAATGATAGGTATGTTATGCCTTTGGATACATTACTACTACGTTTACTTCTTAGACATATTTACTAACAACAAAATTCATCACTCACGTTCTATCACTAAATATGATATAAAAATAGTGATTTAGGAAAAGAAGAAATATGGCTTGTTTATTACATGTAGAAAATATAATACTTAAGTTCAAGAATGTGGAATAATATTTTTTAATAGAAGATTTGATTGGAGTTTGACTATAAAATTTTAAATAAAAATAAAGTCTTCATTATAATAAACTATTATATTCATTATACTTCATTCAAGTTGACTAATACAATAATAAGTAAAAAAGTGAGAAAGAAGTGAGGATGATTCCATCCTCAGCTTTAGGATAACATGTGACAAATCACATGCTTAATAACACAATCATTCTTCTCTTGGCCATTGCTTGGTGATATATGATGAGAAAAGGTTGACAAAAGTCTTCTTAAGTCATTTAATAAAAACATTTAGCTATGGCAACATGTAGATGAATCTCTATATTACAAAAAAACATAAAAAATAATAAAATCATCATTCTTGATCTTAACCATGAATTACAAATACATGAAAACCAGCTAATGTTAATTTAAGGATTTATAAATAACATAAATAATAATTGAAAATTAAAGGGTCATACCAAATCAAAAGTCATAGATACAGTAAGAGTGAACTTTAATAAGCTCTAATTTTGACATTGTGATGGATATTGTCATAATTTATAAGAAGCTTCAATCTTCCATTACTTAAAATAATAAATTGTATCATAAAACTAATGAAGAACTTGCTCTAAATTTTTTTCTCTACATTAGGAGAAATAACACAAACTTTTTAAGGCTAGCTAGAGTTTAGATTAAAGTAAATATGGGTGAAGGGACCACAACTAATGGATACTTTAGAGCTGATAAATATTATATTACTCCATAAACTTATCTAGTAATCTTATTTATATTGTTACTAATGACTATACAGATGTTGTAATTGATTGTGGATTCATCTTATTATTTAATTGAGTATAATTTAGTATGGTTAATCAAATTTTAAATTTCAAGGCATGGCATGTGTTGAATGCAAATATTTCTTTTTCTAGATTATCATAACCTTGATTTAAATATTAACATTAATTATCTTTCATATTATTTTACATAGTTAATTAAATAATAATAACAAATTAAACTTTAAAATAGCATTTAAGTTAATAATACATAACTTGGCTCCTAATGTATAAATATATCTACAAGCTAACTTTTAAACAATAAATTAAACTAAAACATCTACTTTGGATATATAATAAACTAATGTCAAATTTCATTTTGTTTGATTTAATATTGAGATGATTATTCATTCAATCTAACACACTTACAACGTTACAAAAAATTAATATTTTATCAAATATAATTTTAGAATAAAGTAGCTATAACATAAGCCATTGAACTAGACGAACATGGTTTCCAACTATAATGTCATCCATTTTAGTAGTCAATAATGCAATTTAGTAATATTTCTAGCTTCATTGAATGCTTGTACATGCCTTGTAAATTGACATGAACCATGTGCACTTTTTTATCAATCTTTCATTCAATAAAAACTAAGCTAAAATAGCCATTGACATCTACCAACCTATTATTCTAAATAGCTAAGATTAGTGTACTTCAAAGATTAAAAAAAAAGCTTCTTTGTAGTCAAGTATGACCTTGTTAAATCAATTTGATAAGTAGCACATAAAAATATACTAAATATATTGTTTAAATTACTCATACCAAGATAAAAAAATGATCCCCCCCATGTAATCCTATAATTTTTAACAACTAATTTTGAACTTATATCATTATATAGCTATGTATTTTGGCTTTCGGGGTATTTACACTATCAATTTTAATTGACTTATTTATATATCTAGTTTTACTCAAGAGTGTGCTCATTTTCTCTATTTTCTTGGACTTCAATAAAAAATTTAATGCTTCTATCTTACCCACTTAAATTTCCATAATATTGGCACAAAATAAAATAACATCTTTAAATATCATGACATGATTAGGATACCTGAGTTAGTTTTTTTTAATAAACAATTTTATATCAAAATTCATTCTTTAATAAAAATGTATTTAATCAATAATACCAATATTGAGATGGTTAATTTAAACCATATAATGCTTTTTCAAACTAAGATATATCTAGTTATATTGAATTTTCCAATTTAAGAGGATGTGTGTGTGTATGTGTGTTTGTCTTCTTTAATTATTTCACTCAAAAGGTTGTTTTAACATTAACCTAATATAACTTTAAACCTTTAAGCTTGAAAAGGTCAATACTAATTTAATTTCTAAGACCTTGTAATAGTCCCATTAAATTAATTCTTTCAATCTATTTGAAATTTTTTTCTCTTTAATCTAAGTTTACATCTAACTACCACACCATGATCATCTTATTTACTCATGAAATCTTATTCTTTACTTAAAAAAAATTAGATTTATGGTTTAGGTATTCAGTCACTTAAAATATTTTACAAAAATTGGTTAAGTTTATTTTGTTTAGGTCACTTCACCAAAATAAGAAAAAAGATAGGCCCGTGGAACACAGAAAGGCTCTCGGATGTTCTAACTAATGAAACTATTGTAAATATTGTTCAAGTCCCAATTGATCACGTAAGAAAAGATAGACTTGTTTTCAAACTTGATAACAGACAACTTACCATATCCAAATCCAGCTACAGATTAATCAGAGCTCACACTCCTTACAACAAGGGAAACCTTCTCTGGCACCATTTTTACATGCCTTCTATTTCTTAATTTTGTTGGAGATTATTCAATAAAGCCCTTCCAATTGATGAAAGAATAACGGATAAAGGTATTAGGTTAGCATATAAATGTGTCAGCATTGTCATAATTTAGAATCCATACAACACACTTTTTGCATTGTGATAAGACCCAACAAATGTAGAGATTATTAGAGGACCATCATGATTTGAGTATAAACAAGCATGGCTTCACAGACCCACTTCAAGTCTTATTTGCATGGAAAGAAGCAAGAGGCCCTAGCTTAACTAACCACATCTAAATCATTATTGTAATCTTGGTCTTTTGGTTCACTTGGAATGATAAAAATGAAGCTAAGCATGACAATATAAGTAAGGAACCTAGGGACTTTGCCAATCAAATCTACAATTACATGAGGAAAGCTACACCTAAATGGACTTCTTAATGGCTCGTGCCTCAAAGGTGTAACACAGATACATGAAATTTAAATAAATTATCAAATGAACCCCCTTAAACTATTATTTTTCCATTGGATTAAGCCTTAATCACTTTTCCTAAAGTTCAATCTAGATGTCCCTTTCATAAGCAGCACTAACACAGCAAGCTTGGGTGGACTCATCAGAGATTCAAAAGGAAATATTTTTTGTTTCTTCCACAAACCTTAACATGCTATTAGTTTCTCTGTATGCTGAGGTTGATGGCTTGTTATTTGATTTACAAGTGCTCCTATTCTAGTTTGAAAACAACTCACTCTCACCATTGGAAAGCACCCCTTGGAAGCTAAATCATATCATTTAGACAATTTGAAACTTGAGTTCCCAAATGTCCATGCAACTCACTCATATTATTAAGTGAATAAAGTAGTAGATCAATTAGCAAGAAAATGATAGTAGCAAAATTCTATTATATATAAAAGAAAAATCATTTAAAATTTTTAATATGGTTCGATGGAGTACATATTAAAAATAAAAATAAATTCATTCTTGATTAAACTACATATTTCACTTGTTAAGTTCCACATTCTTTACTTATAACACAATAATTTTTTTTTGTTTAAGTACTAAGTCATTTAGTCATGAACTCTCATTCTTTACTTATAACACACTGATTCATGGTATAAGTATTGAGTCACTTAAAATAATTCTCACATATTAGTTAAGTTCATCCCAAAACCCTTTATAATCTATTTTTTTATTTAGCACAATGCAATATATAGAATTGATAAGTTTAGTTTTCTACCTTTAAATAATATATTTAGTGTTTTATTTAATTTATGTTTTATATTTTTCATGTTTAATACATATCAAGATATATTTTTTTCCTTTTCTATGATTATGTCCTTTAACAATATAATTGTGATAATTTTTATTCATTTATCATTGCCTAAGAGCTTTAGCTAGTGTTTTGTTTTTGGTTTCTACTTGACCTCTTTATTAATCAGTTCTTTGAACTAAAATAGTATGTACTATTGCAGCCTCATTATAAAGAGTTCTATATTTATCCATCTTAAAATTGTTTACCTTGATAACTTCAAATTATTTCTAGATAATAACATATAATCATAATATATGATTAAATATGTTTTAAATTTATTAAACATTCCATTATTAAGTGAAAGAAATTGTATAAATCTAATGTAGTCATTAATAATGAGAAAACCATTATACTTGTCACTAGACTATCTATATGAACTCATCCAAATATATCCATATGTATAGATTCATAAGGTTTATATATGATTGTCATTATTGATTGATATGATATTCTTATTTTTATTTTTTGTATCTAGAAAAATTCAAATTTATGACCACTTGTGTAGGCTTATTTAAATAGTCTACAAACAAACTTAAGATGCATAATTGTTTTTGAATAAATACATTTTGGCATGATAATGGCTCATATGTCATAAGTAAAATTCATCCAAGGTTATTATTAAACATTAACTTGTCTTACTTTTATTATTATTGCAAATAATGTAAATATTATTGATATAAAATCTTTTAAAAATTAAGCACATTAATATACATCCTACAACTAGCTTTCCTTTCTTCAAATCACTCCTTTCCACGTAATAAAGTGTGCATCAGAAAATGTTTCTTTACATTTTTTTTATTCTTGTATAATGTGCCAATTGATCTATGCTAAATCTTTTCCTAGCCACAAGGCTCCCTCACTACATCAATGAAGGCTGCCATATATTTTCTCATACAAACCTAATAATTTAAATTATTACTGAATTGGCTTCTTAAGTTAGACTCCAAGGTATAATCATGAGTCAACAAGTTCAAGTAATTTGTTGAACATTAATTTTCTCATATGTGAGATATTTCTCTCACCTTTGAATTCACCTAACCATTGTTGTTGGCCACTAGTCTATCATACTAGAAGCTAACTTCAGCTCCACCTACTTAGGTAATCATTTTGATCTCTTGACTAAAATTACTCTTATTAATAATTTTTAAATCTAGAATAATTCACAATACTTTATGAGTTAGTTCTAGTGAGGCACATTTTTTGTGCTTACTAGCTTCTTCCTTTCTCAGCATGTTTGATTTCTTAGCCTTACATTATAGTTATTTCCCTACATAATCTAATTTTCAAAACCACTTATCTTTTTTTATCATATGTTATATAGCTAACTCACTACTGTCACTAAGTCCTCCACTTGGTTGTCCTTTATTAAGGGCGTTAATGTAATAATATAATTCATATAATTTATAAATAAGATTTTTTTTTAAGAAAGATATAACTAGAAAAATAAAAACTCGATTCCATCCCTTACTAAACTTATGAGAGATATGTTAATAAGGGGAGAAAAAAGGTTATGGGTTACCCTTTCTACTAGAGAAATGTATCTACATTAATTAATTAGATGTACTGAAGCTCAATAAGACACCCTTGATTAAAGAAGGCATAAAAAATTATTTTAATTTATTTATATTTTGAGATTTCAAAGAAAAGGATTGCAATTTAGCAAGGGTTGATATAATAAAGCAATTCATATAACAAATGTCCATTTGCAAGGCAGAGGTGAATCATAGTGATCAAACAAGATGATGGCCCAATATATAAAATTTCTAAATTATAATTATTACTTAATTACCTTAGGCTCTTTGAGGATTATGAAGATCTTAAAGGGTGTTTTGGTTGAAAGAAGTGATTAAGAAAAAAAAAGTAAATAGTCTAGATCTTGTAGATCCATCATCTAAGCTATTAAGCCTGCAAACATTTACCTTGAGAAGATAGTCAAACCAACCCAACTAGAAGATGTTGTTACAATAACCATGAGTTGCATCATCCATAGTTGACCTCATGGGCTAAACCAAGGAAGAAAAAAAAATGAAATCTTAAATGGGGTTTTTTTAAGGGGAATGATTAGAAGTGTGTAGGACTTATGGTTTTCACATATGTAAGGAATTTCCTACATAAAGAAAGAACAACTAACAACCAAGTTGTATGTCCAGATTAGCAAGACCAAACTTACATACCTATCTTAGTCAAGCTATTAATACATAGCATACAAAGATTTTCTTAGTCACCATCGAAAACTATACATACCTAAAGCTTTATCCTAAAGAGGTTATGCATTATATGCAAATTATTTGTTCATGTAGTTTCTTAATCAAAAATAAGTGTAGTAAGCAAAGAAAAATTGTTTACCATTGAGCCATCACAATTGTAAAAAAAAATAACATATGGCATCCATATCACCAAGTAAACATGACATAATTATTATTTTGATGCATAGCCCCAACAAAGTATAGTAAAATACCATTGATTCTACTTTAGGCATTGATGAGAAAATTTATGACACCACATAGAGTTTAGGAGTTTCTTATTTGGATGATCAAATGTGTCATTAAGAAATAAACATATTATCTCAAAAGATAAACATGTTATCCTATAATGGATATGATCTTTTAATAAAAGACTCCTAAGGTTAATGGGTCTTCCATCTGCTAGAGATTTTTCCCCTGAACTACATGGAGAGTAGAACATGGTTTATTTTAAATTAGGTTTATTGGTATACCCCTATAATTAATTATATCTTAAAAGGGTCACTTCCTAAGAATACTTTGATTAAAGAAATAAGTTGTTATTTCTAAATATTTCTAAGATACTAATGAAGAAGGTAGGACTATATTATATTTTACTTAAGCCTATGATTTTGTAGTTGCTAATACTTTATTTAAGAAAAGAGATGAGCATATTATTACTTATAAAAATGGATCTCATAAAACATAAATTGATTATTTTTTGATAAGAAATATAGATTGTTTAGATTGTAAAGATTGTAAGGTCATTCTAAGTGAAAGTTTAAGTACCCAACATCAATTGTTAATTTTAGATTTTAAGATGAAATATTGGAAGAAGAAAAATAAATCAAATTTTTTTCTAGGATTAGATGGGGGCACTTAATTAACAATAATATAAATATTTTTAAGAGCAAGCTACAAGAACTTAGAATTTGGGATGTTCATAAGGAAGCTAATATTATGTGGGAAAAACTAGCAAGTGAAATTAAGCAAGTTGCAAAAAAATGTGCTTGGAGAATCAAAAGGAAAAGCTTCTTTTACTAAGAATAGTTGGTGGTGGAGTCAGAATATGCAAGAAAAGATAAGAAATAAAAAGTATTGTTATAAAACTTATTTTAGGTGTAAAAACTCATAGAATTGGGAAAGATATAAAGTGGCCTATAGAGATTCTAAGAAAGCAATATATGATGCAAAAAATTTTGATTTTAGTGATTTATATAATAGATTAGATACCAAAGAAGGCGAAAGAAGTATGTATAAGTTAGCCAAAAAAAGATAGGAGAAGTAAAGATCTAGTTCAAGTGAGATGTATTAAGGATGAAAATCATAAAGTACTTTTCTTAGAAAAGGATATTGAAAAAAGGTGGATGATGTATTTTGATAAACTTTTCAATGAAGGATCTGAAATTATGATTGATTTTAGCAACCTTAATACCCTTGAAAAATAGAGAATTTTGTTTTATCATCGTATTAGTAAATTTGAAGTTAGAGAAGCTTTAAAGAAAATGAAATGTGAAAAAACAATAGGACCTGATGATATTCCAATAGAAGTGTTGAAATGTTTAGGTGATCAAGGAATTTTTTGGCTTACAAATCATTTTAATGTTATTTGAAAGTCTGAAAAGGTGCAAATGAATGGATAAAGGGTTTGTTGGTTCGTATATTTAAAAATAAACGGGATGCACAAGAGTTTGCAAATTATAGAAGAATTAAGTTAATGTGCCATACATTAAAAATATGGGACAGAATAATTGAGCATAGTTTATGACGTGATACAAAAGTTTCTCACAATCAATTTGGTTTCATGCAAGGAAGATCTACTATGGATGATATACATTTTCTAAGAGGTTTGATGGAGAAGTATAGAGAGAGTAAAGAGGACCTATATATGATATTTATTGATTTAGAGAAAGCTTTTGATAAAGTTTCAAGAGATGTTCTCTGGAGAGTTCTAGAAAAGAAAGGAGTTAATATTGGTTATATTCAAGTCATTAAGGATATGTATACTAGAGCTATTACTTGTGTCCAAATACAAAGAGGATTGACAAAATATTTTCCTATTTCAATTGGATTACATCAAGGACCAACTTTAAGCCCTCATCTTTTTTGCTTTAGTTATGGATGTTCTTATTAGGCATTTATAAAAAGATGTACCTTGGTGTATGCTTTTTGCTGATAACATTCTTCTTATTGATAAGACTAGAGAGGGAGTCCAAGAGAAACTTGAATTATAGAGGTCAACCTTAGAGTCTAAAAGTTTTCATTTAAGTAGATCTAAAATTGAATATATGGAGTGTAATTTCAGTTGTAGAAGTTCTAGTAGTAGTGTTGTGACATTAGGTGCAAAAAGTCATTAAAAAGAGTGAGTGATTCAGATATTTAGGCTCTATTGATCAAAATGATGGTGAAATAGATGGAGATGTTATTAGTAGAATTCAAGTTTGATGGTTGAAGTGGAGAAATGCATCTGTCGTATTGTGTGATAGAAATGTACCGCTTAAACTTGAGGGAAAATTTTATAAGATGGTGGTAAGACCTACAATGATTTATGGTGTAGAATGTTGACCAATAAAAGAGAAGCATAAGACTAAGTTAAGTGTTACAGAGATTAGGATGCTCAGGTGGATGAGTGGATTTACTCTTAGAGATAAAATACAAAATGAGTATGTTCAGGAAAAAGTTGGAGTAGCTGTTGTGGCAGATAAGATTAGAGAGAGTCGCCTTAGATGGTTTGGTCACATAAAGCGTCGATCGTCTGATGACTCGATTAGGAGAGTAGATGCATTAGATTTGCCTTATGTTAAGAAAGGTAGAGGTAGACCTAAAAAGACTTGGTTAAGAAGTATAAAAAATTACCTTAGTATACTTAAATTAAATGAGAATTTGACACATAATAAGACACAATGGAGATGAAAGATTCATGTAGCTAACCCAACTTAGTGGGATAAAGGCTTGTTGTTGTTGTTGTTGTTGTTGTTCTAAGGATTTCTAAGTTGGTTTCTAAAGGATTATTTATTGGAATTTCAATTAGAACTGATGCAAAATAGAGAGAGTTCTTTTAAAGGCCAAATAGGATGAAGTTGGAAATGCTTATTGATACTAGGATACCTAGTAAATATTTCAATTATCTTGTAATTAGGCTTTATACTTTGGGATTTAATTTAGATTTTGAGTTAAAATATTTTTAGAAATCTAGGGCTTAGATTCTAGCAGCACAAGACTGCATGAATGCCTAGGGTTGAAGAATTATTCCAAAAAGGATGCTTCGAAACTTAGTCTACAAGTGCTTCTAGCACAAGTTTGATGCTCAACCTAATTTTAATTTGGGAATTATCAGCCATTCCTCTTACTTGTGGGAACTAACCTATCCCTGACTCTTGTGCACTTATAACCCACCTAGAAAGGGCTATCAACTAACACCGCCTAAGCACATTTTAAATTCATGATGCTAAGTCTCATGAATACAAGATGGCTAAGCTATTATATTTTTAGGAAAAGAATCTATGAACATAGACTCACTCCCTTATCCCTAAGACATATAACTAATGTACATTTTTTGGATTTTAAATGTTCTAACTCAACATTTATTTCAGGTCTTCGATATGCATTTTTATGCCTAATGTCATGCAATTAAAAATGGTTATGGGATAAATCAATAATAGAAGATAGGCTTCCCCAAGAAGGTAGTCATCCTAATAGGTCAGATGCCCCTTATGTGCAATGAGAGAAGTTTCCCTATTCAAGGATTGGAGCAATATGATTTCATGATTTCAATACCTAATTGGTTTATAATTTATTTTAAGTTTTTCCTAAGGCTTTAGTTTATGTGAAGTTTCAAATTTTCTTTTATTTTTATTTCAGTTATTTAGATTTAATTTGGGTATAAACTTTAATTTTCTCTATGAGCCTAATCATCAAAGCATTTAATCACAGGAAAGCACAACACAAAAAGAAACCTAGAAAAGCAGGTTGATTCTATTTTGTACATAAAATAAATCAAGCCATTTTTAATTTTAGAAAAAGGTCAATGCAGCTGGGTACCACTGTACACTCCAGAAGAAAAAGCAAATGGGCAACTGAGCTATACTCTTATATAGCTCAGCCTAGAATTACAAGTCTAGATCTGTGGGTCTTCTTTCTAGGATCATATCCTTCTTTAGGGACATCCATTGGGCTACATAGGGGACCATTGCACTCTCTCCATGTAGGGTTAACTCCTGCTAATCCTAGACCCCATAAATCATAACCTAATTCTAAGCTCAAATTTATATTTTTAAATTCAAAATCAATTCCAAAGCCCTCCAAAACTATTATTAGCTAAATATAAGTAGCACACAACTATTATATTTCACAAACATACGGGTTTAGCATTAGCTACTTGCCAAACCCACCTGCAACTTACCAAGCATACCTATAAGAAAATAATATTTTTAATTTATTTATGATAGCAGTCCTTTCAAGCATAGCCCCCCAGCAGAAGAAAATATTAGATCTAAAAAGAACATCCTATCTTCCAGTCTAACGGGCAAATAATCTTAGACATGCAGTCTAAAATAGTACACCACATAGACATGTGAAACACATCACATCACAATACAGAGAATCATAAAAAGAATCATAGAATGGCCTAACCTAAGTCTAGGGTCCATGACCTAATGATCTAGTGTGTGAAAGAAATAGACTTGTGTAGAAAGACTTTACTAGGCCTTTTTAATTTAAGTTTTTATTTGGATTTTCTTGAGTTTATTTTTATTTTACCTTTGGATGGTTTCACTTCAAATGAATTAATGATTTGTTTTTATTTTTATTTCACTTTTATTTGGTTAAAGTGAAGTTTAGATTTTTAAGAATAAAGAGTAGAATAAATCCCACTTTTGAGTGTAACCCACTCCATTCAACATCCTAACACCAATGGAATGAAACCTTTACTCTAAGATGAAGATCCATCCCAAAGGTCTAACTAAGATCCTTATGTATCTTAATTAATCCTTTTAGTTTCATTTAGATGGTCTGGGTTTAGATTTTTGGATTAATGTTTTAATTCTTTTGAAATTTGATTCTTCATTTCGTCTCTTCTGTTGATTTTTTTCATTCTTGGTTTAGTTTTTAATTTGGTTTGGTTTGAATTATTTCATTTGATTTGAATTATTTTATTTGTTTTATTTGATTTAGATCGAATTATTTCATTTGGTTTGCATTTATGCTTTGGTTTAAGTTATGTTTTGGCTTGTTGAATTGTGTTCATTTCATTTAGTTTAATTTATGTTAACAAAAGGCACTTAGGTTAATGTTTGACCCATTCTTAAGTTAGATTGATTATGGATTAAGGTTTCATTAAGTGTTTATGATTTCATTAACTTAAGGATTAATTACTTTTAATATGCATTATTAATTTCCTTAATATTTAAGTATGAAATTGATTAAGTTCTTTCATTTAGGATGCTGGAAAACCATCCAAAATATTTATCATGTTTGATTAAGATTAGTTCAAATTATTTCATGATTTGATGAATTTATGAATTATTTATTAATTATTTGATTCATATTGACTTAGAAATTTGGAAATTCAATAATTACCAATCTGAAGGTCAATTGGGTTTGAACTTTTTATGGCAAGTGGGGTTCCATGCCAATTTCAAGTTTCCAAAGTTTCATCTTGATTAGATTCATAATTAGGGTGTAATTATGGTTTTAATTATTTCACTAAAACTCAAATGAAGCCTAATCTGATGCAAATCATTATGGATTTCATTTTTTATTGATTACTCTCTGAAAGATGTTTTCAAACAATGTTCATTCATAATTTTTGAAAATTTGGTTAATTTATTGTGATTTAATTAATTTTTGGTTAATTATTTGAATTATTTAATTCAATTAACTACTTAATTAACCCATTCTGTTATTTATTTAGTTTCAATGAATTTCATTGATAATTTTAAGTCCATTAAGATTTATTCAGTTGACTTGAGGTTATTTAATCCATTTTGGTTATTTATTTTAATTTTATTTTAATTTATTTAATTAAAATTGAGGTTTAGGATTTGAAATTTAATATTTCATGAACTACATTGCAATAATTCATGTAATTTTTCCTAAGGCATGTTTTAACCTTAATTTTAGTTCCCCAAAGTTTCATTTGAATTGGATTAATAGTTTATGATTAATAAAGGTTTAATTTATTTCATTCAAAGTTAAATTAAGGCTAAAATACCCAAAATTAATTGGGGATTTTAATTTTAATGGATTTCTCTCATCAAGATGAATCCATAGTGCCCATGTTTGCATTATTTTTGATTTATATTCAATTTTTATGGGTTTTTGAATTTTCTATGATTTTTATTTAATTTTTTAATTAATTTAAGAAGAAATTTCTCATTTTAAGGTCGTGAGCCAACGTGGCAGTGCCGCCACATGGCACAGTAGGATTAGGCCAAGTGTAACAAATTTTGATCGTCCGATCAAAGATCAGTTTGTCCTGATTCATTCCACGGTATTCTTGAGGGTTAAAATTGGATCATCCATCTAGATCTTGATCGTCCATTCTAAATAGAAGGATCAAACAGTGGAGATCAAATCCCAAGAGTCTCCAACTATAGGTGGATGTCGTCCATCACTTTTGCTAGATTTTCAATGATCTTTAGTTAATTTTAAAGCGATTTTGATTGTGAAATGATCAGTGATTGATTTACAGCCAATCCATATGGTTTAATCCATATGGGGAACAATTTTCTTTCCAAAAGTACCAAAACTAAATGCCTAAAGGGTCGATGGTGGAGCGTTCCTCATTTTAGGTAATCACCAACAGCGGGATCAACTCCATTAGCTTTGCTTTGATGTGATGACTCCATGTACGCAATTTGGTGGCTTGACTCCTTATGGATCACATCCTAGACCAACATCAAATTGGACTCTATCGGGTTCGATCATTTTTTGGCTCGTCGATGGTGACGGGATGGTTTGGAAATTTGTTTGAGGTAGCCTTGACCTTTAGAACATGTTGAAACATGTTATTTGATGTGGAAAACTAGTCTTTGCATTTCACCATTAAAGGGAGCTCAGTGGTAATTAAATTTTTTTTATTTTTTGGTGTGCCAGTGTTAAGGAGCTGGGGGAGGTTTGCCTCCTTCATCTCCTCTCTTGGTGAAAAATTTGAAATGAAAAAAGGGTGGGAATTGGCCCTCCCTCCCCACTTTCCTTGCTTGGCCAAGAGCCTCTTCCTTGGCTTTCTAAGTGGCCAGATTCTTTCCATCAGGGACAGCAAGGTCGGCCAAGTGGTGGATTGAATCCTCCTTGGCTTTGTGAACATGTTTGGTTGAGAATTTAGAAGGGAGGAGAACATCTCCTCCCTTTTCCTTGCTTGGCCAAGCCTTGGCTCTTCCTTAGTTTTTCTTTTCTTTTCTCTTGCTTCCTCTTGGAAAAAGCAAAGCTCTTCTTGGTTTCCTCTTGGTTTCCTTTAATTGATTAGAATGAATCCAATCTCTTGAATTCAATAGGTGGAATGAGGTATATGGAAATGGGGAAATGAGACTTGCATTCTTTTCAGGATTTTTCAAGTCCTCTCCTCTTATAATTCCACCACTTTCATTTTCCTTTATTTTTATGGTTTGTGGCATCACCATCAAAGTCCTTAGACTACTATGTGGATCCCCAACTTAAACTTAAGATGAATTTAAGGTCAAGTCTAAACCCATTTGACTTAGATTGAAATTTGAATCCAAACTAAGCATTTGGATTCAAAGTTTTTGGTTTCAATTTAATTCTTTTAATTTTTGATTCATTTATATTTAATTAATGATTTATTGGGTATTGATTTAATTAATTCATTTAGATTTGAATTAATTTTGTATTTCATTTCATTCAACCCATTTAAATCTAAATGGGATAAGTTTAATTCCAATTGGGCTCAAATGATCAATTTGACTCAATTAGATTCAGTTTAGACTCCAACCATGCTTGATAACATGTGTGAGATGATTTTTGGAGTAATTGATTTCATTTAATTTCAATTTGAACCCATTTGATCCAAAGCTAAGCTTGGGTTTCATTTGAGACAAATGACTAATTTGACCAAATTAGACCCAATGATGGGTTGTATTTTGTTTGATTATCATTTCCAAATAATTTTGAGTATGGGCTTGAACTTAATTGGACCCATTTAGGTCCATTTAGACTAAGTGGTGTAATTAACCAAATTAAGGCCTAAATAAATTTAAATTTTTTAGATTAATGATTAAACATGTTTATTAAATCATTTGGAATATTTAAAATGATTTAATTTCATCAAATGTTTGGTGGGTTGACCTTTGACTTGGTGGGACTCACCTAAGTCAAACTTATGTCAAATGGGTTGACTAGATTTTACTTTGATTTAGTTTTTGATTTGTTCTTTTGTTTTAATTTGTTTTCATTTTGATTTATTTGTATTTTATTTGATTTAATCAAAATTTAAAAATTGGGTGAACTCTACCTAAGCTCATTAGGTTAGATCAAACCCAAGGAGGGTGCACTAGGTCACTAGGTATAGTGTCCTAAGCATTAAATTAGAGGTTCCTATTTTTGATTAGGACATCCTAATTACTAGTTTTAGAATAATATTATCATTTTGCTTCTTCTATATTTTAAGTTCAATCTCAGATAAAAATGTTTAGTGATCTAAAACATCTCTATTATGTCTTCTAGTCATAACTCATTTTGAAAGATCTCCTATAAGCAATCTTTTGGATGAATTTTATTATATTTTTATTCTTTAGGCAATGAATCATCCACTATATCTTTCAAATATATTTTCTTAAAATCATCAACAAGTTCATCAATCACATCTTATCTAATATGATCAATTAAAGTTTCATTAAAAATAGCATGTATTGATTCTTCTACAATCATTTTTCTTTTATTGAAAACTCTATAAGCTCCATAATAAGAGAGTATCCTAAGAAAATGCCATCATCTAATTTGCAATCAAACTTACCTAAGGACACTTTTCCATTATTTAAAATAAATCATTTATAATTGAATACATGAAAGTGTTCAATCTTAGGCATTTTCAAAAAAATAATAATAATTCATAAGAGGTCTTCTTCAAAATTGGTCTCAAATAGATCCTTTTCATTACAAAACATACAATACTTATAGATTCTGCCCAAAAATAGTTTGCCAATTATACTCATCAAGCATAGATCAACTTAATTCAATTAAGATTTTTTTTCTCTCTATTACTCTATTTAATTGGGGAATTCTAGGAGCAAAAAATTATGTCTAATCCCATGTTCATCATAATAATTCTCAAATAACTTATTTTTAAATTTTCCACCAAGATTAATTTGAACCCTATTAATCAAAGACTTATTTATTTTTAAATATATTTAAAAAATTTTAAACTAACCAAAAACATCATCTTTATTATCTACAAATAAAACCCAAGTATGTTTAGATAATTCATCAACAATCACAAAATCATAATTCTTACTACCTATGCTAGCAGTGCTAATAAGATCAAATAAATCCATGTGCAATAACTTTAGAGGTCTAGAAGTAGAAATAATAGTTTTACTTTTAAATGAACTTCTAGAATGCTTAGCAAGATTACATGCAGTACAAACATAATCCAAATGACAAATTAATTTAGGCAATCAAACTACTAAATCAAGTTTACAAATTTTATTGAGCATGTGCATATTAATATGACATAGTCTCATATTCCATAGCCGTATAACGTCTTTAGTGTTTTTAAAATAAAGTAAATTCAAATTCACATCATAAAGACTATTTAAATAAATTAAATTATTTTTTTATGTCTATGTTCGACCAATAAAACTTTTTCATTATTTTTTATAACACTATATGATGCATGAAATGCCACATTCAGACCTTTATCATATAATTGACTAAAATAATTTAAATTATATTTTAATCCCTCTACTAGAAAAATTTTATCTAAAGTGATATAAATCTTATAATAGAACAATGCTAATGATCTTTCTATTTGCATTGTCTTCAAATGTAACATATCCTCCATCACTTGATTCTAAAGTTGTGAATTTATCTTTGTCACCCATCATATGTCATTAACATCCACTATCCAAGTACCACATACCTTTTTGATTTTGCTTGGAAGGCATTCTAATAAAAGAAAACCACATGCTAGCATTTGGAACCTAAACATGTTTTGCTCCATATTCTAAGTTTGATTCATGATATCTACCTTATGTGGTTTGTGTAGTGCTTGTACCTTTTGGTAACCATACATACGATGATTGCTTAGTTGTTTATAATCTACATGCATACCAATCAAATAAAATATGTCCTTTTCTACCACAATAGTTGCACCAAACATTAGTGTTTTCATATGATTTAGCATGATAATTATGTGATATATGAGTGGGATGAGCATGATGCAAATGATTTCTATTAGATGTTCTACTTGATGAAGCATTATAATAAACTTATGAGTAAAACATAATTCTAATCTTTTTTTGTTGATAAAATCTTATTCATGTTTGTATATAATTAAGGAATAATGTAATAAATAACTATTTTTCTTTTTCAAGTTCATTTTTTATTTTTAAAAATGTATATCTAAAATTTTATTTTATTTTTATAATATTTTTTATTTTTTCAGTTTCTTATATTCAATGTCTAATTAAATAAAAGCCTTGTCTAATTTATCATGTGATATATAATAACATACCTTTTTTGAATCTAAGTCAGATTCTCTTCATGCCATAAGATACATGTTGACCTCTTCATCTAATAAACTTGAACTTGGTTCATCTAAATCTAGAATGACCCATAAAGTCTTCTTCTTCTCTTCTTCTTCTTCTTCTTCTTCTTCTTCTTATTCTTCTTCTTCTTCTGGTACTTTTTCTCTTTCTTGTTCTTCTTTCTCTCTACATCAATCTCTTTCTTCTTTGAAATAGCAAGTTCTGAAAAATCACCACTTACATGTCTAGGCTTCTTACAATGGTAATAAATTATCCCTTCACCTACAGGAAATTTCTTAGTTTGAATTTTATAGTTATAGATTTTTTTATACTTTTGATGCTTTTCCTTAATAAGTTTCCAAGCCTTTTGGGTAGAATGGCCATCTCATCACTATCACCACTTGAGCTTGAGGTGCTAGGATCATCACTATCATCAACTTACAATGCAATAAAATTTTCTTTCTCCTTCTCCCTTTTTCCTTAGTTATCCATCTTATCCCTTTGAACAATAACCTATTCATGTGCTATCAAAGAACCCAAATGTTGATCAAGTGGATAAGTAGATGAATCCTTAGCTTCAATAATAGTTGTTATTTTAGCATCACATTCTTTTGGTAGACATCTAAAAATCTTATAGACTAAGTCTTGATTCTTATATGTTTTACCAAGAGATTGTAATGCATTAATTACTTTCATGAATCTAGTATACATATCAGAAATAGAGTCAGAAGGAGACATGCAAAATAACTCATATTTGTGAACAAGTCTATTTATGATAGCGTCTCTAACTTCACTAGTTCTTTCATAAGTTATAATTAATTTATCTTATATTTATTTTACTATAAGATACTTCTAATGACTCAGGGAACACTAGGATTTCCTTTGTAATAAGACACTTCTACTGACAGATGGAACACTAAACCCATGCCTAGAGACTTAGAAAGGTATACCCTAAGCTTAGGATACGCCTTAGGACAAATAGGTCTTACCTATTCTATGGACTAAACCAACCCATGCTTGTCGACTCATTCAAAACCAATCTCAAGCCAACACAACCTACCTCAAATTGAATTTTTGCTTTATCTCCAAGCTCCAAGCCAAATTAACTTAGCCCGTAGCCTAAGTTAATTCAACCATGATCCTTTGATCCAACCCAAAACCCATTTGAGTAAACTAAATCCAATTGACTTTCACAAAAGCACTATAACCATTCAATATACCATTCCAAACTCTTTCAATACTTGAAATCAAACTAATTAAACCAAATAAATACAATCAACCCAAGTTAGCCCATTTGACCCAAAGGGTCCAAATGAGCCAAAATTCAATAAAACCCAAATAAATTGTAATCAAGACCATCAATCAACTCTAAATCCTTCATTGAACCCTTCTCAACACCCAATTCAATCCAATTCAATCTAATTAACCCAATTGGTCCATTTGACCCAAAGTGGCCTAAATGACCAAATTGATTCAAACTTCAATCCAACCCTAATTAGATTCAATCAACTCACCCAATCTCTTCCGTAATGATTGTTGGCAATTTTTAATCACCCAATAGCAACCAATTGAACTTAACCAAGTCAATTAGGTCTCTTAACTTAAGTTAACCCAATTTGACATAAAGGGACAAATTGGACCAAATCATGTTCTAAGCTAAATTAATTACAATCAATGACTCCCATCCACCACAAATTGAATAATGGACATGACTCAACCACCAATTGAACCTAACCATTGCAATTTGGCCTCTTGACCCAAGTTAGCCCAATTTGACCTAAAAAGCCAAATTGAGTCAAATCAAATCCTAAGATAATTTGATTGCAACCAATGATTCTAATCAATCATAAATTGATTATTGAACATAATTCAACCCTCAATTTAACCCAATTGATCTACGTACCTAAAGGGTCAAATTGAACCAAATCATTCCTTAAATGAAATTAATCCAAACCAACACATACAATCATTCCCAAATAAACAATTGAACACAAAAGTAACCCATGCCCTTCGAGTGAATTGGTTAACTTAGCCCATTTGACCTAAGTGTACCCAAGTGAACCAAATCTAAATGCACTTCAAATTGAACCAAACCAACTACACTAATAAATTCAAAATGATCATTTGAACATACCCAAACCCTTGGTTTGAACCAATTTGACCAATTGTTCAACCTAACCCAATTTGAACAATTTGACCCATATGGGTCAAATTGAGCCAAACCATAATAAACCAAGTCTAAACCCAACCAAATTTGGCATGAATCATCATTGGGTCACTATGGGATAGCCCAAGTGGACCCAACCCATGGTGAACATGGTTTGGATCAAAACTCTTGAACCAAGTCACTTAAATAAGATAAAATCCCAATTTAGATGGGCTCAACCACTCCCCAAGCCTTGGTAACCACCCTTAGCTCTTCTTGGACATTAGGACCACTGACCCAACCTAACTTAAGGTTGTTGGGTTTAGCCTTTGTCCATGAGAGGGTGAGCTCACCCTTGGTACACCATTAGTTCACTTGGAGGAGGAGGTACACCCAATGCTAGCCCATGCCACTACCTCAACCTCTCAAGCACCTCCACCTCAGTAGTCCACTACCATCTCCGGCCACCTACCCTTTTTAAATGACTACCAAAGGTTGAGCCAATCTGAGCCCTTGGTTCACTTAGGGAGGAGAGTATTCTTTTTTCCATCCATTCGAACATCACACAGAGCTTCCTCACTACATTCTGAGCAGTCCTAGACTCTTCCCTAAATCCCTAGCACTCCCCATCACAAGCAAGACCAACTACCGAGAAAAATCAAGAGCCCCATCTATCCAACCTCACCAAATCTAAATTAACTCTTCTCACACCCTCCCCTCACTTTGATGAGTAAAAAAGAATCAATCCCTGATATATTTGATCACCAGAAAGCACTCTAAGACCAAACTCTAGAGTGCTTAGTGGTGGCACTTGGTCCACAGAGGAATTGACGAGGAGGTAGCTCGAGATTTCTTTAACAAGGCTTCATCTCTTTAAGATGAAGCAACCTTAGTTGATGGACCATTGGTCTTTATCTTCGGCATGGTAAAAATCTAGCAAACCCTAGATTTTTTCTTAGGTGTTGGTCATTTGTTAAGTGAATCATAATTTTATGCATTTTTAACCATAGGATCTTCTTAGATCTCCTCCTTGCACATTTTGGAGTTGATCACGATGTCACATGTGTTTTGATGAGCTCAGAATAAGAGGTAGAAGGTGGACGGTGTCCGTCTTTCAGCATTATGGGATGATAGATCATCAGTCGTCCGTTCCACGTGATTAGAATGGAAGGCTGTAATTTAATTTGTTAGATATATCTGATTTAATCCTTTATAAACTATGAAATCACGTCCACCATTGCAGAGTTAGCCGCCACATCAAACATTTTAAATAACATATCCTGTGGTGCCATGTGGAAAGCATTGTCGCGTCAGCTTCCACATGGAACCACGATTTAGGAGGTTATTAAGTGTTAAAAATGTCATTAAATAGCTAGAACTTTGAAAATTCATAACTAATTATAGAAAAATCCAAAAATTACAAATAAACCCATTTTAGAAAAGGTAAATAAAGGAAAATTTAATAAAAATAAAATCCCCAAAGTTTGATAAATGAATAGTGCTTAATTTGGGTTTGAAATTTAAGCTAATCACTTTAATTAAGGCTTAATTACTTGGCCAATTGATACCAAATTTGGTGGGTTAAATCCATGGGATGTCCTATGCCTCCCATAATTTTCTTGGGATTCATTGGCTATGTAATTCAAATAATTTTAAATTCTAATCCTAATCACCCTCCTTAATCAAATTGATAATTATTAAAAATTTCTAAATAATAAAATTTAAGCAATTAATGATGATTAATTTCTATTAATAGTGGGAATGATGAGGGAATATAGTTAAGGCTTCTTCCCCTAATTATTTTGTTAAGTGTAATTCCATAGGAGGGTTAATTAATGCATATGTTAATTAAAGTTTAATTATGCAAACTAATGATAAAATTAATCCAAATTATAATGATAATTGGTTCAGATAATTCAAATTCAATTTATAAGTTTTCTTTTATGTGTTTAAAAGCTTAAAGTTCCTTAAGGAAGTTATGGTTAACCCATGGGTGTGGAAAAACCATAAGAGTACTTAATTTGGATTCTTCCTTAATCTAATTAACTCTTAAGTAAGCCTAATTGCATTAGGTTCCTTTAAGAGCATTGCAAGCTTTAATTTCTCATTAGCATATCATTAGAGGCTCATGATCAAGTAGTTAAATGAATTAAGGAGGCTTAGGAAAGGTAAATTAAATTAATTACTTAATAATTTGAACTTAATCAATCCATAAAATTTACTTAGTTATTTTTCCTTAAATACATTAAGTCACTAACATGGAATGGGGAAAAATAGCGAATAGTATTTCTCCTCTTTAAGTTTTGATAATTAAAATCCTGAAATTAAACCTCATAACAACTTTGGCTAATCTTAAAGAGTTTTGTTTGACTTGGTTGTCCTTAGGAATTAATGTGATTCAATGTATTTTGTGGCAATGTTTAATCATTTCTTTTCAATCATTATAAATATGTGTGCCATTTATATCATGTATTCATGTTTTCAAATAAAAGAATCAAGTGAATATAGTTATATATGTGTAAGTTGCATGTATTGAATTAATCCTATTATATGACATGGCAATTATCACTAATAAATCTAAAATTATTCTTAAAATTATAAATTAATGATAAAAATTAAAATTGATGTTGGTTAAGAATATTTTATGTAATTTACATTTGCTTCTAGTTTAAACATGTTAAAGGATTATTCTATTTTTCATGATTCATGTACATATGTTTGAATGTTAGCAAGTATATAGTATGGACATCCCAAGAACACGAGGCTTTAAATAGCCCTAATGAGGTCTTAGATTATCTCACTTCCCTAATTTAATAATGGTACGTACTTGCTTAATTTCATTCATATGTATACATGTATTAGAATTTTGATAGAGCTTTACTTTACATGGGTAAATAATTTGCTATTATACAATCTTCAGTATGATTTTCATTCTTACATTTATGTATATGTTTATGTGTATTGAAGCTAGTGAGTATATAGTCTAGACATCCCGGGAATACAAGGCTTTACATAACCCCAAAGAGATTTTATATTAACTCACTTTCCTGGTTTAACAATTGCACGTACTCACTCAATCTTTAATACATGTATATATATATATGCTAAACTAAGGATTGAAATCTTTCTTTTCTACCAAAATACATGCTTTAACAATCATTCAAGTGTGCTAAAAATATAAATATGTACATTGCATGAATAAGTATGTTAAATTAAATATCATAAAAGTATTAATGATGAAAAGGAATGATGGAATATTACCCATGTGATAGTGATTCAATCTCATTAATCTTAAGATGCCTTTCCATGTTTGAATAGGATTCTTTAAGATTAACCCAAGCCTAGGATTAACAAAATATTTAATAAATCATTCATTGAAAGAAACTAAAGAAATAATAACATATTTTTAGAAAAATAACTTACGGTAGGGATGAAAAGGGTTAAACCACTTTCCTGTCTTTATAATAATTAGATGCTAAGTAAATATCAAGTGAAATAAAAGAAGATATAAATTAAAATATGTTAATCCTTTTTAACAACTTGAAATAAAACCTACGCTCATGTGTAACTTAAACATTCAAAAACCTTTAGAAAATTGTAATTCTAAAGCTTAGCTAAGCCATACCACACCAAACCTTAGCACACATATTAGAATACTAAGTCACCAATCATAACCTTAGGTTAGGCTGACGTATGTTGTGATGTTATATTTTTTTTTTTTGTGATATAAAATTTTAGACTAGATGTTAGGATTACTTATGCATAGACTAGATGTTAGTTAGACTAATATTATTTTCTATAGAGGATTGTACTAAAGAGGCCACTGAAATAATAAATAATGTAAATGCTTCTAGTTGCATGTTGCATATTCCCCTTAGCATAATCCACATTGGGACATGTGGGCTTAGATACCCATGTGCGGGGTGCTAAGTCCAAATTTTATGGAATATAATTGCTTGGTTTGTATTTTTGTATAAATAACATCTATGTTTCAGGTGTAGTTAGATTTTATTTTCCATAAACATGTAATTTTGCAATACGAATTAGGTTTAGTGTTATGGGGTTAAGGATGAGCAGTGGCTAGAAGGCAAAGATGTGGGAGGCCCTGTGAAGACTGGAGCAAAACTAAATCACAAGGGAAGAAAAAACATGAAGAATGAAACCCCCCCACCAATAGCATTTATTTTATTATAATTATAATATTCTTTTGTTATCTGGTTGTATAAGGGTAGAGCTCAGCTACCCAACTTCTTTCTTTTCTGGGTTGTGTGACGATACCCTGCTGCACCATCCTCTTATTCTTTCATGAAATTAATGAATGTTTGATTATCATGTTTAGCTTCTACAATAGAAATGGCATGCTTTTCTAGGTTTCTTAAAGTTTGATGATAGAATGTGTGGCTTGGATGCGGTAGGCTCTTTAAGATAAAATTAATTTTTCTACCCCAATTAAATAACTCTTAACTAAATTTTAAATATAACTCATATTGTCACTTTAAAGTCTAAGCTATAATTAAGATAATTAAAATATTTAGCAACCCCTTAGTTGAATGATATATGTTATAACAATCATGCATATCATCTTATTTCTCTCTTAAATAGGGAGGGTCTCCACTCTTGCATGATAGGGGAATGCTTGACCTTTGAGGGCATCCCTTATAGTAGTGAACACCTCATCCCACTAATTTAGCCTGTAACCTTATTTCACCATTCATCTAAACATAATTTTCCCATGCCTTAGTCCAAATGAATGTGTCAAAATGATATTAAAAATTATAAATTTTGCATTTAGTCTAAGTCATGATTTCATGCCAATCATGATCTAGTCTCTTAGGGAGTGAGTCTAGGATTCTAGTTTTCTTCCAAATTAAATAATAGTATAACTATCTTGCATTTACATAAGACTAGCCTACATGGTTTTGAAGTATAGGAGGTGTTAGTCAGTGACCACTCCAAGCGGTGTAAGTCCAGAAGATTTGGGATGGGTTTATCCTCTAATGTGGAGATAAACCACTATGTCCCATTTTCCAACTAGACTTAAGTAGTACTTTTAGCTTGTGCTAAAGCATCCTAAATTTAGGATCCAAGGCTACTTATTTCCTTTCGGCTATGAGTATAAGTCCTCACCTCTTAGGCATTTCCATAATCTTGTGTTGATGGACTATAAGCCCTAGCATTTTAATAAAATTTCAACTCAAATAGAAAAATAAACTCTCTTTTTCAAACATATAAACCCTCACTATAAGTTATATTGGAGCACTCACTAAGCTTCCTAGTATCATGGGTTGATCTACGCAGTGCCCCAACGACTCCAAATTATAACACCATAGATTTTTCTGATGACTCCACTGGGGATAGTTCCTCTCTCCATCTTTAGAAGTCAATTATTATCTCCAAATAACGATAGTGGACTTGTATTTTATATAAGTCTGAGACTATCATTTTTTTATTGAATACTTTGCTTATTTCATCCTTAAGCAAGGGTGGGCAACATCCTTTAGGTTTTAAGACCTCACTCCAAGTAGGACTTAAAACCCTTATTGGGTCCCCAATAGGTAAAAAACATTAATTAAGGAAATCACCCAAAAATAAATCAAACAAAATCAAGAACCTCTTACCACTAGCGTGGTAAAGTAAGGTTCATTCTACACTTTCAAGATTTCATTGAAGTTTAAAAGAAAAGCAAAACATTCCTCTCCAAAATTCTAACTCTTTTCAACACATGAACCCCATTTAACATAATCAAATTTGTTAAATGAGAGTTCCAACTCAAAGTCAAAATCAAAGCAACAATAATAAAAACAAAGTCTAATATACACCCTTCTTTTCCAACAGTGAAGAAGAAAGCCCCATTTCCTTTCGTTGCAAGTAGTCAAGCACCATGTCTTCTAGAAAGCTCATCTTTTCTTTATCTTCTAGTGTGGATTTGGCCATAGATCAAGCCATACTCACCTCAACTCTTAACATCAAGTTTGGATGGTCTTTGAGCACTTCAAAGTCACATGTGATGGACCTACCCTCAGCACTGTCAGTAGGGAGGAGGTTGCCGACAGGAAGCCACTTATGTAGTTTGACCTTCATTCAGATACTAAGTTCCCATCCCCAAATAGAAAGGCCTTAGAGGTTTCCCTGCCATGAGTACCATATGTACCTTCCATAGCTTCAATTATGACTAGTACCGCCTCTATAGTAGCCCCAATATTTAAGGGGAAGTCTGTTCTAGCTTCTGAGATAGTCTCCCCACCTTTGAGGTCAGTTCTAGCTCCTATCTTTCACCTTTGACCAAAATCCAGTGATGTAACAAGAATAGGAAGATCAAGAAGAATTATGAGTGCATGGCCAAGGAAGTTGAGGAGGCCTCCCATGTGGCTGAAGAGGGATCCATCCGTGAGACCTCTCCCCTTCTTGGTGGTAGTAGGTTTCTCCTCCTTTTAGCTATACAGCGATAGGAGGATGTCAAGAAGAATGCAACATCAACCCCATGATCCATAGATTATGAGACACCAGATAAAGAGAGGAGGAAGCCCTATGCTAATCTGAGGTCCGTGCTCAGGAGAATAAGGAGAGTCCATAGACACTCTGAGTCTGCTACTTCACATGATTTGCGGGTGATCCCTAGAAGTGTTAGAGATCATATCTACATAAAGAGGGCCATACATGCCAAGGTTGTTGCCCAAGCAAAAAAGAAGGATAGAAGGAGGTTTATTAGACAGTTGGTGGCCTCCACATTGATTGATCATTCTGATCAATGAGTTGATAGAGTCGATCACTCAGACAGGATAGAACTTATCAATTTTAGTCATAAGAGGAGATCTTTGATGGAGAGGTAGCCGATGTCATCACCATTACAATGATCCACTCGTCGACCACCATCACCTGTTCATGTTCCATCATCTAAAGTGCCCACCAAGTACCATAAGTTAGTATCTCAAAAAATAGCATCCTTTTTGTTGATGCAATTACATCCCATGGACCACACTTCATCTACTCCACTCATTGAGGTGAGGCCGAGCTCCCCCACTTGACCTTCCATTTTAATGGTGGAGAAGAAGGAGTGGCAGCCCAAGAGCATCATAGTCACTCCACCACTATAGTTGGAAGAGAATAAAGGAGGAGATATTTGATTGACTCCCATGATTATTGAGCCAGTCAGAGATAGCACTCCTCTTATCTAGAATATCCAGTGGATTACTTTATCAGAGCATAGTCTAGTTGTGAGTCACCACTCAGCATATGTCTCAGTGGTTCTAGGTCGAGTGGATGACCGATCGTTAGAGGAGATTTTGGAAGACTGTCGTGTCACGGAGAGGCAGATAGTTGGAGATGATTAGTCTGACCAAGATGAGGGTATGGTAGATTTCAATGTTGATGAAGATGACCTTTTGGATGACATTACTAAAGTCCATGTGGTAGACACCCGAGGATCCTTGCATAGGGAGCAACTTAACTAGAAAGCCTAAGGCATTGTAGTTGAGGAAGGTGAGGCATCAAACTCATCTTAACACCTCCTCCAACAAATTGAACTCAAAGATGATCAGATTGATAGGATGGAGAGGAGAGTATAGGAGTTGATGGTAGTGGTCTTAGCATTGTGGAACCAAGCCCATATCTCATAACCCACTCTTATAAAGGCCGATAGACCTGAGCTAGTACACATCTTAGATCATTCCAAGAGAACTACTCCTATGGATGAAAATGCTAGTAGCTTGCATAGGAAGGTAACCAATAGTACCTCTATTCATGAGGAAGATATCAAGCAGATGGTTGAGCAGTAAGTGAAGGAAGCAATGGTGCAAGCCTAAGGAAGCTCATCGGTTCCAATGAGTATATCCTACCTAGAGGAATTTGATGTAGTTCAATACCCAATGGTTTTATGACACTATCCTTCAAGGTATTTGATGGTTGTGGGAACCCTAGGTAGCACATAGCACACTTCAGGTCCAATTCTTGCAATGCTAGTGGTAGTGATGCTTTACTCTTTCAGTAGTTTATTAGTAGCCTTTCTGGAGTTGCATTTGATTGATACGCCAAACTACTCAATGGTTTGGTGAAGACCTTTGCTAAGTTAGACCATGGTAACTATAGGAGACCTCGTTGTAGAAAAGCAAAAACTCGACGAGTTCTTTATTGATTATATTATCAGATGGTGGAACCAAAGCATGAAATATGATCCATAGTTGTAAGAGCAATATGCCATTAGGTTTCTTCTCAAGAATATCTATGGCCCAGTGACCTTCATGCTCAAGGGCTTTGCCATAAAGATATTTGAGAAATTAATCAGCAATGTGACTAACCTATAAGAGGATGTCAAACAGTTACCCTTCTCAAACTAGTCATCTAAGCCCAAGCCCCAGAATGTGTTTGAGAAGAAGGTAGGAATAGTGGTAGTAGTAGATAAGGGGAAGCAGCTAGTGAAAGCATAATTTGAGAAGCCCAAAGTTCAATAGCCTCCACTCCCACCTCCTCTTCCACTACCTCGACCTCTACAAAGGCCACCACAACAGCCTACACAATAGCGTTATCAGTATCCACCACCAAGTAGTTATTTTCCACCTACTCTTGTCAACAAACTCAATAAGTCATAGTCATTCAGGAGGTAGGTAGTTAGGAAGATTTTCAAGAACCTCCTCAAGAAGCCTAATTTCTACTTACCCAAACCAAGAAAGCCAGAGGAAGTGGGTAGGAGTGATGATCCTAACTACAACCCCTACCACTGCATGCTAGGTCATGTCTTAGAGGACTGCTTTACCTTCAAGGACTAGCTTGAGCATAGCTACAAGTTAGGAGCCATAGTCTATAGTTATCCTCAAAGAATACTTAGTAGAATAACCTTCTAATTTTATTAAAGAAGTCTTCAAAAATACATTGATCCTCTTAAGACAAAAGAAGGTTGGGATATCTCTTTATCCCGTACCTCTAAGAAAATTATTTCTGAAATGAAGAAATTTTCTCTATAGATGCCTAGCTTAGTTCAAACTTCTAACATCAAGGAAGTTCTGCCAATTATGAAAGACAACTCAGGGAGGGTGGAATGCCAGTAGCAGCCATCACATGCCCGGAATAGTTCCATAGCACTACCACCGTCCAAGTCCAGCATTCTTGCTTCCACTGTTGTAGTTGCTACTTCAACTAGCTTCTCCACCACCAGCAAGAGCATTGTATCTATTGATGAGGGCATCAAGTTGCTCACACTGTTCATTTTACTTCATTTCTATTATGTACCACCTCAAAAAATTAAAGAAATCAATGAAGAAGAATGATTTTGCTTACATCCTGTCTACCTTAGATGATCTTAGTGATTTCATTCCTATTGATAGCTCTCTGAGTCATAATAATAACATTCTAAATAATTCTGATCAATCTCACTCTGATTCAAAAATAGATTGCACTTTTCCAAATCTTTAGGGTTCGCCACTTGAGATTGATTTGGAGTCATCTGACTCTGATGATCCTTTAGGAGAAGTTGTAGGTATACCTGATGAGCAAGTAAAACTTTTCACAAACTCCTCATCATAAGAATTCATTGAAGTCAACCTCCATACTGGTAAAGTTCTACCTCGTAGGGTAATACCTCAAGATAAGGGTAAATAGGTCATTAGTTTGAGTGAGCAGATAGCCCCTCCACAAGATGCTCCACCCTTGTATATGCTAGTGGGGGACCAACCCAAAGTTGACTACAATGTCCTGGCACAACTTAGAAAGTTGTCAGGTAAGTTAAGCATATACGACACCTTTGTCTTATCCAAAGAGATGAGAGGGTCACTAGTCAAAGCATTGCATGGCCTTGAAATATACTTAGCTCAATCGGTCACTACCGATCTAACTGGAGAGAAGACATGCTTCTCAAAGGAAGTCTTAAGAGTCACATTCTTAGATGAAAACCCACTTTAGGGACAATAAAGTACAATCATCTCCTCTACATCATCGTGGACGTTGGCAAGTTCAGGCTATCCATAGTGTTGGTTTATCCAGGTGCATCAGTAAACAGTATGAGTCTAAGAACTCTTGCCTACTTGAGGATTGACATCTCTAAACTCGAAGCAGAGATGATGATGTTGAAAGGATTCAATGAGCAAGGCAAGAGGGCCTTAGGCTCTATAGTGTTGCCTTTGGAGATTGATGATTGGAAGACAAGAACTAAGTTTCATATAATAGATTCTAATACATCTTTTAATGCTTTTATAGGGAAACCTTGGATACATGAGAACAACATGGTTTCATCCTCTCTACATCAGTGCATCAAGTTCATAAAGAGTGGAATAGAGTATTATGTCAAAGGAGATCTCTAGCTATTTACAGTACATGAGGTCAGGATTTATAAGGATGCAGCCTATTACCTCCCTAAGAAATAAAATGTCTTCTTTCATGAACTTCAACAAAAGGAAAATAAAGAAAAAAACAAATAGAAAAAAGAAAAATAAAATGAAAATGAAAATGAAAGAAAAGGGATGAAAAGAAGACCATATGGAGGATATAGAGCCTAAAATTAGATTTCACCCCTAGTTCGTTACTCCATTCGAACAAGTGGGGAGGATGACCTGAGCTCCACCAGGATGAGAAAGAGGCAAGTCTAAAGGGAGCCCCAGAGGTGGAAGACCTCCATACTTACCACCAATTATGAGATTCATCCTAGCATCCATGACTACACTTGCTATCTACATAGACTTAGAATCTAGTTTAGAAGGTGAGTCTTATGTAGTTAGCATGCTGGCCAGCTTTTCTCATCAGCAGATCCCATTAGATGTCACACTAGAGCCCTATAGTGATAAAGATCGGGTCCCCAAGCAAAGCATGAGTGTATCCAAATCCTCCTTATGTGAAACTGTTAGAAATAGATGGGTTTCTTAGCTCTAACCCCACTTTTCTCATATAACATTGAGGGTTTAGTAGTTAAAGAAACCCCCAAAGTATGTGTAAATACTAAGCCCCAATGTTTTATCCAGGAGTAGCATCCTCAAACCGAGATAACTTAAGGATGATTCTTTCAAAGAATTAATATAACTACCTTTTGATTGGTACTCGCCTTATGTTCTTAACTTAGCAAAGAAATGTCTAATTTTACATATATGGTCTAAGCACAGGCTAAAGTATTTTGAAATATTATTGGACAATAAATGCAAGAATTCTCAAACAAGATAAGGATTAAGCTTTAGTATAGGAGGCCTAGTGGATGATGATTATTATTATCTAGTCATCACCAATCATCTAGAACTAATAGGTTCTTTTCAAACCACATCAACTCATATGAGGAACTAGTGCTTAGAAACTTCAGATGATTCAAGTCAAAGATTTAGCCAAAGAATTTGAGGAAGAAATCAAATCAACCATTGACGAACTCAAATAAATCAACTTAGGGATTAAAGATAATCCACACCCGACATACATCAGTTCCTTATTGAATGAATTTGAAACTAATGACTTACTTAGGCTACTCACTGAGTTTAAGGACTACTTTTCATGGAGTTATAAAAAAAGTCAAGATTAGCTCCTGAAATAGTGGTTCATAAGCTTGCAATATAGCCAAATGCTAATCCCGTCAAGCAAGCTCCTAAACGCATGCGATTGGACATTGAACAATGATCATTTTTGAAGTCAACAAACTGATTGGTGCTACTTCATCTGAGAAGAAAAATTCTCGGTGGGTTTGCTAGCATCATTCCAGTTAAAAAGAAGAATGCCCTAATTCACATATGCATCAATTTTAGGGATCTTAATAAGGCCTGTCCAAATGATGAATTTTCACTACCAATACCAGAATTGATTATGGACATTACCTCATCTCTTGCAATCTTTCCTTCAATGGATGGTTCATCTGGATATAACTAAATAAATATGGCACCTAAAAATGAAAGGAACATTGCTTTTAGAACCATTATCAGAATCAATTATTATAAGGTCATCCCTATCAGCCTCAAAATTACTAGTGCCACATACCAGTGGGTCATGTCTCAAATCTTTAATAAACGCATTCATCACCAAGTTGAATGCTACATCGATGATCTTGTGGTCAAAAATTAAGGAAAAATAAGACCATATTTTTTACTTGAGAGTAGTTTTCGAGCGATTAAGGAAATACAATCTTGAAATAAACTCTCTGAAGTGCGCATTTGGACCATCCTCAGGGAATTTTCTTAGGGTCATTGTCCGACACCGCCAAATTGAAATCAACATAGAGAAGATTAAAGAGATATTGGAAATGCCACCCCCTAAAATTCTAACCCAACTTAGATCATTCCAAGGGCGATTGGCGTATCTAAGATGCTTTATATCCAACCTATTAGGCAGACGCCAACCATTCTCAACACTAGTCAAGAAGGATGCCAAGTTCAAATGGGATGATAAGTGCCAACATGCATTTGAGAGCATCAAGAAATATATCATGATGTCGCTAGTATTAGCTTCCCATATCCTGAGAAAACCTATGATACTCTACACTACTGTATTAGATGACTCCCTCAGTTCTTTGTTGGCACAAGCCAACAATGAGGGGAAAGAGAATGCACTCTACTATCTCAGTTGTCATCTGATACCTATTGAGATAAATTATCTGCCCATTGAGAAGCATTGCCTAGCTTTAATCTTCACATCCTAGAAGCTATGACATTATATGCTCTCACATAAAGTGAACTTGATTTTTAGAATCAATCCAATGTAATATCTCAACAAATCAAACTAAATCTACTCATCTCTCCCATGTCCTTGGCATGAAACAAATTACATCACGTGAGGATCCATATTTCTATTTACCTCTCCACTTGGGTATGGATAGCCATCATTAGTGATTATGGTCTCCTTGGATGTTGTTGATCATCTCAGTCAATGACAATACGGACAGTGTGCCTTACTAATTATACCATACCTATTGGGGTTCCTTTTGTTGACCTCACTTTTGGAGTGAGGATTAACCCCTTTCATCCTAAACTTAGAATCCCTCTAGGAACTAGGATCTCCATAGAAATAAGACACTTCTAGTGACTAAGGGAACACTAAACCCAAGCTTAGAGACTTAGGAAGGCATACCCTAAGCTTAGGATACACCTTAGGACAAATAGATGTTACCTAACCTATGGCCTAAATTAACCCATGCTTGTACACTCATCCAAAACCAATCTCAAGCTAACACAACCAACCACAAACTAAATTTTAATTTTATGTCTAAGCTCCAAGACAAATTAACTTAGCCCCTAGCTTAACTTAATTCCAGCATGATCCTTTAATCTAACCCAAAACTAGTTCAAGTAAACCAAATCAAATTGACTTTCACAAAAGCTCCCCAACCATTCAATAGACCATTCCAAACTTTTCCAATACTTGCAATCAAACCATTTGAAGCAAATAAATCTAATCAACCCAAGTTAGCCCATTTGACCCAAAGGGTCCAAATGATCCAAAATCCAATCAAACCCAAATCAATTGCAATCAAGACCACCAGTCAGCTCTAAATCCATCATTGAACCCTTCTCAACACCTAATTCAATCTAATTCAACCCAATTGGTCTACTTGACCCAAAGTCGTCTAAATGACCAAATTAACTCAAACTTCAATCCAACCCAAATTGGATTGAATCAACTCACCCAATCTCTTCCATAATGATTGTTGACCATCTTTGATCACCTAATTGTAACCAATTGAACCTAACCAAGCCAATTTGTCCTTGACCGAAGTTAACCCAATTTCACCTAAAGGGCCAAATTGGACCAAATCTTATTCTAAGCCAAATCAATTGCAATCAATGACTCCCATCCACCATAAATTGAATATTTAACATGACTCAACCATCAATTGAACCTAACCAAGCCAATTTGGCCTCTTGACCTAACGGGCCAAATTGAGTCATTCAAATTCTAAACTAAATTAATTGCAACTAAGGATTCTAATCAATCATAAATTGATTATTGAACATAATCCAACCCTCAATTGAACCCAATTTGGTCAACCCAACCCAATTGATCTACTTAGCCCAATTTGACCTGAACCAAATCAGTCCCTAAACTAAATCAAACTAAACCAACAGCTATAATTATTTCCAAATGATTAATTGAACAAAAACCTAACCCATGCCTAAGCCAATTTGGTCAATTTGACCAAATTGGTCAACTTAGTTCATTTGGCCTAAGTGAACCCATGTGAACCAAATTCAAATTTACTTCAAATTGAACCAAACCAATTGCACCAATACATTCCAAATGATCATTTGAACATACCCAAATCATTGGTTTGACCCAATTTGACCAATTGGCCAACCTAACCTAATTGAACCCAATCAATTTGACCCATTTGGATCAAATTAAGCCAAACCAAGTCCAAATCGAACCAAACTTGGCATGACTCATCCTTAGCTAATTATGGCCCAACCCAAGTAGACCCAACCCTTGGTGAACCCAGTTTGGATCAAAACCCTTGAACCAAGCCACCCAAATAGAATAAAATCCCTATTTGGATGGGCTCGCCCACTCTTAAGCCTTGGTAGCCGTCCTTAGCACATCTTGGACACTAGAACCACTGACCCAACCTAACTTAAGGTTGTTGGGTTCAACCTTTGGTCATGAGAGGGTGAGCTCACCCATGGCACACCATTGGTTCACTTAGAAGAGGTTGTAGACCCCATGACAACCTATGCCATTGCCACAGCCTCTCAAGCACCTCCACCTCAGTAGTCCATTGCCATCTCCAACCATCTACCCGGGTCGGATGATTGGCAAAGGCAAATCTAATCTCAGCACTTGGTTCACTTAGGGAGAATAGTATACTTCTCCCCATCCATTCAAACTTTACACAGAGCATCCTCATAGCATTTCGAACAATCATAGACCCTTCTCTGATTCACTAGCACTCCCCACCGCCGGCGAGACCAACCACCAAGCAAAAATGAGATCCTCATCCATCCAACCTCATCGAAACCTCACCAAATCCAAAGTAACTCTTCCCACACCTAACCCTCACTCTGATGAGTCAAAATGAACTGCTCTCTGATCGATTTAATAACTGGAAGGTGCTCCAAGACCAACTCTGGTGAGCTTAGCATCGACGCTTGGTCCGCAAAAGAATCGACAGGGTGGAAACTCAAGATTTCCTCAACAAGGCTTTGTCCTTCAAGATGAAACTACCTTAGTCGATGGGCCACTGACCTTTAGCTCTAGCAAGGTAAAAATCTGGAAAACCGTAGATTTTTCCTAGGTGTTAGTCTTTCGTGAAGTGAATAATGATTTTATGCATTTTCCATAGTAGGATTATCTTAGATCTCTTCCCCACACATTTTGGAGTCAATCCTCATCCACATCTTTGTTGAACTTCAGTCAAGCGGCAAGGACAATGTCCGTCTTGCGACTTCGAGGATGACGATCATCGGTTTATGCATTCCACATGATTAGAATGGATGACCAAGATTTAATCCATTAGATTTATCCAATTTAATACTTTAGAATCCACAGGATTAATCCCAGTCATCTGATCTGAGATCAGAAGGTGGGGATGAAATGTCTACCGTCGTTGAGTCAATCGTCGTTGAGTCAGCCGCCACATTGAACATTTTAAATAGTCTATCACATGACACCACATGGAAAGCACTATCGCGTCAGCTTCAGCGTGGCACCAATGGTTTAGGAGGTTAATTAAGAGTTAAAAATTCCATTAAATAGCCAGAACTTTGGAAATTCATAACTAATTGTAGAAAAATCCAAAAAACTATAAATAAACCCATTTGGGAAAGGGTAAACATAGGAGAATTTAATAAAAATAAAATTTCTAATGTTTGATCAATAAATAGTACTTAATTAGTGTTTTATGTTTAGGCTAATTACTTTATTTAAAGCTTAATTACTTGGCCCATTCATCCCAAATTTCATTGGTTAATTCCATGAGATGCCCTCTGCCTCCTAGAATTTTCTTGGGATTCATTAGCCATGTAATTCAAATAATTTGAAATTCAAATCCTAATCACCCTCCTTAATCAAATTAATTATTATTAAATATTGCTAAATAATAAATTTTAAATAATTAATGATTATTAATTACTTTTAATAGTTGGAATGATGGGGGAAAATAGTTAAAGCTTCTTTACCTAATTATTTTCCTAAGTACATCTCCATATGAGGGTTAATTAATGCATATGTTAATTAAAGGTTAATTAAGCAAATTAGTGATAAAATTAATCCAAATTAAAATGATAATTGGTTCATATAATTTAAATTCAATTCATGGGTTTCGCTTTATGAGTTTAATAACATAAAGATCATTAAGGAAATTTTGGTTAACCCATGGGTGCAAGAAAATCATAAGAGTACTTAATTTGGATTCTTCCATAATCTAATTAACTCTTAAGCATAAGCATAATTGAATTAGGTTCTTTTTGGAGCATTATAGGTTTTAATTTCTCAAAGGCATATCATTAGAGGCTCATAATTAAATAGTTAATTAAATTAAAGAGGCTTAGGAAAAGGAAATTAAATTAATAGCTTAATAATTTGAACTTAATCAATCCATAAAAATTACTCAATTATTTTTCCTTAAATACATTAATTCACTAACATGGGATGGGGCAAAATATCAAATATCATTTTTCCTCTTTAAGTTTTGATAATTCAAATCTAGAAATTAAACCTCATAACAACTTTGGTTATCTTAAAGAGTTTTATTTGAGTTGGTTGTCCTTAAAAATTAATGTGAGTGAATGTATTATGTGGTAATGTTTAATCATTTTTTTTCAATTATTATAAATTTGTGTGCCATTTGTATCATGCATTCATGTTTTCAAATATTAAAATTAAGTAAATATGGTTATATATCTGTAAATTGCATGTATTGAATTAATCCTATTATATGACATGACTATTAACACTAATAAATATAACATTATTTTTAAAATTATAAACTAAACATAAAAACTTAAAGTGATGTCGGTTATGAATATTCTATGTGATTTACATTTTTTTTATAGTTTAAACACATTAAAGGATTCTATTTGTCATGATTCATGTGTATGTTTACATATATTTTAATGTTAGCAAGTATATAGTTTAGAAATCTCAGGAACACGAAGCTTTAAGTAGCCCCAAGGAGGTCTTAGATTACCTCACTTCTCTAGTTTAATAATTGCTTGTACTTACTTAATTTCATTATATATGTATGCATGTATTAGAATTTTGATAGAGCTTTACTTTATGTTGGTAAATAATTTGCTAATATACAATCATTCGCATGATTTTCATTCTTATTTTATGTATATGTTTATGTGTATTGAAGCTAGTGAGTATATTATTTGGACATCCCAAGAATACGAGGCTTTAAGTAGCCCCAAGGAGGTCTTAGATTACCTCACTTCCCTAGTTTAACAATGGCACATACTCGCTCAATCTTTAATACATGTATATATGTGCTTAACTAAGGGTTGAAATCTTTCTTTTCTACCAAAATGCATGCATTAACAATTATTCAAGTGTGCCATATATACACATATGTACATTGAATGAATAAGTATGTTAAATTAAATAACATAAAAATGAAAACATACTCATGTTATTAATGATGAAAAGGAATGATGGAATATTACCCATGTGATAGTAATTCAATCTCATTAATATTAAGTACCTTTCATGTTTGAATAGGATTCTTTAAGATTAACCCAAACATAGGATTAATAAAATGTTTAATAAATCCTTCATTGCAAGAAACCAAAGCCATAATAACATATTTTTGGACAAATAACTTAGGGTAGGGATGAAGAGGGTCAAACCTCTTTCCTCTCTTTATAACAATTAGATGCTATGTAAATATCAAGTGAAATAAAAGAAGATATAAGTTTAAATCCACTAATCCGTTTTTTACAACTTGAAATGAAACCTCCCTTCATGTGTAACTTGAACATTCCAAAACCTTTAGACAATCATAATTCTAAAGCCTACCTAAGACATACCACACCAAACCTTAACTCACACAATAGAATACTAAGTCACCAATCTTAGACTTAGGTTAGGCCGGTGTATGTTGTGATGTTATGTTTTATTTTGTGAGGTAATGTTTAGACTAGATGTTAGGATTACTTATATGTAGACTGGATGTTAGGCCGTTGTTTGTCTAATATTACTTTCTATAGGGGATTGTGCTAAAGTGGTCGTTGAAATAATACATAATGTAAATGCTTATACTTGTAGGTGGCATATGCCCCTTAGCATAGTCCATGTTAGGATAGGTGGGCTTGGTTACTCATGTTTGGGGTGCTAAGTCCAAATTTTATGGAATATAATTGCTTGGTTTGTATGTTTATTTAGCTAACATCTCTTTTGTAGGTGTAGTTAGATTTTATTTTCCATAAACATGTAATTTCACAATAAGAATTTGGTTTAGTGCTATGGGGTTTAGGATGAGTAGTGGCTTAAAGGCAAAGACCTAGGAGGCTCTGTGAAGCTTGGGAAAAAACCAAATCAAAAGGGAGAAAAGAAAGATAAGAATAACCCCAACATTTATTTTATTGTATTGGTAATATTCTTTTGTAATCTGGGTTATATAAGGGTAAAGCTTAGCTACCCAACTTTCTTTTTGGGGTGTATGGCGGTACCCGGCCGCACTGGCCTCTTATTATTTCATGAAATTTATGAATGTTTGATTATCATATTTAGCTTATGCAATAGAAATGGCATGCTTTTCATAACTTTCTTAAAGTTTGATGATTGAATGTGTGGCCTGGATGCGGTAGGCTCATTAGAATAAAATTAATTTTTCTACCCCCCCCTCCCCACATTAAAAAACTCATAACTAAATTATAAATATAACTCATAACCTCACAATTAAGCCTTAGTTAAATGATGTATGTTATAAAAATAATGCATATCATCTTATTTCGCTCTTGAATAAGGATGGTCTCCACTCTTGCACGATAAGGGAATGCTTGACCTTTGAGGGAATCCCTTCTAGTGGAGAACACCTCCTCCCATTGATAAAGCTCATAACCTTATTTCATCATGCATATAGACATAATTGTCCCAAGCCTTAGTCCAATTGAATCTGTCAAAATGATATAAAAAATTCTAAATTTTTGCATTTAGTTTAAGTCATGATTTCATGTCAATCATGATCTAGTCTCTTAGGGAGTGAGTCTAGGACTCTAGTTTCCTTTCTAATTAAATAATAGTCTAACATTTTTACATTTATATAAGAGCGGCCTACATGGTTTTGAAGCATAGGAGGTGTTAGATGGCCATGACTCCAGATGATTGTTAGTCCATAGTAGTTGGGATGGATTTGTCCTCTCTTATGGAGATAAACTACTATGTCCTACTTTTTGATTAGACTTAAGTCATGCTTTTAGCTTATTCTAAAGCATCCTAGATTTAAGATTCGAGGCTACTTATTTCTTTTGGGCTATGAGTACAAGTTTTTTCCACTTAGGTATTTTCACAATCTTGTGTTGATGGACTATAAGCCCTAGCATTTTAATCTGATTTCAACTCAAACAAAAAATAAACTCTCTTTCAAACATATAAAGCCTCACTATAGGGTAGATTGGAGCACTGACTGGGTTTCCTAGTATCATGCATACATCCTACTTATTCTCCTTTGGAATCCAAAAATAAGTCTTCTGAATTGAACTTTCTCACTTGATTTTCAAAAATACATGATTCTTTGATAGTCTAACTTTGAAGTCTTTGGAGATATTTATTGACTACTTTAATAGAGAGTGTTCTTAGGAAATGCCTATCTACTAAGATGTAATTAACTATGGAAGCTTGCTTCTATAAGGAACTAAAGAACTTAACATAAAATAAACTCTATTTTACTTTTTCATGTAAAATAGGAGAAAGATCTATGGTATATATGAAAACCCATCTGCCTTAGGAGCCTTTAATAAGTAGT
Organism: Cymbidium sinense; assembly: GCA_021442155.1. Classification (NCBI taxonomy): domain Eukaryota; kingdom Viridiplantae; phylum Streptophyta; class Magnoliopsida; order Asparagales; family Orchidaceae; genus Cymbidium; species Cymbidium sinense. The sequence continues at coordinate 78,732,233 of CM038219.1, read as the reverse complement.
TAGATCCATTATAGGGTGATATTTTCCATCTTTTGAGATGGTACATCATACCTTGATGTCATACCCAACCACTTCAATAAGTACCCCCTAAGATCTACATGGTGTCCCAACGACTCTAAATTAAAATTCCACATTGCCATTTGAGCTTGAGTTGTTAAGCTTATCATTATCATTAACTTATAATGCAATGACTTTTCATTTCTTCTTTTCCCTTTCTACTGAGTTATCCATCTTATCCCTTTGAATACTAACCTATTCATGTGCTATCAAAAAACCCAAAAGTTGATCAAGTAGATATAAGAAGATGTTTCATTAGCATTAATAATAGTTGTTACATTAGCATCATGTTTTTTTGGTAGACATCTAAGAATCTTATAGATTAAGTCTTGATTCCTATATGTTTTACCAAGAGAATGCAATGTGTTAATTATTTCATGAATATAGTATACATATCAAAAATAGATTCAAAAGGAGACATGCAAAATAACTCATATTCATGAATAAGTTTATTTATGTGAGCATCTTTAACTTTAGTAGTTTTTTCATAAGTTATAATTAATTGATCCATAATTTATTTAGTTATATATAACATAGACATTTTCATGTAATCATAAGAAATAAAAGCATATTGTATAGTATTACAAGTCTTAGCATTTAGTTCATCAAGTTCTCTTTTAACTACAGACCATTCCAAAAAAACATTTCCACTTTAATGTCATTCACTTCTATAATGGATTTATGATATTGATTTGTAATATACGTGCATCTTGACATCTTAAAAAGTATTAATTCTATTATTCTAGTAATCAAATTGTACACCATCTAAAAGTATAGCTTTATGAGAAGATTCTCCCTTTGGTAAAGTTCTCTTTGGTGTGTCATAGTTAAAAAGATCTACTCTTCAATGGAAATATAATAAAAGAACCTAGGCTCTAATACCAACTATGAGTCACTATGACACCGAAGAGGGGAGTAAATTATGTGCTCTTAAAAGCTTAAGAGTTTAATCTCAAATTTTAACTTTGGAAGAAAATTAATCTTTGATTTAATAATGACATGATATAAATCACAACGCAGCAAAAGTAAAGTATAATAAAGTAAAGAGAGACAATAGGCACATGATTTTTATGTGATTTGGCTAAACCCCAAAAATGGCCTTTGTCCACACTTAGCTATACTGGCTATGAATCCACTAAATAAATAATAGCTTACAAATTGTACTCTTCTATAATGCGTAGAGTACAATCTCTACAATAACATATACTCTCCTACAATGTAGCAAAGACAATCCCAAAAAATATTTTTAAAGCACAAAAAAAATTAGATATAAAATATTTTTCACAAGTCTACCAAGCAATTCAAATCAAAAGATGATCTCACAACTTATAAATGATCACTTTATAACTTATAATAAATTTTGAAACAAGTTTGAGAAGGTAGAATCCTTACTTAATTTTGATAGTAAATAATAAAAAATACTTTAAAAATATCTTACCAAAATGTTTAACTTAATGCAATTTATAGACTAAAGTAAAAAAGATTTAAAAGTAAATTGATAATAGTTTATTGCATAATAAAAAATAGTAAATGATAATTTAAATTTTAAGTGGATTTATAACTAGTATGCATATAATAAAGTGAGAATGATTAACCCTCCACAAAAATCTTTTTCCTTAATAATAAAATAATAAAAACAATAAGCTTTACTAAATTTTTGCATGTTAAAACTTTTATTTAAAAAAATATATTAGTTGGAAAGAAATGTTAAGCCCAAAATCAATCTTTTTAAACTACATTTTAATAATGAAACTTGACATACAATAAATGTAACAAATAACCTAAAAATTCATCAAATAATTGCTTTTAATTCAAACAAAATGATACGTTAAATTAATGTAAAAGATCACAACAACAACAACAAGCCTTTATCCCACTATGTGGGGTCGGCTAAATGAATCCTTCTTCTCCATTGTGTCCTATTATGTGTCAAATTCTCATTTAATTCTAATAAATTGAGGTCATTCTTATACATCTTAGCCAAGTATCTTTAGGTCTACTACCATCTTTCATAACATAAAGAAAATCTAATACATCTACTCTCCTAATCGAGTCATCGGATGACCGATGCTTTATGTGGCCAAACCATCTAAAAAGACTTTCTCTAATCTTATCTGCCACTAGAGCTACTCCAACCTTTTCTCAAACATATTCATTTTGTATTTTATCTCTACGAGTAAATCCACTCATCCACCTGAGCATCAGCATCTCTACAACACATAACTTAGTCTTATACTTCTCTTTTACTAGCCAACTTTCCACATCATAAATCATTATAGGTCTTACCACAAACTTATAAAATTTTCCCTTAAGTCTAAGCGGTACTTTTGTATTAAGATGCATTCCTCCACTTCAACTATCAAAATTGAATTCTACTAATAACATCTCCATCTATTTCACCATAATTATGAACAATATAGAGCATTGATATCTAAAATGCTTAGTCTTTTTAATGACTTGATCACCCAATGTCATAACACCACCACTATAACTTCTACAACTAAAATTGCATTCCATATATTCAGTTTTAAATCTAATCAAATGAAAACCTTAGACTCTAAGGTCGACCACCATAATTCAAGTTTCTCTTGCACTCCCTCTCTAGTTTTATCAATAAGAAGAATGTCATCAACAAAAAGCATACACCAAGGTACATCTTGTAAATGAATACTAAGAACATCCATAACTAAAGCAAGAAAGATAATGACTTAAAGATGATCTTTGATGTAATCCAATTGAATTAAGAATATATTTTGTCAATCCTCTTTGTGTTTGGACATAAGTAACATCTCTAGTATGCATATCCTTAATGACTTGAATATAACCAATATTAACTCTTTTCTCTTATAGAATTATTTAAAGGACTTCTCTTGGAACTTTATCATTAGCTATCTCTAAATGATGAAATATCATATGTATATCCTCCTTACTTTCTCTACACTTCTCCATCAAACCTCTTAACAAATGCATAACATCCATAGTAGATCTGTCTGGCATGAAACCAAACTATTTTTGAGAAACTATTGTATCACAACATAACCTATGCTCAATTACTCTCTCCCATAATTTTAATTTATGATACATTAACTTAATTACTCTATAATTTGCACACTCTTGTGCATAACCTTTATTCTTAAATATAGGAACCAACAAACTCTTTCTCCACTCAAGTGGCAGATTTTTAATCTTTAAAATAACATTAAAAAGATTTATAAGCAAAGAAATTCCTTGATTTCCTAAGCATTTCCACACTTCTATTGGAATATCACAAAATACTTAAAATTTGATTAGTATAGGTTAGATTCAAGAAACCTAGGCATGTTTTAGATTTAAAATATAAATCAAGAAAATATAGATATATTTTCAACATAACATATTAGTTTTAAATGCTTATGATACATTTATAAATATATCTAAATATAAATGATATTTTAAACAACACTAATAAATAAATATTTTAAGAAATTAAAATATATTTATAGAAAAATTAAAATTCCAACAAGATAAAAAAAAATTTCACAAACTATCACAAGTATTTTTCACAAGCATGATTAGATTCAAATGAAGAAACTTTGATCTGAAAAACTTAAACTATGATGTCCAAACACTAATTCAGCAAAAAGTAAAGATTTGAAAGAATAAATTGATGGTTAATAAGGTATGAACAACTAAGAGAGATTCAGATTAAGAGAATAAACTAAAATAGCTTGAGAAAAGGTTTCTTAGTTGAATGCGTTGAAGCATCTGAACCAAGGATTTGATCTTGAAACATTTGAAAAGTACTTAGAAGGAAAATCTATTAAAATTTTCTCTTAGGTTTGCTGGACAATTTTGAATTTGAAAGAGCAACCCTTTCATGAGGAGAGCAATGGCTATTTAAAAATAAAAAGGTTATTTTGAATAATTTCAAAACATATATTATTCTAACATCATTTTATCATATAATAATACAATATTCAATAAAAATTTATTTATATTTAATAAATATTAATTTAAAATAGCTAGAAAATGGTTAATCACATGGGCAAGTCAAAGACAACCAAAAGTGGCTCTTATTATATTCAAATGAGTAGCAAGAATTCAATATTAAAATTAATTAATATTTGAAAAATCATAAAAAAAACTTAATTTATTTCAAAAGTGAGTTATGTAACCTATCAAATTGAAGGAAAAAATCCAAGAAATCCATTAGAGATAAAATTAGATTGAAATTCTTTGATTTAAAAAAGAATTTACTGAAATCCTAAATTTCATGTATTTTTATCAATTTTAAATATAATAAATGACACTTAAAAATTATGACATAATGTTGATATAATCACACATATGTTAATAAGTTATCATAAAAATTGTATGTTAAATTTATAATATATATATATATATATATATATATATATATATATATATATATATATATATATATATATATATATATATATATATATATATATATATATATATATTAAACTTTCAAATATATAAAAACAAATTACACTTAATAATGCTTATTAATTATCATTGATTATTTAGACATTTTAAAGACTATATATGAAGCATATAATAAATTTATGGAATTAAATTTTTATTAGTTAAAGATGATTTATTTATTTAAATTAAGCTCATTATCAAAAATTTAAATTAATTAAAATAATTTGTTGAATTATGAGCAATTTAATTCATGTCAATGAACTCAAATGGACCTCTAAGATAGTTCTAATTGCATATAACCTAAAATATTTTATCTTGAGATTTACGCTATCCATCTTAATCTATCTTTCATTCTTTCATAATTACAACTTCATCAAACATACATTATGAAATGTATTGGATATGTAATTACCAATTTTGTATATCTTCAAAATGAATGTATCTAAAACACTTAACATAAATATTATAGCATCAAAACATATGTTTGTTATCATCAAAATTAATAGGACTGAACATGAGGCTCATAGAGCCAACAAAAGCATGATTTAAATGATACAAGTGCTAGCTCAATGAAATTGAACATCAAATTGTGCTTGATGGCTACTGGAGAGGTCACTTCTTGCCTTACTGAGGTATATAATGGCATTTCATATGAATAATTGGATGATGCTTTTAATGAATTATCTCTTAAATATAGAGAACTAAAAAAACATAAAACTTTAAGAAGAGAACATAAGAACCTTGGCATGCATTTTTTTTTCACTTAAAACCATAATGTGATAAGCTTAAGAGTAAGAATAAATCTCTAGTAAAATAAATTGAGTATAGAAGAATCATTCCATCTTATCTTTGATGAAAATTCAGTTGATCCCACTAAAAATGATGTGATTGACAAAGATATTAATGAATAGGAGAAAATTACTTTAGGAGATAAAGTAGATGATTTATTGCCCGAAGAATGAAAATATAATAAAAATCTTCTAAAATAATTGATTATAAGAGATCCCTCCAAAAGTGTTATGATTAGAAGAGAAAATAGAGAGTTTGTGAATCAATCTATATTCTTATCTGAGAAACCCACCAATATAAACGAAGCATTAAAAGCTCATTTTTGGATTATTACTATGGAAGAGGAGTTGAATCAATTTATAAGAAATGATGTTTGGGAATTAGTCCCAAGACCCTAAGATTAAAATGTTATTAAAATTAGATGGTTCTTTAGGAATAAGTTAAATGACTCAGATTGTATTATTAGAAATAAGGTTAGGTTAGTTGCACAAGGGTACTCATAAGTTGAAGGTATAGATTTTGAAGAGTCTTTTGCACCCGTAGCAAGATTAGAGGCCATTAGGTTGCTCCTTGCATATGCTTACTATAGGAATTTTAAACTCTTTTAGATGAATGCCAATAGTGCATTTATAAATGGTTTGATTAACTAAGATATCTTTATAAAGGAACCCCCTAAATTTGAGAGCCTTGATTATCCTGATTTTGTATTTAAATTGAAGAAAGTTTTATATGTTTTCAAATAAGCTTCTCATGTTTGGTATGACAGGTTAAGTAATTTCTTAATAGCCAATGAATTTAGAAAGGGTAAAGTGGATATTGTTAAATCCATAAGCCCCATTGCTTATGTAATTAATTTTGATGATAATAAATATATGACTGGATTGAACTAATATTTTATTTTATGTGTTTCAAGAAGCTAACCAGACTTAGTGTGCTCAGTCGAATTTGGAAAGTCAATATTAGTTGGACTAGGACAATTTGAGAGACATCTTAGGTTTTGTAGTAATAAGAAAAATAAGAACTCAATAATGTAAAAATAATGGCTTAACTTTTTTATATCATTTATTTGAATTTTTTACCTTTATTATATTTTATTTGCATTACTTTTTGAATTATTCTTAGAATTATCTTTTTAAACAATTTAAGTACTTGCATGAGATTAAGTCTCATCCCTTGTGTGTTAAAGTATGTTGGATTTAATTCACACTTCATTAAATTATTTCCATGCTTGTTCTTACAAATTATCCTTCATTTTAGGCAGGAGAAATAAATTATTTGTGCATTATTCAAATTATTCATTTTCTCTCTCCTATTCTCTATTTTCTCTCTTCTATCAATAATCTCTTCCTAATTTTATTTTTAGTCAAAATGTTTATGGATTTTGATATAAGAAATAATATGGGACTTATTAAAATTATTTTCTTATTATTTTCTCTTATTTATAGAATTTTTAAATTCAATTTTTTTTAGAATTAAATTTAAATAATTTTGAATAATAAATTGTATTTTGCCTTAATTTGTTTCCAAGTTCGTTTTATTCATTTATGGCATGGTGTGGCCAACCAAAAATGAATTCTTACTCATATTTTTTTAAAAAATTAATTTAGTCTAAGTTGATTTAAATTAAAAAATAATTAGATTTTAAAATAAATGCATTTTCCAAATTTGATTTTACATTTTTGGATATTTTTTGTTGACCTTTAATTAATTTCCCTCCTTTGAACTTGCCTTGGCCAAAATTTACTTCAGGGTTACTTATTTTGATATTGCACCTAGAAGAATAGAATTAATACTTATTTTAAGTAGTCTCTCCCTCTCCTTTCTTTCTTGATTGGCCAACCCTATGCATTTAAATTAAAATTATTTTCAAATTATTTGCATGTGCCAATTTGTCCAAAGTCAAATTTCTTCTTTATGTGAATTTTTTATCCATTTCCTTCTTTCTTTGGTTGAGCCTCTCTTCTTTATAATGAGGTTAATGCTTAGCTATTATTCTTCTTGATTCCCTCCAACTAGGCTAACACTTGCTAATCAAATTCTTGGAGTATTTCTTGAGTTCAAGCAAAAAAACTCTTACTTCTCTTCTTTTGTTCCTTCTTAGCTGAGACCTTGTAAAAGTCTTGGTTTATTCAAGGTGCCAAAGCCCACTTTCTTTCACTGATTTCACCTTCACTAAGACAATCATTGAAGTTTGCTTAAAGAGATTGTGCTTGAGATCATCTACTTCCATTACATATTCAACATCATTCAAATAGAGATTTATAGCTTCTTTCAAGCCTTGGAAATATCAAAATCAAGTCATTATTTTCATTGATTATACATCAAGGACTTGAGTAATAATTTCTGATTTATTTCAATATTTTGATTTAATAACTTGATTGTCTTATTTTGAATGAAATAGATTCATGTGATTTGAAGTTTAAGATTTTTTTTTGAAATCTCTTTACATTCATCTTCAACCAACTTAAAGGATTATCACTTGGTTTTGATTCTTATTCTTTATGGTTTTGTTTTGATTATTCTTTACTTTCTACCTTGTGCAAGTGGTTTAAAAAGTTCTTTTAACATCTTTGCTCTTTCATATTATTCAAGCTTTCATTAAATCTTTTTAAAGTACTTCACTGAATTTAAAGTTAAGTTGTTTTTTTCATCTTTTCTAAATCATTAAATGTATAACATAAATATTAAGCTCACTTCTCTTTATTTGTCTTATCATTATGTAGAAATAGGTTGAGTGCAAAATCATTTTAAAATTGAGATTTAGACATATAAATTATATTTTTCTTTTTATTGTTCTTGTTGTAAAATGTTTGGGTTGTACTTGCCCCATGTACAAAAGTATGGAGTAGGGGTTATACTTGACTGGTGTAGAAAAGTATGGGTGATTGGGTGTAATCCATTTTTTGATTAGTGAATTCCTAGTCAATGTGAGTAGGCATGAATGTATGCTCATTTTTTAGCTTGGTAGAACCATGTAAAGATCTTTGTATCTTCAATCTTTACTTTTTCTGCACTTTAGTATACTTTCTTGGTTTCTTGCTCTCTTTGTATTATAATTTATTCACTTTTGTAACTTAGTTTTCTACAAAGTTTAAAATTAAGTTTTAATTTAAACATTTTTATTAACCTAATTTACCCCTCTCTTTGGTGCCATAGCTTCTCAATATGTGGCGGGTGTTGACCTCCACATCAATCCAGAGGGAGGCAAGTCATGTTCCATCTTTAGAATCATAATCTAACTCCCCCATGTTTTTTTGAAACCCAAATGACCATAGAGACGCAATGCTAGTGAGGTATAGCCAAAAATGACCTCCCTTTCAATTCAAGTTGGTCCTTTATGAAACAAAATTGATCTTTAGTATGAATAAGCCACATGAATTGATTATAAATTGATCTGTGATTATTTTGCAATAAAAAAGTTACCTTTTTATTGACTACATTATTAGAGATCAAATTTTCTTGATGGACAATGCTCGGTCTCCGTCGTTGATGAGAAGATGAGATTAGAGTTGTCCGTTCCTTTTATTTGGAGTGGATGCATTGATCTAGAGCACCTTGAATTAAATTCCCACAAGAAAAATGGAATTAAATCTATGTCATCTGATCCATGATCGAATGGTCCCTATTAATCCCACATCTCAGCTGCCATTATACATGGGATCCACGTGGATCTCGTGTGACCTAATAATGCGGTGCCATAAGTGGCCCCTGCTAACTTGGTTAAGTGGGAAAAATCCATTTTTTTATGGATTTAAAAAATGATAAAAATTGCTAAAAAAATTACAAATTCATAAAAAATAAATACACAACAAAAAATACAACTAATCGCTCTATGGATTTGTCTTAGTGTGAGGAATCCATTACACCTAAAATCCCCAACTTTTATTAGGTTATTTCTAGTTAATTTAAATTTCATTAAAATTAATTAAACCTTAATTAAGCCCAAAATACTAATCCAATCAACTTGAAACTTTCAGGAATTAAAATTAATGCTAAAACACATCTGACATAAAACTTTTAGGATTTATTGGTGATTAAATGGAAATATGTAAAACTTTCAATCTTCAAACCTCAATTTAATAAAATAAAATAAAAATAATTTAAGAAAATTTTGGAAAATTATTAAATTAATTGGAAATATCATAATAAACATCAATGAACCTAAGAAAAATATTAAAGCTCATTTTAATCATCAAAATGACATAATTACTGAATTAAATAAAAATATTTATTTATTTAATTAACTTAATATTTAAAAAATCATAATAAATCAACCAAAGCTCCAATATTCTAAATAAATCCTCCCTATATTCATCCTTCAGAGAGATATCAAGGAAAGTTAAAAGCCTTAAGTATTTCCAAATATTTTAAGCTTAATTTAGGTTTTAATAAAACCATTAAAACTTTAATTAACCCAAAAATACATCTTTGATCAAATAAAACTGGCAAAGAACCCCACTTGCTATAAAAATTTCAAAGTAAAATGACTAATGGATTAGATGTTTTTAAATTTTCAAGTTCTAGGTTAATTCAAATCAAATAATAAATCAAAAAATTAAATAAATTATAAAAATTAATGAAATTAACTCAAAATACTTTTAATAATATCATAGGACCTTAAAAAACTTTTCTAACCCTCTAAAGTTAAGAAATAAAAAAAAATCACATTTAGGGTTTATGGAATAAATTAAAAAATATGAAATTAATTAAACCTTAAATTTTAAATAAAATAAAATAAATCCATAATAAATCAAATAATTACATGACCATTCAGCTAATCAAACTTCAAATTCTATATTCAAATAAGAAACTACTAAAACTAAAATTCAGTCTAAATTCATTGAATAATTTCTTTTAACATAAATCCAAAGAAACTTATCATCACCTAGTTGAGGTTTGATACACTAAAAATTTCATATATATATAAGTTTCCTAACCTAAGTATAGATCCAAATAACAAAAACACAAATCCAAATTATTATAAGTCAAATTAAACAACAAATTTAAAATGATAATAATCTAAAATTAAACGAATTTTAAATCAAGCTCAATAAAAGCATTACATAAGCAATGAATATCAAACAAAATAATAAACTTAACAAATATTTAAATCAAAATTAAGTATGAATTTAATATTAAATAAAATAGGAAGAAATCTTATCAAATTAAAACTTATTATTATTAACACATTCTTAAGTCATTAATGAAAAGATAAGTTTAATCCAATAAAATTGCAGATGAAATTTAAATTTTAGTCAAATAAATTAAAACATTTTAATCAAATGAACTAAATCAACTAAGTCAAACAAAATCAAATTAAATTAAATAATCATCAAACTAAAATAATCAACATATAAATCAATTAACTATACTAAATGATCAAACTCTTAATCAAAAAATTACTTTAAACTTCAATTAAATTATAAGTTAATCAAATTAAAATATATTCAAATCTAACCTAAATAAATTATAAGATTATTAAACTTAAACAATATTAAAATTATTAGTAAACGTAAGTAACATAAAATTCAATAGAAAAATCTTTATAAGTAATCTTAAAGAAATGAATCAACATTAATTTATGAGAAATAGTTAAATTTAATTCAACCAAAACACAATCAATATCAATATTCAAAATACAAGAAACTAAATAACCTCAACAAATTTAATATTTGAAAGCTTAACTAAATCAAACGAACATCAATCAAACTAAATCCAATTCAACTAAACCATTCAAATAAAAAAAAGGGGTTGGTTAAGATACTTAGACTCTTAGTTTGACCCATATAATGGATCTTCATCCCAGGATGAAAATTTAATTCTACTAGAATTAGGATATTGAATAGAATGGGCTCTACCCAAAGTAGAATTCATTTTATTCTTCATTCTTCAAAACATAAACTCAACTTCAATACAAAAATAAATTTCAAATTAAAATACAATCAAAAAATCAATTAATTAATTTTAAAAAAACCACTTAATAGTAAATCAAACAAATATTGAATTTTGAATAAAAACCTAAATCCAAAAAAAGGCTTAGTGCAGTCATGCCACATAAGCCCTTTTAATGTTTTTGCACACTAGACTATTAAAATCTAAGCCTATATGTTATGTTAAATGATATTTTCTTATTTATGGTATAATATTTTAGATTGGACGGCAAGGAATTATTTGCTTGCTAGTATGGATGTTAGGGGTTCTTTTTAGGCTAACATTATTTTCTACAAGGGGATGTGTTTAAAGGGACAACAATAATAAATATAAAATAAATGTTAAATCTCTAACAATAGCCTAATAAGACAAGTGGATTTGGTAACCATCAGTTCTAAGCCTATATGTTTAAAATATAAACTACTATGTGCTGTACAAATTTCCTAATGTCTGTTTCATAGAGTTTAGGATTTTATTTTTGGAATTTTAAAATATAATTTGAGCCTATAATTAGGTTTAAATCTATGGGGTCTAGGAATAGTAGAAGCTAACTTTACTTGTTGGTCGTCCCCTATGGAGCCCAAGGAGGTACCTGAAGAAGTGACGATCATGGATAAAGACCCCCATAGAACAAGACTTTAGTTCTAGGTTGGGTTGTATATGGGCATAGCTAGGCTACCCATTTCACTTTTCTTCCAAGGAATTTAGTGGTACTCGAATGTATTGGCCTATTTTATTAATTTAATTTAGCTTGCTTTATGTTGGGGTAGGCAATAGAACTACATATTTTTATAAGTTTTTTTTTTTCAGTGATTGCTATGTTATATGAAAAATCTTGGATGGGTTAGGCTCTTAAGAAAACTAAATTTTCTACCACATTGAATTAAATTAACTAAAACATTTTTTATAAAGCCTTTGGCATAAATTAAAAGCAACTAGAAATAATTAGACTACATAAATTATGCAAGCATATTGTTCATAATCCTTGAATTAGGTGCTTAACCCATTGCACAAAAATGATCATCTGACTTGTGAGGATGACCTCCCTTCATAGGGAAGTGTGTCCTCTCTTATTGATTTGGACCATGAACTTTTTCTAATTGTATTTGATTATAGGCATGAAATTGCATACCAAAAGCCTCAAATGAAATTGTGAGTCAAAATACATAGAAAAATAAAGATTATTACATTAGTTAAGTTCATAACATACCATTCACTACCTTAGGGTTAAGGAGAGAGTCTAGGCTTTTTGCTTTCTTTTTTAAATACAACAACATATCCATCTTGCAAACATAAGACTAGAATCATGATTTTAAAATTAATTATATGGTGTTAGCAGGCAACCCTTCTAGGGTAGAAGCATGTCCAGAAGAGTCAAGGATATGTTTATTTTCTCAAATGAGAAGAAGAATCGATAATTCCTAAAACTTAGATGAGGATGAGCCTTTGACTTATGTGAGAAGTGCTTTTAGACTTAGAAGGTTTCGAGCATCTTATTAGAATAAGTCTTCAATCATTAGTCATTTTTGAAGTCTTATGTTACCAAATTTTTAAGTTTTAGATTTCTAATAAAATGTTAATTCAGAATCTTAATAATTTCAATAATGTAAAGCCCAACAATAGGGTAGTCTAAAATGCTTACTAGGCTTCTCAATATCCAAAAGTATTTCCTAGTTCTTTCCAATTGGCTTTCGAAAAGAAATCTTCCTCCTTAAAGTACTCATTTATAAATTGTTGAGTTAACAATCCTTTTAAAATAAGCTTTAAAATTCATAAAGATAAAAGTCATTTTCATTAAAGGAGAGTATTTTTAAGAGGAATTCCTTTCCTTATTAAGATGTGTAATTAACTATAGGGGCTTGCCCTTATAAGAAACCTAAAACCCTACAATAAATAAATCCTATTTTATTTCACCATGTAGTTTAAGGGAAGAATCTATAGTATATCAAAGATCCATCTATCTTAGGAGTACTTATTAAGTAATTAAATCCATTATAGTGTAATATATTTATTTTTTGAGATTATATTGTTGATCTCACTTTTGGAGTGAGCTCTCAACTTCTTCATCTTAGACATAGGACTCCTCTAGACATTAAGAGTTCCTTAGTCTTAAGATACTTCTAGTGATTAGGTGAACACTTAACCTAACCCTAGAGACTTAGAAGAGTTAACCATTGGAATAAGTTATGCCTTAGGGGTGTTAGGAAAACTTGCCAACCCTATAGCTTAAACCCAATCCTTACTTTCTTCTTTCAAGTCAAACTTCAAATCCAAACCAAGTTCAAATTCAAATCTTCAAACTCAAATCAATTCCAAATAAAATTTCAAATCAGTTTCCAACTTAAATGATTCTTCTCAAATCATTCAAATAAATTTCAAAAATTCAAATCACTTCAAACTCAAAAGATCATCTCACAACTCATTTATATTCTCATCTATATTCACAAATATAAATGAAATATAAATTCAAATGACCAAAACTAAATTTAAAACTCAATTCCAAATCCAAAAAATCTTTCCTAAGTTACTTTGATTTCATCTTATGGACTTAGCTCAATTCAAACTCAAAATATTTTTCTCACAACCCATTTATATCTTCATTTATATTCACAAATATAAATGAAATATAATTTTAAATAACCAAAACCAAATTCAAAACTCAAGCCCAAATCTAACCTAAATCTAGCTTATACCCTTTCAAGTCAAAGTCTTGAACTTGACCAAATCGTCCTCAAATCAGTTTAAAACTTTGGATTTTCTCTCCAAACAATCATTCCTTCAATCATAAATCAAATATAAAACAAACTTCAATCATTAAATGACAATCAAATTGACCCCAAGTCAAACCCAAATTCACCCTTTTGACTTGAAATTGTCAAATGAATCAAAACCCATTTGACTCCAAATCACTTGCAATTGGATTTATATTTCAATCATAAGTCCATAGGTGAGTTCAACCAAACTTGAATCAAGCCTTGATCAAGTCAATTGACCCATTTAGGTTCACTTGACCCAAATTGACCTAAAGCACCCTTCTGAGCTAATTTCTAATTCAACCCAAATTGGATTGAAATAAGCCCATCTAAGCCCCACATTGTGAGCAACAATCACCCAAAGATGATCAATCACCCAAATTAGGTCAAACCATGTCAAACCTAGCCTTTGACCAAGTCAACACTTAACCTAAATGAAACCTAAACTAGCCAAAATCCACCATAGACCAAATTGATTGAAACCATTTATCTAGACCAATCCAAAATCAATGATTGAACATGACTAAGCTATCAATTGAGCCAAACCTAGCCTAATTGGCCACTTGACCCAAGTTGACCTAAAAAATTCAAAATCTGTCAAATCTTGATCTAAGCCAAATTGATTGCAACCAATGGGTCAAATTCATTCTAAATCACTTATTGAACTTGACTAAAGCCTCAATTGGCCAACTAGACCCAACCTAGCCCAATTGACCATGAATCCAACTTGACCTAAAAGGTCAAATCAACTTGAAATCAAACCAAACCAAAATTGATTAAAACCAAATCTTGCAATATATTTCAAATGATCAACCAAGCCTAAACCAACCTAGGACTTAGCCCAATTGGGTCAAATGGGTCAAATTATTCAACTTGACCCATTTGACCTAAGTGAACCCAAATGAATAGAAACTAAATATAAATCAAATTGAACCAAACCAATGACACCCATAGGCTACAAATGATTATTTGAACTTGACCTAACCCATGGTTTGACCCAATTTGAGTGGTAACTTGACTGTTGACCCATTTTGACCTAAATGGGTCAACTTGAGCCAAATCATATCAAATCAACACCAAATTCATTGAAAATTGGCACAACCCATTTTTCGATCATTCCAAATATTCCCAAATGAAAATCAAAGCTAAATGACCATTTTACCCCTATGTCAAAGTGTAACCTATGATCAAATTCACTTAGAATTTGATCATATTCCAACTCAATACCACTTGGCATCCTTCTAGTGGACCATTTGGACACCAAGGAGAATGGCTCATATGACCCAATGGGTTTTGGTCAGCCAAACCAAACCCAAGGCTAAAATCGACCACTCCACTCAAAATTCTACACATTGATCACCTCCCACACTCATTTTAACACATTTGCACCTCCACACTCCCACTCCTCTTCCAAAACTGAACCACATGGATCTCATAACAACCAAAACAACCTATTCGATCAGGGAAATTTTATCAAAATGGCAAGTGTGCTCATCGATTCAAGTAGGGGATATACTCCCCCTCATTCCAACTCAATTCACTACCCTTGCATTCGATTAAGCTCAGAGGATCAAAGGAAAGCATCCACAAGCTTTCCTAGGGATTTTTAAGCTCATTCAAATTTCCCTTTCTCAGTTTTGCTTAAGCCAAAAATAGGGGAGGTGAGGGAGATTTCCACTTTGCTTAATTCTTAATCAAACTCTAATTGCTCTTGCAAGCACCATCAAAGGACTAAGTTGAGTTCATCTAAAGCAAATCCCAAGCATCCAAGCCACAAGAAGCCTCACCTAAACCAAACCGCAAGCCTTTGAAGCAAGCCTTGGTCAATTGAAAGATCCACTTCATCTCAAAGCTTTAAACCTTCAACAAGGCTTCATCTCCACTAGACGAAGCTACCTCTATAGTTGGAAGTACTGGTGATAGCCTCCAGTGAGGTATGAATCAAAATTGAGCTTAAGTTGAAAATTGTTTGGTCTTTTGTGAAGGGAATTGTAATCCTATTGAAATTACACAGTTGTATCATCTTCTATATGCTTCTTGATGGTTGAATCTCAGCCCAATCTGAGCTCAAGTAAGCTTGGATCAAGCCATGGAGGATGGACAGTCTCCGTCTCCCATAGGCGAGGGCAGGGATGAATCATGGACCATCCATCCCACATGTTTTGGATGGACGGTCCTGATTAAAATATGTTAGATCCTCTGATTTATCCCTTATAACCGTGAGTTTAATATTGACTGTTCGATCTTTGTTCGGACGGTCCAGGGGAAAGCACGTAGCATCTCCGA
Organism: Cymbidium sinense; assembly: GCA_021442155.1. Lineage (NCBI taxonomy): Eukaryota > Viridiplantae > Streptophyta > Magnoliopsida > Asparagales > Orchidaceae > Cymbidium > Cymbidium sinense. Next base: position 78,715,989 of record CM038219.1, on the reverse strand, counting down.
TTGATGCATCAGCCGATTTGATAACGTAAATAACTAATCCCATCATGCCACATGGAAAGAGCACGTCACATCAATAGCCCACATGACACCGATGAGATTAGTTATATAATTAGGCTATTTAATTATCCCTTAATCATAAAAACTTCATAAAATCATAATTAAATGTAGAAAAATCAAAAAAATATAAATAAGGGCTCATTTTAAAGATAATCAGAGGGGAATCTAATAAAATTGTTTCTAATTAATTTTGAATAGTAGATTTTCCTTAATTAGAGTTTAATTGAAAACTTAATAATATTAGTTACTCCCTAATGACTTCATTAATTAATTCTAAACTTCTCAGGCATGTTTAGTGGAATGACTTCTACCTTCCTTAATTAACATAATTAAATATTATTTAAGTCAATAGGAGATTTATGAAATAGTTTTAGGATATTTTCCCTAAACCCCCTTTCTTCCTTAATCCAAACCTAATTAAGGACTAATCCACTAATGATCTACTTAATTAATCTAATTAAAATTTCAAAACTAATGTGAAATTAATCAATCTCTTTATGGGTAATCCTTAAAGAGTTTAAAAGCCTAAGGTAAGCTTCAGGAAATCATATCCAAATCACATATGTGGTATGAAAGTACTTAATTAAACCCTTTTGTTTAATTAATCAATAATTATGAGCCAATTGCATTAGGCCCCCTTTCTTTCTTAGGTGCATTGCTGATTTAAATTTCATGTGATTGCATATCATATGTTGGCCCATAATTTTTTGAATAATTATGTTAAAGTGGTATAGGTAAGGGCAAATTAATGAATTTAATTTACACCTTAACCTAAATAAAACATGAAATTAATCTAATCATTCAAAAATTAAACTAAATCAATTCACACATGAGGGAAATGGGTTAGGACCAGCAAATGCTTTCTCACAAATCATTTGCAAATCAAATTCAAAATAAAAATAAAAGTCTCTTTAAGTAATTTTGATTCACTTTGAATAATCTTATCTTATAGGATTGTCTTTAGGAATTAATTAGGATGAATGAAATCTTATGCTTACATCACTTTATCTCTTTCCAAGCATGTTAAATGTTGTTTGCCAAGTGAAGTCATGCATTCATTCTCTTTTGAAAGAAAAATCAAATGAAATGAAATGTTTTCTTTATGTCAAATTGCATGCTTTGGCTAAAGTAAGAATATGAATGGCTATTATCACTACTAAATCAAAAATTATTTTCAAATTCTATAAATCAAGGCTCATAAATAAAAGCATGCTACTTATAAATACTTATAAGCTTGCATGTTATTATAGCATAAAATGTATTATGTGACTTTCTTCTCTTTTCTTAACATGGATTTGAATAGGATTTGCAAAGTGTATAGTTAATTTGAAACGAACATAACACTTGCTTAAATCTATTCCTATGCATTTCCATGTTATGGCTTAAGAAGGATCTTCACATGTACATATGTAAATTGCATAACCAAATCAAACAAAAATAAGATCTTTTGCATGTCTCTTCTTCCATTCATTTCTTTTTGTACATGTAGATGTATTTAAGAAAAGTGGTATATTAGTTTGGACATCCCGGGATTGCAAGGCTTTAAGTAGCCCCAAGTAGGTCTTGTACCTTACACCCCTGGTGCAGAAAATAATGGCATCATACTCACTTATGTCTTTCATACATGTAAATGTACATTTAATTAATGAATAAAAGAGTCCCTCTTTTCTACATAAACAAAATAATGCATTCATGAAATATCCAAAATTTTCTTAAACATTATTCCTTAGCATTCATTATCAAAGTGTGTTAAAGTATTTGCATTACATGTATAAATATGCTTAGGACCATTCATACGCATGGTATACATGTTGGAAAGAAATAAATGGTTGTGTTATGTGATAGTAATTCACCTTAATTAGTCCTAAGATGCTTTTCTTATTGAATAGGTTTTATTTAGAGTAAATATAAACTTAAGGTTAATTAAAACACATAATAAAATATTCACTAAAGGAAAATCATTAATGAATCTACCTTAGAAATTACTTAAGGTAGGGATGAAAGAGAAGTTCTCTTCTCTTTTCTTCTCTTTATAACACTTAGTAAGTAAATGCAGGTTCATTCAAACCAAATCAAATCATCAAATAAAAATTGATAAATCAACTAAATCATTTAAAATAAAACCACCCTCTAAGTTGAATCCTTACACACTTATAAAAATTTAAACCTTAAAACCTAGCTAAGACATGTCACACAAGCCTTAAATGGCACACACATTAGGCTAAGTCACCACTTCTAGTCCTATGTTAGGGCGGTGCATGGTTTGATGCCTGATTTTATTTTATGATGTAATGTTTTAGATTGGATGTTAGGGTGTATATGCATACACTAGATGATAGGATGATCTTAGTCTAATCATTATCTTCTATAGGAGATTGTGCTTAAGGAGCACTGTAATAAACATATAAATGCTTTTTTGTGCAGGTTGCTTATACCCCTAAGCATAATCCAAAATAGGTTAGGTGGACTTGGTTACCCATGTGTGGGGTACTAAGCCCAATTTATTCATATAATTTCTTGGGATTTGTGGTGTGTTTAGCTAATCTCTATTTTACAGATTTTAGTTTGATTTACTTTTCCCATTTTCATGTAATTCTTGCCATTAGGATTAGGAATGAATGTTATAGGGAAGTGGAGGTAAACATTGGTCATAAGACCATGTCTTATATACCATGTGAAGCCTTTGGAGCAACCACATTCCAACCAAGTCAAAAGGAAAGAAGGAAAGAGGCAAATCAAAAATGAAGAAATGAAGAATGAAGACCCCCATAACATAAATTAATTTTAAATTATAATTATTCATTTGTAATCCAGGTAGTATAAGGGTAGAGCTCGGCTACCCATCTCTTTACAGGTTTGTGTGGTGGAGCCCAACCACAAAGGCCTTTTATTCTTTTGCGCAAGCTTCATAAAATTTCATAATGTTTGTTTAGCTTGTGCATTAAGATAACATATTTTTTTTAATTTTTTCATTGTTTGATGAATGACCTGGATGCCATTTGGATCCTATCAAAAAATAAATATTTTATCTAATTAATCAACTCAAAATTAACAAAATTATCAACTCACAACCTCACCTAAAGCCTAGGATATAAATCAAGAAAATAAAGATTTAGCAACCCCTTAGCTGGATGTTGTATGTTTCACATCATGCATAAAATTATCTTGCTTCACTCTTGCTTATGGGGGGCTTCCACCTTTGCCACAAAATATGTCTTGACCTTTGAGGGCCATGGTGGAAATACACCTCCTTCTTGATGATTTTGGCCCATAACCAACTTCTCATGCATTAGGCATATAAATCCCATATCCTGTGTCAAATTAATTGTCCAAAAATAAAAATAAAATTAATAAAATTTTCATTATGTTAAGTCAGCAGTTCATGCCCTACATGATTTAGTCTCTTAGGGAGTGAGTTTAAGGTCTTAGTCTTCTTTCTAAATAAATAATAGCCTAGTTATCTTGCAAAAGCATAAGACTTGCCTACATGTATATAAAATCGTAGGATGAGTTAGTTGGTGGCCACCCCCAAGCAGTTGTATGTAAAACAGTCGAGTGGTTTGTCATCTCTTATAGAGGTAAACCATATGCCCATTTTTTCCTTCGATTTCGGCCATGCTTTGGCCCTCTCCAAAGCTCCCTAGATTTAGGATCCAAGGTTGTTGTTTCCCTTTGTAGGCTACAAGCATAAATCCTCACCTCTTAGGCATTTCCATGATCTTGTATCATGGAATTGTAAGTCTTAGATTTCTAATAAAAATTTAACTCAAACATATAATTCCTCTCAAAATTCAAAAATATAAAGCCCAACCATAGGATACCTTGGGATGCTCACTAGGTTTCCTAGCATCGTGAGCATCCTCTACTTATCTCCCATCAATTTTGATAATAACTCTCTCCTCTTGATCAATCCCATTTGTTCTTCCAAAAATAACCAATTGTTTGATAGTCTTATCTTTGAAATCTTTAGAGACAATGATCATTTACCTTAATCAAGAGTATTCTTAAGGAATCTCATTCCTTAAGATGTAATTAACTATGGAGGCTTGCCTCCATAAGAAACTTAACAAACCCAATTTAAAATAAACCCTACTTTAATTTTCCATGGAAAATAGGAGAAGAATCTCCGGTACATTCAGAGACCCATCGTCCTTAGGAGTCCTTATTAAGGTGATTAGGTCTATTGTAGGATGATGACTTCTATCTCTCGAGATAGTACATCATTCCTCAATATCATACCCGAACACCCTAATAAAAACATCTGTGGATCTACATGGTGTTCAACTAGAAGTATTATTTTTGTCCTCATTTATTTTCAAAGATAGATGAAGATGAAAATAAAATTCGCCACATATATACTTATCTTTAATGATTCATTTGATTACCTAAATAAGTAACCCCAAGATCTGAGTGATGTTATAAACTTTCTCCATAGTTATTAATGGGGATTTTAATATGATAGGCAAACTAACTAAAAAAGGAGGTGGTAAGAGACAAAACATAGATGTTCATTTTGAATTCACAAAACCAATTTTAGAAGAAGGTTTATCTAATCTTAGGTTCTCAAGCTCACCTTCCCCTTTGTGTAGAGGCAAAGTCTTTGAGAGGTTGGATAGAATCCTTATCAATTCTAATTAGAATAAATTTATCATCACCCTAATGTGTAACTCACTCCCCTCTACTTGTAACTATTAGTTTTCTTACCAAACTAAAATAATCACCTTTTATGCTTCTCAACATGTGGACTATCCATCCAAATTATTTTAGGTGTGTAAGAGATTCTTAGAATACAGAACCCCTCTTCAACTCTTAGTCTAACCATTAGAAACTCCATCAAATATTAAAGCTACTCTCAAAAATATGGAATTGGGAAGTTTTTGGGGATGTCAATAAGAACATTAATGCCACTAAAATAAAATGTGCAGTCTTAAACTAAAAGTTTTCAAGAATGATGACACTGAAATTGAAGATCAACTTATTACTGAACAATGTAACTTGCAACACTATACTAAAAGAGAGGTGGCCTTGTGGAGGCAAAAGGCAATAGCCAATTCTTCTTAGGAAGGGGATATAAAATCTAACTAGTTCTATGTGTGTTTTAAATAGAAGTGGGAAAGGAAACCACATCAATAAAATAAAGGATAATTTATAAATAAGAAGACATCATTAATACCTACCTAGAACATTTTAGGGGTTTATTGAGAAGTCATTAAAATAATTAATGATTTTAAAAACTTATCTGGTATAAGCTTAAATAAAGCAAAGTTTCATATTATTCCAAGCAAATCTATACCTAAGAGGAGGTCAAGATATATTGAAAGCTACATTTCTTTATCTATATATGAATTTCCTTTCAAATACCTCGAAGTGAACATGTACAAAATCAAAATTACTACTAACCTTTATGATGAATTGATTTACAAGATCAAAAATAAAATTTTCTATTTAGGGGAAAACTACTTAACTTTTGGTAGAGCAATTACCCTTATCAAGATTATTCATAAATCTTTACCTCTATGTGTAGACCAAGCACAAACAGCCTAGTGCGACTAAGAATTGAGGTCATCTTCAACAAGCTCCTGTAGGGTCCTAAAAATAAAACTATTCATTGGGCCAATTGGAAAAAGCTATGCAAACTTATCCATAAGGGAGGCATCAACTTCAAAACCATTGTTGATAGAATAAAGTGCAATATAATTAATATATGGATTAGATTCAAAGAGATCAACTATCTTTAGGTCAATTTCCAACATAAAAAAATACTATAGGAAGCTCAATCCATCAAGTGTCAAACACAACTCAAATGATTCCACATCTAGAAACATATGATTTAGCATAGAGATAAATTGAATGAAATGACAATCTTTTAGGACATTGGTGAATGGAAAGTCAATTTTTTGGTATGATCATTGGTTCAATAAAACTCATTAATAAATCTTGCAATTAGACAATGATTCATAAGGCATCTCTATTTCAGATTTCTATAAAAATAATTAATGGGATAGTCTAAAACTACACAACATGTTTCCACTATTCACTTAAAGAAAATCATCTTAATGCCTATAAACACTAAACTAAAGTCAAAGTGATTATAAAGGGTAAGAATAAAAATTATCTTTTACTTCCATTATCATCTATAAGAGGTTGAATATAATGGACCCATCTAATTTTTCTGGGGCCTTCATTTGGTATATCACCTTATATCCTTCTATATCATTCTTTAATTAGAGACTCATCCATATTTTATTTCCCACAAATTATATCTTAAAACATAAAGGGATTGAATTTCCATGCATTTATTTTTTTATGTACCTCTAAGGAAAAAAACATCCACTATCTATTCTTACATTACAAGTATAGTAATATGGTTACAAATGATATTTAGAACTATTCAACATAACAAACAATAGAATAGCCAATACATCCGTCACTAACTTTCACTCATGATAGAAACCTTCGAATCATTGAATATTGTCTATCCACATTAGATCACTAAACCCTCTCATAACTTTTTTTGTTTTTTTTTTGGGAGGTAAGAAGGCAATAAATTTTAAAAATTACAACAAGAGATGTCATTCAGAGGAAACTCTTAGAATGATGAAACACAAAATATATAGAGCAATTCAAAATGGTTGTTTGAAAGTTAAACACCTTCATGGTGATCACCAGATAATTTACAAGCTCAATCTATCATCTCTATCTCATACAGCAACTTGGGAATTCATTTTCTGGAAGAAGCCAACCAACTGCTCTATTAAGATTAACTTTGATGGAAGTTATCACCAACAATCTAAATTGGCTAGCAGAGGTGGTGTACTCAAAAAACTATCAAGGAAATGCCTTTTCCTTTTCTTTTCTCTGCCATGTCATGCCCACTCAACTCTCTATGATGAGTGTCTTTTCCATCTAACTATCTTGAGACTTTCTATCTCATTTCCTACTTCCCATTTTAGGATCAATACAAACTCCTTCATTGGTTATATTTGATGATCGACTTAGACAATGGAAACACTCTTTACGACCTAGTTACATCAACTAAGATTATCAAATACTACATGCATCACCCCTGAAATCAATAAATGTGTTGCTCTTAATAAAAACATCATCATCTCATCATCACCCGATACTAGAATATACTCACTTCTTAAAGGGATAATCTAAACATCCTATACATCAAAAGGAAATACATATGATTATTTGACCTTTTTCCTTTTTTTGATTACTTGTACCCAATGTAATCAATTAAATCTGATTTAGCTTTAAGAAAAAAGTAACCTTTTAGTACTCACTCATTCTATGCCATTCAAATAATTAATCCATTTGAACTAACTAGCCTAGAAATTTATATAGCCCATGCACACCATCATAAGTTTGAGATTTATCTTTAACTCTTTGAGATATATCATTACATTCTCCTATGATCTGTAAATAATTTTTCCCTTTGCTACACTTTTAAAAGTTGGTGGACTTCTAAGTCCTTTTTTTTGGGTTTGGGTTTGATTCTCCTTTATCTATTCTTATAAGTATTTTTAAGTTAGTATTAAAAGAGGTAGTATTCTATTATTTTGTAGATGGGCCAAAAGATCTTGCATTTGCACTTAAAATTTTTGTATGTGGTTTTTATTTTTTTCCTGAAATTTATTTAGTCTTTAATTAATTTTCATGGATCCTAAGATATAGAACATCAACTAATCTAGCTAAGTTTCTAACATAGTCATGAGAATTTAAGTTCAATATAGATATTTTTTTAGTCATATTTATAAAAGGATTAAGAATAAAAATAAAATAAAGATAAATAAAATATAATATAAATGTGTAACATCTTGAGACTAATGTAAGTGAAATTTCACCCTCAGAGAACTTCTTGATGAGGATGGGGATACAAGACAACTTACATCTCAAGCTCTCCTAAGAGAGGTTAGGTATTTTTGAAAAAGTTCTCTTTTGCCACAAAAATCACCAAGTTTAACACACTTATATTTCTATAATTTTATTTCTTTAAAATAAAGAAAACTTTTAAGACTATCAAGCTATTATTTTATAAGAGAGTAAATTATCAAAAGTTATTTAAAAAAATTAGAATTATTCATAACCATTAACAATGAAAATAAATCAAGTGATGAAAATTTGATTTACTCTTAGGGTAGGGTTATTTAAAGAGTGTACCTCTCCCTCATGGCTTGTTCTCTCATGGAAAATAATTCAAGGATAAGTTCACAGAAGTGTGAAAAAGATAGACTATATGGTGGAGCTTGTTAATAAGAATTTTATGTTATCACCATAGCCTTGCAAGCAATATACATCTTTTCCAAGAAACTACTATAAATTTAAACTATCAAAAAGAAGAGCTCAAGCACCTCACAAGTTCAAGAAAAACTCACTAGCTTGAAGATAAGCTTACCACATGAAATGCTTCTTTTATTGAAGAAAGTTTTGACTAAATTATTTTATCCTACATTGCTCTAATACCAAACATGATAATGGTGGAGACCTTTCTAGTAGGATTAATAAGTGATAATTTAAGTGGAATTAAGTAGTGTAAATAGCTAAAGTTTATGATTTATAGTTAGCTAAAGATGTTAAATTATTATTTGGAGTTGTTGGTACAATGGTGAGGCCTTTGGAGTGATTTAATCAATAGAAGACCAAAACTTATCCAAATGCAATTATTTTAGGTTGATCTAAAATATCTCTTTTGAAAAACTTTTAAGATTATCTAAATTAGAGAAAATAATGTTGGAGAGATATTTCAAGATATGAACTTATACTCTAGAGTATTTGGTGGAGTTTATTTAGGTTAAAGGTGTTATGATGGTGAAATGAATAAAACTAGGTAACTATCCATCTAATTTATGTTATAAGTCTTCAAGAAAGTTTTGGAGTGGCTTTGATGACTTCCAAGATAGATGGCTCATCTTATATATTAATTAAGATGAAGGAGGACATGTGATAATAATTTAGAAGAAGTTTTGAGAGGGGTTTATGGATCACTTATAAGATAAAGATCAATCACACCAAGAAAAACCTAAGCTAGGCTAGGAACACTAACACAAAGAGAAAAATATTTGTTAAATTAATTTTATCATTCTAAAGCTAAAACATTTCATTACATATTAGACCTATTTAAAGGATTACAATGATCATCATTTTAATAAAAAAAAAGTAAGAGAAATTTTGGTGAGAAATGGGTTGGTGGTAATAAAGGAAGTTGCCAATAACCATCATCAATTCATTTTATCTTCTATTATTTTAATAATTTGCATACAATACATATTCTCAAAGTCAAAAATTATAACTTCTATAATTTAAATTTAAATTTTAAATAATAAATTTAAAATTTATTTATTTCTTTTAATTGGGCTTTTGATATGGGCATTACTTGGGCTCTTGCTTAGGTACTTTCATGGGCTCTCACTTGAGCAGTTTCATGGGCTCTTATAATTGGACCTTTAGCTCTAATTTATTGATCCACTTGATGTTATACATCAATTAGTCTATAATAACACTCTTCACTAGATTCTAACAATCCTTATGTCTTTAATGAACCTCATAATAGTTCATACTTTAGAATTATTATTATTGAATACAAAAAGTTATGTTTATGTAGATTAAAGATTTATGGATTTAATAAAAATAGATAAAAAAAACTCTTGGTTTTTCTATTTAACCTTTTAATTTAATTATTTTAAAATTAATATGGAATTTCATACATTTCAAGAAACCATCTTTTTTTTAGATTAATTAAGACAACTACAGCTTCACGAGTATAAGATGTTGCCATCTAATTTGTACCAATTTATCAAATATACTCATAGTAATTTTCTATTAAGAGTGATCTGCAATCATTTTTTTATTTGAATGAAATTAGTGTATATGATGATGTTGAATATTTTTATTCACAAGAAACTAGTTAACTTAACATCACCTTCCATCAATTTAGATTTCAAGTAGGTTCTTCAACTTATAGTTTTGTTGAATTCAAAGCAAGAAAAAGAAGTGTTTCTCAAAAACAAGTCCATGGATTGGAATCTCGTAAGTTAGAAAAAGATGTCTTTCCAACACTCCCTTTCAAAAAAAAAAATATAATATTACTTAATAGTTCTAATTATTTAGATATGGAAGTTTAATAGGTTACAAACCAACATGACTTCCAATAAGTGACATTGTAATCTGAAGGAGATTTATATGATAAAATGTTTTCTACATGTAATGTATTGCCCATAAATCATGCACCATGCCTATATACATATCAGGTATTAAAACAAGTTTTGGCTATCAGTTTTATTCTAAGTCATTTTCATCCAAATCTTTTAGTTGTCAACATATTTATTATATCTCCTTCAAAGAAATTTTAGACCTTTAAAGAGATGTGAAGAAACTCTTTTGTTATTTTATACCATATCAATACATTGCACTGAGATTTCATTTGAGTGTGAATTGGATTATTCTAAGGAATTGGAATATATTCTTGTTTCTTTTTTACTTATAGCCTTTAGTGATGAAATGTTTAAAGAAGAAAATTCTTTCTTAAAGATGGTATAAACACCATGGTAAAGTATGTCATAAATTATAAAAAATAACCTTCACTCAAAATATACAAAATTTAGAGTTTCTTAGTAAACCATCATTTCAAATGATTTATAGGATGACTTCAAGCTTGTATGTACAAGGAGATGATGATGATCTTAAAGAATTAGTGATGAAATCATCTATGTGTCTCTCAAATTAGAGGAAGCACTCATGTTGTTGTTGACAAGCTAGTAGAAATAAACATAAGTATAGATGATGACCCTCATCCTACACTCAGTAAGTTGATGCTAAATAAGATAGCATAATAGATTATCCAGGTTTTAAATAATTAATATGATTATTTTACATGGAACTATTTTGAGATACTAGGCTTAGTACCAAAGATATTATTGTATAATTTATCATATTATCCTAATTCTTCTCTAAAAAAATTAGTGTCACGGTGAATATCACTTTATATCAGAAAATTAGTTATCCATGTAATGCAATATTAATTAAAGTTGTGTAATTTTGAAAAGAATAATATCTTACCCTAGGCAGCTAGTGTTGTCCTTATTTAAATGAAGAATAGGTAGATTCTAAGTTGCTTATACAAAGTGTTTTGTAAAGATGAATTTTCTCTACTTTTCTCTAAACTAATGATTCATATATTAGCAATTAATTCAATGTTATCTTTCATAAATGGATTATCTAAGTATAGCTTTATAACTATAATAAAAATTTATTGCTATAAAATAATGCCTTTAGATTAAAAATTTTGGATGTAATATAACAACACATGATAACTCAAATTTTTGAGAAGTTGCAGCATCATGAAATGGAGTGCTAAATCAATTATATTGTTGTTAAAAGTTAAGTTAACAATAATTATATCGTAGATCTCCAATTTATCTTTTGAAAAATCCATGAATAGTGTTTAAAGATGAATCCATTAAATGTGCATTTAGGATTTTATCAAAAATATTATTAAGATTTATTGATAAAATCTATTTGTAATTATTCATGTAGAGGTTGTAATCCTCCCATAATGGTGGCACTAAGTATTAGTGGTCAAGGTGGTCAGCAATGGTAAGGGTTTTATCTTTAATATGAAAAAATAGTTAAAAACTTGCTAAATAATCATATTTTTAAAAAATACAAATAATTTCAAGTCATTAATGTTGGATCCAAATCTATCCATGGAATAAGATAGGCTTTATTAGTGAGTCTTATTATAAGAAGTAAGAAGTAATATCTACTATATTTAAAAGAATAGAGAGTACAATAATAGCCAAAATACAAAAACTTTTCTATAAGATTTGTAAGGGTACAAGTAAAGAGAAAAATATCTCTAAGAATGAATACATTTAACAATTAGAAAAAGAGCCAAAAAGTCCATATGATGCCTCTAGACCTTTTGTTTATAATATGAGAGGGCTTTATACATGGCTATCAGAAACTCACTAAATAATAAAAGAAAGACTATAAACTTTTCAGAATAAGTGAGAAACAAACATATGTATAGTATTATAATGTACTTATGGCATGGCCTTATAATGATATGGATTTTCATGAGCCGACTCACTAAAATTTGATGGTGGAGTAGACTATCAAACTACTTCCCTACCAAATTATAAGTATATTGTAAATAATTTTTTGAGGTCACCTATCTACTATGATGGGTGAGTCTATTGAGTTTGTTAGATTATCCATTAGAGTGGATGGCAAGTTCATTAATATTGGGTTGTTGCAGATTCTTTCATATGCTAGATTGGTGGGTGACTGGTGAGTGGCCCACATTTAGGTTGATCTCATCCATGAATGGTGCAGTGAGATGATAAGCGACTGGCATTCAATTTGATCTTTCCCTACATGATTCACTTTTGTCTTCCTTATGTGATTCTACCTTACATGTAATATACCTTGGGTATATATTTGGTTTATTGATTCTTTGTCTTCTAGGAAAGGAAAGTTGCAAAAAGATAAAAGAATTAGAGATAAATATCAAGTCAAATTAACTACAATAATTGCTAATCATTAATTCATTCACTATTTACTAGACTATTCCAAGAATAATGCTACATCACATTTGATTTGATTATTGAAGTGACAAATCAACTAGCCTATGCCTATAAATAGAGCAATCATGGGAGCTTTGGGCTTCATTGTCTTACTTTGTCAAGTTCTTTCTACATGAGATGGCATCTCAAAGGCTAACTAATGATGTTGGAAACAAGGACTTATGGAAGGGTCACAATAAGGAGAAAAGGCATTAAGTTGTTGCTTAAAAAGGTAGTGAGTTTTTAGTCCTCCTAAAGTGACAACTACTACATCCATGGTGGTGGCCCTAATGTGCCTCAACTAGTAGCTCCTATCACAGTCGAGCTGAGCATGCCTCGACAAGAAGAATAATAGGTGTTGAAGCTGGTGGCACACTAAAGGTTGCCCCTCTCATCATAATGTGAGTTTGTTAGGGCTTGTCTTATCAAGGTATTATTTTTTTGTATAAAATTATTTTAGAGAATAATATCTAACTTTTGGTTACTTATAGGCTAGTTTGATGAGCATCCTTGAATCATCAAAGATGAGTAGTTGTCGACTAAGTGCCATGGAAGATGAGTTAGTGGTTGAAGCATTTCTTGCTAATAGAGTGATGAGTGGTTATTTTTGTGTGCCCTACTTTCACCTCTCTATGAGAAGTTTAAATAGTTTAAGTTCTAAGCAAGTAGAAAGAAACTTAATCTCTTAATGGCTTCTTGATCTTGGGCAATGCCCTTTGTGATTCAAACTATGATGATACCCATTAATATTATATTTAAGGTGACTACAAATCTTACTAATTTGTCTTATTTTATAAGGTCAATTTCAATAGACTGACTGCTCCTTTGGTGGACCTTAAACTTTCCAACAAGTCCCTTTTTCAATATAAAGGGGACAGTAGCTTAGGTCTACCAAGGGATTCTCTCTTTAGCTCACAACTAGAGCTAAGGCTGTTAGTAGTGCAAGGCTAAAATGGTTGAATTGTGAGCTGAGCTCACCACCCTATGTGATATGATTAACTTTCTATACTAGGGTGTGGGTTTAATAGTAGCAGTTATTTCTAAGTTATCATCTTTGCAGGAGGCAGTAAGAGAGCTACATATTGGGTGGTCACCACATACCACCTATTTAGGGTTGGCAGCAACTTTGTTTTGTTGTACTTGATAATGAAGGGAACAATTTCTATCAATTGGTTATTAATTCCTATACATAGACAAAATTTTTAGAGTTAGAGTCCTTTTGTAAAAATATAATGTGATGATGAGTGCATTGTATGTAATATTTAAAAATAAAATTGATTTATTTACTTATTGAGTTTGCTTGTTCTGAATTTGCTTACCTTTGCCTTTATTTTTTTACCTCATGTCAATGTAGTTGCCTTTCTCTTATGTGCTGAGTATATTGCTTGATGACTTGTCACAAATTTTGGTGTTGTGATTTGGCAAGATTATATCTTGACATCACAATTTTTCACATATAAATGTTAATTTCCATCACTCTGAAGTTATTGATTTTGGTGAATTCATTTTGGCAAGTGATATTTATTTCTAATTGTAAGCCTCTATATGTTCAGAGTTTTCTATATCTACAAGATGGTCATAATAGCAAAATAAAATGTGCTTGTGCCTTCTCAAACGCCAAGTATTACAAAGCTTTTATCATATGTTGCATGCTAGTTGAATGTGGTGTTCATAGAGAACTGTTATATCAACCCCAACTTCTTATGTGAGTTCCACATGAGGACAAACAAGTCAACACCATTTAAATTGATGAGCACTATATCCCTTTTGACCCATTTTGACTTGGCCTATAATTTCTAATTTACACTAAGTTGGCTTATATTTTGATTTCTAATGGAAGCATACTAGCTCAGCTTCTATTGAACTTTTATGATGAGTGTGATGACATTCATCTTGTTATTAAGGAAAGAATAAATTATATGGAGTTTGGTGTTACCATGCTGTTATCGATATTATAGATGATAAAGTCAAGTTAGGTGATTAAGGTGAATAACTAGAGAGATAAGGTCCACTTGGTCAAATACTTAATTTGTTAGCTTGTGCTGATCAAGTCCATCCCCTTTGGTAAAGAAAAAGTGGTCATCCCTGAGCTAACTCTAGCAAAATAACCTTCCCTCAAAATTTAAAGGGGTGAATCATCAACATCGAACTCTTTATGATGACTGACAAGATATGAGCTAATATACCAAGAGAACTTATCTTCACCTCTTAATTCCATTTAAAGAGACTTTAGCTAACACTTATTTTTTTCTTTGTAGCTACTAACATCTCAACAACTTATCCCACAAAATCCTAAAGTTCTTGCCTTCTTGGGTGAGTCACTAGTAGAGTCATTGGGGAGGAAGGAATTGATTGAAGCAATGCCAATTTATACCATGGTTCCCATGGTGTAGCCTATTAAGGAAGAGATAAGTGTAGATATCAAGGTTGTGTCTACATCTAAGTTTGTGGATTTAACACTATTATTGATAAGACAAGTGGAAAATACTATTATTGTGTATGGCATTTCCTGAGTCCCATCCAAGAAAAAGATTTAAGATAAGGGGAAAATAAAAGTATCTGAGGTTATTGAAGGTTTCTATGATGACAAAATCACTATAGCCTTATGTGCAACATTAAGTATAGGGAAGTTCATTTATTTATCGTTCAAAAAGGAGAGTCTCATCAATGTTACCCACAAGAGGCTACACTATGTGACAATCAATGCTTAAGTTTCAAACTAGCAGACTACATCAAGTTATGCAAGGAATATGTTGAGGTGTGGAAAGAAATGACACTAATTTAAAAGTAATGCAACAAAAGGCACTCAGTTGTGCTTTGGAGAAGGTTAAGAAAGAGAGGAATACTCCATCCACTAAACTTCCCAATAACATGGAAAAAAATTAAACTCATTGCAAAGCTCACTCATCATAAGGAAGAGGTTTATTAAATGGAAGTGGAGTATAAGAAAAAGGAATTATTATGGGTCAATTATTTGTATACTTAGTAAAGGAGGTGAGCATCCTTCTTTTAGTGATATTGTGAGAATTAAATAACCACAGATCTTTTGATTGATATCTAAAGATATGTTTGGGAGTTTTGGTGGGATAATGAAGGGTGTAGGATATATGATAGTGGAAATACATAAACTAGTCCAATTTTGGCTATATTAGGCTGATTTGAAATATAACTTTAATGAATGAGCCTTAAATGAGGTAAATGAATAAAAATAATTGTTGAGGTTTATGTTAGAATATATATTTATTTTCTAAAGTAATTGGTTAAGAATTGTAGGGTTTAAGAGATTATTTCATTGTAAATATTGGGTCTAGATCGTGATCAATGAAATAGAGGTATTATTGAGTGGAAGGAGGGTGTAGGCTTATGGAGGAAAGGATCAATGGATGATTGGAGATAATGTTAAGAAGTATATATGAGAAATATTAAAATAAGTTACCTTAGTTATTGGAGTAAGAAAAGAAAGATATGTTGGATAACTAGTGCTCCCAACAAAGATTTCCAAAGCTTGGCCAACAAGCTCTCAAACCACAAGAATAAATCAAATAATTTATAATTTTCAAAGATTTTCATTCTATCAAAGGGGGCTATTTATAGCTATTAAAATCATATTTTAATAGAAAAAATTCAAAAGATGAAGGGAAAGGTGATTAGTCACATTAATGTGTTGTATTAAGTTACCTTATTATTTTATGTTATCCACCCATTTCACATGATATTTTTTTATGTGGATTCAACCACCTCACATGCCACAATTTGAATTTTTAAATTCAATGTTTTAAACTTAAAGTTTCAAGAAAGGAATTAAAAATTACATTATTTAAAAAAGATGAAATCATAAAATAGGCATATTTCTTGAGTTTTCTTTGGCTTTAGCTTGAGATCTAATAAATAAATCTTGAGCTCTTATTTTTTGATCCACATGATTTCTACATGACTTAGGTATACCAAAGGCTTCTTGTGCCCAAGATTTAAGTGAGTGCAATGTTTGGCATAATAAATCTAATCAAACATAGATCTTGACACTACATTCTTAGATTCTAATAATGTTATTGCCTTATTAGACTTCAAGGATAATGAAGAAACGAGTATTATGAGCTAGTGGAGGTTTCACCTCTTTTCCTTTTTAGGTATTTTTGTACATGTGTGTAAGGATAGAGTTAATGTATTTTTTTTTTCATTTTTTAGGATATCTTTTGTAGTTTCCACATGTAAATTTTTACTTCATAGTAATGAAACATTCTTCCCTTTTGACTTGCCTTTATTTTTATGTGTTGAGCTATTTCTTCTTACCTTTATAAATATATGCACTCATCATGAATTCTAGTGAATTTATTATTGATTATGGGCTTCATAATGAACTCACCTCTGCTAGAACATGATGTTTATCTGATATAACTCATGGATATAGTCATACTCTCAAATGGTTAATTTGTATTTTATCTCTCACTATACTTGTGGCCTTCACTAAGGTATCATTTAAATTTAGAAAGTTTAAGTGTGGAAAGTAAGCTAGTTTCCTTAGGTGCATTTTTCCTTATATTAAAAACTTGGGTCTTCACAGGGGCCTCTCACATAGACTCTCCAATAAGGACTCATGTTCCACTCACTGTAGAGCTTATAACAAAAGGGGAGTTAGTTTGTTATGGCCATATCCATCACCTTAGGTGCACTTTTAGAAGGCACACTACAATGGTTTGTGCTAAGAGTTGCCTGCTAGGTGGGACTCATGTGCTACTCAATGTGGAGCTTATCATAAAGGGGTAAGTCAACTCATCATGACATAGTTTTTTTGTTATTGAACTTCCCACCTTATTGGTAGTGAGTGACTATTTTTTTTACTAGCAATTAGCAAACAAAATACAAAGTCCAAAGCCTACAAGAGAGAGGCTCAAAAAAATAAACTTATGTCCTCCAAACAAAAATAGAAAAAAGTGTGGAACATAAAAAAAGACTTCTAAAACTAGAAGGGATTGGCACCAAAAACTAAAAAGATACAAAATTAGATATATATATATATATATATATATATATATATATATATATATATATATATATATATATATATATATATATATATATAAGTGGAATAGAGCATGACGTAAAAGTAGAACACATTTTAGGAATCCATTGGTAGTGTTGTCTCCTTAAATATTTATAAAGCATCTTGATCATGAGCTTCATGCTTGAAATTTAGATAGTCTTTGTTCCTTGGACCCCTCCTTCAATTTTTTCCTCAAAAACAAGCACTTCATCTTCTTGCCCCTAGTCCAATCCATGTTCTACAAGGACATTAAAGATAGGGGCATTATATACTAGAAAATTTTAGTATACCAAATAGTAGTTAAAGTAATAAACCTATAGGTTTTTTAGAAAATAACATATCTAAAAGAAGCAAGTTTTCATATGTAATTGATCCTTAACTTTATTTTGCCGTTGATATGTTGATATAATGTTTACTCCCTTTAGTTCCCATAGTACATTTAGCACTAAAATCCAAATCATTCCTTGTAAAAATTCTTCAAATAACACCAATTTGCATATTTCTAGATATCATGGAAGGAGACATTAAAATAAAATTAATTTTAAGGAAAGTACTGCTCTCAAAATTAAAAAGTTGGAAAAAGATGTATTTGGTTTCATCCCACTACTCTCGTTATGGCTTGGTCAATTTCTTCTTCAATATAATTGTGGGTCTTCATGATGCCCTTTTTTCCTTTAGTTTTTCTTCTTATTTTTTTAAGAGGGAGTACTCTAAGTATTTTAGACTAGCACCTACATACAATGGCTAGAATGTGCTAGACAATCTAGAGAAAATAGACCTATAAGAAATAGTAATTATGTTAGGGTCAAATTTCTCTTCTCCTAAAGTCTTTGGCTCATTTACAAGTCTTTTCCTCAAGGCCTCTACTCACTTACAATAAGTAGTTTTACCATCCTTTAGCACTTCATTGTCAAAGTATAGTCAAACTTTAAGACCCACTTAATCAGAAGCACTTTAAGCAATTAGATATTAGTCATCTTAATCATACTTAATCTATGCTAAAGTTGTCCAACTTTAAAGGTAGTCAACTAAATTTAGGATGGAGGTGATTTACTATTGTGTACTCATGTTTGGCATGTAAGCTCTTTTGAGTATGACATAGCATAAGCAAGTTTATTTTTGAATAGGGTGAGTATGATGAATCCTGTAAAGTCCATGGGGCAAGTTCCTTAAGTACCCAATTAGTCACTTTTTTTTAAAAAAGGAATTTTACATGTTTAGAAATTAGAAAATAGCTTTTTGTAAAAGTAGTTAAGAATATAGAGATAAAGACTTTTCTTAGGGATATAATTTCTTCAAATCAAAAGTCATTCTATTTTTTAACATAATTTTACCAAAATGAGTTTGCTACTGGTATGCATAGGGTCTAACCTATATTTTAATGATGTAAAGGATTTCCCAAGTCAATTTGATTTTGCTGAGTGCGATTTAGCTAGCAACAGTATCCATAACTTTTAATAGTAATCGTTATATTGAAGATCTTCTCCTTAACATTGATGTTGTAGTATTTTGTCTTTTTTTTACTTTAACTCTTCCAACCTTAAACATGCTTGCACCTTAGTTCCTCCAATAAGTTGATCATCAATCTATCATTTTTTCATTCTTGTTCTCCCACTCAGTGGGTTGTATGCTCAATGGCTATAATTACTTGTTGATTATCTGTTCATATTTGATAGGCAATAAGGCTTCAACTTCATGAGATAGAATGGAGGGTTTCTAACTTATCACTAAGGAAGGTGCCATCATGAGGGGCCAGAAAATTGATGGTGGTGTCTTTAGCCACTTAATCTTTCTCTTTAGTAATTTCAGGATTTGGTTTTTAACCAACAATTGGTTTGTAGGTGATGCACTGAGTTATATCTAGGAAATTATTTTACTTCCTAAGAATCTAGGTTTCATATCTATGGCATCAATCCACACTCACTACTCCAAAGAGGATGTTGGATCTAAATATAAGGAATGACACTAGATCTCACCAGTGAGTCTTACTCTGAGAAATAGGGGATAGATAGAGATTAAATGAAACTGATTATATCAGAGAGTATGGAGAGTACAACAACAAAACAAGAACTATCAACTCTCCAAGAGTTTGTAAAGAGTACAAGTACAGAGGAAAATATAATTAAGAGTAAATCGGTTATGGGTGTAAGTGAGTCAAGATGACTGATGAGCCGTCTCGAGCTCAGCTCAATAAATGGCTCCTGAACTAGGCTCAATGGGCTAATGAGACAAGCTCAAGCTAACCCTAACTCAACTTGTTAGCTCATAAGCAAACTCAATTAATAAATATTAATATAAAATATACTTCAAATTTCTTTGAAGTAATAGTTTAAACATAAAATTATTAAAAATATTTGAAAACTATATTTCATTCTCTTATATCAAGTAATTTCTTATTATTGTTCTTTTAATTTCTTAATTTTAATCATTTTTATTATTTTTTGCTTGAATCAAAATTATTTTGTCTTTCATATTAAATGAGCCAACTCGTGAGTAGACTCAAACTCATAAAATAAAGCTCAAGCTCAGCTTGAACTCGAATAATTAATCAAGCTAAAGCTCATGTTGAGGCTGACTCGAGCTCGACACTACTCGTTTACACCTCTAAATCAATCTAACAGATAGAAAAAAAAAAGCTAAAAAGTCTTTAAGATTCCTCTAGACCATTTACTTATTGGAACAGAAGGATAAATATATGATTATATGGAACTCATTAAATAGTAAAACAAAGAGTACAAACTCCAACAATGAATGAGATATTGACAAGTATACAATATTATGGCATAGTTATGATATGGCCTCTAAATGACATGGTTTTTCAATAATCAACTTGCCCAAGTATAAAAGTGAGTGAGCTGTCAAAATGCATCTTTATAAAGTGATAAGTATATGTTGAGCTATCTTATAAAAATCATTTGTCTAGTGTTGGGAGAGTACGAAAGTTTATTAGATTAGTCATCTGAGTGAATGGTAAGTTCTTTAATCTTGGGCTGGTGACGAGTCCTCTATCCTCAAGGTTGATAGGTGGCTAGTGAGTTGTCCACATTAAGGTGACCTCATCAAGGCATGATCCAACGAGTTGATGATTGGCCAATGTTCAAGTTAATCTTTCCCACATAACTAGAGTTTGCCTTCCCTTGGCAAGTCTACCATACATATATTATAACATGAGTTCACAATTAAAATAATATTCATCTTTTTATTTGGATGAAGAGAAAATAACTTTTTATTTCTAATCAAGAGATGATTAAACATACATTTATTTATATTTCATAAGAAAAAATCCATTACTTAATATAAGATTAAAACAAAATAATAACATTAAATTATTATATAAAATTCATTTAGATCTCTTAGAATTCCCTCAAAATATATAGACCTTAAAAATTAATGAGCTTTAAGTGCTTTCTCGAAACTTTAAAATCTGATATTTCTTCTACTTCATGGAGCCCCTAAGTTTGGCACAAAAATTATTCACTGTGTTACTCTCTTTATGCTTAGCTTTGTCTTAAGGATGGCTTAAAAATTGTAGATGCTCTCAAAAGGAGGAATATTATAACCTTTAGAAACTACTATTTTTACTTTTCTAAGTAAGAATATAAAGATCATCTCTTTTTTAATGTCATTTCATATTCTCTCTATTTCAGAAGTTTTTAGCATGGGTAGATAACGTTCTTCTTAGACTGAATCTTATGCAAGTTCTCTCACATATTGGTGAATTACATTCGGTTAACACAACTAAAAAGAAATTTTACTACTTAAATACGTATTGTTTCATATATCACATTCAGAAAACTAAAGGCTTTTTGAAATTCGTTATTCTAGCATCTCCAATATTATTGTTTTGGTTAGTAAGGCAATCTGTAGCAAAGTCCATCATTGGAAGAAAAAAAATCAAATATTATGGACATCTGCCTTAAATGATCTCCTGTCAATTCTATAGGTTGTTTAATTGGCTTTTTAATACATTGAACATGTAATTTGCTTTGGACTATTTGGCTTCATTCCATCCTTCTTATAGAATGGATGGTAGTCTCTTTGCAACCTATAGTAGCTGGTGCTTCTTGGGAAATTCAGTTTACTAGATTGTCTTAGGACTATGATGATCTTTATTTTCTTTTTGAACTGTAACTTAAAAGAAGGCACACACTCTATGGATCTCCATTTAGCTTCTCCTAGCAGCATTTATTCATTTGAGCTAGTTTTTATTTAATGGTTTCTCAAACTACTTTTTGGGTCATGATTTTTAACTATCAGCACTATGTATTCTACTCGATTTTGGTTTAGGCATCTTCTCTCGATTGTCCGTCTCCCTTTGATGAAGGCACCAATGATGACTTTACTCATCTTATTTTGAGCCATGTTTTTTTTTTTTTTTTGGAAAAAAATGAGAGCCTTAGCTCAGTTGTATTCCAAAAGAGAGAATAATACAAAGAGGAAAACGAATTCACGGGGTGAATTCAACTTACAGCTACAGACTTTTGAAAAGGAAAAAAACCCCTGCATGAGGAAAGAAAAGAAAAAAAAAGTACAAAAGGGAACTACAAAACTTGTAGGAGACTACACAAAATAAACAACCTTAAAGTGAATGAACTGCAGCTGAAATCTAAGGTGTATAAGGGGACTAGCGTGATCATGGAGGTGTCCCAAAAAACAGAACAAATAACAACTATTAAAGCTTTGAGAAATTGCAGTCGAGACAGAGAAAGCAAAGAGCAAAAGATGCCAAAAAAACCCATTCCATGTCACCCCTCACGTAAAACAGAACAAATAACTTCAGATTAAGCTTTGAGAAATTCCCTCAGAGAAGAAAGCAAGGAGCACCAACCCGATGCCAAAATAAACCAATCCATTCTTTGCACCCTCACGCCTCAATTGGCTATGAAGAAGCCTCCATCCAAGGTTGTGTGTCAACCATGCAAAGCCAAACCAAACACTTACGAATGGTAAAATAAATGTCATCATTGTCCAGTATACCCTTAACATAGCCTTAGATATCGCAATACAGCCACAAAACCACTTTCAGAATTGAATTTTGTTACTCCAAACTGCATTCGTGATGTAGGCCAAGTATCTCTAATTTTCCAACGTGCAACTTTATAAGCTACACGATCCTTGATTTGGTCGGTGATGGTAGATAGAGGAGATATAGAAGAAGCAAATAATCTATTGTTCCTTTCACGCCAGATACTATAAACCAAAACAGCCACCGCTAGGTAATACAACCTTTTTGTAGTTTTATGCATCTTAATAGTCATACCATTCAATACATGTTGTAATGTGGATTAAGAAAAAATTCCCATAAGGTAGAATACTTCTAACCAAGTGCAGAGTAGGGGCATTCAAAAAAAAGGTGAGAATGAGATTCAGTTTCCAGGGAACAGAAACAGCAATTTGTTTGAACGCCTATCCCTCTTTTCACAAGAATATCAGAAGTCTTTAAACCCCTTAAATAAGCCAACCAACAATATATAGAATAATTTACTGCACAACCAGGAAACCATATGCATTTATACCAATTAACCGATGGTAAGCATTCGAAAAGAGCACTTTTAAAATCAGAAGAAGAGGGAGAGCGCTTAGAATCCCAAGTAATCCAATCCTCTCCACCATTCACAGAAATCGAATTAATTACCATGCACAGTAAAGTATATTCTGCAGCTAACAGAACCGGCAACCTCCATCTCCCCTCAACAATGAAAGAACATAACTTGGTATCCCATAGAGTAGAATCGAAAGCTTCGATCATATACAGCCAAAGATTCATATATAGATTTTTTAACACACCATGGATCATACATAAAGGAAAAGGAATTGCCATTCCCTATATGGTAGAAAATCTTATCTTTAAATCGTTTAGCATATAATGTTAGTTCTTTCCACATAGGGAGATCCCCAGATTCATGCCAAATGGACCCATATTTGGTTACACCCTAGCAAAAGGAGAGTTCATTTTGAGAGTCTTCTTCCTGTTTTAATTTTGCATAAGGAGTTGAGAGAGAAGGGAGAGTATCCCTATTCCCCTTATCCTTGGGTCGTGTTGTTTTATCCCGTGAAATTGTTGTGAGTTTATTAGAGACACCATTATGATAAAAGCATTGAAGTAAGAGAATAGATGGTCCTCAATACACCCTTGGGGATCATCATGGATCTAAACCAGTAAGTGAGCAAGTTGTTTACCGATGATCTAAGAAGTTGTAACCTTCCACCAAGTGATAAAAATTTGCATTTCCAACCAGCAATCCACCTTTGAATTTTTTCAAATAACCAAGAGAAGTTTGCTAGTTTTGGTGAACCCATAGTCAAGGGAATACCCAAGTATTTAATTGGAAAAGAGCCCAGAGAGATATTAAGCATGTTGCAAAGGTATGTTATATCTCTTGATCCCTTTGAAAAACAGATAAGAGATTTGTCTTGGTTGACCTTAAGTCCAGTGTATTGTTCTAAACTTTCAAGACAAAATTTTAAGGATCCCACAGTGGAGCAATCAGCCATGCCTGCAACCAAGAGATCATCTGCAAAAAGCAAGTGTGATATTTTGCATGACCCAGCAATAAGAGGTTTATATCTGAATAAGTTGACCTCCCTATCAATTAAGCAAGATAAAGTATCAATGGCCAATGTAAAAAGGAAAGGTGATAGAGGCGACTTGTTTACCCATGCTTTGATGTAAAGTAACCTTTTATCTCCCCATTGAGAGAGATTGAAAATGGAACATCTCAAGCCTTAACCCAATTTATAAATCTAGGGGGAAAACCAAAGGAATAAAGTCAGTGCAAAAGAGCCTCCCTATTAATAGAGTCAAAGGCCTTTCTAAGGTCAATTTTGCAGAAAACCACCTTGAAGTTAATATGAGACAACTCTTGACAAATTTCATAGGCCATCATTATATTATCGAGATATCCCTTCCTTGAATGAAAGCTCTGAATTAATTAAAAGGAAGCACCTTGAGTCGTGTGTGGCAAGCACCTTAGCAATTACTTTATAAAATGTGTTGCATAAAGAGATAGGTCTATATTCTGAAAGTAGAGAGGAATGCTTAACTTTAGGGATTAAAGTAATAAGAGAGTGTTTAACCCGGTTCGGGAGCTTCTGAGTTTTGAAAAAGTGGTGTGCTGCCTTGAGAAACATTTTCCCAGAAACATCCCAAGAAGCTATAAAAAACTTTGAATTGAAACCATCTGAGCCAGGAGCTTTATTTTCATTAATGCTATTTAGTGCATCCAAAATGTCTTGATCACAAATATCGACATCAAGCTCCTAACTTGGTCATAGGAAGAGAATTCCCAATGGAAAAGTCTGCATTATAAGCGAATCAGTGTTGCAATTGAAAAGTGTTGAGTAGTACTGTTAATTTCCCCAATAGATTCGGGTCATTAATAACCCTTGATCGGTTTGGAGCTCCCTAATACAATTTGAACTCCTCCTTTCTTTGATAGAAGTAGAAACTTGAGATCATCATCAGATGAGGTTAACCAATGAGCCTTAGCTCTTTGCTTAACCCATGTAGTTTCCATATGAAGCAACCTAGGTAAGAGTCTTTAGACTCCTTGGCCTCAATTAGAGATGAACATCATTGGGATTTCTATCCAGTTTTCAAGGATGTCTTTTGATTCCTCTTTTCCTCATCCATGAGGGATTGAAGATTAGAGATTATTCATGGCACCAAGGCCTTTTTTAACATAAGAAAGTTTATTAGCCAGAACAAAGATGGGATCCCCCGCCACCGAATGTTTCCATGCTTTTTTGGTAACTTCAAGGAAATTGGGAGATAGAGACCAATGATTCCTGAACATAAACCTTTTACTCCGAAATTTGGAATGATCCAGGTATATGATGAGTGGAGAATGATCTGAGGACATCGGAGGTGGAACATTATAGAAGGAATCAGGAAATTTCTCTAACCAACTCACATTGCAAATAGCCCTATCTAATTTGGATAGAATAGGGTTATTTATTTGCTGATTTGACCATGTATAAAATAAGCCAGTACTAGGGAGATCTAGTAATTCACACTCTTGAACAAAGGAAGATAAAGATTGAGTGTTAGAGTAGGTCAATGGATTTCCACCCGACTTTTCCTTGCAAGAAAGACAACAGTTAAAATCACCCATTAACAGCCAAGGAGCCGAAATACCTTTTGCAATATCCGTTAAAGCCTCCCAAAGAGAGATCCTAGAATTTGGGTCGTTTCCTGCATATATGCTTGTTAAGTAGAATAAGGGAGCGCCAAAATAAGAAACAAGACCATGAATAAATTGAGAGGAGACAATGAGAGTCTATTCTCTCGAGCACCATTTGATCAGATCTGACCACCGGTAACTATATCAAAATTGGAACAAAGATTAGGATGAAACATAGAATATTTTCGCATGAGAAAGGGGTTAAGAACGAGAATCGGATAATCTTTGTTTCCAAAACAGTCGGTGTATTCCTTAATCTCTCAAACAATCCGATCTGACCCTCCGCGTGAGCCCTCTAACATTCCAGCTAGCTAGACGAGGAAAGGTCATTGAGAGGAGGAAGAAACGGGTTTCTTACCCTTTTTATTTTCCCTTTAAAGAGAAGGTTGTAGATGAACTAGCTTGCCCACCTTCATCTACCCGGTTTAGTTGAGGGGGCGGGAGGATGAATTTTTCCCAGATTAGGCTAGAGTGTTGTTCACTGCTTAGGAGAGGAGGTAGCGAGCAGTAGCTACCCCTATGCGGAAAGTGACCAATGAAGAAGAGTTACCTTCACCCAAATTGGTTCCGGCACAGCTAGCTTTGTCCGGTAAAGGGTGATTTTCTTGGAGTGAAGAGGAGGAGGGGGCTAGGTTTAAATCAGTAGAAAGAATACTATGTGGGATTCTGACCACTTGGCATCCATCCTGGTTTGATTGATTCAATAATTTCCCCTGCGAGGCGAAAATTGTTATCGGGGAAATATTGGCTGACTCGTGACTCCTACTCCTTCCCACGATTGGAGTCGGGTGGGGTTGGGTTTAGAGGGCATAACTTTCTCCCTTGGGCGAATGGTTCTTTGTGTGAAAAGGTTTGGCACTGCTACAAGCTTGGTTTCCAATCATACAATAGGTCTCTATTTTTTTCCCATTGATTGATGGTAATCAAGTCGGGAAGAACGAGGAAGTTGTAATTTGAGCATAAGCCTAGCAAAAGGTGCGTGCCTTGGAAGCGATGGTTATCAACAGCTAAAGGAACTCCAATCATACTACCTATCTTTGAAAAACCTTTCTCATTCCAACAACATAATGGGAAATTAGGTAATTTGATCCAAAGGGGAATCTCAGTGACCTGATCCTTGGTTGGCCGAAAGTCCCATTTCCATTTTTGAAAAATGAAAGGTCTCCCATTTAGAAAGCAGGGTCCTTCATTCCAGACGGCATCATAATCTTCCTTACAGGAGAATTTAAACAAAAAGAAATCCCCCTCGAGAGAAAGCAGATCGAGAGTACCTTTTAGTCGCCATTTCCTTCTTGTGAAAGAGCACCGTAAAATGGTCTTTTCCTATGCGTGGCCAACAAGAGGCAGATTCCATTCTGTTGGCCCTCCATCAGTCATCCTCTGAAGCACCCGGAGAATTATATGAAGGATAAGGGGAATTCCCTACTTCTTTCATTTTGTGATAATAGCAACTCCTTCCAATTGCATTGTCCTCGAGAATCCTTCAATGGAACACCCGCATTCGAGATTGAAGGAGAAACCGAAGAGAGTGGAGGGAAGAGCTCGTTAAGAACTTCCATAATGGAATGAGGCGAATCGACCCCGGCTGGGAGGTGAGGAGATAAAGAAAATGTGCCTGGACAGAAGAAGTTGGATATTGGGGAGGAGGAGAGGGGAGGAGGAGTAGAGCATCGCCGGCAGAAAGCACTTCGCAAGGAGCCCTAGACACATTAGCTTTTTGAGCCATGTTTCACTTTGTCATCTATGTTTTTAACATGGTTGTATTTCTTCTTCATTTAATTTTTGTATGACTCTTTTGTAATATTTTTGTCTATATGATGCTGAGCTAAGCCCTCAAATTCCCCCTAAAAAAAGAATCAACAAGCAAAAAATTAATAATTCTTTTCTTTGAAGTTATTATAGCTTCTTCAAATCACTTGCACTTATTTAACTATTTTTTTCACAAATAGTTCATATTTGTTTTCATGCAATCAAACAGAATGTACTTTGTCGGTACAACAATGCAATTAAATAGGCTTTTTTAAGTCTTTGATCACATGCGTAGGCATTTAAGCATTTGCTTTCTATTTTTCTAGAGCGACAGTTTAATAAAGGAGGATCCCTTCCTATTTCTTATTATTTATTCAAAGAAAATTTTAAAATATATATATAATTTGGGTAGGCAATGTGAATAGAATTTAATTTTTTTGGCTCCAATGAAATGACGGGTCTAAATTTTCCACCACGCTTTTTTTATTTATTTCTTTAAAAGAAAAGGAATCTGCATTGTTCTACTCGAGAGTTGAGATAGCTACTTTTTGAATAAGAATTTTATGTACGAGGAGGGACGTCTCAAAAAATTAACCTATCTCACATAGGCCAAAGGTTCAATCATTCAGATCTAACGATCACCCAGCTGTACTTAGCTCATCCTCCTAGGTTTAAAGACCACTCATTAAGTCAATAGGAACTATTCACTTACCCATGCCTGGAGCAAATAATTGATCATGTAGCCAAAACCTCTAGTCACTTATCTAGAGAGTTGTCATGTACTTTTTAGTATTCTAGCCAATGTGTCCAAGTAATTCATCATCTCTTAGCTCGGTTGGTGGGTGAGCGTGGCTCAGAACCCCCAAGACTGTGTTCAATTCCTCTTCAACGCGGAGGCGTCTGATGGAAAGTATGTGGGGACCTGACACGTATTGGAGATGAATGTGGCGCTAGGCCCCCGTGGGATTAGTCACAACGATATCCCCACCCACAAGATGGGTGGGGTGTTGGGTGGATACTCATTGCAAAAAAAAAAAAATGTTCAAGTATCTGTAACTATCTTCTAATGCATTTCTTTGAAGCAAATCTCAAAGCTCATCTCTCTATTAATCAGTCTCTTTTTTAATAAAAGAATGTCAAAATACTTTGACCCATTTTTTTTATATATGAAGACCTTCTGAATATTTTGTACTACCATAAAAATCTCAAAGCTCATCTCTCTATTTATCAGTCTCTTTTTATTATTCTTTTTCAATCTTTATATATTTTTTATTCTGTAAGACATTACAAGTTAAGATAGGATCCTAGTATCATCATACATTACTCTAAATCCAATAATAGAACTACATTTTTTACATCAAGTTGCTACAAATATTCTAACTGAAAAAATACCACAATTGTAATGAGATTTGAAGATGTAACATTAAAAGCATAAGGCATCTTAGCCTAATGATTGAGAGTTTAAGCTCTCAACCAAAAGATCTTAAATTCAAGCTTTCGCACATGCATTGTATGTATGAGTTTGTGATTAAATTCGGTCAATATTCTAAAAAAAACTGTAAAATTTTAATGAATAAAAACTCGTTTTCTTTTTTACTATGAGGAAATTAATTGAGGTATTTTATAATTCCATCAAAGAAAATCTCTTAAGGGTTGTCATCAACAAGAAGCAATATTTTCAATAAAAGAAATTTTGAAAGAACACCAAAAAGTGCCATGAACAATATTGATATTAAAAATACATATATTATTTTAAAATATTTTGAAAAGAATAAAATATTCTAATCAACTTTACATGTTCATAATATTCAGTGTATTAAATTCATTTCTTTTCAGTAACATGGCCTTATTATTAAAATAAGTAATACCACAAATGGACAAAACAATATTAGAACCAAGGTTTTGAACTTAACATATATAAATTTAGGTAAAAATATGCAACAAATATTTGAAAAGGAAGAAGCCTATGTAATTATAAATGTTAGATAATGTACACTAACAACAAGACACCTATTTTATAATACAAAATGGAACATTCTTTCCCTAAGAAAAAAATAGCATCCACTTATGATGAAGTTAATCAAATGTTGTTCTGATTTGCTCTTTTTTCGTTTACTTTTAATAAAACTTTATATGAAAATCTCCCACCACCCAATTTATTTCCACACATTTGTAGGTTTATATGAAAAATTAATATAAAATTGCCAATTGCTGGATTCCCATAATAAGAAAACCAATAATCTGGCTGTAGAAAGAATAGGCACATCGGACTATAATAATAATAATAATAATAATAATAATAATAATAAATGAGCGTAGTATTAAAAAAAAATAAGCACAAAACATCATCTTTATTAGTTCCCCTGAATTTCTTCGCTATAAACTCCAATGATGACTTGACTGTTGCCTTCTATTTGATATTGGGCATCTCCTTTTGAAGGGTAATGCACGCCAGATGAATAGAGAAGTAAACCAAACGGCATAGTCCACTTCATGCTGACTTTAAGAAGGAACCTAATTCCAGTTGACAGAATCCCTAACTGCTTCTAAGTTATGTTGGCCTACGAATTTTATCTTCTTGTACCTTTGATATTACTTGTATCCACCTCTAATTAACCATCTCATTATTATAATCAATTTTTTATCTAATATTTCTAATTTTGCCACTTACATTTTTTAACATTGTTCGTATCTGTCAAACTCAATTTGTCTCTCATTGACTAATTTATTGCTTCATAAGTTAATGTAGCCCAAAACAAAAGAGCATATGGTTATTACATACTCTAGGAAATCTTCTCAACGCTCTAAATGATGATAACAAATAATTAATGATCTATTTATGTTCTTCTTACAAGTAATATCCTACAATTTGATGCAAACAGCAATTTAATGCATGAAAATTATTTCAAAAATAATTTTATAAAGTGATAATTTGGTTATATTTAATTTTTATTTCAAAAGTTAAATATCTGCGTTAAGGACCTTCTGAGATCAATTTTATTTCTATATTATTTATAAAATATACATATTAAATATATTTTTTAAATAAATCACATTTTTTTAAAAATAATCAAAATATTTTTGGATGTTTTGAATGCTTTTAGAAACAATCATCACTACTAAATATAATTTATACTAACTCAAAAAAGATAAAATAAAATAAAAATCAAAAAATAAAAGTGATCCTAACCAAAATTCATTTTGATTTTGTTGAAACTAAATATATCTATGAAATGAAATAGAATCTTCTAAGATATCAGTAAAATAAGGATAGAAAAAAATAGAGCAATATGAAATAAAAGAGGCAATTTTTTTAAACAAAGTATCATTAGAATATTAATTATGTAATTAAGTATTGTTAAAAAAAATTAAGAATAGGTACTACGTTAATTGGTGGTATGGAGCCGCATCGTCGGTTAGGCGTGTGCGTATCACGTGAAATTGAGGCCATTATCCAAGTAAGTGGGCAAGCGTCGATTCTATTAGAGATCGCCGATGCTAGTAATCTCGGTTTCTCAATTCGCCACCGCTAATTCCGGCCCGCTCGGCCTTGATTCTCCGTCCGAGCACGTTCTCTCCATCTCGAAACTTCCCGGTGACCGTCGGCGTCGCTCCAACCGCGTACATTGTGCCACCTTCTCCGGGTATGCAAAATAAACTCCCTTTCTTCCCGACAGCAGCGTTCACGCCGTCTAACGACTTCCTTCTCCCATCTAGCAGCCGTTGGAAGCCAACATTAGCTTCCGGCAACGATTCCGACGACTCCATTTTGTTCGGGGAAGTTTCCTGTGGAGGATTCTACTTTTTTTGCGCACATCTCCATCATTCTTCATAAAGACACTGTAAATCCCTATTTCTATCAATTTATAAATTAATAGAGTATGTGTGCTAGGGATTAGAGTTGTATGGTTAGACTTTTGTTTAGGATTTAATTTGTAGGTTTTTATTGGCATTGCGCTTCAGGTGTTAATTAGCCAAGGGTAGTATTATTTAGGGTGTTGATTGATATGAATTTCTAATTATTCATATAGTTTGTTTTGCAAGAATGAATAGAGAATTGGTTTCGCTGATCTTTTTCTATGGAGGCGAACTAAGTATCGATGAGCAATTCAGTCCAAGTTATATGGGAGGTCGAAATCGTCCAGTTAAGGTTCTGCATCAGAGCACCTTACTGGAATTGAAGCAACGGATTATGAGAACCTTACACATTAATCCAGACTGTCACACAATCACTCTTACAGGTCGTTATCAGGTGGGTGGCAGATTTATAGCGTCTATAATATCTGACGATGACGTTACACTGGATGAAGCTACCCATCAGATGTTGGTGTTGTATGTCAAAGTGGAGGATGTTAATGTTGCATCCACATCAGCTGATCTGGTAATAAGGTCAGTAGATATACCGCTTATACATACACAGGATTTTATCGCACATGCACCTCTAGGAACACAACGCAGCTTTGATGAGTTGATTCCCAGGTAATATATGGTCAACCTTTCTCTATTTGCTCTTGTATTAATTAATATGATAGATTGTCATCCAACATATGAGTTTTGTGGCAGCGATGATGTTGTCTATCATTCAGAAGAACCGTATATGCCTCAGAGTGCTGCAGGCGAAGATGAGTATCAGACTATGAGCAGTGGTTCAAGTAGTGAGTCTGAGCAGGATATTAGTGATGATGACTGTTCACTTGGGGTAGAAGCCACTGTGCTTGGGAATCTAGATAGTCATAATCTTCTAAAAATCACTCACTCTAAAATATTTACAGTGAGAGTCATTTGTTGTCCACAAATGAGTATGTTTGGATGTGTCAAACTACGAGAGAGTAGGACAACGATGTTTACTTTGATGGCTCATCTGACGAAACTGTCCTAACAGATGATAGTAAAATCCCAGGTGACCTTGCTGAAGGTATGTGTTTTGCAAGTAAACGGAGTCTACAATTTGCTGTTGTTGGGTGATGCATAGTAAATAATGTTCAATTCCAAATAGTTAGCTCTATCCAAAAGAACTACACGGTTGTATGCATACAGCATGATAGTCCTACAAGACCATGTAAGTGGTGTTTGCATTGTAGCAGTAGCAGACGCTTAGGGGGTGCTTGGAGAATATCAAGAGTTGGTGAAAACTATAGATGTATCAATGCAGTAAGTGCAGCCGGTCATCAGCAGTGTAGTTCAAAATTTATAGCTTACTTCATTATACCTGTGATCAGGCACCAAATAGATCTGAAACCTAGAGAGATTATAGGTAGAATGGAGTCAAAATTCAATGTTAAAGTTTCATACATGAAGGCTTGGATGCAAGGCGTAAGACAATAAAAGCTATATTTGGTAGCTCGGAAGAGTCTTACAGCACTCTAAGTCTTTCGATGGAATCAATTTGTAGTATTTTATCTAGTATAGTGTACAGAATTTAGTCTATCAGTACACTTCTCTTCCAGAGACTTTTTTGGGCATTTGGTCCTTCAATCATTGGATGGAGTAGCTCCCAACCAGTGCTGAGCTTAGACGGTACTTTTTTGTTAGGCAAGTATCATGGTTCATTATTAACTGCTATTGGAATCGATGGAAATAATGGGTTGTTTCCACTAGCCTTTGCTGTTATGGAGTCTGAGTCGATTGATGCCTGATATGCTTGCATGATATGTTGCATGTTGTGTCTGCTAGACGTGATATGTGCATAATATATGATAAACATGATGGTTTATTATGTGGATGTAAAGAAGTATTTCTATGGGTAGCTCACAGACACTGTTTGCATCATCTTCGTGAAGATTTTAAAAAGGTAATATGTATATTGGGTATTGGTGATGTTGAATTTCTATGTCAAATGATGTACATGGTAGGAAATACTGATGATATCCGTCAGTTCAATTGGTTATTATTTGATATTAAAATTGTAATAGAAGAATCACACACATGGCGAGGGGAAGAGATGAGACACTTGGCCTGATTGCTGCGATGATTTGTTGGGACGACACCACATACCAGACATGATGTATCATGACCCGATTAGTCCACACATCAAGTCGACATTCAGGATGGGCCAGGCACACGTGCAGACATGTATGCCATTGAGGTGGCTGAGGTGGACTTTTCTGAGAGTCGTACAGAGCAGGAGTTTTTTTTGGCACCTGCGTGCTTACATTTTATTTCTTATTGGCTGTTTCTTACTATCGAACACATTAGGTTCAAAGGTCCACCTGCAGTATCTATCACTAATAGAGGATCTAGATACATTCAATACAATGGCTATGGGTGCAGCAGTTCTAGCCCACCTATATAGGGAGCTGTACGAGTTGACTAGGCCTACTAGGGCCAACATGGCTGGCTGCCTTCACCATCTTCAGATATGATATTGGGAGCATATTCATGTGGAGAGACCGACTCTACATGTGTCATATCCTACTAAGCTTGATGATCTTAGTGTTGGGTTAAGGTATATTTTGTTAAATGTACTTCCAAATTTTTAGCTTATATATGTGTTTAAACTATGTTGTGTGTACAGATAGAATAAGAAGTATGTTCTCCAGTAGCCAATGGCGAATGTTGCAGTATACAGAAATGAGCTGGATGGCTTGTGGCTTACTCAGGTTAGACTTGCAGATAATAATTCAGTTCAAGTATCTATAATGCATATTCTAATTTAACATAATTTTTAATATGTGCGATCTAAGATCGTGAGTGGCGATCACGACGTCATCATACATGCTCAGCAGGCTCTAAGATATGGTTATCACTAGTCCCTCTGATCAGTTGGAAGAGGGTTGAGTGGCATTTACCAGATAGAGTGTTGTGCTAGTTCAGCCTCATTCCAAGAGTAGATGTAGCCCCGATTGATCCTAGTTTTAAAAGGGTCGATGGTCAGGGTAAAGCGGATGTCGACTGGGTTGATTACCACCAGTCACACATTGCCGCTTGGGAGAGGCGGAGGGATTGCCTCGTTGAGGGCTTAGATATGGAAGTTGGGAGATGACTATCGACAAGACATGGTGCAGTTGATCATGGGCTTCTCGTATTCTTGCGCCACGCGATCCTCGACCACTTATTATGCTAGAGCACTAGTGGAGTGTATTTATGTAAGTGCTAATATAAGTATTCATTTGAATTCAATATTTATATAAGTACTAATTTTTCATACTATTTTTTGTGTCGGCAGAACACATATCGGTGACTCGGGACATCTTTTAGCCATACTTCGGCCATGTGGATGACCATAAGCTATAGGGATGCGTTGATAGGTACAAGCTGCTATGCAAAGACCTGGATCAGCGTGTATATATCGGGGACACATATTACGGATCGGTGTCTATAGAGGGTATCACATATCATGACTGGAGCACTGGACCATCTACTTATGCGGATCCAGGTCCATCTACGTATGCTGATCCATGTCCTTCCACATATTAGCCTACATATGAGTCACAGTCACCTATCTTCCAGTCACAGGATGATTTGACACAGATTGCTGAAGATCTTGCAATGGAGGGTCACCATTAATGTGATTTGTCCATCCCGTGCACGGTACACACACGGGGTAGTGCGATTTCACGACGGAGGAGTTAGATGTTTAGGGTAGTCTATTTGTGCGTCTGTACTACGTTTCTTTTTATCTATTTCATTCATTGATCTTTTTATCTATTTCTACTCAACTCTTTCACCTGTTGTTTTGTATTGTATGACATTCAAACATTTTAGCTTACAAACTTGTAATAAAATAAATTTGTTTTAAAGTTCATTATTCTACAATTGAATTAAGGTGTAAATTAAGTAAGAAAGGTAATAAGTCAATCTATTATAAAAAAGCACAATATTAAAGATTAACTCAACTTCACAAGCTAAATCAATCAATATACTAAACTCTGAAGTCACTAAAACATAAATCTAAATATAGAAGATACAAGTGTGCTTACTAATATTTATGTTTAAATCATAAAAGAATTATTAGAAGGAATGCAAATCAAAATTATAAAGATACTTTGCACAATAAGAATTATTTTTGACTTAATACCATACTTATATCCCAAGCTTTGTAAATCAAAGATACTTTGCAAATAAAAAAAAAATCTGAAGCTAGTCGCCCGCTTGGTAGGTGACTGGCTTCGATAGTCTGAAGCCAGTCCCCCACTAAGTGGGCGACTGGGTTTAATTCCATGTGGCACAGCCACGCCATGTTCAAACCGACGTGGCATAGCCAGTTGCCCACTAATTGGGTGACTGTACTTATTATTAAATTTATTTTAATAATACTTAATTATCTAATTAACCTTCTAATGATACTTAGTTTAAAAAAATTGCCAATAAAAGAAGTATATGAAACATCTCAGATTCACGCCCCCCACCCCATTTAACGGAACTCATTTTTCTTCTCTTTTTTTCCCGCTAAAAGAGAATAAATTTAAAAGAAATTAAAAGAGGCAGATATTAAATGAGAATTAATTAATGGAATGCTAAGCGTTGGGGTTATCTCCAATCAAGAATGTCTTGACTGGCATACGCAAGGGATCATGGTTTGACTGTTGACTATTGACTTCTAGAGTAGGAGAGGTAGCTCCAGTTGACGTTTCATAGAAGGGCATCAAAAATTAAATTATTAATTAATTTCCTGATTGGCTAATTATGTATCTTTGAATATAACAACATTATGACTTTATCCAATAGTTTCTTGGAGAATGGCTGAACGGTGATGGTATGGATGACGCATACCTTTGAATTAATAATAGGGTGAGGCAATTACATATACTACGAATGTATAACGCAAGCCGAGTATATGTGGGAACTCGAAGTGTTTGATCTTTGGCAAGTGGTGAGCTATGGACTGTTAGAGCGAACTGCTTGCTGGTTACTATAATGTGGGACTGCTCTTATGTAGAGAATTGTCATGTTAAGGTTAGATTGCTAAACCTTGGTCATTTAGACTGTGTGGTCTTCCTTAGTCACTCACCAGCCGTGAATGAGTTTGTATATATAGTCGATCTTCATACTTCATTCTTTAAGTTTTCTTCTTTAACCTACCCTATGCACGACGAGTCTTTATTATTGAATAGCTTTCTACTATAGGTTCGGTCCTATTCTGATAACATCTTGCTGTGAAGGAT
Source organism: Cymbidium sinense (assembly GCA_021442155.1). Lineage (NCBI taxonomy): Eukaryota > Viridiplantae > Streptophyta > Magnoliopsida > Asparagales > Orchidaceae > Cymbidium > Cymbidium sinense. The sequence goes on along the minus strand of CM038219.1, from coordinate 78,679,286 downwards.
ACTCAAACATACATATATATATTTAGGTATACATTTAACTCCCCGATTCTTCTATTCATTATAAAAGAAACTCGCAAAAAGAATAGAAAAATGAAAAAGAACAAATTGAGTTGAGCATTTAAGAAATTCTAAAAAGAAGAGTACTGTGTAGTTATGAATAGTCACATCACCTTTGACTTGATTACTTCTCTTGATGTACCCAGGCTTCTCTGGCTATACGAAAAACCTTTGTCCCCTTTCTTGGGATACATTTTCATGTATTATGTCCACCACTAGATTGAAATATTCTCCTCATTGCCTAGTCATCATTTGTGAGAGGGGGTACCTTTATTTATCATTGATGCAAAGAGGCCTTGTGTTGATATTGATTCTTTTAAACTCTGGGCAGGTATTTGGATGAAGAAGAAAAAAATTAAGAATCTCATGGAAGTCATAATCATCTCTATGGCCAAGGTGAATACTTTACCTATCCCATCCACAAGACTATTGCTGCTCTATCCAAAAGAGGAATTGAGGACTTGTGGGTAGAGTCAAGTACTCACCCCATTGAGATGGAGAATGTGAATGCTATGATAGAATCTCCTTCCATCCAACTCATGAGTGTTCAAGAGCATGAAGATAATGTTCCCATGATCTAGCACAAAAAATTCATAGTAAGCCAGTTGATGGGAACTACCTCTGTAAAAATAATTATGAAGGAGTATCTCGTTGAGGTAGGACTCATTTTTATTTTAGTTCTCAGGCTTTTCTTATTAGCACTTCTATTTTTTATTATTATTATTATAGGTGAACGCAATGAGTGTGTAGGTGTTGGCTGAAATGGATGATGGGAACTCGCCTGCCCCCCCAGCCCAGATTATCTCTCTCAATACTGTAGGTAGCCCTGAAAAAATGATTCACCCTACTATGGGCCAGCTGCTAGGTCATCATCTGAGTGATGAGGAAATTTGTTCACAAGAGCAGTGGATTTTTTTTTCAAGGATCTGCCCCTTAGCTAGTCATCTCATCAAAATCCCATTATTTGTTTCTAATGAATTCATTTTTCATCATTTAGGGAAAACTCTAGCTTCACCATAAGCTGACTTGGCAACATCGAGTCTAGCCTATGGGAGAAAGCTTGCACCCGCATAGAACAACCACCAAGGCACTCACCATATCATCCATCAAGATGACCAACATTACTTTGGCTAACATCCAGGAGATGTTGGCAAGTTTCCCTCTCTCTACTCATTGAGATAGTGGCAAGTCTCCTACGAACAAGTCTTATCATCTAGATGAGGGAGATGTTGAGAAGAAGTTGTAGATGCTTGCTAACTTATTTGAGCTCATTTATTTGAAGAGGAGGGTCACACTTTTGGAGGAGGACTTCAATTTAATGAGGTAAAAGTTATGTGATGTTCGGTCAATGCTAGAGACAGAATAGCAACGGAGGCATGCCGTGAAGATGGAGTCTTAGAAAAGTTTTGTGACCATGGAGGATAAGTTGACTTTATTTTAACACTTGATCAAGTCGCATGGGTCTACTCTCTTTATTTCTAATGATAACTTCTTGTTTGATTATATGTGTCAAAAGGGCAAGCTTGGCAAGGAGTTTCACTCAAATCCCATCATAAAGCAACTCAAAAAAATGACGTATAAGAAGTATAGTGAGTGTGTTGTAATAATTCTTTATATTTTAAATAAAAAAAGTGTAATTATTTTCTAGTACCCCTTTCTCTTATTGAGTTTTCTTTGTGTTAGGATGCGCGTGAAAATTCTTAATTATTCTGATCATGATTAGCATCGCTTAAGATTTCCACAGGATTGAGTAATGGTTTCTCTATTAAATGCTTGATATAACATTTGCATTATGGTGCCTTACCTCTTTGACTTTGTGAGAGTAAATATTATATCTAGAGAGTAGGTTATGCCCCCTCTCAGCTTCGAGGTGATCTTTTTTTAACTGATGCAAATGTCAGCTCAGAGGAAGGTAGCAATTGTATTCATGAAGCAAAGACCAAAGAGATGCCCGACAATGATTTGTCATCGGCTACTTACATTTTTCATGGATATTGCTAATCTTGACTTACATTTTTCATGGCTATTGCAAGATTTATGGTCCCTCTAGACCACTTCAGATGTAGCTTTTGGCTCTCTCTTCCTAGTGAGTGGGTAGAGATTCTAAATTTTTATGGGGTAATTCCTGCCCAAGTCCTACCAAACTCGATGACACCACCTTTAATTTATTCTTGCAAGACTAAAACTTGTCATGGAGCCTCTATCATTTTTTTTCCACAGCTTCGCAATGAAGGGTCACCAAGATGAGATCGTTTAGTTTTCAACAACCTTGATAAAAATCCATGGTCTAGAGAATAAAGTGAAGAATTGGTGTTCAAAGCTCTTGTTTGTCTAGAGCACATCACCATGGCTAGTACCTACCTTCCCCTTGCCTTTTCGGGGAGCAAGGCGACTACTCCCAATGCAAATTCTTGAGTGAAGAGGTGCTGGAGAAAGCGATGGATAAAACTTAGAATATCCATCACTATCTCTATTTTAGTTGAATCATTAGTACCTTTCATGGATGACTTCATCATTCTTTGTAGTTTTTATATCATCATTTGACTAGCCCATTCCACTCAATCCCTTTATAGTTTGATTCTTGGAGGAGGGCGAACATAAGGAGGGCAATGATGGGTCAACTCCCACTGAGGTAGGTAATAAGGTTGGGCTAAGTATAGCTCTTAGGAAATCTAAGAAGAGGGTCATGAGTTCACTTCATCAAAGTAGCCAAAAGAAGAAAAGTGAGCTTGAAGAGGAGGATGAGTATGCCATTGATAATTATACTTCAAATATGTCCAAGCCAACCATTTAGGCCTTCAAGCTCAGGTAAGAGATTTTCTCTAAAAAAATTGACGAGCTTCTTGAGAGAACTCCCAATGGTGACTGCCCTTCATAAAGATAACTTATGTTAATTGTAACATCATCTCAAATATGTCCAAGCCAACCATTTAGGCCTTCAAGCTTGGGTAAGATATTTTCTCTAAAAAGTTTGATGAGCTTCTTGAGGAAACTCCCAATGGTGACTGCCCTTCATTGTTATAAATTCTCAAGTGATGATGTTACAGTTAACATAAGTGATCTTTATGAAGTTCTTTATCAAGAGGAAATACTTGTCCACGACAAGGGCTAAATTAGAGACTATAAAGGGTGAGCTTAAATCCTTCAAGGCCAAGTTCCTTGAACTTCAGGTGGAGAAAACTCAGCAAAATGAGAAGAAGAATAAGATGGTCTTGGAGATGACTTGCCTTGTTGAGGTGAATAAAGAATTGGAAGAGGAACTCTCTTGTTGAATGAAATAATTTCAAAAAAATGGATGCCAAGCTCACAAGCATCTATGATCCTAATGAATACCAAAACTTACTATAATAGAAATTCATGGCAGGCGCAGACTTCATTATTGCTAAGTTCATAAAACATGTTCAGTTATATGCCAAATTTTTAGATTTATCTGAAGTACTCACTCTTTCGGATTCCAATGAGGATGATGATGAAGACATCACAAGTTAACTTTTTTCTTCATTTTTTCTTGGAGAGTTGAAAGAAAGAAGGTAATATGTATCACATACTCGCACATTTGTGAGATTTTTTTTCTTGTGAACAATTTTCTTTTCTTTGTCAAGTGCATTTATAATTGTAAATGTTTTTTACTATGAGAGTCAATTTTTTATGGAGACTAATTGGATTTTCTTGGGTAAGAAAATATTTGCACTATATATATTATACTTGCCATTGTATGAATGCTTTGTCTCAAAGTTTAGGAGATTATGAATGTTGATTATGAGATGTGCTTAATTAATTGTTAACAATAGGAAATTGTCCCATTGTAGTCACCAATCATGGCTAGTTTGATGATTTTATTATTGCTAACCATCATGGTCAATTTTTGTTTTGCCAATTATGGCAAGTCAATTTTTTAGTTAATAATCACCAACCTCTTGGAGTGTAGCTATTACATATGAGTCACCAACCGCAAGGAGTGTTGGTCTTTTTTTTTTATTGCCAAAAATTGAGAGTTGGTCTTTTAGTTAATTGCTACTAATCTTGAGGGGTGTCAGTCTTACACATGAGTTGTTAACTGTATAGAGTATTGGTCTTTGTGTTATATTAAATTTTGATGACTGTTAATAATTTTAACTCACAGATTGCCTACTCGACTGTAGTAATCTTAGGCTAGGAATGATGCACCAAATTTTTGGATTTCTCACCGAAGCTAAGTATCTTGAGTCATCACACAGCTCCCTGAGTATTGTTCATTATATTTCATTGAGTATTTTTTGGCATTCGGTAAGATAGTAATTTGAATAAAAGAAGTGAAATTTTTTTGGACATAACTTTATAATAATAACGATACAAAAGAAACAGCCCACTTTAGGGTCTTTAGCATTCTAAGATGGGGTACATCTTGTCTTTCATGAGTTAACAATTGGTACACCCCAAAACCAACTTGCTTCCTGATAATGTAAGGACCATCTCATGTGTGAGCGAGTGTATTGTTGACTGCACTTTTGGAGTGAGAATTGACCCTCCTCATCCCAAGCTTAGGACCCATCTAGGCACTTGGATTTCCTTAATGATTAGACACTTCTAATGACTAAGGGAACATTAAACCCAAGCTTAGAGACTTAGGAGGTATACCCTAAGCCCAAGATATACTTAGGACAAATAGGTTCTACCTATCATATGGCCTAAACCAAAATCCATATGCCCATTCACTCTTCCAAACCTAAACTCCTACAAATGAAACACAACCAATCTCAAGCCTATCCAATTAAACTTAATTGAATTTGGTTTTCCAATCTAAGCTCCAAGCCAAATTAACTTGAACCTTAACCCATGTTAACCCATTTAACCGAAGAAATTCAAATGAGCCAAAACCCAATCAAGCCTAAATCAATTGAAATCAAGGCCACCAATCAACTATAAATCCATCATTGACCCCTCTCAACATCTGATTGACACCAACTCAACCTAATTCAACCTAATCAACCTAATTGGTTCACTTGACCCAATATGACATAAATGACCAATTTCATTCAAACTTCAATCCAACCAAAATTGAATTGAATCAACTCATCGAATCCCTTCCATAATGATTATTAATCATCTTTGATCACCCAATTGCAATAAATTCAAGCTAACCAAGCTAATTTGGTCTCTTGACCCAAGTTGACCCAATTTGGCCTAATTGAGTCAAATAAAATCCTAACCCAAATTGATTGCAACCAATACATATAATAAATTATAAATTGATTATTGAACATGATACAATCATTAACTAAACCCAACTTGGTCAAGGCAACCCAATGGAGCCACTTAGCCCAATTTGACCTAAAGGCTCAAATTGCACCAATAAATTCCATAATCCAAATTAATTAAAACCAACACCTACAATCATTCCTAAATGATCAATTGAACCTAAACCTAACCCATGCCAAAGCAAATTTGGCCAATTTGACCAAATTGCTCAACTTAACCCATTTGGCCTAAATGAACCCAAGTGAACCAAATCAAAATCCACTTCAAATTGAATCAAACTAATTATATCAATACATTCCAAATGCCCAAATGAACTCACCCAAACCCTTGGTTTGACCCAATATGACCAGTTGGTCAACTTAAGCTAATTGAAACTAAATTGACCCATATGTGTCAAATTAAACCAATCAAACTAAGTCTAAACCCAACAGAACTTGGCATGACTCATCCTTGGGTCACCATAGGCCTGGCCAAGTGGGTCCAACCTATGGTGAACCTAGTTTGGATCAAACCCCTTGAACCAAGCTACCTAAATAGATAAAATTCCCATTTAGATGGGTTCTTCACCTCCACATGCCTTTGGTAGCCAACTTTTGCCCTTCTTGGATAGTAGGACCACTGACCCAACCTGACCCAAGGCTGTTGGGTTCAGCCTTTGGCCTTGAGAGGGTGAGCTCACCCATGGCATTCTATTGGTCCACCTAGGGAAGGTGGTACACTCCATGGTAGCCCACTATCCTCCTTCAGTCTCTCACACACATCCACCTCAACAGTCCTCTACCATCTCCGTCCACTTACCCTCATCAAATGGCTATCAAAGGCTGAGCCAATCTCAACACTTGGTTTACTTGAGGAGGAGAGTATACTCCTCCCCATCTATTCAAACATCATAAAGACCTTTCATAGAGCATTCTGAGCAGTCTGAGCCTTTTCACCAAATCCCTAATGCACTCCATCGCTGGCTAGACCAACCACCAAGAAAAACCAAGAGCCTCATCCATCCAACCTCACCAAAACTCCATCGAACCCAATCTACCTCTTCCCACACCTTCACCATAGTCTAGCGAGTCACAATGAATCATCCCCCGAGCAATTTGATCACCATAAGGCATCTCTATACCAACCTCGATCTTTTGTGAAGTAAAGTGTGATTTCATGTGATTTCCATTATATTCATTGCGATATTCTCCGAGTGGCGAAGGCGATACGTCTTTTGATGCTCAGGGGATGATGGATCATCGACCATCCATTTCACATGATTATAATGGATGATCTTGATTTATTCCTCTAGGTTTTTTTATTTAATTCCTTCAAAACCACAGGATTAATCCCGACCGTCCAATTTGAGATCAAACAACTAGGATGAAATCGCATCCTCCATCACCGAGTTAGGTACTACATCGGATATTTTAAATAACCAATCCAGTGGAACCACATGAAAAGAACTGCCATGTTAGCATCCGTGTGGCGCCAATGATTTAAGTGGTTAATTATGTGCTAAAAATCTAATTAAATGGACAGAATTTTAAAAATTCATAAATAATTGTAAAAAAATCTAAAAATATAAATAAACCCATTTTAGTAAATGTAAACAAAGGAGAATTTTATAAAAATAAAATCCCTAAGTTTTGTTTAGTGAATAGTGCTTTATTAAGGTTTGAAGTTTAGGCTAATTACTTTAATTAGGGCTTAATTACTTGGCTGATTAATCCCAAATTTTGTGGGTTGATTCCATGGGATGTCCTCTACCTCTCATAATTTTATTAAAATTATTGGTCATGTAATTTAAGTAATTTGAAATTTCAATCCTAATTACCCTCCTTAATCAATTTCAGATTTATTAAAATTGATAAATAGTAAAAATTAAATAATTAATGATGGTTAATCATTGTATATATTGGAAATGGTGAGGGAAAAGAATTAGGACCTCTTTTCTAATTATTTTCTTAAATGCATTTTCTTAGGAGGGTTAATTAATTCATGTGGTAATTAAGGATTACTTAAAGAAAATTATTAATAAAGTAAAAAAATCAAATTAAAAAGATGCTTAGTTCAAATAATCTAAATATGATTCATGGGTTCCCCTTTATGTGTTTAATAACATAAAAATCATTAAGGGATTTATGGTTAACCCATGGGTGTGGGAAAACCATATGAGGATTTAACTTAGTTCTTTCATTAATTTAATTAACCTTTAAGCATGAGCCTAACTGCATTAGGTCCCTTTAGGTGCATTCTAAATTTTAATTTTTGAAAGCATATCATTGAAGGCTCATGATTAAATAGTTAATTAAATTAAAGAAGCTTCGGAAAGGGTAATTAATTTAATTACTTAATAACTTAAACCTAACCAATATATAAAGTTCTCTTAATTATTTTCCTTAAACACACTAAGTCACCCCTGTGGGATGGGGCTAACACTAAGTGTCTTTTCCCGTGTTTAGGTTTTAATAATTCAAACACCAAAAATCAAACTTCATAACAACTTTGGTTAATCTTAAAGGATATTTATTTGACTTGATTGTCTTTAGAAATTAATGTGATTGAATGTATTATGTGGCAATGTTTAATCAATCCTTTTCAATCATTATAAATTTGTATGACATTTGTATCATGTGTTCATCTTTTCAAGAAAGAGCCAAATGAATATGGTTATATATATATATATATATTGCATGTGTTGGATTAACAAATATTATATGGTGTGGCTATTTTCACTAATAAATCCCAAATTATTTTCAAAGTTATAATTTAATGATGACAGAATAAGTTAGTGTTGGCTATGAATATTCAATAAAATATTTTAAACATGTTAAAATGTTGTTCTATTTTCATAATTCATGTATATGTTTACATGTGTTTGAATGTTAGCAAGTATATAGTCTGGACATCTCAAGAATACGAGGCTTTAAGTATCCCCAAGGAGGTCTTAGATAATCTCACTTCCCTGGTTTAACAATGGCCCATACTTGTTTAATTTCAATCACATGTGTACATGTGCTAGAATTTGGATAGAACTTTTATTTACATGAATAAATAATTTACAATAATACAATTTTTGCATGATTTTTATTTCTATGCTTGTGTATAGATTCATAAGTATTTAATATAGCAAGTATATAGTCTGGACATCCTAGGAATAGGAGGCTTTAAGTAGCTCCAAGGAGGTCTTAGATAATCTCACTTTCCCGATTTAACAATAGCACGTACTTGCTTACATCTCTAATACATGTGTATGTATACTTAGCTAAAGAGTAAAATATTTCTTTTTCTACCAAAATACATGAATTAGCAATTATTCAAGCATGCTAAAATACAAATATATTTAAATCAAATGCCATGAATAAAAAAATAAAAACATATGTATGTTATTAATGTTGAAAATGAGTGGTGGAATGTTATCCATGTGATAGTGATTCAATCTCATTAATCCTAAGATGTCTTTCATGTTTGGATAACATTCCTTAGGACTAACCCAAACTTAGGTTTAATAAAAATATTTAATAAGCCATTCACTAAAGAAACTAAAGCCATAATAATATATCTTTGGAAAATAACTTAGGGTAGGGATGAAGAAGGTCAAATCTCTTTCCTCTCTTTATAATGATCAGTAATTAAATAGGTATCAATTAAAATAAAAAAAATGCAAATTAAAACTAACTAATCCTTTGAATGACTTGAAGTGAAACCTCCCAAAATTTTTAACTTAAACATCCTACACTTTAGATAACTACATTTCTAAAGCCTAGTTAAAACATACCACATAAAATCTTAGCATAGACATTAGAATGCTAAGTCACCAATTCTAGCCTTTAAGTTAGGCTGGTGTATGTTATGATGTTATGTTTTATTTTGTGATGTAATATTCTAAATTGGATGTTAGGATTGTTTAAACGTAGATTGGATGTTAGGTCATTAATAGCCAAATGATATTTTCTACAGGGGATTATGTTAAAGGAGCCTTTAAAATAATAAATAAATAGAAAAATGTTCTTGCTTGCTGGTTGCTTATGCATTTAAGCATAATCCAATTAGGATAGGTGGGCTTGGTTACTAATATACAGGGTGCTAAGTCCAAATATATGAAATATAATTTCTTAGTTTGTATGCTTGTTTATCTAACTTCTATTTTGCAACTGTAGTTATATTTTATTTTCCATACATATGTAATTTTTGCAAATAAGATTAGGATTAGTGCTATGGGATTTAGGATAAGTAGTGGCTAGAAGGCAAAGACCTTAGAGACCTTGTAAAGCATGGAGTAAAAGCAAATCGAAAGAAGGAAAGAAAGATAAAGAATGAAGACCCCCATAGCACCTATTTCATTATAATTGTAATATTCTTTTGTAATCCAGGTTGTATAAGAGTAAAGCTCAACTACCCAATTTGTTTTCTTTTATGGGATATATGGTGGTACCCGGTAGCACTGACCTCTTATTCTTTTACAAAAATTTGAAATGTTTGATTATTTTGTTTAGTTTATGTAATAGAAATGGCATATTTTCATAGGTTTCTTAATTATGATGATTTAATCTATGGCCTAAATGCAGTAGGCTCTTTAAGATAAAATTAATTTGTTTACTCCCACTAATAACTAATAACTAAATTTTAATCTAACTCATAACCTCACCTTAAAGTTTGGGTTTATAATCAAAATAAATAAAAGATTTAGCAACTCCTTAGCTGAGTGATATATGTTTTAACAATCATGCATATTATTTGTCTGACTCTTGAATAGGGAGGGTCTCCATTCTTGCATGATAGGGGATATGCTTACCTTTGAGGGCATCCCATTTATTGGAGAACACCTACCCTACTTATTTAACCAATAATCTTATTTCATAATGCATATATGCATAATTGTCCTAAGCCTTGGTCCAAAATGAATGTGTCAAAATGGTATAAGAGATTGTAAATTGTTGCATTAGTCTAAGTCATTTTTTCATGTCAATCATGATCTAATCTCTTAGGAAGTGAGTTTAAGACTTTTGTTTCCTTCCTAATTAAACAACAACCTAGTCATCTTGCATTTACATAAGACTAGCCTACATGGTTTTAAAGCGTAGGAGGTATTAGTTGGCAACCACTCCAAATGATTGTAAGGCCAGAAGAGTCAAGATGTGTTTACCTCTCTTATGGAGATAAACCATTATATCCCATTTCTCTGATTAGACTTAGATCGTGCTCTTAGCTTGTGCTATGGAATCTTAGATTTAAGTTCTGAGGCTGCTTGTTTCTTATGGGCTATGAGTATAAGTCTTCACCTCTTAATAATTTCCACAATCTTGTGTTTATGGACTATAAGCCCTGGCATTCCAATAAAATTCTAACTTAAATGAAAATTAAATTCTCTCTTTCAAATATGTAAAGCCTCACTATAGGGTAGATTGGATTACTCATTAGGTTTTCTAGTATCATGAGTGCTCCTTACCTATCCTCCTTTGAAATCTATAAATAAGTCTTTATACTTGAACTCTCCCACTTGACTTTGATAAATACCTAATCCTTTGATAGTCTAGCTTTGAAATATATGAGGATACTTATTGACTACTTTAATTGAGAGTATTTTTAGAAAATTCTTATTCCTTAAGATAAAATTAACTATGGAAGCTAGCTTCCATATGGTGCTAAGGAACCCAACATAAAATAAACCTTACTTTACTTCTCCATGAAAAGTAGTGGAAAGATCTCTAGTATATACGAAAACCCATCTGCCTTAGGAGTCCTTATTAAGTGATTAGGTTTGTTGTAGGGTGATATTACTATCTCTCAAGATGGTATATCATACCTTAATTTTATACATGATTACTTCAATAAGTATCCCCTATGATCTGTGTGGTGTCCATATAACTCCAAATTAAAACACCACATTTACTTAATGCATTATGTTGAGTTGTAGCATCAACTTTCTTTAATATTAAGTCACCACCCTTAAAATGCTTCTCTTTTACATAGAGATTATAATATATTATCATTCACATCTTTATTTCCTCTTCTTTACTGATGCTTTAATCCTCAATTCTTCGAGCATGTCATTTGCATCCTCCCCTGCTTCAGAGTTCACCTTCACCCACACACCAATATTATCTCCTAGTCCTTTTATTGCTAAGTCCCTTTGGTTGTGGAGCTTGTACTTGACCAATAAGCTCACTTTTATTCCATATGATAGCACGATTGGGGAATGCTCTGTTGAATTGGTGGGAGTGGTTCTGAAGGAAAAGAGTACTATGGGTAATACATCAACCCATTGGTGGCTCATTCTACCCTCTTCTTTAGTATGTTGAGGATCTTCTTGTTAGCTACTTCTACTTGGCCATTTCTTTGCAGGTGATAAACTAAAGTAAACATTAAATTATAATTCTTAAGACTCATAAATTTTTTTGATCCCTTATCGACAAATTGTGGCCCATTGTCTATGATGATTGACATTGGTTGCCCATACCTACAAAAGATGTCAGTCCAAATAAAATTTCTAATTACCTGGCCAATTATCATGGCGAGTGGTTTTATTTTGATCCATTTATTAAAGTAGTTGATCATGATGAGAATGAACTTCCTCTGCTTGTTGGCTAAGGGTTGATTGTCCATTCCCCAAATAATAAAGGGTGAGGGCCAAAGGCTTGGAATAGGCTATTGTGTTTTTGGAGGCTAGTGCTAAATAGGGGTGAATTTTTGGCACTACCTTTGCATCTTTTTTGAGTGTGGGCCAGAAGTATCCCTGTCTTAAGATTCTATGGGCAAGCACTCTTCTTCTTAAATGGTTACCATATTTTCCTGAATATATTTTCTCAAGAATCCTTTTTTTGTTTGATCTTTTGTACATATCTAAGATTAAGCAAAGTCGCTAAACTTTGAAATAACTTACCTCTAATTAGCAAGTACTATGCATCCCTTATCCTAAATCTCTTCGAGACTTTGGTAGTCTCTTTGACCTCCCTAGTGTGCAAGTATCTTTTAATTGAATTAATCCAACTTGGAGAGTGTTCATATTCTATTTACATCAGTTTATCTTCTTTTGTGTTTTGTTGGGTGAGTTCTATGACTAAGTGCCCCCAAGTCTGCTCACCTAGGATAATGGATCAATGAGTTGGTTTTTATCCCTATGTATCTACTCAATCTTAAAGTACTCTAACTATCTAATTTTTCTTTCACCATGAGTAAGTATTTTGTAATAACTCATCTCTAACCTCATAATCCCTATTAACTTTTCTTACCACTAACTGTGAATCAAAGTAAGCCACAATATGAGAAGCTATGAGTCCTCAAGAGAGCCTCAGTCCAATAAGTACAACTTCATATTCAGATTAGTTATTCATCAATTTGAAGCTGAGCTTGACAGCTTATATTATGGTGATCCCTGTCATGGTTTTTAACACTATACTAGCGCTCATGTCTTGCTCACTTGATGATCCATCCATATCTAATCACCATAAAGGTTCTAGGTTAACTGGATTGTAATGTGAACTATAGAAATTGATTAGGAAATCAATGAGTTCCTAAGCCTTGATCGTCATCCAGGGCAAGTTAGATATATCAAACTTACTCAATTCTACAGACTATTTCAATAACCTCTTAGAATGATCTAGCTTGGCAAGCACAGATTTGAGTGGATTATCCATGATGACTTGGATTAAATGCATTTGGAAGTATGGTCAAAGCCATCGAGCAAAGATAATGAGTGCGAGTGCTAGTTTTTTCATGATGGGATAGTTCAACTCAATACCTTATAGAAATTTGTTGATATAGTAGATAAGCCACTACTTTTCACTTTGCTCTCATATAAGAATAAAATTGATCGAATCTCATCCAATCCCTAAGTATAATAACATTGTTACCCATTCTTTTGCATTTTGTAGCAAACGTGGTGATACGAGTAGATTTTTCATATCATTAAAAGTTTTCTTGGTTTCTATAGTCCACTTGAATCTCTTAGTTCTACCATGTACTTTGAAAAATGGCAAACAACATTCTCCAGCTTTAGAAAGGAACTTGTTTAACCCTGTGACTAGCCTTGTGAGCCATTGAACTTCTTTATTAATTTTGGTGAAGCCATCTGAATTATTGCTTTTACTTTATCAGGATTTACTTTTATGCCTTTAGAGATGATTAGAAATTTCAAAAATTCATCTAACATGACACCAAAAGTGCACTTTAAATGAATAAGGTGCACGTTGTACTTCTTCAAAGTGGCAAAGATTTCTATGAGGTCGTGAATGTGTAATGTGGGTGACTTACTTTTGACCAACAAGTCATTAACATAAGCCTTTAAATTTTTCTTTATAGGTTCTTGAACACATGATCCACCATTCTCAAAGTTGCCCTTACGTTCTTGAGCCCAAAGGGTACTACTTATAGTAATAGAGTCCTTCCCTATTAGGACATCTTTTCTGAGTTAGTGAGATGCATTTGTATTTGATGGTATCTTGAAAATACATCCAAAAAATATATTACTAAGTAGCTAGCTGCTAAGTCAATGAGTGTGTCTATCCAAGAAAGAAGGTATCCATTCTTCAAACATGTCAAATTCAAAATGATGAAGTTTGATTCACATTATCCACTTTTGCCTTGGCTTCTACACCATTACCATATTTGACACCCATTCTAGGTACTGGACTTCATTAATAAAGTTGTCTTCGAGTAGATTGATGACTTCCTTTTGATGGTTTAGGAGAGTAATGTTGTGGTCTTCCTTATAGCTTTGTTAGTCTGGAGTATTTATGGACATTAAGGTGACAACCTGATAAGAGTTAAATTTATAAAAATTTCATATAATTAAAATGTCTTTATCATGTTTTAATATGTTAATTTTAAGTTTATTTTGTGTTGTAATCAAAAAATCATAAAAATATAAAAAAGAAGAAATTTAAGCACAAAAATCAGGTACTATAAAAGTAGCATTGCAGCTTTGAAAAATGGCCTAAATTGGAGAAAGTAAATACGAAGGCTAGCACCTTAGCACTATATTAGCAGTGCACTATGGTGCTGGATTAAGCTAATTTTGAAATATTTTTATAGCAAGCTCAATGCCTAGGTGCTGCTTTGTAGCACCGTGATGCTATAGCAGAGGAAAAAATATGAAGCAGAGGTAGTAAGCATAGTACCACAGCACCGAATCAACAACACTATAGTGCCACTTTCAGCACCACAGCTTAACAGCCTGATAAAATTGATTCATGATAGTTCAATGATAATATTGAACAATTTTCAAACCAATTTTAATAGGAGTGTAAGAGTAACTGATTCAGGCTATTTTTGAGATATAAATAGGGACTTTCATTTCATTAAGAGCTTTTTTAGAATTTTTGGTAAATGGGTGAGTGAAGTGTAAGTGTGTGTGTGTGTTTTTGTGAAGCACTTGGAGAGTGACACTCCAAGTGCTAAAGAGTGTTGTGTAGGTAGTGTGATTGTGTGTTTTTTCTTAAGCAAGTGGTGGAGAAGGAGATCAAAAATCAAGAATTTTCAAACGGGGTTGCTTGATATTTCTATAAGGAAGTAGTAGAGGGTCATGAAGAGTGGACTTAGAAGACTTATTCAGTGTGATCTTTAATTTCTTCTCTAGTTATCTTACATCTTATTTTGCAATGTTAAATAAAATTTCTTTCTTCTTTACAATGAAGCACTAATTTTATAAAGTATTCTGAATTCATGCAAGTTTTAAGATGTTTGTATTGTAATAAACTATTTTTGGATTAATATTAAAAAAATTATTCATGCTTTTTATAAAATGATATTTTGCATTTATTTATGCTTTATTTACTTGTAGTCTAGCCAATTATAAAGTTAGATCAAGTGTGATCTAGAGATATAAGAACAATTTGGGAAAAAAGCAAACAAATGTACTAAATAGGCATTAATGTGTTGAATAATCTTAAAGTGCTAGATAACCATTAACCATATGTATAGTTTTAGGATTTACAATCATTTAAAGGGAAATATGAGTAATGTAACCAATCAAAATTTGCTTGGCACTATGCAAAAAATTGTGTAAAAGGATTGGTTTGGTTATACTTATCTAGATATAAAGGGTATAGCATGTCTCTCTAAATTGGCACTATAAGCTTAAAATTAATTTGACTATTTAGTTTAATATAATACATAATTCAAAATTTTTATAAATTCAGAGTATTATTTTTACAATTAAGAACAATGCTTATATTTTCTATAAAAATATAAAATTATCCTTTCTATTTTCTTTATAAAAAAAGTTGATAGCTATTTGATTTAAGCACTCTATATTTTGTTGGATTAAATTAAGTTTAAATATATTAATATTTAACTTAATAAAAAATTATGCACTAATCATCGTGAGAATGATATTCTATTCATTTTATATTTCTTGATGTGATGTGTGCACTTGTGTATAAGGTAGATGACTAATCAAGCTTTTGGCACTGTTGTCAGGGAATAGAAGTAAAATAGTAATTTTTATTAAGTTAATATTAGTCTCATTGAATTATTTTTAATTCAACATTTATGTTATGTGTATGTGTGTTATGTATTAAGTGTGAATATTTTTCATTTATACATCCTTATACCTATTTAAGCTTATTGTTGTTTTATTTTAAACCAAAGTTGTGATTTTTAAACTATGCATGCGTCAAAACAAAATTATAGAAATTTTTCCATTAATCTTAGAAATTGAATGACTTTGTATGAAAATTAGAAAAGAAAAGAGAAATCAAGTATAACACTAGCAATGGACAATTGTTGACCTCAATTTTATTGAGCTTAACAACCCTCCTCTTAGAACTAGGATTTAATCTAGGCACTAAGATTTTATTAACCTCAAGTGAGGTTAATAACATCATAATCTCAGTAAATTAGGATTCCGACCTTATACTAGGAGCTTCCTAATTAGGCACTTAGAATACTGCAATTAGTGGTTAAGTGCACAACCTCAACTAAAGCAAAATTTAAATTAATAAATTAAAATGAACTCTTAATTCAACTGAACCCAAATTAGGGTATTTAAGTTTCATTAACTCAACAAAACCATTTGGGCTCAAAATCAGCTAAATTTAAAAAAATCCTATAAAATAAAAACTAAATCAGATCAAACCAAACAAAAGGCACATAATCAATACACAAGTATAAATGAACCCAATAAATAAATAAATCCAGATGGGTTTTAAAGTGACAATCAGGTCGTCTAATCTATAGTTGACCCATGTTGGCCCCATCAAGCCAAAAATCAAACTAATCAAAATTTAATCAATTTAAATTATCTCAGATGCTAATATTTATCAAATTAATATAATAGAGCACTAGTCTAATTAATTTTTAATCTAGTGAGGCCTAATTGCATCACCTAGTTTAAAAGAACCTGAATCAACCCTGTTGAACCTAAACTCAAAATAAAATAAAATTAATTTAAATTAAATGTTAAAAAATACTTTAAAATTATATTTGAACACAATTTAAACTTTTCTTGAGTTTGATTTGACCAAATTGGTTATTTAACCTAGTAAACCCTGATTCAGCCCATTAAGCAGCCCAAATTGGCCCAAAATAAGTCTAAACCAAAATAAAATCCAATTTATTTAAATTAATTACTCCAGATCATTTCAAATACTTAATAAATATAATTGAAGCTTGAACACACTTCAATTTGGGTCATATTGGTCATTTAACCCACATGAACCCAATTTGACCCATTAAGCCCGATTTGGATTTCAAATGGGTTTAAATCAAAACTTAACTCAACATATAATTAAACTAAATTAATACATAGAATTATTTTTAAGTTGATTATTGAATATGACTCAACTCTCAATGACACCCAATTTAGCCAATTTGGTCAGTTGGTCAATCGAACCTGAATTGACCCAAACTGACCTATATGAGCATATTAAGCCAAAATCAAAATAATTAAATAAAATAAATAAATTAGATTAATTATTATAGTTCACTTTTAAAACTTAATTAAACTAAATTTAACTCTTGTTTGGGTCTAATTTATCTAATTTTGTCAATTTAGCCCTTGGACCCAAGTGAACCCAAATTGGCCCAATTTGACTTTTTAGGTTTAGTTGAACCAATTTAGGCTAAAGTTAAATTATATTAATTGATCGCAAGTATTAAAGATAATTAGTTTAATATAATTTAATTTTAATTCTAAATTAATTTGGCAAAAACGACTCACATGACTCAACCTAACTCAATTTGGGTTAAGATGAGTCAACTCAAATCTTAACTTAAAATGAGTTCACTCGCCTCCTCATACATCAAACCAAGCAAAATTTCAGGTTTAAAGAAAAGAGCATGCCAAACATAAGGAAATAAAGAAAGATGGAGGTGACCATGAGGTGAAAAAAAATATATTTCTTTCTTCACATGGGGGGGGCTGAAAAAAATGAGAGGATGATAATCTACACACCTCATTTCTTTTATTTAGAACATACTAAAAAGAAAAGTCATACACTTCTTCTTCTTCCAACCAAAAGAGAAATCCTCTCCCCACCTCATGTGCTCTCTAAGTCCAAGAGCCATCAACTTTTTAGCAACAAGTGGTGGTGCACGGTGGCCGTAGCATTCCATTAGAAGGCAAAAGAGGAGATCTGAGATCTTCTAGCATCCACCGAACGTGTGCTTCGGTGAGGTAACTTTTCTAAACTTTAGATTAGCCATAAGTGCTTGTGTTTCCTAAAAAATTTTTGCGAATCTGAGATTTTCCTTTAGATTCCATCACACTTTCTTTTTTTAACTCCCCAATGCAAAAGAAAGTGACTTCCGATTAAGATCACTAGATCCAGTGATGTTTGTATAGATCCCATCAATTGGTCTACCTTCTATGAGGGAGACAACCTTCAATTCATCCATCTTACTTCAATAGAATGGACAAATATAATTAGATCTCACTTTGATTTATTCTACAAGATATGCCCCAAAATTTAAAAAAATTATAAAAAATTAATTTCCAAACCAAAAAAAATGCAAAAAAGGGGTCTATGGATTCATCTTTCAAGAGGAATCCAATGAACATAAAAACCACAAATTTTGATGTTTATTTTAGGAGCAATTTGAGTTTTAGTGAAGTCTATATTTCTTTAATTTCTCTTAAAATACTAAACCAATTAACTTAAAATTTTTGAAAAAGATAATTAATGTTCTTGTCTGCCTATCATAAAACTTTTAAGTTAATTAGCTTTCTGGTTTGAGAGTTTTAGATTTGTTAAAGTAATTATCTATTTATAAATAAATAATTAATTAATAAATTATAAAAGTCATCAAATTAATTCAAGTCACTTTAAAAAACATCAGAAATCTAAACAAAATTAATTAGACTTTCTGGATCACACTAAATTACAGAAGTAATTAAATTAGGATTTAATTAATTATTAATTAATTAATTTAATTGCACATAATTTAAAAAAATCATAACTAATTGTAGAAATATCTAAAAATATAAATAAACCCATTTTAGAATGGATAGATAGAGGAGAATTTAATAAAATTAAAATTCATAATTAATACTTAATGAATAGTGCTTAATTAAAGTTTCAAGCTCAGCCTAATTTCCTTAATTAAGTTCAAATTACTTGGCTAATTAATTCTAAATTTTATGGGATAATTTTATGGGATGTCCTCTACCTCCCATAATTTTCTTAGAATTATTTGCCTTATAGTTTGAAGATTTTAAAATTTTAATCCTACATACCCTCTTTAATTAATTAAATGATTATTAAAATTGGTGAACAGTAATAATTAAATAAGAAATGTTAATTATTTAATGTGAATAGTGGAAATAATGAGAGAAATAATTAGGGCCCCCTTTCCTAATTATTTTTTCAAATATCCTTCCTTAAGAGGATTAATTAATACATTTAATAATTAGGGAATAATTAGGAAAATGAATGATAAAATATAAACATAAAAAATTTAATTTTTTTTTGATTTAGGTAAATCAATATAATCCATTAATATCTCTTTATGTGTTCAATAGCATAAAGTTTGTAAAGAAATTACGATTATCCCATTGGTGTGGAAAAATCATAAGAGTATTTAACTTAGATGATTTTCTTCTTTAATTTAATTAACTCTTGAGCATGAGCCTAATTGTATTAGACTCTCTTAGGTGCATTGCTAATTTTTGTTTTCTCAAAGCATATCATTGAAGGCTCATGATCAAATAGTTAATTAAATTAAAGAAGCTTAGGGAAGGGTAATTAAGCTGATGTGCTTAATGACTTGACCCTAATCAACTCATAAAAATCCCATTTAATTTTCTTCTTTAAATATATCAAATCACCAACAAGGATGGTGTAAATCCTAAGTATCATTTCTCCTCTTTAGGTTGTAACAACTTACATCAAAATCAAATCTTATAAGAACTTTGTTTAGTGTTAAGGAATATTTATTTCGCTTTGTTGTCCATAGGATTTAACGTAATTGAGTATGTTATGTTGCAATATTTAATTACCTCTTTTCAATTATTATTATAAATGTTTATGACATTTGTTTCATATGTTCATGATTAAAAAAAAATAATAAAATGAATATGATTGCATTTAAGTTGTATGTGTTGTATAAATATTCTTATGTGGTGTGGCTATTATACTATTAAATCTTAAATTATTTTTAAAATTATAAATTAATAACTAATAAAAATGTGTGAAGTTTAAGTTGATGTTGGCTATAAATGATTAACAAAGTTTCTATTTGGTTATAACTTAAAGATAGTAAAGGATTGGTTTATCTTTTTGCTTCATGTGCATGTTTACATATATTTGAGTTGGCAAGTATATAATCTGAACATCCCGGGAACGAGGCTTTAAGTAGGCCCATGGAGGTCTTTGATAATCTCACTTCCCTAGTTTAACAATGTCATGTACTTGCTTAATTTCATTTATGTGTATGGATGTGCTAGAATTTGGGATTCAACTTTACTTTTCATGTCACTAAGCCTTACATGAACAAAAGATTTATTTTTATCTAACCTTTGCATGGTTTTCATTTCCATGCTTGTGGATATATTTACAAGTATTTGAATTGGTAAGTATATAGTCTAAACATTATGGGAATACAAGGCTTTAAGCAACCCCAAGGAGATCTTAGATAATCTCACTTCCCTAGTTTAACAAAGACACGTACTTGCTTAAATTTCTAATACATGTTTGCATATGTTTAGCTATGAAATGAAATCTTTCTTTTCTATAAAATTCATTCATTAATGATCATCAAGTGTGCAAAATATGAATATGTATTGCATATACAAATATGTATATTAAATCAAATATTATGAACAAAGAAGAAAATAAAAAAAATAAAGGAGTGTGTATGCTATTGATAATGAAAAATGTAATGGAATGTTACTCATGTGATGGTGACTCAATTTCATTAATTCTAAGATGCCTTTCATGTTGAAATATGATTCGTTAAAATTAATTTAAGCTTAGGCTTAATAAAATATTCATAAGTGGTTCATCAAATAAACTAAAGCCATGATAGTATACCCTTAAAAGATAATTTAGTGTAGGGATGAAGGGGGAAAACTTCTTTCTTCTCTTTATAATAATTAGATGTTAAGTAAGTATCAAATAAAATAAGAAAGTGTAAATTTAAAATTAGTCAATTCATCGAAAAATTTAAAGTAAAACTATCCCAAATGGTTAATTTAAATAATTCTAGAACTTTAGACAATCATACTCCTAAAGCTTAATTAGGAAACACCACACTAAGCCTTAGCACACACATTAGAATGCTAAGTCACCAATTATAGTGTCAAGTTAGGTTGATGTATGTTATGATGATGTGTTTTATTTTATGATGTAATGTTGTAGACTAGATGTTAGGATTGTTTGTGAGTAGACTGGATGTTAGGTCATTAGTAGCTTATTGATATTTTATGCAAGGGATTATACTAAAGGGGCCTCTATAATAATAAATAAATATACATGTTCTTGCTTGCAGGTGCTGCTTATGGCCCAAAGCATAATCTAATTAGGACAGGTGGGCTTTGCTACCCAAGTGCAGGGTGTTAAGTCTAAATATGTGAAGTATAATTGCTAGGCTTGTATGTTTGTTTAGCTAACATTTATTTTGCAGGTGTAGTTAGATTTCATTTTTCACAAATATGTAATGTTTGTAAAAAGATTAAGATTAGTGCTATGGGGTTTAGGATGAATAGAGGCTAGAAGGAATAGTCCTGTGAGGCCCTATGAAACTTAGAGCAAACTAATCTAAGGGGAAGGAATAAGAGCACAAGATTGAAGACCCCCAAAGTATTTATTTTTATTGTAACATTTATATATAATCCAGGTTGTATAAGAGTAGAGTTCATCTACCCAATTTCTTTTCTTTTCTGGGGTGTACAGTGGTACGCGGTCGCACTAGCCTTTTATTCTCTTACAAAAATTTGAATTATTTGATTGTTATGTTTAGTTTATGTAATAGAAATGGCATGCTTTTCATATGTTTCTTAAAGTGTGATGGTTTGATGTGTGTCCTAGAAGTAGTAGGCTCTTTAAGATAAAATTAAATTTTTTATCCTCACTAAATAACTCATAACTAAATTTTAATACAAATTATAACCTCATCTTAAAGCTTCAGTTCATAATCTAGATAAATAAAAGATTTTCCAACTCCTTGGCTGAATTTTGTATGATATCACACCATGCATATCATATTATGTCACTCTTCAATAGGAAGGATCTCCACTCTTGCATGATAGGGGATGTGCTTGACCTTTAAGAGAAATCCCTTGTAGTGGAGAACACCTCCTCTAATTTATTTGGCCCATAACTTAATTTCATCATGCATATAGGCATAATTTTCCTAAGCCTTAGATCAAAATGAATGTGTCAAACTAATCTAAAATTTATAAATTTTTAACATTAGTCTAAGTCATGCTTGCATACCAAATATTATCTAGTCTCTTAGAGTGTGAGTTTAGAATCTTAACCTCCTTCCTAATTAAATAATAGCCTAGCTATCTTGCATCTATATAAGACTGGCCTACATAGTTTAAAGCGTAGGAGGTGTTAGTTGGAGACCACTCAAGGTAGTTGTAAGTCCAGATGAGTTTGGATGAGTATATTCTCTCTTATGGAGGTAAACCATTATATCCCATTTTCTCAATTATACTTTGGTCGTGCTTCTAACTTGTGCTAGAGTATTTTAGATTTAGGTTTAGAGGCTACTTATTTCTTCCAGACTGCGAGTATAAGTCCTCACCTCTTAGGCATTTCCATAATCTTGTGTTGTTGGACTATAAGCCATAACATTTTAATAAGATTCCAACTTAGATAAAAGTAAATTCTCTATTTTAAAAATATAAAGCCTCAATATAGGGTAGATTGAAGCACTCACTAGGCTTCATAGTATTAAGGGTTCTTCCTACTTATTCTCTTTTAGGATCCATAAATAAGTCCTCCAATTTAAACTTTCTCACTTGGTTTCTAAAAGTACCCAATCCTTTGATTGTCCAAATTTGAAATCTTTGAAGATACTTATTGACTACTTTAATCGAGAGTGTTCTTGGGCAATGCCTATTCCTAAAGATGTAATTAACTATGGAAGCTTGCTTCCAAAAGGAACTAAAGAACCTGACATAAAATAAACCCTGCTTCACTTCTCCATGTAAAGTAAGAGAAAATTCTCTGGTATGTACGTAGACCCATCTGCCCTAGGAGTCCTTATTAGGTGATTAGGTCCACTGTAGGGTGATGTTTTTATCTTTCAAGATAGTACATCATATCTTAATGTTGCACTCGATTAGTTCTATAAGTATGCCCTAAGATTTGCGTGGTATCCCTATAACTCTAAATTAAAACACCACAACAATCAACTAGTAAGTGAACCATCTAGACCTCTTAGGAATTATACTACACCAATAATAGATGGAATACATCAAACTATTACTAGACAAACTATTCAAGCTAATAATTTTGAACTAAAATCATCAATAATTTAAATGGTGCAAAACTCTTAGCGGGGTTTCACCTATTAAACATCCTAATATGCATATTTCCAATTTCTTAAAAATTTGTGCAAAATTTAAATACATGGGGTAAGTGATTATACTAATAGATTAATATTATTCCTCTTCTCACATAGAGATATGACTAAAATGTGGTTAAATTCACTACCTTAAAGATCTATAACAACTTAGAATGTAGTAGCTCAAAAATGTTTAGCAAAATACTTTTCACCATCTAAATTTTCTAAATTAAGAAATAATATTACATCATTTTTACAATTAGATAATAAATTCACATGTGACGCTTAGGAGAGATATAAAGAATTATTAAGAAAATGTCCTAATCATTCATTTCCTGATTTTCTTATAATTCTTCAATCATTTTATAATGGCTTACTAGGATCTATAAGTACTATCATAGATGCAGTAGTACAAGGTAGCCTGATGTCAAAACCTTTTGAGAAAGCTTACGGTTTAATAGAGAAAATGATAACTAATAATTTTCAATAGCCTTGTAATAGATTAAACCATAAAAAAGTAGCTAGTGTTAATTATAATTATATCATTGTAATTTTGACCACATAAGTAGGTTTCCTATCTAAAAAATTAGACAGTTTAGGGGTAATAAAATATTAATACTATGAATCAAGAAGGAGAAAATGGTGAAATATGTGTATTAGAAGATCAAACTAAGGATTTGAAATTATTAACTATACTTCAAATAAACCAAATGAACCTTATTCAAATACATTTAATAAGGATTGGAGGAGTCACCCAAACTTTTTCTAAAACAATAATAAAAACTTTAATCTAAATGGAAATATGTGAACTTGGAACAATACATATTATAACCCTCAAAACTCTAACTTTTGACCTATCAATCCACCATGATATCCTTCACAAAATCACACTAAGAAAAGGAAACCTACTTTATAATAATTAGTGATACAAAGGAGAACTCAATGATAAAGCTAAGAAGCTTCAATTAGAAATTTAAAAATTCAACTAAAATGATTGGCTAATCACATTACAAATAAGCCTTAAGGGAATTTACCTAGTAACATTAAATTAAATCCTAAAGATAAGGATAAAAAAATGTAAAGCATTTGAATTAATAACCATAAAGAAATTAAAATAAATAAGGCTTGAAGATAAATTAAAATATCAGTTAAAAAAAGGAAGATATTGAAGAAAAGAGAAAAGAACCATAAAAAAAAATATTTTGGAAAATGAGAGAAAGATCACCACCTCCATTTCCCCAAAGAGTTCAAAAACAAAATGTGGATAATTAATTTTTGAATTTCTTAAAAGTATTTAAGTTATTAATAAATATACCATTTGTTGAAGCATTAGAACAAATGCCTTCATATGCTAAATTTATGAAAGAGATTCTATATAAAAGAAAAAAAATTAGGAGAAAATGAAATTGTATCCCTTACTAAAGAATGTAGTGTAATAATTCAAAGAAAGTTACCCAAAAAAACTTAAGGATCTATGAAGTTTTACTATTCCTTGCACTAAAGGAGATAAATTTATTGAAAAAGCATTATGTGATTGGAGAGCTAACATAAATTTAATGCCTTTATAAATTCTGAAGAAACTAGGACTAGGAGAATTTCAACCTACAAATGTGACTCTACAATTAGCAAATAGATCTTTGACTTATCCTAAGGGTATAATTGAAGATGTTTTGGTTAAGCTAGATAAATTTATATTCTCTACAAACATAATAATATTAGATAAGGATGAAGATAAGGAAATACCTCACATTTTAGGGATACCTTGCTTAGTTACTTGAAGAACTATGATAGATGTTCAAAAAGGGAAATTAACCATAAGAGTAAATGATCAAGAAATTAAATTTAATATGTTCAACTCTATTAAATTTTTTAATGTTAGAAATGAGGAATGTCATAGGATTGGGGTAAGTGAAAGTAAAATAGAAAAAATTGGGATTTTTATATAATAAATGATTTTATATAACAAAAATGAAAAATGATGTTGGAAGAGTACAAAGGTATTCAATTTATTATAGTTACACTTAATTTGTTTAAATAAAAATTCAAACCATTAGAAATGTCTATAGAAAGCGAGAATCTTAAACCGTCAATAATAGAAGCCCTATAGCTAGAGTTAAAACTATGACCAAGTCATTTGAAATATGCTTACCTAGGGAAAGAATCAACATTACTAATAATCATCTCAGCAAATTCAGAAGAAAATCAAGAAGATAAATTAAATAAAGTTCTGAAATGACATATAAAAGAATTTAGATGGATAATAGTGGATATTAAAGAAATTAATCCTTCAATATGTAGGTATAGAATTTTGATGAAAGAAAATAGTAAATCATTCATATAAAGCCAAATGAGATTGAATCCTATCATGAAAAAAATTAGTAAAAAGGGAAATTTTAAAGTGGTTGGATGAAAGAATTATATATCCTATATCAAATAGTGCATGGATAAGTTTAATCTATTATGTCCCTAAGAAAGTAGAATATATATTATTACTAATGCAAATAATAAAAACATTCCTACTAAAATAGTCATATGATGGAGAATTTGTATTGATTATAGGAAGTTAAACAAAGCCATTAGAAAATATCATTTTTATTTTCCCTTCATTGATAAAATATTAGGTAAGTTAGCAGGTCATTCATTTTATTAATTTTTAGATGGGTATTATAGATATAACCAAATTTCCATAGCACCTATGGATCAAGAGAAAATATCATTCACTTACCTTTATGGTTCTTTTACTTTTAGAAGAATCTCTATTGGTTTATGTAATACACCTACTATTTTTTCAACATTGTATGATGGTCATATTTTTTGATTTAATAAAAAAATGCTTTGAAATATTTATGAATGATTTTTTTATTTTTGGTATGACATTTAAATATACCATACAAAACCTAGAAATCATTCTTACGAGATGTAAAAGAGAAAAATCTAGGACTTAATTGGAAAAATGTCATTTTTTTTTGGTTAGAGAAGGAATAGTACTAGGTCATAGAATTTCAAAAAAAAAAATAGAAGTAGATGGGGCAAAAGTGAAAAGAATGGAAAATTTGTCACCACCAACTAATGTTAAAAGATTTAGAAGTTTTCTAGGACACGCTTGATTTTATAGGAGATTTATCAAACACTTCTCAAGAATATCAAACCACTGTGCATCTTATTAGAGAAGGGTATGCCCTTTATTTTTATAAAAGAATGTTAAGAAATATCTTAACTATTAAAAATTAAATTAAGTTTATCACCAATTATTATAATAATTAATTAGAACCTACCTTTTGAATTGATGTGTGATGTAAGTAATTTTGCAATAAGGAATGTCTTATGATAAAGAAAAAAAATAAAAATTTTCAGGTAATATACCACACTAGTAGAGTTCTAAATGAAAATTAATTAAACTATTTCACAAGTAAAAATGGATTAATAGCTATTATTTTTTCCTTTGATAAATTTAAATCTTATTGTTGACCTCACTTTTGGAGTGAAGACTCATCCTTCCCATCTTAGACTTAGGAGTCTTCTAAGCACTAGGATTTTCTTAGTCATAGGACACTTCTAGTGATTAAGGGAACACTAAACCCAAGCTTAGAGACTTAGGAAGGCATACCTTAAGCTTCGATTATGCCTCAGGACAAATAGGTTCTACCTATCCTATGGCCTAAAACAAAACCCATGCTTGTTCACTCATTCAAAACCAACCACAAGCCTACACAATCAACCCCAATTGAATTTTTTTCTTATGCAAGCTCCGAGCCAAATTAATGTAACCCTTAACCTAAATCAATTTTACAATCATCCCATGATCCTATGACTCAATCCTATTCAATTGAAACTAATCCAATTAATTTTCACAAAAATACTCCAACTATTTAATATTCTATTCCAAACCCCCCCAACACTTACAATCAAACTAATTGAACCAAATGACTCCAATTAATCCAATTTGGCCCATTTGACCTAATAGGTTCAAATGAGCCAAAATCCAATAAAATCCAAATCCATTGCAATCAAAGTCATCAATCAACTCTAAATCCATCATTGAACTCTTCTCAACACCTAATTCAATCTAATTCAACCCAATCAACCCAATTGGTCCAAAAATGACCAAATTGATTCAAATTTTAATCAAACCCAAATTGGATTGAACCAACCCATCCAATCTCCTTTATGATAATTGATGATCATTCTTGACTGACTAATTACAATCAATTGGGTCAAACCAAGCCAATTTGATCATTTGATCAAGTTGACCTAATTAACCCATATGGACTAAAATGAACCAAACCTAATTCCAACCTCAATTGAATGAAACCAATGACACCCATCAATCATAAATTGATCATTGAACATGACTCAACCACCAATAGAACTAAACAAAGCCAACTTGGGGTCTTGACCCAAGTTGACCTAATTTGACCTAAAGGGCCAAATTGGGCCAAATCAAATCCTAAACCCAATTAATTGAAACCAATGTCTCTATTCAATCATAAATTGATCGCTGAAGATTCAACCTTCAATTGAACCCAATTTGGTCAAACCAACTCAACTGACCAACTTATCCCAATTTGACCTAAAGGATCAAATTGAACTAAATCATCCTTAAACCCAAATTGATTCAAACCAAGACCTACAATCATTCTCAAATGTTCAATTGAACCTAAACCAAACCTCCACCTAAGCAAATTTGGTCAATTTGACCAAATTGATCAAGTTAATTCATTTGACCCATATGAACCCATGCGAGCCAAATCCAAATCCACTTCAAATTAAGCCAAACCAATGTCACCAATACATTCAAAATTTTCATTTGAACTTACCTAAGCCACCAATTTGACCTAATTTGACCAATTAGTCAACCTAACCCAATTGAACCCCATTGGACCCATATGGGTCAAATTGAGGTAAACCCATTCAAACCAAGTCCAAACCCAACCAAACATGGCATGACTCATCCTTAGGTCACCAGGGTCAGCCCAAGCGGACCCAACCCATGGTAAATTTGGTTTGGGAAAAACCCATGAACCAGCCCTCCTAAATGGGAAAAAATCCCTATTTGGATAGTCTGACATACTCCACAAGCCATGATAGCCACCTTTTGCTCATTTTGGATGCTAGGACCATTAACCCAACCTAACCCAAGTTTGTTGGGTTCAATCTTGGGTTATGAGAGGGTGAGCTTACCCTTAGTCCACCATTGGTTCACTTAGAAGATGAGGTACACCCCCATGCCAGCCCCTACCACTGCCTCAGCCTCTCAAGCTCCTCCACCTCAGCAGTCCACTACCATCCCTGACCACCTATCCCAGTCATACGACTACCAAAGGCTGAGCCAATATCAGCCCTTGGTTCACTTAAGAAAAAGAGTATACTCCTCACCATCCATTCAAACTTCACATATAACATCCTTAGGTGATTCCAAGTAGTACTAGAGCTTCTCTCGATCCCCTAGTGCACCCCATTGCCAGTGGACCAAATCTCATTCAAAATTGAGAGCCCTGTCAGTCTCACCTCACCTAAACTGCACCAAACTCAAATAACTCTTCCCATGCCTTCCCCAAGCTTCGGTGAGTCAGAATGAATTGATTCCCAATCGATTCAATCACCGGAAGGCACTCCGAGACAAACTTCGGCAAGCTTAGAGGTGGTGTTTGGACAACAGAGGTGTCGGCAGGGAGGCAGCTCAAGATCTTCTCAACAAGCCTTCCTCTCTCCAAGGTGAAGCTACCTCAATTGACAAACCACTGGTCTCTAGCTCCGCTGTGGTAAAACACTGGCAAACCGTAGAAAGTCCATTAGGTGTTGGTCTTTTGTGAAGTAAAGTGTGATTGCATGCATTTTCCACCATAGGATCTCCTTTGATCTCCTCCCCACACATTTTGGAGTCGATCCTGACATCCCACAAGCTTCCGATGCTCCGGGGGGCGACAAATCATCAACCGTCCATTCCACGTGATTAGAATGGACGACCATGATTTAATTCATTAGAAATCTTGATTTAATCCAATAGGAATCTTGGGATTAATCCTCACCATCCAATCTGAGATCGGGCGGCGGGGACAAAATCGCGCCAATGGATTAGGGGATTAATTAAGTCTTAAAAATATCATTAATTGGCTAGAACTTCCAAAATTCATAACTAATTGTAAAAAATCCAAAAAATTTGAGTAAACTCATTTTGGAAAGGGTAAACATAAGAGAATTTAATAAAAATAAAATCTCCAATATTTGATTAATGAATAATGCTTAATAAGGGTTTAAAGTTTAGGCTAATTATCTTAATTAAGGCTTAATTACTTGGCCAATTGACCCCAAATTTGGTGGGTTAAATAACTTAGGATAGGGATGAATGGGGTTAAACCCTTTTCTTCACTTTACAATAATTAGATGCTAAGTAAACATCAAGTGAACCAAAAAATAATATAAATTAAAATTCATTAATCCTTTTAATAACTTGAAATGAAACCACCCCTAATGTTTAACTTAAATAATTTCAAACCTTAGATAATTATAATTCTAAAGCTTAGCCAAGACATATCACACTAAGCCTAAGCATAGACATTAGAATACTAAGTCACCACTTCTAGCTTTAAGTTTGGATAGTGTATGTTGTGATGTTATATTTTTATTTTTTGATGTAATATTTTTGACTGGATGTTAGGATTACTTATGTATAGACTAGATGTTAGGCCATTATTAGCCTAACGATATTTTTTCTAGGGGATTATGCTAAAGGGCTGCTAAAATAATAAATGAATATAAATTATTTTGCTTGAGCATAATCCATATTAGGATAGGTGGGCTTAGTTACCCATATGCAAGGTGTTAATTTCAAATTTATAGAATATATTTGCTTGGGTTTCTTTGGTTGTTTAGCTAACATCTATTTTGTAGGTGTAGTTAGATTTTATTTTTCCAAATATGTACTTTACAAGAGGAATTAGGATTAGTGTTATAGGGTTTTAGGATGAGTAGTGGCTAGAAGGCAAAGTCTTGGGAGGCCCTATGAATCCTTGGAGTGAAACCAAATCAAAAAAAGGAAAGAACTATAAAAGATGAATACCCCCATAACACTCATTCAATTATAAATGTAATATTATTTATAATCTAGGTTTTATAAGGGTAGTGCTCGGCTACCCATTTTCTTTTATTTTCTAGAGTGTATGGTGGTACCCAGCCACACCATCCTTTTATTCTTTTATGAAATTCCATAAAATGTTTAATTGTTATGTTTAGTTTGTGCAATAAAAATGACATATTTTTCATAGGTTTCTTAAGTTTGATGGTTGAATTTGTGGCCTGGATGTGGTAGGATCTTTAGGACAAAATTAATTTTTCTACCCACACTAATAACTCATAACTAAATTTTACAATAACTCATAACCTCACTTTAAACCTTAGCTATAATCAATATAATTAAAAGATTTAGTAACCCCTTAGCTGAATGATGTATGTTACAACAATCATGCATATCATCTTGTTTCATTCTTGAATAGGGAGGGTCTCCACTCTTGCATGATAGGGGAATTCTTAACCTATGAGGGCATCCCTTGGAGTTGAGAACACCTCCTCCTGCTGATTTAGCCAATAACCTTATTTCATCATGCATTTAGGCATAATTGTCCTAAGCCTTTGACCAAATGAATGTGTCAAAATGATATAAAAACATATAAAATATTGCAATTAGTCTAAGTCATGTCTTCATAGTGGACATGATCTTGTCTCTTAGGGAGTGAGTTTAGGACTCTAGTCTCTTTCCTAATTAAATAACAACTTAACTATCCTGCAATTACATAAGATAGACCTACAAGATTTTAAAGCAAAGGAGATGTAAGTTAGCAGTCACTCCAAGCGGTTGTAAGTCCAAAGAGTTGGGATGCGTTTATCCTCCCTTATGAAGGTAAACAACTATGCCCCATTTTTCGCTTAAATTTAGGTTGTGCTTTTAGCTTGTGTTAAGGCATCCTAGATTTAGGGTCTAAGGTTGCTTATTTCCTTCAGGCTATGAGTATAAGTCCTCACCTCTTAGGTATTTCCATAATCTTATGTTAGTAGACTATAAACCCTAGCATTCTAATAAAATTTTAGCTCAAAAAAATAATAATAAACTATATCTTTCAAATATCTAAAGCCTCACATTAGGATAGACCGGAGTACTTACTAGGCTTCCTAGTATCATGCGTGCTCTCTACTTATCTTTCCTTAGAATCCAAAATAAGTCTTTCCAAATTTAACCTTCCCACTTGATTTTCAAAAATACCCAATCCTTTGATAGTCTAACTTTGAAGTCTTTAGAGATATTATGACTACTTTAATCGAGAGTATTCTTAGGAAATTCTCATTTCCTATGATCTAATTAACTATGAAAGCTTGCTTCCATAGGAAACTAAAGAACCCAACATAAAATAAATCTTCTTTACTTTTTCATGTAAAGTAGGGGAAAGATCTTTGGTATATGCGAAGACCCATCTGCCTTAGGAGTCCTTATTAGGTGATTAGGTCCATTGTATAGTGATATTTCCATCTTTTGAGATGGTATATCACACCTCAATGTCATACATGATCACTTCAATAAGTATCCCCTAAGATCTTTGTGGTGTCCATAATGACTCCAAATTAAAACACCACACCTATCTAGTTGGAACACAAGTTATAATATATACTGATCATGTAGTGATTAAACATCTATTAGAAAAGAAAGATGCTAAGCTTTGATTAATTAGATGGGTGTTATTGTTATAAGAGTTTAATCTAGATATTAAATATAGAAAATGTTCTAAAAATCAAAATGTTGATCACTTATTTATATTAACAATAAAGGAAGAATTGAGAGGTAGTGGAGATATTAAGGATGAATTCCCAGATGAATAATTATTTGCATTTAAACATAAGGTTATTCTATTATATGTAGATATTGTGAATTATTTATCAAGTGAAATAATATCTTATGGAATCAATTTTCATCAAAAGAGAAAAATTTTACATGATGTAAAATTCTATTTTTTTGGGATGAATCCCATCTATATAAAAAGAGTCCATATCAAATTCTAAGAAGATGCATTCTTGATAATGAAATTTTAGAAATTATAAGATCATATCACGATTTTGAATATGGAGGATATTTTGGAGGTAAAAGAACAAGTGTTAAAATATTACAAAGTGGATTTTATTGGACAACCTTATTTAGAGATGTACATAAATATGTTAAAAATTATGATAGATGCCAAAGAATATGAAATATCTCAAAGAGTTAAGAAATACCCTTAAATTATATTTTAGAGGTAGAAATCTTTGATGTGTGAGGGATAAACTTTATGGGACCATTTGTTTCTTTATTTGGGAATTAATATATTTTGTAGTTAATGATTATATTTCCAAATGGATAGAATCTATCGCTATAGCAAAAAATGATTCTATGGTAAGTATTAAATTTCTAAAGAAAAATATTTTACAAGATATGGAACACCTAGAATCATTATTAGTGACAAAGGTACTCATTTTTGTAATAAATATGTGAAATAAATTTTAAGAGAATATGGAGTACAGTATATAATAGCCAATGCCTATCATCCATAAACTAGACGGCAAAAAGAATTTTATAAAAAATAATAGAGCCTACTAAAAAGAATTGGTCATTAAAAGTAAATGATGCATTATGGGCTTATAGAACTGCATACAAAACCCCTATTGAAATGTCTCCTTATATACTAGTATTTGAGAAAGCTTATCACTTACCATTGGAATTGGAGCACAAAGCATTTTGGACCATTACGAAATTAAATTTTGGTATGAAAATAATTGTAGAAAAGTGACTCATAGATCTAAATGAGTTGGAAGTAATAAGATTGGGATCATATGAAAATTTAAGGATATATAAAAAAACAAATAAAAAATAGCACAATAGGAAGATCATTAAAAAGCTAGTCAAGCCTTAACAACATGTATTATTATTTAATTCAAATTAAAAAAATTCTCAGAAAACTATGATTAAAATTGTCAGGTCATCTCTTAATTATCAAAGTTTATGCACATTATGTTATTGAAATTCAAGACCTAAAGAAGAATGAGAATTTTCAAGTCAATAGTAAATGACTTAAGTCGTACTATGGAGAAAATTGGACTCTATTTAAAAATTCCATTAATTTAGTCGAAGACCTTAAAACTTAAAAAACCTCCATCGAATTGAGGACATTAAACTAAGCGCTTGTTGAAGGGCAACCCAATATAGATGTATAATGTTTATTAGTAGTGAGTTTTTTATTTGATCTAAAAGATTATGAGTTGAAGATCCATTAGAAGGAGATTGTATTACTGGGAAGCTTAAGGGCAAAAGCTCCTTCTTTTTTTCTTTTTTTTTAGCTTCTAAAATGGTCTCATTCAATTAAGCCTGCAAATGTTCTTTTTCTTTTATATATATATATATATATATATATATAAACATAGGTGACAGTGCCAGTGCCACAATGCTATAGTAGTAGCTAATAAAAGAGAAAAAAGCAGGTGTATTAGATGACTAGCGCCAAGGTGCTTCCAAAGTAGTGTCATGGAAACAGTCAAAAAGGTATATAACTATAAAAACATAGGTGATAGTATTGCAACACTATATTAATAGTTAATAAAAAGAGAAACGTAGGTTGATTGGTTGACTATAGCCTAGGTACTGCCAAAGTAACAACGTGGTGATAGTTAAAAAGGTGTTCCAATAGCTCACAAATGGATAGATACGTTTAACAAAAAAAGAGGAAAACTTGTACCAACATTGTGATGCTATACACCAGTGCTTAAGCGATGCATAAATGCCTAATAGAATTTATGTACACTATCGATTACATAATAATAACCATTATTACACTTTTTTTTATGGGAATAGGAACCACCTTGACTAGTTAACTAGTGCCTAGACACCACAGTGCTATACCTTGCAAACAAAAATAACAAGTCCAGTGCCACGACACTAGACCTTATCTTAAATAGGACACCCTAAGCAGCCAAAATTTTTATTCCAATCTCTTTTTTCCAAGTTTAGAAAACCTCTTATTCTTTTTCTCTTAGCAATTTTCCACTCTCTAAAATTAAAGTGCTTATCAATTTCATGAACAAGAATAAGAACAGAGCAACAACTAGTGACTTTGATCACTTTATCAGTGTCAAGGTGGAGGAAAGATACTAACCTGACCTCATCAATAAACATCTCATTTTGGAGTGAGGATTATATAATTTGAGTAGAAGCATAGAGAGAGTTATCAACGAGAGAGGTTGGGAACACTTCTCCTACAATAATAAAGCCTTTATGAGAGAAAAATGGGCAAGTTTTGATAGTATTACCATTAATGCATACTATAAAATATAAAATTAAGCATATGAAGAACATCTTCCCTACTATAATAGTCATCTGTATTTTGATGAAATTTTTAGATTCCATAGCATTAGAAATTTTAATATCTAATGATAATGGTGGGAAAAAAGATTATCAATTTTTCTGTCGCTGGCATGACCACAGAGGCTAAAGCATGGCATTACTTTACTTCTGCCAAGATCATTCTCACTAGCAATATCAGTGAGGTAACTAAGAATCAGGCCATTTTAAATTATGCAATTCGAAAGTGTTGTTTTATAGATGTAGAGAAATTTAATTTTTAATTCAATTTTTAATATTATAAAGTGTGGGCCTATAATAAGTTTTGGTCACCACTCTCTTATTTATGCTTTATGTCTTTGAACTGGTACAATGGGGTGGTGTAATTGTGATCTAAAATAGAAGTAGGAGAAAGTTCACACACTTCTCAATTCAGATCTTAATCCTCCAAAATCTTAAATGAACAACTCTAAGAAATTGGAAGAGAAATATCTAACTTAGAAAAAAGTGTCAACGAAAGTAGCTGGTTGCATCATGAAATAAAAAAATTGATCATCATATAGGTCAACAACAATAGCAGTTCTCATATATGGCTGAGTATAATTCAGCACTCGTTCGCATGTTTGAGAACTGCAATTTTAATGTTGGGCCAAACCAAATTCCCTTTATTGTAGTGTCAGATTATCAACACTATGTGAGAAGAAGAAGAAGAAGAAGAAGAAGAAGAAGAAGAAGAAGAAGAGGAAGAAGAAGAAGAATAAGAGGAGGAGGAGGAGGATTATTAGAAAAAAATTTATTTTGTGTATTTTGTATATTTTTATATACTTTTGTAGTTTTGAGTTTGTGTAGTTTTGTTTGTATTAGTTTTCAATTAATGTTAAACTTTCAATCCCTGCATATGCTTTACTTAATGTGATGTTTATATAATGTTAGTTAGCAATCCCAAATTTAAATTATTATAATTTTTGAGATTAATATTTTTATATTTTAAATTTGAGGTTAGATTGAAAAATATAAGAAATTATTGGAAACTAAAACTAATTAAACAAATTTTCAACTAAAAAAATAGCAATTTACATTTAAAGTTTATTTAATCACTAAATTTCTTTCGAACTAATAATAACCAAATATCTTATAAAAAAACTAGCAATTTTTGTTAGGCTAAATATTTTCTTAAGCAAACACATCACACATAATAGATTCTTAATGAATTTAGTGAATTGATATTAAAATAAATAGAAATACATATAATAAGAAATAATATAATTTAAACTATTATTAATTGAAACATATGAAACATTGTTAAGTAAATAAGCTCACAATGAATTGAGTTGGAATTGTAGCATATTTTTTATGGATTATAAGGACAATTGTGTACTATATATATATATATATATATATATATATATATATATATATATATATATATATATATATATATATATATATATATATATATGTCTAAAAAAAATTTAGAATGTGTCATTTAAGGCTGACTATCATGATTGAATTTTAAACCTATTGTAATCTAAACCAATTTAATCAAATTATGGAACAAAAATATTTCTAATTTTTATTTAAAAATAAAAATTATGTTTATTTTTATTATATATATAACTATTTATTTAAAATAAATTTATTCATCTTCATATGATTTAACTATGGTAATATGCACTAAAGAATTTTAACTTAAGAAAAATTTTAGTTAATAATGAAATGAAGAATAAACATTAAAATGTAATTTCTATTTTCATATATAATTTTTTTTTAGACTTCTAAATTTATATTATTAACTAACTCAAGATGGAAATATATAGACAAATGTATTAAATTACTTAGGGACAAGTAATAGTTTGAGTTTGGAGAATTTTATTAGTGTTAAATCTATGAATGTGTCATGTAATTAAAATTCCATTACCAAGTTTTTACATGTTATAATGTGTTAATTTTACTTCTATTTGTGTTATACCATAAAAATTCTAAAAACTATGAAAAAATAAAGAAATTTAGGTATAGCGCTATGGCTGGAGCAAATAAATAGCAAGGGTAGTGCCACAATAATGGATCAAGCTCATTTTGGGATAATTTTATAGTAAGCTGATCATCGAGGAACTACATCAGCTGTGCCTAACATTATACTAAAGGCAAAAATATGAAGCAGAGAT
This sequence comes from Cymbidium sinense, assembly GCA_021442155.1. Classification (NCBI taxonomy): domain Eukaryota; kingdom Viridiplantae; phylum Streptophyta; class Magnoliopsida; order Asparagales; family Orchidaceae; genus Cymbidium; species Cymbidium sinense. The sequence goes on along the minus strand of CM038219.1, from coordinate 78,642,536 downwards.
AGCAAACACAACGCCACTTCCAACGTCACAACGCTACTGCCTGATAAAATAGATTCATGATGGTTGTGTGATAATTTCGAGTAGTTTTGATATAGTTTTCACAAGTGCATAAGAGTAACTGATCAACAACAATAGCAATTCTCATATATGGCTGAGTATAACTCAGCACTCGTTCGCATGTTTGAGAACTACAATTTTAATGTTGGGCCAAACCAAATTCCCTTTCCTGTAGTGCCAGATTATCAACCATATGTGAGAAGAAGAAAAAGAAGAAGAAGAAGAAGAAGAAGAAGAAGAAGAAGAAGAAGAAGAAGAAGAAGAAGAAGAAGAAGAAGAAGAAGAAGAAGAAGAAGAAGAAGAAGAAGAAGAAGAAGAAGAATAGGAGGAGGAGGAAGAAGAGGATTATTGGAAAAAAATTTATTTTGTGTATTTTTATTTAGTTTTGTAGTTTTGAGTTTGTGTATTTTTATTTGTATTAGTTTCAATTAATGTTAAACATTCAATCCCTACATATGCTTTACTTAATGTGATGTTTATATAATGTTAGTTAGCAATCCCAAATTTAAATTATTATAATTCTTGAGATTAATATATTTATATTTTAAACTTGAGGTTAGTTTGAAAAATATAAGAAATTATTGGAAACTAAAACTAATTAAACAAATTTTCAACTCAAAAAATAGCTATTTACAGTTAAAGTTTATTTAATCACTAAATTGCTTTCGAACTAATAATAACCAAATATCTTATAAAAAAACTAGCAATTTTTGTTAAGCTAGATATTTTCTTAAGCAAACACATCACACATAATAGATTATTAATGAATTTAGTGAATTGATATTAAAATAAATAGAAATACATATAATAAGAAATAACATATATTAAACTATTATTAATTGAAACTTATGAAACATTGTTAAGTAAATAAGATCATAATGAATTGAGTTGGAATTGTAGCATATTTCTTATGCATTACAAGGACAATACGGTGTACTTCTATAAATAAATAAATATATATATATATATATATATATATATATATATATATATATATATATATATGTCTAAAAAAAAAATTTAGAATGTGTCATTTAAGTATCATGATTGAACTTTAACACTATTGTAATCTAAACTAATTTAATCAAATAATGGAACAAAAATATTTATAATTTTAATTTAAAAATAAAAATTATGATTTATTTTTATTATATAGATAACTATTTATTTAAAATCAATTTATTCATCTTCATAAGATTTAACTATGGTAATATGCACTAAGGAATTTTTACTTAAGAAAAAATTTAGTTAATAACAAAATGAAGAATAAACATTAAAATGTAATTTCTATTTTCATATATAATTTTTTTTAGAATTTTAAAATTTATATTATTAACTAACTCAAGATGGAAATATATGGACAAATGTATCAAATTACTTGAGGACAAGTAATAGTTTGAGATTGGAGAATTTGATTAGTGTTAAATCTATGAATTTGTCAAATAATTAAAATGCCATTACCATGTTTTTACATGTTATAATGTGTTAATTTTATGTTTGTTTTGTGTTATACCATAAAAATTCTAAAAACTATGAAAGAATAAAGAAATTTAGGTATAGCGCTATGGCTGGAGCAAGTAAATAGCAAGGCTAGTGCCACGATAATGGATCAAGCTCATTTTGGGATAATTTTATAGCAAGCTCATCATCGAGGCACTGCATCAGCTGTGCTTGACATTATACTAAAGGCAAAAATATGAAGCAGAGATAGCAAACACAATGCCACTTCCAGCATCACGATGGTACTGCCAGGTAAAATAGATTCGTGATGGTTCAGTGATGATATCGAGTAGTTTTTGAAATAGTTTTCACAAGTGCGTAAGAGTAACTGATCATAGGTATTTATAGAATATAAACAGGGGACCTTTCTTAGTGTTGAGGGCTTTTTTATAATTGTTAGTTAGTGGGTGAGTGAAGTGTAAGTCTTTGTGTATTTTTGTGAAGCACTTAGAGAATGACACTCTAAGTGTAGTGAGAGTGTTGTGTTGGTAGTATGATGGTTGTTTTTCTTAAGAAAGTGATGGAGAAGGAGATCAAAACCAAAGATTTTTAGTGTGGGTTGCTTGATATTTCCACGAGGAAGTAGTAGAGGTTCTCAAATAGCAAACTTGAGATACCTACTCAGAGTGCTCTTTCCTTTCTTCTCTTTTTATCCTATGTTTTCTTTTACAATGTTAAATGAGATTTATTCTTCTTTACTATGAAGCAATAAGTCTATAAAGTCCTCTAAATTCATAAGAGTTTTTAGATGTTTGTATTACTATGGTATTTTATTTCAAATGCTGGGTGGACACCACATAGATCTTAGGGGGTACTTATTGAATGATCAGATACGGTATTGAGGTATAATGTACTATCTCAAAAGATAGAAACATCACCTCACAATGGACCTAATCACCTAATAAAGACTTTTAGGCATGATGGGTCTTCGTATATACTAGAGATCTTTCCCCAACTATACATGAAAAAATAAAGCAGAGTTTATTTTATGTCGAGTTTTTTAGTTCCCTATGGAAGAAAGCTTCTATAGATAATTACATCCTAGAAAATGAGAATTTCCAAAGAATACTCTCTATTAAAGTAGTCAATAAACTATCTCCAAAGATTTCAAGGTTAGGCTATCAAAGGATTGGTTACTTTTAGAAAATCAAGTGGGAATGTTCAATTAGAAAGACTTATTTTTGGAATCCAAAGGAAGATAAGTAGGAGTACTCATGATACTAGGAAACCTAGTGAGTATTCTAATCTATCCTATGGTGAGGCTTTATGTGTTTGAAAGAGAGAATTTATTTCGATTTGAGATAAAATTGTATTAGAATGCTACGACTTACAATCTAGCAACACAAGATTATGAAAATGTCAAAGAGGTGAGATTTTATACTTGTAGCCCAAAGAAAATAAACAACCTCAGATCCTAAATCTAGAGAGCTTTAGCATATGCTAGAAGCACGCCCTAAATTTAAGTAGAAAGGGGGCATAAGAGTTTAACTCCACAAGAGAGGATAAACTTGTCTGACTCCTCTGGACTTACAACCGCCTGGAGTGGCTACTAGTTAACACCTCCTACGATTCAAAATCATGTGGGTCAATCTCATGTAATTGCAAGATGGCTAGGCTTGTTATTTAATTGAGAAGAGGCTAGAGTCCTAAACTCACTCCCTAAGAGACAATATCATGACTGACATGAGTATATGAGTTAGTCTAAATGCAAAATTTACAAATTTATATCATTTTGACATAATATTTTGGACAAAGGCTTAGGTCAATTATGTCTAAATGCATGATGAAATTGAGTTCTTGGCCAAATTAGAGAGAGAGAAGAAATTCTCCACCATGAGGGGGTGCTCTCATAAGTCAAGGGTTCCTTAAAGTGCAAGAATGGAGACCCTCCATATTCAAGAGTGAAGTAAGATGATATAAATTTTGTTAGACATTTAACATTCAGCTAAGGGGTTGCTAAATCTTTTAAATATTTGATTATATCCTAGGCTTTAGAATGAAGTTTTGAGTTGCTTTAAAATTTAATTATGAGTTGTTAATTCGGGTAAAAAAATTATTTTTTTTCTAAGAGCTTACTATATCCAGGCAACACATTCAAACATCAAGTTTAAGAAATTATGAAGAATATGCAATTTCTATTACACAATTTAAACATAACAATCAAACATGTATAGATTTTGTAAAAGATTAAAAGGTTGATGCAGCCGGGTACCACCGTACACCCTAGAAAAGAGAAAATTTGAGTAACTGAGCTTTACCCAACCCAGATTACAAAAGCATATTATATTTTAGAATTAAATTACATGATATGGGGGGTCTTCATTCTTTACTTTTCCTTATTCTTTCTTCTTTCTTATTTGATTTGATTTGCTTCAAAGCTTCATAAGGCCTCCTAGGATTATGCCTTCTAGCCACTTCTAAACCCCATAGCACCAATCCTAATTTCGATTATAAAATTACATTCTTATGGAAAGTAAAATCTAACTATACTTGCAAAATAGATGTTAGCTAAACATACATCCAAACCTAAATAGTTATATTATGTAGTTTGGACTTAGGACCCTAAACATGGGTAACCAAACCCACATGTCCTAACCATGGATTATACTTAGGGGCATAAGCAACCTGCAAGTAGAAGCATTTATATTTATTTTAGCAGCCCCACTAGCATAATCCCCTATAGAAAATAACATTAGGCTAACAACAGTCTAACATCCAGTCTACGAACCATAATCCTAACATTCAATCTAAAATATTACATCACAAAATAAAATATAACATCATTATATACAATGTCCTAACCTAAAGCTAGAAGTTATGACTTAACATTGTAATCTGTGTGCTTAGGCTTAATGTGGTATATCTTAGCTAGGTATTAGAGTTTCAATTGGCTAAGGTTTGAAATTACTTAAATTAAACATTAAGGGTGTTTTTATTTCAAGTTACTTAGAGAATTGGTGGATTTTAATTTATATTTTTGCTTTGTTTTATTTGATATTTACATAGCAACTAAGTATTATAAAGAGAAGAAGAAAGCTTAACCTCTTTCATCCCTACTCTAAGTTGTTTTCTAGAAGAATATTGTTAAGACTTGGTTTCTTTTAGTAAATGATTTATTATTAAGTGTTTTATTAATCCTAATTTTGGCTTAATCTTAATGAATTCTATTCAACATGAAAGGCATCCTAAGGTTAATGTAATTGAATCGCTATCACATAGATAATCTTGCACCATTCCTTTTCATCATTAATGAAAAACATATGATTTTAAACATAAAATTCCTATACATACAATGTAGTTTTTGGTACACTTAGATGATTATGAATGCGTGTATTTTTGGTAGAAAAGAGAGACTTTTATTCTTAGCTAATTACACACACACACATGTATTAAAGTTTTAAGCAAGTATGCGTCTTTATTTAAACTAGGGAAGTGAGATAATCTAAGACCTCTTTGGGGCTACTTAAAGCCTCGTATTCCTGGGGTGTCCACACTATATACTTGTTATCTTAAATACATATGAATGTACACACAACTATAAGAATAAAAATCATGCAAAAGATCATATTTTTAGTGAATTATTTACACATGTAAAGCAAAGTTCTATCCAAATTCTAATACAAGTACACATAGGAATGAAAGTAAATAAATATGTGCCTTTGTTAATAGGGGAAGTGAGGTAATCTAAGACCTCCTTGGGTCTACTTAAGGCCTTCCTAGGATGTCTAGACTATATACTTATTATCATTCAAATCTATGTAAACCCATACATGAATCATAAAGATAGAATAATACCTTAACATGTTTAAACTATAAATACATGTAAATCCTACATAATATTCATAACTAATGTTAATTTAACTCTTCATTCTATAATTTTATAAATAGCTTTGAAATTTATTAGTGATAATAGCCACATATATAATAGGATTAATCCAACACATGCAAGCTTTACATATATATATATATATATATTCATTTGATTATTTTATTTGAAATATGAATACATGATGCAAATGGCATACAAAATTTATAATGTTTGAACGAGAATAATTAAACATTTCCACATAATTCATTCAACTACATTAATTCCTAAGGAAATTCAAGTTGAATAAAATCCCTTAAGGAAAACCAAAGCTTGTTATGAAGTTTAATTTTGGATTTGATTCATTAAACTCAAAGAGGAGAAATAATAAATTTGTTATTTTAATCCCCATCCATGTTGATGATTTAATATGTTTAAGGAGAAATAATTAAGTGAATTTTATGAATTAGTTAAGTTTGAATCATTAAGCAATTCATTTAATTACCCTTTTCCTATGCTTCTTTAATTTGATTAATCATTTAATTATGAGCCTCTAATGATATGCAAATGAGAAATTAAAATTACAATGCACTTAGAGACCTAATATAATGAAGATCATAATTAAGTATTAATTAGATTTAGATTAAGTACTTATATTATGTTCCCACACCCATGGGTTAATCATAATTTCCTTAATGGTCTTTAGGTTATTAAACACATAAAGAGGAACCCACAAGTTCAAATTAAATTATCTGAAGCAATGATCATTTTGATTTGATTTAATTTCATCATTAATTAATTTCTTAATTAAATCATAATTTGATTAAACCCTCCCATGGAAAGAGATAAGCAAATGACCCAGGAGGAGGCCTTGATCATTCACCCCTATCATTCCAATTATTAACCATGATTAATCAAGTTTAATTAATTAAGTTTTTTAAATTAATAATTTTTCCCTAATTATTAAATTAATTAGGGAGGATTATTAAAATTAAAATTTCAAATTCTCCTAATTACCTAGCTAATAAATCTCAAAAAAATTATGGGAGGTAGGGGACATCCTATAGAATCAACTCATTTAATTTGAGACTCATTAGCCAAGTAATTAAGGATTAATTATGCTAATTAAAAAATTAAACCTTAATTAAGCTTTATTCACTGTTCAAACCATAGATAAATTATTTTTAATAAAATCTCCTCTATTTACCCTTTCCAAAATGGGTTTACTTATATTTTTAGGATTTGCTTATAATTAGTTATGAATTTTTGAAGTTTGGAGTGATTTAAACACATTTTAAAGCCTAATTAATCCCTAATCTCATCGATGCCACGTGAGAGCTAACATGGTAATGCTTTCCACGTGGCATCACAAGATTGGCCACTTAAACCATCTAACATGGCATGCTGAGTCAGCAGGGGAGGACACGCTTTCATCCCTGCCATTTGATCTCAGGTCGGATGATGGGGATTACTCTTGTGGTTCTTAATGGATTAAACTAAGATTTTCAATCAGATTAATCACGTCCATCCATTCTAATCACACAGAATGGTCGGTGGGTGATCCTTCATCCCCTGAGTGCCGAGAGACCAATACCATCTGACCTCCTCCGCTCAATCTGAGCTCATCGAAGCTCGTGAGGCATCAGGATTAACTCCAAAACCTTCAAGGGATAAATCTAAGGAGATCCTACAATGGAAATTCCTTAAAAATAAGATTTCTTTCACAAAACACCAACTCCTAAGGAGATTTCTCTAGTTTGCCAGAAAAATACCTCACTGGAGCTCAAGAATAGCGGTCCAATGATTGAGATAGCTTCATCTTGAAGAGATGAAACCTTGTTGAGAAGCTCGTAACTTGCCTCCCCACTCGTGGCCTTGTGGACCAAGCACCGCCAGAATAGTCACCAGAGTTGGTCTAAAAATGGTCTCCGATGCTCGAATTGATTGAGAACTAATTCATTTCACCTCGCCAAGTCTTGGGGAAGCTATGGGTAAAGTTAATTTAGATTTGGTGGAGTTCAAGTGGAGTTTGATGGAGTTGAGGCTCGGTTTCACTTGGGTTTGATCTCACCAGCGATGAGAACCTTAGGGGAACTCGGGAAGACTCTAAGGAAGCTCATCTTGACTCAGTGAAGCTTTGTATATGGTTGAAATGATATGGGGAGGAGTATACCCTCCTTCCTGATTAATCCAATGGCATGGATCAATTCAGCCTTTAGCAGGTGTCCGACCGACGTAGGCCACCGGGGATGGAAGTGATGTGCTGAGGTGGTGTGCCTTGAGCGGGTGAAGGTAGGGAATGGGCTGGCAAGGGCTGAGGTGGAGTGTACCACCTCCTCTAAGTGTCCCAATGGGGTGGCTTGGGTTAGCTCATCTCCACTTAGCTCATGGCTAACCCAATCAACTTTAGGTCAGGTGAGCAAGTGGTTTTCATGTCCAATTTGAGCTTAGGGTGGCTGTAAAGGGTTGGAGAGTCAGTTTGACCATCTAAATGGGAATTTTGTCTCATTTGGAGGGGTTTGGCCAAGGGGTTTTGGCTCAATTCATGTCCAAGGTGGGTTGGGTTTGATTTGTGCTTACCTATGGTGACCCAAGGATGGGTCATGCCAAGTTTTGTTAGGTTTGGAGTTGGTTTTGTTGGGTTTGGCTCAATTTGACCCATGTATGTCAAATTGGGTTCAACTGGGTTAAGTAGAGCAATTGGTCAAATTAGGTTAAACCAAGGGTTCAAATGATGATTTGGGCTATTTAGGTTCAATTGATTTGATTGAAGTGGATTTGAATTTGGCTCATATAGTTTCATATGGGTCAAATGGGCTAAGTTGACCAATTTGGTCAAATTGGCCAAATTTGCTTGAGTTAGGGTTTGGTTTAGGTTTAATTGATGACTTGGAGATGATTGTCGGTGTTGATTTCAATTAATTTCGATTTGGGAATAATTTAGATTAGTTTGATTCTTTAAGTCAATTTGGGCTAAATGGATCAATTAGGTTGACATGGTCAAATTGGGTTCAATCAAGGGTTTGATCATGTCCAATAATCAATTCATGAATGTTTGAAAGCATTGGTTTCAATCAATTTGGATTGGTTTGAGGTTTGGTTCAATTTGACCTTTTAGGTCAAATTGGGTCAACTTGGGTCAAAGGTCTAATTGGACTTGGTTTGGCTCGATTAATATTTGAATCATATCCAAGGATCAATTTATAATTGATTGGAGGCATTAGTTTCAATCAATTGGGTTTAGAATGAAGTTTGGTTCAATTTGGTTCATATGGGCTAATTGGGTTAACTGGGGTCAAGTTATCAAATCAGCTTGGTTTGACCTAATTGATTGCAATTGGACAATCGAGGGTGATCAACAATCATTGTAGAAGGTATTGAATGAGTTGGCTCAATCCAATTTAGGTTGGATTGGAGTTTGGATCTAATAAGTCCTTTAGGTCACTTTGGGTCAAGCGAACCAAATAGATCAATTTAAGTTGGATTAAGTTGAATTAGGTTGAATTAGGTTGAATTATGTTTGATAATTGATTTAGGATTTAATGATGGCTTTGATTGTAATTGATTTGGATTTAATTAAATTTTGGCTCACGTAGACACTTTAGGTCAAATAGGCTAGGTTGGGTTAATTGGATTTATTTGGTTGGCTTGATTTCATTATAGGTTTTGGAAGAGTTTGAAATGATGTATTGAATTATTGGAATGTTTTTTATAAAAAAATCAATTAGGTTCGGTTTAATTGAAGGGGCTTTGGGTTGAGTTCATAGGATTGGATTATAGTTTAAGATGAGTTTGGGTTTAAGTCATTTTGGATTGGAGCTTGGATATGAAATGAAATCCAATTGGGTTTGATTGTATTGATTTGACGTCAGATTTGCATGAGTGGATAGGCATGGGTCATGATTTAGGCCATAGGATAAGTAGAACCTATTTTTCCTAAGGCATAGCTTAAGCCTATGGTACACCTTCCTAAGTCTCTAGGCTTAGGTTTAGTGTTCACCTAATCACTAGAAGTGTTCTATGACTAGAGCAATCCTAGTGCTTAGAAGACTCCTATGTATAGGAAGGATGAGTCAATCCTCACTCTATAAAAGAGCTGAACAATTACAGTAAACTTTGCTTTTGGATTAATATAAGAAAATTATTCATGATTTTTATGAAAATGGTGGTTTACTTTTTTCCATGCTTTATTTACTTTTGAGCTAGTCAAATGTAAAGTTAAAATCAAGTGTGATCTAGAGATATCAATGGAGACCTGGAAGAATAGTTAAAAAAAAGGCAAATGGATGTACTAAATAGACTTTAATGTGTTAAATAGTTCTGAAGTACTTAATAGACATTAAACATATATCAATTTTTAAGATTTGTAATCATTTAAAGGGAAATATGGATAATGCAACTGTGGTATTTATTTTTAGATTTGTTTGTGTATGTATATGTGAGGGGACACCACCTAGATCTAAGGATGTACTTATTGAGATGATCAGGTATGACATCAAGGAATAGTATACTATCTCAAGAGATAGAATTCACTACCATATGATGGACCTAATCACCTAACAAGGACCCCTAAGGCATGATGGGTCTTCAAATATACAAGAGATTTTTTTCCTACTTTACATAAAAAAATAAAGCAGGGTTTATTTAAATCGGGTTCGTTAAGTTCCCTATGGAGGAAAGCCTCTATAGTTAATTACATCTTAAGAAAAGTGAATCTCTTAAGAATACTCTTGATTAAAGTAGGTGATTGTTGTCTCTAAAGAATTCAAAGATAGAACCATCAATAAATTGGTTGTATTTTAGAAAATCAAGTGGGATGGATCAAAAGGAGAGAGTTATTATTGACGCCAAAGGAAATAAGTAGGAAGTGTTCATGATACTAGAAAACTTAGTGAGCACTCCAATCTATCCTATGGTTGGGCTTTATATATTTGAAATTGAGGAGATTTATTTATTTGAGTTGAAATTTTATTAGAAATCTAGGACTTATAATTCCACTATACTAGATTGTTGAAATTCCTAAGAGGTGAGGATTTATACTTGTAGCCATAAAGGGAAACAACAACCTCATATCCTAAATCTAGGGAGCCTTGGCAACGGCCAAAGTGCGACCTAAATCTAAAGTGAAAGTGGGTATATGGTTTACCTCCACAAGAGAGAGTAAACCACCCGACTATTGGACTTATTACTATCTAGAGTGGCAGTGACTTAACTCCTCCTACGATTTAAAATCATGTAGGCAAGTCTTATGTTCTCAAGATAGCTAGGTTGTTATTAGTTAAAAAAGAAAACTAAGTCCTTAAACCCACTCCCTAAGAAACTAGAGCATGAGGGGTATGAATAATGACTTAAATCTAATGCAAATTTTTACCAAATTTCATTTAATTTGGAACTCTTTATTTTGACATAGCCTATGGGATTTTGTATGCCTAAATGCATGAGAAGTTGATTATAGGCCAAATAAAAATGAAAAGAGGTGTTCTTCCATCATAGGCTCTCAAAGGTTAAGCCCATACTATCTGGAAAAGATGGAAGCCCTCTATTAGCAAGAGTGAAACAAGATGGTTATGCATGATATTAAACATACATCATCCAGCTAAGGGGTTGCTAAATATTTATTATCTTGATTTAATACCTAGGCTTTTATGTGAGATTATGAGTTATTTTAAAAGTTTAGTTATGAGTTGTTAATGGGATAGAAAATATATTTTTATCCTAAGAGTCTGGATGCATCCAGGCCATACAACAATCACCAATCATAAATAAACTATGAAAAGGCGTGCTTTACAACCCGAAAAGAAATGTGGGTAGCCGAGCTCTATATTTATTCAACCCGGATTATAAAAGAATAATTACAATTAAGAATGATGAATGTTATAGGGGTCTACATTCTTCATTCTTCCTTCATCATTTCTCTATCTTCCATTTCTTCATTTGATTTGCTCCATTTCTTTCTTTCTTTTGGCTTGATTTGGATATGCTTGCTCCAAAGGCAAGACTTGGTCTTATAACTAATGCTCATCCTAATCTCCCATAACACTCATCCTAATCCTAATGCAAAATTACATTAAAAGAAGGAAAGAAAATCTAACTACACCTGTAAAATAAATGTTAACTAAACACACCATATAACCCAAGCAATTATATGAAAAATTTAGGCTTAACACCCCACACATGGGTAACCAAGCCCACTTGTCCTAATTTGAGTTATGCTTAGGGGAAAAGCAACCTGCACAGCAAAAGTATTTATATTTTTATTATGACAGCCTCTTAAGCACAACCCTCTGCAGAAAACATGATTAGGCTACTATCTGCCTAACATCCAGACTACACACATACACCCTAACATCCAGTCTAAAATAATACATCACAAAATAAGCATACATCAAACCATACACCGCCCTAACATAAAGCTAGAAATGGTGACTTAGTCTAATGAGTATGCATTAAAGCTTGTGTGGTATGTCCTAACTAGGTTTTAGAGTTGTAATTTGCTAAGTGCGATGGATTTAATTTATAAAGGGTTGATTTATCTTTAAGTGATTTAATTTATTTGGAGATTTTATTTAGTGTCTTCTTTTGTTTCATATAGCCTACACTTAGCAACTAAGTATTATAAAGAGAAGAAAGAGAGGGAATCTCTCTTTCATCCCTATCCTAAGTCACTTCTAAAGCAAGTTAATTAATTAACTTCCTTTAGTGAATGGCTTATTATATGTTTTAATCAATCCTAAGTTTAGGTTCACTCTAAATGACCTTATTCAATAAGGAAGACATCTTAAGATTAATTAGAATGAATTACTATCACATAACACATATTCATTCATTTCTTTCCATTATGTATACCATGCATATGAGTAAGTCCTAAGCATCCCTACACATGCAATTTATATTTTAGCATACTTGAATGATGAATGCAAAGAAGTGTGTTTGGAATTTAAATATTTCATTTGATTAGATTATGAATTCATGTCTTTTTAATAAAAGAAGAAGGATTTTTCATCCATTTGCTAGGTACACATTCACATATATAAAAGTTTTAAGTGAGTACGACGTCATTGTTCTACACCAAGGGCGTAAGGTACAAGGCCCTACTTAGTTACTACCTCGTGTTTAGACTAATATACCACTTTTCCTAGGTAAATATAGATGTATAAACAACTACAAGGATAGGAAAACCCATGCAAAAGTTGTATTTGATTTATTTGATTTTTATTCTTATTCATTGGTCACATCATACACACATATGTATGAGAGTGTTAAGTGAGTATGACGCCATTGTTCTACACCAGGGGCGTAAGGTACAAGACCTACTTAAGACTACTTAAAGCCTTGCAACCCTGAGGTGTCTAAATTAATATACCACTTTTCTTAGATACATGTGAATGTACAAAAAGAACCAAAAGAAGAAGAAGAAGAAGTCATGCAAGGAGTCATATTTGATTTTATTATATGATTTACATATGTGATATGAAATTTTTTCTAAGTCTTAGCATGAAAATGCATAGGAATAGATTTGAACAAATGTTGTGTTCTTTTCAAATGAACTATATATTTGTAAATCCTATATGAATCCATGTAAGATAAGGAAAAAGAACTTCATATTGCATATCTTATATTATTAATACATGCAAACTTATATATATTTGTAATTAACATCACTCTATATATTATAATTGATTTGTAGGCTTTTGAAAATAAATTTTGATTTAATAGTGATAATAGCCACGCCTATTTTATTTAAATCAACGCATGCAATTAGACATAAAATAATCCATTTCATTTAGTTAAGTTTAAAAGAAATGAATGCATGATTACATATGGCAAGCAACATTTGACATGATTAGAAAGAAATAAAGGAACATATGCACATAATCTCATTCATTCCAATTAATTTCTTAGGGCAATCATACTAAATAAAGCCACTTAAAATAAATTAAAGTTCTTTAATGAGATTTTCAATTTGAGTTTGATTTGAGTTAAGGAAAGTGAAAGAGGTTTTCTAGTCCTAATCCCATTCCCCATGTGTGAGTTAATTTTGGTTCAAGGAAGAAGTAATTAGGTTGATTTTATGGTTTAATTAGGTTAGGGTATGAATTAAGCAAATTAATTAACCCTTACCTACATCACCTTAAGTTAATTAATTAATCAATAATGAGCCAATATGATATGCAACAACATGGAAAGTAAATTTGCAATGCTCCTTAGAAATGAAAGGGGCCTAATGCAATTGGCTCATGATTAATAGTTAATTAAGCTTAAGGGATCTCACTTAACTACTTTTATGGTTTTCTCATACATGTGAGCTAACCATAATTTTATTATCTTCCCCTTTGGGTTATTGAACACCCAAAGAGATACCCAAGATTAAATTAGAAAAAAAGAGATTCAATTGAATTAATTAAGTCCATTAATTAACTAATTAAACATTAATTAACCTTAACCAACCAAAATTAGATGGGCTTGGAGAAAGTGACAAAGAAGAAAGCCTACGTATCAATCCCTAAATCCTCTCAATTAGTTAATTAAGGTTCAGGTATGATTTGGATTTTGATTGATCTTGTTGATTAATTAATTATTTAAGAGAGATTAGAGAAGACTTAAAGAAAAGATTGAAAGAGGGAGTCACAATCCATTTTCCTAGACTTCATCATAATTAACAGAGGCTAACAAGCTTAGTTGATTGATTAATTTATTGTTCATTTACTTAATTATCATTAATTACATTAAGAAAGTGAGTAAGGATTAATACGTTGGTTTCCCTAATTATGCAACCAATAAAATCTCAAAAAATAGGGGAGGTAGAGGTCATCCCCCTAAACATGTATAGAAAGTATGAGATTAATTGGATGGTTAATTAGAGAGTAATTAGACTAATTATATTTCCAATTAAACCTTAATTAAACCAAATCCACTATTCAAAATTAACTAATAATAATTTTCTTAGATTCTACTCTAAAATATCTTTAAAATGAGCCTATGTTTGAATTCTTTGGATTTTTTTTACAATTAGTTATGAATTTAGGAAGTTTCAAGATTAAAAATCAATTAATTAACCCTAATTAGAGCCTTAATCTCATCGGGCCATGTGGCGGCTGACGTGGTGCGCTTTCTATGTGACACGTTGGGATTCACTATTTAAGTTGTCACATCCAAGTGATGACTCGGATGGCAGCACACGTGATAACTCCATGGACCGTCTGATCTAAGATCAGATGACCATGATTAAATCCGTAGTTTTGAGGGATTAATCAAGGGCTCTAAGAGAGATTAGATTAGGACCGTCCATCTCGATCACGCGGGATGAATGTCCCATGATCTATCTCCTCTCGAGCATCAAAAAATGGTTATCGTACATCGATCGTCGCTCGATCCGAGCTCACCCAAGCTCGAATGGAGATGAAAATGATCCCACACCTTCTGGGAAGCACAACAAGAAGATCTGACGGAGGATATCGCATGACATGAAAGTTTCTTTCATAAAAGACCAACCTATTTTTATTCAAAGATCAATTTTTATAGCATACCTCACTATAGCTTATGACCAGTGGTTCTAATGATTGAGGAAACTTCATTTGGCAGAAACAAAGCTCTGTTGAGCTGCATGAGCTTTGATTTGGTGTAGTTTGCTCGGAAGACCAATCCACTAGGCATAGGTGCCTGGGCTTGATCGAACTCTACCCTCTGGCCATTGAGAACCTTAGGAAAGGATTCATTCTCACTCGATTGGCTCCGAGAAAGGTTTGTCCAAAGTTAATTGTACTTTGATGGAGATTTGAGCAAATGGGAATCGAATTGAGGCTCCCCTATTTTAGTTTTGCGAAAAACTAAGAATCGGGATTTTGGGGAGCTTAGGAAAGCTTTAAAATTGATCTAGGAACTCTCTCCTTGGCTTCTATGGTTGAATTGAGTGTGAGTGTGTGTGTTTGAGTGAGAATGAGGGGGGTATACCCCCTCATTCCTTGGATCGAATGGCCATGGCTTTCTTGGATTTTTCTTGATCAATTGGCTAACTTAGAGGGTAATAGAGGTCCTTGGGTGATGATGTGGATCGATTTGGTTGGGTGAGGGTGTGGAGGTGCTTGCCAAGGGAGAAAGTGCTTGTCCTTGGTGGTTAGGAAGCTCCAATGTGGATGGGGAGGTGATTTGACCTCCCCATGGATCATGGCTGACCCAAGAACCTTTGGGTCAGATCAGCCATTGTCCTAGGTACCCATGTGGACCTATAAAAGGGTGCTAAGTGGCTAGGGGAGAAAATGACTGAATGAGCATGTGTCTTATCTCATGTGATGCCCTAAACCTAAGAGCAAAATGGTCATTTGGCTATGGGTTTGATTTGGATAAATTTGGAATGGGACAAAAGTGGGTTAGCCCAAATTTCAAGTGGTTTGGAGTTTGTTTGGTTTGATTTGGCTTGATTTGACCTATTTAGGTCAAATTAGACTAGGTTGGGTCAAGTTGACCAATTGGTAAAATTGGGTCAAAATAAGGGTTGGGTAAAGTTTACATGACCAATTGGAGTGTATTGGTGTCATTAGTTTGATTCAATTTGCTTTGGATTTAGTTATGGCTTATTTGGATTCATATAAGTCAAATGGGTCAAGTTGACCAAATTGAGTTAGGTTAGGTGTTGAATCAAGTTCAATTGGTTAATTGAAAATGATTGTAGGCTTTGGTTTGGTTTAATTTGGAATTAATTTTGATTTTGGCTAATTTGACCCTTTAGGTCAATTTTAGTTGGGTTGACCAATTGGTCAACTTAAATTCAATTTCTTTGATCAAGTTCAATAAATTATTTGGAATGAACTTGAGCCATTGGTTGCAATCAATTTGAATCAAATCATGATTTGACACATTTTGGCTTTTTAGGCTAATTTGGGTCAACTTAGGTCAAATGGCCAATTAGGCTTGGCTTGGCTCAAGTTAAGGTTTAGTTATATTCAATCGTTGATTATGAGTGGGTTTGAATCAATGGTTTTAATCAATTTGGCATATCATGGATTTTGGCTAGTTTGGGTCTCATTTGGGCTAAGTGTTGACTTGGTCAATGGGCTAGGTTGACTTAGTTTGACCCAATTTAAGATAATTGATTAACCTAGGATGATTGTTGATCAAGTTGTGATGTTTGAATGGGCTTAGTTCAATCCAATTTGGGTTGGATTAGAACTTGGCTCAAAAAGGTCCTTTAGGCCACTTTGGGTCAAGTGAGGCTAAATTGGTTAATTGGCTTAATCATGGCTTAATTCAAGTTTAGTTGAACTCACACATGAGTCTATGATTGAAATATATATCTAATTGCAAGTGATTTGGAACCAAATGGGTTTTGGTTCATATGACAATTTCAAGTCAAAAAGGGCTAACTTGGGTTTGATTTGGGTTAGCTTGGATTTGGTTTGATAATGATGGTTTATGTTTATATTTAGGTCAATGATTGTAGGAATGATTGAATCATGGAGAAATCCACGAGTTTTGAATTGGTTTGGGTATCATTTAGCCAAGTTCAAGAATTTGGCTAAAAGGGTATAAGTTGGAAATTTGATTTGATTTAGGTTTGGTTTTGACACTTGAATTTATATTTTATTTATATTTGTTAATATAAATGAAGGTATAAATGGGTTATGAGAAAATCACTTGAGTTTGGAGTGATTTGGATTTGGTTTAAGGCTAAGTCCATAAGATGAAATCAAAGGGCTTAGGAAAGATTTTAGAATTTGAATTCAAATATAGGTTTCAATCATTTGATAGGAATTTGGATTTAGATTTGGTTTGGAATTTGAATTTGAATTTGAGGTTGGTTTGAAAGAATGAAGCAAGGATTGGGTTTAAGCTATAGGGTAAGCAAGTTCTCCTAAAGTCTTGAGGCACAACCTATCCCTATGGCTAACTCTTTTAAATCTCTAGGGTCAGGTTAATTGTTCACCCACTAGAAGTGTCTTAAGACTAAGGAACTCTTAGTGTCTATAAGTATCCTAGATCTATGATAAGGAAGTTGAGACCTCTCTCCAAAAGTGAGGTCAACAACAACGAATCAAAATTTACTTAGCATTAGACACAAAATTAGTAAAGAGATTGGTTTGTTTATACTTGTCTAAACATAAAAGATATAACATTTCACTCTTGATTAACACTATAAGCTTAAAATTAATTCCACTATTTAGTTTAATATAATACATAATCCAAAACTTTCATAAATTTAGAGTATTATTTTACAATTAAGAACAACACCTATATTTTCTATAAAAATTAGTCTTTTTTTCTTTGCAAAAAATGAGATAGTTATTGACTTAAGCACTCTATATTTTGTTGGATAAAACTAAAATTTAAAGAGATTAGTATTTAACTTAATATAAAATTAATATAAATTTTTTCACTAATCCTCATGGGAATGATACCCTACTCCTTTTGTATTACTTGATGCGACACGTGCATTTGCGTATAAGGTAAATTATCAATTATAAGTAATATTGGTATTGATACATGACATTTTCACTGTGGTCTAGGCAAATATATCATGATCATCTAGAAGTGTGTGGATAAGACCTTCCTTAAGCTTGAGACAAAAAATCTAGTTGACTTCGAGGACTCGTCCCATGATCTTGTGGGTTTGTAATCTCTTCTATTTCCTCAAGAACTTTGACTCCAGTTCATGTGACATCTAATTTCAAAACTTCTTCTTCTTTACCCGACCAACCTATGGCACTCAAATAGCAAGTTCTAGATTGATTCAAATTTTTTTTATAGGGATCTCCTTGCCTCCTAAGGGGATTTTGACAACTAAGTGGTAGGTCGATAGCATTGACCTAAACATGTTGTGTAGTGATTAGTCAAAGATGGTGTTATAGGTAGTGGGAGCTTCTACTATAATAAAGTCGGTCATTGCAATGAAATGCATCCTATCTTTTCGCCTGGTTACAGGGAGAGTGATCACCCCTTTTGTCTCTCTTCTTTCTCTAGAAGCCGTATAATGGTCCTCAAGTAGGGGTGAGTTTATAACTTGTCAATCCTAGTTTATCAAAGATAGACTTAAAAATGATATTGACTAAGCTCCCATGTCAATCAATATGCTCACACTTTGATAATTAATAATTAACTTTGTATTGACGATAGCATTGTTGTATGGATTACCAATGGTGGATTTATTTTTCTTTAAGAAACTTATAAGAATTATGGAGGATGTGATGTACTCACCATGGCTGTCAAATTATTGTTCTTGAATAGCAAGTGCTTGAGGCTTTCTTTTCTCGAGGACCCCCTACCACCTCCGAAACGAAAGGGTAGGACTCCCGAGATATAGATTGTATGTGATGGGGTGGGTTCATTGCCAATTTCAGTGACTTCTTTATACTTTCTCTTAGTTAATTCCTTGAGCTTTTCAGCTTTTATTAACTCATCAACTAAACTACTCAGGTGATTACATTTTTCAGTGTCGTGTCCATTGTCTCAATGATAGGCCCAATTCTTGGAGCAAACACGAACACCATCAGCCTTTATAGATAGTAAACATTTAAAATATTCTTTATTCTAGATGGCTTCAACTAAGTCAGCTATTGACACCCTTAAAGAGTTTTCAAAGTGGTTGTGAATATTCAGCTCCTTAATAGTTTTTGAAATCTTGCCTAAGTGCATGCGCACCGGGTCATCTTCTTTTATTTGATCTTCATGCTCGAAACATATCTTTTAGCAATTGTTATGAAGATGAGCTCTTCATAGAGTCCTTTATGTGATTCAATGCCATCAAATGAATGAGTTCATTATATTCCTCAGTGTTCATGTAGCAAGTAGTTCAGTGACTATTTTTGGCTGTTAGAACCCGAAGGAGTATCTGAAGGGTCCCTCTCTCAATCCTTGAGTAAGTGAAACCTGGGTCACTACAAGTTCCAAGTCTTTAATTTCCAGCATTTCTCCTTGAAAGCAAGTAACGAAATTCCTTAAGGACTCATCGTATTCTTGCCCCATTTGTAGAAGAACCTAGGAACTGTTTAATGATTTTTGAGCGATGGCAAATTGTGTGTCAAATATTCTTTTAAAATCAATGAATGTGGTTATGAAACTTACAAAGGGTTGCAAGAACATCTAAGAGCCTACTCTTTGAAAGTAGTAAAGAAAAGCAGCATTTCATTACATCATCTAAATCCAATAGTGATGTTGTTGATTCAAAGTATCGTATGTGATATGTTTGGTCTATTTGACCTTTGAATGATTCTAGATGTGGGATTTTGATTTTGTGTAGGGGAGAGTTTTTATGATCTTCATGGAGAAAGCATTAATTAGATTCATCTACTTCTTTTGTATGTCTTCTTCTTCACTCGCATAATATGAGTCATCATCCAGACTATGGGTTTTAGATAATTTTCTTCTTACTTGACAAGCCCGACGAGTCGTTGATCCCGAAGATCCCTCATTGTCTTTGTCTCTTGGTTCTTTGTGGTTGGCTTTTTTCATAACCGCCTATATTTGGTGAGTGATTCTATCTTCCATATGTCTCAAGTCTTGTTGCATGGAAAATTATTAGGTATTCTGCTTCATGCCTGCTGAAGAGTGTCTTACTTCGCTTTGTATCTAACTTCTAATTCTCAACCTCATTCATGCTCACCACACCTAAAAGGATGTTCAATCTAAATCTATTTGCAGAATGAAGCAGAATCATCTGAGATAGTTGGGAAATAGGGTTAGGATAAATTAAGTAGTGGAAAATAAAAGAAGTGTAAGAAACATCTTATTTTTTATTATTCCACCAAGATTTAGTATAAGAAGTAAAGGTTCTAACATCCCCCCAAGAAGAAGAGTGAAAAAAATGCCCCACCCCCCTTTATGAAAGGACCCCTTTTTATAATAGCATGGGGAGGCAATTACATATAGTAAGTATATATAAAGCAAGTTGAGTATAGGTGGGAACTCACTCTAACACAAGGCTAGTGCTTTTTGAAGAGTGGTGAGGTCTATGGATTGTGAGAGGAAGTGGCATGCTAGTTACTCTGATGTGCGATTGTTCTTATGTATTGAATTGCCATATCAAGATTGGGTCATTGAACTTTGGTCATTTAGACTATATGGTCTTCTTTAGTCACCTGCTAACACTGGCAAGTCTATATATGTAGTTGGTTTCCATACTTCATTCTTTGAGCTTTCTTTTTTAAACCGCACTATGCACGGTGAGTCTTTATTATTGAGTAGCTCACTTCTATAGATTCGGTCCTATTCTGATAACAACAGCTGCTATGAAGGCTAGTTCTAACATGTCCATATATTTGGATCTACATATTTGTAATTACATCCAACGTAACGATGGTATTTAGAAATTTTCTCATTTTCATAAATATGATTTTTTTTTCATGATAAAACGTCTTTTCTCAGGTGGATGAGTGGCTTTACTCTTAGAGATAAAATGTGAAATGAGTATGTTCAAGAAAAAGTTGGAGTAGCTCCAGTGGCAGATAAGATTAGAGAAAGTCGCCTTAGATGGTTTGGTCACATAAAGCGTCGACCGTCTGATGATCCCGTTAGGAGAGTAGATGCATTAGATTTGCCTTATGTTAAGAAAGGTAGAGGTAGACCTAGAAAGACTTGGTTAAGATGTATAAAAAATAACCTAAGTATACTTGAATTAAATAAGAATTTGACACATAATAGACACAAGGAGGGATTCATGACCCCACTTAGTGGGATAAAGGCTTGTTGTTGTTGTTATTGTTGTTGTGATAAAATGTCTTTTCTACCTGCATTCAATGCAACGGACCCCCACATCCATGTTCAAAGAAATTATTATTCATGGATTGATCATCCATATGTGTTATAAATCTTTGTGGCCTATGTTACGCTGTATTATTTTAGATGTCTTTTCAGGTAGTATTCCCTTCACCATCTGATGCACCAAGCTGGCTAAGCATGCCTTGTGGGTTCCTATTTCCGAGGAGTCAATTTTTGCGGCAAAGAAAAAATTGACTATTGTACATATGAAGAAGCTGAGAAGGCATACAGGTTTAGATTAGAACTTAAATGGAAGTGTAAAGGAGCTGGCCCTTCTATTAAACATTCTGAATTATCATGCGTTTTGAAATTATGCAGAGATGAACTCGATATAAAATTGAAAACCTATTGCTAATGTAAACTTACTTGATGTCTAATTTCTTCTCTAGTAATTCGAGATCATTACTGATCATGTTAGTTACTCAATGGAGCATTGAAGATTTGCAGTATGTGTTCTTTTTCTGCAATATATTGATACAGGGCTGAGGAATGTTTGATGGGGCATGTGCTTTGCATTATTTTATTTGAGATTTAAATGAGTAGTACATAGGCTCGCATCAAAAGCCAAAGTAATATTTGTGTTCCTTACTTAAGAGAACAGATACATGCAAATTCGTTTAAATTTCTGGGTTTTATCTCAGTGTCGTGAGCATAATTCAAGCACTTTTTTATTTAATTCTCTAATAATTAGTATTAAAATTGATCGTTGAAATGACATCAATTGTTCCGTGTGCTTTATCTTTGCCAGTCATAAGGGCTTCTATAATGGTGAAGCAATGTTCGAGGGACAATGAATACTCCCGCATAAGTTTCATGCATGTGTTCGTATTGTAAATTTTCATTTGACAAGTCATAGCCACTTTTCACTGTCTAACTTCAAAAATAAACGTTAAGTTGAGCACATAATATACGTTCAGTAACTTCAACTCAATAACTTAGATCATCCAATTAATATGCATCCCATCTATTAATTTATTTAGCTCAACGGGAGTCTTTGGAAATCCACTTCTACTTATTGAAAGTACTCTTTCATTCATCTTTCTTTATTAATCTCAGAAGTACTCTGCCTTGTTATCATCATCAAACATGCTTTATTTTGAATCAAAATATAAAAAATGAGTTAAAATTCATCTCAAGTAACTCCTGAATGATTAAATTTCTCTGTGGTCTTCAGCTTCTGAACTGAAAAAAACTAATAATAATAATAATAATAATAATAATAATAATAATATTCTTTGTATATCTGATCCTACATCAAACTTACTCTGATTCTTACTACCTAGCATGAAGAACTTACTGCATTTGACCAAAATGCTCGTTTTCATTCCTCCCATGGCGTTAAAATTTTTGAGGCTCCTCAATAGGCTTAGCTTCTGCTGGATAGAGCTTTCTTTCACTTATTTCTGGTTTCTTGGGCAACTTAAGTAATTTTATTTTGTATGAAAATTAAGAGAAAGTTTTGCTGGTAAAAAAATTAAGTAATTTTTGTAACTGCATTTCTGGTAACTTCACAAAGAAAAAGAAAGCAGTTTTTATGGATTTCAGCCTTTTTATGATCTGTTTAATAGATTGATTATTATATTTAATTGCAGAGTAATTATTATAAGAGTTTACATTATGTGATATGAATCCAATTCATCCAATGGCCAAATTAACAATAAGAACAGACTCAAACAGTAAGGAATACAAAATACAGAAAATAATCAAAATCATTACAAACAGCCTTTTAGGATGATTACAGAAAGAAGGAAGGGGGAGATAACAAAATAAAAGCCATTCAACCCTTCACGCACAATAATAAATGAGATAAATTCTTCCAAACCACTGCAGTAAGAAGAACAAAGGCTTGATAAACAACTACAACAACAGAGCCAGAAATCAAGAATCAAGACCTCAAGAAAGCGTGGCCACATCAAGATAATGAATAACAATCATAGTAAAACAGTTAAAGAACATGAATCCACTTAGTAAGCGAATGATCTAGGCATAGGAACTTCAAGAAAAGTATAAATAGAGATCAAAAAGATAAAGAAAAGAAATTTCAGAAAGAACTTATCTCTTTTAGTCTCCTCCTTCGTCTCTTCCTCCTGCTATCTTCTTCTAGGTTTTTCTCGCCGGAAACCACCGCCTTCCATCGGAGAAACCTCAGTTTCTCCTCCGATCCCAACCGCAACCCTAATTCCTCTCCGGAGCGTCTCGACGGCTCGAGCAAATAAACAAAACAAAACAAAGAAAAAGGTTAGGTTTTCTCGATTAATCCCACGCCAAGCGCCATAAACCAACATCAAGGGTTCAGATCAAATTTCCAGATCAAACCGCGCAGAAGCAAGCGCGTGTAATCCACTTAAGGCAGATAGGCATTAAGAACCGCATGATCCAAAACCAAATCCAAGGGTCTACAAGAAACCAGATCATCCGACGGCTCAAGATATAGCCCAAGAGAGACTCGATCCGAGGACTCAGATCCAACGGCTAATTACAAAACACGCTGCATCCAACGACTCAGAAAGCATCTGAGTTATTCCTTCCAATTTATCAGTAACTCAGTCGGGTTCCAAGCACTCAGTGAGTCGACTCAGTGAACAGAACCCAAACCAAGCAGGATCAGACCAATTCAAGGAATTAGGTTCGTAACATTATGCTTAAATGAAATACATAAAATCTTCATTTTTATCATCCTATCTATTCGTACAAACATAGTAACAATCATAACTCTTTCGAAACTTTCAATAACATTTAAAAAAAAATTTATCGAAATTTCTTTTATTTTACTTTACGCCATAATACAACAATGCAAACAGAGCATTATAAATCACCTTTTAGTGATTGTGTTGGCATCATCGTGCTGAGGTCTCTATCAGTGAGGTTAAAGAAGACGACAATTAAGATATGATCAGAAAAAATGACGTCGAAAAGATTTGATTTATTGATATCTTGAACTTTGTTAGGTAGAATTGTCTTATTTTTCAAAATTCAAATGATCGTTTCACCAAATATGTTTTTCTTATTGGTATTATAGCCTATAGCTTCAAGTGCTTATGCTGAAAGAACTATGAGTTGACAGGTTCAACAAAGTATATTGAACTAATGTAAAGGTTGTTTTAGAAATGGCAGGATAACTAATCCTATGGACGATATTATGCTGTGAAAGAAATAAAAAAAAAAGGCTTATTGCTGTTAACTGTGATACATGAACCGCTCTTAGGGTTTGTTTAATATCTTACAGGTAAAAAATATACTTTTGAGAGTCATACTTTTAGTTTCTTCATTTTTACTATAAAAAACCATAATTCTGAGAAAACTAACGACCAAATGAGAATTCTATAAGAAAGCAAAATTTGACTGTTAAAACAGCCATAGTGCACTTTCTCGATTCATGCATCTTTCTGAAAGGCAGAAACATTAGATTCTTTTGGATGAGTACAACAATGATCTTTTTTTTAAATTGGAAATAATGCGATTGTAATCATCACTGATGCATAGTGCATTGTAGCGTGTGCACACATGAATGTCACCTTTGGATTTTACAAAGAATTTTAGATTGGCCTTATTAAAATTTTAAAGGCTAGGAAATACTACTCCTTCCAACAAGTATTTTGGGATCTCTCTTATTTGCAGGAACTTTGTCGGACTACAGATTATTATTGATAGATTTAAAGACGATTTAAGATCACACTGTTTTTTTTCTTTTGTTTTATATACATTTTTTTATTTATATGTCATTTCAAATATAATAAATTTAATGATAATAATTATTTTAAAATATTCAAAATATCTAAATATATATTTTTGATCATTTTTAAAAATAATATTGTTTATTTTAAAAAAATAAAAAAAAAACATAAAAATATATAAAGCAAACATAAAAATAAAAATAAAATTGATCCAAAGCAAACACTTAGGGGCTTCTTGGGATCAATTTTTTTTTAATGTTTTTATTTTATTTTATTTATGTTTTGTTCCAAAAGAAAGCATATTTAGTATTAATTATTATATTTAAAAATACTTAAAATATCTAAAAATTATTTTGAGTATTTTTAAAAATAATATTATTTACTTTTCAAAAGAAAAGCAAAAAAGAATAAAAAAATACATCAAATAAATATGTTTTTCAAAATAGCATAAAAATAAAAATAAAAAACATAAAATAAAATTGATTCCAAACAGTACCTTAGTTATTAGATTTATAATTGAAGTTATTTGTGATATTGGCTTAGATTCTCTTAATATGTGTCTTGAAAACGTCAAGCAGTTGGGTTTCAAGATTAATTTACGTGTCATCGTAATAAGTTGAATATTATTTTTTGGCAATAATTTACCCTTCAAAAATCAGAAGTGGAATGGAAATCTCTTTCTCCCGTTTAACTCCATTTGCAAAATAAAGCCATTTAAAAAGTATTATATAACACTACTTTTTTTTAGCCTTTGGTTGGTGATTTATTGTGATTCTTTCAAAATATCAAAAATTACTAAAATTTATAATATCTAGAAGGCCATATGTATATGGCTTAAAAATGAGAGATTTAATTTTCGTAAAGGCTCGTCATGATTAGCTTCATTCCCTTTATCTATATATATATATATATATATATATATATATATATATATATGTGTGTGTGTGTGTGTGTGTGTGTGTGTGTGTGTGTTGTTGATCTTACTTTTGGAGTGAGGATTGGTCACTCTCATTCTATGTCTAGGATTCTTCTAGATACTTAGGTTTCTTTAGTACTAGGACACTTCTCGTAATTTAGAGAACACTAAACCCATGCCTAGAGACTTGTAGGGTATGACCCTAGGCCTAGAGCTTACCTTAGGACAAGTGGGCTTCATCTAGCCTAGGACCTAAGTAGACACTCATACCCATCAATTCATTTAAACACAAACTCATATGGTTGAAACAAAATCAACCCAAACTCATTTGAATTCAATTAATCTTGATTGAATTTGGTTTCCAATCTAAGCTCCAAGCCAAATTAAATTGAATCTTAACCCAAGTTAACCTACTTCAATCCTATAACTCCATTCAAATCAATTCAAGCAAATCAAACTCAATTCAATTCAATTCTTTTAATCATTCTAATAATCTAATGGATCATTTCAAACTATTTCAACATTTGCAATCAAGCCAATTAAATCAACTAGAATTAATTAGCCCAAGTTAGCCCATTTGACCTAAAAGTTTCAAATGAGCCAAAATTCAAGTTATCATAAATCAATTGTAGTCAAAGCCACCAATCAACTTCAAATTCATCATTGAATATTTCAACCATTTATAGCCTTAATTAGTCCAAATTGACTTGACCAAACCACTTAACCTAAAGTGACCAAAAAGGCCCAATTAGACTAAACTTTAGTCAAACTCTCATTGGATCAAACCAAGCTATTCAATCTCTTCATTGATGATTGTAGGTCACTATTAAACACCCCATACAATCAATTAGACCTAACCAAGCCAATTTGGCCCCTTAACCCAAGTTGACCTAAAGTGACCTAAAGGGCCAAATTGGGAAAAATTATGTCCTAAGCCAAATTAATTACAACCAATGATTCTCATCAATGATAAATTGAATATTGAACATAACTCAATCACCAATTGAAGACAATTGAACCTAACCAAGCCAATTTGGCCTCTTGACCCAAGTTGACCCAATTTTACCTAAAGGGCCAAATTGAACCAAATCAAATCCTAAACCAAATTGGTTGAAACCAGTGCATCTAATCAATCACCAATTGGATATTTGACATAATGTAGCCTTCAATTAGACCCAATTTGGTTAACCCATTCCAATTGACTTATTTAGCCCAATTTGACCTAAAGGGTCAAATTGAACTAATTCACTCCCTAACCCAATCAACTCAAATCAACTCTTCCAATCAATCATTGATGATCAATTGAACATGGACCTAACTCACGCTCAAGCCAAGCTGACCAATTTGGTCAAATTGGTCAATATGACACATTTAGCTCAAATTGAACCATATGAACCAAATCCAAATCTAATCCAAATTGAATCAAATCAATTATACTAACACATTCTAAATGAACAATTAAACTTAACCATACTCACTTTGACCCAATTTAGTCAAAATGGTGAACTTAGCCCAATTGAACCCATTTGACCTACATGGATCAAACTGAGTCAAACCCAACCAAATCAAGTCTAAACCTAACCAAACTTGGTATGACTCATCCTTGGGTCACCATGAGCCTGCCCAAGTGGGCCCATCCAATGGTGAACCTAGGTTGGGTGAAACCCATTGAACCAAGCCCTCCAAATGAGGCAAAATCTCCATTTGGAAGGGTTCTCCACCTCCCCACTCCTAAGAAGCCATCTTTAGTCCTTTTGGGACAAAGGACCATTGACCCAACTTAACCTAAGGCTGTTGTGGTAAGCCTTTGGTCAAGAGATGGTGAGTTCACCCATGAGTAATCATTGGCCCACCTAAATAGGAGTGTGCACTCTATGGTAGCCCGCTACACTCTTCTCAACTTCTCACACACATCCACCTAAGTAATCTCTTGCCACCTCTGGTCGGATGACTGTCGAAGCCTAAGCCAATCTCAGCTCTTGGTTCAATTGAGTAGAAGAGTATACTCCTCCTCATTCATCCAGGCTCACTAGAGACCATCTCTAGAGCATTCCGATCAGTCCCTAAACTTTCCCCAAGCTCCCCATGCACCCCATCAATGGTGAGACCAGGCTCCAACCAAGTCTAAGAGCTCTTTTGGTCCAACCTCATCAACGACCACTGGAATGCATCCCTAGATCAACTTCGGGACTTCCGTGGTGGTGCTTAGTCCATAGAGTGATCGAAGGGGAGGTAGCTTGTGATCTTCTAAACATGGCTTCATCTTTCAGGATGAAGCTACCTCTATTGATGGGACACTAATCTCTAGCTCCAGTGAGATAAAAATCTGGCAACTGTAGATTTGGCCATTAGTGTTAATTTTTTTCAAAATGAATTATAATTTTATGCGATTTCCAACTTAGGCTCTCCTTAGATCTCTTCCCTGATCATTTTGGATTCGATTCAGCCATCAAATGAGCTTCGACGAGCTCAGATCGAGCAGTAGAAGGTAGACGGCGTCCATCTTCTAAACAATAGATAACCGATCGTTCATTCCATGTGATTAGAATGAACGATCGTGATTAATCACACTAAAAATTTTGATTTAATCTTTTGTAATCACAGAATTAATCCTGGTCATCCGATCTGAGATCAGACGATAAAGATGAAATTGCATCCACCATCGCTAAGTAAATAGTTATTAAAGACATTTTAAATAACAAATACCATGATGCCACATGCATCTATGTGGCGGTGACAATTTAAAATGGTCTAATTGGGTTTTAAAATATAATTAAATAGTCAGAACTATAAAAAATCATAACTAATTATAAAAAAATTCAAAAAATGCAAATAAACCTATTTTGGAAAGCTTAGACAAAAACGAATTTCATATAATAAAATCCATAATTAATATTTAATGAATAGTGCTTAATTAATATTTCATGCTTAGGCTAATTATTTTAATTAAGGCTAAATTACTTGACTAATTAAGTCCAAATTTGGCTGTTCATTCTAAGGGATGTCCTCTACCTCCCATATTTTTCTTGGGATTATATATCATTTGGTTTGGGAAATTCCAAATTTTCAATTCTGATTACTCTTTTTAAATGATTAAATAATTATTAAAATAAATGAACAATAAAATTAAGTAATTAAGGTTAATTAATTAATGAAAATAGTGGGATAACATAAGATTTCATTAGGACCCATTCTATTAATGGTTTCCTAATGTATTCTCATAAAAGGTTTAATTAATATGTTTAATAATTAAGGGTAAATTAAGAAAAATTAATAATGAAATGTGAATGAAATTAATTTAATTCAAGTGCAACCCACTAATCCCTTTATGTGTTTAATAACATAAAGTCATTAAACAAATTATGATTTTCTTATTGGTATAGGAAATCATAAGAGTATTTATCTTAAATCTTTTCCTTCTTTAATTTAATTAATTCTTAAACATGAGCCTAATTTTTATTAGATCTCTTTAGGTGCATTGCAAATTTTATTTTTCCAAAGCATATCATTGAAGGCTCATGTTTAGGTAGTTAATTAAATTAAAGAAGCTTGGAGAGGGGTAATCAAATTCATATAATTAATATTGAACTTAATTAATCCATAAAATATATCTAATTTTCTTCCTTTAACATATTAAATAACCACCATGGGATGGAGTGAATTCTAAGCATTGTTTCTCCTCTTTAGTTTTTCAACAACTCCAATATTAAAATTAAGAATTAAAAAACTTTGATCAGACCTAAGAGATGTTTATCTAACTTGATTATCCTTAGGTTCTAATGAAATCAAGTATGTTGTGTGGTAGTATTCAATTATTTCATTTTAATTACCATAAATGTGCATGCCATTTACTTCATGTATTCAGATTTAAAAGTCAAAAGAATATGATTGCATTTAAATTACATGAGTTGGATAAATGTTATCATATGGTGTGGCTATTATCATTAGTAAATCTTAAATTATTTTGAAACTATATGTTAATTATGAATCTTAAATCAATGCTTAGTATAAATAATTAATTATGTAAAAAAATGAAATGTCCATTTACTTGTAATCAAAAGTTGGCAATTGATGGTTTTATTCTTATGTTCATACTGATGTATTTATGTATTTGAATTGGTCAAAAAATAAAATGCATAATTATCTCAAGCCTTATTCCAAATTAATGTGTGAAAATGATCCAAAAACTTATAAAATTTTAACATTAGTCTAAGTCATGTTTGCATACCAAACATTATCTAGTTTCTTGCGGATTGAGTTTAGGATTCTTGCTTCCTACATAATTAAATAACAATCTAACTATCTTGGGTCTACATAAGACCAATCTACCTGATTTTAAAATGTAGGAGGTGTTAGCTGGAAGCCACTCCAAGAGATTGTAAGTCCAGAAGAGTCAGGATGTGTTTATTACCTCTTATGAAAATGAACCATTATATCTCATTCTTCTCGATTAGACTTAGGTCATGATTCTAGCTTTTATTAAAGGATTTTAGACTTGGGTTATAAGGTAACTTATTTCTTTTGCTACAAGTATAAGTCCTCAGTTATCAGAAATCTCCATAATCTTGTATTGTTGGGTTATAAGTCCTAGTACTGTAATAAAATTTTAACTTTAACAAAAATAAATTCTCCTCTTCAAAAATATAAAGTCTCATCATAAGGTAGATTGGACCATTCACTAGGTTTCCAAGTATCTTGGATTTTTGCTACCTATCTTCCTGCGAATCCATAAATAAGTCTTCCTATTTGAACCTTTTCCATTTGATTTCTAATAACAACTAACTCTTTGATAGTCTAACCTTAAAATCTTTGGAGTTATTTATTGATAACTTTAATCGAGAGTGTTCTTAAGAAACTTCCATTTTTTAATATGTAATTAACTATGGGTCTTATTTCCATAGGGAATTAAAGAACTCAACATAAAATAAACCTTACTTTACTTTAATATATGAAGACCAATCTTTCTTAAGGATGTGTTTATTCTCACTTATTTAAGTGAACCATTATATCTCATTCTCCTCGATTAGACTTAGGTCATGCTTCTAGCTTTTGTTAAAGCATTTTAGACTTGGGTTTTAAGGTAACCTGTTTCTCTTTTGGTACGGATATAAGTCCTCACTTCTTAGACATCTCCATAATCTTGTATTATTGGGTTATAAGTCTTAGCACTATAATAAAATTTTAACTTTAATAAAAATAAATTCTCCTCTTAAAAAATATAAAGCCTCATCATAAGGTGGATTGGAGCATTCACTAGGTTTCTAAGTATCTTGGATGCTTGCTACCTATCTTCATGCGAATCCATAAATAAGTCTTCTTATTTAAACTTTTTCCATTTCATTTCTAATAACAACTAACACTTTGATAGTCTAGCCTTGAAATCTTTGGAGATATTTATTGACTATTTTAATTGAGGGCATTCTTATAAAACTTCCATTTTCTAAGATGTAATTAACTATGGGGGCTTGTTTCCATAGGGAATTAAAGAACTCAACATAAAATAAACCCTACTTTACTTTAATATATGAGACCCATCTACCTTAGGAGTCCTTATTAGGTGATTGAGTCCATTGTAGGGTGATGTAAATCATACCTAAATGTCACGCTCGATCACTTCAATAAGTATCCCATAAGATCTGTTTGGTGTCCCTATGACTCCAAATTAAACACCACAAATTTTTCTAACGTCTCCACTAAGAATTTTCCTCTCTCTATCTTTAATAGTAAATCATTATCTCTAAATATCAATAATGGACTTATGTTTTTTGTGTGTAAGTCCAAGACTATAATTCTTTCTGTTGGGTACCTTGCCTATTTCATTCTTAGGTAAGTGTGAACAAAAACCTTTAGGTTTTAGAACCTCACTCCAATAGGTTCTAAAACCCCTATTGGACCTCCAATAGGAAAAAATAATCAACCAAATAAATTAAACAAACTAAACTTAAAACTTTTAAGAACCTTTTGGTGCAAGCATGGCAAAGTAAGGTTCATTCCCTATCTTAAAATCCACTTGAGCTCACTCTTAGTGAAGTTCAAATTAAACACCACATCCCTCTGCTCTACCCCCTCCCTCTCTTAAAATTACAAATCTCTCCAAAAAAATATATAAACCCCATCTAACATAATCAAGCTTGTTAGATGAGGATTTCAATTTAAAGTCAAGTGAAAATTGCAAAGTGTAACCCTATTCCTTTCTTTTCCAACAAGAAAAAAAAAATCCCCAGTCCTTCTTCCTGTTAAGCCATCAGTCACCATGTCTTCTAGAAAGCTTATCTTCTCCTTTTCCTCGGGTGTGGATTTGTCCATGGATCATGTGCCATACTCACCTATACCCCAATCATCAAATTTGACCTTGGATTCTAACATTTTAAGATCACTTGTGATGGTCCTACCCTTAGTACAGTGAGTATGGAGGAGGTGATCGACAAGAAGCCACTCCTGTAGTTTGATCTTCAGTCAAATTATAAGTTCCCATCATGAAAGAGAAAGGCCATATAGGTTGTCACACCATGAGCACCACTTGTGCTTGCCACAGTCTCTATTAGGACTAGTACTGCCTCTACCATAGCCCTAGTCTTTAAGGGGAAGTCAATCTTAGTATCTGAGATTATTTCCCCCACCTTCAAGATTGGCACTAGCTCCCATCATGTGTCATTAACTTAAACTCAACACCATAATAAGAACAAAAATATTAAGAGGTATTTTGAGCGCATAGCCAAAGAGGTTGAAGAAGCTTCCCATGTAGCTAAAGAGAGATCCATTCATGAGACCTCTCCCCTTCTTGGTGATAGCAGGTTTCACCCTCTCTTAGCTATAGAGGGAGAGGAGGATGTCAGGAAAATAGCTGCATTACCCTCATATCTTATCGAGTACAAGACATCAGATAGGGACAGGAGGATCCCCTATGCTATCCATAGGTCCATGCTTATGCGAGTTGGGCTAACACATAATCAATCTGAGTCTACCACCTTACATGACTTGAGATAAGTTATCCTTAGGAGTGTTAGGGATCACATTCAGAGAGAGAGAGAGAGAGAGAGAGAGAGAGAGAGAGACAGAGGGCCACTGAAGCCAAGATTACTTCTTAAACTAGCAAAAGAGATAGGAGGTGGTTTGCTAGGCAATCAGTGGTTTTAGTATTGATTAACCATCGACATTGGCGATAGATCATTGACTGATGCAAGATAATCACCACCATTGTTCCTCGCTAACCACCATCACTAGTCCATGTCCCACCATCTAAGGTTTCTACCAAGTATCAAAAATTGGCATATGTGGGGAAGTCATCCCCTTTGTAATACGTCTACATCCTTAGGACCACACTCCATCCACCTTGTCAATTGATGTAAGGTCGAACTCTCCTACTTGACCTCCTACCTTAATGTTGGAGAGGAAAGAATGGCAGCCCAACAACATCATAGTTACTCCACCATCCCAAAAATAGAAAGAGTAAGAAGGGAGTTTTAATTTGGCCCCTATGGTTGTTGAACCGTCATGGTTGGCACCTCTTCCGCCCAAGATATCCGGGGTATCACCTCTTTGGAGCACAATCCAGTGGTAAGTCACCACCCAATATATATTCTAGTAGTCTTGGGTAGAGTAGATGACTGATCTTTAGAATGCATATTGGAGGACTATCATACTACAGTGAGACAGATAGTTGGGGATGACTATTCTAATCAAGAGAATGGCATGGTGGATTTTAACACCGATGAGGATGACCTCGTAGATAATGTAGATGAGGTTCATATGGTTAATACCTAAGGGTCCTTCCATAGAGAACATCCAAGCTAAGAAGGTTAGGGCATTATAGTGAAGGAAGGTGAGGCATCATACTCAACTCAATGCCTTCTTCAACAAATAAAACTGAAAATTGACTAGATTGATAAAATGGAGAAGAGAGTGAAGGAGTTGATGGTAACAATGTTAGCATCATAGAGTCAAACACCTATCTATCATCACATTCTTATGAAGGCTGATGACTTCAACTAGTACACATCCTAGACCAATCTAAAATAACTACTCCAATGGATTAGGATACCAGTAGTCTGCATAGGAAGACAGTCGATAGCACCTCCATTAATGAGAAGGATATTAAGCAAATGGTAGAGTAACAAGTGAAGGAAGTGTTGGCGCTGACCCATGGGAGCTCATCAGTTCCAAAGGGTAGACCTTATGATGTAGAACATCATGAGGATCCAAAAATTAGAGCTCAAGGTCCATTTATAATATATCAAGCTAAAGCCTAAGAAAATTCAAGAAAGAAGAAGGATTAGCTCATTATCTAGCTAATGCCCATTTTATGATTTCATCTTTTTTATTTATGTAATTTTTAATTGTCTTCTTGAAACTCCATATTTGAAATTTTGCATTTAAAAATTCAACGCATGACATGTGAGGTTATTGAATCCACATAAAATAATAGCATGTGAAATGGGTGGATCGCATAAAAAATAAGACAATTTAATGCTTCACATTAATGTAGCCATCCACCATTCCCTTTATGTTTTGAATCCTTTTCTTTTGAAAGATGCTTGTAATGGCTATAAATAGCCCCCCTTACTAGAATGAAAGAGCTCTTTTGACAATTACAAATTATTTGAGTTATTCTTGTGGTTTGAGAGCTTGGTGGCCAAATTTTAGCAATCCTTGGTGGGAGCCCTAGTTATCCAACATATCTTCTTTCCTCACCTCAATACCCAAGTTCTCTCAATCTCATCAAAAGAAAGAATGCCCACCTCCAACAAATTTGTTATTATAGTGAAACCTGGAATGAGAAAATTTGGTCAAAAGTTTGCTTCAACAAAGGGAGCATTTCAAGTGGTGGGCTTGTCTTCAAACTTCTGAGTTTTTCTTTGACTTGTGAGATTAATTAATTTTATTTTATATGATATTTTAAATACATATTAGTAGCTTGGAAAGATATATATTACTTGCAAGTTTATAGTGATAGCATAAAATTTTAATTAGTAAGCTCCATTATATAATTTAGTCATTTTCTAATTATGTGAACTTTCGCCTCCCCACCAACATCCCTCCCAAAAAAAAACAAAAATAAAAAATTAAGAGAGCACCTTAGTGAGGTAGTGTTTCACCCTAAAATTAACCTAGCCATTAGTGCAAATCAAAATCTAATTACTTGCTTTATTATCTTTGTTATTATTTATGGTTAATTTTAGAAGTTTCTTTGATTAATTTATGATAACTTGCTTTCTTAAAAAAATGGCTTGATAAATTTGAGCATTTCTTCATTGCATTAAATAATTAAAAAAAATTGCATGCATAATAATATAAGTGTGTTAAACCTCGTGATTTTGGAAGCTAAGTAGAACTTTGTCAAAAGATCTAAACTATCCCCCCCCCCCCCCTCCTCACGGAAGTTCTCTTAGCCAAAAATTTCACTTTGATTGCACAATTATATTATACTTTTTTTCTTTGATCCCTTTTCATATATCTTTTTTTTTCTTAAAAAAAATCTAATGGCAACAAAATCTATCTCTCAATATCAAGTTAAAAATTTGAATAGATTAGTTGATGCCTTAGATCTTAGGATCCATGACAATGAATTAAAAACTCAACAAATATTAAAAGAAAGTAAGAATCAAATGCAAGAACTTAAACAATAAATGCAAACTCTAATTGCTCATCTACAAAATAATAGAGTACCAACTCTTCCTCAAATACCCGCTCAGACTGTGTCAATAGGGATAGACGAAGAGGATTCATATCCAAGTCATAGAGAAAATCAACCACTTAGAAGACCATCAATTTCTAGGAATGGTGGAAGAGGAGAAAAATTATTTTAAGACTATATAAGACTTTAATGATCCATTTGAAGAGTTAAAGTAGAAGCCACAACTTATGATGGTATACATGACCGAAATAAATTTCTCAATTGGTTAGTTCAAATGGATGACTTCTTAGATTAGTATAAAATGGATGATTACCAAAGGGTTACTTTTGATAAAATAAAATTGATAAGGCATGCTAAAATTTATTAGAAAAATACTTTAGCTAAAGAACAAAGATTAGGAAGAAAAACCTCACTTGGATAGAAAAGAAAGAAATGTTAAGAGCAAAGTATTGTCCTAGGCATCATGATAAGAAGCTACATAGTTAATTATTAACTTTGAGATAAAGTAATTATCTTATAACTGAATACTTGAATACTTTTTAAGATCTAATTTCTAGAACTGATTATACTGATAATGATTAGCAATTAGATAATAAAATTGTTATTGGACTTAGGATTGACATTAGAAATGAAGTTGAATTATTTGGCTCACAATCTTCAAAGGAAGCATTTCATTATGCATTATTGGTTGAACAACAAAAGAAATTTGCTTCCATCTCTAAAATTAAAACTCAAGTGCCTTCCATTTCATCCTAAAGATCTATTATTAGACCCACCCATCCAAATGGTTTGACCCCATTTCCTAAAACCTCAATTGAAGGGAGTTTTAAGAGCACTAGGGAAGTAATATGTTTTAAATGTCATAAAAAGGGTCATATGAAAAATTAATATAAAGCTTAAATATTATTTTTAGAAGAAGTTTAAAACCCAATAGATGATAATCTAGAAGAAGTTTATGATGACACCCCATTATCTGATGAAGAATTGGAATTAACTGATGACCCTCAGGTTAATGTGATGAGATGTCTTACCGTAATTAAAAATGAGGCAAAAGATTGGAGGAGAAAGAACATTTTTAGCATGTATGTTTTATGTATTGAAAAGAGATGTAGGTTAGTTATAGATGGAGGAAGTGCTATGAATGTCATTTCACACACACCTTAACTCGAGGCAACCTAAAATCTGAACTTCATCCTGAACCATTTAATGTTAGCTGGGTAAATCATATATCTCTTCCCATCACCAATCTATCTTTAGTTCCAATTAAAATAGGAAGCTATGAGGATCAAATTTGGTGTGATGTTCTCCCTATGGACATTCCTCATATTCTCTTAGGACGACCTTGGCTGTATGATATGAATGTTATTCATTATGGAAGGAAAAATACTTATATTTTTAAATATAATAATAAGACTATTAAACTCATACCAATAAAGCCAGTAGAAAAAACACCCTCCATAACACCACACAAAATAACTTCTGACTTACAACCTAATCCACTATTGAGAAAAAATGCCAAACTTCAATTAATTATCATAGAAAATCCTACTATTAGGATTAATACTATTATTTCTGATTCTTGCTTTAAAACATATATATTCTTCCTTCTTTGACCCCAAAGATAGAAACAATAGATCTTAGAGCTTTACAAAAAAAAATTTCTAATCCATTTCTTCTTCACATATTACATGTAAAAAAAGTCATAGCAGACTCTAATGAGACTCACATACCTGTTGTGGTCTGCCTTCTTTTTGATTTTAAAGATATTACACCTATTAAGCTTCCTAATGAGCTACCTCCTCTAATATATATTCAACATGCCATTGAGTTCTTACCCGGTTTTCAACATCCTAATCTTCCACATTATAGGATGAACCATACCGAGCATGTTGAGATCAAAAGATAAGTTGAGGAATTATGAAAAAAGGGTTCTATTCAAGAGAGTCTTAGGCCTTGTGTAGTCCCAGCTTTATTAAATCTAAAGAATGATGGAACATGGTGAATGTGCATTGATAGTCGAGCAAAAAATAAAATTATTATCAAGTATAGGTTTCCTATTCCCAATTAGATGATATGTTTGATTTAATCTCAGGAGCAAATTTTTTTTTCAAAAATTGATCTAAAGAGTAGATATCATCAAATTCAGATTAGAGCAAGAGATGAGTGGAAGACAGCTTTTAAGACTCCTAATGGACTTTATGAATGGCTTGTCATTCCCTTTAGACTTTCAAATGCTCCTAGCACATTTATGAGATTAATGAATATTGTTCTTAAGCCATATAAACATAACTTTTTGTTGGTATATTTTGATGATATTCTGATTTTTAGTTCAAGTGAAAATGTACATCTACAACACCTATAAAAAGTTTTTGAAATACTTAGACAAGTGAAATTATACATTAATTTAACAAAGTGTTTCTTTTTGCAAGTTGAGGTAACCTTTTTAGGCTTTATTATATCTACTGCTGGACTTAAACTTGATCCTTCTAAAGTAAAAGTAATCTTAGATTGGCCATCACCTAAAATTTTTACTAAAGTTAGGAACTTCCATGGAATAGCCACTTTTTATTGG
Organism: Cymbidium sinense; assembly: GCA_021442155.1. Classification (NCBI taxonomy): domain Eukaryota; kingdom Viridiplantae; phylum Streptophyta; class Magnoliopsida; order Asparagales; family Orchidaceae; genus Cymbidium; species Cymbidium sinense. Next base: position 78,604,631 of record CM038219.1, on the reverse strand, counting down.
AGATTTATCAAGAATTTTAGTGCCATTATTTCTCCGATAACTGATATACTAAAATTAGATAAATTCTAGTGAACTCCTAATGCATAAAAGGCCTTAGATCAAATTAAAGTACTTATCACTTTTGCACCTATCCTTAGGCTTCCTAATTTTTTTGAAGCCTTTGAAATGACATGCGATGCTTCAAGAATTAGGATAGGTAGAATTTTAAGTCAAGAGAATCATCCTATCACATTCTTTAGTGAAAAGTTAAATGAAGCCAAACAATAACATTCCACATATGATAGGGAGTTTTATGTTGTAATTCAATCCTTAAGGCATTGGCGACACTATCTTTTACTTAAGAGAATTTATACTTATTTTTATCATCATGCCTTAAAATTTACTAATACTCAATGAAATTAAGTCATAGGCATGCAAAATGGGTTGAATTTTTACAAGACTACTCTTTTATTCTAAAGCATAAGCCTTGAATTGAAAATAAACCTGCTGATGCTTTATCTAGGGTAAACCTAATGATTTTCTCTTTAGAATTAAGAATCCAATCATTTAATAGAATTAAAGATGATTATATTATGTGCCCAAACTTTCACCTAATTTGTCTTAAACACCTAGATAAACTAATAACTTTACAATGAACATTCTTGATAACAAATGGATATTTATATAACAGAAAACAACTATGCATTCCACGATCTTCTCTTAGAGAATTTCTTATCACTGAGCTACATGCTGGTGGCGTAGTTGGACATTTTAGAAATGATAAGACCATATGTTTTTTAGAAAATAGATTTTATTGGCCTTCATTAAAATGAGATGTTCAAAAATTAGTGGCTCAATGTTTAATTTGTAAACAGGCTAAAACTATCAAACAAAGGTTTGGACAATACACTGCCTTACCTATTCCTTATAGGCCTTGGGAAGACCTATCAATGGATTTTATTCTAGGATTACCTAGGATAGTACGAGGACATGATAGCATTTTTGTTGTAGAAGATAGGTTCTCAAAACTAGCTCATTTTTTACCTTGTTCAAAAATAAATGATGGATCTTATACAACCAAATTATTTTTTAAGGAAATAGTGCAACTCCATGTTCTCCCTTTAACCATTATTTTTGATAGAGATGTTAAGTTTGTCTCATATTTTTGGAAAACATTATGAAAATTATTAGGTACCAAATTAAAGTTTTCTTCTTCCTTTCACCCACAAAATAATGGACAAACTGAAGTAGTTAATCGCACCTTAAGAAATTTTCTTAGATGAATAGTAGGTATAAGTTTAGGAAATTGGTATTTACATTTTTCAACCTCAGAATTTGCCTATGATAGTACTATTTCTAGAACTACTAAAAAATTACCATTTGAGATAGTCTATACTCAAAACCCATGATGACCAATAGATATAGCAAACCCACCATCTCATGTATTTTTTTGATGCAGTATTCTTATTTGCTAAAGATTTTCATAGCCTCTATGAAGATATAAGAAAGCAAATTACTATAGTAATGAAAAATATGCTTCTAAGGCAAATCATAATCATTCAATGAAAGAATTTAAAGAAGGTGATTATGTATTGATTCGCATTCGGCCTGAGTATTATCAAACCACTAAATATAAGACATTACATGCACGAGCTTGTGGTCCATTTAAAATTTTTAAGAAAATTAGAACTAAATCTTATCACCTTGATTTGCTTACTGATATACTCATTCATCCATTTATTAATATTGAAGATAGTCTATCATATGAAGGAATTAGCAAACCTCCACTTATTTAGTCTAACTCTTTATCTAGAGATATAGCACCGTACGTGCAGAAGCCCTCATTCTTTAAAGTTGACTATATTATCATCAAGGAAGCACCCAATAATCCAACTTCTAAACATTGTTTTCAAGTTCGTTAGAAGAATAAGCCACTAGCGGAAGACACGTGGTTGACCCATACTGATTTGGAGACTTCAGCCCCATAATTAGTAAAAGACTTCTTAGATTTCAACTCTACAGAGCAGAGTTCAATTGAGCCTAGGGGAATTGATGTAGAACATCATGAAGATTCAAGAAGTAGAGCTCAAGGTCCATTTACAAGATCTAAAGCTAAAGTCCAAGAAAATTCAAGAAAGAAGAAGGCTTAGCCCATTAACCTACTAAGGCCCATTTTATGATTTCATCTTTTTTATTTGTTTAATTTTTAATTTTCTTTTAGAAACTCCATGTCAAAAATTTTGCATTTAAAAATTCAAAGCATGACATGTCAGGTGGTTGAATCCACATAAAATAATAGCATGTGAAATGGGTGGATGGCATAAAATAATAAGGCAATTTAATGCTTCACATTAATATGGCCACCCACCTTTTCCCTACATGTTTTGAATTCTTTTCTTTTAAAAGATGCTTGGAATGGCTATAAATAGTCCCCCTTACTAGAATGAAATAGATCTTTTGGAAATTATAAATTATTTGAGCTATTCTTGTGGTTTGAGAGCTTAGTGGCCAAACCTTGGCAATCCTTGGTGGGAGCGCTAGTTATCCAACATATCTTCTTTCCCCACCTCCAATACCCAAGTTCTCTCAATCTCATCCAACGAAAGAATGCCCACCTCAATCACCTTACTTGCAGGTATTCGATGTAGTTCAATACCCCCAAGTCTTTTCTACCACCATCCTTTAAGGCATTTGATGGCAGTAAGAACTCTAGGTAGCATATAGTACACTTCAGGGTTAGTTGTTGAAACGCTAGTGGTAGTGATGCTCTACTTTTTAGGCAATTCATTAGTAGCCTTTCTAGAGTTGCCTTTGATTGGTTAGTCAAACTATCCAATGGTTCGGTGAAATATTTTGCAGAATTAGAACAATTTTTCATTAAAAGATTCATAGTAGCCTAGCAACGAGTGATTGTAGTGGACCTTGTCATATAAAAATAAAAATCAAATGAGTCCCTTGTTAATTATATTCTCAGGTGGCAAAACTTGAGTATGAAATGTGAACCACGGCTATAAGAATAGCATGCCATTGAAATTATTCTCAAGAATATTTATGGCTCGATTGCTTCCATGCTTAAAGGCTTCACTATTAAGACAGTTGAGAAACTAATCAGCAAGGTAGTTGATCTATAAGAGGAACCTATGCAATTACACTTCTCAGACCAATCATGCAAGCTCAAGCCTCAGAAGGTATTAAAGAAAAAGCTAGGGGTTGTAACTATAGTGGATAAGGGGGAGTAGCTAGTGAGAGCACAGTTTGAGAGGCCCAGAGCCTAGCAACATCCACTTCCACCTCCTCTTCCACTACCTTGGCTACCTCAGTAGCCTACACAGCTGTGGTACCAGTATCTGCAACCAGGTAACTACTATCCACCTACTCTTGCTAATAAACTCAACAAGTCATATTCATTCAAGAGAGAGGTAGTCAAGAAAATCTTTAAAAAGCTTTTTGAGAAGCCTAACTTTCAACTACCTAAGCCTAGAAATCCGAAGGAAGTAGGAAGGAGTGATGATCTTAATTACTTCCCCTACCACATCATGATAGGCCATGTCTTAGAGGATTGCTTTGCATTCAAGGATTGGCTTGAGTGTAGCTGTAATTTAGAAGGTAAAGTGATCCCCAAGGAATACTTAGTGGAACAAACTTCTAGTTGTATTAAAGTAATCTTTGGGGAGACATCTGATCCTCTCAAGGAAAAAGAAGGATGGGATATCTCCCTATCCCATACCTCTAAAAAGATCATCTCTAAAATCAAAAAACTTTCTCTACAGGTGCCTGACTCAGCTTAGACCTCCAATACCAAAGAAGGTCTCCCAATTATGAGAGACAACTTGGGGAGGGTAGAGGTCCAACAGTAGTAACAACCACCACTTGGCCGAGATAGTTCCATAATACCATTTCCATTTGAGTCCAACATTGTCTCTTCCACCATTGTAGTCACCACATATACCAGCTCTGCCACCACTAGTAGGGGTTTTGTATCTATAGATAAGGACACTAAGACACTCAAGCCATTTACTTTACTTGAGTTTTATTATGTACCTCCTAAATTAAAGAAATCAATGAAGAAAAATAATTTCGCTTACAACTTGTCAACTTTTGGTGGCCTCAGTGATTTCATTCCTATTGATATATCTTTAAGTCACAATAATAATAATTTAGATAATTTTGATCAATTCCATTCTGATTTAGAAATAGATTGCCATTTATTGAATCTATTGGGTTCACCACTTGAGATAGATTTAGAGTCATCTGATCTGATGATCTTTTAGTAGAAGTTGTAGTTATACCTAATGAGTAGGTAGAACTTTCCATAACCTCCTCATCATAAGAAGTTATTGAAGTTAACTTATGTAGTGGAAAAGTTCTACCCCCTAGGATTGCACCTCAAGTTAAGGGAAAATATGTCATTAGTTTTAGTGAGCAGATAGCCCCTCCACAAGATGGTCAACCCTTGGATATGCTTATGAAGGATTATCCCAAACTTGAATACAATATCTTGGCTCATCTTAGAAAGTTTCCAGCTAAGCTAAGCATATATGATGCCATTATTTTATCTAAAAAAAATGAGGGAGTCACTAATCAAAGCATTACTTGACCCCGAGATATGCTTATCTCAGTTGGCTACTACTTTTTTAGCTAGAGATGAAGCATGTTTTTCAAAAAAAAAAGTCCTAGGAGGCACCTTCTCAAATATAAACCTACTACTCGGGATAATAGAGAACAACCATCCCCTCTACATTACATTGGATGTTGGCAAGTTCAAGTTATCCATAGTGTTAGTTGATCCAGGTGCATCAGTGAACATTATGAGTCTAAAAACCCTTGCCTACTTGAGGATTGACATCTCTAAACTTTAATCTGAAAATATGATGTAGAAAAGATTCAATGAACAAGGCGATAGGGCCTTAGGATCTGTAATGTTGCCATTGGAGATAGATGATTGGAAGACTGAGGCCAAGTTTCATGTAATAGACTCGAATACATCTTTCAGTGCTTTGCTAAGGAAACTTTGGATTCATGAGAACAACATGATTTCATCCTTCTTACAACAATTCATCAAGGATGAAATTGAATATTATGTCAGAGGGGATCTTAAGCCATTTATAGTACATGAGGTCAGGATTTATGTGAATGAGGCCAATTATCTCCCTAAGAAACAAAATATCTTCTCTTCTGAACTTAACCAAAATGAAATAGGAAAAGAAAGATGAGAAAAAGAAAATGAGAAAGAAAAGAAAAGTGAGTGAGAAGAAGACATTAAGGAGGAAATAGAGCCTGAGATTAGATTCCACCCACAATTTATTACTTCATTCGAACAAGTATATAAGATGACTTGACCTCTACTAGGACAAGAAAGAGGCAAGTCCAAAGGGAGCCCCAGAGGTGGCAAACCTCCATACCTACCACATACTAGGAGATTCATTTTAGCATCCAAGAGTACACCTACCATCTACATAAACTTAGAATCTATTTTAGAGGATGAGTTCTATGTTATGAACACACCAACTACCTCTCTACGTCAGCAGACCCCCTTGGAGGAGACAATAGAACCGACAGTGATGAAGACCAAGTTTCCAAGCAAATAATTAGTGGTTTAAGACTTTTTATGTGAAATGAGAAAACTTGTGATCACCTTAGCTTTAACCCAGTTTCCTTACAAAAAGTTGAGAGTTTCGTAGTTAAGGAAGCTCCTAAAATATATACAAATGCTAAGCCTCATAGGTTTTATTCAGGAGCAGCATCCTCAATCCAAGAAACTTAGGTTTCTTTGGTGCTAGAACACTTCTAGTAATTAAGGGAACACTAAACCTAGGTCTACAGCTTACCTTAGGTCAAGTGTCCTTCTCTTAGCCTAGGGCTTAAGCTGACATTCATACCCATCAAATCATTTAAACCCAAACTCATATGGTAGAATCAAACCAACCTAAACTCATTTAAATTCAATTGATATTGATTGAATTTGATTTACAATCCAAGCTCCAAGCCAAATTAACTTGAATCTTAACCCAAGTTAACCCACCTCAATCGTATAGCCATTAAAAAAATCAAGCAAACCAAACTCAATTCAACTCTCTCAATCATTCTAATTATATAATGGATCATTTCAACTATTCCAACACTTGTAATAAAGCCAATTAAATCAATTATAATTAAAAGGTTCAAATGACTCAAAACCTAATCAATATTAAATTAATTAAAGTTAAAGCCGCCAATCAACATTGAATTCATCATTGAATATATTCCGACCATCTATAGCCTCAATTAGTCCAAATTGACTTGACCAAACCACTTAACCCAAAGTGAACTAAAAGGCCCAATTAGAGCAAACTTCAATCAAACTCCCATTGGATCAAACCAAGTTATCCAATCTCTTCATTGATGATTGTAGGTCACTATTGAACACCCCACTAAAATTAATTAGACCTAACCAATCCAATTTGGCCCTTCAACTCAAGTAGACCTAAAGTGACCTAACGGGCCAAATTGAGTCAAATTAATTGCAACCATTGACTCTCATCAACAAAAAATTAAATATTGAACATGAATCAACCACCAATTCAAGCCAATTGAACCTAACCAAGCCAATTTAGCCTCTTAAGCCAAGTTGACCCAATTTGACCTAAAGGGCCAAATTGAACCAAATCAAATCCTAAACCAAATTGGTTGAAACAAATGCTTATAATAAATCACCAATTGAATATTTGACATGATCGAACATTCAATTGGACCCAATTTGTTCAACCCAACCTAATTGACCTACTTGGCCTAATTTGACCTAAAGGGTCAAATTGAACCAAATCACTCATTGACCCAAATCAATTCAAATCAACTCTTCCAATCAATCACTAATGATCAATTGAACATGGAACTAACCCATTCTCAAGACAATTTGATCAATTTGGTCATATTAGTCAGCATAACCTATTTGACCCAAATTGAACCTTATGAACCAAATCCAAATCAAATCCAAATTGAATCAAACCAATTGCACTAACTCATTCCAAATGACCAATTGCACTTAACCAAACTCCCACTTTGACATAATTTGGTCAAATTGGTGAACTTAGCCCAATTGGACCCATTTGACCTACATAAATTAAACTGAGCCAAACCAAACCAAATCAACTCTAAACCTAACCATACTTGGCATGACTCATCCTTAGGTTACCATGGGCCTACCCTGTTGGTTTTCTTTTTCTCTCTGAATGGAGAAAAGAAATGACACCACATAGAGTTTAGGAATATTTTATTTAGATGATCAAATACAATAGGAATACACATATTATCTCGAAAGATAAACATGCTTTCCTATGATGGATTCAATCATTTCAATAAAAGACTCCTAAGGCTAATGGGTCTTTTGTGTACCAAAGTATTTTCCCCTGAACTACATAGAAAAGTAGAACAAGGTCAATTTTATCCTGGGATCCTGGTTCCCTATAAAGGCAAGCCTCTATAGTTAATTACATCTTAAGAAAGGTCTCTTCCTAAGAATACTCTCGATTAAAGAAATAAGTGGTTATTCCAAGACTACTAAGGTAGCTTTCAAAGGATTGATTTTTGGAAACTCAATTCGAGAGGTCCAAATTGGAGAGAATTATTTTTAAGAGTCAAATGGAAAGAGTAGGAAATGCCTATTGATCGGGATGCCCATTAGACATTCATCTATCCTATGATTAGGCTTAAATTTAGGATTTAATTTTAGATTTCAAGTTATCATTTTCTTAGAAATCTAGGACTTAGATTCTAAGACAAGGCTGAGAAATGCCTAGGGTTGAAGACTTATTCCTAAAAGGATGCTTCAGAACCTAGTCTACAGGTGCTTCTAACACATGTCAGATGCTCGACTTAGTTCTATTCTTGGTAATCATTGGTCGTTCCCTTCACTTGAAGGAACTAACCTATCTCTGACTCTTCTGGACTTACAACTTGCCTGGAGAAGGCTGCCAGCTAACACCACCTAATCGCATTTTAAAATCATGAGGCTAAGTCATATGAATGCAAGATGGCTGTGCTGTTGTAGTTTTAGGAAAGAAATCTATGAACCTAGACTTACTCCCTAATCCCTAAGATCATGTAAGGTATGAAGATGCATATAACTAATGCACATTTTTCAGATTATAATAATTTTTGACTCAGGATTCATTTAGGCAATAAGGATACAATTTATGCCTAATGCATGCATTTAGAAAAAGATCATGAGCCAAATCAAAATAGAAGAAGGTGTACTTCCATCATAGGCTCTCAAAGGTCAAGCCTAGGTAAAGATGGAATTCCTTCATTAATCAAGAGTGAAACAATATGATTGTGCATGACATCCAAGGGGTTGCTACATATTTTATCTTATTTTAATACCTAGGCTTTTATGTGAATATTATGAGTTGTATTTATTTTATGTTTCATTGATTTAATTGGGTAGAAAATTTAATTTATCCTATGAGCCTACGTTGCATACATCACACAAACATAGCACATAAAGAAGCCTAAAAGCATCTTTGTTTCATTGCACCCAAAATAAATCAAGCCAAATCAAATTATATATAAGAAAAGGCCAATTGCAATCGCTATACACCAGGAAGAAAGAAAATGGTGAGTTCGCCCTACAACCCCAAGTTTAGATCTATGGGTCTTCTTTCCAGAAAGTCTCCTTCTTGAGGACATCCATCTGCTCCACAGGGACCACCGCACATCTCCGGTTGGGTCACTCTAATCCTAGACCCCATAGATCCTAACCTAATTCTAAGCTCAAATTTACATTTAAAATTCAAAGAAAATCCTAAGCCCCCAAAAGATGTTAGGAAATACACACCAAGCAGTTTATATTTTACAAACATATGGGCTTAGCATTGGTTGCTTGCCAAGCCCACCTGTCCTATGGACTATGTTAAGGGATTTTTAGCACCTGCAAGTAAACATCAATTTTATGATTTATTTATTACAGTGATCCCTTTAACACAGTCTCCTGCAGAAAATAGTGTCAAATCTAGAAAGAATGCCCTACCATCCAGTCTAACGAACAAACAAGCCTAGGAATCCAGTCTAAAATAATACACCACACAGACATGTGAAGCACATCACAACATATCACAGGAGATTAAAAGAAAATCACAGGCGATCTAACCTAGATGGGTCGTGACCTAAATAATCTAGTGTAAGTAGTAGTGGGGTTTGTGTGGTGAGTCTTTTCAGGCCTTTAAGTTTAAGTTTTGATGTTTGAAAATTTAATTAGTTTAAATTTTACCATTGGTTGGTTTCAATTCAAATGGTTTAGTGATTTAAATTTTCATTTTTATGTTCATTTTATTTAGTTAAAGTTGTATAGGTTTTCAAGAATGAAGAATGGAATGATTCCATTTTTGGATGGAGCTCTTTCCATTCAACATCCTAAATCTAATGAAGTTTCCAAAGGCTAATTAAAATCCTTAAGTATTTTAATTAATCCTTTGATTTCAATTATGTTTGAATTTGATTTATGTTATTTTATTTGTTTGAATTAATTTAATTTGTTTGATTTATTTAATTTTAAATTAATTTATATGGATTTCATTTGATTTGGCTTATGTTACTTTAAAGAGTTTAATTTTTATTTGATTTCATTCAATTTAACTTAAGATATTAAATTATGAATTTGTAAGCTTAAGTTTTAAGTCCATTAATATGAATTAATGTCTTAGGTTTGTTCATAGATTATTCTTAACCTAAAGTACTTAGGTTAATTACTTGATCGATTTAATTAATCAAGGTTTTAAGTTCATTATTTAAATTCATTAAGGATGAATGGTTTTGTTAAATTTAACTTAAGTTATTTAATTATGTTTGAATTTCATTAAGTATTGATTTTCTTACAATTTTGATATCGATTAAATTCTCGACTTAGAAAGTTTTAATGAATTACCCAAGTTTTTTGTTTATTTTCATTGGTTCAATTTATTTGTTGATTTAATGAATTAATGATTATTCTTAATTATTATTTAGTTCATATTGACCTAGAGATTTGGAAATTCAAGAATTCCAAATTTATAGACCAATTTGGTTTCAGATAATTATGACAAGTGGGGTTTCATGCCAATTTTATGTTCCTAAAGTTTCAATTTAATTAGAATGTAATTAGGGTGTAATTAAGGTTTTAATTATTTCATTAAAACCTAAATTAAGATTAATTTATTAAGATTAATTGAGATATTTTATTTTTTACATATTATACACTGAAATACCTTTCCAATGAGGGTTTATTTATAATTTTAGGTTAAGCGGTTGATTTATTATGATTTAATTAAGTTCAAGTGATTTAATTGAATTAGTTAATTCTTTTAATTATCAAATTAAGTTAATTAAGTTCATATTAGGTTTATATTAGTTTAATTAAGTTCAATTATTATCGATGTTCTTTATTTTGATTTAAGATTATTAAATTAAAATTTTATAATTAGTTTATTAAAGAGTAATTAATTTATTTAATTTAAGGGTTAACTTACATAAAATTTTGATTTCATTTTATTTCGAGAATTAAATCCCCAAAAATTTACTTATGGTATATTTTAATCTTAATTTCATTTCCCCAAAGTTTCAAATTAATTGGATTATTAATTTAAGAGTAATTAAGGTTTAATGTTTTTCAATTAAACCTAAATTAAGGAAAACTCATCTAATAAAATTTAGGTATTTTAATTTTCTAGATTCCTCTCATCCAAACGAATCCATAGAGATTTTATTTATATTTTCTGATTTTTCTTTGATTTGTTATGATTTTTTTTTTCTCAATTTTTAAATTCCTTAAATCGTTGCTTAACGATTTTTAAGTTTTTTAGTTATGGTCCCGCGTTTTAACTAAAAGCGGGATTAGATCTGACGTCATCAAAGATCGGGTCTATCGATCTAGCGATTCGCGATTAAACGCGAATATCGCCAGGTTGATTAGCGGGCGATCTGACGTCGATCCACCAGTCGGACGGTCGTCTCGTGTTTCAAGGATTTAATCAAAGTAACGACCTAGATCGGACGTCGTTTCTTTTTAAAAGCGGGCCGGTCTATTCTCTCCCGATCTCTGCGGGGAGGACCGTCCAACTTGTTTTGTTAATAACTTTTTTATATACTTAACCAAATTGGATGATTTAAAGTGCTACATGATCGTTGAAAGATCCTCTTTCCATCCATAAGGCTTGATCTCACCAAAGAACACGCCTTCTGGATACTCGACCAAAGCTTTGAAGGAAAAGGGAGAGTTAAAATAAATTACCTTGATTTAGGGGATCTCAAAATGGAATCAATTGAAGTAGCTTCTATTCTTCAAAAGAAAGGGTTTAGATCAAAGGAATTGAGAGAATTCCTTGTGATTTGATCACAAGCTTTGGATCCAAATTTGGTTTGATGTATTCAATGGTTGAGAGCACTTGGAGGGTGGGGAGAGTTTGTTTGCTTGGTTTTGGTATCGATGGTGTATGAGAGCTTTTTTTTTTTTTTTGAGAGAGTGTGTATATGTTATTTCCTTCATGGCATGCTCTTTCCTTTTTAAATTTTTTTATTATCTTTCTCCATGATTGGCCTTTTTTATGCTTGATTACCCTTTAGTTGAAATCGACCACCTCAAGAGATGGCTTTTTTTGTCTTGGGGTAGGTGATGTGAGATGAGGACAAAGGAAATTTTTCCTCTCTTTATCCTTTTTTTTTAAAAAAAAATTTTTTATTTAGTTATTTGATTTATTAATTAAAGAGATTAATTAACTTATTAATGGTGTTTAAGATGATTAATCTCTTATGCACATTCATTGGTTAAGATGGTTTTGAATTTTCATACTTTTATGTTTTGTTTAACTCACTTAACCCAAATTGAGTTAAGTTGAGTCAAGCTTGTTTTATTATGGGCCAAATGACCCATTTGACCTAAACACACCCAAGAGGGAGTTAGGTTATGTCCTAGTATCATTCCCATATGGTTTAGGACAATTAGTTTGATGTTATTTTGATTTTTCTTTAATTTGAGTTCAATGTGGCTTATTTTGTTTTAAGAAATCTAATTTACTTAATCTAAGCCTTAAAGAACTCAAATTTATTTGTTATTATGATTAAAACTATTTATTTAATTTTTTAGAAATATTTTTTGGTGATTTTATTTAGTCAAATTTTAGTGGGTTGACTTTTTTTGACTAAGTGGGCCCACAGTCAATTCTAGGTTAACTAGGGTTGACTTCAGGTTTTACTTTTAATCATTTTGGATTGATGATTATTGATTATTAAGTTGATTAGTTTATTTTGAATTTGGATGCTTGAGTTGATCCTACCTAAGATGAATAGGTTAGATCCAACCCAAGGTGAATTCTCTAGGTCACTAGGCATAGTGTCCTAAGCATGCTAAATTAACCTCATCCAAAAATGAGGTCAACATACCCATGTGGGCTTAACCCATGGTGAACTCTAGTTGGGTAAAATCCATTGAACCAAGCCCTCTAAATGAGACAAAATTCTCATTTGGAAGGCTTCTCCACCTCCCCACTCTTTGGTAGCTAGTTTTGGCCATTTTGGGATAAAAAACCACTGACCTAACCTAACCAAGGCTGTTAGGTTTAGCCTTTGGCCAAGAGAGGGTTAGTTCACCCATGAGCAACTATTGGTCCACTTAAGGTGGAATTTGCACTCCATGGCATCCCACTACACCTTCTCAACCTATCCCACACTTCCATCTCAACAGTACCATGCCGCCTCTGACCACCTACTTTGACTGGAATGCCAAAGGCTAAGCTAATATCAACCCTTGGTTCAGTTGGGAAGAAGAGTATAGTCCTCCCCATTCATCCAAACTAACCAGAGCTTTCTCAAAAGCATTCTGAGTAGTTAAGCTTTCCCCAAGCTCCCTATGCACCCCATTGCTAGTGAGACCAAGCTCCACCCAAGCCAGAGAGCCCTATTTGTCCAACATCATCAAAACTCCATAAAAGACTAATTAACTTTTCTGACACCTTCATCACACTCTGACAAATGAAAATAAATTGATTCTCGAATGATTCTACCACTAGAAGGCATCCCTAGACCAACTCCGGTGACATCCATGAATAGCGCTTAGTCCATAGATCGATCGATGGGGAGGCAACTAGATATCCTATCAATGGGGCTTCATCTCTTAAAGATGAAGTTACCACTATCAATGGATTACCGGTCTCTAGCTCCAACCAAGTAAAAATTAAGCAACTATAGATTTGGCTCTTCAATGTTGGTCTTTTTCAAAATGAATTATGATTTTATGTGATTTTTATCTTAGGATCTCCTTAGATCTCCTCGCTAATCATTTTGGATTCAATTTCACCATGAGCTTCAATGAACTCGAATCGAGTGACAAAAGATGGACGGTGCCTATCTTCTAGTACTCGTAAGATGACAGATCATCGATCGTCCATTCCACGTGATTAAAACATATGACCATGATTAATCACGTTATAAATTTTGATTTAATCCATTCATAATCACTAGATTAATTCTAACCATCCAATCCATGATCGAACGATTGAGAGGAAACTATGTATGCCACCTCTGAGTCAGCAGTCCTGTCAGACATTTTAAATAATTATTACCATGATGCCACATGGAAAGCGCTACTACATCAGCATCGATGTAGCGTCAATAACTTAAAACAACTAATTTGGTTTAAAAATAAAAAATAGTCAAAATTTCAAAAAAAAGTCATAACTATTTATAAAAAATCCCAAAAATTCAAATAAACCCATTTTGGAAAGCTTAGAAGGAGTAGAATTTAATAAAAGTGAAGTTTTTAATTAATATTTAATGAAGAGTGCTTAATTAAGATTTGAAGCTTAGGCTAATTACTTTAGTTAAAAGTGAATTACTTGGCAAATTAATTCCTAATTTGGCATGTTGATTCTATGAGATGTCCTCTATCCCCACATTTTTCTTAGAATTATTTCTCATGTGGTTTGGGAAATTTCAAATTTTCAATCCTAATTGCCCTCTTTAAATGATTTAATAATTGTTAAAATTAATGAACAATAAAATTAAGTAATTAAGGTTAATTAATTAATGAAAATAGTAGGGATAACATGGGAATTCATTAGGACCTGTTCTACTAATGGTTTCCAAATGTATTTTTTTTAAAAAAGTTTTGATTAATATGTTTAACAACGAAGGGTAAATTAAGAAAAATTAATAATGATGTGTGAATAAAATTAATTTATGTAACTCAAGTGCAACCCATTAATCTTTTCATGTGTTTAGTAACATAAAGTCATTAAATAAATTATGACTTTCTTATTGGTATAAAAAATATAAGAGTATTTATCATAAATATTTTCTTTCTATAATTTAATTAATTCTTAAACATGAGCCTAATTTTCATTAGATCTCTTTAAGTGCATTACAAATTTTATTTTTCCAAAGCATATCATTGAAGGCTCATGTTTAGGTAGCTAATTAAATTAAAGAAGCTTGGAGAGGGTGATCAAATTGATATAATTAATATTGAACTTAATTAATCCATAAAGTATATCTAATTTTCTTCCTTTAATATATTAAATAACCAACACGAGATGGAAAGAATTCTAGGCATTGTTTCTCCTCTTTTGGTTTTCAACAACTCAAATATAAAAATTAAGCATTAAAAAACTTTGATTAAACTTAAGGGATATTTATCTAACTTGATTGTCCGTAGGTTCTAATGAAATCAAGTATGTTGTGTGGTGATATTCAATTATTTCCTTTCAATTATCATAAATTTGCAAGCCATTTACTTCATGTATTTATATTTTAAAGTCAAATGAATATGATTGTGTTTAAATTACATGAGTTTGATAAATGTTATCATATGGTGTGGCTATTATCATTAGTAAATCTCAAACTATTTTGAAACTATATGTTAATTTTGAATCTTAAATCAATACTTATTATAAATAATTAATTATATAAAAAAATGTAATGTCCATTTACTTGTAATCAAAAGTTGGCAATTTATGGTTTTATTCTTATGTTCATACTTATGTATTCATGTATTTGAATTAGCAAGTATCTAGTCTAGACATCTAGGAAATACAAAGCTTTAAGTTGCCCCAAAGAAGTCTTAGATAATCTGATTTCCTTGGTTTAACAATGGCATGTACTTTTTTAATTTCATTTAAGTGTACATTAGAACATAAAGTAAAACACATTTCCTTTTGCCCTTAAAATTATATAAGTAAAAGATATTTATGTGTATATTATCAATGCTTATGAGTATTTGAATTGTCAAGTATATAGTCTAGACATCCTGAAAAGATGAGGCTTTAAGTAGCCCCAAGGAAGTCTTAGATAATCTCACTTTCCTAATTTAACAACAAAACATACTTGCTTAAATTCCTTATACATGTTTGTATATGCTTAAATATAAGATGAAATCCCCCTTTTTTATCAAATCAATGCCTTAACATTATTAAGTATGCAAAAATATGAGTACATTACATGTACACACACACACACACACACACACACACACACACACACACACACACACACACACACACATATATATATATATATATATATATATATACACACTCACACACATAATCAAACACTGAAAAAACTTTAAAAAGGAAAGAATTTGGATGTTATTGATAATGAAAATAAGTAGTGGAGTATTATTTATGTGATGGTGATTCAATTTCATTGGTCTTAAGATTCCTTTTATGTTTGGATAAGATTCATTAAGGCTAATCTAAACTTAAGCTAAAATAAAATTCATGATTGGTCTCTTAAAAAAAAGGTTAAAGAAATAGTTATCTACCTTTAGAAATCAACTTAGGTTAGAGATAAAGGAGTTGAGTCTCTTTCTTCTCTTCATAATGATTAGGTCTTTAAGTAAGAAGTTAACAAAATAAAATTTGCATAAGTTAAAACTCAATCAACCTACTAAAAGACTTAAAGTGAAACCATCCTGAATGCATAATTTAAATAATCAAAAACCTTAGAGAATCCTAATCATAGAGTTCAATCAGGACATACCACACTAAGCCTTAAAAGACACATTAGAATATTAATTCATCGATCTTAGTATTAGGTTTGGCCAATGTATGTTGTGGTAACATGTTTTGTTTTGTGATGTAATTTTTTTGATTGAATGTTAGGATTGTTTGTGCATAGATTAAATTTTATGTGTTATTGTCCTAATGATGTTTTATATATGGGATTGTACTTTAGAGACCGCTATAATAATAAATGAATATAAATGCTCATGCTTACAGGTGTTGTTTATGTCCCTAAGCATAATCTAATTAGGACAGGTGGGCTTGTTTACCCAAGTGTAGGGTGCTAAGTCAAAATATGTGAAATATAACTGCTTGGTTTGTATGTTTACTCAGTTAATATCTATTTTGCAGGTGTAGTTAGATCTTATTCTTCATAAAGTTATAATTTTTGTAATAGGATTAGGATTAGTGCTATAAGGTTTAAGATGAGTAGTGGCTAAAAGGAAAAGACTTGGGAGGCCCTATGAAGCCAGGAGCAAGCTACTCCAAAGAAGAAAAGAAAAATAAGAATTGAAGACTCCATGATATTTATTTCATTTATGAGATTTAGTTATAATCTAGGCTTTATAAGGGTAAACCTCGGCTACTTTGGTGAATAAATTCCTATTGGGGAGTCACCTTTCAAATCTGTGGAGAAAAGAAAGAAGAGACCTTATAGATATTCATCTTTTTAAGACACCACATAGATCCACAGATATACTTATTCAGGTGATCGGATACGTCATCAAGGTATAGTGTACTATCTCGAGAGATAGAAATCACTAACCTTTAATGGAACCAATCACCTCAATAAGGACTCCTAAGGATGATGGGTCTGCATATGTACCAAAGATTCTTCCCCTACTTTACATGAAAAAGTAAAGCAGAGTTTATTTTAAATTGGGTTCATTAAGTTCTCTACAGGGGCAAGCCCCCATAGTTAATTACCTCCTAAGGGACGAGATCCCTTAGAAAAATTCTTGATTAAGGTAAATGATCATTATCTCTGAAGATTTCAATTAGAAGGATTATCAATCGATCAGTTTGTATTTTTAAAAATCAAATGGGATTGATCAAAAGAGGGAGTTATTATCGAAGCCAAAATGGGAATAAGTAAGAGATGCTCATGATGCCAGGAAATCTAATGAACATCTTAAACTATCCAAGTTGGGCTTTATATTTTGGAAATTGATTTAGTTTGATTAAGTTGAATTTTTCATTAGAATTTTAAGACTTAAGATTCCTTAACACAAGATTAAGGAAATGACTAAGAGGTGAGAAATTATTCTTATGGCTCATAAAGGGAATGCAACCTCAAAACCTAAATCTAAGGCGAAAATGGATAATTGATTTGCCTCCACATGAGAGGACAAACCACTCAACAGCTTGAACTTACAATCGCCTGGGGGTGGCCACCAACTAACTCCTCCAATGATTTTAAATATATGTAGGTAAGTCTTTATGCTTATTCAAGATATCTAGGCTATTTTTATTTAGAAAAAGACTAAGCCCTTAAACTCACTAAGTATTTTTCACTCAAGATAATAGGATTTTATGACTAATGCATGAGAAATCAGATTATTGGCCAAAATTAGTAAGAAGGGAGTAGGTGAGTTTCCACCATGGCTCTCAAAGGTCAAGACGGGTTCTCTGATAAAGGTTGAAGCCCTCCAATCATGAGTGAAATAAGATGCATTTGTGCATGATATTATAAAGAAATGCTCATCGAGCTAAGGGGTTGCAAATTCTTTTATCTTGACTTTAATCCTAAGCTTTAGGTGAGGTTATGAGTTGTTTAGTTTTAGTTTTAATTGTTAAGTTGGGTAAAAGATTTATTTTTCCCTAAAGAGCCTAATCCGCATCCAGGTCATACATAAATCAAGGAAGAAACTAGGAAAATCATGCCACTTAATGCAAAAGCTAAAAAAATCTTCAATCAATTTATAAATCCAATCGCAAAAAGAATAAGTGGCCGTTACGGTCGGGCACCAGCACACAAACCTGAAAATATCAAATATGGGTAGCCGAGCTCTACCCTTATACAACTTGAATTATAAATGAATTCAATTATAATTTAAGCAAATGAATTCATTATTATGGAGGTCTTTAAGCTTTACTCTTCTTTCTTCTTTCTTCTACTTCTTTCTTCTTTTCTTCTTTGGTTCTTCCTTTGGATGGTAGATGCTCCAAGCCCTCACATGGTGCATAAGATAAGATCTTATAACCAATGCTTATCCTAATCCCCCATAACAAATCATTCTAAAATCTTAAATATAAAAACTATTACATGAAAAGGAAAACTATAAATCTAACTAACACCTGCAAAATAAAGGTTAGTTAAATTAAATCACATAAATCCCAAGCATGTATATTAGACTTATCACCCACACATGGGTGACTAAGTCCACCTGGCCTATGGATTATGCTTAGGGATATAAACACCTCCAAGAAAGAAGCATTTATATTTTTATTTATGATAGCACCCCTTAAGCACAATCCCCTGCAGAAAAGAATAGTTAGACTAAGCACATCCTACCATTCATTCTATGAGCATACACCCTAAAATCTAGTCTAAAATATTCATCACAAAATAAAACATAATATAAAACTATGCACCGACCTAACCTAAAGCTAGAAGTGGTGATTGAGGCTAATATGTGTGCTTTGAAGGTTTGTGTGGTATGCTTAGCTTAGGACTTCAGGTTCAAGTTTTCTAAGTGTAAAGAACATGTTCAACTTAGAGGAGGGTTTCATTTAAGTTGTTTAAATATTTTGGATCATTTTTATTTCATGTTTTAATTTTATTTAACTAGAACCTACAATTAGTTATTAAGTTATAAAGAGAGGGAAAGAGAAGGGAACTTCTCTTTCCTTTCCTAACCCTAAGTAATTTCTAAGATAAGTTCACATTTTAATTTCATTTAGATGAATGTTTTGATTACATCTTTTAATCAATCCTAAGTTTAGATACCCTAAATAAACCTATTCAAAAAGAAAGACATTTTAAGATTAAATAAAATGAATCAAATTTCACATAAACACATTACTTCATTGCTTTCCCAACAATATAACATGCATATGGATGGACCCTAAACATATCTATACATGTAAATGAGAACAGTTAACACACTTTAAATTGCATGCTAAGTAATCCGTTTAAGAAAATTTAGAAGTTGAATATGCATGATTTTTTTCTTAAGTAGAAAATATTTTCCTTATCCAAAATTTCACATACATACATGAAAGAAAGAAAGGCATAAGAGAGTACAGCGCCATTGTTAACTAAAGGTGTAAGGTGCAAGACCTACATAGGACTACGTAAAGCCTCACAACTTCAGAGTTTTCCAGACTAATATACCACTTTCCTTAGATACAAATATGTATATAAAAGAAATGAAGTGGAGAAGGAATATGCAAAAGTTGTTTAATGGATTCATATTTATTTAAGCAATTTATGCAAGCAAGTATAGGCAAACTTTCTTAAGTGATAACATAGGGATGAATAGGGTATGAGATTAAGTAAGTTTTGGGTTCTTTTCAAATGAACCCTACATCTTAGTAACTCCTATTCAAAACTATACTAACATGAGGAAGAAAGAGAGCCTATGCTAAACAAATTTTTATAATCCATCACATGAAAGCTTATAATTAAAGTATAAGAATAGTACACTTTCAAATTTGGTATTTTATTTATAAGTTTTGAAAATAATTTATATTTAGTAGTGATAATGGCCACTCATATTTTACTTTAGCCAACACATGCACATTTGACATAAAGTTAATAATTTTTATTTTTAAAATTTGAAACATGAAATTATGAATGCATGAATCACATGACATACAACTTAACATGTTGGGAAAGATCCAAAGCAATGTAATCATGTAAAAAAATTCACTTTACTTAAATCCTAAAGACATTCTTAAGGAATAAGAAAATTTAGAATAAATTAAAGTGAATCTCAAAATAATTTTTGCTTAGTTTGAAGTTTGATTTAATTTTGAAAAGGTGAGATAATTTTACTATTCCTAACCCATTCCAACATATGTTTTTTATTTTTGTTTAATTTTTAAATAATTAAATCTATTTTTAAGCATTGATTAGGTTAAGGTATGAATTAAGTGGCTTAATTAACCCTTACCTACACCGCCATAGAACAATTAACTAAGTAATTACGAGCCAATGAGATGACATAAAACTCACATGGTATTTAAATTTGCAGTGCTTTTAATAATGAAAAGGCCTAATGTAATTTGCCTCACAATTAAAAGTTAATTAAGCTAAGGGGTTTAGCTTTAGTCCTTTTAAAACACCCTTTCATACTTATGAAAGGGGTTTTAATTTCCTTAATTAGACTTAGGCTATTAAAGTCCTAAGCATCTATCCAAAGTAGATTAATTAAGTTCTCGAATATTTTAGAATTTTTGAAAATTGATTAAAGGGGTGATTAATGAGTTAACCCTTAATTAAGAGGGGATTAAGGAGAGAAAAGGGGTTTTAGGGAATAGCTTAGGGGAAATGCCCCAAAATTATTCCATAAAATCCCTACTCATTGGATCTAACCTTAATCAAACTTAATCATAGGATAAATCCACTAATCATACCTTAATTACCCTTAATTACATGAAAGGGGTAATTAAAGAATGAAATAGCAATTTCCCCAATTGTGCCCTCAATAAATCTCACGAAAATTAAAGAAGGCAGAGGTCATCCCCTAAAATGAACTCTAGAAGTTTGAGATTAATTAATGAACTAATTAATGGATAATTAGCTAATTAAGATTACCAATGAAACTCAAATTCAGAGAAAAGGGTAATTCAAAAAACTTTGAAATCATTTTTAAAATATTCTAGATGAAATTATCTTTCCATAGCATTTTTCTTTATATATTTTTGATTTTTTTATGAAGAGTTATGAAAGTTTAAAGTTCCAAGGATTAATTAGGAATTAATTAGGTAATTAACAAATCCCTGATTAAACTCAGCTCAGAGAATGATGCATGGAAGCGACAGTCAGCTCGCTTTACATGCATCGTGCCGTGGGGGAGTAATTTAAATGTCACCTCACAAATGGCGGCGGTGACGCACGCACTAATATCCTCGATCGTCTAATCAAAGATTAGATGGCTAAGGATTTACTCGCAGTTTAAAAAAAATAAAGGATTTCTAAAATGTGCTACATAATCTCAATCGTCCATCTAAAATGCACGAATAGATGGCTGAGACAAGACAAGTTCTTTCTTGAGGATTAATGGAGATTGTACATGACCCAAGGGGAAATCCGAGCCCGAGCTAGTATGGAATCATACAAGACTCATCCCACACCATGTAGGCATAGTTACCAACCTATCCAACAGTTGATTCCTCATGCAATGAAAATTTCTTTCACAAAGGATCAACACCTATCAAGCTAACTAGTCAGAAAATTACATACCTCACCGGTGCTCGAGCTTGATGAGGTAGCTTTGTCTCAAGGAGACGAAGCCCTATTGAAATTTTTAGGGCTTGGGGTTGAGTGGATATTCCTATGGACCAACACCACTTGATCTCCCTTGTGACTTTGATCCAATTAAGGCTCTCCTTGCTGTGGGAACTCAAATGGATGCTTGGGTGCGCTCGAATTAATCCTTTGAGGAAATGTGAAAGAGGATTTGAAGTAATTTTGAGTGTGGAGAAAGTTGAAGATTTAAAAGAGCTCCCCTATTTTTCAATAGAGAAAATTGAGAAGAAGCAATTTCAAATTCTCCTTAGAAGGCTTAGGGATGCTCTCTGATGATTGATAACTCTCTCTAGTGCTCAATCGAGTGTGAATGAAGTGAATTTTCATTGAATTTTGGGGATTATATCTCCCCCTATGGAAATCGGACGGCCAAGCATAAGCTTGTCATTTGATCCAATTGACCAGATTAGGGAGGTTGTTTAGGATATTTTGAGTGTGCACCAACTTCTCATGTGCTGAAATTGAGCTTAGATGGGAATTTGAAAACTCAATTTCAAGCCATATGGTCGGGTTTGGTCATGGGTCAAATGGGCTGACCCAAACCCATTAGGTTGTGCACCACTCATCACTAACCCTTGAGCTTTTAGGAAAGCCTCAAGTGATTATGAAGAGGGTATGACCAAATTACCCATGGGTTAGGCCAAAATTTGTTCTATGGCCTAGGGGTAAAATGGTCATTTTAATATATATATATATATATATATATATATATATATATATATATATATATATATATATATATATATATATATATATATATATATATATATATATATATATATATATATATATATATATAATATATATATATATATATATATATATATATATATATATATTACTTTGGGTATGTTTGGTAGGTTTGGCCAAGTTTCATCAGATTTGGAATCCATTTGATAAGGTTTGGCTCATGTTGACTCATTTAGGCCAAAATGGGTCAACTTGGGTCAAGTAGACCAATAGGTCAAATTGGGTCAAACCAAGGGTTGGGTCAAGTTCATATGACCATTTGAAATATTTTGATAAGGTTTAGCTCATGTTGACTCATTTAGGCCAAAATGGGTCAACTTGGGTCAAGTTGACCAATAGGTCAAATTGGGTCAAACCAAGGGTTGGGTCAAGTTCATATGACCATTTGAAATATTTTGGTGCCTTTGGTTTGGTTCAATTTGATATAGATTTGGTTTTGGCTCATATAACTTCATTTAGGTCAAATGGGTCATGTCGACCTATTTGGCCCATTTACTTATTTAGCTTAGGTCAAGGGTAGGTTTAGGTTTGGTTAATCATATGGAGTGGATTGGTATCTTTGTTTCCAATCAAGTTTTTTTCAACATGACCCCTTTAGTCATGTTTCTAGGTTAGGTTGGGTCTAGTTGTCCAATTGAGGCATTGGTCAAGTTCGACAAGTGATTTGGGATAGACTTGACCCATTGGTTTCAATCAATTTGGCTTAGATCAAGTTTTGACACATTTTGGCCCTTTAGGTCAAAATGGGTCAACTTGGGTCAAGTGGGCCAATTGGGCTTGGTCAGGCTCAAATGTTGGTTTGGTCAAGTTCAAACATAAGTCATGAGTGAACTTAGATCAATGATTTCAATCAATTTGTCCTATGTTGGATTTTGGCTATGTAAGGTTTCATTTTAGGTTAAGTGTTGACTTGATCAACCCTTAGGTTTGACTTAGTTTGACCCAATTTAATTGATTGATCATCCCATGATGATTGTTGATCATGATGAGAGGGATATATGAGTTTGGTTCAATCCAATTTGGTTAGGATCAAAAGTTGACTCATAATGGTACTTTAGGTCACTTTGGGTTAAGTGAGCTTAAGTGGGTCAAATGGCTTGGCCAAAGCTTGATTTGAAGTTGATTGATCTTATATATGGACTTATAATTGAAATATAAACCCATTTACAAGTAGTTTGAAGTCAAATGGATTTTGATCCATTTGAAAATTTCATATTCAAAGGAAGAATATGAAGGGGTCCTGGGTTTGATTTTTGACTTGGGTTTTGATTGTTTGATTAAGGTTTGGATTTATATATGAGCTCATGATTGTAGGGTTGATTGAACCATGAGAGAAAATCAAGAGTTTGGCTTGATTTGGAATTGATTTGGCCAAGTTCAATATTTTTATTTGAAAGGCTTAGATTTGATTTTGAATGGATTTGAGTTTGATTTTTGGAATTGGTTTTGATTGTTTGAATTTATATTTCATTTATATATGTGAATGTAAATGAGAATATAAATTGATCATGAGAAAATTTCAAGGATTTGAAGTGGTTTAATCATGAGTTAGGTTAAATCCATTAAAGGGAATTTAAAGGATTTAAGAGAATTTTTAATTAGAAATTTAATTTTTGAATTGGATTTGATTGATTTATATTTATATTTCATTTTTATATGTGAATATAAATGAGCATAAAAATAAGTTTTGAGAAAATCCCATGAGTTTGAAAAGGTTTGATCAAAGTTTTAGTTAAATCAATTAATGAAAATTTAAGGGATTTAAGGGAATTTCAAGGATTTTAAATTTGGAATTTAATTTTTGCCTTTGATTGGATTGATTTATATTTATATTTTATTTATATATGGGAATATAAATGAAAATGTAAACAAGTTTTGAGAAAATCCCATGGATTTGAATTGGTTTGATCAAGGTTTAGAGTTTATTTTGGCTAAGTCCTTTAATGGAAAATTAAAGGGACTTAAGGAAATTTTCATGAATTGATTTGAAATTTTAAATTTGATTTGATGGGTTTGAATTTATATTTCAGCTATATATGTGAATATAAATGAGGATATAAATGGATCATGAGAAAATCTTAAATATTTAAACAAGTTTGAATCAAAGTTTTGGCTAAGTCCTTAATAAAGGGTTAAGGACTTAGTACATTTGAACTTAAGAACTTTTGATGGAATTTGGTCATGGGTTTCAATTATGGAATTGAATCATGGAATTGATTTGAGTTTTGTGAAAATTAAATAGAATTTATTAGATTTTGACTTGAAAGAAGGGAAGTGAGGAATGGTTTAGGCTAAGGGTAAGAGATTTTCCTAACATCCCTAAGGCATAAACTATTCCTATGGCTAACTCTTCTAAGTCTTTTAGGGCTACGTTGAGTGTCCACCTAATCACTAGATGTGTCTTAAGACTAAGAAACTCTTAAATCCTATCAGAAGTCCTATGTCTAAGATGGAGGTGTTGAGAGCTCATTCTAAAAATGAGGTCAACAAAGGGCACCCAATAGGTGTGGTGTGACTTATAAGGAACACCACACATATTGGTATTGATAGAAACAATCAACAACACCAAAAAATCATAAGAACTAATAGAAACAATCTATCATTAACCCAAGGAATAAAAAGTATCTTAAGCTTAGTGCAATGTGGCTCTACTTATGTCCAAGACATAAGATGGAGGGAAGAGATCCACTAAGGGATAGAGTGTGAACCTTCCACTAGGGAAGCAGGTTCAAGTCATCTACAAGGAGATGAAAGGCTTGATTTGATTTGAATCTCACTGAGGAGAGATCTCCACTGGGGGAGAGGGTTGAATTTATTTTAGATTTTATTAGGTTTGAATTTTTAGGAAGAACCCTATTGGTCTGCAATGAGTTGTACTGAATAGGAGCCATGGAGGCCAAGACCTAACTCAGATTTACCAATCCAAAGGGATAGTCTACTAAGCACATAATAGGACTAACCAACCAAAGGGATGCCTTTCGATATGCAACAGCTGTACTAGAAAGAAAGCATAATAGACTTACATCCTCCAAGGTAGAGACCAGTTGCTGGGGTAATCTATTGGTAAGGCAACAGATTGAACCCAACCTAAGGCTAACTATTGAGTGAATGCCACTAGGGGACTTAGATCAACTCAAAGATAGTCAAAGATTGATTTCATTTTTAGATTTGTTTATTTATTTTGATTATGATGGATCCCATAGGTTTGTAATGAACCACACTGAGTAGGGGCCATGGAAGCCTAGACCTAACTCAAATTTACCAATTCAAAGGGAGTAGTCTACCAACCACAAGGTATGACTAACCAACCAAGGAGAAATGCCTTTTGGTACACAATGGTCAAATCTTAAGAAGAAAGCACAGGGACTCATATCTTCTAGAGACAAGAAATCACTCGGGTGATCAGTTGCTTTGGGCAACAAATTAAACCCGACCTAGGGCTGACTATTGAGTGAATGCCACTGGGGGACTTAGGTCATCTCAAGAGTACTAAAGATTGATTTCATTTTTAATTTTTTTTTTGTTTGATGGATTTTGTCAATTTACAATGGATCACATTGAGAAGGAGCTTATAGAAGCCTAAACCTAACTCAGATTTATTAATTCAAGGGAGTAATCTACCAACCATAAGGTAGGACTATCCAACCAAGGAGAAATGTCATTTGGTACATAATAGCCAAGTATTAAGAAGAAAGCATGGGGACTCATATCTTCTAGAGATAAGAAACTACTAGGGTGATCAGTTGCTTTGGGCAACAAATCAAACCCGACCTAGGGTTGACTATTGAGTGAATGCCACTAGGGGACTTAGATTAGCTCAAGAGTAGTCAAGATTGATTTCATTTTTTATTTATTTATTTTGATTGATTTTGTCAGTTTGCGATGGATCACACTGTGAAGGAGGCTATAGAAGCCTAGACCTATCTCAAATTTGCTAAACCAAAGGGAGTAGCTTCCTAGTCGATGGGAGAACTATCCAACCAAAGGAGTGCCTTTCATTTTGCAATGATCAATTGAAGGGAAGAAAGCTCAAGGACTCACATCTTTCACTAGAAAAGATCATTGGGGTAATTAATTACTTTGGGCAATAAATCAAACCTGACCTAGGGCTACTCGTGGGTTTGCGATAATCATGCTAGAAAGAATGTGGCATAGTCTTATCTCTTTCAAAGAGGAATGATTGTCGGGGTAACCTGTTTGTGGAAAAATAGATTGAATCCAACCTAAGGGCGACTACGGAGTGAGTACCGACCTAGGGATTTATCTTAACTCTAGTAGTCAGGAAATTCTTATATGGAGTTCTACTAACACTGCCCTAAAGATAGGATGCCTACTTGGGACAAGAGGAACTTTGGGGCTTCAATCTTAATCCACAATCAAAAATTTTGTTTTTTTTTGTTTGTTTTAATTGGTTTATTTATCATGGACCCTATTAGTTTACGAGGGATCAAACTAAGAAGGAGCTTATATCAGCCTAGACCTATATTAGATTTACTGAACTAAGGGAGAATTTGCGCATCCGCTGAACAAATTCTCAAACCACAGAGGTGGTTACTATGAAAGGGGAACTGTCCAATCCAAAAGTAACTCGAGTAGTGACTAAATGGGGTCACAAAGGACTTGAGCCAAATAGAGTGCCCACAGGGGATGAGGCCAGTAATGGCTTAATCCAACACCCTAGAGAAAATGACATGGCTAGTCATATGTTCAATAGGTATTTAGTGTCCAAATTAAGGAGAAAGCACGAGGACTTATATTTTCCAAGAATGGTGTACTCACCGGGTGAGTCACTGTCAGCATAGCAAACATCAACCAACCTAAGATGCCCATCGGTTTGTAACAATCAGCCTAGGAAGAAGGCTCGGGGACTCACATCCTCCCATAGCGAAACTAATTGCTAGGACAGTCTATCTTCAGCTCGACAGGTGTTATCCGACCTAGGGTGACTATTGAGTGCATGCCACTGGGGGAGTTATATCGACCCAAAAGTAGTCAAGTGGAAAGGAGCCTCTGAGGGACTTATCTTATGCCTCAAAAATACTCAACCTAGTTAGAACATGATGGTTAGTTCAAGAAGAAAGCACGGGGACTCACATCTTCCAAGAATGGTGTACTCATCAGGTGTCTTACTGTCAACATAGCGAACATCAACCAACCTAAGGTGCCCATCGGTTTGCAACAATCAGCCTAGGAAGAAGGCTTAGGGACTCACATCCTCTTATAGTGGAATTCATTGTCAGGATAGTCTATCTTTGGCTCGACAGGTGTTATCCGACCTAGGATGACTATTTAGTGAATGCCACTGGAGGACTTATATCAACTCAAAAATAGTCAAGAGGAAAGGAGCCTCTGGGGGACTTATCCTATGCCTTAAAAATACTCAACCTAGTTAGAACATGTTGGATAGTTCAAGAAGAAAGCATGGGGACTCACATCTTCTTAAGCAAAGTCAACATGACATAGCTTATTGGTTGAGCAGTGAAGCATACCATACTAACAAGGATCTCATTGGCTTGCAGTGATAAAGATAGAAAGAAAGCACAGGGACTCACATCTTCCAACAAATGACCACTGGGGTGACATACTAGCGAGGTAGCATGTAGACCCGACCTAGAGCAGCTAATGAGTGAGTGCCACGGGAGCTTGCTCCCACGCTAAAATAGCTCGAGACAAAAGATTTGTGTTTATTGTTTTGCATGCGCTAAAATGAATTGGATGCCTCTAGGGGACTCTTACACCTACCTTAAAACACGTCGGGGAATTATAAAATGATGCCACGGATGACAACAAGAATTCCCACTAAGAAAGGATGCCGCTTGGGTTCTCTCACACCTAACTTAGTTATGCTAATAGAAGTAGGATGCCTCTAGAGTTCTCTTACACCTATTCTAATATCGTTAGGAGATTATGTTTGTGTTATGAAAGAGGGATAGGATGCCACTGGAGGACTCTTACACTTACCCTAAACACAGCATGGCAGATTTGCAAGACAAGAAAATAACACTTCAAAATAAGAGAAGATTTGATGAATGGAATCAGATTTTTGTTCTTTTTATTAATGAATCATTTTCAAACAAGTTTTATTTCATAGGTAATATTTCTTTAGATAGAGCCCATTAATTGGAAGCATCGGGTGTTCCCCTTTACAATCAATAAGCTGATAAGATTCTCCTTAATAAGCCTTCTCTATGACATAGGGGCCTTCCCAAATGGGTTCAAACTTCTCTCCCATCTTTCGATGGGCAACAATTGGTCTCCTTAGGATGAACACAAGTTCTCCTACTCAGAAAGACCTAGGGTAGACCAGTTTGTTGTGAGCTTGAATCATTTTGGCTTTGTACAACTCGAGGTTCTAGCATTCCCAAAAGTGACTCTCCTCCAAACCTTTGAGCTCTTTTAACTGCAACTTTGCATTCTGCTCTATAGTGATCTTGTTACCCAATACTATCCTTTGTGATGGGAGTTGAACTTCTAAAGGAAGAATGGCTTTGGACCCATACACTAAAGAAAATTGGGTGGACTAAGTTGGAGTTTGGTATGTGGTGTGGTAGGCCCATAAGGATTCAACCAATTGTTCATTCCACTATCATTTGTTGTCATTAAAAGTTTTTTTCAATATCTGGATGAGAGTTTTATTGAATGCTTTTGATAAACCATTAGCTCTGGCTAGTAGATAGTGGAGTATCTTCAATCTATATCATGTCTTCTGGTAAAGCTGTTGATCTTCGTGCTTTTGAATGTAATACCATTATTAAATAAATTTGTCGAGCCACCCCAAACCTATATGCGATATGGTTTATAAAAAATTGAAGCACATGGAGAGATGTGACCTCTCTGAGTGGGATGACTTCCGCCCACTTGGAAAAGTATTCGATGGCAGTTAAGATGAATCGATGCCCCTTGAAAGAAAGAGGATCGATCGGACCTACAATGTCGATACCCCAATACTCAAATGGCCATGAAGCCAAAGTAGGGTGTAGAATGTTGGGTGGTTGGTGGAGGACCACACCACACCTGATCCTGATGGCATCTCCTAGCTACATCCATGCAATATGTGATCATCATAGGCCGGTAGTATCCAAGTCTTTTGATCTTTGACTTCATCTTCAGACCGGACTGATGAGCTCCTCATATACCTGAATGTACCTCAGTTACAATGTCATAGGCTTCGTATTTGTCTAAACAATGTAACCACATTTGGTCAAAGGACCGTCTATATAGGGTGCCATCAACAAGAGCATAGGAGAGAGCCCTCTGTTTCACCTGATGGGCATGATATTTCTCTTGAGGTAGTTTGTCGGTGTTCAAGTAATCTATGAATGAATGCCTCCAATCTAGTTCCTTGTCCATTTTGGCAATGACAACCTCCCCTTCAAGAGAAAGTCTCTTGATGAGTTCCACATCAATAAGAGATAAGACTTGTCTATTTTGGACCCTTATTGAAATGGACTCATCTTCCGGACATGCCAACTCCTTGGCAAGTATCTCCAAGGTATCTGCTACTGTGTTCTCTGCTCGGGGAACTTTGTAGATGCTAACTTCAGGAATCTGGGTCAACACCTTCATGGTATACTCATAGTAATGACGAAGCTTGGGTTTGAGAACCTAGTAGGACCCAGCAATCTGGTTGATGACCAAATGGGAATCCCCAAAGATGTTGATGCTCTTGACACTGATAGTGATGGCTAAATCCAAACTGGAAATCAAAGCCTCATACTCAGCTTTATTGTTGGTGCAGGGTTTAGAAAGATAGTATACAAATCTCATCACATCGTGGTTTGGAGTTAAAAGAACTATTCCTACCCATGCTTTCCTGGGAGAATAAAACGTGGTGCTTCACCTTTAAGAGAAAAATTGAACCATTAAAATACATCTCCCATTAGCGGTTGTCGGCCTCCTCTAAGTTCATGGTTTGTTCACCGAGGACATAGTCAATAAGCGAAGAATCAGCAGAAAGTGGGTGTGCTACTAAGAAATCCACTAGTGTCTGACCTTTTACCGCACAGAGGGGTACAAATGTGATATCAAACTATGAGAGTATCATGGACCAATGAGCCGAACATCTGGAAAGCATTGGCCATGTCATGAGATACTGCAGTAGATTTATTCGAGAGATCAAGTTCACCTTATGAGAAAGCATGTAGTGTCATAGCTTCTGAGATGCAAAGATCAAAGCTAGATAATATTTCTCAATATGTGGATACTTTACTTCAGTAGGGATCAAACGATGGCTGAGGTAGTAGAGAGTGCTCTCCTTCTCTTCATCATTAGCTTGGGCCAACAGAGCATGGAGAGAGTCATCCAATGCAATAGTGTAAAAGATCAATGGCATGCCAGTGATAGGGGCTGCTAGAACTAGCAGCTTCACCAAGTACTTTTTGATGTCTTCGAATGTGTGCTAGCACTTGTCATTCCACTTGAACTTGACATCCTTTTTTCCAAGTGTTAAGAATGGCTTGCATCTCCCTGATAAGTTTGAGATATGCCAGCGATCCTTGAAAGGATATGAGTTGAGTTAAACTCTTAGGAGGTGGTATTTCTAAGATAGCTTTAATCTTTTCAGGATCTATTTCTACTCCTCGGTGTAGAACAACAAACCCAAGGTATTTCCCTGAAGTGACTCTGAATGCACTTCAGGGGATTCATTTTAAGGTTATATTATCTTAATCTTTCAAAAACTACTCTCAAGTCAAAGAGGTGTTCTTCCTTTTCTCTACTTTTGACTACTAGATCATCAATATAGTACTCAACCTGATGGTGGATGAGTTCGTTGAAGATCTAAGTCATGGCCCATTAGTATGTAGCACCAGCATTTTTAAGGCCGAAAGGCATGACGCTATAACAAAAGACTCTGATCACGGTTTGAAAAGTAGTGTTTCTTTCATCTTCAAGCGACATCTTGATTTGGTTATAGCCAAATGACCCATCCATGAAACACAAGACTGAATAAGATGAGGCAATGTTCACCATTAACTTTGGTATAGGAAGAGGAAACTCATCCTTAGTACATGCCTTATTTAAGTCTCTAAAATCGATGCAAATGTGAATTTGGTCATCCTCCTTCTTAACTAGGATGAGACTAACTAATCAAGTAGGATATTTTTCTTCCCTGATGAAACCAACATTGATCAATTTCTTAACTACAGAAATGACATGTTATTCAATTACTAATCACATGCGTCTAGGAGCTTGCTTAATAATGGTAATATTAGGGTCTATTGCTAGCTTGTGAACGGCAATGTCAAGAGATAATTTGAGCATTTCTTTATAACTCCATGTGAAGCAATCTTTAAACTCAGTCAGTAGCCTAACTAAGTCATTAGTTTTTTCTTCATTCAGTAACAAACTGATATATGTTGGGTGTGGATTTCCTTATGTCCCAAGGTTGATTTCTTTGAGCTTGTCAATTGTTGAATGAATCTCCTCTTTAAATTTTGGTGGTGTTTCTTTAACTTGGAGATCATCTGGATGATCTGATGTTTTTGAACATACATTCTCATGAGAGTTGGGGATGTGTGAGAAGAACCTATCATATTCCAAATGGTTGGAACAATTAGGTAATTATCTTTGTCATCATCGGACCCACTGTGTCGAATCCTAGTCCTGCTCTTGATTGTGCTTCCTTGCTTGTATTGTTCCATTATTTTTCAAAATATTCTAAACTCTGTTTGGACCATGTGTAAGGAACTAAACCTTTCTGTATAATATTTTGAACACAATGTGAGTAAAAGTCAAAAGGTAATTTCATTAATTCCTTAAAAGTATCTTCCTCAAGTCCTACATTGAGCTCTGGACTTAAAGATGATGAACCCAAAAAGAATCACTTCTTCTTCATGTCATTGGAAGACTTAGGGACTTCTTTAACTACTAAACCTTCAACTTTCTGAGATGTAAGTGAGGTAAGAGCTAAGGTTCCCAACTACTATCAAATAGTTTCACATAAACCAGATTCAAATACTTTGCTTTGCTTAGAGGCCTAGTCTTCGTCTATGGCTGGATCAAAAGTCACCTCCAATGGAACCCACTAAAAGGGTTCATCCGGTATACTAATCACATTGGACTCATCCTTTGAGCTAAATTCCAAGTCTATTTGA
Organism: Cymbidium sinense; assembly: GCA_021442155.1. Classification (NCBI taxonomy): domain Eukaryota; kingdom Viridiplantae; phylum Streptophyta; class Magnoliopsida; order Asparagales; family Orchidaceae; genus Cymbidium; species Cymbidium sinense. Next base: position 78,572,328 of record CM038219.1, on the reverse strand, counting down.
ATTGTAGGGGTATTCTTATGAACTAGAACATGACCTCTATTGGTTGAAGGCCAACTAGGGGGCTCCCACCTCTGGAACTGCCTCTATTTTTGCCTCCGTCTCTACCTGGTGAAGGTTGAGTCACCCTACCTACATGTCCATATGATGGAATGAACTATGGGTGTAATGTGATATGCAGATCCACTTCTTCTTAATTCCCCTTTCTTGGTCACTTGGACTTTTCTTTTTCTTTTCATTTTCTTTTATCTTCTTTTATTTCATTTTCTTTTGCTTTTGCATTTGCATTTGAATTTTGTCCAACTTTATGAGAAAGGGTGTTTTGAGGAAGATAGTAGGTCGCATCCTTATAGATCTCAACCTCTCTAATTGAGAATGGCTTTCCATCCCCATTGAGATGGTACTCAATTCCATCTTTTTTGAACTTGATGCACTAATGAAGGGAGGATGGAATGATCTTATTCTGATGTATCCAAGGCCTACTGAGCAAAGTAGTGAATGAATTATTCAAATCAATGATGTAGAACTTAGTTTCAGTCTTCCACTCACCGATCTCCAATGGTAACACTATAGAACCTAAAGCCCACTCGCCTTGATCATTGAATCATCTCAACATCATTCTAACTCCTTGGAGAGTAGAGATGTTGATCTTCAAATAGGCAAGGGTCTTTGGACTCATAATGTTTACTGATGCACCTAAATGCATGAGAACCCTAGCAAGTCTGAACCTGTCCATGTCAACTATAATGTATAGGGGACGATTGTGTTACAAGTCCACCAGTAGAAGGTCTTCATCTATGAAAGTGATCCCTTGGGCTTCTCTTGCATAGTGTGCTTCCTCACCTATAGCAGTCAGCTGATCTAAGCATTTTTTATAATGAAGTAGTATCTTGATTAGTGATTCCCTCATCTCTTTGGATAAGACATGGGCATCATATATGCTTAGCTTAGATGGCAACCTTCTTAGATGAGAATGGACATTGTAGTCCACCTTTAGCTGATCTTCCACAAGCATATCCAAGGCTAGAGCATCTTGTGGAAGGGCTTCTTGATCTTCAGTCCAATGGCTTGTTTCCCTCTATCTTGAGGTGCCACCCTAGGAGGTAAAACCTTTCCATTATGGAGGTTTACTTTGGTAATCTCTAGAGGCAAGGTGGTGGCAAGTTCTACTCCTACTTTATGCTCAATTGGATGATTTCTATGGGAACTCAAATCGATGAAGATCAAAATTATTATAGTTAATTATACTTAAAGAGTTATCATTATGAATAGAAGAAGATAACTCATCATAAGAGACATAGATGTAAATCAGCTTTATTCTTCAATTTCTTAGAAGTATTTGTAGGTACAAAGTAGAAGCAAGTAGAGTGATGGAGTAAGTGATTTGATGCACTTATCCGTTGATACAAGAGTTATACTAGTAGAAGAAACATAAGAGCTAGCTAAAATGGTAGAAGTCACTGGTGTGGAACCTACAACTGAAGGTTAGAGTTTGAAGACTATCAGTGGTTGTGCTAAGGGGCTATCTCGGGTCAACACATGCTGCTGCTGCTGCTGCTGAGCTCCCACTTTTCTAGAGTTGGTATTGGCAACTTGCAAACCTTCTTTGGTGTTGGAGATTTGAGCTAACTCAGGCACCTACAAGGAAAGCTTCTTGATCTTCTGAATTATTTTCTTAGAGGTTTTAGACAAAGAAATGTCCCAACCTTCTTTGGTTTTGGTAGGATCGCTTGTATCCCCAAGGATTACCCTAATGGAATTAGAAGGTTGTTCCACAAGGTATTCCTTTGGGATAATGACAAAGACTCTTGAAACTGTTTCAAGCTAATCCTTGAATGTAAAGCAATCCTCCAAAATGTGCCTAGCATACTGGTAAGGGAAAAAAAGTTTGGATCATGACTTTGCCTTTCCTCCCCTAGTTCTGGGTAGCTAAAATCTAGTTTCTTTAAGAGGTTCTTAAAGATTTTCGATTACCTCTTAAAAGAATAAGGTTTGTTTAACTTATCTAATAGAGTAGGTAGACCATAACTACTGGGTGGGATATGCATGCCGCTGTGGCATGGAGTGGTGGTTATGGTCGTAGCCTGGAGGTTTGTATGGCTACCCTGGTGGAAAAGGTAGAGGCTGCTGAGGTCATGGTCTCTTGTACTGATCTCTAGCTGGCTACTTCCCCTTGTCAACTTCTCCTAATGCTCCAGGTTTCTTCTCATAAAGCTTTTGGGATTTCTGCTTTGACAACTAATTTAGAAAAGGCAACTGTTTGGCCTCTCCTTGTAGACAAGTCGTCTTGTTGATTAGCTTCTCAAATGTCTTTATGGTGAAGCCCTTAAGCATGAAGGTGACCGAGCCATGAATATTCTTCAAGAGAATGTCAATGACATATTATTCAGATAGCTGTGGTTCACATTTCATACTCAGGTTACATCATCAGAGAATATAATTAATAAGTGATTCAATGGAGTACTGTTGGGCTACAATGAGATCACCTATAGTAACCCTTTGTTGAGCTCGAGCAAATCTATTGATGAAGAGTTGCTCCAACTTAGCAAATGTCTTTACTAAACCATTGGGCAATTCAGTATACCAATTAAAAGCAATACTCGCTAGGCTACTAACAAAGAGTATAAAGAGTAAAGCATCGCTGCCACCTGTATTACAATAATTGTTCCTAAAGTGAGCTATATACTTCCTCAGATTCCTACTGCCATCAAAGCTCTTGAAGGAAGGAAGAATAAAACCCTTGGGATACTGGATAGCATCGAACTCCTCTGGGTAGGGTATACCCTTTGGAACTGATGATCCTCCCTAGGCTTGAGTCAAAGCTTCCTTCATCTACTGCTCAACCATGAATTTCAGATCTTTTTCATGTATGGAGGTACTATTTACTACCTTTCTATATAGACTAGTACTACCTTGTTTGACAGGAGCTAGAGTCTTAACTTGGTCTAAGACCTGCACTAGTTCAGACTGACTAACATCGAATCTACTAAAATGAACTGGAGGGGCTTGCTTCTGAAGCACTGACACTACTGCTAATAAGTCTTGTAATTATTGTGACATCCTATCAATCTACTCATCTTTCTACCTCAATTGAAGTCATAGTTGATGGGTTAATTCTGTGGTGTCTCCTTGATCAACCTCATCACCTTCCATGGCCCATTCCTCCCTAAGAAAAGAACCTCTAGTATCAACCATGCATACGCCAGCTAAATCCCCCATCAAATCATCTCCATTAGGATCAAATCTGACTCTTTCTTTATCAGTCCATGCATACTCTAAGATCTCTTTTTTCTCCATAAAATAGTGTGCAACTATCTCATCTAGGGATTGATCTAACTCAGTAGGTACAAATAGCTTAGGCTAATCAGTGTGATCATTATCATATGCTTGAGGCAGGACCTCACACTGGAGTGTCTGTGGTACTCACTAGAAGAATGATAATCCTGACTGATACTAGTTGTAATAGGTGTAACAATCCTAGGATGCTCCTCTACCACTGCTACCACTAAACTTTCATCTGGAATATCTATGATAGTCATCACATCACATCCGGTATGGGTGAGTTGGTGAATGACCATGATCGGGTTGCCACACTTTTCCACCACTGGGTAGAAGGTCGGCGGGAGCTTCGGCCCACCATATGGTGTAGGAGGAGTAGGATCCCACAGCGGATCACCAACAGGTATTTTTCTCGAATGTAGCCTTCATGGCCTTGGCTAGAATGGGTGATGATGAAACCTATACTGGAGATGGCGGACGTGGGGTAGAATGGAGGGGTGGAGATACCACCGACTCTTTGTGTATAAGAACTAGCCTCCTGTGATGGCTGGTCCCTGGGAGGAGAATTCTATCAATGTGATTGGCATGGGTAGCACACCAAGCTAGAAAATCAAAAAGAAGCGGTGACGGCAGAACCTCCAGCTCTCTCTGTAGTAATGATGTATGGGCCTTAAGCCCTCTCGATGGATCACCTCCCATTTAGGATAATAGATCAAGATTGGCGGATTGGACTTGAGCATCTATGGTCCACCTATAGAGCAGTGAAGGCGTGTGACCTCTACTCTAGAAACTATTTGTAGATGCACACCGAGGAGGTGATGAATATCCTCATCATCCTCTCTGATCTAAGAGAGGATGAAAATATTTTCCCGGTGATGGTGAAGTGATCATGGGAGACTCATCCATGGTTGATCTAGGCTACATTGCTCTCGGCTACTCAGTATGGAATCATTTTTGACTTGTTCCTATCTTTGTGCAGTGGGGTGGAGAGGAGTGTGAGCTAGACCCATACTCAAATGAGGGTGAGGAAAGCCTTGAAACCATGGGAGACTTACCCTTGGAGGGTACAGATGGTAGGGTGCTATATGGGGGCAACATGTGCAACTCTAGATGACTGTGGGAATTGGGCTGCTTGATACTGGCATTAAAGTCTTCCTAGCTTTCCTCTTCATTGAGGAGATCTCATCAGAGGGTAGTCTTGGCCGAGCCACCTTCTTCCTCTGTTGTGAGGGAATGCCCTCACAAGTGATCTTGGCCCCTCAAATCCATGGCCAAAATGGAGTGGGTATGGTCCAAATGAAAGTGCTGATCTAAGGCTAGATCCATCTTGTGGGAAAGTAAAGACAAATTTTTTTTGGGAACCTACATTGCATTGTAAAGCTGAAACTACAACTATCTTGCAGAAAAGAATGAGAAATGAACTTGCATCAATTTTGTCTCCATAGATTTTGAATTTTTGAATTTTGAAATTTTGAACCCATATCCAACAACTTAGAAGTGTTAAGTGGGGTTCAAACGAATTTGAAGAGATTGATTGAAAGAGGAATTTGAGTATGATCCAAACTTCAACAAATTTATTTTTGATAGGATGCTTCCATAGGTTCATTTATGTTTTGAATTTGAATTTTTAATTTTGAGGACCCTTTCCTTTAACAAATTTAGATATGTTAAAGTAAGGGTCAAATGATTTTGTTTTGTTTGAATATTTTGGAATTTTCACTTAGCAAATTCAGGTATGCTAAGTGAAGTAAAAGTGAATGTTTTGATTTTTTTTTTGAAATATCCTTTGAAAATTTGGTATGGTTTGTGTTTTGTTTTGATTTTGGAAGATTTTGGAATTCTTACTTAGCAAATTTAGGTATGCTAAGTAAGGAATCCAAGAGTATTTTGTTTGATTTTGAAAAATAGGATTCTTATCAAATTTAGGTATGCTAAGAAAATCCTAAGTGTTTCATTTATTTTGAAAATTTTGATTTTTGAAAAGGGTAGGATTCTTTAGCAAATTTGGTATGCTATGGGAATCCTAAGGTGCTTCATTTTGTTTTTGAAATGATTGAAAGTGGATATTCAACTTTAGCAAATTTGGTATGCTAAAGATGAAGTCCCACTTGGTTTTATGAAATGGAGATTTCAGCAAATTTGAGTATGCTAATATGAAATTCCAAATGGTGTGTTTAAATTTTTGATTTCTTTCGATTTTCAAAAAATGAAAACTTATCCTTGGCAAATTTGGTATGCTAAAGGAAGAAGTTCCAAAAGTGTGTGAGAAATTTTTGTTTTGAGTTTGGAAACTTTACTTTGCAAATATGAGTATGCTAGGTGAGGTTCCAAAATATGTTTTAATTTTTTTTTAATTTTTGGATTAGGAAACTTTACTTAACAAATTTGGGTATGTTAAATGAAGTTCCAAATATGTTTGAAAATTTTTGAATTTTTAGATTTGGAGACTTCACTTAACAAATTTGGGTATGTTAAGTGAGGTTCCAAAATGTGTTTTGAAAATTTTTGGAACATGATTGTTGATTTTGAATTTTTGAATTTGTAAACTTCACTTAGCAAATTTGAGTATGCTAAATGAAATTCCAAATGTGTTTTGAAAATTTTTTGTTGGATTTTAAATTTGGAGACTTCATTTAACAAATTTGGGTATGTTAAATGAAGATCCAAATGTTGTTTGAAAATTTTGAGTTTTGATTGTTGGTTTTAATGTTTTAAAAATAGGATTTCCATTCAACAAATTTAAGTATGTAGTATGGAGATCAATTTTTATTTTTGAAGTATGAAATTTTTATGTGTGATTATTGCTTTTTGAAAGAGAAGAATTCCAACTAAAAAACATATGTGGGATATGTTTAACTGGGATTTCCTAAATGATATTTTATTTTTAGTTGGGGATGAAATCTTCATTTAATAAACCTAAGTAAATTAAATGAAGGTATTCATGCGTGCTTTTTGAAAATTTTGATTTTGTTTACAAATGAACTTTCTATTCAATAAGTGTGAGTGTATTGGATAGAAAAATTCATGTGTGCTTTTTGAAAATTTTTATTATTATGATTGTGATTTTTCAAAAAGATGATTGTTTATTTTATTTTGAAAATGAATCTTCATCAAAGTGAGTTGAAACAAGATATTCATTTGTGCTTTTGAAAAATATTGTTTAGTTTTATTTTGAAAATTTCTACATGTAACAATTATGGGAATTGTTAAATGAAGGTGACAAAATTTTGTGAAAAATATTTTATTAAGTGCATTTTGAAAAGGGTGCTTTTGGAAAAGAAAAATTATATATGGAAGATCTATTATTTTAGGATGAACCTTTCCTTATCATGAAAATGATAAGGAGGAAGTCTTTAAAAGATGTTTCTTTTTATCTTAGATTTTTTTCATTTTACCCATTGGAGGAACCAACGGGGGTGGGTTTTAAGACCAATAAGGAATGCGGTCCTAAAACCCAAAGATGTTTGCTAACTTAACTCAAGAATGAAATGAGCTAAGTGCCAACAGAAAGAAGGATAGTCTTGGATTCATACCAAAGTACAAACCCACTATCGATACTCAAATACAATGATCATTTACCAAAGATGGAGAGGAACCATCGAGTCAGAAAAATCTGGTGAATAAATTTTTATTGGGGAGTCACCTTGCAAATCTGTGGGAAAAAGCAAGAAAAGACCTCATAAAAATTCATCTTTTTAAGATGCCACACAGATCTGCAGATGTACTTATTTAGGTGATTGGATACGCCATCAAGGTATAGTGTACTATCTCAAGAGATAGAAATCACTACCCTTCAATGGAACCAATCACCTCAATAATGACTCCTAAGGATGATGGGTTTGCATATGTACTAGAGATTCTTCTCCTACTTTACATGTAAAGGTAAAGCAGGGTTTATTGTAAATCGGATTCATTAAGTTTCCTACAAGGTCAAGCCCCCATAGTTAATTACATCCTAAGGGGCAGGATCCCTTAGAAAAACTCTCGATTAAGGTAAATGATCATTATCTTTGAAGATTTCAATAGGAAAGGACTATCAATCGATTGGTTTATATTTTTGAGGATCAAAATGGGATTGATCACAAGAGGGAGTTATTATCAAAGCCAAAATGGAAAATAAGTAGGAGATGCTCACGATGCTAGAAAACTTAGTGAACATCTCAAACTATCCTATAGTTGGACTTTACATTTTAGAAATTAATTCAGTTTGTTTAAGTTGAATTTTTCATTAGAATTTTAAGACTTGAGATTCCTTAACACAAGATCAAGGAAATGCCTAAGAGGTGAGGAATTATGCTATGGCCCACAAATAGGAAAAGTAACCTCAGAACCTAAATCTAGAGAGCTTTGGTGTGGGCCAGCACATCCTAAATCTAAGGCAAAAATGGGTAATTGGTTTGCCTCCATAAGAGAGGACAAACCACTGTGGACATCTGACCGGGGTATACCAACTAACTCCTCCTATGATTTTAAATACATGTAGGCAAGTCTTTATGCTTATGCAAGATAGCTAGGCTATTTTATTTAGAAAGAGACTAAGTCCTTAAACTCACTCCCTAAAGACTAGATCATGTAAAGCATGCTTCAAATTAAATCTAATGCATTCAAATTTTTATTTTTTTATTTTATTTTGGACAATTATTTTTTATTTCAGCTAATAGGATTTTTTATGACTAATGCATGAAATCATTATTGGCCAAAATCGAGAAGGAAGGGTGAGTTTCCACCAAGACCCTCAAAGGTCAAGTTGGGTTCTAGCAAGGTGGCCTCAATCAAGAGTGAAATAAGATGCATTTGTGCATGATATTATAAAAAATGCTCATCTAGCTAAGGGGTTGCTAATTCTTTTATCTTGATTTTAAATAGCTTTAGGTGAGGTTATGAGTTATTTATTTTAGTTTGAATTATTAAGTTGGGTAAAAGATTTATTTTTCCTAAAGAGCCTAATCACATCCGAGGCCATACATAAAGTAAGGAAGAAACTAGAAAATCATGCCACTTAATGCAAAAGCTAAACAAATCATCAATCAATTTATAAAGCTAATGTAAAAAAAGAATAATGATCGTTGTGGTGGGGCACCACCACAAACCAAAATATCAAATATGGGTAAAGCTCTACTTATAGATTAAATGAATTAAATTACAATTAAGCAAAGGAATTCATTGTTATGGGGTCTTCAAGCTTTCTTTCTTCTTCTTTCTTTCTTTCTTCTTCTTTCTTCTTTTCTTCTTTGGTTCTTGGATGGTTGGATGGTAGATGCTCCAAGGCTTCACATGGTGCATAAGATAGATCTTATAATGCATCCTAATCCCCATAACAAATCATTCAAAATCTTAAATATACAAATTTTACATGAAAAGGAAAATAAATATAACTAACACAAAATAAAGGTTAGTTAAATCACACAAATCCCAAGCGTATATTGGACTTATCACACATGGGTGACTAAGTCCACACTATGGATTATGCTTAGGGTATAAGCACCAAGCAAGCATTTATATTTTTATTTATGATAGTGCTAAACACAATCCCATAGAAAGAATAGTTAGACTAAGCATCCTACCATTCATTCTATAGCATACACTAACATCAGTCACAAATCATAAAATAAAGCATAACATCAAACCATGTACCGACCTAACCTAAAGCTAGAAGTGGTGACTTAGGCTAATGTGTGTGCTTTGAAGGTTTGTGTGATATGCTTAGCTTAGGACTTTAGGTTCAAATTTTCTAAGTGTGAAGAACATGTTCAACTTAGGTGAGGGTTTCATTTAAGTCATTTAAATGTTTTGGGTTATTTTTATTTCATGTTTTAATTTGGTTTAAGTGAAACCTACAATTAATTACTAAGTTATGAGAGGAAGAGAAGAACTTCTCTTTCCTTCCCTAATCTTAAGTAATTTTTAAGATAAGTTCACATTTTAATTTCATTTAGGTGAATGTTTTGATTACATCTTTTAATCAATACTAAGTTTAGATAAATTCTAAACCAAACCTATTCAAAAAGAAAGGCATTTTAAGATTAAATAAAATGAATCAAAATTTACATAACACACATTACTTCATTCTTTCCCAACATATATAACATGCATATGGATGGATCCTAAGCATATCTATACATGCAAATGAATAGTTAACACACTTTATGATGCATGCTAAGTAATCCATTTAAGAAAATTTAGAAGTTGAATATGCATGATTTTTTTTCTTAAGTAGAAAAGGTTTTCCTTATCTAAAATTTTACATAAATACATGAAAGTAAGAAAGGCATAAGTGAGTATAGCGCCATTGTTAACTAGAGGTGTAAAGAACAAGACCTACTTAGGGATACTTAAATCCTGGCAACCTCAGGATTATCCAGACTAATATACCACTTTTCTTAGATACAAACATGAATATAAAAGAAATGAAGTGGAGAAGCAATATGTAAACGTTATTAAATGGATTCATTTTTATTTATGCAATTTATGCATGCAAGTATATATAAACTTTCTTAAGTGATAACATTGGGAAGAATAGGGTATGAGATTAAGTAAGTATTGGGTTCTTTTCAAATGAATCCTACATCTTAACTCTATTCAAAACTATACTAACATGTAAGAAGGAAAGGCTACTAAACATGCTTTATAATCCACATGCAAGCTTATAATTAAATATAAGAAGCACACTTTTAGATTTGATATTTCATTTATAAGTTTCAAAAATACTTTGGATTTAGTAGTGATAATAGCCACTCATATTTTACTTTAGCCAACACATGCACATTTGACATAAAGTAAATAATTTTTTATTTTAAAATTTGAAACATGAAATTATGAATGCATGAATCACATGACATACAACTTAACATGTTGGGAAAGATCCAATCATGTAAACAAACTCACTTTACTTAAATCCTAAAGACATTCTTAAGGAATAAGAAAATTTAGAATAAATCAAAGTGAATTTCAAAATGATTTTTTTTAAGTTTGATTTAATTTTGAAAAGGTGAGATGAGTTTGCTGTTCCTAACCCATTCCACATGTGTTTATATTTTGTTTAATTTTTAGATAATTAAATCCATTTTTAAGCATTGATTAGGTTAAGGTATGAATTAAGTGGCTTAATTAACACACCATAGAAAAATTAACTAAGTAATTATGAGCCAATGAGATGACATAAAACCCACAAGGTATTTAATGCACCTAATAATGAAAAGGCCTAATGCAATTTTCACAATTAAAAGTTAATTAAGCTAGGGGTTTAGCTTAAGTACTTTTAAAACACCTTTCATACTTATGAAAGGGGTTTTAATTTTCTTAATTAGACTTATGCTATTAAATACCTAAGCATCTACCCAAAGTACATTAATTAAGTTATGGAACTTTTTAGAATTTTTGAAAATTGATTAAAGGGGTGATTAATGAGTTAACCAATTAAGAGAGGATTAAGGAGAAAAAAAGGGGTTTAGGAAATAGCTCAGGGGAAATGCCCCAAAATTATTTCATAAAATCCCTACTCACTAGATCTGATCTTAATCAAACTTATTCATAGGGTAAATCCACTAATCATACCTTAATTACCCTTAATTACATAAAAGGGGTAATGAGGGAATGCAATAGAAATTCCCCAATTGAGCCCTCAATAAATCTCAAAAAAATTAAAGGAGGTAGAGGTCATCTCTTAAAATGAACCCTAGAAGTTTAAGATTAATTAATGAACTAATTAATGGATAATTAGCTAATTAATATTCTCAAAGAAACCCAAATTCAAATAAAAGGGTAATTCAAAATACTTTGAAATCATTGTCAAAATATTCTACATGAAATTATCTTTCCATGGCATTTTTTTTTCTTTTATTTTTTTTCTTTATTTTTCTTATTTTGCTGTAATTTTACATCGTGTCATGAGGGGGTAACTTAAATGTCACCTCATAAACAGTAGCAGTGACACACGAGCTAATATCCTCGGCCGTCCAATCAAAGATTGGACGGCTAAGGATTCACCGACAACTTAAAATAGATAATGGATTTCTAAAATGTGCTAAATAATCTTAGCCGTCCATCTAAAATGTGGGGATGGACGGCTGAGATGAGCCAAGTTCTTCCCTGAGGATTAATGGAGATCATCCATGATTAAAGGGAGATCCAGCTCAATCTAGCAGAATCATACAAAACTCAACCTGTCACCAATCTGTGAAGCGCTCAATCCCATCCAAGCCGAGATTTCACCATCTCCTTTGATCTAATTGAGGCTCCTTGCAGTGAGAACTCAAATGGATTCTTGGGTACACTTGAATTAATCCTTAGAGAAAATGTGCAAGAGGAATTGAAGTAATTTTGAGTGTGGAGAAAGTTGACGATTCAAAGGAGCTCCCCTATTTTTCAATGGAGAAAACTAAGAAGAAGTAATTTCAAATCCTCTTTAGAAGGCTTAGGGATGCTCTCTGATGATTTCTAACTCTCTCTAGTGCTCAATCGAGTGTGAATGAAGTGAATTTTCATCGAATTAGGGGGAGTATATCTGCCCTATAGCAATCGGATGGACGAGCATAAGCTTGCCATTTTGATCTAATTGACCAGATTAAGGAGGTTATTTAGTCTATTTTGAGTGTGCACATGGTCAGTTTGATCCCTTAGTTGGAATGCTAACTTCCCATGTGCTGAAATTGAGCTTAGGAGAAATTTGAAAACTCAATTTCAAGCCATATGGTCGTGTTTGGTCCATCGGTCAAATGGGCTGACCCAAACCAATCGTTGGGTGTACCACTCATCACTAAGTCCCCTTGAGCTTTTAGAAAGCCTCAAGTTATTGCGAAGAGGGTATGTTCAAATTACCCATGGGTTAGATCAAAATTTATTCTATGGACTAGGGTTAAAATGATCATTTTGATATTTTTTCACTTTGGGTATGTTTGGTTGTTGAGAAAATAGGTTTGTCCATGTTTCATTGGATTTGGAATCCATTTGATAGGGTTTGGCTCATGTTGACCCATTTAAGTTCAATTTTAGCACAACATGACCCCTTTAGAACATGTTGGGTCTAAGGTCAATTAGGCTAGGTTTGGTCTAGTTGGCCAATTGAGGCTTTGGTCAAGTTCCAAAAGTGATTCGGGATGGACTTAACCCATTGGTTTCAATCAATTTGGCTTAGATCAAGTTTTGACACATTTTGACCCTTTATGTCAAAATGGGTCAACTTGGGTCGAGTGGGACAATTGGGCTAGGTTAGGCTCAAATGTTGGTTTATTCAAGTTCAAACATAAGTCATGTGTGAACTTAGATCAATGATTTCAATCAATTTGTCCTATGCTGGATTTTGGCTATATAAGGTTTCATTTTAGGGTTAAGACTTGCAAAACCCTTAGGTTTGACTTGGTTTGACCCAATTTGATTGATTGATCATCATGATGATTGTTGATCATGATGAGAATATTGAGTTTGGTTCAATCCAATTTGGTTATCAAAAGTTGGCTCATAGTACTTTAGGTCACTTTGGGTCAAGTGAGCCTATGGGTCAAATGGCTTGGTCAAAGCTTGATTTGAAGTTGGATCTTGTATATGGACTAATGATTGAAATATAAAATCCATTTACAAGTGGTTTGAAGTCAAATTTTGATCCATTTGAAAATTTCATATTCAAAGGAAGAATATGAAGGGGTCTTGGGTTTGATTTTTGATTGGGTTTTGATTAAGGTTTGGATTTATATATGAGCTCATGATTGTACATTGATTGAACCATGAGAGAAAATCAAGAGTTTGTTTTGAATTGATTTGGCTAAGTTCAAGATTTTGACTTGAAAGGCTTAGATTCAATTTTGAATGGATTTGAGTTTGATTTTTGTAATTAGTTTTGATTGTTCAAATTTATATTTCTTTTGTATATATGAATATGAATGAAATTATAAATTGATCATGACAAAATTTTAGAAGTGGTTTAATCATGATTTGGGTTGAATCCATTAAAGGGAATTTAAAGGATTTAAGAGAATTTTTAATTAGAAATTTAATTTTTTGAACTGGATTTGATTGACTTATATTTATATTTCATTTATATATGAGAACATAAATCACAAATACATTTTGAGAAAATCCCATGAGTTTGAAAGGTTTGATCAATGTTTAGGTTAAATCCATTAATGAAAATTAAGGATTTAAGGGAATTTCAAGGATTTTAAATTTGGAATTTAATTTTTCCTTTGGTTGGATTGATTTATATTTATATTTTATTTATATATGGGAATATAAATGAGAATTTAAATACATTTTGAGAAAATCCCACGGATTTGAATAGGTTTGATCAAGATTTAGAGTTGATTTTGTTTAAGTCCTTTATTGAAAAATTAAAGGGACTTAAGGAAATTTTCATGAATTGATTTGGAATTTTGAATTTGATTTGATGGGTTTGAGTTTATATTTCATTTATATATGTGAATATAAATGAGGATATAAATGGATCATGAGAAAATCTCAAAAATTTGAATATGTTTGAATTAAAGTTTTGGCTAAGTCCTTAAGAATGGATTAAGGACTTAGGAAATTTGAACTTAGGAACTTTTGATGGAATTTGGTCATGGGTTTCAATTATGGAATTGAATCATGGAATTGATTCATGGAATTTATTTTAGTTTAGAGAAAATTAAATAAAATTGATTTAGAGTTTGACTTGAAAGAAGGGAAGTGAGGAATGGTATAGGCTAAGGGTAAGAGATTTTCCTAACACCCCTAAGGCATAACCTATTCCTATGGCTAACTCTTCTAAGTCTTCTAGGACTGGATTAGGTGTCCACCTAATTTCTAAAAATCTTAAGAGAAGTCCTATGTCTAAGATGGAGGTGTTGAGAGCTCATTCTAAAAATAAGGTCAATAGCTACCTAACTCTTTCTTTTCTTTTCTGGGGTGTATGACAGTACCCAACCCACCAATCTTTTATTCTTTTTATGAAAATCTAAATGTTTGATTGTTATGTTAAGATTATGCAATAAAAATGACATGCTTTCAATAGGTTTCTTAAAATGTGTATATTTTTTGTGTGGTCTGTATGTGGTAGGCTCTCTAGGATAAAATTAAATTTTCTATCCTCACTAAATAACTCATAATTGAATTCTAATGTAACTCATAACCTCCCTCTAAAGACTAGGTATATAAACAAGATACTAAAATATTTAGAAACTACTTAGTTGAATGGTTGTATTCTATAACAACATGTATATCATATTATTTCACTCTTGAAAATAAAGGATCTCAACTCTTGCACAATAAGAGATAAGCTTGACCTTTGAGAGTGCTCCCTTGTAGTGGAGAACACCTCTTCTCTCTGATTTAGCCAATAACTCAATTTCATCATGCATTTAAGCATTATTATCCCACGCCTTAGTCCAAATTAATGTGTCAAAATGATCCAAAAACTTGTAAATTTTTTACATTAGTCTAAGTCATGTTTGCATACCAAATATTATTTAGTCTCTTAGGGAGTTAGTTTAGGATTCTATATTTCTTTCTAATTACATAACAATCTATCTATCTTGCATCTACATAAGACTAGCCTACATGATTTTAAAGCATAAGAGGTGTTAGATGGCAACCACTCCTAGGCAATTATAAGTTTAGAAGAGTTGGGATGTGTTCATTTTTTCTTGTGGGGGTAAACCATTATATCACATTCTTCTTGATTAGACTTAGGTCATTCTTCTAGCTTGTGCTAAAGCATTTTAGCCTTAGGTTCTTAGATAGCTTGTTTCTCGTTTATTATGTATATAAGTCCTCACTTCTTAGGCATCTCCATAATCTTGTATTGTTGGGTTATGAGTCCTAGCACTCTAATAAACTTTTACTTTATCAAAAATAAATTTTCCTCTTCAAAAATATAAAGCCTCATCTTAGGGTAGATTAGAGAATTCACTAAGTTTCTTAGTATCTTGGATGCTCGCTGCTTATCTTCCTACAAATCCACTAATAAGTCTTCATTTTTGATTTCTAATAACAACCAATTCTTTGATAGTCTAGCCCTGAATTCTTTGGAGACATTTATTGACTACTTTAATTAAGAGTGTTATTAAGAAACTTTCATTCCATAGGATATAATTAACTAGGGGCCTTGCTTTCATAAAGAATTAAAGAACCTGACAAAAAAAAAACCATACTTTACTTTATCCATGTAAAGTGGGGAAGGATCTCTAGTATATATGAAAACTCATCTGTCTTAGAAGTCCTTATTAGGTGATTGAGTCCATTGTAGGGTGATGCCTCTATCTTTCAATGTAGTACATCATACCACAATGTCACACTCAATCACTTCAATAAGTACCCCCATGATCTGTGTGGTGTCCCTACGACTCCAAATTAAAATATTTCCTATATATACATATATAATGTGGGCAAAGAAATTAATTCATGAAACTAAATAACATGAAAATCAGTTCTGGGAAAGCATCATCTCCTCCTTCCTTGATACATCATTTCCCTCATTAGGTTTCTCTCCTTTAGTTACTATTCCATTATCGTGCTACACATGGAAGGCCCTTCTTATGTTGTTGCCCTCTCCAATAATCTTCCCACCAATGACTCTACTAATCCCTCCATCAAGTGCAGCTTCCCACAATCATACCATGAAAAATTCTATGAAGGCAGTGAGACAGGTTTTATTAGACAGCTAGCTGGAAAAATGGCAAACCTACTCTTTTCCTTTTTGATTCTTAATCTGCACATTTGTCCAAACCTCTCAAATTTACCTTGGTTGTCAAGTTCACTTATAGGAATCCAAAGATGGACATCATTCGAAAACACTTTGATGAACTTAAGCTCCTCGGAGAATGGAATGTAGAGCTTCTCGTTGGCAGGCACACTGCAATTAGACTTAATAGGGAAGAGGACTATGCTAGACTATTTTCCAAGAAACTCTACCACATTGATAACATTTCCATGAAGATACTTAAATGGACTCATACCTTTGGTTATAGCATTGAGCCACCAATTGTTCAAATCTAGCTGAAGTTTCCAAACTTAAAACTCTAACTTTTTAATAAATAAATCCTTTACTCCCTAGATACATATTTTGGAAAACTTCTTAAGCTTTATTTATCAACTTTCAACCTCTCAAGGCCTTGTACTGCTCATGTACTTGTCGAAATGGACATCACAGCTCCTAACTCTGATGAAATCTAGATTAGCACCCCAACCAATGGCTATTGGTAACAGGTTATCATTGAATGAAAGCCACACTATTGCCCAAAATGTAGGATGTTTGGGCATGTCCTTGAGAATTATTACATAGATAACCCTAAACTTAGAGTCAAAAACCCAAAGCCAACTAGAACTAATGATGAAAATATAATAGACTTTAATAACAAACCTATAGATACTAATTCTAATCAGTAGGACCAAGTCCAAAATCTTGAGCAAGCTAGGATTAATGTAGTGGAAGCACCTTAAGTGGATAATTTAATAACTTAAGATAATATACCTATTCCTACTCAGCCATTGATTCCATATGCAGATGCAACATTAGATCAATTTAATGGGGAATCAAAATAGGCTACATGCATTGATGATACCATAGGAAGGAAAATTAGAGGCCACATAAACCAAACTTAGCCAAGTGATATTTTCTCTCCAGCACTTCACCAACATACTACCAATTATAAGGAACTTGACAATATAATACAAGATATGGAGGAGGAATGGTTGATTCAATAATATAGAAGGAATAAACATAAAGGGATCATAAAACTAAAGCACATAAATCCAAATACTGCATCTTTCTTAGGAAACAATTCCATAGTTGGGATCTTAGCCAATTGGGATGACTGTTTAGATAGGATTACTACTGGTTCCTCTAAGGGCTCTAAGTACTCCAAACATGACTAGCTTTCTCATATAGAACATTAGAGGTATTACAAATACTACATCGTCTAGTAGGCTCAAACGTTAATAAAGACACAAACTCAACATTTTTTCCATCCTTGAACCACTCATACATCCACAAAGGTTTGATAAACTCAAAAGAAAATTTAGCAATTTCAACATCATACAAAATTGCAACAACAAGATTCTTTCTTTTTTTTTTTGGAGAAAACTTTTCAAGTGGACCCCTTGGTGCATGACCCTCAATTTATGCATACATGCATCAACTGTAGTAATTATTCAATACACGCAACCATTTTATATACGGCTTGCACTAAGGAATCAAGAAAAAACCTATGGACTAACATTATTAGCATTGGACAAAGCTATCAATAGAGTTGGTTGGTTGGTGGAGATTTCACATGATCACTAATGCACTAGAAAAAAAAAAGAGAGGAAACCCCAATGAATCAATTATGAGGGAATTTGCTGATTGCATTGAAGATGCATTTCTTATTGACCTTGGTTTCATTGGTACTCCTTATACATGGAATATGGGTAGGGTCTTTGAATGGCTTGATCATATTCTAGTCAACTCCCACTAGTTCACCCTCTATAAGAATGTTATTATGAGGCGCTTGAATAGAACAGGTTCTAATCATGCTCCCTCACTTTTATCTATCCATCATATTTTTAAGCCCACTAAAGAAGCCTTTAGATTTTGGAACATGTGGACCCAACATAATCTCTTCACTAACTACCTCTTGGGTGCTTGGAAATCAACTGCAACTGACCCATGAATCAAATTATGGACTCTTCACAAAGATTTAATCAAAGCACTAAAATAGTGGAACTGGGCTATTTTTGGAGATATTCACTATTAGATTGGGATACAAGAGCACAAAGTCCTTCTTGAAAGCAAGTGTATTAAAGACTCAACAACCGAAGCTGATAAATACTACCAACAAGTCCTTCATTCTATGGTACAACCAAGGACTAAAACTCATATCAATGGAAAACCATGTTGAAATACAAAGAGACTACAGAATATCAGATTTTCTAGTATTTGGGTGAAGGGGGAATCAACTTTTCCTAAGATGATTGGTTTCCTAATGGCTTGCTTTCAAGCTTTACTAAACATTGTATCCATGATCAAGTTGTTGTCTCTGAATTTTGGACTAATTATAAATGGATATCCCAAAATTGAGAATTACCTTAATGAGGGCATTATTAAGAAATAAATAATATTCCAATTCTCCCACAAAAGGCTGATAAATTAATGCTGAAATGCAATAATGGTAAATCTTCCCTATCAAAAAGCCTATTCAATACTTTACATTACTCCAACATAAGACAGCCAATTTTCTGGAGTGCAATCATTAAGCCATCAGTCTCCTTCCTTTGCTGGAGATTATGGCATAGTCATCTTCTAACTGATGATATCCTAAAGCTCAAAGGCCTTAAAATCACTTGTATCTACCATCTTTGTGGAAGAGATGAGGAAAATATCAACCACCTGTTCATCACCTATCCAATCGACAAATAGATTTGGGTCAAATTATTTTCCACATATCAAATACAACTGCTAAAGGATGAGTCCATACATGATTATTTGAAGGCATGGAGAAAATTTAATTCTCATAGAAAAGATCATACTTATGTCATTCCTCTTATTGTTATATCCTTCATTTGGATGGCAAGAAATTTGAACAAGCATGAAAATCAATAACATGGATAGAAAAATATAATGCCTTACATATAGAATTATGTTGTTAAGCTTGAAAGCATCAATCTACTAAATGTTTCTCCATGGAATATGATGAAACAAAGACATCAAAATAGATCTTTTGTGTGACAGAACAAACTTATAGACAAATTTATAAAGGTAAATATTGATGGAAGCTTCAAATTTGGCTCTATGATTGCTAATATTATAGGAGTTTTTAGAAATCACAAGGGTCAATGTAAATTCACCTTCTCAATCCCTTGATGTAGAATGAATGCATTTCATACTAAATCCATTGCCTATCTCACAACCTTATGACTTATAACCTCCCTTCATCTCTAAAATATTTGGATTGAAATAAATTCCTTGAATCTCTATAACTACATTATTCAAGAAGATCATCATCGTTGGTATCTTACTTACATTGTAATAAGAATCATTCTATTGTCACAACATTATCATTTTTGAATTAGCCACATGCATAGAGGGGGCAACCAACCAGCTAATATTTTGGCAAGGATGGGATCATAAATGGAGGGACCTATCTTATCATACAATCCATTACCTCAAATACTAACAACTCTCAAAAATGATTTACTTGATATAACATACATTAGAAGTTTGTAATGGTCTTTACTTTTCTTCTTCCATGCATGGTTGTACTCTCAAGTTAATCTTATAGTGAAATTCTACTTTTATGTAAATACACACACACATGTGTGTGTGTATAGATATATATTGTTGCTAACTTTCAACAAGTCACTTGAATTATATTACATACATACTTTATAATGAATATATTTTATGTCAATCTAAATCTATCCATAGATTGATGCAAGACATTACTAAAGTATGTTGAAAGTAGAGTAAGATTAGACAAGACTTGGTAGAAAGAATGTAAAAACTTTACCATATCAAAATCTGAATACAAGCAAGAGATTAGAATATAGAAATTAGTTCTCTCTCACTCTCTCTTTGGAACAATAAAGAAGCCTAAAAAAAGATCCCAAACCCTTTAGATTCCCTTTTTATAAGTCCAAAGAGATGCCTACAAAAGAAATATATATATGTTGGTTTCTACATGCTATATGAAAGTTACAATATAATATAATAATTGTAACAACTATCTGCATAATTGATATGGAGCTTGTCTGTGCTCTAATGGTTGGGAAAGTGTTGTATGCCAAGTTGTGAGTTCTTTAGCATGGTCGCCTGTGAGATGGGAAGCCTTTGGTTAGTTATTGGTTGAAGAAATTTCTTTCATGTACTTGCCCTTATGAGATTGACTCCTTCTGGATATTGGGAAAATGAGTTCTTGATAGAGTCCTACTACTTGCCATTAAGTACTTCTTCATGCTAGTTTGTTTACTAGGTTCAAGGTTCATGTGTGCATATTAGGGGTACATTTATTTAGTTCTTTAATACTTCTAGGCTCACAGAGGTGACTCTTGAAAAAGATAGAATAATAAAAGTACAAGTCAATCATTAAAACTTATTAAAAGGATTGATAATTTCTTTTGACTAAAATTGTTCTATTTTTGTATTACATCACCCTTCATTTGATCCCATTTTTGGCACCATCCACACTTTGTGATTATATAAAAATGATTGATGAGCTCTAGAGCATGTTGTTTCTTTATTACATCTTTGATGAGTGCCCTTTAAATTTTTTGTCAAGTTTTTTTACTAATTATTCTAATGCACACATGGCATCCAAAAGGCCGTGGGGTAATATTAATGCTGCCAAACTCTAGTACAATTTTAAGAAGAAGAAGTAGAAGACTAAAATTTCTTGAGAGGGAGGGCATTGTGATGCCTTTTATTAAGGTGAGTTATTCGATTCTAGTGGTGCTTACCATGATTGTAGATGCCACACTCAAGAGGGAAAGAGTAATGGATTGGATCCCTAGATTAAGGGAGTTCCTCTAATGTAGTCGAAACAAGAACTATAGGGGATGAGGCTAATGAGTTTGTCACTCTGCCTCCTCCTACTACTTCAAAGGCAACTCCTTGTGCATTGAGTGTTCCTTAGGAAGATAAAGACAAGGAGTTTCTTTACCTAATTTAGAGGTAAATGGTTTTGGTGAGTAAGTTAGCATGATATCTATCCTAGCTAGAGTTGGTAGAGGAATGTTTTACCTTGGTATTTGATAATGCATTTAATCTATGATTTTATTATTTTTTAATAAATAATTTAACTAAGGTTTCTTTGTTGTTATAATTTAATATGATGAATGTTTGTGAGTCTACTAAGAGGGATGATAGGCATTCACTTGCTTTGTAAGTGGATCTCTTGAGCTCATAAGTGGAGTTGTGGTGATTCCTCCTTTGAGTCTATGAGCCATATTGCTTATGTAATTAATATTGATAAGAATAAATATATGATTAAATACAACTAATATTTTATTTTAAGTATTTCTTTTAGCTAACCAGACTCAATGTGCTCAGTGAGATTTGGAAAGTCAATATTAACTGAATTAGGGTGGTTTGGGAATCTTCCTAAGTTTTGCAATAATATGATAAATAAGAGCTCAAGCATATAAAAATAATGGTTTAAATATCTTCATATCATTAATTTGAATTTTTACATATTTATTTATATTTTAAATGCACTTTATCAATTTATCTTGGAATTATTATTATTATTATTTTTGGACAATTTGAGTACTTATATAAAATTAAGCCTTATTCATTGTTTGTTAGAATGATTTAAATTTATTTCACACTTCATTAAGCTATTTCCATCCTTAGATACATTCCTTATCTAAATAATTTAGCATGATAATTAAATTATTCCTTCATCATCCAACTTATTTATTTTCTCTCTCCTATCCTTAATTTTCTCTCTCATATTAATAATCCTTCTCACATCTATTTATTGGTCAAATCTTCCAATGCTCAAAGCATTATAAATTTGTGGAAATTATTGTATTTAATGTCATATTATTTAATGAAATTTTAAATTATTATTTTATTGTATTTTGAAACTAAGAATTTTTTAGTATAAAATTATAATTTGCCATGATATATATTCCCAAAGTGTTTTATTTGATTATATCATGTTTTTGCCGACCTCGTGCATCTTAAATTCATTATATTTTAATTTATTTGAATTAATTTCACATTGAATTAATTATATTTACCTTTTTTTCAATTCCCTCTTTGGAATTAATGTAGTTCGTCGCTTAATTTACTTTTAAATTAATTTAAATTATGTAATTAAGATAAAAATCCTTCTTAAATTAATTTCCCATAAGTTATAGTTGATTTATTTTATTAATTGTAGTTTATACAATCTTTGAAAGCTTTGGGTAAAATTTCCTTCTTGATTTTATATTGATTTATTTTATTTTGTTTTATTCCCTTAGCTCACCTTTCTTAATACCATTAAATTAATTAATAAATGTCTTATATATTGCATTTACTCATGATTGAGTCCCCATAAGTAAAGCTTTGGTCATTCCTCATTATTAAAAATTCTTAGATTTATTTTAATTGAACTCATTTTTAACTCCTTTATTTAACTTGTCATCAATTAACTTAATTGATTCATTCTTTCCTTGGACGGCCACATCAAGCCTAGCTTAATGAAATTCAAATTCTAAGCATGTGTTAAATGATTTGAAATTATATTCTTGCCTAAATTAATTTCCATCATCTTAACTTTGTCATGGTCGAACCCTTCATCTTGAGGGTTATTCCTTTTTGGCTCAATGGAGCTTATGTTAAGTACATGATTTTCCATTCTAGCTTAATCATCCACACCTATTGGACCTGAATTTATTCAAATATTTATGTCATGTGATTAATTACTCATAGTTCAAAGCCTTCCATAATAATTTTCCTTCTTTCCTGGCCTGGCCGAAACCCACATGTGTGGGTTGTTTATTCTGACATGCCATCTAATCTACATCACTCTCTTCTTCTCCCATGATTAACTAGCCACCAACATCACATTTGAATTTGATTTAATTCTAATAAAATTTGATTTGAATTCAAAAATCAAATTCGTTCCAAAATAGTTTCTCCTCTTCTTCATGCCTTGGTTGAACCCATTAGGTTCTAAGTTTATGAAAAATAAAAGGTCCTACCCTTGCTATATCTCTTCTTACTTATCCTCAACCAAGCCAAACCTCTACTAGTTGATTTCTTGGACCACTTCTTGTGTTCAATGTGCTAAAGCCATCTTCTCTCCATTATTCTTACCTTGGTTGAAACCATGCTTGAGGTTTTGCTTAGAGCAAAGGGAAAATGCCCTTGATCTTTATTTACTTCCGTCTTGGCTAACACCTTGCTTGAAGATTTCTTGAAGGTTAGATGGTTGAGATCATCTCCTATCCTTTCTTCTTCAACAACTTTCAAGTATATATTCTCTTCAAAATCTTTCAAATCTTTTGAAAAGTTAACATCAAGTCATTACTTTTATTGATCATACATCAAATACTTGAGTAAGAATTTTTATTTCATTTTAATCATTTTAAAATCATTGATTTTACTTGGATGAAAAGATTCATGTGCTTTATGGTTAAAGTTTTTTTCAAAGTCTCTTTTCATTATCTTTTAAGTAAATTGAAAAGTTCCTTTTTGGATTGATTGAATTCAAGTTATCTTCTTAAAGTTTTTACATATACTGTGTTTCATAATTTTCATATCACAAGTGTTACAATTGATTAAGGTTAGTTCTTACATCATAGTTTTAAGTTGTAATCATCCTTGACAATCTTTCATATTAGCTTGCTTGATTCTAAACTTTCATTACCAAAGTTCATTAGCATTCTAGTTTGTACAAGTCGTTTAAAAGTCAACATTAAAAATCATTGCTCTTTCATTATATGCAAGCTTTCACAAAACTCTTTTTCAACATTATATTGAATTAAAGTTAAATGGTTTTTTACATATTTTCAAATTCATTAAACATATAACACAATATTTAGCTATCTTTTCTTATTTTTCTTATCATTGTTTAGTTTTGGTTGAGTGCAAAATAATTTTAAAATTGAGAGTTAGATATTTAAATTGTATTTCTTTTCATCCTCTTTTGTAATTATTTAGGGTTATACTTGCTCGTGTTGGAGAGTACGTAGTTAGGGTTGTACTTGCCTATTATAGGAAAGTACAATTTTGGGGTAATATTTTCCCAGTGTAGAAAAGTATGGGAGATTAGTTGTAATCTTATTTTGATTAGTGAATTCTTAGTCATGGTGACTAAGTGTGGATGTAGGTTTTTTTTAGATTTAGATGAATCACATAAAAATCTTTGTGTCTTTTGTCTTTACTTTTCTACACTTTACTTTACTTACTTGGTTGATTGCTTTCTCTTTATAGTATATTTTATAAACTTTTGCAACTAAGTTTTCTACAAAGTTTAAAATTAAATTTTAATTTAAAAATTATTATATATACCCAATTCACCTATCCTCTTCGGTTCCATAGCTTCTTAATAATTGGTATTAGAGCCTCAACTCAATTAGTGGTTTAACATCCTTGAGTAGATCTCTGGGTACAAGTATTTCTTAAAGGTGAACTACCTGAAGGGCAATCTTCACATAGACCACCTTTAGTTCATAATATTCCACTTGATTATTGGAATAATTGTATAAGTAATGAAGATTCTCAAATGTCACATATATTGACACACCAATACCACACACCCAATGTTAAAACAAATGGCTTAAAAGTTAAAAAATGTTTGATGTGTAGTCTACTTATAAAAGAGAGTTAGATGAACTTAATGCAAAGGACTTTAATATTTTGTATTGTGCTTTACTTCTTGATGAATAATCCTTCATCTTACTACATGCAAGTTGCTAGGACATCTTCCAAGTGAAGTGTAAGTGCATTTTCTCCATTAGTGAGTTCCTTTGTCTTGAATCTCTTTTGAGTAGTTGTTTTATAGAAGTTCCCTTACTCATACTTTATGATATTATTTCTAATCATTCAAGGACAACTTCTATGAAAATAATTCCTGTTGTCACTGATTCTAAGGTGGTCCCTCTAGGTGGTGACTCGATCATTTCAAGTTTTTCTCTAGGAGTGGACCTCCCCTTGTCAAGTAAAAATTTGGCAATGCTAGCACTCTCTACAACTAAAGTGATAAGTTTTACATTGGTGGATTTTAATGAGATGTTAATGGATTTACTTTATTTGAGTCAATGTGAAAGAGATGAGTTAGAAAATAATGAGTCCTTCTACCAAGTTGATTTCTTTATAGAGGAGAATGGTCCTCCTCAAAAAGAGTGAGAGCTTTGTTAGAGAAGTGGTTTCTAAAGAGCAAAGAAGCTTGGCAACCATGGAAGCTAAGTTGGTCTCTCTTTGTCACCACGTTAAGTTGAGTAGCTCATCTTATTTCATCTTAGTCACCAACTTCATGTTTGATTATTTGTTGAGCAAGGGGACACTAGTTGCCAAGGGGCTTATGGGTCCAGTAGTTATGTAGTTTAAGAAATAAAAAATGTAATTATGACAACTACTTCTATAGTAATTATATATGGCAATACTTGCATATTTACTTTGTGTTTACTTATTTTATTTGAGTTTATGAGTTAATTTTATGTTTGTTATAGAGAACTCTTGACTTTATTTTAAGCATATTTTTACTAATTTTTATGAGCATAATAAGTTAAGAAAATAAAATTTCTTTTTGAATTTATCTTTTGCAAGAAATTCACACATCTTTATAAAGTGGTTTTTCTGAAATCATCTAGCATACATTGCCAAACTATTTTTACCAGTGTATTCTTGACATAATTTTTTTATTTATTAGCTATTTTTCATAATTTTTAGAGTCATATATTTCAATATAAGAAAATTTATATGTAATTAATAATTTATATATATATATATATATATATATATATATATATATATATATATATATATATATATATATATATATATATATATATATATATCTCAATCCTACCTTCTCATTTCTCACATTTTTTTCAAAACACAAAATGGTTAGAGAGATAAAGGGAGAGAAAAGGGAGGAAGATGAGGGAGAAAGTGCGGTTCATGGGTCTAAGAGTTGTTTTCGTCTATTAGACTTGTTAAAAAAAATTATTTAGCTTTAGATAGGCTACTATTTACCAGCTATAGATTTTAATTTTATCTTTTGTGTGTGTATGTTTTAGTCTTTTATTTAGTTGAATTTTATTCAAACTTAGATCTATGGAGATTTAAAAAAATTTCATCGTGTAACTTATGATATGTTGTAGAATGAATTTAGTTGGGCAAATTGACATAAAATAAATAAATTTTTTATTGTGTATTTTATTGCATAATACTTTACGCATTTTAATGAGTGTATTAAGCTTAATATAATTTCCATAAAAAAAAGAAAAATTTAAAAATTATTATTTTAGACATTGCATAAAAATGGTTTTGTATATTGTGAATATTAATATATGCACAAAAATTTACCTATAATTTTTACCCATTGATATTTATAAATTTCTACAATCAATTTGATAATATTTATATATACTAAAATTGATAATATTCAATGCTTATTTATCATAATATATGTGCGCAAAAGGGAAAAAATAAAGTGTATGTAGTTGGATGGTTATTTTTATGTGCATTCAAGTGTAATTATAAGAGCTCGTGCACCTATTAAATTCTCTGTCTATGCATTTTATATGCCTAAATAGATGTAAACAAGTAGAGGTTTTAGAAGAAGTCATGACTTAAGTGGCAAAAAGAAATATGAACAAGTAGAGGTATAACGGGCGATAAGAAAATTAAAAAATAGTCTTAAAAAATAAATTATTATTTCATATTATTTTACTTTATTTCTCATATCATGTTGCTTACACTATTGCTTGACATGTGCTTATGATTAACTTTAGTTCTTATACTGACATTGTACAGGATATATATAATACATCACCTATTGAAATATTATTTAGTTTAGTTAAAGTACATTTATTCCTTATAAGATGAAGTTTTGTCAAATATCTATTATTTTTGGTTCAAATAAGTTATTTTAAAAAGGGTAAAGCTCAAGTGGGGTAGAGCCTAATAATTACTATTAAGAGCCTAACCTTAGGTGCATTACTTTTTTAGATATATTCATTTGACAGTCATGATAATATATATATTAGTTGTAGAAAAACTATATTGTGATTATTATGATATTTTTTAATTGTATAATTATGATATGATATGATGTTGACTAATTTTATTTCATGATTTTTTGATGATAGTAGTGGCTTTATGTTTATGAAATTTTTTAAAAAAAAGAAAAATTTCTTCCAAATAGATCTTGGATATTTAATTAACTGTTATGATCTCGATCCAATGTTACACACTTTGATATAATAATTTACAATTGGTCAGGTTGTGATAATTACTAAATTGGTATCAGAGTAATGAATTTGGATGAATTGATTATAATAGAGCTATAGAAATGATTAGTAGATGTGTGGTAAAACTTTGGATAACTTTGAGTTATTTTCTTTTCTTTTTTTCTTCTTTTATGTTATTAAGTTAAATTATTGTATGTGCATATTAGATGTAAGGATGTGACATATGGCCAAAGTTTTAGACAAGTTGGGGTAGTACAAATCATAGTTGGAATTATGACATCATATTCTATGACACAGTTTGCTAGTTTGATAGCATAATTAATTGGTGATGCTCACATCAGAATGTTTACTTCAAAAGTAGATGAGTGAGATAAACATTTGTAGTTATTCTTGAGATTAAAGCCATCTCATTTTAAAAAGCAATTGAAGCCACAATTAGCTAAAGACTAATTACTAAGATTAGAGAAATCTTTTGATAACAAGTAGCACCCAAAGAACCATAAAGTACTATTAATACTATTTTTATTATATGGGGAAGCTGAGCGTTGGTGGCTAGGCTAGTAGAGAGAGAAATTTCAAGACAAAATGAATATTAACATCACTTTAGACAATATATTGACACTTTTAAAGATTGGTTAATATCTCTATCTACTGAACATTAGATATAGAAGTATTTTTTTGAATTTGATCTAAGGGAATAAGACAATGATGTAATTTGAGATTGAGTTTATTGTTCTTACTAAGTTTCACCCCCATCTAGTTAGCACTTATATAGAAAAGTGTTATCACCTTTTGAGAGGATTAGGAGAAAATTTGAGGCATCTATTGGTTCCATTTCATACTAGAGATTTCAATGATTTAGTTGAAAGGATAACGTTAATAGAGAATGACCTAATATCAACACAGCAACATTTGGATATGACCCAAAAGAAACTTAAAGGGGTTCTAAGAGTGTTTTTAGTGAGAAGAAAGATCGATTTGGCTCATTTGACTCTGGGAGAGATTCTATAGTTTTTGAGAGCAAGAGCTCATTTTTTTATGTGAACAATGCTCCAATATATACCTCATATGGAAGAAGGCATCATGGTTGGTGCTATTTATTTTTTATCTAGAGTTTTAAGTAAAGTTAGTATGGCCATAGGATAACTTAGTGTCCTTAAAGAGTATTACAGAGTAGACCAAAGATTCAAACAGATTGAAGATATGATAGACAACATGGGACAATCCCATTAAGAGATTTAGCGAGAGTTCATCTAATAGAGGTGGTAGGAGATTCACTTGAAGGCATATAAGAGAGAGTCAGTGAGGGTATGTTTCTTCAATTTCTACTACTCTAGCTCAGCCTAGAGCATATAGTTTAGCTCAATAGGAGGCTAAGGATGAACCTGATGTTGTGACAAGTATAATTTTCATTTCTATAAAGTCATATAGAATTTTATTTGATTCTAATGTAAGTCATTCTCTTATATCTGGCAGATTTCTTACTTGCCTAAACATACTTCCTATTATCTTATCATTTATTCTATTTATTCTTTTACCTATTGGAGATTATTTCATTACAAGTCAAACTTATATATATGATACTGAAATGTAAGATAGAAGTTAGAGTCTAAACTAATTATATTACCTTTGACTGAGTTTGATATTATCTTGAATATGAATTGGTTAAGTAGATATGGAGCTTGTATTAATTATAGTTAAATAAGGGTAGTCTTATGTATTGCTAGTGAAGTATTTTATTTTCAAAATACAAGAGGTGTTGTATCTCATCTTTGATATTAGCCTTGTAGTTTGTAAATTATGAAGGGAAGTGATGTATTTCTTGATTAAGTGAGAGATGGAAGTAAAATCATAATTATTATTAAGGATGTTCCTGTAGTGATAGAGTTTCTAGATATCTTTTCTAAGGAGTTAGTTACTTTACCTCTTCAGAGAGAGGCAGAGTTTTGTATTGAGGTAGTTTTTGGTACATATTCTATTACAAAGGCACCATATATAATGGAACCTAAGGAATTGTAGGAGATGATAATACAATTGTAAAAGTTACTAGATAAAGGCTTTATCATACCAAGTGTATCTATGTGAGGTGCACCTTTACTATTTGTGAGGAAGAAGAATGGTATGATGCATGTGTGAATTGATTATAGAGAATTGAATAAGGTGACTATCAAGAACAAGTATCTAGAAATGTTGATTTATTTAATCAACTAAAAGGTGCATCTATGCTTTCAAAAATAGATTTGTGCTCTAGATATTATCAATTGATGGTGAAGGAGAAGGATGTGGTGAAGATAACTTTCAGTATCCATTATGGCCATTATGAGTTTTTAGTTATGTTTTTTGTATGAATAAATCCCTAGCTATATTCATGGATCTAATGAACAACATGTTCAAAGCATATCTAGATCAATTTATTATTATTTTCATTAATCATATTTTGGTGTATTCAATATCTGAGGATGATCATGCTACTCATTTAAGATTAGTATTAGAGAAATTAAGAAAACATCAATTATATGTTAAATTTTTGAAGTGTCAATTTTGGTTAAGAGCTATTACTTTTTTAGGTCATGTAGTGAGTGGTGACAACAATTCTATTGATCCCTAGAAGATATAATGAGTAGTTGATTGGTTGAGACCAACTAAAGAGTTAGAGGTTTATAGCTTTCTTATAATGACAACTTATCATAGAAAGCTTATTAAAAAAAATTTCACAAATTGAAATTTCTTTGAAAAGATTGACTCAGAAGGTAGTTCCTTTTGGTTGGGCATCAGAGTGTGAGATCAGTTTCTAGAAGTTGAAGGATTACTTTGTGTCGACATCTATTATAATAACTTCATATGAAGTTGATGCTACTTTAAGAAGATTGGGTTGTGTGTAGTAGCAGAATATGAGAGTTATTGCTTATAAATTCAAACAATTTATGTCACACAAGAGAAATTATCAACTCATGTTTTAGAGTTTGCAGCTATTATATTTACTCTAAAAATTTAAGACATTATTTATATATAGTGAGATGTGAAATTTATGCAGATTATTAAAGTTTTAAGTATATCTTCACCTAAAAGAAAATAAACTTGAGGCAGGCGAGCTGGTTAGAGATGATCAAAGATTATGGCCTAAGCATTTTATATCAACCTTCTAAAGTTAATGTGGTTGTTGATGCTTTAAGTAGGAAGTTGAATAGTGTTGTAGCTTGTATAATTATATCTAATGAGAACTAATTATTGATTTTGAGATATTAAAACTAAAAATTATTTGTTTAGCTAATATTAATATAGGATTTTTATCATAAATCATAATTTAAACTTCTTTATAGGAGATGATTAAGGAAGCTCAAAAATTTGATGATGAGTATGCAAGATTACTGATCAAATTTAGTTAGAGAGGAAAGCTGAGCTACATGTTAATGATCATGGTGTGTTGACTTATGGACATCAACTTTAGGTTACTGCTATTTATGGTATGAGAAAAGTATCATGTTTTGAAGCTAATAATATGATGACTTAGCTTAAAGCGTTAAGTGGTAGACTTTTTCTATGATGTGAGGCATGCCAAATAGTAAAAGAAGAGCATAAGAGACCAAGTGATTTATTATAGCCACTATTTATTTTTTAGCAGAAATGGGAAGAGATCATAGTAAATTCTTCTATGGATTTTTTGAGGTCTAGACATGGTCGTGATGTAATATAGGTTATGGCTGACTGATTGACAAAGTCAGTGCATTTTTATTTTTTGAAGAAAAAAGATTTTGTTAAGAAGTTGACACATGTATATGTATGTGAGATTATCAAATTACATGGGATACTGAAGATTAACATTTCTGATAATGATGGTAGATTTACTTCCAGTTATGGCAATGTATTTATGCTGGTCTAAGGGCTAAGTTAAATTTCAATATATCTTTTTATTTGTAAGTTGATGGTCAGTCTAAGAGGATGATTCAAGTGTTGAAGAATCTACTGAGATTTTGTGCACTTGATTTTGAAGGCAGCTAGGAGGATTATGCACTTTTGATTGACTTTGCATATAATAATAGCTTTCAATCGAGTATTGGTATGACTCTGTATGAGGAATTATATGGTAGGAGGTATAGGACACATTTATTTTATATAGAGGTGATTAGGAGAAGTTAATGGGACTTGAGTTAGTAGATGATGCCATTGAGAAGATCAAATTGATCAAGGATAGGCTAAAAGTAGAACAAGATAGATAAATAAGATATTATGATCCTAAACATCGAGCAATTGAATTTTTGATGGGTGCTTTTGTATTTTTAAAACACAATTTTATAATGGAGTAGAGAAGGCAAACTAAGTCCAAGGTTTATTGGACCATTTGAGGTGATCAGTATAGTTGGTCAATCTACTTACAGATTATTTCTATCTAATCATAAGTCAGATGTGCATGATATTTTTCATGTATCTATATTAATATAATGGGTTATTGATGTTGGTCATAGAATTCCTAAGGATAATGTTGAGGTATGACCTAATTTGACTTATGAAAAAGAACCTGAGTGTATTTTGGTATATGATGTGAGATAGTTGATGAGAAAATAGATACTTATAGTAAAAGCTTATTGGAATCATAAATTATAAAGAGAACTTACTTGGGAAAAGATCAAAATTTGAGATAGCTCTATTCAGATTTATTTGATATCTTGGAAATTATTAATGTTGATGATGACATTTATCTAAAAAGGAGAGAATGTTATAAATGGTTCTACTATAATTTGATATCATAAGACTTGCATGTTTCTTATATGTTCACTCATTTTTGTTTAGTTTTAGAGTTAATTTTTTGTTTGATTTGTAGTTTTGATTGGAAAAATTTTTGATGTGTAAAAAATTCCCTTATTATATTTAATTAAGTTTTCGAGATGTATTTTATGTTAAATTCTAATCATCTTCACAACTTTATAATGCACTCTTTACTTTTTTAAGCATATTTTCTCAAATTTTTATGAGCATTATAAGAAAGAAAAGAAAAGGTTCATTATTGGGTTTGTCTTCTTTAAGAATTTTGTACATCTTTATAAAAGTTAGTTTTCTTTGGAACCACCTCATTTCGTTTAGCAAATTACTTTCACTAGTATGTTATAGACATAACATTTTATTTATTGACAATTTTTTCCATACTTTTTGGAGTCATATATTTCAAATATAAGAGAATATATATATATATATATATATATATATATATATATATATATATATAGTAAAAATAATTTCTTTGTAAATAACCAAACTAACCTTCTCATTTCTCACATTTTTCTCAAAACATATAATGGTTAAAGAGAGAAAGGGAGAGAATAAGAGAGGAAGAAGAGAGAGAGAAAGCATGATTCAGGGATCCTAAAGCCAATTTAATACATCGAGCAAATTGAGAAAATTATCTAGCTTTATGTAAGATATTATTTACCCACTTCAGACTTCAATTTTGTCACGTGTGTGTGTGTGTGTGTGTGTGTGTGTGTGTGTGTTTGATATTTTATTTAGCTAGATTTTGTTTAAAATTAGATCTATGGAGATTTACAAATTTTTGACCATATAACTTTTGACATATTATAGAATGAATTGTTTTGGATATATTGACAAAAATAAAATAAAGTTTTCACCAAGTATTTTATGTTGTATAGCATTTTGTGTATTTTAGTGAGTATATTAAGTCAAATAAAATTTTTATAGAAAAAGAAAAAACTTTAAAATTATTATTTTGGACAATGATTATAATAGTTTTGTAAATTATGATGATTGATATACAAACATAAATTTATGGTAATGTCTACTATTAATTGTACTACTGATATTTATAGATTTTTATAATATATTTGATGATATTGTATATGTTAAAAATGATAATATTTAATGCTTGTGTATCAAAATATATTTGTAATAGGGGAAAAGTAAGACAATTCATATTTGTAAATAAAATAAACGTGGATATTTAATAATAATTTCCTTACAAACTAGTCAACTATCATATTAAGGCCAGTTCTCTAAGCCAAATAAGGAAAGGAAAGAACATACATGAGAAAGAAACTATTCAACCAAATAAAGTATCATTGCAATAAAAGCTTACTTATCCACTAGAAAAAAACTATTTATATGCAAAGTAAATCTTTAGAAAAACTATTTTGATACATAAGCATTAATTGTCTTACTTATAAGCATTAATTTCTATACAAACTTTCTATGCATAAGTTACAGTAATGTCCATTTCAACAAAGACTCTAGCAGTCAAGGATGTTGAGAAATTGAAGGTAAGAAAGTCTAATTTAAGAGGCTAGCAAAAAATGGCAGCAAGAGAACATAATATTGGTTTGTTGAAAAGTTGTAACTTCATATTAAGAAATTTTATTCAAAATGTCATGATGACCAAATGTGGGAGTCTACTTTAAGATCTTCATTGGCATGTTATCAATATGGTAAAGCTTTTTGGAAAAATATTCTTACATAGTCCTCCTCCCTTATGAGCTTAATGCTACTATCCAAGAGACCAACGCTCCATGCTACTATTAATTTTAGTTCGTCAGAGTGCTTCTTGATTGTATCCATATTTAGATACTTAAACATGAATTTTTAAATGAGTGTATATATAAATGATTCAGACAGTTGATAGGTTTTGGCATCAGACAAAAAGAGAGTCAATTTACTATTTTTTGTTGGCTTTCTTGAAAAAACTAGTGTCCACCCCAGCAAATTTGTCATGGAAAAATTGTAGGAATATGTACTTATTTAGGTTGTGGAGTGAGTCTTCATTTATGTTGATTTATTAACAAGCACACCAACATACGAAGTATTTTCCACCATGAGAAACCACGGAAACCATATTGCTTACTATATATAATGGTTGTGTAAATACTACACTACCATGAGGCAAATCTCTACACAATCTACCCCTCTCCACTCCCCCCAATAAGTTGCATCCACTAATAAATATCCAATCAATGAGAGAAGATTCTTCCACAAAGGCATGATTGTATGCCTTTTTCAATTGCATAAAATTTCCTTATATAGTATAAAATTTAGTAATAACTTAATTATATTATTTAATGATATTGTATCATGTATATTAATGATATTCATAGTATATATTTATGTATGCCTTTTTCAACTAGGAAGCATCACTCTTCATTTAATGTATGCTAGCATGTAGCTTAAAAGGAGATGGTTTCTTACCAAACTCTTTCTTTTATGAGTGCATGTACAAACAAATATTTATTATACTTGCATATATGTATAAATTATTAAATAAATGTTGACCTTTATCTTTCTTTCATGCTTGATGAAAAGAATGCATCCACCAGTATGAAGAGAAGTCCTCATACCACTAACATCAGAAGCCTAATTATACTTATTTCACTATCTTATTATTATGTACTCTATGGGCTCTGACATATCAACATGACCCTTAATATGCACTCTCTAATCTATATAGGTTCCCTCTACTATGTGCATGTGGTGTTTTGCATATCAACCAAGCCTACAGCCCCATCCTCTCAAAATTATTCCATATCTTAATTGATGCTCAAGGCACCATTACTAACTCCCTTTATATTTTAAAAAATAAAGCTTAATTAAATAATATAACATTTAATCTAATTAATTTTATTATAAATATATTACAAATCTTAAACTCTCTAAATCAAGCATCTCTTACCTCTATATGTCTTTTTTTTGTAATAAATAAGGTGCATCATACATGCTATTTATTATCTCTATTATTCTATGCAAAGTGCTTATGGATATTAAACATGTGAGTTATATGTGAACTACAACTAAAACTTACATTAGCAATAAAAAATTATATATAATATTTATTTAACGATTTATGCCTTATCCTCTAGCTCCATAAATGGTGGACTATCATCACCATAGTGAGTGCTAGTTGTGTAGTAGTAGGGGTCAATAGGTCAGTATCTAATATCTTATAAGAAGTGCAGGGGAAGTACCAAGATATTAATATGATAGAAAGTTCATGGGGGATTTGTTTCATGCAAAATATGATAATGGTCGTAATAAATAGCTAGAAAATAAACTTATATACCACCCAAGCACAAAATCGAACATTATTGGATGTAGTATTAGTGATATTATGGGAGGTGATGGGTTGCATGATGGATTAGTCTTTGGGGAGAGTGTTTACCTCTATAATGAGGGTTGGTGGGAAATCAAAGGTGCTCCATCTACCATTCTTACTAACAGTCCACAAGAAAAGTTTATTATTCAACCTCCCACACTCTTATTATCATTAGACATCTTTATTATAAAATCATTGATTTGATATTATAAAATATACCTATATTTTAAACATACTAAAGCCATACCTATAATGAGTTACATGAAATAAAATTAGAAAATTTACCATGATGTATCATTATTATCTATTTGATTTTTACTATCATCATATTGATTTTGAATATAACCTAAGTTATCAGAATTTGATTTCACTTCTACACTATCATTATCAGATATTTTATCGATGGCTTCATGTTTTCCATCCACATTTACCAACTCTAAAGTTTGATCATTATTAATGATAGGCACAATAATGATCATGTCTTTATCTTAAAAGTGTTTTCCTTCAACTCATCTTCTTATTTTTATTTTAAAACTACATATCAATTCAATTTATCTTATATTGAAAAATTAACTTGCACTAGCCAATTTGCATATATGAATGGATCAAATTTTACAAATATTATACTTTGTTGAATCTGAACTATGTAATACTATTTATATATTCTTGAATAATAATTAAGTATATGATAAAATCACTCAAAAATATATATAATAGTACTCTTTAAGTTAGCTCTATGGACTTCAATGATTTCATTCAACAAACTATAATCATACTCATGTTTGTCATTACAACTATTTTCTTTCATATAAATTCCTCAATTATTTATTTTCTATCTCTAAATCACATTTATGTATGAAACTTAAATCCATTAACAAAATGTATTGGTCATGTCTTAAAAATTCTTAATAAGCACTCTGTAAGATCTCAAATGTAATGGTTCAGAATATTATTGCTTGAATTATGATTCTATATATGTGATACATCTTAATGATTTTATTTAGATTCATCAAGTCATCATAAATGTAATATAAACTAATGAAATTTTTGAACCAATTGGAAAATTTATTTTGTATTCTCTTTTTCAAGATTGGCATTGATAGAATACACAAATAAAATTATATAATAAGAAAACTTATTTTATTTGACATTATAATCTAAAAAGTAGATGAAATAATTAAAACCACTGCATATATGGCATAAATTCATCATAATTCACTAGAACATACACTTTCTTAATCCGAGAAATTATAAAAAAAATGAATATCCAAGCATAAAAATTATATTTAATGAAGGGAAAATTTTGATTCCTCTCTTTTATGATAGCAACAGGTGTAGAAGAACCTAACCATCATATTGAAAAGTAAATAAATAAATATGTGAGATAAAAAGATAAATTAGTATTAACCATATCTCTATTATTAAATTACAAATGCCACGAGATATTGTAAAAGAATCTTATATATGTTCAAAAATTAAATAAAAAAATATTAAAAATATATTTTCTTCCAGAGTACAAAAGGGCAAGTTAACCTTCTAAATGTATATTTGTCTTTCTCAAATAATGATTATCTTTCATTTGACAATTATCCTTAAATTGAGAACCTTAATTTTTGTGATCCTTAACTTATGGGAAGAATTTGTGTGAACTTAGATTGCTATGACTTTGTTTCTCTCTTTGATAATCTTAAGGCTACTAAAATGGATATATTTCCTTTATGAAGGAGATTCAACATATATTGGTAAAAAAAAGATTTATCTGCCACAAGATTTTAATAATGGGCAACTTCTTTCTTTAAGCTATAAATCCATTGAAGCATGTTCAAATTGAGAAGTTAATTCTTATATAACTTTGATATTTTGATCATTCATAAATATTTTTTATAGGAATTTTCTAGCTCTTATTAAAAGTGGACTTAACCCACTAATTAGTCATTAGCATCATCCAAGAGAAACTCTTCCAATCACTTAAACTCCTAAGAAAGGATATTCATATTTTAAAACCCTTTATTACTAATTATCATCCTCTTATTCATCTTATTAAGTATAGTGCTCAACTCTATTGACTCCTTAAGCCTTATTGCTTATGCAATTGATTTTTATGATAAAAAATATACTATTATATAGAACTAATGTTTCATTTCAAATATTTTAAGAAGCTCACCAGACTCAGTAAGCTCAAACAAATTTGGAAAGTCAAGATCAGCTGGATAAGGGTAGTTTGGAAAATTTTATAGGTTACGTAATAATAAGATAAATAAGAGCTTAATAATATGAAAATAATAGTTTAAATAATTCTATATCATTCAATTGAATTTTTTCATAATTTTTCATATTTTATTTGCATGATATTTTCAATTATTCTTTAAATTATCTTTTTTGGATAATTTTAAGTACTTACATGAGATTTAGTCTTATCCATTGTACTTTAAACAGAGTTGGATTTATTCCACATTTTATTTAAATATTTCCATGATTTATCTTATTAATTCTCCATTTATTTTTGCATGAGAGTGGAATTATTCATGAATTATCCATATTATTCTTTTCTCTCTCATTTTTATTTTATATTATATCTCTTATTAAAATTATCATTTTAATATTATTTTGGCCAAATTCATGATAATTCATTTAGGGTTTATTTAAATAAATTATATACCATTTGTATTAATTTAATAAATTTATTTTATTCAAATGATTTTGAATTTTAGATCTAAATACTTTTGAACTTTAATTTGTATTTAACCATGATTTGTTTCCAAATGTGTTATATCATTTTATGGCGTGGTGTGATACACCTCTATGCATACTATTTTAATCATGATTGAGTTAATTTAAATTAATCTAGGTTAATTCTAAATCTAATTCAATTTTGCCTTGTCTTTGTGCTTTTTTCCAAAATTGGATTTCCTATTTAGGAATATGCTTGGCCCTTTTGTATTTTATTTGAGGTGATTTGACTTATTTAAATTAATTCAAATAGCTTCTTAATTGATCTCACATTATTTACTCATGATTGAATTAATTTATTGGAGTTTGATCCTATTTGGGAGTTTTTGACTTTTCTTGATTTATTTTATTCAAATTAATTCCATTAGCTTGCCCTAATTGCTTCTATTTAACTAATTAATTAAATCATCATTTGATTTGATTAAATTTAAATTTTGAAACCTCTTAACTAAGCCCTATTGTTCAAATATTAGTGATTTCAATTTTTAGTGCATATATCAAATTAATTCGAACACTTGCTTATTTTTCTTCCATCCAATTATCCTTAATTTTGCTCCAATTTCCTTTGCTGAATTCTTCTTGCTAACACCCAACTTTCTCCCTTGGATTACATGTTCAAAATCTTTTCAAAACTAGTTTTTATTCTATTCCTTCTTCACTTGGTCGTGAGCCTCATTGGACTCCTTCTAATTTGGCTTAAGTAACTATATGTTGAGGAGCCTCATCACTCATTACTTAGCTTTGGCCAATCCTATAGAAATTCAACCATGTTCTTTTGAATTCAAAATTGAAGTTCTTATGATAATTAAACTAATTCCTTCTTATCCTTCTTCATGCCTTGGCCGAACCTATTGATTCATGACTTTATAAAAAGGGGATCCAAATCCACTTGAAGGCTTATTGACTCTCTCCACTAGACCGACCTTTTGCAAATTAAATTCTTCAAGATCTTTGTGTTCTAAATTCTATAGCTCTCATCCTTCTTTCATTAGTTTCTCCCTTCGTTGAATTCTTGCAAAAGGATTAGATGGAAGCAATGTGGACATTGTCTTCATCCCTGCTTCCTTTTTCCTTGACTGAGACCCTTGCTTGAAGATCCTTGAAGTTTTGTTGATTGACACCATCTCCTCACTTCGCATCTTTATCAATTATCATGTAAAGATTCTCTTCAACCTTTTTCAAGATCCCTTTTCAAATTATTGAAAGGTTTAAGATCAAGTCAACTTCCTCTTTGATCATACATCAAGACCAATTTAATCTTTGAAATTGTGATTCCATTGGCTTGTCTTTGAATGAAAAAGTTTCATATGCTTTAAATTTTATATTTTTTAAGTCTTTGTTCATTCATTGTTAAGTAATTTGAAAAGATTGATTTTGATGATTTAAATCTTTTATTTTTTATTTGATGTTCCTATTATTCATAGATTTTTATTTATCATTTTATGCAAGTGATTTGAAGTTTCTTGTTCACTTACATTATGCATGTTTTCATAACCTTATTATATAGGCTATATTGAACTCAAGATTTAATTTCTCTTTATATATTTATAAAGCATTTATAAACATCATATAAATCTTGAGCTCTTCTCTTTATTTTTCTTACATTGTGTAGTATTGGGTTGAGATCAAAATATTTTTAAAATTGAGAGTTAGATATACAACTTATTTTTTTTTTTCTTATTTTTATTATAAAAGTTTTAGGATTGTACTTGCCCATTGTAGGAAAGTATGGAGTTGGGGTTGTACTTGCTTGATGAAGAAAAGTAGGGGAGATTAAGAGTAATCTATTATTGATTAGTGAATTCCTAGTGAAGGTGACTAGGGGTAGATGTAGGCCAATTTTTGGGTTTGTCCAAACCACATAAAAATCTATATGCCTCCTTTATTTTCTTTTTATCACTCATTTTTTCTTGCTTGGTTGCTTCCTTACTTATTATAATATAATCAATAAGTCTTTGTTACTAAATTTTCTATAAAATTTAAAATTAAGTTTTAATTTTACAAATTCTCTAAATACTTAGTTCACCCCACCTCTTAGTTTGCATAGCTTCTATACAATTGGTATCAAATCTTTGGCTTAATTTGTGGCTTAACATCTTTGAGTAGATCATCATAGCACAAGTATTTTCTAAAGGTGCACTACTTGAAGGTCAATCCACTCATATACCACCTTTACTTGATAATATTTTATTTAATTATTAGAAACACATTTTTGGTACTTTTATTCATGGTTAAGATTCTAGAATGTGGCATATAATGGCACATCAATACTACAACCCATTGTTGAAATAAATAGCTCAAATGTGAAAAATCATTTGAAGAATGATCTGCTTGTGATAGAGATTCAGATGAACTTAATGTAAAAGTATAAAATATTTTATATTGTGTTGAACTTCTTTATAATTACATGAGAATTATCATGCTTAATACTGATAAAAAATTTGGGATTGGTTACATATAAAGGTATTAATGAAGTAAGATATGCTCATATAAATAGATTAGTACATGAGTATAAATTATTCTAAATGTTATCAAATGAATTCATTTCTGATATTTATACCATTTCATTAAGATAATTAATGCATTGCATTCTCTTAGAGAAAGATACAAAAATCAAGATTTGGTTTATAAAATCTTGAGAAGCCTTTCAAAAGAATGGGATGTTAAGGTAATTGTAATAAGAAAAGCTAAAGATTTAAAAATTTATAAAAAAAAAGAATCAAAATGACTCCCTCCAAAAGAAAGGAAAAGGGAAAATAATTTCTTTGTAGGTGGAGTACACTTATGAGGATGATGCTTTAAGCTCTGAAATAGACAGTGATGAGATTGTCATGCTTTCAAAGATATTGGGAAATATGCTCATAGAAAAAGCAAAGATATGGAAAATCTAAAATGCATAAATTTCCTACTAAAAAGTCTAATGCAGGTGAAGTGATAGTTCGTTATAATTACAAAAAGCTTAAACACGTAAGAGGAGAGTGCCCTAAATTAACTGAGAAAGAAAAACAAGGTGAAGGCAAGAAATTTTGGAAAAATAAAAGTCACAAAAGAAGATGACACTACATAAGAGGAAAAATTATTGTGTCTCATGCAATATGTGGACACTTCAAGTGAGGTATGTGAAAATGTTTTCTATAAAGAATTGGAAGATGCTTTCAATAAATTAACACATGAGTATAAGAAATTGAAAAAGAAAATATAATATTTTAGAAAAAGAAAAGAAAAACTTGGAAATGCATGTTTTATCCTTAAAAAATGATTATAGTGAGTTTAAAACAAAAATTAATGCATTAGTATATCAGTCCTTGCTTGTAGAAAAACTAAATGGGAAAATACTTTATCACATGCAAGATTGAATACATGTTGTAGTTCATACTCACATGCTTCAGCTAGTAGAGGTAAATCATTTATGGCATCAAAATTATTTAAATATCAACCTTATGCTAACATAAATGTTTGGTGTAATTTCTATAATAAAAGTGATCATATTTCATTTGATTGTCATGGTCATAAATCTCAAGTATTTTCAAGATCAAACTTGATTTGGCTACCTAAAATTAAAAATGCAATAGCATATAGTTCATAACATTCATTGCATATTACTTCTATAGGATGTGAATCCAAACATGTTTGGGTTCCAAAATTTGACCCTTTATTTTCTCTTGTAAGAATGCCCTCAAAGCAAGATCAAAGAAGGCATGTGGTACTTGGACAACAGATGTTCAAGGCATATGATTGTTGATAAACAAAATTTTCTTTTGCAGAACCTTATCAAGAAGAATATGTTGTTTATGGTGATAATGCTATAGAAAAATTTATTAGGATTGATTCAATTTCAACAAATTCAATTACTTTAGATAAAGTATTTTTAGTTGATGGTTTAAATCATAACTTAATTTTAATTAGCTAATTGTGTAATAAAAGTTTAAATGTTAAATTTCATACTTCTTTCTATGTTATTAAAAATAAAGAAAAAGTACTACTTGTAGGACATAGACATAAAATATTTATTTAATTTCCTTTAAAAATTCTTGTGATGCAAATGTGAATTTTCTATGTTTCAAATGTTCTCTTAGTGATGTTAGGTTATGGCACAAACAATTATGTCATATTAACATGCATTCTTTATACAAAATTATAAAACCTTTATCTAGTAAAAAGTTTTCCAAAAATCAAATTTTATTTTATTTATATATGGGATGCATGTATACATGAAAAATATTCAAAACACTCTTTTCAAATTAAAAACATTATTTTTCATCTAAATCCTTAAAGCTTTTCCATTTGGATTTGTTTAGAACCATTAGTATTGCTAGCTTATGAGGTAAAATTTATGATTTTGTTTTTGGTGATGATTTCTCAAAATTTACTTAAGTTATATTTTAGGACATAAGAATGAAGACTTTGATATTGTTAGAAAATATATTAAGTACATTCAAAGATATTGAGGTTGTTTGATTAGTAGAATTCAATTAGATCATGAAGGTGAATTTAAAAATAGAATTAAACAAAACTTTTTTACTTCTAGAACTCCTCAACAAAATGGTATTATAAAATAGAAAAATAGGATTTTGATTGAATTGAGTAGAGCTATGTTGGATGACTATAAACTACTTAAATATTTCCAAGCTGAAACTATTAATATTGTTTGTTATGCTATGAATAGAGTTTACTTAAGAACAATCTTAAATAAACCCTTTATGAGCTATTCTTTGGCAAGAAACCTAAAATTAACTATGTTAATATTTTTGATTGCAAGTGTTTCACATTGAATAATGGAAAATAATCTTTAAGAAAAATTGATAACACATTGGATAATGGATTCTTTTTTATTATTGATTATCTGGGAGATCTTATAGAGTATTCAATAAGAGGAAGATGATTGTAGAAGAGTCTATACATGCATATTTGATGAAAACCCTATAGATTCTCCTAGAGATGACTTAATTGAGGATGAGGTAGAAGACTTCAAAATATTAATTTGGAAGAAAATGTTGCTGGTTCTTTGCCTAAAGAATGAAAATTTGTAAAAAACATCCCAAGGATTTTATTATAAGAGATCCCTCCTAATGAGCTAGAACTAGAAGCCATTTTAAGGAGATGATTAGACATTCTATTTTTCTACCAAAGAATAAACCAAATTCTATTGATGAAGCATTGATTGATCATTATTGGAATGTAACTATAGAAGAAGAATTGAATCAATTTGATAGAAATGATGTTTGGGAATTAGTGTACCAAAATATGATTGAAACTAAATAGGTCTTTATAAATTAGTTAGATGACTAAGGCTGCATTATTAGAAATAAGGCTAGGTTTATTGCACAAGCGTACAACCAAGTTGAGGGGATAGATTTTGAGGAATCTTTTTCACTGTAGCAAGACAAAAGGCTATCAGGTTGCTTCTTGATTGTGCTTGTTATAAAGATTTTAAACTTTTTCAAATGGATGTAAAATGTACATTCTTGAATGAGTTTATAGAACATGATGTCTTTATAGAACAACCCCTAGGTTTTGAGAGCCTAGAATTTTATGATCATGTATTCAAATTGAAGAAAGCTTTATATGATTTAAAATAGGCTCCTTAGGCTATGTATGATATATCACATAGTTTCCTTATTGACCATCGGTTTAGAAATGGTAGGGTAGATGCCACCTTTTTCCTTAAAATATAGGTGATTACCTGATTATTGTGCAAATATAATTGGATGACATTTTGTTTGGAAATACAAATAAATATTTATGTGTTGAGTTCTCATCTTTGATGTCTGAGGAATTTGAAGTGAGTATGATGGGAGAACTTAACTTTTTCTTGGGTCTCCAAGTGATATACAAGAAAATAACACATTCGTTTGTCAAACTAAGTATACAAATGATTTGATTGAAAGGTTTGACATAAAAAGATTCAAATCTAGTTAAACACTCTTGAGCCATTCCTCAAGATTTGACTTAGATGAATCAGGTAAACCCATTGACCAAAAGCTTTCTAAGGGTATGATAGGTTCACTTTTATACTTACTACTAGTAGGGCTGACATTTAGTTAGTTGTTTGCCTATGTGCTTATTTTTAGGCTACTCCTAAGTAATCTCATCTAACTCCAATCAAGCATATGTTTCATTATTTGATAGGCACTTTAAAGTTAGGTTTGTAGTATCCTAAAAATTCTTTTTCATGTGATTTGGTTGCTTATTATGATGATGACTTTCTAGGTTACAAAATAGATAGGAAAACCACATCGAGCACATGTCAATTTTTAAGATCATCCTTTATATATTGGTCCTCTAATAAAAAAATTTATTATTATTTTTACTGTTAAAGCTGAGTATATAGCTATAGGTAGTTGTATTGCTCGGGTTCTTTAGTTAAAGCAATAATTAGAAGACTTTGGCATTAGGCTAGAACACATTCCTATTAGATGTGGCAACACTAATGCTATTTATTTAACCAAAAATCCTATTCAACGATCATAAACAAAATATATTGAGATTTGACACCATTTTATTAGAGATCATGTTTGTAAAGGAGATGTTAATGTTGAATTTATTAAAACTAATTTATAAATTACTGATATTTTTACAAAATCTTTACCTGAAGAACATTTTTGAACTATAAGATGTAGCTTTGCGTATTGGATCCATTTGTCTAAATAAAATTTATTTTTAGCACATTTTACTTGTTTACATTTTTTGGTGCTACTAAAAAAGATATATATATATATATA
This sequence comes from Cymbidium sinense, assembly GCA_021442155.1. Taxonomy (NCBI): domain Eukaryota; kingdom Viridiplantae; phylum Streptophyta; class Magnoliopsida; order Asparagales; family Orchidaceae; genus Cymbidium; species Cymbidium sinense. Next base: position 78,527,658 of record CM038219.1, on the reverse strand, counting down.
TATATATATATATATATATATATATATATATATATATATATATATATATATATATATATATATATATATATATATATATCTGTGTGTGTGTGTGTGTGTGTGTTGGTCTTTAAAAATTGTTTATTATTATTTCTAAAAAACTATTTTTCGAAATTTTTTAATATGCATACATTTAAGGGGAGCTATTTTGCTTTGTTACTACTACATGTCTTACTTAGCTATTTGATTTTAATTTGCTACATGCTTTCATTTCATTTCTTTCGTTTGTAGTCTATTTAATCCTTATTTTTAAAAGTTGGTATATTATTTAAATAAATGCTTGCTTAAAAGAAGATGAAAGGTCACTTTGCACCTTCAGCTTTAACACTACCAACATAGGTTGGTCATCATTTAAAGTGGGGAGATTGTTGACTCCTTGACCCAAATTGCTTATGAAATTAATTTGATGATTACAAACATATTACTGGGTGGAACTAATGTTTCATTTCAAGTGTTTCAGGAAGCTCAATCAAATTTAGAAAGTCAAGATCAGTTGGATGAGGGCGGTTTGGGAAACTTCTTATGTTATATAATAATAAGATAAATAAGAGATCAATAATAAGAAAATAATAGTTTAAATAATTCCATATCATTCAATTGAATTTTTCCATAGTTTTTTATATTTTATTTCCACTATATTTTTAATTATTATTTAAATTATCTTTTTTTTGATAATTTAAATACTTGCTTAAGATTAAATCATATCCATTGTACTTTAAAGTGAGTTAGATTTATTATACATTTTATTTAGTTATTTCCATGCTTGATCTTACTAACTATTCATTTATTTTTGCTTGAGAATGGAATTATTTATGAGTTATCTATATTATCCTTTTTCTCTCTCATCAAAATTATCATTATAATTTTGTTTTGGTAAAAATTTTCATGGTTTTTGGCATGATAATTCATGTGGGATTTATTTAAATTAATTTATATTAATTTCATTAATTTATTCAATTTATTTAATTCAAATAATTTGAATTTTGGATCTAAATATATTTTAATTTTAATTTATTTTTAGCGATGATTTATTTCCAAATGAGTTATATCTTTTAATAGCATGGTGTGGCTGACCCATATGCATAATATTTTAATCATGATTGAATTAATTTGTCATCACTCAAGAAAATACTTTGAAAATCTATGCCATCTTATATGATTGTTTAGGGAGTTTTTCCTTAGGTTGATTGATATATATTCAATTAGATTTCCCCTAACATTATGTTAGGGTTTATTTAGATCTGGGTTCTACTTTCTATGAATGCAAGCATCCATAGCTAATTACCCCTCTTATTGTAGTATGTGAGTGAGCACTCTCGATTAAAGTTGGAAATAAACATATCTCTGATATAAATCATGTCTAGCAGTGTGGTGTGGATGACTATTTAAAGAAATAGGAGGGTAATCCTGATCAAGATCTCATGGTTCTGTTATCTCAAGACTACTGTTAATCCATTCTGCCAACATCAAAGGTCTATTAGTCATAATGTCTAAGGAGTATGATTAGCAGCCATGGGTTGCCTCAGCTCAGAGATTCTGAGTAGACCAAAGTTTTAGTGTATGTGTTATGGTGTAGTTGTTTATTGAATTAAGGGTAAACTTAATTTATAAGTTTATCCTAATAATTCAATATGGTCTGCATTATAGGTATATGTAATTTAAATCCATTGGTAAGGACAGGCATGATTTTTTATTGTGCTTGCATTGCAAGCTCACATCAAACTTATATTAATTTGAAAGTCATTAGATTGGACTTACATCCTTTTTGAAATGCCATGATAACAAAAGTTTGCATAGTGAACAAATAGGTTGGACTTACATCTTACATCCATTAGAGGTGTAGTAAGCATTATTGGCAAGCATTGGGTAGATTAGACTTACATTGGAATCCACTTAGGAATAGGGTTGGACTTGGAATGCCATGAGTTCAAATACAAAATGTATTTGGAATGCTAGAATTATAGGGGTGTATATGGAAAATATATGAATTGGACTTACATCCCTTTGGAAATCCATGTGGATTTAGGATATTTGTATAGCAATAAAATTGATTGGACTTACATCCTTTTTGAAACATCAGGATTATAGGTCTAATGTTCATATAATGAACAAATGAATTGGACATACATCCCTTTGGAATGTCATTTATAAGGTTTAAATGTTCACATAATGAACAAAAAGATTAGACTTACATCCCATTAGAATGCCAGTTATAGGAGTTAAAATGTTCACATAATGAACAAAAAGATTGGACTTACATCCCTTTGGAATGCTGGTTATTAGAGTTTAAATGTTCACATAATGATCAAAAAGATTAGGCTTACATCCCTTTAGAATTTCAGTTATAAGAGTTTAAATGTTCACATAATGAATAAAAAGAATAGACTTACATCTATTTGAAATGCCAACAAGATTTAAATGTTCATGTTGCAAATGAAAAGATTGAACTTACATCCCTTTGGAATGTCAAATAGATTTATATGTTCGCATAATAAACAAAAAGATTGGACTTGCATCCTTTTGGAATGCCATGTAGATAAGTGGTGCTTGCATTGCAAGCATAGGTCAAACTTACATCTATTAGAAAGCCATTAGATTAGGATTATATCCCTTTGGAATGTCATGTAGAATTAGGATGTTCGCATAGTGCTACAGGTTAGCACCACGATGCTGGGAAGTTAGCACTTCGATGCCTTGCATTCTGCACCTCGATGTTGGGAAGTTAGTGCACTAGTGTCGACAAGCAGAAATATAGACCTCAAAGCTAAAGAGGGCGGTGATTTGGTGCTATAAACCCAATGTTGTAGTGCTTAGGTGCCATAAAGAATAATAGAAAGAAAGTTGAGTTATTGACTAGCACTAAGTACTGCCTAAGTAGCACCACAGTGCCAGTCGAAAAGTCATTCAAAGGGCTGAGAAGCTGACATATGCATTTAATATAAAAAGATTGAACTTTTGACCAGCATTGTGAAGTTGTGTTAGAGCTTCTCAGTGCTCCATCAATACTCAATGTGCTTTATAAATTTTATTAATTATGAAATTAATGGTAATAAATATCATAAATGCAACCTTTTGATGGCTACAGTTGCTGTCTTGACCACCTAACTGGCGCCTAAGCGCTACATGTGAAGGGTCGCGGTGCTAGTCCTACATCTTAGTAACTAAGAGACTAGTACCTTGGTGCTGCAAAAGTAGCATCACAGTGTTGGGTCCTGACTATAAATAGGACCCATAGGCTACCAAATTTTTTATTCTAACTCCTTTGTTCTCACAGGAGTTCTTACAACCCCAGCTTTTACTTAGCTCTAGAACAACAATTATGCCACTAAATAGATCCAAAAGGGAAATAAGAGGGTATCCTCAAGTGATGCTCATCAATTTGTCAATGTAGATGTAGAAGAGAGGTATCAATCCACTCTTATCCACAAGCACCTCATTCCAAAGAGAAGCTTCCACAATCTGGGTGGGAGTGTGGAGAGAATCATCAATGAGTGAAGCTGAGAGCTTCTCGCTTATGATAACACCACTTGCATCATCCTTGTAGTGTTGTAGTTCTTCACCAATGTGAAGGAGCATCAAGATAACAAAGCTTTTTGTATGGGGGAAATGGATATATTTTGATAGTTTTTCATTAATGCATATTATAATTTACAAGATTTTATAAATCATTAATATCTTTCCTGGTACAATAACTGCCCTAATTTTAATGAGATTATTATTTTTCTCACTACTAGAAATCCAATTTAGTGGAAAGGATGGGAGAAAAATATTAACAATTTTCCTATCATTGGCCTAACCGTTGAGGCTAAAGCTTAGCAATATTTTATTTCTGCCCAATTGATTCCCACTAATAATATCGGTGAGGTAACTAAGGATAGTGTCATTTTAAAAATATGCAATTCAAAAGAGCTTTACTATAGATGTAGGGAAGATTATTTATAATTTAATTTGTAATATGCTTAAGGGAAATACTACTCTATGTTATGGTCATCCTTCTTCTTATTTATTCTTCGTATGTTATGCTAGGCGTGTTGGGGGATCCGGATGAAGAATTCCTTATACAAAGGAATACCCTGACTTAAAAGATAATTAAAGGGCTTGGATTAACAATGGAAGTAGGAGAAAGCTCATGGGCTTCTCAATCCAGGTCTAAATCCCCCAAGACTTTAAATGAGTAACATCAAGAAATTGGAGGAGAAGTCTCATAATTAAGAAAATGAGTGAGCGAACATAGTCGGTGGTAACAAGAATTGAGAAGAAATTTTGATCATCACATGGGTCAGCAGCAGTAATTTCTTACATGTATGAGTTTAACTCAGCACTTGTTCAAAAATTTGAAAATTAAAACTTTAATGCTGTCCTAAGTAAAGTTCCTTTTACTATAGCACCTCATTATCACCCTTATGTTAGAAACCCAATGGAGCTGGAAAAAAAAGAGGAGGAGGATGAATATGACTACAAGGATAGTTTTCTCCCTTTCTCTCTCTCTCTCTCTCTCTCTCTTTATATATATATATATATATATATATATATATATATATATATATATATATATATATATGCTTTTATTTGGTAGATTTTATAATAAATATTTATTTTGTAATAAAACTTTTATTTTATATTGGTTGTTTGTAATTTTAATTATTAATTCGTTATATCTAGCATTTAATTTCAATCTGACTATAAGTTAAAATTTAATTGAATAAAAATTTCAACTCAAAATTTGCAACATCGAGAAGTCAATGCCTCAAAGCTGGAAATTCAATGCCTTGGCACTGGAAGATCAGCACCTTAGCGCTAGATGGTGGAACTTAGGCTTAAAATTAGAGAAAGTAGTGCTTAAGTGCAAGAAATGTGGTACTGCGATGCTAGCATATCCCCTCGGCACTTTTAAGATAGCTCTACAAGTGACCATTTTGACCTTATAACACAAGAAATCAGTGTTGTGGCATTGGTCATAGCACCTTCACACTTTTTGGATAGTGTTGTGACGCTACAAATGAGCATTTTGACCTTACAACCTAAGAAGGCAATGTTGCAGTGCTAGGAGGTAGCACTGTAATGCTGGTCATAGTGTTTTGACACTGTACAATGGCACTACTAAGCAGAGCACCAAGGGTTCAAATTCCTGAGAGTTCAGCACCTTGGTGCAATGAGTCAAGATACTTTATTCTAGGGCAAATTTTCTTGTCCAATTTAACGATTCCCATTAAATTTTGACAATAAAATGACTTAGTGATGCTATGTTTTGAAAATTTTTAATGCAACACACTCTTCTCTCTTGTTCAGGATCTAAGATTAATGGTGGGAGGATTGCTATTTCACATCAAAACCAAGTTCAATGGTGGAGCCTTTCATCTTTTAAATTAATGATTTAGTGAATTAAATTTTGAGTTATTCTTAATTTTAGTAGAGTTTTATCTTGGAAATTGCTAATTATTTTATAACTAGCCTTATCATGCTCTTCTCGCTTACTCTAGATCCAAGATCAATGGAGGGAGAAAGATCATTTCACATTGGATCCAAGTCAATGGTGGAAGTTTTCAGAACTTTTCTATGGGGCAAGGATTATATGCATTAAAAACTTTTGTTTCATATTTTACTTGAAATTAGTGAGGGCTTAGTTTCAGCCTTGTTTCATGTAAGAAGGAGAGTGTTTAGCAAAGAGTGCATCAGAGAGAAGAGTGGATAAAAAGTAGAGAGAGCCTAAAGAATGACAAGAGTTTGAAACTGAGTGGCCCCTCCCTTCTTGTAGGAACCAATTCAAAACTACTCCCGCTCTACCCTTCAGTGGTTATTGCTGATGGGGTGTTGGTGGGAGTGGCTAAGTCTTCTAGATTGTGTGAACTTAGGGGGAGTGGCGCCAGCACCTAGGCACTAGGGTTGTAGCACCGCACTCCAGTTGAGATGCTTTCATCTCTCTTTTTTATTTATAAACAAATTATCCCCAATGAATGTGTCATGTCGATTGTACATGATGCATTCATTACTTTCTCCTTTCTTTGTTATATTCAAAAATATTTAAGGGAGATAAAGTATAATATTTGAGAAGTCAATAATCATAATATTCATATATTATACAATAACTAAGAGATAGTTGCTAAAACAATTCAGCTACAAATAATTAGTCTGAATTTCTCTAATACACATAGAAGCAGTATAAGCTTGATAAGCCATAGTAGCATGTCTCTCTCATGCATCATGGAGATGCTAAAAAGTAGCTTCTTTATCATGTGGTAGTGAAGAGTGAACCATCTTAAGTTCAAACACCTAAGCATCTGACTGTGAGCAATCTTTTTCTATAGTTGTAATTTAATGCTCTACTATAAAATCATCCTGGGTGGCACTCACTATCACCCAAGTCAAGCCTGACAAGAGTGATTCACCACCAATCATCATCAGATTCTTAAGTATGTGGATCCTCTCTAATATGCATATAGTCATCACTAATAGGCTCAAAAGAATAAAAAATTGAAGAAGTCATACTGACAACTATTGATAATACAAAATTGATATTGCTCTTTATCCCCTATGTTGATGGTTCAACCTCTATTGATGGAGATGGAGCAAAAATAGAGTCAAAAGTTTCTGCTACTCCTATATCATAATCAGCTCAAAAAGGGCTTCAAGCATCCTTATCGGCCTCTGTATGAACAAGTCAATGCTCTCAATGATATTTTCTGTTAAATGGCTATGGCACTCAAGATGGGGGGTGAATTGGGTTTTTAAAATTAATTTTAGAAAACTTAATTTTAAACATTTATATAAAACTTAAATCTTTAATAATAAATCTTTAGAAAAATAAAATAATAATCAACAATAGCAAAAAAAAAGTAAAGTGCAAAAAATAAAGAAAGAGAACATAGAGATCTTTACGTGGTTCTACTAAATCACAAAAATTGGCCAACGTCCATGCCTAACCACCCAAGCTAGGAATTCCCTAAATCAATATTGAGATTACAACAAATCTTTCATACCCTCTTTCACGAACAAGTACAAACCAACACCATACTTTTCTTAATGGGCAAGTACAACTCAACACCATACTTTCTTTAACATGTAAGTACAACCTAATCATGTACTTTTCTTAACAGGCAAGTGCAACCCAACAAGAAAACAAGAAAGCATAATATGAAAGTATCTAACTGTTAATTTTAAAATGATTTTGCTCTGAAAACCCCACTACAACAATATTAAGGTAATTGAAATTAAGTGAAAGAAAGATAACTCACTTTAATCGATATTTAAATATGTAAGCAATGATTAAACATGATGTAAATGATGCAAATTAAACTTTAAACTATTTGATGTGAATGTAATACCCTGAAATCAAATTGATTTAATTTTAAAGATTGTAAATGTAACACAATAAAGTTTTGAAAACTAGATCAATTACATTTACAAAAGAGACTTTGAGTTTTCAAAAGATCAAATGTAAAATGAAATCTTAAATCACATGAACTCTATTTGAAAACTCTTTTCAAAAAGGAATATCACCTATGCAAAGTATGAAACTATTTAATAGTAAAGAAAACTTGCAACTTACAAGTGTTATTTATGAACAAATTTTCATAACATAAGTTTCACTTTAGTATATATAAAAATAAGAATTTTCATAACTCGATCTGAGAAAAGAAGAGTTTGCAAACACAAAAGTTCAATCAAAACCAAACAAAGCTTTCGAACAACTTGCAAAAGTGCATGAATAGTTGTGTTAAACAAAAACAAATTTACCAAATACAAAAGAATCTAAGCCCAAGAAAGAAATCAAAGTCTCACACAATAGTAGCAATAAAATAAATTAAAGGAACTTTGGATAGCTTTCAGCCAAGAAGGATTTCCACAAATCCACCAGCTTTTTTTGTGCAATCTTCAAGCTAATCACTTGTAGGTTGGACAATGGAAGAAAGATGAATATATTAGCACTTGATTCACTAAGAAAGGACCTCAAAAGGTTTTGCAAGAATTTGACCAAGAGAGAAATTTTTTGTGAGATTTTTCCAGCAAAGATAAACCTAGTCTAAGGAACATTATTTATAAGACAATATGTCATGAAGGGCAGACAAGAGAAGAAAAAATAGGAGGAAAACTCATTTGGAATTAACTTAAACATAAACCAATAAAAATAAAAATAAATGGCATGAGATAAAAATTTGACCAAAGAAAAATAGGAGGAGGGACCTAATATGGAAGGTTGGTTTAATTTAGAAATCAATTTGAAATTCATATTGCATGAGAGGGATTTTAGCCAAGGCAAGGAAGGTAAAAGATATACATGGTAAGTGATTCAAATTGAATCAATTGAATTTAAATCTACTTATTTTTGCAAGAAAAAAAATAGGCCAAGGCATTATGGAGGGAAAAAATAATTTAGAAAGAGATTTAAATTGAATCAATTCATTATATGACCTGATCTCTAATATAATTAGGAAGTTATTTCTTATGTGTGTCAGCTAAGAGAAAGAGAGAGAGAGGAGAGAAGAAATTGAATTAATGTAGACAAGTCATAACACAATTATTTGTCCAAGTGTAAAAGGAAATAATTCAACTTTTGATTAATTAAATTAAGCATCATATATGGTCGGCCAAAAGGAAGTTTCCATGATGGGATTCAAATAGTATTTAATGCAATATAATGAAATATTCAATCAACATACAAGCTTTATTTAACAAAATCCAAGGAATATTCAAAAATTCAGCCAAGCTTGTTCCCTAAAATAGATTAAATTTAATTAATGCACTCAATTCAAATTAAATGATGATGAATCAGATACTAGAAGAATTTAAATTAATATTCATCATGAGATTAATTGAAATACAATTAAGGGTATAGTTAGCCATGGGAAGTTTCCAAAAATATAAATTATATAAAAGGAAAGAGGATAATTTCATGGCTCCTTTTAATTGAATTTAAATTAACCCAAATAAATTAAAATTAATTTGAATTAGTTTAATTAGAGTAGCATAAGATCAGCCACAAATATTTCATGAAAAGCTAAGTTCAAATTTGCACATGTAATCAAGAGAATATTTAATTTGAATTCAAAATAACTCAAATTAAAAATTCAAATAGATGAATTTTTTAATTTAGAAAAAATGGGATAATTATGGAAATAATTTGAATAACTCTCACATAATTTATTTAAAAAATAATTATGAGAAAATTCTGTCAAAAAGGTTTAGGATGCAAAATAGGATAGTAGAGAGAAAACTAGGATAATAGGAGAGAAAAAAATAATATAAAGAATAATTTGAGGATAATTGGATTTTATGCATGTAATAAATGGATAATGAATATATTTTAGCATGGAAATAGTTTAATGAGATGTGAACTTAATTTAACTTGCATGGAAGCACAATAAATGTAACATGGTTTATGCATTTAGTTCACATTATACAAAAATGAATAATTTTAAAGAATAATTGTAAATATGAAATATAATGTTTATAAATAATTTAAATAGATTTTTTTTTCAAAATGAATGAATGATATATTTTATTTTAGTTAGCATTTGATTTACCTTAATATAGTTATTCCTAGAAAATTTCCACCCACTCTATGTCCAAAAGCTTTAGCATTCTACTTTAACTAAAGAATTAGAAGTCATAGAATTTTTCCTACCCACTTGAATTTAACTTGATTAGTAGCATAAAAAATATATATTTATCATCAATATAAATCTTTACTGAGAATAAAATTCATAATGGTTAATGTAAATAATTTATTCTATAAAGAAATAATTAGTTCTTGTTACACAAGATTTGTTATCATCAAATCAAATGATGAGATACACAAGGTGTATAGTCAACACTTTCTATATCTGTCTCTCCTCTCTAATGACTCCTTAGAAGCATAAGCCATGTGTCAAGGAGAACATAAATGTCATGTCGGTCTAGATCTCCCAAGTCTATGACTATATATGCAAAAGCCCACCCCCAAAAAGAAAGAGAAAGTATGATAAATCCACAGCAGCCATAAGTGATAAACTCCTGTGTTAACCTCTCATGGGGCTATATAAAAATAAGAGCTAGTCCCCAAGCAAAATATAAATGTCCAAACCTTAGAAGTAGCTTCCAAATAACCAGACAGTGAAAAAGTACCCAAGAAATGTGTGTCTATTGTATCATGTATCTGTAGAAGTTCATACATATGCATAGCCTGGGTAAAGCCAAACTATCTAGCTACTCTATTAAGATTGAATCCCTCTAAAATCATGAACTCATGATGGAAGTAATAAAGTCAAGTAGGTCTCAGCCTAATAAGACATTCTACTATGCAACTATACCCTAGCTTTGATAATAATAAGGGTGTACCTCTATTAGTAATAGAATCCATGAATCCTGGTCTCTAGCTTTGAGCAAGAAAACTATAAAAGGATGATACGTAAATAACTTGAAAGTAATCCATCATGCATATTTGTGAAAACATAAATGTCCGGATCTGATCTCTGTCAAAATCCATTATAGCTCTGCTCAACTGCATAATCAATGAAAAATTCTGCTCTCTAAAGTAGGGAGGTATCTCAGGATAGCTAAAGGCTCCAAAAATATGTGCATGAATCCATCCATAAAGATAATGCCAATGGGCCTCTACATTGTAGCAACATGAGTCAGTCATGACACTCGCTCTACTTCATCCATGATATAGGTAAGCTATTATTATAAGTATTAGTGCAACCCTTTCACCACTAATGAGTAAAAATTTGTTTGACACCACGTAGAGTTTAGGATTTTCTTATTTGGATTATCAAATGCATCATTAAGGAATAAATGTATTAGCTTGAAAGATAAACATGTTATCCTATAATGAATTAGATCATTTAATAAAAGACACCTAAGGCTAATGGGTCTTTTGTGTACCAAAGATTTTTTTCCTTGAACTACTTGAAAAGTAGAATAGGGTTTATTTTAAACAGGGTTTATGGTTGGCAAGCACCTATAGTTAATTACATCTTAAGAAAGATCTCTTCCTAAGAATACTCTCGATTAAAGAAATAATTCATTATATATAAAGATTTTTAAGTAAGTTTTCAAAGGATTGGTATTTGGATTTCTAATTGGGAATGATCCAAAGTGGAAATAGTTATTCTTGGAATCCAAATGAGATGAAATTGTAAATGCCCGTTGATATTAGGAAGCCTAATATGCACTTCAACTATCCTATCATTAGGCGTTAAATTTTGGAATTTAATTTAGATTTTAAATTGATATTTTCTTAGAAATCTAAAACTTAGATTCTAACAGTACAAGACTACAAAAATACTTAAGGTTAAAGACTTACTCCAAGGAGGATGTTTCAAAACCTCATCTAAAAGTGCTTCTGACACATGTTAGATGCTCAACCTAGCTTCATTGATGATTTAAGTTCATTAGGTTTATAAAGTTTTTTTGAGGTTATTTAATCTATTTTGATTTTTTATTTCATTCCATATTAATTTATTTAATTAAATTTGATGTTTGGGTTTTAAAATTTAATATCTTATAAATCACATTAAAATAATTCATGAAAGATTTTCCTAAGGTGTGTTTTAAGTTTAATTTCAATTTCCCAAAGTTTCAATTAAATTGGATTAATGGTTTGTGATTAATTTGAGTTTAATTGATTTCATTTAAACCCAAATTAAGGCCAAAATATCCTAAAATTAATTGGAGATTTTAATTTTAATAGATTCCTCTCATCAAGAGGAATCCATAGAGCCCAAGTTTGCAATTTTTGGATTTATATTTTAAGTTCTATGAATTTTTGAATTTTTTATTACTTTTAATAAATTATTTAATTAATTAAAGAAAGGATTATCATTTTAAAACTGTGGGCCTATGTGGAGACAGACATGGCACCTTCGCCACATGGTGGACCAACATTGGGCCACGTGGATCCCGTGTGGCAACTTGGGATAAATCTCGACCATCTAATCAAAGATTGGATGGTCTTATTCATTTTGCGATCTCTTTAAGGGAATTAATCACATCATCTAGCTAGATCTTGGTGATCCATTCCAAATAGAAGTAATGGATGGCAAAGATCAAATCTCAAGCATCTCCAATGAGAGACAGATGCCATCCGTCATTTTCAATGAATTTCTTGCAATTTCCATCGAAGTGATTTCAATTGCAAAATGATCAGTGGTTAATTTACAACCAATCCATATGGTTTGATTCTTATGGGGATCAAATTTCTTTTATAAAGGACCAAAAGTGAATGCTAGGAAGGTCGATAGTTGAGCGTACCTCACTTCCAGAGATGACTAGTAGTAGGATCAACTCCAATAGCTTTGCCTCGATGTGATAATGGTGTGGATGCAATTTGGTGCCTTGCCTCCTTACCAAATGCCTTGGAGACCAACTCATGGACATTTTCCATTGGGTTCGGTCATTTTTCATCTCGCCGACAATGAGGGGTTGGGGTGGCAATTTGTTTAAGGTCACCTCAACCTTTAGAACATGTTGGAATGTTCAATTGAAGGTGGGAGGCTCTCTCTTGAATTTCACAACTAGAGGAGGCTTGGTGGCCACCAAATTCACTCATTTTTTAACGTTCCTGTTGTGAGGCGATGGGGGATCGATCCAATCCATCATCTCCTCCCTTGGTGAGTTATTTGAGATGAAAAGAGGGAGGGAAGAAGCTCTCCCTCCCCCTCTAGCCATACATGGCTGAGAACCATGTTTTGGGGCTTTTAGGTGGCCAGATTCTGACCACTGGTGGTGGTAAGGTCAGTCAAGGGGTGGATTCAATCCCCCTAGTCCTTATGAGCATGTTTGAATAAGAGTTTGGAAGGGAGGAGGGCATTTTCCCCCTTTTCCTTCCTTGGTTGAGACTTGGATCTCCTTGGCTTTCTTCTTCTTCTCTTACTTTTCCTCTTGGAGGAAGCAAAATTCCCTTTTTGCATCTTCTTGATGACCTCCAATTAATTGACATCAATCCAAAATTCTTGAAGCCAAGAGGTGGAATGCGGTATGGAAGAAGGGAAAATAAGACTTGCCTTCGTTTCATGGATTTTCAAGTCTTCCCTTCTTCTAATTCCACCCCTTCAATTTTTTTTTAAAATTATTTTTTTTATGATTCATGGCATCACCACTAAAGCCCTTAGGCTCATGTGTGACTACCCAACTCAATCACAATGTGACATTGAAGTTAAGTCCAAATTTATTTGGATTAGATTGGAACTTTGAATCCAATTTAAGCATTTGAATTCAAAGTTGTTTTACTTTGATTCTATTCTTTTATTTTTAAGTTTAATCATCTTTAATTGATTATTTATTCAATTTTTGATTTAATTAATTTATTTAGATTTGAATTAATTATGGATTTTATTTCATTTCAAACCATTTAAAATTAAATGGGTTAAGTTTGATTCCAATTGGGTTCAAATCACCAATTTGACTCAAATAAATTTCGTTTAGACTCCAATTATCCTTGATCACATGTGTGAAATGATTTGTAGTGATTGATTTCATTTAATTTCAATTAGATTTCAATTTGAACCCAATTGACCCGAAGGGGCTTAGTGGGTTAAGCTTGGATTTCTTTTGGGTCTAATGACCAATTTTACCAAATCGGACCCAATGATGGGTTGGATTGTGTTTGATTATCATTTCCAAATAATTTTGAGCAATCAAATTGAAATGATTTCAATTTGATTTGGGGTTGAACCCAATATGTCCCATTTAATTTTATTTAGACTAAGTGGTCTAATTAATCTAATTAAGACCTAAACAATTTTAATTTTTTTTTATTTATGATTAAACATATTTATTTAATCATTTGGAACATTAGAATGATTTACTTTTAACAAATTTTTGGTGGGATAACCTTTGACTTGGTGGGACCCACCTACGTCAAACCTAAGTCAAATTGGTTGATTAGATTTGACTTTATTTTAGTTTAGATTCATTCATTTATTTTACTTTAATTTCATTTTTATTTTTTTAGATTTTTATTTAAACCAAATATAAAATTTTGGTTGAGTCCACCTAAGCCCATTAGGTTAGATCAAACTCAAGGAGGGTACACTAAGTCACTAGGTATAGTGTCCTGAGCACTTAATAGAGAATTCTTAATCTAGAATTAAGTGTCATAATTATTGATTTTGAAAGTGATATTAACCTCATCCAAAAATGAGGCCAACAATCACGAGCAAATAAACTATCCATCAAGAGATTAGAAGGCCAAAAGTGTCTACTATGACCTAAGAACACAAAGTATCACAGCCACATGGAAATGAAGGCCACTAAGGACAACTCTTCGTTAATGCCTCATGCTAAAACATGTTGAGAACTAGCTCCCCTTTTAGGCTCAAATCTAATCCTGAAATATTCCTCAAATGAATGAAAGCCATTATCAAATGGATCATCCACTCACGTAAAAAGAGGCAAACATGTTGTTGAATGAAGAAAGCTCTCAAACCATATATCTAGAGTAACAATGCCACATAGCCTATGGCCAAATCTCTACTCTCTGAATAACTTCTAATAGTAAGCTAGAGCATGATGAAGGCTACAAGAATATACATTACTCCATCTCTTTTATTTTTCAACTAACTAATGTTGAAAGAGCTAGTGATATGGAGGGATGCACTCGTCATAGGGAATACCTAGAATAGATAGGTTTGATATATCATGTATATCTATCAAAATAACTTTGATCTTATGTGAACCAATCCACTAGGAATTGGAGGCCCTATCTCAATGTTCTGCTATATCACAGATCCAAGTGATGGGAAGATGGCTATAGTCAAAGAGTGATGCAGAAATTGCATGATATATGATGCTGCTCTACTAAGAATATCTCCATGCATCTGTAAATGATGGCATACCCAATATATGTAGCCCATAATAGCTGACAAAGGTATGCTGAACACTAACTTTGGATCCCAATCTTTTGCCTCATGATGTAATATGTGGTAACCCAAAAGCTAAATTGTACTTATAGAAGGAGCACTATCTATAACTAGCTAGAGTACATCATGATCCCCAAAACTATGGTGATATGTAACTCACTTTAGAGGTACATTGTGACTCTATCTCAACTTCAAATTGATCACCCAATCAAAAAGCTCATACCTAATGGAAGCTGTGAATCAAAGATTGGAATGCATGATGATCAAGCAAATGAATTCACATAAATGTTTATGTCCATCAACAAGACCTGATAACATAATAAATGATCTCACATTTTGGCTGAATAATGTGGATCATAAGCTTCAATTATGGCCCATATCTACTCCTCAGTGGGCTCAGTAGGAGGCATATCATCTGGCCTTTTTCAAATAAACATTATAGCAAATTTGGGTAAATAAAAGCATATAAATTTTATGGACATAACAAAAGGCAATAATGTCTAAATCTATAAATGAGCTATGCTTATGGGCTTTTGTTTTAATTTGTCTAAACTTTAAAGATATTAGATTTATATTTAGATTTGATTCCTTTTAGACTTGATAGATGTAAATTTGTATTTAGATACAGTTTATTTTGAATGTGTTGAATTTAGAAATATATTTAAACCCTGCCTCTTTCAGCATGTTGGGTATGTTTGGACTAAGATCTAGTCTTTTTAGGCATATTGAATCTAAGTTTAATTTAAATATAACCTCTTTGATCATGTTGGATCTTAAATTTAGATTTAAATCAAGCCTCTTTGGGCATGATGGACATGAATTTGAATTTAGATTCAACCCACTTGAGCATGATGGATCTAGGTTTAGATTTAGATTCATCTAGCCCCTTTGGCCATGATGGATCTTAAATTTAGATTTTGGTCCTTTCCTTGATGATGATTTTTGTAGATTCAATCCTTTGATGAATTTAATGATGAATCTAATTTTAGTTCAGATTTGGCCCCCTTAGACATGATGAATCTAATTTTGGGTTTAAATCCAGCCCATTTGGGCATGATGGATCAAATTTTGGGTTTAGATCTTGCCCATTTGGACATGATGAATCCAATTTTAATTTAGATCTGATTCCTTTTGACATGATAAATCTAATTTGGGTTTAGATCTGCCTGTTTGGACATGAATTGGGTGTTTTAAATTATTTTTAAATTAAAATTAATTTTATTACTTTGTAGAATAGTTAATCTTATGTGATCATTCTTTAATGAATCACAGCAATAATGAGAAATAGTATAGAAAAGTAAATGTGCAAAAAATGTAAAGAGAACATAGAGATGTTTACATTGTTCGATCGAACACAAAAATTGGCCTGCATCCACTCCTAGCAACCTACCTAAGTTAGGAATTCACTAAATCCAAGTTGAGATTACCACAAATCTCTCGTACTCTCTTTCATAGTCAACTACAATTCAACACCATATTTTTCTACATGGCCAAGTACAACCCAGAAGAAACAAGAAGAAAGAAGAGAAGATATACAAATTTTTAATTCTCAATTTAAACTTTTTTTCACTCACAACCCAACTATAACAATATTAAGGTACGAGATAAAAGAAAGAGAGCTCACTTCTTATTTATTTGATATTTAAATGTAATAACTTGAATGAGATTTAAATACCATAAGTATTTAAATTACTTTGCTTAGTTTTACTATATATGAAAGTTTGAAAATAAATCTACTTGAATCAATAATATAAAACACAACACAACAATGTTTTGATTATATGAATGATAAACCAAAGACATGTGATGTATGTAATCTTATGCTATCCAATGAACAAAATGAAAAGCCAAATCAATTTTTTTTACTTAAGATATCTTTCATAATAATAATATTATATGCAAGTTATAAAATAATTTGAAAGTATATGCTTGCTAATCACTTGTATGCAATTTAAATTGAAACACAAGATATCTTCCACTTAAGAATTTATGAGAGATGAAAATCTAGAGAAAGATAACTTTTAAACAAAAATCCTTATTCAAATAATTCAGATAAGTTTACCAACAGAAAATCTTTAATAATAACTCAACTTCCGTTATGCATACCATGAACATATGGATCAACCAAGAGAAGAAACAAGGTAAGATAAAGAGTTAAGCACCTTAAAGAATTTAAGAAATTTTTTGAAGTTCTCGGCCAAGGGTAAATATCACCTATCCTTCAAGTTTCCCAAGCAATCTTCACTACAATATTTTGGCCATGGAAAAAGAAGGGTGATTGAATGAGTTGTAGCACTTGAATCACAAAAATATTCAAGAGAGGAATTTTGTAGGGGTTAGCCAAGTAAGGAGAAGTAGGTAAGAAGCCTTAACCTAGAATCAAAGCCACTTTAAATAGAATAAGGAGGCTAAGAGAGTCGACCAAGTAAGAAAGAATTAGAGGGAAAATAATTTAGGGAATAATTCAATTTGAACCAATTAAATCAAATTGAAGTATCATGAGGGAAATTCGGCCAAAAAAAGATGGAGGGAAATCCATTTGAGAAATAATTCAAGTTGAACTAATAAAATTAAATTGAAATCTCATGAGGGAAATTTGGCCAAGAAGAGATGGAGAGAGAGAGAGAGAGAGAGAGAGAGAGAGAGAGAGAGATGAGAGAATAAAATCAATTAACCAATCAAATAAAATCCAATAGATTCCATTAGTTAAGCACATGACATAAGAACCAATTTAATTGAGAGTATGAGATCATGAGGGTCAACCAAGAGAGAGGAAAGAGGAGACAATTTAAAAGATTAACATATATAGCATAAATTCATTAAATTAGCTAAAGTCAAAAAGGAATTAATTCAATTTGATTTCAATTTAAATTAAATAAATGATATGGCCAATCCAAATGATTCCAAATAAGGATTCAATGAAGATATAAAGCAATATGTCATGAGATTTTTAATTAACTAACTTTGATTGAATGAGAAAAGAAAATAAATAAAGCCAAAACAAATAAATTAAATCCAATAGAGCTAATTAAGAATTTTAGCCAAACCACTTTCCAAATATAAATTAAATCTAATTTAATGCAATCAATTCATGTGATGAATGATGAAACAAATTAAGAAGCTATTTGAATTAACAAAGATCATGTTAAAATAAATTTAATTTAAATATATATAGGGTCGACCCATGGAACTTTTAAAAAATAAAATATTTACGCAAAAGAAAAGAGGATAAATCCATGCGACATTTGAATTCAAATTTAAATTAACTTAAATTAATTCAAGTTTTATTCAAATTAACTAAATCAATTCAAGACAGGGTCGACCAAATCATGCCATAAATAGCTAAGTCTAATTTGCACTTATATGGAAATGAATATCCAATTTAAATCCAAATTTTAAATGAATGATTTTTTAAAATTTGAAACAATAAGGGACTTATTATGAGAATAATTTTATAATTCTTACATAATTTATTAGACAAATAACCATGAAAAAATTCATCCAAAAATAGGTTTAGGATGATAGATTGGATAGGAGAGAGAAAAAGAATAATTAAAATAATTCTATAATAATTTAATTTTTATGCACAAACTAAATGGATAATGAATATGATTAAGCATGAAAATGATTTAATTAAATATGAAGCTAATTTATGCTTGCTTGGAAGCACATTAATTGGAACAAGACTTATGCACTTAGTTCATATTATCCAGAATGGATAATTTAATGAATAATTGTAATTTTTGAAATGTAGAAAAAATGAATAATTTTAAAATAAATTATTTTGAATTGAGTGAATCAATATTTTATTTTATTGATCTTATTATTTTCCTTAATATTGTGATTCCTAGAAATTCTCAACCAAGTCCAACAGCTTTGGCTTTGCAAATTTTACTATAGAAGTTGGATTTGAAGAATTTTCCTACAACACTTAAAAATAAACGATTAGTAGCATTTGAACATATGTGTGTTATCATCAAAATCAATCTTAAGTGAGGTGGGGCTCATAAATTCAACATGGAGAATTTCTATGCATATCAAGAAATATAAAATTACCCCCTATTGATAGGGGAGTTTCCCTTTGGGATGAAAATATTCTTCTTGTACTCAAATGTTGATAATAATTTATCATTTTAATTGATTGGTTGATTTAGATTCTATTTTAACTCTTATATTTATAAAGCATAATGACTTCAAAGTTATGCATAATATCTTTTGAGATATTGTCCATTTATATTGGGCATAAGCCTTACACCTTTTATATTAAAAAGATGATAAGCTCCCTCTTTGTATGCTTTTTCGATAATGTAAGATCCTTCCCAATTTGGGTTGAACTGTCCACCAACTCAGTGATGGGGAATGATAGGCATTCTATGTAGCAATACCAGTTCCACCACTTTTAAGATTGTTAGGTGAACCATATGATCATGATTTTGGGTTATTCTTGCTCTATATGTTTCTATATTTAGTTGGGCTTGTAACTGAATTTTGTCTAAAGCTTCAAGTTCTTAAAGTCATATAAGAACATTTTATTCCATTGTGAGTCCATTTTGGGCTGTAATACTAAGCGAAGGCAATTCTAATTCAAGAGGAAGTATGACTTCTACCCTAAAGACTAATGAGTATGGTGTGTCTTACGCAACAGTTTTATATGTAGTATGATATGCCCACAAGTCTTTTATTAATTTATCATGTCATTCTCTTTTATTTTCAATGAGATTTTTCTTGGGGAGTTTAATTAATATTTGATTGAATGACTCTACAAGACCATTGGCTCTTGGATTATATATCAAAGAATGTCATCAATCTATCTTATATTTTTCAATGAAGCGATAGATTTTGACATTCTTGAAGTCAGTGCCATTGTCAGATATAATTTATTGAAGCATTCCAAATCAGTAGATGATGTGGTCTTGAAAGAATTACATTATTACCTTTAACTTCTTTTAAAGGAATTGCTTTTGCTCATTTTAAAAGTAATTAGTGGCAGCCAAAATGAAATGATGTTCTCTAAATGATGGATGGTCTATCAGACCAATTATATCAGCTTCCCAACTTTCAAATGGCCAAATGCCACTATTAGATCTAAGTCATTAGGTGGTCAATATAATATGTTTACATGTACTTAATATTGATGACCTCTTTTAGCATGTTTAATATAGTCTTGAACCATGTTGTGCCAATAATATCCCATTCAAGTGATTTTCATTTTTATCTTATGATTAGATTGATGGGTACTGCACAACCCTTCATGAACTTTAGCCATTACTATCTTCATTTTTCCTAGTCCTAAGCATCGCAACCACATTTGGTCAAATGAGCGACTACACAATATGTCATTCACAAGAGCATATCATAGCGCTCTTTGTGAACTTTGATGAGCTTTTGACCCATCTTTTGGTAATCCACCACCTTTAAGATAAGTAGTGAATGGCTCTCACAAATCATCTTCTTCAATTATTATTAAAATATCTTGATTTTATTTAGCTTTAAAAGCTTGAAGAAGGGTTGGTGCCAATGCTAGCTTGATGTAGACTATTATTGTAATTAGTTCTCCTTGAGGGTTCACCAATTCTTTATATAGCTTAACTAATCCATCTGCCTTGCCATTTTCTTGATGTGATACCCTTAAAATAGTTACTTCAAGGATTTGTTTTAGGAGCTTTAAAATGTGATTGTGATAAAGCACTAATTCAAGATTTTTTATCTTGGAAGTCTCAATTATTTATCAAATTATAAGTTGAGAATCTCCATAAACATGAAGCTTTTTTATTTTCATATTAATTACTAGCTCTAGGCCTACAAATATTATTTCATATCTAGCCTCGTTGTTAGTTTGAGGCTCAATTAGGCTATATGAATATCAAAATATACCACCTTATGGTGTAACAAATATTAAACCAATTACAACCTTTACTACAAGTAATCCTGGTGGTTTAGCTAGTTTTATTGATAAAGCTTTATCAAAGTAAAGCTCTTATTATGATGATTATTAAGCCTCGTTCACTTTGAAAATCATATCTTTGTATAAAAATTTTATGATGCCACATAGATAAATAAATACATCATTAAGAAATAAACATATTATCTTCAAAGATAAATATGCATCCTATAATGGATTTGATTACCGAATAAAGACTCCTAAGACTAATGCGACGTTTCCCTTGAACTACATGGAAAAGTATAACAAGATTCATTTTACATCAAGTTCATAGTTCCCTATATGGGCAAGCCCCTATAATTAATAATATTCAAGAAATGAAGGATCTCTTCTTAAGAATACTCTCAATTAAAGAAATAGGCTTTTATTTTAATGGATTTCAAAGCTTGTCTTAAAGTATGGTGATTTAGAAATCCAATAAGGAATGCTTCAAAGGGGAAGAGTTCTTTTGGGGGCCATTTGGAACTAAGTAGGAAATATTAATCAATACAAAGATGCCAAGTTAGCATTTTAACTAACCTACCATTGGTCTTTATAATTTTGAGTTCAAATTTATTAAGATCTAAATTGACATTTTATTAGAAATCTAAGGTTTAGATTCTAGTAGCACAAGACCATTGAAATAACTAGTACTTAAAGACATAATCTAAATGGATGCTTTAAAATCTAAGTCTATAAGTGCTTTTGACATAAGTTAGAGGCTCAACTTAGTTTAATTTCTAGAAATTATTGCTTCTTTCTCTCACTTGAGGAAATGAACCTATCCCTAACTCTTTTGGACTTGTCATCCTTCTAAAAGGGTTTCTAACTAACACCGCCTAAGTGACTTTGAAAATCATGAGTTCAATCTTATGTATGTAAGATGGCTAGGATATTGCATTTGGGAAGGAAGCTAAGAGCCTAACTCTTTCCCTTACCTTAAGATAATGTTTGGTATGTCATTCACCTAACTAACAAAACAAATTTCTTCTTTTATGTATTTTTGACTCATGATTCATTTTAAGGCTTGGGGTATGCAGTTCATGCTTACTAAGATATGTAGTTAGAAGTGATTTTGGACCAAATCAAAAGAGAATGCACACTTCCCCGAAGAAGGGTGGACATCCTCACAAGTTATATGTCTCCTTATGTGCAATAGATGAAGCACCCAATTCAAGAGGAAAAAATAATATGCTATCATGTTTCGCAAAAGTTATTTATTTCAAGTTTCTTTTAAGTTGTACCTTGGACTTTTAATTAATGTGAGGTTTTGAGTTTCTTTATTTTATATTTGAGTTGTTTAAATTTAGTAGGGTAAAAATTTTAACTTTTTTTCTAGGAGCCTAACATTTTAGATATTTCATCATAGAAACACATTACTGAAAAACTTTAAAAAGTAGGAAATTTTTATTGCACTCCCAAAATAAATCAAACAAAATTAATTAATAGAACAAGCCAATGCAGTTAAGTACTGTTGTACACCGCAGAAGAAAAAAAAATGGGCAGCTGAACTCTACCCTTTTATAGCCTAGTCTAAAACTAAAAGTTTGGTCCATGTGATTCTTTTTTAGGATCGTCACCTTCTTCAGGGACCTCAACAAGCTTCATAAGGGACCACCAACTAATAAAGTTAGTTTATGGTATTCCTAAACCACATAAATCATAACCTAATTCTAGGCTTGAATTACATTCTAGAATTTTAAAATAAATTTCTAATCCCTACAAAAAAAAATTGTTAGGAAATACACACAGCACACCAATAGTTTATATTTCAAAAATACATATAGTTCATCTTGAATTACAATAGTTGCTTGCCAAGCCCACCTATCCTTTTGGGCTATGCTTAAGGACTTAAGTATGCCTACAAGCAAATAATATTTATTATATATATTTTTATTACAGTGGTCCCTTTACGCACAACCTTCTACAAAAAGTAGTGTTAGCCTAAAAAGAATGTCCTATCATCTAGACTAGTGAGAAAATAATTCTAGCCATCCATTCTAAAATATTACACCACTAAATAAGAAAAATATTTCACATCATTGAATATTATAGATTATAGGCCTAACTTAAGTCTAAGGTCGGTGACCTAACAATCTAGTGTGTGAGAAATAGGTTTGTGTGGCATGACTTTACTAGGCATTTTAAGTTTAAATCTTGGTTTAAATTAAAATTTAATCTTTCACTTTTTATAATTTTGCTTCATAGGTATGTGTCATTGTTAAACCAGAAGTTTGAGGTATCAAGACCTCCTTTAGACTAATAGCTCTGCAACCTCGAGTATACGAACTATATAACATATGATCGCTAATTATGAAAAGTTTTGTTTTCATTTACTTGATTTATTTTATATTACTCTTAGAATATATTTAATTTTCTATTGAGTGGTTTCAATTTAAGAGATTTAATTGATTTATGAGTTTATTTCTATTTTTAGGTTTACTTTTGTGTTAAAGTTGAAATTTAGGTTTTAAAGAATGTAGAATAAATTCTCCTACAAGCAGAATCCATGTTATTCATTCACCTTAAGATAATGAATTTTTCATCTATTCTAAGGGTCAAACTAAGATTTTAAATATCTTAATTAACCTCTTTTAAATTCATTTAAATGATTTGTTTTAAGTTGGGTTTGATTTGATTAATATTTTAATTTTTCTTTTAAAGTTAAAGTTTATGCAATGCAATGTTATTAGGATTTGAAGACTTCATTCTTATTATATTTCTTTTGTTTTGATAAATATTACTTTTAATTACATTCAAATTATTTCTTTAAATCTTAATTAAAAGTTAATGTCATCACAATTGAGTAATTAACATTAATTTGATTTTATTTTAGTTTAGTTCACTTTCAAATGTTTTAATTCATTTTATTTTATTTAATTTGTATACATTTTTTATAACTTAGCTTTATATTTGATTTTATGTTTCTTTTGATTTCTTTTGATTAAAGGTTCATTTAATCTTATATGTGTCAATTGTTTAGTTTGTTTGGTTGAATTAATTTCACTCATTAGTTTTATCAATGTTAAGTGTTTGTTAATTTAAATGAGTTAACTTAGTTAATTTAAATTAATTTTTAATTTAAACTTGGTTTAAAATTTTTGATTTCATCATTTAAGTGATTCATTATAACTCAATTTTGTAGCTTAAGATGTCTTATTAACTTATATATTTATGTTTTATCATTTGGGTTAAGTTTAATGAAATATTACTTGTTAAAGTTTCATTATTTAGTTTAATCTCTTAGGCTGAGATTTTGTTTATCAATCATAACCTAGGAAACGTAGGCTACTATGGGCACCAAACTTAACCTAGGCCATTTCAACTTTTAGTTTAATTAGATTAAATCATTTGATTAATCAACTATTATTTTCATTTGAAATTATCAATATTCTTTAACATTAAAATAGACTTAAAGTAATTTTAATATTAATGATTTTCTTAATTTATGTATAGAGTTTAGAAGTTGATTAATTTTGACTTTAATTGATCAATTAATTTATTATAAAATTAACAAATTAAATTACTTAAGATTTGATTGAATTTTATGTTCTTAATCATTTTATTAATCCTTAAATGCATAACTAATTAAATTTTTAACTTGAGAAGGTTAAAACATTTTCTTGGGTTTTATGATGCTAATAAAAATGTTTTAAGTTGGTTTAATAAATTTTTATCATTTTTTATTTATAATTTCATTTAAATTTACCTAGGGATTGAAAATTCAACAACTTCTAATCCATAGGTTATTTAGCATTGAACTTTTTATGACAAGTGTGGTTCCTTACCAATTTAGGTTCTTTAAAATTTAACCTTAATTAGATGTATAATTTAAGATTAATTAAGATTTTAATTATTTCAATAAAACATAAATTAATCCAAAATTCAAAATAATTAATTATGGGTTTTAATTTTCTCAGATTCCCCTCTAAAAGATGACTCCATATATGATTTATTTAGACTTTTTGGAATTTTTGGTTGATCTATTATGATTTCTTAAAGTTCAAATGAATTAATCAATTTAATTTATGAGGTTTCAAAAATTTTTAGTGATGTTTTAAAATTCATTGAAGTTCATTATGTTGATTTAAATTTTTTTCATTTTTTTTATAATTTTATGACATTAATATAAATTAATTTTATTAAATTAAGATTTATAGCTTGAAAATTTCTTATCTAGAAACTTACTTTCTAATAAATCCTTAAAAATTTATCTATGGTGTGCTTTAACACTAATTTTAATTTCCCAAAGTTTCAAATTAATTAAATTAATGGTTTAAGTTTAATTTAAGTTTAATTATTTTCAATTAAGCTCAGATTAACTCAAAATTACCAAATAAAAATTAGAGATTTTTATTTTAATGGATTTTTCTTACTGAGATGAATCCATGAGCCCTTATTTGTATTTTTTTATTGAATATTTTATTTTCTATTATTTTTTGAAATTCTAGGCATTTTTGTATTTTTTTTAAATCAAGAAAAATCTAATTTTCCTATTTAATCCAGTCAGAGCCATGTGGTGTTGATGTTGCATTACTTTGCATGTAGTGGCACATGATTAGGCCAAATGAATCTACATGGATCCAGCTCAAATGGCGGTGGGGACATGGAATTCATCACGATTGTCCGATCTTTGATCGGATGGCCATAATTTTTTTATGGTTTTTATATAAGTTTTATACAATTCATGTGGCTAAATCCCAATTTTCTATTCCTAATAGAAGGAACGGATAGTGGAGAGTTAGTCTCCCCCATCAATTAACGAAGTTGAGCATAGTCCATCAAATCCCCATGATTTCTAGCGATTTAGTCAACAAAATTGCTCGATTTTGATTACAAATCCATCAAGACTTCATTTGGAATGCATCTATATGGCATGATCTCACTTGAGATCAGCTTCCCTTCATAAAGAACCAAATTGAAATGCAAGGGTGGTCAGCTTCGAGGCATACCTCGCCTGCGTCGATCCTTAGTAGTGAAAATGTTTCAAGTAGCTTCATGGGGAGGTGGCGAACCTCTGAGTGTAAGCAATTGGATTGCCTCCTCACTAATTTTTCTATAGGCCAAGCTACTTCTATTCTCTAGGGGCTTTGGTCAAAATTTAGCTTGCCGAAAATATGGGAATCAGGGAAAGGGTGATGTCTTATTCG
The DNA here is from genome assembly GCA_021442155.1 of Cymbidium sinense. Taxonomy (NCBI): domain Eukaryota; kingdom Viridiplantae; phylum Streptophyta; class Magnoliopsida; order Asparagales; family Orchidaceae; genus Cymbidium; species Cymbidium sinense. Next base: position 78,501,712 of record CM038219.1, on the reverse strand, counting down.
TTTCACTTGAGAAAGGTGTGTGAATGCTCAGAATGCCAAGAGTGAGTTTAAATAATAATTTTCCATTGTGATTACCACCCTTGGAGGCTAGCTCCAAGAGATGGTTAACTAATTGGGGACAATCAAAATTAACTAGGATGAGGAGTGGAGGAGGAATGGAGGAAGTGTCTTGGATTGGAGAGGATTTGTCTTCATGTTCCACATCAATTTCCCATGGCATATTCCTTTCCTTTTGAATTGACTTGAACCTTTAAGTTCTCTCAAATTTGTATGATAATCAATTTAGACTCATCTAAGAATCAGTTTGCATGTATTGTAATATAATTAGTGTAAGTTTTAAACTCAAATGTTCACATTTGATCCATTTGGGTTTAGTTTGATTTAGATTAGGCTAATCATGGACAATGTTTATAATTTATTTATTTAAATTAGTAATTAATCATTCAAATCAATTTTATATGATTCATGAGTCAATCAAACTCATTTAAATTAGGTTAAGGCACAAACACCTTAAATTAGTTCACTTAAATATTTGTTCCCTTTGGTTCAGTTTAATTCATTCCATTTGATGGATTGAACTTTAATTTAGGGTTTAGTCATGTTTATTTAAGTATTTGAGATAATTTTAATTAATTAATTTTATTTCATTTGAAGTTAATTTTTAATTTAAACCACTTTGACATAAATTAAAGGGTTAACGTGGTCTCAATTGGGTCAAATGCCAAATTGAACAAATTAAACTCCATAATGGGTTGAATTATGTTTAAGTATGATTTCTAAAGGATTTTGGATATTTAATTTGAATTGATTTTGATTGAATTTAAGTTTTAGTTCCATAAGGTCCATATAGGCTTATTTAGAATAAGTGATCTAATTAACCTAATTAAGGCCTTATTGGATTTAGATTTGTTTAGATTCATGTTTAAACAAGTTCATTTAATGATTTTGAGTTTTCTTTAAATAATTTAATTTGGTCAAATTTGACCTTTGACTTGGTGGGACCCATATAAGTCAACTCTTTGTCAAATGGTTGACCATCTTTGACCTTCATTTGAGTTTAGTTTTAAATCCATTTATATTTTTGTGATGAATTTTTGCTTTTCATTTAATTTAATTTTAATCTATTTTAATTTATTTTAATTTTCCTTGGGTTTAATAGGTTTTGAGCTTTGGTAGGTTCATTAGGTTAACCACCTCAATTACGTTAGTCTAAGCTTAGTTTGACTTAGATTTTAGTTATAATGCATTTGATTTGATCATTTTTTTTATATTTAAGTTTGGTTTGGGTCTACCTATTTCTATTAGGTTAGGCTAAACCCTAGAAGAATTCATTAGGTCACTAAGGATAATGTTTTAAGTGTCTAATCAAGAGGCTCCTAATCTAAGAATAGTTGTTCTAATTTCTAAATTAAAGATGATGTTAACCTCATCCAAAAATGTGGTTAACACTCATCAGGCAATCACCATTGAGTAGAGAATCTATCAATAAAGGATGAGCGGTTGAAAAGTCAGCTAGAGCTTGCCCTTTTATCGCATTTTATGGGACATATATTATGCCAAATTGGAGTAATAAGACTGCCCAATTAGTTCGAGTACCTATTATGGTAGGTCTAATCATTAAGAATTTTAAAGGATTGACTTTGGATATTAAATTCATCTTGTGTAATAACATGTAATGATGTAATTTCTAAGTATCAATGTTAAACATTACTTCTCAATAAGAGAGTATTTTATTCCAGCTCCTATTAAACATTGACTTATATAGTAGAGAGCATTTTCCTTTCCTTTCTTCATTATTTTGAGCTAACATAACTCCAAGCAGTTCTTTTAGGGATGTTGTAGCTTTCACATTATTGGTACTACCAAAATTAGGGGATGCAAGAAATATTGTTTTATGCTTCAAATGCTTCTTGACAAGCAGCATCTCATACAAAAGGTACCTTCTTTTTCATTAATAGGTCAAAATATTAGCATTCCTGAGAGATTAGAAATGAACTTTGTTGACTATACACATTATGTATCTCACCATTGATTTGATGATAACAAACCTTGTGTAATAAGAACTAATTATTTCTTTGTAGAATAAATTATCCTTATTAATCATTTTAATTTATATTTATATTGATGATAAATATATATAATCTTGAAGCTACTAATTGGTTTAATTCAAGTGATGCAAGAAACTCCTTAAACTTAAGTTCATTAGTAAAATTAGGAAAGCTAAAGTTATTGGACTTGAACTGGTTGGAAATTTTATAGGAATTATAATACTAAGGAAAATAAGAGCTCAATAAAATAGAATTAATAATTTATTTATTATAAAAAATCTTATTTAAATTTATCCATATTTTCTATATCTTAAAAATGCAATTATTCCTGAAATTATCCATTTTGGATAATATGAACTAAGTGCATGAGTTAAGTTCTACTTAATGTGTTTTCAAGTAATATAAATTAATTTAATACTTCATTAAATCATTTTCATGCTTAATCATAATGTTTATTCATATATTTATTGCATGAATATTAAATTACACTAGAATTATTTTAATTATTCTTTTCTCTCTCCTATTATTCTATTTTCTCTCTCCTACCATTCTTATCATCCCAATAATGTTTTGGCCAATTTTTCATATAATTTTTGTGAATAAATCATGTAAGATTTATTCAAATTATTTCCATAATATTCCCATCTTTTTTTCAAATTTTAAAAATTCATTCATTTGAATTTTTGAATTTAAATTGAATAATCTATGCCATATCAATGCAAAAATTGATACTAATCATTTATGGAAGGATTTGGCCGACCTTAGAATGATTTATTTCAGCTAATTGAACTTTAATTAAATTATTCCAACTTAACTTAGTTTTGAATTCAAATCTACTTCAATTTAATATTCTTTCTTTTTTATTAAATCTATTTTAGGAAAGCACAAGGGTAGCCCCCATTAAGTTAAATTAAATTATTTTAAATAATCTTTATTACTTGAAAAACATCCTAATTAATCATATTTGAATTAAATAAAATATAAACATTGATTTGAGATCATTCTTATTATGAAATATATTATTGGCCAAAAATCCCATGGATTTTGTTGTAATTATTTTATTTTAATTAATTCATGTTATTTCCACTTTTAACCTTGCTATAATTAATTCATCATATATTCATCATATCATGCATAAAATTTAGATTGAATCCCCATTTAGACTTTACCTTGGTGAACCACCCTATTTTGAGTTTCAAAATTTTAAATCACTTGACTTAATCGAATTAATTCATATTTTCTAAGTTCATTGTTATTTTCCCTCTTCTTAATCTCCTCTAGGCCAACACACATCCTCATAAATCTCATTTGAATTAATATTAAATCATGTGCAAATTAATTCAAACTTTAAATCCTTAATTTATTTGATTTTCCTCTTTGGCCAAATTTTTTAATTAACTTCTTCTAATTCAAATTATTCTCATTAATAAAATATCATCTCTCTCTCTCTCTCTCTTTCTCTCTCTCTCTCTCTCATCAAATTTTCCTTAGCCAAAATGTTCAATAAGGTATCCATGTTTATTTGATTGAGGTCATCAATTCAAAATCAAATAATTTTCTTATTTTATTTTCCACCTACTCTTCCATGCTTTGGTTGTGAGCCTCTTTGGCTTCTTTCTAATTTGGCTTAAGGTCTAATATGTTAAGGAGCCTTATCATTCATTACTAAGCCTTGGCCGAACCTATGGAACTACATCATGTGCTCTTGAATTCAAATTCTAGATTGTTGCCAAATTAATTTCCCTCTCTTTCCTTCTTACATTGGTCAAACCCTCTTTTTGTAAATTCCATACAATGTGATGTTTATTCAAAGTTAATCTCTCTTGACTCTCTCCACTAGTCCAACCCTATGCAATTTGATTTTGGAGACTCTTTTGGATTATAAGTGCTAAAGCTTTCAACCATCTTCCAATCCTCTCTTTCTTTCTTGGCAAAAACCATATTTAAGGTTTTTTTTTAAGCAAAGTGCAAATAAATTTTATTATTCTTTGTTTCTTCTTTGCTCGGACTATTGCTTGAAGAATCCTTGATGTTTTGGTCATTAACCATGTGTCTTATCTTTTTAACTTCATCTACATCCAAGAGGAGATCATATTCATAAGTTTCAAACCTCTTTCAAGCCTTGGAAAGTTCACATCAAGTCAATTGATTACATTGCTTACATATAAAGGTTTGAGTAAAAGTATTTATTTCATTTCAATCTTTTGAATCATTGGTTTTATTAGTTTGATTTGGATTAAAAGATTATATGCTTTATGGTTAACATTTTTCTATAATCAATTTTCATTCATATTCAAGTAATTTAAAATATTTCTTTTTTTATTTGATTGATTTGAAAAAAATATCTTTAAGGCTTTATACATTTCTTGTATTTCATAAATTTTATATTCAAAATATTTGTCATTCATGTTATGTTAATTAAATAGGATTTATTTTAACATTGGTAAAGATCTTCTATAATCCTTTTCAATTCATCTTTTAAGAAACTTTCAAGTCATAGATCTCTTTACATACACATGAAGAACTTGAGTAAGAAAAGTGCTTTCATTTATTCCCTTGAATATTTAAGTTCATTAGTTTAATTTGAATAAAAATTTTTATGTGCTTTATTGTCAAAATAGATATCTTTTCATTCTTCTTTCAAAAGATTTGAATTATTTTCACTTTGGTTTGATTAAATTGATTTTACAAATAACAAGTCAATATTAGATTATTTATTTAAAATTATTTATTACATAATGTATTTGAATTATACTTTCATGCAAATGTTTTGATCATCCATGTGATATGATTTCTTATAGCTCTTCAAGTTCTTTCATTTCAAGTCCTCATTTCTTTTAAAGTAAAATAATTTCTTTTAAGGCTTGTTTACTTCAATTATCTCATATAAAGTCCATATTATTACTTTATATTTAAATAATAAATTTAATCACCATGAGCTCTCTTTACTATTTGTCTTAATATTGTGTTAGTTTAATTTGAGTTCAAAATCTTTTTAAATTGAGAGTTAGATACTTTGTATATTTTTCTTATTTTATTCTCTTGTGCTTTGTTGGGGTTGTACTTACCCATGTAGGAAAGTATGTTGTTGGGTTGTACTTGCCCATATAGGAAAGTATAGGGTCGGGTTGTACTTTCCCGTGTAGGAACATATGATGTTGGGTTGTACTTGCTTATGTAAAAAAGTATGGTGTTAGGGTGAACTTTCCTATGAAATAAAGTACATGTTGGGGTTGTACTTGCCTCATGTAAGAGAGTACATGAGATTGTTTATAATCTCATTTGATTAGTGAATTCCTAGTTAGGGTGATTAGGCATGGACCTACGCTGATTTTTGGGTTTGGCTGAAACACGTAAAAATCCTTATGCCTCTTGTCTCCTTACTTTTCTGCATTTACTTTTTTGCATTTATTTTTGTTGTTTCTTTAATCTTTCCTTGTAAATAACCAAATATTTTTTATAACTAGATTTTTTATAATTTAAAACTAAGTTTTAATTTGATGACCTGATTCACCCTAAACCTCTTAATATAAGCCAACTTGCCTTATAGTGAATATAATTATTTCAAGGTCTAAGGCAATGGAATCTCTATTATTACTTTAATTTTAGAGGAATCAATTTTAATTTCTCTATGGAACATAATAAAGCCTAGAAATTTTCCACAAGTTATGCCAAAAAAACATTTCGAGGGATTCATCTTTTAAGTTGAAACTTCAAATTCTATCGAATATAACTCTTAAATCATTTATGTGTTTGTCTTAAGCTCTACTTGTTACAACCAAATCATCTGCATAACACTCTACATACTTATGTATTAGATCATCGATAATGTCTATCATAGTCCTTTGGTATGTAGCATTGGTATTTTTTAAATCAAATGGCATCACTTTATAATAATAAATGTTGATTGGAGTATGGAAGGATGTATATTATTCTTCCCTAGATCCATCTTAATTTGGTTGTACCCTCATGAACCATCCATGAAGGAAAACATAGTATAGTTTGATGTGTTGTCTACCATGAGTTCTGCATGGGGTAATAGAAAGTCATCTTTTGGGCGTGCTTTATTTAAATCCATGTAGTCAATGCTCATTCTTCTTCTTTATTGAGACAAGATTACCGATCTAATTAGCATCTTTCTCTTCATGAATGAAGCCAATTTCAATAAGCTTTTTAATTTTAGCGATTACTTGCTCTTCTTTTTTCAATCGTATTCACCTTCATACTTGTTTTACATGCGGTACATTAGGTTTAATGGCAAGTTTATGTATAGCTATGTATGATCGTAAGCTAAGAATTTTATTGACTACGTGAGCCTCACCTCATATGAGATTGATTTTGATGATAACAAATACATGTTTGAATACTACTAATCAAGTTAAATTCAAGTGTGCAAGAAAATTCTTCAACTTTAGGCTCTTTAGTCAATTCAAGATGCTAAAGCTATTGGACTTAAATTGGGTGGGAATCTTTCTAGGATTAATTATATTAAGGCAAATAAAAAGCTCACTAAAATAAAATAAATCATTCATTCATTTCAAAATAATTTATTTTAGAATTATTCATAAATTTTACATTTCTCATTTATAATTATTCTTCGAATTAGCCATTTGAATAATGTGAACTAAATGCATAAACCTTATTCAAATTATTGTGCTCTCATGCAAGTTAAATTAAGTTCACATTTCATTAAATTATTTCTATGCTTAGTCATGTTCATCATCCATTTATTCTAAATTATCCAAAAAATTTTCAATGTATTATTTTTCTCTCTCCTATTTTCTTAGTTTTATCTTTCCTATCCTATCTATCATCCTAAACATTTTTGGCTAAATTTCATGATTATTTGTAAAATAAATAATGTGAGATTTATTCAAATTATTACATCTTTTCTAAATTAAAAAAAATTCATTTATTTGAATTTTTAATTTGAATTATTTTGAACTCAAATTAAATATTATATTGCTTAATTCTGCAAATTTAAAACTAGGATTTTATGGAATATTTGTGGTTGATCATATGCTATTTTAATTAAGCTAATTTTAATTAACTTGAATAGAATTGAGTTAATTAAAAGTTAGTTAACATGAGCCATGGAATTATCCTTTTTCCTTTTGTAAATATTTATTTTTGGAAACAATCCATGGTCGGCCATATACTTAATTCAATTCAAATCATTAACATGATTATTATCAATTTGAAATCTCTTAAAAATCTGATTCATCAACATTTAATTTGATTTGAGTGTGTTAAAATAGATCTAATCTATTTTGGTAACTAGCTTAGCCGAAAATCTTTATTTTTCTAGGATTTTATTTAAGATGCTTTAATATCATAACTTTCCCTTTTTTCTTTCAATCAAGATTAATTGATTGAATATTGCATTTAATCCTAATTGAATCCCCTCATGTAAACCTCCTTGGCCAACCCCATCACATGCTTAATTCAATTAAAACAAAATTTGAATTACTTTATTTTTTTGCAAATTAATGGTGTCTTGATAAATTTGCTAATTTTTCAAACTTCTCTCTCTTGGCCAACCCTCATGTTCATTAATTTTCTAATTACATTAGAGAACTTATCATGAGATCAATTGGTTCAAATTGAATCTCTTTCCAAATTAATTTCCCTCTATATCTCTTTTGGGCGATTTCTTCACCATGCTAAATTAATTTAATTTGATTGATTCAAATTGAATCACTTACTATTTAAATTTTCCCTCTTCTTTGCTTTGTCTGAACACCTCATCAAGCAATTTGAAATTCAATTTTGTTGATTCAAATCAAACTTTCTTTCTAAACTGAATTTCCCTCCTCTTTACCTTGGTCAAATTTACCCTAATGCAAATTAATTTTATTTAGATTAGCTTAAGTCAAATTAATTCCTAAAGTATTTTCCTTTCTACTATCATCTCTTTGGCTAACCCCTCTAATCTCTTTCTTTTGTTTAAAATAATCTTAATTCTAGGTTTTAGTCTCTTGCCTAAATTCTTGCAAAATTTCTTGGTGAATCAAATGTAAATCTCTTCATCATCCTTCCATCTTCCAATCTACAAGTGATTGCCTTGAAGATTGCACAAAAGAAGTTGGAGGATTGGCGGAAATTCATCTTGGCTGAGAGCTATTCAAGGTTTATTTAATTTTATTTTTGTTTCTATTCTTGTTTTAGACCTTGATCTTTTTTATGGCTTAAGATTCATTAGTATTTGGTCAATTTGTTTTGTGCTTAATTCATCTATTCATACACCTTTTCAAGTTGGCCAAAAGCTTTGCTTATGTTTAGATAAAGTTTTGTGTATGCAAATTCTTCTTCTTCTTTATTCTTACATATCATTAAGTGAGATTAATTTTGTGTTGATTATTTCATATAAAATTTTTATGAGTAGTAGGTTTTCTTTTCCTTTAAATTATCTAATCTTTTGCATATGTGATAGTTCTTTTAAAAGAGACTTCATATGATTTTATGTACTTTAATATAGCATATTCTTTTGATTTTTTTCCAAACTCAAGTCTCCATATAAAAATTGATTGGTTTAGTTTTCAAATCACTATTGTGCCAAACTTTAGATCATCAACTAAATCACTTTGATTTCAAGTTTTTAAATTTTCTTCAAACATTTTAAAGATTGCATCATATACTTCTTTCACGTTTAATCATTATTTTCAATTTTAAATACAAATTAAAGTGAGCTATATTTCCTACTTTTATTTTTACTTGCCTTAATATTATTGTAGTTAGGTTTTCGGAGAAAAATACTTTTAAATTTATAGTTTGATACTTTCATATTCCTCTTTCTTTTTTGTTGGGTTGTACTTGCCCATTAATGAAAGTATGTTGTTGGGTTGTACTTGCCTATTAATGAAAGTATAGTATTGGGTTGTACTTTCCTATAAAGAAGAGTATGATAGATTTATTGCAATCTCAACTTTGATTTAGTGAATTCCTAGCTTGGGGAGCTATGCGTGGACATAGGCCAGTTTTGGGGTTTGGCCAAACCACATAAAAATCTCTATGTTCTCTTTTATTTTATGTATCTTACTTTTCAACTTGTGGTGTTTTAATTTGGAGTCATAGGGACACCACACAAATCTTAGGGGGTACTTATTGAAGTAATTGAGCTCAAAATTAAGGTATGATCTATCTTGAAAGATAGAAATATCACCCTACAATGGACTTAATCACCTAATAAGAACTCCTAAGATAGATGGGTCTATATATATATATATGAGAGATCCTTTCTTCACTTTACATGAATGAGCAACGTAGGGTCTATTTTATTTTAGGTTCTTTAGTTCCCTATGGAGGCAAGCCCCTATTCCATTCCCTAAGATCACTCTCGATTAAAGCCGTCAATAAATATCTCCAAAGATTTTAAGGCTAGACTATCAAAGAATTGGTTATTACTAAAAAACAAGTGAATGGGTTCAAATATGAAGACTTATTCATGGATTTCATAGGATGATAAGTAAGGAGCATCCAAGATACTAGGAAGCTTAGTGAATGCTCCAACCTATCTTATGATGAGGCTTTATATTATTTAAGATGAATTTTTATTTTGTTTAAGTTGAAATTTTATTAGAGTGCTAGGACATATAACCCAATAACATAAGATTGTAGAGATGCCTAAGAAATGAGGACTTATGCTAGTAGAAAAAGAGAAACAAGATGCCTCAAAACCTAAGTCTAAAATACTTTAGCATAGGCTAGAAGCACAACCTAAAATCTAATTGAAGAAAATGAAAAATAGTCATTCACCACTACAAGAAAGAGTGAACACATCCTGACTCTTCTAGACTTACAACCACTTAGAGTAGTTTCTAGCTAATACCTCCTGCACTTTAAAATCATGTAGGCCAGTCTTATGTAGATGCAAGATAGTTAAGCTATTATTTAATTAGAAAGATAGCTAAAATCTTTAACTCACTCTATAAGATACTAGATAATGTTTAGTATGCAAACATGATGTAGACTAATCCTAAATTTATAAATTTTAAAACCATTTTGACACAATAATTTGGACCAAGGCTTATGAAAATAATGCCTACATGCATGATGAAATTTAATTGTGAGCTAAATCAATGAAAAGAGTTGTTCTCCATTATAAGAGACTGCTCTCACAAGTCAAGCCTATCCCCTATCATTCAAGAGTGGAGATCCTCTATTTTCAAGAGTGAAAGAATATGATATGCATGATGTGACATACAATATTAAGCTAAGGGGTTATTAAATCTTTTATTTATCTTGACTATGAACTTAGGCTTTAAAATGAAATTAATAGTTGATTTAATTTTAGTTGTGAGATATTTATAAGGTAGAAATATTAACTTTTAAAGAGCCTACCACATCTAGGCCACACCTCAAACATACACACTTTAAGAAACATATGAAAATCATATCATTTATAATACACAATCTAAACACAACCATCAAATATTTGAATTTTGTAAAAGAATAAAATGCCAATCCAGCTGGGTACCGCCATACACCCCAGAAAAGAGACATAGTTAGATAGCCAAGCTCTACCCTTATACAATCTAGATTATAAATAAATATTACAAATGAAATAAATTCTATTGGGGTCTTCAATTCTTGTTCCTCTTTCCTTCTTTCAATTAGCTTACTCTAGGTTTCTCAGATCTTTGCTATCTAGCCACTGCTCTCCTAAACCCCATAGCATTAATCCTAGTCTTATTATAAAAATTACATCTTTATAAAAAAAATGAAATCTAACTACACTTATAAAATGGATGTTAACTAAACAAACATACAAGCCAAGCAATTATATTTCACATATTTAGACTTAGCATTCTGCACTTAGGTAACCAAGTCCACCTATCCTAATTGGGTTATGCTTAAGGGAGCATAAGCAACACATGCAAGCAAGAGCATTTATATTCATTTATTATTACAATGGCCCCTCAAGCATAATTCCTTGCATAAAATATCATTAGGCTAATAACGGCCTAACATCCAATCTATGCACAAATAATCCTACCATCTAGCCTAAAATATTACTCCATGAAATAAAACATATCACCATAACATACACCAGCCTAACCTAATACTAAGGTCGGTGACTTAGTATTCTAATGTGTGTGTGCTAAGGCTTAGTGTAATATGTCTTGATTAAGCTTTAGAATTTTGATTATTTAAAGTCTTGGGAATGTTTAAATTACTCATTAAGAATGGTTTCAATTTAAGTCTTTTAGTAGCTTGATTGGATTTTAACTTATGTTTTTTTCACTATTTACTTAAGATCTAATCATTGTAAAGAGAAGAAAGAGGCTTACCTCTTTCATCCCTTGCATAAGTTGTTTTCTAAAAATAGATTATTATGGTTCTAATCCCATAGAGATGATAAAGTGGACTCCTATTAATTCAAAGGTATGAATTGCATCTTGATGATTCTAACAATATTATGAATAACAATATCAAATCAATTTATTGTCATGAATTGAATAATCTAACATAGTATAACATAGGAAGATCTTTTCTCTATACTCAATCTAAATGAAATAGAAAGAAAAATAGTATTCTTATTTACGGCTCTTTATGAAATAATTTCTTGAATCCACTCATAAAAAGTTCCTAGATTTCTTATTCAATAAAATTATATTGAAATATAAAAAATTGAAAAAAAAAGAAATTAGAATAAGAAAAAATAAAAATATAAAATAAAATATATAAATAATAAATATAAAGAAGAGCCATTCAACCATTTTGATTAAATTTATGAGTAGCACTCAGAGCCTCTAGTGAGTCTGAATAGAAAGCATCTTCAATTCTTTGTCACAATTATTCAATGAATTTACCATCAACCTATCAAATCTAATTTCATTGCAAACAGAGTTAATAGACATTACCTCAATATTAAGAAAGTTCTAGTGTAAAATAATTAAGGAGTCTTTGTAGTCTTTTTTAGAATCCTTTCTTCAACCTTAGTAGCAAAAAAGGAGTGCCTCTTAAGAACCTTCGGATACCAAGATTTTTGACTTCTTACTTTCATAGTTCTGATATGCAGAATGAATTTTCACTATTTTATCTTAATTTTTTCAATTCAGAATAGCCCAAAGCAATCATTAATAAGATTAGGCTGCTTCAAATTTCTTGGTACCTTTTTGAGACACACTTAGAGCCCAGATTTTGACAAAAAAATATTACGAGATTTTATAAGCCCTACGAGTTCTCAAAATCAAGTATTAATAGACCTAGCCCTTGCCTATGCTTCTACGGGGCAAGAATTTGTCATGTTCGATCAACAAGGTTAATAAATTTCCAGTACTTTTTTGTGATCATGCGACACACAGATTCGAACTGGTGATAAAGGATTTGCAGTCCCCCACCATGTCACTTGGCCATGCCACCAAATTTCATTCAAAATGGATAAAGATAAAGAAATTCTATAATTATATATATATATATATATATATGTATTCTTATACTTATATTCTATATATTTATATTTACTAATATTCTATATATTTATATTTATTTATTTATTTATATTTTTTATTTATATTCCTTTCCTCATTTTGTTTTGATTTTAATTTTTTACTTTCTTAATTTATTTTATTTTTGGATCTTGAATCCCATTGTACTTATCCTTTTCCAAAAAAGAATTCCTCTTTTTTATCCTTTTTCTATCCTATCCTTTTCTTCAATTGATTTTATCTCAAAACACGCATCACCTAAAAACTTACCTTCTCTTTTCACTTTTCTATAGATCTGTCAAATCTATAGAAAAGTGAAAAGATTCTTGACCCCGGTCACATACTGTAAAATACAAGACAATTTAGAATAATTCATTCTTTACTTCATTAATTATTTACTTATTACTCTTTTACGCTTTACTATTACTTACTTTGAATTAGCGAATAGCTCTTAATTTTGTATATCCATTTGTATTACCTTAATGGTTAATGGATGGAAAATCCAATTGATTTATGACTAATCATTATCACATCTAATAATAATAAAATATATGGTTATATGTAAACCCTAGAACAGAAATTTTTATACGTGAATATCGAACCCACATATATTTCATATTCACATATCCCTATATAATATCATTATACTTGAATATTAATAAAAGATAGACATTATAACAGAGTGCAACCTAACCTATGTTGCACCAAGTTCAATTATGATAAAAGATGTGATATATGGATAGCTAGATAGCTATATTGGCATGTGCTTCCTAAAGATTACATATGAAACCATCGGACCATCATACATGTACTACAATTAAGATGAAGGACTCACTATTCATTTGGGTTTTGGTCAAGAATAATATTATGTAGAAGAGATGGTTGAATGGTTCAAGGCGTAGCATAGGAACTGCTATGTAAACTTTTATTTACTGAGGGTTCGAATCCCTCTCTCTTCATTTCTTTTCATTCATCAATATGGTTTGAATCCCTATAATGAATTATTTTGGAACCTCTATAGTAAATGGAATATATCGAATTATGACCAACCAAATATTGTAAAGCCCAGGTATTTACTACAATTTATTTTAGCACGTATGAATTTTATTTAGCCTAAGTTTAGATTAACCTTAATGAATTCCATTCAAATATGAAAGGCATCTTAAGATTAATGAAAATAAGTTACCACCATATGGTAATACTCCACTAGTTCCATTCATTATCAATAATATCCACACTCTTTTATTTTTAATTTCTCTAATATTTGATTTAGTATATACATATACATCTAATATACCCATATTTTTTGCATACTTAATGAATGTTCATTCATAAATTTAATAGAAAAGGGAGATTTCATCTCATAGTTAAGCATATGCAAGCATGTATTAGAAATCTAAGCAAGTATGTGGCATTATTAAACCAGGGAAGTGAGATTATCTAAGACCTCCTTGGGGCTACTTAAAGCCTTGTGTTCTTGGGATGTCCATACCATATACTTTCCAATTCAAATACAAACAAGTCTACACATGAGCGTAGAAATAAAATCATGCAAAGGTTATGTAGAAAAAAAATCCTTTATTTATGTAAAGTTTAATGGCAAAAAGAAAGGGGCTTTACTTTATATTATAACACATGCATACTCATAAATGAAATTAAGAAAGTATGTGTCATTATTATTTCAGGGAAGTGAGATTACATAAGACCTCCTTGGGACTACTTAAAGCCTCGTGTTCCCAGGATGTCCAGACTATATACTTGCTAATTCAAATGCATGTAAACATATACATAAAACATAAGAATTAAATAATCAATTATCATCTTGTAATTACAAATAAATGAGCATTTTGTTAAGTAATTAAAATAAGCAGTGATTTAAGTTTCAAACAATTTGATTCGTAAGTAACTTATAGTTTCAAAATAGTTTGAGATTTATTAGTGATAATAGCTGCACCATATAATAGCATTTATCCAACTCATGCAATTTGAATACAATCATATTCTTTTAATTTTTTTAACATGAATACAAGAAGCAAATGATAGACACGTTTATGATAATTAATAGGAAGTAATTAAATATTACCATATAACATACTTGATTTTATCAAACCTTTCATCAAACCTTAAGGACAATCAAGTTAAATAATCATCTATTAAGCCTAATCAAAGAATCTTTAAGGTTTAATTTTAATGTTCAAGTTATTAAAACTTAAAGAGGAGAAATGGTACTTAGGATTCACTCCATCCCATATTGGTTATTCAATATGTTGAAGAAAAAAAATGTGTTTTATGAATTGATTTGGCTCGATCCATTAAGTACATCAATTTGATTACCCTTCCCAAGCTTCTTTAATTTAATTAACCACTTAATTATGAGCCTTCATTGATATGTTTTGGAGAAATAAAATCAGTAATGCACCTAAAGAGATCTAATGCTATTAGGCTCATGCTTAAGAGTTAATTTAATTAAGGAAGAAAATGTCTAAGATAAATACTCTTATAATTTCCCCACACTAATGTGAAAGTCTTAATTTCTTTAATGACTTTATGTTATTAAACATATAAAGGGATTAGTGGGTTGGCACTTTAATTATTTAAGTTGATTTCATTGAATTTAATTATTTTTTTTCTTAATTTATC
Source organism: Cymbidium sinense (assembly GCA_021442155.1). Taxonomy (NCBI): domain Eukaryota; kingdom Viridiplantae; phylum Streptophyta; class Magnoliopsida; order Asparagales; family Orchidaceae; genus Cymbidium; species Cymbidium sinense. The sequence continues at coordinate 78,486,594 of CM038219.1, read as the reverse complement.
TTTAATTATAAAACATGTTAATTAAATTAATTAAGGGAATACCTTTGGAATTGATTAGGAGAGAGGGCCCTACTTAATTTCCATCTTGTCCTTACTATTTTAATTGATTAATTATCTCTAATTACTCTATTTTATTATTCATTAATTTTAGTAATTATTAAATAACTTAAAAAGGGTAATTAAGATTAAAATTTTAGAATTTCCCAAATTATATGGCAAATAATTTCAAGAAAAATATGGGAGGCAGAGGACATCCCATAGAATCAACATGCCAAATTTGGAATTAATTAGCCAAGTAATTTGGCCTTAATTAAGGTAATTATCTTAAGCTTCAAATCTTAATTAAGCACTGTTCATTAGATATTAATTATAGATTTTATTTTTATTAAATTCTTCTCTATCTAAGTTCCAAAATGAGTTTATCTATATTTTTGAATTTTTCTATAATTAGTTATGATTTTTTGAAGTTCTAGCTACTTAAAGTGATTTTTAAGCCTAATTATTATTTTAAACCATCAGTGCCATGTGGATGCTAATGCGCTAGCACTTTTCATGTGGCATTGTGGCATTGAATTTTTAAAACATCTAATATAGTTGTTGACTTAGTGACTGAGGATGCAGTTTCATCCTGACCATCCAACCTCAGATCTGATAGTCGAGATTAATCCCACGATTATGAAAGGATTAAATCAAGATTTCTAGGGCAATTCATCATGATCTTCCATTTTAATCATACAAAATGGATGATCGGTGATCTGTTGTCTTGTGAGTACCAAAAAATAGACACTGTCAACCTTCCACCACTCGATTCAAGCTCACAAAAGCTCATTTGATGGCAAAATTGACTCCAACATGATCAGGGAAAAGATCTATGAAAATCCTATAGTGGAAATCACATGAAAACAGAATTCTTCTCACAAAAGACCAACACCTAAAGGCTGAATCTATAGTTGCTAGATTTTTACCTCGATGGACCTAAAGGTTGGTGGTTCGTCGATAGAGGTAACTTCATCTTAAAGAGACAAAGCCTTGTCAAGAAAATCTCAAGCTACCTCCATGCCGATCGATCTATGGACAAAACACCATCACAAAAGTCATCAGAGTTGGTCTAAGTATGCCTTAAGGTTGTTGAATTGATCAAGAATTGATTCATTTTGGGTCACGCAGTGTGGTGAAGGAGTGGGAAAAGTTAATTTGACTATCGTGAAATTTTAGTGAGGTTGGATGGATGTAGCTTTCGGGCTTCAACGGAGCTTGGTCTCACCGGCGATGGGGTGCATGGGGAGCTTGGGGAATACTTTGGGACTACTCAAGATGCTCTGAGGAAGGCATCTCATGCATTTGAATGGATGGAGAAGAGTATACTCTTTTCCCTAAATGAAATAAGGGCTGAGTTGGCTCAGACTTTGGCAGTCGTCCGATCGGAGTGGGTGGTTGGAGGTGGCAGGGGACTGTTGAGGTGGATGTGTGTGAGACGCTGAGGCATTATAGTGGGCTGCCATAGAATGCACACTCCTCTTTATGTGGACTAATGGTTTCCCTCTCTTGGCCAAAGGTTGAACAGTGGTCCTCTGTCCAAGAAAGTCCAAAGGTGGTTTCCAAGGGGTGGGGTGTTGGAGAACCTCAAATGAGAATTTTGTCCCATTGGAGGCCTTAGTTTAATGGGTTTGACCTAGCCCAGTTTCACCATGGGTTGGGCCCACTTGGGCAGGCCCATGGTGACCCAACGATGATTCATGCCAAGTTTGGTTGGGTTTGGCTCAATTTGACTTATGTAGGTCAAATGGGTCATGTCGGATTAAGTTGACCATTTTTTACCAGATTGGGTCAAAGTGGGGGTTTGGTTAAGTTCAATTGGTCATTTGGAATGAATTAGTACAATTGTTTTGGTTCAATTTGAGTTAGATTTGGATTTGGTCCATATGATTTTATTTAGGTCAAATGGGTCATGTTGACCAATTTGACCAAATTGACCAAATTGGCTTGAGCATGAGTTAGGCCTATGTTCAATTGGTCATTAGTAATTGATTGGAGGAGTTTATTTAAATTGATTTGAATTATGGAGTGATTTAGTTTGATTTGACCCTTTAGGTCAAATTAGGCTAAGTAGGCAAATTAGGTTAGGTTAACTGAATTGGGTCCAATTGAAGGTTGGATCATGTTCAATATTTAATTGGTGATTGGTTAGAAGCATTAGTTTCAACCCATTTGGTTTAGAATTTTATTTAGCTCAATTTTGCCCTTTCGGTCAATAAGGTTCAATTGGTGGTTGAGTCATGTTCAATACTCAATTTGTGGTTGATGGGAGTCATTGATTGCAGTTGATTTGGCTTAGAATAAGATTTGGTCCAATTTTACCTTTAGGTCACTTTTGGTCAGCTTGGGTTAAGGGGCCAAATTGGTTTGGTTAGGTCCAATTGATTGTACTAGAGTGTCCAATATTAACCTATAATCATTACTGAAGAGATTAAATAGCTTGATTTGATCCAATGGGGACTTCATTGAAGTTTGGTCTAATTGGACCTTTTAGGTCACTTTGGGTTAAGTGATTTAGTCAAGTCAATTTGGACCAATTAAGGCTAAAGATGGTTGGAGTATATTCAATGATGAATTTGAAGTTAATTGATGGCTTTAGCTACAATTGATTTGAGTTTGATTGGGTTTTGACTTATTTGAACATTTAAAGTCAAATGGGCTAACTTGGGTCACTTAAGTCTAATTGGTTTAGTTGGCTTGATTGCTAGTGTTGGAATAAATTGAAATGATCCATTAGATGATTATGACAATTGAGAGAATTGAATTGAGCTTTGTTTGATTAGGTTAGTTTGAATGGAGTTATAGGATTGAAGTGGTTTAACTTGAGTTAAGAAGCCAAATTATCTTGGAGCTTGGATTGGAAATCAAATTCAATCATGGTCAATTAATTTGCTTGAGGTTGAGGTTTCAATCATTTGTTTAGGTTTAAAGTGATTGATGGGTATGAGTGTCAATTTAGGCCTTCGTGTAAGCAGAGCCTACTCATCCTATGGTAAGCTCAATGCCTAAGATTATGCCCTACAAGGCTCTAGGCCTGGGTATAGTGTTCCCCTAGTCACTAAAAGTGTCCTAGCACTAAGGAATTTGAAAGTGTCTAGCCTAGACCTAGGATTGGAATGAACAGTTCTCACTCCAAAAGTGAGGTCAACACTACTATTAATGATTATTATTTTATCTCTCTAAAACTTTATCAATAAAGATTTAAGTTCTCAACAAAAAGTTCAAATTTAAGTTCTCTAAAATTATTTTTTAAAAATCCAATTCATCCCACCCCTTCTTGGGTGTTATAGCTGAATAACACATTTCACTATAATTCTATGCAAAATAATCTTTGTATTATGAGAGCAATGCTTTTAATTCCTCAAATTTTTTGATGTGAGGTTAGCACTAATAAAGGTTGGCCTAGGCTCCTCTTTAGTAAGTTAATTTCTTGAAGTTTATTAATAATAGCTTAATTGCCTTCCTCAAACTACTTCGAGGCCTTTTTGAGGTTAATTATCAATTCATCTTCAAGTATATTCTTATTTTCATATGAAACGTCCCTTTATTCATTTGCAGCTTTAAAATAAACTTCTTCTTTTTTTTTGGATACCGCATAGCATGAGCTCATTAGGGGAAATACTGAAGTAAAATATCATAATCCTAATGTAATGAACTTCCCATATCCTATAGAATTTTGGGTATTATCCCTAGCCAAAGCCTCTTAAATAGTCAAGCTTGAATATTTAATTATATGTGGTAAACATTGTCCTTAATATGATTTATTAGAGCCAATGATAAGTATTGAGGAATTATTATTAAAATGTCTTCTTCCTCAAAATAATCCTCTTCAAACAATATTTTTGTGGGATTTATGGCTCGCTTTTCTATTTTGTAGAAAAAAGATTCCACGTTCATCATAACCTCTTCTATGAGGGACATTGAAAGTTTTTAATTATTTTATTTCCACATTCTTTGAAGCTATTAAGGCTTTTATATGTGCCCTAGGCACTAAAGATATTTTCATAGTTTCTTGCAAATTTGAGATTCACATACTCTTATTAGAGAAATATGGGTTTTCTCTAATTATTTTATTATATCACGAGTACTAGATCCTTCTTTCCTTTGGCTAATTGAGGCTTTCTTGGGTTGATAATGTAGCAACTTTTATTCATAATCCTCGGTATCATAGCCAAGGTCGAGAATTACTTTAGGTTATTTTGATTTGTTAGTGCCTTTTCCCTTCGAATCCTCACTTTTCAGCATTTCCTTAATAGGTGGAGTCACTTGCTTTTAAGAGTTGACTTCCCATACTTTCCTAGGAATTAACTACTTTGCATCATCATAGATCTTGATTTCATGTATCAAGAAGGGATTCATATCACCATCAATTCAGCACTCTTCACCATTCTAAATGTATTTCATACATTGATGGAGAGTTCAAGGCACTGTATCATATTCATGAATCTACAGCCTACTAATGAGTGCTTTGCATGAAATACTAGCTTCAATCACATAGAATTTAACTTCTGTATATAGTTTTCGAAAGAATATAAGCAAAATAAGAGATATTAGGGTTTATTATCCTTGTTCATTAAATCTTTATAGGATTACTATACTTCTATCTAGATAGTGAGCATCCAAAGTTAATGTTCTAAGTGTTTTAACTGTTAAGAGATTAATTAAAGCACGTAGATTGATCAATATTTTTATAAGGTTAGAATTATTTTCAACTATGATATAAAGGGGTTGATTATGTTTAGTCATCCCTAACAATAGGCCATTATCACTGAATGTGATGGTTGTTGACTTTTAAGAAGTTAAGTATTCTTTCATCATCTCTTCAGTAAAGAAAGCTTCATATTATTCTGAATTTTACAAGGCTTTAATTAATGTCTCACATATGTCTTTAGATAACATGAGAGCATCGTAGATACTTAATAAAACTGTTAGCTTGTGAAAATGTGCCAGAACATTATAGTCCACTCCCATTTTGGTGGCCTTTTGAGGTTAGCTAGTGGTGGGGTAAGGCATCCTTATTAATTTGAATCTTTTTTATCTCTATCATTGGCTTTCCTCTATCCTAGTGGAGAAATTTTTCTTTCCACTCTTTGATTGGATTTGAGTTTTTTTCTATAAAATCATATTTATCAGAGGAAGTTTCTACACTTTGTGCTTCTTCAAAATTTTTGAAGCTTTCAAAAATATCAAAATTACTAGGACATAACTTCTTTGAGCTTGATTTAACCTTCCTTTTGATAGGCTTTTTCTTGGGAAAGCATAGCTCTTCCTCAGAGTTAGTTAATGTTGTGATCATGTAGCATATCTCTCTTTGGGTTTAAAAATTAGAATTTTCATGTATGCTTATGACTTGACACGTTTCTTTTGAAGCTTCATCTCCAGTATTTTTTATGTTATGTTAAAAGTGGAGCATGTAATCTTCCAACGTAATTGGTCTTAATGGAGGTTGCTCATACTCCTCCAAAGATTTAATCATCATTTGTGTTTCAAATTTTGGTTTTTTATTTTTTCTTTTTTCTTTTTCTTTGATTTAAAAGGTCTTTATGTAGAAACGTGATTGATTTTCATCTGCTTCTTTATATTATATAAAAATTTCCCTTTATTGGGAAAGAATATTCTTGGATCAATTTTAGGTTCCACAAAGTTCTTCCACTGAATGCCTTCTACGGCAAGAAGGATGCTAACCATTCATTTAGCCTTCTTTAAGATGAAGATCTCCCAACCACTTTCTTCTTCTACTTGTGGAGCTTTGCTTTTACCATTATTTGTATTTTGAGCTCTAATTGCTCAGCATTTTTTATTTAGTATTTTGATTTGGGGGTACTATGATAACACTTACCTTTTCCTTTTTAGGAAGTATCAATACACTATCATATAGGGTGAGCTCCTCATTTCAATAGCATATCTCTTCTAAGTCTTTGAAGATGAAATAGTCCTCAATTGGGTGGCTTATAAATCTATGATATGGACAGTAGCAGGATCATCAACTTTCTCTATCTGGTCAGGTCGATGTGGCTCTAGCAATTGTAATCCCAACTTAAGAGCATGCTTTGAAAATTTAAGTATAACATTCTTTTTAAATGAATATTGCTTGTTCATTTTCTCTTGGAAGTTGGACCTTTTTTTTTCTTATCCTCTATAGGTTTTGTCGCTTCTTGCAAGGTCATTGTGCCTCCATTTCCTTTTTATCAACTATAAATTTGAATGGTGTATTCACATCATTTTTCTTTAAATCATATGATTTGGGTTGCTTTCTTTTCTCGAATAAATTATTATTATAGCCAATATGAAGCCCATTTTTCTTAGGCAGCCTCTTGAACTTGGCTACATGATCCAACAATTCTTGGAATGTATTAATCATGATCATAACTGGTATGAATTCATTTGATCATCAATGTTCCCCATTAGGAGTTCCACTCTATGCTAATCTATGAGTTGTTGGTCACATTTCATGCTCTAATTTCTTGATCTAGTGATATATTTAATGACACTCTCATCCTTTCTTCTTTTTTCTAAGGCGAGATCTACAATCAACACTTGCTCCTATAATCTCTTGACAAAGAGTATTTCTAATTTTTCAAAAGTTTTTACTAAGTCATTGGGTAACTCAGCATACAATTCAAAAGCTATGTTGGTAAGACTGTTAATGAATTATTATAGCAGTAAGGCATCATTTCCCCTGGCGTTTCCACAAGTAGCTTTAAACTGGGCTAAGTTTTGCCATGGATTTTTTATGTGTGAAAAGGTGTTGAATTTCAAAACCACATATTCTTTGGGTACTATATTTGATCATATTTAGCTAAGTATGATCAACCTTTTCCAACTAATTGTTCAGGAGTCTCTGAAGCAATGATTGCTTTGACTTTTTGGTTGATAAGATCTTCTACTTTGGATTTGGTAATGACATCAACATCTTATTGAGCACTTAGTGTAATTTCTCCTAGAGGTTCTTGTCTTTACATTGATGATGTTGGCAAGTTGGGTGAAGCATTCTGCATGCCCCTAATTTTAGTTATTGGATTGATCATCTCTAGTGGATTTCTCAAAGGCACATGCTACATTGCGATTATTGTTAAGTTAAGTTGACCAAATAGCTCTTTCATTATCCCATTCATCTCATTAAGATGATTATTGAGTTGGCTAATTTCTTAGTCTCTTCTTTGGAACTGAGAAACCATATGTTATTATAACCTTATTACAACATTAGTTAGTTCTTTGATTTCTTCAATCTCTACTCAAGTTTCACCTTCGAGCATTTTGGTGACTTGGGCCCTCCTGATGTTATTCCTCATTTGGATGTTTAGATACTTTTTTTTGTAAACATGTATCAACCATGCAAACAACCTCGACTTCCATGCAATCAATATTTTCATTATTTTGGAAATCAAGGGCTTGTTATTCTTCATTAATCAAGAGGTCATCATCTTCACAAAAGGGTTGATTATCTGCATCATCAACCATTGGCTAACATTTTTTTATCACCATTTCTTATTGATGATGGGTGATTCAGCCTTTTTATCATTTAGTTAAGCTTTGTCATATTAGTTTATTTTATCTTTTGATGATTTGAAGTTCTTTAGGTACCCAAATTAATCAAGACCTCCTAGTGGTGGATCTCTGGGAACGTGTCCTAGATGTCACACCCTGGTGTTCACCAAATTGATTAAAATGAGGAGATTGATATCGCCTCTTTGTAAAGGTTGTCAGAACCTTCCAACAACTAGCCACTTAGTACTTTTAGACTGAAGGGCTCATTAACAGTGCTCATCAAATATTAGACTCTTGGGAAATGAGCTTTGCTCAAGATGGGTATGATATTTTCAATATTCTTACCTCCTTTATAGTAGGAATTTATTGGGTTGGCGACCTGGCTCACTAACTTCATAATTCTTCTTTAAAAATTTATATTTTTAACATTTTTAAGAATTTTGTAGATTTTAGAGAAAACATTTTCTTCCTTCCTTGGTTGATCTTGTGAAATGAGTTACGTGTATTTATCCTAGAAAGATTTCTTTATAGATCATTCAGAGCTATCCATCTGAGCAGCTTGAAATTATTATTGGTGGGTATATGCACTTCCACTAGTGGTTCTTATTATTTTTCAACATGTGCAGGTGGCCTGGCAGCTCAACAACAAGCATTGTATTTTATTTTAGCTCTCCTGGACATTTTGGTGCTCGACAAAGATGCTTCATGATCATTATGGCTTGAAGTAAAGGAAATACCTTATGGAATGGTAAGCTCCTTTAATGGACTGCTAAATGGATTGATGATGAAAGATTATTTTTAGACTCCACGACCATCCTCTCCTTAGCAGACATTGTTGGAGTTGGCTTTGACAATCTGTCAAAAATATAGCTTCTCTTAGAAATTGAGTTCCTTCTTTGATTGAGTAAAGCTTTAGCACTCAACTGCCTAAGCATGTTAGAAATGTTTACATTTGGTCTCTTTCCTATACATGATAACATTTGACGCTCTCAGTGATAGCATTTCTAGCTTGTAGGTTATTAGTTGTAGGTCCAACAGGCACAAACTACATGACCTCAAAAATTATTCTAAACCAGAGAGTGGCTCCAGTAGAACTAGCATTAGTCACAGCTTGAGGGAATCTAACAATAAATCCATCTCCAAATTTAATAGTCATTAGATTCGTCAGGTTTGCCATCGAAACTTTCACACCTTATCATAGATAGGTTCTACAAGATATCAAGAACCTAAACTTTTAAAGAGAGACTGCCTGATTAATTTGCAAATCTATGATGATATCACATATTTTAATTTTTCCAACCAGAGATGGAGAGAGAACCAATGCCCATCAGATTCACTAGAAATCTATTCACTCGAAAAAAAAACACCTTAGAAAATCTCTGCCATCTTATAAGAATGTTTAGGAAGTTTGTTTTTTATGAGGCAGATAAATATATATTCAACCAGATTTTCCCTAATAATATGTTAAGGTTTATTTATATATGGGTTCCACTTTCTATAAATGCAAGCATCTATAATTAAATGCCCCCATTACTGTAGTAAGAGAGCACTCTAATTAAGATTTGAAATAAACATATCTCTGATATGAATCGGTGTCCAGTAGTGTGGTGTGGATGATTATCTAAAGAAAAAAAGGAGAGCAGTCCTGATCAATATTCCATGATTTTATTATCCCAAGACTGTCATTATACCAATCTACCAATATCAAAGGACTATTAGCCATAATTTTTGAGTTTGATTAGTAGTCATGGATTGCCTCATCTCAAAGATCTCGAGTAGACAAGAGTTTTAGTTTATGTATTTTGGTGCAATTTTTTGTTGAACTAAGGGTAAATTTAATTTACAAGTTTATCCTAATAATTCAATAAGTATGCATATGTAGGTTTACATCCATTGGTAAAACTTGGTAAGATTTTTTATTTGCTTACATTGTAAGCATAGTTTGAACTTATATTGATTAGAAAGTTATTAGATTGAACTTACATCCCTTTTAGAATGCCATGATTATAACAGTTCACATAGCGAACGAATAGGCTAGACTTACATCTATCAAAAGGCTGTTAGATTAGACTTACAACCTTTTTGGAATACCATAATTATAAGAGTTTGAATAGTGAATGAATAGGTTGGGCTTACATACCTTTGGAATGCCATGATTATAAGAGTTCACATAACAAATGAATAGATTGAACTAACATCCCATTGGAATGCCATGATTATAGGCGTTCACATAGTGAATGAATAGGTTGGACTTACATCCTTTTGGAATGCCAAATTTATAGGGGTGTTTGCATGGTGAACATATGGATTTGTCTTACATCCCTTTGGAATGCCATGTAGATTTAGGATGTCTGTATAGCAAATGAATAAATTGGACTTACATCGCTTTTTGAACACCAAGATTATAGGGCTAATGTTCACTTAGTGAATGAATGGAATGGACTTACATCCCTCTGGAATTCCATTATAGGATTTAAATGTTCACATAATGAACAAAAAGATTGACATACATCCCTTTGGAATGCTAGTTATAGGAGTTAAAATGTTCACATAATGAACAAAAGATTGGACTTGCATCCCTTTAGAATGCTAGTTATAAGAGTTTAAATGTTCACATATGAACAAAGAGATTAGATTTACATCCCTTTAAAATGTTCAAATTATATAATTTAAGATGTTCACATAATGAACAAAAATATTGGACCTACATCCCTTTGGAATGCTAAAAGATTTAAATGTTCACATATAAAACAAAAATATTTGACCAACATCCCTTTGAAATGCCAATTAGATTTAGATGTTTGCATAGTGAACAAAAAGATTGGACTTAGATCCCTTTAGAATACCATGTTGATCAGTGGTGCTTGCATTGTAAGCATAGGTCGGACATACATCTATTAGAAAATCATTATATTGGGCTTACATCCTTGTGGAATGACATGTAGATTTAAGATGTTCACATCGCAAACATAAAAGATGGACTTGCTTCCCTTTGGAGTGCCATTTATAGGGTTTAAATGTTTACATAATGAACAAAATTATTGGACTTACATCCATTTGGAATGTAATGTAGATTGGTGGTGTTTACATTGCAAGCATAGGTTGGACTTACATATATTAGAAAGTTGTTAGGTTGGGCTTACATCCCTTTAGAATGCCAATAGATTTTGAATATTCGCATAGCAAACATATTGGTTGGGCTTACCTCCCTTTCGAGTGCATGTTGGGTGGTTTAAATGTTCACATAATGAACAAAAATATTAAACTTACATGGAATGTCATGTAGATTTAGGATGTTGGCATGGCGAACAGACAGATATTTGATTATTATTTTTATTCATAGGGGGAAGTGCTTTAGTACTGGAGTAATAGTGCCCACAGCACTAAGGGGTCAGCACCATGGCAATGGGAATTTAGCACTTTGGTGCCTTATGTTTCACACCTCAGTGTTGGAAAGTCAGCTCCCCAACACCGACAGGAAAAAATATAAGTCTCAAAACCATAGAGGGAAGCACTTCAATGTAATAAATTGAGTGTCGTTATACTTAGGTGTCATAAAGAATAATAGAAATTAGATTGAATAGTTGATTGGCGCCTAGGTGTTGCCTAAGTAGCACCATGGAGCCACTCAAAAAGCCATTCAAAGGGCCGATAGGCTGATAGATGCATCTAATAGAAAAAGATAGAACTTTTGACCAGCACACAATGTTGTGTCAAAGCTCTATGGTGCTCCATCAATACCTAACGTGCTCTATGGATTCTATCAGTTATGAAATTAATGGTAATAAATATCATAAATGCATCTTTTTTTATGGGTACAATAACTGTCTTGACCGGCTAGCCAATGCTTAAGTGCTACATGTAGAGTGTCATGGCGCTGGTTTTGCATCTTAGAAACTAAGGGGCCAACACCTCAATGCTACAAAATAACATCGCAGTGATGGGTCTAGTCTATAAATAGGACCCCCTAGGATGCCAAAATTTTTATTCCAAATCTTTTGTTCTCTCAAGAGTTCTTGTAACCCTTTTTCTTCTTAACTTTTGCTTAGCTCTAAGACAACAAATATGTTGCTCAAGCATGTCTAGAAGGAAAAAAAAGAAGGCATCCTAGAGTGATAGTCACCGATTTGTCAACGTAGACACAGAGAAGAGGTACCAGTATGCTCTTATCCACAAGCACCTCATTCCGAAGAGAAGCTTCCACAATCCGGGAGGGAGCGTGGAGAAGATCATCAATGAGCGTGGCTGAGAGCATCTCGCCTATGACAACATAGCTTGCATCACCCTTGTAGTGTGTAGTTCTTCACCAATGTGAAGGAGCATCAAAATAATAAAGTTTTTGTATAGGAGAAATGGTTATGTTTTGATAATGTTGCCATTAATGCATATTATAATTTATAAAATTTTATATATGATCAATATCTTTTCTACTACAATAACTATCTCAATTTTGATGAGATTCTTAGTTCTCTCATTGAGAGAAATCCAAATATTCTGTGGAAATGATGGGAGGAAAAGATTATCAATTTTCTATTACCGGCCTAATAGCCAAGGCTAAAGCTTGCCATTATTTTATCTTCTCCAAGTTAATGCCCACTGGCAATATCAGTGAGGTAACTAAGGATAGAGCCATTTTAATTATGCTCTACTATAGATGTAAAAATATTATTTATAATTTAATTCGTAATATGCTTAAGGGTAGTACTATCTTAGGTCGTGGTCATCCTTCTCTAATTTATTCTTTGTGTGTTGCAGCTAGTGTGTCAGGGGACCTGGATGAAGAAGTCCTTATACAAAAGGCTCTCCTGACTAAAAGAATAATTGAAAGGTTTAGATCTAAAATGAAAGTAGGAGAAAGCTTACACACTTCTCGGTCCAGATCTAAATTCTCCAAGACTTTAAATGAGTAACTTCAAGTAATTGGAGGAAAAGTCTCAAAATTAAGAAACATAGTAGGTGAAAGTAGCTAGTGAAAATAATAATTGGAAAGGAAATTTGATCATCACATGGGTCAGCAACAGTAGTAATTTTCTTACATGAATAAGTTCAACTCAACATTTGTTCATATTTTTGAAAATTACAACTTTAATGTCGGCCCGAGTAGAGTTCCTTTTATCATAAAGTCTCATTATCACCATTATGTTAGCACCCCGCTAGAGCTAGAGGAAGAAGAGAATGAGGATGATTATGACTACTATGATAATTTTTTCCCTCAATCCCATTTTTAGATTTTTTAATAAAATTTTATTTTAGAATAAAACTTTTATTTCATATTGGTCTTTTTTATTTCAAATGTTAATTGGCTATCTCTAGGATTTAATTATAATCTTACTATAGGTTAAAATTTATTTGAATATAAATTTTACCTCAAGATTAGCAACATCGAGAAGTCAGCACCTTAGTGTTGGAAAGTCAACACCTTGGTACTACAAGATCCACACCTTGGCGTTGTAATGGCAGTACCTCGATGCTAGATGATTGAACTTGGGCTTGAAATTAGAGAAGGCAGCACTTTGGTGCTAGAAAAGTGGTGTTGTGGCACTAGCATAACTCTTCTGCCCTTTTAGGATAGTAGGTAGTGTTGTGACACTGGTCATAGTGCATTGGTGCTTTTTGAATAGCATTGTGATGCTACAAATGAGCATTTTAACCTTACACTCTAAGAAGGTAGCACTACGGCGCTGATCAAAACACCTCGACACCGTACAAAAGAGCTATGGTGCTATGAAGCAGGGTGCCAAAGGTCTAAATTTTTGAGAGATCAATGCATCGACACTAGGTATCAACGCCTCATCGCTACAAGTTGAGAGACCCTATTCTAGGAAAAAAAAATTCTTATGAGATTTGATGATTCCTATGAAATTTCGACAACATAATGGCTTAGTGATGCTATGTTTTAAATTTTTTTAGTCGAACGTACTCTTTTCCCTTGTCCCAGATTCAAGATCAACAGAGGGAGGATTGTCATTTCATACCTAAACCAAGTTCGACGTGGAGGCCTTCAATTTTTGATTTAGTCAATTAAATTTGACTTAATCTTAATTTTAGTATAATTTTATCTTGGTAATGCCTAATTATTTTGTAACTAGTGTTATCATGCTCTTCTCCTTTATTTCGGATCTAAGCTTGACGAAGGAAGGATTATCACTTTGCACTGGATCCAAAATCAATAGTGAAAGTTTTTAGAAATTTCTTATGGGGCATGGAATCATATGCATAAAAATCTTTTGTTTTGTATTTTACCTGAAATCATTGATGGCCTGATTTTAGTCTTGTCCTATGTAGAAATGAGAGTGTACAATAAAGAGTGCAGTGGAGAGAAGAGAGTGGCTAAAAGTAGAGAGAGTCTAGAGAATGAGAACAGTGTGAAATAGAGTGGCCCCTCTCTTCTTATAGGAACCAATTCATAACCACTCATGTTCTCCCCTTGGGTGATTATCGTTGATGGGGTGTTGGCTAGAGTCATTAAGGCTTTTAGATTTTGTAAATTTAGGGGGAGCAGTGCAACACCTAGACACTAGGATTATAGCATCACAGTGCTCCAAGTTGGGATGCTTTTATTTCTCTTTTTTTTTCAAAAAATTTGAATTAAGTTTAATTAATCTAGGTTAATTCAAAATCTAATTCAATTTAACCTAGACTTTGTGCATTTTCCAAAGTTGGATTTTTTTTATTTAAGAATATGCGTGGCAGACCCCCTTCATATTTTATTTGGAGTGTTTTAATCTATTTAAATTAATTCAAATCACATTTTAATTGATCTCACATGATTTACTCTTGATTGAATTAATTTATTGGAGCTTTATTCTATTTGGAACCTCCTTGGCCGAAAATTATTCTTTATTTTTGTTGAACTATTTTATTCAAATTAATTATGTTGCCTTGCCCTAATTGCATCTATTTAACTAATTAATTAAATCATCATGTGAATTGAATGAAATTCAATTTTGAAACCTCTTGATCGCCCCTGTTGTTCAAATATTTGTGATTTCAAATTTTAGTGAATATGTCAAATTAATTCAAATACTTGCCTTAGTTTTCTTCTCTCCAATTATCCTTAATTTTGCTCCATCTACGTGGCTAAATTCTTCTTGCTAGGACCCAACTCAAACATGCTTTGATCGGCCACATCCACCTTTGGATCTCATGTTCAAAATCTTTCCAAAATTGTTTTCATCTGTTGACTATACAACTTGTGTATCTTATAATTTGATTTGATGATAATAAACTTTTGTGTAATAAGAACTAATTAGCTCTTTACAGAAAAAACTATTCACATTAATCATTATGAATATCATTCTTAATGAAAATTTATATGGATGATAAATATATATATATATATATATATATATATATATATATATATATTTGATGCTACTAATCAGGTTAAATTCAAGTGTGCAGAAAAAATTCTTCACCTCCTAGTTCTTCACTTATATCAGAATGCTAAAGCTTTTGGACATGGAATAGGTGAAACTTTTTCTAAGAATAACTATATTAAGAAAAATTAAATACTCACTAAAATAAAATATATCATTCATTCATTTTAAAACAATATATTTTAAATTATTTATAAACACTATATTTATAACTATTCTTTAAAATTATTTATTTTTGGATAATGTGAACTAAATGCATAAATAATGTTACATTTATTATTTTTTTCATGCAAGTTAAATTAAGTTAACAACTCATTAAGCTATTTTCATGCTACAAATATATTCATTGTCCATTTATTACATGCTAAAATCCAATTATCCTAAAATTATTCCTTTATATTATTTATCTCTCTCCTATGATCCTAATTTTTCCCTCTCTTATTAGCCTAATTTTTTTCTCTCCTATTCTATTTGTCATCCTAAACCTTTTTGGATGAATTTTCTCATAATTATTTGCTAAATAAATTATGTAAGAGTTATTCAAATTGTTTCCATAATTATCCCATATTTTTTTAAATTTAAAATTTTATCTATTTGAATCTTTAATTTGAATTATTTTGAATTCAAATTAAATATTCTCTTGATTACGTGCAAATTTGAACATAGCTTTTTATGAAATATTTGTGGATGATCTTATTCTACTCTAATTGAACTAAATTTATTTAATTTTAATTTATTTGGGATAATTCAAATTCAATTAAAGTAAGCCATAAAATTATCCTCTTTCTTTTTATTTAATTTCTATTTTTGGAAACTTCCCATGGCCAACTACACCATTAATTGTATTCAAAATAATCTCATGATTAATATTAATTTGAGTTCTCCTAAGATCTAATTCATCATCATTTAATTTGAATTCAATGCATTTATTAGGAAACCAGCTTGGCCAAATTTTTTAATATTCCTTGGTTTTTATTAAATAAAGCTTGTATGTTATCTCTTTCCTTCCTTCATTCAATTAAGATGAATTGATTAAATATTTCATGATATTTACTAACTGAATCCCATCATGGAAACTTCCTTTTGGCGGACCATATATCATGTTTAATTTAATTAATAAAAGTTGAATTATTTCCTTTTTCACTTAGACAATTAATTATGTCATGGCTTGTTTCTTATTAATTCAAATTCTTCTCTCCTCTCTCTCTCTCTCTCTCTCTCTCTCTCTCTCTCTCTCTCTCTCTCTCTTAGCTGACCCATGTAAGCAATAACTTCCTAATTATGTTAGATATTAGGTCATATGAGGAATTGATTCAATTTAAATCTCTTTCCAAAATATTATTTTTCCTCCATAATGCCTTGGCAGATTTTTTTATCTTATAAAAAAAATATTTTAATTGAATTTAAATCACTTACCATGTTTATTTTCCCTCTTTTTTTCCTTAGCTGAAATCCCTCTCATGCAATTTAAATGAAAAAATGATTTTTAAATTAAACCAACCTTCCTTATTAAATTCCCTCTTATTTCTTTTTAGCTGATTTTTTATCTAATGTAAATTATTTTATTTTTATTGGTTTATGTTAAAATTAAT
Organism: Cymbidium sinense; assembly: GCA_021442155.1. Lineage (NCBI taxonomy): Eukaryota > Viridiplantae > Streptophyta > Magnoliopsida > Asparagales > Orchidaceae > Cymbidium > Cymbidium sinense. The sequence goes on along the minus strand of CM038219.1, from coordinate 78,470,099 downwards.
TCCAAATAAGTTTCCCTCCTATTTTTTCTTAGACTAGGTTAAATCCTCTTGAAAAAATCTCACTTGAATAAACTCTATTGGCTGAATTCTTGCAAAACTCTTGGAGATCTCTTCTTGGTGAATCAAGTGCTAATTTCTTCATCCTTCTTCCATCTTTCAACCTACAATTGATTGGCTTGAAGACTGCACAAAAAAAGCTTGTGGATTGGTGGAAATTTCTCTTGGCCAAAAGCTATTTAAAGGTTCTTTTAATTTATTTCATTACTCATCTTGTGTGAGACCATGATTTCTTTCTTGGGCTATGATTTTTTGGTATTTAGTCAATTTGATTTGTGCTTAACACATCTATTCATACACTTTCTCAAGTGGGCTGAAAGCTTTGTTTGATTTTGATTAAAGTTTTGTGTTTGCAAACTCTTCTCTTCTCTTTATTTTGATATATGCTTAAGTGAAATCTATGTTGTGATAATTAGTTCATAAATAACACTTGTAAGTTTCAAGCTTTCTTTTCTCTTAAATAGTCTCATACATAGCATAAGTGATATTCCTTTTAAAAAGAGATTTCATTTAAGTTTATGTGATTTAAGATTTCATTTTCATTTGATCTTTTGAAAAACTTTAAGTCTCTTTTTAACAAGTGATTGATTAAAGTTTCAAATCATTATTGTGCTATATTTCAAATCATAAATTAAATCACCTTGATTTCAAATTATTATATTTACATCAACTAGTTTAAACATTCACTTGCGTCATACACATCTTCCACGTTATATCAGTGCATTCAATTTTAAATACAAATTGAAGTCAGCTCTCTTTCTTACCTTTGTTTTCACTTGCCTTAATATTATTGTAGTTGGGTTATAAGAACAAAATAATTTTAAATTGAGAGTTAGATACTTTAATATTCTCTTTCTTATTTTCTTGTAGAGTAGCATTTTCCCATTAAGAAAAGTATGTGGTTGGGTTGTATTGCCCGTTAAGAAAAGTATGGTGTTGGGTTGTATTTACCCGTTAAAGAAAGTATTGTGTTGGCTTGTACTTTCCAGTGAAGGAGAGTACGGGGGATTTGTTATAATCTAAATTTTGATTTTGTGAATTCCTAGCCTGGGTGGCTAGGCGGGGCGTAGGTCAATTTAGAGAATTGGTTGAACCACGTAAAAAGCTCTGTGTTTTCTTTGTTTATTTTTTTACACTTTACTTTTTTTATACTATTGTTGATTGTTGCTATATTTCATTAAAGCATAATCATTAAAGTTTTAAGTCTTTTACAAAATATTAAAATTAAATTTTCTAAAATTATCTTTTAAAAACTCAATTCACCAACCTCTTGGGTGTCATAGCCTCATAACACCATCCTATTCTTTTTTGACTTGGCAGTGAGCCTCATTAGACTCCCTCCAATTTGGCTTAAGTGCCTATATATTAAGAAGCCTCATCATTCATTACTAAACCTTGGCTGATCCTATGGGAATTCAACCATGTGAGTTTGAATTCAAAATTCAAGTTCTTACTAAATTTAAATGCTCTCTCATTTTTTTCATGCATTGGTCGAAGTTATTGATTCATGACTTTATAAAAATGAGATTCAAATCCACTTGAAGGCTTCTTGACTCTCTCCATTAGGCCAACCTCTTGCAAATTAAATTCTTTGAGATTCTTTTGTATTGTAAGAGCTAAAGCTCTCATCCATCTTTCATTGTTTTCTGCCTTGGTTAAATCCTTGCATAAGGATTTGATTGAAGCAAAGTAAAAAATTATCTTCATCCTTGTTTTCTTCTTCCTTAGCCTAGACCCTTGCTAAAAGATCCTTGAAGGTTTGTTGATTGGGACCATCTCCTTCCATTTTGGCTTAAGCACTTATATGTTCAGGAACCTCATTATTCATTACTAAACCTTGGTTGATTCTATGGGAATTCAACCATGTGCTTTTGAATTTAAAATTCAAGTTCTTACCAAAATTAAATTCCTTATCTTCTTGCCTGGACTGAACCTATTGATTCTTGACTTTATAAAAAGGGGATTCAAATCCATATGAAGGCTTCTTGACTCTCTCTCTCCATTAGGCCGACCTCTTGCAAATTAAATTATTGGGGATTCATTTTATGTTCTAAGTGCTAAAGCTCTCATCCATCTTTCATTATTTTCTGCCTTTGGCCAAATCCTTGCATAAGGATTTTATGGAAGCAAAATAAAAATTATCTTCATCCTTGCTTGCTTCTTCCTTGGCTGAGACCCTTCTTGAAGATCCTTGAAGGTTTATTGATTAAGACTGTCTTCTCACTTCACATTTTCATCTATTATCAAGTGGAGATTTCATCCTTGCTTGCTTCTTCCTTGGCTGAGACCCTTCTTGAAGATCCTTGAAGGTTTATTGATTAAGACTATCTTCTCACTTCACATTTTCATCTATTATCAAGTGGAGATTTCTTCAACCTTTTTTAAGTTATTGAAAGATTCAAGATCAAGTCAACTTCTTCTTTGATCATACATCAAGGCTTGAGTAAGAACTTTAATTTCATTTTACTCTTTGAATTTGTGATTCCATTGGTTTGTCCTTGAATGAAAAAGTTTCATATGCTTTAAATTTTATATTCTTTTTAAATCTCTTTTCATTCATAGTCAGGTAATTTGAAAGGATTGATTTTGATTTAAATATTTTGTTTTTGATTTGATGTTGCTTTGATTCAAAGATTTTTATTTTTCATTTTATGCAAGTGATTTGAAAATTCTTGTTCACTTACTTTATACAAGTTTTCATAACTTTATTATGTAGGCTATATTGAACTCAAAATTGAATTTCTCTTTACATATTTATAGAGTATTTATAAACATCACATAAATATTGAGCTCTTCTCTTTATTTGATAGATCATTATGTAGTATTAGATTAAGAGTAAATTCTTTTTTAAATTGAGAGTTAGATATACAAGTTGCATTTTTCTTTTTCTTATTTTTATTCTAAAAGTGTCGGGGTTGTACTTGTTGGTTATAGGAAAGTATGAAGTTAGGGTTGCTTGCTCGGTGCACGAAAGTACAGGAGATTGGGTGTAATCATTTTTTATTAATAAATTTCTAATCAATGTGACTAGGCATGGACGTTGGCTGATTTTTGGGTTTGACTGAATAACATAAAAATCTTTGTGCCTCACATCATTTCTTTTTTGCACTTTTGTTTGCTTGATTGGTTGCTTGTTACTTATTATAATAGATTCAATAAGTCTTTGTAACTAAAATTTTTATAAAGTTTAAAATTAAATTTTGATTTTAATTTTCTTAAAATACTCAATTCATACCCCTTTGGGTGATATAGCTTCTTTACAAACTCTTGTATGATCTCATTCACTGAAATTATAATAGGTGTTGGAACAAAAAAAAAACATTTATAACAGAGCTTTATAATATGAAATTGAGCACAATATTAAGTCACTAAAAACTCATCAAAATATCTACAACATGGTTGTAAAGGCAGACTCTACTAATCAATGGGATTCAAAGGTCAAATATAAGTTTAAAATTACTAACAAATTTTAAGTCTTCAACTAAAAACTTTTTGTAAAATAATACATTACAAATAAGTGACGAACAATAAAAAATAAATTGATGGTCATGCTTATTTTCTTTAAACCCTAATAATATGATTCAAGGATAGGAATTGTTAATGCCTTCAATTAATAATATTTTTCTTTCGAAGCATTAAGATTTTGAAATTGACCTTAAAATTAGCACCAATATAATCAAGATTAAGACTGAACAACAATAAAAATCACAAGTTATCCAACAATATCTCTAGAATAATTGAACTCTTATGCCCAAACAAATTGCTCCACTTAATCCTCCATAATTCAAGTACTAAAAAAGGATACATGCCAATTAAAATATAATCTTTAAACATGATATATGATTCATAATCAATCTTAATTAATAATAAGCAACCAAAATGATCTATAAAGGAAACTCATAATGCTGCCTTTGTAGCCCAAGCACAAATCCTCAAAATAAAATTTTGTAATTGTAGGTGTTCTACTTTTAGTCCTTTTGAATTATTTGTTTTACTGTTTAACTAAAATAATTAATTTCAATTATAAATTTTAAAAAGTATAATTGATTAAATTATTTTGAACGGATACTGAATTAAATCAAATTTTAATTTGTATGACCTCATTCAATTTTGAGATGAGTAAAATTGTATTTAATTTAAAAAATAATAATAATCATTTTTAACAAAAATAACATATATAAGAAAATGTTAAATAATTTCTATTAAAATTTATTATTATGACAGAATAAATGATATTCAATCTTTTTATTGCTCGCTTATAATTCACATACTTTATTGACTAAGAGTTTAAAAATAAAAAATAAAAATAATAACTCATTTTCTTAATGAATTTATCATTGTAAAAACCTAATCAATAATTAAAAATAAAAAATTTTAAATTATAACTATTAAACAAACCAATACTTTTAACAATAGAACAAAATCAATCAAATTAATTTAATTTAATTTAATTTTTAAATTTTACCCAAGTAATATATACCCTAAATAAAATAAATCTAGATAAAGATATTATAATTATCCATTAGACAAATAGAGACTTCTTATAATTGTTAAAATATAATGATTATCAAAAATTATTATTTAAATTTTTCAAAAAATACAATATTTATAACACCTACAACTTCACAATTAATTTTATAAAAAACTACAACTATCCCAAATAAATCATAAGATGCATTACATAAAGTGGACTTTCATAATTGTCATAAAACTGAGCAATTCTCAAAAAAAATAAAAAAATTTCTCGCAATATATTGTAGCACTTAATAAAGAGAAATTATTATATGCATATTTTTTTAAAAGAAATATCAAAGTAGACAAATGCATACCAACTATTCATCATATTTTGAAGCATACATAATTATATACTCATCAGACGTACCTATGCTAGGAAATTAAGGAAACTCCTTTTTGAGTCTGAAAAAAATTTAGATCCTACAAAAATGATAACTAAAAACTAAAAAAAAAAACCAATACAAAATAACTTCCTATAGATTTATCAACCATCCAAAATGACCAAAGTCTTCCGGAGCTCACTTTTTTTTTTTTTTTTTGGTGATAAAGCCACCAATGGCATTAATTATAATAGATTAAACATATATCTAATTTGCCCCGCCGGCCAAGACAAAGCAGCTCCAAAGGGAATTTATCTTCCCCAATACAACAAGCGATTTCGCGCTCCATTCCAGTTTTACATGCTTTTTCCAAGATTAAGCCGCAGTGGCTGGAACTCCTCCTTGATTCATGCACTTTTCAAAGCTTCCAGCTATCCCTGGTTCAGATGCTATGTCCCATACCTGTAAAAATGCATACTCTTAGACCAAAAAATTTTATTTGAAAAATATTTCAGTCTCCTCTCATTCATCTTTGGCTGCTTACCTTAAGTTTCCCTTTGTGACCTCCAATGGCTAACAAAAATGGGCTGTCCTCTGAAAAAGCAATGGAAAAAATGCTTCCCTAGTAACATTTCAACAGAATATAAGATCAATTTCAAAGTAGGGAGAATAAAGAAAAGATAAAACAAAAGACATTTATCACTTTTTATCAATGAGATGAGAGAGAACAAAAATGATTGTGATTGTTGGTAAATGACTATTTCTTGAAAATTTCCACATTCATAAAATGAATTAGTAGGCTTGAAACCCCTCAGTGGCATCCCACTTAACCTAAGCGCTTGAACCACTAAGGCAAGTATATACTCGGTAACAAAATTGTTGACTTGAGATTCTTTCATATTTGAAGGTAAAGCCAAGTTGAATTTCTTGCATAAAATTAAATAAAGTCCTCTCTCTTTCTTGTGCAAATGCCATATTCAAACTACGTGCATTTATTCTGCCACAAAACAATAATAAAGACTTTACCGTGCTTCTCAGAGTGCATAAAAATGCTACTAAAAATTAAGAGAGCATATAATGTTTTCCGCATTCTTCTCATTTGCTATTATGCTATAAGCTATCCTAAGTCAGCATGCCTTACACAATAGCTTAAAACCCACCTTAGTTTTTTTTCACCTTTCACAAAGTGCACAAATAAATAAATAATTAACTATGGACCTAGCAAAACAAACTTCTACATTGAGCATGAAACTATTGGTTTCAAATACTCAAATGTTACGCAAAGATACAAAATTTGTTACTCACAGCTTTAGGTTTTCTAGAAGCAACACAAGAAGGCTGACCGTTAGATAGATCCCATAGCTTAACCTGGAAATGCATGGCATATCAATTATCATAAAATTCTAGCATTATATTTGGATATGTAATAAAAAAAGAAAAAGAATACCATTTTATCTGTTGATCCTGTAGCAAGAAGCTGCAGAATTTAGGATAGAATATAAGAAAATATTCCGGAATAGTTGTTATCACATTATCAAACATCAATAGTATAAAGGAATGTGTTAAAATTAATACATTGGGTCTAGATGGATTATAGGAGATTGAAGATACGGCTTTGTCATGTGCATGGAGTGTGAAGACTGGTTTGCCACTGGACCTATCTGATGATCCTACTCTAATATCAAAACCTTGAACGATGCCATTTTCTTGACTAACCTGAAAATCACAAAATAGTTTCAACATAATGGATAAAAAAGGAACATAATGATAATTAATGATACGAGCAATAAGATTAAATCAGGTTATATAAAATCCTATTTTAGGTGGATCTTCCCTTCCACAACCCACTTCTACGGAAAATAAACCAATTCCTAAACAAACTCCATGAGATAAGCAACTCTATCTTCAAATAACCAGATAAATTCAAATTCAAAGACAGTTAAAATAGACTCAAGCCTAATCTAGAATCTAAAATTCAAAGATAAGCTTATACAAAAAAAATCAAATTCATCGAAAAGTAATTTAGACTTCAATCCAACGATCTAAACTTTGTCTTCTTATCCTAATCACCATGCCTATCATTGGTGATCCATTTTTGTTAGTGGACTCGTGGAAATATTTTCCTTGATCTAAAACAATGATGATCTAAAAATTAACACCGCTGCCAATCTCCAACAAATGGTTGAGCGGTCATAGCTTTAATAGACATGAACCCTTTGATTTGTCTACAATATGATTGATCATCTACTAAATTTGATCAACAAATCACAAGTAATCCTTTTAAGAGGAAGTCAATCACATGAATTTTTTATCTCGAGATGAGAGAAAGAAGCTTTCTTAGCTTCTTTGGTTTGCCACTTAACTTGCTAATTGTCATTCAAGAAGTTTCTAGGAGATCTAAAAAAAACTTTTCTTATTAATGTATCTTAGATAACATTTTATCTTTATGATTACCATGTAAATGTAGAAAGCCGTACCTTTGGTATACTATTTGGTTAGACTTATTTTATCATAATATCTCCCCTTTTTAAGCTTTGTCATGATAATGCATTGATTTCCTTTCCTACCTAACAAAATAGGGGCTTTTCAAAATACGTAGTAACGGGAACTTTTCCATTTTAGCAATTCTTACTCCATTGCTTGTTCAAAGATAGGTTTTTCTTCTATTTGTATGTCAATGGATAGCTAATAGTGCGTTATTGTGTAACTGTGCATAATCTTGACCGCTCATTGATTGTCCTCACTTTGGTGTAGACAATGAGTTTTGATATATAGGTCATATGCCTTGCTCCTTAATTTTTGTGCTTGAGTGTTATCTTACTTGCCCACAATGAAGAGAGCATGACGTTCTCTTTCTTCTTCAATTGGGTTGACTGCCATCAATAGGACTTCAAGGCTTGCATTGATAAGTCTACCTTGCTTTATTATTACTACACAAGTCATCAACATGCTAGTCTTTTTGCCCATTGTGAGTTAACACTAAAAAATTTGTTGAAGCAACATTACATATCATGAAGGTATGAGTTATCAAAGACGGCTTAACAAATATCAAGTAAAATCACTTAATATACAATCTCACAATATAGTCCATGGTAATTTCAAACATCAAGTGGCACTATCTATTAATCTTAATCTTTGGCCTTTTCTAAATTCAATCTAAATGATAAGTTGTTGACCTCCATATATATTTTATAAGTCAAATCGTGTTGATATAGCAAAATCAACAAGCAATGGGCATGATATTGCACAAATTGAACTTAAAGCGCCTTAATCACAATCAAAATTTTGAAAACATTGCTTGATCACAAAACGAACTTTATCAAGGTGCCCCTCGATTGATTTTATCGATTCACTGAAAGATTATGGGCAATGGATGTGACGCATGTAAAATAGACCCAAATTATTTTGATCCCCATCAAACCTATCACAAAGTACCCATTCATGAAATGGATTGCAATAGTGCGTTCAAAGCATCAAAATCTACCAAACTAGGCTTCATATGTTCAATTTAATCGCATACAATGATGACAAAGAGCTACGAACAAAGCGTCACTCAAATCAAACCAATATTACTTCGATGGCTATTGGTGTCGCCCAAATGACGTCTGTTCACAGAACGAAACGTTCATACATGTCTAGAACATCAAAAATACCTTAAATAAACACCCACATTATACGGGTCGATGCGCGAACATGAAACATGATTACCTACATGCGTGAGGTGCTAACACGAAGTTTGAGATATGCAAGCATCGAAATCCACAAGCGAGAATATATATCTATAAAATATATAATACGATAAAAATAAAAGTAATTAATTAGTTTACTGCCTAATGAAATTAAATTAAAGATCAAGCTAAAGTCAATTAAATATTTGCTTAATATAGCCATTATTATCATATCATATTTATATACATAAATAATATAATTAATTAGTAAGCTAATTATGTTATAGTAATTAAATCAAGTTAATTATAATTAAATAAATCAGACTTAGTGTTATCATGTAATTGAAGTGGAATTAAGCTAAATTTAATTAAAATTGTTGTTATGATAAAGTAAACTACTAAGTTAAAAATTAATTTGATAAAATTAAGGTTAAATCAAAATTTAAAACCTCAAACACTTCAAAATTCTGAAAATCTAGATTCAACTAATCTCGTACAGTCCTTTCTTCATTCGACTCATCCTCGTAAGTTGTCTCGCTATCACCTCGCCTTTCATAAAAATAAAAATAAAACAATAAAAAATCTTAATCATATGAATTAGGCTATTCATGCTGAATAGCCTCATGCCTAAGCTACTCCATTTCTCCCTACTTGCATATCAATTCCCCAAGCCCCAATTTTTCCCTAACCGGCACACACAAGAGCCTTTGTCCCGTCTCTTTTTCTGGCCCTTGACTTCGCACAGTAGATCGCAAAGCCTTGTCCTCACCCAAGCTCAGTCCGAACAACCAACATCCACACCACAACCGTCTCCCATCCTTGCCTAGCTCATGTGCCTCTCCCCTTTGCGTGCTTCCCACCTCTTTCTACTCGTCTCTCCTAACTCCCCCTCCTCTTTCCTCTCATTTTGTACACTACAACGACCCTCATCCTTGCTCGAACTCTCACCTAGCCCAACTTTCTAGTCCAACTCCTCTATTTGCTCCACCAACAACCACCCTTTCCTATCCTCTCTCTCTCTCTCTCTAAACCAAGAGATAAAAGATATATATATATATATATATATATATAAGAAAAGATTAAAATGCATATACTATACTCTTTTTTCTCACAAATTTCATCGCCTTGCAAGGTCATTATTGCCAACCTCACACAAAGGCATAACACCAAAATGTAAATGTGTGAAAAATCATGTTTGACTATATGCAGGTATCTGAAGGCCTATGCACGCCATTTAGGCAAGTAGGTTAAAAAATGTATGACTGCAGTGTTGCAAAATATCATGCATGCACGTCTTTTAGATGGATAGGTAGATCTGATTTTTGTCAAATACCTCCCCACTCGCGAACAGGCCACTTCGTCTATACGACAAAATTGTGAGTCTCATTTAATCAGTTCAATCCTCTTTATGAAAATAGGAGTTGATAAAAATGATTGTGAATCAAGCATTCATCCCGTAAAATGAAAATTTATTTTTCACATTTGCATATGGCCATCAAAAGCTTTAATAAAGAAATTTTATATTTAAAATTATGAACTCTATGTTCAAGATTAAAAATACAGTCGTAAGTTTTAACCATAGACCCGATCATCTACGAATAAATAACTAGAGTTGATAAGTTTTATACCCTGATGATAGTCATGTTGATTGGAGACTTCAATCGAAGAATTTACTATTATCAAATTCCCAAAATTCTAACACCAAATTATTCTAAATTCAAATGACAATTAATCATAAAATGATCACAAATTTCAATGGAAATAAAGTACTTAGTCATCATCTAAAACTTAAAGTAAAACTCATCTGTCTTCCATAATTGTTTGTGAGAGTAATAGTTTAGAAAAACTTTGACTCATAAAGGAGTCAATGTCAAGTCATATGTATTGTTATTTTTACTCTCAACAAATCTTATACTAGTAAGAATGTAGCCTGTCTTAAATGAAACTACATAAATTACAGTTATGATCTAAAGCTTAAAGTAAAACTCATTCGCCTTTCATAATTATTTGTGAGAGTGACAGTTTAGAAAAATTTTAACTCATAAAAGAGCCATGTCAAGTCATGTATTATTATGTTTACTCTCAATAAATCTCATACTAGTAAGAATGTGAGCTATGTCTTAAATGACTTTACATAAATTGTGGTTATGATCAGAGCCTTCTAATCGAATGTTTTAACACCCACTAAATTATGATCACAATCATTGCCCGAATATTCCCCAATGACTAGATATGACAAAAAAACTTATTAGCTAAGGTGGACTTAAATCTGCCTACTTAAACAAACACCAACTCAAATCTACAAAGTTCCCTTGAATGAAACAACTCATAGTTCCCGACAAGAATACTTCAATCAGGTTGAGTCGACTACCTCCTCTAGCTAAATAGACTAAGGACCATAATAACTCTAGACAATGGAACCATGAGATCTTGATCGGGCTCGCCATCATTTCCCCGGCCAACCATTTTTAAGTTGATGATGGTGAATTTCCAAATTATAATTTCAAGTCTAATCTATTGTTACTATACACTAAGCAATTAATGACCTAACGACTAGCCTTGATCAAAAGTACTCTCTATCATTAGAAGGGATAATTAATTATAGGTGCTTATGCTGATAGGAAACTTGAAACCAAATCTAAAGTCCTTACAAAATGAGAACAAAATCTCTGGGTAGTGTGTTATCTATAAATGTATATGCCTTCTGAATGTTGACTGGCATTAATATTAACTCGCTTTACCAAGAGACTAGGTGCAAACTTTCAGAGCCCATATAAGCATTGAGATGAGGTGTATTGTACAACTATTCATTATTTTACTAATTAGTTAAAATGAGGTTTTTCTTTAACCATTGATATCAAAAATAATACTAATCATCCTCTTGCTTGAGCTATATACAAAGAACTCCTAATAAAAACCCCATTAATATATCCATTGGCATTGCCTTGATAGATAAAGATGATCCCATCTTTACCACATGACTAAACACTTTATTGTCTACTATAGTAGAAATTGCTTTTTTATTTCCCATTCATCTACCATTTTTCAAAGAAGACTTCATAGTGCATTTTTCAACTTTTTTTAGGTATGACCAAGTATCTCTTAATGGTCAAGTGATTAAAGACATCAACTTTGAAAGATGAAGAGCCATCATCAATAGGGCTAAAATTTTATAACAAATATTAAAAATTGCTATGAGATTGAATAAATTTTTAGCACAAATCGACCCAAATAAGCTGAGCTATGGGCAAAACTTTTGGCTTGATCTAATATGTAAGCTAATTTGAGTTGAGCTTACCTCAGATCGAATCGGGTTGAGATAAACTCAAAAGATAAATGATATGCATAGGTATATACAGATGATTGCTTATACACATAATTTTATATGTATTTATATTTGAATGAATGGATATCTATACATACATGAATACATGCAAACATAACACATACAAACATATATATATATATATATATATATACACGGCGCACATACACACGATAAGTGTAAATATGTGACTGGAACTAAAGATTTTTCATAGAATATCAAACTTTAATGGAGATAGGATTGATTTTTGACTTGCATCAAAACTTGGATCAAAGTTAATGAGCCGTGTCTAGATCAAATCAAGATCAGATTCAGCCAAGCTTTAACAAGGTAGAATTGAGATTAGATTGAATGACCTTTAGTCGATATTGAGCTAGGCAAATCAACACAAGAAAAAATCATTAACAAGCCTAATTGCTGATTCTTTTTTTTCTCACTTATTAGAGAAAGAAAATCCCTCCTTGGATCATTCTTAGGTCTTATCCATATCATCTTGATTTTTTTTTTCATTTTCTCATTCTATAACCAATGTTATCATATTGGCCAAGCTGAAATCTATGATCAGGAATAGGCCAAATTAATTTGCAATTAGAGAGTAAAATCCTAAGATTTGCTTCATCAATGTGTGGAAATCACCAAAGTTTACTCCCAAAGTAATTACTTGATGTTTGAACTCTAGTGCATGTTCATGCATAGCTTTCCTTAGCGCAGCTTCAGACTATCATTTCTTCCATTATTCCTTAATGCATCGGGTGGAACTTATGATTTCTTAGTCGCTTGAACTGCCCTCAAGTTATTTCCTGATGACTATTTCATTTCTTCACCAACCTATAGCAAAATGGAACTCCAAGTCGGACAAACACCACTTTACCATGAGCTATTACCCATATAAAGTTAATTACATCTCCACTTAGTTAATACATGTATCAAGTTTTTCTGCATTCAACACCCCATCATAAATAAGAATCTCCACTTTCACTTATTATTTAAAAGGTCTTTTCTATCCTTCATTTATCATAGTGACATTCTTCTCTATATTTTCATCGTCTTCCACATTGTCAATATTTGCTTAACAAGACACAAAAACATAAAGGAGAGTGCAAATAGAATCAATATGATTTGAGTGGTAGTAGATTGCATCACATCCACTCAATCATCATCATTTACCTAAGGGCCATTTAGGATCACTTTTTTGTTTTTGATTTTAAATTTTAATTTTATTTTGTTTATGCTTTGATTCAAAATAAAACATATTTGGTAGTGCAGTTATTTTTAAAAATATTCAAAATATCTAAAAGTTATTTTGAGTATTTTTAAAATAATATTTTTTATTTTTAAAAATAAAAAATATAGATATATAAAAAACATACTGAACAAATATGCTTTTAAAAATAACATAAAAATATAAAATAAAATTTATCCCAAATAGACCTTTAGTGTGTACAACCACTTTATCAACTAGATTAGAAGAAGACTCATTCTCAATTATTATTCCTTTACTTTGCCTCTTTCTTATCTTTCAATATGAATCTAAAGTACAAAAATATTCTCCTTCCTTGAAATTATCTTTTTCTTTATATGACGCACTAAAAATAAGTGCTTTGATACTTAATTTGATCTATAACCAACCTCTCAATGTTATTGCATAAACCCATAATGAGAGGATAGAATGGTTAACTATCTACAAGATGTTAACTAATTTATGTAACATTAGCAATATACATCTACTACCATTTTCTTTTGTAAATTTCACATAAACCATAAAACCAAATCAAAATGAATTTATTTTTAAGAAACCTAAAATTAGGATTTAAACCATCATTTTTATTATTTTTCTTATGTTCTACAACCATAAATTACAAAAACTGCCAGTTGTTCACAGCAAGCATCAGATTTTCACACATATTAATCAAGACTAAAAAGTAGCTCCAATAAAACGTTATCACCACCAAAAGGCCATAGCTGGTATATTAACTTGTTGAATATCCAGCTCAAACAATTCTCTTTAACGATACTTGGGCCAATTTAATAAAGCTCCAAGCTACCATCATCACCATTAGTCAAACCAACTATTTGAGGATTGAAACATGAATCTTTTACCCATTCACACAAACAATAGTGTTGCATATTGTGTTAAATAGGATCAATAAAAGTATTTGTTCACTAATTGAAACCCAGTTATCATTATTCTTTCACTTTTTTGTCCACTCCAACTTATAAGCTTCATATTCCACAAGCATTCCAAACATTAGAATTCCATGGGTTAATGAAGTAAATTAAACAAGTAAAAAACTCACCACAAAAGAGTGATCTGCATGTGGATCCCATGCCAAGCTTTCAACATCAGCCATAACAGGCCACTTGTTGCCAACCTCATTGATAGATCTCCCATCTACCTGCATATAATATCAGCAAGGAGTCAGGATCATTAAAGATCGATAGAACATGCATAATACAGAACATATTTCACTGCATTTAACATCTAATATTGCATATCAAGCATTGCCTGCAATGTAGTACAGAGAATACACAAATATTCAATTCAACTACTCATACAAAAGCAAGTAGTTGATTGTTAAAATTAACTCATGACAAGATTATCGCATTAGACTGTAAAAAAATATTTCAATGGAAAAGGCCTAACCAGATGTTATCCAAGCAAGCCAATTTTGTGAATCTCACCAAAGATTTACCCAATACTAAACATTTTTTCATTGTGACTAACATGCATATCAAATTTACAGCACAAACCCATATCCATGGGACAAGATTGTCATTATCCAGGCCACAATTTCACTACTGCTACCACTTGAATGATCAACATCGTGAATTAGCTCACATAAAGCTATGACGTGCAAAAAAAAACAAGAAAATAATTAAGACAGTAGATGACTCAGGCAATGAATTCAAATTGTTATCCAATTTTAAAAGATCATGCACTTTACAATATAAACAGAAAAATGGTTCTCTTCATTTACATAAGCAATGTGATACAATCTTAAAAAGATGAAACAAAGTTCGCAATTGCTGTAGTGGGTGTGCATGAAGTAATGGCCTTTGGTGTGTTGATGAAGGAACACTTGAAAAGGTTGATCAATGGAGTGGTTGGAAAATTATTGATGGTAGGCAAAACCCAAGAGCTCAAACTTGGTATTTAAAAAAAATGGTTGTAGCATGGACAGGGATCTAGGGCACGGATTCACTAAAAAGAGTTAGGGTAATGTTTGAAAATGTATTATGGAGTATTTGGTCGAGTTCCTGTAGGTTTAATGATTTGTACATGAAAAGAAACAAAAAAGTAAAAATAAGCAAACCTAGTTAGGTTAATAGCACTAGTTTGAGCTTTAGGTCAATTGTACTAGGTTGAGCTTAAGGAATTAACGGTGGAAAGTTAGGGGTAGTTTAAGTTAGGTGGTGGAAAGACTTGTGAATGTTAGGTGGATATGTAGAGATCAATTTTAGAGTTAGATAATGAAGTTCTAATAGATGTATGGGTAAGTAGAGGGAGCCGAGCCAAGACTAGTTGCTAGGAATTGTAGTTTGCCTGAGAGCAACTTCAAGGAGATTTTTAATTTTTGTGATGATTATAAGGGTGGAAAATGATATTAGATGATTGCAAGAATGTAATAGAAGATGTAATGCGAGTGCATGAGAGGTTGGAAGAGAGATCAGTGAGTAGCTATTGCACAACTACTCTCCCACCAAGGAGAGGCTAAGGGGTCGGCCGCAAAGCTCCAACACAAGAAAATGAGTTCTCAGAATTTTTTCATAGCACCCAAACTGACTTTCATTCCCATCATCTAATATTTATTCATCACAACATTCCCAAAGCTTCAAACTTCAAAATTCTAAAAAGAAGAGAAAGAGATGGGCCAACCATCAAAGGAAAGGGGGGAGTTGAAACCAATCCAACCACATCTAATTAAAGAACTAGAATTTTAAATGAAATTTCAAGTATTGGTTGGCCAAGGGAACTTTCAAATCAGCAAAAAACCTAATAAAATAATGAAAAAATAATTCTAAAACAATTCATATGAATTTTATAAGATAATAGTTGAAAAATCAAAATAAATTTTAAGCTGGAATTTTAAATTTTAACATTTTATTTTTTTTTATATAATTTTTTTAAGTTCCATATCAAAGTTCTTTATTAATGCTTGCTTTATGATGACATTTTAACTCTTAATCTCATCTTCAACGCAAGGTCTGGATTTTGTAGAGAGACTTTCCAAAACTTACTTGATGATTTACATCAACTCCTCTAGACCGATTTGTAGGGCTGCAAACGAACCGAGCCGAGCCGAGTATGCATGTATTCAAACTTGAGCTTGTTTAATTTTATCGAGCTTGAGCTCAATTCGAGCTTTTTAGAATGGTGTTCATGCTTGAACTTGTTTATCATTATCGAGCTCGAGCTCAATTCAAGTTTGTTCATGAGCTCAGTTCAAATTGGATTATCAAACTTATTAATGTGCAACTCGTTTAATGAAATAAATGAGCTTTAATCAAACCTTAATCGAGCTTGTTCACAAACTATTTGTTGAGAAATATACATGAGCTATATCAATTAAAGCTTATTAAGCCTAAAAAAATAATAATTTAAACAATATTGTTCACAAACTAGCTTTAATCGAGCCGTAATCTAACTCCTTAGCGAGTGTTCACGAGCTTTAAACGATAATGTTCATGAACATAAATGAACCGAATGACAAACTGTTCAAGCTTGTTTATTTAGCAATTGAGTATTTACAAAAGTGTTCACGCTCATTTGATTAGTTAATCAAACGATCGTAAACGAGCTCTAATCGAGTAGAGCAACAAAAAGCTTGTCGAACGCTCGGCTCATTTGCAGCCCTATCCATTTGAACTCTATTCTACAAAGTTTAATTTAAAGTAATTTTTTGCAAGTGTAATGCAAGTTTTGCTAAGTCATCTTTACAATCTAGAAGACCATCTTCCAAATAGCATGTATTAATTGATGCAAAACATCAAGTAGATTATAAATGCCCCATAATAAGAACAAGTTCAAGAACTAGAAGACCATCTTTAAGCTAGTATGAATAAAGAGATTTGATATGAAACTCAAAGAAATAGCAAAAATTTAAGGCAAAATTTTAATAATTTTAGTTTACAAAATTTTCAATTTTAACCTTTAATATATAAAATTCATATGGAAGGCATTATAATTATTTTACTTTATTATAATGAGCTTTAGGGCAATTAGGAAACTCCCTTGACCAGCATGGCTTGTAAGGCATTCAACATTCAAATCTCATTATGGAATTTCAACCATTAGCTAACCAAGGAAACTTCCTAATCAACCTTAAAACTTGATAAAATAAAGAAAAAAACAATTCTAAAGCCGCTCATACGGGTTTCCTGATATTCTACACCACATTGATGTCTAGGTGGTTGCATTGTTGAATTTCAAATGTTGTGCTAAAGGAAAAAATAATGATTAATATATGACAATCAAATAAAGAAAACTTAGGAAATCACATATGTGGCTAAGATTATATTATGGGGTATAATAATTCCTTTGGAAGAACTAAACTTAATAAAACTTAAATGCCATTAGCAAAATAATATTGTGAAGGAGATGAAATAAAAAACTTTGAAAATTTGGGACAATTAAGTTCCTAAATTCGATTCTCAGCACTTATATTTTTCAAAGTTCAGAATAGAGTACAGTTTTATCATATATATTTCTTTAACAACAAAGACAACTCGGGATCAAAGCTATCAGCAACATTCCTGAATCCAGCCTTTATATGATCTGATCACAGTCATCTATGAATCAATACCACAATCAAATCAAAGACATTAATCAAGATAACACAGTGTGTCCTTAGCATTTTCTCTTTATTTTCTTAGTTGATAGATTTAAATATTATAAATTGCTTTAATATTAAAGTTGATAACTTTAAGGGGTAGGGAGCTTTTGTTTAGTTTTAGTTTCAAGTTAACCTGAAAAAGAATTTCTAGGGTGGATTCCTTAGGTGTTTAGGTGAAAAAGTTATGAAAACTATAATGTGTCCTTAGGGCTTGCCAACTTTGGATTTTCCAAGAATCTTTTCCACCATACCCTACTGCATTTCTTCATCCCCTGCTGTATTTCTCCTCTAGGCACAGGAAACTAGTCAAAAGGGCTTGAGAAAAGATAAGAAGCCATAGTGAGTACTTATGGCTTGTCAAGATTGGTCTTCCTTGAATCTTTTTCCATCAAGAAGCCACTAGTATCTTTCCCAGGTGCAGAGTTAGCTGGGCAGCGGTGGAGAGAAGCTGAAAGTGATCAGCTTATCAAATATGGTGTTGTTTTGGACCTAGTCAGGTAGAAGGTTGAAGCTAACAGCAGGTTGTAGCCAATTCTTGAATCAGCAAATGTATTTCTTCTCTTTTGTAAATAAATTACTGTTGTTCATTGCTTTCTCTATTGCAGGTCCCTCCAATAAGAGTACTGGTAGCAACAAACTTCCTTGATTATGAATTACAAAAATCTGGACAGTAAGAAACCACTACCCAAGAACAAAAATAATCAACAGAATTTGACTGACCAAAACTTCAAGAAGCAGGACAGCATTTAAAAGAAAAAGAACTCATAACTATTTTACTCAACTGATTTTTTCCAGACAGGCCGAAGAAAGCTGTTTTCCATTATTCGTTTTCTTTGAATTCAAAAATCTTAAGAACAGATTATTGCTGTGTATCTTTTATTTAATTTCCATTCGTAGTTGTCCTAGAGATTGTTTGGACAAACTCCTAATGTTATCAAAGCCCATCAGCAGCTGTCTATAAAAATTCATCCAGGTCTAGTAACCCAACCAAAGAATGAGCATCCACTTTAGAGGTTCTAGCAAAGGCATTAAGGAAATTTCAGCAAGCAGCCCAACTGAGATCAAGAACATCCCATCTTCACTAAGGATAGCAGCATATGAAGAGTTAATTCAATACAAGGAAAAGGATCAATTCCAGTGGCCGGGTATTAGAACCAATCCAGTGTGATCAATTCAGAAAGAAAGGAAAGGGAAAACAGAATTACAGTTTAAAAAAAGAGGCTACCAATGACTGAGTAATAAAATTAAGAAACATGGGAACTTGCTATTAGTTTGGCGTCCTGAAGCTAGAACCAGTTAGACGGGAGAATACCCTGGCAATTCCAGGGACATAACATCTTAAAGGCTAGCGTTGGGATAGTTTTCATGTATCTCTGGTCAACAAGAATTACCATCTTCTTGAATCCTAGATGACCCCTAACCAGGTTCTTGTGTTTTTTTTTATTACATTGTATTTTTCTTCTTTTGGTATAGCAGTGTTCTAACTTTTCTTTTGTTTTTTCATGATCTGGTGGTTAATCTGGAATACAATCTGACACATCAGGGGCTGTTACATTGTACAAACCTGCTATTGAGGGCAGCCAACTTCGGGTTACTTCTGTTCTAAACACTTATGTAATAATGGATTATTCAGGTTTTATTTTTAATGGGATTCAATTGTCTAAGTTTTGGGGTAAAATGTAGGGTTGGGTTATGTTGTTGATTATGTGAGTGAAGTTATTAAAATCTAGTCTTATTGTAAGGATACTTTGGTGAATAGTAATATATCATCATTTTTGTTCTTCATATGTTTAATCTCATTCTTTAAAAAAAAAAGTATCCCAACTCTAGTATTATTGTGAGGATCTTGGATATTCTTTTAGTTACTCACTTATAGTTTTACTTTTTGCCTCCTCCTAACTAGGCATCACAGAAAGGTTATTATTAAGTCATACAGATTTATAATGCCAATAAAGAGACCCATTCAAAAGTTTTAACAGACAAAAATCATCCAAACAAAGAGCAAACCTTTCCATGAGCTATAGAATATCTAGGAGACGAGAGATGGAAGCTCTTACGTAAGGAATTAACAAACAGCTCTATAAAATAAACTGATTGCAAAATCAAAAAGTAGTCCCTAATGTTAACTGTCAACTCATTCAAAGGTGAAATGAGGTAAGCACTTGAAATCATCCAAAAACTTTCATTAATCCATCATTTAGATTTGAAGAAGTCACAATTATAAACAACAAGATTTGACATGAATTACGACTGGATATTGTCTCTCACCATAACGACTGATTTGTCAAAAGATCCGCTAAGCAACAGCTCAGGAGAATACCTGTTCCATGCAACTGACTGGACCTGTGCAAAATGATTATACGCAACCATTAGATAGCCAAAACAATGTGAGAAAACATCTAATGCCAAGAGAATAGTTCACCAATGAAATTGTCATGCACTTTGTCATGATTTTCAGAGAAGTAGCTTACAGCTTTACCCATCGTTTTCAATGATACTAATTAAGCGCAAGATTTTAGTAAAACACTATATCTTAACCAGTCAGGCTATCGGGAGTTGGATTCGGCCTCCTTATCATAATCATTCAACTCCATTAGCAAAGTTTCTTAAATGGTTTTGCTTTGTAATGTGTCACAATAAACAAAGTCTCTGTACTCACAGAGATGGAAGAGCTAATCATGAGCGCATTCTGTATGACTGCAAATTCATTAGTGTATACTCCATGGTTGTGAAATCGTGATTGCATGTATTAGAAGGATTTTCATTGTGAATAACCTACTTAAATCAAAGTTATGGAAAGGCAAGTTCTATAAGCATGTTACCAAACACAGCCGAGTTAAAAATATTAAAGATCAGTTATAACAGTGGGATGAACCAATTAAAGCACCACGAAGTTCAAATATTGATATAGTCATCAAACATTGACAACCACATTCTAACAACAACAAGCCTTTATCTCATTCCGACACGAATCCTTCTTCTCCATTGTGTCCTATTATGTATCAATTTCTCATTTAATTATAATAAACTAAGATCATTTTTTATACATCTTAACCAAATCTTTTTAGGTCTACCACTACCTTTCTTAACATAAGATAAATCTAATACATCTACTCTCCTAACCAGGTCATTTGACGGCCGACGTTTTATGTGCCCAAATCATCAAGGCAACTATCTCTAATCTTATCTGCCACTAGAGCTACTCCAACCTTTTCCCGAACATACTCATTTCACATTTTATCTCTAAGAGTAAAGCCACTCATCGACCTGAGCATCCTCACCTCTGCAACACTTAACTTAGTCTTATGCGTCTCTTTTAATGGCCAACATTCTGCACCATAAATCATTGCAGGTCTTACCACCACCTTATAAAATTTTTCCTTAAATCTAAGTGGTACTTTTCTATCACACAACAGGCCAGATACATTCCTCCACTTCAACCATTCAACTTGAATTCTACTAATAACATCTCCATCTGTTTCACCATCATTTTGAACAATAAAGCCTAGATATCTGAAACGCTCACTCTTTTTAATGACTTGATCACCCAATGTTAAACCAACACCACTAGAACTTCTACAACAAAAATTACACCACATATATTCAGTTTTAGATCTACTAAAATGAAAATCTTTAGACTCTAAGGTTGACCTCCATAATTCAAGTTTCTCTTAGACTCGCTCTCTAGTCTTATCAATAAGAAGAATGTCATCAGCAAAAAGCATACACCAAGGTACATCTTCCTAAATGCCTAATAAGAACTTTTATAACTAAAGCAAAAAGATAAGGACTTAAAGCTGATCCTTGATGTAATCCAACTGAAATAAGAAAATATTTTATTAATCCTCCTTGTGTTTGGACATAAGTAACAGCTCTAGTATGCATATCCTTAATGACTTGAATATAACCAATATTAACTCTGTTTTTTTTCTAAAAGACTTATCTTGGAACTTCATAAGCTTTCTCTAAATCAACAAATATCGTATGTAGATCCTCCTTACTTTCTCTATCAACTCTCTCAACAAATGTATAGCATCCATAGTAGATCTATCTGGCATGAAACTAAACTAATTTTAAAAAAAATTTATATCACATCGTAAACTATGCTCAATTACTCTCTCCCATAATTTTAAAGTATGACACATTAACTTAATTCCTCTATAATTTGTGCACTCTTGTGCATCACTTTTATTCTTAAATATTGGAACCAACAAATTATTTCTCCACTCCACTGCATCTTTTTAGTTTTTAAAATAACATTAAAAAGATTTATAAGCCAAGAAATTTCTTGATCTCCTAAACATTTTCACAATTCTATTGAAATATCATCAAGTTCTACTATTTTTCCACACTTCAACTTCTTTAAAACTTCTCCAACTTAAAATTTACTAATACGACAACACAACAACAACAACAAGCCTTAATCCCACTAGGTGGGGTCGGCTACATGAATCCTTCGTCTCCATTATGTCATATTATGTGTCAAATTCTCATTTAAATCAAGTATACTAAGATCATTTTTTATACATCTTAACCAAGTCTTTTTAGGTCTACCTCTACCTTTCTTAACATAAGGCAAATCTAATGCATCTACTCTCCTAAGCTGTCATCTGACGGCCGACGCTTTATGTGGCCGCACCATGGCGACTCTCCCTAATCTTATCTACCACCTGAGCTACTCCAACTTTTTCCGAATATACTCATTTTGCATTCTATCTCTAAGAGTAAAGCTACTCATCCACCTAAGCATCCTCATCTCTATAACACTTAACTTAGTCTTATGCTTCTCTTTATAGCCAATATTCGCACCATAAGTCATTGCGTGTCTTACCACCATCTTATAAAATTTTCCTTAAGTTTAAGTGAAACTTTTCTATCACATAATAGTCGATGCATTCCTCCACTTCAACCATCCAACTTGAATTCTACTAATAACATCTCCATCTATTTCACCATTATTTTGAACAATAGAGCCTAAATATTCAAACGCCACTCTTATTAATGACTTGTTCACCTAATGTCACAACACTACTACTAGAACTTCTACAACTAAAATTAAACTCTATATATTCAGTTTTAGATCTACTAAAACGAAAACCTTTAGACTCTAGAGTTGACCTCCATAATTCAAGTTTCGGACTCCCTCTAGTCTTATCAACAAGAAGAATGTCATCGAAAAAAAGCATACACCAAGGTACATCTTCTTGTAAATGCCTAAGAACATCCATAACTAAAGTAAAAAAGATAAGGGCTTAAAGTGATCCTTGATGTAATCCAACCAAATAAAAAATATTTTGTCAATCCTCCTTGTGTTTGGACACAAGTAATGCTCTAGTATACATATCCTTAATGACTTGAATATAATCAATATTAACTCCTTTCTCGCTCTAGAGCTCTCCAAAGAACATCTCTTGAAATTTTATCATAAGCTTTCTCTAAATCAATAAATATCATATGTAGATCCTCCTTACTTTCTCTATGCTTCTCCATCAAACCCCTTAACAAATGCATAGCATCCATAGTAGATCTACCTGGCATGAAACCAAACTGATTGTGAGAAACTTCTATATCATATCGTAACCTATGCTCAATTATTCTCTCTCATAATTTTAATGTATGGCACATTAACTTAATTCCTCTATAATTTGCATTCTCTTGTGTATCACCTTTATTCTTAAATATAGGAACCAACAAACTCTTTCTGCACTTATCTGGCATCTTTTAATCTTTAAAATGACATTAAAAAGATTTGTAAGCCAAGAAATTCCTTGATCTCCTAAATATTTCCACACTTCTATTGGAATATTATCCGGTCTTACCGCTTTTCTACATTTCATTTTCTTTAAAGCTTCACTAACTTCAGATTTACTAATAATGACGATAAAATGAAATTCTCTATTTTTTAGATTAAGGTTGCTAAAATCAATCGACTTTCGATCCTTCATTGAAAAGTTTATCAAAATACCTCATCCACCTATTTTCAATATCCTTTTCAAAAAAAGGCATTTTATTATTTTCATCCTTAATACACCTCACAACTATGCTTTACTTCTCCTATCTCTTTCTTTTGGCTAACTTATACATACATCTTTCACCTTCTATCTAATCTATCAGATAAATCACTAAAACTAAATTTTTACATCATAAATTGTATTCTTAGAATCTCTACAGGCTACTTCATATCTTTCTCAATTATTCGAGTTTTTACATCTAAACCAAATTTTATAATAATACTTCTTATTTTTTACCTTTTCTTACACACTCTGACTCCACCACCAACTATTCTTATTAAAAGAAGCTTTTCATTTTGATTCTCCAAGCATCTTTAAGAATCTTAATTTCACTATATTTTTTCCCACATAATGTTCTTCCCATGAACATCCCAAATTCTAATCTCTCAGTTGCTTCTTAAAATATTTTTATTTGTGTTCTTTAAGATCCCCATCTAATTCTAATGACAATAATTGATTTATTTTTTCTCTTACAACCTTTCATCTTATAATCTAAAACTAACAATCGATGCCGCAGATTTAAATTTTCACTAAATGACCTTACACTTTTACAATCTAAACAATCTATTTTTCTTATCACAAAATAATCAATCGTGTTTTACTAGATCCATTTTATAAGTAATAATATGTTCATCTTTTTCTTAAATAAAATGTTAAGAACTAAAATCATAAACAAAGAAAATCTAATATACTTTACCTTCTTCACACTCTAAATCCATAACCACCATGAATACTTTTAAAATCTTCTACCACTCTACCAACCCGTCCATTTAAATCTCCTCCAATAAATATTTTTCTTCAAAATGTATCTTTTGTATTAATCCTCTAATTCATTCCAAAATTTTTCGCTTACCTCCAAAACCTACTGAGGAGCATGTATTACACTTATAACATTGATAATCTCAACAATAATCTTTAAAGTCATAATTTTATCTCCGATCTATTAATATGTATAACATTATCCTTCAAACTTTTATCTATAATCACACCTACACCATTTCTAGCTCAACTTTACCGAATACCAAAGTTTAAAACATAAACTATCAATCTCCTTGGCTTTCTCCCCAACTCATTTAGTTTCTTGAACACATAAAATATTTCTTAAACTAACAACACATAAAATTTACTAATACGACAATAAAAATAAAATTCTCTATTTTTATTTAGAGTATTAAGGTTGCTAAAATCAATCATATTATCAAATTCTTCATTGAAAAGTTTATCAAAATAA
The DNA here is from genome assembly GCA_021442155.1 of Cymbidium sinense. Classification (NCBI taxonomy): domain Eukaryota; kingdom Viridiplantae; phylum Streptophyta; class Magnoliopsida; order Asparagales; family Orchidaceae; genus Cymbidium; species Cymbidium sinense. The sequence continues at coordinate 78,445,138 of CM038219.1, read as the reverse complement.
CTCATCCATCGATTTTCAATATATTTTTTTCAAAAAATGTATTTTATGATTTTCATCCTTAATACACCTTACTTGAACTAAATCTTCACTTTTCCTATCTCTTTGCTTTGTTAACTTATACATATATCTTTCACCTTCTTTGATATCCAATCTATTATATAAATCATTAAAAGCTAAATTTTTTGCATCATATATTACTTTCTTAGAATCTCTACGGGTCATTTTATATATTTCCCAATTCTCCAAATTTTTTCATCTAAACCAAATTTTATAACAATGCATCTTATTTTTTATCTTTTCTTACACATTTTGATTCTACCACCACTATTTTTATTAAAAGAAGTTTTTTTCTTGATTCTCCAAATACATTTTTTGCAATTTATTTAATTTCACATATTTTTTTTCTCACATAAGATTTTCCATGAACATCCCAAATTCTAAGTTTCAGTGCTTCATAAAAAATATTTTATTAGTGTTCTTTAAGTGATCTCATCTTCCTAGAACAATAATTTGATTTATTTTTCATCTTTCAATACTTCATCTTAAAGTCAAACTAACAGTCGATGTTGCATACTTAAACTTTCACTCGGAATGACCTTACAATCTTTACAATCTAAACGATTTATTTTCATAATTGAAAATAATCAATCTGTGTTTTACTAAATTCATTCTTATAAGTAATAATATGGTTATTTCTTTTCTTAAATAAAATATTAAGAACCAAAATCATGTTGAAAATCTAATATATTCTTACATTCTTCATTACCACCCAAATATCTTAATACTTTAAAATCTTCTACCACTCTATCAATATATCCATTTAAATCTCCTCAAATAAATACCTTTTCTTCAAAAGGTATTTTTTGTTTTAATCTCTTTAAATCATTCCAAAAATTTTCTTTTAAACCAACATCCAAACCTACTTGAGGAGAATAAATACTTATAACATTGATAATCTTAGTATCAACAACAATCTTTAAAGCTATAACTCTATCTTCAATCCTATTAATATTTATAACATTATCCTTCATACTTTTATCTATAATTACACCTATACCATTTCTAATTTGACTTTTACCTGAATACTAAAATTTAAAACCTAAACTATTAATCACCTTGGCCTTCTCCCCAACCGATTTAGTTTCTTGAATGCATCAAATATTTATCTACCTATGAACCATAATATCTATTAATTCCATTAATTTGCTTATAAGAGGACCTATATTCGAAGTTTTTAACTCAATTCTAGTTTTATGGACTAACTTCTTTGCCTGCATCCATCCATAATGTGAGATCCCTTGTTTATTTAACACTGCACTCAGGCGCCGATACTATGGCCCTTGCACACTTTTCACTATATTCAGATCATACAATGCATCACTTCCATGGGACACCCTAACATTAACACAATATTTTAAAGGATTCATGTCATCATTATTTCGACAAGAAGCACATATATACAACATTCCAAATGTTCATAAAATAATAGCTAGAATTATTAGAATATACAACAAGCAGATATATTTATTGTACAAAGATAAGCAGGAAAAAGAGGTAATCAAAAGGTGAATTGGAAAAAAATAGTGGCAAAAAGTTTGTCTAATCATATTTAAAATTGTATGCAGCACTCTGTAAAAAAAAAATGAATAATGAGAATTTATAAAGACAGTCCCCAAAGATATTGTAAAGAATATGTTAAAAATTTTAAATGATGCAACATTCAAAATAACTAAAATGGAGTTTACCACATAACAAGCATCCTTGATGGTCTACCTATCATCATCATTAGTATATTGCCACTATTTGAGGTTGGATTTATGAAACCTCATTTTTTATTAATTCCAACTGAGTAATGTCAAAGGTGCTAAATATATCCTTCGCAAATTATTTTGAATGACTTTATTAACATTATCTTAAGCTTTTTACTGCTCCTTCCTAAACATCCTATTATAATTTTATCTGTCCATCTAATGGCTACAATTTTTTATCCTTCATTATACTTATCCAAAATCATTTATAAGTATTTTTTTCAATCATTTGATCTTCAATATATGACACTCTAGCCATTTTCATCCTTCCTATTTTAGTCACGTTCAACTTAACATTCTTATTTTTGTGATACCCAACTAAGCATTTGATGAGTTTGTTTTTACAACCCAACACTTTCTATTCAAAATCATCAATAAAACTACAATTTTAAAACATGATAATCTATCCATACTTAGAATCCAATTTTTTGGCCAAACCAGACATTAGCAAATCATGGCTCATTTACAATTTTAAAAATCTGGACAGTTTTGAATAGTACTTGACCCATAAAATTCCAAAATGAAAAACAGACCATTCAAAAATTAAAATGATAATTTCAAATTACGAAGAAAAATGATGAAAATTTTTGGCTATAATTCACATAGTACTAAAACAGTAATAATCTGTTTTATGCTAAGTTAAACCATGATCATTTTTACCTTGTCTGCATGGTGAGAAACAGTAGCAACACATTTCCCGGTGACAACATCCCATATCTTGACCGACTTGTCTGCACTTGCACTAGCTAGGACATTCCTGGAAGTTCAACAAGCAGAGTTATGACACAACAAGATTTTAAGTGTGAATAATAATAATAATAATAATAATAATAATAAAATGATACTGTGTATTGCTCACCTCACCTCCTTATTCCATGCAAGACCAAGAACAGCATCTCTATGGCTATCTTTCCTGTAGACCACTGATTTCTGTTGTTACAAAAACTACATAATTACACTAGTGAAAATTGGCCATTGACACATTTGAAAGTCAAGTATATTGAAGAAATGTAAATAATTTAACGAAAGTATGTCAATTGTCTGTTCGATTACTATAAATTTATCAAATGGAAGAGATTCAAGCATGCATTCATATAGGCCTTAATTTCCCAGAGGTCAAAGAAAGTGATGGAATTAAGAAAGCCAAACAAGTCAAAGCAAAGTTTTTTCCTTTATTTTTCCTTTTTTTTATGAGCCCTGAGAGCGGAACCAAGACAAATAAAGGTGATAATATCTCTAACTTCGCTTTTCGCAAATAATTTCAAATAGTTTGCCCGCTTATCTTCATGGCTTTTGTCATTCAATTCTTAGACAGTTAATCATCCCTTATAAATTTGCAGCTTGCTAGATTATTATCCTTGAATGCATGCACTCTAACTTTTCTTTTTAGGAACAGTCAAACATAGAAAATAATAATATCTAAAAAAATATTGAAGACATCACTCAAAAGAAACAGATTAACATAATACAGAAGTTTCAAGTCCAATTAGTCAGACAGTTAACTTGAGCACAGTCTACGTACGGTCTGTAAACCACAATATAAAAAACTGAGTCTGTCGCTATTGATTAGACAAAAACAAAATAAACCATATTTCAAAGGCCAAAAAAAATGGAACATTCAGTAAAGAAGATGATTGAACCTTTTTCTCTTTTTTCTTCTTCTTTGACACACCTCCCAATACAAGAAATGGTTGCACTTCATCAATCTGTACAAATAAATACTTAATTCCTCAGTAATAATAAATGTCTATAACTGAATTCACAAAAGTACTTCAAAACTTTTTTCCAAAGACAAAAGGTCGCAACTAACGAAATACATACAAGATCAAGATCCCAAATCTCTATTGCAGGATCCATTGAGCCAACAGCAAGGAAGTTACCTGTCAATTTAAAAAAAAAAATTCTATTCTAGAAACCTATCTGCAGGAATTCTGAAGGAAAAATACGGAAGTGATTAAGTAAAATTTCTAATAAAAATTATATAAAAATTCGGACATCAAGATGAATCATGTACAAAATTATACTAGTTTCTTTTCTCAAATACAAGCTTTCAACAACAACAACAAGCCTTGGTCCCACAACGTGGGGTCAGCTACATGAATCTTTCTTCTCCATTATGTCTTATTAAGTGTCAAATTTTCATTTAATTAATAAGATAAAGTCAATTTTTATACTACATAACTAAGTCTTTGTAGGTCTACCTTTATCTTTCTTAACATAGGTCGAATCTAATACATCTACTCTAACAACTAGGTCATAGATGGCGACGTTTTATGTGACCAAACCATCTAAGGTGACTCTCTCTTATCTTATTTATCACTGGAGCTACCCCAACCTTTTCATGTATATATTCATTTCGTATTTTGTCTCTAAGTGTAAAGCCACTCATCCACATGAACATCTTCATCTCTGCAACACTTGTTTTATGCTACTCTTTTAATGGCCAAAATTATGCCCCATAAATCATTGCATATCTCACCATCTTATAAAATTCTCCCTTAAGTCTAAGCGGCACATTTCTATCACACAATAGGCAGATGCATTCCTCCCCTTCACCATCCAACTTGTATTTTATTAATAACATCCCCATCTATTTCACCATTACATTGAACAATAGGCCTAAGATATCTAAAAAGTTTACTCTTTTTAATGACTTGATCAACCAATGCCACAATCCCACCACTAGATCTTCTACAACTAAAATTACACTCCATGTATTCAATTTTAAATCTACTCAAATGAAAGCCTTTAGGCTCTACAATTGTCCTCCATAATTCAAGTTTCTCTTGAAATCTCTCTCTAGTCTTATCAACAAGAAGAATATCATCAACAAAAAACATACACCAAAGTACATCCTCTCATAAATGTCTAGTAAGAACATCCATAACTAAAGCAAAAAGATAAGGGCTTAAAGCCAATCCTTGATGTAATCCAACTGAAATTGAAAATTATTGGTCAATCCTCCTCGTGTTTGAACACAAGTAATAGCTCCATTATTCATATCCTTCATGACTTCAACATAAGCAATATTAACTCTTTTCTTTTTTAAAACTCTTCAAAGTACTTCGCTCGAAACTTTATCATATATTTTCTCTAAATCAACAAATATCATATATAGATCTTCATTTCTCTATACTTTTCCATCAAACCTCTCAACAAATGTATAACATCCATAGTAGACCTACATGGCATGACACCAAGCTAACTAAGAAACTTTTGTATTCTATCATAACCTATGCTCGATTACTCTCTCTCATAATTTTAATGTATGTCACATTAATTTAATTTCTCTATAATTTGCACACTCTTATGCATCACCTTTATTCTTAAAAATAGAAACTAACAAACTATTTCTCCACTCATAAAACATCTTTTTAGTCCTTAAAATAATATTAAAAAGATTAATATACTAAGAAATTCCATGATCTCCTAAATATCAAGTCCTACTACTTTTCCACACTTCATTTTCTTTAAAACCTCTCTAACTTCAGTTCTACTAATACGACAATAAAAATAAAAATCTTTGTTTTCCTTTATAATATTAAGATCGCTAAAGTCAATCGTATTCTGGCAAGCTTTTATTTACAAAAATTTATCAAACTATCTCAAACAGCAAAATCATAATAATTTTACAGGCTAAACTTGCACAACTCCAAACATGCTTTCTTGACAAATATTTGAAAATAAATCATAATTTATCATCACCAATCAACACAAATAAACCCCATCATTATCAATGTTTCCCCCAACTATCCAGAAAAGGCTTTATAATTCAAGCATCTCCAATATTTTTGTTGAGAGTTATTGAGGTGTTAATTTTATTTTGTGCAAATCATTTTGCACAATTCTGGCCATATCAGATAAATTTCACGTTAAACAAAGAGAAAATTCACAACACACTAAAGAAAATATGGTCAATTACATGTAGGTGCTGGGAATTAGTTCAACTTAAACTTTAGTCAGAAGTTTCAAAAAGCTTAACTTGTTAGCGAGTGAGTTCCAAAACATTACCTAAAAACATCTAACCAGGCTTATATTGGGTATAAAATTTGAATTCATAAAATTTAAATTCATAAATATGGTATTAAATAAAACTTCATTTGAAACTGTATTCTTATATAGTGTGAAACAAAGTTATAGCTAACCTCATAGAGATGGATAAGTTGCTCAGAAAGTGCATTAATGGGGTAGTCTTCCCAAATCAATATATTCTCTTTGCTAGTTATCCACAATCAATATTGTTTCAAGGAAAAAAGCAATGCAAAAGTAACACGTTACCACCAAAACAAAGAAAAATCAAGTCCATGCATCAAATGATTTACACCACACTGTCCTTCTACTTTTTACCAAAAAAAATCTTAACTTCATTACATACTCCCCTCGTATCTTTGAAGAAAGTGAGAGGTGGTGAGAGAGAGATGGAGAAAGGTTATGGATAGGATGCCAAACTTCTCATAATTACAAGGTGTTGGGAGCTCCTCAATGAGTTTCTAGGAGAGAAGGCAGAAAGAGATGGCAAAAAATTATGATAAAAAGTGTGATATGGAGTGTTGGTGTGCAATTCATCAAAACGGGTTTTGATGGAGAGATGGTTAAAGGGAGGAGAGGAGGAGATAGTCTAGTTAATCATAGCTTGATTATTTCTTCCCCTCGTATGTTGAAAGAAAGTGAAAGGAAGAGGGAGAGAGAGAAGGACAAAATAAAAGTGAGGACACAACTTCCTACGATTAATAGGTCTTAGGAGTTCCTCGATAAATTTATAGGAGAGAAGGAAGAAGCAGATGACCAATAAGTAGAAAAGGAGTGAGATGGAGTGTGCGCACCATATAACTTACCCAATTCATCAAGTTAGGCTTAGATAGAGAGATGGATATACCAAGGAGAGATGAAGGTAGCATTGTCAATCTTAGCTTTATTATTCAATCCTCTCATTTGTATGAGGAAAGTATGTGTGTGAGAGAGAGAACGAGAGAAAGAAAGAGAGAGAGAGAGGGAGGGAGAGAGAGAGATATGAGGGTAAAAGAGAGCATGAACTTCCTATGAATCAAGTAATTTTTGGTAAAGAATAGAGAGATGGCCAAAAAAGTAAGATTAAAAAATGAGTGATATAGCCCATTCCGACACAATTCATCAAAATGAATAGCTTAGATGAAGAGATAGACAAAGAAAGGAGATGTGGAGGTACAATGCCACCCCCAACCTCCACCCCCGCACCCACTATTTCTTCTAAAGATAGTATCTTAGATAGCATGGGGGTAGGTTTAAGAAGTAGAGGAAGGAAAGAAAGAAAGAAAAAAAAAAAAACAGAAAAACATTAAATAAAAGAGTGTGTATGGGAACCAAAAGAGTTTGAGCAGCTTACGAGTTTCCCAACCACCTATATCCAATCAAACATAAGATGGATTGGCAACGCCTTTTAATTTCTCGTCAAGGAAGGACGTAGAGCGTGGAAGCAATATAGACAGCAAAAATATTGTAATCTACCACCCACTTTGCAAGCTTAAGAAAATCAATCATGTTATAAGAAATACATTTGAAGTAAATATGAGCTGTGAAGAAAACTTATGCAACAATGGACATTGCAAAAAAATGAATCACACCATCCCTAAGTACAAAAATAATTGTAGGCCCTTATGTTCCAACATGAAGATCAATGGAACATGGACTAGGTTACATATACCCTTCTCTTTTAAGTGGAATTCACTGGGAATCGTACAACATTAGGAAGCAAAAAAGCAACTCTCACTAAGAACTCAAATGACAATGATATACGTAATTGAACTAGATTTCTCCTCCATGATGCATAGCATCAAATAGGGCAGATTTTTATTATGGGAATTTGATTTCACGTGTGTGCACATTTCCCCATGGTTAGTTATATCCTAAGCACGATGCTCGAGGATACTTTTTGATTAAGTATAATTGTTCATATCTTTGGAGTTCATATTAGAGGTATATCCTAAAATAAAATGACTAGTAGCAAGAGCTAGTCGACATCAACTTTAAGAAGAGATCAAATGAAATCATCCTGAGATAGTGCAAACCATAATAATAAAGTAAATGCATAAAAAGATATAATCACATTTATTAAAATAATAAAACAAGCAGCGCAAGCATGAAAAACAAATACTTTTATTATTATATGGAATGTAAAATGTTTATAATGAATTATCCTATCAAATCATTAAGGGGTGACAATATGTACAATGAAACATAGGGAGAGATTACAAAGAAGTTAACGTAATGGTTAGCAAACAACTGACTTGATTTAAGCCAAGCATGGGTTGACGGCTTAAATCAAGGGATTCATTGATAGTACGAGGCGACTAGGTCCAAACATTGTGAGCAAGTGAAGTATGGCTTTGTGGATGACTCAAAAAAAATTGTCCGTTTTGAGCCGTTGGAAGACATGCTAGTCTAAAGCATGCAGCTATAAAATCGATAATTCTGGAACTATAGATTATAAATGTCAATCCAAAGTAATCCCAATTTAAATTCAATGGCTAGGTGCACGCATAAACAGCAGTTAGCAATGCCAGGTAGCAATACATTCACAATTTGAAGAATGGGCCGACACATTGACAGAACGATAAGGAGGCCATCATTCCACTGCATAATATAAGTACGTCGCCTCCAGAAAATGGAAGATGTTGATTTCTTAAGATGACAAAATTGTCATGCAAGGTTCGATGACTTCAAAAGTGTGAAGATTGGGAAGTCATCATGTATCAACCCTTCTCTTGCTTGTCGAGGGAATGAAGCCTAGATTGAGAAGAGCAATCGAGTTTAAAGCTCAGCAATGGTATAAAGGGAAGCTCGTACATGAAAAAAGGTGAGAAGATGATTAGAAGATATTACCTCTTGTAGAACTATAACCACAAGGTATCGTCAATCTCAAGGGCCTCATTGTAGTAAGCGAAAGCTAGTGCACAAAGAGGGAAGGTATTGATAACTCCTGGATCTGATCACAAGAGGTGGACCAAGGGCTACTAGTAGAAGTCATCTACACTTCCTCTTTGATATCACAAATTTCAAATGACCCAACCAACTCAAGTTCACTCAAAAAGAGGGGTATAGCTAGTGGAGAAAATCAACGAGCCCTATCATCACACTAACAAAAGCTACATGGGTAAAACCAAAGCAGGGGCCAAAGATAAGGACTTAATTGTCACGTCGCCAAAAAGAGGAAAGCCAACAATGCCTCTTCTCGATCTTATTTTGCTCTTAACAAGGAAGATAATGATCGCAGAGAGAAAAAAGTAACTAGAGACACACGACTTGAAGAAAGTTACCAATAGGGTCAACGGTTTTGAAGTTGATCGAAGAAAAAATGTTGATGCGTGAGATGTTGCCTCATCTAATATCAATGGGCCCATCTGAGAGCCAAGACATCTGCTATGAAAGAATGTGTCCTCAAACTGACTTTGTCAAGATATCAGCAAAGTCAAATTTATTATGAAACACAATAAATTAACCAAGGGATAGAGCAAAATTGCCTGCTAAGGTGGCCAAGATATATTCACTAACGTTGACAAAAGCTACATCAAGGCGTCAGGAAGTCATCAATAAGACAAAGAGGGAATCATCAGCCATAGCACAGGAATATGTCAATCAAGACGATGAGAAGTCATTGACCAAGACAATAGAGGGATCTATCATATGTTTATCCCAAAAACATCAACATTTAGCATCAAGTGTTTTGCATTGAAAAAATTCATGTTAAATTCTTATATAATTAACTTCTAGCTTCTACTATGAACAATCATATTCACATACATCAAGCCAGCTAAGATGGGTAGGTGAAAAAATCACCCTTTTTCTTTATAGAAATAGAATATTTAAAGCTTGCGGACCAAAAGAGTACCACAATAACCTGAATTTTTTACCAAAGAAAATAGGCCAAAATAATACCATAAGTAGAAGAAATTGCCAAAATAAATATATAAATAAATAAAAGTGCAAAAAGATGATATTAAGTCAAGTTTGAGCGAGCTCGACTTAACTTGAACTCAATATCGAAAATAAATCCTCGACACAAACTCAACTAAATAATTTTATTTCAAGATGACTCAAAATTGCATTTTAATTGAGTTTATATAAATACTTATTTCAAAAACTCAAATTATATTCTAGCAAGTTAGGAAAAACTCAAAATTGATTTTGTGTTTGGAGAGTGAAATCAATTTTGATTTTGTAATAGAGCTCAAAATCCAATCAAATCAATTTTAATTCTAGATGGTTTATTGTGAATTTTTAAGTTTTGAGTATTTGTTACAACCTTAGGATGAGTTTATATAAATACAGCTATCTTTGGCTATCAATTTTTTAGCTATTTTTTAGAAAATTTTGTGGTGAAAAACTGTTTTTAAAAATTAGAGCTATCAAAGTATGGTGGCTGTCAAAAAAAATTTTTTTGAATTTTTCACAAAAAAAAATTATTTGTAACATTCACAGTAGCTTTTCAAAAATTTATTTTTTACAACTAACTTTTCAAAAAGTTACATCTGCCCCAAACAGATCTTTAATTAGGCACTAAATCATTAATTAGGCACTAAATCATGAATATCCAAATGCAAAAGTATCAATAACTTTTAAACGCACAACTTCTATTTACAAATTTCAGAGCATTCAAACAACTATAGAGATGCAAAATCATAAAATAAAAAATACAATACTATGTACAAATTGGACCAGTATAATAAAAAGAACTGTTGTGTCCTAGTTGGGTAGTTGAAAAAAATTTGCCCTAGAGCATGTAAGTTTACAACTACAATATATCCAGACATCTAGTGAGCTAATCAGCAAATTTGTCAAACACAACAAATCACATGTACATTTTAATCTTTCTAAGAATAAATTATCTAAGAAACTATTAAAGAAAATGTCCTTTTTAGAGTGCAAATTTCCACAACAGGGAAAAAAAATCCGGACATTTGTACTCTGTGAGCCAAAGCATGTATATTGAGCAATACAAATTGAACCAAGTGAAAACCATATTTAATATTCATTTTATTTTATTAGTAATAAATATATTTACTTTTCCACAAGTAAAGTCAAAGTGAATCATATTTATTGCTTACAAACCAATAAAATTAAAGATGTGATAGAATAAGTTCAACCCACTTTAAACAATCCAAGCAACGGAAAATGATGATAGAGAGCCAAGATTGAAGACATACAATCATTGAAAGAATTAAAAATCAAAAAATGTTTTACCTTTATTGCCACTTTTAAGGTTACAATCGAGCCATGCTGTGCAAAGGGGGAAAGCAGGTAAGATTACATCATGATGCACATACATATTTGAATCTCCATCTCCCAATTCCTCAAAAATCCAAACCTATCATAAGAAGATTATTAAAATTGAATACACAAAAAAAAAAAAATTGCAATAAAAACAGAACTAGTACTTGAGATCACCTAAGGAATAGTGGCATCTACCACACAAGACAAGATGGATTTTGCAACTTACTAATTTAGTCTTGATTATATTCATGAGATGTGCAAAGGTAGTACACAATGGGCATGCAATTATCTTGACAAGTTAAAAAGACCTACTTTGGCTTATTTTAGAAATGTAATTCAACAATCTAGATTTCCGTCTCCTAGATATTGATCAATAGGTATCCAATTGATGATTCATCTTCATCTTTGTGAACTACTCCTAATGACCTATTGTTTGTTCAACTTTAACAATGTAATCTAAGAATCTCTATCAAGAGATCCTCATAAATCAAATTTTTAATGTACTAAAATAGACCATCAAAATGCTCAACAAATTAAAAAAGATATCCAATATTCTTAAAATTTTTCATCCTGAATAAACATATAAAACACAGCGTCCAACATTGTAGCAACAGGATCCATAACTGTTGCTACACATCTCAAAATCAACCCTCTTGAAAAATGTTGTGGCATGCAGGAACAGCTTAAGACATTAAATTTTAAACCATCCAGTGCATTAATAAAGATAAATAAGTCTACACATCTCTTCTGAAACAAAATCTTAATCAAGAAAAAGACACTTGCCTCAAGATGATTGACTTCATCTTCATTACGTGCACAAACTATAACAGAATCAGTAGGTTTAATAGTCATGTCCTCTATCTCATCATCATCATCATCATCATCCTCCCCATCATCCTGATCCATGTTTGAAATGGCACACTACACTTCATGCAAAAAGAATCACATGATATTAAATTACATAAGTTCAGACATTATACTTACGCCTTTGTTTTGTAGATAGGGATCCATGTCATTACTCGGATAGTAAGTATCCCCGATTCCACTACCAAATAACTCAATGCCTGAAAAAAAAAAAACAACAAGACCAGTTACACGGAAAATAGCAAACACGTCAATGAGTCCAAAATAAAATGTTTACTATTTCATTAAAAGAAGTAAGGTACTTACCATCATCTTCATCATCATACGCATCCATGTTGAGCTCCTCAATGCCAGCAGTAACCGCTTGTGCATCCCTTGATTCATTACTTGCCTGAGTTTGATTGAGAGCCTTTGCCGCAGCCAGCGCAAGGTCAGCTTCGTCCACCTCCTCAGGAGAGTCATCAATATCCATGCACTCATCCTCCTCTTCGCCAACATTTCCCCTGTAGACGCAATGAAACTCTGAATCATCAAAAAGGAGACAAATTTTCATTCACATGAGCCAACAAATGCTAGGAGAGGGCTCACTTTCGTTTCAACATCCCCGTCCTCAAGAACTCCTCGATTTCCTCCTTCGATGGAGGATCAGCGACAACTGGTACAATCTTGGATTCCCCTTTTGGCACCCAGCAAACAGCAGAAATCATTTGGAAAACCGGCGAGAATTATATCACCTACAAGAGAACAAAAACCAAGTATTTGGCTTAACCCAAAAAAAGTGTATGCTACCTTGATCTAACTTACCAAAGAGAATTATGGAGATGGTGAATAACATCAACGTAGTTAAGCAGGGTTTTGGAGGGCGGCGGAGGGTTGCGACTCTTATATGCGGATGCAGATTTTGTGGGAGTTTAGCGAGCCAGGATCGCTCATACCGATCTGATCTAGTGCTTTTAGATCGAATTACATGAGCCGATGAGGGTGCATTGGATCGATAGCATAGCGTTCAGACGCGTGCGATTTAGGACGGGGATTTATAACATACAGGAGTTTCAATTTCGATGGCCAATGCTTTTGCTGGTAGGGAATTTATAGATCAAATATTTAAAATATATCTATTTAATATATAAAATTAATTATTTGCATCTCTTATACAAAAGTAATGAGAAAGTCAGCTCAGAATTATAGCATATGTGTAGTTTCCTTAACAACCAAGAAGAGAAAAAGAAGTTATCGACAGAGTTTTATGTAACTCCCTTTGATTGGATTTCTTTCTCTCCTGTTTTTATAAGGCCCCTCCTTCATTATCTTCAGATTAATCCACATTGGTTATTTATTCTCGAGAATATGTCCAGCAGAATCAGGGGTTTATTTTCTAGAATTTTTGGGTGCTTTACCTGAACTTCCAAGATATTTATATAGGGCTTGGTCTGCTTATGTTAAGGGTGATCCATCTATTGTTCTATTCAAGAAATTCAAATGGGTCAAGGAGGCCCTGTGGTCTCATAAATGGGAGCCAGCTTCCCTGGATCAACAATTGAATCAATTGAGGAAGGAGCAAGAGTACTTCTTGAAGCATTTGGAACCTGCCACAATATCTAAGAGATAAATCGGATATAGCTAATAAGAAGAGTCTATGGGTTAAGCAGAGAGCAAAGATTTCCTGGCTCACTCAAGTTGATGACGATCTAAAATTTCTTTACTGTTCGATCAAGGAAAGAAGAAACTCTAATCTGATTAAGGAACTCCTTGTTGAGGGGAGAACTCTCACCCACAAAATGGAGATAACTGATGAAATATGTAGGTATTATTCCTCTCTTTTTAATCAGCCTTGTCCAAATAGGGATCATATCTCGAATATCTCGAATATCTCGACAGGATCGATCATCTCCCCTTCTCAATCCGCTGACCTTGAAGCTCCCATCTCGAATCAGGAGATTATTATGACGCTCCACAGTATAAATGGGGATAAAACCTTGGGATCTGATGGTTTTATCTCTAAATTTTTCATTCAATGTTGGGATACTATTGGGAAGCAATTCATATATGTTGTTCATCATGTCTTCAAGACTTAGACACTCCCTGATTCTTTTAAGCATAGCATCATCACTTTGATACTGAAATTCAAGCATGCTAACACCTTGGCAGACTATAGACCTATTTCTCTCTGTAACATGTTCTACTAAGATATAGCTAAAGTTCTAGCAAATAGAATCCAAAAGGTTCGACCATTCATTGTCCACCATGCCCAATCTACTTTCAACAAGGAGAGGGATATTGCGGAGAATATCTCTTTGGCCCATGATATTTGCTCTGAATTCAGAAGCAGGAGTTCTCCTAACTTATTATGTGTTAAGATTGACCTCAAAAAAGTCTTTAATTATGTCAATCGTAAAGCTGTCCTCCTTAGGTTGCAACAAAAAGGGTTCCCAGAGTTGTTTGTAAAGTGGGTGCAAGCCTGTATTTTTGAAATTCCTTTCTCTGTTGTTATGAACGGCCAAATTAAAGGATATTTTTACTCTACACATGGGCTGAGGCAAGGTTACCCACTATCTCCCTTTTTCTTTACTATTATGATGGATATTTTCTCTTGTCTCTTGGAAAAAAAAGGTGGCAGAACTAGATTTCAAACCGATTGCCTCGGGTTTCTGCTTCATATCCCATCTTCTTTTTGTTGATGACATACTTGTCCTGGGAGAAGTTGGTTCCCTCTCTGCCATTGCTCTTAGGGATACCCTGCTTTCTCTCTCTTCTTTCACAATTTTGGATATGAATTACTGCAAATCCCATATATGTTTCTCCAAAGACTCAAAGGAGGCTGATCAAATTTGTCATTTCTTAAATTTTGAAAAGGGTAACTTCCCCTTCAAATACCTTGGTCTTCCTTTGGTTACTGAGGCTCTTAAATCTACTCACTTTTTGGCACTCCTGGATAAACTTTCTTCCTGGCTAGCTGGTTGGAAGTCTAAATGGCTTTCTTATGGGGGCAGGATGCAACTCATACGATCTTCCATAAATAGTTATCTATCCTATTGGCTGCAAACATTAGCTATACCCAAGTGTATTCTTAAGAAAGCTACCTCTATTACGTCAAAATTCTTCTATCATGGGGATTTGATTAAGAAACTTCACTTCATTTATTGGGCTAAAACCACTCTACTGAGAGACAAAGGCTAGACTGGGCTGATATCCATAAGCACACTAAATGTTGTATGTAAAACAAAGATCCTGTAGAAAATGATCAATCACTCCTCTCCATTGGCTTCATGGTGTGGAAGTAAATATGGTTCAATATGGCAAAAAACACTTCATTCCTCGGCCCTTTGGAGGGAACTGTAGGTTGTGTCGCTCGATTTAGAGGGAGTCTTTTCTATTCTATTGAAAATGGATCTTCAAATTCCCTCTTCTTTGATCCTTTGTGTCTAGGGAAGTCTCTCTTTGAGCTCAATGGGCCTAAGTTATTTATGTTGCTGGATTTCCCAAGGGATTCTTCTCTCAGCTCTATCATAAAGAACAGTCGGTGGTCTTTGCCTGACCCTTTTATTGGAAGATTCCCTGCTTATTTCCACCCTATTCTCCTTGTTCCCCTTTCTTCTAGCCTTGATTCCATCTGTTGGAATGAAGAGAAGCTGTTATCAAATAAAATGATTATGGGAGTTATGTTTGATTCTCTCCCCTTTGTGGATTGGTGGAGGGATATACGGTTTAACGGTTTTACCATTAATTATGTTATTTTCTGTTGGATGGTTGTTTTAGGTGGGCTTAAGACCTCGGATGTTCTAAATCATCGAGGCCTGGGTCCAATGCTTGATTGCACTTTCTGCCATAAAGAAAAAGAATCTCACTCTCATATATTTTTTGGTTGCACCTTTTCCCTGCAACTTATCAAGAACCTCCTTCCAAATGGGAGTTACTTCTTGTTTCAACCTACTCTTCAACTTGTGCTTGTTGCCTCATACCTTCTTGAATACAAGGTCTTGAAGAGACTTTACTTACTGATTGCAGCTATCACGCTCTATACTATTTGGGGGGAAAGAAATTATAGATTTTTTCAAAACAAGGGAAGCTCTTTTACTGTTATATCCCAAAAGATCAAATCCATAGTTGCTTATAAACTCTGACGGTGGGCTTTCAAACTGTCGTGGCCCCAATCTATGGTCTCTATTATGGATATTTGGAGGAATGTTGGTTGCTCTGAATCTTTGGATTAATTTTTGCTGTGTTTTTTGGTTAAGCTGGTTGGTGGATGTTTTTTTGGGCAATTGGAAGTTCTTGTCTCATTTGTGTTAATCCCTTGTCTGTCAGGTTTTTTTCTGTCTTATTTTTCATCTTCTCCCTGTTGCGGTGGAGTTTCATATTGGGTTGGATTGGAATTCTTGCTTCTTCTTCTCCATGTTTGTTTTGGAGTCATCTTCAAATTATCTTCCTCTTTCTTTTTGAATTTTGGCCCGGACTATGATGAGATCTGGCTACTGTAGTAGGCCTCATCTTACAGCTCCTTTTGGAGCTCACTCTCGGCTCCTCCCTGGATGACATTCTTCTGCAACCTGGAACTTGGCCACGCTATCTAATTGATGTCTTTCCCTTCTCTTGTCATTGCTTCCCTGTGTTTTATGGGGTGAGGTTCCACTGAATGGTAGGAGCTATCAACCGTTGGCCAGCTGGTTATTTCTCGACTGATGGGTGAAGTTTCATTTTATCATTAGCTGCCTCATTCATGAGGTTTTTAATTCTCTGAGTTAGGTGGTTTTCCCTTCAGTTTTTGTTTTTTAGCACTTACTTTGTTGTAGTCTGTTGTTGCCCCTTTTCTATTTTTTTGGACCAATAGGTCTCTTTCCAAGCCCTCAGGGTCTTTCTTTCTTTGTAATTTTTCTATAATTACTCTCATTTGGAATGAAATTAGGCTAATGCCCTCAAATTTTCCAAAAAAAAAGAATTTATAATGAGATCTTGTTGGGAAAGATCCTTAATGAGACTAATTTCTTGCATAATCCTGAAACCCTTGATGATATCTCTCTAGAATGGAAATTAATAAGATTAGCAGTATGTGTGATCATAGCACTCTTGGTGATGAAGAAGAGCTGAAAAAGTCATGTGGATCTTACTATGGAAGGGATATCAACAAAAAGTTAACGATAAGTGTGAGAAGGTGTTAATTTTATATTAATTAAGGAATTAAATTTTATCTGAGTAAATATTAAGTTTTATATATTAAATGTGTAACTAAAAATATAATGATTGTTAAAGATGGAGGTGGGTGTATTTTTTAGGTGGGGTTGAGAGAATTGAATAGCCATTGATCTTTAAATTAATATATATATATATATATATATATATATATATATATATATATATATATATATATATATATATATATATATATATATATATATATATATATATATATATATATATATGTGATAATGGAAATATCTAAATTAGTTCAATTTAGGTTAAGTTAGGCTAATTTAAAGTGTAGTTTTAAGGCTTGAGATTTAAGTGAGGTAAATGACTACAAATACTTGTAGATGTTTAGCTTAGGATATGTATTTATGATCTAAAATAGTTGATTGAGAATTATAAGATATAAGTGGTTATTTTAGTAGAAGGACTACGACTAGATCATAATCGATGATGTAGAGGTATTATTGAGTTGAAGAATGGTGTAGGCTTATGGAGGAGAGTAGATGGTTTAGTGTACTACTGAAGATAAAGTTAAGAGGCATGAGAAAGATTAAAATAAATTATCTTGGGTATTAGAGGTGAGAAAAGAAATATATGTTGAATAACTAGCACTCCCACCAATGATTGTCAAGGTTTAGCAACCAAGCTCTCAAACCACAAGACCAACTCAAATAACTTATAATTGCCAAAAGATCTCCTTTCATTTTGACAAAGGGGCTATTTATAGCCATTGCAATCATCTTTCAAAAGAAAAAAAATTGAAAATATGGAGGGAAAGGTAGGTGGTCATATTAATGTGAAGCATTAAGTTACCTTATTATTTTATGTCATCCACCCATTTCACATGCTATTATTTTATGTGGATTCAACCACCTCGCTTGTCATATTTTGAATTTTTAAATTTAAAGTTTAAAACCTAGAGTTTCTAGAAATAAATTAAAAATTATATAGTTAAAAGAAAATGAAATCATAAAATGGGCCTTAGTAGGCTAATGGGCTAAGAATTCTTGAGCTTTAGCTTGAGATCTTGTAAATGGATCTTGAGCTCTAATTTTTTTTAATTCATATGATGATTTACATCAGTTAAACATGTAAATCCCCTTTTCTTAAAATTTTTATATATTTTTTTTAAATTTAAAAACTCTTGTAAGTTCAGAAGTATTATAATGTCCCTCTTTTTAGTCTAAAGGATATTAATTGATTGTTTAGATAACACAAAAAAATATAAAAAAAATTCCCTTCCTTATCAAGAACTAAACTAACAGACCTAGATTTGATAGGTATAGAATTGACTGGAATATTAATTATAGCATATGAATTTTTAGTGGGACTTTCATAGGCCTTTTTCTATGACACTTTTTGGGAAAAGAGTAATAAAAAAATTCTTGAAGGGCTTGATAACTAGGAGTAGCAATTTGCATAATCAACACTTATTTGATAATAAGCCTTTTGTTGACCATAACATCAATCACTTTCAAGATATGTTCATCAAAATATGATAAGTTTATTGATTAATATGAATAACATGGCGAAGGGAATAAAGAATATCTAAGATATACTAATTTTTCAAACTGATTAGTAAGAATGTAAATTTTTATTGGGTGTGGTAAACATACTAGGTACAATATAAAGAACAACCTTTGGGTGTTGTTGTTGATAAAATTATTTATTCTTAGTAAGTTGAGCTATTCTACTCAATTGTGGAGTAAAAAGAACCCTAGGTCATACTAAAATAGAAGCAAAATAAGTGTTAAAGGTACCAGACAAAAGTATATCCATAAAGGAGAGATAGAAAATCTTGTGAAGATAGAGGGTCTAAAATAGAGAAAACTATCAAGAGCTAATCTTTTTATTGAATGAGTGACACTGGTAGTAAATAAGGCACTATATATGCTTTACACTATTTTCTCTAAGGTGGGCCTATAGCATCCCGTACAAGGGTGGGATCCACAAGAGTGACCTTTATTTATTATATCAAATCACTAAAACTATATATCCTAGCCCCAACATAAAAGTTAATTTGAGGCAATGTAATTTATGCCTTAATGGTGGATTTGATTTTGATGTTTCTACCTATCATATGCAAATGGATCAATCACTTTATTATAAAAATTTGAAAAGTAAAAAAATATATTTTTAAATAAAACATTTGAAAAATAGGCCATCAGTTTTTCCATAAGAGATTATAAAAATTAAAGTATATTAGAAGGTTTGGTGGAGTAATGTTCTTTTATTCATGGATAAATAACTATAATTATGGCTGCCAAATCAAAACTCAAAAGTTAAAACTAAGTGTGAATTAAAACTCAAGCAAATTTCCAAATGTAAAAGAGGGCTTGTCATTAGGTGTGTCATTCTATTATCATGAAAAAATATTAAAATGATGATATAAGTTTTTTATCGCATATAAGAGATTTCACAAGAAGAGACAAAGAAATAAATATACTTATAATAAGATCTAAAATTCTTATATAGACTTATCGAAAATACTTATGTTATGTCATATCATCAAGTTAATAAAAAATTAAAAGGATGTGTGCTACTCAATTTCCTAAAGAGATTAAGTTTTTTAATGTTGATTACACTTGAGGATGCATCTAAGAGAAACTCTTGATAAATAAGAACACATCTTTATTTTGATTTAGTTTTATGGGTTTTATCAAAAAGAAGACTGTGATTCAATGATTATTATTCTAATAGAATAATCCATATATATAAAATGTCAATTCATAAGATAAAGAGTGAATCACCATAACTAAATGAAATGACAATCTCAATATACAAAAAGTTTGAGTGATGACAATCACTAAATTATCAAAGACTTGATAAGAAAAATGATGGGCTCAAGTGATAAATTTGTAAGGAAAAAAAGTTTTAGGTAAGGGAGGAAACAACCTTGATTTGAACTTCATGGCCCAACCATTCCAACCTGTCAAGCTTAAGGTTATTTAGCTCATAAAGATAGCTGGTCCAACCCAACCATTATAAAAATATAAATCAATCATTAGTGTTATTATTAAGAAGTTTAACCTAAATTTTTTTAGACATTCATGTCATCTCATCTTTGATCTGCCCCCTTTTAGTGTTTTTCACTCTTTGTGGCTATATAAAAGGTGGTGCTCTAGAGCTGATTATTTTTTGTTGCATCCTTATAGAGTGACCTTTAATTTCTTGATGTGTTCATTGATTAATCAATTATACACAAAAAATAATATTGATGCTGTTGATCTTTGGTTAGGTTAAAAAAAGAAGAAGAAGACTAAGAAAGTACTTTAAAAGAAGAGTGTTGTGGTGCTTCCAGTTAAGAAGAGTTCTTTGGTTTCAACAATACCATCTATGGCTGCAAAAGCCACATTGGATAGAAAAAATTGCATAGATCTCCTTGTTGAAGTAAGTGCCTTCAATATAGTCAGGACAAGTGTAGTGAGGGTGAAGGTTGAGCTCACTATTATGCCTCCTGCTACTATTGAAAAGGTGGCTCTTAAGGTGGCAAATGTTCCATAAGAGGATGAGGAGGAGGAATTTCCTCCCTTTATATAGTGGTGAAATGTTTGAGTGAATAGGTTGGTGAGGACTCCATCTCTACAAGAGTTGGTGGAGAATTGTCTTATAGTGATATATAACTTTGTATTCAATATGTCATTTTATTAATGCTTAATAAAGAACTTAATTGAGTCCCCTTTAGTTTTATAGCTTAGCATGACGAGCATTCGCAAGTCTGTTGAGAAGAATGATTGGCATTCCCCCGCTCATGCAGGTGGATCATTTAAGCTCATAAGTAGAATTGTGGCAAGTTCCCCTTATGGACTCATCCTCCATCTTATTGTAGATGAGTTACTAAGACATCCTCCAAGTGACAAGAAAGTACATTTGCTCAACCAGTGGCTTTTTTTTAAAGATGACTCCTTTGAGTAGCCACCTTATAGAAGTTCCTGTATTCACAATTCATGATAATCTTTCTCATCTTATAGGGGTGACTTCAATGGAAATGATTCTCATCGTTATCGATATCTAGGTGGTTCCTCCAAGTAGTGACTCAATTATCTTTAGTTTCTCTTAAGGTGTGGACCTCCCTTTGCTGGGAAAGGACAACAAGTCAAGTCGAGAATAATGAGTTCTTTCCCTTGGGGAGGGGCCATGGAAGAACCATTGCCTTCTACTCCTTCTCGCTAAGTTCATCTATTTGTAGAGAAGAATTGTTCTCCTTAAAGATGGTGCATGCTCAATGGAAGATGTGGTTGTCAAATTGCGAAGGAGTTTGATAACTGTGAAAGTTGAGTTGGTCTTTGTTTATCACCATAATGAGTTGAGTAGGTCATCTCACTTTATCATTTGTGTCAGCTTGATATTTGATTGGTTGTCAAGTAAGGAATCACTCATTGCCAAGTGGCTTACAAATTCAATAATTAGTCATTCAAAAAATAATATAAAGAGTAAGAGAAATAGTGTGTAAGCCCTTTTGTTGTAATTAACCCTTTTGTTGAATAAAAGAAATATTTTTTACTTTACTCGCCTATTTTATTTTTTTGCAATTCAAGTGGTTTCCTTCATGCCAACTTTGTTATATTTTTTACTTGGTTGGGAGTAAGCATACCATTATTTTATCATGATGCGTGGCGCTTGAATTTCCTTCAAGATTTAGTAATGATTTTTTTGATATTTTACATTAAATGTTTAATATGAAACACCTATGTTTTTTAAAAAATTTCTCCGCCTATAAATACTTTCTCCTACAATTGGTGAGCTTTTGTTGTAGTGAATTTTTTTATTTGGGTGAGTAGTTGTTCTCTTGTGTGAGTTCTCCTCTTTCTTTCTTTGCAATTTCTTTTTTCTTACTCCAAGTATGGTTATGGCATCTTTAAGAAAGAGTGCCTTCAACTTCTTGGCTATTTACTTGAAGATCAAGGATTTCATCTTTAATAAGTACTACCATGGTAATACCAATAACTCAATAAAGTTGCTAGAAGTGAAGAGTGAGTTAACACAATAAAGGATAGTGAGCTGTGTGTCCCATTTGGCCACTTTTAGTGTGGCCTCCATTTCCCCCCTCTATGCCAAGTTGGTGGAAAAATTAAACTTATATAATATGGTGCTCACTTAATTCCTACCAAACTTGATAGTGAGCATCACAACTTTCATTTCATACTTGAAGCAAGAGGTGATGCTATGGAGTTTAGCTCTTTTCCACTATGTCTTCTTGGTCAAGGAACACAAGGACAAGATTGTGCATTTCTTAACAATTTATCTAAGAATAATTGGATTGGAAAATAAACTCAAAATTGATTTTCCAAACTTCTGTTTCATCAAGTATTGTATCCACTAGGTAGTGCCGACTAAGCCCCTCCCCTTCACCATCATAAGTTTGTAGTTTATAAGGTGAGTGCTACTGAGAAGAAGATGCTAAGAAAGTAGGCAAAGAAGTCATTGAACATTAAGCTCTTTCTTAAGTTCAACAATATTGATGAGTGGATATACTATAAGTGCTGGCCCCTTTGGAACTCGTCATTCTTTTTTCTCCTTTATGATAAGTTTATTGTGCCTATTTTTTAGGTCTTGACATTTCCACTCCCTTCCCAAATGATTCTGAGGTGCTTCAATTCCTTAGCAAATTATAGGAGAATGAGGAAGGTGGTGGTGACCACACCTCTAAGACCATATCTAAAAGATTGACTAAGAAGGTGTATGTAGTCGGGCCAAGTACCTTTGCAAATTTGAAGCAGTCTAAGAAGAGGATAGTACATGGATACTATGTTAGCTACTTAAGCCCTATTGAGAAAGAGGTGCCATGAGGTAAAGGAACCGACAAGTGATCCTTAATATCCTTATGTCGAGGATAATAATACTCTTGATGTCAATGCCCCCATTAAATTAGGCTTATGTGATGAGGCATATCATTTAGTCAATGGAGTTGGACATAGTCCTTGAAGAGCTCCCTAAAAAGGTGACTTCAATATATTGTCATGAGTGTTCATCCAGTGGCATAGAAGTCACCCTAGGAGCTTAGTACAGAGTATATTGTGACT
Source organism: Cymbidium sinense (assembly GCA_021442155.1). NCBI lineage: Eukaryota > Viridiplantae > Streptophyta > Magnoliopsida > Asparagales > Orchidaceae > Cymbidium > Cymbidium sinense. The sequence goes on along the minus strand of CM038219.1, from coordinate 78,422,013 downwards.
TTGAAGTCACTAGCCACTACTAAGGAAGAGCATGACTTGATGAGGAACCAGTAAAAAGTCGCCAAGTCCAAGGTAGCCAAGTTAGAAAGGGAAGCATGGTGCTAAGTACAGGAGAAGGATTGACCAGTGTTATAGCTTACATGCCTCTTTAAGTTGGATAACTGGTTGGAAGCTAAACTCTCTTATCATAGGAACTCAGAGCAAGCCATAGCTACTCTTCCCAAGCTTCCTTGGGAGAGTTTGAAATCTCATCTTCTCGATTTTAATAGCTTGAAAATAGGGGAGCTCCACTCAAAATCCAATTCACTCCACACTTAAAATCAAGTCAATTCCCTTCGCAACTCAATCAGGGACCCCAATCAAACTTGCCCAAGCTCTTTCCCAAGCTCCAAAGGCAAGAGGGGTGCTAGTTCGATCAAAGCCGCAAGGAGTTCAAGGTGGAGTTGGCTTCTAGAAGCAACTACCCAATCTCAAGACCTCAAACTCTCAACAAAGCTTTGTCTCCACTAGACGAAGCTTCTCCAAGGGAATCGAGCACCGGTGATTACCTATGGCGAGGTAAACCATTTTTTTAAGCTTAATCTACTCGTAGTATGGAGCTTTGTGAAAGAAGTTTTTATTACTTGATAAACTAGCCATTGGATATGATCTCCATTGTCTAATGAAGGTGTGGGCTAAATTTTATCCCAATCTGAGCTCAATCGAGCTCGAATCTTGCCCTAGAACATGGACGATCTCCATTGCTCCCAGGGAATTACAGGGATAAATCTCTGGCTATCCATTCATGCATTTTGGATGGACGGCCGAGATTAAAACACATAGCACCCATAGATTTACCCTTTAGAACCGCAACTTTAATCTCAGCCGTTCAATCTTTGATTGGACGGCTGAGGAGAAAGCGCGTAGCACTACAGCTTATGCGGCCCTATGATGTGACAAGTTAAACACCCAATCCCATCACGCCACATGGAAAGCGCATGCCGCATCAGCGGCCCACGTGGCGCCGATGGGATTAAATACTTAATTAGGCTATTTAAATATTCTAATTAATTATAGAAACTTCTAAAATTCGTATCAAAGTCTAAAAAAATCAGAAAAATATGAAATAAATTGCATTGGATAGATAATTGAATATATAATATTCTAAAATTAATTTCAATAGATTTTGACTAATATTTGTTTTTCTTAAATTTGGGTTTTATTAGGAATGTTATTTTACTAATTACCCTCTAATTACTCCACTGATTAATCCCAAATTTTTTATGATTAATTAGTGGGATGACTTCTGACTCCCCTAATTTTCTTGGGATTTATTGATAGCTTAATTAGGAGAATTGCTAGTTCATTTCTTAATCATTCCCTTAATGTAATTAAGCTTGATTAAGGGAATAATTAGTGGTTTAACCCTCTGATTGAGTCAATTAAGTTCTGATTGAGTGAGTATGAGGTTTAAGAAATAATTTTGGGATACTTTCCTTAAGATATTCACTAAACCCCTTTTTCTTTCTTAATCAATCCTTAATTAAGGGTTAATTAACTAATTACCCCTTAATTAATTTCATAAAATTCTAAAAATTTTCATAACTCAATTAATCTATCTTGGGTAGATGTTTAGGTGTTCAAGAGCATAAGTACATTAAGGAAATCAAAATTCAACTCACATGTGTGAGAGGTGTTATGAAATTACTTAAAATTAAACCCCTTTGTTTAATTAATCATTAATCATGAGCCAAATGCATTAGGCCCTTTTCTTCCTAGGTGCACTGTTGATTTAAATTCTTTGTGTGATTTTATGTCATCTCATTGGTTCATAATTATTTGATTAAGTATGCTAAGGTGGTATAGGTAAGGGGTAATTAATATATTTAATTCATACCTTAACCTAACCAAAGCATAAAATTGATCTAATCACCTAAAAATTAAATTAAAACAATAAACATATGTGGGAATGGGTTAGGAACAACAAACTCACTTCACATTTCTTAAATTAAATCAAACTCAAGGCAAAATCAAACCTTCTTAAAAAATAATTTGATTTATTTTAAACTTTCTTATTTCATGAGATTATCTTTATGAATTAATTAGGGTAAATGTGTTTACATGCTTTCATCACTCTAGTTCTTTCCTAACATGCTAAATATGTATGTCATATGGATTTCATGCATTCATTAGGTGGACACTCAACCAAGCCCTAGAATACTTAGAAGGGTTAGCCATAGGAATATGTCATGCCTTAGGGGTGTTAGGAAAACTTACCTACCCTTAGCTTGAACCACTCCTCACTTTCCTTCCTTCAAGTCAAACTCCAAATCAATTATATTTGATTTTCTTCAAATCTAAATCAAATCCATGATTGAAATCCATGATTGAAATCTATGATTGAAGCCCATGATCAAAATCCATCAAAAATTCCTAAGTCCAAATTTTGCCTAAGTCCTTAATCCTTCCCTTAAAGACTTAACCTAAAGCAATCAAAACCAAATCAAATCTTTGAGATTTTCTCATACCTCATTTGTATTCTCATTTATATGCATATATATAAATGAAATATAAATTCAAACCCATCAAATCAAATTCAAAATTCAAAATCAATTCATGAAATTTTCCTTAAATCCTTTAAATTCCCTTTAATGGATTTAACCTAAATCTTGATCAAACCTATTGAAACCCTTGGGATTTTCTCAAAATTTATTTATATTCTCATATATAAATGAAATATAAATATAAATCAATCAAATCGAATCCAAAAATTAAATTCCAAATTTAAAATCTTTAAAAATTCCCTTAAATCCATTAAATTCCCTTTAATGGATTTATCCTAAACTTTGATCAAACCTATTCAAACCCTTGGAATTTTCTCAAAATGTATTTATATTCTCATTTATATTCTCATATATAAATAAAGTATAAATATAAATCAATCAACTCGAATTCAAAAATTAAATTTCAATTAAAAAGTTTCTTTAAATCCTTTAAATTCCCTTTAATGGATTTAACTCAAATCATGATTAAACCACTTCAAATCCTTGAAATTTTCTCATGATCCATTTATATTCTCATTTATATTAACATATATAAATGAAATATAAATTTAAACAATCAAAACCAATTCCAAAAAGTAAACTCAAATCTATTAGAAATCCAATCTAAGCCTTTCAAGTCAATATCTTGAACTTAGCCATATCACTTTCAAATCAAGCCAAACCCTTGATTTTCTCTCATGATTCAATCAACCCTGCAATCATGAGCTCATATATAAATCCAAACTCTAATCAAACAATCAAAACCTAATTCAAAAATCAAACCCAAAACCTCTTCATATTCTTCCTTTGAATATGAAATTTTCAAATGGATCAAAACCCATTTGACTTCAAATCACTTGTAAATGGATTTATATTTCAATCATGAGTTCATATACAAGATCAACCAACTTCAAATAAAGCTTTGACCAAGTCATTTGACCCACTTAGGCTCACTTAACCCAAAGTGACCTAATGTACCCTTATGAGCCAACTTTTGATCCTATCCAAATTGGAATGAACCAAACTCATATATCCCTCTCATCATGATCAACAATCATCATAGGATGATCAATCAATTAAATTGGGTCAAACCAAGTCAAACCTAAGGGTTGACCAAGTCAACACTTAAACTAAAATGAAACCTTACGTACCCAAATTCTACCATAGGCCAAATAGATTAAAACCATTAATCTAAGTTCACTCATGACCTATGTTTGAACTTAACTAAGCCAACATTTGAGCCTAACCTAGCCCAATTGGCTCACTTGACCCAAGTTGACCCATTTTGACTTAAAGGGTCAAAATGTGTCAAAACTTGATCTAAGCCAAATTGATCCAAACCATTGGGTCAAGTTCATTCCAAATCACTTATGAAACTTGACCAAAGCCTCAATTGGCCAACTAGACCTAACCTAGCCCAATTGACCTTAGACCCAACATGACCTAAAGGGGTCATGTTGAGCCAAAATTAAACTTAACCCAAATTGATTGGAAACAAAGATACCAATCCACTCCATATGACTAACCTAACCTGAACCTACCCTTGACCTACCCCAAATAGGTCAAATGGGTCAAATAGGTCAACTTGGCCCATTTGACCTAAATGAAGTCATATGAGCCAAAACCAAATATATACCAAATTGAACCAAACCAAAGGCACCAAAACATTTCAAATGGTCATATGAGCTTGACCCAACCCTTGGTTTGACCCAATTTGACCTATTGGTCAACTTGACCCAAGTTGACCCATTTTGACCTAAATGGGTCAACATGAGTTAAACCCTATAAAATGGATTCTGAATCCATTGAAACTTGGCCAAACCTAGTTTCTCCACATACCCAAGATGTCCAAAGTGGAAAATTTACAAAATGACCATCCTACGCCTAGGCCATAGAACAAATTTGGGCTTAACATATGGGTAATTTGGTCATACCCTCTTCACAATCACTTGAGGCTTTCTTAAAAGCTGCAAGAGACTTAGTGATGAGTGGTGCACCCAACCCAATATATTTGGGTCAGCCCATTTGGCCCCTAGACCAAACTCGACCACTTTGCTTAAAATTGAGTTTTCAAATCCCTCCTAAGCTCAATTTGATGCACATGGGAGGTTGGAAATCCACTTAAGCCCTCAAACCAACCATGTGCAAAGATCTGACAGCCTAAATAACCCTCCAAATCTCAGTAATTGGATCAAAATGGCAAAGAATGGTTCGACCGTCCGATTGCCATAGAGGGAGATATACTCCCCCTAATTCAATGAAATTTTAATTCACTCTCTGTTGATTGAAGCTAAGAACCCTTAGAAATCATTAGAGAACATTCTTAAGGTCTTTAGAGAGGATTTGAATTCTTCTTTCTCCATTTTTCATAGTGCAAAATAGGGGAGGTAGTGTGAATTGCTAACTTCCTCTACACTTGATTTCTTCCAAATTCCTTCTACACACTTCTTCTAAGGACCAATCCGGGCTCACTGAAGCTCACATTGGAGTTCCCATAGCAAGGAGAGGATCAATTCAATCAAAGTCGAAGCCTATGTGAAGTGGTGTTGGTCTACCCATTGATCCACTCAATCCCAAGGCCTAGGAATTTCAACAGGGCTTCGTCTCCACCAGAAGAAGCTACCTCATCGATCTTGAGCACCGGTGAGGTATGGAATTTTTCAACCACTTAGATTAGGAGGTGTTGGTCCTTTATGAAAGAAATGTTCATGGCATGTGAAAGCCACCATTGGATAGGTTTGTAATTGTGCTTAAATGGTGTGGATACAATTTCATTCCAATTCAAGCTCAATCGAGCTCGGATCTTCCCTTAGATCATGGACGGTCTCTATTGATCCACAGGAAAGAATTTGACTCATCACAGCCGTCCATCTGTGCATTTTAGATGGACAGCTCAGATTATTTAGCACATTTAGTAAATCATTTCATTCTTTATAAACTGCGGGTGAATCCTTAGCCGTTCGATCAAAGATCAGATGACCGAGGATATAAGCACGTGTGTCACCGCCGCCATTTGGGATGTGAGGTTTATGTCACCCCCTCATGGTGCGATGTGTGTAAAGCGCACTGACCGCCACCGCCATGCATCGTGTCGTGGGCTAGGGATTAGTTGGGGTTAATTAAAATACCTAATTAATTCCTAATCAATCCATGGAACTTCTAAAATTCTAATTCCCTCTAGAAAAATAAAAAAATAGAAGAAAAAATATTATGGAAAGATAATTTCATCTAGAATATTTAAAAAATATTTTCAATTGAATTTAAACTACTCTCTTCTCTAAATTTAGGTTTCTATGGGAATCTTAATTGGCTAATTATCTTTTAATTAGGCTATCAATTAATCTCAAATTTTTGGGGTTCATTTTAGGGGATGACCTCTACCTCCCCTAATTTTCTTGAGATTTATTGAGGGCTCAATTAGGAAAATTACTATTTTATTCCCTAATTATCTCTTTCATGTAATTAAGCATAATTAGGGTATGATTAGTAGATTTACCATATGATTAGGGTTTATCAAGGTCAGATCTAGTAAGCAGGATGCTTATGAAATAATTTTGGAGAATTTCCCTAACCTATTCCCAAAACCCTCTTTTCTCTCTTTAATCTCCTCTTAATTAAGGGTTAATTCATTAATTATCCCTTTAATCAATTTTCAAAATTCTAAAAAGTTCTAGAACTTAATTAATCTACCTTGGGTAGATGCTTAGGTGTTTAATAGATTAAGTTCAATTAAGGAAATCAAGATCCAATTCACATGTGTGAAAGGGTATTTTAAAATTACTTAAACTAAACCCCTTAGCTTAATTAACTTTTAATTGTGAGACAAATTGCATTAGGCCTTTTCATTATTAGGTGCATTGCAAATTCAAATTCCTTGTGAGTTTTATGTCATCTCATTGGCTCATAATTATTTAGTTAATTCTTCTAAGGTGGTGTAGGTAAGGGTTAATTAAGCCACTTAATTCATACCTTAACCTAATCAACATGTATAATTAAATATAATTACCTAAAACTTAATCAAAAATATCAAACACATGTGGGAATGGATTAGAAATAACAAACTCATCTCACCTTTTTAAAATTAAATCAAACTTCAAACTAAACAAAAATCACTTTGAAATTCACTTTGATTTACTCTAAATTTTCTTATTCAATAAGAATGTCTTTAGGATTTATGTAAAGTGAGTTTGTTTACATGCTTTCATTATTTTGAATCTTTCCCCAACATGTTCAATTTTATTCCATGTGATTTCATACATTCATAATTTCATATTTTAAATTTTAAAATGAAATTGTTTACTTTATATCAAATGTGCATGTGTTGGCTAAAGTAGAAATATGAATGGCTATTATCACTACTAAATCCAAATTATTTTTAAAACATATAAACCAAATACCAAATTTGAAAGTGTGCTACTTATATTTTAATTATGAGTTTTCATGTGATAGATTATAAAGGTATGCTTAGTATAGGTTTCCTTTCTTCCTTATGTTAGCATAGTTTTGAATAGGAGTTGGTAAGATGTAGGGTTCATTAGAAAAGAACCCAACACTTACTTCATCCCAAACCCTATTCATCCCTATGCTATCACTTAAGAAGGGTGGCCTATACTTGCATACATAAATTGCATAAACAAAAATGAATCCATTAAACAATTTTTTGCATTCTCCTTTTCCATTTCATTTCTTTTATACATATATTTGTATTTAAGGAAAGTGGTATATAGTCTGGACAACCCTAAGATTGTAAGACTTTAAGTAGCCCTAGGTATGTTTTATACACCTCTGGTTAACAATGGCGGTGTACTCACTTATGTCTTTATTACTTTCATATTTGTATGTGAAATTTTGGATAAGGAAAACTTTTTCTACTTAAAAAAAATCATGCATATTCAACTTCTAAATTTTCTTAAATGGATTACTTAGCATACATCATAAAGTGTGTTAAATATTTTCATTTGCATGTATAGATATGCTTAGGGTCCATCCATATGCATGTTATATATGTTGGGGAAAGAAATGAAGTAATATGTATTATGTTAACTTTGATTCATTTTATTTAATTTTAAAATGCCTTTCTTTTTGAATAGGTTTGTTTAGAGTTTATCTAAACTTAGGATTAATTAAAAGATTTCATCAAAATATTCACCTAAATGAAATTAAAATGTGAACCTACTTTAGAAATTACTTAGGTTAGGGAAGGAAAGAGAAGTTCTCTTCTCTTTCCCTCTCTTCATAACTTAGTAATTAATTGTAGGATCTACTTAAACCAAATAAAAATATGAAATAAAATCAACACAAAACACTTAAACAACTTAAATTACCCCCCCTCCCTCTAAGTTGAACATGTTCTTTACACTTAGAAAATTTGAACCTAAAGCCATAGCTAAGCATACCACACAAGCCTTCAAAGCACACACATTAGCTTAAGTCACCACTTCTAGCCTTAGGTTAGGTCGATGCATGGTTTAATGTTTATTTTCTTTGGTGATGTATGTTATAAATTGGATGTTATGATGTATGCTTGTAGAATGAATGATAGGACACTCTTAGTATAACTATTCTTTTCTATAGGGGATTGTGCTTAAGGGGCACTATCATAAATAAAAATATAAAATGCTTTTGCTTGTAGGTGCTTTATACCCCTAAGCATAATCCATAGGCTAGGTGGACTTAGTCACCCATGTGTGGGGTGATAAGTCCAATATACATGCTTAGAATTTGTGTGGTGTGTTTTAGCTAACCTTTGCTTTGCAGGTGTTAGTTAGATTTTCACTTTTCCTTTTCATGTAAAATTTTGTATAATTAGGATTTTAGAATGATTGTTATGGGGATTAGGATGAACATTGGTCATAAGATCCTATCTTATGCACCATGTGAAGCCTTAGAGCATCCACTTTCCAACCATCCAAAAGGAAGAATGAAAAGAAGAAAGAAGAATAGAAGAAGAAAGAAGAAAGAAAGCTTGAAGACCCCCATAAGAATGAATTCCTTTGCTTAATTGTAATTTAATTCATTTGTAATCTGGGTTATATAAGGGTAGAGCTCGACTATCCAATTTAATATTTTTCAGGTTTGTGCGGTCGTGCTCGACCACAATGGCCTTTTATTTTTTTTCTCTTAGCTTTATAAATTGAATGTTGATTTATTTAGCTTGTGCATTAAGTGGCATGCTTTTCTTAGTTTCTTCTTTGCTTTATGTATGGACTGGATGTGGATTGGGCTCTTTAGGGAAAAATAAATCTTTTACCCTATTTAATAACTCAAATTAAAATTAAAGAACTCATAACCCCACCTAAAGCTTAGGTTTAAAATCAAGATAAAAGAATTAGCAACCCCTTAACTGGATGAGCATATATTTTGTAATATAATGTACAAATGCATCTTATTTCACTCTTCATTAGAGGGCTTCCACCTTTTCTAGAGAACCCAACTTGACCTTTGAAAGCCGAGGTGGAAACTCACCTCCTCCCTTTTCACTGATTTTGGCCTAGAATCTTTATTTCTCATGCATTAGGCATAAAAGTCCTATTAGCCTGAGTCAAAAATGATTGTCCAAAATGAAAATAAATTGAAATTTGAATTGCATTAGATTTAGGTCATTTGAAGCATACCTTCACATGATCTAGTCTCTTTAGGGAGTGAGTTTAAGGACATAGTCTCTTTCTAAATAAAAATAGCCTAACTATCTTGCATTATGCATATGACTTGTCTACATGTATTTGAAATCATAGGAGGAGTTAGTTGGGGGGCCACCCCAAGATGATTATAAGTCCAAGATGTCAGGTGGTTTGTCCTCTCTTATGGAGGCAAACTAATTACTTGAGATTTAGCTTGTGCTTCCGGCCCTCGCTGAAGCTCTCTAGATTTAGGTTCTAAGTTACTTTTCCCATTTGTGGGCCATAAGAATAATTCCTCACCTCTTAGGCATTTTCTTAATCTTGTGTTAAAGAATCATAAGTCCTAAATTTCTAATGAAAAATGCAACCCAAACAAACTAAATAAATTTCTAAAATGTAAAGCCCAATCATAGGATAGTTTGAGATGCTCGCTAGGTTTCCTTACATCGTGAGCATCTCCTTCTCATTCCCATTTGGCTTTGATAATAAATCTCTCTTTGATCAATCCCATTTGATATTCAAAAATAAACCAATTGATTGATAGTCCTTCCTATTAAAATCTTTAGAGACAGCGATCATTTACCTTAATCAAGAGTTTTTCTAAAGAATCCTCATTCCTTAATATGTAATTAACTATGGGGGCTTGCCCCTATAGGGAACTTAAGGAACCCGGTTTAAAATAAATTCTGCTTTATTTTTTCATGTAAAGTAGGGGAAGAATCTCAGGTATATATGCAGACCCATCATCCTTAGGAGTCCTTATTGAGGTGATTAGGTCCATTAAAGGGTAATGAATCTTTTTAAGATAGTACACTTTCCTTGACGATCACAATAATAAGTATCAATCTGTGGCGTCCTAAAAAGATAAATTTTTATAGGTCTCCTCTTTCTTTTCTCACCACAGATTTAAAAGGAGACTCCTCTACTATAGAAAATTTTCACCATAGCAACTCACTTAGCATTCATCATAAAGTGTGCTAAACATTCTCATTTATATGTGTAAATATGCTTAGGATGCATCCATATGTATGTTATACATGTTGGGAAAGAAATGAAGTGATGTGTGTTTTGTTAATTTAGTTCACTTTACTTAATCTTGAAATGCCTTTCTCTTTGAATAGGTTTGTTTAGGAAAAATCTAAACTTAGGATTAACTAAAATACATAATAAAACATTCACTAAATAAAACTAAACATGAATCCACTTTAGAAATTACTTAAAGTAGGGAAGGAAAGAGAAGTGCTCTTCTCTTTACACTCTCTTTAAAACTTAGTAATTAATTGTAGGGTTCATTTAAATCAAATAAAAATATAAAATAAAATCAACCCAAATCAACTAAACACTTAAGTGAAACCACCCATCTAAGTTGAACATCTTCACACATAGAAAATCCAAACCTTAAATCCATAGATAAGCATACCACACAAACCTTCTAAAGCACACACATTAGGCTAAGTCACCACTTCTAGCTTTAGGTTAGGGCGATGGATGGCTTGAGGTTTACTTTTGTTTTGTGATATTTTATTTTAGTCTGGATGTTAGGGTGAATGTGCGTAAAATGAATGATAGGATGATTTAGTCTAATCATTATTTTCTACAGGGATTGTGCTTAAGGGGTGTTGTAATAAAAATATAAATGCATTTCGGCGTGCTTATACCTAAGAATAATCAAATGGGACTTGGTTACCCATGTGTGCTAAGTCTAATATACATGCTTGGGATTTGTATGGTTTGTTTAGCTAATCTCTATTTTGAAGATGTTAGTTAGATTTACTTTTCCTTTTCATGTAATTTTTGTAATTAAGATTTTGGAATGAATGTTATGGGGGATTAGGATGATCATTGGTCATAAGATTACATCTTATGTACCATGTGAAGCCTTTGGAGCAACCACCTTCCAATCATCCAAAAGAAGGAACCAAAAGAAGAAAGAAGAAAGAAGAAATGAAGACCCCCATAACATGAATTTTCTTACTTGATTGTAAATTAATTCATTTGTAATCCAGGTTGTTTAAGAGTAGAGTTCGGCTACCCAATTCTTTTGCATTAGCTTTATAAAATGTTTGATGTTTTGTTTAACTTGTGCAATAAGATGACATGTTTTCCTAGTTTCTTCCTTGCTTTGATATATGTCCTGGATGATGATTAGGCTCTTAAGGAAAAATAAATCTTCTACCAAATTAATCAATTCAAAATTAAAATAAATAACTCCTAACTTCACTTAAAGACTAAGTTAAAATTAAGATAAAAGAATTAGCAACCCCTTAGCTGGATGAGTATTCCTTTTATAACATCATGCATAAAAAGCATATTATTTTACTCTTGATTAGAGGGCTTCCACATTTGCCATAGAAACTTGGCTTAACCTTTGAGAGCCATGGTGGAAACACACCTCCTCCCATCTCGCTGATTTTGGCCAATAATCTTACTTCTCATGCATTAAGCATATGAATCCTATAAGATTGCGTCAAATAATTGTCAAAAATGAAAATAAAAATGTAATGTGAATTGCATTAGATCTAGGTCATTTCTCATGTCCTTACATGATCTAGTCTCTTAGGGAGTGAGTTAAGGACTTAGTCTCTTTCTAAATAAATAACAGCCTAACTATCTTGCATAAAACATATGACTTGCTTACATGAATTTAAAATTGTAGGAGAAGTTAGTTGGCAGCCACCCCTAGGCGGTTGTAAGTCTAAGTAGTCGGGTGATTTGTCCTCTCTTGTGGAGGAAAACCAAATACCCATTTTGGCCTTAGATTTAGGTCGTGCTTCTGGTCCTCAGCAAAGCTCCCTAGATTTAGATTTTGAGGTTACTTCTCCCTTCTATGGGCCATAAGCATAAATCCTCACCTCTTAAGCATTCCCATAACCTTATATTATAGAATTATAAGCCCTAAACTTCTAATAAAAATTCAACTCAAATAAACAATTCAATTTCAAAAATGTAAAGCCTAACTATAAGATAGTTTGAGATGTTCGCTAGGTTTCCTAGTATCATGAGCATCTCCTACTTATCTTTCTTTGGCTTCGATAATAAATCTCTCTCTTTGATTAATCACATTTGATCTTCCAAAATAAACTAATAGATTGATAGTCCTACCTATTGAAATCTTTGGAGATAATGATTATTTACCTTAATCGAGTATTCAAGGGATTTCCCTTGGGATATTAACTATAAGGGCTTGTGGAACTTAACAAACTCGGTTTAAAATAAACCCTACTTTACTTTTTCATGTAAAGTAGGGGAAGAATCTTTGGTACACATGTAGACCCATTGACCTTAAGAGTCCTTGTTGAGGTGATTAGGTCCATTATAGGGTGGTGACTTATATCTTTCAAGATAGTACACCTCTCCTCAATGTCATACCCGATCACCCTCAATAAGAATATTTGCAGATCTACATGGTGTCAAAATTGCATAAAAATAAGAAGTATATTTCTATCTTCACTTTATCCCACATAGAGTAAAGATGGAAGTAAACTCCTATTCTCTTTTAGAAATTTTCCCTCATAAAAATTTCACCACAAATTTTACCACTTAACATATTTCATATATGATTAGGTTGGGATTTCCTCTTTCAAAAATCAATAATCACACACAAAATATACACCTTTGAAAAATGAAACATAATTGATTTCCATCTTACATACCCAAACTTGTTAAATGGAAATCTCCCTTTTCAAAAATTAAACAATAATTTTTAAAGTACATTTGAACCTTCATTCTAGCATATCCCATTTTCTAAAATGAAGTCTCCCTTTCCAAAAATAAAATCTTAAACACACTTTTGAAATTTCATTTAGCATACCCAAATTTGCTAAGTAAAATATCCATTCTACAAAAAAAATTTCAAAACATATTTGGAACTTCAACTTAGCATACCCCCATTTGCTATAATGAAGTCTCCCCTTTTCAAAATCCAAAACAAAAATTTGAAACACCCTTTTTTTTAAATTCATTTAGCATACTCAAATTTGCTAAGTGAAGTTTCCATTTCACAAAATTTTTAAGAAACACTTTTGGAACTTCATTCTTTAGCATACCATATTTGATAAAGTGAAGTCTCCATTTTCAAATTAAAATCAAAACACAATAATTTTGAATACATCTTTTGGAATTCCATTTAGAATACTCAAATTTGCTAAGTGAAATTTCCATTTCACAAAATTAAATGAAACTTCATTTTAGCATACCATATTTGTCAAAATGAAGTCTTCACTTTCAACCAAAAAAATCAAATCAAAATCAAAAGAGAAACACATTAGGATTTTCAAGCATATTTGCTAAGAATCCTATTTTTTTTCAAAAGAACAAAACACACTTGGATTTCCTCATTTTAGCATACCTAAATTTGCTAAATGGGAAATTCCATTTCTCTTTTCAAAATAACAAAAAGATTCAAAAAATAAAGCAAAGAAAGAAACAGAAAGAAGAAATTATTTTCAAACACCTCACTTAGCACACTCAAATTTGCAAAGTGAGTGGATTCCAAAATATCAAATCAAAAACAAAACCAATTGACCCTTACTTTAACATACTCAAATTTGTTAAAGGGAAGGGTCCTCATAATTTCATACATGAACCTATGGAAGTATCTTTCTAAAAATATTTGTTGGAAGTGGATTCCATATTCAAAAATTCTTCTTTCCAATGAAATCTCTAAATCTTCTCTAAATCCATTTGAACCCCACTTAACACTTCCAAGATGTTGGATGTGGGTTCAAATTTAAAATTCAAATTTAAAAATTGACAAGATAGAAATCTAATCCAAGTTCATTTTCAATATGACTCACAAAGATCGTCGCATTCCTTCAATTTTTCCAATTACAGTTGATTGTTATGGATTCTCAGAAGTACATGTTTACCTTTCCCTGGATAGACTTGGCTGGATTAGCACCTCATGACCATTATGCCCACCTCATTCATTTCGGATGAGGCTTTGAGGGGGCAAGGATTACTTGTGAGGGCATTCCCCTCATAATTGTTAGTAGGACAACAGTGGTCGGGTAGAAGCTGGTCATTCAGATTGACTTGCCATCAGACTCTGATGTCCCCTCAATGAAGAGGAAGGCAGTGACAGTTTCTACAACAGTGTCAATGTCAGTGTCAACATCAGTGATAACATCAGTGCACCCATTTATTTCCTATGCTACCCCAGTAAGGGATAACACCTACTCATTAGCACCCTCAAGGGTAAGGCTCCTCTGATTCTAGAGATTGCATCCCCATCTTTTGAGGTGGGTCTAGTTCTTACTCCACTCACCCTACCAGGACTTAGAAGAGGAACAAAAATTTCATGATTAAGCTGTACCATACACGCATCACCAAGGAGATGGAGGCCACTACACGTTCAGTTGTGGAGGAGTTGTCCACTCTGATTTCCCCACTGGTTACTATGAACCCATTTCATCCTTTCTCTGGGTCTGATAGAGAGGATACTAGGAGGATCCTTACTTCACCTCCACCGGTTCGCATGCCTATAGCAGAGGAGGTCATGCCTACCTCCGTCAGTTCTATGCCGTTGGTGGAGCATGATGTCCAGTGGGGCTTAATTTGACTTGAGATCTATCATCTTCCATAGCTTGGGGAAACATCTCGAGGAGAGGGCGAGGCCAATACAACTCATATCACAAGAGAGGCGGAGGTTTGGCAATCGCTGACTCATTGATTTTCTTGATCGACACACTACCCGCATCGATCATATAGAGAGTATTCTGCTTACAGGGATGACCCATCATAGGAAGAGGGTACCTGCTTCAAGAGATTCGGTGGTGTCTCCACCACACCGCTCTACCCTCCCCCCATCCACCATCACCCGTTCATGTTGCAGCATCTCCAGTTTTGCCCAAGGCCATGAAGGCCACATCCGAGGAGAAGAGGACCCTATTGGTAATCTAGCTATGGCCAAAGGATCCCATTCCATCTACACTGCCTACTATAGCGAGGCCGAGCTCTCCTGCATGACTTTCTATCCTAGTTGTGGTGCAGAAGGATTGGCGACCCCGAAGCATAGTAGTCATCCCTTCACCAACACCACCAATTTAGTAGGACATAGAGATAGTTGCAGTTGTTGCAGAGGGAGGAGATGACAACCCATTTGCACCCATGATAGTAGAGCCTCCTAGGAGTGTCACCCATTTTAGAGTTAGTGATAGCCAGGAGTGCATTTCTTCTAGCGAGTACAGTCCTCACATGATTGATTCTCTAGTAGCAAGAGAGGTCCGGTTCCTCACAGTTCATGATGTGGATCCCATCGCTGGTCAACCTAAAGCATTTGTGTTAGTTCCAATAGATTGGTCTTTAGATGACATAGTAGCTCACTATTTCATGGAAAAGACGGAGATCTTAGGATACAATTGGTCTAATGAGGAGAAGATCAGCTTTAATCCCAATGAAGATGAATTATTGGGAGACTTAGTCGGGGTTTGCATGGTAGATACCAGGGGATCCCTCCTTAGAGAGCAGCAGCCTATGGAAGGTGATGATGTTGAGCAGGAAGAATAGCCCAATTAGCCCAACACCTCTGATATCAATTAAAGCAAAATGATGAACAAATAGATAAGATGGCAAGGTAGCTTAAGGACTTGTTAGCAGCAGTCTCAGTACTTCAAAAATAAGCCCCAACAATTCATCCTACTACAACTGAGACTAATCAGCCAGAGTTGGTGCATGTCATGGACCTAGCCAAGACTTTACCTCCATTAGAGCAAGGTAGCAGTAGCATGCATAGGAAGGTAGTGAAAAGTACCTCCATACAGAAGAAAGGTATCAAGTCTATGATTGAGCAGCAGGTGAAGGAAGCGTTGGCTCAAGCCTGGGGAGGATCATCAGTTCCAAAGGGTAGACCCTACCTAGAGGAATTTGATGCAATCCATTATCCCAAGAGTTTCATGCCACATTCCTTCAAGAGTTTTGATGGCAGTGGTAACCCGAGACAACATATTGCACACTTAGGCCGTTGTTGCAACATGTGGCGTTGATGCTTCTACCCTTCATGAGCCTAGCAGGGATAACTTTTCATTGGTATGTTGAACTTTCCAATAGTTCAGTAAAGACATTTGCTAAGTTGGAGTAACTCTTTATCAAGAGGTTTGTTGGAGCTCAGCAAAGGGTTATTGTTGGCGATCTCATTGTAGCACAACAACACTTAGGTAAGTCCCTTGTTGGCTATATTCTCAGATGGAGTAACCTGAGTATGGAATGTGAGTTGTAGATGTCTAAGCAGCATGCTATTGAGATTCTTCTAAAGAATATCCATGGCCCGGTCACCTTCATGCTTAAGAGCTTCACCATCAAAACATTTGAGAAGTTAATCAACAAGGCGGCTAGTCTACAAAGAAAGGCCAAACAGTTGCCTTTTTAAGACCAACTGCCTAAAGCAAAGATACAGATGGTATACGAGAAGAAGCCTGTGGTAGTGCCAACAGTGGATAAGGGGAAGCAAGCAGCTAGAGATTAGTTCGAGAGACCACAACCTCAACAGCCTTCACTTTCACCTCTTCTACCACTATTGAGGTAGCCTTACTGGCCACCACACTAGCCTCCGTAGACTACTCAACCTCCTCAGCCATATCATTAATAATAGCGACACACATACCCACCATCAGGTAGCTATGGTCCACCTACTCTTTTGGATAAACTCAATAAGCCTTATTCATTTAAGAGGGAGGTAATCAGGAAGATCTTTAAGAATCTCTTAAAGAAACTTGATTTTCAGCTACCTGAGCCTAGGAGATCGGAGGAAGTGGGAAAAAGCCATGATCTTAACTTTTGCCCCTACCACCATATGCTAGGTCATGTTTTAGAGGATTAATTCACATTTAAGGACTGGCTTGAACATAGCTTTAAGACCAGTTTTGTAGTTATCCCGAAGGAATACCTTGTGGAACAACCATCCAGTTTCATTAGGGTAATCATTAAGGATACTTGTGATCTTTCCAAAACTAAAGAAGGTTGGGATATTTTCTTATCCAAAACCTCTAAAAATATTGTTTAGAAGATCAAGAATCTTTTCTTGCAGGTGCTTGAGTCGACTCAAACCTCCAACATCACAGAAAGTTTGCAAGTTGCTAGAGCCAACTCGAAAGGGGAGCTCAAGAGAAGAAGATGTGTCAGGGTTATCCAAGTAGCACACCATCGAGAGTCCAGCCTCCTTCACCATTGTAGCTCCCACATTAGTAACTACCAATACTTTAGCTAGTTCTTCTTCTTCTAGTAGACATCTTGTATTGGCAGATGAGGGCATCAAATCCCTCACCCCTCTTACTTTGCTTAATTTCTACTTTGTACCTCTTATCAAATCTAAGAAATTGAAGAATAAAGCTAGCTTGAATTACATCTGTGTCACTTCTAATGGATTGTCTACTTCTATTAATGATAACTCTTCAAGTCAAAATAACTATAATAATTCTAATCTTCCTCTTTCTGATTCAGAGTTAGACTTTCCTACTCTGAATGCTATGTGTTCACCTCTTGAGATAGACTTGGAATCATCCAATTCTGAGGGTCCCATAGAGAAGCGTGAGCCCGATGTGTAGGTAGAACCTTCTATTACCCTTCCACAAGAGATCACCGAAGTCAACCTCCATAGTGGCAAGGTTCTACCTTCTAGGGCAACACCTCAAGATAGAGGAAACAAGTCATTGTGTGAGGATCGAGAAGCCCCTCCACAGATGCTCCACCCTTGGATATGTGTGGAGGATCAAGGTGGACTACAATGTCCTTTCTCATCTAAGAAAGTTATCATCTAAGCTAAGCATATATGATGCCCTTGTCTTATCCAAAGAGATGAGGGAATCATTAATCAAGGCTCTCCTTGATCCTGAGATATGCTTAGCTCAACTGACCACTATTGGTGAGGAGGCACATTACACAAAAGAAGCCCAAGGATCACTTTCATAGATGAAGACCTTCTTCTGGGGACTTGGAGCACAACCGTCCCCTCTACATCACAGTTGACATGGGCAGATTCAGACTCGCAAGAGTTCTTATCGATCCAGGTGCATCAGTGAACATTATGAGTCTAAAAACTCTTGCCTATTTAAGGATTGACATCTCCACACTTTGAGGAGATCAGATGATGTTGAGAGGATTCAATGCACAAGGTGAGTGGGCTTTAGGTTCCATAGTGTTACCTTTGGAGATAGGTGACTGGAAGACTGAAGCCAAGTTTTACATCATTGATTCAAATACTTCATTCACTGCTTTGCTTGGTAGGCCTTGGATACATCAGAACAAGTAATTTCATAATCCCTCCATCAGTGTATCAAGTTCAAAAAGGATGGGATTGAATATTATGTCAATGGAGATGAAAAGCCATTTTCAGTTAGAGAGGTTGAGATTTATGAGGATGCGACCTACTATCTTCCTCAAAACACCCTTTCTTATGAACTTGAACAAAACACAAATTCAAAAGAAAAAGAAAATGAAGAAAAAGAAAAGGCAAAAGAAAAAGAAAAGAAAAATAAAATCCAAGTGAACAAGAAAGGGAATTGAAGAAGAAATAGATCTACATATCACATTCCACCCATAGTTCATTCCATCATATGGACATGTGGGTAGGATGACTCAACCTCCACCAGGCAGAGGTAGAGGCAAAAATAGAGGTAGTTCTAGAGGTGGAAGACCCCCTGGTTGGCCATCAACCAATATAAGTTATGTTCTAGTTCATAAGAGTACCCCTACTATTCACATAGACTTGGAATCTAGCTCGTAGGATGAGTCTAATGTGATTAGTATACCAGCCAACCCCTCTCGGGTTCCATTGGAGGTGACTTTCGATCCATGCGATGAAGCCTCATAAAAAAAGCAAAGTATTTGAATCGTTTATGTGAGACTATTAGAAATTGGAACCTTAGCTCTAACCTCACTTTCATCTCAAAAAGTTAAAGGTTTAGTAGTTAAAGAAGCTCCTAAGTCTTCCAGTGATATGAATTCAATGAGATTCATTTTGGGATCATCATCCTCAAGTCCTAAAGTTGATGTAGAACTTGAGGAGGATACATTTAAAGAATTAATGGAATTATCATTTGACCTTTACTCGCCTTGTGTTCATAATCTTATACAGAAAGGTTTGGTTCCTCATACATGGTCCAAACATAGGTCAGAGTATTTTGAAAAGATATGGAACAATACAAATAGGGAAGCACAATCAAGAACAGGACTAGGATTTGGTATAGTGGGTCCAGTCGTTGATGACGATTACTGCTTAGTTGTTATCAATCATTTTGAGTCTGATAGGTTCTTTTCACACAACACCAACTCTTAAGAGAATGTCTGTTTAGAAATTTCAGATGATCCAGATGATCTCCAAATCAAGGATGCACCTCCAGAATTTGAAGAGGAGATCCATTAAACAATTAACAAGCTTAAAGAAATCAACCTTGGGACAGAAGAAAATCCATGCCCGATGTACATCAGTTCATTGCTGAATGAAGAAGAAACTAATGACTTAGTTAGGCTATTGGCTGAGTTTAAGGATCACATTGCATGGAGCTATGAAGAGATGCCCAGATTATCTCTCGACGTAGTACTCCACAAGTTAACAATAGATCATTGCGCCAACCCTATCAAGCAAGCTCCTAGACCCATGCAATTAGAAATTGAACAATAGGTCATTTCTAAAGTCAAGAAACTGATCGATGCTCATTTCATTAGGGAAGAAAAATATCCTACCTAACCAGTGTCATCCCAATTAAGAAGAAGAATGGCCAAATTCACATATGCATCAATTTCAAGGACTTAAATAAGGCATGTTCTAAGGATGAGTTTTCTCTTCATATACCAGAACTAATGGTGAACATCGCCTCATCTCATGCAGTTTTCTCTTTCATGGTGGGTCATCTGGGTACAACCAAATCAAGATATCTTCTAAAGATGGAAGAAACACTACTTTCTGAACCCCTATCAGAATCTTTTAATATAGGCTCTTATCTTTCGGCCTTAAAAATGCTGGTGCTACATACCAATGAGCCATAACTCAGATCTTCAACGAACACATCCATCATCAGGTGGAGTGCTACGGTGATGATCTAGCAGCTAAGAGCAGAGAAAAGGAAGATCATCTCTTTGACTTGAGAGTAGTTTTCGAATGGTTAAGATAATATAATCTCAAAATGAATCCCCTAAAGTGTGCATTCGGAGTAGCTCGAAAGAAATTCCTTGGATTGTTGTCCGACACTGGGAAATAGAAATAGATCCATAAAAGATTAAAGTTATCTTACAAATGCCACCACCTAAGAGTTTAACTCAATTCAGATCCTTCTAAGGATGGCTGGCGTATCTAAGATGCTTTATTTCGAACCTATTGGGAGATGCAAACCATTCTCAGTACTTGCCAAAAAGGATACCAAGTTCAAGTGGGATGAGAAGTGTCAGCATGCCTTTGAAGACATCGAGCAATATTTAGTGAAGCCGCCAGTTCTAGCATCCCCTATCTTGGGCAGGCCACTCATTCTCTTCACTGTTATATTGGATGACTCTCTTGGTGCTAGCCCAAGCTAATGACAAAGGGAAGGAGAGCACTCTCTACTACCTCAGCCGTCATCTTATTCCTATTGAAGCAAACTTTCCACCTATTGAGAAACATTGCCTAGCTTTGATCTTTGTCTCTCAAAAGCTATGACACTACATGCTATCTCATAAGGTGAAATTGATCTCCAGAACCAATCCACTATAGTATCTCATGACACGAATAATGCTATCTAGATGGTTGATATGCTGGTCCATGATTCTCTCATAGTTTGATATCACAGTCATACCCCTCAGTGCGGTAAAAGGACAAGCACTGGCAGATTTCTTAACAGTAAACCCATGTCTGACTAATTCTCCGCTTAGTAATGATCTCCCTGATAAACAAATCATGAACTTAGGGGAGGTTAACATCCACTGATGGAAGATGTATTTTGATGGTGCAGCTTCTTTTCATAAAGGGGAAGCACCACGACCCACTCTTCTGAAAAAGAGAGGGGTAAGAATAGTTCACCTAACTCCAGACTATGATATGATGAGATTCTCATCTTTTCTAACCCAAACATGAGGTTTGATTGTTGTGCAGGAGTTACATCACATCGATGTCAAGAGCATCAACAGCGTCTGGGGATTCTCATCAATCTCGTCTATAAGGTTCTCAAACCCAAGCTTCATCATTACCATGAGTTTACCATGAAACTATTGGCCCAAATTCCTGAAGTCATTATCTATAAGGTTTACCGAGCAGAGAACACAGTAGTAGATGCTTTGGGAAAACTTGCCAAATAATTGGCACGTCCAGAAGATGAGTCCCTTTCAATAAGGATCCAAAATAGACAAGTCTTATCCCTTATTGATGTTGGACTCATTAAGAGACTTTCTCTTGAAGGGGAGGTTATCATTTCCAAAATGGACAAGGAGCTGGATTAGAGGAAACCGTTCATAAACTATTTGAACACCAACAAACTACCTCAAGAAAAGTCACAAGCCCATCAAGTGAAACAGAGAGCTCTCTCCTATGCTCTCGTTGATGGTACCCTATACCGACGGTCCTTTGTCCATATGTGGTTATGTTGTTTAGAAGAACATGAAGTCCATGAAAATATAATCGAGGTACATTCAAGTCTATGTGGAACGCATCAATTCGGTCCAAAGATGAAGACAAAGATCAAGAGACTAGGATACTATTGGACTTCGATGATTACAGATTGCATGAATGTAGCTAGGGGATACCATCAGTGTCAGGTACATGGTGTGGTCCTCCACCAACCACCCACATTCTACACCCTACATTGGCCTCATGGCCATTGGTGTTAGTGCGACATTGTGGGTCCGATCGATCCTCCTTCTTCCAAGGGTCATCGGTTCATCTTAGCTATCACCGACTACTTTTCCAAGTGGGCGGAGGTAATCCCACTCAGAGAGGTCATAACTCAGCATGTGCTTCAATTTTTTAGGAACCATATCGTATATAGGTTCGGGGTGCCTCAACAAATTATATCTGATAATGGTACTGCATTCAAAAGAACCAAAATCAACATCTTCACCAGAAGACACGATATAGATTGGAGATACTCCACCATCTACTACCCCAGAGCAAATGACTTAGCAGAAGCATTCAACAAAATTCTTATTCAAATACTAAAGAAGACTCTTGATGATAACAAATAATAGTTAAATGAGCAGTTGGTTGAAGCCTTGTGGGCCTACCGCACCACATACCGAACTCCAACTCAATCTATCCTATTTTCCTTAGTATATGGGTCTGAAGCAATTCTACCTTTAGAAGTTCAACTCCCATCACTAAGGATAGCATTGGGTAATAAGATCACTACAGAGCAAAATGCAAAATTGCAGTTAGAAGAGCTTGAAGGTTTGGAGGAGAGTCGCCTATGGGCATGCTAGAACCTCGAGTTGTACAAGGCCAAAATGATTCAAGCTCATAACAAGCTGGTCCGACCTAGGTCTTTTCGAGTAGGAGAACTTGTGTTAGTCCTAAAGAGACTAATTATTTCCCATCTAAAGATGAGAGGCAAGTTTGAACCCACTTGGGAAGGCCCCTATGTCATGGAGATGGCCTACCAAGGAGGATCTTACCAGCTTATTGATTGTAAAGGGGACCACCCGATGCTTCCAATTAATGGGCTCTCTTTGAAGAAATATTACCCATAAAAATCATGTTTGAAAATAATTCTATCAATCAATAAAAATTTGATTCCATTTCATCAAAATCTTCTCTTCTTTGAAGCATTGTTTTCTTGTCCTACGAATCTGCCATGACATGTTCAGCATAAGTGTAAGAGTCCCCTAGTAGCAACTTATCCACCTTTCAAAACATAAACACAATCAAACACAATTTCTTGGCACTCTTAGAATAAGTGTAAGAGAACCCGAGAAGCATCCTATTATCCTATTTTGATTAGCACAACTAAGTTAGGTGTGAGAGAACCCAAGCGACATCCTTTCTTAGTGGGAATTCCTGGTTGTCATCCGTGGCACCATTTCATTAAAATCCCCAAACGTGTTTAAGGTAGGTGTAAGAGTCCCCCATAGGTGTCCTATTCCCTTTTAACACATGCACAAAGACAAATACATATCCTTCATCTCATGCTATTTTGATGTGAGAGCAAGTCCCCTATGACACTCACTCATTAGCTGCTCTAAGCCAGGTCTACATGCTACCTCACTAGCCTGTCACCCCAGTGGTCACTAGTTTGGAAGATGTGAGTCCCTGCACTTTCTTCCTGACTTGATCATTGCAAACTAATGAGGACCTTGTTAGTTTGGTAGGCTTTACTACGCAGCCAGTAAGCTATCTCATATTGACTTGGTTTAAGAAGATGTGAGTCCCTGAGCTTTCTTCTTAAAATAACCATCATGTATTAACTAGGTTGAGTATATTTGAGGTTCAGGATAAGTCTCCCATAGGCTCCTTTCCTCTTGACTGCATTTGAGTCAATATAAGTCCTCTAGTGACATTCACTGAGTAGTTGCCCTAGGTCAGATGACACCTGTCGAGTTGAAGACAAACTATCCTAGCAATCAATTCCGTCAAAGGAGGATGTGAGCCCTCGAGCTTTGTTCCTATGCTGATTATTGCAAACCAATGGGCACCTTAGGTTGGTTGATGTTTGCTATGTTGACAGTGACTCACCTAGTGGATACACCACTCTTGGTAGATGTGAGTCCCCACGCTTTCTCCTTGAGCTGGACACCGAATACCTATTTGATATATGACTAGCCATGTCATCTTCTCCAGGGTTTTGGATTAAGCCCTTAGTGGCCCCATCCTCTGTGGCCACTTTATTTGGATCACATCCTTTGCAACCCCATTTAGACACTACAGGTTACTTTTGGGAGTGATAACCCCCTTTCTAGTAGCCACCCACATTGGTTGGAGAAGTAGATGCGATTCTCCCTTGGTTCGATAAATAAATAGAGATGTCTAAGGCTCTCCTTCTCAGTTTGATCCCTCACAAATTAACATGGTCCGTGATAAATAAATAAAACAAAACAAACAAATTAATTCATTTGTGGATTCAGAATTTAAGCCCCCAAAGGGCCCCTTTTCCTAAGCAGACGTCCTATCTTTAGGGTAGTGTCAGCAAAACTCCCTATAGGAATTGCCTGACTACCTGAGTTGAGATAAATCCCCAAGTCAGTACTCACTCTGAAGTCTCCCTTAGGTCAAGTTCAATCTATTTTCCAACACTCAGGTTACCTCGACAATCATTCCACTTTAGAAGATGTAAGACTATGACACATTCTTTCTAGCATGACTATCACAAACTGATGGGCAGCCCTAGGTCGGGTTCGATTTATTGCCCAAAGAAACTGGTCACCCTCGTGGCCTTTCGTAGTGGAGATGTGAGTCCTTGAGCTTTCTTTTCTTAAATCGATCATTGCAAATTGATAGGCACTCCTCTGGTCAGATAGCTCTTCCATCAGCTGGGAAGCTACTCCCTTTGGTTCAGTAAATCTAAGATAGTTCTAAGCTGAAATAAGCTTCTTCTTAGTGTGATCCATCACAAACCAACAGAATTCATCAAAATAAACTAAGAAATTAAATTAACCTTGACTATATTTGAGTCTATCTAAGACCCCTAACGGTGTTCACTCATTAGTCAACCCTAGGTTGGGTTCAATCTATTGTCTTTCCAATAGATCACCCTAGCAACTGGTCCCTACTTTGGAGGATGTAAGTCTACTACACTTTCTTCCTTGTACAACTGTTGCATACCGAAGGGCATCCCTTTGGTTGGCTAGTCCTATTATGTGTTTAGTAGACTATCCCTTTGGATTGGTAAATCTGAGTTAGGTCTAGGCCTCCATGGCTCCTGCTTAGTGCAGTCCATCGCAAACCAATAGGATCCATTTCATAATCTAAAATTAAAAAAATTTGAAACAAGCAAAAATAATCAATCAATCAAAATCAAAATCTTTTGCTTCTCCTCAATGGGAAGCAAATCTTCCTAGCTCCCTAACGGATCTAGAATTCTAATCTCTTATTGGATTTCACAAACTTTCTTCACTTGGTGGATGACTTAGAATCACTTCCCCCATGGAGAGTTCACTTGTTTATCCCCGATGGAGTCAAAATAAACACAATTAAATAAAAAACAAACTAAAACAAATTCAACCCTCTTCCCCAGCGGGACTTAATTAATCAAATTAAATTTCTCCCCAGTGAGACTCAACTCAAATCAAACCTCTCATCCTTTTATGGATGACTTGAACTGCTTCCCTAGTGGAAGGTTCACATACTCTATCGTTAGTGGATTCCTCCTTCCCTCTCTTATGTCCTTGACATAGTAGAAACCACTGCACTAAGCTCACGGATTCTTTCTATACCTTGGGTGAGTAGAATGTCGATTAGTGTTTGTGATGCCGTATGTTGTTGATCATTTTGGTCAACACTAATATGTCGGTGTTTCTTGTCTCACCACACTTGGGCTCCCTTTGTTGACCTCATTTTTTTGAATGAGCTCTCCCTCCATCTCCCAGGACTTTAAGAGATCCTTAGTCTTAAGACACATCTAGTGATTAGGTGGACACTCAACCTAGCCCTACAGACTTAGAAGAGTTTGCCTTGACTTCTCCTTGGAGGAAGCCAAATGTATTTTGGCTTGAGGCTCATCCTCTTTCCTTTAGCCCTTAGAACCATTCTCCTAAGAGCTAATTAAGGGTCCAAGGCTACTTGGATAAATCTAAGTCATTTTGATGATGGAAAGGAGGAGGAATCTTCTCTTGGTCAAAGATCTCCACTCCTTTTCTTTGGTTTTATTTTCTTTTTTGCTTTTGGAATCACTATAAAATCTCTTAGACTAATATGTGGCTGCCTAACTAACTTAATGGTTTTGAGATCAAGTTTAAAACCATTTGACCTGGATTAGAAATTTGAGTCCAAACCAAGTATTTAGATTCAAAGTGTTTGACTTTAATTTACTTCTTATAATTTTGAGTTTAATCATCTTAAATTGATGATTAATTAGGTTTGATTTAATTAATTCATTTAGATTTGAATTAATTTGGATTTCATTTTATTTCAACCCATTTAAACATAAATGGGTTAAGTTTGATTCCAATTGGGTTCAAATGATCAATTTGACTCAATTGGATTGGGTTTGGACTCCAATCATGCTTGATCACATGTGTGAGATGATTTGGAGTGATTTATTTGATTTAATTTCAATTTGATTTCAATTTGAACCCATTTGACCCAAAGCGGGCTTAATGGGTTAAACTTGGGTTTCATTTGGGTCAAATAACCAATTTGACCAAATTATACCCAATGATGGGTTGGATTGCATTTAATTATCATTTCCAAATATTTTTGAGTAATCAAATTTAATTGATTTCCATTTTATTTGGGTTTGAATGTAATAGTACCCATTTAGGGTTATTTAGACTAAGTGGTCTAATGATCCCAATTAAGGCCTAATGAATTTAAATCTCTTTAGATTCATGATCAAACATGTTTATTTGATCATTTGAAATATTTTGAATGATTTAATTTGGTAAAATTCTTAGTGGGTTGACCTTTGACTAGGTGGGACCACTTAAGTCAAACTTATGACAAAAGGGTTTACTAGATTTGACTTTGATTTAGTTTTGGATTTGTTCCTTTATTTTGATTTAATTGGATTTGATTTAATTTAATCCAAATTTAAAATTTTGGGTTGAATCCACCTATTCCAATTAGGTCAGATCAAACCCAAAGAATATTTCATAGGTCACTAAGTTTAGTGTCTTAAGAATTGAATTAGGAGATTCTTATTTGAGATTAGGGCATCCTAATTATTGATCTCAGAATGATATTAACCTCATCCAAAAATGAGGTCAACGGTATATTAGATTAAAAATTCATCTAATTATGAAGGTACGTATATTGTA
Source organism: Cymbidium sinense (assembly GCA_021442155.1). Lineage (NCBI taxonomy): Eukaryota > Viridiplantae > Streptophyta > Magnoliopsida > Asparagales > Orchidaceae > Cymbidium > Cymbidium sinense. The sequence goes on along the minus strand of CM038219.1, from coordinate 78,395,006 downwards.
AAATGTGTCATTATCTTTCATCGACCCTTTAGCTATAATTGTTGATTCCTCTGATTTCATGATAATTTGCAAGAATACTATCCTAGCACATATGATATATTGCTTCTTTTTTGCTAACATTTTGATCATATGCTTAAGCAATGAATCTTATTTCTTAGGATGCATTGATGCTTTTTTTTATATTGGCAGCAAATTCATTCAATTTAACTGCATCTTTTGATTCTTATTAAATATTTGTTAAATAATTGTTTAATCATTAGGATCAATCATTATATTAGTACTTAATAAATTCAATAGCTTTGTTGCATTTACTAAATTTTGTTATGCTTGTAAAGTTGTTGATATTGTAATGCAAAGGCTTATTTTTAGTTATTATCATTTTAGGATGAAAAAAATCAGATAAAATGAATAAAAATGATGGATCATTTATTGATCTTCTTGTTATTTCCTGACTTTGTAGGTTGAGCTTTGTCATAGAGAAATATTGAATAATGTTTTTTTTTTTCTACAAAGTAAGTTTTTGCTTAAAAAAGATTTATATTTTTTGTCTTTGAAGTTTTGAAATACTTAAGAAGTCTTGAAAAACTCTATACATATTTTTATAAAAGAAAACTTGAGGCTATTAATTAACATACATCAAGAGAAGCTACTAATATTAAATGAGATACAAACTTAAACTGAAGTTGTCTAGCAAGCAGTCTAGAAAGCAGTCTGAATGGCTTACCAGTGGATCCTCGATTAAGAAAATTTTTTTTTGATTATCATCAAAATGATTGTGATAGAGTATAGAGCTTATTTACAAAAGGGGCCTTGCCATTCTTGTGACCATGATTTCCCTTAAACACAAGTTGGAAATAAAAAAGCATAGATTTAATTCATGTTGGTTGATGAATTTAAAAGTTGGTTGGAATATAGTATCACAAAGTATGTAGAATATTACTTATTTTGTTATCTTTAAAGTCCTAACACATAAGAACATGGTGGTGATGATAGTTTTGATAGTAAAGGATTTAATTGAAAAAAAAAAGATAGATTTCGAGTGCATGTTGGACAAGTCAATAGTGCTCATAATATTGCTTGGAAAAAAAAATGTAATGATTTAATAAATTAAGATCAAAATATCAATTTTGCTTCAAAAAAATCTTGTGATAAGATGCATCGTAATTACCAAACATGATTGATAGCTAGTGCTGTTTATGCATGATTTCTTTTGCACCAAGGTTTAGCCTTTCAAGGTTGTTATGAATTTAATAGTTCTAAAAGTCAATGAAATTTTTTAGAGTTGTTACACTTCTTAAGAGACCACAATGAAGATATTAAAAAATTGTTTTGGAAAATGCTCCCAAAAAGAATAAACATATTTCTCTTAACATTAAAAAAAAATTACACATGCTGCTATTGTTGAGACCACAAATGGGATTATTAATGAATTAGGAAATGAGTCATTTAACATTTTATTAGATGAGTCTTGAGATGTTTTAGTCAAAGAACAAGTGGCAATTGCAATTCAATTTGTTGATTAAAGAGGATATGTTATTAAGCATTTTTTAGGGATAACACATGTTGAGAAAACTTCTGCTTTAACTCTTAAGAGGAAAATAAAAGCCTTATTATGATGGTGCAAGCAACATGCACGGTGAGTTTAGATTTAAGACTTTGATTATGAAAAGATTATATATATATATATATATATATATATATATATATATATATATATATATATATATATATATATATATATATCAGTAAAAGCTACAATGGATAAAAATCATATTTAAGTTGTTCCACTTTCAATGTAATCACTACTTTAATTAATGTTGTTAGTAGTTCATGCAAAAGAAAAGAAATATTATGAGAGAAGCAACTTAATACACTAGTTGAGCAGCTATAAAATGGAGAATTAGTAATTGGTAGAGGGATAAATCAAGAATTTTTTCTTTAACAAGCTGGAGATACACGTTGGGGTTCAAACTATTGGTCACTCATTAATTCACTTTTCTTATATGAATTTGCTATTAAGATTCTTGAGCTTATTATATAAGATAGTTGAAGCAATGAACAAAAAGGTGAGGCATATACATTATTAGATTATATATTTTGTTTGGTTAAAGTTTCTAACTAAAGACTTTAAAATATAAGAGATGATGGATGAGATGTTTTAATTGAAAAAATTAACTCATTCAATGCAAAAATAAATGGTATAGTTATTCCAAATATCACTAAAATATTTGTAATGCATGGCAGGTCAAGAATATTTACTCAAAGAATCTCAAATTTATATTATTGTCAAGCATAATTATTCTATTCTTTGATAGACAAGCAATCTCGAGAGCTTAATGATATATTCAATGAGATAAATATTGATTTTTTGATGTGCATAACATGTTTAAATCCCTATGATGCATTTCTCAACTTTTGATAAGGAATATTTGGAATGTCTTGCCTAATTTTATCCATTTGATTTCTCAAATATAGATATCATTATGTTAGATAATCAGTTAGAAACTTTTTAAATTGATATGAGATCTATGTTGACCTCACTTTTAGTGAGGTTGACATTTACCCTCTTTAGACATAGGTTTCTATCTTGACACTAGGATTTCCTTACATAGAGTTAAGACACTTCTAATGGTTAAAGAGATACCCAAACTCGAACCTAAGGACTTCATTTATCATAAGGCTATATGATGATTAGACTAATGGACCGTCACTTAGCTCAAACTAACCCAAATCTTTACACATTAAGCCAAATTAATTTTAAACCAATTTAACCTTAAAGAATCTCAAATATAAAAAAACACACTTGGCTTCGAATAAGCTAACATGCCCACTTATATCAAATTATCCCATTTGACTCATTTAGGTCACTTTAACCCAAACCTTTATCAAATCTAAATTAATTTCAACCTATTGATCACATGACACCCAAAATACCAATCATACCCAAATCACACTAAATTGAGGTCCAATTTGACCAATTAGCGTAATTAACCTAATTTGGCCCATTTAGACCTAAATAGGTAAAACCTAATATTAACCCAAATCATTTGAAATTGAATCTACCCAAATCATTTAAAATATTAATCGAACTTGTTTAAAGCTAATTAGAACCCAATTTTAATTAGCTCACTTAGTTAAGGTTAGCCCGATTGAACCTTATTAGGACAAAATCAAATTCAATCCAAATTGAACCAAAGTATTATAAAACACATCAAATTAATTTTTGAACATAATTCAGTGATAAATTGAACTCAATTTGGCTAATTTTTCCATTGACCAAACTGACCCAAATAAACCATATTGAGTCGAAATCCAACTAAGCCTAAATTGAATCAAACCAATCATTCCTACATGTTTCAAATTAACATTTGAGCATAATCCAATAGCCTCTTGTGCCTAATTTGGTCAATTAGTTAACTTGAACAAAATTGATCCAAATCAATAGATACATAGGCTATATTGAGCCAAAATCAAAACAAATTGAAACTACAACAAATTAATTAAGAAACTTATTGAACTTAATCCGACCATCCTTTGGGTCCAATTTATCCAATTTGACCAATGGACACAAGTGAACCTAATTTGACCCGATTAGGCCAATTTGGATCAAATCTAAAATAAACTCATATTACTTATATTCAATCAAACTCAACCACCCTAAACATAATTAAAGTATAATTTGATTCCAATTTTAGCAAACCAAATATTTGGCCCAACTAGAATACAATTGGGTTAATTAAAGCTAACCCAAACCTAAAGGCACCAACTGTTATTGTTGACCTCATTGTTAGGATGAGTTCTCAACCCCTCCATCTTAGACATAGGAATCCTCTTAGACTTTAAGAGATCCTTAGTCCTAGGACACATCTACTGATTAGGTGGACACTCAACCTAGCCTTAGAGACTTAAAAGAGTTAGCCATAGGAATAAGTCATGCCTTAGGAGTGTTAGGAAAATTTGCCTACCCTATAGCTTGAACCACATTCCTCACTTCCTTCCTTCAATTCAAACTCCAAATCAACATCAAACCTAAATGAATTCCAGCCTAATTGATTCTCTTTAAACCCAAAAGTCAATTCCAAATTCCAAATATTTCCTAAGTCCTTTAATCCCCTCGTAAGGACTTAGCCTAAATCAAATCTAAATCAATTCAAATTCATGAAATTTTCTCATAACTTATTTATATTCTCATTTATATTCACATATATAAATGAAATATAAATTTAAATCAATCAACTAAACCCAAAAATCAAATCCAAATTCACAAATCTTTCCTTAGTCACTTTGATTTTCTCTTAAGGACTTAGCCTAAATCATCTTCAAATCAATTCAAACTCATAAAATTTTCTCACAACTCATTTATATTCTCATTTAAATTTACATATATAAATGAAATATAAATTCAAATCAATCAAACTAAATCTAAAATTCAAATTCAAATTCAAATCACAAATGTTTTCTAAGTCACGTTGATTTTCTCTTATGGACTTAGCCTAGATCATGTTCAAATCACTTCGAACTCATGAAATTTTCTCATAACCCATTTATATTCTCATTTATGTTCACATATATAAATGAAATATAAATTCAAACAACCAAAACCAACCCAAAAAATCAAACTCAAATTCAATCAAAATCCCACCTAAGCTTTCAAGTCAAATTCTTGAACTTAGCCAAATCAACTCCAAATCAAGCCAAACTCTTGATTTTTCTTCATGATTCAATCAATCCTTCAACCATGAATCCAAATATAAATACAAACTTTAACCACTTTATCAAAACTCAATTCAAAAATCAAACCCAAGTCAAACTCATGATCACCCCTTTGAACTTGAAATTATCAAATGAATCAAAACCCATTTGACCTCAAACTACTTGCAAATGGATTTATATTTCAATCATAAGTCCATATGTGAGTACAATCAAACTCAAATCAAGCTTTGACCAAGACATTTGATCCACTTAGGCTCACTTGACCCAAAGTGACCTAAAGTACCCTTATGAGCCAAATTCTAATCCTAACCAAATTGGATTGAATCAAACTAACCTAAGTCAATCATCATGATCAACAATCATCATTAGATGATCAATCACTCAAATTGGGTCAAACCAAGTCAAACCTAAGGGTTGACCAAGTGAACACTTAGCCAAAATGAAATCCAACATAGCCAAAATTTACCATATGCCAAATTGATTGAAACTAGTGATCTAAGTTCATTCATGATCAATGTTTGAACTTGACCAAGCCTAACCTAGCCCAATTGGCCACTTGACCCAAGCTGACCCAACTTGAGCTAAAAAGTCAAAATGTGTCAAAACTAGATCTAAGTTAAATTAATTGAAACCAATGGGTCAAGTTCATTTCAAAATGATTGTTGAACTTGACCAAAGCCCCAATTGTCTAACTAGGCCCAACCTAGCCCAATTGACCATGAACCCAACTTGACCTAAAGGGTCAAATTGAGCCAAATTCAGAATTAACCAAAATTGATTTGAAACAAAGATACCAATCCCTTTCATATGACCAACCAAACCTAAACCTACCCATGACCTAGCTCAAATAGGTCAAATGGATCAAATTGGTCAACTAGACCCATTTGACCTAAATGAAATCAAATGAACCAAATTCAAAGCTAAACTAAATTGAATCAAACCAAAGCCACCAAAATATTTCAAGTGGTCATATGAACTTGACCCAACCCTTGGTTTGACCTAATTTGACCATTTGGTCAACTTGACTCAAGTTGACCCATTTTGACCTAAATGGGTCAACATGAGCCAAATCACATCAAACCAACTCTAAATCCAATGAAACTTGGCTAAATCTATTTTATGATCATATCAAACATACCCAAACTGAAATCAAGGTCAAATGACCATTTTACCTCTAGGCCATAGGGTAAATTTTGGCCAATTCCACTTAGAATTTAGTTAAATCCTCTTCATTACCACTTGACACTGTCTTAGTGGATCAAGTGAACACTAATAAGTGTGGTGCACCAAACCCAATAGGTTTGGGTCAGCCCAACTTAGCCCAATGAATAAATCGACCACTCCCATTGAAATGGCCACATGAAAAATCCTCCTTTCACTCAATTCAAGCACATGGCCACCTCACCCACTCCTTCTCTGGCTAAAATTGAACCATATGCGATTCAAAATAGCCTAACTAACTCATTGCATGAGGTGTATTGATAAAAATGGCACAATCTTTCTCGATCGTCTGATTGCTCAAGGCGGAGATATACTCTCCCTAATTCAATTGAATCTTCACTCTCCCTCAGTCGATTGAAGCATAGGAACTCAGAGCAAGCCTTAGTGAGTCTTCCCATGCTTCTTAGAGAGAGTTTGAAACTTGATTTTCTCAGTTTTCATCACTTGAAAATCGGGGAGCTTGACTGAAATTTGAATTGAATCCACACTCAACATCAACCTAATTCCTTCTTCAAGCTCCATCAGAGGACCAAGTCAAACTTGCCCAATCTCTTTCCCAAGCTCCAAAGAGGGAGGATCCAATTAGATCAAGGCTGAGCTCAAGGCAAGGAGGAGTTGACCCATAGAAGCATCCACTCAATTTCAAAGCCTCCAAACATTAGCAAAGCTTTGTCTCAACTAGATGATGCTTCTCCGAGGGAATCGAGCACCAGTGATCACCTCCAGAGAGGTATGCCATTTTTTTGAACTTAAGTTCAATGTATGTTGGTCCTTTGTAAAATGAATTTCAATCCTAGGTTGATCTAGTTGTTAGATGTTCTTATAATCATGCTTAGATGGTGTGGGTTGATTTTCATTCCAATCCGAGCTCAATCGAGCTCAGATCATGGCTTCAAACATGGATGGTCTCCATGGCTTACAAAGAGCGACAGGGATGAATCTCTGGTCATCCATTCACACATTTTGGATGGATGGTCGAGATTAAAATGCGTAGCATCCATAATTTTCTCCCTCAGATCCTTGATCGGATGGCTGTGGAGAAAGCACGTAGCACCACCGCCACGTGGTGCTATGATGTGATGGGTTAAGTACCCAATCCCATCATGCCATGTGTAAAGCGCATGCCGTTAGTGGTACACTTGGTGTCGATGGGATTAATAATATAATTTAGGATTATTTAATTTCTAATTAATCACCAAATCTTCTTAAATTCATATATAAGTGTAGAAAAATTAAAGAAATAAGAAATAAATTGCATATAAAAGATAATTGAACATAGAATATTCTAAAATTAATTTCAATGGATTTTGAATAGTATTTTTCTCTGAATTTAAGTTTTATTAGGAATGTTATTTTTCTACCCTTTAATTACTCCTTTGATTAATCCCAAACTTTTTATGCTTAATTAGTGGGATGTCTCCTAGCTCCCTTAATTTTCTTGGGATTATTGGTGACTTAATTGGGGGAATTGTTAGTTCATTTCTTAATCACTCCCTTAATGTTATTAAGCTTAATTAAGGGCATATTTAGTGGTTTAACCCTCTGATTGAGTCAATTAAGTTTTGATTGAGTAAATATGAGATTTAAGAAATAATTTCTGGGATACTTTCCTTAAGATATTCCCTAAACCCCCTTTTGTTCCTTAATATATTTTTAATTAAGGGTTAATTTACTAATTACCCCATTAATTAATTTCATAAAATTCTAAAACTTTCCAGAACTCAATTAATCTATCCTGGATAGATGCTTAGGTGTTTAGGAGCCTAAGTACTTTAAGAAAATCAAAATTCAACTCACATGTGTGAGAGGGGGTTATGAAATTACTTAAGTTAAACCCCTTAGTTTAATTAATCATTAATCATGAGCCAAATTGAATTTGGCCTTTTTCTTCTTTGGTGCATTGCAAATTTAAATTTCTTGTGAGATTTTATGTCATCTCATTGGCTCATAATTATTCAATTAAATATGCTAAGGTGGTATAGATTAGGGGTGATTAATGCACTTAATTCAAACCTTAAACTAATCAAAATATAAAATAGATCTAATCATCTAAAAATTGAACTTAAATATCATACATATGTGGGAATGGGACAACAAACTCACCTCACACTTCTTAAATTAAATCAAACTCAAAACAAAACCAAACCTTCTTTAAAAATAATTTGATTTGCTTTAAGCTCTCTTATTTCATAAGATTATCTTTAGGAATTAATTAGGGTGAATGTGTTTACATGCTTTCATCATTTTAGTTCCTTCCCAACATGCTAAATGTGTATTTCATATGAATTTCATGCATTCATTTTTTTCAAAAATCAAAATGAAAGTGAAATATTTCTTTTATGTCAAATTGCATGTTTTGGCTAAAATAGAAATATGAGTGGCTATTATCACTATTAAATCCAAATTATTTTCAAAATATATGAATCAATTACCAAAACTAAAAGTGTGTTACTTATATTCTATTTATAAGCTTGCATGTGAGTAAAATATAAGGATGTGCTTAGTGTAGTTTTTCTTCTCTCCTCTTTTAGTATAATTTTGATTAGGATTTGGTAAAGTGTTTAGTTCATTTGAAAAGAACCTAACACTTGCCTAATTCCATTTCTTATTCATTCCTATGCTATTTAAGAAGGATATCTACACTTGTACATATAAATTGCATAAACAAAACAAACAATCAAGTACAAACTTTTGCAATTTTTTTTCTATTTATTTCTTTGGTACATATGCTTGTATTTAAGGAAAGTGGTATATTAGTCTAGACAACCCTGGGGTTGCAAGGCTTTAAGTAGCCCTAAGTAGGTCTTATACCTTACACCCTTGGTTAACAATGGTGTCGTACTCACTTTTGCCTTTCATATATTCATGTCTGCATATGAAAATTAGATAAGAAACTTCTTTTCTACTTAAATGAAAATCATGCATCATGAGTATTTAAATTTTCTTAAGTAAACCACTTAGCATTCATCATAAAGTGTGCCAAACATTATCATTTGTATGTATAGATATGCTTAGGATGCATCCATATGCATGTTATTCATGTTGGGAAAGAAATGAAATGATGAGTGTTTTGTGAATTTAGTTCACTTTACAAAATCTTAAAATGCCTTTCTTTTTGAATAGGTTTATTTAAAATTTATCTAAACTTAGGATTAATTAAAACACATAATAAAATATTCACTAAACAAAACTTAACATGAATCAACTTTACAAATTACTTAAGGTAGGGAAGGAAAGAGAAGTTCTCTTCTCTTTTCCCTCTCTTTAAAACTTAGTAATTAATTGTAAGATTTATTTAAACTAAACCAAAAATACCAAATAAAATCAACCCAAATCAACTAAACCCTTAAATGAAACCACCCATCTAAGTTGAACATCTCCACACTTAGAAAATCCAAAATCTTAAAGCCATAGTTAAGCATACCACACAAACATTCTAAAGCACACACATTAGACTAAGTCACCACTTCTAACTTTAGGTTAGGACAGTGCATGGTTTGATGTTTGCTTTTGTTATGTGTTATATGTATTAGTCTAGATGTTAGGGTGAATATGCATAGAATGAATGATAGGATGATTTAGTCTAATCGTTATTTTCTACAAGGGATTGTGCTTAAGGGGCACTGTAATAAAAATATAACTTCTTTTTACTGTGCAGGTGCTCATACCCCTAAGCATAATCTAATAGGCTAGGTGGACTTGATTACCTATGTGTGGGGTGCTAAGTCCAATATACATGCTTGGGATTTATATGGTTTATTAGCTAATCTCTATTTTGCAGGTGTCAGTTAGATTTACTTTTCCTTTTTATGTATTTTTGCAATTAGGATTTTAGAATGTTTGTTATGGGAGATTAAGATGAGCATTGGTCATAAGATTTCATCTTATGCATCATGTGAAGCCTTTTAAGCAACCATCTTTCAACCATCCAAAAGAAGGAACTAAAGAAGAAAGAAGAAAAGAAAGAAAAAGAAGAAAAGAATCTTGAAGACCACCATACTAATGAATTCCTTGCTTAATTGTACTTAATTCATTTGTGATCCGGGTTGTATAAGGGTTGAGCTTAGCTACCCAATTTATTTTTGGGTTTGTGTGGTGGTGCCCGACCACAAATGGCCACTTATTCTTTCATGTTAGCTTTATAAATTGATTGATAATTTGTTTAGCTTGTGCATTAAGATGTCATCCTTTTCCTAGTTTCTTCCTTACTTGATGTATGGCTTGGATGTGGATTAGGCTTTTAGGGAAAAATAAATCTTCTACCAAATTTAATAGTTTAAAAATTAAAATAAAGAACTCATAACCTCACCTAAAAGCTTAGGCTAAAAATCAAGATAAAAGGATTAGCAACCCATTAGCTGGATGAGTATTTCTTTTATAACATCATGCACAAATGCATCTTATTTTCACTCTTGATTGGAGGGCTTCCACCTTTGCCAGAGAAACTTTGCTTGACCTTTGAGGGCCATGGTGGAAATACACCTCCTCCCTTCTCGTTGATTTTTGCCAATAATCTTACTTCTCATGCATTAGGCATATGAATCCTATAAGCCTGAGTCAAATGATTGTCCAAAAATGAAAGTAACATGTAATATGATTTGCATTAGATTTAGGTCATTTGAAGCATGCCCTTACATGATCTAGTCTCTTTAGGGAGTGAGTTTAAGGACTTCATCTCTTTCTAAATAAACAATAGCCTAGCTATCTTGCATAATGCATATGACTTTCCTACATGAATTTAAAATCGTAGGAGGAGTTAGTTGGCAGCCACCCCCAGGTGGTTGTAAGTCCGAGCAGTCAGGTAGTTTGTCCTCTCTTGTGGAGGCAAACCAAATACCCATTTTTACCTTAGATTTAGGTTATGTTTTTGGCCCTTGCCAAAACTCCCTAGATTTAGGTTCTAAGGTTGCTTCTCCCTTCTATGGGCCATAAGCATAAATCCTCACCTCTTAGGCATTTCCATAACCTTGTGTTGTGGAATCATAAGCCCTAAACTTCTAATAAAAAGTCAACTCAAATGAATAATTCAATTTGAAAAATGTAAAGCCCAACCATAGGATAGTTTGAGATGTTCGCTAGTTTTCATAACATCATGAACATCTCCTACTTACCTTTCTTTGGCTTCAATAATAACTCCCTATCTTTGATCAATCCCATTTGATCTTCCAAAGTAAACTAATCGATTGATAATCCTACCTATTGAAATCTTTGGAGATAATGATCATTTACCTTAAAATTCTAATTAAAAGTGTTGACAATTGGTGGTTAGAGCAATCTGAGGTGATGCAAGTGGACAAATTAATTCCAAAGCCTCATCTCGACCCAAGGATTGTCTCCAAATAAAAAAAAAATCACTCAAGATTAGCTTTAGTGTGTTAAAAAAGTGATGTACTTCTAGTAATCTTTCTTTTATCCTCTCAATGAGAAATGAAGCAAATTTTGGTGAAGATTGCCAGAAAATCATGGCTTTGGGAGGCCTTGGGGCAAAATCTATCCCCTTTCTCTCTAATTCGCTAGCCATGGGGAAGGTCCCCTAGTCATCCATTCTACTTGAATAAAAAGGATGGCCACGGTTAGATCCTCAGGTTTATTATTACAAACCCCTTTAACTTAGATTATTTGATCTAAAGATTAGAGTGTCCATATGTGATTATTTTTTGCTCAATCTACATCAGATCTGTGTGGCTTAATTATGCGTCGATAGATATAAGGAAGAATCTTAGTCAACACTGATTGGTTTAAGAAGAAACATATGTAATTTTAAATTTAAAAATTACTAAAAAAATAGATAAAACTTTAAAAAATCATAAAATTAAAATATTGAATTAAAAATTCTAAATAATCCCTCTTTGTATTTATTTAATTTATTTAGGAGAATCATCAAATTTAGGTTGGTATTCTGAAATTAATTTAAAATTTATTAATAAATGATCATTTCTTAATCAATCCTAAAATGTTAATCCCATTAAGCTAAAACTTTCAAGGATTAAACTTAGTGTTAATCCCTACCTACCATAAAAAAATTCTAGTCAAATGAGTTTCTAGTTTAGGAGTTATTAAATTTTGAAGTTCATTGACTAAATTTTGAATGAATAAATAATTAAATTTATGGAAATTATGAAAATTCATCAAAATAGTTTAAACCACTTTAAAATATAGCTAGAAATTAAAAAATATTTAAACCATCTTGATTATTAAAAAAAATTAGTTAAGTAAAGATTAATAAAGAATAAAAATTTTAATTAATTTAAACCAGAACATTAAAAATTTAAAATAAATCAATCGCTTAACCAGAAAAAAAATATAGGTAATCCTTCTATGAATACACGTTTTAGAGAGGAATCTAACAAAGTTATAATCCTTAAGTTTTATTAAATATTTTGGGGTTAATTTAAAATTATCAAAAATTATAATTCTTTAATAACTTTCAACATATAATTCAAATTGAACTAAATTTTTTCGATCCACTTAACATATTAATTTCAAGTCAATTGGACCTTTAGATCATGAGTTCTAATTTTTGATGCCCTTCTAGGATGATTTAAATAGAATAATTAATTTTAAAATATAAAAATTATATAAACACATCAAAATGTTTTATCAACATCAATGACTATAGAAAAATTAATTAAGCTATCTAGATTTGATTAAATCATAAAAATTAGTTAATTAGAGCTTAATAGAAAAATTAAAATTTCAATTAATTTAATTAATTATGCTTGAACTTAAAAAATTCATAACAAATTACCCATTAAGCCATAAGTTATAAATGACTTAACTTTGGATTCAATATTTAGAGAGGAATCCAAATAAATTTTAAACTCTAAATTTTATCAAGTATTTTGGGAGTAATTTGGAAATTATCAAGAATAATAATTCTTAATTAATCTTATAATACATGTTTGATTAACTTGAAACTTTTATGGTAGGTTCATCATGTTAATGTCCACTTGCCATAAAATTTTCATGGAATTTGTGTGATTAATCAAAAGTTATGCATTTTAGAACATTTAATGACCAAATTCACCTAATAATTAATTAGAATTTTTTAGAAATTACCATGTTTGCATTTTAATTTGTAAATATAGTCATCAAACTTAAAGATACTTAAGAAAAATTATTAAGATCTCTGGTTGACATTAAAGCTCAAAATCATCATCATTAGGATTAATTAGTAATTAATAATTCATTAAATGACTTATAATTTAAAAAAATTATAACTAATTGTGTAAGTCTCCAAAAATTATGATCAACCTCTCTTTGTACTCACCTAACAGAGAGATTTTCAATGAAATCAAAAGTTATAATTTGTTTGACATGTTTTGAATGTAAATGATGATTTAGGGTTTTTCTCATTTATTTAAATAATCATAAATTATAAGCCTAGATGTATTAGAATTTTTTAGGATGTGTTTTATTTATGTTAATGCATGTTCTACAACTTTTTTCATAATTTTTGTGCTTATATTTATATTTAAATCATATTTTTGAGGTACTTTGAGCTTAATTACATTAAAAGATTATTAAACCCTATTTAAATAATAAAATTCATCTATCCAACCTTTAAATTCACTTAATGCACAAAGAGTGTGGTGGGATAATCTAGAATATCGTAGTCTTCTCAAATATGTCCAAGCAACATTAATCTAAATACTCTAAGTAAAAAAGCTTAAATAGGTTTTCTTGGTGCTATACTCATAAGATTAACCTTGGAATTAATTGTTTAAGTAGATTGTTTTGTGACACTTAGTCACACCTCTCTATTAACTTACATATGTGTGTTTGATTACATGTTTATGCATTCATGTCTAAAACTTCCAAGTGTTATGCTTATATCATTAATGCTATTATCACTAGTAAATCTCTAAACTACTTTCTTTTTGTTTGATTTGTATGCACATATAGGTTTAAATTAATAAGCAAAGATGATGAGAAAAAAAAATCAAATGTATCACTAATGCAACCTCTAAAGTATATATTCTAGACACCTAAGGTGTAGGGCTACTAGTTTGAAGGAGATGTTTGATACCTCGACTCCCTGGTTTAACAATGACATCTACTTAATAGAATATAAAGAATGATGCATATGTAGATTAAATTATAATATAAAACTTATTGATTACTAAATTTTTTTAAAATAACACATTCATTTACACACATGCATATTTAGACATACATGTGCATAGCTAACAAGTATATAGTTTGGACCAAGGCTCTTGGACACCTCAACTCCTTAGTTTAACAATGGCATGCACTTGTAAATGCTTTTTGTATGTGTATGTATACTCATATAAGTATTATAAAAGATGAAATACACATACATACATGCATTCATGGGTAAAACATCCCTAAAAGATATTTATATAAATATAGTATTTTCTTAATTATAAAAATAAAAATGATATTTGAAAAGAATATATTAAAGTAATGAGTAAAGTTGGATAAGTATCATAAAAAAGCATAACTTATGTCAATTGATCCTAAGATGTCTCTCACATGGCTATAATCTCATTTAGACTAAATTCAAATTTAGGACTTAATCATAACTTAACACTTTATTAAGATGATTAAAAGTTATAAGATTCACCTCTATAGAACTAACTTAGGATTAGGATGTCGAAAGTTTTGAGTTTCGCCCAAATGGAATATGTAACTTTCATGATCCTTAAAATATTAAGACCAATTTGAATTTAGAGATAAATCCAGAATGTAAAATCTATATCTAAAATATTAATCATGTAAATCATGATCATCTTTGCTATTAAATGAAAACTCTGATCACATAGTACAACTTAGATATTAAAGCTTAGATTTGTCATATCACACTAACCTCAGCACACACTTTAGATTGATTGGCCAAAGATAATAATATTAAGTTAGAATGGTGTTTTGTAGTGGATTAATTTTTTATTTCATGATGTAATATTTTAGATTAGATGTTAGGGTGTATGCGTGTAGACTAGTGATTGGGGACGGGTTGCAGAGAGTAGGATGTCACAGCGAATGGTGGACAAAAGTCCTTTATTAGTTGATAATTGTGGTTAAATAAGTATAACACTCCAAGGGATGTTTCCTTTGGGGAGAAAATTACCAATAACTAGAAAAATTTAGAACCTTCATTTAGCAGTGTTAAGGGACCACAGTCCAGTGTTGAGATACCATAGACTCTTGCCAAAGTGCTAGCTTTTATGTCCCCAAATACTAAAAATTATGAAATACAGTGCCAAGGAACCAAAAAGGCAGCACATAGGCCCTAGACCACCACCTTTACAATTTAACACATCAACTCACATGTTTTCAACCACAACCCTGATACAACACTTAAACATGATTAGAAACATCCATTACTACATAATACAATAATAAAATATACATTCACAACACATAAATTCTAATAAAATTATCTTAAGTTTAAGCTTTATTTTGAGATTTTGTGACTAGTCCTTTCCTCTTTTGATGTGTTACATCAATTCCCTAAGATCTTAAAGAATTATTCTTTGAAGAGTTAAGATTTTAAAAGTCTTCAAGAAGTTTGGGGGAAAAGCTCTATAGTTCTTCCAAAGTTTTCCATGTATCCTCACTTGGTAGTTTGTCTCTCTATCTAATTAAGAATCTCTAATTGGCACTATCATTTATGGGTGCCTCATCTATGATGATTCTCCACATCAAAGAATGAATGTTGGCTGGATAGGCACCTACAAATAATTTATATCTCCTCTTGCAAAAGTATCAATATATAAATTTGGAGGTTGGAAAACTCCATTAAAAGATATTAGATCTTCCACATTGAAAATATGGCTAATAAACATGTAGCATAAGCATTAGTACAAAGTTTTTTAATAATTTTAAATGTCCCACATACTCTCACTTATAACGTTTATATTTTATGAAAGGAAATCTCTAAGGACAAATATTATAATCACCTGCCTAATATTCCTAAAAAAATTTATCTTTGTTCTTTGGTTCAATAAATTTAGCATTTTGTATTTCCAATGTTTCTTTATGTCCTTATGAAGGCCATGAAAATCACATGCAAATAATTATATGTTGAATAAAAAAAAATGCATGAGTAGGTATATTAGCTAGGTCAATAGAAATTTAAGGGTTATATCTATAAACCATCTTGAAAGATGATTTATGGGTTGTTCTAAAAATGAAATAATTATATGCAAATTTAGATGTAGGTGATGTTAAATTCTAGTTTCCTAAAGTTTTTTCCAACTAAACATCTTAGTGGATTTTGTAATGCCCTATTAACTAGTTCCATCTATCTATCTATTTGTAGATTAAATGAGAAGAGAATTTTAGTTGTGTTCCATTAATTTTCCTAAGGTTGTCTAGAATAAGATATAAATTTGACATCTCTATTTGAAACTACACTAGATGGGACTCCATGCAACCTAATAATTTCTTTAAAGAATAATCTTGCTATATGAGATGCATCATTTGATTTTGAGCAAGGTATAAAATGTGCAATCTTAGAAAATCTATTTACAATGATAAATATACTATCATGTTTGTGAGGTGTTCTAGGTAAACCTATTGTGAAATCTATGGATAGGTCTTTTCATGATCTAGAAGGAATAGGTAATGAAGTGTAACGACCCACCCTTTGTTTGACAGTTTTAGCTTGACAATAAGTGTAACATTTAGCTACTATACACTCAACTAAACTTTGGGTCTTTAATTTACCAAAATATCATGATATACTCTTGAATATAATTCAGAGATAAGAAATTCTCTAAGAGATGTTTAGGAATACATAATTTTGTACCTTTATAAGGATATCCATCTAGAGTGATAAAGGAATTATCAAAAGTCAAGGGCATAGATTCATGTTCTAAGTATATCATTTAAAAATCAAAGCAAATTTTGTAATCTTCCTTTAAAATTTTAAATCTAAGAAATTAAAATTTCATAGATGGAACCATTAGAGATACTCTTGATGGAGCATCTGCTAGTTTATTTTCTATTCCAAGTTTATGTTTTAGCATAAGAAAGTCTTGAAATTATTCTATTCACTTAACGTGGTTATGATTTAGTTTCTTTAGGAGTTAATTAACATTATAGTTTAATGATTAGTAATCAAAATAAACTCTTTATATAGTAGATAATGCCTCTAGTGCTTAAGAGTTTGAAATATCATATAAAATTCTCAATCATATGTTGAATATTTTTGGAAGGAAGTAATTAGATGGTTTTCTTGACTTAATATTCCACTTATTCCAATACCTAATGCATCCCAAGTCACTTCAAATATTTTATTGAAATTAGGAAGTCATAAGAGTTTTAATTTGTTGTATGGCTCTTCTAGCATCTGTGGTCAACATAAACTTATCTCTTTTTAAGATGTTAGTGATAGGAGCTACAAAAGTGTTGAAATTTTTTATAAATATCAAATAAAAAATTGCTAATCCATCAAAACTTCTAACTCTGTGAAAGATTTTGGGGTTGGAAAATCTATAATAGACTTAATTTTTTATGGTAAGCTTTTAATCCATCAACTGATACAACAAAACCCAAAAAAATGACTTCACATGACAGAAAAAAAAATATTTTTTAATGTTACATATAATTTTGTTGCTCTAAATTTTTCTAAGACCATTCTTAAATGATATAAATGTGACATCTCATCTGGGCTATAGAAAAGAATATCATGAAAATAGACTATAATGAATTGATCGATAAATATTTTCAATACAATGTTCATTAGTTTCATAAATGTATTAGGTGCATTTAAAAGATCAAATGACATGACTAACTATTCATAAAGATCATAAGAAGTTTTGAATACAATCTTCCATTAATCACCTTGTCTAATACTTATCTGATGGTATCCACTTCTTAAATCAATTTTAGAGAATAAAGATGAACCTAAAATAAGATATAATATATCATCTAACTTAGGAATAAGAAACCTATATTTTATTGTGATATTATTGACTACTCTATTATCAATACATATCCTTTAAGTTTCAACTTTTTTGGGAGATAAAAGAGCAGGTACAACATAAGGACTAAGACTTTCTTAGATAAAACCCTTCTTCAAAAGTTCATCTACTTATCATTCTAACTTTGCATGCCCTATTGGATTCATCCTATAATGGGTTAAGTTGGGTATTTGTGAACCAGTAACTAGGTCTATAGCATGGTATATATCCCTTAATAGTGGTATCTCATTAGGTAAATCATTGAGGATTAAATCAATACATTTAGATAATAGGTCTAAAACTATAGTGGCTATGTGGTGATTCTTAGTTTCAATGGAGATTTCCAAAAAGTGTAAGATAAATAGATAAGTAGGGTCATTGAACTCTCTAGCTAAGCATATAAACCTTAAGATTATAATTTGAATTCTAGGAGATTCAAATGTATTAGAATGTATATTAAAAGTATCCTCCTTATCACTGGGTGGCTATATCACTATTAACTAGAGTTTGCATTCCTCCCTTTATTAAGTTTGAGTTGTAGTTCAGAATTGGGTTTGTGAGGAGGTCCAAAAGAATTCTATGTGTGTGTGTGTGTGTGTGTGTAATTGCACTCTTTTTTGTTAGGATTTATGGGGAATAATTTGATTATTTTCTCATTATGTTTGAATACATAAGTATTTTCACACCCATAATGGATTGCATTCAAATCATAAAGACTTTATTTTCCTAATAATATGAGTTCTTTCATAGGAAGAACATCATAATAAATTTGATCATTATAGCTACTTATTTTAATTAGAATAAGACATCTATTAGTGATAGGTAGGGATGTGTGATTTACAAATCTAGCTTGGAATGATTCTAGGTGAGGTTTAGTTGTAAGATTGGCTCTAATGATAGCATGAGTTGATGTAACATTCATCACACTCCCTCAATATATTATTAGTTTACACCTCTTCTCCTTACATAGGATATACATTGAGAAAATATTCTCCTTCTCTAGAATTCTTCTTTCCTAAAAGCAATCATACACCACATAACTAACATTGTATTATCTATATTTAGAATTACTTCATCAACTGATAGTGGTGTATCATCATGCATCTTTTCAATATCATCTTCTTCTCTTAAATCTTCTAATTCATCTAGGAATAAAATTTTTTGTCTACATTAATTTTGCATCTGACCCCTCTTATGACATTTAAAACAAACTATCTCTTTCACAATTTTAGTAGTAGTTTCATTGGGGTTCATTTTAGAGGGGTTGTTCGATGTAAACTTTTGAGATTGAGATGTAGGTAGATATTTATAAGGTACTTGAGCTTTCATCTGAGATGTGGATGCAACTTTCTTGTGCTTTTCTAGGAGTAAAGCATAGTGAAAGGGGTCCTCTAAGGTTTGGGGATCATGAAGTTCTACTTCATTCCTAATATCTTCTCTTAAACAAATGACAAACTTATTAGCTATTTATCACTCTTAGTCAGTGCATTGAGTTTTATCAATTAAGTCCTTAAATATATTCATATATTTCACTATTGACATATTCCCTTATTTAAAAGTAGTCAATTATTCATGGAGCCTTTTATCATGATTTCTAAGATAATACTTAGCTTTTAGGATTTCTTTCATTTCTACATATATCATGATGACAGTACTGAATCTCTCTTTTTTACTTAAAAAATTATTTCATTAGATTTTTGTATGACCTACTAGTTTTATTTTAGTAAATATTATTCATTGGTAATCATTCATATGATGCCAATCAAAGAAGTCATCCATTTGAGTTAATGAATCTAAAAGTTTATTGGGGTCATGATCACTATCATACATTTGTTAACTTATTTCGTGGTTCATGTAATATTTCATGGACTCTAAGATGGTCTTATCCAATGGTGTTCCTTAGTTTTATCTTTCTTGTAGGATAATCATCTATAGAAAGTTCAATATTTTCACCTCCTATAGGTTTTAAATCATTCGGACATGGAGTAGTTAGTGGGGTTTGAAGTTTAGTATTTAAGGTTTGAATTTGTGTAGTCAAGTTCATGAGGTGGTCATCTATCCTAGTGAATCTCTTTATTTTACATATTGATTTCACACACTCTTCTAGTTGGTCCAAATTAATAGATTTGGATGGCATGATGTCTAACAAAAGGATGCAAACAAATGAATTTTTTAAATCATGCAATAAGTGAACTAAACTTAACACAAATGAGATGTACAATTTTTGAAAATAACTAGCCTTCAATAAACACAAAGTAACTTGTGGTTATGCATATTTAAAAAAGAAATAAACATAAGATATTTAAAGGTATGATTTAGATTTTTATGTAAGGTTTATATACTAAGTTAGGCTATTTAGTGAGCTCTCCCTTACTCAAATGGTCACTCAAGTATGCTTTCTTGTAGTTATGTTAAATAGAAAAATGCTGAGCTTTATAAGTGGAGACAACTAGTTGATAGTAACACAAACATTCATAGAATTTCCTACCATATGAATTTAGCACGTAATTCCTAGCAAAATCACTAATTATGTAAAGAAAATTTCACAAAATCCAAAATATAGATCTAACGTTATTTGGACTTGATATGCATTATTTGCAAGCACTTTCTCGATGCCTCCAAATCTTGGGCTCTAAAACCAAAATTTGATGGGGGTTGAGTTATGGAGAGTAGGATGTCACAATAGATGGTGAAGAAAGAGATGAAATACGAAGAAGTTCCACTTACCAAGGTTGAATGGTAGCGAGAGATCATTGAATCCCTCGAATGGCCAGCCACCAAGCTTTAACCAAAAGCATTTTCACTCAAACTTTACACATAAAAGGTAAACGTCCTTCATTAGGTCAAAAATAGTGTTTAAATAAGTATAATACTCTAAGGGATATGTCACTTAGGGAGAAAATTACTAAAAGCAAGGTTTAAAAGCAACTAGAAACCCTTAATAATTAGTGAATCATGATTGCGTATTTCTTTGTACCTCTTTGAATTGGGCTTTTATCCCATTACACATTAGGGGCATCAAACCTCTGAGGACTACCACTCTTCTATGGAAAGTTTGCATTCTCTTTTGATTTAGAGTTTAACTTCTTTTTAATTGTGTGAATAAATTTGGTGTCTAAAAATACTTCAAAGTTAAAATTTTATTGCATTAGTAAAAGCATTTTCATGTCATTCATGATCTTAGAATCTTAAGAAGTGTAGGATTTTAGTATTTTTTCGAATAAAAAACATTCGAGCTATCTTATATTTACACAAGATTTGCCCACATGAATTTAAAATATAGGATATGTGTGGTGAATTTTTTTTAATTCTTCATCTAATCTTTTTGAAGAGAAAAAATAAATGAAGAACCAAAAATATTCAAACACTTTCTTGTGTTGGACACCACGCAGATCCACAGATGTTCTTATTAGGGTGATCGGGTATGACATTGAGGAATGATGTACTATCTTAAGAGACAGAAGTCACCATCCTACAAATGGACCTGATAACCTTAATAAAGACTCCTAAAGACTATGGGTCTTCGGATGTGCTAGAGATTCTTCCCCTACTTTACATGGAAAAATAAAGCAGGTTTTATTTTAAATCGGGTTCGTTAAGTTCCCTATGGAGGCAAGCCTCCATAGTTAATTATATCCTAAGGAATGATATTCCTTAAGAATACTCTTGATTAAGGTAAATGATCATTGTCTCTAAAGATTTTAAAAATAGGACTATTGATTAATTAGTTTATTTTTAGAAGATCAAGTAGATTAATCAAAAGGAGAGAGTTATCAGCAAAACCAAAATCAAGAAAAGTAGGGGATGCTTAGGATACTAGGAAGCCTAGTATGCATCCCAAACTATCTTATAGTTGGGCTTTATATTTTTGAAATTGAACTGATTTATTTATTTGAGTTGAATTTTTATTAGCAATTTAGGGCTTACAATTCCACAACACAAGATCATGGAAATACCAAAGAGGTGAGGATTTATGCTTATAGCTTGTATAGAGAAGTAGCAACCTCTAAACCTAAATCTAGAGAGCTTTGGCGAGGGCTAAAGCACAACCTAAATCTGAGGCAAAAATGGGTATTTGGTTTACCTCCGTAAGAGATGATAAACCACTCGATGATTGGACTTACAATCGCCTGGGGGTGGCTGCCAACTAACTCCTCCTATGATTTTAAATACATGTAGACAAGTCTTATGCTTTTACAAGATAGCTAAGCTTTTGTTTATTTAGAAAGATACTAAGTCCTTAAACACACTCCCTAAGAGACTAGATCATGTAAGGCATGATTAATGACTTAAATCTAATGCAAATTTTTTATATTTTATTTTCATTTTTGGACAATTAATTAGACACAGGATTTAAGATTCATATGCTTAATGCATGAGAAATTGAATTATGGGATAAAATCAGCAAGAAAGGAGGTGTGTTTCCACCATGTCTCTCAAAAGTCAAGCCAAATTCCCTAGAAAAGGTGGAAGCCCTCCATAACAAGAGTAAAATAAAATGCTTTTTATGCATGATGTGAAAACATACAATATTCAGCTAAATGGTTGCTAAATATTTTATCTTGATTTATAACCTAGGCTTTAGGTGAGGTTATGAGTTATCTATTTTTAATTTTGAGTTGATTAAATTAGATAAAAATTTTATTTTTCTAAGAGCCTAATCACATCTAGGCCATTCATCGAAGCATGGAAGAGACTAGAAAAATATGCCATCTTAATGCATAAGCTAAACAAACATCAAACAATTTATAAAGCTAGCGCAAAAGAGTAAAAGGCCTTTTTGTGGTCGGGCTCCATCGCACAAACCTGAAGATAAAGTGGATAGCTGAGCTCTATCCTTATACAACCTAGATTACAAATGAATTAATAACAATCAAGAAGGAATTCATGTTATGGGAGGTCTTCATTCTTCATTTCTTCATTCTTCATTCTCCTTTCTTTTTTCTTTTTTCTTCTTTTGATTGGTTAGAATGTGGTTGCTCCAAAGGCTTTACATGGTACATAAGACATAGTATTATGACCAATGTTCATCCTAACCCCCCATAACAATCATTCCAAATCTTAATTGCAAAATTATATGAAAATGGGAAAAAGTAAATCTAACTAAAATCTGTAAAATAGAGATTAGCTAAACAAACCACACAATCCTAAGCATGTATGTGAATAAATTGGACTTAGCACCCCACACATGGGTAACCAAGTCCATCCTATTTTGGATTATGCTTAGGGGTATAAGCAACCTGCATAGCAAAAGCATTTATATTTTATTATAGCACCCTTTAAGCACAATCCTTTGTAGAAGATAATGATTCAACTAAAATCTTCCTACCATTCAATCTACGCACATACACACTAACATCTAGACTAAAAAATCACATCATAAAATAAAATTGAGCATCAAATCATGCATCGCCCTAACATAGGACTAGAAATGGTGACTTAGCCTAATGTGTGTGCCATTTAAGGCTTGTGTGGTATGTCTTAGCTAGGCTATAAG
This sequence comes from Cymbidium sinense, assembly GCA_021442155.1. Classification (NCBI taxonomy): domain Eukaryota; kingdom Viridiplantae; phylum Streptophyta; class Magnoliopsida; order Asparagales; family Orchidaceae; genus Cymbidium; species Cymbidium sinense. Next base: position 78,371,645 of record CM038219.1, on the reverse strand, counting down.
ATTAGAGTTTTCTAACTATGAAGGGTTTAACATAGAGGGTGGTTTCATTTAAGTGGTTTAATTGATTTGGTTAAGTTTTATTTCATGATTTGATTTGGTTTGAATGAACCTATAATTAATTACTAAGTGTTGTAAGGAGAGGAAAAGAGAAAAGGACTTCTCTTTCCTCCCTACCTTAAGTAATTTCTAAAGTAGATTCATTAATAATTTTTTTTGTTTTATTTTAGTGAATATTTTATTAAGTATTTTAATTAATCCTAAGTTTATATTTTCCCAAAAAAACCTATTCAAAGAGAAAGGCATTTTTAGATTAAGTAAAGTGAATTACTATTACAAAACACGCAACAATTTATTTCTTTCCAACATGTGTAACATGCAAGTGGAAATGTTAGCACACTTTAATAATGAATGCTAAGAGATGTTTCTTAAGAAAATTTGGAATGTTTCATGTATGCTTGATTTTTTTAAGTAGAAAAGAGGGGTTCTTTTTTCCATTATTCATATGTCCATTTACGTGTATGAAAGACATAAGTGAGTACAACGCCATTATTTTCTACACCGGGGGTGTAAGGTACAAGACCTACTCGGGGCTACTTAAAGCCTCGTAACCCTGAGAAGTCCATACTAATATACCACTTTTCTTAAATACATGTGCATGTATGAGAAGAAATGAATGGAAAAAGAATCAGGCAAAAAGTTTATGTTTGTTTATTTTGATTTGGTTATGCAATTTACATGTGTAAATGTGAAGGTCCCTCTTAAAGGATAACATAGGAATGAATAGAAATGGATTTAAGCAAGTATTGTGTTCTTTTCCAATGAACTATACACTTTGCAAATCCTATTCAAAACTATGTTAAAAGAGAAGAAAAGGAAAAGTCACATAATGCACATTTTATATTATGCTCACATGCAAGCTTATAAGTAATTATAAGTAGCTTACTGTTCATTTGTAATATTTGATTTCTAAGTTTTAAAAATAAGTTTGGATTTAGTAGTGATAATAGCCATTCATATTCTTACTTTAGCCAAAATATGCAGTTTGACATAAATAAAATATTTCATTTTAATTTGATTTTTTAAAAGACATAAATGCATGATTTTCATATGACATGCACATTTAGCATGCTAAGATAGAAATAAAGTGATGTAAGCATGTAATTTCATTCACCTTAATTAATTCCTAAAGACAATCCTATGGAATAAGATCATTTAAAGTGAATCAAATTGTTTAAAGAAATTTTTAGTTTTGTTTTGAGTCTGATTTGAATTTAGGAAATGTGAAAAGGTTTACTGGTCCTAACCCATCTCCCACATGTGTGTTCTATTTTAGTTTGATTTTTAGAACCAATAGATTGATTTTATGTTTTATTTAGGTTAAGGTGTAAATTAAGTTCATTAATTACCCCTTACCTACACCTCCTTAACATAATTATTCAAAAAATTGTGAGCCAACATATGACATGCAACCACATTGAATTTAAATTAGCAATTCACCCTAAGAAAGAAAGGGTTTAATGCAATTGGCTCATAATTGATGATTAATTAAGCTAAAGGGTTTAATTAAGTACTTTCATAACCCTTCCCACACATGCAGTTGGATTTTGATTTCCTTAAACTTACTTAGGTTATTGAACACCTAAGTATCTATCTAACAAAGGATTGATTAAGTTCAGATTAATTTTAAATTTTGATTAAGTTAATTAAGAAGGTTATTAGTGGATTAACCCTTAATTAGGTTTGGATTAAGGAGGAAATGGGGTTTAGGAAATAGCTTAAGGAAAATATCCCAAAATTATTCCATAAACCTCCTGATCCCTTAAAAAATGTTTAATTATCTTAATTAAATGATTAAATCACTACTCACATGCTTAATTATCCTTAATTACATTAAAAGAGTGATTAAGGATTCATTAATTGATTTCCCTAATTAACCCATTAATAAATTTCTAGAAAATTAGTGGAGGCAGAGGTCATCCCCCAAAACATGCCTATGAGATTTAGAATTAATTAATAAAGTCATTAGAGAGTAATTAGGGCTATTAAGATTTCTAATAAACCCAAATCAAGGAAAACTCATTGCTCAAAATCAATTAAAAATAGTTTTATATTATTCCTCACTGAATTATCTTTAAATGAGCCCTTATTCATATTTTTTTTAGTTTCTACATTTAATTATGAATATTTGAAGTTTTAAGATCGTTCGTCGAAAAGATGCTGGATGGACTATCCATGATTCATCACTGCCCTCGCCTTTGGGAGACGCGACCATCCGTACCTTAAGGTTTGATCTGAGCTCACTTGAGCTCAGATTGAGCTAGGATCAAACCCACACCATCAAGAAGTAAGAAGAGGAAGATTCAACTGTCAATTTCAATTGGGATGACACTTCCCTTCACAAAGGACCAAAGAATTTCTACACTAGGCTCGGTTTTGAAGCATACCTTATCGGAGGCTATCACCGGTGCTCCAAACCGTCGAGGTAGCTTCATCTAGTGGAGACGAAGCCCTGTTGAAGGTTTGAAGGCTTGAGATTAAGTGGATCCTCCTATTGGCCAAGATGAACTTCAAGTGCTTGCAGCTTTGATTGAACTCTTCCTTCCCGTGGCTTGAGTGCTTGGGATTTGACATGGATGAACTCGACTTGATACCTTGAAGATGCTTGCAAGAGGAATTGGAGTTTGGTGGTGAATTAAGCAAAGTGGAATTTCTAATGAGCTCCCTTATTTCAGCTTTGAAGAAATCTGAAAATAGAGAATTCAAATGAGCTTTGGAAACCTTAGGAGAGCTTGGAAATGCTTCCTCTGAGTTCCTAAGGGTCAATCGACAATAAGTGATATGGAATGAAGTGGAATTAGAGGGAGTATATCTTCCCCTACAAGGATCGGACAGTCGTGACCTCCTTTCCATTTTGATCAAATTGATCCTATTGAGTGGATTTGTTAGGCCATTTTAAGTTCCACGTGATTTAGTTTTATCAAAGGAAGGGAGTGGAGGAGTTTCCATGTGTTAAATGAGGTGTGGGAGCTGATCCCATGTGCTCATTTTGAGTGGGGTGGTCAATTTTGGTTTTGGGTTGGGTTTGGCTGACCCAAACCCATTGGGTCATGTGGATCACACTCATTAGTGTCCACTTGGTCCACTAAGAGGGTGCTAAGTGGCCATGAAAAAGATATGACTAAATTCCAAGGGGAATTGGCCATAGGTTATCCCTTGACCAAGGGGTAAAATGGTCATTTAAATTTGATATCAATTTGGTCAGATTTGTAATAGTTTGACATTGGGTTGGTCCAAATTTCAATGAATTTGGAGTTGATTTGATATCATTTGGCTCATGTTGACCCATTTAAGTCAAAATGGGTCAAACCAAGGGTTGGGTCAAGTTCATATGACCATTTGAAATATTTTGGTATCATTAGTTTAGTTCAATTTGATTTGTATTTGGTTTTATTTCATTTGAATTCATTTAGGTCAAATTGGTCAAGTTGACCAATTTGACCCATTTAGCCCAATTGGGTTAGGTCATGGGTTGGTTTAGGTTTGGTTGGTCATTTGAAATGTTTTGGTAGCTTTAGTTTCAATAAATTTTGGTTTGGTTTGATTTTGACTTGATTTGACCTTTCAGGTCAAGTTAGGTTCATGGTCAATTAGGCTAGGTTGGGTCTAGTTGGCCAATTGAGGCTTTGGTCAAGTTCAACAAGTGATTTGGAATGAACTCGACCCATTAGTTGCAATCAATTTGGCTTAGATCAAGATTTGACACATTTTGACTTTTAGGTTAAGTTGGGTTAACTTGGGTCAAGTTATTAGGCTCAAATGATGACTTGGTCAAGTTCAAACATTGATCATAAATTGGTTTTGATCAATGGTTTCAATCAATTTAGCCTATGGTGGATTTTGGCTAGTTTAGGTTTCACTTGGGTCAAAATATTGACTTGGTCAAAGGCTAAGTCTGACTTGGTTTGACCCAATTTGAGTGATTGATCATCTTATGATGATTGTTGCTCACAATGTTAGGCTTAGTTCAATCCAATTTGGGTAGGATTAGAATTTGGCTCAAAAAGATACTTTCGATCACTTTGGGTCAAGTGAGCCTAAGTGGGTGAATTGATTTGATCAAGGCTTGATTCCAGTTTGGTTCAACTACATATGAACTTATGATTGAATTATAAATCTATTTGTAAGTGACTTGGATTCAAATGGATTTCGATTCATTTGATAATTTTAAGTTCAATGGGTGAACATGAGTTTGATTTAGGTTTGATTTTTTGATTTTAGTTCTAGTTTGATGATTGAAGTTTATGTTTATATTTGGATTCACGATTAAAGAATTGATTGAATCATGAAGAAAACCCAAGGGTTTGAATTGATTTTAGGTTGATTTAACCAAGTTCAAGAATTTGACTTGAAAGAGTTTAGGTTGGATTTAGGTTAGATTAGGATTTGAGTTTTGAATTTAGTTTTGGGTATTTGAGTTTATAGTTCATTTATATTTGTGAATATAAATGAGAATATAAATTGGTTATGAGAAAATCTTTTGAATTTGAATTGATTTGAATTTGATTTAAGCTAAGTCCATAAGATGAAATCAAAATGACTTAGGAAAGGTTTTTGGATTTGAAGTGATCATGGATGTCAATCATTTGGAATTGATTTATGATTTGAGAAAATCCATTGGAATTGATTTAAGATTTGAGAAAATAAATGAAGTTGGAATTAATTTGAGAATTGGTATGGAATTGAAGTTGATTTGAATTTGAAGTTGATTTTGATTTGAGAAAATCAATTAAGTTGGAATTGATTTGAGATTTGATTTAGAATTGGAGTTGGTTTGAATTTTGAAATTTGAGAAAATCAATTAAGTTTGGAATTGATTTGAGTTTTGAAATTTGAAAAGTTGATTTGAGTTTTTGAAATTTGACTTGAAGGAAGAAAGTGAGGATTTGGTTCAAGCTATAGGGCAGACAAATTTTCCTAACACCCCTAAGGCATGACCTATTCCTATAACTAACTCTTCTAAGTCTCTAGGGTTAGGTTGAGTGTTCACCTAATCACTGTAAGTGTCATAAGACTAAAGAACTCTTAGTATCTAAGCAGAGTCTTAAATCTAAGATGGAGAGGTTGAGAGCTCATTCAAAAATGAGGTCAGCAATGTGTTTGCTGGTAGTCACACTAGGTGATTGTACGTCTAGAAGAGTTAGGAAAAGCTCATATTCTTAAGTTAGAGTGTGTTGTTATATCCCATTATTCTGAGAAGAAATAGGTTACGCTTTTAGTTTGTGCTAAATCACTATTAGATTTTCAATCAGAGGCTACCTATTTCTCATTTACTACAAGTATACATCCTCACCTCCTAGGCATTCTTATAGTCTTGTGCTATTGGACATAAGCCCTAACATTCTAAATAAATTGTCAACTCAAACATAATAATAAATATCACTTCAAATATATAAAGCTCAATTATAGGATAGATTAGAGTGCTTACTAGACTTCCTAATATCCAAATGTTCCTTACTTATTCCACTTAGCTTTTGACAAGAACTATTCTCATTTAAGTTTTCCAACTTAATCCTTCAAATTGAGCAATCCCTTGATTATAGTTGTTGAAATCTGTAAAGACGATGATTGACTACTTTTATCGAGAGATTTTTTATGAGATCCCATCTTCTAAGATGTAATTAACTACAGGGATTTTCACATGTAGGGAACTTGTAACCCAATTTAAAATAAACTCTATCTTACTTCATCCATATAAAGTAAAAAAAACATTTATGGTATACGCAAACCCATCAATTTTAATAGTCCTTATTTGGTGATTGAGTCAATCTTAGGATAATACTTCTATTTTTTAAGATGACATTTCATTCCTTAATGTCGTACTATATTATTTTATTAAGTTCCAAATAAGATATATATGGTGTTTCTTCGACAGCATTTTTAAACACCATAATCTAATGATGCATTTGTGAGAATATTTAAGTATTATTTAATACTCAAAAATTATATTAAATAATCAGCTTAGATCCTAATTGATTCATTGTATTAAATTGAGAATATCCTATTTTAGAAAACTAGTGTTGGCTAAAATTCTCTTGGATCTCTTTCTAGAAATTGTTTTATTCAACTTAAATTAATTTTCTTTTTATTCATTAATGTTTTATCTAATTAAATATCTTCAACATATCTTGCATTGATTCCTCACATTGTATTGAGCTTGGCTGACCCCCATCATCTCCAATTTATTTCTTTTCTTTAGTTGATTATATCCTCATAATCTTTTCATGTGATTTAGAAATTCTCTCTCTCTCCCCCTCCATAACCTCCTTGGTTGACCTCTTTGCCTCATTCCATTAAATTCATTTCCTAATATTTTTTCCTCTCTTCCTCTCTTGGTCAAAACCATTAAGGATTGAATCCTTGATGATATTTATTTTAATTCATGAAATTCAAATCAAATCATTTCCAATATTAATTTCCCTCTAGTACCATCATACCTTGGTTGACCCTAGCCTACTTCCTTTTTCTATTTAAGTGGCTTGTTAGAACTTAAAAAAGGTTCTCTAGCTCTCTTATAGTCACTTATTGTCTTGCTCACCCCTCTCCATTTGGCCGAACCTTGCTACAAGAATTTGTGGAGATCTTTAGTGATTCAAGTGCAAATAGTCCTCATCATTCTTCTCTTTCCCTTGGAGAATTAGTTTGGCTTAAAGATTGCTTGGAAAAATTGGAGGATTAGTGAAATAAGCCCTTGGCTGAGAGCTTCAAAGGTTCTTCTAATTTTTCTAAAGTGTTAAACTTATATTTTACCTTATTTCTTTCTTGGTCTAGAGTTACATAAAATTATTTAATTTATTTTAAGCCTTATCATTTTATATAATATTATTTTCTTACTTGGCTGAGATTTCACAAGAGAATTTAAATTGATAGGTGCTTAATCTTTTCATAATTCTTTGATTCTCACTTTGGTCGAAAGCTATTCATATAGGTTACTCAAGTTTAGTTGTGCTTAACATCATACCTTCTTTAAATCTTGAGTTGGCCGACCACATCATAATTCATCTTGGAATAAATTGTGCTTATTGTTTACTTCTTCTCATTAGATTTACGTAAAGCTTATGTGATATCTTTCTTGTGTTGTTATTCCAAATATTATTCAAGTATTCTTAGTTCCAATTCATTTATCATTTGGATATATCTTATCTATTGTGAAAAAGAATCCAAACCAAAGTTGTGTGAGTTAATATTTCATATCAAGGTGATTCATAATTTAATTTAAGTTTGCACTTTCATTAAAGTATATTGGTGTATTTCAAAGTTATAAAATCATATAATTTCAAGCATTTATAAAGTTTATCTTAAGTCAAATTTAATTGAATATTTGCTTGCATTGAATACTTAATTGAACATCTTATTTCAAATTCATTTTTAAAATAAAGTGAGCTCTCTTTCATTTTATTAACTTGGCTTAATATTGGTATAGTTGGGTTGTGAGTGCAAAAATCTTTTAAAATTGAGAGTTAGGTATTTGCAATTTCTTATTATGTCTTTTTGTTCTGTGTTGGGATCGTACTTGCGTGTTGTAGGAAAGTTTGTGCTGGGTTACTTACCAATTGTAAGAAAGTACGTGTTGGGTTGTACTTGCCCATGAAGGAGAGTATGAGCGATTTGTTTTAATCTAACCTTTGATTTAGTGAATCTTTATATTGGGTGGCTAGGCATGGACGTAGGCCAAATTTTGGGATTTGGTCGAACTACGTAAAAATCTCTATGTTCTCTTTTTACATTTCCTGCACATTTACTTTTCTTTATTGTTACTTGTTGTTGTTGCTGTGATTCATTAAAATATAACCTTTTACATTTAACTTTTCTACACAGCATTTAAATTAATTTTTAGTTTGAAAATATTTTTAAAAACCCAATTCACCCTCCTCTTGGGTTCCATAACTGCATAATAGGAAAAACCAAATCTAATTCGAATGAAATCAAATTGAATCAGTCTAAGAGGTTGTAAGTATTACTCAAACTTAATTAAATATAAATTTAATATAATTTGAGACCAATTATGCCAATTAAGCCATTTGACCCAAACTGATCCATGTGAGCCCCAATAAGCCTAAACCATATGTAATCAGAATCAAATCAATATGAGTGTGGTGTTTTAATTTTGAAGTCATTGTGGACACCATGCAGATCTTAGGGGGTACTTATTGAAGTGATCGGGTATGACATTAAGGTATGATGTGCCATCTCGTAAGATGAAAACATCACCCTACAATGGACCTAATCACTTAATAAAGACTCCTTAGGTAGATGGGTCTTCGCATGTACTAGAGATCTTTCCTCTACTTTACATGGAAAATTAAAATAGGTTTATTTTATGTTGGGTTCTTTAGTTCCCTATGGAAGGAAGCTTCCATAGTTAATTACATCCTAGGAAATGAGAATTTTATTAAGAATACTCTCGATTAAAGTTGTCAATATATATCTCCAAAGATTTCAATGTTAGATTATCAAATGATTAGGTATTTTTGGAAATTGAGTGGGAAGGTTCAATTTGGAAAGACTTATTTTGGATTCCAAGAGAAGATGAGTAGGGAGCACTCATGACACTAGGAGGCCTCGTGAGTGCTCCAATCTACCCTATAGTCAGGCCTTATATGTTTGAAAGAGAGAGGTTATTTCTATTTGAGTTGGAATTTCATTAGAATGCTAAGGCTCATAATCCATCAACACAAGATTGTGGAAATGCCTAAGAGGTGAGGACTTATACTCATAGTCCAAAGGAAACCTCGAATCCTAAGTCTAGGATGTTTTAGCACAAGCCAAAAGCACGACCTAAATCTAATCAAAAAATGGGATACAGTTGGTTACTTCCACAAGAGAGGATAAACCCATCTCGACTCTTTTAGAATTATGACTCGCCTAGAGTGGCCGCTAGCTAACACTTCCGATGCTTCAAAATCATGTAGGTCGATCTTATGTAAATGCACAATAGCTAAGATGTTATTTAATTAAGAAAGAGACTAGAGTCTTAAACTAACCCCCTGAGAGACTAGATCCTGACTGGTATGAAGACATGACTTAGGCTAAATATGAAATTTTATAATATTTTATATCATTTTGACACATTGATTTGGACAAAGGCTGAGAACAATTATGCCTAAATGTATGATGAAATGAAGTTATTGGCTAAATCAGTGGCTCCACTATAAGGGATGCCCTCATAAGTCAAGCATTTTCCTATCGTGCAAGAGTGGAGACCCTCTCTATTCAGAGTGAAGCAGAATGTTATGCATGATCGTTAGAATATACATCATTCAGCTAAGGGGTTTCCTAATCTTTAATTATCTTGATTATAGCTTAAGCTTTAAAGTGAGGTTATGAGTTATTTTAAAATTTTAGTTATGAGCTATTAGTGGGGTAGAAAAATTAATTTTTTCTCTAAAGAGTCTACTACATCCAGGCCACACATTCAAACATCAAGCTTTAAAAACCTATGAAGAACATGCAATTTCTATTTCACAAGATAAACACAATAATCAAATAATTTATGGATTTTCATAAAAAAATAATAGGTCGATGCAGCCGGGAACCGCCGTACACGCCGAAAAATAAAAGAAGTTGGGTAGCCGAGTTATACCCTCATATAACTTTGATTATAAAATAATATTACAATTACAATTGAATGAATGCTATGGGGGTCTTCATCCTTCATCTTTTTTCTCTTCCTTTTAGCTTAGTTTTGCTTCAATGCTTCACAGGGCCTCCCAAGACTTTGCCTTCTATCCATTGCTCATCCTAAACTCCATAACATTAAGCCTAATTCCTATTGCAAAATTACATGTTTATGGAAAATGAAATCCAACTATACCTGCAAAATAGATATTAACTAAACATCCATACGAATCAAATATTTATATTCTATAAATTTGGACTTTGCACCCTGCACATGGGTAACCAAGTTCACCTATCCTAATACATATTATGTAAAGGGGGAATAAGCAACCTGCAGCAAAAGCATATATATTTATTTTTATTTTAGCAGCTTCTTTAACATATCCCCCTATAGAAAATATCATTAGGCTAATAATGGCCTAACATCCAGTCTACACATAAATAATCCTAACATCCAGTCTAAAATATTACATCATAACATACACCATCTTAACTTTGAGCCAGAAGTGGTGACTTAGTATTCTAATGTATGTGATTAAGCTTAGTGTGGTATGTCTTAACTAGGCTTTAGAATTATAATAGTCTAAGATTTCAGATTGTTTAAGTTAAACGTGAAGGGTGTTTCATTTCAAGTTATTAAAATGATTGGTGGATTTTAATTTGTATTTTCTTTTGTTTCATGTGATATTTACTTAGCACCTAATTATTATAAAGAGAGGAAAGAGGTTTGACTCTCTTCATCCCTACCCTAAGTTATTTTCTAAAGCATGTTGTTATAATTTGGTTTCTTTTAGTAAATGATTAATTAAATATTTTATTAATCCTAGATTTAGGTTAATCTTAAAGAATCCTATTTAAACATGAAAGGCATCTTAAGATTAATGAAATTGAATTACTATCATATGAATAATGTTACATCATTTCTTTTCATCACCAATAACATGCATATGATCTTGAACTTAACATATCTATACATGGAATGTATTTTGAGCACACTTGGATGATTGTTAATGCATATATTTTTGAGTAGAAAAGAGTAATTTCATTCCTTAGCTAAGTATACATACAAATGTATTAAATATTTAAGTAAGTATGTGCCATTGTTAAACCAAGGAAGTAAGGTAATCTAAGACCTCCTACGGTCTACTTAAAGCTTTGTATTCCCAGGATGTCTAGACTATATACTTGCTATCCTAAATACATATAAATTTATACACAATCATGAGAATGAAAATCATGCAAAAGATTGTATGTTAGAAAATTTATTTATTCATGTAAAGTAAAGCTCTACCCAAATTCTAATGTATGTATATAGATGAATGAAATTAAGTAAGTATGTGCCATTTTTAAATCAGGGAAGTGAGGTAATCTAAGACCTCCTTAGGGCTACTTAAAGCCTCGTATTCCCGGGATGTCCATACTATATACTTACTAACTATCAAACAAATGTAAGCATGCACATGAATCATGAAAATAGAACAATCCTTTAACATGTTTAAGTTATAAGCAAATGTAAATCATATATAATATTCATAGCCAGCATCAATTTAAATCTTCACCATTGATTTATAATTTTGAAAATAATTTGAAATTTACTAGTGATAATAGCCATGCCATATAATAAGATTAACCCAACACATGCAATTTATACATATATAATCATATTCCATTAATTCTTTTATTTTAAAATATGAATGCATGACATCAAATGACATAGAAGTTTATAATGATTGAAATGGAATAATTAAACATTTCCAAATGATACATTCAATCACATTAATTCCTAAGACAATCAAGTTAAATTAAACCATTTAAATCAACCAAAGTTATTATGAAGTTTGATTTTGGATTTGAGTTATTAAACTTAGAGAGGAGAAATAACATGTGCTATTTTTCCCCATCCCATATTAGTGACTTAATGTGTTTAAGAAAAAGTAATTAAGTGAATTTTATGAATTGATTAAGTTCAAATCATTAAGCAATTAATTTAATTTCTCTATCTTAAGTATTTAATTTAATTAATCATTTAACCTAATGATATGCTAATGAGTAATTAAAATTTGAAATGCACTTAACAAGACCTAATGCATTGAGGCTCGTGCTTAAGGGTTAATTAGATTAAAGAAGAATCTAATTAAGTACTCTTATGATATTTTCACACCAATGGGTTAATCACCTTAATGTTCTTTATATTATTAAATACATAAAGAGGAACCCATGAATTCAATTTGAATTATCTGATGTAATTATCATTTTAATTTGAATTAACATCCCATTAATTTATCTAATTAACCTTAACTAACATACACATTAATTAACCCTCCTAATAGACTGCATTTAGGAGAACAATTAGGAAAGATGTCCTAATCATTTCCCCTTAGCACTCCATAGTTAATCAGTGATTAACCATTGTTAATAATATAATTTTTGCTATTTTAATAATTTTAATTATTATTAAATTGATTAAGAAGAGTAATTAGGATTGAAATTTCAAATTATCCTAATTACATAGCCAATAAATTCCAAGAAATTTATGGGAGGCAAAGGACATCCCATGGCTCCGAAATTGGGATCAATTGTCCAAGTAATTAGGCATTAATTATGATAATTAGCCTAGACTTCAAACCCTAATTAAGCATTGTTCATTAATCAAAACTTAGGAATTTTAATTTTATTAAATTATTCTCTATTTACCCTTTACAAAATTGTTTTATTAATATTTTTTGGACTTTTCTACAATTACTTATGATTTTTTTGAAGTTATGGACAATTAATTGCATTTTTAACACCTAATTAATCCCCTAACCCCCCGGAGCCATGCTGGAGCTGATGTGGTAATGATTTCTATGTGGCGCCATGAGATAGGCTATTTAAAACATCCCTCGTGGTGGTTGAGTCAGCGGCGGTGGATGCTATGGGTGTGCATTAGTTGGTATGGATCAAAAAACTAAATCGAACCGAGCTTATTTGGATAATCTGGTTAGGTTTGAAAGATTATTGTTCAACTTTTAGTTTGATCTTTTTATTTGTTCAATTTTCTATTTGCAGTTCAATTTTAATTAAAAAAATTTTAGTTTAGAAAAAATTGATTAATTATTTAATATTGGTAAAAAAGATTGATTAGGCAATTAGCCATCGACTGGCTCGACCTGTCTGCGGACCGCATCTTGTGTAAAATAAGGGTTTAATACTACTTCAATAGTTCAACTCTTTTATCTTTCAATCGACAGTTCGTTTCTTAGGCATTCGACCTTCCTGTCATTTTTTCCTAGCCACTCACTGACCAAAGAGGTGAAGATCTCTAATTCTCTGTGCTCCAGAATTTGAGTCTGACACTGACTCTTTGAGAGGTAAGAACTCAATTCCATCTCTTCTCAGTCACACCCTAATCGATGGTCATTTTTTTGTTGATGCTGTGTCGTGGCCTTTATCTTTTAGGAAACTGTTGTAGACCCGCAATCAAGGAAGAATCAAAGAAGGGGAAACTTTTGCAGGTCAGATTAAAGGATTTTAATTATTGCCATCAGATTGTCTTTCGCTTCCTATTTTCTTTATTGCTATTCAATTTTAATGGAGCTAAGGTTTAAAGTTGAAGTTGATATTCCTAGTGATTGAATGACCTACTGTTTGTGTATATTTGTGCAAGGTATATTGGTATTCAATGTGATGAGTTGATAACTAAACGAAAAATGCATTATCTTTTTTTTTATCATTGGATGACTGAAAAGAGAATATTTACATTAATTTTTCAACCTTATAAGTTATTAGGTTTGAATCTTGATGTTGTCTTCAAACATATTTATGTATTGCTCATTTCAGTGAGTTGAGAGTTGGGACTTGGGTGGCCAAATTTTGTATTTGTGATGGTTGAATGAATAATTTATTTCTATTTTCTTTGGGTTGTTGAATGGCTGAACCAAACTTTTTCTAATTTTTTTGTGCAAGCCTATAACATTGTCATCAAATTCATGGAAGTATTAAATCCTACCATGTAAGCATCTAATTATTTGTAATGGTGTATGTCTCACTTATTTGTTTTTTTCTCATTTTATCTAATTATTGGTAAAGGCTCTTATCATTTTTATGGAACTATGCAAGTAATATTATTGAGAGAGCTTTAATGCAAACAACACTAAATGATAATGCTGGGAATGTAACATTATGATAATGTTTGGGATACATTTCTTGATGGAGTTGATTGAGAAATGCAAACATGAAACAACACTATTCAATCATTCCCATATCTTCTCAATATTATTGGGATATATTTCTTGTTGGAGTTGAGTTTGTATTATTATTCATCAATGTTTACATTGTTTATTATATGATAATATTTTTTTGTTGCAATAATTAGTCATTATAAATATTACACTCATAGCATTATATGATCCATCGTAGTGTTCAATTGTTCTTTAATAGAAAAAAGTTTTATTCTTGAAATTTATTAAAGTATAATTTTCTTTTCTCATTATTGTTTGGATTTTTTAGAGACATGTCACAAGTTGAGGATAGTTCAAATATTTTTACTTCTTCCAAAGCTACAACCACTACATACCAAGCTCAAGTTATAGGAGATGCGAGTGTTAGTAATGAAAATCCTCTTATTTCAAAGAAAAAAAGAGAGGAAAGCACCTAAATCTAGATCTGAGGTTTGGGATCACTTTGTGAGATATACTAATAAGGAAGAAGAAAAAATGAGTAAATGCAATTATTGTAGAAAGTCATATCACAGTGATCCAAAGATTAATGACACTTCAAACTTATGGGCACATCTTTCTATGTGTAAAAAGAATCCTCTTAATAATGCATCAAATCAAACTAAACTAGCTTTACAATTTGGTGTTAAAGGTGAAGAGGTTTGTGCAAGCCTAAAAGGATGGAGTTTTGATCAAGAAAACATAATGAAAGCTTTAGAAATGATGGTTATTGTCGATGAATCTCCTTTCAAGCATGTTGAAAGTTGGGGGTTTAAACATTTCATGCCTCAATATTGTCCAATGTTATAAATACCTTCACGATGCACATTGACACGTAATTATTTTCAATTTTATTTGGATGTGAAGCAATTCTAAAACAACTATTCAAGAAGCCCTACCATAGAGTGTGTCTAACAGCTGATACTTGGACATCCATTCAATGAATTAATTATATGTGCATTGCTAATTATATGTGTATCACTGCTCATTTTATTGATGATGACTGGAAACTCAATAAAAGAGTTATAAACTTTTGTCCTATCTATAGGTTCAAGGGTGAGTTACTTGGGAAACAAGTTGAGGAATGTCCTGTTGATTAGGGCATTGATGCAATTTTCATTGTGACAGTTCATAATGTAAGTTCAAATAATGGCATCAACACACAGCTGCAAAAAAATTTAGTAAGAGATGAGTTAGTATTCTTGATGGTTGCTTCTTACATATGAGATGTATAACTCACATTATTAACTTAATTATGCAAGATGACATAAAAGAGATATGTGAATCTGTGCACCATGTTCAAAAAGTAGTGAAATACATTTGCCAATCTCCTGTAAGGCTACAAAAATTTAAAGAATGCATTATCATAGAAAAAATAAAAAGCAAAAGCATGTTATGCTTAGATATTCCTACTAGATGGAATTCCACATTTTTAATGTTAAGTGTAGCACTTAAGTTGAAGAGAGCTTTTGAAAGATAAGAGGAGATTAACACTCAATTTAACTCTGAACTATAGAAAGAAGATGAGGACAGTCATAATGTAAAGGGAGTTTAAAATAATAATGATTCGGATAATGTTAGGAGTTTGCTCCCTTTCTTGGAAAAATTTTATGAGCTCACTTTAAAAAAATTTGGTTCTTTGTATATTATATCAAATACTTTTTTTCATGAAATTGCAAAAGTTTTTTGTCTTCTTCAAGTTTGGTAAATGGATGATGATCCAAATGTGAGAAACATGGCTTCAAAAATGAAGGCAAAATTTGATAAATATTGGGGTAGCATAGAAAAAAATGATTTTGAATATATATCTTATTGTTATTTTAGATCCTTGTTTCAAGCTATGGTTTGTAGTGTTTGTTATTATGGATATGTATGAAGGGTTTGATGGTGTTGCCTTAACATAACTTATTAGACTATCATGCTATGATATGTTTCATGATTACAAAATGAAGATAGTATGTGGAAGCCAGATAGAGAGTGGTCTCCTTGAGAAACAAAATTTTTCTAAAAGGTCTAGTGATTTACAACTGCAATCTTATAGGAGAAGATATGTAATGATAGAGAAATTCAAAAGATTTAATTTTGGCAAGGATGATTTAAATAACAAATTAGATCTAGATAAGTACTTATCTAAAGAGTCAAAAGTCATGAAAGATGATTTTGATATTCTAGGTTGGTGGAAGGTTAATGCACCAAGATTTCTTATTCTCTCATACATGACTCATGATGTTTTAGTTGTTCTAATTTCTAATGTTGCTCAGAGTCAGTTTTTAGCACAAGTGGTCATATTCTTAATGCATTTAGAAGTTCGTTATCCCTAAAGCTTGCACAAGCTATAATATGTGCACAAGGTTGGATGCAAGTAAAATAGATAGTTAATCCAGTAAATGTCGAAGAAAATATTAATGACATTGATAAATTTTATGAAGGTACTTCTTAATTTCAAAATTATTTATTCTTTTTAATCTTATTAATTAGAATAATTATTTATTCATTTGCTTTACATATTTAGAAAAATTTACAAGTAAACATAAACTTTGTGGCTTGGCTTATGATGCTACTTGAAAAAATTTGCAACAAGGCTCTTGGAGATTTTATTTTATTTAATTATTAAGAAGGTTTGATGAGTAGTGAACTATTAGTTGTTTACTTTATTCTATGTTGTTGAACTTCTTGCTACTTTTATATGGTTAAGGTGACATCACCTTTCTTACTATTTAACTTTTTTTTAGTTACTCACTTACTTTGCTATTATTAAGTCTTTGGAGAGGAAGGTATTAGATATTGGTTAGAAAGTTACATGGTTTACTGCCATTTAGATACAATTTTTCAAACTTAAAAAAAAAGATTTTGGCTAAAATATTATATGCTTTATTTCAATATAGATGCAGTCTTTTGAAGTTTGGAGAATGAGATATATGGCTAAAATGATGTATGCTTTGCTGCCATTTAGATGCAAGCATATATGTATTTTTCTCATACGTGTGAGTTTTCATCTCTTCTAATTTACTATTGAAAAGTAATTTGTTAATTATGGCTATTAATTTTGCCACTTTGCCTCATCACCTAATTATTATTTACTGTTTGGTTGTTAATTTAGATTTGATGTGGTCACCAATTTGCTTGTTTGGTTCAGTTGTTATTTTGGATATGCTGTTGGGATCACTTTGCTGGTTTGGCGAGCTTTCCTACCTGGTTTAGTTCGTTAGTTATGTTGGATTTGCTGTGGTCAGAATTTTGTTGGTTTAGTGAGCTTCGCTGATATATGGGGACTCATTACCTCACCATCTTTGTTGTTATTTACTTTTTTGCTGCCATATTGGATTTAATGTGATCACCAATTTGCTAGTTTGGTTTGGCTGTTATTTTGAATATGTATTTGAGATCACTTTGCTAGTTTGGTGAGCTTTGCTGCATGGGTTGGTTCAACTATTATGTTGGATTTGCTATGGTCAGCATTTTTCTAGTTAGTGAGCTTAGGTGGTATACGGGGGCTCATTACCTCACTATCTTTATTGTTAATTACTTTTTTGCGGTCATTTTGGATTTGCTGTGGTCACCAATTTGCTGGTTTAGTTCAGCTGTTATTTTGGATATGTATTTGGGATTACTTTGTTGGTTTGGCAAGCTTTGCTACATGGTTTGGTTCAGTCATTATGTTGGCTTTGCTGTGGCCAGCATTTTGCTAGTTTGGTGAGCTTTATTGGTATATGGGAGCTCATTATCTCACTTGCTCTACTGTTAATTACATTTTTGCTGTCATTTTGGATTTGTTGTGGACCTGTGGTCAACATTTTGCTGGTTTGACTTTTTGTTGTGGTTAATTTTCTTTCAAGAGAATTCACTTACATACCACTAAATTTACATGCATGCCTTTTTATACTAAATGCTTATATTCTAATTTTCATTAAGGTCAATAATAGTAATGATGAAATGATCAATGTATAAATACGGCTGGTGAATTTTTTTGTGTGGTGTTATTGCCATCTTAGAGGCTTAGAACTGGTGATTTCTCAAATTTATCATTGCCCTGTGTGTATACATGGTGATCATAATTTTCAACTATTACATTTGAATCTTATTAACAATTGATATTTTTATAGCTGAGCTTGAGCCCCAATTTATAAATATAGATATACATATATATAATCTTATTCTTGCAAGTTTGAAGGATTCAAGGAGAAATGCTAGGAATGCACTCAACAAATAATGAGACTATGATAAATAATTATAGCTACATCTACAAAAGTGATACATTTACACTATGAATTATGATGTACTCATGAAATTTTTTTTTTCTCTTCTTTTCATCAATAATTTTTTTCTTATTTTGTGCACCTTAAAGTGCACTAATATGAAATACTCTTTATGATATGTATATATTTAGTTTAGTTAATAAAATTTCCCCCTTTTTATTCTCTTGTGCATTTGTACTCTTTCATTTTTTAATATGCTTATGTTATTTGATTAATAAAAAATTGAGTCAAATAAATGAAGTATTATTTGGTTTATTTGGATTGGTTAATTTAGTTTTTTTGTGCTAAGTTGGTATGTTTGGTTATATTTTTTATTTGGTTCGGTTTATTTAGTCTGATAAAAATACCAACTGAATCAATCAAATTGACCGGATGCACACCCCTTACGGATGCGATTTAATCCCCATTGTTTAATCTCAGATCGGATGGCAGAGATTAATCTCGTGATTGTTATTAGATTAAATTGAAATTTCTAGAGGCTTAAATCTTTGTCGTCCACTCTAATCACGCAAAACATACGACCGATGATCCGTTGTCTCCCGAGCTCCGAGAGACGGACACCGTCTGCCTTCTGATAATTGATTAGACTCACCGGAGCTCGTGGGACATCGGGATCAACTCCAAAATGTGCGAGGAGGAGATCTAAGGAGATCCTATGGTAGACATCGCATGCAATCACACTTTTCTTCACAAAAGATTATCACTTATTGAACTTTCTATGATTTGCTAGAGTTTTACCTCACCGAAGCTAAAGACTGGCGGTCCATCGACTAAGGTAGCTTTGTCTTGAAGAGATGAAGCCCTATTGAGAAGATCTCGAGCTACCTCCCTGTCGACATCTATGTGGACCAAATGTTGCCATTAAGCTCGCCAGAGTTGGTCTTGTAGTGCCTTTCAGTAATTGAATCGATTGGGAATCGATTCATTTCTACTCATCAGAGCTTGGGAAAGGTGTGGGAAGAGTCAATTTCAGATTGGTGAGGTTTAGCAGAGGTCGAATGGATGGGGCTCTCAATTTTGAATGGGAGTTAGTCTCATCGGTGATGAGGTGCACTAGGGGATCAAGAGAAGATCTGGGACTGCTCAAAATCACCTAGGGAAGCTCTATGTGAAGTTTGAATGGATAAGGAGGAGTATGCTCTACTCCCAAAGTGAACCAAGGCTTGAGATTGGCTCAGCCTTTTACAATCATCCGGATGGGGTAGGTGGCTAAAGATGGTAGTGGATTGCTAAAGTGGAGGAGCTTGAGATGTTGAGGTAGTGGCATGGGCTAGCATGGGGTGTACCTCCTCCTCTAAGTGAACCAATGGTGGGCTAAGGGTAAGCTCACCCTCTCATGCCCAAGGTTGAACTGAATAGCCTTGGGTCAGGTTGGGTCAGTGGTCCTAGTGTCCAAAATGAGCTACGGGTGGTTGTCATGGCTTGGGGAGTAGGTGAGACCATCCAAATGGAGATTTTGTCTCATTTATGTGGATTGGTTCATAGGTTTTGGCTCAAAATGGATTCACCATAAGTTGAGTCCATTTAGGCTGACCCATGGTGACTCAAGGATGAGTCATGCCTAGTTTGGATGGGTTTGGACTTGGTTTGAATGGGTTTGGACTTGGTTTGAATGGGTTTGGCTCAATTTGACCCATATAGGTCAAATGGGGCTCAATTGAGTTAGGTTGACCAATTGGTCAAATTAGGTCAAATTGGTGGCTTAGCTAAGTTCAATTAGTCACTTGGAATGTATTGGTTCCATTAGTTTGGTTTAATTTGAAGTGAAATTGGATTTGCCTCATATGAGTTCATATGGGTCAAATGGGCTAGGTTGACCAATTTGGTCGAATTGGTCAAATTAGCTTGGGTGGAGGGTTGGTTTAGGTTCACTTGATCATTTTAGAAAGATTTTAGGTGATAGTTTAAATTAATTTAGATTGGGAAGGATTTGGTTCAATTGAATCCTTTAGGTCAATTTGGGCTAAATGGGTCAATTATGTTGGTTTGATTAAATTGGATTCAATTGGAGGTTGGATCATACTCAATAATCAATTTGTGATTGATAAGAGGCATTGGTTTCAATCAATTGGGTTTAGGATTTTATTTGGCCTAATTTGACCCTTTAGGTCAAATTGGATCAACTTGGCTCAAGAGCCCAAGTTGGGTTGGTTTGGTTCAATTGGTGGTTGAGTTATGTTAAATAATCAATTTATGATTGATGGGTGTTATTGATTTCAATTGATTGAAGTTGTAATGAGATTTGATTCATTTTGGTCCATATGGGTTAATTGGGTCAACTTGGATTAAGTCATCAAATTGGCTTAGTTTAACCCAATTGATTGCAATTGGACTATCATCATAGAGGACATTGGATGGGTTGATTCAATCCAATTTAGGTTGGATTGAAGTTTGAATCAATTGGTCATTTAAGGCACTTTGGGTCAAGTGGATCAAATGGGTTGATTGGGTTAAATTGAATTGAATTAGGTGTTGAGAAGAGTTCAATGATGAATTTATAGTTGATTGATGACTTTAATTACAATTGAATTGGATTTGATTGGATTTTGGCTCGTTTGGACCCTTTGGGTCAAATAGGCCAACTTGGGTTAATTGGATTCATTTGGTTCAATTGGTTAGATTGTAAGTCTTGGAAGGGTTTGAAATAGAGTATTAAATATTTGGAGTGCTTTTGTGAAAATCAATTGGATTGGTTTCAATTGAATATGCTTGAGTCATAGGATCATGGGATGATTGTAGAATTGATTTAGGTTAAGGATTAAGTTAATTTAGCTTGAAGCTTGGATAGGGAACAAGATTTAATTTGAGGTTAGTTATGTTGGCTTGAGGTTGGTTTTGGATAAGTGGATAAGCATGGGTTTTGGTTTAGGCCATAGGATAGGTAGAACCTATTTGTCCTAAGGCATAACCTAAGCTTAGGGTATGCCTTCCTAAGTATCAAGGCTTGTGTTTAGTGTTCCTTTAGTCACTAAAAATATCCCATGACTAGAAAAATTCAAGTGTCTAGAAGATTCTAAGTCTAAGGAAGAATGAGTCCCCACTCTAAAAGTGAGGTCAACAATGAGCTTTTCTAATGACATAAAATTCATTATATCAGCTTATTCAAAATTAATCCAAGCCTAATTTAAGTTTAATTTAGTCAATCAATCATTAGATCTAGATTGACCCATGTGAGCCCGCAATGCCCCAAATCAAATCTATTCAAAATTAAATTAAATCAAATTAAACTTGTTTAAAAGCTTAAAATCATTATATCAACTCATGCAAAATTATTCCAAACACAATTTAGGCCTAATTTGGCCATTGGATCCAATTGAATCTAAAATGATTAATTGGATCATTTGGCTCAATTTGACTTGTATAGGTCAAATTGAGTTGACCTGGACTTAAGTTAAATTAAACTAAGTTAACTAATCATAAGTGTTATAAATGATTAATTTAATGTAATTTAAACTTAGTCCTAAATCAATTGGGCAAACAAAACTCACCTGACTTAACCCAACATAATTTAGGTTAAGTTGAGTCAACTGAAATCTTCACACAAAATAAATTTTCTCAGCTCCCCATAGACCAAATCTAGTAAAAATTTTAGCTTCAATAAAAAAGAAAATGCTAAACACAATGTGATAATGAAAGAGGGTGATGAGATATATATAGATATATATATATATATATATATATATATATATATATATATATATATATATATATATATATATATATAAAATTCACATGGGAGGCATAAAAGGGCCTTCTTACACCCCTCTTCTTCTTTACATTTTACCACAAAAATCATATACACTCCTTCCCGACTAAAAAAAGACTTTCCCTCCTCTTATTGTACTTTTTAAGTCAAAGATCAACCAATTTATAGCAACAAGCGGTGGTGCCGTGGTGCCTAAATAGCATTCCATAGGGAGGCATTGGAGGAGATTCATACTAGGAACCCATTATAACTCATGGAAATCTTTTAGCATTCACTAAATGCAGGCTTCGGTAAGGTAACTTCTTTAAAGTTTATATTAGCTATCGGTGTCTGTATATTGCGAAAATATGCATGGGTCTAGGAGTCGACTTATATTCTACTTACTTTTTCAATTCTAATTTTTTTTTGAAAAAAAAGATCTATTTTCAGTGAAGTTTGCTGGAAAATTAGATTTTGGTGGTGGAAACCATCAGTCCCTCCCGCATTTCACTAGCTATGGGAAGACAACCCCTTGCCTATCCATTCTATTTTATTATGATGTATTAATTTTTATATTTTAAGGGGTATTATTTTAGACAAGATGTTGGGGTTATATCCTCATAGTCTAGATGGAAGCAAGATATTTATTAGGCTAATATGATTTTCTATAAGGGTTTGTGCTTAATAAAAGGGACGTTATAAAAAATATTAAACTTAGTGATTTTACTTGCAAGTTCTGCTTGTCCCTTTAGCATAGCTCATTAGGACAGGTGGGCTTGATACTCATTGGTGCTAAGCCCTAATGTATGAAATATACTACCTGGTGTGTATGTATTTTATGGCTAACCTCTATTTTATAGCTTTAGTTTGGATTTATTTTTGGAATTTTCAAATATAAATGTATAACTAGAGCTAGAATTAGAGCTGTGGAGTTTAGGATGGGCAATAGTTAAAAGTAATAGACTTGGGAGGCCCTTTGAAGCCTGAAGCACTCAAGGTGATGAAGAGAAGATGAAGATCCTCATGGCTTTATTCTGTACTCTTGGTTCTAGATCGGGCTATATAAGGGAAAAGCTCACCTGCCCATTTTCTTCTTTTTTTGAGGTGTATAGTAAAAACCTACCACGCCATCCATTCCATTGTTTTAATTTTATTTGTTTGATTTGGTGTATTCATTTTGATCGTGCAAGAGAAAAGGCTTAATTTTTACAGGTTTCTTAAGTGTGATGTTTATTGTATGTGGCCTAGATTTTGATAGGCTCTTTAAGATTTAAATTTTTTATCCCAACTAAATTAACTAACTCAAAATTAAAGTTAACATAACTTGTAACATCATTTTAAAGCATAGGAATTAAGTAACTAAAAGATATAAGAACAATGTGGTATGTGGTGAATGTACAACTATATCATATACACAATGTTTTTCTCTCCTTGAATATAGAGGATCTCCAATTATTCCATGATAAAGGGGAGTGTAGGATCTTTGACAACAACCCCTTGAGTGGACAACACCTCCCTTAGGCATACTTATCCACCCAAGCCTAACTCAAACTTGAAAGTCTAAAATTTATAAAATAAAAAGAAATTTTTATTTTAGTACTCAAGGGCATTCTTCATACCAAACATGATCTCAAAATTAGGAAGTAAATTTAAGCTCTTAGGTTTTAATTTATAATGAATGGTAACATAGTCATTATGCATTTTACACGAGACTTAGCCACATAATTTTAAAGCATAGGTGGTGTTAGTTGACCACATATCTAGGTGGATTATAAAATCAAAAGAGTTGGGGTAAGTTCACTCTTTAGTGGAAGTTAACTAACATATCCCAAGTTTTTTCTGCTAGATTAAGATGAACTCTTAGCTTAAGTTAGAGCACTTTAGATTTAAATTCTAAGGTTGTCCATTACACTTTTTCTATGAGCATAAATCCTCACCTCTTAGACATTCTCATAATTTTGTGTTATTGGGATATAAGACTTGATATTTAATATAGCACATCAAAGGAGAAAAGACCTGTCATAAAGTCCCAAACTAAGGCTTGAACTTAAGAGGACTTTATTAGACTTTATATGTTATGTATTTATATTTTATATGTTGTATTAGGTAGTGATGGCTGTATTTAATCATCTTTAAGTGTTGTATAAAGGTTGTGGTTGAAAACATATGAGTTCATGTGTTAAATTATATAAGTGTTGGTCTAGCACCTAGGTGCTACATTTCGTGGGTTTTAGTATTTAGGGACAGAGAAGCTAGCTCTTTGGCATTGGTCCGTGGCACCTCGGTGTTGGATTATGGCACTATGGTGCTTATTTGTGGTGCTTTGGTACTACAAAACAAAGGTTCCAACTTTTTAAAATTTTTTGGTAGTTTTCTCCCCAAGGGAAATATCCCTTGGAGTATTGTACTTATCTAAACACTATTTATAACCTAAACAAAGAACTTCTAGATTTTGTGTTTTAAAATTGAGTGAAAACTCTTTGGTTGGAGATTGATGGTTGGCCATTCGAGGGATTCAATGATCTCTCGCTACTGTTATACTTTAGTGAGTAGAATTTCTTTATATCCCTTCAACTTTGATGAGTGAAAGATCTTCATATCCCTTCCACTTCAGTGAGTGAAAGATCAATAAGCATCTCTCTGCCCACCATCTACTACGACATGCTACCCTCCACAACCCATCCCCATCAATTTTGATATCAGTGCCCAAGGTTTAGAGGCATGGAGAAAGTGTCCACAAATAATCCATATAAAATCCAAGCAAGGTTAGTTATGTATTTTGGATTTTGAGTAATTTCTTTTATAGTGTAAGTAATTTAACTTGAAAATAATTTCTAAATTCATGTGGTGGGCAATTTTATGAATATTTGTGTTACTACCATCTAGTTTTCTCCACTTAGAAAACTTAACCTTTTCCTACTTAACCTAACTACAAGCCATCATACTTGAGTGACAACTTGTGTAAGGGAGAGCTCACTAAATATCCTAACCTAGTATACAAATATTACATAAAAAGCAAAATCAAATCCTTAATGATCTTATATTTACTTGTTTGTTAAGTGTGCTTAATGTTTTGTAGTATCCACAAGTTACTTTGTGTTTACTGAATGCTAGGTATTTCGCAAATTTGTGCATGTCATTTGTGTTAAGTTTAGTTCACCTATTGCATATTTAAAACTTTCATTTGGAGTGTCATACTTGCATTTTGTTAAATATCATGCCACCTAAATATGACAGTTTGGAATAACTAGAGGACTTGACTAGAAGAGTATATGAGATTTTCATGAGAAGTGAAGAAAAATTTACTAGGGTAAAAGTCTTACTCATGAATCTCATCACAAAAATTCCAATCTTGACAAACCCCACTAACTATTCCCCATCCAAACGACTTAGAACCTATAAGAGGAAAAAATCTCAAACTTTTTAGTGATACGAGTACTATGAGAAGGACAAACCTAAGGAACATGCTTAAACAAGACCATCTTAGGGTCCATGAAACATTACATGAACCTACGAAATAAGTTAAGATAGAAGCCCCAATGTATGATGGTGTTCATGACTCCAATAAATTTGTTTACTTTCGTTAACTCAAATGGATGACTTCTTTGATTATTATCATATGTATGATTACCAACGAACAACATTTGCTAAAATAAAATTAGTCGGCCATGTAAAATCTATTGGAATAACATTCTCACTAAATAAGAGAGATTCAGTAAAAATCTCATGACATGGATAGAAATGAAAAAATCCTAAGGGCTAAGTATTATCCCAGAAATCATGATAAAAGACTCCATAAACAATTGGTTACTCTTAAGCTAAGGACTATGTTAGTAGTGGTATATATGAACACATTTGATGACTGAATAGCTAGAGCTCAATGCATTGATCATGAGTGGAAAATAACTAATATATTTGTCATTGATTTAAGAGAAGATATATGAATGAAGCATAGCTTTACAATCCCCGTACTTTAGAGGATGCCTTTCACTATGCTTTAATCCTAGAAAAATATAAGACGGTTGTATCCACATCTAAGATAAAAGCTCTTCTAAATATCTGCCAACATTCTATTCTCAAAAGCAAATCATTAGATCAAATCCTTCTGCATTGAACAACCCCTTTAAAATGCACCCCACTAAACTTACTTTGAAAAATGTGAAAGAGATAGTTTGCTTTAAATTTTATAAGAAATGTCATACACAAAATCAATGTAAAGCAAAAATTATGATCTTAGATTAATTAAAAGATTTAGGAGAAGGAGAGGATATTGAAGAGATACATGATGATCACCACTATCTGATGAAGAAGTGGATCTAAATATAGATAATCTAATATTAGTTATGAGGTGTATGATTGCTTCTAGAGAAGAAAAAGACTAGAGAAAGAGGAATATTTGTTTTGAGGTATATCCTATGTAAGGAGAAGAGGTGTAAACTAATAATAGATTAAGGTAATGCTATGAATATCATCTTAACTCATGCTATCACTAGAGCCAATCTTACAATTAAACCTCATTCAAAACCATTCCAAGTAAATTGGGTAAATCATGTATTGCAACCTATTACTAATAAATATCTTATTTCTATTAAAATAGGTAGCTATAATGATCAAATTTGGTTTGATGTTCTTTTAATGGAAGTAACTCAATTTGAATGTAATCCATTATGGGTGTGAAAATACTTATGTATTTAAACAATCAAATTATTCCCCATAAAGCCTAACAAAAAGAGGGCAATTACAACCCCCACATAGAATTCTTCATGCACCTCCTCACAAACTCAATTCTGAACTACAACTTATACCCAATCAAGGAAAGAATGTAAAACTCTAATTAATATTGATATGACCATCCAGTATTAAGAATGATACTTTTTATATACATTCTAATACATGCGAATATTTTTGACATAAAATTACGACCTTAGGATTTAGACTCTTAGCTAGAGAGTTCAATGACCATACTTCTCTATTTATCTTGCACTTTAAGAAAATCTCTATTGATACTAAGGATCACCACATGCTTATTATAGTTTTAGACCTATTATTTGAATTTACTAATTTAATCATTGATAACTTACCTAATGAACTTCCACTATTAAGGGGTATACACCATGCTATACATCTAATTTTTGGTTCATAAATACCTAATTTCCCCCATTTTAGAATGAGTCCAACAAAGCATGCATAATTAAAATGATATGTAGAAGAAATCCTGAAAATGGTCTTATCCAAGAAAGTCTTAGTCCTTATGTTGTACATGCTCTTTTAACCCCTATAAAAGATGAAAGTTGGAGGATATGTGTTAATAGCAGAGCAGCAAATAAGATTACAATAAAATATAAGTTTCCTATTCAAAGGTTGGATGACATGTTAGATCTTATTTTGGCTCATCTTTATTTTTTAAAATTATTTTGAGAAGTGGATACCATTAGATAAGGATTAGACCAAGTGAATTGGTGTTTGCATTCAAAAATATTGATGGTTTTTATGAATGGTTAGTCATATCATTTGGCCTTTCAAATGCACTAAGCACATTCATGAGACTAATGAACACTATATTGAAACCTTTTATTGGTCAATTCCTTATAGTCTATTTTGAGAATATTCTTATTTATAGCCTAGATTAGAAGCCACATCTACATCATTTAAGAATGATATTATAAAAAATAAGAACATAAAATTATATGTAAACCTTAAGAAATATTTTTTATATCAAAGTGAAGTCATTTTCTTAGGTTTCATTCTATCTGCTAATGGATTAAAAACTGGCCCATCAAAAATCAAGTATAATTTATGGTGGACAATTCTAAACTATTTTATGGATGTTATAAGTTTTCATGGATTCATAACTTTTTATAGAAGATTTATAAGGAATTTCAGCACTTTTGTAGCTCATATCATCGACATCTTCAAAAATGATAAGTTTGTGTGGACCACAGATGCTAAAAAAAGCTATTTAATGAATTAAAACAATTATGACTTCCTCACCTATCTTAAGACTTTCTAATTTCACTTAAGTATTTAAAGTGATTTGTGATGCATCATATATTAGAATCGGTGGAATATTATGTTAAGAAAATGATCTAATTTTTTTCTTCAGTGAAAAATTAAATGAAGCTAGAAAAAATATTTCATATATGATCGAGAGTTTTATGTGATTATTCAAACTCTTAAGCACTAGAGTTATTATATATTACATAAAAAAATCATTCTAAATATTGTTCATCAAGCTCTAAAATTTATTCACTCTCAAAAGAAACTAAATCATAAACACGCTAAGTAGGTCGAATACCTTCAATATTTTTCTTATGTACTTAAACATAAACTTAGGAGAGGAAATAAACCAATGGATGTTCTATCTAGAGTATTCCTCATGGTTTCATTCTTTAAATTCAAATCTCTAGATTTAAAACTTTAAAGGAAGATTGTAAATTTTTCCCTTATTTTTATATGATATAATTAAAATATGAAACTAAACTTGTAACTTTTCATAGCTATTTTATCATTACAGATGGATATCTTTACAAAGGCAAGCAATTATGTATTCTTAAAATAACTCTTAGAAAATTCCCTATTTGTAAATTATAATCATAAGGTATATGAAAATATTTTGATAAGTTAAAGACTCAAACATTAGTTGAACAAAAGTTTTATTGGCCATCCCTACAAAAAGATGTTGAGCATATCATAGCCCAATGTTACACTTATCGTTAAACAAATACTATCGAACTGAGGGTGGGTCATTACACATCATTACTTTTTCCTTCTATACCATGGGAAGAGCTATCCATAGATTTCATGGTAGATATTCCTAGAACACCTTGTGGACATGTAATGTAGCACATCAAAGGAAGAAATGACCTGTCACTAGGTCACATGCTAAAACATAAACTCAGTAGGATTTTTAATAAACTTTATATGTGGATTTATATTTCATGTGTTGTATTATGTAGTAATGGGTGTATTTAATCATATGTAAGCATTGTATTGGAGTTGTGGTTGAAAATATGTGAGTTCATGTGTTCAATTTTATAAGCGTGGGTCTTGCAGCCGACGCTACCTTTCTAGCACCTTAGAGTTATACTCGATAATTTTTAGTGTTTAGGGATAGAAAAGCTAACACCTTGGCACTGATCTATGGTGCTTCAACTCTAGACTGTGGCATTGCGGTGTTGGTCCATGGTGCCACGACACTATGAAATGAAGGTTCTAACTTCTTTTTTAGTTTTTGTTGGTTTTCTCCCTAATAAATACACCCCTTAGAGTTTTTACTATTTAAATAAACTATTCTGCCTAAGGAAAGGACTTTTTAGCTTTTGTGTGAAATTTAAATTGACAACTCTTTGGTTGGAGCTTAGTGGCCAACTGCCTGAGAGATTTAGTGATCTCTCGCTATCCTTCTACTTTGGTGAGTAGACTCTTCATCTCTCTTCCACTTCAATGAGTGGAAGATTGTTAGAGTTTTTCCTTCTACTTTTGTGAGTGAAAGATCATTGGAGCATCTTTTTCTCCATATCTGGTGCAACATCCTACTCTCCGTCCACTTATCCCCATTAATTTTGGTATCAAAGCCCAAGGTTTAGAGGCTTGGAGAAAGTACTTGTAGATAATCCAAGCAAGGTTAGTTATGTATTTTAGATTTTGTACCCTTTTCTTTATATAATTATTGATTATGCCTAGAAATGCATGTCAAATACATGTGGTAGGCAACTCTATGAATGTTTATATTACTACCAACTATTTGTCTCTACTTATAAAACCTAACCTTTCCCTACTTAACCTCACCATAAGCCATCATACTTGAGTGACAACTTAAGTAAGGGAAACTTCACTAAATAGCATAACCTAGATATGAACCTTACATAACAATCAAAATCATATCCTCAAAAATCTTATGTTTCATTTTTTGTTAAGTTTCCTCAATGTTTTGTAGTATCTACAAGTTATTTTGTGCTTATTGAAGGCTATTCATTCTTTTAAAATAATATGTGCATTTCAATAGTATTAATTTTAGTTCAGTCATCATATATTTAAAATTTTTATTTGGAGTTTCATAATTGCAACATTGTGTTTACATCATGCCACCCAAATCTATTTATTTTGACCAACTAGAGGACTTAACTAGAAGAGTAGATGAAATATCTATTAAAAATGAAGAGAAGTTCACTAGGGTAGTAGACCTCCTCATGAACTTGACCACACAAATTCAAACCATGAGTACTAGGCTTCAAACCCTACCAACTATACCACGTCTAGATGACTTAGAACCTATAGGAGGGGGGAAATATTGAACTTCCTAAAGATGAGTATTTTGCGAGAAGGCCAAACCTAAGGAACACCCTTAGATAAGGCCATCTTAGGATCTATGAAACATCACAAGAATCTACAAAATAAGTTAAAATAGAAGCCCCAACATATGATAGTGTTCAAGACCATCTTAGCCCCAACATGATTGGTTGACCCAAATGGATGACTTATTTGATTGGTATCACATGGATGATTACCAATGAACAACATTTGGTAAAATGAAATTAGCAGGTCACACAAAAAATATATTAGAATAGAATTTTAGCTAAAGAAGAGACATATGATAGAAATCTCATAACTTGAATATAATTAAAAGAAATCTTAAGAGAGAAATACTATCCTAGAAATAATGATAAATTGCTCCATAAATAATTGACTATTCATAAGCAAGGGACTATCTTAGTAGTGGAATATTTGAACAAATTTGAGAACTTAAAAGCTAGAACTCAATGCACTGTCAAGAGTGGCAAGTAGCTATTAAATGTGTCATTAGTTTAAGAGTAGATATTAAGAATGAAGTAGAACTTCATGATCTTCAAACCTTATAGGATCCTTTTATTATATTCTCCTAGAAAAGCATAAGAAAGTTGCATCCACATCCAAGATGAAAGCTCAAGTGTTCTAAATATCTGCCTACATCACAATCTCAAAAGTCTATCATTAAACCTAATCCTTTCACATCGAATAATCCTCTTAAAATGAACCCGAATGAAATTACTTCTAAAATGCAAAAGAGATAGTTTATTTTAAATGTTATAAGAAGGGTCACATGCTAAATCAATGTAGGGCAAAAAAATAATATTTCTAAATGAATTAGAGGATTTAAAAGAAGAAAAAGAAGATATTAAAAAATACACAATGATACACCCCTATCTGATAAAGAAGTAAACCAAAGTGAAAATAATATTAACTCAGTTATAAGGTGTATGATTGCTTCTAAAGAAGAAGAAGATTGGAGAAGAAAGAAAATTTTCTTGATGGCAAAGAAAAAGAATGGTCAAATACGCATTTGTGTAAATTTTAGAGACTTGAATGAGGCTTGCCCTACAAACAAGTTCCCATTTTCGATACTGAAACTTATGGTGGACATAGACTCTTTGCATGAAGTCTTTTCATTCATGGATGAATCATCTGGGTATAACCAAATATAGATGGCTCTAGAGGATGAAAAGCATACAACATTCAGATCTCTTATTGGGATATTCTATTACACGGTTATGTCATTCGGTCTCAAAAATATCGGGGTCACTTATCAAAGAGTAACGACTAGAATATTCGATGATTTAATTTATAAATAGCTCAAATGCTACATTGATGATCTAGTTATTAAAAGTAAAAAAAGAAATTTATTTATATGACTTATGGATTATGTCGCTATAACTTAAAAATGAACCCCTTGAAGTATGCTTTTGGAGTAACTTTAGGAAAGTATTTAGGACTTGTAGTGAGGTACTGTGGGATCAAAATTGATTATTATGGAAATGCCGTCACTAGGAGTCTTACACAATTAAGGTCTTTCTAAGGAAGGCTAACATATTTAATAAGATTTATAGCATACTTATCTGGAAGAAATCAATCATTTACAACGTTGACAAAGAAAGATTTTAATTTATCTGGGATGAGAAATGCTAGAGCGTATATGATAGCCTAAAATAATACTTGATGAATCCTCTTATTTTGGTTGCTTCGATTCCAAGGAAGTCTTTAATCTTGTAAAGTACAACTTTAAATGAATCACTTGGAGCTTTATTGGCTTAAGTTAATGAAGAAAGAAAAGAAAATGACCTTTATTACCTAAGCAATAGACTCATCTAGGCAGAAATGAATTATCCACCTATTGAAAAGTATTGTCTAGCTTTAGTTTTCACCACTCAAAAACTAAGGCATTACATACTTTCTCATAAAATAAATTTGATTTTGAGAGTGAATCCTTTGCAATATATAATGACCCACCTGATATTGTCTGGACATCTTGCACATTGTTCTATGATTCATTATAACTTGTGGACATGTTTATCCATCTCTACGTTCTGAAAGGTCAACTTATAGCTGACTTCTTAGCAGCACTTCCTCTACTTAAGGGTTCTACTTTAAATGATGATCTTCTAGATGAACAAATCATGGTTTTAGAGGAAGAACCTAATGCCACTTAGGCATTATATTATGATGGTGTAGCATCGTCAAAGAAAAGTAAAGATTTAAATTCTTCTATCCCAAGGAAGGTAGGGATTGGATTGATTTTTATAACTCCAAACAAAGGAATGATGTGATATTCCTATCATTTGTTTGAGCTTTGTACGAATAATAAATCTGAATATGAAGCTCTTATAAATGGGCTAGAGTTAGAAACCCTTATGGATATTATGAATATAGAGATCTTTGGGCATTCTTAGCTAGTTATTAATCAAGTGAGCATAATTTATAAGGTTTTGCACCCTAAACATTTTAGTTATTATCAATATACAATGAAATTGCTTGAAAAGATCCCTTATGTAAAGATAACTCTATAGCAGATGCTTTACCTAAGCTTGCCAAAGAAATCATATGCCCAGAAATTTATATCTATAGAAGTTTAGAATCAACAAGT
Source organism: Cymbidium sinense (assembly GCA_021442155.1). Taxonomy (NCBI): domain Eukaryota; kingdom Viridiplantae; phylum Streptophyta; class Magnoliopsida; order Asparagales; family Orchidaceae; genus Cymbidium; species Cymbidium sinense. The sequence goes on along the minus strand of CM038219.1, from coordinate 78,338,936 downwards.
TCTATCCCCTATAGATTTAGATTACATGAATAAAAAAAATAGAAATGCAAAGGGTAACCAGTCTTGCTGAAGCTCAAGAAGAATGTGATTAGAGACAACCATTCATTGACTATTGAAGTGAGGGGTAGTTCCCTGAAGAAAAATTATTAGCAAATCAAATTAAGAAACATGTCTTCTCTTATGCATTAATCAATAATTGATTATATCATAGATAATTTGTTCAAATGTGGGTATGATGTTTGGATAAAAAAGAAGCCCATAAATTTGTGACTAAGATACATTCTGGATTGTCTGGCACTCATCTCTCTAAACCTAAAATGAACTTGTAAATTAACTGACTTTGATATTATTGGCCTTCAATGTTAAATGATTGTATATAAACTTCATGTTATTGTCATCAATGACAAACACATGGTGTGGTACTGCATCAACCTTCTAATGTACTACATCCACTATTGCCTATTGGCCCTTTGAGAGTTGGGGTACCAACATCATAGAGTCTATTGATCCTCCTTCATCAAAGGGCATCATTTTATATTAGCTACAACTAATTATTTTTTTAAGTAGGTTGAAGCGGTTCCACTGAAAGAAGTGAAAGCATATCACATGCTTAAATTCTTTCAGGAAAATAACGTATATCGATTTGGCATTCCTCACCAAATCATATATGATAATGGTATGTCATTTAAGTCCACTAAATTGAATCATTTTGTGGATAGACATAAAATTGATTAGATATATTTTACCATTTATTACCCTAGGAAAAATGGATTGGCCAAAGCATTTAATAGGACTCTTATACAAATTTTGAAAAAGATACTTGATGAAAATAAGCGTCAATAACATGAAAAGTTGTTGAAGTCTTATGGGCCTATCAGACCACATATAGGACACCAACTCAATCTACACCATATGCTTTAGTTAATGGAACTGAAGCTATTAGAAGTATAGCTACCTCATTGAGGATAACCGTTGATAACAACATTACTACAAACTTTAATTTGAAAACTTGAAAGCCTTGAAGGAAAATATCTGAAGGCTTAGCCAGACCTTGAACTTTACCAAACTCATATGGTTCAAGCACATGATAAGTTGGCCCATCCTAGAATTTTCCAAACATGAGACTTGGTTTTATTTCTTAAATGACCAATTTTAGCTTATCACATGATAGGCACCAAATTCGAGCCAACCTGGGATGAACCATTCATGGTGGAAAAAGTCTATGATGGAGGCTCTTACCAATTAAGTACTTGTAATGGTGAACGTCAAATGCCACCTATAAATAAATGTTACTTAAAAAAATATTATTTATAAAATGTACTTTAATTTCAAAAGTGATGATCAATAAATTTATGCTCATCTTTGTATCTTTTGTAATTTATTCTGATCCAAGCATTATCTCTTTTAAGTTTTATGTAATAACTTAAAAATTTTTGCAAATTTTCTTCAATGCTTTTGATGCACGATCTCTACATTCCTATGAGATGGGAGAAAGCCCATTTGTGGCACCATTCTTATAAATCTCTTGGGTTTGGAGTAAGCCTTGGTGATCATTCCCATAGGTTTGGAGCGAGCCCTTCATGGCACCACTCCTACTTTTCATAGGATAAGATTAAGTCATTAAGACCCCTTTCCTATCAAATAGACTATTCATGTTAGGATTAAGTCACTAAGACCCTTTCTTATTAGTCAAAATTTTGAGGTTTAGGATTAAGTTACCAAGACCCCTTTCCTCAACCTAAACTATCCAAGTTGGATTAAGCCATTAAAGGCCCCATCTTAATAGCTAGGTAACAATAAAGGAGTAAGCCCCTTGGTAAGCATCCTTTCAAATGACAAGGATAGGATTCAGTCATCAAGAGCCCTTTCATGTCAAATGAACTGTATCATTTGGTTTAAGTCATCAAGACCCCTTTCTTCTAGTTAAAAAATTGAGGTTTAAGGCCCCTTTTCCTCATTATAGCTATTCAAGAAGGAATTAATCCATTAAAGGCACCTTCTTTATAGCTCATCAAATAGGAGTAAGTCCCTTAGTAGGCATCCTTGTAAGGATATTAAGATAGGATTAAGTCATTATAACCCCTTTTCCTTTTCAAACTATTCAAGTTAGGAGTTAAGTCCATGTGACCCCTACCTATTAGTCAAAATCTTGAGGATTAGGAATTAAGCTATTGAAAGCCCATTTTTCTTAGCTTAGCTATTTAGATTGGAACCAAGTCCTTAAAAGATCCCTTTTTTAATAGCTAACTAGATAAGAGTAAATCCCCTAATGGTATCTTTCTTTGGTTAAAATTTACATAGTTTGGTTGGGAGTAAGTATCCATGCTGACATCCTCTCCAACTATTATCTTCAGATAGGATTAAGTATCCATAGTGGCATCCTTTCTAGGAAAAGAAAACTTTAGGGTCTTCTTACAGACCCTTTCTTTAGAATTGGTTAATCATTTAGAATACTTTCTAGTTAATCTCATTTAGAAAGATACGAGTCCTAATGCTTTCTTTCTAAGTTAACCATTGAAAATCTATTGTGTTTAGTTTGAGGATAAGTCCCTTGAAGGCATTTTCTTTGAATATGTTAGGATTAGATTCCTCATTGAGTCTTTTCCTAATAGCATTCCTACCCTTCTTGGAACTTAGTGGATCTAAGTTTCTAAGAATATATTGTTCTAAATTAAAACAAATTCATGCATACTTTTGACTATCTTTCACAATTAAATTAAAAAAAATTGAACTCAAAACCAAAATCAAATTTAAATTGCAAACTCTAAAACCAAATTCAAACTTCCAAGCTTATCCTTTTGATTTTGTTGACTAGTTTAGTCAACATCAATATGTGCGGTGTACTCCAATTAGTCCACCAAATATGTTGGGGGTCCATTTGTTGATCTCATTTTTGGATGAGTTTAACATCATTTCTAAAATTTAGTAATTAGAACACCTAATTTGAGATTAGAAGCCTCCAAATTAGGCACTTAGGATACTACATCCAATGATCTAATGCATCCTTCTAAGATTTGACCTAACCCCATAGGATTAGGTGGACCAATACCAAACTTAAATATAAATAAATAATTGAATCAAACATATTCAAATTGAAACCTAAATCTAGTTGAGCTTAAACTAAAGTAATTTGGGTGATTAACCCAATTGTCCTATTTAAGCTCAAAATTAATCAAATCCAAAGAAATTCAAATAAAATCAAAATAAATTAAAATTAAAGCAAATAAAAAAATAAAATGCATAAAATCTTTATAGAAATATGAATGGAGTTAAATCTAAATAAAAGTCACACATTGAATATAGGATTGACTTATGTGAGTCATACTAAGTCAAAGGTCAACCCTCCATAATTTGACCAAATTATATCATTCCAAAAGCTCAAAATTATTAAATATAAATCAAATGAATCTAAAACTAATAAGGCCTTAAATTGCCTAATTAGATCAATTGATCTAAATAAGCCTATATGAACCTTATTGGATTCAAACTCAAATTAAATTGATTTTAATTCAAATTAATTATCTAAAATTATTTGGAAAACGTCCTTAAACATAATTTAACCAATTATAAAGTTTAATTTGATCATTTGACACAATTAAATTTATGGTGACCTATTAAACCCACATTGGCTAAAGCAGGTTTGAATTCAAATTTAACCTAAGATGAAATAAAATTGATTGACCCAGTTCATATCAAATGCTTGAATAAACATAATTAAAGGCTAAACATATATCAAATCCAATCAAAAGGAACAAACCAAGCTAAATCAAATGGAATAAATTCTTAAGTGAATTAACATAAGATATTTGTCCCTAAACCTAATTAAATGAGTTTGAGTTTATTTGACTCATGAATCATCTTAAATATGATTTGAACAATTAATTGCTAATTCAAATCAATGATATTAAACATTTATCATACTTAACATAATCTAAATCAAGTTAAACTCAAATGGATTAAATGTGAAAGTGTGAGCTTAAACTTATACTAATCATTTTCCAATGCATCTAAACTCATCCTAAAATGAGTTTAGAGTAATTGTCAACTAAGGTTAAGCAAATTAAAAAGGTTCAAGACCATCAAAAAAAAAAAAGAATATGCAATGAAGAAAGATAATGAAACATGAAGACAAATGCTTTCCCCAATCCTTTTCTCCTCCTCAATTCCTCATCTGAATTTTCCTAGGATTGACCCCAATCAACTGACCACCCCTTAAAGCTAGCCTTTAAGGGTGGCAATCACCTTGGTTGGCCATGGTGGACTTTCCTCCCCATATTGCTCTCAACCTAGCATGGCAAAAGGCTCGAGTGCTTTTCTCAAATAGTTTTTAGTATTCCATCACCTTCCTTCAACAAAATGAAGGAAAACACACCCTTCCCCCAATCCCCACACTTTTGGCAAGCCTAAATTCGACTAAACTGACTGAAAAATGAGTGGAGCTTGACCTATAGAGCAATTCGTGAGGAGGCAATTTAATTCCTTGCACCTAGAGATTCATCATGTCCCTATGAAGTTGTTCAAATTATTTCCACCTCCAGAGATCACCGTCGATGAGGTATGGATTCAAAGTAATCACTTTGCATTTAGTACTGGTCCTTTTTAAAATAAACTTGATCTCTAGTGAGATCAAGCATTATAAATTTATTCTAAATGAAGTCTTAATGGATTTAAAAATGAAATCAAATGGTTTCATCAGCTAGATCATTGGGAATCACTTTGATTCATTAGACAGTGCTTGGTTATTGCTATTTATAGGAGAAGCTAATCTCTATTGCCTGTTCTTTTTATTAGGAACAGACGATTCAGATCTAGTGAGATCTTTGATTTAAATCCTATCAAAAATTTCAAGAAGAATCTGAGCTGTTCGATCTTTGATTTGATGGCACGAATCAAGCTGCATCACACTACAAGAACAATGTGGAATCCACATGGATCTGGTGTGGCCGAATCACATATTGTCGCATGTAAAGTAGCATTGCATGGTGTTGACACAGATAAGTAAGAAAATTGGGGTTTTCGAGACTTAGAAATTGCAAAAAAAATGCACAAAACTTCAAATAATTATAAAATAAAATAAAATACTCAACCAAAAAAATACAAATAAGAGCTCTATGGATTCATCTTAGTAAGGAGAATTCATTAAACCTAAAAACCTTAATTTTTATTAAGTTTTTTTGGTTTAACTTAAGTTTAAATAAAAATACTCAAATTTAAATTAAACTCAAATCATTAATCCAATTAGTTTGAAACTTTGGGGAATTGAAATTAAGGTGAAAACCTACCTGAGATAAAATTTTCATGGTTTATTGAAAATAAAATCAATGGATATGTAAATTTCAACCCTAAACTATTAATTTAATGAAATAAATTAATAATAAATTAAGAAAATCATGAAAAATTATAAAACTAAGTTGAATCATCATAATAAACCTTAATGAACATAAATACATCATTAGAACCCTCTACAATTTAATAAACCCTAAAATGACTTATTTGATAATTAATTTAATTAATTAATTCAATTAATTAAATTAATTAATTCAATTAATTAATTTGAACTTCAAAAAATCATAATAAATTAACCAAAAAGTTTCAAAAATTATAAATAATCTCTCTATGAATTCATCTTCTAGAGGAAATTTTAAGAAAATTAAATATCTAATTAATTCTTTTTAATTTAAGCTTAATTTTAATTTTATTAAAATAATTAAAACTCTAATTAGTCCTAAATTATACATCTAATTAGGATGAAACTTTATGGAACTTAAATTGGTAAGGTACCACACTTGAAGTAATTGAATTTCTAATCTCTAGGTCAATATAAATGAAATAAAAAATTAAAAAAATATAGAAATTATAAAAATTCATAAAATCAATTTAAAATATTATTATTAACATCAAAACACTTAAAGAAAATTCGCCAACCCTCTAAAGTCATGGAATTTAATTAATCATACACTTAGGGTTTAATGAAATAATTAAGAATAAAAAATCTAATCAAACCTTAGGTTAATAATTTATTATATTCACAATGAATCAATTAATCAATTGAAATGCAAAACTACTTAACCTCTAAATTTCATACATAAATATGGAATTCATTAAATCCTTTGAATCCATTTGGGTTAATGAACAACACAATCTTAAATACAAGTGAAAGTAATTATCCAAATTATTCAAATAATTTGAAATCACTTAGACTTAAGTTGGAAGCCCAAAGTAGTTCATTTCTTAGTCTTCCTAGGTTATGATTAGAAAACAAAACTCTATCTTAATAACTTAGAATAAGTAATAAAATTTTTACATATAATGTTACATTAAGCTTAATTTGAATAAGAAATTAGAAAGCATAAGATAATAAATTTCTTAAATGATAAAATTAGGACTTCCTAAAGATTTATTGAAATTAATTGAATTAACTTATTTAAATTCATTTACATAAACAAGATTGAAATGAATGAATGAAATCATCACTTGAAATTAATTAAGTAAACTTACCGAGATTCACAAAAATAATAGTAATGAAATTAATAAATGAAATTAAATCAAATCAAATAAACTTAAATGATAAATTTATAATACATAAATAAATAAATCATGAAATTGAAACATAATAGATAATTTAAATGATGAAATCAAAACCAAGTTTGAATTAAGATATCAACTTAAGTTAGTTCATTCAAGTTAATAAACATTAATAAATATAAACATAAATTTTAATAAAGTCAATGTATAGGATCAATCATATTAAGAGCCTCGCTAAGAAGCGGGGGGGGGGGTTGAGGGAGGATGGGGTGAATTGGGTTTTTAACAAATAATTTCAGAAAACATAATTTTAAACTTTTGTATAATACTTAAAATTTTAATGATAAAGCTGTAGAGAAATAAAACAGCAATCTATAATAGTATATAAAAGTAAAGTGCAAAAAATAAAGAAAGATAATACAAAGATTTTTATGTGGTCCAGTCAAATCCCAAAAACTGGCCTACATCCACGCCTAACAACCCAAGCTAGGAATTCACTAAGTCAAAATGAGATTAAAATAAATCTCTCGTACTCTCATTCATGGGCAAGTACAACCCAATACCATACTTTCTTAACGGGCAAGTATAACCCAAGAATGTACTTTTCTTAATGGGAAAGTATAACCCAACATGTACTTTCCTTAATGGGTAAGTACAACCAAATAAAAAAATAAGAAAAAGGAGAAAGAAGGATCTAACTCTCAATTTAAAAAGTATTTTGCTCTCACAATCCAACTACAATAATATTAAGGCAAAGGAATTCAAAGGAAAGAAAGATAGCTCACTTTAATTGATATTTAAATTTGAAGGAAATAATTAAACTTGAAATATATATGATGTAAATGAGTCATTAAAATATTTGATGTGAATATGATAACTTGAAATCAAGGTGATTTAATTTATGGTTTGAAATATGGCCCAATAATGATTTGATACTTAAATGAATCACTTGCTAGAAAGAGACTTAGAGTTTCTCAAAACAGCAAAAGAAAATTAAATCTTAAATCACATAAACTCAAATGAAATCTCTTTTTAAAAAATTATTATTTATGCAAAAGATGAGATAATTTAGAAGTAATAAAAGTTGTTACACACAAGTATTATATATGAAATAATCACAAAGATAATAATCTATCTTTAGAATATGTAGGAATAATGATGAGAAAATAACTTGCAATAATACACTTTAATTTATCAACCGCAAAGCTTTCAGACAACTTGAGGAAGTATAGAATTAGATAAGTTCAGCGCAAAATAAATTGACCAAATGCATAAGAAACTCAAGCCAAGAAGGAGAATAAGGTCACTTAGCTTGTAAAATCTTAAACTAGAATGAGAGTACCTTATTAAGCTTTTGATGACAAGGAAATCAACCAATCCTTCAAGTTCTTTTGTGAAATCTTCAAGCCAATCAATTTTAGGTTGAAGGATGGAAAAAAATGAAGAAATTAGCACTTGATTCACTAAGAAGAGATCTCCAAATGTTTTGCAAAAACTCACCCAAGAGAATTTTTGTAAGAGAGATTTTCCCAAGAGAATTTAACCTAATCTAAGGAACATTATTTATAAGACAAGGGGTCATGAGGTTCGGCCAAGAGAAGGGGAAATATAAGGGAAACTCATTTGGAATTAATTTAAATATAAACCAATCAAAATAAAAAATAAATGGCTTGAGATAAAAAATCAGGCAAAGAGAAATAGGAGAGAATTTAATGTGGAAGGTTGGTTTAATTAAAAATGAATATGAAATTAAAATTTTATAACAAGTTTTTGGCCAAGGCAAGGAAGAGGGAAAATTTAATTAGTAAGTGATTCAATTTGAATCAATTAAATTAAATTAATTTAGCATGATGAAGAAAATTCATAAAAAAGGGGTATGGAGGGAAAATTAATTTGGAAAGAGATTTAAATTGAATCAATTCATTGTATGATATGATTTATAATTTAATTAGGAAGTTAATGCTTATGTAGGTCGGTTAAGAGAGAGAGAGGAGAGAAATGTTTGAATTATTACCAAGCAAGTCATGACACAATTAATTGTCCAAGTGAAAAAGAAAATAATTCAAATTCTTATTAATTTAAATTATGCATGATATATTGTCGGCCAAAAAGAAAGTTTCCATGATGGGACTCAATTATTATTTAATGTAATATCATAGAATATTTAATCAATTCATCTTGATTGAATGAAAGAAGGAAAGAGATAACATACTGGCATTATTTAATAAAATCAAAGGAATAGTCAAAAATTGAGCCAAGCTATGTTCCTAAAATAGATTCAATTTATTTTAATGTACTTTATTCAAATTAATGATGATGGATCAAATATTAGGAGAGGTTAAATCAATTTTCATTAACAAATTAATTTGATTTTGAATAACGATATAGTTGGTCAAAGGAGGTTTCCAAAAATAGAATTTATATAAAACGAAAGAAGATAATTCCATGGTTTATTTTAACTGAATTTGAACTAACTCAAATAAATATAAGTTAATTAAAATTATATAAACTATATTAGCATATGATAAGGTGCATAACATTCCATAAAGAGGAGAGTTCAAATTTACATATGTAATCAAAGGAATATTCAATTTGAATTCAAAAATAATTCAAATCAAATATTCAAATAAATGAATTTTTTTAATTTAGAAAAATATGGGATGATTATGGAAATAATTTGAATAACTCTCACACAATTTATTCAGCAAATAATCATGAAAACAATTTGGCCAAAAAGGTTTTGAATGAGAGATAGGATAGGAGAGAGAAAAATAACATCTTGAATAATATTTGGTTAATTTAGATTCATGCATTGAATAAATGGATAATGAACATGCCTAAGTATGGGAATAATTTAATGAAATGTGAACTTAATTTAAGTTGTATGGAAGCACAATAAATGGAATAAATTTTATGCAATTAGTTCACATTATCCAAAATGAATAATTTGAAGCATAACTATAAATATGAAATGCAACATTTATGAATACTTCTCAAATAAATTATTTTCAAATGAATGAATGATTTATTTTATTTTAATGAGCTTTTCATTTGCGTTAATATAGTTAATCCTAGAAAAATTCCCACCCACTCCATGTCCACTCCATGTTCAGTAGCTTTATCAATTTAATATAACTCACGAACCGTGAGCTGAAGAATTTTTCCTACACACTTGAATTTAACTTAATTAGTAGTAGCATCATACACACACACACACACACACACACATATCATCAATATAAATCTAAATTAAGAATTAAATTAATAATGATTAATGTGAATAATTTATCATGCAAAGAGTTAATTAGTTCTTATTACACGAGGTTTGTTAACATCAAATCAAATGGTGAGATACATAAGGTGTATAGTCAACAAATCCAAATCAAATAAATAAAATAATTAATTAAATAAGATTAAATGAACATTTAATCAAATCAAAAGAAACATAAGATCAAATATGAAGCTGAGTTATAAAAATGCAATCTAAATAACATCAACTATAAATATATCAAATCAAACTTAAAATGAAAACCAAAATCAAACTATATCATGGTGACATGGACTTTAAATTAAGATTTAAAGAAGCATTTTGAATCTTTACTAAAGATCATAAATCAAACTAAAGAAACATTAACTAAAGCAAAAGAAGTGAAATAGAAATGAAAACTCCAAATCTTATTAACATAATACTCTAACTTTAAGAGACAAAATAAAATATAAATGAAACTTAACTTAAAATGAATCACTCAAATGAATACAAACGAGGTTAATTAAGATACTTCTGATCTTAGTTTGCCCCACAGAATGATGATCTCATTTTACTAGGATTTAGAATGTTAAATCAAATGGGTTCCACCTAAAGTGAAATTTATTTTATTCTTCTTACTTGAAAACTTAAATTCTTCTTTAACATAAAATAGAATTAAAAATAAAAATAAAATTGCAAATCAATTAAATAATTTACATTGAAACCACCCAAAGGTAAATTAAATAAGCCATGAAACATGAAAACTCAAACATAAAATGCCTAGTACAGTCATACCACACAAACCCATTTTCACACACACTATATTATTAGGTCACCGACCCTAGACTTATATTTGGTCAATGCTTTATGATAATATGTGATGTAAATACCTTTTTCTTATTTTTTTGTGTACTATTTTAGACTAGATGACTAGGACTATTTGCCCGTTAGTTTGGATGGTAGGACGTTCTTTTTAGCCTAACACCATTTTCTACAAGGGGGCTGTATTAAAAGGGGTGGATTGTAAGTATCCTTAAGTCCCTAAGCATAGCCCAATAGGATAGGTGCGCTTGGCAAGTAACTAATTCTAAGCTCATATGTTTCTAAATATTTCTACTAGAGTGTTGTTTGTATTTGTAAATGTTTATTTTGCAGGATTTAGAGATTTATTTTTAAAATTTTAAATGTAATTCGATTCTAGAATTAAGTTAGGATTTATAGGGTCTAAGAATAGTATGAGGTGACCCTACCAGTGTATGGTCTTAATGGTCCCCTATGAAGCCAGTGGAGGTCCCTAAAGAAAGTGAAAATTTTGGAAGAAGACCCCCATAGATCAAACTTTTAGTTATAGGTTCGGATTTATAATGGCAAAGCATGGTTGCCCATTTTTTTTCTTTCTTCCAAGGTGTACAATAGTACCCAGATGCATTGACCTATTTTAATTAAATTAGTTTGATTTATTTTTGGTATGCATTGGAAACAGTATACTTTTCTAGGTTTCTTTCTGTGATTATATTTATGTGATGAAATGGCTAAAACATTAGGCTCATAGAAAAACTAAATTTTCTATCCCACCTAAATCTAAATAAAGTGGACATAACCTCACGTAAATTCCCTAGGTACACCTTAAAAATTACTAGAAATAATTAGCTTTTGTGAAACATGATAATATATTATTTATTCTCCTTGAATTGGGCACTTCATCCATTGCATATAAAGGGGCATCTAACTTATGAGGATGCTATCATTCTTAGGGAAGTGTGCCTTTTTTTATTTGACCCATAACCATTTCTAACTACATATCATTATAGGCATAAATTGCATACCCATGGCCTTAAATGAATTGTGAGTCAAAAATAAAAATGAATCTTATTGCATTAGTTAAGTGCATATCATTCCTAACATGATCTTAGGGATAATGAGTGACTTTAGGCTCTCAGTCTCTTTCTTAAATATAACAACCGAGCCATCTTGCATAGCATGAAGACTAAACCCATGAATTTAAAAATAGTTTAAGTGGTGTTAGTTGGTAGCCCTTCCAGGTGTGTGATAAGTCTAAAAGAGTCAGGGATAGGTTCGTTTCCTCAAATGAGAGAAAGAGCTGATAATTCTAAAAAGTTGAATTAGGTCAAGCCACTAATTTATATCAGAAGCACTTGTAGACTTAGGTTTTGAAACATCATTCTAGGAATAAGTCTTAAACCCTAGACATTTCTACAGTCTTGTGTCACTAAAGTTTAAGTCTTATATTTCAAATAAAATGTTGATTCAAAGTTCTACTAAATTCAATCTCAAAATTGTAAAGCCTAATGGTAGTTTAGTTGAAATACTTACTAAGCATCCCAATATCTATATGCATTTCTTACTTAATCCCAATTGATCTCCAAAAAGAACTCTTTTCCCTTTGAGATCATTCCCGATTGAATTTCTAAATTATCACACCTTAAGATAAACTTTGTAATCCATAGAAGTAAAAAATCTATTTTTTTTTAATTGAGAGTATTCTTAGGAAGATATCCTTCATTCCTAAGATGTAATTGACTATAGAGGCTTACCCTTATAGGGAACTATGAACCTCGTAACAAAATAAACCCAATCTTACTTTTTCATGTAGTTTAGGAGAAAAATATCTAGTACATTGAGGACCCATAGTCTCAGGAGTGCTTATTAATTAATTAAATTCATTATAGGCTAATATGTTAATCTTTTGAGATAATATATTTATTTCTTAATGATATATTTAATTACCCAAATAAGTACCCCTAAGATCTGCATGGTGTTCAAATAAAAATTCCAACAATAATGCCTAGATTTCAATGCAAACATAAAATAGTTCAACAATTTAGAGTTGATTATGGTGATTCACATTATTTTAAATTTCACTTACTAAACGTGATAGCTATGTGTTTTCCATTTTCCACATTATAAGAGGTTTATATTCTATTTATACTAAGTTCCACATCCGAAAGTTAATAAATTAACTAAATATGGCCATGCAAGCCTCTCAAAAATCCAATAATAAGGTATTTTTATTTCTTATATGTGTCATTGATGGTCTACTTGAGATGCTAAAATCTATTTTATAATCAACTAGCTCTAATATAATTGAAGTGAATAACCCACCAAAGAAAGGGGATAGATGGGTGTGTAAATTTTAAGTTACTTTAAAATTTTGAAATAAATCGTAATGTTTTACTTATTATTTTTAAAAGATATAACACAATTTAGTTTTTTTAAAATAAGTATAAAAATTAAGGCTAACTTTTTGGTCAATTTTTCTTGAGATCTCAAGAGATATGCTAAAAATTAAAATACATTAGAGATAAAAGCATAATAAGTAATTATAATCAACAATATATCATTCGTGGATAAAAATGACAAGTATAAAAGAATGATGATGTTAAAATAATCAAACTAAGAGAAAGGATGTGCAAATTAATTTATAATAGTTCTTCCAATTAGATTATGTCTACTCCTTGCATCCTCTACTTGAGATTTTTATTAATCAACTTCTTTTGCACTTTGCATGGTGAAGAACTATCCCTCACTAATGGGTGATGGGGAAACCCTACACCCCTTGTCAACTTTAAGTAAGAAGGCCACTACTCCAGTCCATTGGTTAGTTAACATCATAATAAAAACTCCTCAAAGATCATAAAGCAATCAAAAAGTAAAATCTCTCTAAAGCTAAAATACAATAATAAAGAAACAATATAAATAAAAAGAAGAAAAACTACATAATGATCTTACTCAAAATTATATTTTTTTATGTGAAAGAAATCAATGATTAAAAGATCTCACACAAAAGCCTCTTTACTCTTTTTTTCTAAGCAAATAGCTCATTCACTCATTTTAAGGTTATTAGGAAAGTATTTAAATTAAATATTCTAAAAAATAAACCCTAAACATTCTATGTTAGCAAAAATAAAAAATAAAATAAAATATTCATGCTTGTCATATAATAATATCAAAGGATCATTCAGTATAATTAGTATAAACTAATAAATTTTATAAAAAAACATTCTAGATGATCATACAAAATAATTTGTCTACCTTGATAAATATTAATTAACTTCTTTAATTCTTGTTGCTTAATTAGATAATTAATTGTACAATATGATAACCATTATATAGTACAAATATTTCAATTTGAATTAACCTAATTAAGGAAAATGGCATATGTAAATTTATAATATAAAATAAGCCTAATTATATGTTATGATTTATATTCCATTATATTTTTAGTATATAATAAATATTTTTAATTTTTTATTAATGCAAAATTATATTACTAGATTTCATGAATTATAAGCCATATTATATAATACAATGTTGTAATCATACAATACAAGCTATTTGATCAATTTACATTAATTTAAATTTTAAAGCAATTTTAATTAAAACATTTACTCATATGTGTGTTGGTTTTTTTACATCTTTATAATACTAATATAACGATTTTATTATGGATTTTCTCTAGTTTAAGTCAAACTTTTTTTACTTTATTTGCTTTAATATTATCACATTTTCTTTGGCTATTATTTTGTTAGAGTTCTACATGTCACAATATTATGTGCAATTCTTGCATTTGAATATTTAGTGTATCATGTAGATTAAAGAATGCACATAATTTATTCAGTCCAACAAATCAACTAAGAATATTTATGATCACTAAAACACTAAACATGTAGCTCTAAGCACATAAGATTAATAGTATTTAGATAAGATTTGAATAATATTTACGAAGAATTTAAATCATATTTAATAATAGTAGATACGATAAAATGCATTCTAGTAACTATAATAGTGATTGATACAACAAAGTGCAATAATAACCATAATAATAATGAGAAGAAATAACGTAATTCAAAACTATAACATAATAGTGTGCTATTACAATAATTTTGACACTTTAGTTTATAAATAACAAGAATTACAATAAATTTATGCTATAGCACACCCTAATAACATGTTTATATCATTCATATTCTTGCAACTTGCATTACTTAAATCTAAGTAGTTAAAAGGTTCTCATAATAACAATAAATGCTAGTATAACTTTTTTAAGATGCTAATATTGTTAATTTTAACTTGCTTCTATGCCTCAATTATTTATTTTTTTCTTCTTCTTGAAGTTTATGCATGCATGTTTGTAATTTCTTATATGTGATAATGCAATTAGATCTATAATGTGCATTAAATTTCTTTTAGATTTCTTACCAAAACTGCTAAGCCCAATTTCTTTTTTCTCTTTGCATTAGTTTATTCTTTTTTATTGTACCTCTCATATTAGCTGAAACCCTCATTATTAGAGCCTTGGTCATGGGACCACCTCCAATTTGCATCATCTGGTGCTACACGACCATTGGTGTATCAGTATCCAAGTGTAAAGTGTAGATAGATTTAGACCATAATGGGATTCCTTACCAACTGGAAGAAAGTGAGATCCTTTTCTTATGTTATATGTTTATGTATGATTTTAATTTTAAATTATGTGTCATGTATGACCGCTTATGTAATAGTTTTTATTTTTAGGGGTTACTTGTGTAATTTAAAAAAGTTGGGGGCTTATTGAAAAAATGTAAATTAATTAATTAATTTTAATTTTAAATATGAGGGCTTGTTAAGGAGTTGGAGTAATTTTGGGTGATTACACATATGTAACCACTCTCTTCTTCTCATATGCTCATAATTTGACACCTTTATCTTTCCCACTTTTTGAATTTTGTTTAAAAATTTCAGTAAAAAATTTATGTGTTTTTGATGATTTCATAAAGCATTGGAGTTATTTCTAAGAAGAGAGGATGCTTGGTGGTCTTCCCCTCAAGGAAGGGGTTAGGTGATTTCTTCTTCCCTAATCACTTTGGTGAGTAAATTGTTTACATTTATATCATAAAAAATATATTACTTTTATTGTGTTATTTTTTATGCTCATTCTTTGATTAAATGATACTTTTTTTAATAATTTATTATCACAAAATCTCATTTAAAATAAAGTAAGGAAGGCCAGTCTAACATTTATTGCTTCAATGTGTAGTCTTGTTATAACACTGAATAAGTGTACATAAGCTTGATAGAATTGGGTGAAATTTTATTTATTATAATTAGAAACTTTAAACTATAATTTCCAAGAGTTTTGGACCCTTTGTCCAACCATATGTTTAATTTCCAAAGTAAAATTCTTCAAGTTTGTGCTATTAGACAAAGTAGATAATCTCTAATGAAGTCTTGATAATAAATCTTAAAAAATATTAAAATTGCTCCAAACATTATAAATCCCACATAACACTCTTAAACACTTTGAAGGGATACATCAAATTTTGCATCAAAGCCAAAAGTTTCTAATATTCTTAATTAATGAATTATTTGGTGACATTTCTTTTCCAATTGATCTTATGGTGAAATCATGAATTTTATGATTCTTTGGTAAGTTCATAGCATTCATAGTTAGCTTCTTATGATCTTGGTTATGTTTTTTGCAGAAAACTGCAATGTGCCATAAATTTTTTTACTTTAATGCCTTGTTTGAAAATCCATCAATTGTCATTAACCTCTTTTGCTCTCTTCTAATAAACTCCACCTATTTCATGTTCTCCAAGGAATTATCTACTATATATTTTAAATACAAAAATACATCCATGAACATGATGATGTTAGAAACCTCCAAATATACTTGAAAAATCTTTTGTAGAAGAATAAAATCTTGACATGTAAATCTACTTAGTATTGAATTTGTTATTTGAATAATTACCAACACACCAACTAATACTTCACCATAATTAAGTAGTTAGATTAAAATGGATTCTTAAATCTTTAGAGAAGAGTTCTGAGAGGTCCATGGAATATGGTATACCATTAGATGATGCAATTGGAGGTGGTCCCGCTACCAAGGCTCAAAGAGAGTTATAGATGATATGAAGGACCAAACACAAGGAGTAAATCAGAGAAAGAAGATTGACAGCATTGGGCATAGTCATTTATGTGTTCTTTCATTTTTCTTATGTTATATGTTAATGTATGGTTTTAATTTTAAATTTTGTGCCATGTATGATTACTTTTGTAATAGTATTTGTTTAGGGTTTTCTTGTAATTTAGAAAAGGTTGGAGGCTTGTTGAAAAAAACAAATTAATTAACTAATTTGAATTTAAGATAGGATGACTAGCCAAAGAAGAGTTAGAGTAGTTTTGGGTGGCTACACATATGTTACCACCCTATATGTAACCATCCTCCTCTTCTCTTGGTGACCCCTCTCTCATTCTCTCTCTTGGCATTTTTTAATTAGTTTAATAAAACCTATATATTATTATTTTTTTGTTTAGTGAAGTGTTATTAATGTTTTGGTGAAGAATTAGAGTCGATTTCAAAAAGAGAAGAGGCTTAGAAACCTTCCCCACAAGGAAGGGAATGTATGATCTCCTTTCCTAGTCACTTTAGTGAGTAATTAGTTTATAATTATGTAATATCATATTCTTTCTTATTGTATTATTTATCTAAACTCATTCCTCCACTAAATAATAATTTGTATACTTATTTTATCATCACAAAATTTTACTCAATATAAAGTAAGGAAGGATAGCCTAAGGTTTCTTCTAGAAATGCATAGTCTTGTTATACCACTCAATATGTGTATTTCAACTTAATGGAATTGGGTGAAATTTTTTTTATTATAACGAGAAACATAAAATACAATTACAGAGTTTTGGACCCATTATTTAAACATATGTTTGATTTCTAAAGTAAAGTTTCATGATTTTTGTTTTATTTTCAACCAAGCTATTAATCCTTGAGCTTGTCTTGAAAAAAAATCTTAAAAATATTAAAATTAATCCAAAAATTTTAGAATTCTCTAAAAATATCCTAAATACAATGAATTAGGATTTTATTGGGTTTCAAGTCTAAATGAGTATCATTTTTTGTCACACTAAAATCTCAAAAAAGTTGTCATTTTTTTAGGTTTTTGGCAGCCATGTGATAACTGACCCCCGTGGTGTCCTAATCTCTAATTCCTCATGATATTTCACTCCACTAAAGGCTATGTCATCTTCTTAGATCTCTTATAAAAATCTCTTAACTTTAGAGTCCCAACCCCATGTGACACATCGAATGTACTTATGATCTTATAGAATCTTATTTGAATATTATGTTATCTATAGTAGCAAGTTGTCTTAAGAAACCTCTCATGTGCTAAAATACAACCCAGTCTAGAAATAAATTTATGAGTTGAATCTTTATTTATGGGTAAGGCATCCACATGTATGCACAACTACAACTCATCAAGCTCTTATGTTTGCGATATTTATAACATCAAGTAATCTAATTTTCATTCTTAAGTAGGACTTGGTGGATACGAAAAGTAATAAAATGTTTTATACTTCAATTGATACATATCTTCATGCTATGGCTTTAACTTTGCATCATCTACTCACTAGTCACTCTTTTTGGCCCCGTATACATAATTTTATTATTGAAATTCATATTTTGAACATCCATCTCTATATTAGCAACCTTCTAAAATTTTAATTTTAGCAGCTATGCGAGTTTATGCTAGTTGGTTATTAATAGAATTCTTCTCTTGGAAAAAAAACTTTTCATTCTCATCTCTATAAACTGCACTTTACATAATACTTTTTTATTAGAATGGATATTAAGGTTACGACTTTTGAAGATACCATGCTTTTATGTGGGCTCAATAGATCCTTCCCTTCCACTGTAATTACTAATAGAAAACATTTGATAAAAATGATGAGCATATTTCTTCTATTTTCAATATTATAAAAAAATAATTTACAATTTTCTATTAATTTGATTCAAAATTTACTTTATTTAGAATCAAATTCCATCCTCTTGACTTAAGATTAGCTTGAAACTAAATATCTACTTAAGAAAATTAGGATATCATATTATAATTTATATCAAAAAATCTACCTTTATATCCTTGATAATTATTGAAATTAGAGATATATGCTAAGTATTCATTTTATTAAGGAAATATGCATAGTAGTTTATTTTTTTATCAAAATGCCCTATCCACCCTTTTAATGTCATAATACTTATTTAGAGTTTAAATCAATCAACATTGGATTAAGGTTTAAATAAGATTCAAATAAGGTTTGAATAATATTTCAATGAAAGCCTTATTTGAACATAAATTGAATAGATGATGGTGGTGGGTGGCTTTTTATATGATTATTTACTACATATTTATTATTAAGATATTATGAAAAGGGCTTAAAGTTATGGTGGGATTGTGAAGGGGCTTGGAGGGTTGTAGGGGCAAGAATATAAAGACTAGTCCAAATTGTTCTAGTTTGGGCTAATTTTGAAGATTGGGTTAGTAAATGAGTTTTTGGATAATATAAATTGAAACAAATGATTATTGATGATTTTATTGTGATGCTTTTGATTTGGAGTGGATGGTTCGAATTGGTAGAGTTTGTGTGGGTGTTTAAGAGTTAAGACTAAAAGTAGGTTGTAACAAACAAAGTAGAAGCACTATTGAGTGGAATGAAGCTGTAGGCTTATGATGGAAAGTTGAAGGATTAATGGGTAGTTAGAAATAATGTTAGAAAATATGAGTATGATTAAAATAACTTATCTTAGTTATTGAAAGTGAAAAGAAAAAAAGTGTTGTTTAATAATTAGGACTCAAACAAAAAATTATCAAGAATGTAGGTGGTAGAGTCACCTATAATTGATAGGTATTATCTCCTACTATGGTGCTAGACTACATATCTAGATGTTGGTTAATTCCTTTAAGTAATAAAAATATATTAATGTTAAAAATTTGCTAATAAATATTGTCAAAAAATTTATTTGGAACACCACACAGATCTTGGGGTTGTTATATATGTAATTAAATACGTCATCAAGGGATAAGAAAATTATCTTGAAAGATAATTATATTATAGTGTAATGAATTAAATTACTTAATAAAGACTCGTAAGCCTAATGGGTATTTGATATACCAGAGATCTTTCCTGTAAACTACATGGAAATGAAAAATAAGGTTTATTTCATTGTAGGGGTTCACAAATCCCTATAAGTAATTGCATTTTAGGAATGAAGAATCTCTATCTAAGAATACTCTCGATTAAAGAAATAGTTTTTTATTTCTATGGATTTCAAAGCTTGTCTTAAAAGAATGATAATTTAGAAATTCAATAACGAACACTTTCAAAGGGGAAGAGTTCTTTTGGAGGCCAATTGGGATTAAGTAAGAAATGTTTATCAGTATTGGGATGCCCAATTAGCATTATAACTAACCTACCATTGGGCTTTATAAATTTAAATTCAAAATTATTATTATTTAAATTTACATTTTATTAGAATTCTAGGACTTAGATTCTGATAGCACAAAACTACAGAAATGACTAGTAGTTGAAGACTTACTCTAGAAGGATGCATCAGAACCTAAGCCTACAAGTGCTTTTCACATAAGTCAGAGGCTTCGACCTAATATAAATTTTCTTGGAACTATCGATTCTTTTCCTACTAGAGGAAAAATGAACCTATCTTTGACTCTTTTGGACTTATAACCTGTCTGAAAGGGTTGCCAACTAACACCACATAAGCAATTTTGAAAATCATGAGTCTAGTCTTGTGTATGCAAGATGGCTAAGTTATTATGTTTAGGAAGAAAGATAAGAACCTAACTCACTCTCTAACCTTAAGACATGTTTAACATGTTATGCACCTAACTAATGCAACAAATTTCTTCTTTTATGTATTTTGACTCATGATTCATTTTAAGGTCTTGAGTATGCATTTTATGCCTATATGATATTCAGTTAGAAGTGGTCATGGGCCAAATCAAAAATAGAAAGCACACTTCCCTCAAGAAAAGTGGTCGTCCTTATAGGTCAGATGCCCCATTGTGTGCAATAGGGAAGCGCCCAATTCAAGAGGAATGAATAAAATGCTATCATATTTCATAAAAGCTAATTATTTTTAATTGCTATTAAGTTGTACCTGGGGCTTTTAACTAATGTGAGGTATTGAATTTCTATATTTTATATTTATGTTGTTTAAGTTTAATGGGTAGAAATTTTAATTTTTTTAGGAGCCTAATGTTCCAAGCATTTCATCACAGAAATAAATATAGAAAAGCATGCAATTTCTATTACGTACTCAAAATAAATCATGCTAAATTAATTAATAGAATAGGCCATTATAGCCGAGTACCGTTGTACACCCTAGAAGAAAGAGAAAATTTGGAAGCTGAGCTATATCCTTATACAACTCAGCCTAAAACTAAAAGTTTGATCTATGATAGTCTTTTTCCAAGATTGTCACCTTCTTCAAGGACCTCGGCGGGCTTCATAGGGGACAACCAATTGGTAAAGTCAGCTTCTACTGTTCCTAGATCCTATAGATCTTAACCTAATTCTAAATTTAAATTTTATTTTAACCTTTTAAATAAATTCCTAATCCCTGTAAAATAAATGTCCGAAAATACACACAATGGGCCTAGCATTAGCTGCTTATTAAGCCAACATGTCCTATTGAGCTATGCTTAAGGACTTAAGCATACGTGCAAGCCAACATTTATTTTTTTTATTACAACGGTCCCTTTAAACACATCCCCTAGTAGAAAATAGTAGTAGCCTAAAGAATGCCCTACCATCCACTCTAGTGGCAAAACAAACCTAGCCATCTAGTCTAAAATATTACACCACAAAATAAAAAAAATATTTCAAATCATATAATATCATAAATCATCAGCCTAACCTAAATCTACCCTAATAATAAAGTTGTGAGAAAATGAGCTTGTGTGGTATGAATTTACGAAGTCTTTTAGGTTCAAATTTTGATTTCATTTGAATTAAAATTTAATCTTTCACTTTTTATAATTTTGTTTCATACGTACTTATCATTGTTAAATCAGAAGTTTGAGGTATCAAGACCTCCTTTGGACCAATATCCTTGTGACCTCAGGTGTCTAGACTATATACCATAAGATCACTAATTAAGAAAAGTTTACTTTCATTTATTTTATTCTTAAATTAAGTAATTTAATTGATTTATGAGTTTACTTTAATTTTTTGGTTTACTTTTGTGTTAAAGTTGAAGTTTAGATTTTAAAGAATGAAGACTAAAATAAATTTCACTTTGAGCTTAGCTTATTCAATTTCACCATCCTAATTCCTAGTATAATGAAATTTTCATTCATTTTAAGAGTCAAACTAAGATTCTAAGTATCTTAATTAGCCTCTTTTCAATTGATTTGAATGGTTTGTTTTAAATTGGACTTGATGTGATTAATGTTTTCATTTTCTTTTTAAGACTTAGAGTTTATGTAATCTAATTTTATTAAGATTTTAAAGACCTCATTCTCATTTCATTTATTTTATCTTGATTAATGTTTCTTTAGTTTAATTTATTATCTTTAATTAAAATTTAAAATGTTTCTTTAAATCTTAATTAAAGTTGATGTCATCATGGTTAAGTTTAATATATATATATTATTTTAGTTCGATTTCCTTTCAAATAATTTGATTCATTTTTATTTTATGTTATTTAAATTTTTATGACTGTTTAACATATATATAGTTTCACAATTTAAACTTATATTTAATCATATTTTTCTTTTTGATTCATGGTACTGTAATTAAGATTAAGGATGGTTTCTTAAGACTTAACTAAAAATTTAATCATATATCATCATTGAATTTGATATTTACTTTTAACTTTTTTTATTTTTTGGATTTCAAGTAATGCCATTTATCTAATATAGGATGTGTATAATTTCATAACTTTAATTAAATATTCATCTTATTCATTTGTTTCATCTAAGTTTATGTTTATTAATGTTTACATTTATTAATTTGAAAGAATTAACTTAATTTACTTTTGTCATTTTTTTAATTCAAACTTGATTTAGAAATTTTAATTTCATTATTTAAATGATCCTTTATGTTATATTTTGTAACATAAGAAAATTCATCAATTTGTTTGAGTTATATTATTTAATTGAATCCCTTAAAATGAAGTCTTACCTATTAACTTCAACTTAACAAAACTTGGGAAATGAACTACTTTATGCACCAAACTTAGCTTAGGCCATTCCAAATTTTTAGGTTTTTTTGATTAAATGATTTGATTAATAATCATTTACTTTCATTTGAAATTGTCAATATTCCTTAACATTAAAATAGACTTAAAATAATTTTAATATTAATGACTTTCTTGATTTTGGTATCAAGTTCAGAAGTTGATTAATTTTTATTTTAACTCATCAATTGATTTATTATAAATTTAACAAATTAGATTATTTAAATTTTGATTGAATTTGATGTTCTTAATCATTTTATTAATCCTTCAATGCATAATTAATTAAATTCCTTAACTTCAGAAGGTTAAGAATTTTTTTAGGTGTCATGATGTAAATGAAAATGTTTTGAGTTGGTTTATAAATTTTTATAATTTTCATACTTTTTTATTTATAATTTCATTTAAATTGACATAGGGAATGGAAATTCAACAACTTCTAATCCAGAGGTCATTTGACCTTGAAATTTTTATGGCAAGTAGGGTTTCTTGCCAATTTAAGTTCTCTAAACTTTCATCTTAATCAGATGTATAATTTGTGACTAATTAGGGTTTTTAATATTTTAATAAAACCTAAATTAAGCCTAAATTAGAAAGAACAATTAAGGGTTTTAATTTTCTCCACTTCCACTCTAAAATATGAATTCATAGAGGGTTCACTTTGATTTTATGGAGTTTTGGCTAATCTATTATGTTTTTTAAAACTTTAGTTCAACTAATTAAATTAATTAATTCATTTAATCCTTAATTTAGGTTTATTATGGGATTATGAGGTTTCAGTTAGTTTTAATAATGTTTTAAAGTTCATTGTTTTTCATTATGATGATTTAAGCTAATTCCATAATTTTTTATGTCTTTCTTGATTTAATATTAATTTATTTCATTTAATTAAGGGTTATGACTTGAAAATTTTATATCTTTGGATTTACTTTCAAATAAATCTTGATAAATTTATCTAAGGTGTATTATAACCTTAATTTCAATTCTCTAAAGTTTCAATTTGATAGGATTAAAAGTTTGAGTTTAATTTAAGTTTGTTTATTTTTAATTAAATTTATATTAATCCAAGAAAAACTCAATAAAAATTGGGGATTTTGGGTTTATGGATTATCCTCATTGAGATGAATCATAGATTCCTTATTTGTATTTTTTAGTTGAGTATTTTATTTTCTATAATTTTTTAAACTTTTTAGAATTTTTTGTAATTTTTAAAAAACAGAAACTCAAAACTTCTATTTTAAAATGGTCAAAGCCACACGGTGTTGACGCAACATTGTTTTACACATGGCACGGAGCCATTGGACTAGCTATACCACGTGGATCCATCTCAAAAAGTAGTGGGGACTGCGGGTTTGTTTGCAGCCAGCCGATCAAAGATAGGATGGTCAGGATTTAATCCACCTTTCCTTAAGGGATTTAAATTATATCATGCAGCTTGATTAGAGCTATTAGTTCCAAATAGAAGGAATGGACGATACATATTTTTTCCCTACTCTTGCCAATAAGAACCATGGATCGTCCGTGTTTCAATTCATTTTCGATTGCAAAATGTTCAAGACTCCATTTTGAGTACATCTATATGGTTAGATCTCACTTGAGATCAAACTTCCTTCACAAATGACCAAACTGAATTCAATAGGAGGTCGGATTTGAGGGATACATCACTGGTGTCGATCCTCTGGGGTGGAAACATTTCAAGTAGCTTCGTGGGGATGTGACAAGCCTTTAGGTGCAAGGAATTAGATTGCATCCTCAATGATTGCTCTATAAGCCAAGCTCCTCCTATTTACTCATGACTTTGGTCAAAATCCAGCTTGCCAGTGACGTGGAAATCAAGGAAAGGGTGGTTTCTTCTTTGTTTCACTTGAAGAAGGTATGCGACTGCTCAAAATAACATGAGAAAGACATTTTGCCCTTTTTCAATGAGTGGCCAAGCGTTATATGGGTATTACTTTTATTTTGATTTTGCCATGGTGATTACCACCCTTGGAGGATAGCTTCAAGGGATGGTCAATTGATTAGGAACAATCCAAATCAATGGGGTTGGGGAGCGGAGGAGGAATTGAGGAAGTGTTTTGGATTGGGGAGGGTTTATCTTCATGTTCCACATCACTCTCCCATGGCATATTCCTTCTCTTTTAGATTGACTTGAACCTTTAAGTTCTCTCAAATTTTGCTATCAATCCCTTTAAACTCATCCTAGAATGATTCTAGGTGTATTACAATGCAATTAGTATAAGTTTAAGCATAATTGGTCCATTCGAGCTTAATTTGATTTGGATTAGGCTAAGCATGAATAATGTTTAATATTCATTTATTTAAATTAGTAATTAATGGTTTAAATCATATTTAAGATGATTCATGAGTTAAACAAACTCATTTTAATTGGGTTTAGGGACAAACACTTTAGGTTAATTCACTTAAGTATTTTCTACTTTTGGTTTAGCTTGGTCTATTTCATTTGATGGATTGGATCTAAGTTTAGGCTTTAAGTTTGTTTAGCCAAGTATTTGGGATGATTTGGATTAATTAATTTAATTTCATGTGAAGTTAAATTTGAATTCAAACCCACTTTGGCCAAATTGGGTTTAATGGGCCAACATGGATTTAAGGTCAAATAATCAAATTAATCAAATTAAATAATTTGTTAAATTATGTTTAAAGATGATTTTCAAATAATTTTGGACATTTAAATTGGGTTGATTTTAGTTTAGTTTAAATTTAGACCTAATAGGGCCCATTTTGCCTAATTAGCCCAATCAAAACCTTATTGGATTTAAATTTCCTTAGAGTTATGCTTAAACAAGTTCATTTGATGATTTTGATCTTTTAGAATAATTTAATTTGGTCAAATTTTAGATGGTTGACCTTTGACCTGGTGGGACCCATATAAGTCAGCTCTTTATCAAATGGTTGACCATCTTTGACTTTCATTTGGATTTAGTTTTAAATCCATTTAAGTTTTTGTACTGAGTATATGCTTTTCATTTAATTTAATTTCAATTTATTTTAATTGTATTTAAATTTCTTTGGGTTTAAGAGATTTTGAGCTCACGTAGGTTAATTTGGGTTAACCACCTCAGTTATCTTAGTTTAAGCTTAGTTGGATTTATAATTCAATTAGTGTTAGTTTGATTCAATGATTTATTTAGATTTGAGTTTGGTTTGGGTCCACCTAATCCTATTAGTTAGGCTAAACCTTAGAAGGACTCACTAGGTCACTAAGTATAATGTCTTAAGTGCTTGAATAGGAAATCCCTAATTCTTGACCTCACTTTTTGAGTGAGGAATCATCCTCCTATATTATACTTAGGAGTCTTCTAGATACTAGAATCTCCTTAGTCATAAGATACTTCTAGTAATTAGGTGAACACTAAACTTAAGCCTAGAGACTTAGGAAGGTACACCATAGGCTTAGGCTATGCCTTGGGACAAACAGGGAACCTACCTATCCTATGGCATAACCCATGACCTATGCCTATCCACTCATCCAAATCCAACCTTAAAACCAATACAATTAAACCTAAAGAATTTCATTTCATATCCAAGCTCCATGCCAAAGTGATTTGAACTCAAAACCATCTTAACCATATGACGAATCATATGGATCAAACTTAAGCTCCTTTAATTAAACTAAACCCAATTGATTTTTACAAAAGCACTTCAACCATTCAAATCTCCATTTCAAATCCTTGTAAAGTGTACAATCAAACAAACAAAATAATTTTAATCAACCTAACCTAGCCCATTTGAACCCAAAATGTTCAAGTGAGCCAAAATCCAATTAAACTCAAATTCATTGCAATCAAAACCATCAATCAATCCTAAATCAATTTTCAAACTCAATTTAACTCAATTCAACCCAATCCAATTCAAATTGACCCATTTGGTTCACTTGACCCAAAGTGATCTAAAGGACCCATTTGATCTAAGCCTCAATCCAACCCAAATTGGACTGAATTAACTGATCCAAAATCTTCTGCAATTATTGTTGATCACCCTTGATTATCAAATTGCAATCAATTGGGTCAAACCAAGTCCAATTCTCCATTTGGCCCAAGTTGACAGAATTATCCTACATGAACCAAATTGAACCAAACTTCATTCTAAACCTAATTTATTGGAACCATTGCTCCCAATCAATCATAAATTGAGTATTGAATATGATTTGACCACCAATTGAAACTAACTAAGCCCATTTGGCCCCTTTGACCCAAGTTGACCCAATTTGACTTAAATAGCCAAATTGAGTCAAATCTCAAGCAAATCTAGATTGACTCAAACCAATGACTCAAATCCATCATAAATTGATTATTGAACATGATCCAAACCTTGATTGAACCAAATTTGATCAATTGAACCCAATTGATCTATTTAGGCCAAATTGACCTAAAGGTTCAAATTGGTCTAATTCATTCCTAAATCCAAATTAATTGAAACCAACACCTAAAATCATCTTCAAATCATCAATTAAATCTAAACCAACCCCTACTTCAAGCAAATTTGGTCAATGTGATTAAATTGATCAACTTAGCCCATTTGACCCATATGAACCCATATGAGCCAAATTCAAATCCACTTCAAATCAAGTCAAACCAATTAAACCTAAACATTCCAAATCATGATTTGAACATGACTCAACCCTTGGTTTGACCCAATTTGACCAATTGGTCAACCAAACCCAACTTGACCAAATTTGACCTACATGGGTCAAATTGAGCCAAACCCAACTAAACCACCTCCAAGCCCAATCAAACTTGGCATGACACATCCTTGGGTCACAATGGGTCAGCCCAAATCAAACTGAATCCAACTTGAACCCTAATAAGCCTAAAACCCATTGGTTTAACCCCTCTAAATTGGACAAAATTCCCATTTGGATGGCCAAACCCACTCTCCTCCCCTTGGCAGCCACCCTAAGCTCAAATTGGACATGAGAACTACTAGCTCACATGACCCAAAGCTGATTGGGTCAGCCATGAGCCAAGTGGAGGTAAACTAACCCAAGCCACCCCATTAGAGCACTTGGAGGAGGTGGTACACTCCACCTCAGCCCTTTCCAGCCCACTTCCCTCACTCATCCACTAAAGGTGCGCCACCTCAGCACCTCCCTGATGTTCTTGGCATCCTAAGTTGGTCGAACGCCTACTAAAACCAGAGCTAATATGAGTAATTAGATCGATTGGGGTGGAGAGTATACTCCTCCCCATATCATTCCAATCATAGACACAGCTTCAGTGAGTTGAGACGAGCCTCCCTAGAGCCTTCCCGAGTACCCCTTAGCCTTGTCGGTGAGATCGAACTTGAGCGAAACTAATCCTCAACTCCGTACAACTCCACCTAACCTCAACCAAATCCAAATTAACTTCACCCACACCATTCCCAAGCTCTGGTAAGGCAAAATGAAATGATTCGAGCAAAGGAGATCACCCATAGACCAACTCCGGCAACATTTTTAGGGGCGCTTGGTCCATAGAGCCATTAGCGAGGAGGTAAGTTGTGATCTTCTCAACAAGGCTTTGTCTCTTCAAGAAGAAGCTACCTCAGTCGTTGGACCGCCAGTCTTGAGCTCCAGTGAGATAAACCTTGGCAAACCGTAGAAAATCTAATAGGAGTCGGTGTTTGGTGAAAAGTTTTATCATTTTACGTGACTTCAACTCTAGGATCTACTTAGATCTATCCCTTGAATATTTTGGAGTCAATCCCATTGCCTCACGAGCTTCGACAAGCTCAGATAGAACGGAGGAGGGTAGAAGGTTTTTGTCTTTTGGCGCTCAGGGATGAAGGATCATCCGTCATCTGTTCTGGGTGATTAGAATGGATAGCCATGATTAATCTAATTAGATTTATTCAATTTTATCCCTTAGGAATTGTGGGATTAATCCCCACCATCTGATCTAAGATCGGATGGTGGGGACGAAAGCACTTCCATCACCGCTGACTTAGCATGTCATGTCAGACGATATAAGTGGTCAATCCTATAGTGCCACGTGGAAAGTGGTGCCATGTTAGCTTTTACATGGCGTCGATAGGATTGGGGATTAATTAGGCTTAAAAATGTCATTTAATCACCGTGAACTTCAAAAATTTATAATTAATTATAAAAAATTTAGTAAAAATACAAGGAAACCCATTTTGGAAGAGGTAAATAGAGGAGATTTTAATAAAAATGATTTTGCTATGGTTTGAATAGTGAACAAAGCTTAATTAGGGTTTGAATTTTTCCTTAGTTAGCTTAATTAAGCCCTAATCATTGGGCCAATTAATCCTAAACTTAAAATATTAATTTAATGGGATGTCCTCTGCTTCTCATAATTTCCTTAGGATTTATTGACTACGTAATTAGAAGAATTTAAAATTAATACCTTAATTACCCTCATTAAGCCATTTCATAATTATTTTAAATTCCAAATAGTAAGAATTAATTAATTAAGTTTCAATAATCACTGATTAATAGTGAAATGATGAGGGAGAGTGATTAGAGCCTCTTTCTTAATTACTTTCTCAAATTCATTTCATAAGGAGGGTTAATTAATGCATAAATTATTAAGAAATTAATTAAGCAATTAAAAATAAAAATTAATCTAATTAAAATGATGATTATTTCAGATAAGTGAGATTCAATTTATGGGTTCCTCTTTATGTGATTAATAACATAAGGACACTTAACAAAATTATGATTAACCCATGGGTGTGAGAAAATTATAAGAGTACTTAGCTTAGTTATTTTCTTAATCTAATTAACACTTAAGCATGAGCCTATTGCATTAGGTCCATCAGGAGCATTACAATTTTGATTTCTCATCTGCATATCATTTTAAGCTCATGAATAAGTGGTTAATTAAATCAAATAAACATAGGAAAGTGTAATAAAATGAATTGCTTAATGATTCAAACTTAACTAATTCATAAAATCCACTTAATTACTTCTCTTTAAACACATCAAATCACTAACATGGGATGGGGTAAAAATAACAAATGAATCTCTCCTCTTTTAGTTTGTTAATTGAAGTACAAAAATCAAACTTAATAATAAACTTCTATTTTCCTCAAATGGTTTTATTTAGTGTGATTGTTCTTAAGAATTAATATAGTTGAATGAATTATGTGAAAGTGTTCATTTATTTTTTTTTCAACCATCAAAAATATTGTATGTCATTTGATACCATGCATTCATGTATTCAAAATCAAATAATCAAATGAAATTTATTTATGTGTAAGTTGCATGTGTTGGCTTAATCCTATTATATGTGTGGCCATTATCACTAATAAATTTCAAAATTATTTTCAAAACTATAAAATTAACAATGAAAAGTTAGAGAGATATTAGTTATGGATGTTTCTATATAATTGACATGTGTTTATAGTTTAAGCATGCTAAAGTATTATTTTGTCTTTATGATTCATGTATGGGTTTACATATGTTTGAATGATAATAAGTATATAGTCTAGAAGTCTCGAGAATATGAGGCTTTAAGTAACCCCATGGAGGTCATTGATTATCTCACTTCTCTGGTTAATAAAGGCATGTATTTTTTTGATTTCATGCTTATGTGTACTTGTACTAAAATTTGGATAGAATTTTACTTTACGTGTGTAAATGATTTACTAAAACAAAATCTTTTGCATGACCTTCATTCTCAAGATTATGTTGACATTCATATGTATTTAAGATAGAAAGTATATAGTCTGGACATCCTAGGAATATGAGGCTTTAAGTAGCACCACGGAGGTAATTGATTATCTCACTTCCATAGTTAAACAATAGCAAGTACTTGCTTACATCATTAATACATGTGTGTGTATTTAACTAAAGAATGAGGATCTCTCTTTAATACCAAAACATATGCATTCATAATCATGTAAGTGTGACAAAAATACATTGCATGTATAGGTATATTCAGTCCTAAATCATATGCATATTATGATTAATGAAAAGGAATGGTGTAACATACTCTATGTGATGGCAGTTCAATTACATTAATCTTAAGATGCCTTTCATGTCTGAATGAGATTCTTTAAGGTTCACCCAAATCTAGGATCAATAAAACATTTAATAAGTCATTCACTAAAAGGAACTAAACCATAACAACATACTTTAGAAAATTACTTAAGGTATGGACAGAAGAGGTTAGGCCTCTTCCTTCTCGTTACAATAATTAGATGCTAAGTGAATATCAAATGAAATAAACAAAATACAAAATTAAAACTTATAAATCCTCTTAACAACTTAAAATGAAACCACCTATCATATCAGATTGAATAATCCAAAACTTTAGGCAATCATAACTCAAAAGTATAGCTAGACATACCACACTAAGCCTAAACACACACATTAGAATGCTAAGTCATCACTTTTAGCTTTAAGTTAGGATGGTGTATGTAATGATGTTGTGTTTTATTTTATGATGTATTATTTTAGATTGGATGTTAGGATTATGGTTCGTAGACTGGATGTTAGGCCATTGTTAGCCTAATGTCATTTTCTATAGGGGATTATACTAATGGGGATGCTAAGTAATATAAATGCTTCTACTTATAGGTTGTTTATGCCCCTAAGTATAATCCATGATTCAGATAAATGGGTTTGGTTACCCATGTGCAGGGTGCTAAGTCCAAATTATAAAATATAACTACTTGGGATTGTATGTATGTTTAATTAACATCTATTTTGTGGTAGTAGTTAGATTTTACTTTACTATAAATATGTAATTTTATAATAGAAATTTCAATTAGTGTTATGAGGTTTAGAATGAGTAGTGGCTAGAAGGCATAGTCCTGAGAGGCCCTATGAAGCCTTAAGCAAGTCAAAACAAAGAAAGAAGAATCAAAGAATGAAGAATAAAGAATGAAGAAAAGCAATGAATAAAGACCCCCATAACATCTAACTTAGTTTCAATTGTAATTATTCTTTTGTAATTCGGGTTGTATAAAGGTAGAGCTTGGCTACTCAAATTTTCTCTTTTTAGGGTGTATAGTGGTACCCGACCGCATCAGCCTTTTATTTTTTTATGATAGTATTTACATGATTATTATTGTGTTTAGATTGTGTAATATAAATTTCAACTTTTTCATAGCTTCTTAAGCTTGATGTTTGAATGTGTGGCCTTGATGTGGTAGGCACTTAGGATAAAATTTATTTTTCTACCCTATTAATAACTCATAACCAATTTTTAAAATACCTTTCAATCTCATCTAAAGCCTAGGATATAATCAACATAATTAAAAGATTTAGCAACCCCTTAGCTGAATGTTGAATATCCAACATCATGCATATCATCTTATTTCAATCTTGAAATAATGAGAGTCTCCATTCTTGCACTTTAGGGAACGCTTGACCTATGAGAGCACCTCCTCATGATGGAGATCCCCCTCTCTCTTTTTGATTTGGTTGATAAGTCAATTTTATCATGCATTTAGGCATAAATTATCCCAAGCCTTTATCCCAAATATTGTGTCAAAATGATATAAATATTGTAAAATTTTGCATACTAAACTAAGTCATATACTCATGCTAGTCATGATCTTGTCTCTTAGGGAGTGAGTTTAGAACTCTATATCTTTCCAACTAAACAACAAAGCCTAGCTATCTTGCAATTCCATAAGACTGACCTACATGGTTTTGAATCATAGGAGGTGTTAACTGGCAGCTACTTCAGGTGATTGTAAGTTTAGAAGAGTCAGATGGGTCTATCTTCTCTTATGGAGGTAAACCCTTATGTCCCCTTCCCGCTTAGATTTAGGTCGTGCTTCTAGCTTGTGCTAAGCTACCTAGATTTAGGATTTAAGGTTGCTTATTTTCTTTGGGCTACGAGTGAAAATTCTCACCTCTTAGGCATTTCCACAATCTTGTGTTGATGGATTGTAAGTCCTAGCATTCTAGTAAAATTTTAATTCAAATTAAAATAAACTTTCTCTTTCAAACATATAAAGCCTCACCATAGGATATATTAGAGTGCTCACTAGGCTTCCCAGTATCTTGAGTGCTTTCTACTTATCTTCCTTTGGATTCTAAAAATAAGTCTTTCAAAATCAAACATTCTCACTTGATTTTCTAAAAATAACCAATTCATTGATAGCCTAACCTTGAAATCTTTGGACAAAATTGATTGACTACTTAATCGAGAGTATTCTTTGGAAATTTAATTTCCTAGGATGTAATTAAATGTGAAAGCTTCTTTCATAGGGAACTAAAGAACCCGGCATAAAATAAACCCTACTTTACTTTTCTATGTAAAGTAGAAAAAGATCTATGGTATATACACAGACCCATCATGCCTTAAGAGTCCTTATTAAGTGATTAGGTCCATTGTAGGGTGGTGTTTCTATTTTTTGAGATAGTACAACATACCTCAACATCGCACCCGATCACTTTAATAAGTATCCCTTAAGATCTACGTGGTGTCCTCCTGACATCCGAAATAAAACAACACACTAATCTAAGATTATGTGTTATAATCAATAGAATTGAAAATGATGTTAAATCTCATCCAAAAATAATTTCGATAAATGGACTCCGAATATGTGTGGTGGACTAACTAGAGTACACTGCACATATTGGTGTTGACCAAACTAATCAAGAGATCCTATAAGGATTACAAGCATAACCCTAATGGAATTTGAATTTGGTTTTGAATTTTGGAATTTGAATTTTAGTTTTGATTTAAAATTTTATTTTAAATTTGATTATGAAAGATAAGCATAAGTATGCCTGAATTTTTTTTTTAATTTTAAAATGATTCATTTTTAGAGACTTAGATTCTCTAATTTCTAAGAAAAGTAGAGATGTCATTAAGAAAAGATGCAATGAATAATCTAATCCTAACACAATCATGGTAGTTAAATAAAATGCCTTTAAAGGGGCTATTTTTCACTTTGACTATAATAGATTTTTAATGGCTAACTAAGAAAGAAGGAACTAGGACTCATCTTTTTTTGAGTGAAACTAGCCAAAAGGTAGTCTAAATGCTTTCCAATTTTAAAGAAAGAACCTACAAGTAGATCCTAAGGTTTTCTTTTCCTAAAAAGGATGTGACTAAGAATACTTACTCTTATTTAGAGGCAATAGTTGGAGATGATACCAATATGGATACTTACTCCTATCCAAACTATATGAATTTTAATTAGAGAAAGATACCACTTGGGGATTTACACTTATCATAGTTAGCTATTAGCAAGGGATTTTTATGGACTTGATTCCAATCTAAAAAGCTGATCTTGAAGAAAAGGGGTCTTCAATGACTTAATTCTTAAATCTTAAGATTTTGACTAATAGGCAGGGGTCACATAGACTTAATTTCTAGCTTGAGTGGTCTATAAGAATGAAGCCTTCAAATGACTTATTTACTCTCTTTAATTTCTTTTATTTTTAGCTAAAAAAAGGGTCTTCAATTACTTAAATCCTAATCTAGTGAAATTCAGTTTAACATGAAGGGGCCTTCAATGCTTTAATTTCAACCTAAATAGCTTGAAAAGGAAAGGGTTATAATGACTTAGTCTTATCCTAATTTTCTTATAAAGATGTATGCTTAGGAGAATACTCTTATTTAAAAAGGGCATTTAATTGCTTAATTCCTTCTTAAATAGCTACAATGAGAAAAATGGTCCTTAATGACTTAATCTTAAAGCTCAAATTTTTTACTAGTTAGAAATTAGGGACTTACTTCTATTTGGTTAGCTATTAATATAAGACCTTCATAAGCTTAGTTCCAACTTAAATAGCTAAAGTGATGAAAGGGGTTTTAATGACTTAATCCTAAATCTCAAATTTTGACTAATAAAAAAGGGTCTTAGTGATTTATTCCTAACTTAAATAGTCTATTTGACATGAAAGAAGTCTTAATGACTTAATCCTATTCCCTAAATAGTAGAAATGGTGCCACAGAAGGCTTACTCTAAACCTATGGAATTCATAAGAAGAGTGCCACAAATGGGCTTACTCCCATCCTATATGAATGCAGAAATTGTGCTTAAAAATATTTAAGAAATTTTGCAAAAGCTTAAGAGATATTGTACAAAATTCATAAATGAAATGCAAATTTAAAAGAAATAATATTTGGTTCTGAATTGGCTATAAAGACAAAGATACTTTTATTGATCACAAAATTTAAGCTAAAGTGCATTTTATACATAATATTTCCTTAAGTAATGTCCATTAGTAGGCAACATTGGACGTTCACCATTACAAGTTATCCACTAATAGGAACCTCCTTTGTAGGCTTTCTCCATAACGAATAGTCCTTCCGATGTTGGTTCAAATTTGTTGCCTATCTTGTGATGAGCTAAGATTAGCCTTCTAAGAACCAAGACCAAGTCTCCTACTTGAAAAGTTTTAGGATAGACCAATTTATCATGTGCTTGAACCATACGTGATTGGTACAATTCAAGGTCTTGTTGAGTTTTCAGACATTTTCCTTCAAGAATTTAATGTTCTTTCAATTGAAGGTTATGATTTTGATAGTTGTAATATTATTATTAATTGCAATTCTTAAAGTAGGTAATTATAATTCCAATGGAAGAATAGCTTCAATTCCTTAAACCAAAGCATATGGTGTAGATTGAGTTGGTGTTTTATATGTGGTATGATAGGCCCATAAGGCTTCAACCAACTTTTCATGTCACCAGTGTTTATTTTCATCAAGTACTTTTTTTCAGAATTCATACCATAGTTTTATTGATTTTTTTGGCCAATCCATTTGCCCTAGGGCAATAGATGGTTGAATATCTCCAATAAATGTTATGTTTAGCCACAAAGTGATTTAATTTAATGGACTTAAAAGGTGGACCATTACCAGATATGATTCGGTGAGGAATGCCAAAATGATATAGGATATTTTTTTGAAAGAATTAAGCACATGATTTGCTTCCACTTTTTAGTGGAACCACTTCAGCCCACTTAGAAAAATAATCAATTGTGAATAAGATAAAATGATGCCCTTTTGATGAAAAAGGGTCATTAGGCCATATGATGTCGGTACACCAACTCTCAAAGGACCAAGAGGAAATCGTCAAGTGTAATATATTAGGTGGTTGATGTAATACTATACCATGTACTTGGAATTGATGACAATGACATGTAGTTTCTATGCAATCATTCGACATTGAAGGCCAATAGTTTCCAAGTCTTTAATTTTTAATTTCATCTTAGGTCCAAATTGGTGAGCACCACACAATCCAGAGTGTACCTTTGTCACAATCTTATGGGCTTCTTGTTTATCTAAACAACATAGCCACATTTGATAAAATGACCTATGGTATAACACATTATTAATTAATGCATAAGATAAGACACATTTCTTAATTTGATTTGCTAATGACTTTTCTTCAGGGAGCCTCCCCTCACTTAGATAATTAATGAATGGTTGTCTCCAATCACATTCTTCTTAACCTTTGGTGAGGGTGGTTACCCTTTGCATTTCTATTTTTCTAATCATATAATCTAAATATTTATGAGAAAGAATTTGTTGATTTTGAACTTCTATAAATATAGATTTTTTTTCTAGACATATGATTTCTTTAACAAGTTTAGCCAAAGCATCTGATATAGAATTATCTTATGTATGATATTTTATATGAAGTAATAAAAGGACTCTTTTTAAGAAATTTCATCGTATACTAGAAATAATTGAAAGCTTTGGGTGTAAAACTTTAAAACCTGTACTCACTTTATTAATTACTAGTTATAAATCCCCAAAGATTTTAATATTTTTAATATTCATAAGGATTGCTAAATCTATCCTAGTTATAACATCCTCATATTTGACTTCATTCATACAAGGCTCAGATAAATAATAGGAATACTGCATCATTCCTTTATTTGGGATTATAAAAATCAATCCAATCTCTAATTTCCCTAAGATAGATAAATTAATACCTTACTTTTCTTTGATGATGTTGTACCATCAAAGTATAACTCCCAAGTGGCATTAGTTTCATCTGTTAAGGTCATGATCTATTCATCTAGAAGATAATCATTTAAAGGAAAACCCTCATGTAGAGGATGTGCTACTAAGAAGTCAGCTACAACTTGATCCTTTATAGTACATAGAGGAATAAATGTGATCTCAAATTGCAATAAAATTATAGGCCAATGTGCTAGACGTGCAGACAATGTTGGGTGGGTCATTGAATATTACGAAGGATTCACTTTTGAAATCAAATTTACTTTATGCAAAAGCATACAATGCCTTAGTTTTTTAGTAGTGAAAATTAAAGCTAAATAATGCTTTTCAATATGTGACTAATTCATTTCTATTGGGATGAGTCCATGGCTTAGATAATAAAGAGAATTTTCTTTTCCTTCTTCATTAACTTAGGCTAATAGTATTCCAAGCGATTCATCTAAAGATGCAGTATACAAAATCAATGACTTCCCTAGAATTGGAGCAACCAAAATAGGATGATTCATCAAATACTATTTTAAACTTTTAAATGGACTATGGCATTTCTCATTCCAAATAAATCTAAAATCTTTCTTCGTCAATGCTGTAAAATGATATAATCTTCTGAATAAGTTTGATATAAACATTCTTAAATACACTAGCCTTCACTAGAATGATCTTAGTTGTGTAAAACTTCTAGGTCGTGGCATTTCCATGATGTCTTTTATCCTTTTAGAATCAATTTTGATTCCACGTTGCCTCACTACAAATCACAAAAACTTTCTCAAAGTTACTCCAAAAGCACACTTCAAGGGATTCATTTATAAATCATATAAATGATTTTTTTTTAACTTTTAATGACTAGATCATTGATATAACATTCACCTTGATTATGAATTAAGTCATCAAATATTCTAGTCATTCCTCTTTGATAAATAGCCCCAGCATTTTTGAGACCGAATGATATGACCATGTAATAGAATATCCCAATAGGAGTTATGAATGCCGCATGCTTTTCATCCTCTAGGGCCATCTTTATTTTGTTGTACCGAGATGATCCATCCATGATTGAAAAGATTTCATGTGATGATACTATATACACCACAAGTTTCGATATCGATAATGGGAACTCATCATTGGGACAATCTTTAATCAAGTCTCTAAAAACTACACAAAGGCATATTTGGCCATTCTTTTTATTTACCAAGATAATGCTTACTAACCAAGAAGGTTATTGATCTTCTCGTATAAAGCCAGCCTCAATTAATTTTTTAATTTCAATCATCACTTATTCTTCAATTTATAGATCCATGCATCTAGGAGCTATCTTTACTAGAATTGTATCAAGTCTAATCTCTTGTTTGTAAACTGCAATATCAGGAGATAAACCTAGCAATTCATCATAATTCCATGCAAAGCAATTTTATTTTATAAAGCAAGTCAATCACCTCATCAGAATCTTTTGGACCCATAAGTGAACTAATAATAGTTAGCCTTAGGTCTTCCTGAGTTCCTAGGTTGATTTCCTTTAATTCATCAATACTAGATTGTATTTCTTCTTCAAATTCTAGAGGTGCATTTTGAATTAAGCAATCATTTGAATTATCTGATGTTTCAAAATAGAATCCCTTTAAATGGTTAAATACATTTCCAAAGAGTTTAATAGATTTTATATGATTACTTATCATTAAATAATGTTCATCATTATCTAAAGGTCCAATGGTACCAAACCCAATGTTAGGTTTGGATTTCAAATTTTTATTTTTAGTATTCCACAAGATTTTTATATGTTGAGCTATATCTTTGGGCTAAACAATAAAAATCAAACTATGTTTTATAACATTTTAAACACAGTTAAGATACCAGTCAAAAGGGAGTTCTATTATTTTATTGGAAAATGAATCTTCAAGCTTTACATCTTCTTTTGAACTTGTGGATCCAACTACAGAATAAATCTTTGACAACTTTCTAACTTCCCGTGAAAGGTTAGGGGCTACTTTGATTTTCAATTGTAGGATTTTATTTTGAGAAAAAGGAGTTAAAGTCAAAGTATCCATATACCTTTTCAACTTCTCATATGTAGATAGCTCGGGTTCATTCTTTAATGCTAGTATTTGTTCTTCATAGCTATTTGACTCTAATGAAATCTCAAATTTTATCAAGGCATCTTTTTATTGGACTCTTTGTACGAGCTAAATTACAAGTCAATTTGTATTATTAGAGGTTCTTTTTCTTTTATCTCCTTTTCTTTTCCTTCTTCTTTTGCATTTGTCTAAATTTCTTCTTTTATTTTCTTGGATGCCTTAATAATGCTTGATTTCATAGAATTAGACACTTGCCTTTTGAGTATAGAATAGGCATCATCTTTATAAAGTTCAATCTCATGAATAGAGAATGGTTATATATCACATTTTATGATGTATTCTATTCCATCTCTAGTGTACTTAATACATTGATGGAGTGATGAAGAAACCATTCTATACTCATGTATCCATGGCCTACCTAAGAGAGCATTAATGGTTGTCTCTGAGTCAATAATATGAAATTATGCTTTAATTTTTAATCATTTTTTTTTGAACATAGAGTGATTGAACCTAAAGCTTTCTTACCCATTTCCCCTTAATAACATTTTATCTAAACTTAACCTTTGTGTATTAATTCTCAAAAATAAAAAAAGTCTTAGAGTTCATGATATTGACTGATGTGCTAGGGTCAATCAAAACTCTTGATAATCTGATGTTCTCCACCTTAATAGAAATATAAAGTGGCCAATTATGATTTCTGGTTCCTAAGAGTAAATCTTCATTTGAGAAGGTAACCTAGAAGATCTCTTTGAAGTAGCAAGCCTCATCTGAAGAAGTTGCTGCTAGTTGAGTCAAACATATCTCTAGGTTGAGTAATGCCCAGACTAATGATTCCCTCATTTCTTTAGATAGAACAAGAGAGTCATAAATGCTAAGTCTAACAGGAAGTTTCCTAAGATGGGCTAAAACTTTGTAGTTGACCTTGGGAATAGGTGGCTCAATTACTGGATCTTTCCCTTTTTGTGGAGGTTCATGACATGGATCAATAATTTGTTTGCCTTTGTATTTAGGAGGTGGTAGGTGAGGTGGTAGGACCTTCTCACTACGGAGATTAATTTCAATAATATTTTTTAAATTAGATGCAGGGGTCATATCAACCTATCCCTCATCACTAATGTCTTTCTCTAAAGATTGATCAGAATTTGAAAGTTCTAGTTTTATATTCATAGGAGTGCCTTGCAAATCAACCATAAAACTCTCACTCTCTGACCCTTATTCACAAAGTACATTACATTCAATATGAGAAGTTTCTTTATGCTCTTTTTTTTTCTTCATTCACAACATGATTACTAGACACAATAAGAACATAAGAAATGCCTTTAAAGGTAAGCTTTTTATTCATATTTTCAAAATGAGTACATAAAGATATAGGAGTATAAAACCTAAGCTTTTCATCCTTATCATACAAAATTCTCTCAAATACAATAAATATTCCTCTCTCACTACTCTCTCTAGACATCTGGACATTTGATAATGCTAACTGGGTTGAGGTGGAACTAACTCTCGTGACACCAATGGATCAATCTAGATGATCTTCTGAGTCTTCATCTATTCCTGCATGAACATTTTCAATTTCTTTGTTAAATATTTTTTAGAAGAAAGGAATAAAGAAACATCCCATTCATTTGAAGAAAATATAGTAGAAGATGTGAAATATTCACCTATGATTACCTTAATGGACCCTTGTCCAAGTCCACTAAGTATTCCTTGGGAAATATCACCAAACCCTTCTTATAATTTCTTTCAGGCCAATCCTTGAAAGTAAAGAAATCTTCAATGGTATGACCTAGCATCTGATGATATGGTCAATAATTTGGGTCATTCACTTACCTTCTTCTAGTATTTTTAGATTAGGTAGCATGAAATATGGCCTCTTCTTTAAATTTTTTAAAGTCTTCTTCACTATCTCTCTCTTGAAATAACAAGTCTAGTTCATTCTTCCATTGAAAGGCTTGTGGGAGCTTTCTTGGGTAGTGGTGATAACTGCTGCTATGATAGTCTATATGGTGGTGTACACTCTACTTGGCCTTGAAAAGGAGCTTTTCCATTGTCCACGACAAAGATAGTATCTGCCTTCTTTTCTAGTACTTTTCTAGGTTTTGTTGTTTCCATAGTAGACTGATCTCTAAGGAATGACATCCTAGGAGCTTCTTCTTATAAGCTAGAGGCTTTACTTAATAGTTTTTCAAATGTTTTCATAGTAAAACCTTTTGTTTGAAAAGTTTATGACACCACATAGAGTTTAAGAATTTCTTATTTAGATGATCATATGTATAATTAAGGAGTAAATATATTATCTAGAAATATAAACTTGTTATCCAAAAATGGATTCAATCATTTAATAAAAGACTCCTAAGACTAATGGGTCTTTCATGTACCATAGGGTTTTCCCTTGAACTACATGGAAAGTAGAACAGGGTTTATTTTATGCGAGGTTCATGGTTCCCTATGAAGGTAAGCCCTTATAGTTAATTACATCTCTCGAATGGAGGACCACTCTCTAAGAATACCCTTGATTAAAAAAAATAAGCTATTATTTCTATGGATTTCTAAGCTAGTTTTCAAAGGAATGATATTTTGAATTTCAATTCGAAGTGATCCAAAGTGAAAATACTTATTTATGGAATTTAATTGGGATTAAGTAAGAAATGTCCATAGATATTGGGATGCCTACTTACATTTCAACAATCCTACCATTAGGCTTTAAATTTTTGGATTTAATTTTGATTTTTAATTGACATTTTTATAGAAATCTAGGACTTAGATTCTAGTAGCACAAGATTACAGAAAAGCCTATGGTTGAAGACTTACACCAAAGAGGATGCTTCAAAACCTAAGTCTATAAGTGCTTATGATGCAAGTTAGATGCTCAACCTAGTTTTATTTTTTGGAATTTTTGGTCATTCCTCTCACTTGAGGGAACAGACCTAGCCCTTACTCTTCTACACTTATAACCCGCATAGAAGGGCTGCTAGCTAACACCACCCAAGTGCATTATAAATTAATGATGTCAAGTCTCATGTATGTAAGATGGCTAGTCTGTTGTATTTTAAGAAAGAATCTGAGAACCTAGACTTACACCCTAATCCTTAAGATCATGTACGGTGTAAAATGTACCTAACTAATACACATTTTTTTAGCTTTTAAATTCTTTTACTCATGATTCATTTAAGGTCTTGGCTATGCATTTTATTCCTAAATGCCATGTAATTAGAATTAGTTATGGGCCAAATCAAGAAAAGAAGGCAAACTTCTCCAAGAAGGTGGTCATCCTCATAGGTCAGATGCCTCTTATGTGTAATGGGTAAAGTGCCCAATTTAAGAGTTGAGAGTAATATGATTGCATGCTTTTTAAGAGCAAATTCTTTTTATATGATTTCAAGTTATTCATAGGGCTTTAATTTATATGAAGTTCCCAATTTTTTTATTTTGTGTTTGAGTTGATTAGATTTAAGTTAGAAAATTTAGTTTTTCCTAAGAGCCTAATCGTTTAGGCATCCAACACATAAAACACAACATAGAAAGAAACCTAAAAACTAAGTTGATTATATTGTGCATCCAAAATAAATCAATCCAATTTATTTTAAAAAAAGGCCAATGCGGCGAGATACCTTTGTACACCCCAAAAGAAAGAGAAAATGGGCTGCCGAGCTCTGCCCTTATATAGCTTGGCTTAGAACTA
The DNA here is from genome assembly GCA_021442155.1 of Cymbidium sinense. Lineage (NCBI taxonomy): Eukaryota > Viridiplantae > Streptophyta > Magnoliopsida > Asparagales > Orchidaceae > Cymbidium > Cymbidium sinense. The sequence goes on along the minus strand of CM038219.1, from coordinate 78,296,470 downwards.
TAGTTTAGATTTATGAGTTTTCTTTCCAGGAACGTCTCCTTCTTCAAGGACCTCCATTGTGCTTCACAGGGGACCACTACAACCATCTGTTTATAGGGTTAGCTCCTACTAATCCTAGACTCCATAGATCATATCTTAATTCTAAGCTCAAATTTACATTTTAAATTCAAAATAAAATAAATGTGAGAAAAATACAATCAGCACACAACAGTTATATTTCATAAACATATGGGCTTAACATTAGTTTCTTGCTAAGCCCACCTATCCTTTTAGGCTATGCTTAAGAACTTAAGCATACCTGTGAGAAAATAATATTTTTAATTTATTTATGATAACAGTCCTTTCTAGCATATCCCCCTGTAAAAGGCAATGATAATTCTAAAAAGAACGTCTTCTCATCCAGTATAATAGGCAAATAATCCTAAATATGCAGTCTAAAATAGCACTCCACACATACATGAAAAGCACATCACATCACAATATAGAGTATCACAGATTGACCTAACCTAAGTCTAAGGTCTGTGACCTAATGATCTAATGTGTGAAGGAAATAGGCTTATGTGGCAAGACTTTGCTAAGCCTTTTTTAGTTCAAGTTTCAATTTAGATTTTAAAGTTTGTTTGATTTACCTTTGGATGGTTTTAATTCAAGTGATTTAATGATTTATGATTTTGATTTCATTTTCAAGTTCACTTTTTTGTTAAAGTTAAGTTTAGATTTTCAAGAATGAAGAGTATAATAGATTCCACTTTTGGGTGAAACCCATTTTATTCAACATCCTAAACCCTGATAGAATGAAACCTTCATCCTAAGATGAAGATTTATTCTAAAGGCCTAACTAAGATCCTTAAGAATCTTAATTAGCTTCTTTTAGATTACTTTAGATGATTTGGGTTTTAAGTGTTAAGTGGCTATGGCACCCAAGAGGGGGGTGAATTGAATTTTTTAAAATAATTTTAGAAAATTTAATTTTAAACTTTTGTAGAAAACTTAAATATTTAATGATAAAGCTTTAGAGAAATAAAACAATAATCAACGATAGTAGAATAGTAAAGTGCAGAAAATAAAGAAGAGAGCATAGAGATTTTTACGTGGTTCGGCCAAACCCCAAAAACCAGCCTACGTCCATGCCTAGCCACCTTGGCTAGGAATTCACTAAACAAAGTTGAGATTACAACAAATCTCTCATACTCTCCTTCATGGGTAAGTACAACTCAACACATACTCTCTTTAACAGGAAAGTACAACCAAACACGTACTTTTCTTAACGAGCAAGTACAACCCAATAAGAGAATAAGAAAGAAGAATATGAAAGTGTCTAACTCTCAATTTTAAAACAATTTTGCTCTTAAACCCCAACTACAATAATATTAAGGCAATTGAAATTAAATGAAAGAAGATAGCTCACTTTAATTGATATTTAAATATGTAAGCAATGATTAAACATGAAGTATGCAAGTGATGCAAATGAAACTTTAAACAATTTGATGTGAATGTAATACCTTGAAATCAAATTGATTTAATTTTAATGATTTGAAATGTAGCACAATAAAGATATAAAAACTAGATCAATTACTTTTACAAAAAATACTTTGAGTTTTCAAAAGATCAAATGTAAAATAAAGTCTTAAACCACATGAACTCAATTTAAAAACTCTTTTCAAAAAGGAATATCACTTGTGCAAAGTATGAAACTATTTAATTGAAAAGAAAACTTGCAACTTATAAATGTTCTTTATGAACTAATTTTCATAACAAAAGTTTCACTTTAGAATATGTAAAAATAAAGAGAAGAGATGAGTTTGCAAACACAAATTTAGATCAAAACTAAATAAATCTTTTGGCCAACTTGAGAAAGTGTTTGAATAGATGTGTAAAGCACAAATCAATTTGACCAAATACCAAAGACTCATAGCCCAAAAAATAAATCAAGGTTTCACACAAGAGGAGCAATGAAGTAAATTAAAAGAACATTTAAATAGCTTTCGGCCAAGAGGAATTTCCACCAATCCACCAACTTTTTCATGCAATCTACAAGGAAATCACTTGTACATCGTAAGATGGAAGAAGGATGAAGAAATTAGCATTTCATTCGCCAAGAAGAGATCTCCATGAGTTTTCCAAGAATTAAGCCAAGAGAGTTTTTCTAAGAGAGATTTTTCCAAGAGAAATTAACCTAGTCTAAATGACATTATTTATAAGACAAAGGGTCTAGAGGGTTGACCAAGAGGAAAAAAAATAGGAGGGAAACTCATTTGGAATTAATTTAAACATAATCCAATCAAAATAAAATTAATTTGCATGAGTGAATGATTCGACCAAAGAGAAATATGAGGGAATTTAATATGAAAGATGAGTTTAATTTAAAACAACAATTTAAAATTTAAATTGTATGAGAGAGATTTGGCCAAGGCAAGGAAGAGGGAAAATATACATGGTAAGTGATTCAAATTAATCAATTCAAAAAAATTAGCCAAGGCATTATGGAGGAAAAAATAATTTGGAAAAAGATTTAAATTGAATCAATTCATCATATGATTTCATTTAAATTATAATTAAGAAGTTAATGCTTATCATGACACAATTAATTATCAAAGTGAAAAAGGGAATAATTCAAATTTTGATTAATTTAAATTAAGCATGACATATGGTCAGCAAAAAGAAAGTTTCCATGATGGCATTCAATTATTATTTAATGTAATATCATGTAATATTCAATCAATTCATCTTGATTGCATGAAGGAGGGAAAGATATAATTCTTTAACATTTTAAATTAAATCTAAAGGAATTATTAAAATTTGGCAAAGCTACTTTTCTAAAATAGATTTGATTTATTTTAATGTACTTAATTTAAATTAAATGATGATGGATCAGATTTTATGAGAGTTTAAATTAACTTTCATTAAGAGATTAATTTGAATTTGAATAAAGATATGATTGTCCAAAGGAGATTTCCAAAAATAGAATTTATATAACAAGAAAGAATATAATTCCATGGCTTATTTTAATTGAATTTGATTTATCTCAAATAAATTTAAATTAAATCAACTAGATTAGCATATGATCAGCCACATAACATTCCATAAAGGGAAGAGTTCAAATTTGCATATGTAATCAAAAGAATATTCAATTTGAATTCAAAAATAATTCAAAAAATAAATTTTTTATTTTGAATAACTCTCACACAATTTATTACACAAAAAGTATTAATAAATTTAGCCAAAACAATGTTAAGATGAAAATGATAAAAGGATAAAGAAGAAAGAATAATATGAGAGAGAGAAAAAGGAAAAAAAAAGATAATTTTAGGATAATTCAATTTTCATGCAATAAAAATATGAATAAAATTTATGAATAGCATGAAAATGATTTATTAAGGTTTAAACATAATTTGTCTTGCTTGAAAACACATTTAATGAAACTTATTTCATGCATTTAGTTCATACTATCCAAAATGGATAACTTAATGAATAATTTCAATATTAAGATATAGAAAAATATAAATAATTTTAGAATGATGAAATTTAAATTGAATGAATCATTTTTTTTATTTTATTGACCATTTTATTTGTCTTAATATAGTAATTCCTAGAAAAATTTCCACCTAGTCCATGTCCAATAGCTTTAACATTTTGATATAACTGAAAACCAAGGAGCTGAAGAAATTTTCCCGCACACTTGAATTTAACTTGATTAGTAGCATAACAAAAAAATATTTATCATCAATATAAATCTAAATTAAGAATGACATTCATAATAATTAATATGAATAATTTATCTAGAAAAAAAAATAGTTTTTATTACATAAAGTTTGTCATCATCAAATTAAATGGTGAGATACATAAGGTGTATAGTCAACATTAAATTTAGTTTGGTTTGTAATTTTAATTATTTTTAAATTTGATTCTTCATTTCATTTCTTTGATTTGAATAAATCTTCTTTATTTAATTTATTTTTAATTTGATTTTAATTATTTCATTTTATTTGAATGGGATTAATTATTTATTTTCACTAATGTTTAATTTGAATTATGTATATGTTTATTAAATTCATGTTCATTTGATTTGAATTATATTAAACTAATACATTTAGGTTAGTGTTTTAATCCATTTTTAATTTACATTGATTACATATTAAGATTTCTTTAATTTATTTTTTATAAATTCATTAACCTTAAGGTTTAATTAAACTTAATATTCATTATTATTTTCATTAAACCTTTAGTATGTAAATGATTAAATTCTTTGATTTAGAATGTTGGAGAATTATTCTTAAATGCTCTAATGTTGGAGGAGGAACTTTAAATTACTTTTATAAATTTGTGATTTTGTGATTTTTTTTAATTTATTATTTGATTTATATTGAACTAGAGATTTGGAAATTCAATAATTCCCAATCCAAAGGTCAATTAAGTTTGAAATTTTATGGCAACTAGGGTTCCATTCTAATTTCATATTGCCAATATTCATTTTAATTAGATGCATAATTATGGTGTAATTAAGATTAATTATTTCATTAAAATTTAAATTAAGCTTAATTTAATGAGGATTATTTGGATATTTTATTTTTCTTTGATTCCTCTCTGAAAAATGCATCTATAGAAGGTTCATTCATATTTTTTTTGTAAACTTGGTTGATTTATTGAGTTTTTTCTAAGTCATACTTAACTAATTAAATTAGTTACCAAATTAGGCCATTTTGTGATTTATTAAGTTTCAATGAGTTTCATTGGTGTTTCTAAGTTCATTCGGGTTTGTTATATTGATTTAAAGTGATTTGATCAATTTTGATGTTTTATTTCATTTAATATTAATTTATTTTATTAGAATTAAAGATTAGAGTTTGAAATTTGATATCTTCTAAATTACTTAGCAAAAATTAATAAAAATGTTTCTTAAGGTGCATTTTAACCTCAATTTTAGTTACCCAAAGTTTCATTTCAATTAAACTAATGGTTTGTGATTAATTTGAGTTTGATTAATTTTATTTAAAGTAAAATTAATCTAAATTTATCTAAAATTAATTGGGAATTTTGGGTTTAATGGATTCTACTCATTGAGATGAATCCATAGAGCCCTCATTTGCATTTTTTAGATTTATATTTATTTTTTATAATTTTTAAAGTTTCTAACCTTTTTTTACTAATTTTGTAATCATTTAAAATAAGAAATACCATTTTAAATGGCGGTAGTGACGTGGCACCATTGCCACATGGTGTGGTGCCATGGGCCATGCAAGATCCATCCTGCGACCACGTTAAGCGATAACCACGTGGGATTGGTCCCAACCGTCTTGGTTTCACTCACAGTTTCCTATAGGAATTAAATCAAATCATGCAGCTAGATCTCGATCATCCATTCTAAATAAAATGAATGGGCGATAAAGATCATTCCTCATTTGTCTCCTATGAGAGGCGGATGTCATCTATCAAATTTGATGGATTTCTAGTTATTTGAGGCCAAATTTGATGCGATTTTGATTGCAAAATGATCAAGGGTTGATTTACAATCGATCTATATGATTTGATCCTCTTCAGGACCAAATTAATTTCAAAAAAGAATAAAATCGAAAGCTCAAAGGGTGGCATTCATGGCATACCTCTACTTGGGCCACCTCAGGTGATGGGATTGACTCAAACACCTTCAAAATGATGTGGCGAAGTTGTGGAAGGGAAGAATTGGATTGCTTCATTATGGATCAGCTTCTAGACCAACTTATAGATGGTTTCTAGTGACGTTGGTCATTTTCTGGCTAACCAGGGGTGACGAGCCTCGATGAAGGTTCGTTTGAGGTCGCCTCGACCTATAGAACATGTTGGGATATTTAATTCAAGGTGAATACTCCCCATCTTGTTTGGCCATTTAAAGCTGAGAGATTGGCTGCTAGCTTTGGCCAAATTTTGGCTTGCCGGTGGCGAGAGGTCCTGGGAATGCTCTCTTTCTTCTTCTCTTCACCTTGTGAATATTTTGGGATGAAAAGAGGGAGAGGAGAAGGCCTCTCTCCTCTCTTTCCATACATGGTCGAGAGCCATGTATGAAGGCTTTTAGGTAGCCAAATTCTGGCCACTATCGGCTGGAGGCTTAGCCAGAGAGTGAATTTTATCCTTCTTAACCTTGTGAGTGTGTTGGGATAAGAAGTTTGAGGGAAAAAAAGTCATTTCCTCCTCTTTTCTCCCTTAGCTAACAACTTTGCCATCATGGCTTCTCTCTTCTTCTTTGTTTGTTATCCCATTGCTCTCCATAGAGATAGCCAAGTCTTTCTTGATTTCTTTTTTGGAGGCTCTCCATTAATTGAAAAGAAGCCAAATTACTTGAAGCCAAGAGGTGGAAAAGGAATGGAGGAGAGGAAATGAAACTTCAATTCTCTTCATGGATTCTAAGTCTTCTTCTCTTATAATTCCACCCCTCCCCTTTGATTTTTTTTATCTTTATAAATTTTGGCATCACCACCAAAGCCCTTAAGCTAGTATTTGGCTGCCCAAATCAAACACGATGGGATTTTGAGGTTCAATTCAAAACCATTTGAGTTGGATTGGAGGTTTGTATCCAATTCATGCCATTTGGATTCAAAGTGTTTTGATTTTATTTATTTGAATTTGAATTTATTTAATTTTAGGTTCAATTATGTTTAATTGATGATTTATTATGCTTTGATTTAATTAATTCTTTTAGGATTTGAGTTGATTTTAGATTTCAATTCATTTTAACTCATTTAGGCTTAAATGGGATAGGCTTGATTTCAATTGCATTCAAATGACTCATTTGACTTAATTTAATTTTGTTTGGACTCCAATCATGCTTAATCACATGTGTAAGATGATTTAGAGTGATTAATTTCATTTGATTTCAATTTTATTTCAATTTGAACCCATTTGACCCAATTTGGGTTTTATGGGTTAAGTTTGGGTTCATTTGGGTCAAATGATAAATTTGAACAAATTAGACCCAATGATGGGTTGTATTATGTTTGATTATCATTTCCAAATAATTTTGGACAATAAAATTGAGTCAATTTCAATTTAATTTGGGTTTAAACCCAATAGGACTCAGTTAGGTTCATTGAGACTAAGTGGTCTAATTAACTTAGGTAAGGCCTAAATAAATATAAATTCCCATAGATTCATAATTAAACATGTTTATTTTATCATTTGGAATGATTTTATTTGTTCAAATTTGGTGGGTTTACCTTTGACTTGGTGGGACTCACATAAGTCAAACATTTGTCAAATGGGTAGACCAGATTTGACTTTGAGTTAGATTTGAATTTATTTTTGTTTATTTGGATTTATTTTGATTTAATTCAAGTTTATAATTTGGGTTGATTCTACTTAAATTCATTAGGTTAAATCAAACCCAAGGAAGATGTACTAGGTCATTAGGTATAGTGTCCTAAGCACTTAATTAGAAGGTTCCTAATCTAAAATTAGGTTTCTTAATTATTAATTTTAGAAGTGATTTAAATCTCATCCAAAAATGAGGTCAACACCTTTCAATAAGATGGTAACAGGGCCATGGATATTTCAGAGGAGTTTTTCTACAACGTGCTACTCTTATAGCTGAGACTCGCACTTAAGACTAAGAATCCTCAATCTCAGAATATAATCAACAAGGGATTCACCTGGCTTTTGTTTTATAATTATTAAGTCACATACTGTGACATGGTGTTGTGTGCCAATGAATCATTTTAGAAATATGTTTTCTAGTTCAATGAAAGTGTGCATTGAACCATTTGGTATCTTTGCATACCAATCAATGGCAACCCTAGTCAAACTACTAATGAATTTCCTAAACAATAGGGCATCACTCCCTCCAGCATTGCAACAACTTGCTCAAAATGTGCCAATTGCTATTTGGGATTTTCTATCCCATCAAAAACTTTGAAAGAAGGAGGCACAAATCCCTTTGGTTATGGTACAAAATCATATTCCTTAAGGTAGGGTCTACCCTTTGGAATAAGAGTTGTACCATGGGATTCAACCAAAGTTTCCTTCACCTGCTATTCCACTGGAGACTACAAATCAATTTTAGGAGATATATCATCCATTGGTTTAGATTCTTTATGATACTCTCCTAAACCAAGCTTTGTCACATCTGTGGGATGGGACTCTTCTAGTCTATTTAAAGAATGTGGTTTAGAAGAGGTGGGAACTAGACTTTAGAGTGATTGCATTGTGGAAATCATCTTCTTCATCTTCTTTTCTATCTTAAAAATCTAATATCCTTCTTCTGTAATTGAAGGATTAACTGTTGAGTAGGATCAAGCACAAGATCCTTATGCATTTCTTCTTATTCTTTTTAGATGCCCATGTATTTATCATAAAAAACATGTGCCATGGGTAGCCTAGGGTCTAGTCTTCCTGATCTAAATCAATGTGATCTTGGACCCTACTTATATTTTTTTTTCATCTTCTCTAACAATAGTGTCCACTTCTTCTTTTATAAGTTGAAGTGGAACGCCATTGCTATCAAGGATAGCTTCAGATTCTTCTTTTACAACCATGGGTTTCACTTCAAATATCTCTCTTTCATGCTTCCTCTGGATGGTGGGAACTTCCTCTATAGCTAGAGTGGCACCCAAACCAAGCTGTCCCTCATCTGTAACATCTCTATTGTAAGAAGAAAGATGAAATGACTTTATCTCTCTACTAGAAACATAAAATGAGGATGTCCCTTTCACTTTGAGGCTGAAACATAGATGATGGTGACCTTTCTTCAATAGGCTGAGTACCAAGTACTCTCTTAAGTGGTGGTGGTGAAGGAATGTTTTGCTCAAGGGCCAATGAAATTTTTCTGACATTTTTTTTTATTTTTGTTTCTAGGGAATGTTCTATCTCTCTCTAAGCTAATAGTTGCTCATTATGCCAGGTGAGTGACTTTCCCGAGTAGTGATAGCAGTCTAGCATGGGTTGATAGGATTTTAATCTAGTAGGGAGGACCACCTTTTCCTTCCCTTTATTTTAGTTAAGTCCCAGGTATCACCAAAATCTCTCTCTCTCTCTCACTCTCTCTCTCTCTCTCTCTCTCTCTCTCTCTCTCTCTCTCTCTCAATACTTTTAGACCCCTCCCTCACCCTAGTTTATTCAATCTCTATCATTTCCTTCTATTTCCTCTCCCTAAGGGCCTACCTTCTAAGCCTTGTACCTATATTTTTCTTTTAGCTTTTAGTCATTAATGAAAGCTCATAAGTAGAAAATATTTCAAAAGTATTGGGAAAGAGGGAATCAGTTGTCTCTGTAATAGGCAATTTTACTTTCTTCAATGTAGGGCCTATTTTAATATCTTTAGAGGCCTCTATGGCCATCTCCCTACCAGTGGCAAGAGTACTATAAGGCACTCTAAAAAACTCTAAGACAAGCTTTTTATCCTTAATAATCAGATCACTAGCATGAGCAAGACTCATTCCATTAGCAGTAATGTTCAAATCTTCAAAGCCAGCTCTAAACTTGATGATATAACCATTAAGTAATCTGCTGCTATCCATAGAAAAACTAATCCCAAACATAGCAGCAAAAATAAGTTGTCCAACCATTTTCTAGTTTTCAAACAAGAAAATTGATCAAATTATAATGAGCTTTTAATTAACATAATGCATCAAAAGAAAATAACTTTTGAACCATTAAGAAAATTTAGCTATTTTTGTTATTAATGGAGTTTTCAATAGAAGATTTTATTTTAAATGTAGGAGTTATAGAACCCTCTTATTTGATTTCAATAAATAAGAAAGTTCAATACTCCATTCAGTGGATGTTGAATATACTCTACCAAGAATGAAATGGAGAGATACCGGTAGCACGAAAAGCAATCCTGACCCATGAAAAACACAAGTACTTTACCAATGTATAGAAATAGAAATATATTTCTAAAGATGGAGAGAGGAACTGATCCCTAGTAGAGTCATCAGAAAAATCTATGAAAATTTTTATTTATAACACCACACAAATCTTTAGGTTCTTATTTAAGTAATTAAACACATCATCAAGAGATAAATATTTTATCTCAAAAGATAATCATATTACCATGCAATGGATTTAATTACTTAATAAGGACTCCTAAGGCTAATTGGTCTTCGATATACCAAAGATTTTTTTCTTCAACTACATGGAGAAGATGAATATGGTTTATTTTTTTTACAGGTTTTCCCATAAGGGCAAGCCCTTATAGTGAAGTACATATTAAGAATGAAGGATCTCTTCCTAAGAATACTCTCGATTAAAGAAATAGATTTTTATTTCTATGGAGTTCAAAGCTTATCTTAAAAGAATGGTAACTTCAAAATTTATTAAAGAACACTTTCAAAAGAGAAGAGTTCTTTTGGAAGCCAATTGAGATTGTAGGAAATTCTTATCAATACTGGGATGCCCAATAAGCATTTCGACTAACCTACTATTGATCTTTATAATTTTGAGTTCAAAGTGATTAAGAATTAAATTTGCATTTTATTAGAAATCTATGACTTAGATTTTGATAGCACAAGACTGTAGAAATACCTAGTAGTTGAAGACTTACTCCAAAAAAGATGCTTCAGAACCAAAGCCTATAAGTGCCTCTGACATAAGTCAGAGGCTAGACTTAATGTAATTTTTTTAGGAACTATCAGTTCTTATCCTACCAGAAAAAAAATGAACCCATTCTTGACTCTTTTGGACTTATAACTTGCCTAGAACGGTTTCAAGCTAACACCACCTAAGCAATTTTAAAAACCATGAGCCTGTCTTATGTATGTAGGATGGTTAGGTTATAGCATTTAGAAAGGAAGCTAAGAGCCTAACTAACTCCCTAACCCTGAGATAATGTTTGGCATGTTATGCACCTAACTAATGCAACAAATTTTTTCTTTTATGTATTTTGATTCATGATTCATTTTAAAGCCTTAGATATGCATTTTATGCCTACAATGATATTCAGTTAGAAGTGGTCGTGGGACAAATCAAAAAGAGAAATCACACTTCCCCCAAGAAAGATGATCATCCTCACAGGTTAGATATTCCCTTATGTACAATAGGTGAAGTGCCTAATTAAAGAAGAATGAATAGTATGCTATCATTTTTTGCAAAAGCTAATTATTTCTAGTTACTTTTAAATAGTACCAAAACCTTTTAATTAATGTAAGGTTTTGAGTTTCTTTATTTTATATTTAATTTATTTAATTTTAATGGGTACAAAATTTAATTTTTCTCAGGAGCCTAACTTTCCAGCCATTTCATCATAGAATTTCACTATAAAAAGAAACCTAGAAAAATAAGAAATTTTTATTATGCACCCAAAATATGTTAAGCCAAATTAATTAATAGGACATGCCAATGCAACCGGGTATCATTGTACACCCCCAAAAGAAAGAGAAAATGGGCAGCTGAGCTCTGCCCTTATACAACTCAACCTATAACTAAAAATTTGATTTATATGGGTCTTCTTCCATGATAATCACCTTCTTCAAGGACCTCCACGGGCTTCATAGGGGACCACCAACTGGTAAAGTCAGCTCCTGCTATTTCTAAACTCCATAGATCCTAACCTAATTCTAAATTTAAATTATATTTTAAAATTTTAAAATAAATTTATAATCCCTGCAACACAAATGTCAAGAAATATACACAACACACTAACAGTTTATATTTCAAACATACGGGCTTAACATTAGTTGCTTTCCAAGCCCATCTACCATATTGATCTATGCTTAGGAACTTAAGCATACCTGGAAGCAAGCATTTATATTTTTTTTATTACAACAGTCCCTTTAAGCACTACCCTCGGTAGAAAATAGTATTGACATAAAAATAATGCCTCATCATCTAGTCTAGTAGGCAAACAATCCTAACCATCTAGTCTAAAATATTACACCACTAAATAAAAAAATTTATTTCACATCATAGATCATCAGCCTAACCTAAGTCTAAGGTCGGTGACCTAACAATCTTGTGTTAAGAAAATGGGCTTGTGTGGTATGACTTTACTAGGCCTTTTAGGTTCAAATTTTGGTTTAATTTGATTTAAAATTTAATCGTTCATTTTTCATAATTTTATTTCATAGGTATGTGTCAATGTTAAAATAGAAGTTTGAGGTATCAAGACCTCCTTCGGACCAGTAACCCTACAACCTCGAGTGTCCAGACTATATACCATATGATTGCTAATATTGAAAATTTTATTTTCATTTATTTGGTTTCTTTTATTTTATTCTTAAAATTAATTCAATTTTACCATTGGGTGGTTTCAATTTATGTAATTAAATTGATTTATGGGTTTATTTTTATATTTAAGTTTAGTTTTGGGCTAAAGTCGAAGTTTAGGTTTTAAAGAATGAATAATAAAATAAATTTCACTTTATGCAGAACCCATTCTATTCCATCATTCTAAATCCTAGTAAAATAAAAATTCCATTCATTCTAAGGGTCAAACTACACTCTTAAGTATCTTAACTAACCTCTTTTAAATTGATTTGAATGGTTTGTTTTAAATTGGTTTGATGTGATTAATGTTTTAATTTTTCTTTAAGACTTAGAGTTTATGTAATCAAATCTTATTAATATTTTCAAGACTTCATTCTTATTTCATTTCTTTTATTTTGATTAATGTTTCTTTAGTTTGATTTGTAATCTTTAATTTAAATTTAAATTGTTTATTTAATGATGTCATCATGGTTAAGTTTAATATAATTTTTATTTTAGTTTGATTTTCTTTCAAATAATTTGATTCATTTATTTTTAATATTATTTAATTTCTTATGTCTGTTTAAGATATATATAATTTCATAATTTCAACTCATATTTAATCTTATTTTTATTTTTGATTTATAGTCTTTTAATTAAGATTTAGGATGGTTCCTTAAACCTTAACTAAGCTTTTAATCATATGTCATGATTGAATTTGATAGTTACTTTAATGTTTTTTTTTTTGGATTTGAAGTAATGACATTAATCTTATATAGGATGTGTATAATTTTATAACTTAGGTTTCTTGATTAAATATTCATCTTATTCATTTGTTTTATCAATGTTTATGTTTATTAGTTAGAATAAATTAACGTAATTCACTTAAGTTATTTAATTTTTTAATTCAAACTTGATTTAGAAGTTTTAATTTCATTATTTAAGTGATCCTTTATGTTTCTATTTTGTAACTTAAGAGAATTCAACAACTTGTTGGAGTTTTATTATTTAATTGAATCCTTTAAAATGAAGTTTTACATGTCAACTTCAACCTAAGAAACTTAGGAAATGAACTACTTTAGCCACCAAAACTAGCCTAGCCCATTCAAAAATTTTAGGTTATTTAGATTAAATGGTTTGATTAATCATCATTTACTTTCATTTGAAATTATCAATATTCCTTAACATTAAAATAGTCTTAAAGTAATTTTAATATTAATGACTTTCTTGATTTTTTAGAAGTTGATTAATTTTGATTTTAATTGATCAATTATTTTATTATAAAAATAAATTAGATTATTTAAAGTTTGATTGAATTTTATATTCTTAATCATTTTATTAATCTTTAAATGCATAATTAATTAAATATTTTAACTTCAGAGGGTTAAGAAATTTTTCTTAGGTTTCATGATGTTAATGAAAATGCTTTGAATCTTTTTTTAAAAAAAAAATTATAATTTTGTAATTTTTTTATTTATAATTTCGTTTAAATTGACCTAGGGATTGGAAGTTCAACAACTTCTAATCCCAAGGTCATTTGCCCTTGAACTTTTCATATCAAGTGGGGTTCCTTGCCAATTTAAGTTTTCAAAAGTTTCATCTTAATTAGATGTATAATTTAGGACTAGTTGGTAATAATTTTAATAAAACTTAAATTAAGCCTAAATTAGAAATAATTAATTAGATGTTTTAAATTTTTTTAAATTCCCCTCTAGAAGATGAATCCATAGAGGGTTCATTTTGATTTTTTTTTTAGAGTTTTGGATCATTTATTATTATTTTTTAAAGTTTAGATCAATTAATTGCATTAACTAATTTTAATCCCTAATTAAGGTCATTCTGGGGACTATGAGGTTTCAGTGAGTTTTAATGATATTTTCAGATTCGATGATATTCATTTTGATGATTTAAGCTAATTTCATTATATTTTTACATTTTTCTTGATTTAATATTAATTTATTTCATTAAATTAAGGGTTATGGCTTCAAAAAATTTATATCTACGGATTTACTTTCAAATAAATCCTGGTAAATTTATCTAAGGTGTGTTTTAACTTCAATTCCTCAAAATTTCAAATTGATTTGTTTAATGATTTAAGTTTAATTTAGGTTTGATTATTTTCAATTAAACTCAAATTAACCCAAAAATACCTAATAAAAATTAAGGATTTTGGTTGAGTATTTGCATTTTTTTTGGGTGAGATGAATTCATAGAACCATTATTTGCATTTTTTTTTTTTTTTGTTAATTATTTTACTTTCTATGATTTTTCAAAGTTCTTAAGATTTTTTTTTGTAATTTTTAAAATAAAGAAAATTGGAAATTGATTAAGACCCCATTTTGAACACATATATACGGTTAGATTTTACTTGAGGTCAAAATTCATTCACAAAGGACCAAACCAAATTCAATAGGAGGTTGGGTTTGAGGGATACCTCATCGGCATCAATCCTCAGTGGCGGAAACATTTTGAGTAGCTTCATGGGGATGTGGCAAACTTCTAGGTGTAAGGAATTGGATTGCCTCCTCATTGATTACTCTTTAGACGAAGCTCCTCTTATTCACTAACATCTTTGGTCAAAATTTGGCTTGTTGACGATGTGGGAATTGAGTAAAGGGTGGTTTCTTCTTCATTTCACTTGAGGAAGGTGTGTGAATGCTCAAAATAGCATGAGAAAGACTCTCTGCCATTTTTCTATGAGTGGCTGAGAGCTATATGGGGAGGAATTTTGTTTTGATTTTGCCATTGTGATTGTCACCCTTGGAGACTAGCTCCAAAGGGTGGTCAACTAATTGGGAACAATCCAAATCAATGGCGATGAGGAGTGGAGGAGGAATGAAGGAAGTGTTTGTCTTCATATTCCACATCACTCTCCCATAGCATATTCCTTTCCTTTTATATTTACTTGAGACCTTTAAGTTCTTTCAAATTTGGCTATCAATCCCTTTAGACTCATCCTAGAATGATTCTAGGTGTATTGCAATGCAATTAGTATAAGTTTAAGCTCACATTCTTACATTTGGTCTATTTGAGTTTATTTTGATTTATATTTGGCTAAGCATGAATAATATTGATTATTCATTCATTTAACTTAGAAATTAATTATTTAAATTATATTTAAGCTGATTCATGAGTCAAACAAACTCATTTCAATTGGGTCTAGGAACAAACACTTTAGGTTAATTCACTTAAGTATTTTGTCGCTTTGGTATAGCTTGGTTTGTTTCATTTGATGGATTGGATCTAGGTTTAGGCTTTAAGTTTGTTTAGCCAAGTATTTGAAATAATTTGAATTAATTAATTTTGTTTCTTTTGAAGTAGATTTGAATTCAAACCCACAATGGAAAAATGATCAAATTGATCAAATAAAACCCTATAATTGGTTAAAATGTGTTTAAAGATGATTTTTAAATGATTATGGACATTTAATTTGGGTTAATTTTAGTTTAATTTAAATTTAGAACTAAATGGGTCCATTTAAGCCTATTTAGATCAAGTGATCTACTTAGCCCAATTAAGGCCTTATTGGATTTAAATTTTTTTTAGATTTATATTTAAACAAGTTCATTTGATGATTTTTAGCCATTGGAATAATTTAATTTAGTCAAATATTGGTGGGTTGGCCTTTGACCTAGTGGGAGCCACATAAGTCAACCCTTTATTAAATGGTTGACCATCTTTGATTTTCATTTGGATTTAGTTTTAAATCCATTTATATTTATGTAATGACCTTATGCTTTTCATTTGATTTAATTTCAATTTGTTTTGATTTTATTTGAATTTCCTTAGGTTTAAGAGATTTTAAGCATAAGTAGGTTAATTGGGTTAACCACCTCAATTACCTTAGTTTAAGCTCAGTTGGATTTAGATTTCAATTAGTGTTTGTTTGATTCAAACATTTGTTTATATTTGAGCTTGGTTTGGATCCATCTAATCCTATTAGGCTAGGCTAAACCCTAGAAGGACTCACTAGGTCACTAAGTATAGTGTTATAAGTGCTTGAATATGAAATCCTTAATATGAGATTAGGTATCCTAATCAATAGGATTGAAAATGATGTTAAACCTCATCAAAATGGTAGTAGACAAATCAAGATGGTAGGCATTGGTTCCAACTTTTCTAATGATTTGGGGTGGACCATAAGCCCTAGCATATAATTTATTATATTCAGTGGAAGAGTATCTCTTAGGTAGAATCCTTACCAACACATAATCATCTATATTATACTCTCTATTAGATTTATTTTGATTTATTTTATTTGTATATTTTATATTGATCTTCTCTATTTGTTCTCTCAACTCAACATGAATGCTTTTGTAATATTTAGGAAATGAAAATGCAGCATCAGAGAATGCATGTGATGGTAGATCAATGATATCTATAGTCCTTTTAGGACCATACCCATAAAGTATCTCAAATGGTGTTTTCTTAGTGGTTCTAAAGATAGTGTTATTATAAAAAGCTTAGATGAAGGTAGATGCTAAACCCCAATTACCAAAGTTCATTCTTACTAAACAACTAAAGAGGTTTTTTTTTATATAATTCAATATTTCATTAAAAAAAGAGATGGGATTATAAAAGTTGCCTCTAATAAAAGATAAGCCCATTTTGTCATCAAAAAGAAAATGATTTACATTATCATTAGTAAAGAATGATAGTGAGGCTATTCGTGTGAGTTCTCCTTACCTGGCAAGATAATCAACTACTCTATTTCCTTCTCAATATATATGGGTGAAGGACATGTTTTTATGGGAGCTAATGACCCAAATAGTTTTGGCAATGTACATCAGTTTCCATGGAGATGGTCACCTTCTATAGAATAATTTTATCAAATTATAAGAATGCATCTTAATCCATATGAGATTATTTGGAAAGGCTTGGGAGATCTAGAGTGCAAATAGTAAACCATCAACCTCAGTGTTCAGAGAGCTCACTACATTACATTTCTTATGAAAAACACAAATGATTATTCTGATTCAATCTCTTATTCTTCTTCCAGAACCAGCTGTTTGTGCATTAGTTCTGAAAGATCCATCAATATTACATTTCAATCACGGTTCTTTTGGCTTCAACCAATACAACAGTATGGAAGTGAATTTTAATTTTTATTGTCTAATCCAAATACTGTAGGTCGTCTTCCCCTTTTAAATATGAATTACTAAGGATTTTGTGATTTTGAGCTCATTAAATGTAAGAGAAACTTGTTGAATAATTTGTGGTGGGCTTTCTTGAGATTATTGTGTTTCATATCATTTCTATCAGCCCAAGTAAACAAAATGGCAAAACTGGCATTAATACTCTGATATGCATATCTCAGCTATGATTGGTTGAGTTTTTCAAAAGCAACAAGGCTTAGGAAAAGTTTGTCAAAATTTATTTATTCATTTGGATGTTAAAATGGTCTTCCAAGATTTTTCAGATTTCCTCAAATTTTTGGCACTACAAGAATAATTGGTTTATGGTTTTAGAATTTGAAAAATGTTGGCATCTTGACACAAGTGTGATACCTTTTTCCATTAGATTATCATCAATAGGTAAAGCCATGTCGAAAATACTCCAACAAAAAAAATGAAATAAATGGATTACAACATTAGTGTCACAGACATTTACCTTAATTGCAAGGTGTGAATGTGCAAATTTTTTTGCATATAGCTTTGGACATGGAGTGTTGATAATTCTCCATGGCAATTATTGCTTGATCTTTAGCATTACCTAAGATGTAGATTTATTTTAACTCTACAATAATTTCAGTTGGTAAGACTTTAAGTAATTGATTTTCATTCCATATTAAATTTCCTCCTTATTGCTTAAAGAAATCACAAACTCTTTGTTTGGTTGAGTGCTGCAATTGAACATTGGATAAGGCTACATCATGAATCCATATGTCTTGCAAAGATTTACATTTCCCTCTCCAATTTTCAATCTAAGAAATAATTACCCATGGCTTCTAAATTTCAGCATACTTATTAAAATGCTTATTCACTATTTTGGCCTAACTATCAATTTATGAGTGAAAAGTAGAGGAAAATTTTAATTTAGTCTTAAGTAGTTTCTATAAAAAAAATTAAAAATAGAACACAAACTCCACATCCTTCTTAGATAAAATGGTAGAAGGTCAGCTATGCAATGTGAGAATGTTTTTTAAAAAATAGCTTAGTAATAAGAGATGCATTATTAGTCTTACTATAAGTAATGAAGTAGGCCAATTTAGAAAATTTATCTACCACCACAAAACATATTATCATGAGCCTTACTAATTCTAGGTGAACCCAAAATAAAGTCCATTGATAGATCCTCCTAGAGTTTATAAAGGATTGAAAGTGTTGTGTATGTTCCAGACTTTTGCTTAATGGATTTACCTTTTTTGCAAGTCATACATTGGGCCATTACTCTTTAAACATCCCTTTTTAAATGGGCTAATAAAAATGATTTTCTATTAGATTAATAGTTGTATCATTTCTCAGTGTCTTACTATCCTCAATAAATGTTGTTTTAAATTTAAAAACTCTCTTAATGAAGATCTCCTAATACAAAGTTGTTTGCCTTTATATAAATAATCATTTATGACTTAAAAGGGTGGTTACTAAGGATAAGGAATGGCTCTTATGTTATTGAAAAACAAAATAAAAATTTGGACATGGTGTATAGTTTTTCTTAATATTGCTAAATCCAATGACTTTTAGTCCTAAGGAGTTAATCACTAAAGTCACTCTTGATAATGCATCATCTAGTCTATTTTTTACTCCAAGCTTATGCTTTAATATAAAAGTATAATCCTAGATAAATTCAATCCACTTTATAAGTTGATTATTTAACTTACTTTGGGTGTTGATAAAGCATAATGCATGATGGTCAAGTGAAGGATAAACTCTCGATGCAATAACTAATGCCTCCAATGTTCAAATGACTAAATGATAACTAAACCTCTCTATTAAAAAAGAGTCTCATTATTATGCATCATTCATTTTTTATTAAAGAAGGAAATAAAGTGATTTTTCTTGGCTCAAGATGTTACTTATATCAATCCCTAATGTTATCAAATGTAACCTCATTTATCTTGAAAAAAAAATCAAATAATCTAAGAACAAATGAAGATGTCAAAAAAAACCATAATTTAGTCTAAAGCTTTTGGGCACTATATGTCAGACAAACATGTTCTTCTATATTAAATATGTGATGGGAGCCACTATAGAAAACTAAAGTTTCAAATAAATCTTCTATAAAATGTGGCTAACTAAAAAAACTTTGGACTTCTAAAAAGTTCTTAAGAGTAGGCCAATTAATCTAGTATTGCTTTAATCTTTAATAAGTTAGGCTTTAATCATGAAGAAGCTAGCATAAATCCTAAGAAAATTACCACATTTTACATAAAAAAGACTTCATTAGATTAATATATTATTTTTCTATACTTCATATAGTTCATAAATAGATAGTATTCACAAATTTGAAGATAATTTGAAAGGATAATTGACATAATTAGCCATTCATAAAGTCTATCCAGAGTCTTAAAGAAAGTCTTCCACTCATTCTTTAATTGAATTATTATTTTATGGCAACCACTTTTAAGGTCAATCTTAGAGAAATAGTTGGTACCAAAGATTAAGTCTAATATGTCATTAATACATGGTATAATAACCCTATAAATAATAGCAATCTAATTAATAACTTGGCTATTCATACAATTATTTAAGTACCATCTTCCTTAGGGGGTTAAGATGGCAAGAATCACACAAGAGTTGAGACACTCTTAACAACTTTTTTCTCTTAAATAATTCATCTTTTTATCTTTTTAGTTCAGTGTAATTCATAGTTGTGATCTAAGTATAAAATCCATGGCATATTGTATATCCCTAAGAGGTGGTAAGGAGTTTGGTAACTCATTTGAGGCAATATCATTAGAGTCAAGTAAAACAGGTGAGACCATAGTAGGTTTATAAGCCTTAACTAGCTCTATATTAACTTATTTTAGATGGAGAATGTTAAAAGAAGTGGTGTTAGAAAATTCTCTCAATATATGACTAAATTTAACTCTCTCAATCCTTGTATGAAGGGTGTCTACAATTGACACATGATTAATATCACTAGGCTCAAATAATGGATCAATATTTCTAGTAGTAAGAGATCCAATCATGATTAATTAAAGCTTAGCATTCTTCTTTGGTTCAATCTTAGGTTACATATCAAATTTTGGTTTGTGGGGTTTAGTGGATTTGACCTAGTTTAATAGCTTGATATGATATAATTTTATGATCTTATCCTTGCTCTTGAATACATAAGTGTTCTCCCAACCATAATTAATAATGGTCATGTCATAGAGCCAAGGTCAATCTGATAAAATATATGCAATATCCGTTGGGAGGACATAACACTAAATTTGATCATAATAAGTACCCATTTAAATTAGTACAAACAAGCACCTATTAGTGATGGATAATGAAATATGGTTCACCCAACTAATTTGAAAGGTTTTGAATGTTGTTCTACTTTAATGTTGGCTCAAGTGAGTGTTCAAGTGGATATGACATATATCACACCATCAACATCTATGACTAGTGCACACCTCTTCACATTACAGACAACATGCATACTAAATAGATTTTTTCTTCTTCAATCCTCAATGGTTTCTCTAGTAATAACTAAGCATCTTGTGTCTCTTAATTGAGTCTTTTCTGAGGTGCCAATCTCCTCCTCAAATAAAGATGCATCATCATGGAGTTTTCTATAAATCCTTCATCAAAATAGTTAATCTCATCTAAAAACATAATCTTAATTCGATATTAGTTTTATTTATGTCCCTTTTTATGATATTTAAAGCATCATATGCCCTTAGTGCTATTGTTTCTCCCCTCATTTGAATTCTTATTAGTATGTGTACTATTAGTGGAAGGGTTTAACTTAACCATTGATCTTTTAGTAAAGGTGGATAAAAAAGTGAAAGATTATGTTCCTATAAACTTATAAACAGAAGTTGACTTATTTTATTTTTCTACCAAAATAAATATACATGGCATCCTCAGGAGTTTGGGAGCCAAACAAATTAACCTCACTCTTAATTTTTATCATATGACCAATAATAACTTTAATAGCCAAATTGGATTAGGTGAATTCAATGAAATCCAAACATCATGAAATTCAACATAAATCAAAATTAAGCATGAATGAATTAAAATCTAAATTTGATTGTGCTTAGATTGAGGTAATTGGAATGGTTGACCCAATTGATCAATTTAAGCTCAAAATCACCTAAGCTAGAGAAAAGTTAAATAACATTAAAATAAGTTAAAATCAAATAAAATAAAAAGCATAGAATCAATACACAAATATAAATAAACTCAAAAATAAATTTGAATGAGGTTCAAAATTGTTAACCAAGTCATATGCCCTATAACTAACCCATGTGGGCCCCACCAAGTCGAAGGTCGACTAATTAAAATTTGGCCAAATTTAGTTATCCCAAAGACTCAAAATAATCAAATAAACATTTTTTAAAACAAAAGACTAAACAAATTCAAATCCAATGAGGATTCAAGTTGGTTGATTTAACCACTTAACTCAAATAAACTCAAATGGACATTATTAAGCCAAATCCAAATTAAATTAAAAATTAATCTAAATTAAACATTTAAAAATACTTTAAAATTACAATTAAAAATAATTGAACCAATCATTTGGTTTAATTTGACCCAAGAGAATTCATCTTAACCCATTAAGCCCAAATTGGGTCAAAGTGAATTAAAATTAAAACCCAATTTCAAATCAACTAAAATTAATTGTTCAAACTTATATCAAACACTTAATCAAATGTTATTGAAACCTAAACGCATCTTAATTAAATAAAATAGGTAATTTGACTTAATTAAACTCAACTTGATTCATTTAAATTTAAAATAGGTCAAAATGAGTTCTAATCGAAGTTGAAATTGAAATAATTAAAAAAATATTGAAATCAATCATTTCTAAACATCATGAATACTCAATTATACATGATTGAACAAAACTCAATTTCTAAAATGAGTAATTAGGACAAATGATTCAATTTGATTCATTTGCATCAAATTGGTCAACCAACCCCAATCATGTTGAATTCATATGAAGTTTGGATTAATTGATCTTAAAATCATTTCATAGATAATCACCATGATTATGAAGATAAGTATAAAATAATTGAAGGCAATTGAATTGGTTCAAGTCAATCCGACCTAACTTAATTTTAATTCAAATGAACCTAACCTAAACCCCTTAATTCAAACCCAAGCCAATGGAACTTGAGTTTAACCTTAGCCTCTTCTTAGACTTGACCCAAGAGACCATCAACCAACCCAAGGATATGTGAATTGATGCTAAGGGATGAGGTGGAATCCATGAAAAGCCCTCAATTGACACCGCTGATGCTCTATACACCTTCCCTAACCTAAAACAAACTTAGAAGAAACTTTCCAAACTTTCCCCCACTCCCCGACCTCTTGATCCCATTGTTTGATAAAGCTCTAGTGAGCGGCAATGCATGGTGGTCTCTACACTGATCTAGAGGGAGGCAAGCCACCAAAGAACTTCTAGAGCTTCATTTTAATTCATTGAAGCTTTTCGAAATAAGAACACTGCTAATGATTGACACTGGCAAGGTATTCCCTAACTTTGGCCATCTTTCTATTTTGACTAGGTCATTTCTGAAGTCAAATTAATCTCTAGTGAGATCCAGTAGTTCGGATTGATTGCAAATTGACTCTTAATCATTTTGAAATTGAAATCACTATCTCTTTCCTTGTAGATCACCAGCAATCAAGCCCTAAGAGCTAACGGCTCTCGGTTCTTCGATGGGAGGTTAGAAATAAAATCACCATCATTCGTTTCTTTTACTTGAAATGAATAGATGTGATATAGGCAAACCATTTGATTTAATCCCTTAAAAAAATCACGGGTTAACCTTAGATTATTTGATCTTTGATCAAATGATCCCAATTGATCTCGCATCCCTACCGCCATCTTACGTGGGATCCACGTGGATCCTATATGACGCCATGCATAAAGCAATGCCCAATTAGTCTCACATTAGTGCTAACTGTGATAAAAAGAAAATTTGGCTTTTCTAAATTTCAAAATTATAAAAATACATATAATTTTAAAAATTCATAAATATTAAAATATTAAACTAAAAAAATACAAATAAAATATTTTTAGATTTATCTCAGTGAGAGGAATCCATTAAACCAAAAATCTCTAATTTTTATTTGATATTTTTAGGTTAATTTGAGTTTAATTAATAAATAATCAAACTTAAATTAAACCTAAAATAATTATCCAATTAACTTGAAACTATGGGGACATGAAATTAAGGTTAAAACACACTATTGATGAAAATTTTTATGAATTATTGATGTTTAAATTGAAATATATAAAATTTTCAATCTTCAAATTCTAATTTAATAAAATAAATTAATATTAATCCAAAAATAATAGGTGAAATTATGGAAATAATTTAAAACACCTTAAAAACATTAGTAAATTTAATAAAAATATTAAACTCCACTGAAACTTATTAAACTCCAAAATGATCTAATTAGTGGATAAATTAACTAATTTAATTAATTAGGCTGATCTTTGAAAAATCATAAAAAATTGAATAAAAATCCAAAAACGTTAAATAAATCTTCTAGGGATTCAACTTTTAGAGAGGAATCAAAGAAAATTAAAAGCTTTAATTAGTTCAAAAAATTTTAGGCCTAATTTGAGTTTTATTAAAAATACTAAAATCTTAATTAGTCTTAAAATACATATTTGATTAAGATAAAATTTTAGAAAAATGAAATGGGCAAAGAACCCACTTGTCATAAAAATTTTAAATAAAAAATAACTTTTGGTTTAGAAGTTATACAATTTTAAGTCTTAAAATCAATTTAAATTAAATAATAAATATAGAAATTCATAGAAATTATAAAAATTCACAAAATTAGTTCAAAAAAATTCTAATAACATCAAAGAGCATAAAAAAATTCTTTAGCCCTCTAAAATTAAGAAATCATAAAAATCACATACTTAGAATTTAAAGAAATAATATTGAATTTAATTAAATCATAAGCCTAAAATTAGAAAATCTGCAATGGATCAAAAGATTTAAGTTAAAATTTTAGTTAATTAATTTTTGAATTCAATACTCAAGTAAGAATATATAAAATTGAAGTTATTCTAAACTTACTTAATATTGAATGAATAGTTGAAATATAATTAAAGATAAATAATTTATTAAATTACTCATAATATAAGAATTCAAATGCTTTAAGAATTTAAAATTACCTAGCTTAGGTATTTATACCTTAAGTACTTCATCCTCTATAGGATTCTTGGGTTAGATTTAGCGTTCAAACAAAAATTTAAATAAAATCCTAATCATAAGAAACTTAAAACTAAACTTAATAAAACATTAAATATTAAATAAATGTTGATTAAAATTATTAATTGAATTAAGCCCTAATAATTAATTAGCTATGCTAAAAATTTGAGAATAAATTAGTTGAACTTTAAATTAAAATTATAAATCAAATTTAAACCTTAATTAAATTAATCAAAATAATTTAATAAAGATCAATTAAATTAGACTACATGACCACCAAACTAAAATAATCAATATATAGATCAAATAATTTAAAATTTAATATATGATCAAACTCTTAATTAGAAATTAAATAAAAGATCACTTTAACTTTAATCAAATAACAAGTTAATTAAGTTAAAAGCATATTAACCAATTCAAATCAAACCTAAATGAAGAAATAAGATCATGAAATTCAAATAACATTAAAAATTATTTAATCAATATAAACCACATAAAAGTTAACAAATTCTATAAAATGAAGCCTAAAGAAAGAAATTAAACATTAATTCAAAAAAAAAAAAAAAAAAAATTAATTGAACCAAACTAAAAACCCAATAAATCCAAATTGAATATTAACAATCAAAACCTATAAAGTTAAACAACCTCAATAAAGTTGACCTTTGAACTCGTAATTAAATCAAACAAACATTAATCAAATAAATATGATTGAAGTAAATCATTCTAGCATATCAAAATGGTTAATTAAAATACAAAAGCTTTAGTTTGACCTTAGAATAGCTTTTCATCAATGGGTGGAGATTCCATTTTATTAGGACTATGATGTTGAATAGAATGAGTTCTACTTTAAGTAGAATTTATTTTATTCTTCATTCTTTAAAACCCAAATTCAACTTAAACACAAATATAAACCTAAAATTGAAACATGATTCAAAATCAACTAAATCATTTAAATTGAAATCATCCGATGATAATATTGAATAAACTTTGAATTCAAATTCAAATTTGAACCTAAAAGGGATTACTGTAGTCATACCACACAAGCCCCTCTTTTCATATACTAGATTGGTAGGTCACCGATCATAGACTTAGGATAGGCCAACAATCTATGATGTTTTGTGTTGTAGTGTGATATTTTTTTTAATTTTGTGGTGTACTATTTTAGACCATATAGCTAGAAATTATTTGTTCACTAGTCTAGATGTTATGATGCCTTTTTTAGAATAACATCATTTTATATAGGAGATTGTGACTATCATAATAAAATATAATGAATGCTATTTGTTTGTAGGTGTTGAAGTCCCTAGGCATAGCCCAATAGGATAAGTGGGCTTGGTAATCATTAGTACTAAGCCTGTATGTTTGCATTATAATTGATGGTGTGCTATTTTATTTTTTTCTAACATCTATTTTGTTGAGTTTATGATTTTTATTTTATAATTTTAAAATATAATTTGTGCCTAGAAGTAGGTTAGGCTTTATGGGTCTAGGAATAATAGGAAATAACTATACTTGTTAGTGGTCTCTTATGGAGCCTAAGAATATCCTTGAAGAAGGTGACGATCTTGAATGAAGACCCTCATAGATCAAAGCTTTAATTCTAGGAAGGGTTGTATAAGGACAGAGCTCAACCGCTCATTTTTCTTTTTCTTTTAAGGTGTACAGTGGTACTCAGCTGCACTAGCCTATTTTATTTAATTTATTTAATTTGACTTATTTTGTGATGAGCAATAAAAATATCATACATTTTATAGGTTTCTTTTTGTGATTTCTATATTGTGATGAAGCATAAAGACATTTGGCTCCTAGAAAAATTATATTTTCTACTACATTAAATTAATTTAAGTTAAACATAAAAATAATTAATTTATAACTTCATTCAAATAAAACCCTAAGCATAAATAACTAAAAGCAACAAGAAATAATTAGATTTTGTGAACCATGCTAGTATATTCTCTCATACTTTTTGAATTGGGCGCTTCACCAATTACATATAAGAGGCATATGACCTATGAGGATAATCACCCTTCTTGTGGAAGTATGCTTTTTTATTGATTTTGCCTATAACTTTTTCTAACTACATCTCATTTTAGACATGATTTGCATACCCAGTCAAAAATATATAAAAAATAAAAATATATTACATTACTTAGGTGTATAACATACCAGTCATTATCTTAGAGTTAGAGAGTGAGTTTAGGCTCATAGTTTTCTTCCTTAAATACAAAATCTCAGCCATCTTACATAACATAAGACTAAATTAATGGGTTTAAAATCACTTAGGTGGTGTTAGCTGACAATCTTTTTAGGTGGGAAGTAAGTCTAGAAGAGGTAGGGATAGAATTTTTTTATACTCAAATGAGATGAAAACCCATAAATCCCAAAGATTAGACTAAGTTGAGCTTTTGATTTGTATCAAAAGTAATTTTTTAGAATTAGGGTTTGAAGCATTCTATTGGCATAAGTCTTCACATTTTAGGCTTTTCTGTTGTCTTGGCTATTGAAAGCAAGTCCTAACTTTATAACAAAATATCAACTTAGAATCTCAATAATTTTTTACTTCAAAAATGCAAAGCCCAATGATAGGATAGTTGAAATGATTATTAGGTTTATTAGTATCTAAAAGTAATTCCTATTTATTTCCTATTGACTTCCAAAAGAAGTCTTCCTCTTTAAAGTACTCCCTTTTGAAATTTCAAATTAGTTATCTTTTAAGACAAGCTTTGAAATTTATATAGAGGTAAAAAATCAATTCCTTTAACTGAGAGATTTTTTTACTTTCTTAAGATATAATTAACAGTAGGGGTTTGCCCTTATAGGGAACTAAGAACCCTACAATAAAATAAGCCATGTTCTATCTCATCATATAGTTTAGGGAAAGAATCTCTAGAATATCGCAGACCAATCTATTTTAAGAGTCTTTTATTAAATAATTGAATATATTGTAATGTGATATTTTTTTCTTGAGATGATATATTATTTTTTTGTTGAGGCATTTGATTACCTAAATGAGAAATTCTTGAAATCTACATGGTGTCATAAATTTTCTCCATAACAATAAGTAACCAAATAATATGAAAGTACCTCATCTTTGCTTCCTTAGTCTTAGTGTAGCTCTTGATATGAAACGTGATCATGGTGGATGGTCTTTTGTGAGATTAATTCTTTCATAACAATAATTAAGAGATTATTTAAAGGCCTGTAAAATTTATGGTGGGATGGTGAAGGGGTTTAAAGAGGTATAGTGGACAGAATTCCATGACTAGTCCAATTTTATGGGTATTTAGGTGTGAAGGCTAAGATTATGTTTTAACTAGAAAAATAGAAGTACTATTGATGTAAAACATCATGTGGATTAAAATATTAGAGCTTAAATCCATTTAGAAGATTTCAAGCTAAAAATTCAA
Organism: Cymbidium sinense; assembly: GCA_021442155.1. Lineage (NCBI taxonomy): Eukaryota > Viridiplantae > Streptophyta > Magnoliopsida > Asparagales > Orchidaceae > Cymbidium > Cymbidium sinense. The sequence continues at coordinate 78,268,588 of CM038219.1, read as the reverse complement.
GAAAGAAGAAGGCTTAGCCCATTAGTCTGCTAAGAGCCATTTTATGATTTCATTTAGTTATGTAATTTTTAATTTTCTTCTAGAAACTCTAGATTTGAAATTTTGAATTTAAAAATTCAAAGCATGACATGTGAGGTGATTGAATCCACATAAAATAATAGCATGTGAAATCGGTGGATGACATAAAATAACAAGGCAACTTAATGCTTCACATTAATATGGCCACCCACCTTTCCCTCCATGTAATGGCTATTAATAGTCCCCTTTGCTAGAATAAAAGGAGATCTTTTGGCAATTACAATTTATTTGAGTTATTCTTGTGTTTGAGAGCTTGGTAGATAAACCTTAGCAATCCTTGGTGGGAGTGCTAGTTATGTAGCATATCTTTCTTTCCTCACATCCAATACCCAAGTTATCTCAATCTCACCAAAAGAAGGAACGCCCACCTCCATCAACTATTGAATGAGATGAAGGTGTAGGTTTATGAAGGAAAGTTGATGGCTTAGTGGATGATAGAGAATGATGTTGGATCTTGGTATTATAGGCCAAAAAAAAGAAGAAGAAAGAAAATGATGTTGGATAAATTGCAATTCCACCAAGGATTGTCAATGTTTAACCACTAAGATCTCAAACTACAAGAATAAACTCAAATAATTTATAATTATAAAAAAATCTTTTCATTCTAGCGATACGAGCTATTTATAGTCATTATGATCATCATTTAAAAGAAATTAAAATATAGAGAAAAGAGTTGATGATAATAGTAATGTGAGACATTAAGTTGTCTTATTATATTATACCATCTAATCATTCCACATGCTACTATTTTATAAAGATTTAATTATTTCACAGGACATACATAAATATTATGAATTTTAAATTTAAAGTTTCAAATAGGAAGTTTCTAGAAAGAAACTAAAAATTACATGATTTGAAATAAAATCATAAAATGTGCATTGACAAACTAGTGAGCTATGCATCATTCTTTCTTGAATTAACTTGGAATTTAGTTTGAGGTCTAGTAAATGGTCTTCTTAAACCTTTTTGTTGCTCTCATTGATCTACTCTAATATTCTCTTGACTGTTTTTAGAATATAACTCATACAAATTTCATAACATGTTGTTGCAATATGATTAAAAAAATTATTCAAATAAGGATAAAACTAGGTTTAAATAATCTTTAAATAAATTTTGAATAGAGTTCAAATAGAATTAAAATCTAATTTGAATATGATTTGAGTAAGATTAGACCCAAGTTTGAGTAAGATTCAAAAAAGGTTAAAAAATGGTTCCACGAAATTTGGACATAACAAGTGGTCATAATATAGTGTAGTGGATAAAAAATAATAAACATCTATAAAATGATATAGCATTAAACATATATAATAAACATCCATAAACATAATAGAGTGCAATTGAAGAGATACATTAAACAACCATAACAAAAATGGTGTACAATTCATGAGATAAAACAAACAATCATAACATAATAACTTGTAATTTAATAGATACAATGAATATCCATAATATAAGATAATGTAGTTCAAGAGATATAAATAGTCATAATATAATACAATTCAATTCATGATATAACACAACATTAATAAAATAATAGAGTATAATTCAAGAGATAATATTGAAATACAATAAATATATATTGAGAAGTTGACAATAAAAATGGTCTTTATGAAATTGTATGGAACCATGTGCAACATCTTGATTGTGCTCATTTAATATATGATATTGTCATTAAAAAGAATATAAATTCTATGTCATATTAGTATTAAATTCTTTTAAAAAACTTACCATAAACTAAAAGAACTTATATATAAAAAAAGTGAATATACAAGCTCCTTAGGATCATCACGATTCAAATCATTCTTATTAAATAAAAAATGATAATTGGTTTGCTAGAGATGACAAACATGTTACAAAAAGTGTTACCTTTATGTTGTATCATATTTATGAAATATATAAAATAATCAATGCAATATTTTACAATGTCAAATGTCATGTTGTTGTCTCTAATGATGAGCACAATGAAGTTATTATTCTCTAAATGTTTAATAATTTTCTTTATCATAAACCCAACTTTTTATGTATCTTGATTAGTGGAATGCCTCTCTATAAGTATAATTATAATTGGCATTTACAAACATGTTATAAAAATTCAAATAAGTCGATTCTAAAAGAGATAATGAGAATAAAAAGATGCAATCTGAATCATATTCATATCATAGTTGAATAATTGTAAAATAAAGTTTGAACTTATTTGAATCTTATTCTATTTTTATTCAAACATTGCTCGATTCTTAGTCAAATTTGTTCAAATTTTAGTCCACTTATGATTGAATTTATGTTAAAATTTTATTCCTATTTTGATCAAATCTTGTCAAATTATGATTAAAATTTATTAGAATATGAATTGAATCTCACTTGACTTTAATTTTAACTTTGATTGAATCTTTTTGAATATTATTCAAATTTTGTTCAAAAAATTGAACAAGGTTTGAATACGAGCAAATTTAATAAGATTTGGTCAAATTTTGCTCAAAGCATGTATCATGATGTATACTAGTACTTTTGATTCAGAGTTTAGAGTGTAAATAAAAATTTTAAATTTAATAACTAAATAGAATAAATTACTAACCTTTATTAGCTAGCTAGAGATATAAAATTATCATCATCAATCACATGTGAACAATAATTATAAAAGAAGAGGAAGATGGACAAATAAGAAAGGTTGAGTAATTTCTTGCTTAACATTTATATGGTGTTCTTGTGTCCTTTTAAAATTGTCCAAAATAAAGTTTTAGTCATTTATTTTTTTTAAAAAAATATTTAATATATTTCTTTGATATAACTATTTTATAGCATATAAAATCAATTTTTTTATGAAAATCATAGAATAAAATAGTCAAAACATTTAATTAACTTTTTAAATTCGAAAGTTATTTAACTTTTTGTTTAGACGTCACTAACTTATAATATTATTATTTATTTTACTTAAATATCTTCTAATTTTAAATATTTATTCTACAATTCTAAACATTTACATATAAATTACATTTGGATATCCTCGTATAACTTCTGTTCTTTTACCGTCATCGTTTCTTGCCGAATCGTCATCAAGGGCCACCACGGCTCCACCTCCGTCGGATCTCGTTCGCCGGTCACAAGATCCCCCATCGAGATTTTATAGAGCACCTTGATTAGGTTCTCACTTTGCTGTTAGGGCTTGCATAGGAAAACGCTGCATCGTCTGGGATCTATCTCAAGGAAATCTGATTCTCGGGTACCTTGATGTTTCTTTGTCAATATTCCAGCTTAATAATGAGATTTTTGGGCTTCTTTTTTTCCTTTCCCAACCTGTTCTCCAATTTCTCAGGTCTGCGGTTCTTGGCTTCTTGTTTTGAGTGCATCTAAATCTCTGCTTTCTTCGTTTATCTTTTTTGGTAGGGTTTCCAGCTGTTAGGGTAACATATTGATTGTTTGGGTGTATTTGAATTGGGGAAGAAATACTGCTGAACATGGAGGGAACCTCCGGTGATGGCGTTGCTGCTTCTTTCCCTTTGTCGAAATGGAGGAGCGATTTCTCTAGGACCTTTCAGTATTATCTCGACCGTTCTTTGCCACATCCCGTGGGGAGATGGCTGGGAGCTCTGGCAGTTGCGGCGGTTTATGTTCTCCGCGTTTATTTCGTTCAGGGGTTCTATATTGTCTCATATGGGCTTGGCATCTATGTGCTCAATCTTCTGATTGGGTTTCTGTCTCCCATGGTGGATCCAGAGCTTGAGGTCCTTGATGGAGCTTCTCTTCCGACAAGAGGATCAGATGAGTTCAAGCCCTTCATTCGCCGGCTCCCTGAATTCAAGTTCTGGTATATTTATGCTACATTTTATTACCTTTGGATATGCTTTAGTATTTACAGTAATTTTAGAAGTGATGCAGATGCGTTGTAGTCGTGGATGTTGATGTTACTAATGATTTGTATGGTCATAATCATTTATGAGAGGTGAATGAACATGGCTACTTTAATTATCTGCATTTCCATTGTATGCAAATCTATATTATAAGTCTGCACTTTGGACCCTAGGAATCAAAATTAAAAAATTGTGTTTTTGTGCCATAAAAATGATTACATTTTAGATTTTATTGGCCTTTGGAATGATGTTCACTTGGTTTATTCATGAAGGAGATTCTTTTTTTTTTTAATTTGGAAGAATATCTTTATATATGCTCAACCATGTACATGGAACCAAGTGATGATTCTTGGTGATTTATATAGTTGCTACAAGACACAATTTTGAATTTGAATTGAAATACATTTAAATTGTAACTACCACATTGCACATAATTATTTTTAAATTTGAATGTAACACATAATGCAATTTTAATTCCAAACTCATTTAGAAGCTAACTAATACATCCTGAGATTATTACTTCTATATTTAAATATGAGACTTGGTGTTATTTAATTTTGAAATAACCATTTTCATTAATATTTCACTATCACATTATACATACCATTATTTTTAACATGGAAATTATAGTGAATATGATAATTATCTAATTTTTATTAAATCAAATTTTAAATTTATTTTATTTAATAATGGTTATATATATTTATGATATTTGATATTAACTTGAATTTTTAATTAAAATTTATCTGTATTTCAATTTAAATTTATTTTCTCAACATTTAATCTTTTTAGTTCAAGCTAGAGCCTCAAAATATAACTAATAATTTGATTTTATTTTTATTATCCTTTGCAATGAAATGGGTGGTCTTCTTTTTTTCTTTGGTTAGAACCACATCCGTGATATGCATACATTCATTCCTGCATGCTGTTTAGTTTTTGTCTTTGATTGAACCAATTTCATTGATATGCATATGTATGTGCATGCATGCACACACGCATGCGCGCGCTCATTCAACTAGCCTTGATAATAGGAAACATGCATGAAACATAATAAATTATTGGGTTCATAAAAGAATCTCATTATGATGAACACAAATCTTGTTGATCAGGTTGAATCCCAATGAAACCATGCATGGGCCTTAGATCATCCAAAATGTCCCAATTATTGATGTTTTTCATGAGGGCAAACCCATTTCCTTGAGAATTGTTCTATACATTTAAAAGTTAATTATTACATTATGAGACTTTTACTTTTAAATGTCAACGTGACATATGATGCAATTTTAATTTTGAATAATTATTTAATTACAATTTAATGTCACATCATTCATGTAATTATTTTTAAAATTGAATAACTTGGAAATTATAGCTATTTTATTTCTGTGATGTAAGTTATGTATGTTAACTTTCTATTTAGTGATTAAGTGTGTGTATGTATGATATTAATTTTAAGTTTTAAGAATTTGCTTGTATTTTAACTTAATTTAATTTTTTTCATATTTAATCATTTTACCTTAAGTCAGGGGCCCAAGGCTTTATAATGCAATTATAAATTTAATTTATTATTTTATTTTTTTATCATCTCTTATATCCCAAGGTTATTGCTTAGTTTTGTTTATAATATAGTGAAGCCCATATATTCCAAAATCTTTCAAACTTACAATGATATTTAATTGTATGTAAAGGTAAATGGATATTTAAAAGGCTAATGTCCTTATAATATAGCACTAATGATGTAATCTTATACTTATTATTTTTATCATCCCTTGCAACATGTGAGTAATGCTTTGTTTTATTTATAATATGATGGAATATTGTTTAAAATTGCACAATTAAAAACTTGCTTCAGCTTTTTTTTGAAAAAAATTATAATGAGGCTTTCGCCTCATCAGTGCTATGTGAGGCATCCACCTCATGTGATGTGAGGCGCACCTCAAGATACGCCTCATCTTAATTTTGGTGAGTCTTGTGCTTTTAGATTTTTTATTTTTAAAATCAAGTATAAATTTTAATTACCACCTAATAGTCATGCCTTAACATGCATGTAAGTGACCTCGAGGTAGGCATTACCCAATAGCCTTTCCTCTAATGCCCTTTCTGCATCTCACACATAGCACTAATCACCACTACTATTGCCACCGTCACCTCCACTGCATCCTCCTTTGTTACTTGAGATGTTCTTATTTTGATGTTGGATAATACGAGTAGGAGAGAGAAATTTATTGTGTTAAATTTATTTTGAATTGTTATATCATTAGTTCTTATTTTGATATCTTATGTTATTTTGATGTTTGTATAACACTTCTTATTTCATAATTTGTTGTCAAGATGTTAATATATTATTTAATGTTTTGCGCATTTGCTATTTTGTATTATATTACGTTGTTATTGTGTTACATTTTAATTTACCAATAAGTTAGGATATTAATTTGTTACTTTTTGCTTTGTATTTTGATGTTTGCTCTACTTACTTTACACAATTTTTTGATTATGAGGCTTACGCTTCAAAGCATCTTGAGACTTCGTTTTATCTCACTGACAAAAAAACTCAAAATCTGATTGCGCAATTTTAAAGCTGTCATGAAGTCAGTATGTTTCAAAATCTCTCCAACATTCCATGAGATTTGTTATGAAGGAAATGTAGGAGATAAAAAATTGCTACAAGGAGATATGTAATGCTAGAGATGAGGGGGTATAGAAGTTTTGACCAAGTTAGATACATAAGAAAAATAGATAATAGGGAAACTATTTTGGAAGAGTTTGATAAAACAAAATAATATGATGCTTTATATGTTGATCCGAGTGGAGTGAAGTTAGTTTTAAAGAAAATGTATTAAGATAATGATCTAGGTCTAAATAAGATACTTGACGAGATCTGGAGAATTATATTGGATATTGCAGTGGTTTGTCTAATAAATTTTCTTAATGAGATTTTGAAGATTATGAGTCTTAAATGATTGGAGAAGATGCACTTTGGTTTCAATATTTAACAACAAAATTAGATTGTTTAGTTGTTTAATATTTTATTAATTATAGATATATCAAACTTAAGAGTCATACAACAAAAATATGGGCGAGAGAGTAATGAACACAAATTTAGAAAAACATGTAGTTTTGGGAATCAAATTGGTTTTCTGCAAAGAAGATCTACTATGGAATCTATTATTATTTTTAAGAATATTAATGAAAAAGTATAGAGTATGGAAAGAATCTTCATATTATTTTTTGTTGATTTTGGTAAGGCAAGTGATCGTGTATCACAAGAATTAATTTGGTGCACATTGGGGATGCAAGGTTTGTGCCATATAAAGATATTGTAATTATTTAAAATATATATAATGGAGCATTGATTAGTATTGATGATAGTTGTGGAGCAGTCAAAGAAATTAATAGAGGGTTACATCAATGATAAACATTGAATCAATATTTCTTTATTGATTATGAAAATAATTATAAATGTGCCTTGGTGTATGCTTTTCATTAATTCCATAATTTGATCTATTGAGCGATCTATTGAAATTTGGGAAACGTTATAATAAAGTTATGAATATTTAAAACTTGTACTATTTAGAATTGGTTGAATAAAATTAGTTATATAAGAGCAATTTTAATGGTTGTAATGTTAATAATTATAAAAAATTTTAATGTATATATGCATATGAAATGTGCTGGCATGCGCACATGTGTATATGAACTGTGTCTATGAAGTTGCATGGTTAAAATAAATGAGTGCCTTAGGAGTATTATGTGATAAGAGGATATATGAAGATTAATTGGTAAATTTTGTATCTCTTCTCTTTGGCCATCTATGTTCTATTGAATCCAAGTCTTGGGTAGTAATGTTTATCAATAGCTAAGTTGAAAATAATAGAAACTAAGAATCTTAAGATGTATGTGTGTCAAAAAGAGGAGGGGAACAAAAATCAAAGAATGATTATATTAGTGGAATAGTTAGACTGGCATCTATTGTAGATAAAAGGGTAGAAATCGATTTACATGGTTTCAACAAATGAGAGAAAATGCAGCTATTAAATGGGTAGTTAAAATTGATGTCAGAGGACAGAGAGAAAAGTGTCAGACTTATGGTAAGATGAGTAGAACTTTTGTCGCGTGTTATTGGGAAGTCCACACCTATCATCTTTTGAATATGATTACTTATTCTTGTTTGCTCCCAATCAATATGATGGCGTATTCACGAGTTAATTTGGGATGTAGTATAATTTTTATATGTTAAGTGTTAGACATGGGTCTAAAGTTTGATGCATGAAAAAAATCTATGCTACTTCGTTTTATCCTGTCATTTATGGTGGTTCAAAATTTTGATTGTGTCGCGTAATCTGTATCTTTACATTTTGTAATTTCAGGTTCACGTTCAGTTTTCCTAGTTGTTTATTTAAATTTTCTAGTTGTGCAGTTTTTGAATAGCTAGGTAAATTTCACTGCCTCACATCTTTCATTTTCTTGTATTGCTTAGCGGACTCTATGGCTGGGTAGTGCGGTTATCAGCATGGTATTGGAGAATTTTTTGGATTACTTCATCTATCTTCAAAAGAAAAATGTCTTCTAATCTCATTACAGGTTTCTTATGGTAAATAGGTGAATGGTGAAGAATTTCATAAAAGATAATATTAAATATCTAATATTAATAATATTTGAGTTATTACTCTGATAGAGAAGTTTGTTGTTTGTGGTGCATGGTTAACTTTGTGGAAGAAATGCACAAGGGCGATTCACATTTGATTAACTTTTTTAAGGTTTAGTTGTACCAAGTACAAACTTAATCATGCACCGCAAATTGATTTTTAATATTAAATTTGGTGTCTTCTGTGTGATTGCTTTTACTTTAGTTTCATTTGTTCTGTGTATGCTTTGAAAGTTTACTTTAGTGTACTCTTTGAGCTCCCAACAATTGGTATCAGAGCTTGAAGTTTTGAAAGTTTAGTTTTAGTAGGAGCAATGACTGATGATTCAAAGTTTAAGATTGAAAAGTTCAATGGAATGAATTTTGCTTTTTGGAAGATGCATGTAGAGGATTTGCTGTACTGAAAGAAATTGTAATTGCCACTAGATGAGATTGCTAAAAAATTGGAGTCGATGTCTATGGAAGAATGAGAAGTACTCGATCGAATGACATTAGGTTTGATTTGACTCTCACTGTCCTCAGCTGTTGTTTTCAATATTGTGAATGAAAAGACTATGGTGGATCTCAATGACGAGAATGTATGAGAAGCCATTGGCTTCGAATAAAGTGTTCTTGATGAATAGGCTCTTTAACATGAAGATGGTTGATGGAAGTTCAATCGCTGAACTTTTGGATAATTTCAACACGGTGACAAATCAATTGTGCTTGGTCAGCATCAAGTTCGATGACAAGGTAAGAGCATTGTTACTTCTATCTTCATTGCCCGATAGTTGGGATGGACTAGTCATGACGGTGAGCAACTGTTTTTTGACGACAGTTGGATTAATGCTGAATGAAGAAGTCGATAAGAAAATGAGCAGGGAAATTTCAAATATCATCTTGAATGTTGAAACCAGGGGAAGGAGTTTAGATAGGAACTCAAGTAGGAATATGCCAAGGAGAAGAAAATTCAAGATTGGAAGAGAAAAGCGAAATGTGGAGTGTTAGAATTGCATGAAGGAAGGACACTTCAAGAAGGAGCATAAAGCTCCTAAGAAATCAGGTGATGGAGGACAAGACAGGGGGATACACTAGAAATGTCTTCACAGAAGAAGCTCGAGATGATTTTCTAATTTTATCCCCGGATGGTATTGAGTCATGGATAGTCGACTAAGGTGTCTTTTTTTATGCAAGTCCCAACAAAGAGGTGTTCAAAAATTACGCCTAAGGAGATCTGGGGAAGATGTACTTGGGGGACAACAAGGCTTGCAGCATTATAGGCAAAAGGTGATATGGACATCAAATTGTCAAATGGATATGTTTGGAAACTGAAAGATGTCAAACATGTTCTATGCCTGAAGAGAAACTCAGTGAGTCAGCTTGTACAGTCAGGATATGTGATCACCTACATAGGAGATTTGTGGAAGGTGACTAAAGGTGTATTGGTTATGGCTCGGGGCAATATTGAAGGGATGCTGTATTTGATCAATCAGCTGTTATAATTCATTGGAGTTGTTAGAAAAGGAGATGCATGTCTGTGGCACCGGAGGCTTGCCATATGAGCGAGAAATGTATGGAGTTTTTACTTTCCAAAAATAAACTTCTAGGTTTAAAATCTATAAATTTAGATTTCTGTGAAGATTATGTATATGGTAAGTAAAAGTGGGTGAGCTTCTCTAAAAATGGTGTAAAGCTAAGGCCAAAGAAACTAGAGTTAGTACACATGAATGTATGGAGTCTCACTCCAGTTTAATCTATTGACAGATTATCATATTTCATTACATTTATTAACTACCATGATGAAGTGTTTGATATGTTCAAGAAGTGAAATGTTCTGGTAGAAAATGAGACATGGTAGAAGATGAAATTTCTCAGACCAGATAATGATGATGAGTATCGTGATAAGAGGTTCAAAGATTATTGTGCCTCAAAAGGGGGTCAAACGTGAATTCACTGTGTCAAAGACATTGCAGTAGAATGGTGTAGCAGAGCACATGAATAGAATTATTATAAAGCGTGCTAGGAGTATGAGGTTACATGTCGAGTTACTCAATCTGTTCTAGGCAGAGATAGTGAACACTATGGTGTATCTAATCAATAGAAGCCTTTTAGTACCACTAAAGACCTACTAGAAAAAGTGTGAAGTGACAAAGATGTAAATTTAAGTGTGGAGTGGCAAAGAGGTAAATCTATCTCATCTAAAAGTATTTAATTATTCTTCATATCTTCATGTTGATGCAGAGTCTAGGTGTAAGCTTGATTTGAAATCTGACAAGTGTACATTCATTGAATACGGCTTAGATAAATTTTAGTACAAATTTTGGGATTATTAAAATCAGAAGTTCATCAGGACCAGTGTCGTCACATTTAAGGAGAGGGAAATGTACAAGAATAAAAATGAGGCTCAGGAAGATTCTTCAAATACTCTCTAAGAATCATCCAAGTACTTTGAGATAGAAGGTGAAGATGTACAAGAGGACAATCAGGGCTGTGTTAGGCTGAAGAAGCATAGGAGTATCTCAGATGGCTTTCGTTGAAGTCAGGAGATCTAATAGTTTCTTGAATGATATAGAGGTAATATACTTTCTTGCATCATTTATTATTGATTGATGATGGAGAACCAAAGTTCTATGAGGAGGCCATCCAGGTAGAAGACTCAAAGAAGTGGGAGCATGCCATGGATGATGAGATGCAGTTAATTATGTTAAATCAAACATAGGATTTGATAAGACTACCTAATGGTAAAAGAACATTGCACAACAAGTGAGTTTATAAATTAAAGGAAGAACTATATAGTAGCAAGCACTACAAAGTAAGACTTGTTGTGAAGGGGTTTCAGTAGAAGGAAGGAGTAGATTACATTGAAATTTTCTCTTATGTAGTCAAGATGATAATCATTAGGGTTGTCTTGAGCATATAGTAGTAATGGAGGATTTACATCTGGAGCATATAAATGTAAAGATAGTATTCTTGTATGGGGACTTAGAATAAGAGTTGTACATGAAGTAATTGCAGAGATATGTAGTTCTAGGAAAAGAAATCATGGTGTGCAGATTAAAGAAAAATCTATATAGCTTGAAGTAGGCACCGGGATAGTAGTATAGGATGTTTGACAAGTTCATGTCAATATTGGGTGCACAAGGTGTCAAGTTGATCATTGTTGCTATGTTAAGAGGTATGAAGGCTGTTATATTATTCTTCTCTTATATGTAGATGATATGTTGATTGCAAGATCAAACATGGAGAAAATTAAGGACCTAAAATAGTAACTTTTAAGGGTGTTTGAAATGAAGGATTTAGGTCTGACCAAGAAAATCCATGGTATGATAATCAACAGGGATAGAAGTGTAGACAAATTGAAGATGTCTCAATCAAAATATGTTGAAAAGGTACTATAGAGATTCAACAAAACCAATAAGCACTTATTTGGCTAGTCACTTTAGACTATCAAAGGATCTATTGTTTAAGATTGAAGCGAAGCAAGAACACATGAGAACCCCATATGCTTCAGCTGTGGGAAGTTTGATGTACGCTATGTTATGTACTAGATAAGATATTGCACATGTAGTGGAAATGATCAGCATTTACATGAGTAATCCAGACAAGCATCATTGGGAGGCGGTGAAGTGGATTCTCAGATACCTGAGAGGAACAGTCAACAGGGCACTTTATTTTGGAGGTACATGGATTAAACTACAAGTGTATGTAGATTTATATCTGGCGGGAGATATTGATGGTAGGAGCAGTACAACAAACTATATCTTCTCATTTGGAAGCATAGCGGTGAGTTGAGTTTCCAAGATGTAGAAGATAGTTGCACTCTCAGTCATAGAAGCTGAGTACGTTGCTATGATTGAGGCTAACAAGGAGATGATCTGGCTGTAAATTTTTTTGATAGAGTTAGGTAAGTGGCAAGGCTTTATAGTGACAAAATGAGTGTCATTCATCTAGGAAGGAATGACGCTTTTATGCCAGGACAAAGCACATACAGTTAAAGTACCATTTCATCTATAGATTTCTAGAAGATGGTCAGTTATATTTGGAGAGGATACATACAGTTGAAAATTCTGCGGATATGTTGATTAAGGTGGTTAAAATTAGAAACTGAAGCTATGTTTAGGTTTAGTTGGTTTTTAGGAAAGCTGATGCAAGGGTGAGCCACACAACAGTTTCGATTATGATGGATGGTATTGTGAATCTGGAAAGGAGCAAGATTGATTGCGATCAGTTTTTAAGTGAGATTATTATTTTATGGAGCCTGAATTTATCACTGAGCCTTGTCCTTTGCTTCGGTTGAGCTTGGCGATGAGCTCCTTTGGGGGTTGTACCTCGACGCTAGAATAGGAGATCTTGGTTTTAGAGACAAAGGAGGTGGTGCCTTGGTGCTGTAGGGGTTACGCTAGGATTGGGGCATCAAGATAGAATGAAAGAGAGGCTAGCGCCTCGACGCTTGAACCCATGCAAAAAAGCCCGGAGAACAACGGTGCCAGCGCTTAAGAGCCAAGGTCACGGTGTCACGACGCTACGAGTCAGGAGACTTTATATTTAGGCAATTTTCTTTAATTTTTTTAATACTTTTCTCTAATTCTCTCGAGTGTGAGAGTGAAAAGAATGCCCTTGAGTGAGTGAAGTGTAGAGAGGTTCTAGATAAGTGTAATTTATAATATTCTTCTCAATTTTTTTTTCATAGTGAATTTCTTGGTAGTGTGGTTCTGTGATTTTTTTTTTTCATTTTTTGGTTTTCTTACGTTAAATTTGGTGTCTTTTGTGTGATTACTTTTACTTTAGTTTCATTTATTCCGTGTATGTTTTGAAATACTCAAACTAGTTTCTGACATGTACTCTTTGATCTCCCAATAGAATCTATTCAAATAAATTACGAAGACTCGCATAGTTGGATTAATCCCATCAAAAAATACTTGCAGACTAACGAGCTTGAGGGAAAAATTAAATATCCTAGGAGGTTCTGGATCAAAACTAGTCAATACCTACTAATTGGAGGTGAGTTATTTCAAATATCAGCGATTTCACTCAATATGAGGTGTGTGCGAGAAAGCGAGCAAAGTACTCGAGGAAGTACATTTTGGCGAGTGTGAGAGTTACTATGGAGGTAGAACTCTCACTCACAGGATTCTGAGATAAGGATATTATCGGTCCACATTGAGGAAGGATACAAAAGAATTCGCCAAAAGATGTGAATAATGTCAAATGTTTGCTTTACAGCAGCAACCACTACAACCTCTACACCCTATTACAAGTCCTTGTCCTTTTGTCATTTGGAGAATGGACCTAATAGACCCTTTACCACTTGTTAATAGACAAAGAAAGTTCATGCTCCTTTTGATCAACTACTTCAGTAAGTGGACTGATGTAAAGCCACTTGCCAAGATAATTGTTTAGGTTGCTCAAAACTTTATTTAGATTGACATCATTTGCAGGTACGGACTACCAATGTTGATTATAACAGACAATGGATCACAATTTGCTGACAAACGACTAAGGGAGTTATGCGAGTTGCAATGAATTCAGTTGAAATATATCTTATTATACCATCTGTAAAGCAACGGTTAGATAGAAGCGATGAATAAAAATATCCTCAACTTAGTGCAGAAAAAAGTAAGTGTCAAGGCGAAATGAGTAGATACCTTACTCGCCTTGCTTAGGGCTCTTAGAACAACTCCAACTTCAACAATTTGGCATACACCATTCGCTCTCTCACATGGAACAGAGGTTGTACTGTTAGTCGAGTATGAACTTCATAGTCAAAGAGTTTTGGCAACTGTCGAGTTAGACAAAGAAAACATTGAATGGAATAGGTTGAATTTTGAAGCCATGGAAACCACACTTGACTTATTGGAAGAGCTGGGGTTAGAAGCGTCGTTGAAATAAGAAGAAATGAAGAGAATGATGGCCAATAATACAATCATCATGTTAAAGGGAAATGCTTTAAGGTTGGCGATTTGGTACTGAAGATGGTGGACATAGCAGATCGTTAAAATGTATTGAGTAAACTCTCCCATATATAGGATGGCTCTTATATTGTCAATAGGCAGGTCGGTTTGGAAGCATTGCAATTGCAAACCTATTTGGATAGGATGTGTTGCGTACTTGAAACATAGGGGACCTAAAAAATTCTATCCTTGAGATAAGCCTTACCTCTGTATCTTACTTTTTATCAAGTCATCGTCATGAAACAATAAAACTTACTTATTTGTCTAATGAATCATTGTTTATTATCTTATCTATGTTTTCATCACTATTTTATGTGGTGGCAAAGATTTCCAATTAGCTCACCCAGTAGTCTGATAAATTGTGCCAAAGGCATTAGGCGAGTAACAATAATCTAAGTTAACACTCAGGGAGCTGCATGTCAACTTAGGTCACTCGACACGCCATTTCTAGCCCAAGTAGAAAGCACGAGAGTTAGTTTGCCACCCTTGGCCCGAATGAACAAAAATCGATGCTGCAGTATATACAAACAAGTAAATGGGAGGGTAACAATGATCTGAGTTAGTACCTAGGGAGTTGTGTGTCATCCCAAGTTACTTGGCTCGTCATTTTTGGCCTAAGTAGAAAGCACGAGACTTGGTATGCCACCATTGGCTCGAGTGAATGAAAATCAATTCAGCAGTATTTACAAATAAGTAATTGGGCGAGTAATGATGATTCGAGTTAACACTCGGGGAGCTGCATATCGACTCAGGTCACTCGGTGCGTTATTTTTAGCCCCGGTAGAAAGCACGAAACTTGGTGTGCCACCCTTGGCTCGAGTAAATGAAAATTGATTCAACACATTATACAAATAAGTAATTAATTCTCGTCTTAATTGCTTCATGGATTGACAAAGGGAATACGAGACCAACATTTTCATATGGTCGGCGACTCAAGTATAAGAACAACACTCTGTGAGGTTAGCTGTTATAAATAAAAGACTAACTTTTTGTGTGGTTGCTGACTCAAGTATAAGACCGACACTCTGTGAGGTTGGCAACTATAAATAAAAAAAGACCAACATTATGCGATTGATGATACAAGTGTAAGACTGACATCCTATGAGGTCGGCAACTATAAATAAAAGACTAATACTCTATGCGGGTGGCGATTCAAGTGTAAGATCGATACCTCCTGAGACAATTACAAAGAAAGGAAAAACACTTTGAAGATCCGCTCAGAGCTCGACAAGGTCGACATGACCACGAGGCCTCTTGGGGTCCATGAATTGTGAATAGCTTTTTATTAGTAGAGATGACTCAATAAAAGAAAAAGCGATATCAACTCTATGACAAGTGGGATAAGAAAGTTTGAAGCCTGAGCTATGGTTCTTTTTTTAATTCGGGATGCAAATAAACACTAAAAGAAAGAATCAAGTTAAAAGTGATGTAACATTAATGACCAAAAAGCCTTTTTTCTGTAAGAATCATTAAATACTCATAATTAATTAATTTTAAATTCTTCTATGTGAGTCTCTACAAGGAGTAGAAGAATCAGGGAGCTAAATATATACCCAAATATGCGAATGGACCTTGTAAACATTAAAGAAATAATGAACGACCACCAATGAAGGGTCAATTTATACAAGTGTTTATTCGCCTACAAAGACTCGTTGTAGATGAGGCGAGTGAGAAAGAAGATGATCCTAGTCAAGACGGACAAGTCACGATGATTCGTCTCATGAACGAAGACTTACCCCAAGCATGATGAATGTATAAGGGAGAGTGTTCTAGCCAGATGGCTGATGATTTAACAACCTACTTTTGACATGATAACTTGCCCATACGCTGGTGATCATACATCTAAAATAAACTTAAGACAACTCATCTCACCAATCTCGAGAACTTTAGTTAGAGAACTCGCCACACGATACTAGATGTTCGCTTATTATTGACGAGTTCCTTCTCTTATGTACTTTACTTTATGTTTATTTACCATATATAATGATCTCCTGACCTTATAAGAAGGGGAGTTTTCAAGGGTGAGGGGACTTTTGGGGGATTTTTTTACTTTCTCAGATCTTTTACTTCCACTGTGCTCTGTGATATTCCCCAGAGAGAAAAAAATTGTATTTAGATTTTTTTGATATAATGGAATCTCTGATATTTTCTACACTTGTACTTTGCATCCATAATCCCATTTGTCCTAATCTTAAGAAGGTTTTGCTTCATTTACGGACAAATTTGGATTTAATAGCCAGGACAAGTATTTTGTTGATGCTCTATGAGCAAGATTTTATCCACAATTTGTTAACAGATTATATTTTTTGAAAGAAATTCAGCTGATATGAGGTGGCAGAGAGAAAATGTAAATATTAATTCTCATTACTGTTTGATTATTTACACACGATTTCTAATTGGCTGTGTTCTCCAGCTTATTAGTTTGACTGGTATCATCAGTTACTCAAGATCTCTTTGTGGGATGGTTGTTTATTCTAAGCATGAAAATATTTTGATGTGTAATTATGATTATTAAAATCCAGTTCATTATACTCTTTCTTCTATCCAAACAATGTATTATTTTGAATATCTTGTTTTTGGTTGATACATACATAAGAATGCACGCAATTGCCTTGTTTTATGGGATGCTTCAGTTTGGTGCATGTCTTGCATATAACAATTTTAATTAGTGGAATATTTGTTAAGACAAGTGGAATGTTTAATTATGGAGAATATGTTTATAAGGTGGAAGGTCGAGTATTTTGTAGAAATAAAAAATGTTAATATATTGTGAAATTTTTATTGGCGTGACAAGAATAATTATCAATAATATCATCAGAATAAAAAAGTGGCATCATAGTGTGATAACTATTTCAGATCTATGCTATAGAAGAATGAGGATATATAGATAATGATATAGTTTCTAGACTGTGGTGTTAATGCTAGATGGTTACAATAGAGAAATTAGGAGTATCATAGTGGAGTTATTTTTATTGATGATAAGGTGGTTGAAAATAGATTTGTGATTTGGATGTATAACAAAGGTCAGAAATTGCACCAATTCGTTGGTTAGATGAAATTAGTTATGATTTAAAATAGTTTTGTCTAAGATAATTGAATCAGAGCTGTTCAAATGATTTGCAAAAAGTAGTTTTAATCCCTTAGTTGTGCTTATATGAAATGATTAGAAATAGATTTTCATAAAGCTAGCTCAAAATAGTTAGATAAAGCTAATGCTGATGATGAATGAACGATTGAATTGTCAATGGTGTGATGTTTTAATACTTCTAAATACATTTTTCCTTGTACCAACTGGTTGAAATTATTAGTTTTTTATGTTTGCTTGTATCGGATGATTTTAGAGCATACTAATCTAGGTGTGGAACCGCTGTCCACTTATTAATTGATAATCGTCTTGTTGTTTTTCTACTATTACGGGCATGCAAAAATATTGAGTGGATGTTCGTGGTCAATTTTTTGTTTTTTGTTTTTTTAATTTCATTTTATTTATTTTTTGATTTGAAATAAAATATATTTGATGGTGATAGTTGTTTTAAAAAATATTCAAAAGATTTAAAATTGTTTTGAGTGTTTTTAAAAATAATGTGATATATTTTCAGAAATAAAAAATAAAAATCCTAAAAAATATTGGTTGTTTAGGTTCACTTTTATTTTTTGTTTCTGTTTTATTTTATTTAAATTTGATGATGATAGTTATTTTTAGAAATATTTAAAATAACTTTTAGATATTTTGAATATTTTTAAATGAGAATATGACACTTGATAGGTCACACTAGTGAAAAATGATTCATGTATGGTATGAAACTTAATATGACACTAAACTAACATTTTTTTTAAAATTTTATAAAAAAAACATAAAACAAAATTAATCTTGAACAAGCTCTAAACAAACATATTAATAAACTAACATAAAAATAAAAATAAAATTGACCCCAAACAGGCCCACTGTAATGTTGTAAAGTCCAATAATTGAACCAGGGATGTTGGGATAAGCCTAATGATGATAACAAAGACGGTGGCTATACACTCCATTATGTTTTTTAATCATTGTGCAAAGTTCTTTGTCACTGCAAACTACATTTTGACTTACGTTCTAAGTTTGCAGGTACTCTATAACCAAAGCGTTCTGCGTGGCATTTGTCATGACGTTCTTTTCCATATTTGACGTGCCTGTTTTTTGGCCCATACTTCTCTTTTACTGGATTGTTCTTTTTGTTCTTACCATGAAGAGGCAAATTGTGCATATGATCAAGTACAAGTACGTCCCTTTTGACATTGGGAAACAGGTAAGAATCATCTCCAGTAAATGAACATTATCAGTGCGCACTCTTAATTTAACTTGAAGGAGTTGCTCTTAGAAAAGCTACATCTAAGGAAATTGTGTATTGTAGTCCAGAAAAGAGGGCTTGAATTTGCATTTGATTTTAGGAGGAGGCTGATTTCTGAAAAAATAGATTCTCTAAGGTGTTGGAGATTACTCATTACATAAGAAGGTAGAGTTTATTTACAGTATGCGGAGGGCACTTGATGTTGCATGGTTAGAATTTACAGATTTGCCAAGGGCACTTATACCTTGACGTCAAGTTTTGATTTGTTATAGGAGTTAAACCTCTAGTTGTTGCTCATATTTCTTTGCTGATGTGATTGGCTGCACCACACCTGTCAATATTTTCAGTTCAAATTTTAACCTAAAGAAAACTTGAAAGGTTGTGATACAGCTTATGGCTTGTTTGTTACTTTTGAATCAGAAACATGTTTTAGAAGTTGATGAAATTGAGTAGATTTGATTATTTGGTGCGATGTAATTAGCCGTCAGCTCGGGATTTTAAACTTAAAATACCATTCAATTTTATCCTTAATTTTATTTGCACTTACAAAATGAATGAAACTGAATGATGACTTTCAAAACATGTTTTTTATTTACAATCAACCAAATGCCGTTTTATTGATAGTGCAAACAAACGAATGGATGTGATGACATATGCTTGCATGTTAAAGGTTATAATGGTGATTTCATGTCTTTAAGCTGATATTCTTCTCGATGGACAGAGGTATGGCAGAAAGAAACCTTCTGGTGGGAGGAGCAGGGACTGACCCTTTGAATGCTGGGCTGAATATGGTGGATCAATGCCTCAATAATCTTTATCAATACTTTCAGCTACTGTCAGTTATATTCAATGTCGTTAGAAGGCATTCTTCAATTTGTTATCCGAACTAATGTTGTGTTGGTGCCGTAGCTCTCTGTTGCCCTCCTTATTGGTCGAATTACACATTCAAATGTGCATGTATATAATGTTTTTTCTGATCGTCAATAGCCGCCAGGCCTTTGATTGTTTAGGCCTGGTGAGAGCTAGAAATTTGAGACCTGCTTGAAACCCAAAGTTGTAGTTTGTTGGATTTGAGCTTATATTGGCAAATACTAGTTGAATTTGAGATATATCGCAGACTTTGATTTAGCTGAATTCGTTAAAACTTCGTTTTTACCGAAACATATTCTACCAGCGGAAAAACTTTCTATTCATAATTTTGCGCATCCTTAAAAAATTATGTCTTTCATCCATCCAGTACAACCTCGATGTAAAGACTGTCGTGGTGGTGGCAGGGATTTGAAAAATAAAGGATTATTACGTTGGCGTGTGAAACTCGCTTGAAGTTCAAATTTTTGTTTGATAGAAAATAAATGTAAAATGGGTTCTAGACGCTTTAAGCTCACTTGTAATTTTTATTTTTAGGCATATTTGTAGATTATCGTAAGTTAGTGTGAGAATGCTTCGTAATATTGTTTGGGATTGGTAGAGTGAAAAAGATATAATATGTCATGATAGTTAGGGGTGAGCATTCGGTCGGTTCGATCATTTCGGTTGAATTTTTTGTTAAATCGAATAAATTGAATCAAACAATTTAAAATAAATGAATCATCTAAATAATATATAAAATTAAATTAATCAAATTGAATTATAATTCAATTTATTCGGTTCGGTTTTCGATTAAATCGAATAGTATATAAAAATAAAAAATAAAAAATATTTTTAATGAATTAATTAATTAAAATAATTTAATAAATTTTATACATTAAAAATTTTTTAGTCAATTAAAAATTTATAAATTTATATAAATAATTAAATATTTATAATCAAAATTATATATATATATATATATATATATATATATATTTGATTTTTTAATTAATTTTAATTTATTTGATTTATTCAGTTTAACCAATATTTAAAAAAAAATCAAATCAAAAATTAAAAATTGAATAACTAAATATTTACAATAAAAAATTGAATTGTGAAATTTAAAATCAAATCAAACCGATCAAATAATGTAGGTTTGGTTTGATTTTTTGATTTGAATCGACTTGTGTATACCCCTAATGATGGTAGCATGAGTAAAAATGAAATATGCATTCTAACCCAAATAAATGAGAAGGCTGAATAGTTGAATTCGTATTACTTTATTAAAACTCATTTGAATGAAATTTATTAAAGAAAAGCTTCGATCATTTACTTATATGTTGATAGCCCTTGCAAGTCGTTGGCTAACAATTTTTTTTTATGCGCTTCCATGCTTGTCATCACTTATTAAAAATAATTTTATTATATTTGAATTAAATGAGAATTTGACACATAATAAATTATAATGGAGATGAAAAATTTATGTAGCCGAACTCACTTAGTAAGATAAAGACTCGTTTTATGCCCGTCGCCTCTTTCTCATACTTGAAGAGGAAGATCCCAGTTCAAATATTGAGCATTGTTATGCTTGGATTGTGAGGCTGCGACGTCTATGGTGTTGACTCCATTAGGGTGGGACAAACGATTTTATTGAAATCCCTGAATATCTTACATGGCGTTTACATTTATCCTTCATTATGCAACAAGATAAGTGTTAGTTTTATTGGTTGTTTGAGACTTGTATATGGGGGTTAAGGCTTCGCACTTCAATTTAAATATAAGTAGCTGCTTCTGCAAGATTTGAGCATTGCAGGGTTTCTTATTGGGATAATAAAAAAAGGGAAAAATTTCCCAAAGTTAAATGAAAATGTGGAAAGTTATCTCTCGCATGGCATTTTTTGAGGAATTTCTGACAGAAACTTTATTCATCAGATTGTGTGGGATGTTTTTGGGCTTATAATAATTTATGTGAATACAATGTTTTTCATGCTATTAATTTAATATTTTTCACATATTTCTGTATATGATATCTTATGTATAAGACGAAAGTGATTTAAAAAAGAGATGGTGGGTCATGATAATATAGTTGGCCTTGAAAATATTTTGGGGTCAAATATAAAGAATGTCTACATAATATGCTTGAAGCTAGGTTATTATGGTCCATAATTTAAATATGCTTGGCATTCTGCAAACCAAAATGAGTTTGCATTTATATGAACTAGATAATATAAATAGGAAGCCCTCCCAGAGTTTGACTTTGCAAATAGACATTTGGGTTCGTATCCAGATTTTAAATATGCTAAGCTTGACATGGTTGACATGATTATGTGGCTAGTGGATGGGCCACTTGGTCACCCAAATGGTCGATGTGAGCTCTCCTAATATGCCTAGGAGAGTAAGGAAAGCCTTGATAGCATTTGTATTGGAGTAGTATTCAAGTTACACAATTATTTATAGTTGACTAATACATAATAGAAAACATAACCAAATCTGGACATCCAATTTCAAACAACTAGAACTCCCTCTACAGAACTCTAGTTCACATGAAATTAAAAGAAAATTGTAGGTAAGGATGTATATTTAAAATTTGAAAAGTTTCATGGAGTCTACGTAATTTTTTTGTAAATCTTTATGTTTCATGGAGTCTTCTGCCTGACATGGTAAGATGAAACTTAGGGGGCCGATAAAGTTGGGGGAAACATTAGGGATAAACAAAAACTAGCACATATATATGAGAAAATATTATTTGCGACAAGTCTAGAGCATTTCACAGAATTTTATGGGTTTTAGGTACATCTAAGTCTATTTAGCTCTAGATCTAGTAGACCACAACAAGGGCTCAATTTATACTATTTTAGAGGAGGAATTTTATGGAGAATAATTTTACAAGATAGTAGACTTCATCCACACACACATACATACAATCCTAGAAAATAACAACGCATGAATTTTAGACTATTCACTAAAATAGCTTTGTTGGTATGATCATCAAAATCCCCTGCTTTTAATTATCCCTAAATCCTCTTTTTTAGTTGACCGACCACCAAACCCCAATGCTTTGGAGTCTCACTTCGAAATTTCAATCAAAATATCACTAAAATTTCCATCATAGAGAAAATAGTCCTTAAACAAGACATACACAAAGAGAGGTTTTTTCCCTGCACATGGTTGGAAGGTGGAGCATTATTTTGGTATATGTGAGATTTGAACCCAAGTCCTTACTAAATGGACTGATTGGCACCCACACATAATGAGATTTCAAAAACACCAAGTGGAGGGAATGGTTAGAGGGAAGGACGCATGGGTTACAATGTGTGGACTACCTCCATTTGTATCATCTAGTGCTGCCCCATCTCTTTTGATCCCTAAAGAACTCTTCTTCAAAGAGTTGAAGTGACATGTAATTAGTAATGGACTGTCTGTTGGTGTAAAAAGATTATTATATATAACACCTGTAAAAGGTGTACCCTAGTTTCTTCAAATAGATTAGCTTGAAACTATTTACTAATATTTGTAATTATGAAGTTTTTATAGTAGCGTAGAACATTTGAAATTATTAAGAAGAATTTAAAGTTTCCATTAGAATTATATGGTTTAAATATAACGGAGAAACTGATGGCAATAGTATCAACTTTAGGAGATCTTTAAGGTTAGTTTTTTATGGCTTACAGTATATTATTTTTAGGAAACGCATACAAATTATAATTTTTCTTTTAAGTATTTAAATCATTTCTAAATTTTATAATTTTCTCATAAAATTTTTATATTTATTCTCTTGCATCAACAATCACTTCTATTATATCATGCAATTTAACCATAATATCTTGTATTAAAGAGGTCAAATGAAGCATTTTTTATTTCACACCTTATACTTAAGTTTATGAAAAAAAAATTTTGGCCAAATGCAAATATGAAAACTCAATAACATAAATTTAGTGAATGATTTCTTATCACTTATTATTATCTTCAGTTATTAATATGAAAACTTCTCATTGTTCAGGGTGATCACCTTCCAAATTTGTTCACCATTCATGAAATCAGATACCGATTATGATGTGGCCAATGTATGGGACACTTAGTGATGAAGGCAAAGATCGAAGCAGATGGATGAACAAAGAGATGCACCAATGTTCTTCTACTCACCAAACTGAAAGAAGTCTGAAGTTATTATACTCACCAAAGTAGAACTGCAACAAAGGATCGTGAAATCCCTCGGACGACTGGCCACTAAGCTCCAACCAAGAGTGTTTTCACTCAAATTTCACACATAAAAGTTCAAAAGTTCTTCATTAGGTTGGAAATAGAGTTTATATATGCACAATAATCCAAGGAGTGCGTCCCTTTAGGAGAAAACCACCAAAAAATTGAAAAAAATTGGAACTATCATTTTGTAGCATTCATTGGTGCCGAGGACATAGTCCTAGTAACACCAAGGCACCAACTTCTTGGTTCCCACATACTGAAATCTATAGAGTGCAACATCGAGGCGCTAAACCCACACATATGAAATTAAATATGCAAAATCACATGTTTTCAATAACAACTATAATACATCACTTACAAATGATTAAATATACCCATTATTACATAGTGAAACACATGAAATATAAATCCACATATAAAGTCTACTAAAAGTTCTCTTGAGTTCCTGCTTTATCTTGTCACCTATTGACAGGACTTTTCCTCCTTTGACGTTGTACATTAAAGAACTCTTTTATAAAGAGCTAGGTTCTTGAAAGTCTTCGAGAAGTTCGGGGGCGAAGCTCTGTAATTCTCCTAAAGTCATCCATGTATCCTCACTTGGTGGTTTGTCTTTTCACCTGATTAAGAATCTCTGACTAGCACTATCACTTGTGAGTGCCTCTGTTGTGATGATGTTCTCACCTTAAAGAATGTTGGCTGGATAGGTATCTGCAAATAACTTCTATCTCATCTTGCAAAGCATCATTCTGCACATTTGGAGGTTGCGTAACTCCTTTAGAAGATATTAGATCTTCTACACTGAAAATATGACTAATAAATATGTGAGAGGATAATTCAAGAACATAAGCATTAGTACCAAGTTTTCTAATAATTTTAAATGGCCCACATGCTCTAACTTGTAACTTTTTATATTTGGTGGAAGGAAATCTCTCAAGATAGATACGAACCAATACATAATCACCTACCCCATATTTCTTAAATTTTTTTATCTTTATTTTTCCTTCAACATACTTAACATTTGCGTTTCCAATTATTTCTTTGTCTTCATGAAGGTTATGAAAATCACATGCAAATATATATATGTTGAATTAAAAAAAAAATGGAACTATTATAAGCTAGGTCAATAGACAATTTAGGGTTATATCCATAAATTACCTAGAAAGCTGACTTCTGGGTTATTTTAGAAATGGAACTATTATATGCAAATTAAGATATAGGTAATGTTAAGTCTTAATTTTCTAAATTTATTTCAACTAAACACCTTAGTAGATTTCATAATATCTTGACTATTTTTGTCTGTTCATTTGTTTGTGGATGAAATATAGAGAAGAATTTTAATTGTATTTCTATCAATTTTTTATAAGGTTTTCAAAAATAGGATATAAATTTAACATCTCAATTGGAAATTATAATGGATGGGACTTCATGTAACCTAATAATTGCTCTAAAAAATAATCTTGCTATGTGAGATACATCATTTGATTTCAAATAGGGTATGAAATATGCCATCTTAGAAAATTGTTCTACTACGATGAAGATACTATCATGCCTATGAGGTATCCTAGGTAAATCTAACTTGAAATTTATGGATATGTCTTCCCGTGGTCTAATTCTTATATGATGGCATCCATTTCTCAAGTAAATTTTAGAGAATAATGATGAACCTAAAATAAGATCTAGCATATCATCCAATCTAGGTATGCAAAAACTATATTTTATTGTGATCCTATTTACTACTATTCTATTAATGCACATCTTCTAAATTTGATCTTTCTTAGGAGTTAAAATAGCAAGTACAACATAAGGACTGAGACTTTCTTCTATATCCTTCCTCTTGAGTTCATATACTTATCGTTTTAACTCTGCATGCTCTATTGGATTCATCATATAATGAGGTAAATTATGTATTTGAGAATCAAGAATCAGGTCTATGGCATGTTGTATATCCCTTAATATTGGTAGCTTATTAGGTAGGTCATCGGGAATTAAATCATTGAATTCAGATAATAGATCTAAGACCATAGTAGGTATATTATCGTTCTTAATATAAATGGAGATTTTCTGAAGGTATATAGCTAAGCATCTAAACCCTAAACTTATAATTTGAATTCTAAGAGTTTCACATGTATTAGGATGTATATCAGAAGTATCTTCCCTATCATTTGATGGTGATATTGCTATCAACTGTAGTTTCACATTCCCCCCCTTGATTGGGTTTGGGTTGAAGTTCAGAATTGGGTTTATGAGGTGGTGCGAGAAGAATTCTATGAGAAGATGTAATTGGCCTCTTTTTAGTAGTCTTTATAGGGAATAACTTGATTATTCTCTTATTATGCTTGAATATGTAAGTATTTTCACGCCCATAATGGATCACAATCAAGTTTTAAAGTCATGGTCTTCTTAATAGGATATGAGTTATTTCTATTAGAAGAATATCACACCAAATTTGATTATTATAGTTACCTATTTTAATTTGAAAAATACATCTGTTAGTGATAGGTAGGGATGTGTGATTTACCCAACTAACTTGAAATAGTTATAGGTGAGGTTCTATTTTATGATTGGCTTTAGTGATAGCATGAGTTGATATGGCATTCATAATGCTACCTCCATTTATTTCTAGTTTACACCTCTTCTCCTTACATAGAATATACATCGAGAATTCCTCATTCTCTAATCTTCTTCTATAGAAGGAGTCTGTTGACCTCACTTTTAGAGTGAGGACTCATCCTTCCCGTCTTAGACTTAGGAGTCTTATAAGCAGTAGGATTTTTTTAATCATAAGACACTTCTAGTGATTAAGAGAACACTAAAACCAAGCCTAGAGACTTAGGAAAACATACCCTAAGCTTAGGAAGCCTTAGGACAAATAGGTTCTACCTATCCTATGGCATAAACCAAAACCCATGCTTGTCCACTCATTCAAAACCAACCTCAAGCCAACACAATCAACCCCAAATTGAAATTTGTTTCCTATCCAATCTCCAAGCCAAATTAACTTAACCCTTAATATAAATTAGTTCTACAATCATCCCATGATCCTGTGACCCAAACTCATTCAATTGAAACCAAATCCAATTAATTTTCACAAAAACACTCCAACCATTCAATACTCAATTTCAAATCCTTCCAATACTCACAATCAAACCAATACAACTAATTGAATCCAATGACCCAAGTTAGCCCATTTGACCCAAAAAATCCAAATGAGTCAAAATCCAATCAAACTCAAATCAATTGCAATCAAAATCATCAATTAACTCTAAATCCATCATTGAACTCTTCTCAATACCCAATTCAATCTAATTCTACCCAATCAACCCATTTGGTCATCTTGACCCAAAGTGGCCTAAATGACCAAGTTGATTCAAACTTCAATCCAACCAAAATTGGATTGAATCAATCCATACAATCTCCTTTATGATGATTGTTGATCATCCTTGATTGTCCAATTGTAATCAATCGTGTCAAACAAGTCAATTTGATCAAGTTAACCCAATTAACCCATATGAACCAAATTCCATTCCAACCCCAATTGATTGAAACCAATGCCTCTAATCAATCACAAATTGATTATTGAACATGATCTAATATTCAATTGAATCCAATTTGGTCAAACCAACCCAACTGATCAATTTAGCCTAAATTAACTTAAAGGGTGAAATTGAACCAAATCATTCCCAAATTAAAATTATTTCAAACTACCACCTACAATCATTCTCAAATGATCAATTGAACCCAAACCAACCCTCCACCCAAAAGCCAAATTGGCCAATTTGACCAAACTGGTCAACTTAAATCATTTGACCCATATGAACTCATATGAGCCAAATCTAAATCCACTTCAAATTAAACCAAACTAATGACAATAATACATTCCAAATCATCATCTGAACACACCTTCAATTTGACTAATTGGTCTCCAACCCCATTTTGATAGACAAATCCATTCAAACCAAGTTCAAACCTAACAAAACTTGGCATGACTCATCCTTGGGGTCACCATGGATTAGCCAAAGTGGGCCCAACCAATGGTGAATCCAGCCCTTGAACCAATCCACCCAAAGAGGATAAAATCCCCATTTGGATGGTCTCACCTACTCCCCAAGCCATGATAACCACTCTTAGCTTATTTTGGACACTATCACTACTGACCCAACCTAACTTAAGGCTATTGGGTTCACCCTTAGGTCATGAGAGGGTGAGCTTACCCCTAGCCCACCATTGGTTCACTTAGAGGAGGATGTACACTCCATGCCGCCCTCTCTGACCTCTCACCTCGTGGTTGTGACATCTCCTACCACCTATCTCGATCGGATGACTGCCAAAAGCTAAGCCAAGCTCAGCCCTTGGTTCACTTGGGGAGGAGAGTATACTCCTCCCCATCCATTCAAACTTCACACAGAGCTTCCCTAGGTGATTCCAAGAAGTTTTGAAGTTTCTCCTGATCTCCTAGTGCACCCCATCACCAACGAGACCAACTCCCATTCAAAATCGAAAGCACCGTCCATCCAACCTCACCTGAACTCCACCAAAACTCAAATTAACTCTCCCCACACCTTCCCCAAGCTCCGGTGAATCAAAACGAATCGATTCCCAATCAATTTGAAAATCGGAAGGCACTCCAAGACCAACTCCAGCTAGCTTAACGACAGAATTTGGTCCATAGAGGCGTAAGCATGAAGGTAGCTTGAGATCTTGTCAACAGGGATTCATCTCTTTAAGATGATGCTAACTTAGTGGACGGGCTGCCGGTCTCTAGCTCCGATGAGGTAAAACTCTGGAAAACCATAGAAAGTCCATGAAGTGTTGGTTTTTGTGAAGTAAAGTGTGATTGCATGCATTTTCCATCTTAGGATCTCTTTAGCTCTCCTCCTCGCACATTTTGGAGTCGATCCATCCACGAGCTCCGACAAACGAATCAAGCGGGAAAGCCGTCTTCCAGAGGTTGATGGATGATCATCGTCATCCATTCCATGTGATTAGAACGGACGACCATGATTTAATCTGCTAGAAAACTTGATTTAATCTCATAGGAATCTTAGGATTAATCTCCACCATCTGATCCGAGATTGGATGGGGATGATGAAACAACATTCACCGCCTCCACGGGGATGTTTTAAATAACTATCCTATGGCATGCGTGGAAAGCATCACCACGTCGCTCTCGCGTAATAGTTGTTAGAGGATTAATTAGGTGATTAAAATATCATTAATTAGTCATAACATCAAAAATTCATAACTAATTGTAGAAAAATCTAAAAACTATAAATAAACCCATTTTGGAAATGTTAAACATAGAAGAATTTAATAAAATTAAAATCTCTAATGTTTGATTAATGAACAATGATTAATTAGAGTTTGAATTTTAGGCTAATTACTTAATCAAGGCATAATTACTTGGTTAATTGACCCCAAATTTGGTCGGTTTGTTCTATGGGATGTCCTCTGTCTCTCATAATTTTATTGGGATTTATTGGCCTTGTAATTTGGAGAATTTAAAATTTTAATCTTAATTATCCTCCTTAATTAATTTAATAATTATTAAAGTTATTAAATAGCAAAAATTTGAATAATTAATGATGGTTAATCACTATTAACAGTGGAAATAATGAGGGAAAATGATTATGGCCTTTTCCTTAAGTATATTTCATTAGGAGGGTTAATTAATGCATGGTTTAATTAAGGAATAATTAAGTAAATTAATAGAGAAATTAATTCAAATTAAAATGATAATTATTTCAGAT
Source organism: Cymbidium sinense (assembly GCA_021442155.1). Classification (NCBI taxonomy): domain Eukaryota; kingdom Viridiplantae; phylum Streptophyta; class Magnoliopsida; order Asparagales; family Orchidaceae; genus Cymbidium; species Cymbidium sinense. The sequence goes on along the minus strand of CM038219.1, from coordinate 78,238,966 downwards.
AATTCAAATTGAATTCATGGGTTCCTCTTTATATGTTTAATAATATAAAGAATCTTAAGGAACATATGGTCAACCCATGGGTGTGGGAAAACCATGTAAGTACTTAATTAGATTCTTCTTTATTCTAATTAACCCTTAAGAATGAGCCTCATTGCATTAGGTCTTGTTAAGTGTATTGCAAATTTTAATTACTCATTGGCATATCATTAGAGGCTCATGGTTAAATAGTTAATTAAATTAAAGAGACTTAGGAAAGAGAAATTAAATTAATTGCTTAATGATTTGAACTTAATCAATCCATAAAATTCACTTAATTACCTTTCTTAAACACATTAAGTCACTAATGTGGGATAGGGCAAAAAAATAAATATTATTTCTCCTCTTTAAGTTTAATAATTCAAATCCAAAATCCAACAAAATAACAACTTTGGTTGATCTCAAATGATTTTATTTAACTTGATTGTCCTTAGGAAGTAATGTGATTGAATGTATATGTGGCAATGTTTAATTATTTCCTTTGAATCATTATAAATTTGTATGTCATTTGATATCATGCATTCATGCTTTCAAATAAAAGAATCAATTGAATTTAATTATGTGTAAGTTTCATGTGTTGGATTAATCTTATTATATGTGTGGCTATTATCATTATTTAATTTTGAAATTATTTTTGAAATTATAAATTAATAATGAAAGTTTAAATTGATGTTGGCTATGAATATTACATGTGATTTACATTTGTTTATAACTTAAACATGTTAAAGTATTATTTTATTTTCATGATTCATGTGTATGTCTACATATGTTTGAATGTTAATAAGTATATAGTCTGGACATCCTGAGAATACGAGGCTTTAAGTAGCCCCAAGGAGGTCTTAGATTACCTCACTTCCCTGGTTTAAACAATGGCACATACTTAATTTCATTCACATATTTACATACATTAGAATTTGGATATAGCTTTGCTTTGCATGAATAAATAAATTTTCTAAAACAATCTTTTGTATGATTTTCATTCTTATTGTTGTGTATATATTTATAAGTAATTTAAGATAACAAGTATATAGTATGGACATCCTAGGAATACGAGGCGTTAAGTAGTCCCAAGGACATCTTAGATTACCTCACTTCTCTGGTTTAACAATTATATGTATTTGCTTAAATATTTAATACATGTGTATGTATAGTTAGCTAAGGACTGAAATTCCTCTTTTCTACAAAAAAGTATATGCATTAACAATCATTTAACTTTGCCAAAAATACATTGCATGTATATGTATGTTAAATTCAAAATCATATGCATGATATTGATGATGAAAAAGAATGATAAAAACATTACCCATGTGATAGTAATTCAATTTCATTAATCTCAAGATGCCTCTCATGTTTGAATTAGATTCTTTAAGATTAACCCAACCTTAAGATTAATAAAATATAAAATATATCATTCACTAAAAGAAACAATAAATCATAATAACATGCCTTTAGAAAATAACTTAGGATAAGGATGAATGGGGTTAAATGCCTTAGCTCTCTTTACAACAATTAGATGTTAAGTAAACATCAAGTGAAATAAAAGAAATTACAAATTAAAATCTATCAATCTTTTTAATTACTTGAAATGAAACCACCCCTAATATTTAACTTAAACAATTCCAAACCTTGGACAATTTTAATTATAAAGCTTATTTAAGACATACCACATTGAGCCTAAGCACACACATTAGAATATTAAGTCACCACTTCTAGCTCTAAGTTAGGAAGGTATATGTTGTGATATTATCTTTCTGTTTTGTGATGTAATATTTTAGTTGGAGATTAGGATTATTTATGCGTAAACTGGATGTTAGGCTGTTATTAGCCTAATGATATTTTATATAGGGGATTATGCTAAAGGGGCCACTGAAATGAAAATAAATAAATAAATATTTTTGTTTGCAGGTTGCTTGTTCCCCCTTTGCATAATCTGCATTAGGACATGTGAGCTTGGTTACCCATGTGTAATGTGCTAAGTCCAAATGTATGGAATATAATTGCTTGAGTTTGTATAGTTGATTTAGCTAACATCTGTTTTGCAAGTGTAGTTAGATTTTATTTTTTTCAAAATATATAATTTTACAATAGGAATTAAGATTTGTGCTATGAGATTTAGGATGAGCAGTGGCTAGAAGGCAAAGTACTCGGAGGCCCTGTAAAGCCTTTGAGCAAAATTAAATCAAAAGGAGAAAATAAAAGATGAAGAATGAAGACCCCATAGCATTTTTTCAATTGTAATTGTAATATTTTTTTTTGGTAATCCTAGTTATATATAAGGGTGCCATACTTCTTTTTATTTTTGGGGTGTCGACGCAGACCTTTTATTCTTTTATGAAAATCCATAAAATATTTTATTATCATGTTTAGTTTGTACAATTGAAATTGCATATTTTTTTCATTGGTTTTCTTAAGCTTGATGATTGAATGTGTGGCCTGGATGTGGTAGGCTCTTTAGAGTAAAATTAATTTTTTTATCCCATTAAACAACTCATAATTAGATTTTCAAAAATAACTCATAACCTCACTTTAAAGCTTAAGTTATAATCAAGATAATTATGATATTTAGCAACCCCTTAGCTGAATGATGTATGTGATAACAATCATGCATAACAGCTTGCTTCCCTTTTAAATAATGAGGGTCTCCACTCTTGCATGATAGGGGAATGCTTGATCTATGAGGGAATCCCTTGTAGTGGAGAACACCTCCTCCTGCTAATTTAGCCAATAACATTATTTCATCATGCATTTAGGCAAAATTATCCTAAGCCTTTGTCCAAATGAATATGTCAAAATGATATAAAAACTTGTAAAATTTTTCATTTAGTCTAAGTCATGTCTTCATACCAGTCATGATCTAGTCTCTTAAGGAGTGAGTTTATGACTATAGTCTCCTTCTTAATTATATAACATCTTAGCTATCTTGCACTTACATAAGACCAACCTACATGGTTTTGAAGTGTAGGAGGTGTTAACTGGCGGCCACTGCAAGCGGTTGTTAGTCCATAAGAGTTGGGATGGGTTTATCTTCTCTTGTGGAGGGAAGCCATTATGTCCCACTTTCTGATTAGACTTTGGTCGTGCCTTTAGCATGTGCTAAGGCATTCTAGATTTAGGATCCGAGACTATTTGTTTCTTTTAGGCTACGAGTATAAGTCCTCATCTCTTAGGCATTTCTACAATCATGTGTTGATGAATTATAAGCCCTAGCCTTCTAATAAAATTTTGACTGAAATAAAAATAAATTATCTCTTTCAAATTTATAAAGCCTCACTATAGGTTAGACTGGAGTACTTACTAGGCTTCTTAGTATCATGAGTGTTCCCTACTTATCTTCTCTTGGAATCCAAAATAAGCCTTTCCAAATTGAACCTTCCCACTTGATTTCCAAAAATACCCAATCCTTTGATAGTATAACTTTGAATACTTTGGAGATATTATTGACTACTTTAATCGAGAGTATTCTTAAGAAATTTTTATTTCTTAGGATATAATTAACTATGGAAGCTTGCTTCTATAGGGAACTAAAGAACTATATAAAATAAACCCTACTTTACTTTTCCATATAGAGTAGGGGAAATATCTTTAGTATATGTGAAGTATCATCTGCCTTAGGAGTCCTTATTAGGTGATTAGGTCCATTGTAGGGTGATATTTTTAGTTTTCGAGGTGGTATATCATACTTAAATGTCATACCCGATCACTTCAATAAGTATCCCCTAAGATCTACATGGTGTCCACAATGACTCCAAATTAAAACACCATAGATTATTTTAGCGACTCCACTGGCAAGTGTTCCTCTCTCCATCTTTTTTAGTCAATCACTATCTCCAAGCATTGATAGTGGACTTATATTTTATATAAGTCTGATACTATCATTCCTTCCATTGGACACATTGCTTATTTCATCATTAAGCAAGGGTGGCCAACATCCTTTAAGTTTTAGAATCTCACTCCAAGTAGGTCTTAAAACCCCTATTAGACCTCCAATAGGTAAAAAAAATTAATCAAAGAAATTACCCAAAAATAAATCAAATGAAATCAAGAACCTCTTACCACTAGCTTAGTAAAGTAAGGTTCATCCAATATTTTCCACATTCCATTGAAGTTCAAAAGAAAAGCAAAAAAATTCTTCTCCAAAAGTTTCCAATCTCTCCAACATACACATTTAACATAATCAAATTTGTTAAATGATGGTTCTAATTCAAAGTCAAAAATCAAACAATAATCAAAAGCAAAGTCTAATATACACCCTTCTTTTCCAACAGTGAAGAAGAAGCCCCAGTTTCCTCTTTCTCCAAGCCATCAGTCAGCACCATGTCTTCCGAGAAATTCATTTTCTCCTTCACCTCTTTTGAGTTAGCTTTTTCACCTTGCTCATCAAGTTCAGGTTTGAGTATTCCACTTTGAGGGACGACTTCCTTTGAGAGGAAGGTTTTCCTGAGAGGTTCATGGTTTTTTTTTTTAGTTAATACTAGCCTCTACAATTGCCACAATCTTTAAGGGGAAATCAGTTCTATCTTTTGAGATTGTCTCCCTCACATTTGAGATCAGTTCTAGCTCTCGTCCTACACCGCTAACCAAGACCCAGTGTTGTAACAAGAACATGAAAATTAAGAGACATTATGAGCGCATGGATAAAGAGGTTGAGGAAGCCTCCCATGTGGCAGAGGAGGGATCCACCCATGAGACCTCTCCCCTTCTTGGAGGCAGTAGGTTTCACCCCCTTTCAATTGCAGAGGGAGATGAAAACATCAGGAAGATAGTTGCATCACCCCCACAATCTACAAAGTATGAGACATCGAATAGGGAGAGGATGAAGCTTTATGCTAGTTTAAGGTTCATGTTTGGAAGTGTTAGGAGAGCCCACAGGCGCTCTGAGTCTACCAATTTGCATGACTTGAGGAGAGTGATCTTTAGGAGTGTTAGGGATCAGATCCATAGAGAGAGGGCCATGGAGGCCAAAGTTGTAGCCCAAGCGGGCAAGCGGGACAAAAGAAGGTTTGTTAGACAACCGACGTCCTCTGCTTTGATAGACCATTATGATTGATAGGCTGATAGAGCCGATCATTCTGATAGAATAGTGCTTATGATTCCAGCCATAGTAGGAGATCTTTAGCGGAGAGGCAGCTGGTGTCACCCCCATTACACCGCTCCACTCGCCAACCACCATCACTCGTTCATGTTCCACCATCTGAAGTTCCTACCAAGTATCACAAGCCATCATATGGAGATAGAGCATCCCCCTTGGTGATACAGTTATGTCCCAATGACCACACTTCATCTAATCCACCCATTGAGGTGAGGCCGAGATCCCCTGCCCAACCTTCCATCCCAATAGTGAAGAGGAATGAGTGGCGGCCCATGAGTGTCATGGTCGCTCCACCACCATAATTTGAGGAGAAAGAACAAGAGGATATCGATGTGACCCCTATGATTGTTGAGCTAGTTAGAGCTAGCACTCCACCTATCTAGAACATCCAGTGCATTACTTCATCAGAGCACAGTCCAGTCGTAAGTCACCATTTAACCAATGTCCCAATAGCACTGAGTCGAGTGGATGACTGATCCTTGCATGAGATTTTAGAAGACTATCGTGCCGCGGTGAGGCAGATAGTAGGGGATGATCAATTTGATGAAGAGGAGGGTATGGTACACATTAATGCCGATGAAGATGACTTGTTGGATGACATTACCGAAGTCCACATAGTAGATACCCGAGGATCCTTGCATAATGAGTAGCCTAGTCAGGAAGCCCAAAGTGTTGTAGTTGAGGAAGGTGAGGCACCAGACTCAACTCAACGCCTCCTCTAGCAAATTAAACTCAAAGATGATCAGGTTGATAAGATGGAGAGAAGGGTAGAAGAGTTGATGGTAGTGGTCTTAGCATTGTAGAACCAAGTACCTATCTACAACCCATATCTATGGAGCTCGACAAACCTGAGCGAGTACACATCCTAGATTGTCCGAAGAGCAATACTCCCATGAATGAGGATGTTGGTAGTTTGCATAGGAAGGTGATCAATGTCACCTCTATGCATGAAAAAGATATCAAGCAGATGGTTGAGCAGCAAGTGAAGGAAGCATTGGCGCAAGCCTAAGGGAGCTTATCGGTTCTAAAAGGTAGACCCTACCTGGAGAAATTCGATGTAGTTCAATACCCCAAGGGTTTTGTGCCACCATCCTTCAAGGTATTTGATGGCGATGGGAACCCAAGGTAGCATATAACACACTTCAAGACCAGTTGTTGCAATGGCAGTGGTAATGACACATTCCTTTTTCACTAGTTTGTCAGTAGCCTTTCTGGAGTTGTATTTGATTAGTACGTCGAACTGACAAATGATTCAGTGAAGTCTTTTGCAGAGTTAGAGTAGCTCTTCATCAAGATATTTGTAGGAGCTCAACAAAGGATAATTGTAGGGGACCTCATTGTAGAAAAGAAAAAAACTCAATGAGTCCCTTGTTGATTATATTCTTAGATGGCTCAACCTAAGCAATAAATGTGAACCACTGCTGCAAGAGCAGCATGCTATTGAGATTCTTCTCAAGAATATCCATGACCTGGTTGCCTTCATGCTCAAAGGTTTTACCATAAAGGCATTTGAGAAATTAATCAGCAAGGCAACTAACCGATAAGAGGAAACCAAATAGCTACCCTTCTCAGACAAGTCATCTAAGCCTAAGCTTTAGAAGGTGTTTTAGAAGAAGCCAGGGATAGTAGTGACAGTAGATAATGGAAAATAGCTGGTGAAAGCATAATTTGAGATGCCTAGAGTTCAGCATCCTCCACTCTTTCCTCCTCTTCCACTACCTCGGCTGCCACAATGGCTACCATAATAGTTTAGACAACAATGCTATCAGTATCCGCCACCAGGTAACTATTTTCCACCTACTGTTGTTGACAAACCCAATAATCCATATTCATTCAAGAGGGAGGTAGTTAGGAAGATCTTCAAGAAGCTTGATTTCTAGCTACTCGAGCCTAGAAAGCTGGAAGAAGTGGGTAAGAGTGATGATTCTAACTACTGCCCCTACCACTGCATGTTAGGCCATGTCTTAGAGGATTATTTCTAATTCAAGAATTGGCTTGAGTATAGCTACAAGTCAGGAGCCATAGTTATCCCTAAATAATACTAAGTAGAATAACCTTCTAATTCAATTAAAGTAATCTTTGAGGATACATCTGATCCTCTTAAGATAAAAGAAGGTTGGGATATCTCTTTATCCCATACCTCTAAAAAAAATTTCTAAAATCAAGAAAATTTCTCTACAAGTTCTTGACTCAGCTCAGACCTCCAACACCAATGAAGGTCTGCCAGTTGTGAAGGACAACTCCGGGAGGGTGGAAGCCCAACAGTAGTAGCAGCCATCACTTGCGAGGGATAGTTCCATAGCGCAACCACCATCTGAGTTTATCATTCCTCCTTCTGCCATTTATAGCTACTACATCTACTAACTGCACCACCACCAGCAAGAGCATTATATCTACAGATGAAGGCACCTAACCTCTCATACCACTTACTTTACTTGATTTATATCATGTACCACCTCCAAAATTAAATAAATCAATGAAGAAGAATAATTCCTCATACATCCTATCTATATTTGATGATCTTAGTGATTTCATTCGAATTGATAGCTCTCCAAGTCATAGTAATAACAATCTAAATAATTCTGATCAATCCCACTCTAATTCAGGAATATATTTTCCTTTTCTAAATCATCAGGGTTTGCCATGAGATTAATTTGGAGTCATCCGACTCTGATGATCCTTTAGGAGAAGCTGTAGGTATACCTGATGAGTAGATAGAACTTTCCATAAGCTCCTCATCACAAGAAGTCATTGAAGTCAACCTCCGTACTAGAAAAGTTCTACCTCCTAGGGTGGTATCTCAAGATAAGGGTAAATATGTCATTAGTTTCAATGAGCAGATAGCCCGTCCAGAAGATGCTCCACCCTTGGATATGCTTGTGGAGGACCTGGCCAAAGTTGACTACAACATGCTAGCACATCTTAGAAAGATTCCAGCTAAGTTAAGCATATATGATGCCCTTGACTTATCCAAAGATATGAGGGAGTCATTAGTCAAAGCCTTGTTTGACCCTGAAATATGCTAGCTTAGTTTGGCACTATTGGAGAGGAGGCATGTTTCTCAAAAGAAGTCCTATGAGTCACATTCACAGATGAATACCTACTTCTAGGGATGATAGAGTACAATCGTCCCCTCTATATCACTATGGATGTTGGCAGATTCAGACTATCCATTGTGTTGGTTGATCTAGGTGCATCAGTAAACATTATGAGTCTAAGAACTCTTGCCTACTTGAGGATCAACATCTCTAAACTCCAAATGGAGAGGATGATGTTGAAAAGATACAATGAACAAGACGAGAGAGCCTTAGGCTCCATAGTATTGCCTTTGGAGATAGAGGATTGGAAGATAGAAACCAATTTTTACATAATAGATTCTGATACATCCTTCAATGAGTTGCTAGGAAAACCTTGGATACATGAGAATAACTTGATTCCATCTTCCTTACATCAGTGCATCAAGTTTGTAAGGGGTGGAATCGAGTATTGTGTCAAAGGAGATCTCAAGCCATTCGCAGTTCATGAGGTTGAGATTTATGAGGATGTGGCCTATTACCTCCCTAAGAAACAAAATGTCTTCTCTCATGAACTTCAACAAAATGAAAAATAAAAAGAAAAGAAAAAGAAAAAAAGGAAAATTAAAAAGAAAAGAAAAGGGAATGAGAAGAAGATCTTAGGAGGATATAGAGCCAGAAATTAAATTCCACCCACAGTTTATTACTCCATCGAACAAATAGGGAGGCTGACCCAACCTCCACCAAGACGAGAAAGAGGAAAGTCTAGAGGGAGTTCTAGAGGTGGAAGACTTCTATACTTACCACCTACGAGAAGATTCATTTCAGCATCTAGGAGTACACTTACTATCTACATAGACTAAAAATCTAATTCAGAGGATGAGTCCTATGTAGTTATCACGCCATCCAGCTCTTCTCGATTATAGATCTTGTTGGAGGTGACACTAGAGCCTGATAGTGATGAGGACTGGGTCCCCAAGTAAAGCATGAGTGTATCGAAGTCTTTTTTATGTGAAACTGTCAGACAACAGATGGGTACCTTAGCTCTAACCACTTTTCTCATAAAAATTTGAGAGTTTGGTAGTTAAGGAAACCCCCAAAATATGTGCAAACACTAAGATCTAAAGGTTCTATCTACGAGTAGAATCCTCAAGTCAAGAAGTTGATGTAGAACTTGAGGATGAATCTTTTAAAAAATTAATATAATTTCCTTTTGATTGGTACTTGCCTTGTGTTCTTAACTTAGCAAAGAAAAGTCTAATTTTACATACATGGTCTAAGCACAGGCCATAGTATTTTAAAAGGTTATGGGACAACAAATGCAAGAGCTCTCAATCAAGACCAAGACTAGGCTTCGATATAGTGGGCCCAATCGATGATGATGATTACTATCTCGTTATCACTAATCATTTGAAATTTGATAGGTTCTTCTCAGGCCACATTAACTCATATGGGAGGTGTGCTTAGAAACTCAAATGATTTAGGTGATTTCCAAGTCAAAGATGCACCCCTGGAATTTGAAGAAAAAAATCAAATCAATCATTGACGAATTTAAAGAAATCAACTTGGGGACTGAAGATAATCCGCGCTCGACGTACACCAGTTCCTTGTTGAATGATTTTGAAACAAATGATTTAGTTAAGCTACTGTGGTGAAAAATTCCTATACAAGGGAGTCACCTTCAAATATGTGGGGAGAAATGAAAGAGGTAACCATATAAAAATTCATCTTTTTAAGATGCCACACAGATCTGCAGATGTACTTATTCAGGTGATCGGGTACGTCATCAAGGAATAGTATACTATCTCGAAAGATAGAAGTCACTACCCTTTAATAGACTTAATCACCTCAATAAGAACTCCTAAGGACTATGGGTCTTCGTATGTACTAGAGATTCTTCCCCTAATTTACATAGAAAAGTAAAGCAGGGCTTATTTTAAACTGGGTTCGTTAAGTTCCCTACAGGGCAAGCCCTCATAGTTAATTACATTCTAAGGGATGGGATCCCTTAGGAAAACTCTCGATTAAGGTAAATGATCGTTGTCTTCAAAGATTTCAATAGGAAAGGACTATCAATCAATTAGTTCATTTTTGAAAGATCAAATGGGATTAATCAAAGAGGGGGGAGTTATTATCGAAGCCAAAATGGAAGATAAGTAGGAGATGCCCATGATGCTAGGAAACCTAGAAAGCATCTCAAACTATCCTACAATTGGGCTTTACATTTTTGAAATTGATTTAGTTTATTTGAGTTGATTTTTTCATTAGAAATTTAGGACTTATGATTCCTTAACACAAGATTAAGAAAATTCCTAAGAGATGAGGAATTATGTTTATGGCTCACAAAGGAAAGAAGCAACATCAGAACCTAAATCTGGGAGCTTTGGCGAGGGCCAAAAGTACAACCTAAATCTAATGAAAAAATGGGTAATTGGTTTGCCTCCATAAGGGAGGACAATTGCCTCCATAAGGGAGGACAAACCACGACAGCTTGGGCTTACAACTGCCTAGAGGTGGCCACCAACTAACTCTTCCTACGATTTTAAATACATGTAGGCAAGTCTTTATACTTATGTAGGATAGTTAGCCTGTTATTTATTTTGAAAGATGCCAAGTCCTTAATCTCACTCCCTAAAGAGACTAGATCATATAAAGGGACATACTTCAAATTACCTAAATCTAATACAATTCAAATTTGATTTTATTTTCATTTAGGATAATTATTTTGACTCAGGCTAAAATGATACATATGACTAATGAATGAGAAATAAAGGTATTGACCAAAATCAGCGAAACGGGAGGTGGTGAGTTTCCACCATGGCTCTCAAAGGTCAAGCCAAGTTTCTCTGGCAAAGGTGGAAGCCCTTCAATCAAGAGTGAAATAAGATGTATTTGTGCATGATATTACAAAATAAATGCTCATCCAACTATGGGATTGCTAATTATTTTATCTTGATTTTAAACCTATGGTGAGGTTATTGGTTGTTTACTTTTTATTTTTGAGTTGTTAAGTTGGGTGATTTATTTTTCCCTAAAGAGCCTAATCCACATCCAGGACATACATAAAGCAAGGAAGAAACTAGGAAAATCATGCTACTTAATGCACGAGCTAAACAAATCATTAATAAATTTATAAAGTTAATCGTAAAAAGAATAAAAGGCCGTTGTGGTCGAGTACCACCACACAAACTCAAAAAAATCAAATGTGGGTAGCCGAGCTCTACCCTTATACAACCTGGATTACAAATAAATTAAATTATAATTAAGCAAGGAATTCATTGTTATGGGGTCTTCAAGCTTTATTCTTCTTTCATTTTTTTTCTTCTTTCTTCCTCTTTTCTTCTTTTTTCTTTGGTTTCTTCTTTGTTTGGTTGGAAGGTAGATGCTCCAAGGCTTCACATGATGCATAAGATAGGATCTTATGACCAATGCTCATCCTAATCCCCATAAAAATCATTCCAAAATCTTAATTGCACAAATTTAAATGAAAAGGAAAAAGAATGGAAATCTAACTAACACTTGCAAGACAAAGGTTAGCTAAAACAAACAACACAAATCCCAAAGATGTATATTGGACTTATCACCCCACACATGGGTGACTAAGTCCACATGACCTATTGGATGATTAGGGGTATAAAGTACTTGCAAGAAAAAGCATATATATTTTTATTTATGATAGCGCCCCTTAATCACAATCCCCTGCAAAAAAGAATAGTTAGACTAAGAGCGTCCTACCATTCATTCTACGAGCATACACCCTAACATCCAGTCTAAAACATATATCATAAAATAAAACAAAATATCAAACTATGCACCGACCTAACCTAAAATTAGAAGTGGTGACTTAGGCTAATGTGTGTGCTTTGAAGGTTTGTGTGGTATGCTTAGCTATGGCTTTAGGTTCCAATTTTCTAAGTGTGAAAATATGTTTAACTTAGAGGAGGGTTTCATTTAAGTTGTTTAATTATTTTGGGTTGATTTTATTTCATATTTTGAATAAGTTCAAATAAATCCTATAATTAATTACTAAGTTATGAAGAGAGGGAAAAAGAAGAGACTTCTCTTTCCTTCCCTAACCTAAGTAATTTTTTTAAAGTAGATTTACATTTTAGTTTTATTTAGGTGAATGTTTTGATTAAATCTTTTAATTAATCCTAAGTTTAGATGAACTCTAAACAAACCTATTCAAAAAGAAAGACATTTCAAGATTAAATGAAATGAATCAAAATTCACATAACACACATTACTTCATTTCTTTTCCGACATATATAACATGCATATGGATGAACCCTAAGCATATCTATACAACCAAATGATAATATTTAACATACTTTATGATGCATGCTAAGTAATCCATTTAATAAAATTTAGAAGATTAAGATGCATGATTTTCTTTAAGTAGAAAAGGGTTTCTTTATCCAAATTTTCACATACACACATGAAAGTAAGAGAGGCATAAGTGAGTACAGTGCCATTGTTAACCAGAGGTGTAAGGTACAAGACCTACTTAAGGCTAGTTAAAGCCTCGCAACCTCGGGGTTGTCCAGACTAATATACCACTTTCCTTAAATATAAACATATGTATAAAAGAAATGAAATGGAAAAGAAGAATGTAAAAGTTGTATTAATGATTCATTTTGTTTATGCAATTTATGTATGCAAATATAGGTAACCCTTCTTAGGTGATAGCATTGGGATGAATAGGATATTGAATTAGGTGAGTGCTAGGTCCTATTTGACCTATTTGACCTATTTGAGGTAGGTCAAGGGTAGGTTTATGTTGGGTTAGTTAAATGGAGTGGATTGGTATCTTTCTTTTCAATCAATTCGAGCTAAGTTGGGTCTAAGGTAAATTGGGCTAGGTTAGGTTTAATTGGCCAATTGAGGCTTTGGTCAAGTTCCACAAGTGATTTGGAATGAAATTGACCCATTGGTTTCAATCAATTTGGCGTAAATTAAGTTTTGACATATTTTGACTTTTTAGGTCAAATTGGGTCAACTTGGGTCAAGTGGCCAATTAGGCTAGGTTAGGCTCAAATGTTGGCTTGGTCAAGTTCAAACATAGGTCATGAGTGAACTTAGGTCAATGGTTTCAATCAATTTGCCTATGGTGGAATTTGGCTATGTTAGGTTTCATTTTGGGTTAAGTGTTGACTAGGTCAACCCTTAAGTTTAACTTGGTTTGACCCAATTTGATTGATTGATCATCCCATGATGATTATTGATCATGATGAGAGGCATAGATGAGTTTGGTTCAATTTAATTTGGTTAGGATTAGAATTTGGCTCGTAAGGATACTTTATGTCACTTTGGGTCAAGTGAGCCTAAGTGGGGAAAATGGCTTGGTCAAAGCTTGATTTGGGCTTGATTGAACTTGTGCATGGACTTACGATTGAAATATAAATCCATTTGCAAGTGGTTTGAAGTCAAATGGGTTTTGATTCATTTGACAATTACATATTCAAAGGAAGAATATGAAAGGATTTAGGGTTTGATTTTTGAATTATATTGATTTGGTGATTGAAGTTTGTATTTATATATGGATTCATGATTGTAGGATTGATTGAATCATGAAGGAAAATCAAGAGTTTGGCTTGATTTGAAATTGATTTGGCTTAGTTCAAGGTTTTGACTTGAAAGGCTTAGTTTAGATTTTGAGTGGATTTGAGTTTAATTTTTGGATTAGGTTTTGATTGTTTGAATTTAATTTAATTTATATATGTGAATATAAATAAGAATATAAATGGTTCATGAGAAAATTTCAAGGGTTTGAAGTGATTTGATCATGACTTAGGCTAAGTCTATTAAGAGGGATTTAAATGTCTTAGGAAAATTTTGGGGTTTGAAGCTTGAATTTTTGAATTTGGTTTGATTAATTTATATTTATATTTCATTTATATATGTGAATATAAATGAATTATGAGAAAATTGCATGAGTTGGAATTGGTTTGATCAAGATTTTGGATAAGTCCTTTAAGGAAAATTTAAAGGACTTAGGAAAAATTTCATGAATTGATTTTGAATTTTGAGTTTAGTTTGATTGGTTTGAATTTATATTTCATTTATATATGTGAATATAAATGAGAATATAAATGAATTATGAGAAAATCTCAAAGATTTGATTTGATTTAGATCATGATTTTGGTTAAGTCCTTAAGGGAAGATTAAGGACTTAGGCAAAATTTGAACTTAGGAATTTTCATGGATTTTTAACATGGGTTTCAATCATAGATTTTGCTCATATGGAGTTGATTTGGATTTGGAGAAAATCAATTAAGATTGATTTGGAGTTTGACTTGAATGAAGGAAAGTGAGGAATGGTTTAAGCTAAAGGGTAGGCAATTTTCCTAACACCCTTAAGGCATGACCTATTCCTATAGCTAAATCTTCTAAGTCTACTAGGGCTAGGTTGAGTATCCACCTAATCACTAGATGTGTCGTAAGACTAAGGAACTCTTAAAGTATAAGAGAAATCTTATGTCTAAGGTGGAGGGGTTGAGAGCTCATTCTAAAAATGAGGTCAACAAAGGGCGCCCAATAGGTGTGGTGTGACTAACATGGAACACCGCTCGTATTCGTGTTGGTCAAAACGATCAACAACATCGAGGAATCACAAGCACTAACAGAAATAATATATCCTTATCCCAAGGCATAGAGAGAATCTAGAGCTTAATGCAATGTGGCTCTCCTTATGTCCAAGACATAAGAGAGAGGGAAAAATTCACTAAGGGATATAGTGTGAGCCTTCCACTAGGGAAGCAGGTTCAAGTCATCCACAAAGGGGATGAGAGGGTTTGATTTGAGTCTCACTGAGGAGAAAAAGATTTATTCAAGTTCCACTAGGAAAGAGGGTTGAATTTGTTTCAATTTTTGTTAGGTTTGAATTTTTAGAAATGGATCCTATCGGTTTGCGATGGACTGCACTAAGTAGGAGCCATGGAGGCTAAGACCTAACTCAGATTTACCAATCTAAAGGGGTAGTCTATTAAACACATAGTAGGACTAGCCAACCAAATGGATGCTTTTTGGCATGCATTAGCTGTATTAGGAAGAAAGCGTAGTAGGCTTACATCCTCTAAGTAAGGACCAGTTACTGGGGTAATCTATTGGCAAGGCAACAGATTGAACCCAACCTAGGGCTGACTATTGAGTGAATGCCTCTAGGGGACCTAGATCAACTCAAAGATTATCAAGATTGATTTCATTTTTAGATTTGTTTGTTTTGATTTTGATGGATCCCATAGGTTTGCGATGAACTTCACTGAGTAGGAACCATGGAGGCCTAGACCTAACCCAGATTTATCAATTCAAAGGGAGTAGTCTACCAACCACAAGGTAGAACTATCCAACTAAAGGGAAAATGCCTTTCAGTATACAATGGTCAAGTTAGGAAGAAAGCGTGGGAACTCATATCTTCCACAATGAGGAACCATTAGGGTGATTGGTTGCTTTGGGCAACAAATTGAAGCCTACCTAGGACTGAATTTTGAGTGAATGCCTCTAGGGGACTTAGATCAACTCAAAAATAGTCAAGATTAATTTTTATTTTTAATTTATTTATTTTTGATGGATTCCGTTGGTTTGTGATGGATCATACTAAGAAGGAGCTTATAGAATCCTAGACCTATCTCAGATTTACTGAACCAAAGAGAGTAGCTTCCTGGCTGATGGGAGTACTATCCAACCAAAGGAGTTCCTTTCGATTTGCAATGATCAATTGAAGTGAAGAAAGCTCGGGGACTCACATCTTCCACTAGAAAAGGACATTGGGGTGATCAGTTACTTTGGAAAATAATTTGAACCTGACCTAGGGCTGCCCGTTGATTTATGATAATCATGTTAGAAAGAATGCGTCATAGTATTACATCTTTCAAAGATAAATGACTGTCGGGGTAACCCGCTTATGGAAAAATAGATTGAACCCAACCTAAGGGCGACTACGGAGTGAGTACCGACCCAGGGATTTATCTAAACTCAGGTAGTCAGGTAATTCCTATTGGGAATTCTGTTGACATTGCCCTAAAGATAGGATGCCTACTTAGGAAAAGGGGCCCTTTGGGGGCTTGAATTCCTAATCCACAAGCGAATTAGTTTGTTTATTTTGTTATTTAGTTTATTTTATCATGAACCCTATTAGTTTGTGAGGGATCAAACTGAGATGGAGCTTATATCAGCCTAGACCTATCTCAGATTTAGTGAACCAAGGGAGAATATACACATCCGCTGAACAAATTCTCCAACTACAAGGATGGCTACTAGGAAAGGGAAACTATTTGATCCAAAGTAACTCGGGTAGTGTCTAAATGGGGTTGTAAAGAACTTGATCCAAATTGAGTGCCCACAGGGGATGGGGCTGCTAAGGGATTAATCCAACACCCTAGGGAAGATGACATAGCTAGTCATATATCAAATAGGTATTCGGTGTCCAACTCAAGGAGAAAGTGTGGGGAATCATATCTGCCAAGGGTGGTGTACTCATCAGGTGACTCGCTGTCAACATAGCGAACATCAACCAACCTAAGGTGCCCGTCGGTTTGCAATAATCAGCCTAGGAAGAAGCTCGGGGACTCACATCCTCTTATAGTGGAACTGACTGCTGAGATAGTCTATCTTTGGCTCAACAGGTGCTATCCGACATAGGACGACTACTGAGGTAATGCCACTGGGGGACTTATATCAGCTCAAAAATAGTCAAGAGGAAAGGAGCCTATGGGGATTTATCCTAAACATAATATACTCAACCTAGTTAGAGCATGGTGGCTAGTTCAAGAAGAATGCATGGGGATATACATCTTCTTAAGTAAAGTGAACACGAGGTAGCTTAATGGCTGGGCAGCGAAGACCACCATACTAACAAGGTGCTCGTTGGTTTGCAATGGTCAAGTTAGGAAGAAAGCGTGGGAACTCACATTCTCTAAACCACTGACCACTGAGGTGACATACTAGCAAGGTAGTATGTAGACCCAACCTAGAGCAGCTAATGAGTGAGTGCTACATGGGGCTTGCTCCCACATCAAGTATCTCGAGATAAAATATTTGTGTTTGTTATTGTGCATGTGTTAAAAGGAATGGGACAACTCTAGGGGACGCTTACACATACCTTAAATACACTATGGGTTTCATGAAATGGTGTTATGGATGGCAAAAGGATTCCCGCTAAGAAAAGATGCTGCTTGGGTTCTCTCGCACCTATCTTCATTTTGCTAATCAAAATATGATGCCTCTCGGGTTCTCTTACACATATTCTAATAGCGTTGGGAGATTGGGTTTGTGTTGTGAAGGAGGGATAGGATGCCACTGGGGGACTCTTACACCTACCCTAGATACATCACGGCAAATTCGCAAGACAAGCAAGCAACGCTTCGAAAGAAGAGAAGATTTGATAAATGGAATTAGATTTGGTTCTTTTTATTAATAATTTTTTTCAAACATATTTTGTTTCAAGGGTAATATTTATTTAGATAGAGCCCATTAATTGGAAACATCGGGTGTTCCCCTTTACAATCAATAAGATGATAAGATCCTCCTTGGTAGGCCTTCTCTATGACATAGGGGCCTTCCCATGTGGGTTCAAACTTGCCTCTCATCTTTTGACGGGAAACAATTGATCTCCTTAGGACTAACAAAAGTTGTCCTACTTGGAAAGATCTAGGGTGGACCAGTTTACTGTGAGCTTGAATCATTTTGGCCTCGTATAACTCGAGGTTCTGGCTCGCCCATAGGTGACTCTTCCAAACCTTTGAGTTCTTCTAACCATAACTTTACATTCTGCTCTATAGTGATCTCGTTATCCAATGCTATCCTTAGTGATGGGAGTTGAACTTCTAAAGGAAGAACGGCTTCGGATCCATACACTAAGGAGAATGGGATAAACTGAGTTGGAGTTTGGTATGTGGTGCAGTAGGCCCACAAGGCTTCAACCAACTACTCATTTCACTATCATTTATTATCATTAAGAGTCTTCTTCAGTATTTGAATGAGAGTTTTGTTGAATGCTTCTACTAAGACATTTGCTCTAGGGTAGTAGATGGTGGAGTATCTCCAATCTATACCATGTCTTTTGACAAATCTATTGATCTTCATGCTTTTAAAT
Organism: Cymbidium sinense; assembly: GCA_021442155.1. Classification (NCBI taxonomy): domain Eukaryota; kingdom Viridiplantae; phylum Streptophyta; class Magnoliopsida; order Asparagales; family Orchidaceae; genus Cymbidium; species Cymbidium sinense. The sequence continues at coordinate 78,220,734 of CM038219.1, read as the reverse complement.
GCAATACCATTATCGGATATAATTCATCGAGGCACCCTGAACCTATATATGATATGGTTCCTGAAAAATTGAAGCACAGCAAATGGATTGTGACCTCTCGAGGGATAGCTTCCTGCCACTTGGAAAAGTAGGTGGGCTAAGATGAAGATGAATCATGCCTCTTGGAAGAAGGAGGATCGATTGGACCTACAATGTCGATACCCCAACACTCAAATGGCCATGAAGCCAAAGTAGGGTGTAGAATGTTGGGTGGTTGGTGGAGGACCACACCATGCACCTAACACTGATGGCATCTCCTAGCTACATCCATACAATCTGTAATCATTGAAGGCCAGTAGTATCCAAGTCGCTTGATCTTCATCTTCATCTTCGGACTCGATTGATGAGCTCCGCATAGACCTGAGTGTACCTTGATTATGATGCCACGGGCTTCATGTTTTTCAAAATAACATAACCACATTTGGTCAAAGGACCGACGGTACAGGGTTCCATCAATGAGAGCATAGAAGAGAGCTCTCTATTTTACTTGATGGGCTTGTGACTTTTCTTGAGGTAGTTTACCAGTGTTCAAGTAATCTATGAATGGTTGCCTCCAATCCAGCTCATTGTCCTTATAGGCAACGACAACCTCCCCTTCAAGAGAAAGTCTCTCGATGAGTTCAAAATCAATAAGGGATAAGACTTGTCTATTTTGGACCCTTATTGGAATTGACTCATCATCCAGACATGCCAATTCATTGGTAAGTTTGGCCAAAGCATCTGCTACCATGTTCTCTACTCAGGGAACCTTGTAGATGGTAACTTCAAAAATTTGGGCCAACAACTTCATGGTATACTCGTAGTAATGACGAAGCTTGGGTTTAAGATCCTGGTAGGACCCGACAATCTGATTGATGACCAGCTGAGAATCCCCAAGATGTTGATTCTCTTGACACTGATAGAGATGGCTAACTCCAGACTAGTAATCAAAGCCTCATACTCAGCTTTATTTTTGGTGTAGGGGTTGGAAAGATAGTATGACAATCTCATCACATTGCGGTTTGGAGGTAGAAAAACTATTCCTACTCCTGCCTTTCCTGGGAGAATAAATCGTGGTGCTTCACCTTTAAGAAAAGAAGCAGCACCATCAAAATACATCTACCATCGGTGGTTGCTGGCCTCCCCTAAGTTCATGCTTTGTTCATCGGGGAAATCATCACTAAGCAGAGAATCAACAGGAAGTGGGTGTGTTACTAAGAAATCCACTAGTGCCTATCCTTTTACCGCAACGGAGGGGTACAACTATGAGAGAGTCATGGACCAATGAGCTAAATGTCTAGATAACATTGGTCTTGTCATGAGGTACTGCAGTGGATTGGTTCGGGAGACTAAGTTCACCTTATGAGAAAGCATATAGTGTCGTAGCTTCTGAGATGCAAAGATCAAAGCTAGGCAATGTTTCTCAATAGGTGGATAGTTTGCTTCAACAGGAATCAGATGACTGCTAAGGTAGTAGAGAGCGCTCTCCTTCTCTTCATCATTGGCTTGAGCCAACAAAGCATTGAGAGAGTCGTCCAATATAACAGTGTAAAGGATCAGTGGCCTACCTGGGATAGGGGCTACTAGAATTAGCGGCTTCACCAAATACCATTTGATGTCTTTGAATGCATGCTGGCACTTGTCATCCCACTTGAACTTGGCATCCTTTTTGATAAGTGCTGAGAATGGCTTGCATCTCCCTGATAGGTTTGAGATAAAGCATCTTAGATACGCCAGCCATTCTTGAAAGGATCTAAGTTGAGTTAAACTCTTAAGAGGTGGCATTTCTAAGATAGCTATAATCTTATTAGGATCTATTTCTACTCCCCAATGTCGAACAATAAACTCAAAGAATTTCCCTAAAGCGACTCTGAATGCACACTTCAAGAGATTCATTTTGAGGTTATATTGTCTTAACCATTTAAAAACTACTCTCAAGTCAAAGAGGTGGTCTTCCTTTTCTCTACTCTTGACTATTAGATCATCAACATAGCACTCAACCTGATGATGGATGAGTTCATTGAATATCAGAGTCATGGCCCATTGGTATGTAAGATTTTAAGGCCAAAGGCATGACCCTATAAATGAAGATTACGGGTTTGAAAAGTAGAGTTTGATTTGGTTATATGATGACCCATCCATGAAAGAGAAGAGTTCATGAGATGAGGCAATTATTAACTGGGAAGAGGAAGACATGCCTTTTGTTTAAGTCAAACCATATGATAAGCCTTCTTACCATGACATCCGATTGATCAATTTCTTGACTCTAGAAATGACCTGTTGTTCAATTTCTAATTTAATTATATTTATTAATAAGGATTATTTTATTTTCATGGGAATTTTAAACTCTTAATAAAGTCATTTTTTCTTCATTCAAGAATGAAATGTATGTGATGGATTTTCTTCTATCCTGAGGTTGATTTCTTTAAGTTTTGTCTATTGTTGAATGAATCTCCTCTTCAAATTCTGGCGGTGCCTCTTTAACTTGGAGATTATCTGGATCATCTGAGGTTTCTAAACACACATTCTCATGAGAGTTGGGGATGTGTGAGAAGAAACTATCAGACTCCAAATGGTTGGTAACAACTACGCAATAATCTTCATCATCAACCGGACCCACTGTATCGAATCCTAGTCCTACTCTTGATTGTGGTTCCCTACCTGTATTGTTCCATAACTTTTCGAAGTATTCGGACCTATGTTTGGACCATGTATGTGGAACTAAACCTTTCTGTTAATATTTTGACCACAAGGCAAGTAAAAGTCTAAAGGTAATTCCATTAATTATTTAAAAGTATCCTCCTCAAGCTCTACATCAACTTCAGGGCTTGAGGATGATAATCTCAAAAAGAACTTCTTTTGCTTCATGTCATTGGAAGACTTAGGGACTTCCTTAACTACTAAACCTTAAACTTTTTGAGATGTAAGTGAGGTAAGAGCTAAGGTTCCCAACTGCTGCCTAATAGTTTCATATAAACTAGATTTGAATACTTTATTGCTTGAAGGCCTAGTCTTCGTCTCTGTCTGGATCGAAAGTTACCTCCAATGGAACCCGTTGAGAGGGGTTGGCTGATATACTAATCACATCAGACTCATCCTCTACGCTGGATTCAAAGTCTATGGGAATAGTAGGGGTACTCCTATGAACTGGAACATGACCTCTGTTGGCTAAAGGCCAACTATGTCCCACATCTGGAACTACCTCTATTTCTGCCTCTGCCTCTATCTGGTGGAGGTTGAGCCATCCTACCCATATGTCCATATGATAGAATAAATTATGAGTGGAATGTGAATGTGCATATCTATTTCTTCTTCAATTCCCCTTTCTTGTGTACTTGGACTTTTATTTTTCTTTTCATTTTCTTTTATCTTTTTTTTTGGCTTCATTTTCTTTTTCTTTTGTATTTGCATTTGAATTTTGTCCAAGTTCATGAGAAAGGGTGTTTTGAGAAAGATAGAAGGTCACATTCTCATAAATCTCAACTTCTCTAACTGAAAATGTCTTTTCATCTCTATTGAAATAGTATTCAATCACATCTTTTCTAAACTTGATAAACTAAGGAAGGGAGGAAAGAACAATCTTGTTCTGATGTATCTAAGCCCTACTAAGCAAAAGTAAAGGAATGTAGTACCTGAATAAATGATGTAGAATTTAGCTTGGGCTTTCCAAATACTCTATTCTGAATCTGGTGAGTCTGCCATGTCGACATGAGGGGATGGTTGTGCTCAAGTCCCCCAAAGGTCTTCATCAAAGGTGATCCTTTAATGTGCTTCCTCACCTATACCTGCCAAAGCTAAACATTTTTCAAGATCAAGGAGGGCCTTGATTAGTGATTCCTCATCTCTTTGGATAAGAAGGGCATCATATCTTTAGCTTAGATGACAACTTTAGATGAGAAAGGACATTATAGTGCAGTAACCTTCTGGTCTTCAAGTAAAGGGTGGAGTATCCTGTGGAAGGGCTTCTCGATCTTCAATACTAATGACTTGTTTCCCTCTATCTTGAAGTGCTACCCTATGAGATAGAACCTTGCCACTATGGAGGTTGACTTCAGTGATCTATTGAGGCAAGGTGGTGGAAGGTTCTACCTATACTTTCGGCCCACCTACAGCTTCTTCTATGGGACTATCAAAATCGGATGATTCCAAGTCTATCTCAAGAGGTGAACCCATAGTATTCAGAGTTGAAAAGTCTAGCTCTGAATCAAAAAGAGGAAGATCGAAATTGTTATAGTTATTTAGACTTGAAGAGTTATCGTTAGGAATAGAAGAAGACAATCATCAGAAGTGACATAGATGTAATTTAAAATAGCTTTATTCTTCAATTTCTTGGAATTATTTGGAGGTACAAAGTAGAAGTCAAGTAAAGTAAGTGGAGTAAGGGATTTAATGCCCTTATCCATTGATACAAGAGTTCTACTAGTAGAAGCATTAGGCGAGCTAACTGAAATGGAAGAAGTTGTCAGTGTGGAAGTTGCAACTGAAGGCTAGAAGATGGACATGGTTAGTGGTCGCTAAGGGCTATCCTGTGACACACATGTCGCCGTTGAGCTCCACTTTCCTAGAGTTGTAATAGCAACTTGCAAACCTTCCTTGGGAGGTTTGATGACTCGTGCACCGCAAAGGAAAGCTTCTTGATCTTCTGAATAATTTTCTTAGAAGTTTTAGACAAAGAAATGTCCCAACCTTCTTTGGTTTTGGTAGGATCACATGTTTCCCCAAGGATTACCCTAATGGGACTGGAAGGTTGTTCCACAAGGTATTACTTTGGGATAACTACAGCACCGATCTTGAAACTATGTTCAAGCTAGTCCTTGAATGTGAAGCAATCCTCCAAAATGTGGTCTAGCATACGGTGGTAAGGGAAAAAGTTTGGATCATGGCCTTTGACAACTTCCTCCAGTCTCCTAGGCTCGGGTAGCTGAAAATTAGGTTTCTTTAAGAGATTCTTAAAGATCTTCCTGATTACCTACCTCTTAAAAGAATAAGGTTTATTTAACTTATCTAAAAGAGTAGGTTGACCATAGCTACTTGGTGGAGGGTATGCATGTTGCTAGTGGTGGTGGCATGGCTGAGGCAGTGGTTGTGCTAGCCATGGAGGCACCCGAGGTCACCGGTGGCAAAGGAGGTGGAGGTTGAGGTCATGGTCTCGACGATCTCTACTGTCGCTTCTGTCACCATCAAGCACCCTCCTCTTCTTCATAGACCTTCTGGCTTCGCCAGTAACCGATCTTGAAAAGAAACTGTTTGGCCTCTCCTTGTAGATTAGCCGCCTTGTTGATTAGCTTTAGTATATCTTGATAGTGAAGCCCTTAAGCATGAAGGTGACTAGGCCATGAATATTCTTCAAGAGAATCTCAATGGCATGTTGTTCAGATAGCTGCGGTTCACACTTCATACTCAGGTTATGCCATCAAAGAATATAATCAACAAGGGACTCATCGGGGTGCTGGTGTGCTACAACGAGATCACCTACACCAACCCTTTGCTGAGCTCCAGCAAACCTTTTGATGAAGAGTTGCTCTAACTCAACAAATGTCTTTACTGAATCATTGGGTAGTTCAGCATACCAATCGAAAGTGATACCCGCAAGGCTACTAACAAAAAGGTAGAAAAGTAGAGTGTCACTGCCACCTGCGTTGCAACAACTAGCCCTAAAATGAGCTATGTGCTACCTTGAGTTTCCACTTCCATCAAAGCTTTTGAAGGAAGGAGGCATAAAACCCTTGGGATATTGGATAGCATCAAATTTCTCTGGGTAGGGTCTACCCTTTGGAACCGATGATCCACCCCAGGCTTGAGCAAAAGCTTCCTTCATTTGCTGCTCAACCATGGATTTTATGTCCTTTTCTTTTATGGAGGTACTTTCCACTATCTTCTTATACAGGCTAGTGCTACCTTGCTCAATAGGAGGTAGAGTATTGGCTGGGTCCAAGACATGCACTAGCTCAGGCTGACTGATGTTGACTGTAGTAGGATAAACTAATGGGGCTTGCTTCTGAAGCACTAAAATTACTACTAACAAGTCCTCTAACTGACATGCCATCCTATCAATCTGCTCATCCTTCTACCTCAACTAATGTCAAAGGTGTTGGGCTGATTCTGTGGTGTCTCCCTAATCAACCTCATCACCTTCCATAGCTTGTTGTTCCTTAAGAAGAGATCCTCTAGTGTCAACCATGCAGACTCCAGCTGAGTCCCCCTATAAGTCATCTTCGTTGGGATCGAAGCTAACTTTCTTTTCCTTTGACCAGTCATACCCCAAGATATCCTTCTTCTCCATGAAATAATGTGCATCTATCTCATCTAAAGAACAATCCATCTCAATAGTTACAAACAATTTAGGCTGATTGGTGTGATCACTTTCATGCACTGAGAGGCACAGGACCTCACTTGTCATTGGAGAGTCAATCCTGCATGGACTATACTCACTGGATGAATGACACTCCTGACTTCTACTAGTTATGAGAGGGTAGCAATCCTAGGATGTTCCACTACCACTGGTGCAGCTGGACTATCATCTACCATATCTGAAATCACTGTCACCATCTCCACATCCTGTTATATGGGCAGAGTTGGTGAAGGGATGACCACGATGCATCGGGGTCACCACTCCTTCCGCACCACCACTAGGGCAAAAGGTCGAGTAGGAGAGCTCGACCCTACCATAATGGGTGGTGTAGAAGGGTAGGATCCCTTGGCCGTAGCCGGATCACCAATAGGCGCTTTTCCCAAACATGGCCTTCATGGCCTTTGATGGAATAGAGATGCTAACCTAAATGACATGGGACGATGAGGGGTGGAGACACCACCTACTCTCTATGCAGAACTACCTCCTATGGTGGCTAGTCCCAAAGAGAAGGATAATCACAAGATAGGTCGTGGTAGCACAATGAGCTGAAAATCAATCAAAGGAAGACGAGCGAACCTCCATCCTGCCTCTCAAGTATATGTGTTGTCTGCCTCACAGTCTTCCTCCTCTACTAGTAATGCTGTGGGGATACTAAAGATCAAATTGAGTGTCGACTCGAGCATCAGTATGCTACACGTAAGGCGGTCGGGGACCCACTTCTCACGGAAATTGCGGTTGAAAATGCACCACTAGAGGAGGTGATGAACGGATCCTCCTGACATCCTCTCTGTCTGACCCAGAGAGAGAACAAAATTGGTTTTTTGTAACCAGTGGTGAAGTGATAATGGGAAACTCATCTGAGCGGGTTGCCTCCTCTAGCTATCTGGTGTGAGCTTGATCATGCGGTTCTTATTCCTATGTTATGTACAAGTAGGATGGGAAGAGTGAGAGCTAGATCCATACTCAAATGTAGGGAAGGCAAGCCATGAGACCAGGGGGGCCTTACCCTTGAAGGGTACAGATGAGATGGTTCTAGCCCTCACTTTGAAACATATATAGGGTGCATACCTTCTGTGCTAGCACTTCATGGCCCGAAGCACTACATAGCTTTCCTCTTCAGCGAGGAGACATTAGAATCAGAGGGTAAGTCAATCCTGATGACCAACTTTTACCCAGTCACTGTGGTCCTACTAATTTTAGTGAGAGGAGTGCCCTCACAAGTAATCTTGGCTCCCTCGGATTGCCAACCAAACTAAATCAAATGCGTATGGTCCGACGGGAATTTGATCAGATCCATACCATGGGGAAGGTAAAATGAACTTGGACATTCCAATAGTAAGAGGAAGCTGCTATTATCGCGTAAGAATCTACAATGAGAAATGAGCTTGTATCAGATTTCTATCTTTATAGATTTTTTTGAACTTTGAATTTGAAAATTTGAACCCAGATCTAACAACTTGGAAGTGTTAAGTGTGGTTCAAATGGATTTGAGAAGATTGATTGAAAAAGGAATTTTGAATATGAATCCAACTTCAACAAATTTAGGTATGCTGAAATATGGATCAAATTTTTTGATAAGGATTCTTCCATAGGTTCATGTTTGTTTGAATTTGAATTTTTGATTTAGAGGACCCTTTCCTTTAACAAATTTGGGTATGTTAAAGTAAGGGTCAAATTGATTTTGTTTTTGTTTGATTGATTTTGGAATTTTACTTACTTAGCAAATTTGGGTATGCTAAGTGAAGTATTTGAGAAAGTGATTGTTTCTTTTTTGTGAATTTTGTTTTGATTTTGGAAAATTTGGAATTCTCACTTAGCAAATTTAGGTATGCTAAGTGAAGAGTCCAAGTTTGTTTTGCTTGATTTTTTTTTAAAATAGGATTCTTAGCAAATTTAGGTATGCTAAGAAAATCCTAAGTGTTTTGTTTTGTTTTGATGTTTTGATTTTTGAAAAGGTAGGATCCTTAGAAAATTTAGTTATGCTAAGGGAATCCTAAGGCGTTTCATTTTTGTTTTGATTTGATTGAAAGTGGAGACTTTACTTTAGAAAATTTTGTATCCTAAAGATGAGGTCCCACTTAATTTTGTGAAATGGAAATTTCACTTAACAAATTTGAGTATGCTTAATGAAATTCCAAATGGCATGTTCAAATTTTGATTTAACTTAGTTTTGAAAATGGAAACTTCTCCTTATCAAATTTGTTGTGCAAAGGGAAGAAATTCCAAAAGGTGTTTGAGAATTTTGGTTTTGACTTTGGAAACTTCACTGAGCAAATTTGGGTATGCTAAATGAGGTTCCAAGCATATTTGATGTTTGATTTTGGGTTTGGAGACTTCACTTAACAAATTTGAGTATGCTAAATGAAGTTCCAAAAATGTGTTTGAAAATTTTGATTTTGGAATTTGGAGACTTCACTTAACAAATTTGGATATGTTAGATGAAGTTCCAAATGTGTTTTAAAAAAATTTTGGATTTTGAATTTGGAGACTTCACTTAACAAATTTGAGTATGTTAAATGAAGTTCTAAAATGTGTTTTGAAAATTTTGAATTTTGAATTTGGAGACTTCACTTAACAAATTTGGGTATGTTAAATGAAGTTCCAAAATGTGTTTTGAAATTTTTAAATTTTGAATTCGGAGACTTCACTTAACAAATTTGGCTATGTTAAATGAAGTTCCAAATGTGTTTAGAAAAGTTTTGGATTTTGAATTTGGAGACTTCACTTAACAAATTTGGGTATGTTAAATGAAGTTCCAAATGTGCTTTGAAAATTTTAAAATATGATTGTTGATTCTTGATTTTGGGTTTGGGAACTTCACTTAGAAAATTTGAGTATGCTAAATGAAATTCCAAAATATGTTTAGAAAACTTTGGTTTTGGATTTGGAGACTTCACTTAGCAAATTTAAGTATGCTAGGTGAAGTTCCAAAGTGTTGTTTGAAAATTTTAAAATATGATTGTTGATTTTTTATTTTGAATTTGGAAACTTCACTTAGAAAATTTAAGTATGCTAAATGAAGTTCTAAAAATGTGTTTTGAAAAATTTTGAATTTTGGATTTGGGGACTTCACTTAACAAATTTGGCTATGTTAAGTGAAGTTCCAAATGTGTTTAGAATTTTAAGAATATAATTGGTTAACTTTTAATTTTTGAAAGAGAGGACTTCCATTCAACAAATTTAGGTATGTAGAATGGAGATCAATCTTATTTTTGAAATATGAAAAATTCATTTTGTGTGTGATTGTTGCTTTTTGAAAGAGAGGAATTCCATCTTGAAACATATGTGAGATATATTTAAGTGGGATTTCCTAAATGATATTTATTTATTTTTTAGTTGGGAATGAAATCTTCATTTAATAAATTTGAGTATATTAAATGAAGGTTTTCATGTGTATTTTTAAAAAGTTTGATTTTGTTTACAAATGAAACTTCCATTCAATAAGTGTGAGTGTATTGAATAGAAAGATTCATGAGTGCTTTTTGAAAACTTTATGATTATGATTTTGATATTTGGAAGGATGATTGTTCATTGTATTTTAAAAATGAAATCTTCAACAAAGTGAATTGAAAGAAGATGTTCATTTGTACTTTTTGAAATTTTTTTGTTAGTTTTATTTTTAAAAATCCCTACATGTAAAAAATTATAGAAATTGTTAAATGAGGGTGACAAAATTTCGTGGAAAATATTTTATTAAGTGCATTTTTGAAAAGGTGCTTTTTGAAAAAGCAAAGTTCTTATGGAAGATTTATCTAATTTTTATTATTTTAGGAATGAACCTTTCCTTATCATGAAAATGATAAGGAGGAAGTCTTTAAGATGTTTCTTTTTTGATTTAGATCTTTTTATTTTTACCCATTGGAGAACCCAACGGGGGTTTTAAGACCAACAAGGAATGCAATCCTAAAACCTAAAAATGTTGGCTAACTCAACTTAAGAATGAAATAAGCTAAGCGCCAACGGAAAGATGGATAGTCTCGGATTCATACCAAAGTACAAACCCACTATTGATACTCAAATACAATGATCATTTATCAAAGATGGAGAGAGGAACTATCCCAGCAGAGTCGCTAGAAAATTTTGTGGTGAAAAATTTCTATACGAGGGAGTCGCCTTCAAATCTGTGGAGAGAAATGAAAGTAGTAAGCATATAGAAATTCATCTTTTTAGGATGCCATGTAGATCCACAGATGTAATTATTCAGGTGATCGGGTACGTCATCAAGGAATAGTATACTATCTCGAAAGACAGAAGTCATTATCCTTTAATAGACCTAATCACCTCAATAAGGACTCCTAAGGACTATGGGTCTTCGTATGTGCCAGAGATTCTTCCCCTAATTTACCTGGAAAAAAGTAAGTAGGGTTTATTTTAAAGCGGGTTCATTAAGTTCCCTATAGGGGCAAGCCCCCATAGTTAATTACATCCTAAGGGATGGGACCCCATAGGAAAACTCTCGATTAAGGTAAATGATTATTGTCTTCAAAGATTTTGATAGGAAAGGACTATCAATCGATTAGTTCATTTTTGAAAGATCAAATGAGATTGATAAAAGAGGGGGGAGTTATTATCGAAGCCAAAATGGAAGATAAGTAGGAGATGCCCACAATGCTAGGAACCTAGCAAGCATCTCAAACTATCCTACGGTTTGGCTTTATATTTTTGAAATTGATTTAGTTTGTTTGAGTTGAATTTTTCATTAGAAATTTAGGACTTATGATTACTTAACACAAGATTAAGGAAATGCCTAAGAGGTGAGGAATTATGCTTATGGCCATAAAGGGGAGAAGCAACCTCAGAACCTAAATATGGGGAGCTTTGGCGAGGGCCGAAAGCATAACCTAAATCTAAGGCAAAATTGGGTAATTGGTTTGCCTCCACAAGAGAGGACAAACCACCCACGACTTGGACTTTTAGGGGGGTACAACTAACTAATTAAACTTAGACTATGAATTGGGTTTTGACTTTCTTAATTGAACTGAGACTATTAAACACCTAAGCATCTATCCAAAGTAGATTAATTAAGTTCTCAAAGTTTTTTAGAATTTTTAGAAATTAATTGAGGGGATAATTAATGAATAAACCCTTAATTAAGAGGATATTAAGGAAAGAAAAAGGGGGTTTAAGTAATAGCTTAGGGAAAATGCCACAATATTATTCCATAAACCTCCTATCTACTGGATCGGACCTTAATCAACCCTAATAATTGATTAAAACCACTAATCACACTCTAATCATGCTTAATTAGGTTAAGGGAGTAATTAGAAAACCCATATGCAATTCTCCTAATTAGTCCTTCAATAAATCCCAAGCCTAAAATACACCCAAGAAGTTTGGGATTAATCAGAGACTTAATTAAAAGGTAATTAGAAAAATGAAGTTTCCAATAAAACCTAAAATTAGAGAAAAGCATAACTCAAAATCCCTTGAAATTAATTTTAAAATATTCTAGGTTGAATTATCTTTCCATAGAAATTTATTTCATATTTGTTTGAATTTTCTTGAAGGAGATATGATTTTTAGAAGATCCAATTAATTTAATTCATCCTAACTAATCTTCAGCTCATGGCGGCGTGTGGTACGTAAGTGCTTTACGCGTCGCACCATGGACACGCTTTGATCTCTATCATCCGATCAAAGATTGGAGGACCAGAGATCTCCCAACAGTTTTAAAAAGGATAAATTAAATTCTAAACGTGGCAATTATCTCGACCGTCCATCCAAAATGTGCGGATGGATGACCATGATCTCCGAAGTTTTTCCCCCTTGATCAAAAGAGGTCATCCATGATCTAGGGGAAGATCCGAGCTCGATTGACCCCAGATTCAAACCAAACTTAACCCACACCATATAATGGCAATGAGCGGCACATCCAACAATGGGATTTGCTTGAATTGAAAAATCTCTATACAAAGGACCAACACCTCCTATGCTGGGTGGGCTAAAAATTTCATACCTCACTGATGCTTGAGATCGATGAGGTAGCTTCATCTTGTGGAGGCGAAGCCCTATTGAAATTCTTAAGCCTTGGGATTGAGTGGCTTGCTCTATAGACCAACACCACTTGAAGATCCTCATGGCTTTGATCCAATTACTCCTCTCCTTGCTATGGGAACTCCAATGGAAGCATGAGTGTGCGTGGATTGGTCCTTAGAAGAAGTGTGTACAAGAAATTAAGGTGGTTTTTAGTGTGGAGGAAGTTCATGATTGGATTGAGCTCCCCTATTTTCACACTGTGCAAAACTGAGAAGGTGAAGTTTGATTTCACTCTAGGAAGCTTGGGGAGGCTAAGGAATTGCTTCTCTGACTTCCCTAGGTGTAATCGAAATGAGGAATGATCATTTTGAATTTGATTAGGCGGAGTATATCTCCCCCTTGAAGGATCGGATGGATGCAAGCCTATGTGCCATTTTGATCCAATTATCCACAATGGGAGGCTTGTTTGATCAGTTAGAAGTTTTCACATGGTTGGTATGAGGCCTTGAGTGGAATGCCAACCTCCCATGTGCTTGAATTTGAGTGGGAGATGGATTTTGAATTAGCCATTTTGACCCATGGGGTCGGGTTTGGCCTTGGGGCCAATTGGACTGACCCAAACCCATTGGATTGGGTGCACCGATCTCCATTAGGTCCCCTTGAGCTATTACGATAGCATCAAGTGGATATGAAGAGGGTATGACAAAATTACCCATGGATTAGGCAAAAATTTATTCTATGGCCTAGGGTTAGGATGGTTATTTTGCTGATTTTTCAATTTGGATATGTTTGGTGTGTGGAGAAACTAGGTTTGGCCAAGTTTCATGAGATTTGGAATTCATTTGATAGGGTTTGGCTCATGTTGACCCATTTAGGTCAAAATGGGTCAACTTGGGTCAAGTTGACCAATTGGTCAAATTGCCTCAAACCAAGGGTTGGGTCAAGTTCATATGACCATTTGAAATGTTGTGGTGACTTTGGTTTGATTCAATTTGGTATAATTTTAAATTTGGCTCATATGACTTCATTTAGGTCAAATGGGTCAAGTTGACCTATTTGACCTATTTGACCTATTTGACCTATTTGAGGTAGTTCAAGAGAAGGTTTAGGTTGGGAGTCATATGGAGTAGATTAGTATCTTTGTTTCCAATCAATTTGGGCTAAGTTCAAATTTGGCTCAACATGACCCCTTTAGGTCATGTTGGGTCTAAGTCAATAGGCTAAGTTAGGTCTAGTTGTATGAGGCTTTGGTCAAGTTCCACAAGTGATTTGGAATGAAATTGACCCATTGGTTTCAATCAATTTGGCTTAGATCAAGTTTTGACATATTTTGACTTTTTAGGTCAAATTGGGTCAACTAGTAAATGAATTAGCTCAAATGTTGGCTTGGTCAAGTTCAAACGTAGGTCATGAGTGAACTTAGGTCAATGGTTTCAATAAATTTGTCCTATGGTAGAATTTGACTATGTTAGGTTTCATTTTGGGCTAAGTGTTGACTTGATCAACCCTTAGGTTTGACTTGGTTTGACCCAAATTGATCGATTGATCATCTCATGATGATTATTGATCATGATGAGAGGCATAAATGAGTTTGGTTCAATCTAATTTGGTTAAGATTAGAATTTGGCTCATAAGGGTACTTTAGGTCACTTTGGGTCAAGTGAGCCTAAGTGGGTCAAATGGCTTGGTCAAAGATTGATTTGAGCTTGATTGAACTTGTGCATGAACTTATGATTGAAATATAAATTCATTTACAAGTGTTTTGAAGTCAAATGGGTTTTGATTCATTTGACAATTATATATTCAAAGGAAGAATATGAATGGATTTAGGGTTTGATTTTTGAATAAGATTTTGATCTGGTGATCAAAGTTTGTATTTATATATGGATTCATGATTGTAGGATTGATTGAATCATGAAGGAAAATCAAGAGTTTGGCTTGATTTGAAATTGATTTGGCTAAGTTCAAGGTTTTGACTTGAAAGGCTTAGGTTAGATTTTGAGTGGATTTGAGTTTGATTTTTGGATTAGGTTTTGATTTTTTGAATTTATATTTCATTTATATATATGAATATAAATGAGAATATAAATGGATCATGAGAAAATTTTAAGGGTTTAAAGTGATTTTATAATGACTTAGGCTAAGTCCATTAAGAGAGATTTAAAGGACTTAGGAAAATTTTAGGGTTTGAAGCTTGAATTTTTGAATTTAGTTTGATTGATTTATATTTATATTTCATTTATATATGTGAATATAAATGAGAATATAAATGAATTATTAGAAAATCCAATGAGTTGGAATTGGTTTGATCAATATTTTGGAAAATTTAAAGGACTTAGGAAAAATTTCATGAATTGATTTCGAATTTTGAGTTTAGTTTGATTGGTTTGAATTTATATTTCATTTATATATGTGAATATAAATGAGAATATAAATGAATTATGAGAAAATATCGAAGATTTGATTTGGTTTAGATCATGATTTTGGTTAAGTCCTTAAGGGAAGATTAAGGACTTAGGCAAAATTTGAACTTAGGAATTTTCATGGATTTTGATCATGAGTTTCAATCATAAATTTCAATCATAGATTTTGCTCATATGGAGTTGATTTGGATTTGGAGAAAATCAATTAATATTGATTTGGAGTTTGACTTGAATGAAGGAAAGTGAGGAATGGTTTAAGCTAAAGGGTAGGCAATTTTTCTAACTCCCTTAAGGCATGACCTATTCTTATGGCTAACTCTTCTAAGTCTGCTAGGGCTAGGTTGAGTGTCCACCTAATCACTAGATATGTCTTAATATTAAAGAACTCTTAAAGTCTAAGATACATCCTATGAATAAGATGGAGGGGTTGAGAGCTCATTCTAAAAATGAGGTCAATAGCTACTTATGGAGTTTAAGGACTGCTTTGCATGGAGTTATGAAGAAATGCTTGGATTAGCTTCGAAAATAGTAGTTCATAAGCTAGTGATACAGCCTAATGCTAACCCCGCCAAGCAAGCTTCTAGACGCATGTGATTTGACATCGAGAAACAGGTCAATTATGAAGTCAAGAAACTGATTGATGCTAGTTTCATCTATGAGGAAAATACCCCACCTGGTTGGCTAGCATCATTTTAGTTAATAAGAAGAATAACCAAATTCGCATTTGCGTCAATTTTAGGGATCTTAAAAAGGCATGTCCAAAAGATGAATTTTTACTACTAATACCAAAATTGATGGTGGACATTGCCTCATCTCATGTAGTCTTCAATTTCATGAATGGTTCATATGGATATAACCAGATAAAGATGACACTTGCAGATGAAAGGAACACTACTTTTGGAAACCTGATCAAAATTTATTATTATAAGGTCATGTCTTTCGGTCTTAAAAATGCTGGCACCACATACCAGCTGGCCATGACTCGAATCTTCAACGAACTCATTCATCATAAGTCGAATGCTACATCGATGATCTCGTGATCAAAAGCAAAGAAAAGGAAGACCACCTCTTTGACTTGAGAGTACTTTTTGAGCGGTTAAGGCAATACAATTGTAAAATGAACCCTCTGAAGTGTGTATTCGGAGTATCTTCAGGGAAGTTCATTGTTTGACATCGTAGAATTGAAATCGATCTGGAGAATTTTAAAGCAATACTGGAAATATCACCCCCTAAAAGTCTAACCAAACTCAGAACATTCTAAGGGAGGTTGGCATATCTAAGATGCTTTATATCTAACCTATCAGGCAGATGTCAACCATTCTCAACATTGGTCAAGAAGGATGCCAAGTTCAAGTGGGGTGATATGTACTAGCATACATTTGAGAGCATCAAGTAATACTTCATGACACTGCCAGTCCTAGTTGCCCTTATCCTAGGTAAACCTTTGATACTCTACATTGATGCATTAGACGACTCCCTTTATACTTTGTTGGCCTAACCAAATGACGAGGGAAAAGAGAATGCACTATACTATCTCAGTCTTCATCCTATACCCGCTTAGGCAAATTATCCACATATTGAGAAGAAATGCTCAGCTTTAATCTTCGTAGCCCATAAGATACGATAATATATGCTTTCTCATAAAGTAAACTTAATTTCTAGAATCAATCCACTATAATATCTCATGACATAATCGATGCTATCTGGAGGTTGGCATGATGGTCCATGATTTTATCGTAGTTTGACATCACATTCGCACCTCTCTGTGTGGTGAAAGGATAAACACTCACGAATTTCCTAATGACACATCCACTTTCTGCAGATTCCCCACTTAGTGATGATCTCCTCGATGAAAAAATCATGAACCTCAGGGATACAAGCATTCACCACTAGGAGATGTATTTTGATGGTGAGGCTTCCTCTTAAAGAGGAGAAGAATCACAATCTATTCTCCTAAGCAAGGCAGGGGTAGAGATAGTCCTCCAAATGCCAAACTACGATATGATAAGATTCTTATATCATTTATCTAAGCATTGCACCAACAATAAGCCGAATATGAGGATTTGATTGCCAGTCTAGAGTTAGACATTTCGCTAGGCATTCAGAACATCAACATCTTTGGGGATTCTCAACTAGTTGTCAACTAGATCGCTAGGTCCTACAAGGTCTTAAAGTCCAAACTCCATCACTACCACAAGTACATCATGGAGTTGTTAGCTAAAATTTTAGAGGTCACATTCTACAAGATTCCTCGATGAGAAATAGCTGATGCCTTAGCCAAACTTGCCAAAGAGTTGGCATGTCTGGAAGATGATTCCATATCAATAGAGGTCCATAATAGGCAAGTCCTGCCTCTTATTGATGTTGAAGTCATCGATAAATACTCTCTTAAAGGGAAGGCTACCATTGCCAAAGAAAATGAAGAACTAGATTGGTGGTAACCCTTCATTGATTACCTAATAAAGGAAAACTGCCTCAAGAATAGTCTCAAGCACATCAGGTGAAGCAAAGGGCACTCTCCTACACTCTCGTGGATAGTGTCTTATCCCGATGATCCTTCGATCATATATGGTTACATTATTTAGACAAATATGAAGTCTGTAAGATTGTGACTGAGGTACACTCAGGTCTATGCAAAGCTCAACAATCCGATCCCAAGATGAAAGTCAAAATTAAAAGACTTGGGTACTATTGGCTGACGATGATCACAAATTGCATGGACATAGCAAAGTGATGCCATCAATGCCAAGTGCATGGAGTGGTCCTACACCAACTACCCAATATTCTACATCCAAGCTTGGCCTTATGCCCATTCGAGTGTTGGGGCACCGACAAAGTGGGTTCAATCGATCCTCCTTGGTCTAAGGGTCATCGATTCATTTTAGTTTCTATGGACTACTTTTCCAAATAAGCATAGCTGATTCCACTTAGGGAGGTCAAAGCTCAGCGTGTGCTCCAATTCTTTAGGAACCATATCATTTATAGATTTGGGGTACCTCGCCAAATCATATCCAATAATGGTACCATCTTCAAGAGCACCAAAATCAACAACTTTACCTAGAGACAACATAGATTGGAGGTACTCTACCATCTACTATCCATGGTCGAACGGTTTAGTAAAAGCCTTCAACGAAACCCTACTCAAGAATACGCTCGACGATAATAAATGATAGTGGAATGAGTAATTAGTTGAAGCCTTATGGGCTTATCATACTACTTATTGAACTCCAACATAATCTACCCCATTCTCTTTAGTGCATGGGTCCAAAGCCATTTTACCATTAGAAGTTCACCTCCCATCACTATGGATAGCTATGGGTAGCAAAATTATAATCAATAGAATGCAAGCTGCGATTAGAAGAGCTCGAAGGTTTGGAAGAAAGATGCTTACGAGCATGCCAAAGCCTCGAGTTATACAAAATAAATATGGTTCAAGCTTATAAGAAGTTGGTACGCCCTAGATCTTTTTGAGCAGGAGAGCTTATTTTAGTTCTAAAGAGACCAATTATTTCCCATCGCAAGATGGGAGACAAGTTTGAACACACTTGGGAAGGCCCTTTCCCCTAGAGAAGGCCTACCAGGGTGGATCTTACCAACTCATAAATCACAAAGGCGAACACCCAATGCTTCCTATCAATAGGCTTTACCTAAAGAAATACTATGCATAAATAATGTTCAAAATAATTTTCCATCAATAAAATTCCATTTTAATCAAACTTCTCTCCAAATTGAAATGATTTTAATTGCCAAATTACTTTCGTGGTGTGTTTAGGGTAGGTGTAAGAGAATATGTGTGGCATCCTATCCCTCATTAGCACATTACAAACACAAAATTGTACATAAACACAAATAAAATCAAACACAAATCCAATTGCTTCAAGCTAACTTGAGTTGAGATAAGACCCCCTGCGGCCCTCACTTGATAGTTGCTCTGGGTCGGGCTTGCTCCACTACTTGGCTAGTGTGTCTCCTCGATGTTTATTTTATCTTATGAGGATGTGAGTCCCCGTGCTTTATTCCTAGCTTAACCACTGCAAACCAATGAGTGCCTTGTTAATATGGCGTGTCTTATTGCATGACCAATAAGCTATCTGAATGCTGGCTTTTCTTAAGAAGGTGTGAGTCCTTGGGCTTTCTTCTTGAATAGCCATCATGCATTGACTAGGTCTAAGTTTATATTTGAGTATTAGGGTAAGACCCCCAGTGGCTCATCTTTCTCCTGACTACTTTAAGCTTGGGTTCAGTCCTTCTTTGTGACTCCCCACTTGGTAGCCACCCTAGGTCAGATAGTAGTTGTCTAGCCGACAACAGACTATCCTGATGGTCAATTTTGCTTAGAAGGATGTGAGTCTCTGATGCTTTCTTCCTAGATTGATCATCATAAATCAACGAGCACCTTAGGTTGGCTGGTGTTCGCTTTGCTAACAAGAACCCACTCGGTGGACAATACCACTCATGTAGATGTGAGTCCCTGTGCTTTCTCCTTGAGCTGGCCACCGTATACCTATAGGTTTTATATTTCTAGGATCAGGATGAGACCCCCAGAGGCACTTTCCTTGTGGGCATTCTATTTAGATTATGTCTTCATGTCCCCACCTAGCCATGATAGAGATTACCATCGGATTGGATAATTTCTCTTTCCTGGTAGCCATCTTGTGGTTGGAAGCTCTGTATTGCAGATGTACAAAGTATACTTTAGGCTAATAAATCTGAGATATGCCAAAGCCCCCTGTGGCTCCTTCTTAGTGTGGCCCCTCAAAACCAACAGTGTGCATGCTAAACAAGCAAATAAACAAATAAACAAAATGAAATCTCTTGTGGATTAGGATAAGACCCCTAGAGGCACTCACTCAGTAGTCACCCTAGGTCGAGTTTGACTTGTTGTGCCATCAGAAAGTCACCATAATGGCTAATTCTACTTTGGAAGATGTGAGTCCTCGAGCTTTCTTCCTAGTGTAGATGTTGCAAACTAATGGGAAACCTTTAGGTTAGATAGTCTTTACTGCACGGCCGGTAGGCTACCCCTTTGGACTGGTAAATCTAAGGTAGTCCTAGGCTATTGCAGCCCCTCCTTATTGTGGTCCATCACAAACTGATAGGGTCCACACTAAATCAATCAACAAAATTCAAATCACAATGAATTACAAAACTCAAACCAAATCAATCAACAAAATAAAATCAAAATGAATCACCTAAACTCAATTTAATCAAATCAACATAATGAAATCAACACAAAACCCAAATTCAAATTACAAACAACTAACATAATTCAAATAAATCAAATAAATTCAATCAAATATTAATCCCCAGTGGATCACCCTTTATGCCCGTTGCATAAATTAATCTACAATTCAATCAAATTCATGTGCAAATCCTTAGCGAATCTCTTTTCATGTCCTTGGCATGAAATCAATTCTCAAATAAATTAAACCAAACTCACTCATCTCTCCCATGCCTTCGGCATGGAACAAACTGCATCGTATTAGGACTGCAATTCCATCTACCTTTCCACTAAAGTTTGGACAATCCTTCATTAGTGCTTTTGATCTTCCCGAATGCTATTGATCATCTTGGTCAACACCAATATGTGTGTTGTGCCTTGTCAGTTACACCACACCTATTGGGGGTCCTTTTGTTGACCTCATTTTTGGAGTGAGGACTCATTCTTCCCATCTTAGACTTAGGAGTCTTATAAGCACTAGGATTTTCTTAGTCATATGATACTTCTAGTGATTAAGGGAACACTAAACCCAAGTCTAGAGACTTAAGAAGGCATACCCTAAGCTTAGGTTATGCCTTAGGACAAATAGGTTCTACCGATTCTATGGCCTAAATCAAAACCCATGCTTGTCCACTCATTCAAAGCCTTCCTTAAGCCAACATAATCAACCCCAAATTAAATTTTATTTCCTATCCAAACTCCAAGCCAAATTTACTTAACCTAAATCAATTATGCAATCATTCCATGATCCTATGACCCAAGCCCATTCAGTTGAAACCAAATCCAATTGATTTTCACAAACACTCCAACCATTCAATACTCTATTTCAAATTCTTCCAATACTCACAATCAAACTAATCCAACCAATTGAATCAAATGAACCCTAGTTAGCCCATTTGACCCAAAAAGTCTAAATGAGTCAAAATCCAATCAAACCCAAATCAATTGTAATCAAAACCATCAATCAACTCTAAATCTATCATTGAACCCTTCTCAACACCCAATTAGACCAAATCAACCCATTTGGTCCATTTGACCCAAATTGACATAAATAACCAAGTTGATTCAAACTTCAATCCAACCCAAATTGGATTGAATCAACCCATCCAATCTTTTCTATGATGATTGTTGATCATCCTTGATTGTCCAATTACAATCAATTGGGTTAAACAAAGCTAATTTGATCATTTGATCAAATTGACCCAATTAACCCATATGAACTAGAATGAACCAAATTTCATTCCAACCCCTATTGATTTAAACCAATGCCTCTAATAAATCAAAAATTGATTATTGAACATGATCCAACATCCAATTGAATCCAATTTGGTCAAACCAACGAAATTAACCCATTTAGCCCAAAATGACCTAAAGGGTCAAATTGTACCAAATCATGCCCAAATCCAAATTAATTCAAATCACCACCTACAATCATTCTCAAATGATCAATTGAACCCAAACCAACCTTCTACCCAAGCGAATTTGGCCAATTTGACCAAATTGGTCTACTTAGCCCATTTGACCCATATGAATTCATATGAGCCACATCCAAATCCACTTCAAATTAAACCAAACTAATGACACCAATACATTCTAAATCATCATTTAAACACAACCAAATCCTTGGTTTGATCTAATTTGACCAATTGGTCATCCTAACCCAATTGAACCCTATTTGACCCATATGGGTCAAATTGAGCCAAACCCATTCAAACCAAGTCCAAACAAACTAAACTTGGCATGACTCATCCTTGGGATCACCATGGGTCAGCCCAAGTGGACCCAACCCATGGTGAACCCAGTTTGAGCCAAAATGCTTGAACCAACCCACCCAAATAAGACAAAATCCTCATTTGGATGGTCTCACCTACTCCCCAAGCCATGGCAACCACTCTTAGCTCATTTTGGACACTAGGACCACTGACCGAACCTGACCCAAGGTTGTTGGGTTCAACCTTGGGTCATGAGAGGGTGAGCTTACCCTTAGCCCACCATTAGTTCACTTAGAGGAGAAGGTACACCCCATGCTAGCCCTTGCAACTACCTCAGTCTTTCACACACCTCCACCTCAGCAATTCACTACCATCTTCGACCTTGACCGGACGACTGCCAAAGGCTGAGCCAATCTCAGCCCTTGGTTCACTTGAGGAGGAGTGTATACTCCTCCCCATCCATTCAAACCTCACACAGAGCTTCCCTAGGTGATTTTGAGCAGTCTCAAAGCTTCTCCCAATCCCCTAGTGCTCCCCATCACTAACGAGACCAACTCCCATTCGAAACTGAGAGCCCTGTTATCTAACCTCACTTAAACTCCACCAAACTCAAATTAACTCTCCCCACAGCTTCCCCAAGCTCCAACAAATTGAAACAAATTAATTCCCAATCAATTCGATCACCAGAAGGCACTCCTAGACCAACTCCAGCAAGCTTAATGGTGGCATTTTGTCCATAGAGGCATCATGGAGGAGGCAGCTCGAGATCTTCTCAATAGGACTTTGTCTCTTCAAGATGAAATTACCTTAGTCAACGGACCATTAATTTTTAGCTCTAGTGAGGTAAAACTCTGGTAAATCATAGAAAGACCATTAAGTGTTGGTATTTTTATGAAGTAAAGTTGATTGCATGCATATTCCACCATAAGATCTCCTTAGATCTCCTCCCCGCACATTTTGGAGTCAATCTAGACGTCCTACAAGCTTTGGCGAGCTTAGATCAAGCGCCAGAAGGTGGGCAGTGTTCATCTTCCAATGCTCGGGGGTGATGAATCATCGGTCGTTCGTTCCATGTGATTAGAATGGACGACTGTGATTTTATCCTCTAGAAATCTTGATTTAATCCAATAGGAATCACAAGAATTAATCTCAACCATTTGATCCGAGATCATACAAGGACAAAACAGCATCCGCCGCCCTTGACTCAGCCTCCACGGGGGACATTTTAAATAGCCTATCATGTGGCACCACGTGGAAAGCATCGCCACGTCAGCTCCCGTGTGTCGTCGATGGGTTAGGGGATTAATTAGATGATTTAAATGTCATTAATTAGCCAGATCTTCAAAAATTCATAACTAATTGTAGAAAAATCCAAAAAAAATATAAACAAACCTATTTTGAAAAGGTTAAATAGAGGAGAATTTAATAAAAATAAAATCCCCAATATTTCATTAATGAATAGTGATTAATTAGGATTTGAAGTTTAGGATAATTACCTTAATTAAGGCTTAATTACTTGGCCAATTGACCCCAAATTTGGTCGATTAGTTTTATGGTATGTCCTCTGTCTCCCATAATTTTCTTAAGATTTATTGGCCATGTAATTTGTAGAATTTAAAACTTTAATCTTAATTACACTCTTTAATTAATTTAATAATTATTAAAGTTGTTGAACAATAAAATTTTGAATAATTAATGATGGTTCATCATTGTTAATAGTGGAAATAATGAGGGAATATTATTATGGCCTCTTCCTTTGTTATTTTCCTAAGTATATTTCATTAGGAGGGTTAATTAATGCATGGTTTAATTAATGAATAATTAAGTAAATTAATCAAGAAATTAATTCAAATTAAAATGAATTATTTTTTATTATTCAAATTGAATTCATAGGTTTCTCTTTATGTGTTTAATAATATAAAAAACCTTAAGGAACATATGGTTAACCCATGGGTGTGGGAAAACATGTAAGTACTTAATTATATTCTTCTTTAATCTAATCAACCCTTAAGCATGAGCCTCAGTGCATTAGGTCTTGTTAAGTGCATTGCAAATTTTAATTACTCATTGGCATATCATTAGAAGCTCATGGTTAAATGGTTAATTAAATTAAAGAGACTTAGAAAAGGAAAATTAAATTAATTGCTTAATGATTTGAACTTAATCAGTCCATAAAATTTTTGCTTAATTACCTTTCTTAAACACATTAAGTCACTAATGTGGGATGGGGGAAAACAACAATTATTATTTCTTCTCTTTAAGTTTAATAATTCAAATTCAAATCCAACTTCATAACAACTTTAGTTGACATCAAATGGTTTTATTTAACTTGATTGTCCTTAGAAAGTAATGTGATTCAATGTATTATGTGGCAATGTTTAATTATTCCCTTGAATCATTATAAATTTGTATGTCATTTGATATAATGCAGTCATGTTTTCAAATAAAAGAATCAATTGAATTTAATTATGTGTAAGTTGCATGTGTTGGATTTATTCTATTAATGGTTTAGGTTTAGGTTTTATTTGTTTTAGTTTAGTTTATTTTATTTTAGGTTTACGTTTATTTTATTTTTATTTTAGGTTTAGGATTTTTTAGTTTAGTGTTTAAATTTTATTTTTTATTTATTTTTAGGTTTTATTTTTAGATTTATTTTTAGGTTTAGGTTTTTATTTATTTAATTTTCTATTTTATTTTAGGTTTATTTTATGTTTATTTTATTTTTATTTTACGTTTAGGTTTTTTATTCTTAGGTTTATTTTAGTTTTTAGTTTAGTTTATGTTTTTATTTATTTTATTTTAGTTTATTTTATTTTCTTTTTCCGAAATTATAAAGTAATAATGAAAATTTAAATTGATTTTGGCTATAAATATTACATGCTTATAGCTTACACATGTTAAACTATTATTTTATTTTCATGATTCATGTGTATGTCTACATGTGTTTAAATGTTAGTAAGTATATAGTTTGGACATCCCAAAAATAAGAGACTTTAAGTAGCCCCAAGGAGGTCTTAGATTACCTCACTTCCCTGGTTTAAATAATGGCACGCACTTACTTAATTTCATTCGCATATTTACATACATTAGAATTTGGATAGAGCTTTGCTTTACATGAATAAATAAATTTGTTAATATACAATCTTTTTCATGATTTTCATTATTCTGGTTGTGTATACATGTATAGGTATTTAAGATAGGAAGTATATAGTCTAAACATTTCAGGATTATGAGGCTTTAAGTAGCCCCAATGAGGTCTTAGATTACGTCACTTTCCTGGTTTAACAACGACACATATTTGCTTAAATCTTTAATACATGTGTATGTGTACTTAGCTAAGGATTGAAATTTCTCTTCTCTACCAAAAATTATGCATTAGCAATCATTTAAGTGTGCCAAAAATACATTGCATTTATAGGTATGTTAAGTCCAAAATCATATGCATGTTATTGATGATGAAAAGGAATGATGTAACATTACCCATGTGATATTAATTCAATTTCATTAATCTCAAGATGCCTCTCATGTTTGAATACGATTCTTTAAGAATAACCCAAAATTAGAATTAATAAAATATATAATAAATCATTCGCTAAAAGAAGCCCAAAATCATAATAACATGCCTTTACAAAATAACTTAGGATAAGGATGAATGGGGTTAAACACCTTTCCTCTCTTTACAATAATTAGATGCTAAGTAAATATCAAGTGAAACAAAAGAAAATATAAATTAAAATCCATCAATCCTTTTCATAACTTGAAATGAAACCATCCCTAATGTTTAACTTAAATAATTTCAAACATTAGACAATTATAATTTTAAAGCATAGCCAAGACATTCTACACTAAGCCTAAGCACACACAGTAGAATATTAAGTCCCCACTTCTAACTCTAAGTTAAGATGGTGTATGTTGTGATGTTGTGTTTTTTTGTGATATAATATTTTAGACTAGAGGTTAGGATTATTTATGCATAAACACCTAATGATGTTTTGTGTAGGGGATTATGCTAAAGGGGCTGCTAAAATGAAAATAAATATATATGTTTTTTCTTGCAGATTGCTTATTCCCCCTTTTTATAATCTGCATTAAGATAGTTAGGTTTGGTTACCCATGTGCAGGGTGCTAAGTCCAAATGTATGGAATATAACTACTTGGGTTTGTATGGTTGATTTAGCTAACATCTATTTTGTAGGTGTAGTTAGATTTTATTTTTCCAAAATATATAATTTTGCAATAGGAATTAGGATCAGTGCTATGGGGTTTAGGATGAGCAGTGGCTAGAAGGCGAAGTCCTACGAGACCCTGTGATGCCTTGGAGAAAAATTAAATCAAAAGGAGAAAAGAAAAGATGAAGAATGGAGATCTCCATAGCATTTATTCAATTATAATTGTAATATTCTTTTGTAATCTGGGTTGTATAAGAGTAGAGCTTGGCTACCTAACTTCTTTCATTTTTTAGGGTGTACGGAGGTACCCGAACACACTGGCCTTTTATGAAAATCCATGAAATGTTTGATTGTCATGTTTAGTTTATGCAATAGAAATT
The DNA here is from genome assembly GCA_021442155.1 of Cymbidium sinense. Classification (NCBI taxonomy): domain Eukaryota; kingdom Viridiplantae; phylum Streptophyta; class Magnoliopsida; order Asparagales; family Orchidaceae; genus Cymbidium; species Cymbidium sinense. Next base: position 78,194,483 of record CM038219.1, on the reverse strand, counting down.
GCTTGCTTTTTCATAGGTTTCTTAAGCTTGATGATTGAATATGTGGCTTGGATGTGGTAGGCTCTTTAAAGTAAAATTAATTTTTCTACCCCCATTAAACAACTCATAATTGAATTTTATAAAATAATTCATAACTTCACTTTAAAGTTATAATCAAGATAATTAAAAGATTTAGCAACCCCTTAGCTGAATGATGTATGTGATGATAATCATGCATAACATCTTGCTTCACTCTTGAATAGGGAGGGTCTCCACTCTTGCACGATAAGAGAATGCTTGACCTATGAGGGAATCCCTTGTAGTGGAGAACGCCTCCTCCCACTGATTTAGCCAATAACCTTATTTCATCATGCATTTAGGCATAATTTTCCTAAGCCTTTGTCCAAATGAAATGTGTCAAAATTATATAAAAACTCTTAAAATTTTACATTTAGTCTAAGTCATGTCTTCATACCAGTCATGATCTAGTCTCTTAGGGACTGAGTTTAGGACTCTAGTCACCTTCCTAATTACATAACAGCTTAGGTATCTTGCACTTACATAAGACCGGCCTATATGATTTTGAAGCATAAGAGGTGTCAGCTTGCGACCACTCCAGGTAGTTATAAGTCTAGAAGAGTCGGGATGGGTTTCTCTTCTCTTGTGAAGGGAAACCATTATGCCCCACTTTCTAATTAGACTTTGGTCATGCCTTTAGCTTGTGCTATGGCATCCTAGATTTAGGATCCAAGGCTATTTCTTTCCTTTGGTCTACGATAATAAGTCCTCACCTCTTAGGCATTTTCAAAATCTTGTGTTGATGGACTATAAGCCCTAGCCTTCTAATAAAATTTCAACTTAAATAAAAATAAACTATCCCTTTAAAACATATAAAGCCTCACCATAGGTTAGACTAGAGTACTTACTAGGCTTCCTAGTATCATGAGTGCTCCCTACTTATCTTCTCTTAGAATCCAAAATAAATCTTTCTAAATTAAACCTTCCCACTTGATTTCCAAAAATACCCAGTCCTTTGATAGTCTAACTTTGAAGTTTTTGAAGATATTATTGACTACTTTAATCGAGAGTATTCTTAAAAAAATTTAATTTCTTAGGATGTAATTAATTATGGAAGCTTGGTTCCATATGGAACTAAGAAACCCAAAATAAAATAAACCCTGCTTTACTTTTCCATATTGAGTAGGGGAAATATCTCTAGTATATGTGAAAAACCATCTACCTTAAGAGTATTTATTAGGTGATTAGGTCCATTGTAGGGTGATATTTCCAACATTTGAGATGGCATATCATACCTCAATATTGTACCTGATCACTTTAATAAGTACCCCCTAAGATCTATGTGATCTCCACAATGACTGCAAAATAAAAGACCATAGAGTCATACACCTCATAACTAATATTGGATTATTTATATTTGCATCTACTTTGGCATCAGATAATGGTGTATCATCGTGTATCTATTCAATATCTTCTTCTTCTTCCAAATCCTCCAATTTATCTAAGAACATGAATTTTTCCCTATATTGATTTTGCATATGATCCTTCTTATGATATTTAAAATAAACTATCTCTTTCACATTTTTAAAAGTTGTCTCATTGGGTTCATTTTAAAAGGGTTATTTGAAGTAGAAAGATTAGGTTTAGTGATAGATTTTTGAGATTATGATGGAGGTGGATATTTACAAGTTATTTGAGCCATCATTTTTTATGTGGATGCAGCTTTCTTATGCTTTTCTAGGAGTAAAGCATAATAAAAGATGTCTGTTAAAGTTAGAGGATCATGAAGCTTTAGTTCATTCCTAATATCTCCTCTTAATCCAATGGCAAATTTGATAGCTATTTGCCACTCTTGATCACTGCATTGTATTCTAGCTATTAAGTCCTCAAACATATTCATATACTCCACTACTGACATGTTTCCTTGCTTAGGAGTAATAAATTATTCATGGAGTCTTTTATCATGATTTATAAGACATAATTCACCCTTAGGATTTCTCTTATTTCTACCCATGCGATGAGGTTTCTACTACATCTTTTTTCTTTAGCTAACATATTATTCCAATAGATATTCACATGAACTATTAGTTTCATTTTGGCAAATGTTGTTTGTTGATAATCATCCATATGGTGCTAATCAAAGAAGTCCTCATTTGGGTCAATCAACCTAAAAATTTATTGGGATCATGAACACTATCATACATTGGGGCTTCTATTTTAACTTATTTGGAAGGCTTGAGTAATATTTCATGAACCCTAAGAGGGTCTTATCTAAGGGGCTCCTTAGGTAGGATAATAATCTCTAGGAAGTTCAATATTTGCCTCTCCTATGGGCTCCAAGTCAATTGGATAGGGTATGGTTGGTGGGGTTTGAAGCCTACTACTCAAGGTTTGAATTTGTGTAGTGAGATTCATGAGTATATCTTCTACCCTAGTGAATTTCTCTTCAATTATCAAGGTTTGAATTTGTGTAGTGAAATTCATGAGTATATCTTCTATCCTAGTGAATTTCTCTTCACTTATCATGGAAATCTCATCTACTCTTCTAATTAAGTCTTCTAATTGGTCCAAGCTAATGGATTTAGGTGGCACTATTTAAACAACAAAAAGTTTCAATATGACACTCTAAATGATGATTTCAAACATGCAAAAAAAATGATATAAACTTAACACAAAATGAGATGCACAAATTTTAAAACTACAAGCCTTCAATAAACACAAAGGAACACTTAGATGCTACACAAATATTAAACATACTTTGAAAAGAAATAAACATAAAATATTTAAGGATATGGATTTGATTTTTATGTAAGGTTAGTATCTAAGTAGGCTATTTAGTGAGCTCTCCCCTACTCAAGTTGTCACTCAAGAATGATGGCTTCAAGTTAGGTTAAGTGGGGAAAACCTAGGCTTTATAAGTGGTGACAATAATTGATAGTAACACAAACATTCATAGAATTTCCTATCATATAAATTTAGCATGCGCACTCAAGAAAAATCACTAATTTTATATAGGAAATTACTCAAATTCCAAAATAAAGACTAACCTTGCTTGGATTTGATATGGATTATCTACGAGCACTTTCTCCACTCCTCCAAACCTTAAGCTCTAATACTAAAATTGATGATGAAGCATTATCACAGAGAGGAGGATGTCACAATGGATGTGGAGAAAGAGATGCTCTGATGTTCTTCCACTCACTAAAGTGGAAGAAGTATGAAGTTATTCTACTCACCAAAGTAGAACTACAATGAAGGATCATTGAATCTCTCAGAAGGTTAACCATCAAGCTCCAACTAAGAGTATTTTCATTCAAATTTCACACACAAAAGTCTAAAGATTCCTCATTATGTCAAAAATAGAGTTTAACTAGGTATAATACTCCAAAGGATGCATCTCTTGAGGAGAAAACCACCAAAAATTGAAAAAAAAAATTATAACTATCATTTCACAGTAGCATGGCCTATGAGCGAGTGCCACAACACCACAATCAAGTGTCAAGGCACCATAAATCCAGCGTTGAGGTGCTAGCTTCTCAGTTCCCACATATCAAAATCTACAGAGTGTGGCGCCTTAGTGCTAGACTCACAACTATAAAATTAAATACATAAACAAACATGTTTTCAATCAAAACTATAATACAATACTTACATATGATTAAATGTACCCATTACTACATAACACAACACATGAAATATAAATCCACATATAAAGTCTACTAAAAGTTCTCCTGAGTTCATGCTTTGGCTTGTGACTTAGTGATAGATCTTTGCCTCCTTTGATGTACTACATCACTTAGTGTGACCCAAATGGTGTATGATGGCTCTCCTAAAATGCTATAAGAGTAAAGAAGGTATTGGTATAGTTTATTTTGGAGTGCTATTTAATTTAAACAATTATTTAGGGTCAACCAACACAAAATAGAAAATAGAACTAAATCTGGACACCTAAGTTTAGACAACTAGAACTCCCTCTATTGAACCCTAAATCATATAAAATTAAAAGAAAACTATAGTTAAAGATGTTTATATGATCTACAAGTTTCATGGGCTTTACGTATTTTTTTTTAATTTCTCTCATTACTGACTCCTAGAAAATCCTTCTAGTCTGCATGCTAAAATGAGACCTATGGTTGATAAAAATTGAAGAAATAGTATAGATAAACACAAATTAACACTTGTATATGAAATATATGAGTGACTGCTACAAATTCAAAGAATTTCACATAATTTTATTAAGTATAGGTTTATTGAACATCAACTACAATCAAACTAAATCAATCCAACGCCATATATGGTTGATAATGTTAAGAGGTTATGTCATCGAAAGGTGGGGTGGGGCTCAATTAGGTATTTTTAAGATTTTTAAGTTAAAACTTAATTTCTAATATTTTTTACAAAGATAATGAAGAAAAAATTTGAATATATATTATATCACAAAAAACTAGAAAAATAAATACAAACAAGAGACAAGAGGCACAAAGATTTTTATGTGATTCTACCGAACTAAAAAAATTGGCCTATTCCCAAGCTTAACAACCAATTGCTAAGAATCCACTAAATCAAATAAGATTTTAAAAAATCTCATGTACTTTCCTATACCAGGCAAGTACAACAAAAATACTATACTATCATACACCGGGCAAGTACAACCCCAAATAATATATTTTCTTACACCATGCAAGTGCGACCCCAAACAAAGAACGCACTCTCCTACATGGGTTAGTACAGCCCCAACAAAATCAAGGTAGAGAAAAAAAATCTAATTCATAAATTTAAAATAATTTTGTTTGCAAACCCAACTAAATTATAATAAGACAAATGAAAGAAAGCTCACAATATAATTTGTTCCTTTTTATTCTAAAATATTCAATGATATGATTTTAGAAAAACTTAATGCAAAGACCTTAAAATAAGTCAATCATTGGAAATACTTTGCACAAAGAGAAATGAAAAAAAAGGCTTAAAGAGTCAAACTTTGGAAGGCGACAAGTGTGAAAGCCTTAGGATTATCCCACAAATCAAAACACAAATCTTTAATAATATGAAATATTCTAATTACATAAAAGATAAATTAAAATGGACTTTAGAAAAACCTTAGCAATGTTAACAAAAATCCATTTTAATCAACAAAACATCAGAATCAAAAAGCAAAATTTATTAAAATAAATTAAAAAATTTTTACTCAAGTCGCTTGAATGAATGAAAGTGTGAGCAAAAGATTTGAATGAGTGTTCTCCAAAGCTTGAAACTTGCTTAAAGAAGATGACAAAATTCTCCCCTTGAGTATGTTTGAATATGAGAACAAGAGAGAAGAAAGCTTAATCACTTGAATCAAAGAGAGTACTCTTAAATTAATTTTGCAATGGGTCAACCAATAAGTGAAGTTTGCAAGAGAGATTCAAGACACAAAAGCCACTCATTAAATAGAATTTAGACCATTAATGGTTCAGCCAATGCAAGGGAAAAAGAGAGGGACAATTAAGAAGAAAAAAATCATAAGGAAATAAATTGAATTTAAAATACATGGAGCCAATAATTTAAAATAAATCAAATTCAACTTCATCATGAGATGACCGACCAAGCATCTTTTATTAGTGTTTTGTGAAGCAAATTAGTTGTTCATGTAGATTACATTCCCATAATTTTTTAGTTTGATCCTAAGGGAGTCAATTTCATCATAAACGAGCTGCAGTTGGCTGAGATTAAGCAATGAAAGATGAATGATGTTTGTCTCTCATCAAAGGAGGAAGATGAATCACGAGCCATACATCTTGCATGATTAGAATGGTTGGCCGTTATTAATTTGTGCTAAAATTTATGATTTAATTCCTTTAAAATCATGAGATTAAAGTCAATTTCATCATAAAGTGAGCTGTAGTTGGCTCAGATTAAGCAACAAAAAAAATGAACAATGTTCATATCTCATCGAAGGAGGAAGACGAATCATAGCCATCCATGTTGCATGATTAGAATGGTTGGCCATGATTAATTTGCACTAAAATTTCTAATTTAATCCCTTTAAAACCATGAGATTAATTATAGTCATTCAATCTTTGATCGAACAACTTGAGATAAAAATGCATCCACTTTCATCTGAGTCAGCAGCCACGTGGTATTTGTTTAATAACCAATCTCGCAACACTATGTGTAAAATACAGGCATGTTAGCACTAATTATGTAAATGGATTAAATAGGTTTAAATAGGTTTAAATATCTAGAATTTTAAAAAAGTATAACTAATTATAAAAAATTTAAAAAATGAAAATAAATACTCTTTGGAAAGCTTAGATAAAGGAGAATATAGAAAAAATAAAATCTCTAAGTTTTATTAAATATATAAAAATTAATTAGTGTTTGAATATTTTCATTAATAATATAACTAAGCTCTAATTATTTGGTCAAATGACTTGAAATTTTTGGTGAACATCCTATGGGATGACCTCTAGCTCTCAAAATTATTTGAAGTCAATTTGGTCAGTACATTAGGAGATTCATATTTTCAAATTTAAATTAGCCATTTTGGATATTTAATAAATTTATTTAATTAATTAAATTATTTTAGATGACTAAATATGTATTAAGAACTTAATGGTGGCTAAAGAAATTTTTGGTGAACATCGTATGGGATGAGCTCTACCTCCCATAATTATTTCAAGTCAATTTGGTGAGTACATTAGGAGATTCATATTTTCAAATCTTAATTAACTATGTTGGCTATTTAATAAATTTATTTAATTAAAAACTTATTTTGGATGACTAAATATGTAGTAAAAACTTAATGGTGACTAGAGAAATTTATTAAAACCTTTGGTCTTCATTATTTCTTAAAATCACATTAAGAGGCTTTTATTAATTAAATATTATATTAATTAACCTAGAATTTAGAAAATTCATAACTAATTGTACAAATCTCTAAAAGTTATAAATGAACCCTTTTTGTGTTGAGCTAACAAAGAATTAATCAATGAAATTAAAATCCCTAAATGGATTGGGTATTGTAAGAGTAATTTCTTAATTAAAGTTTTTTCTTAATTAATTAATTAATCATAAAATATTAACCCAAATACATTAAAATTTTACTATTTATTTTTCATGTTGTTTTACATGTTCATAAATGTTTTTTATAATTTTTAGGCTTATACATTATGATTCCTTGAGTTTTTAAGGTATTTTGGGCATTAATTAGATTAAATAATTATAAATTTTAATTAATTCATAAAAATAATAATTCTACTTTTAAATTTCATTAATAATTAAAGGATGTGTATGGGATAATTTTAATCTTTGGTCTCTCCACAATAGGTCTAATCAATTGCGATTAAAATATGTTAACTAAAGAATTTTGATTAAGATTAAGTTGTATTATTTTCACATGAATAGTCTTAATGTTTAATAGTTAATTAAATTGCTTTATGATGCCGATTTGATATTCTTCATTCACTTATAAATGTTTGAATAGTTCATAGCTCATTCACATCCATGTTTAAAATTTAAAATATTTGAATGCATGATATATTAATAGTATGGTTATTATTACTAGTAAATCAAAGAGAAAATAATTATTTTTCCTTACATAAAACCAAAGTATATGTCTATGCATTTATGAAACTAAATTAATTAAAGTGAATAAAATCAACATATATAATTCATGTATAATACACACTCTTTGAAAGAATATAGTTGGACACTTGGGGGCGTAGGGCTTATAGTCCGAAGGAGGTCTTAGATACCTCATCTCCTTGGATTAATAATGACACTTACTTGAAAAGTGGTGTAAAAAAATACATGTGATATTTAAATTATTTCAAACATAATACCATAAAAATTTTAAGAATTTATTTTACAAATGCTCATGTTTATATTAATGCATGGGAATTTTAAATGATATATATATATATATATATATATATATATATATATATATATATATATATATATATATATATATATATATATATATATATATATATATATATATAATATTAAAGTCATAAAATAAGTACATAATTATTTTTAAAATAAAATATTAAAATGATGATTTTGGAATGAAATATGTAAGTGGTAGAATAAACAAATAATTATTTTAAAATAAAGTATTGAAGTTATAAAGAGTTGAAGGATATCACTAAGTAAATCATGACTTATTCCTATTAATCTTACGGGGTCTTTCATGTGATCATGATCACATTTAAGCTTAACCCAAACTTCAGATTTAATAAAAATCTTAATGCTTAATTAAGAAGGCTTAAATATTATAAAAAAAAGCATCTTTTGATCTAATTTTAAGATAAGGTGTTGAAAATGAATAAGTTTTACTTTAAGTGGAACCTATAAAAATTTCATACTCTTTATAACACTGAATCTAATTTAAACAAAATTTGAATCTATAAATTAGAAAATTTTACTTTTAAAATTACCAATCACTTGAATCAAAACCACCATTTGGTTAATTACTTGAACTTATCATTTAATCTACAACTCAAATATTAAACCCTGACCTTATCATACTGCACTAACCATTACACAGACAATAGGTTGTTAGGCCACCGATCTTAGACGTAGGTTATGTCAGGGCTTTGTTTTGATGTATTGCTTTTCTTATTTGATAATGTACTATTTTAAGCTAGATGTTAAGACTACTTGTACACTAGTTTGGATGGTAGGATGTTATTTATTAAATTAATTATATTTTACACATGGGGCAATGCTTAATTAAAGGGGATTTGTAATAATAAAATAAATTAAAATTTTGTTTTCTTGTGGATGTTGCTTTCCCTTTAAGCATAGTCCAATAAGATAAGTGGGCATGGCACCTGTTGGTGCTTAGTCTAATTGTGTGATATATAACTGATTAGTATGTATGTGTGTTACAACTAACTTCTATTTTGTAGGTTTAGTTAGGGTTTCATTTTGAAATTTTAATTATAATTTAATAATATAATAGGGTTAGAGTTATGGGGTTTAAGATGAGTAGAGGCTAGAAGGTATATACTTGGAGGCCCTGTGATGTTTGGAGGATCTAAGATTTGGAAGATCAAGAGAAGATTTGAAGACACATATGACTTGATTTTGATTTCATTTCATGTAATTATAATTTAGGCTGTATAAGGATTGAGCTCAATAACCCACTTTATTCATTTAATTTGATTGAATGTTTGGTGTGTTTACCATGCTTGTGCTATAAAAGATGGTATGCTTTTTCCAAGATTTCTTAAAGTGTGATATCTTGATGTTTGGCTTAGATATCGGTAGGCTCTTTAAAATTTAATTTTTTTTACTCCAACTTAACAATCAAATTAATAAGTAATATAACTTGTATCTTCATCTCAAAGGCTAGGAATTAATCAACTAAAATAATTTTTAGAAATCACTTGGTTTATGATGAATGTGCATAATAATCACACATGCATATTGTCTCTCCTTGAATATAGGGGGCTTGCATGATGAGGAAGAGTACAAAACTATTGACAACAACTCTATTGAGTGAAGAACACCCTTATCACAGATTGCCTATATCTTGATTTCATCATACATGTAGGCATACTTGCCCACCCAAGCTTGAGTCAAAATGAATAAAAAATATATTTTTTATTGCATTAGTCTAAGACATAATTTCATGCCAATCATAATCTAGGCTCTTAAGAAATAAGTTTAGGCTCTTATATTTCCTTTATAAGTAATAATAACTTAGCTATCTTATATTCATGAGTCCTAGCCACATGATTTTAAAGAATAGATGGTGTTAGTTGTTAGCCAGTCCAGGTGGTTGTAAATCCAGAAGAGTTGAGATGGGTTCATGTCCTTGGGTAAGAATGTGCCATTATATTCCATTTCTGCAAATAGAATTAAGTCAAGTTTCTAGTTTTTGCTAAAGCGCTATTAGATTTAAAATAAGAGGTAGTTCATTTCTACTTTGCTATGGGTGCAAATTCTCACATCTTCAGCATTTACACATTCTTATGTTGTTGGAATATAAGTCCTAGCTTTTTAATAGAATGATAACTCAAATGATAATAATTTTTAATTTTAAAAATATAAAGCCTAACCATAGGATAGACTGAAGTGTTCACTAAGCTTCTTAATATCATGAGCACTTCCTACTTATCCTCCTTTGGACTCCATTAAACTTTTTTTGTTTGAACTCTTCCACTTGATTTACAATAATCACCAATTCTTTAATATCAAGCTTTGAAATTTATAGAGTTCTTAGCTAATCACTTTAATCTAGAGTATTCTTGGAAGATTACTTCTCTTAAGATGTAATTAACTATGAGAGTTTACTCCTATAGAGAACTTAAGAATCCAACATAAAATAAACCTTGCCTTACTTCATTCGTGTATGGAAAGTGAAAAATCTATGGTATACATAAAACCATCATCCTTAGGAGTCCTTATTAGATAATTGAGTTCATCGTAGAGTGATATCTCTACCATTCGAGATAGTATATTATTTCTTGATGTTATGCTCGATCATTACAATAAAAACCCCTTAAGATTTGCATGTATCCTCACTCTATAATATTAAACACCACACCCTTAGAGAACTATATTGTTTTCAAAACAATAAAGAAAAAAATGTAATAAGAATAATTGGAGCTAGTAAAATAGAATCATATAAGGGAAACATCTATTCAAATATAAGATATTTTTTATATGGTTAAGCCATAGCTTACATATGTCACTTAGGATTTATTATAAATCCTAAATTAAAACAAAAATTAACTCCATAAGGTATAGAAGCCTTTTCATATATCACACCTCTTATAAACCATTCTTACTACCATGTTCTAGGCAAGAACACCACACCTCTATATGTTTCTCTAAAGAGCACTTAGCAAATTTATAACAAAAGTAGAAAATAAAATCAAAGTATAGGTGTAATTATCTTACATGTTGAACAAATATTACATATAAAATAGTAAGCTTGACAACACCAAAATTTTGACACAAGTTTTAAAGTTAGAAAGTAATTAAATTTTCTCCACTACTTGCACCCATCACATTATTTTTTATGATGGAAAAGGGGAGGATGGTTGTCTTTTAGCTGAAAGAATGATGGTTTTACAAAAGCATTAACTCTAGCTCATAAATTTAATAAAACATATATACTAAGGCCCTAAAAAATATAATTAATAATTTTAAATAAATAATAATTTTATATATTTTTTATAATTATTTTAATTCAAAATCCATTAACTTATAAAGTCAATTAGGCTCTAAATTGCTAGGGTATGTATTTTATTATTATTAAATTTTTTATTATCAATAACCAATAAAACTTTACAAAAGCCCACTAAGAACTTTAGAAGGATAAATGGAAGGTTATGCCATGAATGAAGGAAGTTTGATCATCAGAAGAAGTTTGTTGTGGTTCCTCTACGCCTAGGACACCAGAATATCGAACCATGAATGAAGAAAGGCATGAGACCCGATTCTTGACTGGAAGGGATGTTAGTCTCGCCTCCCTCTCTATCGGATGGAAGGGCAGAGCTTTTGGGTTTTCATAATAAAAATAGATAAGTGCGATCGAATTGATCGGTCATGTAGGAACAAGGTTCAAATCTCTCGACATTAGGATGTCTCACCGTATACATCGCACTTCCACTTGACACCTATCGTAATGATAAACGGCTCGCCTCACCGTGACCTTATCTTGGATTCTCAATACTGCGCCATCCAGGGCGAGAAGAACCTCACTATCTTGCTTGTCATATATGCCTTTGATATTTTATATTGTGCATCTCTTACATGTGGATGACTCAATAAGTTCTCTTAATATAAGTCCTTATCTTCATGTGCTTGAGGTGTTGATAGGTAAACTTTATTCTTGCACAAACGTATATAAAATCTAAAACTTTCTTAGACTTATGGGGTCTATAATTTTTCCCATTTAATGATGATGTTTATATTTTAAGAGTGTCTATGGTATATAGGGGATTAAGTAACTACCTCATAGTTAAATATAAGCATATAAAATATATGCTAAAAGAAAATGATAATCATGAATGACATGTTATGCAGTTATGGCACCCAAGAGAGGGGGTGAATTGAGTATTTAAAAATATTTTAAAATTAAAACTTAATTGATTGCTTTGTATAAAAATTAATTACAAATAAAATTTTCTTAATTATCCATAATAATTGTAAGCAGTAATAAAGAAAAGTAAAGGTGTTGGAAAAGTAAAAAGTGAACACAGATTTTTACATGGTTCGCCTAACCCCAAAAATCGGCCTACGTCCATACCTAGCAACCTAAGCTAGAAATTCACTAAATCAAAATGTGATTACAACAAAACTCCTGTACTCTCTTTCATGGGTAAGTACAACCCAACACCATACTTTCCTATATGGGCAAGTACAACTCAACACGTACTTTCCTACAACGGGTAAGTACAATCTCAACATAAATCAAGACAAGGCAAAAACAAAGATACAAATATCTAACTCTGAATTTTAAAATGTTTTTGCACTCACAACCCAAACTATACCAATATTAAGGTAAGTGAATATTAATGATAAAGAGAGCTCACTTTGATTTTAAAATGAAATTGAAAAAAAAACTTCAATCAAGTATTTGAAGTAAGAAAGTAACTCAATGTTGCTATGAATGAATTTTAAGAGATTTTGAAATGATTTGATTTTATTGAAATGCAAACTTAAATTAGAATATGAACCAAATTGAAATGAAATATTAAATCACATAATTTCAATTTGAAAACTTTTTCACAAAAAGATAAGTTAAGTCCAAATGATAAATGAATTTGCAATTAAAAAAAAAGGTTTGATAATCACTTGAATAAGCATTATATATATATATAAACCAATTGAAGACAAGTAATCAACAAGCATAAAATAATTTATGCAAGAGATGGAGTGGTCAGCCAAATAGAAAGTAAATGAGATGTAATGTAAAGCACAATCAAATTTAACCAATCTATAAGAAGTTTTAGGCCAAGATGATAAACAAGTAATATTCAAATGATCAAGCACTAGATAATAAAAAAAGCTTTGTAGTAGCTTTTGGCTAAACAATAAACTATTAAAATATGAAATGATTAAGCACAAGATAATAAGTCAATCTTCTTATGTTTGTTCTCGACCAACCAAGAACTAAAGGTTATGAAGTGAATAAGCACAAGATATTTAAATAACCTTATAAACTTTAAAGCCAAGAAGTGATAAGGGAAATATAAGAACTTAGCAGCTTAGAAACTTAAGAACAAGATATGATGCTCTCGGCCAAGGGAGGAAACACACCAAACCTTCACTTTTTCCAATAAATCTTTGAGCCAACTAAATGTCCAAGGAAAAGAGAAGAATGATGAGGAATGTTTGCACTTGTACCACCAAAAGTCTCCAAGTGTTTGCATTAGGAAGGATCGGCCAAGGTGGAGAAGGTGAGCAAGAAAGAAAGAGAGAATATTAGCTTTTCTAGAACCTTTCTCAAGTTGAAACAAGACTCTTAAATATAAGATGGATGAGTCTATGTTTGGCAAAATCATGAGGGAATGAGAGGGAAATGAAATAAGCAACAATTTGAATTTCAAGACAAAGAAATAATGGATCCACCAAGGGATTTGTAAGAGGCACCTTTGCAAATTTAATTCAAGCCAATATGAAATGATTTCAATGTGATTCACTAAAGAGAGAGGAGAGTTCCTATAGGGAGTTTTTCCAAGGAGTTAATAAAAAATTATGACATGAAGGAGGGATTTCTGATTGAAATAAAACCATGGAAAATAATCAAAGAAATTTGGCTAAGGGAGTTTCCATGAATAGAAAATCCTCAATTTAATGCATGATTCAATTATGATCAAGCCTGATTATATTATATAATTATTTAATGTTTAAATAATATTTAAATATGTTAAATTTGAATTAAAATGACTAGCCCTCAAACAATTTCCTAAAATGGATATTAATTTAAAATTTATTTTGAAAAAGAGGGCTGATTTGAATTTAGATTTAAAGTAATTTGTAATAACTCAATTAAATTTTAAATAATAAATATAAATTATTCTTGAGACATTCAAAATGTTTTATAAAATATTTGATTTAATTTGGCAAGCGTATGTCATGAATGAAGAAGTTTGAATTAAAAAATAATTCAAATTCAAAAATTCAAATTGATGGATTTTTAAAATATGAAAAATAAGAGAATATTATATGGAAATGATTTGAATGAAATTAACACATTTTATTACACAAAATACATTAAAAAAATTATGCCAAAATAATGTTATGATGGAAATGATAATAGGAGAGAGAATAAGAGAAAAAGGAAAATTTTAGGATAATTCAATTTTCATACAATAAAAATATGAATAAAAATTATGATTAGCATGTAAATGATTTAATGAAGTTTAAACATAATTTATCTTGCTTGAACACACATTTAATGGAACTTATTTTATGCATTTAGTTCATATTATCCAAAATTGATAATTTAATGAATAATTATAATATTAAGATATAAAAAAATATAAATAATTTTAGAATGGTGAATTTAAAATTGAATATCTTATCTTAGTGAGCTTTTCATTTTCCTTAATCTAGCAATTCCTAGAAAATTTCTCACTCAATCCATCTATAATAGCTTTAGCATTCTGAATTGATTGAAGAACCTAGAATCGTAGAGTTCTCCCGCACACTTGAATTTAACTTGATTAGTAGCATTTGAACATGTGTTTGTTATAATAAAAATCAATCTCATATGAGGTGGGGCCCATGAAGTCAACATGACACTCTAAACAAAATTTTGATTAGAAAAAATAGTGAATAATATGGTAAGATTATATTTTTTTATTTTTAAAATAAGATGATCCTAACATAGGGTTTATATAAGTCCACTACACCATAGTGTTATTTTACTCCATGATACTATAGAATATCTCTCTATTACTATAAATCTTCTCCCCATTTGTCACAACAAAATGGGAGAAGTGAGCAAAACATTTACAAGATATTATAATTAGCAAAATAATAAAAAATGCAGCCACTGAACTAAAATAAAATACTGTCTATAAGAGGAAAATATGAACACCTAAACAATCATCCACTCTTATCGGTGATCGATCCTCTAAACTACTTATGACATTTCATTGAAATGCCTCTATATAGATATAGTAGGCGTAGAATAAGGGGAATGACTAGTCTTATTATGGAAATAGAGTCATTAAAACAAAATGGGATAAATGCTTGAGGATAATAATCAATAGGATAAGCTAAGATAAAAATTTTTGAGGAAATGATAAACTCAATTATGTGGCCTAAAATTAAGTTTACAACTTTAATATGATGAATTTTAAAGTGGCAAAATTTGGTACATGATAACAATGATCATGCTTTATGTATTGAGTTATTCTTGGTTGAGAACATAGTGCATGACTAAAGAAAGGGTTAGATTTAGTTTTCTAGAATCACTAACTTTTTATAAGATAGAGTGATGGAGGACATATTAGATGTAGTAATATTTTAAAGATAAATCATTCAATTTTGTAATATAATCCATGGATGGAATTTAATGGATAGTAGATTCATCACAGAAAAATTAAAGGGTTGGTAAAACTTCTCAATAACTTTGATTTTCACTTTGTAAGTATGTAGGAAAAAGAAGTGCATGATTTTCTTTAGTAATTTCAATCTCAAGCCTATGAACATAAGAATTGACTTGGTTTAGCTCATAATTATCCCTAGTCATATTATTATAAAAGATGTAATTGAAATTAGAGTGCAAAAGAGGATGCATATTGTAGAAGGATAGAAAGATATGATGACCAAAAGATTAAAAGGGATAGGACATTTCCAAATATAGTAAGATCAATATAATGATGAAGGTTTATAGATGCATGGTTTATGATCAAGTGGGAGACATTAGGTTTCATAATGGATGAAGAGGATTCAACACAATTATGATGATGGAAGTTATCTAACTTGCTTGTAGAATAATAAGAAGAGACAGGTAGGAGAAGATCTTACAAGAATAGGTTAGTAGATATAAAAAATAAAAAATAAGACTAAGTAATCAATGGTACCTTGATATTTTTATCTTCTTGGATATAAAATTATTTTCATTACTTACCCAAAAGAGAATGAGATGTAGTAAAGAAAAGTAAAGAATATGGTAGCTAAGAGTGGAAAATGAGGGAAAATATGTCAAAAAAATGTGGTTATTAAAAAATTTAAAGTGTGGTGCAGCTATTAAGTAATAGCTTTTTTTGGTTTTCAATGGTTTTAGATGCTTTACAGTTCAAGTTGGTCAAAAACTACCCTTCAATTTTAAACTCCTTAAAGTTTGTGTAATCATTTTGTGTTATAAAAGGTGATGTAACATGAGTCATTCCACATGGCAAACAAGCACTTATGATAAAAAATAATACTAAAAATTTTGTTGACTTCATGAGTCCCATATCATATGAGATTGAATTTGATGATAAAAAACACATGTTCAAATGCTACTAATAAACTTAAATTTAAGTGTGCAGAAAAAATTCTTCAGCTCCTAATTCTTCAGTTATATCATAATGCTAAAGCTATTGGACATGGACTGAGTAGAAATTTTTTTAGGAATTACTATACTAAGGCAAATGAAAAGCTCACTAAGATAAAATAAATGATTTATTTAATTTTAGATTCATCATTCTAAAATTATTTATATTTTTCTGTATCTTAATATTATAATTATTCATTAAGTTATTCATTTTAGATAGTATAAACTAAATGCATGAAATAAGTTTCATTAAATGTGTGGTCAAGCAAGATAAATTATGTTCAAACTTTATTAAGTCATTTCCATGCCATTTATAATTTTTACTCATATTTTTAGTTCATGAAAATTGAATTATCCTAAAATTATTCTTTTTCCTCTTATTCTCTCTCATATTATTCTTTAATCTCTCTCCTATTATCATTTTCATCTTAACATTGTTTTGGCCGAATTTTTTAATCCATGTTATGTAATAAAATGTGTGAAGTTACTTCAAACTATTTTCATATTATATTCTCTCATATTTCATAGTATAAATATTCATTTATTTGAATTTTTGAATTTGAATTATTTTGAATTATTTTTTAATTCAAACTTTTTTATGCATGACATATACTTGCTAAATCAAATCAATTTTTTATGAAATATGTTGAACGTCCCAAGCATGATTAATTATGATTATTTATATCCTAATTAATCTATTACAATTTATTTTAAATTTAAATTCAAATCAACCCTCATTTTTAGAATATTTCCTTTTTTAATTTGATCTATTTTAGGAAAGGTTTAGGGGGCCGGTCACTTTGCTTTAAATTTAATATATATATATATATATATAATTTAAACATTCAATAAGAATATAATATAATCAGCCTTGATCTAAATTGATTCATGCATTAATTTGTGGATTTCCTATTTTTGGAAACTCCTTTGGCTGAAATTAATGAATTGATTTTCCATGGATTTATTTTATTCAAAATTCCCTCTTTCATATCAAAACCTCCTTGGCAAAATTTCTTATAGGATTTCTTTCTCTCTAGCTATGATTCACATAGATAATACTCCATATTGGCTAGAAACAAATTTGTAAAGGAGCCTATTGAATATCTCCTTGGTCGATCCTTCATTGCCTTGAATTTGAAATTCAAATTGATGCCTAATCAATTTCTGTCTCATTGGATCATCATTTGGTTGACCCTAGACTCCTTCCTCCTCTATTTAAGATCATTACTTCAACTTTAAAAAAAATCTAAAAAAAAGCTAATATTTTATCTTGTTCTCTTGCTCACCTTCTCCACCTTAGTTGATCCTTACTAAAGCATACTCTTAGAGATTTTTGGTGATTCAAGTTCAAACATTCCTCATCATTCTTCTCTTTCCCTTAGAAATTTAGTTGGCTTGAAGATTTATTGAGAAAAGTAAAGTTTTGATGTGTTTCCTCCCTTAATTGAAATCATCATAGCCTTAATCTTAAATTTCTATGGTGCTAAGTTCTTATACTTCTTTTATTTCTTCTTGGCTTTGAAGTTTATATGGTTATTTAAGTAATCTTGTATTTATTCACTTCATAACCTTTAGTTCTTGTTTGATCAAGAACAAACATAAAAAAGATTAATTTATTTTGTGCTTAATCACTTGATAATTCTTTGATTTCTTGTTTGGCCAAAAGCTAATATATGGAGATCAATTTATTTTGTGCTTAATCATTTGATAATCCTTTTGTTTCTTATTTGGCTAAAAGCTCTTATGAAGGTTTTTAATTTTCTAGTGCTTAATCATTTGAATATCTATTGTTTATCACTTTGGCTTAAAGTTTCATATAGGTTGGTTAAACTTGATTGTGCTTAACATCTCATCTCATTTACTTTCCATTTAGCTGACCACTTCATCTCTTGAATAAATTATTTTATGCTTGTTGATGACTTTACTTCAATTGGTTTATATATAGGTTATGTGATAGCTTTCTTGTGATATCAATTAAATCTTTATTCAAGTGATTGTTAAGTTATTCCAATTATAAATACACTTATCATTTGAATAAAAGTTAGCTCGTGTGAAAAGAATTCAATATAAAGTTTTGTGATTACATTTTTTGTTTGCATTTCAAAGTCATACAAGAAAATCATTTCAAACTTTTTAAAGATCATTCAAATCAACATTAAGCTACTTACTTGCATTAAATACTTGATTGAGATCTTATTTCAATTTTAATTTAAAGTTAAAGTGAGTTCTATTTTTCATTGATATTCGATTGCCATAATTATGGGTGTGCACTAATCGGTTCAAATTGAAAAACCAAACCGAACCGATGTTATTTGGTCAGTTTGGTTCAGTTTTAAATCTCACAGTTCAATTTTTGGTTGTAAATGCCTAGTTATTCAGTTTTTGGTTTTTGGTTTGGTTTTTTTTTTTAAAAGATTAGATAAACCGAATAAACCGAATAAACCAAAACTTGTTAAAAATTCAAATATAAATATGTAATTTTGATTGTAAATGCTTAATTATTTGTATAGATTTATAAATTTCTACTTGACTAAGAAATTTTTAATATATAAAATTTATTAGATTGTTTTAATTAATTAGTTTGTTAAAAATATTTTTATTTTTATTTTTATATGCTATTCAATTTAATCGAAAACTGAACTGAGTAAACTAAATTATAATTCGGTTGGTTAATTCAGTTTTATATGTTATTTGGATGGTTCGATTATCTTAAATTATTTGGTTTGATTTAACAAAAAATTCAACGGAACCAACCGAATGCTCACCCCTAGCCATAATATTAGTATAGATTGGGTTGTGAGTGCAAAAATATTTTAAAATTGAGAGTTAGTTTTGTATCTTTCTTTTTGCCTTATCTTGATTTCTTGTTGGGTTGTACTTTCCCGTTAAAGATTGTGCATGTTGGGTCGTACTTGCCTGTTAAGGAGAGTACTTGTTGGGTTGTTCTTTCTTGTGAAGGAGAGTATGAGAGATTTTTTGTAATCTCAACTTTGTTTTAGTGAATTCCTAGCCTGGGTGGCTAGGTATGGACATAGGCTGGTGTTTGGGGTTTGGCCGAACCACATAAAAATCTCTGTGTTATATTTTTTCACTTTTATGTTATTGATTTTTCTATTGTTTCATTTCACTTAATCATTATTATTAAATAATTAAGTTTTCTACAAAATTAAAATTAAGTTTCCTAAATTCTTTTTAACCTAATTCCCCACCCTAGGTGTTATAACTAAGTAACAACCTTGTGGGTACTTTATATAATTTACAAGTAGTTGCTACTTAATAGAGGTGAACTAAGCATAATTAGTGTCCATTACGAGATTCAAATTTAATTTTTTTAAATTTTTTTAATTAAATTGTGACCTAAAGATAGTTTATTTATGACATAATAAGATGTATGAAAATATTTACAATAATGGTTCTATCATTCTTAGTCATTTTTAAGGAAACTAAAATAATTCTTAATTAAAGGCTTTTTGAAAATGTTTCTAAGATAGTGGTCTACACTGCAACTCAATAACCATTCACCTTAGACTAGATGATCTTAAATGAAGGAGTGATATGTTTTAATGCGCTTTATTCTCAAGTTTTAGGCATGATTCTATATTAAATTTATTAATTATTTTTGTGACACCTAATTAGAATGTGATATAAGTCTATAATCCATAAGTTTTTATCTAATTTAAAGTAGCTATGCAGCTAAGCTACAATTAGTGTATATTCAGCCTCAAAAGTAGATAAAATAGTAAATTATTCTTTATATTAGACTATAATATATGTAAAAAAGTTAAAAAAAATTGATAGGTGCTTGAGATGCTCTTTCAATCAAGTCTAAGTCTTGGATAGTTGGTGTTAAAATATCCTACAATCTTAAAAGATAACTAATTTTTGGATACAATAATCCCAAGTTTGGTGCTTCTATAAGGTATCTAATTTATTATAGCTATTAGATGTGGCTTCATAAAATCTACTTATAAAAAGTCTATGATATAATCCAATGATAAATAAAATGTTTAGCCTACTATATGTGAATTATAATAAAGACCCTATCATACATCTATAGAGTTTCTAGTCCACTTACTTCCCACTTGCATCTATATCTAACTTAATGGTATGCACATAGGGGTCCCAATTGATTAGTTCCTTTAGATCAAAGTATGAGATAAAGTCTAAAATGTTGTTACTTTGAAATATAAATTTTTTTTATCATCATTATAGTTTACTCATATAGTAAGAAAGCAAGTGAGATCTCCTATCAAACTCAACTCAAACTTCTTATCATATTGGTTGCAAACTCATGATATAGTTAATTTTATAGAACTCCAAATAAAATATCATAAGCATATATTTGAATCATAATCATGTCATCTTCATTTCTCTTAATAAATAATATTGTGTCTACCTTTATTAAATTCAAACTGATTTAATCTCTCTTAAAATAGTTTTAGTGCTTATTCTAGTCCATATAGTGCCTTTTTTAATTTAAACACATGATCATGATAAGAATTATATATAAACCCTAATGGCTACTATACATAGACCATTCCTCTATGATTCTATTAAAAATGCATCTTTGACATCCATCCAATATAACTTGATTCTCTTAAAACATGTAAGTGTCAGTAATAGTTTAATAACTTTAAATCTACCCATAGGGCCATAAGATTTATGAAAGTCTATTCCTTTTAATTTGGAAATACTCTTGGGCTACTAACTTAATATTATTTCTTATTATAATACATGAGTTATCTACCTAGGTCTTGTAGGCCTACATAATTTTTTATCATATGCTGATCACTCAAATTAGGCGCTAGCTCTCACACATTATTATTAATAATATAATTTACTTCTTCATGCATTATTATCACCTAATACTCATCTTCTAAAGCTTTATATATGTTAGAAAGTTTGATACAATACAAATGAACTAAATGATCTACCTCCATTCTAGTTGCATTCCTATGAAAGGTGTGACACACCTAAAAGTGATTTTCTATGAAGTTCATTTTCCATAGAAATGAGCAATAGATATTGTAATAAAATATTCTAAACTAAAAGGTACATAGTGTAGACACATTTTAACTTCTTTAGAAAATGTTCTAAAGATAATTTATTTAAAATAAATAAATTTCCTATGAAGTTTGTTTGATCATACATAGCTTAGTTTTTATAACATAAGTTACTAACAATATTATTTCTTAACTCAAGTTCCATGAGTAAAAATATTAATCTTATAAATATCTCAATTGACTTGTAATCAAGTTTAAAAAAATTATAACACAAAAGCATCTCATGATATTCTTAATCCCATAATCAAGATAATGAAAGCAATAAGGTAAGAAAATTAATTATTTAAAAGAGAAAAAGAAAGTGCAAACTAATTTTATCTTGATTTAGTACTAATAGCTTAAGTCCATGCCTTAGGTCTTCTCAAAATATTTATAATTTAATTCTTTTACCACTCAATGTAAAGATGGCACTGTCTTTCATGAATAATGGAGAAACTATTTGCCCACTATTTTACTCCAAGTAATATTTTAGCCCACTAGATGTGAAACTTAAGCTTATAATAATTATAAAGATCCATGATATATTACAAGAATAAATATACCATTCATAGCTAGTACACTATTTAATGAAAGGTTCACAAGGTATAATAGAAACTAAGATAAACCTCTCATGGGAATACTCTCAATATGATTTTCTTACTTAAAGGAGCAAAGATTTTTAATGATGACTCTCTTCTCTTTATTAATCTCTACTACTCATTAAATATCTTCCATTTATTATTTTAAAATTTATATTTATAGTAAATGCATAAGTTGATAGCCATAATTTTATTAAAAAAATATTATGTTGAGCTCACTTTTAGTGAGGTTGACAACCGTCATCTTAGACCTAGGATGTGATATAGGCACTAAGGTTATGTTAACCTCGAGTGAGGTTAATAACCACCCTACTTTAGTAATTAGGATCTCTAACCACATATTAAGAGCTTTCTAATTAGGCACTTAGGATACTTTGATTAGTAACTAAGTGTATAATTTGAACTAAAAAAAAGAAAAATAGCAAATCAAAATGAAACTTAATATAGAATCAACATTAAATTAAAAAGTCAACACATTAAAGTGAAAACCTAGGTTTCCTAGTGAACCCCACAAGACTTGACCTGGCCCAATAGGATAATGTGAGTCTAATTAAATCCAAATTCAACATAATTCAATAAAAACTTAAATCAAGTAAACCTAAATTGGAATCTAGATTTATTTGAGCCTAGATTGATTTTATTAGCATGATCAACTTAATTGACCCTATTTAAGCTCAAAATCATCTAAGTCTATTAAAATCAAATAAAATCTAAATTAAATAAAACCAAAAGTACAAATCAATGTATAAATATAAACAAACATAAAACTAAATTTAGATAGGATATAAAATTGCTCGCTAGATTATTTGACATAATTTGACTCATATGGGCCCCACTAAGCTCAGACAAAGTTTAACTAGACTCAAATCAAAATTAACTTGCATAAAGGTTTAAATTCATTATTTTATCTCATTAAAAATTAATCCAATCCCAGTTTGAGTCCAATTTGGCTCGATGTGGCCATTCAAGCCATTTGACCCATGTGGACCCCACTAAATCCAAATCAATATAATCAAAATTAAATCAAATTAAACTAACATAAAAGCTTAAAACCATTGAATAAACTCATTCAAAATTAATCTAAGCTTAATTTGGGCCTAATTTGATCATTGTCCCAAATGAACCCAAAATGACCAATTGGGTCATTTGACCCAATTTGACTTATTTAAGTCAAATTAAGTTGACTTAGACATAGATTAAATCAAGTTAATTAATCATAAGTATTTTAAATAATTAATTTAAAGTTAATCCTAAATCAATTGGGAAAACAAGACTCACTTGACTCAACCCAACTCAATTTGGGTTAAGTTGAGTCAACTCAAGTCTTAACCCAAAATGAGTTCACTCACCTCTCTGAACACCAAACCAAGAAAAATTTTAGCTTTAAAAAAGAAAATGGCATTCCAAATAGAAGAAGATAAAGAAAGAGTGAGGTGAGCATGAGGAGAAAAAAATTATACATTTCTTTCTTCACTTGGGGAGGGGTGGGCATGGAGAAAAAAAAAGGAGGGTTTTTCTAAACACCTCATTTATTTTATTCTTAACATGCTAAAAATGAAAAGCACACACATCTTCTTTCAACTAGAAGAGAGCCCCTATCCCTATCTCTTCTGCTCCCTAAGTCCAAGAGCCACCAATTTTTAGCAACGGGCTATGGTGCAAGGCAGCCAGAGCATTACATAGAAAGCTAAAAGTGGAGATCCGAGATCTTCTAGCATTTATTGAGTATGGGCTTCCATAAAGTAACTTTTCTAAACTTTAGGTCAATCATAGGCATTTGTATTTGGTGAAAATTTTCACGAATCTAGGATTTACCCTTAGATCACATTGCACTTTCTTTCTTTCGATTCCCCAACGTGAATAAAGCGACTTCTGGTTAAGATCATCAGAATCATGAGATTTGATGGTGTTTGGGGTAGATCCCATCTATATAACCCAATATGGTTTGCCTCCCATAAGGGAAACAATCTCTGAGTCATTCATTTTGCTGCAGTAGAATAGACAGCCACGATTAGATCCCATTTTTTATTTATCTCATTAGATCTATCCTAAAAGTTCAAAAAATCATAAAAAATAAAATACTAAAGTAAAAAATGCTAATAAGGGATCTATGGATTTACTTTTCAAAAGGAATCCAATGAACTCAAAATATCTAAATTTGTTTGTATATTTAAGGAGTAATTTGAGTTTTAGTGAAAATAATATTTTTTTAATTACACATAAAATATTAATCTAGTTAAGTTCAAAATTTTAAAAAATAAACTAAATGTTATTACCTACCTATCAATAAAATTTCAAGGTATATAGTCTTCTATTTTAAGAGTTATGAACTTTTGAAGTTAATTGGCTAATCTTGATTAAATAATTAATTTAAATTTATAAAAATGATAAAAATTTATCAAAAATTTAAATCACTTAAATAAACATCAGATATCTTAAAATTATTAATTAGACCTTCTAGATCATGCTAAATCATGAAATAATTAAATTAAGGTTTAATTAAGCATTAATTAATTACTTTAATTAGGCAAAATTTTAAAAATTATAACTAATTATAGAAAATTATAAAAAATGTAAATAAACCCTTTATGGAATGCTTAAACAGAAGAGAATCTAAAAAAATAATAAAGTCTCATATTTTATTAAGTATAAAAGGGTTAATTAGGGTTTGAAGTTTCACCTAATTAGAGTAATTAAGCTTTAATCACTTACGTGATTAGCTTGAAATTTGGTGTAATAGTTGTATGGGATGACCTCTACCTTTCATAATTAGTTAAGGTTAATTTGCAAAGTGTTTTGGGAGTTCCAAAATTTTAAACCTAAATTAGCCATTTTATGCATTGAATAAATAATTAAAATTAAGAAAATTATGAAATTAACTATGAAAGCCTAATTATTTATTAAAATAGTAAGGGTGATAAAAAAATTAATTAGGACCTCTGGTCTTGACTATTTCTCAAAATTACATTGAAGGGCTTTCATTTAATTAATTAAATGATTAATTACCCTAGAACTTAAAGAATTCATAATAATTAATGTAGACCTCCAATAATTTTATCCAAGCCTTCTTTATGCTCAGCTTTCAAACATGTTTTCAATGAAATTAAAATTCCCAATTAGTTTGGGGTATTTTAAGTGTAATTGATGATTATGGGTTTTCCCCATTTATTTAATTAATGTCTAATTATAAGCCTAATCGCATTAGAATTTTTAGAACATTTTTATTTAATTTTATACATTTCTCATTAAATTTTCATAATTTTTTTGGCCTTATACTTAGGGCTTAATTGAATTTATTGGCTCTTTTGGGCTTAATTGATCAAATAATTAATTAACCTTAATTAATTCATGAAAATCATCTAAACCACCTTTGAATCACTTAATAAATAGAGATGGATCAAGGGATAACTTTAATAGTTTTCTCTCCTCATTAAGATTAAATGGTTTAAATTTTGAAAATCAACCCTTAATGAATTCAATTAGGCTTAATGGTGTTTATTTTTATGGGAACAACCTTAGAAATTAATAACTCAAAAAACATGTTATGTGGTTATATTTAATTGCTTTGCTTCATTCATTCATAAATTTGTCTTTCATATATTTCAGACACTCATGTATAATAAAAAAAGGAGATTTCATTTAATTGCATGTTTTGAATTAAATAGTGTGGCTATTATCACTATGAAATCTTAACTTATTTTCTTAATTAAATAAATATATCTATTAATCTAAATGAAAATCAATATGAATAATTAAAATTTAAAATTTAAAATCCTATATGTATGAACTCTAATTTGAATGGTATATAGTTTGGAAACCTAAGGTCGTAGAGCTACTGGTCCAAAGGAGATCTTGATACCATGTATCTCTGGTATAATAATAGCATGTATACAAATGTGTAAGGTATAATTAAATCAATTTTTTCTCTATAAATTTCATGCATAATATCTCTTATATTAATTATTAATAAAAATACATTAATTCATTCATGCATTAAGCGTGGAATAATCTAATTATATATATATATATATATATATATATATATATATATATATATATTAAATCTAGTTATTCAATTAAGTATGATTATATAATTAAATGAATATTATGGGATGATGAAGCAAGCTTAAGAAAAATGTCATTAAATTAGCCTTGATTTGGCTTATTAATCTTAAGATGTCTCTCATGTTTAGATAAAATCACTTAAGTTAAATCCAAACATACAAATATAAAAATTTATAACGCTTTTTTAAGATGATTAAAAGTCATAAAATTCATCTTTAGATTCAACCTATGGTTAAGGATAAAAGTTGATCTCACTCCTCCTTTCTCTCTTTAAAATTCTAAGTTTAAATGAAACAAAATAATAATAATAAGAATAATTGATGTTTTAGGCTAAATTTAAACATCAAAGCCTAACTTTTTTGTACCACACTAAGCCATTACACACACATTTGAATGCTAAGTCACTATCATAGTTTTAGGTTAGGCCAATGCTTTGTGTGGTGGATTGACCTTTTATTTTGTGATGTAATATTTTAGACTAGATGTTTGGATTATTTATATGTTAGTCTGGATGGTAGGGCATTATTTATTAGACTAATGTTGCCTTAAGAAGGGGATTATGCTTAAGGAATTATTGTAATAATGAAAATTATAAATGCCTTTATTTGTAGGTGATGCTTAAGACTTTAAGCATAATCCACTAGGGCAAGTGGCTTGGTGACCCAAGGCAAGCTGCTAACCCCAATGTGCAAAATATAACTATTTGGTGTGAATGTATGTTAAGCTGACCTATGATTTGCAGGTGTAGTTAAATTTTTATTTCATAAAAAATATAATTTTTGTAATAAGATTAGGATTAGAGTTATGGGGCTTAGGATGAGTAGTGGTTAAAAGGCTCAAACTTGGGAGGCTCTATGATGCCTAGAGTGGTCAATTCATGGAATGAACATGAAGACTAAGATTGAAGACCCCCATAGCTTTATTTTCATTATGAATTATACTCTAGGTTGTATAAGGGTAGAGCTCGGCTAGCCAATTTTTTTCGGAGTGTACGACGATACCCAATCGCACCAGCCTTTTACTCTTTTACATGATTAATATTTGATTGTTGTATTTACTTTGATTGCATAATAAAAATGACATGCTTTTTATAGGTTTCTTAAAATGTGAATGATTGATGTGTGGCCTTGATGGGATTGGCTCTAAAAAATAAATTTTTTATCCAAACTAATAGCTTTAAATAAAATTTTAACTAACTCATAATCTCACCATAAAGCCTAGAATTTCTAAGCAAGAAATAAAAGATTTAACAATATGTTAGCTAAATGGTTGTATGTTTCAACATCATGCATGCATATTATTTCACTCTTGTAATAGGGGATCTCCAATCTTGCATGATAAAGACAAGGCTTGACCTGTGAGAGCAATCTCTTGTAGTAGAAAACGCCCCTTCTTATTGATTTAGCCCATAACTTAATTTCATTCTGCATTTAGATATAAATCCTTCTAAGCCTGAGTCCAAATTTAATGAGTCAAAATGAAATAAAATTTATAAATTTTGTTGCATTAGTCTAAGTGATAACTTTCATACCAGTCATGATCAATTCTGCTAGGGAGTAAGTCTAGGACTCTAGATTCTTTCTTAATTAATAATAACCTAGCTATCTTGTATTTAGATAAGACTGACCAACATGATTTGAAATCATAAGAGGTGTTAACTGGCAGCCACTCCAGGTGATTGTAACTTTAGAATAGTCAGGATTGGTTCATTCTCCCTGGTGGAAATAAATTAACTTATCCCACTTTCCTCGAGTAGATTTAGGTTGAGCTCTTAGCTTATGCTATAGCATTTAGATGTAAGTTCAAGAGTTGTATGTTTCTCTTTTACTACAAGCATAAGTCCTCATCTCTTAGGCATTTCTACAATCATGTGTTGTCAAAATTTAAGTCCTAGCTTTCTAATAAAATTTCAACTCAAATAAATATAATTTCTCTCCTTCAAAAATATAAAGCCTCATTATAAGATAGATTGAAGCATTCATTAGGTTCCCTAGTATCATGAATGCTTCCTACTCGTTCTCCTTTGGAATCCGTTAAGAACTCTTCCCACTTGATTTCCAAAATTATCAAACCTTTGATACCAAGCATTAAAATTCATAGAAGTGTTAGCAAATAACTCTAATTGAGAGCATTCTTAGGAGATCCACACCCCTAAGATGTAATTAACTATAGGGGCTTCCCACTTTAAGGATCTTAAGAACCCAACTTAAAATAAACCCTACTTTACCTCATCCATGTGAAGTAGATAAAAAGTCTCTGGTATACGTAGACTCATCAGCCTAAGGAGTCCTTTTTAAATGATTAAGTCCATTGTAGGGTGATATCACTACCACATGAGGTCGTATATCATTCCTTGACATCGTACTAAATAATTTCAATAAGTGTCCCCTAAGATCTACGTGGTGTTCCTCATCACATTTTTAAACACCACATATTTTTTAGTGACTTTGCTAGGGAAAGTTCCTCTCTCCATTTTTAGTGATTGATTACCATTTCTATATATTGGAAGTAAGCTTATGCCACTCATAATCTTGGACTACCATTCTTCCAATGGATGTCTTATCCATTTCTTTATTACCAACATCTTTTCTTAGTTCTAGAACCTCTTATTAATCACCAGCTAATGAGTAGGTTCTAGAACTTCCCATTGAATTCCCCAATGGGTAAATTTAATGGAGTTTTAATTAATCACTAAAGCCAAAACAATACTTAATCATCTTCTTAAGCCAATTTCCATGCTCAAGCATGACAAACTAGAATCATGAATCCTCAAAAATCATAAATTTTTAAAACCCACTTCATGGTGTGGTTTGAAGCTCAAATAAGAATCTCTTTTAATCTTTTGGACCCCACCCATCATAGCTATGTCTAATGAGTGTGGGTCTTGAATATTAAATCTATGAACTTCATATAGATAATCAATGTTTCTCTTTCTCAATAGGATCAAACACCCTTATAATAATAACCAACTTACATCAAGACACTGTTATTTGGTAAGCTTATTTTCTCCTTTGCCATTGGTGTGGACTTGGCCATAGATCAAGCCTTCTTTACCAATTCCCATATCATTAAGTTTAGACTAGGCTTTGATAATTTTAAGGTCGCTTGTGATGCCCAGCCCTTACTATAGTTAATCATGAAGATGTCGCATATAAGAAACTCTTTTTGTAGTTTGACATAAGATCATAAGTAGAGCTCCCCTCATTAAAAAAGAAGTCTATTGAGGTTCCCACTTTACCGCTACCATCCATCATTTTCACCACTAGTAGAATTGCTAAGAATGAGGCAGCGCCTAATATAGCCTCAGCCTCCAAAGGGAAGGCCAAGGCTGAGCCAACCTTTATCCCATCTGCCTTTGAAGTTGGTTCTTTCTTCCCACCATATTCCTCTCACCAAGACTCAGAGGACAAATAAAAATAAAAAGTTAAAAACATACCTCTTCTCATATGGCTGAGGGTGGGTCCTCTTACGAGACCTCTTCCCTTCTTTAGGGAAGTGGGATTCAACCATTCTCTGCATTTTAAGGAGAGGAAGACATTCGACGCATCATTGTAACACACCCATATCCATCTAAGCATGAGACACTAGCAAGAGAGAGGAGAGGGACACCCTATGCTACTCTAAGGTCAGTTTTTAGACATATGAGAATGAAGCAAAAATGGTCTGAATCAGAAGTAGTTAAAAATTTGAGAATAGCCATCCTAAAAAGGGTGCATGATCAGATGAGGAGAGGGAGGGCCATAAAGGCCAAGATAGTAGTTCAGGCTGCTAGAAACAAAAGAAGGAGATTCTCCATGTAGTCGACAACCTCTACATTGATGGATAGACAACACTCTAACTGCGTAGGTGAATCTAGCTGGATTGTACTCACCAGGATTGACCTAGAGAGGCATACATCTATAGAACCACAGTCAGTGCAATAACTATAGCATCACTTGACTCATAGATTTCCCTCTCCCATCCAAGTGATGACATCTGATATCCCAACAAAATATCAAAAGCAATCTAAGGGAAGACAAGCCCCACCTCTATTGGTTAGGCTACAACGTGAGGGCCAACCATCCTCTTCTCTTATCTGTGGCATGAGGGTAAGCTCTCCCATTCATCCTCTTATTTTACTACTAAGGAAGAGGGTGTGGCAGCCCAAGAGTGTGGTCATGGCTCCACCATGATCAACTAGTGGAGGGGAAGAAATAGAAGGAGAATAGCCAGTCTACACACAACCTGAACCAGTAAGTGAACAGACAGCTCATGAGAGAGATCCGATGTAGATAAATGATCCAATTACTTATAGTGGTCACCCAGCATATGTTCTAGTAGTCCCAGGTAGGGTAGATGATCGATCCTTAGATGACCTATTGAAAGACTATCATGTCGTAATAAGGAATATAGGCGTGGATGATCATTCTGATTAGGATGATAAAATGATAGATTTGAATGCTGATGAGGATGACCTTTTAGAGGATACAATAGAGATACATATGGTTGACACTAGAGGGTCCCTACATAAAGAACAACAACACCCCCAAGAGGTATAGGATGTTGTAATTGAGGAAGGCTAGACGTTAGACTTAACTCAACAACTGTTGCATCAACTTAGATGAAAAGATGACCAACTTGGTCATATAGAACAAAGGGTGGAAAAGTTAATGTCAGTGGTCCTATCCCTTCAAGGATAAACTCCAGTCCCCCAAGCCACACAAATGGAGGCAGATAAGCCTAAATTAGTGCAGATAGTGGATAGAAATAAAGGCACTATTCATTTAGATAAGGACGCATGTAGTTTGCATAGGAAGGGTATAGAAAGTGCAGCTCTCCAAGAGTGAGATATCAAGCAATTGGTGGAACAATAAGTTAAGGAGGAATTAACACAAAACCAATGGTCCTCATCAATTCTAAAGGGGGGACCCTACCTAGAGGAATTTGATGAAGTGCAATATCCTAAGGGATTTGTGCCACCATCCCTTAAGACTTTTGATGGTAGTGGGAATCCACGATAACATCTTACCCATTTCAGAGTTAATTATTGCAATGATGTAGGTAGTGATGCTCTTTTGTTTAGACAGTTGTTAGTAGATTAGCAAGTGTGTCATTTGATTGGTATGCTGAACTGCCCAATAGTTCAATAAAGACTTTCACCGAGTTAGAGTAGCTATTCATTAAGAGATTTGTAGGAGTCCAATAGAAGGTGATAATAGGTGACCTAGTAGTTGAAAAATAGAAACCCAATGAGTCATTGGTTGATTATATTCTTAAATGGAGGAACTTTAGTATGAAGTGTGAACCTCAGCTTCAGGAGTAGCATGCCATTGAGATCCTACTAAAAAATATCCATGGCCCAGTAGCCTTCATGCTCAAAGGTTTCACCATTAAAACTTTTGAGAAATTGATTAACAAAGTAGACAACCTTCAGGAAGAAGCTAAGAAGTTATGATTTTTAGACCTGTCCTACAAGCCAAAGCCATAGAAGGTGTCAGAGAAAAATCTTGGGATGGTCTCTACTATAGACAAAGGGAAACCACCCATGCCAGCCCAACTTGAGAGACCTAGGTCCTAGCCACCACCACTTCCACCACCACACCCACAACAACCTCAATGGTACCAGTATCCCTATCAGAAGTCAGGTAGTTATGTTCCACCTACTCTTACTGAAAAGTTAAACAAACCTTATTCATTTAGGAGGGAGGTAATCAAGAAAATTTTCAAGAATCTCATCAAGAAGCCTGATTTTTAGCTACCTGAACCCAAGAGGCTAGAGGAAGTGGGCAAGAGTGATGATCCTAATTTTTACCCCTACCACGACATGCTTGAACACATCTTAGAGGATTGTATTACCTTCAAGGATTGGCTTAAGTCAAGCTACAAGTCTAGAGCCATAGTAATACCCAAAGAATACTTAGTATAACATGCTACTGGTTCTATCAAAGTGATCTCTGGAGAATCATTCAATCCTCACAAGACTGAAGAAGGTTGAGATATTTCCTTATCTCGAACCTCTCACAAAATCATTTCTAAAGTAATAAATTTGTCTCTGCAGGTGCCAGAACCAGCTCAGACCTCCACACCACTAGTAAGTTTGCAAGTTGTGAAGGCTAACTTAAAGATGAGGAATGTTAAGCATAAGTAGCCCATACAGACCTGGGATACATTAGTAACAACTTCACTTATCATTCCTACTACCTCTACTTTTAAGAGCATTTGCAGATGGGAGTGTCAAGCCACTCATGTCGCTTACTCTATTTGACTTTTATTTTGCACCATTGGAGGAAAATAAAATAAAATAATAAAGAAGAATTCTTCTTACATCTTATCTCTTAATAGTGAAAATGATTCTTATAATCTCAATCAAAATTATAACTCTCCAAATTTGAATAATCAAAATGATTATGATCAAACCTTCTCAAATGATGACTCTGAATCTTTAGTGGCATCCCTATCTTAAACCTTTATGGAGACAATATTAAGAT
This sequence comes from Cymbidium sinense, assembly GCA_021442155.1. NCBI lineage: Eukaryota > Viridiplantae > Streptophyta > Magnoliopsida > Asparagales > Orchidaceae > Cymbidium > Cymbidium sinense. The sequence goes on along the minus strand of CM038219.1, from coordinate 78,161,821 downwards.
AGAGTTGGAGTCATTTGACTATGAAGATCCATTAGGAGAAGCTTTGGGTGCCCTTAATGAGCAGGTAGACGCCCTACGATTCTCCATATAGAAAAAATTATAGAAGTTAGTGTTGACCTCACTTTTGGAGTGAGATTAATCCTCCCCATCTTAAATCTAGGAACCTTCTAGACACTTGGATTTTATTAGTGCTAAGACACTTCTAGTGATTAAGGAGACACTAAAACTTAAGATTAGAGACTTAGAAGGCATAACCCTAAGCTCAGAGTCAACCTTGGGACAAATAGGTTCCATCTATCTTATGGCCTAAACCAAGACTCATACCTATGCACTCATCTAAACTTAAGCTCATATAGATAGAGCTAAACCAACATCAAGCCTATTCAATTAATCTTAATTGAATTTGATTTTCTAATCCAATCTCCAAGCTAAACTGACTTGGCCTTAATCCAAGTTAACTCCACCACGATCCTATAACTCAATTCAAACTCATTCAAGCAAACTAAATCTAATTTGATTTTCTCAATCACTCCAATTATTCATTAGATCATTTTCAAGCCACTTCAACACTTGCAACCAAACCAATTGAACCAAAGGAAGGTGACCAACCCAAGTTAGCATATTTAACCTAAAAGGTTCAAATGAGCCAAAAGCTACTTAAGCCAAAATCAATTGCAATCTAAGCCAGCAATCAACTTCAAATTTACCATTGAACACACCCCAACCATCCATAACTCCAATTGGTTCAAGATGGCTTGACCAAGTCAATTGATCCAAAGTGACATAAAAGGGGCAATTGAACCAAACTCCAATTAAACTCCCATTAGATCAAATCAAGCCACCCAATCCCTTCATTGATGTTATAAGCCATTATTGAACACTCTACTATAATCAATTGAACCTAATCGAGCCAATTGGACCCTTTGACCTAAGTTGACCCAATTTGGCCTAAAGGGTTAAATTGAATCAAATAAAATATTAAACCAAATTGATTGAAATCAATGCTTCCAACCAAACACTAATTCAATATTAAACATAATTCAACCTTTAATTGGATCCAACTTGGTCAACCTAACCTAATTAGCCTAATTTGACCTGAAGGGTCAAATTAAACCAATTCACTCCATAACCCAAGTCAATTCAAATCAACTCTTCCAATCAAGAACCAATGATTAGTCAAATATAGACCTAACTCATGCTCAAGCCAATTTGGTCAAATTGGTCAACATAACCTATTTAACCCAAATTGAACCATATGAGCCAAATTCAAATTGAACCAAAATTGAATCAAACCAATTACACTCATTCACTCCAAATGACCATTTGAACTCACCCAAGTCATCACTTTGACCCAATTTAGTCGAAATGGCCAGCCTAGCCCAACTTGACTCATTTGACACAAATGGGTCAAATTGAGCCAAACTCAACTAAACTAAGCCCAAATCCAACCAAACTTAGCATGACTCATCCTTGGGTCACCATGAGCTTTCCCAAGTGGGCCCAATCTATGGTGAACCTAGTTTCAATCAAACCCATTGAACCAAACCGCCTAAATGGGACAAAATCTCCATTTAGAGGGGTTCTCCACCCCTTTACCCCATGGCAGCCACCTTTGGCTCTTCTTGGACAAGAGGACCACTAACCCAACCTAACCTAAACCTGTTGTGCTTAGCCTTTGACCAAAAGAGGATAAGTTCACCCATGGAAACATTAGTCCACCTAAGGGATAGTGTACACATCATGCCAGTCCACTACACTCCCTCAACCTCTCACCCTCAACCATCTCAATAGTTTCTTTCCATCTCTAACCCCCTGCTCGAACGACTGCCAAAGGCTGAACTAAACCCTACCCTTGGTTCAGCTAGGGAGGAGAGTATACTCTTCCCCATGGATTCAAACTGAGGAGACACCTTCCCTAGAGCATTCCACACAATCTCATACCTTCTCCTGAGCTTTTCGTGCACTCCATAGCCGACGAGACAAACTCCCGATCGAACCCAAGATCTCCATTGGTCTAAGTTTTCTAAACCTTCACCAAACTAAAATTAACTCTTCCCACACCTTCAACTCACTCTGGCAAACCGAAATAAATCATTTCCTGAGAGATTTGACCACTAGAAGACATCTCAAGACCAACTACGGTGAGCTTTGCAATGGCATTTGGTCCATAAAGTGATCAATGGAGAGGCAGCTCATGATCTTCTCAATAAGGCTTCATCTCTTCAAGATGAAGCTACCTCTACTGGTGGACTACCAATCTATAGCTCTAGCGAGGTAAAAATCTGGCAGTCGTAGCTTTGTCCCTTAAGTGTTGGTCTTTTTTTGAAGTGAATCATGTTTTTGTGTGATTTCCACTACAGGATCCCTTTAGATGCATTCCCTGATCATTTTGGAGTCAATTTTAGTGTTGAACGAGCTCCAGTGAGCTTGGATCGAGGGTAGTGTCCATCTTTTAGCACTCGTGGAATTATGAATCACCGATCGTCTATTTTGCATGATTAGAATAGATGGTTTGATTAATCATGTTAGAAATTTTGATTTAATTTTTTTAGAATCATGGGATTAATCTCAATAGTCCAATTCGAGATCGGATGGCCGAACAAAACTATGTTCGCAACCGCTGAGTCAGCTACTGTATTGGATGATTTAAGTAACCAATATTGTAGTGCCACATGGAAAGTGCTGTCATGTCAGCGTCCGCGTGGCACCGATGGTTTAAAGGGTTAATTAGGTTTTAAAAATGTAATTAAATGGCTAGAACTTCAAAAAATCATAAGTAATTATAGAAAAATCTAAAAAAAATAAATAAACTTATTTTGGAAAGGTTAAACATAAAAGAATTTAAGAAAAATAAAATCTCTAATTTATGTTTAGTGAATAGTGCTTAATTAACATTTGAAGCTTAGGATAATTACCTTAAATAAGGCCAAATTACCTAGCTAATTAATTCCAAATTTGGTGGGATGATTCTATGGGATGTCACTTGCCTCCCATAATTTTCTTGGAATTATTTTCCATGTAATTTAAAGAATTAAGAATTTCAAGCCTAATTACTCTCATTAATTAATTAAATCATTATTAAAATTTATAAATAGTTAAAATTAAATAATTAATGATAATTAATCATTATGAATAGTGAGAATAGTGAGGAGAAGTAATTAGGACATATTTCCTAATTATTTTTTCAAATGTATTTCCTTAAGAGGGCTAATTAACATGTGTAATAATTAGGGATTAATTAGAAAAATTAATAATAAAATAGAAATAAATTAAAATTAATGTTTGGTTCAAGGAATTCAAACATAACCCATTAATTTTCATTTATGTGTTTAATTGCATAAAGTCATTAAAGAAATTATGATTAACCCATTGGTATGGGAAAATCATAAGGGTACTTAACTTAGATTATTTCCTTCTTTAATCTAATTAACTCTTAAGCATAAGCCTAATTGCATTAGATTCACTTAGGTGCACTACAAATTTTACTTTTCCAAAAGCATATCATTGAGGGTTCATTATCAAGTAGTTAATTAAATTAAATAAGTTTAGGGAAAGGTAATTAAGTTGATGTGCTTAATGACTTGAACCTACTCAATCTATAAAACCCATTTAATTATTTTCTTTAAATACATCAAGTCACCAATATGGGATGGGGTAAATACTAAGTATCCTGTCTCTTCATTAAGTTTTAAAGAATTAAATATCAAAATCAAACCTTATAAGAACTTTGGTTAGTCTTAAGGAATATTTATTTGGCTCGATTATCCTTAGGACTTAATGTAATTAAATGTGTTATGTGGAAATGTTTAATTACTTCTTTTCAGTCATTATAAATTTTCATTCCTTTTGTTTCACATATTCATATTTTTCAAAAAAAAAAAAAGAGAATCAAAAGAATATGGTTTCATTTAAGTTGCATGTGTTGGATAAATGTTATTATATGGTGTGGCTATTATCACTAATAAATCTCAAATTAATTTTAAAACTATAAATAATAATGTAAAATTTAAGCTAATGTTGGCTATAAATGTTCAATAAAGTTTATATTTCGTTATAATTTAAACATGGTAAAGGATTATTTTGTTTTCATGGTTCATGTGTATGTTTACATATGTTTGGGGTTGACAAGTATATAGTATGGACATCCCGGGAATATGAGACTTTAAATAGCCTCAAGGAGGTCTTAGATAATCTCACTTCCTAGTTTAACAATGACACATACTTGCTTAATTTCATTCATGTGTATGCATGTGCTAGAATTTGGGATGAAACTTTGCTTTACATGAGCAAAATATTTGTTTTAATATAATATTTGCATGATTTTTATTTATGTGCTTATGTATATGTTTACATGCATTTAAGTTGGCAAGTATATAGTCTAGACATCCTGAGAATACGAACCTTTAAGTAGCCCCAAGGAGGTCTTAGATAATCTCACCTTCCTTATTTTACAATGGCACGTACTTTCTTAAATCTCTAATACATGTCTATATATGCTTAACTATGAAATGGGATTTTTTTTTTACCAAAATTTATGCATTAATTATCACCAAGTGTATATATATACATATATATATAATCAAATATCATGAAACATGAAAATGAAGAAGTGTGTGTTATTGATGATGGGAAAGAAGTAGTGGAATGTTATTCATATAATAGTGATTCAATTTTATTAATCCCAAGATCCTTTTAAGTTTGAATAAAACTCCTTAAGACTAACCCAAACTTAGGCTTAACAATAGAAAATGTTTATAAATGGTTCACTAAAGAAACCAAAGTCATAATAATATGCCTTATAGAAAACAACTTAGGTAGGGATGAAGGGGGTCAACCCCCTTTATTCTATTCATTATAATTAGATGTTGAGTAGACATTAAATGAAACAAAAAAGTGTAAATTAAAATTAATCAATTTATTCCAAGATTTGAAGTAAAATCTCCCATAATATTTAACTAAACTAATTCTTAACTTTAGATAATTACACTTTTAAAGCTTAATCAAGATACACCACACTAAACCTAAGCACACACATTAGATTGCTAAGTCACCAATTCTAGTTTTAGGTTAGGCCGGTGTATGTTATGGTGTTGTATTTTATTTTATAATGTAATGTTTTATACTACATGTTAGGATTATTTGTGCGTAGACTGAATGTTAGGTCGTCAATAGCTTAATGATGTCTTCTATAGGGGATTGTGCTAAAGGGACCTCCGTAATAATAAGTGAATATAAATGTTCTTGCTTGCAGGTGCTGCTTATGCCCCTAAGCATCATTCAATTAAGATAGGTGGGCTTGGCTACCTAAGTGCAGGGTGCTAAGTCTGAATATATAAAATATAATTGCTTATTTTATATCTTTATTTAGCTAATGTCTATTTTGCAAGTGTAGTTTGATTTCATTTTTTATAAATGTGTAATTTTTTTGTAATAGGATTAGGGTTAGGATTAGAGCTATGAGGTTTAGGATGAGTAGTGGATAGAAGGCAAAGACCTAGGAGGCTCTGTAAAGCTTCAAGCAAACTAAGCCAAGGAAAAGAAAGACGAACAAATATTGAAGACCCTCATATAATTTGTTAAAGTCGAGTTGTATAAGGGTAGTGCTCGGTTGCCCAACTTTTTTTCTCTTTTTCAGGGTGTACGGTGGTACCCAACCGCATTAGCCTTTTATTCTTTTATGAGAATCTAACTATTTGATTGTTATGTTTAGATTGTGTAATAGAAATGGCATCATTTTTATTGGTTTCTTAAAGTGTGGTGATTTAATGTATTGCCTGGATGCGGTAGGCTCTTTATGATAAAATTAAAATTTCTATCCTCACTAAAAATTCATAACTAAATTTTAATATAACTCATAACCTCATTTTAAAGCCTAGGCTCTTAACTAAATGTTGTATGTTGTCACACCATGCATGCCATATTATTTCACTCTTGAATAGGGAGGGTATCCACTCTTGCACGATAGGGAATATGTTTGACCTTTGAGGGTGATCTCTTGAAATGGAGAACATCTCTTCTTGCTAATTTGTCTTATAACTCTACTACATCATGCATGTAGGCATAATTGTCCCAAACCTTGGTCTAAAAATAAATGTGTCAAAATGATTTAAAAATTTATAAATTTTTTATTAGTCTAAACCACGTCTTCGTACCAATCATTGTCAAGTCTCTTAAGAAGTGAGTTTATGATTCTCCTTTCTAATTAAACAATAGCCTAGCTATCTTGCATCTATATAAGATTGATTGGCCTGCATGGTTTTAAAGTGTAGGATATTTTAGCTGGTGGCCACTCCAGGCAGTTGTAAGCCCAGAATAGTTGGGATGTGACTATTCTCGCTTATGGAGGTAAACCATTATGTCCCATTTTCTATATTAGACTTAGGTCGTCCTTCTAGATTGTGCTAAGTCATTTTAGATTTAGGTTCTAAGGATACTTATTTCCTTCAAACTGTGAGCATAATTCTTCACCTCTTAAGTATTTCCATAATATTATGTTATTAGACTATAAGCCCTAGCATTTTAATAAAATTCTAATTTAAACATAAGTAAATTTTCTCTTTCAAAAATGTAAAGCCTCATTATAAGGTAGATTGAAGCACTTACTAGGCTTCCTAGTATCATGAGGGCTTCCTACTCATTCTCCTTTAGAATCAATAAATAAGCCATTCTATTTAAACCTTCCCACTTGACTTCCAAAAATACCCACTCCGTTTATAGTCTATCTTTGAAATTTTTGAGATACTTATTGACTACTTTAATCGAGAGTATTCTTAGAAAATTTCTATTTCCTGAGATGTAATTAACTATGAAAGCTTACTTCCATAGGAAACTAAAAAACTTGGCATAAAATAAACCCAACTTTACTTCTCCATGTAAAGTAGGGGAAAGATTTCTAGTATATATGTAGACCCATCTGGCTTAGAAGTCCTTATTAGGTGATTAGGTCTATTGTAAGATGATATTTTCATCTATTGAGATTATACATCATACCTTAATGTCATATCTGATCACTTCAATAAGTACTCCTTAAGATCTGTGTGGTGTCCCTATGACCCCAAATTAAAACACCATAGTTAGCCTTCGTAGTGGTAAAGTTCTACCTCCTAGGATTGAAACCTAAATCCAATTGAGCTTTGACTAACATAATTTCAGTAATTAATCCCATTATCCTATTTAAGCTCAAACTTAATCAAATCCAAAAGAAATTCAAATGAAATCAAAATAAACTCAAATAAAATCAAATAAAAGGTCAACCCATTAAACATAAGGTTGACTTATATGGGTCCCACCAAGTTAAAGGTCAATCCACCATAATTTGAGTAAATTAAATCAAAGGTTAAAAATCATTAAATAAACATGTTTAAACATGAATTAAATTAATATAAATCTAATAATGCCTTAAATGGGTTAATTAGATCATTTGATCTAAATAGGTCTAAATGGACCTTATTGGATTCAAACTCAAATTAAATTGAAATTAATTAAAATTAGTTATCCAAAATTAGTTGTAAATCATCTTGAAACATAGTGTAACCAATTTTAGGCTTAATTTGATCAATTTGGTCATTATACCCAAATTAAACCAACGTTAACCCATGAAAACCTAAATTGGGTCAAATTGGATCAAATTGGGTTTTAAATTCAAAATCATCCCTAATACTTGGCTAAATACAATTAAAGGCTGAATACATTTTGATTGAGTCAAGATAGTCATTTGACTCAATTAGATTCAATCTAACTCATTTAAACCATAATTGGTTAAGTATTGAAATAAACAAATAACCAATTCCAAATCTCATGAAATCCAGTAACTAGAAACATTTTAAATGACTACATAAACATAATTAAGGTCTAAATCTCATGTGGCCGCCACTTTTTTAGCTAGATCCACATGGATCTAGTTGGTCCAATGGCACCATGCCATATGGCAAGTGGCGTTGTGTCAGTGCCACATGGTGTCGGCCATTTAAAATGGAAAATCTAGATTTTTTTTTTTATTAAAAAAATGCACAGAACTTCAAAAAATCATAAAATAAAATAAAATACTCAACCAAAAAATACAAGTAAAAGCTCTATGGATTCATCTTAATGAAGAAAGACTATTCAATCTAAAATCTTTAATTTTTATTGAGTAATTTGGATTTAAAAGAAAATAATCAAACTCAAATAAAACTCAAATCATTAATCCAATTAATTTGAAACTTTGAGAAATATATTTCATGATTTACTGGGAAAACTTAAAATACAAAATTTTAAAGCCATAGGCCTTAATTTAATGAAATAAATCTAGATCAAATTAAGAAAATCATGAAAAATTATAAAATCAACTTGAATAATCATAATAAATCTTAATGAATCTAAGCACATTATTAAAACTCACTGAAATCCCATAATCTCCAAAATGACCTCATTTATTAATTAATCGAATTAATTGATCTAAATTTCAAAAAGTCTTAATAAATCAACCAAATTTCTAAAAATTCTGAAATAAACCCTCTATGGATGCATCTTTTAGAGAGGAATTCAATAAAATTAAAAGCCTTAATTAGATATTTTTAATTTATCTTAATTTTAGGTTTTATTAAATAATTAAAACTTAAATTAGTCCAAAATAACAAATCTGATTAGGATGAAACTTTAGGAAACTTATATTGGCAGGGAACCCCACTTGCTATAAAACTTTTTAGATCAAATGACCTCTATATTTGAAGTTGTTGAATTTCAAATCTCTAAGTCAATATAAATAAAATAATAATTAAAAAAAACTACAAAAATTATAAAAAATAATAAAATTAATTTAAAATATTATTATTAACATCAAGAAAACTTTAGAAAAAATTTTAAACTCTCTAAAGTCATGGAATTTGATTAATCATACACTTAGGGTATAATGAAATAATTAAGAATAGAAAAAAATCTAATCAAACCTTAGGTTAATAATTTATTAAATTCACAATAAATCAATTAATCAATTGAAATGCAAAATTAATTAATCTCTAAATTTCATACTTAAATATAGAATTTATTAAATATTTTAAATCCATTTGGGTTAATAAACAACATAATCTTAAATATAACTAAAAGTAATTAATCAAATTAATCAAATATCTTGAAATGGCTTCGATTTAAGTTGGATACCCAAAGTAGTTCATGTCTTAGGCTTCCTAGGTTATGTTTATTAAACAAAACTCTATCTAAATAAATTAAACCAAGTAATGAATTTTTAATTTATAATGTTACATTAAGCTTAATTTGAATAAGAAATTAGAAAGAATAAGATAATGAATTCCTTAAATGTTAAAATCAAGACTTCCTAAAGATTGATTGAAACAAATTGAATTAACTTATCTAAATTTATATACATAAATATTAATGAAATGAAATGAATGAAACCATTGCTTGAAATTAATTAACTTATTTAAATTCACCAACATAACATTAATGAAATTAATTAAATCAAATAAACCTAAATGATAAATTAAGAATATATAAATGAATAAATCATGAAATTGAAACATAATGGATCATTTAAATGATGAAATCAAAACCAAGTTTGAATTAAGATATTAACTTAAGTAAGTTAGTTCATTCAAGCTAGCAAACATTAATAAAAAGTAAACATAAACATACACATTAATGAAATAAACAAATAAGATCAGTCCAAATCAAATAAGCAAATAAGTTAAAATGAATATTTTATTAAATCAAAATTACAATGAAAATAAAAATCAGACTAAATCATGGTAACGTGGACTTTAAATTAAGATTTATAGAGACATTTTGAATCTTAACTAAAGATCATAAATCAAACCAAAGAAACATTAATTAAAGCAAAAGAAGTGAAATAGAAATGAAATTTCCAAATCTTATTAACATAAAACTCTAACTTTAAGAGAAAAAGTAAAACATAAATCAAACTCAACTTAAAAGGAACCACTCAAATGAATCCAAAAGAGACTAATTAAGATAGTTATGATCTTAGTTTGACCCTTAGAATGAATCTTCACCTTGGAGTGAAGAGCTCATTTTAGGATTTAGGATGTTGAATAAAATGGGTTCCACCTAAAGTGGAATTTATTTTATTCTTCATTCTAGAAAACTTAAATTCCACTTTAACATACAATGAAATTTAAAAAAAAATGGAAATAAATTTACAAATCAATTAAATCATTTAAATTGAAATCACCCAATGATAAATTAAACAATTGTTGAAAACCTAATCAAAACTTAAACTTAAATTGCCTAGTAAAGTCATACCACAGAAGCCCATTTTTCTTCGTAAACTAGATTATTAGGTCACCAACCCTAGACTTAGGTTAGGTCGATGTTTTGTGATATTCTGTGACATGATGTAAAATATTCTTCTTATTTTGTTGTGAACTAATTTATACTGGATGTCTAAGATTGTTTATCTGCTAGTCTAGACAGTAGGACATTCTTTTTAGCCTAACATTATTTTTACAGGGGATTATACTAAAAGGGACTATTGTAATAACAAATATATAAATATTATTTGCTTGTAGATATGCGTAAGTCCCTAAGCATAGTCCAATAGGACAAGTGGGCTTGGCAAGCACTAATGTTAAGCCCATATGTTTGCAAATATAACTATTAGAATGGTGTTTGTATTTCCTAACATCTATTTTATAGGGTTTAGAAATTTATTTTGAAAATTTTAATGTAATTTAAGCCTAGAATTAGGTTAAGATCTATGGGATCTTGGAATAACAGGAACTGACCATACTAGTGCATGGTCTAAGTGGTCCCCTATGAAGCCCGTGGAGATCCCAGAGGAAGGTGATGATCTTGGAAAGAGACCCCCATAGATCAAACTTTTAGTTCTAGGCTAGGCTGTATAAGTGCAAAGCTCGGCTACCCTTTTTTTTTCTTTCTTCTTAGGTGTACAGCGGTACCCGGCCCCATTAACCTTTTTTAATTAAATTGGTTTGATTTATTTTTTGTGCGCATTAGAAACAACCTACTTTTTTTAGGTTTTTTTCTATAATAAAATGCCTTGAATGTCAAGTTCTTAGAAAAATAAAATTTTCTACACAACCTAAATCTAAATAACTTAACCACAAAAATAAATAAACTCAAAACCTCATAATAATCAAAGTCCTCAGCATAACTTAAAAGTAATTAAAAATAATTAATTTTTGCAAAACATGATAGCAAATTATTCATACTCCTTATATTGGGCTCTTCACCCATTGCACATAAGAGGGCATCTAACCTTTGAGGATGATCACCCTTCTTAGGGAAGTGTGTCTTCTCTTTCTAATTTAGCCAATGACCAGTTCTAACTGCATATCATTGTAGGCATAAATTGTATATCTATGGCCTTAAATGCGTTGTTAGTCAAAACATAAAAAATAAAATTTATTGCATTAGTTGGGTGTATATTGTACATAATATGATCATAGGGATAAGGAGTGAGTTTAGGCTCTAGTGACGGAAGTTGGTGTTCTTTCTTTTAGTGAAATTGAGAGAATTAAATAGCCACAGAGCTTTAGATTAATATCTAAAGATGTATTTTAAAGTTTTGGTGGGATAATGAAGGGTGTAAGATAATATGATAGTGGAATGACTTAAACTAGTCCAATTTAGACTAATTTGGTTGATTTAAAATGTAGCAATAAGAAATGAGATTTAAGTGAGGTAAATGGCTAAAAATACTTGTGGAGGTTTAAGTTAGGATATGTATTTATGATCTGGATTAGTTGATTATGAATTATAGGGTTTAAATGATTATTTTGGTGTAAAGACTAGATTAGATCATAATTAATGAAGTAAAGGTATTATTGAGTGGAAGGAAGGTGTAGGCTTATAGTGGAGAGTAGAAAGCTTAGTGAATTATTGAAGATGATGTTAAGAGATATGAGAAAGATTAAAATAAATTATCTTGGGTATTGGAGGTGAGAAAAGAAAGATATGTTGGATAATTTGCGCTCCCACCAAGAATACCCAAGGTTTGGCTACCAAACTCTCAAACCACAAGAACAACTCAAATAATTTATAATTACCAAAAGATCTCAAAATTTCAAACCTAAAGTTTCTAGAAGAAAATTAAAAATTACATAACTAAAAAAGATGAAATCATAAAATGGGCCTTAGCATGCTAATGGGCTAAGCCTTCTTCTTTCTTGAATTTTCTTAAGTTTTAGCTTGAGATTTTATAAATGGACCTTGAACTCTAATTTCTTGATCCACATGATGTTCTACATCACATAGTCTTTTTTTTTTCTAAATATAACAACTTAGCCATCTTGCATAACATGAAGATTGAACTCTTGGATTTAAAAAATCTCTTAGATGGTGTTAGCTGACAACTCTTCCAAACAGGGTCATTTCCTCAAATAAGAGAAAGAGTTGATTATTTTCAAAAATTGAACTAGGTCAAGCTTCTAACTTATGTCAAAAGCATTTGTAGACATAAGTTCTAAAGCATCCTTTTAGGAATAAGTCTTCAACCCTAGGCATTGCTGCAGTCTTTTACTGTTAGAATCTTAAGTTATAGATTTCTAATAAAATGTTAATTCAAACTCTACTAAATCCAATCTCAAATATAAATCCCAATGGTAGGTTAGTTGAAATGCCTATTAGGCGTCCCAATATTTATAAGCATTTCTTACTTAATTTCAATTTGGTCTCCAAAAGAACTTTTTTCCCCTTTGAAATCATTCCCTATTGAATTTCCAACTAACCATCCTTTTAAGGCAAGCTTTGAAATCCATATAATTAAAAATCTATTTCTTTAATTTAGATTATTCTTAGGAAGAGATCCTTCATTCTTAAGATGTAATTAACTATAGGGGCTTTACCCTTGTAAGGAACTACAAATTCTGCAATAAAATAAATCTTGTTCTACTTCTTCATGTAGTTCACGAGAAAAATTTATGGTATATTGAAGATCCATCAGTTTTAGAAGTCCTTATTAAGTAATCTAATCCATTATAGGGTAATATGTTTATATTTCAAGATAAGATATTTACTCCTTAATAACGTATTTGATTACCCAAAAAGTACCCCAAGATTTGCGTGGGCATCCTTCTTTCCTTGAAAGAGAAGGAGAGTGGTGTAGGATTTCTACATTGCCAATTAATAAGAGAGTCGTCGCCATCTGGGCTCATTTTTCTTAAGGAGAGATAATGGTCTTTGGAAAATATTTTTAAAATACAAATTCACCCCTCTTATGTGTGCTCTCTCTCTCTCTCTCTCTCTCTCTCTCTCTCTCTCTCTCTCTCTCTATATATATATATATATATATATATATATATGAGCTTCATGTTTCTATGGGGACATAATCTTAATGGAAGGGGCTTCTTTCCATGAATTGTTGTGATCAAGTAATGCTAAGGTTTTAAACCAAAATGGAATGCTATGAATGTCTTAAGAGATTTGAAGTGCAATCAATGGCCTATCAACTTCAACATAAAAGGATTTTATAGCTATGCAAGGTGTATACAAAACAGATAAGCTTTGCATTCCAAGTCTAATAATTCCACTTGTACTAGTTGATTGCTTGTAGCTTTTATAGGATCCATCAATATTAAATTTCAGTCATTGAGTGCAAGGCTTTATCTAGTGAAATAGTGTGTATATGATCTCTTGCTTTTATTTTTAGGCTTTATCTAGTGTGTATGTGTATACCCATCATATGATTTTGATGATTATAAATTATGCAAAGGAAATATTGGTTTGACAGTTTTCTTCTTTGAGCTAAATGATTACATATAATAGATACACTATTAGGATGATACAATGAAGACCTATGAATCATTATAGTAGATTAATGTATGTGTCATTCATATATATAGCCTCACATCTAAAAACATCATGAATCTTATAAGCATGCTAATAAGGTATATTAATATTTAAAAAATTCTTAGAAAATAAAATTTAAAGAATCCCATAATTATTTTTTATCATAGCTTTAAATCAACTACAAAATATTGCACTACATTATTTATTTTCTTATAAGTACTTTATTGCATAAATTAACTTATGAAATAAAGGCTCTAAAATTTATACAAATCGTAAAAATATAAAAAATGCATAACATGCATATGTAAGGTTTTGAATCCTTCTAAAATCATTGGAGGCATTCATATATTTTCACATTACTTCAAAAAAGTAAAGAGAATTTGGGACTAAAGAATTAATTATAATGAGCCTTTGCAAAATTTTGTAGATCTTTAAAAAACTTTGCAGGCTGCTATAAACTTTTACAAGTCTGCACAAAGATTGATTTCAAAAAACTTTTGATGAAATAAACTAATTATTTGAATTAAATTCACTTAAAAAATCTAAGATCTTGGAGGGATTTAGTATGAAGAAAAAAATATGTGAAATAAGTTTATTTAAGTTATTTTTATTATTTAGACTTAGGATATTGTCCCAAGGTAAAGGTCATTTGTAAAGGCTTCTCTATTTGTGGAGAAGTAATGGTCTTTAGTGTAAATTGTGCAAGAATCTTAGGTGACATAGACACAAGCTTAGGTTAAACAACATAAAAATCATTATATGTTTGTCCTTATTATTTGTTTTACACTATATGCAAGATGTTGAAATTCTTTGATAATATACATGCTCTACTAAATCTTTAAAAATTTAGTATCTAATATAATATCCACTTTTAATATTTTTATTTTACTTTTTAAATGAAAATTTTGATAAAAAAGAAAAAAAATATTTTTGCATAATTCTCTTCCTCCTCCCCCCATTTAGACTTGTGTAAACCAATAGTAATATGCAAATATCCACTAAAAAGCTTTACAAGTGTCCTTAAATCATAACAAAGACCTAATATAATTATTATTGTAAGATTTGAAACCACTATATATTTATGGAGCAATATAATATTTTGCTCCACTTATAGTTTTATTAAGGCAACTTGTAAATTTATTAAGGTCACTAATTTTTACAAAGACCTAAAAAGTCCTTCAACTTTTAATTCTTAATTCTTTTACAAAATAATTGAGCTTTTTTTATGAAACTCTATTTACTTAATTAGCAGATAGACTTCATATGAAATTTTAAATTTATTTTAACTTTAAAAATAATGTTAAAAGGATATGTTACCTAAGAGACAAGATGAATTGGGTATTTTAAAAATAATGTTACAAGTTAAAACCTAATTTTGAGCCTTATAGAAAACTTAGTGCAAAAGAAAGACAAGTAATTTTTAATGAAAGAACAAAGCATCAAGAAACCAGGCACAATAAAGTAAAATGCAAAGAAGTAAAAATAAGAAACAATAAGATTTTGACGTGATTTAGTCAAACTCAAAACTGGGTCTATGTTCCAACCAGACACCCTAACTAAGAATTCACTAAACAAAATGAGATTAATACCATCTCTCATACTTTCTTACATCAGGTTAGTACAATCCCAACATGTACTTTCCTACATTGGGTAAGTACAACCCAACACATACTTTCTTACACAAGGCAAGTACAATCCCAAAATAAGTTTAAAAAAACAAAAAATATATATAAATTTTGAAATATCTAACTTTTAAAATTTAAATATAAAATAATTTTGTACTCAAGCCTACTAAATAATATTAAGACAAATAAGAAAGAAGAGCTCAAACTTATATTTGTGTTATATGAAGTTGAATGATATGATATGATTTTGAAATTATCTTTAACACAAAGTGCAAGAAAGAAGTTATATTTTTAAAACACTTGCATAAGATGAATGGCAATAATCTTGAAAACAACATCTAAGAAAAAACAATGTTTATGAAAGTCTTAAGAAACTAATTTCAGCTCAATCAAACCAAGAAAAAATTCTTTCCACTCTTTGTTTCTTAAGAAATCTCTTATTATTATTTATAAAAATAATAAAATAAATCAAGAAAAATAATAAGAGATTTCAATCACATGATTTCCAAACATGGATTCAATTTCCATCAATGCAATCAATCAAGAATTTATCATAGATGTTTAATTAAGAAGCAATTTAAATTATTTAATATAAATTAAATCAATCAAAAATAAATATAAACGATTTGGTCAAAGATATTCCAAAATTGGAAATCCAATTTTGGAAAATGCACATAATCTAGAATAAATTGAATTTGAATTTGAATTAACCTAGATTAATTCAAATAAATTCAATTAAGATGAAATTAGAGTGCATAGGAGACGGCAAAAATTTGACATAAAGGAATATAACTCATTTGGAAACAATTTATGGCAAATGAAATTTAAATTTCACAAATATTTAAATTCAAATTTCAAATAAAATGAATTTAAAAAATTCAATAAGTAAAGAAAAATAATATGACAATAATTTTAATAAGTCCAATAATATTTCTCATACCGAAAACCATGAAAAATTCTACCAAAACAAGATTATGATGATAAATTTGATATGATCGACAAAATAAAAGGATAAAAGAGAGATAAAAATAATTAGGATAATTTAAGAATAATTTCATTTTCATACAAACAAATAAATGGATAATTAATAAGACCAAGCATAAAAATTACTTAATGAAGTGTGAAATAAACCCAACACACTTTAAAAAGTAATGAATAAGGCTTAAACTCATATAAGTACTTAAATTATATGAAAATGATCATTTAAAGAATAATTTAAAATATCATGCAAATTAAAAATAAAAAAATTATGCAAAAATTCAAATGAATGATATGAAATTATTTAAAATATTATTTTCATATTATTGAACTCTTATTTATCTTATTATTGCATAACCTAGGCAGATTCTCATACTATCCTAATACATCTAATCTTAACTTTCTAAATTTGACTAAGCTTGTTGAGTCAATGAGCTTCTTTAAATACTCAAAATAAGACATTAACTTCATCTAATCATATGTTTGTAATCATCAAAATAAATTGTATAGGCTTCTCAATATGTGGAGAAGTAATGATTTTTAGTGTAAAATGTGTAAGAATCCTAGGTGCGGTGGACAACTAGGCATAGACATAAGCTCAGGTCAAATCACATAAAAATCATTATATGTTCAGCCTTATTATTTGTTTTATGCCATATGCAGGATGTTCAGATTCTAGGATTTTATGCATGCTCTACTCAATCTTTTGAAATTTAGTTTCTCATATAATATTCACTTTTAATATTTTTTTCTTTTTATGAAAAATATGATAAAAAAGAAAAAGTTTTTCTTAGCCCAATTCACTTCCTCCTTCCCCACTTGGACTAATGTAAACCAACAATGTTATTCAAATGCCTACTAAAAAGCCCACTTAGACTTGTGTAAATCAACAGTGATATGTAAATAACTACTAAAAAGCTTTACAAGTGTCCTAAAATCTTAGCAGAGGCTTAATATAGTTATTTTTTAAGATCTCATGCCTTTATATATTTTTAGAGAAGAATAATATTTTGCTCCACTTGTAATATTATTAATATCACTTCATAAATTTATAAAAATCACTAACTTTTACAGAGACCTATAAAGTTCTTCTATTTTAAATTCTTAATTTTTTTTCAAAGTAATTGAGCTTGTTTATCAAAGTCTATTTACTTAATTACTAGATATACTCCACGGGCTTCCATGTGTAGCATCTTCCAGAACCTTCTAGTACATGATGGCTCCATGCTTTGATGACTCTAGTTAGTCTCTTTGCCTCTTTTAGCCATGCAAGGTTAGCATGACTAACCTCCTTGAGTTTTGGTAGGGCATGACATCCTCCTCCATTTATTTTAGTGATGCCCTCATCCTGAGCTCTCTTACAACAATGTTAAGTGTTGCCCTTGGTCGCCCTTCAACACTTGGACCTCCTAATCGCTCTTGAGTTGAGTTGCCCTCTCCTTTGCTCATCCGCTACGGTGCCTTCCCTCCATGGTGGTAGTCATGTGAATCGTCCCTTAAGTAGGACTCCCATAACATTGAGTAACTTTGCTTGTCCCCGCAGCTTGTCCTCCTTGGTTCTTGGCTCCTTAGCCCTGCTAAGAGATGCCAAGAGGCTCCCCTTGTCCTTCAAGGTGTCCTTTCCTACCTTTGGTGTCTCCTTCCTTGGCCTGGTTTCCACGACTTGGAGTGTTGTCAGCTGCTTTAAGTCTTTCTTGGTGCTTCATATTATAGGCACCATGTAAGCTTTGTCCCTTCCATGATGCACAAGCCATTGGCAAACGACACAAGGAATACCTTAGCTTGGTCCAAGAAGTCTATCCTAAGATAACTTGGTAGTCATCCATGGGGATGATAGAGAAGCCTAACTTCCTCGTCCAAGCACCCATACATACCTTCAATCCACTAGCTATGCCTTTGATGGGTGGGGCTACTAAGTTTACTGACTTGATGTGTCCCCTCCATCGCTTGCCTTTATGCCCAACCTCTTTTCTTCTTTAAGAGATATAAAATTATAAGATGCAGATGTGTCCACCATGGCCTTAGTGATCTCCTTCCCTACGTTCATCTCCACAAAGAGGAGCTCCCTTCCCTTAGCCTTAGGACCTTCTTGGATGAAGTTGAGCATTTGAATTGCTCCCATTCTTGCAGCTAACCCATCTTCCTCTGCCTCTTTTTCATCTTCATGAGTGGCAAAGAGTGAATTCAAAGTCTGCTTGTTCGGGTAGTCCCGAACCCATCGTCCTATAGATGAAGCACTCATTTCTCCTATCCAGGCTTTTGACATCCCTTGGTTTCTCCTTTTCCTTGCCCATGAAATCTCGAGGATGCTTGCCCCTACATTGGTCCTAGTCTCCTTGGTGGCCCATATCTCTCCCACCATTTTCATGGTTACTCTCCTTAGGTTGGGCTCTTTGGAGTAGCCTATCAAGCTCTCCGCTATGTCTATGGAAATGCTATGTCTTGTACCTCTCGTCGCCTCAACTCTAACTTCACCCAAGGTTGGAGTTCACCCATAACGTTGAAGAGGGAGTCCTTGTCCGACATGTCGGGGATCCCCGAGACTAAGCTTGTAAATTCCTTGTTGTAGTCTCGAATGGTCCCTGTTTGCTTCAACCTCCGCAAGCGGCCATGAGCCTTGTCCTCTGTGTTCTCAAGGTCTTCTTGAGTTATCTCTTGAAGTCCCCAAAGGAAGACATGGAGCATAACCCTTTCTCCAGATCTCCTTTCCTTCTCCTCCACCAAAGCATGGCGATGTCTGTGAGATAGAGGGTTGCAAACTATACCCTGGCCTCCTCATCCATCGTGCCCATCGCCCCAAAGTATTGCTCTAGACCTGACAAGAAGTTGTCCACCTCCTTAACATTGCGTGAACCACCGAAGCTTTTAGGCTTTGGCACCTCAATGTGCCTTGCCTTGCTAGTGTTGAATTTGGATGTTGTTGCCAATGCATGCTTGCAAAGGGCCACATTCCTATGTAATTCCTCAAAGAGAGCAACCATATTGTTGAGTTCCCCCATAAACTCTTCATGCAACTTAGCCATCTTGTCCACCATGATCTCCTCCAACCAAGATATCATGCCTTCGAATATAGTTTGGATGGTGACACCTTCCTCCTCAAGACCATTGACTCGCTCCTCCAAATCATCCACTTGAGCTCCCATACCACTCATAAACTCTTCCACCCGAGTTAGTCATGAATCAAAACTAGAGATGTCTTGGCCTTGATGTCATCCTGCTTCGCTCCTCACATGCATGCACATGCGATGCCTCCACATTGGTGGTCTCAAACTCCACAACATGATCCTTGCCAACCATCCTGTTGAGTTTCCTCGTAAACTCTTCAAGCAACTTAGTCATCTTGTCCACCATGATCTCCTCTAACCGAGATATCATGCCTTTGAATACAGTTTGGATGGTGATACCTTCCTCTTCAAGACCATTCACTCGCTCCTCCAAATCATCCACTCGGGCTCTCATGCCACTCACAAACTCTTCCACTCGAGTTAGTCATTAATCAAAACCAGAGATGCCTTGACCTTGATGTCACAGGATCGCTTCGCTCCTCACATGCATGCACATGCAATGCCTGCACATTAATGGTCTCAGACTCCACAATATGATCCTTGTTGCTCTTTGCAATGCTTGGATCACACCTTTGACACCAACCTTACCCTTGGGATTGAACCTAGCTCTGATACCACTTATCACGAGTGACTTAAGAAAAGTTCATCTATGATATTAAACTATCAACTAAAATGTCTTGAGTTCAAAGTTAGTATATATTTTGTGTGCAAGTATTTGTCATTAAATTAACTTAAATATCTCCCAAAAAAATTAAAGAATAAGCATATCATGAAATCTACATAAGCAAACACCCAACACACGCCAACACATCAATGTAATTTGACATTTGATATTACCGATGAATGTACCCCAATATATGTTACACAGTTTGAGCTGTAATCATGTGAAGTGAAACGTAAGACGTTTATCATTCTCTAAAACATCCAACTTGTGGCAGGTTATAGTAGCTTATTAATTAGTTAAACAAGACCTCTTAACTCGGTTTGTAAATAACTACGACATAATTTGATCTGTGAATAGACCAACCAAGGATCAAATTTTGAATGGTTTAAGAAAAATTTACCCCTTAGGTAAGCCCTTAGGTGAGTTGCCTCATTTTGTTCTTGGAGCTCCACAAGGCTTGCGAAAGTCAAATCTGTAACATTTTCAGTAAACTAGCACAAGCCCATCATAACGATGAAGCGTATATCTAAGTGAACTGATTGTATACAGTTGTTCTGATGACTGAATAACAAACAGTTCATATCCAACGCAGAGTCTACAGTTGGCAACAACAAAGCAAATTATGAAAGGAGAGAACTACAACTATTGTTCATGTTTGAGCCATTTCGAGGCTGGCTTCGTGATCCAAGGAAGTTAGCCAATTTATTAGTGCTTTGTTGACGAGCTCAGGCACCTCATCATGAGGACAATGGCCTGCCTTTAAGTTCACAACGCTCGTGATTGGATAGACCTCTTTAATTCTGACAGCTATTCCAGTACCAACCCAGGGGTCCAGATCACCCCATAGCAGCAGCAGTGGGCAAGACAGCTTCTGCAGTAAGATATCAAGTGTGTACTTGCGTTGATTCAACATAAATCTTGTCATCAACCTGAAAACATAATAAACAATCAAGTTTCTCATCCCACTTTCACTTGCTTTCCAACTAAAAAGGATGGAGAACTTTAGTTCTTAAATTACCGATAATATACTTCTCCTGCATTGGGATCTCCTGCAGGTCTGATAATGGATTCCACAAGATAATCATCAACATTGGAGGTGTTTATATAGATCTGGATACATTCAGATAATAGAACACGCATGAACAAGTAGCAATAGGAAACTCAAATCCACACAAGAAATAGTCGTATCATCTTTATAGTAATGGAATTTGTTTAACTCGATGGAGGATATTTAAGATATGCATGAAAAAAAAGAGTATAGATTCTCTACAATTCACATTGGATGACTGAAGTTGAATCCAGAAAAAAATAAAATGATTTTAGAAAATAGTTGATGGAGCCAATCAAAACATCCCAAATAATTCGATGGTTGGGATTTCACATCTGCGCCTGCAATTACCACGGTGATTACAGAGGATCTGCACTCCGTAATAAGTAAATGAAACGCATATCCTCTCGAAATAGAATAAGCAACCAATATCAGTCATGACTTCCTTTTAAGGTTTGAGCGATTATTGTAGTTTAAGAAGTACCATACACTTTTCAACACTGTCTTAACTCGCGCAGGCTGCTTTGCTTGCCAAAAAAGAAACCCAAGAAAGACTCTTTGGAACGCCTGCTTCAGTGGGTTGACTATATATTTGTTAATGGCCGACTCTTCGTCATTGATGGCAGTCTTTATGTTGGAGTCACCAAATTGGCCGGCAGTGTTCAGGAGGACTAAACCACGAAAAAGCTGAGGTAACTCTGCTGCTGTAAACAAAGCTGCGAATCCTCCAAGACTGGAGATTGTTATTTGTTAACGATTAGTGTTTAACAATGAATGACAAAAATAGAAGTTTTCCTTCAAAGGTTATGCACGGCAAACTCATCATTTAGAAGTGCAGAGACAATTTTGAAATTCACTCAAATGTACTATGAAAATTACAGTTTAAAAGCAAAGCCGGGTACTAAAGAAAAACCCAAATATAAGGTCGGACAGTATAATTAGAATAAGGGTATCTTTTCAAGAAAAATAAAAGTTACTAAAAGATTTACTATGATCGTTAGTGAAGAATATTATGTTAACTCACGAAAAATTGGTATGAAAGAAGAGGGTTTGAAACATGACTTGAAAGCAATGGTAATTTTACATCTAAATATGACGAAATGAATAGTAAGGTTGCTGATACCTATTCCCAACTAAAATTGCAGGATCTTTGACAATATCCTTCATGAAGTCAATCACCTGATCCCTCCAGATTATTGCATCGTATTCAATGATTGCTTTATCGCTCCATCCGAATCCAAGCAAATCTAAAGCATATACCTTATATTTCTTTGCCAGCACTGGGATGTTGTACCTGCAGGTGAATCTAGGTACTTCACCATTTTGTAACCGTAGTAGCCAAAAAAATAACTAACATTGTAAGCACTGATTTTGAAAACTAAACTTAGCATTTATTTATTTTCAACTTGGAAATCCTAAATAAGTCAGAACAAGATTGTTTATGTTGTTATACATAATATTTGGACTTGAGAAGGAAAACCACAATATGACGCTTCAACATATGTTTAATAGATACATTTATAACCACCTATGACATGGAAGAAAAGATAAAATATGCATAAACTAGCGTTTTGCTTGGATTCTCCAGAATTGCCTTAAACCATTTCATATGGAGGAACTCGAGGATCTGATAATTCATGTGATAAGTTTAAATAATAAATTTGATCATAGGTGTGTTGAGCTTTCATGAAATAAGTGCAAGACAAAGCTACATGCAAAATGATTCCAGATGATGAAAAGGAATAAGTTCGAACTACAATGACAAAATCACATGCGATTGCAATTTTTATAGAATAAGCAGCGGTGATGTGCAGTGAATGTTAAAACTATCTAATATAAAGGTACAGATTCTCATGTAGAGAAATTAAAGTCCATAAGGTAGATAATGTCCAAAATTAAAAAGTATAGAGATATAGATATGGTTTCAACTTATGCTTGAGATCCCAATAATTTTACAATATTATATAGACATAAGCAAACCTCCAATGAAAAGCTGAAGCACCAAAACCATGAATAAGAACAATAGGAAGTCCTTGGCCTTGTTCTACATAGTGTATCTTGTGACCTCTCCATGTCCAAAAGTTGTAACCCTCTGGTCTAAAGGCCAGCTTCTCCATCCCTAGGAATGCTCAAGGTTAACTTCCACAATAGTATTCATCAGTTGTGTAACAGGAAAATGGTTGCCACGGGCAGCCTTGATGCCTTTTTTATTTAATTAAATACATTTTAATTATATGGAAAATCTATCTGTGCAGCATTTCCTCATAGATAAATGAAAGAATATAAACAATAAAACATTATGATTTATAATTGTCTTTTTACTAACCGCGTGCAGCATAAGGTAATTCTACTACGCATGAGTCATAATTTACTCCTCAGATTTTTATTGTGGAACATTGACCATGATGAGTGCATTAAGCATCAAATTAACACTTACACAAGCCAACTACTATCAAAGATTATCATAAATGAAGAACACAATACTATCCCGAGGGGGATTGATAAAATCTAAGATATATATAAAATGCAGAGTTTTTCAAGCATGATGGCAAGCAAATGACCGAAGGGATTATTTAGTCCAGTTAATATATCTGTGAATACCTGGATAAACACGACGAGTATGAGCAGAGATTGATGGGATGGATACTTTGACGAGAAGATATTTGGAAAGCAAAGCGTTAGTTGGAAGAGTTACGGCATTTTGATGTGCTTCTTCGTCCAATGAAGAGCTGTAACTTCTCATTATGGATTCTTAATCAAACAAAGAGCACTAGATTATCAATTGGCTTTATAGAAAGCCAAAAGTAGCTCCTCTATTCATAGAAAATGAGCAATTTATAGACCACTGTTTAAAATTGCACAACAAAAGATCCACCTGAATGTTTTCAAATCACAATGAAGATTACATATCATTAGAGCTATGTGAAATGTGTCTCAATGAGAGCCTCACCTTAGTTTTAATGAAGTGTGTGATTTTAGTAGTCATCATACGCTTTTATTACCCAAATAACACTCACACTTTAACACACATGCTACCGATCCCAAGATAAATATTGGAGCGCCTCTCCACTCATACACTATCCACTTCTCATGCACAGTGTTGACCACTATTGTTTTCTCTTCTATTACTTGTGATATTCTGACTTTGATATTGGATAATAAAACTAGGAGAGAGAATGGAGAATTGTGTTAAACATATTTTAAATTATTATGTTATTATTTCTTACTTCGATGTCTTATGTATAATACTTCTTACTTAATGATTTGATGCCCAAGATGTTAATATGTTATATGATACTTTATGCAATTTTCTATGTTTTATTATATTAGGACGTTAATTTATTATATTTTAATATGTTGATAAGTTAAAATATTAATATATTTGTTTCTTCCACGTGTTCCATACATAGAATTGGGCAAATACGAAGAGTTCGACAGACCACAAACTCGATGTTGCACAAATTGAACCCAACTGCACCAAGGCAACAACAACAATAACAAGCCTTTATCCTATTAAGAGGGGTCAGCTACATGAATCCTTCGTCTCTGTTGTGTCCTATTATGTGTCAAATTCTCATTTAATTCAAGTATACTAAGGTCATTGTTTATACATCTTAACCATGTCTTTTTAAGTCTACCTCTACCTTTATTAATATAAGGCAAATCTAATACATCTACTCTCCTAACCGAGTCATCGGACGGTTAACGCTTTATGTGGCCAAACCATCTAAGGTGATTCTCTCTAATCTTATCTGCCACTACAGGTACTCCAACTTTTTCTCGAACATACTCATTTCACATTTTATCTCTGAGAGTAAAGCCACTCATCCACCTAAGCATCCTCAACACTTAACTTGGTCTTATGCTTCTCTTTTATTGGCCAACATTACACCCATAAATTATTACAGTCAATTTTTCTTAAATTTAGCGGTGCTTTTCTATCCTTTCAGCAGAGCCGGATGCATTCCTCACTTCAACCATCAACTTGAATTTTTACTAATAACATCTCCATCTATTTCACCATCATTTTGAACAATAGAGCCTAAATATCTAAATCGCTCGCTCTTTTTAATGACTTGTTCACCTAATGTCACAGCACTACCACTAGAACTTCTATAACTAAAATTACACTTCATATATTTAGTTTTAGATCTACTTAAATGTTGAAATCAAATAAGAGAGGATTCTCCAATCGATCTGCAACTGATTGATTGAAGAGACTAGCTGTTGACACAGTTTTACGCATATCAGAGTTGGGATGCCTCAATGATGTCTAAATGACTTCCATTTACAAAATTGACCGGATCGTCGTCGTCGAAATATTGAATTCTAAAAATAAGACTATCCGCAAGTGATTTAGATGAGCATGTGCGGGTGTCGAGCAAGCAATACAATATCTCATGATTGAAGTTGAAATTTTCTTGATTCGACACTGAAATCACCCAAACGACCTCTAATCACAAAATGGATTACAATGTTGCATCTGAAACATCGAATTTATCTAGAATAAAAACTCATATAGCTTGAAATTGTTGCATAATGAGTTTCAAAGAAATCGGCATGCATTTCAAGGCAAATTTTGCTAAAATCGAGGTGTCATAGCCGCGTATTCCTGTCTTGTCAAGTGTGTAGCTCATGCATCCCCCATACCTCGCACCATAACATCCCACATCCCCAAAAAAATTGACTAACTCCCCACTCTTCCATGCTTCCTACATTCCTATCTCCTCATCACCCATTTGTTGCCCAAGTCACAACTCCACTCCTCCACTCTCTTCTCAACTCACTAACCCTTCTATTAATCAGAGACATCAACTGTCTAATTTATTCTCATTCATCTTACTCATCTAACCTCTAAACCACAGTCCTGCAGTAATTGCTGAGCTCTCTTTGTCACACCTCTCCTTTCTTCCATTCTATGTTTTCAACCTGACTCCAAGTTAATTGTAACCATTTATTACCCCCTTTCCTCTCTATTTCAGGTTAACTAACTGAGATCTTCTTTCCATAATTGAGCATTGCCTCACCTCTCGCTTCTCCCAAACTGATAGTAGCTCTCCTCTTTATCTCTCTCTAAAATCAGAGAGAAAGCCATACTTCTCTCACTAAACAAAGAAAGAAATTTGCATCTTACTCTAGCTCTCCTCCCTCCAAGTCTCTCACTCTTATTTTCTCTCTCTAGAATCCAAATAGCCAAAAAAAGTAGAGAGAGGAAAAGCTCCTCCCCTCCCTACATTGCTTGCCTCGAAACTCCTGTGCATTATCTAAATTCGGGCCACATCACCTCGTTTTTCGCACCGAAGGTATAAACACAAAAATTTCAATACACACCTCTCTTAAGGTAGCGGAGAAATTTGCGTATTTTTGTGCAGGTGAAAACCCCCATATGCATCCTTTTTGATGTGGTGGGAGGTGAACTGACCGCCGCTAAAATAAATACCCGTACATGCATTTCTTAGCATGTCAGATAAATTTATGTCTACGTACAAGTACATAAATACAATAAATTTAACTTTTAACTTTAACTTTTAGTGATTTATACAATAGATTAGATATCAAAGAAGGTGAAAGATGTATGTATAAGTTAGCCAACCAAAGAGATAGGAGAAGAAAAGACCTAGTTTAAGTGAGGTATATTAAGGATGAAAATAATAAAGTGTTTTTCTTAGAAAAATATATTGAAAATAGGTAGATGAGATATTTTGATAAACTTTTCAATGAAGGATGACGATTGATTTTAGAACCTTAATACTCTAAACAAAAATAGAGAATTTTGTTTTATTGTCAGTAAAGAAGTTAGAAGCTTTAAAGAAAATGAAATGTAGAAAAACAAGAGACGATGATATTCCAATAAAAGTGTGGAAATGTTTAGGAGATCACGGAATTTCTTGGCTTACAAATCTTTTTAATGTCATTTTAAAGACTAAAAATATGTCAGATGAGTGGAGGAAGAGTTTGTTGATTCCTATATTTAAGAATAAAAATGATTCACAAGAGTGTGCAAATTATAGAGGAATTAAGTTAATGTGTCATACATTAAAATTATGTGAGAGAGTAATTGAGCATAGGTTACGATGTGATACAAAAGTTTCTCACAATTAGTTTGGTTTCATGCCAGGTAGATCTACTATGGATGCTATACATTTATTAAGAGGTTTGATGGAGAAGCATAGAGAAAGTAAGGAGGATCTACATATGATATTTATTAATTTAGAGAAAGCTTATGATAAAGTTTCAAAAGATGTTCTCACGGAGAGGAGAAAAGGAGTTAATATTGGTTATATTCAAGTCATTAAGGATATGTATACTAAAGCTGTTATTTGTGTCCAAACACAAGGAGAATTGACAAAATATTTTCCTATTTCAGTTGGATTATATCAGGGATCAGCTTTAAGCCATTATCTTTTTGCTTTAGTTATGGATGTTCTTACTAGAAATTTACAGGAAGATGTACCTTGGTGTATATTTTTTTGTTGATGACATTCTTCTTGTTGATAATACTAGAGAGGGAGTCCAAGAGAAACTTGAATTATGGAGGTCAACATTAGAGTCTAAAGGTTTTCGTTTAAGTAGATCTAAAACTGAACATATAGAGTGTAATTTTAGTTGTAGAAGTTCTAGTGGTAGCATTGTGACATTAGGTGAACAAGTCATTAATAAGAGTGAGCAATTCAGATATTTAGGCTATATTATTCAAAATGATGATGAAATAGATGAAGATGTTATTAGTAGAATTCAAGTTGGATGGTTGAAGTGAATGAATGCATCCGGCCTATTGTGTGATAGAAAAGTTCCACTTAAACTTACGGGAAAATTTTATAAGATGGTGGTAAGACCTGCAATGACTTATGGTGCGTATGGCCAATAAAAAGAGAAGCATAAGACTGAGTGAGATTTAATGCTGATAAGTGGATAAGGCTTTACTTTAGAGATAAAATGCTAAAATGAGTATGAGTAGCTCTAGTGGTAGATAAGATTAGAGAATGCCTTAGATGGTTTTAATCATAAAGCACCAATAACCGGTTAGGAGAGTAGATGCATTAGATTTGCCTTATGTTAAGAAAGGAGAGGTAAGCTAAAAGACTTGGTTAAGATGTACAAAAAATGACCTTAGTATACTTGAATTAAATGAGAATTTGATACATAATAGGACACAATGGAGACGAAGGATTCATGTAGCCGACCCCACTTAGTGAGATAAAGGCTTATTATTGTTGTTGTTGTTGTTGTTGTTGTACAAATACATAAATACCCATACAAGCCTCTCTTAGTATGGTGAGAAAATCTATGTTTCATGCAGGTGCAAAGACTACTGCACGTCTTTCTTAGTGTAGTAGGATGGCTCATTCTGACATGATATTTTACACCACCCATATATGCATTTTTTAGCATAGTGGCAAGGCTTAACATACTTGAAGTAACATAGCGTGGACACGATGTCACTTCGAACTTTACATTGATAGGGGACTTTAATTGATCAATTTTAATAGAAAATTTTAAGCCTTAAATTCAAAACTAAATTGATATGAAACTGAATTTGAGTAAATAAAAAATTTGGGATGAAGACAAACTTATATAATGCAAAATTGATCGAAACCATGATGAATTAGATACTCACTAGTAAACATGAATAAAGTCGATTATAGAGCATTTGAATTATTTTGCATTTCATAATAAAAAAAGAGAGATTTCAATTGGATGCAAAATTGAGTTACAAATGCTATTAATGAATCTAAAAGTTCAATGTCAAGCAAAGGAAAAATACAAAATAAAACTCTGAGGAGATTTGGAAGCCCACAAATGAACTAATATAAAACAAACCTAAAGCCTAAAATTGAAACCTAAATTAAATTAAGTTGCACTGGTATATTTGAAGACTAATGCACGCCTTTTTAGGTGGGTAGGTTCAAAGACATATGACCGCCGTGTTGCAAAATATTACCCACAAATATCTTTTTAGATAGGTGGGCAAACTAAACACTCCCGATACAATCTACTATACGGATGCTGCCAAAATTTTGCTAGGCTTTAAGCTTAACACAAAACTAAAACAGGACAAAAGAAGACAAATTAAAAGAATAGTTGAAGCCTAAATCAGCAATTAAATTAATAATTAAATTAAATAGAAAATGTAGAGTCTTGAAATGAGAGTGATTTGTAGGAATCAAACACTCAAATGAATCGCTCACAATTGAACTTGATTGACATATCACAATAAGTATTTGGGCTATGTTGTATTATGCATGTAATATCCAATTAATCCATAGTTTATTCCTAATTCATTTTGTTTTACTAATTAACCCGTTGCTATCAGAACATCAGAAGACTCGCAGTCGCAGCCGGATTAAAGCCCTCGACGCGCGTATGGCTGGGATTGACCCATTCATCTATTTCTCTTCCATACCATTTTCACGATCGAGACCGCCCCTGCTCTCGGCTTTCTGATTTCCGGATTTCCTTCGGTGACGGATCATTCCGCGGTACGTAATGCACGAATGCTCGCTTCGCCGGCTGACAGGGAATTATCGCCCCAGATGCCAGATCATGCGACGCTTTCGAAGCTCAGACGCCTTCGACCCACAGACTTGGTGGAAGTTCGTAGGCTCTTCGCTTTGGAAAGACTCAAGTCCCGACGGAAAATCCCAGAGTCGCTTCTGGCCTGAAATTCAGAACCGACGGCTCGGATTGCTCCCTCGCCGACGGGGAAACTTAGGTAATTTTGTAAGTTGCTAATTTTCTTTCCCTATCCCTTTTCTTTCAAACAGCCTTCTCCTTGGTGTCAAAATGCGTGATCAGAGTTCATCGAACCTGCTTTGGCTCATAAAGTGAGTTGTAATTATTGTGTATTAAAACATTGTTTGTTAATTTTATATTTGATTGAGATAATTAATATTGGCGTTAGTAGATTTGAGTCGTACTCAGCAGTTTTACGAGGAGATATCAATTTAAAGACGGTTAATTATGAGTTTCATTTATGAGTTGCATGACAAGTATTTAGAAGAGTTATTTCATTATAGGTGTAGTCGTGGAAACATCATCACACCCGACTTGAAGGTGGCATAATAATCCTAATTTAAATTCGCCATTCTTACGCATGTTTACGATTTGTATAAATTGTATGAATGAATGGTAGATATTTCGCCATATTAAATGCAAATATAAATGTTTATTACTTAACCGCATAGATTAATGATTTACAATGACATGTGGCTCAACATTGATTTCATTAAAGATATAAATGTTTGAAAACATGTTAAATGCAATGTGATAAACACGAAATGTAAAATCTGCTACGCATGGAAGGCAGATAAAGAAAGTCGACGAGATGAGCGTGATTAGGGGATCTTAGTATCCCCGACTCGACATTTTGGGTTATAGTCAATCCATGTGGAAAGAGATGGCTCACCGCTTTACCTTCGCTTTAGTAGGACGACCTTTTATATGAAGTCAAAACCTACGAATTATAAATGACATTTCTAGAAAATGATTTGATATAATCGAGAACTGAAATGATTTAATGAAAATTATCGCCTCGACATCGATACAAGATGAACCTACTTATTACCTACAAAGATATTGTTCGCTTATATTGTTACATTTCTACAAAGACCTACAAAGATATATGTTCGTTACATCATTACATTCAAAGACAGTTACCGCTTTGTAAATTTACATAATGCACGATTGTTCTACCATTCAGATGACTTACTTAAGATTCTTGTCTCACAAAGCTTTTTTACGACGCTACCGTTGATAATTTCGGAAAAGACGAAATGGGTAGTACGTTTTGTTGAATTGTATAGTTTGGGAAGCTTAGCTTTTGACGCATAAATTTAATGTCTTTACTGCTCAGATTTATTTATAAACTTAAAGATTTCACGCTTCCGTAATTGTGATATGAATTAAGTTAAGTATATGAATTGCAAATATTTATGATTTGATTAGATATACCTTTCACTTGCTCGTTCAAAGAAGACGGAACGTTGGTGGAATCACGTCAATCGAGTCATCCTATTCTGTTACACTTCGACACCCCAAGATAAGGGGTCATCAATGTGACAATGCACTCGAGCAATTAGAAGAACTCGAGTTAGATATAAGTAAAGCCTGAGATTCATATAAGACATACGAATAGCCTACATCAAGCTTAAAGGCTCTTCTAAACAAGACTGAAACTCAAGATAGACTTACATAAGAGGTTAGTGGCTCTACCACGAGCAAGAACAAAGCTAAATAGCTTGCAAACAAGCTCAAATGCAACATCTTAGAAAACATTTGGATTATTATATCTTACACTTAAATGTAACATTTACAATACACTTGAATGCTCATCTCCAAACAAGAATGGAAACTCAAATGACATTCAAAAAAACTCGCAATGACTTAAATAGCTTGTCAATAAGCACAAACCTGATATTTTACTAAGCACCTAAACTCCATTGCGTACTGCATTGCAAATATCGAAATAAATCAATATGACATTTGGATGGGATTCATGATGAGTTGAGAGTTTTATCAATGAACTTGAATAAACCTAAAAGCCCACTACTAAGCATAAATATGATTTAACAACTCATCCATGAGCATAACCAAAACTTATTGAATGGATTGAAAGATTTTAAAGAAAATATGAAAGAAAAATTTTCAGTTGAATATCAGGTTGTGTTACATATGACTGATAATGAATTTGAAAGCGCACTTCCAAACAAGGGTGAACACAAATATATCTTTTCAATAGTCATCCCATTATTATGCCGAAGAATTTAACAAGTCTTAAATTTACTCATACTGACTTGAAAGAGACATAACAATCTATCTATGAAAGAGAACAAACATTAAACCCAATGAATTGACAAATGGCTTAAGAGCTCATCAGCAAACATAAGCGCAATAATCATTGAAATCTAAAAGTTCAAATAAATTGTAAAATAAGTACAAGCAATGGTGTGAATCAAATGTTGCCAGCCAATGAAATTTCTATCAATACTAATTTTCATAGGTTGTTGATAGTAGGTCGTTAGGCTTCAAATTAGAGTTGCAAATAGTTAATATCTTCTCTCAAGAATTGGTTGACAAAATTTTAATAATGAGAATTTAAAGATGCTTACTAAAGCAGAGGAACAAATTGAATGCCAATCTTTTTTGCTCAGTGTGACATTAACAATATCATGCAAAACTCACAATTGATTTAGAAACCAATTTCTAAGTTGAGTAGAGGCAAATTGAGATAAAAGATTAAGTTGAATTGATTTAGATTGTTTGATATTAAGACGTGTAAATGTTGTGAGGTTGTATTAAAATTCATGCAACTAAGTAATGTGGAAGCACTAAAATTTATGCAATCAATTTAAATGAACACCCACATGGGCGCTCTAGCTCAATGTCTAAAGATGATGCACGGATTAATTTGAAACAAACCTAAATTCGTCTACATGTGCTCCGACTAGTATGTTAAACATTGGATCACACGATCTGAGAATATTGCGTAGGCTAACATCAAAATTAACCTAAATCTAATCTTACCTCAAGAATTACATATATATTTGAACAATAAATATGAATCTAATTTCAAAGTCAAACCTAAATTTATTGATTGCATGTATTCTTGATCGAACAACTTCACCTATACGATGAGGTTGTAAGCTCTCACCTAACCAATCCAATTCTCCTTCTTCTCATAAGAACAAGTGTTGAAGAAACTGATTATAAATCATGTATTACTCTTTAAATGAGATTTTTGATTTTACACTTGCAAACGACCATCAATGATACTAATAAAAAAATTTCATATTCAAAATATAAACTCCCAACATCATGTCTGAAAATATGATTATAAGTTTTAACTGTAGACCCAATTCTTTATGCCTAAGTTAGAGTCGAAAGGGCTTGGGAGGCGGTTAATCTTCAAGTTGATTACAAACTTAATCCTCTGTTAGCAATTAGATAGTGTTGACAAATTCTAGAGTTATTAAATAAATTCAATTAACTAAACCTAAACTTTGATGATGACTGTGTTGAATGAAGATTTTAAATAATGAATATTGTTATCAAAATGTGTTTAAGATTTCACATCAAATTAATCTAAATTAAATATTACAAATACAAAATCTAATAAATTATTAAGCTCAAAATATTCAAATAAACTTTAACATCTAAAACATAAAGCTGAAAATCCACTCAATTCACCTTTCACAATCATTTATTGGCAGTGACAACTAGCTCATAAAGGAGCTAATATCAAGTCGAGTGTATAACTATGTTCACTCTCAAACAATCTCATGCTAATAAAGACATAGCTCGAGTCTTCTGTCTGCATAGTTTGACTAGTAGGTTTCACAAATAATGCAGTTACGACTAGAGTCCTTTGATCGAATGATTTGCTGCTAAATGATACTATTATATTAAGGTCACGACTGTAGTATGTATATTCCCCAATGGCTTTATCCCTTGAGTTATTAAGGTATATCTTGATAAAGCAAAAAGACTTCTATTAGATAAGGTGAACTTAAAACTATCTCGTTAGACAAATATTAACCTAGGTCTATAAGATTATTTGTGAGCTTACTACAAATAAATGATTTTACTATTATTGATAAAATGATTAAAGATAAATTTTGAACTTAATTAAGATTAAATATGGTTACCCAATCTCTAAAATAATATTTCTTTTGTAATATCTAGAGTACAACATTCTATAGCATCAACAGATAAGTTCATGATACAAAAAAACATAATTGAGAGTCAAAAATTGCATGATATTGCAAGTATTGGCACACTCAAGAAGAGGGATGAATTAGTGAACTTTTTAAAATTCTTAAAATAAAGGACAAAAGAAAACTACATCAATCCAATCAAAGCAAAATAGCAGTAAACAAAAAAAAATGAGACACAAGATTAACAGTGGTTCGATCTAACTGACCTACGTCCACTCTCCAAATCTCCTACAAAATCTACTCTCTCCTTCGTCAGAACTTGGCAAGGTGAAGAAGTCTCTCTCCTTCACATGTAATGGAGAAACCCTACACCCACTCCCTTTCTCTTTTAAGGCAAGAAGGACGTCACTCTCTCACAAGAGTTACAAAGAAAAATCTCTCAAAGAAAACAAGGCTTTTAAGTAAGATAAATGAGAAATAAACAATCAAGTACAACCTTATCGACAACGATCCCTTTGAAGAAAAAAGGAAAGAGATCTCCCCACCCTTCTCCTAAGCAAAGTACTCTTCCTTAAAACCATTTTGAAAATTTTCACATTCAGAATTATTAAGTCCCCCCAAATGGAGTACTTATAAGGAAGAGGATGAATAAGAAATTATTAAATTTATTCTTTGAAAAAGTTGGTCTAATCATATTGTATGATTAATTCAATTTGCTAGGGTTAGAGCTCTGGACAATCAAGTCGTCGCCAACAACCGCACCTATTCGTATCATATGATCAGAGATCATATTGTACGAACAACACAAATTAAAAAAAAATAGCTCTATTATTTGTCCTGTACGATACAATCATGCACTACGAATCAATTAACAAAAATATTCCTCAAATTCATGAATGAAATTACATAATTAATAAATTAGGATCGTATTGTATGAATAACATCGTACTATACATTAGTCAATTTAGGGATGATATGTACTTACCTAAATTAATCTTAGTAGCTATTACAATTAGCAAAAACTAATTATACAATACCAACATAATAGCCATGTACAATCAATTTAATTAGGCAAATTTTTGGGCATAATTGACTTGATTAAGTCTGCTAAAAATTTAACAAAAATGGATAATCGTACAGTACGATTCAAATCGTCTAGCACGATCAGTACAATTTTAGCAAATTTTTAATTTAGCCGACTTAATTATAATGGTGGAAGTAATTAGCAAAATAGAACCATCGTATAGTACGATATAAATCATACAGTACAATTTGCTTAAAAAAAATTTTAAATTTATATTCTCTTAAGTGTGTGTGTGCTTGGTTGTCATTCATTATTCACATGCCATATATGCGAGTACAAATAAAATACAAATACTATATATGACAATACAATTTTTAAACTTGACTTGAATCATTTGGCAACAATCGTTCAATATTTGTGATCTTTATGAATCCTTGATCAAGCATTTTGACAATCAGCTATAGTTTGTGCTCTTACAGTGAATCTTGATTTTACTGCTTGATTTTGGTTCATATAGTTCAGATTTAATACAGCCTGCATGCATAACTGATCAGTGAAAAAATAATTTGTTCAACTAGAAATATTTGTGATCTTCAAAATTTAGAATATTATGTAAAGGCTTATAGGGCTAATAAACATTACTTGGAGACCAATGAGAGCAACCAATACATGGCATATTTTTGCAATAAATGGATGTAGTTTCCATATCAATTCACGATATGATGGTATAAGGACAAATAATAATGGTTTGAGCATTAAAGGGAACTCATAAAAAATAAAGGCAATTTTTACAATTTTTTTCAGAAAATAGCAATAGTTATGATATCCTATTCAATTAGAAAAAAAATAGTTATTCATGTTCAACTGTGATTGGTTTGATCATGTTCCCAATCACAAAATAAAGGGTATAAGTTGTATGGAATTATTAAAATTAAAAGAGCTAGAATATATGCTAAATTGATCCTTTCATTCTAGCATGATAAGCAAATCAAATGTATTATGCTAATAAGAGATAAATTAACTAATTAGTGATCATTAAAACAAAACCAAAAGATAGTTTAAACTAAAAATGTAATTGAGATTGCTTAACTGAAAGAAGAAGAAATGTTAAAATTAGACTTTTGTTGATGATGTTGAACCAATGTAAAGATATGTTACTATTGAATGCAAATAAATAGATGATGATGACGATGACGATGATGATGAATAAAGTCTAGAGATAATTGATAATGATTCAGATGATCATTTTTAAATTTTTATTGTAGATGACATTAGGAGGTAGAGATGACCCTACTAGTAGATCAATCACTACTATTGTTACAAAAAATAATGAAGATTAATTCATGGACTTGCAAGGTGATCACTACTATCACCACCACTTATACTATATAACCAACTCTTAGTCCAACAACTCATAGTCTAATATATCCATCCACAATTCTCATGCACACCACTATATTTTATTCATATTCATAATATCCACGACCACCATATGCTGGTTTATCGATCTACTTCTGTTCAAATTACACATAGCCTAGATACTACCCTCCAACACCATAATCATATTATGTTATATCATTTACCTCAAGTGGACAGAGATTTACTATTGGACTTGATACATCTAATTCATGTATTTATATTGAGCATAAAAAAATATAAGGTTTTTTTTTTTCTTTTTGGAAATCTATCATACTAAATTGATTATGTTGTGCAAGTTTAATCCCACTAGACATGTAACACACAAAATATTAGATATAATAAAAAAAAAATTTGATGCTCTATATATTCTTTGAAGAAAATCTTAATAAAGGTTTGCCACATGATTTTGAGAAGTTAAGGTAATATTTACTTGTTTATAACTAATGACCCAAAAAATGACATATATGTTGGAAGACTAATATTTATTTTATTTTATAGAAAGATTTTCAATGGCTGCCATAACATCAAGATATAATAAGATGTTTTGAGTAACAAAGCTCAATTTATCTGTAAGATATGTTTACAGATATTCACAAGTATAGTATAGAGAGAGCCCATATGAATTGAGTATCATATGCGGGTAAATTTGATGAAGAAAGAGAAGAAGATTAATGAGAGAAATAGAGGCATTAAGAGTATGTGAGATTATTTTCTATTATATTGCTATTGAGTGAGGTGAATTGAAATGATGCAATTATTTGGCTATATCCATGTTTCCTTTGAAATATTTACTAAAGTATGCTACAATCTTTTAATCTTATTATTTTCTTCTCCTTCATATATTTTCCATAAATCGAATTGAGTATATATGGCAAAATCAATAGACAATGAAAACAATATCATGTAAGTTAGGTTCAAAGCATCTCGATTGTAATCAAAATAATTTAAAACTTTGTCATTTCACTTAACCGACCTTACTAATACCCTTAAAATGTAAAAATTACTAAGTTAAGTGACCTCTACGATTAATTCAGCCAAATAAGATGAAATCAATAGTTCACAAATGTGACGTGTGCGAATTAGGCTTGAATTGCTTCCATGATTACCAAAAATCAAATCAAAGGAATCTAAATAATATAATATAACTAGAAAATGACATAAAAATGATTAAATAAGTCCTTATATGTTTTGCTCCAGTGCAGTAAGAGAACAAATATTCTCTCGTGTAGATAGGAAAGGCATAGGCACTCCTTTTAAGTGTAATGGAAAAGAAGACTTATGACTCGGTTATCTCACGACACTAACCATATGTGCTTCTTTAAGTGCGGCGAGAGGGCCTAATATACCCATAGATGTCCCATATATGGAGGAGATGCGGGAGGCCATCGAAATATAAACAAAATTGAGTGTGCAAAATAGAACTTAGGAAGATTTTTAAATGCCTAAAATTATTCAAAACAAATACAAATTAATTAACTAAAATCAAGTATTATCAAGCACCATTCTACAAAATCAAATATAAAAATAAAAATTATAAATAAGTTGGTACTTGAAGAATTTGCGTAACAGGCAAGAGCATGATCGGAACCATAATGAACTTTAAATTCACTTATGAGTGTTGAACATGCTCATCTTAATAAATATTTTGACACTATTATATTTTGCATTGAAGGAACTGAAAAGAATCTAGATTCACACAAGCAAACTTGGAGCGACAACATGCTCACAAAAAATTTGAATGCTCGTCGACGAGCACAAATCAAGTCTCATTGAAACTTAAGAATTCAATGAACCATAGATTTAACGTAAAAATTAAGTACTTTTTAAATGATTAAATATAAACTAGAATGCTTTATGCCATCAAATCTACAACAAAAACACATATGAGTGGACATAAGGCGCCAATAAAGTTTTAAGTAAAACTTTGCAAATACTAAAATAGAGTCTTTCTTGCAAGCATAGTGCCTCAAAATTTGCATAACTAAATAAATTGTGTGCACACACTAAGTGAAAAAATTAGGAACAAAATTTAAAGCCTCAAAAAAAATGTAAGCATTTTTTAATGATTTACACTCTTTACGAGAAATCTTTCAAACACAACCTAAGTGCCTCAAAGTGCATGCAAATGTTTTAAGGAATAGGTAAACTTTTCAAAATATACGTAGATGTTTAAAATTGATAGGCTCACATATGCCGCAACCCCTATATTGAACACTCAAAAATACAGTCTGAGAATATTGCATGAGCAAAAAGTAAAGTTGAATAAAATTATCGCTCCTCCATAAAATGCACAAATGCATCATAAAGTACACAAATTCATCACCTGAGTGCGCTAGAAGTCATGCTAATGCACAATCTAATCACACCAAAATCCGTGCAAGTATTTTATACAAAAGCACCAAAAATTATGTGGGTGTGCATTGTTAGTGCATCAAAATTTATGTATTCATGCAACACAAGCATACCAAAAAATTATGCAATAACCTTTAGCACGCTCTCATGTGCCCCAATATATATGCTAAACTCCTAAACCCTGTGTCTAAGAATGCTACATGAGTTCAACATAAAAATGACTCAAATTATCTCTGTGCTCTGATAAGCACACAAATCTTTGATAAATTGATAATTATTTTTGAAAATATAAGTATCTTTCAAATTTTTCTTTCGAAAATTTAAGTCTAAGAAATTAATGCATGTGCATACTCTTGAGTGAGTCACCTTGACTATATGATGAAGTTTAAATCACACTTAATTAATCTGATCTTCCTCTTCGGAAGAACTAGAGTTGATAAAACTAGTTGAGAATTAATCAATCATCTCCTAAAAAGAAAATTTTATTCAAACTTTTACATAGAACCATCAATGGGCTTCACGAAGTAGTTTCATTCCAAAATGTTAACCCCTGACTTCAGATCGTCAATATATCCACAAGCTTGAATTAATAGATCTGATCCCTAGCAAATGAAGTAAGAGTCAACAAAGTCAATAATGTGATGAAATTTAAATTAATTTATGTCATATTTAAACAAATATTATAGATCTGATCCTCTGTTATCAACTAAGCAGAGTTGACAAAATCTAGAGTAATAAAATGAATGATCAAATAATTTTCACACATTAATAGAAAATGTCAACTAGAGGAGATATCATTATTAAAATATCTCAAATCTTAATACAAATTATTTTAAATTTAAACATGAAAAAATATATGAGAAATTCAAAAGAAAATTATAAAACATAAAATTATTCAAGTGAAATTACCATCTAACACTTAAGAGAAAATTCATCCTGTCTATACATATTTTCCAAGAGTGACAAATATAAGGAAACGTCAGCTAACAAAGGAGTTAATATTAGATCAAGTGTATCGTTATATTCACTCTTAAATAATCTTACATTAATAAGGATGTAGCTCATGTCTGTTCATGTTATTTGTCACACAATAATATCATAAAAAATAATGGTTATGACCAATGCCCTCTAATTGAGTAGTTTATCATGAAATAACACTATTAAATTATGATCACAACTGTAACCCAGAAGTTTCCTAATGGTTGTGCTCTTTAAGCCCTTAAACCAAATAATCTATAGTTGCCGACAAAAATCTTTCAATTAGATTAGGTCAACTACCTCCTCTAATTAAGTAAACTAAGAATCATTACAACCTGGGATGACTAAACCATGAGAACTCAATCAAATTCATCATCATTTTCTCTATTATCCACTTAAGTTACAAGTGATGAATATCTCAATTTATTAGTTAAACTGTTGATGTTATATGTTAAGCATTTAGAAACCTAACAACTAAACTTAATAAAAAATTCTCTCTCAATGTTGGGAAGAGTAATTAACCATGTGCTTATGCTTATGAGAAATTTGAAATTAAATCTAAAATCCTTGAAAATTGAGGGAAAAATCTTCGGGCAATGTTTTATCTACAATCTAATCTACCTTTTATATAAGTCTAACATGGAATAACATCAAGACTCCCTCAACTAGATAATGGGCATGAATTTTTGTAACCCACAATTTTAATGTGAAATTTTATGTTTTCAATAAATATAATTGTAGTGTTTTAAGTATTTTTCTAGTTGTGATTGCTTACAATAGTAAAACTGATTGCATGGAAGAGTAAAACTATAAGGAAATGAACAATAGTCAATTTTTTTTATTTTGGTCAATTTTTAGTAAATTTTTCATTGAAAAATTGACAGGCCTTATGTGTTTAGACGTTTATGCCATTCTAATATGTCATTTTTTTGGTTGGCTATTACAATAGATAAACCATAAAAAATTAATCAAAAAAATTATTCAATAGCTTTTTCATCCATCAAGATTCATTTTCGATAAGTTTTTTGATAGAGCAAAATTTGCCCTAAAGCCATCGAAAAAATAAATTATCAATAAACTTTTGAAATTTTTGCTTAGACTTTTACACAAGAAAATGATTGTTTTCTTTTAGTAATTGTGTTTTTATAAAGTTCCATTATTTACATAATTTTATGCTCCATAATACAATGATTAACTCTTCATCGAACTATCTAAATCCTTCATATAAGTGACTTCATCTACCAATAATGTCAACCCAAACCTAAAGTTTGTCTAGGAGAGATTAAAGTTATCTTGGTGCTAATAAGATAACTATATACCTAAAGTAGCGGGCAGACCCAAACGAGTCTATTTATCAAGATAAATATACTCGCATAAAAGGTACTCAACAACAAAGAATAAGCATACTCACCAGAAGATGTGTCTAATAATGAAAGATCAACTTGATCCGGCGAGTCAAGAACTTAGAGAATAATAACTCAGAGAATAAGACATGAGTCAACTCATTGACAGCAAGCGACTACTCACCTCAACTGCATACTCGCTCGATGACGAGCTGCTCGCCTCCATCAACAGATAAATTTATACTTGCTCAATTGTATACCACTATTAGTTTAGGTGGGAATTCACTTGTACTAGATTTATTTTATATGTACTTTTCATGTATGATCACCCTTGATATTATAAAAGAAAAACTTTTTTCTTATGGGATGCCTTTTGGCTCTCTCTCTAGATCCCTCTATTTTGTACTCAGATTTTTGAGCAATAAAGATTATTATTTCCCTAGCATATTTCTATTTTTGATCTTTATGCTTGCGAGCTTTCTGTCTAACTTTGTTTCCAATGTATCTCAGAAGGTACTTCTTCTTCTACAGACAAATTTAGATTCAACATCTTTTTAGGTATGGTGAGAATAGATGAAGATAAAAAATAGAAGCTAGATACAAAGCAAAGCAGGACCTTCAATGCGAAATTGATCGGCAGACAAGGAGCTTCTCGCTGAGCGAAATGAGAAAGAAGACACCCATCTATGGTCCCAAGCTCTCATCCATCCAAGATCTCTGACTCTGATGATGAATCCTATGACACAAAGAAGAAGAGGGAGTGTCAAAGAAGCAGCAGTAGCCAACCAATGCTTTCACTGTGAAGATTGTTGAAGCTCACCCACCTCATAGGTTCAAGATCTCGCATCTTGAATCATACAAAGGTCAAACAGACCCCACTAACCATATAGCATATTTCGAGTCAACAACATTGCTACTAGACTTAGATGACGCAATGAAGTGCCGACTCTTCTTAACCACTTTCAAAAAGTCGGCCCTCAGGTGGTTTGCGAGCCTTCCTTTAGGTCATTACATCATTCGTTGACTTGAAAAGAATGTTAGCCACGCAATTTATTAGTGCTTAGAAGCTACTGAAGAGTTCTCAAGCTCTCCTGTAGATGAGGCAAAAACTTGACCAATCACTAAGAAAGTTCATTACTCGCTTCCAGCAAAAGATGCTATAAGTCAAAGATTTGAAATCCACAGTCAGTCAAGCAGCACTCGCTCAAGGCTTGAGAGTGGGCCC
Source organism: Cymbidium sinense (assembly GCA_021442155.1). Taxonomy (NCBI): domain Eukaryota; kingdom Viridiplantae; phylum Streptophyta; class Magnoliopsida; order Asparagales; family Orchidaceae; genus Cymbidium; species Cymbidium sinense. The sequence goes on along the minus strand of CM038219.1, from coordinate 78,119,683 downwards.
TTCGAGTGCGCCTTGGGGCTCCAACAACCTGACATACTTGCAAAACTATTGGAGCTAGTAAATAATCATGTCAATGCTAAAGAATATAATGAAGTGGTCCAACAAGTTTCAATGGTTAATCATTTAAGGTAAAAATCAGAATATCTTTGTCATAATACAAAATGTTTCATTAGATCACTAAAAAAAACAAAAAAAATATAAAATAAAAAATAAAATAAATAAAATGACAAACTATCAATATATTCATTTATCTTATCACAAAATACAAATCATTAAAATTTAATATAAAATATAAAATATAAATTAAAATTTTATATAAATATTATAAAATTTATAATATATAATGAAATAAATATTAATATCATTATTTATATTTTAAAAATTCATACATGTAACTTATCATCTCGCCTTTATGCAATGAGTAAAACATTAAAGGCATTATACCTCTTTTATACAAACAATTAAAAATAAATATAAATAAATAAATAGGTATACACCTTGCCAAAAGTAATATCAATGACTAAGTCTGACTAGAAGCAATTCAAAATAAAAACTATTTCAAACATCCACCACTAATGAAGACTAATGAAGTACGTGATCGATCAAGATATTGCGCTTATCATCGAAATTACGGCCACGAAACTAAGTGTCACCATTAAAAAGCTTAGTGGACGAGTTGATAAAGGCGGGGATGCTCAAGGAGTCATCAACAAGAAATCCAAATAAGTCGTCGAAGTTGGAAATGAACCCGTAAAGCGTACACTGTTCACATTGCTCGAGTTGTACTCGCTATGCGAGTCCTTCAAGAAAAGAGTATGAAAAGGTTGCGATCTAAAGAAGTAAACTCGACAACTATGATGCATACTAATGAGTTTTTCAGAAAAAGATAAACCCTTTATTGAGAATTCCTACAACGACATGGTCATAGTGACAGCTTTGATCACATAGGTATCCCCTCCCGCGAATAAACGAGCTTGTGGACTTGATGGCTGAATTCTCGGTGATAAGTTTCCTAGACACATTCTCAAGATATCATCTGATTCAAATGCATCCTACAGATTCTATATACTGCTATAGAGTTATGCCATTTGAGCTGAACAACATAGTGGCGACTTATCAAACACTAGTGGATCGAGTATTTAAAGAGCAGAAGGGGAGAAATATGGAAGCCTATATAAACGACCTGCTAATCAAAAGCAAGTTGCCAATGCAGCATGTCTTTAACCTCAAAGAGACATTCGCCACACTTAAAAGGCACAATATGCGCCTTAACCCTCTGAAATGCGGTTTTTGGTGCAGGAGTAGGAAAATTTTTGAGGTTTTTTATTACCCCTGAAGGCATAAAGGTCAATCCAAATAAAGTGAAGCTGTCATCACCCAAAAACATGGAAGAGGTACAAGGTCTTACTAGGCAAGTAGCAGGATTGAACAGGTTCATCTCAAAAGCAAGGGAGCAGTGCTTGCCATTTTTCAAGGTTTTTGGAAGAGCGTAGAAGTTCAAATGGATGCCAGAATGTAAAAAAGCCTTTAATGATTTGAAGACCCTACTCGCATCTCCTTCTTTGTTGCAGCGCCCAAAGGAGGGAGAAGTCCTGTTACTGTACTTAGGAGTGGGAGAAGACTCGATCAACTCAGTCTGAATAAGAGAAGAAGGTGAAAAACAATGGCTCATCTATTATGTCAGCAAATCTCTGTGATATGTCGAGTTGAACTACCCACTCATGGAGAAGTTCGCACTCGCGCTAATCACCTCGGTCAGGCGATTGTGACCTTATTTTCAAGCATACTCCATGCAAGTTGTCACCGATAACATGCTTAAATCTGCACTTGCTAAGCCAAACCACTCACGAAAATTGCTGAAATGATCCGTAGAGTTCAACGAGTTCAACATATCAAATTCGCCTCGAACCAAGATAAAAGCTCAAGCACTTGCATATTTCTTTGTATACTTCAGTAGCTCACAGGATACTCTAGTCAACCCGGAGCCCTTGTAGTGATTATACGTCAATGGCTCTTCCAGCGAACCAACTATGGGTGTGGTCATAGTGCTCAAAAGTCCAAAAAGGATCACAATAACACAATCAATCAAATTCGGCTTCACCAGATTGAGATTTGTTAGAGGGTTTAGAGCCATGCATGTGACAGCTTAGACTCACAACTTGTGGTAAGGCAAGTAAATGTAGAGTATGAAGTCCAAGACGAGTCCTTGATAAATACTTAAAGTAAAATCAGAGATTGGGCAATTAGAATATTTTAGGATCAAGAAAATCTCCAGAGAAAAAAAAAACAACTTATTGACCTGTTATCCTAAGCTGGTGGACTCAAGGAGCACACGATCATTCAACTCATACAGCTGAATACTGAATAAGAAGAGCGAATGCAAGTAGATCATGAATATTAGCCGAGCTAGATCGACCCCATCAAAAATTACTTATAGGCTGACAAAATTGAAAAAAATAACTAAGAATTTGAGAGGTTTAAAATCAGAGCAGCCCAATACCTGTTAATAAGAGGCAAACTATTTCGAAGGTTAGCGACATCGCTCATCCTCAAGTGTGTGAAAGAGGATGAACAAAAGGTCTTTGAGGAAAAACATTCTGGCGAGTGTGGTAGTCACTCAAGAGGAAGGACACTCGCCCATAGAATCCTAAGGCAAGGATATTTCTGGCCCGCGCTCAGAATGGATGTCAAAGAGTTCGCGAGGAGATATATGCAGTGTCAGAAATTCGCAACACTTCAACAGCAACCCCTACAACCTTTGCCACCTTTGCCGGTCGTCAGCAGACAAAGAAAGTTAATATTAGTCATGATCGACTACTTCAACAAGTGGATCGAAGCAAAACAACTTGCAAAGATCATTTCTTAGGTAATAAGAAACTTTATTTGGATTGACATTATTTATAGGTATGGGTTGCCATTGGCAATCATCATTAGTAATGGACCTCAATTCGTCGAGAGAGGCCTGAAAGAGTTATGCGAGTCTTAAGAAATCAAGTTGAAATTTACATGAGTGTATCACCCGTAGAGTAATGGACAAAAGGAAGCCGCTAACAAAAAGATCCTCAACTTGCTCTAGAAAAATGTCAAAAGTGCCAAAGCAAAATGGGTAGGTACACTACTTGTGGTACTCTGGGCACTCAGAACAACTCCAACTAATGCAATAGAACACTCGCCCTCCACATTGTCGCAAGGCACAGAAGCTATCCCACCAATCAAGTATGAATCCCAAAGTCAAATAGTCCTAATAATGAAAAGAATGGGAGATGGAGATGGCAAGTGGGCTCAAACAAAGTTGGAGGCTATAGAAGACACACTTGACATGCTCGAGAAACTAAGAATTGAGGCATCACTAAGACAAGAGAAAACGAAAAGGCGAATGACGAAGTACTACAATCGTTATGTGAAGGAGAAACTTTTCAAAAGCGGCGACTTAGTGTTGAAGTAGATGCAACTACTCGACAGAATATTCTGGGCAAGCTCACTCATGACTAGGATAGATCTTTTATAATCAAAAAACAAGTTGATACCAGCACATACCGATTATAATCTCATTTTGGAGATAACATACCAAAAACATGGAATGTTAGAGACCTGATGAAGTTTTATGCTTAAGGAAAAACTCCTTTAATTTGTACTCACTCTACTAATTTTGAGTATTATGTGTCATCTTATTTTTAATAATAAAATTTTATATTTTGCTCGTTAAACAAGTTATCTTGTAGGATAATGATAGCTACCAAAGGAGCATTCTGAGTACTCAGTGTGCCATTTGAGAAGTTAAAGTCTGAGTAGGAGATCCGAATACTTGGTGGTGTGCCACTCTTGGTCCCAGAAATATTGATGTCGATCAAAGTAAACCCTTGATGTAAGAACACTCGGAGAGCTACGTGATGATTCAAAACACTCGATGCATCTATTTTGGCCAAAAAAAAAGTCCCACTCGGGGAGCATTGAAGGAACCCCAAGTACTTTGTGCACTACACTTGACCTGAGAAAATTAGAGTCGGACAAGCAATCCTTAAGTCGAGCTGACTCTACAAAATCTATAGTGTAAGACCGACACCCCATGAAATTGACAACTAAACTAAAAAGGCCAACACTCCATGTAGTTGACGACTATAATGTAAGACCGACACCCCGTGAAGTCGGCAACAAATCTAAAAAAATTAACTCTCCTAGTTGGCAACTAAAAAGATCAATACTCTGTGCGGTTGACGACTATAATGTAAGACTAACACCTTGAGAGGTTGGCAACTAAACTCAAAAAGACCAATGCTCCGTGCGATTGGTGACTATAATGTAAGATCGACACCCCCGTAAGATCAACAACTAAACTCAAAAAGACCAACTCTCCAAGCTAGCAACTAAGAAGACTAATACTCCATGTGGTTAGTGATTACAGAGTAAGACCGACACCCCGTGAGGTTGGGGATTAAGAAAAGATCAATCTCCTAATTGGCAAGTCAAGATTAACCCTCAAAAAGTGCGACTAACACAGAATGCAACTATGTAGGGAAGATGCTCTCATTTGATCAATGACTTTAGATATTCTAAGTCACGAACATAATTATTCATACAACAACAAGCAAGTACCTATTCAAAGGAGTATATCAAACTTATCATTCTAATGCGACTATATATAAGGCTCTCTCATGTGATTAATGACTCTAAATATTCTCACTCAAAGGCGAAGTTATTCGCGCATCAATGAATAAGTATTAATCTAACGAGTATACATAAACTCGCCATGTTAACGCAACCACCTTGGGAGGTTCCTTCTATTAATTGACAGCGTGAAATATTCTAAGTAACAAGCTGAGCTACGCAAATATCAATAAGCGAATATCATCCCAGTGAGTATACATATTCTAACTGTAATATTCGAAAGTTAGAAAAAAAAAAAGAGAAAAGAAAAAATAAAATCCAACCGCTAGCGGTTGACTGGAGTGGAAAAGTCAAAAGGGGAGTGGCTCGTTTTTTGTCAATAACTCCCAACAAGAGAGAGGAAATGGGAGAGGGAGAAAGAGGAGGAAAGCTTTTGCCCGTGACGCGTTCTAATGGAGTCTTCAGGTCGGGTCGAGGAAGAAGAAGGAGTCGCGTTCTGCCAAGTGAAGCTGCCTCCACCGCCAGACATTCGCCAGAGGCTCTGTCGACGACAGAGAGAGACTGAGTCTCGGCGGGAGGAAGACGTGCGAGCGTGCATGACTATAGGAAGCCGACGGGAGTAGGGCCTTAGGGCAAACCGAGAGAGGTATTATAGGTTAGTTTTTCTATTTTTTTATTTATTAAGGAAATGCATATATATATATATATATATATATATATATATATATATATATATATATATATATATATATATATAAGTTGCAATTTCAAATAGACTTGAAAACCCTAAGTCCTTCTTACTTTGCAAACTTTTACATAATTATATTTCATTTCACAGTATGCCTTTTAATTTTATTAAAAGTTATATAAAATAATAAATGAAAGTATTAAATTTATGAAAACCTATAAATGAAATGCAAACATTTGAAACTTATGAATGAAATGGATGTAGTAAAAATACGAGTAATTGTATTAATAGATTGAGAGCTTAATTTTACCTTTCCTTAAGTATAATACAAATTAAACTTAATTATTTAAATTTTACATGCTACATGCAAAATATAATTTTAGTATTAACCTGATATTTAGCTTAATAAATGTATATAAATATAACATTTATTATAATTTATAATAATACAAAAATTAGTCTTTCTTATGAATCGAATAAAAGAATATTTAAATCATTTAAATAATTGATACAGGAAAGTAAGAAAAATATATATTATGATTCTTAAATTGAAATCATTAGAGAAAAAGATAGAAATTTTTAAATCAAAGTAAATTAAGAGAATAAATCCTTGAATAAAGAAAATGGAAGATATTGTGTATGTACATAATTTAATAAATAAATTAACTAAATATAATAATAATAATTATTATTATTAATTATTAATTTAACTTGATTTAGAAAATAGACAATGAATATTGGTGAATGCGAGCGTCAATTAATAAAAACTATATGTAAGTATCATAGACAAAAAATGAATAAAATAAAATACATTGTTTTCTAATATTGATCCAATCAATATTTTATTCTATAAGAATTTCAATTAAGGAAAAAAATATTAAAGGGAAGGAGATTCAAGAGAAAATTGTAAATTAAAATGGATAATTATGTTCTTACATTTATGATAAAAATATTTTTAATTTCTTGTGATAAAATGCATGTTTATATGATTATGATTTTTTCTTGTATTGCAAGTTATGATTATTTTACTGTTTATTCATAAATTGTGATGTAGTTTCCTGTTTCTTCATGTTGGATAATAACCTGAAAGTTAGATCATATTGTCACTTTATCATTTTATAAAGTTAACTGATTTACTGTTAGTTATGAATTAATATGTATAATTGTATAATTGTATGTTATGAATGTGTATGTTGAAAATGGAGTTTACATGGTATTATTAGGGGCCTTGAATGTACTGTCGTGAAAAAGGCAATGAAATTGGCAAATGATAATGGCTACTTATCCTTTGGATAAGTATTGATAAAGGTTTAGACGGTGACTCCTAAAATGGATGATAAATGTAAAAGTAAAAATTCACACGAAATATTTATCTGTACTTACCTCCCATATGTTTGATTATTTGAGTAATTTCTTTTATGTACATGTGATAACAAAACCGCATCACAGTTATATGCTTGTTCTTATATTATAACATAATATTTGAATTTTATTGATTGTTAGTTGTTTAGTTTTTTTCAGATAACCATCTTAACTAAATTGCTGATAGAAGGGAGGGTTATGTTTATCGACGTAGAAAGACTTCAGGAGATAGGTAATTATGTCAGTTATGTTGAATTATATTTAAATTGTATGTCATATGAACTTTGTTAGTATATATATGTGTGGACAAATTATTAAATCATTTGTGGATTGTAGTGGCTCTTATATGATTGGAGATTTTATTTAAGATTGAAAATGTTATGTAAGTTTTTCTTTATTTGTCGTCGCGTATTCCAAGCTCCGGGCGGTCATGACACTACTTCTGTTAAAGAGACTATCCAGGAAGATTCTCTCAAAATGTTTTAAGTCATGGGCAGAGCTATCCATGCATCAGTAAGCGAGTACCAATCCAACGAGTGTACACCATCTCGCTATATCAACGTGACTACACATGGAGGTTCTTTTTATTAATCAATGATTCAAAATATTTTAAGTTATGAATGAGGTTATTCACGCATCAACTAACGAGTATTAGCTCAACGACAAAGCATTCATTCAAAAACACTTGGTAAGAAAATAAATCCAGCTACTACTCCTATAACTATATTCAACTAAAAATACACTTGCATTCAATCATGATTTTCATGTTATATAACATTTTTACAATTAAGCGAGTAAGATATAACCATCCTACTCACCAAAAAAAAAATTACAAAAAAATGAAGGAAGAAAAGATGTCAACTAGAACTTCCCTCATCATCATCATCATAGTCATCAAAGTTCGTGAGTGCGAGTACATTAGAGAAGTCTAAAAACATAGCATCTAGATTGCCATGTTTCACCAATTTGGTGATAATGAAGTGGGCGCCATCTTTGAACTTCTGTTGTAAAAGATGTTGGTACTCACCAGAATCAAGAAACCCAGTGAACTCGACTTCTTTCTTCTAAAACTCCTCAATACAATGAGAGAGCTCCTCAAATTCATTCTACGCCTCCACAAGGCAAGTAAGCTCCAGAGTCGGTCTCTCCTTCTCTTCTTGGTGAGCAGTCTCAGCCTGAAGGTTCTTATGTTTGGCTTCAAGATATGTTAGCTTTTTCTTTACATTGACCACCTAGAACTTATTAGCATAGGCTTCCTTCCTCTTCTTGAAAAATTTGTGGCAGACTTCCCATGTCGACTACAACACCATTGCCTAAGCGATCATAACAACATGTGGTAGGCGAGCATTAGAAAGGTCGCCAAGAGATTGTTGAGATCCTTCAAGACAATGGAGGAGCCAAGTTGATAGGTTTCACTAGTAAGCTTGTGCAAGTTCGGAATATAGTCATTCTCCAAGCGTTCATTTTGCTCCTCCTCAGACTCACCGCTCTATTGGCCACTGCGAGAAGTCGAGTTGCTCCTCTTTTTTTGGAATTTTTGGAAGCTATACTCGGCCCGCTACATCGGTGGCCTTAGTAGGAGCTACACTCAGTTCCCCTTCCTCCTCTTCCTCCTCGCCGACCTTAAAAGAGGTTGGATCATGTCAAGTCTAAGCTCCGGGGTAGCTAGAGTCGCCTCTCCTGCGAGTAAATAAGAAAAAAAAAAGTAGAAGACACCAAATGCACAAAATGATTAGTGAATAGGAAGAGAAGTATTTACTGAGGATAACAGAAACCTTGTCAAAGCAAAGGTAAAGAGAGATGCTCAGGGTGCGACCCTGCATCCTTGCCATGACCTTCTCCTTCTGCACACTCGGCTTACAGAGCTTGGTTACCCTACTCGGTTAGAAGGGAAGAGGAACAGTCAACACCAACCACTGTAATGTGTTCTTCACAAAAAGTTGTGAGCGCCACTTTTGTGCCATATTTTATAGACAGTGAATTTTCAGCAAAGTCGCTAAAAATTGCACGGTCCTGTCTTGATGGCCTTTCACCATAAGTGCTCGTCAGAAGAGGCTTAGACTCCACTCAATGCCCTTTTCTCGTAAGCACAGTATGAGAGTAGTGATGCTCGCCATCGAGTTAGGAAGAATTTGGACAAGCATCACTCTAAAGAAATCAAGAATATCAATCCACTTGCTAAGTAGAGGAAGCCTGGACCCATTCCTAAAATGAGGGAGTGGAATACATAACTCATGCATCCTAACTGAGTTGAGGTACTAGCTCTTCTCGGCAACTAGTACGTTAAAGAGGGTTGCCACCACAATATCCATAAAACATGGATGTTGTGACGGAAGAGTCTAACTCTGAGACCTCCTTGATTTGAGCTTGATGAAAAGTTGAGGCAACCTTCTTCAGCAAATTCATACTCCTTGATGATGAAAATGCGATCAAAATCTACTCGCAAAGAGATCTACTTGTGCATCTCAGGAGAGCAATAAAGTCTCAACTACTTCCAGTCAAAAAGAATTTATAGACGTAGTAAGAAAGGAGTAGCAACACGGATGTCACATCAAAAATTAAGTCAAAAAATGATTACCTGAATCTCGTGAATATCTCAAGCGACAGGAGCTACAGAGAAACAATTAATTCACTACAGAAAAAAATCAAATTACTCACGAGCAAAGAAAATACAAAATATTTACTATCTTTATTTACAATAAAATAAGTAGAATACACTCGCTATAATCCCATAACAATATTTTCTCAGCAATTTTATTACAGGGTCTGAGTGCCAGTCCTTGACAAGTCCACATTTCTCACACATATTCAAATAAGAAATTCACGCCATAAAGGAAAAGGGAAGTATTTTACAACTTGATTGAGTTCTACATCAATGTTATCTTAGCCTTCATGGTCATGAAGTTACGCTAGTACTCCACCTCCAAAGACTGCCGCCATTGTGACTATAGCTCCAATTGTGATCGTAGCTCACTTATGTCCAACTAGTACAAGTCTAAGGCATCTCTCAAGAAGGTGACCTCCCCTCGTAGAGTAGCAATCTCGAAGGAGTCTATGAATACTCATTGTTCTTCTTCCATGTTATTCCTTGTAGCCAAGTAGACTCGACCTTCGCGGACTCGCCACTATCTCTATGACTAGGAGAGGAAAAATTGGGCATCATTTCCTTGATGTTAGCAAAGGTGAAGTTGGTCGCTACAACAGGAGCTTCGATGGTCACTCCTATTTAACGTGAACTCTCCGCCAAGTCCACGAGCGGCACCACCAATTCAGTCTGCGGCAAAACTAGAGTTACCGCTAATCGGCGAGAAAGGAATTTGTTAAAAACTAGAAAGGAAATTTCAATAAGGTGATTTTCTATAAATCCAACCCTTAAGAAGGGAAGCCACCTAGCAAATAATTAGAATTTCTCTTTACTCGGAAAGTAGTCTAGCAAATCACCCATGGATAGGTGAGGTGATCTGAGAACCTACCTGGACTATCAGAGGAAATGACTTGGTAGACCAGCACGTGTCCTTCACCATTCTCTAACTAGGCTTAAACGCTAGTCATGCTCAACTGCGATCAAAGAAGCATGAGATGCGGATAAAAGAGACTCGCAGTACACGATAACAGGCCAATCTCACCTCAACGAGCATTCCTCTACAACCGTTTTAGTGGTAAATGGTCTAACCATTCGGCTCACCAGCACCTTCCTACGCCGAATCAAAGGTACCTCTTCTCTTCCTTCCTCTTCTCCAAGAATACTCGCAAGTTGCGCACTCGCCACAATGACCCGTTCTTCAGTTACGAGAGTGCTAGCTTCTCCTTGCGGGTTCGAGGAAGTGGTCAGAGCCACAGTTGCTACATTTGGAGAAGCTGGTATGCTCGTCACGACCACGGGAATGACAGTGACCTTTTTCGACTTCTTCGCTTTCTTAGCCTTTTTGCAAAGACCTACCCACAAAGTCGCGAGATCAATATTGCCACGAGGCCTCTTAACGTCTACGAAAATTATGTTTTAGTAGGTTATGCAAACTCGACCCTTAGAAGTCTTGAGTGAGTGATAGAAGAAATGCTGAACACATTAAAGAAGAAAGAAAAGATCCATATATAACCTTCGGTGTGTTGAAGAATCGAATCAGACAAAAAGTAATGTGATCTCTCAATAATTATATAAATTTTCTCAGATTCTTAAATGTTTACAACTAATCTATTCACTCGTCTGTCCTTTTTGCGAGGTACCTCTACAAGGAGTAAAATAATCGGGGAGCTAAATGTTACCCAAAATAGCGGGAAGACCCAAATAAGTTTATTTATCAAGACAAATGTACTTGTATAAATGGTACTCAACAATTAAGAATAAGCATACTTACTAAAAAATGTGTCTGATAAGGGAAAATCAACTTGATCCTGCGAGCAAAGGACTTAGAGAATAATAACCCCGAGAATAAGACATGAATCAACTCATCGGTAGCAGACAATTACTCAAAGGAATGAGACGACTACTCTCCTCAGCCCCATCCAAACTCGCATACTGGTTTGACGACAGGCTGCTCGCCACCATCAACGGACAGATCTATAATCGATCACATGTATACGGCCATTAACTTAGAAGGGATTTCACTTGTACTATATTTACCTTATATATACTTTCCAAGAAAAGATAGGAAATAAGAAGCATTGTTATAAAATTTGATTTAGATGTAAAAACTTGGAGAATTGGGAAAGATATAAAATTAGTGTAGAGATTAAGAAAGCGATATATGATGCAAAAATTTAGCTTTTAGTGATTTATACAATAAATTACCAAAGAAGGTGAAAGATGTATGTATAAGTTAGCCAACCAAAGAGCGGAGAAGTAAAGACTAGTTGAGTGGGGTGTATTAAGGATGAAGATAATAAGGTGTTTTTCTTAAAAAATGATATTGAAAATAGGTGGATGAGATATTTTGATAAACTTTTCAATGAACGATCTGAATGTACAATTGATTTTAGCAACCTTAATACCCTAAACAAAAATAGAGAATTTTATTTTTATCATCATATTAGTAAATCTGAAGTTAGAGAAGCTTTAAAGAAAATGAAATGTGAAAAAAGAGGACCGATAATATTCCAATAGAAGTGTGGAAATGTTTAGGAGATCAGGAATTTCTTGGCTTACAAATCTTTTTAATATTATTTTAAAGACTAAAAAGATGTCAGATGAGTGGAGAAGGAGTTTGTTGGTTCCTATATTTAAGAATAAAGGTGATGCACAAGAGTGTATAAATTATAGAGGAATTAAGTTAATGTGTCATGTATTAAAATTATGGGAGAGAGTAATTGAGCATAGGTTACGATGTGATACAAAAGTTTCTCACAATCAGATTGGTTTCATGTCAGGTAGATCTACTATGGATGTTATACATTTGTTAAGAGGTTTGATGGAGAAGTATAGAGAAAGTAAAGAGGATTTAGATATGATATTTATTGATTTAGAGAAAGCTTTTGATAAAGTTTCAAGAGATGTTCTTTGGAGAGTTCTAGAACAGAAAGGAGTTAATATTGGTTATATTCAAGTCATTAAGGATATGTATACTAGAGCTATTACTTGTGTCCAAACACAAGGAGGATTGACAAAATATTTTCCCATTTCAATTGGATTACATCAAGGATCATCTTTAAGCCCTTATCTTTTTGCTTTAGTTATGGATGTTCTTACTAGGCATTTACAGGAAGATGTATCTTGGTGTATGCTTTTTGCTAATGACATTCTTCTTGTTGATAAGACTAGAGAGAGTCAAGAGAAACTTGAATTCGGAGGTCAACATTAGAGTCTAAAGGTTTTCGTTTAAGTAGATCTAAAGCGAATATATGGAGTGTAATTTTAGTTGTAGAAGTTAGTGGTAGTGTTGTGACATTAGGTGAACAAGTCATTAATAAGAGTGGCGATTGAATATTTAGGCTCTATTGTTCAAAATGATGGTAAAATAGATGGAGATGTTATTAGTAGAATTCAAGTTGGATGGTTGAAGTGGAGGAATGTATCGGCTGTTGTGTGATAGAAAAGTTCCACTTAAACTTAAGGAAAAATTTTATAAGATGGTGGTAAGACCGATGACTTATGTACAGAATGTTGGCCAATAAAAAGAAGCATAAGACTAAGTTAAGTGTTCTGAGAGATGAGGATGCTCGGTGGATGAGTGGCTTTACTCTTAGAGATAAAATGCGAAATGAGTATGTTGGAAAAAGTTGGAGTAACTCGGTGGCGGATAAGATTAGAGAGTGCTTAGATGGTTTGGCCACATAAAGCGTCGTGGTCAGATGACATTAGGAGAGTAGATGCATTAGATTTCTTATGTTAAGAAAGGTAGAGGTAGACCTAAAAAGACTTGGTTAAGATGTATAAAAAATGACCTTAGTATACTTGAATTAAATGAGAATTTGACACAAAATAGGACACAATGGAGACGAAGGATTCATATAGCCGACCCACTTAGTGGGATAAAGGTTTGTTGTTGTTATTGTACTTTCTATGTATGGTCACCCTTTGATATTATAAAAGGGGTACTCCTTTCTTATGGGGGGATATTCTGGCTCTCTCTCTAGATCCCTCTTCTTTGTACTCAAATTTTTTAGCAATAAAGATTATTATTTCCCCTACACTTTTCTACTTTTTTGTCTTTCTGCTTGTAGTCTTTCTGTCTAACTTTGTTTCCAAAGTATCTTTTCTACTTTTTTGTCTTTCTGCTTGTAGTCTTTCTGTCTAACTTTGTTTCCAAAGTATCTCAGAAGGTTCTTCCTCCATCTACGAGTAAATTTGGAATCAACAATAACTATAGGAGTTCAAAGTACAAAACATGTTGTAGTAGAATAGAATGGTAAGACACATTAAGTCAAACGTTCTAACATAATGGGAAAATGATTAAAATGAAAATGTAACTATTGCTCCAAATCATGTGTGATGCACAAAAAGGGATGATTTCTCAAACAAACAGGAATATAAAACTCATTATAGTAGAGCATAAGATAAAGGGAATAAATAAAAGCTTTTTTATTCTATCTTCGAGAACATCAAGGATATTGAATTTGTCCCAATATATGTTCCTACCACTTATGATCATGATAGAATGAAAAATAACTTAGAATGATCATTGTTCAGTAGTATCCCCTCAAGATGATTGAATACTTTTGGTTCAATATGTCAATGCAAATAAACACTCATATTTATAACATGATTTCTAGATTCATAAGGAAGAGTGCATAAAAGTTTTTGAAGCTAAGAGAAATAAACTAAGCCAATCTTTGAAGTTAATTAAGCGAGCTTTCCTCTTATGTGACTATTGGACATCTAATCTAACAAATCATTGTGTGTCTCACTATGCATTATACATATTTAAACTAGAAACTTTCGTCAAAGATTATTAGTTTTTAGATTAACTAAACAGTAGCTTAGTTATATCTAAAGTTATGAAATCTTACTATGACTGGGTCTAAAAAATTAAGCCAGCATCACCATTAATAATGCATCCACAAATGATTTTGTTGTTAGAAATTAGGTAGACTTCATCTAATAGGCCAGGTTATCAAATTATAGTGATCTTTTTCATGTTTAATGCATAGCATTCATCTAAAATCTAATAGTTCAAGATAGTCTCAGAGATTTGTAAGAAACCACTAAGAAAGAATAGTCAATTTGACTATAAAGAGATCTCATCACTTACATATGTTTCGAGACAGAGCTAGACAACTTGGTATTTTTATAGCTAGAAGCTTAAGCACTAATGTCCTGATATAGTAGAACTTAACATATAAAATGCTTTAGTTTGTTTTTAGCCATAGGTTTGCATTTGTTATGTTATACTCTAAGGGATCATAATTATTCATGGCTACTTGAAAAATATGAGAGCTCAATTTGATGTGACATAAGCATTTAATTATACAGCAAAAACATTTATAAGAAGAAGCTATCCACCGACTAATAGGCTTCCCAAACTTGTTTATGATAAATATAATATTAGATGAAGGTTGTATATGTGGAATAACTTTGATTTTTCGTTTGGTTATGTCTAGAAACGAGCAGCAATTGTAAGTTCTGAGTTTGTCGGTGACAATTGAGAAAGAACAATACTCAAATTACTTTATGAATATGCTAAGAAATCATATAAATAGGAAAGAGAGTAGACACAAAGATCTTAGTGCTTGTGGTTGTGGTCTTGAGAATTATTGAAGCTTTAAATAACCTAAAATGTTTGAAAAGTTGATATGCATTAGTAATGAATTCATACAGCTTATAACCCACAAAAGGCATGATAAGAAGTTGTAGAAACTCCATAATTCATCATAAGATCCAAAGGATATCTTCATATATTTATAATCGACTTGTTTTACCAATTTTTATTTCAATTTTAACATTCTTGCTGAAGATACTTACTATAAAATATTCCTAATAGCTTTACTATTTTTACTTACAATTAAAGTCAAGAAAATATAGATTTAAGTGCATCATATTTTATAAAATTCATGCCTTAATATGCTCAACCATATTTTCTACAAGAATTGCAAGTGTTGATGCACCGTTTCCATTGATGCAATTGAATATATGTTATGAACTGCAATCACTTGTCGTTCTTAGCTAATGTTATCATATGATATTAAATAGAAACTTATTAGATGTTAAACTATTTATTGGCAATGATGTAATAAAACTAATAATTTCTCTATTAATTTGGCCAATGACATAGTTGAGAAAAGGTCGAGTTGATAGTTGGGTCTAATTTAAAGTTGACTAACCCAATTATATTTGATCCAAATAGTACCCATTTATTATACAAGTCAACAATTTTTGCTCGAATCAAACCTAGTCTGCCCATTAACTATGTGAATCATGCAATTTTTTTTTTTAAATTGATGTGATCTAATTAATTCGAATATGACCTACTTAACTCAATTAATCCATCATACCTTAACCTGCCTAATCCAAACTTGAACAGTAATTGAGTCATATTTAGGTTAGGCAAATCTAACCTAAATAACAATTGAATTAAGTCTTGTGACTCAAACTTGACTACAAAACTAATCGAGTCAACCCGAAACCTAATCAAGTTGACTGAAACTCAAATTTTTTGAGTCAGAATTGAGGCGATTTATTAGGTCATGCCATTTTTTTAACCCTTATATCTAAGACAATTTTAATTCTATCATTATATCCTTGTGAAAGGTGATATTGATGTGAACAAGATACTATGCATTCCTTTTTACTTAAATTTATTTGCTATTGTGCCTTGACAAAATTACACTTCCTCTTCCACTTCAAGGTTTAAATTATGTTTTACTTTGTTGAATTTTTTTTTTATCATTTTTATAGCCTATACATTATCAAAATAATATACTACACATTCCTTCTCCATCTTAGCTCAATTTATATGTTGTTGTGCCTTGACAAATTTGTGCTACCTCTTCTACTTCAAGATTAGAGTCCTATTTTGCATGCTCTACAATTTTTTTCCTATTTTATTTCCCACACTTTGATAGAAACAAAATAGTACGAACTCATTTTCCTTTTTAATTCAATTTACTTGATATCAAGCATTAACAATATTGTGTTACCTCTTCTACTTTCACATTTGTTTTTTATTTTTCTTAAGATTTATTTTGTCCTCTTTCTCCCACACATTGATAAAAATAAGATAATACTACATGTTCATTTGCCTTTTTAATTCAATCTTCAATTTACTGTGCTTTTACGAATTTGTACTTCCTCTATGATATAGATAGAGAGTGGGCTATTCATGGCAACAAAAAAGAGATGAATATATGATATAGTGGATATTACTCAAAACAATAATATGAAAGATTACAAAGATAATTATGATGGAAGAATCACAAAAATCTCTATAAAAGAGATAACTACCTAGTTTTACATTTTACATTGCATGCAAAAAACACTCAAACATAAATCAAGAATGTCTAATTTTTAATACAACTCACACCCTATTTATAATATTTCAAGCACTAAATACATGAAAAACAAAATATAAAATTTATTATTTGATTAATGATCAATGTATTTCTACACAACTTGTTTGGATTTTGGAAATAAAATATAGTTGGTAGGTTCATAATGCCATCTTTGGAACATCAGTCTCCTTGATCATGAGTTGATGGTAATTAAACCTCAAGTATTTCTTGAAAAAAATCTTAGTGTCATGCATCTAATAAAAAAGATTATCGATCATTGGTAAATGATACTTCTTTCACCATTATAATGTTCAACCTTTGATAATTAATGCATAGTCATAAGCTCTTGTCCTAAAAAAAATAGTAGTGCCCTACAAAGTGAGACATCCAATTGATGAAACATTTCTTTAATGGATCTTATAGTTATTCTTTAGTTCCAACAGCCTAGTCATTGTAGTCCAATAAGTTAGCCTTATGGCAAGCATCACATACAAGATGACATCTATCACAAATTTGAAATCCTAGTGGGACAGCAAGCTCATATAGTTGGTTTGAAAAATATCCAAATAGTCGCACATTATCAACATCTCTTTTTGCCTGTTGACCTTCTTATCAAGGTTATTTAAATACAAGAGGTATGACTTGCATCCCTTTATGATAAATCACATTGCCAAGAAGACTAAGATGATAGGAGGGATGGCTCAACTATCTCATGGAAAATAAAAATTGGGCATCGAGGGAGCCTAAACATAAAATTCCTTTCTTTACAATATAAAGTGGCATAATTCTACATATCTAGTTCACTTCTAGGATGATGCCAAACTCAATAATCGAAAAAACGTTCAAACATGATGAAAATACTTCATCTTGATAACATAACTTTGTATAATCTTGGATAAATGAATGTTATCTCCATTTGACAATAAGGTCGAAAACACAAGCTTTGTAGTGGGCATATATTAATTCTTTTGACTTGAAATTCTAATTATAGTATGAATGAATGTGTGTATCCTGTGTTTATCAATATAATCATAACTTATAATGACTATAAAAGATAGCTGGCATAGTTTTAGGCTCCGCTTGCTCCACCAAGTGGGCAATAGAATATACTCAAGGCTTTTACCATGATCTAATAAGTATAATACGCTATCAAGATAAGAGAGATTTCTAATTAGATAGCTTGTCTTCATGCATGATAAGGATATAGTATTTATAATAACCTTATTACTTTACATATATATTTTCTTTTGTATAACTTGTATCTAGAAGTTATATTCATGTAAAGAAATTGATATGAAGCATTGACAAGCACTCTCTCTCTCATTCTTTCTAATCTCCCCTCTCTTATACATTATTTGGCATGCCCTCATATCCAACTAATTCTTCATCTCCCCATCCTCCTCTTATTCACGTCTTAATGCATGCATCTCAATAAGGCTACTTGATTGATCCCCATCTTAGGAATTTTCATCCCTCTCTCTTATCAAGTGAGTTCAAGAGAAATACAAGGAAACCTCAATCAGAGTTTGGAAGGATCATCCTGCCATTATCTTTCTTGGTATCATTTAGCATGATTCTTAATTGAATCCCATAAAAACCTTAGTTTTGCATTCTTAAACCTTGCAAAAAACCACAAGTATTCAAGAAACCATTTGACTCACATTATCCTCTTGATTCCATAAGCTTTTACATTAAGCTTGTCGGATGAAGCGTTATCAGGATACATTTTGATTTTGGATCACATAGTGTGGAGGGTTCTATAACTATGGAAATAAACTTAGTTGTGCTCTCTAGAGGTCATATAGAGGGTAGTTCGATTATCTTCAAGAAGAGCAATGATATAACCAAATCATTTGGATACTCATGGCTGAGCAGATCATGGTTGCTGTTACGAATAGAACCTGATTGACTAATCTAAATCTACTCTAATTTCAGTTGGTGATTCAACCATGGATTAGACCCTAGTACCTTGCTTCCACAAGTATGGCTTTGATTTTATCTAGAAAAGAAAGCTAGATATGCAGCCAAAGTTATCAATCAAAGATAACTGTAATCTATACATTAGCAAAAGAATTTTCATCTGGCAACCATCTAATGGTTAAAGGAAATGAGATAACAAAAAGGCATGAATCACAGTAGGCCTTCTACATAGTCTTTTCACTTTACAGACAACATTAAACCAAGCATAGATGCTAGAGCAATTGACAAAACAAGCTCAACTAGATAATTATGCAATTAAATAACATACTTCATATAAGAGTAAACTAAACAGCCTAATCATGATACAATGACGTCAGTTATTCCAAATTTTAACATAAAAGCTTCTTGTACCAATTCCAGAGTAGACGAAAGTAACGACACTCTCGTAGGTTATGCAGAATTGTACGTCTGCAAACTCCGAGTTCAAGATAATTATAAACAGTATTGAATAGCTCAGTTCAATAACTTCTGACATAAGCTTATCCAACTAGGTTATTTTACATAAATGTGGAAATGAAGTAGGACAAAACCTCGAACAGAATCCTCGCTTAGCAAAGAGCGGAACACGGCAAAGGTGATTCCTCTCAATCTCCTCAAATTTCCAGTTTTGCTTCCATGTAAACCAAGACCTTCAAGCTCAAAAAAGGAATTTGAGAAAGAAAAAACTGCTAAATGTGAAAGCATTCAGGTGTTGAAGGCGGACCATGAGAATAAAGCTGCTTAGACAGGAAGCACCCTGGTCCTCGTTCGTAGGGAATAGTTCTGATGCAGGAAGAGGGGGCAACGCAAAAAGACATTGAAACCTTAGATAACCATAATCCTTTATTCCTTACAACAGCAGATATCAGATTTCGGGGGCTAGCAACCATAGAGTTTTTAAACTCTTCTTTCCGTTTTCCACTTGCATGGTGTGCAAGTGGTGCTCGCAGCGGGTCTTTTGGTTGAAATATAAATTAAAGTAAAAATAAAATAAATGTATTTAGAATTCACTTCTTAGTTATATTTTAATATATTTAGAATTTATCTAAATTTAAATAAATTTTAAATATATTGGCTAATATAAAAATATTATACACTATAAGTAGATCTGCTGCCACCCACTTCCGCTTTAAACCATAGCCACCACCATCAAACCACCATAGCCTTACGCCACCATAAAACTTTTAAAATACTTTACATTATATATTTTTTACTAAACAGAAAAAAATAAACTCATAAATTTATAAAACTTCCAACCAAACAACTATAAAGTAATCTTTTTACACTGCATTCCTTTTTCAGCCAACCAAACAACCTAACTATAAGGGGTAAATAAGTGTAGACATTTGTAATTCAGTACTACAATCATTAAAAATGACTTATAATAGATAATTTTTTAAGCTAAAGATTAGATGATAAATTATAATTTTAAAAGAAATAATAAATTATTCTTTTATTATTTTTAAGATCTATATAGGATCATTAAAATTTAAAAATTTACTTTTTATGAGTCATAATTGTTGGAAACATACAAAGATAAAAATAAATTTATCTAGCCCAAATCTCATGTCAAATCATCAATAATATTTAATCAGAAGTGTACCTGAATCCATGAAAGAGCTAATGCTAATGCGGGATTTTGGTCTTCCTCTTCTAAAGTGGTGTTCTTGAGAGAGAGAGAGAGAGAGAGAGAGAGAGAGAGCTTTATTTTCACTCAAGATGGGATATGAGTAAAATGTTAACTTCACCTTTTAGAATGGGGATCATGACACTATTTATACTTGAGTGTATTTCATTTTATTTCAACCCATCATTAAAACAAAATAAAATGTCCAGTCACTGCACATGATAATTTCATACAAAATTAATAAGATGTCTCAAAAGTCTAAAATTAATTAATCTTTATTTGATCGCAAAATTAATAGGCTTAAAAATAAGATAGCGCATAATGTATAATTAAATTCATATGTGAGCCCACATTCAAAAATTCCCAACAATCTCACACTTGGGACACATATATATTGCTTGACAATTATACATTATTAAATACTTTAAGAGCTCAATATTTGTTATCTTCAAAGAGGAATATCTTTAGACAATCTGGTCTATTAATAATATTGACATAGAATCAAAGTGATCTTTATTATAATTTTTCTATAACAAGACTCATCAGTGATCACTAAATCAATATGATTAACGGCATATATCAAGTATGGATGTGTAGCATGAAAATTTCATATAATGTGATCATATATCATATCTATTTCTAACTGGTCCAATATTATAACTCAAAAGAGTTATACATATAATTTCATTTATTTATGCTAAACTGCAATTAAAACTACATAACTTTATTTCAGAGTTTTCAACTACAAGATAATAACAATATTTTATTATAGTCAAAATATATATATATATTTACAATCATTAAACATCATAAGCAAACTCCCACTATGCTAGTATATTATTAAAGTAAACCACTCCCATATGAGCCACATGCTCATGAAATACTTTAGGAGGTAAACATTTTATAAATAGATCTGCAATCATAAAATTTGTACTAATATGTTCAATAGATACTTAAGAACTCTGAACTCTTTATTTTACAATAAGAAATTTTATGTCAATATGCTTTAATTTTGACGAACTCCTATTGTTCTTTGAATACAACTCAACGGCTCTATTATCAAAATTTATTTTTAATGGTCTCTCTATTCCATCAAAAATATTTAGCCCAGTGATAAAATTTCATAGCCATATTTCTTGATTTGATGTCTCATAACAAGCTATAAATTAACTTCCATAGTGGAAGAAGCTATAAGTGATTGTTTAGCACTTTTCCAAGATATAGCTCCTCTAGCTAATAAGAAAATATAACTTGAAGTGGATCTTCTACTATCGAGCAACCAACAAAATCAGAATCGGAGTACCCCATGATCTCCAAATGATCTGATCTCCAATATGTGAGCATAAAATCTTTTGTTCTCTTTAGATACCGCATAACCCATTTTACTGCTTTGCAATAATCCATTCCTGGGTTACTTAAATATCTGCCAAGCATTCCAACAATGTACGCAATATCCGGACATGTACAAACTTGAGCATACATAAAACTCCCTACTACAGATGCAAGGGATCTTTTTTATTTCTTTCTTTTCGAATTTATTTCTTGGACATTGAAGCAAACTAAATTTATCACCTTTAGCAATGAGTGTATCTCCTGATGCACAATCTTTCATATCAAATCTATTAAACACTTTATCAATATATGTCTTTTGTGATAAACTAAGTATACCATGAGAATGATCTCGATAAATTTGTATACCCAACACAAAAGATGCATTCCCAAGATCTTTCATTTCAAATTTATTTGAAAGAAATTTCTTGGTTTCATGCAAAAAGCCTATATCACTACTTGTTAGTAGAATATCATCAACATATAGCACTATGATGATGAATTTACTCCCACTTATTTTGTGATAAATGCATTGATCAATAGTATTTTCTTTAAAATCAAAAGAAGTGATCACTAAATCAAATTTCTTATACCATTGATGGGAAGCTTGCTTTAAACCATAGATGGATTTCTTTAATTTGCATACTAGGTGTTTTGTATCAGAAGATTAAAAATTTTCTGGTTGTATCATATATATAGTTTCTTCAATGTCGTCATTGGGAAATGCAGTCTTTACATCCATCTGATGTAACTCTAAATCATAATGAGCTACTAGTGTCATAATGATTCTAAAAGAGTATTTCAAAAAATTTGGAGAGAAAGTTTCTTTATAATCAATGCCTTCCTTTTGAGTGAAACCTTTAACGACTAGACGTGCTTTATATCTTTCGACATTTCCTTTTGAATCTTGTTTGGTTTTAAAAATCTATTTACAACCAATGGGTTTTACTGATTTAGACAATTCAATAAGATCCCAAATAGCATTTTCTTTCATTGATTTCATCTCATCCTCAATGACTTCTATCCATTTATGAGAGTTAACACTTTAAAAGAGATTGAATCACTCTCCAATCTAATGTCAAACTCATGTTCTTGGAGATACACAACATAATCATATGAAATTGCTAATCTTCTCTCCCTAATGGATTTTCTTAATGACACTTCAATTTGAGGTTGTTGTGATTTCTCAGTATGAGTGGGAGTTAACTCAAGAATATTTTGATTATCCGTATTTACAACTTGAATATGATCAGGTAAAATTATATGATCATTTTCTATTATAACTATAGGAAGAGTAATAAATTGCTCTTCAAATATAATATTTTTAGATTTATTACTCCCATCATGTTCAACTTCCTCAATAAATTTAACACTGCCCATCTCGAAAAAGGATTTATTTGAAGAGTCATAAAACTTAAAACCCTTCGACCTTTCTGAGTATCTAACAAAATAACAGCTTATAGTTCTTGAGCCCAATTTTCTTTCATTAGGGTTATATGGCCTAGCTTCAATTTGGACATCCCAGATGAAGATGTTTATCTAGGCTTCTTCCCAATAATTCATATGGGGTTTTAGCTACTGCTTTGCTTGGAACTCTATTAAGGATGTAAACTGCAATCTTGAAGGCTTTCCCCAAAGTGAATTTAGTAAAGAAGAATGATTTATCATACTTCTAACCATATCCATAAGGGTCTGAGGGTCCGATTTCGTCTCTCAGCTACACGATTTTTACTTGAAGTCCCTACCATGGTGTATTGAGGAACGATGACACATTTTGCTAAATATTTGACAAAAGGGCATGGACGTTGTTCACCTGATCCATCATATCTATCATAGTATTCACTATCATGGTCAGATTTGACAGCTTTTATTTTCTTTCCAAGTTGATTTTCAACTTCAGCCTTAAAAATTTTGAATACGTCAAGTGATTGTATTTTCTCATAAATCAAGTATAAATACCTATAACGAGAATAATCATCTATGAAAGTAATGAAATATTATTGGCCATTCCAAGTAGTTGTAGGAAATGGACCACAAATATCAGTATAAATTAATTTCAAGACATTTAAACTTCTATTAGCATCAACTTTCTTGATATTTATTTATTTTTCCTTGATACATTCTATACAGAGTTTATCATCTGAAAAATCAAGAGAATCAAGAATTCCTTGTCTTTCAATTCTATGTTTAGAACTATGTCTAGCCATAACATATATGAATTCTCATTCATTAATTTTTACTTTGTACCAAAATTTTTTGCATATAAGGTTTCATTAATTTGTGAAGCAGAAATGTCTAATTTATATAGATTATCAACCAAAGAACCAGTACCAATAATATTTGAATACTGAAAGAGACTAAATTTTCTATTTCCAAATGAACAAGAATAACCAGATTTGTCTAAACAAGAAATATAAATTAAATTTTATCTAAATGACGGCACATAAAAAGTCTCATGTAAATTTAAAATATAACTAGATTCTAAATATAATCTATATAAGCATATTGCTTCAACAAGAGCTTTATTATCATTTCTCACATGGATGAATCTTTCAGCATCAGTTGTCATTCATCTCCTTAGACAACCCTGCATAGTCACACTTATGTGAGTAGCTGCACATATATCTATCCACCAAGTATGATTTGGTACTAAAGATAAATTAACTTCAAAACAAACAAAGTTGACAAGTTTACCCTTTTTCACCAGCCAATTTGCATACTTGGGACAATCCTTCTTCACATGACCAGCCTTCTTGTAAAAGAAACAAGTAACAACATTATCTTGTTTCTATTGCACCTTATGCTGTGAAGTTTCTTTGTCTATAGCTCTTTTGCCTTTATAAATCCTTTTTATTTTAGTAATAATGCCACGAGAGGAAGTAGCTAAGTAAGCACTTTCTATTTTATCATGTTTCAATCTCTCTTCCTCTTGCAGACATTGAGCAATGAGCTCATTAAGAGTCCATTTTTCCTTTTGAGTATTATAACTTATCTTTAAAATATTAAATTATGCAGAAAGAGAGATCAAAACTAAGTGCACAAGAATGTCATCAGACATCTCTAATTTTAGTGCTCTCAGTCTAGTTAAACATCTCCATAATATACTCTCTTATATTTCTATTGCCTTTATACTGCATTGAAACGAGTTTACTAAGAATAATACTCACTTCGACCTTTTTTAGAATTAACGAAACGGTCTGTTATTTGACTTAGAAACTTTTTAGCACATTCCTCTTCAGGCATTGCACCTATTATGGTTTCTGAAATGGAATGCTTCATGATCATAAGACTCATGCGGTTAGAACGCTCAAGTTAGCCATTTGTTCAATAGTGCTTTCTGCAGTAAGGGTGGGAGGACGTTCAGTCCAGATCGTATAGTCAAGATCCATACACCTAAGAATAATGATGATATGCTCTTTTCATTTCTTAAAGTTAGTGTCGTTGAGTACTGGAATGTTATTCAAATTGAAAGATCTAGAAGAAACATTAACTGAAAAGAATAAAAAATAATACTCACAATTAACAACATTGTCATTTTCATATGCATATTTAATGTAAATAAAAATATATGCTTGAAATAAAATGTTTAATAAAATGGGCACATATAAGATACCTAACACAATATTATAATTTAGTCTTTTTGGACATAAATAGTAATTTGTAAATTATACTCTTAAAATTACAGTCAACAAATATTGATAATAAATTATACCAATGATATGCCTATCTTTGGATCGACATATTATATGCATGATTAATATAAATTTATCACATATTTATTACTGCACAAAATCTGGCCAAAAAATAATCTTCCTTTGGGCCGATTTTTTTTATATAGATTAAAATATAATCTATATGTAATATTCATATATTTTAAAAATAAATAAATTGATATAGTAGAGATCACTTTTGTGACATAATATTTCAATTTAAATTATTTTTGAAATAACAAATATCAACTATATTATTCCATTAGTTACTTCAATTGATATGAATTTGAAATATTTAAAAATTATAATAATATAAATTTTAGCTAAGTGTCAAAGTCAAAATATATTTATATTATTCTAGCTAATTGTTAAAGTCAAAATAGCAAATATATGTTGGATATTATGTGTATTTGACGAAAAGAAAAGAATGCATAATGTCATAATTAATAAAAAAATGGGCATTCTCGATTTCACAATAGAAATTCAATCTATTATGTACTAGTGAATTACGAATTGTTTACTGAATGTTAAAATAATAATTATTCATAAAATTTAAAATAAAATATTTATACATAAATATTTAATATTATAAAAAAAATTCTGAAATAGAAAACTTTTAGAAATATTAAATAGTAAGTGTAATTATTATATACATTTGGAATTAATTGCACGAAGTAATTAAATATAAAATATTTCAGATTAAGAGGGATGGATTTAAAATAAACGTTATATATAATGTTATAGCAAACAATTACATATATAAATTATAGTATAAAATGTTAAAAATAAATAAATGTAATAAATAAACTGAAAAGCAGTAAGGCGAAATGTTTCATATTCTGTTATATTTCGCTAAATTACATTACAAATATTCCGTTTCATATTTTGCTATATAAAAACTAATTAAATGAAATAATTATAACATTTATACTAACTTATATATTTATATATATACCCCTAAGGCAAAACGGATGAAATGAAATTAAATGGAATAATTATAACATTTATACTAACTTATATATATTTATACAAATACCGCTGTAGCAGAAAAACGTTTCATTTTTTTTTTTTAAATCTGAAATATCGTTTCATATTATAAACGGTGGATAGAAAAATATTACATATTCCTTTTTTTTATTAAAATCACAAATGACAAGAATAAATATATCTATCACATAAAAATTAAAATTGTGATCAAAGTATAAAGCAAATTTAGCTATATTATTTTACTCAAAATCAATAATAAAAAGTCCAAAGGATATCGATACTTCATGCAAATGACCAAATTATTTGCTCAAAAATTTTGAATTATGTACTTTGATCTAAAATTTTTAAATAATCAATACAAAAGATGAAAAAGAAAAATCATTTTCTCAGCGATTGACATGATAACCTCGATCGAAACATTTGGAAATATAGATAAAATAAATTTATCTAGGCAGATCTCATGTCAAATCATCAGAAGATTTAATGAGGCGTTCATGAATCCATGGAAGAGCTAATCGCGGGATTTTGGCCTTCACACTTCTAAAGGTGTTCTTGAGAGAGAGAGAGAGAGAGAGAGAGAGAGAGAGAGAGAGAACTTCTTTCAAGATATAGAAAATAAGAACTTAACCCTTTAGAATGTGGACTATGATCCTATTTATATTTGAGTGTATTTCATTTTATTTCAGCCCATCATTAAAATAAAATAAAATGTTTGGTCTCTACACATGATAATTTCATACAAAATTAATAAGATGTCTCAAAAGTCTAAAATTAATTAATTTTTATTTTATCACAAAATCAATAGGCTTAAAAATAAGATAGTGCATAATGTATAATTAAATTCATATGTTAGCCCACATTCAAAAATTCTCAATAATAATACCCATATTGATCAAATTAATTTGATGTTTATTTTTTAAAAAATTTGTTCAAACATTTATTTTGGATCAAATATCACCTTTTTAACTACATATTGCTTATTTGAAGTAGGTTGTGAAGTGATTTGTTTTTAAGCTTGGTGCAGAACGAGTTCAAATATTATTTGATCTTGACTCAAATTTGATTTGATATCATTCAAATAATGTTTAAATATAATTTGAATATGATTTAAAGATGATTATAATAAAAATGTTTAAATATAGTACAAATCTAGTTTGAATATTGCTTAATTTATGAAAGATATAATAGAATATAATTAAAACATCTATAATAGAGCAAATCCGAAGGTTAATATGATGAAGTACAATTCAATAGTTACCACATAATAAAGTATAAGATTGATGCAACATAGTGCAACCACAATTAAAGTTGTGAAAATTGGATCAAACATAAAACCAAAAGAGGGAGAGGTTCAACCTTGGATGGTTAGATTGGAGTTTAATCGAATGATATTATAAATGCTAATATTATTTAAATATGATTTAAATGATGTAATAATGATATAACAATGATGCAATAATGATGTAATGATGCAAATATATATAAAAAATAGAATTTAACCATAGGCAATACCTTTAATTATTAAATAACTTCATTATTTAAATTACTAACTTTTTTTTATACCATAAACAAAATCTTTCAAAATTTTGTCTTTCATTCCCTTAAAATTTAATCTTTTAACTGTGAAATAAATTTGATAATAAATTAGTCTCAACTAAAAATTGAAAATGGACACTATTCAACATATACATTTGATATGGTGTGGGGTAAACCATATGTGCAAGAGTACATAGTCAAATCAAGTAATAGAATATGAGTAGATAGTCAATCTTGCAAGGATTGAATATCGAGGTCTAAAACTAGATTGATTTCCTATTATTTGGACGTTGAAGAGGGTGCTAAAGTAAATAATTAAAATTACTCCTAAATCTATAAAATAAACTAACTAACAAGAGTGAGAATTTGTGAGGTGATCTCAATATGATTAAGTCTAAGGATTGAGTTTCACTAGCGTTGATTTATGTAGTTAAGACTTTAATAAAGTTAGAGGTTGATTTTTACTAAAGTCTAATCAAGGTGGCCACTACCTTTCACTAAAAAGCCTAGGGGTATTATTTTTTTGCACAACCTACCAATCCCTCGATAATAAATTTATGCAATAAAAATCCATCAAATCTAAAGGCTACATGGATTTTTCATAGATATCTCTAAGGTACGACCCATCATTGTGATATTTTATATACAATAAGTACCTTTTCCACCTCATAATTCTTAACATGCATCTTAATCTATTTGAATTCATGACTAATTAATTCAATAATTAATACATCTCATAATAAAATACATAATAATTAAGAGAAATAAAACATCAAACTTTTATTAAAAGTAAAACAAACGCAAATAAAATATAGCTACACCTAACCTACAAAAAGGAGAGTTTAACTCATGGTAAAATAAATGAACAACATGAAATCTCCTTGAATGAACATGATTACAATGCTAAAAAAAGGGAGAAAGAAGTATAAAACTGAAGTAGAGATTGTTGATAATGTTTTTCTTTTCGCCATATCATCTTGCCCTTGAGTTCTTTTTGATAACCTCTTCAAAGAGCTTGTAGAAGACTGGTGGGGCTATGTTGGGTTCACTTGGGTGACTTAATTGGTGGATGGAGGGCACCCTCAAGATGTCTAGGAGAGTAGAGGAGGCTCTAGTGGGTTCAATTTTAAATGGTGATGAGGTTATTCTAAGCTTTTGAGTTTTCCAACACCCAAGTAGAAACCTGGCTAAAATTTGAAACAATTTTGTTAACAACTAGAACTTTGTCTTCAATAAGCTGAATTTTATGAAATAAAGACTAAATTGTAGAATATGAATATTATTTATAATCTAAAAAGTTTCATTAATTTTAGATAGGTTTTAATATTGGGTCACTTAGCTTAAGTGAACCCAGATGGATCCTATTAAGCCCAAACTCAAATTAAATTAGAATTAATTTAAATTAAATGTTCCAAAATACTTTACAATCTTATTTGAAACCAATTCAGCCTTTTCTTGGGTTTAATTTAACCAAATTGATTATTTGACCTGAGTGAATCTAATTTTACTCATTAAGCCTAATTTAGGCTAACATGAGTTTAAATCAAAATAAATTCCAAAATTAATGCAAATCAATTACTCCAAATCACTTCAAATACTCAATCAAACATAATTAAAGCTTAAATACACCAATTTAGGTTAGATCCCAAGTAAACCTAATTTAACCTATTATGCTCAATTTGAGCCAAAATGAATCAAAATCAAAATCAAAATCAACTCAAAATAAATTGAAATCAATTGCTCCAAATCATCTCAAACATATAATCAATATAATCAAAACCTAATCTAAACTTAATTGAGCCAAATTAACCCATTGAACTTAACTTGATTCATTTGAGCCAAATAAGTCAAGAGGGGTTCAATCCAACTCAATCCAACTCAAGTAGGCTCAATCCCAACCCAAATTATATCATATGGAGGCCAACACCTCAGCCCATGTGAACTGAAGCTCCAAGTCAACAATGGAGGCATGGAGGAGAGAGAAAATTAATGGCAAAAATGCTAAAATCCAAAATCCACTCAAGCACATCCTTGTCAAGCTCTACAGTGGCTAAACCACCATTTGTTGATTTTGCTAAGCCTCCCTCCTAGTTGGTCATCACCTCTAATCACAATTAATAGTGATTTTGGGCCACAATTAAAAAGAGGAGAAAAGATGCCCAATGGTTCTCTTCTCTTGCTTTAGACATCTCCTGGAGCTTCACAAATCACAATCATACCATCACCTCCCTTTCCACACATAAAATCACCAATTCTAGCCCAAATCCGGCAACAGAGTGGTGAAGCTTGTCGTTTTCGGTGATTTGTAGGGAGGAAAGTAGGCATATTCCTTAAGAAGCTTCATCTCACATCTAGGAGAGATTTTAAATTTAAAAAATGGCCGACTATTAGCTCCAATGAGGTAATTTCTCTAAACTTAAGAGAAACATTATGTTCTTTGTTTGGTAAAATTTTTGTGCACTTTTAGGAATTTTCTCTTATATCCCATTGCAATTTTATTTCCCAAGCTCTTTGGTATAAAATATGACATTTTTTGGCGAGTTCATTAGAAAATTGTGGCTCTGATGTGTTGTTTAGGGAGGAAACACTGTTCGCCTAGGTTTGGTTTGCTAATTGGGAGAGAGAAGAAGTAGCACCAGTTTGATCCCTCTTTAATAGATCGAATGGTTGTGATTAAAATGCTTTAAGCCATTGGATTGATGGTATCGATCTAGACCATCTTTCCCTCTCATTTTTTGACATAAGTACTCACATGGTCCAATCGAGCTTCAACATGCGTAAAGGCGGCCCAATCAGCACTGACTAGGTTAAATAGAAAATTAGGGATTTTTTGAATAAAAAAATTAGTAAAATACACATAAAACCTTAAAAAATCAGAAAAAACTTAATGAAAATTGCAAATAATGGCTTGTTGGATTTATCTTTCGAGAAGAACCCAATGAATCTAAAAGCCTTAATTTTTATTAGATATTTTGGGATTAATTTGTGTACATGAAAAATATAATTTCTTTAATTAATCCTAAAATATCAATCAAATTAATCTAAAATTTTTAGAAAATGAAATTGAGACTAGGATCCGCCAACCTTAAAAATTTGATGACAAATTGATGATTGGATTGAAAGATGTTAAATTTTGAAGCTCAAATGGCTCATTTTAATAAAATAAATAATTAAAATTTATAAAAAACATGAAAAATCACCAAAATAGCTTAAAACACTTTAATTAACATTCGAATACTTAGGAAAAATACTAAAGGCTTCTAAACCTCATTGAATCTTAAATCACCTATTCATGGGTTGATTAATCTTAATTAGTCTATTTAATTATACTAAACATCAAAATTTATAATAAATCAACCAATAATTTAAAAAATACAAATGACCCCTCACTGGATTCATATTTCAAAGAGAAATCTATTAAAAAAAAATTCTAATTTGTATTGTGTAATTTTGAATTAATTTAGATTTTAATAAAATTAATCAAAACTTAATCACATTTAAAATAATGATCTAGTTGACTTAAAACTTTAATAATATGAAGTTAGTGTTAGAATCTATTTAACATAAGAATTTCAAGGATTATTGATCAACGAGTTGAATGTTGTGAAATTTTCAAGTTCTAATGCTTAATTTAATTAAATAATTAAAATTAAATCAAGAATATTAGAGAAAATCTCGAAATATCTTAAAATATTATGATTAATATTAGAAGCTCTAAAAAACACTAGAACCATTTGAAATGTAATAAGCCTTATAATCACATACTTAAGGTTTAATAAATCATTAAAATCAAAATTAATCAAATTTATACATCATAATCTATGATAAATCAAATTAGCAAAATTGTATTTAACTAACTTGATCCTAATCAAGTGTGTATCTGCTTGGTTATTTTCATAATTCACATGCCAATTATATAAAGATAAAATAAATAGAAGAAAAGGATGCAACTTTGTTCTTGACTTTGGTCTTTTTACCATTAATTGTTTCTCATTTATAGTATTCATTGGATTTACCTTGATCTAGCTCTTGAAAATCCTTGATATTCATGCTTTTCTAGTCAATCTTCAATGAGTTTCTTATTTATAGTACTTGCATTGAAAGCTTACAATAGCCTACACACACTGGTACTCTCCTTGAGAGCTCCCTGCCCATCCATGGGCCTATTGACAAGTCACATGCAATTCTTTAGTCTAGGCATCTTGAGGGTAGTGGTAGTGTGCTAATGGCTCTTCCTATCTAACTAGCTCCTCCTATTCTACCTCTATTGTAGCTTGAATGGGCTGCCGCTTCTCATTTTAAATAATGTGGAAAGAATGATCTATGAAGTGAGAAGGAGTATGATCTTTTGCTTCAAGAAAAGTGAACCTGTATTTGACTTCTAGTAGATAAGCAATGATATGCCCTAAGTCTAGATTTTACTTTATTTTGGACTTTTGATGATGGCATGGTTTTCAATGTAACAAATTAAAAGATATACAACATTGAACTATGTATGAGTAATACAAAAGTATGTAATAATAAAAAAAAGAAGTGTAATGTTAATCCAGTCACTAGCTTTATGAATGAAATTATGCCTAAATACGCATTGGGTAATATGAGCATTCAACATAAGTCCACTAATTAAGGGTTAGTGCTTGTGAAGTCAAAATTCACTAATAACCATGTTAATAGATGATTAATTATAAGTGGGGTTATTAGCAATACTATGGGTGGATAAACTAGAGTTTGAGATATGAAGATATTCATGAAGGTTAATATCTGAGATGGAAAATTTTCTATTAGAAACAATAGATAGAAGAGTATGACTAGAGTTGATGATAAGATTTACAAAAATTTAAAATGAAACTCAGAGTGAAAGGGGTAAATGAGAGAAATTATAAATTGAATGGTTACAAAAATATTAAGTATGTAATAAGATAACTTATGTTGTAATCCTAGCTTTGAATTAGTGATCCCACATTCTTCATACTTTTGGTAGGTCACTTCTTCATCTTTAGATTTGAATCAATTATCTACTTGCCTCAAGGTATCTTGCTATCCATTGAATGGATCTTTCACTCTTTCAAAAACCACAAAAGACCAAATCTAAATGCTTTGGAGGTCGGTGGTGGAGCGTACCTCAATTTTGGTGATCACTAGTGGTGGGATTGACTCCAATAGCTTTGCCTCAATGTAACAAAGCTATGGATGTGATTTGGTAGCTTGCCTCCCCACCTAATACCTTGGAGACCAACTCAAGGCCATTTTGTGTTAGGTTCAGACTTTCTCTATCTCATCAGCAGTGAAGGGTTGCCTCAGCCTCTAGAACGTGTTGGAACATTTAATTAGAGATGGGAGACTCTCCCTAGCATTTCACCATTAGACATGGTTCGATGGCTGCCGAATTGGATCATTTCTAGCATGCTGGTGGCAAGTAGCTGCCGGAAGGGTCACCTTCTTCATCTTCTCCCTTGGTGAGTGATTTGGGATGAAAAGAGGGTGGGAAAAGGCCCTCCCTTATTTCTTTCCATACATGGTCGAGAGCCATGTTTATGGCTTTCAAGGTGGCTAGATTCTGGCCACCAGTGGCAGGAGGGTCGGCCAAGGGGTGGATTCAATCCCCCTTGGACTTATGAGCATGTTTGGATAAAAGGTTGGAAGGGAGGAGGGCAACTCTTCCCTTTTCCTTGCTTGGCTAAGCTTGGATTCCAATAGACCTCCCTTTCTTTCTCTCTTGCTTCTCTCTTGGAGGAAGCAAATTTCTCTTTTTCTTGAGGGCTAATCCCCTCATTTTCAGCCCTTGGAACCATTCTCCTAAGAGGTGGTCAAGTGTCCAAGGTTACTTGGATAACATCCAAGTAATTTTGATGATGGAAATGGGAGGAATCTTCCTAGTATCATTACTTGGTCAAAGATCTCCACTCATTTCCTTCAGTTTCATTTTCTTTTGCTTTTGGCATCACTACCACAATCTTTAAGTTAATGGCTGCCCAAAGCAAACTCAATATCAGTTTGAGGACAAGTCTAAATTCATTTGAATTGGATTGCAAATTTGAATCCAATCCAAGCATTTGGATTCAAAGTATTTAGTTTTTATTTAAATTTTTTAATTTTAGATTCAATTATTTTTAATTGATTATTAATTATGTTTTCATTTAATTAGTTCATTTATATTTGAATTACTTTTAGATTTTATTTTATTTTAACCCATTTAAGACTAAATGGGTTAAGATTAATTCAAATTGGGTTTAAATGACCAATTTTACTCAATTGGATTTGGTTTGGACTCTAATCATGCTTGATCACATGTGTGAGATGATTTGGAGTCATTGATTTCATTTAATTTTAATTGAATTTCAATTTGAACCCGTTTGACCAAAAGTAGGCTTAATGGGTTAAGCTTAGGTTTCATTTGGGTCAAATGACCAATTTGACTTAATTTGACCCAATGATAGTTGAATTATGTTTTATTATCATTTCCAACTAATTTTGAGCAATCAAATTAAATTGATTTTAATTTTATTTGGGTTTAAACCTAATAAGACCCATTTAGGTTCATTTAGACTAAGTGGTCTAATTAACCTAATCAAGATTTGAATAATTTTAATTTCTTAAGATTCATGATCAAACATGTTTATTTGATCATTTGAAACATTTGGAATGATTTCATTTGGTCAAATTTTGGTGGGTTGACCTTTGACTTGGTAGGACCCACTTAAGTCAAACTTATGTCAAATTGGTTGCTAGATTTGTCTCTGATTTAATTTTGGATTCATTCATTTATTTTATTTTGATTATGTTTTACTTTATTTAAATTTTATTTGATCTAATCCAAATTTAGAATTTGGGTTGAGTCCACCTAAGCCCATTAGGTTAGATCAAACCCAAGGAGGGTACACTATGTCACTAAGTGTAGTGTCCTGAGCACTTAATTAGAAGGTTCTTAATCTAAGATTAGGTGTCCTAATTATTGATTTAAAAAGTGATGTTAACTTCATCCAAAAATGAGGTCAACAAAGAGATAGACATATCGCCTTATAATGGGCTCAATCACCTAATAAAAACTCTTAAAGCTAATAGGTCTACGTGTACTACAAATTTTTCTTTTACTTTACATGGGTGAAGTAAACTATAACTTAATTTAAATAATAATTTATTTTAAGTTGGGTTCTTAAATTTCTTATAGGGGCAAGGCCCCATAGTCAATTACATCTTATAAAATAATTTTTCTTAAGAAAACCCTTGATTAAAGTGATTGGCTAACATCTCTATGAATTTCAAAGCTTGTCTTAAAAGGATAGTTAAATTTAAAATTTCAAAGTAGAAAGCTCCAAGGAGGAAGAGTTCATAGAGGATAACCTACAAATGAAAAACTTATTTTGGCTCAAAAATCCACAGAGCTTAATTTTGTTGAAGGCAATAGAAACACAAAATACTTTAATTCTTTGATAAAAAAGAAGAGAACAAATAACCATTATCAAGCTAGAAAACCAGCATGGTCATTGGATCAGTAACACTAAGACATTAAGGAGTTAGCCATTTCCTACATCAACAATCTTCTTGCACCTAAAAATTAGCAAGCAATGCAGTAAATTAATCAAGAGATTCCTATAGAGTAGCAATTCTCACCTATTGACATAACTGTTGTCCCTAGTGTTGATGAGATAAAGCAAGCTACTTTTTTCATCAACACTCATAAAGCTACTAGCCCTGATGGCTTTTCCTTAGCTTTGTATAAAATTGCTTGCGATATAGTCAGTTCAAATATTGTTAAAGCTATCCACAATTTTTTCAAAGGGGGTCAAATGCCTCTTTACTTCAACTCCTCTATAATAGTTCCAATCCAAAACAACTATCTAGCCTCAATTAGAATGGTTTTAGGTCCATCAGCCTACCACAACCATGAGCAAAATAGTTAGAAAAATAGTGTGCAGAAGGATTCAAGGACTATTACCCAATTTCGTCTCCCAAAATAAAAGTTCTTTTACTAAATAAAGATACATCACTTAAAATATTTTACTTGCTCATGAAGTCGTCAAAGAACTTGATTCCAATTGCAAGGGCCAAAACATTGCAATTAAGGTTCATATTGAGAAGGCATTTGATACTATAAGCTGGGACTTCATTCATCAAGTTCTTGTAGCCAAAGGATTTAACTTAGCCTCATGTGCTCTAATTAGTAAAATCATTATAAATAATTATTGCTCCATCATGGTTAATGGAAATAGAGTTGATTTCTTAAATTATTAAGCCATGGAGACCCTTTATCCCCCACCCTTTTCATAGTAGCTAAGGATTATTTTTCAGTAATATTAAACCAAACAATGCTCTTATTCCCCTCCACCCAATTTTATACTAAAGGAGGTTTACCCATCTCCCAATGTATTTTGCTGATGACATCCTCATCTTTTATAATGGATCCAAAACCTCAACTAAGAAAGTTTAGGAAGCCATCAAGATGTTTGAATATGTTGTTGGAATGAAATTTAAAAAGTAGAAATCCATCATTTTTCTTAGCAATCAAATTTCTACTACTAAATCATGATGGATGCAACAATTCACTAGTTTCAAACTAGCCAACTTTCTTACCAAATATCTGGGCAACCCTCTATTTATAGGAAGAGTGAAGAAAGTCTACTTTGAGGACATAATTGAAAAAAATCTAGACCAAGTTCACTTCCTAGAAAAATTAGATACATTCTTTTAGAGGTTGAATTACTCTAATCAAAATTATGCTAAACTCAATTCTCTTACATGCTTTATAGGTTATCAACATGCCCCTAGGCACCCAAAAAAATATCAAATCACTTTTAAATACCTTCATATGGAATGGAAATGGAAGAAGTTATCACTCGACCAACTGAAGGAAAATCTGCAAACCCAAAGAAGAGAGAAGGCTAGGCTTTTAAGTCTCTTCGAGGTAGCATAACTTGCAATGCCATGAAGCTATGGGTCAAATTTAGAAATCAATGTTCTCTATGAGCCAAGTTTTTGTGGGATAAATATAGCTCCAAATCACACTTACACTTGTTCAACCCAACAAAAATGATTCCCCCTATTGGAAGACCATGTTGCTGCACAAGAACAAAGTTGAAGGTTTTATTAGGTGGCAAGTAGGAGATGGAAATATCAACTTTTTTTATGATACATGGATGCAAGATGAGCCTTTTTCAACATACAAGCTAAACCATGATGACTCCCTACTGGCTAAAGAGTTCTTTGTACACCAAGGTGAATTAATCCTTTGGAATGATAACAAGATGGCTAGAATTCCCTCTATTACAACTGCTACAACCATCACATAGATTTGAATTGATCAAAATATTCCTAGATTAACTTATCATTAACATAGACAATCAACAATTCAACTTATCAAAAGCCATCTATAATGCTATTAGATAGCCCACTTCTTGCTACTAGGCAAACTTCATACAACATAGCTACTAAATCCCTCTATCTCATATGCGTGCTGGAGATTTCTCAACTGAGCAATCCCAATAGATGATAGAATTATAGAAAAAGGAAATATTTTTTCTTCTAAATGCCATTTCTATCCAAATGCTAAAACCATTAACCACCTCTTCCTACATTATAGAAAAAATAGTTAAAGTATGGGACTTACTTGAAGACTATTTTAATTTTTGAATACAAAAGCAAACACTATCTTACTCGACCAAAGTTCTAATTGCATGGAAGGGCACATTGAAGCATAAGTAGAATAAACATATTTAGGCTGTCCTTCTCATCTTGGCATTTTGGTTTATATGGATAAATAGAAAGACTCAAAGCATAATAACATTAGAAAAACTCCCTAGGAAATTGTTAAGCAAGTGCAAAACCTAAAAAGAAAGCACATCTATTTTGAATTCTAAATGACTTTTACTTGAGGGGAGAATGCCAACTATAGGAAATGGGCATCACTCACAACCATAACCTGCCTAAATGCATTTTATTTTATTAGATTATGCCTCACCCTCTTTGGCTAATGCTGAACTTTGATGGATTCTACATGAGCAGTAACAATATTGCTAAGTTTAGTGGAATTATCAAAGATTTGTACAAATCTATAATTTTGAAATTTCACAAACCTTGTAAAGCTAACAGCTCTTTGTATTTAGAGGATGAAGAATTACTCTTTGATTTCCAAATCACCAAAGCATTCCACGATTCTTATACAACATTCGAAATAGATTCCCTTATCCTGAACAAAATATGTCATCATAAAAAGTTACTATGGTGCTTAAAAAATGTATGAGGGACACCACATAGATCTTAGGGGATAGTTATTAAAATGATCGACTATGGCATTACAAAATAATATACTACCTCAAAAGGTAAGAATAACACTTTATGATGGACTCAATCATCTAATAATGGCTCTTAAGATAAATGGGTCTATGTGTACCCCATAGGGGCAAGCCCTCATAGTTAATTACATCTTAGGAGATATAAATTTGTAAAAAAACTCTTGGTTAAAGTGATTTGTTAACATCTCAATGGATTTCAAAGCTTAGTATCAAAGGATTGATGATTACTGAAAATCAAGTAAGAAAACTCAACTAGGAATAATTCCTAATGGAATCCAATGGAGGATAACTAAAAAGTGCTCATGATACTAGGAAGCCTAGTAAGCACTTTAATAGATAATTATAATTACTTAAGTTTACATTTTATTAAGAATCTATGATTTATATTCCAATAATGCAAGATTGTTAAAATGCTTAAGAGGCGAGGATTTATACCCATAGTAGAGGAGAAACAAGCAACCTCCAATCCTAATTTTATGTTGCTCTAGCATAAGCTAAGAGCTTGATTTAATGCTACTCGAGGAAATCATGGGATATGGTGGTTTACTTTCACTAGAGAAAGTGAACTTATCTTGACTCTTCTACACTTACAATCATTTAGAATGATTGTCTACTAACACATCCTATGAGTTAAAACCATTCAACTTAGTCTTTTGAATGAAAGATAGCTAGGTTATTATTTATTAGGAAAGAGTCTAAGATCCTAAACTCACTCCCTAAGAGCCTAGATCATGATTGGTATGAAAGTATGCCCTAGACTAATGCAATAAAAATGATGTATTTTATTTCTTTTTGACTCACCAATTTGACTTAATCTTAGGTGGACAAGTATGCCTACATCCATGATAAAAATAAGTTATGGGCCAATCTGTAAGAAGAGTCCTCTTCACTCAAGAGGTTGCTGTCAATAACCCTGCACTCATTTTTTAGTGCAATGAGTGAAGATCTCTTATATTCAAGGAGGGAAGTCAATATGCTACATGGCATTATCCACATTCATCACGAACTTATGTCATCTAAATAAATTTTTATTGATTATCTCCTTTGGTTTTATAGTGAAATTATGAGTTGTATTTGTTTTAAGTTAAAGTTATTTATTTTAATTGGATAGAAAATTTAAAGTCTAAAAGTGCCTAACAAAATCTAAGCCATAAATCAAAACATTACATTTTAAGAAACCTAGGAAAAAGCATGTAATTTTCAATGAACAATCAAAGTAAACACATCAATCAATCAATCAGATTAAAAGAATAATAAAAGGCTAGTGTGGCTATGTTTTGCTATGCACCTCAAAAAAAGAAAAAAAATTGGGTTATAGAGTTTAACCCTTATATAGCCCAGATTATAATTATATGAACAAAATTAATGCAGGCTATGGGGTCTTCACTTTCATTTCTCTTCGAGATTTTGGATCCTCCATGCATCAGAGGGCCTCCCAAGTTTATGTATTCTAACCTTTGCTTATCCTAAACCCTAAACCCCATGGCTCTAATCCAATCCAAGTACAAAATTACATTTAAATTGTAAAAAAAGAAATCCTAACAAAACCTGCAAGACAGAGGTTAGCTATAATGTACATACAAACCAAATAATTATATATATATATATATATATATATATATATATATATCACATAATTAGACTTAGAACCACTGCTAAGTAATGTAATGCTAAAGTGGTAAGGAACACCTACAAACAAAGACATTTAATTTAATTTTATTATTATAGTGACCTAGTAAATTGAAGTAATTTGATTTAACTGATTAGTGATTTAAAAGGGTAGAATTTTCTTTACAAGTTAAATTTTGTTTAAATTAGAATTAGCATTTTAAAAAGTATAAAAATTCATAAGTGTCACTTAGGAT
Organism: Cymbidium sinense; assembly: GCA_021442155.1. NCBI lineage: Eukaryota > Viridiplantae > Streptophyta > Magnoliopsida > Asparagales > Orchidaceae > Cymbidium > Cymbidium sinense. Next base: position 78,079,805 of record CM038219.1, on the reverse strand, counting down.
GAAACTTATTTCTTCTTAATACTTTCCTTAAGGTTAGACCTAATGATATATTTTATGATTTTTATTAGTTCTTCTTAAATAAAGCATTAAGACTTTTTGTTAATCCTTAAATTTGGTCAAACTTAAATGGACTTATATCGCTTATAAGAGGTGACTTACTCAATGGTATGCTTTAACCCTTTATCATTTTAATTATTCATGATTATTTGAAGTATTCATTTTATGATCTTTTTTGAAGTGATTATGCATTTATTTAATCACTTTACTATTCTATTTCAAAATAATTATGTATTTACTCTATCACTCTAATAATTCATCCTTAAATAAACATTTGTTTATTTCATTATTTTAGTACTTCATTCTTAAATAACTATGTATTTATTTTATTATCTTAAGAATTCATAATTATGTAATCATTTTATTAATATTAAATATTCATTTTTAAATAATTATGTTTATTTTTATTATTTTGATAACTCATAAGTTTATATTTCCACTTCATCATTTTAATATTTTATTTTAAAATGATAATATGCTTATTATTATTTTAAGTAATCATACATCTATCTCATGATTTTAATAGTTTACTCATCATTTTATTAAGGTAACACACTTTTCTTTTAAGGTGGACACGAATAGAAAAAAATTATTTTTATTTTTGTATCTTTATGATATAAAGTTTAAAGGATAGTTCATATATATTGTTGACTTCTTGAGCCCCATCTCATATGAGATTGATTTTTATGATAGCAAACACATATTCAAATGCTAGTAATCAAGTTAAATTTAGGTGTATAAGAAAAATTCTTGAGCTCATGGTTCTTCAATTATATCAAAATGCTAAAGCTTTTGGACATTGACTAGGTAAGAATTTTTCTAGGAATAACAATATTAAGAAAACTAAAATTCTTACTGAAATAAAATATATCATTCATTCATTTTAAAATAATCCATTTTAAATTATTCATAAGAACTATATTTTACATTTACAATTATTCTTTAAAATTATTCATTTTTGGACAATGTGAACTAAATGCATAAACTATATTACATTTATTATGGTTCCATGCAAGTTAAATTAACTTCACATCTTATTAAACTATTTCCATGCTAAAATATATTTATTATTCGTTTATTACATGCATAGAATCCAATTATCCTAAAATTATTCTTTGTATTATTTTTCTCTCCTATTATCCTAGTTTTCTCTCTCATATCCTATTTTTCCTCCTAAACATTATTGGCTGAATTTTTTATGATTATCTGCTAAATAAATTGTGTGAGAGTTATTCAAATTTTTTTCATAGTTATCCCATGATTTTTTAAATTAAAAAATTCTTATATTTGAATCTTCAATTTGATTAATTTTTGAATTTAATTGAATATTCCTTTGATTACATATGCAAATTTGAACTTCCCTCTTTATGGAATGTTATGTGGCTGATCATATGCTAATATAGTTGACTTAATTTTAATTAAAATTAAATTTATTTGAGTTAATTCAAATTCAATTAAATTAAGCAATGGAATTATCTTCTTTCATTTTATATAAATTCTATTTTTGGAAACCTCCTTCTGCCAATCATATCTTTATTCAAATTCAAATTAATCTATTAATAAAATTTTATTCAAACTCTCCAAAGATCTGATCCATCATCATTTAATTAGAATTAAGCACATTAAAATAAATCTAATCTATTTTAGGAATGTAAATTGGTTGCAATTTTCAAATTCCATTGAATAATATCTTTCTTCTTTCATTCAATCAATTTTAATTGATTGAATATTCAATGATATTGCATTGAATCCAAATTGAATCCCATCTTGGAAACTTCTTGTACGATCCTATTATGCTAAAATTCAAATTTTTTAAGAACCACCTTTGGCTGAATTTCCAATTAAATTCAATTGATTAAATTGAACCACTTACCATTTGGATTTCCCTCTTCCATTCTTTGGCCAAAATCCCTCTCATGCAATATGAATTTCAAACTGATTTATTCAAATCAATCTTTCTTACCAAATAGGTTTCCCTCCTCTCTTTAGCCTTGGCCGAACCCATCACCTTTCAAATTTCTTTTATTTTAATTTGATTTGTGTTTTAATTAATTCCAAGTTTGCTTTCCCTCCCATTTCTTTTAGTTTGGCCAACCGTATTAACTTCTTATCTTATATATGTCTCTCTTGAGGTTAGGGTTATTCTTCTTCTTGAATTTTCTCCTCTTGGCCAAACCCTTGCAAAAAGTTTTCCCTTGGAGATTTCTCTTGGCGAATCAAGTGCTAATCTCTTCAACATTCATCTTCTACCTTCCTTCAAGTGATTGCTTTCAAGTTTGCACAAAAGAACTTAGAGGATTGATGGATTTCTTTGTGGTCAAAAGCTTAACAAGGTGCCTTCATTGTAGTTTGTGACTTTACATTATTGATCTCATTTCTAGATGAGGTTAACATTTCTTCCAAAGGCATTCATTAGGACTCCTAATCCTAAATTTGAAGCCTTCTAACAAAGCACCTAGGTCATCACACTTAGTCATCTAGTACACTTTCCTTAAACTAATCTAATATAATGGGTTTAATTTGATTCAATCCAAATCTTCAACCTAAACATACACCACTCTAAATTTAAAATTAATTAAGCCTAGATTAGGGTTTAATTAGGAAACTAAACCTAATTACCTTAATTAAGCTTATTATGATATAAACCTAAGGAAATTAAAAATTAAATCCAAACAATCCCAAATTAAATGAAATTAGAAGTATAAAATCATGACATAAAATTAAATGAATCCAAATCCAAACCAAAGGTCAAAGATTGGTCTACCCTTTTACATAGGTTTGACTTATGTGGGTCCCACCAAGCCAAAGGTCAACCAACCAAAATTTCACCAAACACAATCAGTCTAAATCATTAGGATGATGTTATAAACATATGTAAATATGAAGTTTAAAGAATATAAGTCCAATCTAGCCTTAATTAGGCTAATTAGGTTATTTAACCCTATTCAAACTCAAGAAAACTCAAATAAATTGTTTAAAATCATTTGAACTGAACATAAACTAATCCATCATTGGGTCCAATTTGGCCAATTTGATCATTTGACTCAAATGAACCCAAACTTAACCCATTAAGCCCAACTTGGATCAAATGGGTTCAAAATGAAATAAAATTGGAATTGTTTGATCCAATGCATTCCAAATTGATTAGATTAAACTAATGAAAAATTAAACACATTATAATTAAGCCAAATAACTTTTTTGACTTAATTAAAATTAACCCAAATATAATTACACCAAAAGGATTAAACTTGAAGTAAACACTCCATAAATCTTAAAATCCTTGAAACCTTTTGATTAAAGAGTTCATTAATGGTTAAATGGACATATCCTAAGCATTAATCCAAGGCTAATCTATCAAGTGAGGTAACTTAGATCAAGTAATGAAAGAAATAAGTGGTTTAATTCAAAAAAAATTCTATCTAATCTTCAACTAATTCACTTAGGATATAATTAAAGCATTCCTAAACTTAATTAATGTTGGTTCTCATCTAAGATTAAATCACTTAAGAAATTTCAAATAAATTCCAAGCAAAAAAGATGACATGGTAAGGCAAAGGCATATGTATTTAAATCCAATTTGCATAACCTCATTCTCAGTCCACCTCTTCACTTTAAACAAGGGTTAGATTGCTCGTAAGCATGGTAACTAACTCCCAAAGTTTGCAATCACCTCAACTGATCAAGAGAAGAAGAAATAAAGCTAAAAGGCTCATGACATCTATGGGATCTTCACATAGAGCATTTCCCAAGTGAAATAGACATTTCCATCACCTCCCTTACCTCACACAAAGTTGAAACCCATCTTTCCCCACTTCCCTCACCACCGAGAGGCTGGAGAACCACCAAAGCCACCGAAATCCAAGCTGAGGTTGGTTTAGGAAGAAATCCAGTGGGAGGCAACTCGATTCCTTTAGCACACAAGCTCCCCACACTGTTCCATAGCTATTGGAGTCAACCCCACCGCTAGAGATCATCGTGATCGAGATATGCCATTAACAACCTCCTTTGAGCTCTCAGGTTCGGTGTTTTGTGAAGATAATTTGATCTTAAGTGAGATCAAACCATTTAGATCCCCTTATTTTCATTCACTAATGGATTTACAATCAAAATCATGCAATTTCGATGGTCAGATGGCCAAAAATCATGCAAAAATGATGGATAGCTCTCGACCTCCATCGTCGACATAGAAGATATAATCCATGCCATTCGTTCCTTTTAAAAGGAATGGATGGCTGAGATCTAGCCGAATCTTTTATTAAATCTGATAACAGAAACTGTGGGTCAAATCATCATCCGATCTTTGATCGGACGGACCATAATTAACCTACATGCACCACTTTTAATATGCGGATCTTGTGTGGCATAATGATATGGTGTTGCATGGAAAGAGGTGCCACGTCGGATCCACGTGGATCCGACATGCTGAAATGAAAATTCAGGTTTTTTTAAATTAAAAATTAAGGAAAATTCATAAAAATTCAAAAAATCATAAGAAATTAAATATAAATCCAAAAAAAAAAAAATACAAACTTGGGCTATATGGATTCATCTTGATTGGAGGAATCCACTAAAATTAAAATCCCCAAATTATTTAGGGTATTTTAGCCTTAATTTGGGATTCAATAAAAAATTTCAAACCCTAATTAATCCCAAACCAATAGTCAAATTAAAATGAAACTTTAGGGAATTGAAAATGATGTTAAGACACATACGGTAAATTTTTCATAATTTATTGAGCAATAAATCTTAATATTGGAAAGTTGAAGCCCTAAACCTTCATCCTTATGAAATTAATTAATAATAAATCAATTAATGATGTAAATTAATAAAATTAATTCAAAACATCATAATACACCCAAATTATCATATATAAGCCATTAAAACTCATGGGAACATAATAAATCACAAAATGGCTTAATTAGGCCATTAATTGAATAAATCAATTCAATTAATTAACATGAATTAAATAAATCATAATAAATCAATTAGAATCCAAAAAATTATAAATAAAATTTTTTGAATGCATAATCTAGAGGGGAATCAAAGAAAGATAAAAGCTCTAAATAATTTTTATTAAATTAAGCATTATTTAGGTTTTAATGAATTAATTAAAACTTTATTTGCACCTTAATTACATAACTGATTAAAGTAAAACTTTAGAGAAATCAAATAGGCAAGGAACCCCATTTGTCATAAAAGTTTCAAATCCATTTAACTTTTGGATTGGGATTATTTGAATTTCCAAGTCTCTAGGTAAATTTAAGGGAAATATTAAATTAAAAAATTACACAAATTAAAAAATCCATAATATAAATTTAAAATATTATAATTGATATCGACACTTAAATAAAATATCTAAGTCAACTGAAAATATTTGAACCTAAATAATCCTAAGTTAAAGATCAAGATTAAAGGAAAATATGAAACTTAATCACATTTAATAATGATAATTCATTAAACCATAATAATTTCATTTTATAAACTGAAATATAAAGACCATTGATCTCTGAAATTCATAAGTTATTAATATATAAATGCACTAAAACCATTTGGATTAAAGAATGAAATGGTGTAAATGCAAACATAAAAGGTTAACTATAATTAAAATCTTAAAATAACAAAGTAACATAAAACAAATTTAATAAACAAAGAAATAACCATTCTTTAAATTCCTTAAGTCATGAAAAGGAAAGATTACATTAGGATAAATGTTCTTTTCAAAGAACATAATGACAAATCCTTTCAAATTAATTAAAATAATTGAATCTTTCCATAATGTATAAAATATACAACATGGAATTAATCATCTAAGTCTAAATTCATTAATAAACCTTAAAAGAACTTCATGAAATGAATAAATTAAAGTAAGACAGAATCATTAATGCAAATGAATTATAGAATTTAAATATAATAAATTGAATAATCTTAAACATAATAAATTGAACATGAATTTACTTAGGTTAATGAACATTAATGAACATGAGTAAATGAAATTAACTTAAATTGAATGGAAAAATACCTGTACCTAAGTGTAATGAGTATGTTATATGAAATTAAAACAAAAGGATATTACATATAATGTTTTACCATAAATCAAATATAGCAAAACCAATGAATAAATATAAATATTAAATCAAAGATGAATTCAAATAACATAAATATAAAAACTTAATTAATGTAAGAATAAATCTAAAATATAAATAAATTTAAAAAACTTAAAAGATATAAGTCATCATAATCAATAAAACAAACATTAAAAAACTCAAATTAAAGGAATAATTGATAAATTTCAATGACACAATATTAAGCCAAAGGAATTAAATGAAATTAAAATCATAATAATTAAAGAATTAAACTTAAAGAGAGAACCAAACTACATCATAAATTAATCATACTAATAAATGAATTAAACAGCAAGTGAAAAAATAAATAAATTTAAAACAAAATAAATCGAACCCTCTAAATTCAAGTCAATTAAAATACTTAGGATTTTAGTTAGATCTTTAGGATGAATCTTTACCTTAGAATAAATATATCATCTTATTAGGACCTAGGATATTGAGTGGAATGGGTTCCACCCAAATAGGAAACTATTGTATTCTTTATTCTTAGAAACCTAATTTAACTTTAACATGATAAAATGTATCGAAAATAAAAACAAAAATTTAGTAAATTATTAAATCATTTTAGTTAAAATCATCTAAAGGTAAATAACTGAATACTCAAAATCAAAAATTGAAACTTGAAAGCTTAGTAATGTCTTGCCACTCAAACCCTATTTCTTCACACACTAGAGTTATAGGTCACGGACTCTAGACTTATGTTAGGATGTTCTATGATTTTTTATAATTTTTTATGATGTTGTGATGAAAATTTCTTTTATTATTTTTGGTGTACTATTTTAGAATGGGTTACTGGGATTAATTGATGTTAGTCTAGATGGTAGGACATTATTTGTAGGATTAACATTATCTTCTACATGGGGTTGTGTTAAAGGGACTGCTGTCATAAATATAAATTAAAAAATTATTGTTTGCTTGCAGGAGCAGATTAGTCCTTTAACATAGCCCATGGGATAAGTGGACTTGGCAAGGAACTAATGCTAAGTCTATATGTTTGTAAAATATAATTATTATGTGTTATTTATATTTTTCTAACATTTGTTCTATAGAGCTTAGGATTTATTTTTGAATTTCAAAATATAAATTTAAGCTTAGAATTAGGTTAGGATCTATGTGGTCTAGGATTAGTAGGAGTTGACCCTACCAAGAGATGGTGCAGAGGTCTCCTATGAATCCTAATGGATGTTCCCAAAAAAGGAGATGACCCATAGATCTAGACTTGTAGTTCTAGGTTGGGCTGTATAAGAGTATAGCTTGACTAACCGTTTACTCTTTTTTTAAGGATGTACAGCGATACCTAGCCACATTGTCCTTTTTCTTAAATTAACTTGGCTTGACTTAGTTTGAGTGCGCAATAGAATCAACCTAATTTTTTAGGTTTCTTTCTATTTTTTGCTTTCCTGTGAATGAGTAACTGGATAATTAAGCTCATAGGAAAAATGAAATTTTATACCTAACTTAAATTTAAACAAATAAATTAAAAATAAAAAAAATTGAAACCTCACTTAAATTAAAGCCTTAGGTAAAACATAAAATTAATTAGAAATAATTAGGTCTTCAAATTGTGCAATCATATTGCTTTAAATTCATGAATGGGCAGCTTCTCCCAGTGCACATAAGTGGCATCTGACATGTGAGGATGACCGCCTTATCGAGGAAGCCTATCTTCTATTATTAATTTGGGCCAAAATCATCTCTAATTGCATGACATTAAGCATAAATTGCATCCCATGGCCTAAAAATGATTATCGAGTCAAAATGTTAAAAATCTAAAAAATGTGCATTAGTTAGATACATTTTATACCGCACATTATCTTAGGGATTTGGGAGTGAGTCTAGGCTCATAGATTCCTTTCCTAAAAATGTAATAGCCTAGCCATCATGCATTCATAAAACTTAGCATCATGAATTTAAAATGAGCTTAGGTGGTGTTAGCTGGTAGCCCCTTTAGGAGGGTTGTAAGTCTAGAAAAGTCAGGGATAAGTTTGTTCCCTTAAATGAGAGGAATGACCAATAATTCTCAAAGTGAAACTAGGTCATGCATCTGACTTGTGTCAAAAGCACTTGCAGACTAAGTTTTGAAGCATCCTTCTTAGAGTAAGTCTTCAATCCCTTGGTATTTCTATAGTTTTATGCTTCTAGAATATAAGTCCTAGATTTTTAAGAAGATATCATCTCAAATTCTAAACTAAATTTCAAAATTTAAAGCCCAATTATAGAATAGTTGAAATGCCTACTAGGCATCCCAATATCAATGGGAATTTCCTACTTCATCTCATTTGGATTCCAGAAGTAACTCTCTCCACTTTGGACTGTTCCCAATTGAAAAGCCTAAATATCAATCCTTTGAAAACCAACTTAGAAATATTTATAAATAATAACTTATTTCTTTAATCGAGAGTATTATTAAGAAGAGACCCTTCTTAAGATGTAATTAACTATAAAGGCTTGCCTTTATAGTGAACCATGAAACAAGTTTAAAATAAACCTTGATCTACTTTTCCATGTAACTCAAGAAAAAAAATCTCTAGGACACAAAAGACTTATTAGCTTAAGATTCTTTTATTAAATGATCAAATCCATTATAGGATAACATATTTCTGAGATAATATGTTTACTCCTTAATCCTTAATGATGCATTTGATCATCCAAAGAAGGAATCCCTAAATTCTATATGGTGTCATAAATTTTATCATCATACATGCTAAGTGACCTTAATCTCTCTTGGCTTGAATTTATTATGCATTTGGTCAATTTGTTTTGTGCTCAACTTATCTATTTCTATACTTTTTTAAGTTGGTTGAAAGCTTTATGGTTGATTGATTAAAGTGTATTATTGCGAGTTATTTTCTCTTCATTATACCTACATGTTCTAAAGAGAGATTATTATCATTGTGTTTGTTTCATATAAAACACTTATGAGTATCAAGTTTTATTACTTCTAAATCATCTCATGTTTTTCATAAATAATTTAAAAAAAAAGAGAATTCATTTGAGTTTATGTTCTTTCCTTTTACATATACATGTGACACTTCTGAAACTCAAGTCTCTTTATAATTATTTGATTGGTAAAGTTTTTAAATAATCATTGTCCTACATTTTAAAATTATTAATTAAATCACTTTCATTTCAAGTTACTACTTTCTTTTCAAATCTTTTTAAAGTTTTTGGTGCTTATTTTGTGCGGAGGGAGTGGGGACAACACCGAGGGAGCACTTATTGAAGTGATCAGATATAATATTAAGAAATTATGAACTACCTCAAAAGATAGAGACACCACCCTTCAATGGACCTAATCACCTAATAAGGACTCCTAAGGCATGATGGGTCTTTGAATATACTAGAGATTATTCCCCTATTTTGCATGGATGAATAAAACAAGGTTTATATTAAACTGCAAGGGGGAAGGAGGGAAACCATATAGACTGTAAGTGGTACTTATTAAAGTCATCAAGTATAATATTAAACGATGATGTACTATCTCAAAATATAGAGACACCACCCTTCAATGGACCTAATCACCTACTAAGGACTCCTAAGGCTTGATGGGTCTCTGAATATACGAGAGATTTTTCTCTGCTTTTCATGGATGAATAAAATAGGGTTTATGTTAAACTGTGTTCTTAAGTTCCCTATGGAGGGAAGCCTCCATAGTTAATTACATCCTAAGGAATGAAATTCCCTAATAATACTCTAGATTAAAGTACACAATTATCATCTCCAAAGATTTCAAGGTTAGACTATCAAAGGATTGATTTTATTTAGAAAATGAAGTCAGAAAGTTTTAGGAGAAGAGTTATTTTTAAAATATGAAGGGAGAAAATAGAAAATACTCATGATACTAGGAAGCCTAGTGAGCATTCCAATCTATCCTATAATTGGGCTTTATATATTTGAAAGTGAAGAGATTTATTTATTTGAGTTGAATTTTACTAGGTTGTTAGGGTTTATAATCCACCAACCCAAGGTTGTGAGAATGCTTATGAGGTACAGATTTATGCTTATAGCCTAAAGAAAATAGCTACCATAGATCCTAAATCTAGAGAGCTTGGGTAAAAGCTAAAGTGCGATAGGTGGCCATAAGGGTACCTCTATAAGAGAGAGTAAACCATCTGACTTTTGGACTTATAACCGCTTAGAGTGGTTGCCAACTAACTCCTCCTATGATTTTAAAAGCATGTAGTCTGGTCTTATGAATTACAAGATAGCTAAGGTAGTTATTTAATTTGAAAGAGACTAAAGTCCTGAATGCACTCCCTAAGAGACTAGAGCATGAGTGGTACGAGCATATGACTTAATCTATAAATGCAAAATCTTTTCAATTTTATTTCATTTTTGACACATCATTTAGACAAAGGCTTTAAGATTTTTTATATGCCTAAATGCATGATTAAGTAGATTTTTTGGTCAAATCAAAAGAGAGAGGGTGAAGCTCCATTAGTAGGGGTTGCTCTCATAAGTCAAGCAGTCCCTATGTGTGAAAGGATGGAGGCCCTCATTTTATAAGAGTGATTCAAGATGATACGCATGATGTGAGACATATAACCATATAGCTAAGTGGTTGATAAATCTTTTAATTATCTTGATTTATGTTCTAGGCTTTATGATGAGATTATGAGGTATTTAAAATTTAGTTATGTGTGATTAATTGGGTAGAAAATTTATTTTATCCTAAGATCCTACCATATCTAGGTCACACATTAAAGCATCAATCATAAGAAACTATAAATAATATACCATTCCAATATGCAGTTTAAACATAACATCAATCAATTTTATAAACTAATGGAAAAGAATAAAAGGCCGGTGCGGTCAGGTTTTTCCATACAACCCAAAAAGAGAAAAGATGGGTAGCCAGGCTCTACCCTTATATAACCAAGGATATGAATGAATAAATACAATTAGAATGAATACATGCTATGGGGGGTCTTCATTCTTCCATCTTCATTCTTTGATTTCATTTGTGCTTGCTTCAAAGGCATTAGAGGGCACCCTAGGACAAAGCCTTCTATCCACTGCTCATCCTAATCCCCCATAGTACTAATCCTAATTTCTATTGCAAAATTACATTAATATAGTAAAAATTAATCTAATTACATCTGCAAAATAGAGGTTAGCTAAATACACATACAATCCCAAGCAATTATATGTTTAATTTGGACTTAGTACCATGCACATGGGTAACCAAGCCCACCTATCCTATCTTGGCTTATGCTTAAGTGTTTAAGAAACTTGCAAAGAGAGCATTTATATTTATTTTTAAGCATCCCCTTAAGCAAAATCCCTTGCAGAAGACATGATTAGGCTAAGAGTGGCCTAACATCCAGTCTGCGAAGCATACACCCTAACATCTAGTCTAAAATAATACATCATAAAATAAAAAATATTCACATCATACACTGCCCTAACATAGAACTAGAAGTGGTGACTTAATTGTAAGGTGTGTGTGTTAAAGCTTAGTGTGGTATGTCTTAGCTAAGCATTGTAGTTATATTTTTCTAAATTTGGAGATTATTTAAATCAACCGTGAAGGTTAGTTTCACTTTAAGTTATTTAGTGGATTTATGAATTTTAGTTTATATTTTATTTTGTTTCATGAGATTTACACTTAACATCTAAGTGTTATAAAGAGAGGAAAAAGGATTGCCTTCTTTCATCTCTAACCTAAGCCACTTTCTAAAGCATATTAATTTGATTTAGTTCTCTTTAGTGAATGGCTTATTAAATGAGTTTTAGTTAATCCTAAGTTTAGGTTAACTCTAAATAATCTTATTCAATATGAAAGGCTTCTTAAAATTAATCTGATTAAATTACTACCACATGATATATATTAAATCATTCTTTTTCATCACATGTAGCATGCATATGATTTAATACTTAGCATATCTATACATACATTATGTTTTGGAACACTTGAATGATAATGAATATATATGTTTCAAGTTTATTTTTATTGAATTATATGAACATATAAATTAAATCTCTATATAAATTTTAATACCAAAATACAAAGGGATAGAATCACATAAGTATGTGTCATTGTTAACTAGGGAAGTGAGGTAATCAGATGACCTCCTTGGGGCTACCTAAATCCTCAAATTATTGGGATGTCTAGACTATATACTTATTAACATTCCAAACCTATCTAAATCTATACATGAATAAGGAAAAGAGAACATCAATTTATTTATAACACATGTTATTGACTTAGGTGAATATGAATGCATGCATTTTTAGTAAAAAAAAAGGAGGATATTAGTTCTTTAACTAAATACACATTTGTATGTATAAAAGATATAAACAAGTATGTGTTGTTATTAACCAGTGAAGTGAGGTAATCAAATGACCTCGTTGGGGCTTAATAAAGCCTTGTATTCCTGGGATGTCTAGAGTATATACTTTCTTTCTTAGATACATATAGATGTATAAATAATTAAAGGAAAGAGAATCATGCAAAGTTGTATTTTTATTTGATTGAATTATTTAACCATATGAATTAAACTCTATCTAAATTATAATACCGAAATACATGGGAATGAAACTAAATGAGTACATGCCATTGTTAAACTAGGGAAGTGAGATAATTAAATGACCTCCTTGGGGCTAACTAAGGCCTTGTATTCCCGGGATATCCAGACTATATACCCATTATTGTTCAAGCTCATGTAAATCTATATGTGAATCAGAAGAAAGAGAGCATTATTTAATATGCTTAAGTTATAGACACTTGCAAACCCTATGTATATTCATAACTATCAACACTCTGAGTATTGTAATTAATTTATAAACTTTGGAAAATATTTTTGAATTTATTAGTGATAATAGTCACACATATGCTTAATTAAGCTAACACATGCAAGCTTACATAAAGAAAATTCATTTGATTTATTTAAATTTGAAAGCATGAATGCATGAAATCAAATGACATACAACATTTAATGAGCTTGGAAAGGAATAATTAAATGTAAACACATGATTCATTCAATTAAATTAATTCCTAAGGATAATCACATCAAATCCATTTAAAGAAAACCAAAATTCTTTTATTAATTTATGATTTGGGATTTTAATTAAGTTCAAAGAGAGAATTTATCATTTGTTGGTTTAATCCCATTCCCACAGTAGTAATTTGATTTGATTTAATAAAAGGTAATTAGGTAAATTTTATGAATTAATTAAGTTAGATCTTTAATTAAATCAATTAATTACCCTTATAATTACTTCTTTAGTTTAATTAACCATTCAATTATGAGCCACAAATGGTATGAACATATGAGGAAATAAAATTTCAATGCCACTACAAGGACCTAATGCAAATGGCTCATGATTAAGGGTTAATTAAATTAAAGAACCTAATTAGATACTCTTATAACTTTCCCACACTTATGGGTTAATCATAATTTCCTTAATGGTATTTATGTTGTTAAACACATTAATAAGAACCCTTAATTCCATTGTTAATTATTTGATATGATTATGATTTCAATTTTATTGATTAAGCTACTTAGTTAATTAATTAAACCTTTAATTAATCCCATCTTAAAAAATTTTCCCTTAAAGAGAAATGGACTTAGGAAAAGAGGTTAGGAGGTCCTAATCCCAATCCCCTTCCCCATTCACTGTTCAATGGTGATTAGTGTGCCTAATTAATTATTTTTTACTATTTAGGAAGTTAATTAATTAATTAAACTAATTAAGAGTGTGATTAGGGCTTAAATAGTCAATTACCCTAATTAACCAAGCAATAAATCCTAAGAAAATTATGGGAGATAGAAGTCATCCCATTAAATTAATATAAAAAATTTAGAATTAATTATTCAAGTAATTAAGGAGTAATTAAGATGATTAGATCTTAATTAAGCCTTAATCACTTTTGAAAATCAATTAGAATTAATTTTAAATAAATCTCCTCTAAAATACCTTAAAAATAAGTATTTATTTTTATTTTGTTGAATTTTCTACAATTTGTTATGTATTTTTAAAGTTTCAATGATTAAATCCATTAATTAGGCCTTAATTAAGCCTAATCTCATTGTCGCCATGTGGACCTTTGATGTGGTGCACTTTCCATGTGGTGCCATGGGATTGGCTACTTAAAGTCATCCGACTCAGCGCCTATGTGGCTTAAGGCAAATGCTCTTTCTTATCTGCCGTCCTATCCAAGATCGGATGGCCAGGATCAAACCTACAGTTCTTTAAGTGATAAAATCAAATTAATCTAACTGATTAATCATAACCATCCATTTTTATCATGCAGAATGGATGGTGCATGATCCATCATTTCTCGAGCAATAAGAGATAGACACCATTTTCCTTCCATTGCTCGATTCGAGCTCACTTGAGCTCGGATCAATTTAGAATCAACCCATACCTCCACAAGGTAGATTTGAAGGGATCTACAGGTTTGATTTGCACGATATGAAATTTTTCTTAAAAAAGTTGTAAATAATTTTCACCAAGAAGTCAGTTTCAAGGAATTACCTCATCGGAGCTCAAGACCGGTGGTGAAATCGATTGAGGAAGCTTCATCTAGTGGAGATGAAGTTCTGTTGAGGAACACTTCAGTTGATTTCTCATTGTTTGCTCGGAAGGCCATGAGCTATCAATTTGCAGGTCAATGTTGATCGAAGTCGCACCTCTAGTGGCCGTGGAGCTTGGGAGATGATTCGTTCTTGCTCGATAGAGTGTGGGGAAGGTGTGTGTGAAGTTAATTTAAATTTGGTTGAGGTTTGAGGGAGTTGGGTTGAGTGGAATGCTATCCTATTTCAGAACAATGAAGTCCGGCAATGGGGGAAGCTTAGGGTTCTTAGGGAAGGCTCTATGGATTTTAAAAATAACCTAGGAAGCTTTCTGATTGTGTGTGTGTGTGTTCAATTTCAATTGAAATGAGGGGGGTATACACGTAGGTGCTCAGTCGGATGACTTTAAGTAGCCAATCCCGTGACACCACATGGAAAGTGCGCCACATCAATGGTCCATGGGTTTGGCTCAATTTGACCCTTATAAGTCAAATTAGGCTAGGTTAGGTTAGGTTGCCAATTGGTCAAATTGGGTCACACCAAGACTTGAGTCAGGTTCAAATGAGTATTTGGGATGTTTTAGTTTAATTAGTTTGAGACAATTTAGCTTAGGTTTGATTTTGGCTCATTTGGATTCATACAGATCAAATGGGTCAAGTTGACCAATTTGACCAAATTAGCCAAATTAGCTTGGTTCATGTTCAATTGGTTAATTGAAGATGACTGTTGGCTTTGGTTTGAATTAATTTGGGTTTGATTAAGATTTAGGTCAATTTGGGCTAAATGGGTCAATTGGGTTCAATTAGCCAAATTGGGTTCAATTATGGCTTTCATCAAGTTCAACAATCAATTTGAAATGAACTTGAGCCATTGGTTGCAATCAATTTGGGTTAGATCATGATTTGACCCAATTTGGCCTTTTAGGTAAAATTGGGTCAACTTGGGTCAAAGGGCCAATTGGATTAGGTTTGGCTCAATTGATAGTCAAGTCATGTTCAATCATTGATCATAGGTTGGTGTGAATCAATGGTTCCAATTAATTTGGTTTGGGTTAAAATTTGGCTTGTTTAGTTCATGTAGGTTAAGAGGGTTGCCTTGGTAAAATGTCCAAGTTGACTTGGTTTGACCTAATTGATGATAATTGATCAACCTATGGTGATCAACAATCATCATACGAGGTTTTGGTCTGCTTGGTTCAATCCAATTTGGGTTGGATTAGAACTTGACTCAAATAGGTCCTTTAGGTCACTTTGGGTCAAGTGAGCCTATTGTGTTTTATTGAGTTGATTTTGGGTTGATTTGGATTTAGTTGAGTTTATATATGGATTTAGGATTAGTATATAGCTTTGATTGCAATTGGTTTAGGTTCAAATGGGTTTGGGATCATTTGGATATTTCAAGTCAAATGGGCTAGGTTAGGTTTGATTTGGATTGGTTTGATTTTGGCTTAATGATTATAGATTTTCTTTATATTTGGCGTAATGATTGAAAAAATAATTGATTCATGAGAAAATTAATTTAATTTGGTTTGAATTGATTGGATTTTTGCCTAAGTCCATGGTATTGAATTATATGGCTTAGGTTTGGATTTGATTTGATTTGATATTTTGAGTTAGTATGATTGTAAATTTGATTGTAGATTTAGTATGGATTGATTGGAGAGTTGAGTTTACTTTAAGAAAATCAATTAAATTTGGTTGAGCTTGGATTTGATTAAGGCTAAGTCCATAGAGTAAAATCATAGGGCTTAGGAAGGGTTGATTTGATTTGATTTGGTTTAAAAATAGTTATAAGTTTCAACTATTTGATTTGGATTTAGATTTGGATTCAGATTCAGGTTTGGATAAATTTAATTTGATGTTTGGGTTAGGCTAAGGAGGTAGGCATAGAATGGGTTTAGGCTACAAGGTAGGTTTGTCTCCCTTAATCCTAAGGCATAGCCTAATCCTATGATTAACTCTTCTAAGTATCTAGGCTTAGGTTAAGTGTTCACCTAATTGTTAGAAGTATCTTATGACTAAAGAAGTCTTAGTATCTAGAAGAATCCTAAATTTGAGAAGAAAAGATTAAATCCTCACTCCAAAAATGAGGTCAACAAAAGGACCCCCAATAAGGTGGTGTAACTGACAAGGCACACCACACGTATTGGAGTTGACCAAGGTGATCAACAGTGTCCAAAAAATTACAAGCGATAATGAAAATGATCTATAGCTAAACCTAAGAGGTTGATAGAATTGCAATCTCAGTGTATTGCAACTCACCTCATACCAAGGGTATAAGGGAGAAATCTGCTAGGGATAAGAATTTCATTGAATTTGTTTGGTAGGAATTTGCTCTGGATGAAGATTTGATTTATGGAGGGGAGAGCCCACTAGGGATGTAAGTTTAAATTTGATTTGATTTAGTTTATATTTGATTTGGGGGCACATCCACTAGGGCTATAAGTTTGAATCCACTGGGGATCAAGATTGGATTTGATGGATGTTATTTGTTTAAATATGGCACATATCTACTGGGGATATGGGCCTGAATCCACTGGAGATCAAAACCTTGTTCATTTTATTTTAATTAGTTATGGCTCCACTAGGGAGAAAGGTATGATTTAACTCCACTGGGGAGAATCAAATTGAATTTAATTTTTGGACCCTGTCAGTGTGCGATGGACCACTGAGAAGGGGCCATGGAGGCCTTTGCCTATCTTAGATTTACAAATCCAAAGGGAAAGTCTATCGGCTATGGGGTATAACTAGCCAACCTAAAGGTTGCTTTTTGGTGTGCAATGAATTGTGCTAGGAAGAAAGCATGAGGACTTACATCTTCTAAAGTAGAAACATCTGCTGGGGTGACTTGTTAGTAGCACAACAAGTCAAACTCAACCTAGGGTGACTACTAAGTGAGTGTCGCTGGGGATCTTACCTCAACTCAATTTTTATTTGGTTTAATTTTATTTCTTTAATTTGGATAGTTTGATTTAATATGGACCCTATCAGTGTGTGATGGACTACACTAAGAAGGGGCTACGGGAGCCTGAGCCTAGCTTAGATTTATCAGTCTAAAGGGATAGTCTACCTACCACAGGATGAGGCTATCCGACCAAAGGGGTTTTCCTCGATGTGCAATAGTTGTACTAGGAATAAAGTACAGGGACTTACATCTTTTAAAGTAGAAATAACCATTGGGGTGACCTGTTTGTAGCACAACAACTCAAACTCGACCTAAGGAGACTACTAAGTGAGTGCCGTTGGGGACTTATGTCAACTCAAGAGTAGTCAGAATTAATTTCTTTTTAATTTCATTTGACTTGATGTGGTTTTATTTGAATTGATTTTGTTTGATTTAATTGATGGTCCATATTGGTGTGCGATGGACCCACTGAGAAGGGGTTATATTAGCCTCGACCTATTTTAGATTTACAAATCCAAAAGGATAGTATACCAGCCGAAGGGTAGAGCAAACCAACATAAGGGTTGCCTTTCGGTGTGCAATGGCTGCTAAGAAGAAAGCATAATAGGCTTACATCTTTTAAAGAGAGGAACAGTCACTAGGGTGATTTGTTGGATACACAACAAATCGACCTGACCTAGGGTGACTACTGAGTGAGTGCTAAAGGGGACTTTTGTCAACTCAAGAGTAGTCAGACGATTCCTATAGGGAGTATTGCTGGCACTACCCTAAAGATAAGATGTCTGCTTGGGAGAAGTTACCACGGGGATGTCCTCCTAGTCCATAAGCCAATATATATATTTTGTTTATATGTTTGCGTGGACCATGTTGGTGTGTGAGGGACCACACTAAGAATTGGTCATAGTCAAGCCAAGAGGAAAGCATAGCAGACTTACATTTTCCAAAGCAGAAAGACCACTAGGGTGATATACTAGCCAAGTAGTGGATCGACCCGACCCAGAGTAGCTACTGAGTGAGGGCCATTAGAGGCGTTATCTAAACTCAAAGTAGCCCGAAACATATAATATGTGTTTATTTTATGTGTTTGTGTGTAGTTTATGTTTGTGTTATGTTGATGAAGGATAAAATGTTGCTCTATGGACTACGCTAAGGCCTACCATAATAACAAAGTGCTCATCAGTGTGCAGCAGTCAAGCCGAGAGGAAAGCATAGCAGACTTACATTGATTGGAACCATTGGGTGCACTCCTTTATGATTGTTAAGTTGATATGATCATCCTTGGTAGGTTGTCTCTATGGCAAAAGGGCCTTCCCAAGTGGGTTCAAACATGCTCCTTAGAATTAAAACAAGCTCTCCTACTTGAAAAGCTCTAGGACAGACCAACTTGTTGTGAGCTTGAATCATTTTGGCTTTGTACAACTCGAGGTTTTGGCATGCCCATAGGTGTCTCTCATCCAAACTTTTGAGCTCTTCTAACCACAACTTAGCATTTTGCTCTGTTGTGATCTTGTTACCCACAATTATCTTTAGTGATGGGAGTTAGACTTTTAATGGTATAACAGCTTCGGACCCATACACTAAGAAGAAAGGGGTAGACTGAGTTGGAGTTTTGTAGGTAGTGCGGTAGGCCCATAAAGCTTCAACTAACTAATTATGCCACTGTTGTTTATTATTATCGAGTGTCTTCTTGAGTATTTGAATGAGAGTTTTGTTGAAAGGTTCTGCTAAGAAATTTGCTCTCGGATAATAGATGGTAGAGTATCTCCAATCTATGTTGTGTCTCTAGGCAAAGTTGTTGATCTTGGTGCTCTTGAATACAATACCATTATCAAATATAATTTAGTGAGGCACCCTGAATATATATACGATATGGTTCCTGAAAAACTAGAGCACATGCTGAGCTATGACCTCTCTGAGTGGAATCGCCTCTACCCATTTGGAAAAGTAGTTGGTGGCAGCTAGGATAAACTGATGACCCTTGGAAGAAGGAGGATCAGTCAGACCCACTATGTCAGTATGCCCAACACTCAAATGGCCATGAGGCCAATGTTGGGTGTAGGATGTTGGTTGGTTGATGCAGGACCACTCCATGTACTTGACATTGATGGAATCACCTAGCCACATCCATGCAATCTATGAACATCGACCACCAGTAGTATCCAAGTCTTTTGATCTTAGCTTTCATCTTTGGGCTAGATTAGTGAGCTTCACATAATCCTGAGTGCACCTCAGACACAATCTTACAGGCTTCATGCTTATCTAAATAATGTAACCACATATGATCGAAGGACCACTAGTATAAAACACCATCCATAAGGGCATAAGAAAGTCCCCTTTGCTTCATCTGATGAGCTTGTGATTTTCTTGAGGTAGTTTACCTTTATTTAGGTAATCCATTAATGGTTTTCTCCAATCTAACTCCTCATCCTTTTGGGCAACAATAACCTCCCATTCAAGAGAGTACTTTTTGATGAGTTCAATATCAATAAGAGGTAGGACTTGCCTATTTTGGACCTCTATTGATATGGACTCATCTTCTAGACACGCCAACTCCTTTTAAAGTTTGGCTAAAGTATCTACTATGGCATTTTCTCTTCGTGGGATCTTATAGATGGTAACCTTTGGAATTTGGGCCAACAACTCCATTGTATACTTATGGTAGTGATGGAGCTTAGAATTTAGGACTTTATAAGATCTAGCGATTTGGCTGACCAGTAATTGGGAATCCCTAAAGATGTTGATGTTCTGGATGCTTAGCGAGATGGCTAACTCCAGACCAGCAACTAGAGCCTCATATTCAGCTTTGTTGTTGGTGCAGGGATTAAATAGAAGATATGTGAATCTCTTCACATTGTAATCAGAAGTTAGGAGAACTATTCCTACCCCTGCCTTATCTGGAAGAGTATATCATGGTTCTTCTCCTCTTTGAGAGGAAGCTGCACAATCAAAGTACATCTCCCAGTGGTGAATGCTAGTATCCTCTAAGTTCATGATTTGTTCATCGGGGAGGTTATCACTAAGCGGAGAATTAGCAGGAAGTGAGTGTGCTACTATAAAATTCACAAGTCTTGTATTTTCACCACACGGAGAGGTATGAAAGTGATTTCAAACTGTGATAGAATCATGGACCAACGTGCCAACCATCCAGATAATGTCGACCATGTTATGAGATATTATAATGGATTAATTCTAGAGATCAACTTCAACATGTAATGTTGTATATTTTGGGATGCAAAGATTAAAGCTAGGCAATGCTTCTCAATGGGTGGATAATTGGCCTCAGTAGGGATTAGACAATAGTTGAGGTAATACATCAAATTTTCCTTCCCTTCATCATTGGTTTGGACCAACAAAGTTCCGAGGGAGTCATCTAATGCATAAGTGTAGAGTATTAATGGCTTGTCAGGGATAGGGTCTATTAGAACTGGAGGTGTCATCAGGTAGTGTTTGATGTCTTTGAAGACATGCTGACACTTATCGTCCCACTTGAACTTAGCATCCTTTTTGATAAGTGTTGAGAATGGTTGGCATCTCCCTAATAGATTGGATATAAAGCATCTTAGATATGCCAACTGCCCTTGGAATGATCTGAGTTGAGTTAAACTTTTACGGGGTGGCATTTCTAATATCACTTTAATCTTTTCTAGATTGATTTTGATTCCGCGATGTCAGACAACAAACCAAAGGAATTTCTCTAAAGCTACTCTAAATGCACTCTTCAGAGGGTTTATTTTTGAGGTTAAATTATCTTAACTATTCAAAAACTACTCTCAAGTCAAAGAGATGGTCTTCCTTTTCTTTACTTTTGATGAGATCATTGATGTAGCACTCGACTTGATGATGAATGAGTTCGTTGAAGATTCGAGTCATGGCCCACTGGTATGTAGCACCAGTATTTTTAAGGATGAATGGCATGACCTTATAGAAAAAGATTTTGATTGTGGTTCTAAAGGCAATGTTTCTTTCATCTTTGGCGGCTATCTTTATTTGGTTTTATTTAGATGAGCCATCCATGAAAGAGAAGACTGCATGAGATGAGGCAATGTACACCATCAGCACTAGTATTGATAATGGAAATTCATCTTTTGGACATACCTTATTTAGATCCCTAAAATTGGCCCATATGTGAATTAGGCCATTCTTCTTCTTAACTGGGGCGACATTGGCCTACTAGGTGGGGTATTTTTTCCTCTTGGATGAAACCAACATCAATCAATTTCTTGACTTCAAAAATGACCTGATAGTCAATGTCTAGTCACATGCATCTTGGAGCTTTCTTGATAGAGTTAGCACTAAGCTCTATTGCTAATTTATGGATCGCTACATAAGGAGCCAATCTAGGCATCTCTTTATAACTCTATACAAAATAGTCCTTAAACTCAATGAGCAGCCTAACTAAGTCATTGATTTTAGATTCATTCAATAAGGAACTAATGTATGTCAGATGTGGATTATCTTCAGTCCTTAGGTTGATTTCTTTGAGCTCATTGATGGTTGACTTTATCTCCTCTTTGAACTCTGGAGGTGCATCTCTGACTTGAGAATCATTCAGATCATTTGAAGTTTCTAAGCACACCTCCTCATGTGAGGTAATGTGATGTGAAAGAACCTATCAAATTCCAAATGATTGGTGTTGACTAAGAAGTAATCATCATCATCGATTGGGCCAATCGTGCTAAAGCCTAGTCCTGGTCTTGATTGAGAATTCTTGCATTCGTTGTTCCATATTCTTTCAAAGTAGTCTGACCTATGCTTATACCAAGTATGTGGGATTAGCCCTTTCTTTGCTAAATTATGAACACAAGATGAGTACCAATCAAAAGGTAATTCTATTAAACCTTTATATTAATCATCCTTGAGTTCTGCATCAACTTCTTGACTTGAGGAGGATGCTCCCAGAAAGAACCTTTTAGCCTTCACAGTCGTGGATAACTTAGGGGCTTCCTTAATTACCAAAACCTCAACTTGCTGTGAGGAAAGTGGGGTTAGAGGTAAGGTTCCCAATTGATGCCTGGCAGTTTCACATAGAGACTTGGATATACTTATGCTTTGCTTTTGAGCCCGATCTTTATCAGTATCTAGCTCAAGTGTCACCTCCAAAGGGATCTGTTGCTGAGAAGAGTTGGCTGGTGTGCTAATCATATAAGATTTGTCTTCTGATCTAGATTCTAAGTCTATATGGATAGCTGGTGTACCCCTGGTGGCTGGGACAAATCTCCATTTAGGTGGCGAATAAGGAGGTCTTCCACCCCTAGGACTGCCTCTGGATTGACCTCTTCATCATCTTGGTGGAGATTGGGTCATCCAACTCACTTGTTTGAATGGAGTAATGAACTCTGGGTGGAATCTAATTTTAGGCTCTACATCCTCCCCTGAGTCTATTTCTCACTCCCTTTTATTTTCTTTTTCTTTTCTTTTTTATTTCTCTTTTTGTTCTTTTCTTTCTTTTTATCTCACATGATGATTCTGGCTAAGTTCACGAGAATAGAACTTTTGGTTTTGGGGGAGGTAGTAAGCTACATCTTCATATATCTCGACCTCATGAATTATAAATGGTTTGAGAACTCTTTTGACACAGTATTTGATTCCATCTCTCACAAAATTCATGTATTGATGTAGAAAGGATGAAACTATGTTGTTCTTGTGTATCCATGGTCTCCCAAGAAAAGTATTGAAAGGTGTATCTAAGTTTATAATGTAAAACTATAGAGCCTAAGGCCATCTCACCTTGTTCATTGAATCCTTTCAACATCATCCTCTTCTTTTGGAGTTTAGAGATGTCGATCCTCAAGTAGGCAAGGGTTCTTAGACTCATAGTGTTGATTGATGCACTCGAGTCAACCAAAACTCTAGATAGCCTGTATCTGCCAACATTCACTGTAATGTAAAGAGGATGATTGTGCTCGATCATCCCTAGAACTAATTTTTCATCTTTG
This sequence comes from Cymbidium sinense, assembly GCA_021442155.1. Taxonomy (NCBI): domain Eukaryota; kingdom Viridiplantae; phylum Streptophyta; class Magnoliopsida; order Asparagales; family Orchidaceae; genus Cymbidium; species Cymbidium sinense. The sequence continues at coordinate 78,056,267 of CM038219.1, read as the reverse complement.
AATGAAACTCCTAAGATGTCTTTCAAGTAGTGTGTCTCCTCTCCAGTAGCAGTCAACTGAGCTAAGAATATTTGAGATTCCCTCATCTCTTTGGGTAAGATAAGAGCATCATATATGTTTAACTTAGTTGAAAACTTTATAAGATAAGCTAAGACATTATAATCAACTCTAGGTTGGTCCTCCATAAGCATATTCTTAGGTGGACATCTTGTGGATGGGCTATCTCCTCATTGAAACTAATGACTTGTTTACCCTTTTCCTGAAGTGCTACCCTAGGAGGTAGAACTTTTCCACTACTTAGGTTGACTTTAGTGACTTCTTAGAATGATGAGTTTGTGGAAAGTTCTACCTACTCATTGGGCATACCTACAACTTCTCCTATAGGATCCTCAGAGTCAGGTGACTCCAAGTCAATTTCAAGAGGTGAACCTAATTGATTTAGAGAAAGAAAATTTGACTTTGAATGGTAAGTTGCTGCTACTACGGATCTATCCTGGGTAGGTATGGTAAGCTGTTGCTGCTATGGATCTATCCCGGGTAGGTATGGTAAGCTGCTACTAGGCTGTTACCCTCCTCGAGTTATCCTTTACAATTAGCAAACCTTCCTTGGTATTGGAGGTTTGAGTTGCTTCAGGCACCTGCAAGAAAAGTTTTTTGATCTTAAAAATGATCTTTTTAGAGGTATGGGATAAGGAAATAACTCAATCTTCTTTGGTCTTAAGAGGATCAAAAGTATCTCTAAGGATTACTCTAATAAAACTAGATGGTTGATCTAATAAGTATTCCTTAGGGATAACTATGGCTCCTGACTTGTAGCTATGCTCAAGATAGTCCTTAAAAGTGATACGATCCTCTAAGACATAGCCTAACATGTAGTGGTAGGGGAAATAGTTAGGATCATCACTCTTGCCCACTTTCTCCAGCCTATTAGGCTCTGGTAGCTAAAAACCAAGTTTCTTCAAGAGATTCTTGAAGATTTTCCAAACTATCTCTCTCTTGAACAAATATGGCTAGTTCAATCTATCGGCAAGAGTAGGTGGAAAATAGCTACTTGATGGTGGATATGAATATTGCTGCTAGATAAGACGGTCGAGGTGGTGGAATAGGTGGTGGTAAAAGAGGCTGATGAGCTCATGCTCTCTAATATTGAATTCAGGTTGGCTGCTTCCCTCTATCCACAAGCATAACTATCCATGGCTTCTTCTCAAACACTTTCTATGGCTTGGGCCTACATGATTGGTCTGAGAAGGAAAATTGTTTGGCTTCCTCTTGCAGGTTAGTTGCCTTGTTGATTAATTTCTTAAATATTTTGATAGAAAAACCCTTAAGCATGAAGACAATTGGGTCATGGATATTCTTGAGCAAAATCTTAATGGCATGCTATTTAGACAACTATGGTGTCACAAAACCCTTAGGGTATTGAAATACATCAAATTCCTTTAGGTATGGCCTACCCTTTGAAATGGATGAGCTCCCCCTAGCTTGTGCCAATGCCTCCTTCACCTGTTGTTCCACCATGTGCTTGATATCCTTCTCATGTATGGAGGTGTTATTTGTGACCTTCCTATGCAAACTACCAACATCATCATCCACGGGAGTGCACCTAGGATGATCTAAGGTATGTACCACTTCTAGCTGGTCGGCTACCATAGGAGAAGGCTATGAGACTGGGGTTAGGTTCTGTAATGCTAGGACCACTACCATCAACTCCTCTACCCTCTTCTCAATCCTGTCTATTTTTTCATCCTTCTTCTTGAGCTGGAGGAGGAGGTGCTGAGTTGAGTGAGAGGTGCCACCTTCCTTAACCACATCACCTTCCTGGGTATGATGTTCCCTCTATAGAGAGCCTCAGGTATAGGCCATGTGGACTTCAACAATGTGGTCCAATATGTCATCCTCATCAAGGTTGAAGCTAACTCTACCCTCATCCCAATCTGAATGATCACTGCCAACAATCTGCTTGACAACAACATGGTAGTCCTCTATGATGTCATCTAAGGAGCGGTCATCTACCCTGTCTGCTCTACTAGAATGTAGATTGGGTACCACATGACCACTAGACTATGCTCTATAGACTGTATGTAATGAGTACTCTACACTGGCTGGGAGCACTCCCTGGTTGGATTTGCTGACATGGGGACTATGTTGGTGTCCCCTATCCTCTCTTCCTCCAGCTGCTGTGAAGGTGGAGCGACCATGATGCTCTTGGTTCACCACTCCCTCCTAACCATGGCTGAAGTAGAAGGTCAAGCAGGAGAGCTCAACCTCACCTCAATGGGTGGAATGGATGGAGGGAGATCCTTGGGCCATAGCTGGATCACCAAAGGAGAGGGCCTCTCTCTGGACTGGGGCTTATCCAACTTGGCGGGGACTGTGGATGCTTGGACTTTGACTGGTGATGGCTGGCGACAAGTGGAGCGGTGTGATAATAAGGACATTAACTACCTCCTTGTTGGAGAACTCCTCCTACATCGGATGGTGCTGGTGAAAACTATGATGTCTGAATGATCGACCCTGATAGGGAGCTGATCAAAAAATCTATCAAAGCAGAGGCCACTGACTGCCAACGTACCTCCTCCTATCTCATTTGTCTGCTTAGGCAATGACTCTAGCTTCTTTGGCTCTCTCTCTTTGAATATGATCCTAACACTCCTAAGGATCAGACTCCTCAAATCATGTTATAAGATAGACTCTAAGCATCCATGGGCTATGCAGACTCTGTGAAGAATGAACCATAGACTGATATAGGGCTTTCTCCTTTCCCTAACTAGTGTCTCAAACTCTACAGGTAGTGGTGGTGATACAACAATCCTATAGAAGTCCTCCTCTCCTTCTGAAGCTGAGAGGGGGTTGAACCTACTACCACTCAGGAGTGGAGATGTATCATGAGGGGAACCCTCCTCAATCACATGAGAGGCATCATTTATTTGCCTCGTATCATGCTCATAGTGTCGATTGATCTTGTGGTTCTTATTGCAGTGCTGCATTTTAGTGAGAAGGGCAGAGCGGGAGCTAGTATTAACCTTGTAGGTGGAAGAGGCTATCTTAGAAGCTAAGATAGCTTCCCCTTCAGAGCAGGGGGAACAACAAAGGTGATGCTAGCCCTAGCTAGAACTACAGCGGAGGCAACAAACTGCACTAGCACTTATGTTGGCATTGAGACTGTCGTGGGTGTAGGAACCACAGCGGCCTTCCTCTTCATTGAGGGAAACTCTGGATCAGACTGCACATCAAAATGAAGAAGTGGCTTCTTTCCTGCCACCTCCTCCTTGCTGATTATGGTGAGGTCTAGCCCCTCACATGTGACTCTGACTTCCTCAAAGCCATGTTCAAACTGAATCACGTGCATGGTGGTGGTGAGTATGGTCTAATACAAGGCCAAATCCACACTAGATGGAAACGAGAAGATCACCTTGCTCGAAGACATGGCTGAATATTCATCATAGAAAGGGGAAGAGAACTGGGCTGTATCTCAACATTTATTGAAATAGAATTTAATTAGACCCATGCCTTGAACAGTTGATTTGAATTGTTGACTTTTGATTTGATTTTTGGAATTCGAACCCACACTTAAAAAAATTTAGGTATGCTAAGTGGGGTTCATTATATTGGAGAGATTTAGGAATTTGAGGAGAGACTTTGCCATAAAATTTTGATTTTGATTTGGAACCCTCATTCAACAAATTTAGGTATGTTGAGTGGGGTTCAAATGTTTTGGTGAGACCTTTGGAGATATATTTGTTGTATATTTTTGTTTGAGATTTGATTTTAGAAACCCTTACTTAGCAAATTTAGGTATGCTAAATGGGTTTCAATTTTATGTTTGAAAATCTTTGAAAGCTTTCTATCTTAAAGGTTTGATTTGTTGTTTGTTTGATATGTTTATTTATTTTGAAGAAAATAACTCTCATTTAATAAATTTAAGTATGTTAAATGGAGTTCAAACTATGTATTTGATATTTATTGATTTGATTTTTGAAAAAGGGGAACTCTTATTTGACAAATTTAGGTATGTCAAATAAAGTTCAAATATATGTTTGATGTTTGTTATTTTGATTTGATGTCATTTTAGAAATGAGGCCTACACTTAACAAATTTAGGTATGTTAAGTGGGGTTCACTTATATGTTTGATTATTTGTTGATATGTGGTTTTATTTTGATTTTGAGGATTGGATTCTCATTTAACAAATATGGGTATGTTAAATGAAATTTAAAAATGTGTGTTGGATATTTTGATTTTGATTTGAATTTGAAAATGGAACTCTCATTTAACAAATATGGGTGTCTTAAATGGAGTTCAATTATATTGTTTTGATTTTGATAAGGGGGACCTTCACTTAACAAATTTAGGTATATTAAGTGAAGTCCAATTTTTATGTTGATTGTTTTAATTTTAGTTTGAAAAGTGGAACTCTCATTTAGCAAATATGGGAATGTTAAATGGAGTTGGTTTTATTTTAAAAATATTTTGGGTATGTTTGGTTTTAATTTTGAAAAGGGGGCCTTATTTAACAAATTTAAGTAGGTTAAATGGGGTTAGTTTAATTTTTGAAAGAGGTTTTGAATATGCTTATGAAAGAGATTTATTATTTGATTTGATTTTGAAAAGAGGAATAATCACTTAGCAATTTTAGGGATGCTAAGTGAGGTTCAAATAGTTTTATTTTGAAAAGATTTTGATTTTATTTACTTGATTTTGATTTTTTTTAAAGAAGATGTTTATTTGGCCACTTTTATTATATTAAGTTCATGTGATTTTGCTTTAAAAAGTTTTCAAAAATTTTGTAAAAGAATTTATTTATTTTACTTTAGATTCTTTTAAGATTTTTTCAAATATGAAATGAGTCCTTGCTTTACCAAGCTAGTAATAAGAGGTCACAAATTATTTTTGACTTATATTTGGTCATCTCCTTTCTTTAGTTTGTTTATTATTACCTATTGGGGGACCCAATAGGAGTCTTAGGACCTACATGGGAGTGAGGTCCTAAAATCTAAAGGATGCTGGCTACCTATGCTTAAGGATAAAACAAGCAAAGGGCCAATGGAAAGAAAGATAGTTTCGAGCTTATACAAAAATATAAGTCCACTATCGATGCTTAGAGATGATAATTGTCTACTAGAGATAGAAGAGGAACTCTCCCCAATGACGTCGCTAGAAAAATTATGGTGTTTATTTTTGGATGGGGGTGGGGGGGACACCATGCAGATCATAGAGGGTACTTATTGAAGTGATCGGGTACAATATTAAGGAATGATGTACTATATCAAAAGATAGAGACACCAGCCTTCAATGGACATAATCACCTAATGACTCCTAAGGCATGATGGGTCTTCGAATATACTATAGATTTTTCCCCTTCTTTGCATGGATGAATAAAGTAGGGTTAATATTAAACTAGGTTCTTAAGTTTCCTATGGACGTAAGTTTCCATAGTTAATTACATCCTAGGAAATGAAATTCCTTAAGAATACTCTCGATTAAAATAGATGATTATAATCTCCAAAGATTTCAAGGTTAGCCTGTCAAAGGATTGATTATGTTTAGAAAATCAAGTGGGAAAGTTCAAGGAGAAGACTTATTTTGGAATCCAAAGGGGGAAAGTAGGAAATACTCATGATACTAAGAAGTTTAGTGAGCATTCCAATCTATCCTATAATTGGGATTTATATATTTGAAAGTGAAGAGATTTATTTATTTGAGTTGAATTTTATTAAATTGCCATGGCTTATAATCCACCAACATAAGGTTGTGGGAATGCAAAGAAGGTGAGGATTTATGCTTGTAGCCCAAAGGAAACAGCTACTTCAAATCCTAAATCCTAGGATCTTTAGTACAAGCTAAAGCGAGACCTAAATTTAAGCGACAGGTGGACAAAAGGGTTTACCTCCACAATAGAGAGTAAACGGTCTGATTTCTAGACTTATAACCGGCCTAGAGTGGATGCCAGCTATCTCCTCCTACGATTTTGAAATCATGTATTCCGATCTTATGAATTACAAGATAGCTAAGGTTATTTAATTTGAAAGAGACTAATGTCCTAAATCACTCCCTAAGAGACTAGAGCATGAGTGGTATGAGCATATGACTTAATCTATAAATGCAAAATCTTTTCAGATTTTACTTCATTTTTTGACACATCATTTAGACAAAGGCTTTAGGATTTTTTATATGCCTAAATGCATGATGAAGTAGATTTTTTATATGCTTAGAATTATTTAATTAATCAAATGCCATAAAGTGTGATTTCACAAAAAATTATGATTTGAGGCTCAAAAACTTTTCTAAGAGGTCTTTAATGTTAATAATAGAGGATTGATATCAGGGATACATTTAATTTTGTTTAAGTTTTATAATTAAATAATTAGGTTATTTAATGACCTATACTTAAGAAAATCATAACCATTGCTTGGCTTATTAAATTGACTTAAAATAATTATGGGTGATAAGTAGCATCATCATGAATGCTCCCTAAAAATTTTAGGTCAATTAGAAAAGTAATTATTGGTTAATTTTAAAAATACCCTTCCCATTCAAACCCTAATTACTCCTAAATTAATGAATAAAAATTGGGGCTTTTATTTTCCTTAAATTCTTCCATATCTAAGATTTTTAGAGAATGTTTATTTCTATATATTTTTATATTTTTTTATAATTAATTATGATTTTTTGAAGTTTTATTTGATTAATCTCATTTTTAATCTTAATTAATTGATTTTACATAGTTGGTGTTTAGTTAGTCATGCTTTATGTGTGGTGTCATGGGATTGGCTATTTAACCCATCTCCTATGGCTACTGATTAGAGAATGGGAGAGTGGGAGAGGAGGAGACCTTTGTTTGGACCTTAGGGTGGAGTGTACCTCCTTGTCCATATAAACCACCCCAAAGGGGGTAGTTTAGCCCATGGCAGTTAGCCAGGTAGTGGACAGGGCTAGTTTTTGCTTTGGACTGATGTGTTGGACCTCCCCTAATGGTTGAGGAGTTTGCTAGCCAGTGGTAAAGAGAACAATCCATAAGGAGTGAACTAAAGGCTAGACATGATGAGAGCAACCTCTCCTTGGTCAAAGGCTAGACCAAACAACTTTGGGTCAACTTGGGTCAATTAAGGAGAGCCTAAGGCATGCTAAGATGAGTCTCCTTAGCTAAAGGGTGGGGTTGCACCTTCTTATTTTGAGATTTTATCCTATTTAGAATCCTTGGTTCAGTTTTGGCTGAACTGAGTTCACCATGGGTTGAGTCTAGTTAGGCAGGGTAAGGTGCTTGTGGGGATGAGTCATGCCAAGTTTGGTTAGGTTTAGACTTGACTTGGTTGGGGCATATTTGGACTCATGTAAGTCAATTTGAGTTAGATTGAGTCAAGTTGACCAATTGACCAAATTGGGGCAAATGAGCTATTTGGTTGTGTTCAAATGATAATTTAGAACACCTTTGTGCTATTGGTTTGATTTAATTTTAAGTGGATTTGAATTTGGCTCATATAAGTTCATTTGGGCCAAATGGGTTGAGTTAACAAATTTGGTCAAATTGGATAAATTGAATGTAATTGAGAGTCATGCCATGTTCAATTATCATTTTAGAGTCAATTACAGGTTTTAACATGAATTAATTTGATTTGGTTTTGGTTTTAGTTCAATTTGACCATTTAGGTCAATTTGGGCTAAGTTAGTAAATTGGGCTAGGTTGATCAAATTGGCTTTAATTTGCTCTTGAGGAGTCTTAAATAATCAATTTAGAACTAATCAGAAGTGTTAATTTAATCCAATTTGAATGGGATCAAGAGTTGGTTTAATTTGACCCTGTAGGTCAAATTGCGTCAAGTTGAGTCAATGAGATGAATTGGATCAATTGAATTAAATTTGTTATTGAAGCTTGAATTAAAATCATCTTAAGATTGATTAAAATAATTAGTTTGGTCCAATTTGAGTTAGATCAAGTTTTGGACCAATTTTTTCGTTAGGTCAAATGAGGTTAAGTGGATCAACTAGTCAAATTGTCCTATGTGGCTTCAATAAAATGTTGGAACATGATCAACAATCATTTTAGAAGTGATCATAGAGATTAGATTGGTTTGAATTTGGTTGAATTGAAGTTTGGTTCAATTTGACCCGTAGAGTAAAATTAGGAAAGGTTGGGTAAAATTGATTAATGGGTTAAATTGGATGCCAATTGGTCATGAAGAATATTCAAATATGTGATTATAATGATTTCAGAGTTTCAGGTTTTCTTAATTTGGATTAGATTCAATTAAATTTAATTTTTTTTGACCCTATAGAGTTTAATTGGGTCAACTTGAGCTAGGTGAGCTAATTGATTAAATTGAATTCTAAAGAGGCCTTGATCAAGCTCAAATAATGTACTATGGGACTTGGGCAAGTTTAATTTCGAATGGTTTTGGAGGAATTTTGGGTTTAGCCCCAAATGGGTCATATTGGGTCAACTTGGTCACTTAGCCAAATTGAAAACCAATCGGATATGGTTTGGAGAATTTTAGGATTTTAGGTAGCATATGATTAATTTTATTTGATATATAAGTTTTAGCTTAGAAACATAGTCATTGGGTTCCACTTAGGCAAGGTCGGGGTTTACCCCTTGGGTTAAGCCTAATGGCTTTGGGTTGGTGTCCCCCTAGAAACTAGAAATGTCTTAGCCCTAGGTGAGAAAACCATAGTGCTTAGACTAAGTCTTAGGTCTAAGTAGTGATGGATGTTAGCCTCACTAAAGTAAGTCAATAAAAATTCCCCCAATAGGTGTGGTGTAATAGACGAGGTACATCGTACATATTATCATTGACCAAACTAGTCGACAAAACTCAAAGGGTGGCAAGCAACAGTGCTTATATTACACTTGAAGCATAGACTTATCTTGACAAAGATCAACTAGCATTCAAACTCATAATTAAGTCGAGGCAAAACACTACCAACAAAGGTTTTCCAACATAAAAAAGGGAGAAATTGTTGACTCCATGAGCCCCATTGCTTATGCAATTGATTTTGATGATAATAAAGATATGATTAGATGGAATTAATATTTTATTTTGAGTGTTTTATGAAGTTAACTAGACTCAGTATACTCAATCAGATTTAGAAAGTTAAGATCAACTAGATTAGGATAGTTTGGAAATATCCTTAGATTTTGTAATAATATGGAAAATAAGAGCTTAATAATATAAAAATAATGGCTTAAACATCTCCATATCATTTATTTAAATTTTTAAATATTTTTTCATATTTTATTTTGCATCAATTCATCAATATTTCTAGAATTATCCTTTTTAGATAAATTAAGCAATTGCATAAGATAAATCTTAACCATTACTTTTTAACATGAGTTAAATTTATTTCATACTTCATTAACTCATTTTAATGCTTAACTAAATTATTTATCTATTTTTTAACATTAAAATTAAATTATTCTTTTATTTTCTTAATTATCCTTTTTCTCTCTTAAATCCTTTATTTTTTTTTCTCTCCTATCAATCCACCCTTCTTATTTTGTTTTTGGCCAGATTTTTCATTGACTTTGGCATGATTTATTTGTGAGAATTGTTATATTTTTTGTCATATTAATATTTTTTATTTAATAAAATTTTGGATTCTTATTTTCTTGAATTTTGAAATTAAATATTTTTAAATTTAAAATTATTTTATGCCTTAATTTGTTTCCAAATGTGTCTTAACTTTTTATTTGGCTAACCCATTTGCATTTTAGATTCACTATATTTAATTTATTTGAATTAACTTTCATTGTCTCAAATTCAAATTAAATTGGATCTTAAATTAATTGTATTTATGGAAACAAGCATAGCTGGCCCACACTCTTATTTGTAATTAATTTAAATTATATGATAAGTTTAAAAATACTTCTTATATTGATTTATTTTAATTTATATCTGATTAATTTCATTAATTAAAGCTCATCCCATATTATGAAAGGCTTGAACAAAATTCTTCATTGGTTTTCCTTGATTTATTTTGTTCAAATTTATTATCTTGGCTTGCCTTATTTAATCCCATCAAATTAAGTAATTAATATCTTAAATATTTTAATTAATTCATTATTGTTGACTTCATGAACCCTACCTCATATGAGATTGATTTTTATGATAACAAATACATATTCAAATGCAACTCATAAAGTTAAATTTAAGTGTGCAGAAAAATTCTTCAACTCTAGGTTCTTCAATCATTTCAATATCCTAAAGCTATTGGACTTGAACTGGGTAGGGTTTTTGTAGAATTAACTTTATTAAGACAAATTAAAATCTCACTAAAATAAAATAAATCTTTCATGCATTTCAAAATAATTTATTTTAGAATTATTCATAAAGTATATATTTCATATTTACAATTATTCATTTCGGATAATGTGAACTAAATGTATAAAATTTGCTCCATTTATTGTGCTTCCATGCAAGTTAAATTAAGCTCACATTTTAGTAAATTAATTCCTTGCTTAGTCATGTTCATTGTCCATTTATTTAATGCATGAATCTAAATTATCCAAAATTTATTCAAGTATTATTTTTATCTCTCCTATCCTATCTCTCATCCTAAACCTTTTTGGCCGAATTTTTTCATGATTATTTACAAAATAAATCATGTGAGAGCTATTCAAATTATTTCCATAATTATTTCTTTTTTCTAAATTAAACAATTCATTTATTTGAATCTTTAATTTGAATTATTTTGAATTCAAATTTATTCTTTTGATTACATGCACAAATTTGAACTTAGGTCTTTATGGAATGTTTTGGGACTAATCGTATGCTACTCTAATTTATTTAATTTGAATTAGCTTGAATTTATTTGAGTTAATTCAAATTCAATTAAAATAAGCCATGGATTTATCTTCTTTCCTTTTATATAAATTCTATTTTTGGAAACTTCTCATGGCTGACCATATTTTTATTTAAATTCAAATTAATCACATGATGGATATTGATTTCAATTCTCTTAAGATCTAAATTACAATGATTTAATTTGAATTAAGTATATTTAAATAAATTCAATCTATTTTTTGGTGGTAGCTTGGCCGAATTTTAATATTTCCATTAGATTTAATTTAAAAATGTTCTAGAATAATATCTTTCTTTCTTTCATTCAATCAAGATAACTGATTCAATATCCCATGATATTACATTTAATCATAATTGAATTTCATCATGGAAACTCCCTTGGCTGACCTTATCTATTATTTAAATTAATTAATTAAATTTTAATTATTGCCCTCTTTACTTAGCCAATTAATTGGTTTATGCTTTATTTGATAATAATTCAAATTATCCCTTTCTTCTCTCTCTCTTGGCCAATCTACATGCTAATTAACATTCAAATTAATTTGGAGATATTGTCATGAGATGAATTGATTAAAATTTAATCTCTTTATAAAATTTTCCTTCCAAGTTCCCTTGGTTGAATTTCCATCATGCCAAATATAATAAATTTGATTTATTCAAATTGAATATCTTACCATGTGTATCTTCCCTCCAAGTTTCCTTGGCCAAAATCACTATAACACAAATTTAAATTCAATTTGCTTAATTCAAATTAAATCTTCTTATCAGATAGGATTTCCCTCTTCTTTGCCTTCGTCAAACCCTTCATCATGCACATTAATTTTATTTTGATTGGCTTAAGTTAAATTACTTACTAAAGTGTTTTCCCTCCTATTTCCCCTCTTCTTGGCTGACCCCCCTTTATTCTTTTTCTTATTTATAATGCTCTTAAGACTAGGTTATCCCCTCTTTGATCCTTCTCAAGTGGTCAAACCCTTGCTAAATGATTTCTTAGAGATTTATCTTGGTGAATCAAGTGCTAACATCTTCATCATCCTTCCTCTTCCTTTCTACAAGTGATTGCTTTGAAGATTGGCCAAAAGAAGTTGAAGGAGTGGTGTAAGTCCTTTTCTCTGAGAGCTATTCAAGGTTCCTTTAATTTAATTTTTGTTGTTCATGTGTGTCAACCTTGATCTCTTACTTAAGGTTTCTTATAGTTTGGTCAATTTATTTTGTTCTTAACTAATCTATTCATACATATTTTCAAGTTGGCTGAAAGCTTTGATTATTTTTGGATAAAGTTTTATGCTTACAAATCTTTCTCTCTTCTTTATTCTTACATATCCTTAAGTCAGACTAATTTTGTGTTGATTAATTCATAAAGAACTCTTGTGGGTAACAATTGTTCTATTCTTTAAATTATCTCATCTTTTGAATATATGATAGTTCATTTCAAAGAGACTTCAATTGACTTTATGTGCTTTAATATTGCCTATTCATTTGATCTTTTCAAAACTCAAGTCTCCGTATAAAAGGTGACTGGTTTAGTTTTTATATTACTTTTATGCCACACATTAGATCATGACTAAATCATTTTGTTTTCAAGTTCTTATATTCTATTCAAACATTTTAGAGATTCACTTGCATCATATACATCTTTCGTGTTGTATCATTGCATTTAACTTTAAATACAAATTAAAGTGAGCTCTCTTTCTTATTTTTGTTTCACTTGCCTTAATATTATTGTAGTTGGGTTATGAGAGAAAAATACTTTTAAATTAAGAGTTAGATACTTTCATATTCCTCTTTTTTTGTTTTCTTGTTGGGTTGTACTTGTCCGTTAAGGAAAGTACATGGCTGGGTTATACATGCCTATTAAAGAAAGTACATTGTTGGGTTGTACTTGCTTGTGTGGAGAGTACAAGAGATTTGTTGTAATCTCATCTTTGATTTGGTGAATTCTTAACCTGGGTGGCTAAGTGTGGACATAGGCCAGTTCTTGGGGTTTGGCCGACCCAAGTTAAGATCTCTTATGTTCCCTTTCTTTATTTTTTGCACTTTACTTTTCTACTATTATTGATTGTTGTTTTATTTCTTTAAAGCTTTATCTTTAGAGATTTAAGGTTTTTTTTATAAAAGTTTAAAATTAGGTTTTTTTAAAATGATTTTTTAAAAACATAATTCATCCTGCCTAACACACACACACACCTCTTAGGTGTTATAGTTGAATAACAATTGGTTTTAGAGCCTCAACTCAATTTGTAGTTTAACAACCCTGAGTTTTATTGCAATGGCACAAGTTTTCCTAAAGGTGCCATACTCGAAGGAAAATCTACACATATACCACCTTTCCATGATAATATTTCATTTAATTTTTGGAAAAACTGCATTAGTACTTTTATTTATGGAGAAGATTCTAGAATATGACATACATTGACACATCAATATCACACACCCACTATTGATATAAATGCTTTAAAAGTTGATAAACTTTTTAATGAATTGTCTACATTCAAAAGAGAATTGGATTAATTAAATGCTATGGTTATGATATTTTTAATTGTGCTTTACTTCCCCATGATTACATCAGAATTTTTATGCTTACTACTGCAAAAGAAATTTGGGATAAATTGATTCTTACTTATGATGGTACTAATGAAGTTAATGATGCTCATATAAATATGTTAGTACATGAATATGAATTATTTTACATGTTACCAAATAAAAGTATTTCTGATATGTATACTCACTTCATGAAATACTTTGCATTCACTTGGAATAAAGTATAAAAATCAAGATTTGGTCTATAAAATTTTAAGATGCCTTCCAAAAGATTGAGATGCAAAAGTTACTGATATTAGTGAAGTTAAGGATTTCACTACTTATACACTTGACCGACTTCTTAGTTCTTTGATAGCATATGATCAGATTATAGCACAAAGGGATCAAAATGACTCTCTCAAAAAAAAAAAAAGAGAAAGGATAATTAATTTCTTTGCAGGTGGAAGACAGTTGTGAAGAAAATTCTTCATGTTTAGATGCTGATAGTGAGGAGATTGCTTTGCTTTCAAAAAGGCTAGGAATATGATCAAAAAGAAATAGCACAGGTTTGTAAAATCTAAAATACATAAATTATCTACTAAAAGATTGAATGCAGGAGAAGGGATAGTATGCTTTAATTGCAAAAAAAGCCTGGACATGTAAGAGGTGAGTGTCCAAACTTACCTGAAAAAGAAAAAGCAGAAAAAAGAAGTCCTAAAAAAATAAAAAGCCTCAAAAGAAAAAAGAAAAGAGCACTTTGGGCAAACTCTAATTCAAAAGAATCAAGTGATGACACTATAGAGGAAGAAACAAATATATGTCTTATGGCTGATGTGGATTCTATAAGTAATGTATGTGAAGGTATTTTTTTATGAAGAATTAGATAATGCTTTCAATGAATTAGCATATGAATATAAAAAGTTGAAAAGAAAATTTAATATTCTAGAAAAAGAAAAGAAAAAATTAGAAATGCATGCTTCATCTTTAGAAAAATAGTTTGTTGATTTAAAGGGTAAGAATGATGCTTTAATAAATCAATCAATACTTGTGGAGAAGTTGTAAAAGAAAATTTCATTACTTCATGAGAAATAAGATTTTTTTAGTAGATTACATTCACATATTCTATTCATTAGAAATAAGTCATTAGATGCATCAAGATCATTAAAATTTAGACCTTATGCAAATACAAATATTGCATGTAATTTTTGTAATAAAAAAGGTCATGTATCTTCTGATTATCATGAAAGAAAATCTCAATCATTTCTTAATTAAGACTCTATTTGGATTTCTAAAAATAAAATATCTATAGATACTACACAATATGATGTGGACTCAAACATGTTTGGGTTCCAAAAGTTGACCCCTAATTTTATTTTATAGGAAATCCTTCAAAACAAAATCAAAGAAGGCATGTGGTATGTGGACAGTGGATATTCAAGACATATGATAGGTAATAAATCTAAATTTTCTACTTTAGAACCTTGTGAAGAAGGGTTTGTAGTTTATGGTGATAATGCTAAAGGAACGATAATTGGAGTTAGTTCTATTTCTAAGGATTCAATTACTTTAGATAGAGTTTATTTTGTTGAAGATTTAAAGCATAATCTTATTTCCATTAGTCAATTATACGATAAAGAATTTAATGTTGAATTTCATGCATCTTTTTGTAGTATTGAAAAAGGAAACTAGTTTGCTCGTTGGTCATAGATACAAAAATATTTACCTTATTGATTTTGAAAATTCAAGTAATATAAAATTGACATGCTTTCTGGATGACCAAGATACTAAGGATGATCCTAAAAATTGACATGATCCTGATGTATTTTTCCTATCTACTTTACATCCTGCAAAGTCAACATCAGAATAAGAAATTAAGTCACATGAAAGTGAATTTTTATGATACCACAAACCTAATCTAGATGTGCCAATTAAATAACGAACGATATGCTTAACAGTAGTTAATTGAGATTCTTACAGAGCAACCTAAAAATGAGCTCATAAATATACAATAAACATAATATCAGACCTACTAGTAGTAATATTTAAAAGAGAACCAATCATACTTCTATAAAGTTTTTGATCAACTGGTTTTCCTAACTAATCTAAATCAAGTTTAGTAGAGGGGCTAGTAGGAGTCTTTCTAGATTTAAATTTTTTTATATCAAATCTCTCTATTAAGTTAGTAGTGTACTTAGTTTGACAAATATAAGTACCTTTTCTGGTTATTTTACTTGTAGTCCTAGGAAAAAGTTGAGTTCACCCATCATGCTCGTCTCAAATTCTTTGGACATCAAAGATGAAAATCAACATGTAAAGATTCATTTGTACTACTAAACAAAATGTCATCCACAAAAATCTAAACAATAATCAAATCATCACCTAAATTCTTAAGGAATAGGATGGTATCTACTATACCCTTCTTAAAACCATGATCTATAAGAAAGCTACTCAATCTATCATACCAAGCTCTAGGAGCTTGTTTCAATCCATATAATGCTTTCTTCAATTTAAAAACATGATTCAAAAATTTCATATTTTTCAAAACTAGGAGGTTGTTCTACAAAGATATCTTGATCTGTAAAACCATTTAAAATGCACTTTTTACATCCATTTGAAATAATTTAAAGTTTTGTAATAGGCATTGGAAAGGAGCAATCTTATAGCTTCCAATCTACATATAAGGGAAAATGATTCCTCAAAATCTTTCCCTTCAATCTGTGTATAACCTTATGCAACTAATCTAGTCTTATTTATAACAATATGTCCTGAGTCATCTAACTTTTTCTTAAAGACCCATTTGATTCGTATAACATTTTGATCTTGAGGTCTAGGAACTAATTTTCACACATCGTTTCTAACAAACTGATTGAATTCTTCTTCCATAGCTACAATCCAATAGTGATCCTCCAAAGCTTCATTTATTGATTTGGTTCAATCTTAGGTTAGAATACATAATGATCTATCATTTCCATAGATTATCTTCTCATTCTAACTCCTTGAGAGGGCCCCCAATAATCAAATCTTTTGGATGATTCATATTGAATTTTCAATCTTTTGGTAAAGAATCATCTATATTTTTTTCCAAACTAATTTTCTTAAAATCGTCTACCTTTTCTTCAATCACATCATCTTTAATAGGATCTATTGAATTTTTTGCAAATATTTCATGTACAAATTCTTTAACAATCATTTTTCTTTTATTATAAACTCTATAAGATCTACCATTTAAAGAATATCTTAAAAAGATACCATCATTTGATTTACTATCAAACTTTTCGAAAGAATCTTTACCATTATTCAAATTAAGCATTTACAACCAAAGATATGAAAATAAATAATCTTAGGTTTCTTACCAAAGAACAACTCAAAATGGGTTTTATTTAAAAGAGGTCTCAAGTAAACATGATTCATAACATAGCATGCAGTGTTAATGGCTTCTGCTGAAAAATACTTAGGGAACTTATAATCATCAAGCATATTTCTACTTAATTTAATTAAAATTCTAATTTTCTTTTCAACAGCACCATTTTATGGAGGGGTTCTAAGAGCATAAAAATTTTGTTTAATACCAAATTCAACATAAAAATGTTCAAATTTTTTATTTTCAAATTCACCACCATGATCAAATTGAATTTTACTAACAAGAAGACTTATATCACGTTGAATATGCTTAACAAATTTTTTAAAATATTCAAAATCATCATTTTTTTGAATTAAAAACAGAACCCAATTAAATCTTAAGATATCATCAACAATGACAAAGCCATAGAATTTTCCACCTAAGCTAGCAGTGCTAACAAGACTAAATAAATCTATATGTCATAATTCTAATGGTCTAGTTATAGAAAAAATAGTTTTATTTGTGAAAGAATGTTTAGAGTTTTTTCCTTGAATACATGCATCAAATCTGAATGAAATTTTATTTTAGGTGAACCATCAACAAGATCAAGTTTCATAATTTTCTTTAAAGAATGCATGTTAATGTGACATAACCTTTTATGTCATAACCAAACATCATCAAGTGAACTTTTGAAACAATGCAATTTTAAATTTGTATTACTTGCATTTTCAAAATCAATAAGGTAAATATTTTTGTATCTATGACCAACAAGCAAAATAGTTTCCTTATTTTTAATAGTATAAAAAGATGCATAAAATTCAACATTAAATCCTTTATCACATAATTAACTAATGGAAATAATATTATGCTTTAAACCTTCAACAAAATACTCTATCTAAAGTAATTGAATCCCTAGAAATAGAATTAACTCCAATAATCTTTCCTTTAACATTATCACCATAAACTTCAAATCCTTCTTCACAAGGTTCTAAAGTAGAAAATTTAGATTCATCAACAATCATATGTCTTGAATATCTGTTGTCCAAGTACCACATGCCTTCTTTGATTTTTCTTTGAAGGCACTCCTACAAAATATAATTAGGGGTAAACTTTTGAATCCCAAATGTGTTTGGGTCCACATCCAAATGAAAAGATATGCAATGAATGTTGTGATATATGTGTAGTTATTTTGTTTTTGTTCATCCAAATAAATTTTGAATTTGGAAATGATTGAGATTTTCTTGCACAATCAGAAGATACATGGCCCTTTTTATTACAAAAATTACATGTAACATTTATATTTGCATGAGGTCTAAATTTAAATGATCTTGATGCATCTAACTACTTATGTCTATCAAATAGAACATGTTAATGTAATCTACTACAAGAATATAATTTTGCATGAAGTAATAAATTTTCCTTTTTCAACTTCTCCACAAGTGTTGATTGATCTAATAAAGCATCATTTTTAGCCTATAAATCAACATATTCTTTTTCTAAAGATGAAGAAAGCATTTCTAAAGTTTTCTTTTCTTTTTCTAACATATTGAATTTTCTTTTTAGCTTTTTATATTGATTTGTTAATTCATTAAATGCATCATCTAATTCTTCATAAGAAATATCTTCACATGCCTCACTTGTAGAATCCACATTAGTCATAAGACATATATTTGTCTCTTCCTCTGTAGTGTCATCACTTGATTCTTCTGAATCAGAGTTTGCCCAAAGTGCTCTTTTTTTTGTTGAGGCTTTTTATTTTTTCCAAGACTTCTTTCTTTCAACTTTTTTTTTCAACTAAGTCTGGACACTCATCTCTTATATGACCTAGCTTTTTGCAATTGAAGCATACTATTCCTTCTCTTGCATTCAATATTTTAATAAGCAATTTAGGTATTTTAGATTTTTCATGCATATGCTTTTTCTTTCTAATCATATTTCCTAACCTTTTTGAAGGCAAAGCAATCTCATCACTCTCAACATTTGAACATGAAGAATTTTCTTCATAGTTGTCTTCCACCTACAAAGCAATTACTTTTTTGCTCTTTCTTTTGGAAAGTGTCATTTTGATCCCTTTGTACATAACATATTCATATGCTATCAAAGAACTAAGAAGTTGATAAAGTGTCTAAGTTGTTAAATACTTAGCTTCACTAATAGTAGTAACTTTTGCATCCTAATCTTTTAGAAAGCATCTTAAAATTTTATAAACCAAATCTTGATTTTTATACTTTCTTCCAAGTGAATGCAAGGTATTTATAATTTTCATAAAGTGAGTATACATATCAAAAATACTTTCATTTGGTAACATGTCAAATAATTCATATTCATGTACTAACATATTTATGTGAGCATCTTTAACTTCGTTAGTACCTTCATAAGTAAGAATTAGTTTATCCCAAATTTCATTTGCAACAGTAAGCATGGAAATTCACATATAGTCATCGGGAAGTAAAGCACAATAAAGAATGTTACAAGCTTTTGCATTTAATTCATACAATTCTCTTTTAGAAGTAGACCATTCATCAAAAGGTTTATCAAGTTTTAAACCATTTGCATCAACAGTGGGTGTGTGATACTAATGTGTCAACATATGTCACATTCTAGAATCTTATCCATGAATAAAAGTACTAATGCAATTTTTTTCAATAATCAAATGGAATATTGTCAAGTAAAGGTGGTCTATGTGTGGACTGTCCTTCAGGTAGTGTACTTTTAAGAAAACTTGTGCCATAGAAATGAAACTTAGGGATGTTAAACCATAAATTAGGCTGAAGCTATGATACCAATTGTTACTTAGCTATAACATCCAAGAGGGCAGGGGGTGGGGTTTTTGAATTAAGTTTTTTAAAAAATAAAGTTTAGAAATTAATAAAAGTGCAAAATAATAAGCAAAGAGAATACAAACATTTTTACACGGTTTGGCCAAACCCCAAAAATCGGTCTACATCCATGCTTAGCCACCCAAGTTAGAAATTCACTAAAATAAAGTTAAGATTACAACAAATCTCTCATGTTCTCCTTCATAGGCAAGTACAACCCAACACGTACTCTCCTTAATGGGCAAGTACAACCCAACATGCACTCTCCTTAACGGGCAAGTACAACCCAATAAGAAATCAATATAAGGCAAAATGAAATATACAAATCTAACTCTCAATTTTAAAATGCTTTTACACTCACAGCCCAATTTATACTAATATTAAGGTAATTGAATATTAAAGAAAAAAATAGCTCAGTTTAACTTTAAATTGAAATTGAAATAAGATCTTCAATCAAGTTTTTAATGCAAGTAAGTAACTTAATGTTGCTTTGAATGATCTTTAAAAATTTTGAAATGATTTTCTAGTATGACTTTGAAATGCAAACTAAAATGCAATTACAAAACTTTAATTTGATTTTTTTTTACTCAAGCTAACTTTTATTCAAATGATAAGTGTATTTACAATTGCAATAACTAAATAATTACTTGAATAAAGATTTGAATGATACCACAAGAAAACTATCACAAAACCTATATATAAATCAATTGAAGATAAGTAATCAACATGCATAAAATAATTTATGCAAGAGATGAAATGGTCAGCCAAATAGAAAATTAAATGAGATAAGATGTTAAGCACAATCAAATTTAACCAGCCTATATGAACCTTTAGCCCAAAGAGATAAATAATGGATATTCAAAATGATTGAGCTCTAGAAAATTTAAAAAAAAAACCTTTGAAAGAAACTTTAGGTAAATAAGAAACAAAAGGATTATCAAATGATTAAGCACAAAATAAATTGATCTCTTTATGTTAGCTTTCAGCCAAACAAGAAATCAAAGGATTATCAAGTGGTTAAACACAAAATGAATTAATATTCTTATGTTTATTCTTGGACAAACAAGAAATAAAGGTTATGAAGTGAATAAACACAAGATAATTTAAATAACCTTGTAGACTTCAAAGCCAAGAAGAAATAAAGAAGTATAAGAACTTAGCACCTTAGAAATGTAAGATCAATGTAATGATGCTTTCGGCCAAGGGAGGAAACACACCAAACCTTGAATTTCCCAATAAATCTTTAAGACAACTAAATGTCCAAGGGAAAGAGAAGAATGATGAAGAGTGCTTGCACATGAATCACCAAAAATCTCCAAGTATTTGCTTTAGCAAGGATTGGCCAAGGTGGAGAAGATGAGCAAGAGAGAAAGAGAGAATATTAGCTTTTTGGAACCTTTTTCAAGTTGAAGCAAGGATCATAAATAGATGAGGGAGGAGTCTATGGTCGGCCAAAGGGTGATCCAATGAGAGGGAAATTGATTATGCATTAATTTGAATTTCAAATTCAAGGGAATCAAGGATTTACAAAAGAGATATTCAAAAGGCTCCTTTACAAATTTGTTTCAAGCAAATATGGAATATTTTCTATGTAGATCATGGCTAGAGAAAGAGAGAGAAATCCTATATATATGAAGGAGGAAATTTTGAATATAATAAATCTATGGAAAATCAATTCAATAATTTTGGCCAAAGGAGTTTCCAAAAATAGGAAATCCTCAAATTAATGCATAAATAAATTTAGATCAAGGTTGATTATATTATATACTTATTGATGTTTAAATAATATATAAATTTATTAAATTTAAAGCAAAATGGCCAGCTCCCTAAAATTTCCTAAAATAGATCAAAGTAAAAAAAGAGGGCTGATTTGAATTTAAATTAAAAATAGCTTGTGATAGATTTATTAGGCTATAAATAATCATAATTAATCATGCTTGGAACGTTCAACATATTCCATAAAAAATTTGATTTTATTTATCAAGTATATGTCTTGCATAAAAAAGTTTTAATTAAAGAATAATTCAAAATAATTCAAATTTTTAAATTCAAATAAATGAATTTTTAAAATATAAATTTTTTTTAAATATAATATGGAAATGTTTTGAGTGAACTTCACACATTTTATTACATAAAATGTATTAACAAATTTGGCCAAAATAATGTTAAGATGAAAATGATAACATGAGAGAAAAGAAAGAATAATATGAGAGAGTAAGTGGAAAAAGGATAATTTTAGGATAATTCAATTTTCATGCACTAAAAATATGAATAAAACTTTTGAGTGGCATGGAAATGATTTAATAAAGTTTAAAAATAATTTATCTTGCTTGACCACATATTTAATGGAACTTATTTTATGCATTTAGTTTATATTATCCAAAATAAATAACTTAATGAATAATTGTAATATTAAGATCTAGAATAATATAATAATTTTAGAATGATGAATCTAAAATTAAATGAATCATTTATTTTATCTTAGTGAGCTTTCATTTGTGTTAATATAATAATTACTAAAAAAATTCCCACCCAGTCCATGTCCAAAAGCTTTAGCATTTTGATATAACTAATGAACCAGGGGCTGGAGAATTTTTCTTGCACACTTGAATTTAACTTGATTAGAAGCATTTGAGCATGTGTTTGTTATCATCAAAATCAATCTCATATGAGATGGGGCTCATAGAGTCGACATAATTTTCCTTGGTTGAAACCCATCATACATTGATTTAAATTTTCTTAATGAATTTTATGATGAATTCTTTGCTCCTATTATGCTTAACTAGCCACACACACTTCCTTAAGTTGAGTTGAATTCAAAATTATGGCATGTGATCATTATTTCAAAATCAAATTCCTTAATTATTTTCCCCTCTTTCTCTTGCTTGGCCAAAACCCACATGCTTGAATTACTAAATTCTCTCTCTCTCTCTCTCTCTCTCTCTCCATACTTGATTAGCCACCATCAATTGAAATTTATTTAATTTGAATCCAATTTAAAAGTAAAATTAAAATCTTTCCTTAATAATTTCTCTCTCATCTCTCCCCTCTTCTTTTCTTAATGTGTTGGCCTAACCCCTTGGGCTTATGGTTTACTTAAAGATACTTTCTCCCAGATTCTACTCTTCTTACTTCTCTCTAACTAGGATGACCCCTTGCTAATCAATTTCTTGGAGTAATTCTTGAGTTCAAGTGCAACCCTTTCTTCTCTTTGTTGATTTCTCCTTAGTTGAGACCTTGCCAAATCTTGGTTGATTCAAGGTGACAATGCTCACTTTCTTCTATTGAGTTCATCTTGGTTGAGACCTTCTTAAGGTCATTGTTGAAGCAAAGTGCAAAATTCCTTCTCCTTCATTACTTCCCCATAGCCGAGACATACATTGAAGATCCTTGAAGTGAATGTGCATGAGATCATCTCCTTCCATTAAATCTTCAACATTATTCAAATGGAGATTTATTTAAACTCTTTCAAGCATCTTTCAAGCCATAGAAAGATCAAAATCAATTCATTTCTTTCATTAAGCATACATTAAGGTCTTGAGTAAGAATTTCTATTTCACTTCAATCTCTTAAATTAATAATTTGATTGCCTTATTTTGGATGAAATAAATTTATGTTCTTTGAAGTTTAAGATCTTTTAAAATCTCTTTTCATTCATATTCAAGTAACTTAAAAGGACTTTCACTTTGATTTGATTCTTTTTTTTAAGTTTGATTTGGATTGTTTTTTATTTTCTAATCCATGCAAGTGGTTTAAAAAGTTCTTTTAACATCTTATTCAAACTTTCATTAAATCATTTTAATATACTTCATCAAACTTAAATTTGAGTTATTATTTGCATCTTTTCAAAATCATTAAACATATAACATAAGTATTGAGCTCTCTTCTCTTTATTTGTCTTATTATTGTGTAATATTGGGTTGAGTGCAAAATCATTTTAAAATTGAAAGTTAGACATATAAATTATAATATTCTTTTTGTTGTTCTTATTATAAAGTGTTGGGTTGTACTTATCTATTATAGGAAAGTATAAAATTAGGGTTGTATTTGGCCGATGTAGGAAAGTTTGAGAGAGATTGGGTGTAATCTCATTTTGATTAGTAAATTCCTAGTTAGGTTGACTAGGTGTGGACATATGCCAATTTTTGGGTTTGCCAAATCATGTAAAAATCTTTGTGCCTCCTATTTTTACTTTTTCTACACTTTACTTGCTTGGTTATTTGCTCTTTCTTTATAATATACTTTATTCACCTTTGCAACTAAGTTCAATGTTTAAAATTAAGTTTTAATTTATAAATTATTTTATTCTCCTAATTCAACCCTTGCTTCTTGGGTTCCATAGCTTCTTAGCATTGCAAGCACATGAAGAAAGAACATGGGCATTGACCACATGGACACAAACTTGCAGAAAGTGAGTAGTCAAGGTAGAGAAATTATCTCAAGGTAGCTCTAGCTGAGGAGGTACACTAGGGAAATTGGTCACATCTGAAATCAAGCTGAAAGACACTTGCCATGATGCTTATCACTCACCAATGAACACTCACCTTAGATCAAGGTGAGTCTATTGTACAT
Organism: Cymbidium sinense; assembly: GCA_021442155.1. NCBI lineage: Eukaryota > Viridiplantae > Streptophyta > Magnoliopsida > Asparagales > Orchidaceae > Cymbidium > Cymbidium sinense. The sequence goes on along the minus strand of CM038219.1, from coordinate 78,032,221 downwards.
TCTTGACATTTTTCTTTGTATTCATCCTTGTACTTTCACTCCCTCAAAACATTATAAAAAGAGGAAAGGCCCCCTTTTGAGGGGTTCAATTCATTCAGTTGGTTTAGCTCAAGAGAGAATTCTCTCTCCCAAGCTTTGCTCTCTCTTTTCCTCTAGAAGTAAGAAATTCTCCCCTCTTATATTAAGATTACTTAAAGTATAATAAAAAATAGTTCTTATCCCCCATTATCTTCATTACTTGTTATTTATCTTTTCATTAACCCTGCTTCTTAGATATCTCTCAAAGGTTTTTTGATCCAACAAATATGAGGCTTAAGAGAGAAATGAAGATCATTTAAGAAAATATTCACTTCACTCATTACCTGATCAGTTGATTATTTAATATTTTCATAATGGTTTAGTGTCATCACTTAGAACAATTATAGAAGTAGTAGCATGGGCTAGTCTAACATCCATGCCATTTAAGGAAGCTTATTCATTGATAGAGGATATGGTTATAAATAATTATTAATAGCCATCTAGTTGAGATATCCCCATGAAAGTAATTAATGTCCAAAATAATGATGCAATCTCCATTTGACCTCTAAAGTAGTAGTCTTATCTAAGAAATTAGATAGTTTGGGGTTTAGTCAGAATATCAATCCTAGCACTTATGTTGGTGAAAGTAGTGAATCATATAAGTTGGAAGTACAAAATAATCAAAGATTGGAAATGATTAATTATGTAGCCAATAAACCCAATGATCATTTCTCAAATTCATTTAAGCTAATTTGGAGAATCACCCAAACTTTACATGGAATGATAATGCAAATATTAATTAAAATAGAAAGAATTGGAATAGTAAGAATTATAACTATCAGAACCCAAACTTTAAAAGAGTGCACTTTAGAAGAACTAGTGCTACAAATGGGGACTCAATTATAATGCCAAGAAGTCTCATTTAAAAACTTAGAAATTAACTTAAGACAATTGGCTAATAACCTTGCAAGTAAGCCCCAAGATAGTTTACATAATAACACAAAAATCAAACATTTGGAAAAAGATAAGGAACAATATAAGGCCATAGAATTGACAAGTGGAAAGAAGCTAGGAGAGATAAGATTGGAAAAAGAAGAATTGAAAGATGAGGCAAAAAATCTTGAGAAATTAGAAGATAAGAAAGTGGAAGAAATTAAATTAAGGAGAAAATAAATTGAGAGAGAAGTCAATAAAAAATAATAGAGAGACCACCACTACAATTTCCCCAAAGAATTCAATAACAAAACTTACACATTAAATTCTTTAAAATCTTATATGTCTTTAGAAAACATTCCATCAACATTGCATTTATTGAAGCCCTAGAAAAAATGCCTTCGTATGCAAAAATCATCAAAGAAATTTTATGCAAAAAAGGGAAAATTATAAGAGAATGGAACTATAGCATTAACTGAAGAGTAATACAATCATTCAAAGAAAATTTCTCAAGAAACTTAATGATCAAAGTAGTTTCACCATTCTATGCTCCATATTGGAAACATTTTTCGGGAAACAATTATGTGATTTAGGAGCAAGCATCAATATAATTCCTTTGTCAAATTTTAGAAAGTTAGGATTAAGAGATGTGCAACCCACTAGTTTGGCCTTATAATTAGCTGGTAGATCTTTGCCATATCACAAAGGTATTATTAAAGATTTATTAGTTAAAGCAGATTTGTTCATATTCCTTATAGATTTAATTCTCTTATATATGGAATAAGATAAGGAAAAACCTCTCATCTTAAGCAGACCTTTCCTAGCCACAAGGTGAACCATGATAAACATGCCAAAAAAATAATTAACCTTGATAGTTTAGGACCAAGAGATTACATTTAGTGTGTGTAATTGTATTAAATTTCTTTATGATAACAATAAAAAGTGTTATAGGATTGGGCTTAGTTAAGATAGGATAAAGAAGGAGTTAGATACTTACAAGAATGATGACCTTTTAGAGAAAACTTGGTTAGAATATGATGATGAGAGTGAAGAGGTCTAGTTTTTTAAGTTTATTCCTAGTAAATTCAAGGAAAACTTCAAACATTTAGATGTCCTTAGACACTCGTAGTCTTAAGCCATCTATTGTAGAAGCCCTTGAAGCCATAATTGAATCATTTGAAATATGCATACTTTAGTGATTTATTAGCTTTAGCAATATTTATTTCTATAAATTTTGAAAAAAAAATAAGTGGATAAGTTGATTAATGTACTTAGAGAACACAAGAGAGCTTTTGTGTGGACTATAATAGATATTACGAGAATTAGCCCATCTAGTATGCAATGAATTTTAATGAAGAAAATTTGTAAATGCTTTGTAGATAATCAAAGGAGACTTAACCACATTATAAAAGAGGTAGTGAAGAAGGAGATTCTAAAGTGGTTAGGTGTAGAAATCATTTACCCGATATCTGATAGCACTTGGGTTAGTCTAGTTCATTATGTGCCTAAAAATGGTGGAATGACTATTGTAACTAATGAAAATAATGAAGTCACACTAATTAGGACCATCATAGGTTGGAGGATTTGTATTAACTATAGGAAGCTGAGCAATGCCATAATGAAAGACCACTTTCCATTACCTTTCATAGATCAAATGTTAGATAGGTTAGCAGGGCATTCATTTTTTTTATTTTCTAGATGGGTATTTAGGTTATAATTAAATATCTATAGCACCCGAGGATCAATAGAAAACAACATTTACTTATCCTTATGGTACTTCTACATATAGAATAATGTCTTATAGTTTATGTAATGCACCTACTACTTTTTAACATTGTGTGATGTTTATATTTTTTTTGGTTTGATTGAAAATTGTACAAAAGTGTTTATAAATGATTTATGAATTTTTGGAATGACATTTCAACATTGCTTAGAAAACTTATAAATTCTTTTATGGAGATCTAAGGAGAAAATTTTAGTGCTTAACTAAGAAAATGTCATTTTATGTTAAACGATGGGAATAGAGAAAAAATTAAAATCACAAAAAAACTTCCACCTCCTGTGAATGTAAAATGAATTAAAATTTTCTTAGGACTTGGATGTTTTAATAGGAGGTTCATAAAAGACTTTCCAAAAATTTTAAAATCCCTATGTAATTTGCTAGAAAAGGATACACCATTTGCAATCACTCCTAATTATCTTGAAGCATTTGAACAGTTCAAATCTAAACTTATTTATACACTTATTATTGTTACACTAGACATGGAGTCTTCCATTTGAACTTATGTGTGATGATAGTTCCTATGCAATAGGTGTAGTGTTAGGCAAAGAAAAGATAAAAATTTTCATATTATTTATTATGCAATTGAAACTCTTAATGAAAACTAAGTAAATTATTCAACTACTATAAAAGAGTTGCTTGTTTGTTGTTGTATTTTCCTTTAATAAGTTTAGATATTATCTTGTAAGAGTTAAAGTCATTGTATATATAGATCATGTTGTAATAAAATACCTTGTAGAAAAGAAAGATGCAAAACCCTACCTTATTACATGGGTTCTTTTACTACAAGAGTTTGACTTAAATTTAAAGATAGAAAGGTTATAGAAAACTAGGTTGCTCACCATCTATCTAGAATAAAAATAGTAGAGAAATTTGTTCTAATGGAGAGATTGAAGAAGAATTCCTTGATAAACACTTATTTGCAATTGAGTAAAAATTTTCATCTTAGTATGCTGATAGTGAATTATTTAGTAAGTGAAATTATACCTTATGGAATATCATAGCATCAAAAGAAAAGGTTTTTACATGGTTTTAGGTTTTATTTTTTGGATGAATTAGGTGATTGGTTTCAGATGATGAAACTCTTAAATTTTTGAGATAATGTCATGATTTTGAATATGGAGGACACTTTTGAGGTAATAAAATCACTATTGAAGTACTACAAAGTAGTTTTTATTGGCCAACCATTTATAGATGTAAATAAATATGTTAAGAGTTATGATATGTGTTAGTGATTAGGGAGCATCTCAAAATGTCATGAAATGCCTTTAAATTATATCCGTGAGGTAGAGATTTTTTATGTTTGAGGAATAGAATTTATGGAGCCATTAATTTCATCATTTGGAAATAAATATATTTTTAATGCCTCTTGATTATGTTTTCAAATGGATAGAAACTATAGTTACACCTAAGAGTGATTCTAAGTAGTACAAAAATTGTTAAAGAAAAATATTTACACTATATTTGGAACACCTATAGCTTTTTTTAGTGATGAGGGCACCCATTTTTTATAGTAGAATGATAAAATAATTTATAGCAAAATATGGAGTTATTATGTATCAAATAGAAAGATTAAGAGAATAATAGAAAAGACTATAGGTCCAACTAAAAAGAATTAGTTGCTAAGATTAGATGATGCATTATGGGACTACAGGACTATTTACAAAATCCCTAATAGAATGTCTCCTTATAGATTAATTTTTGGGAAAGCATGTCACTTACCATTAGAGTTAGAGCATAAAGCATATTTGGTGATTAAAAATTTAAATTTTGATATAAAGAATGTTGGAGAGAAAAAAGTGCTTAGATTTAAATGAATTAAAATTTGATAAGGTCAGGAGCTTATAAAAATTCAATAATTTAGAAAGAATATATTGAGAAATGGCATGATAGAAAGCTTGTTAAGAAATAATTTGAGCCTAGTCAGAAAGTATTATTATTCCATTCAATTCCAAATTAAAATTATTTTCTAGAAAGTTAAAATCTAAATGTTCTGGTCCTTCCTAAAGGTTAAGGTGTGTTCACATTGTGTTACAAATATTCAATATTTGAAAACTCAAGATATTTTTATGCGAATATGCATAGACTTAAGAACTATTTTGGGGGAGAAGTGCATTAGCTCAAGGAGCCAATTAAATTTTTAAGTGTCTGAAAGTAGAGAGGATAAATTTAAGCTAAGGACTATAAACCAAGTATTTTTTGGGAGCAACCCAATTTGTAATTATGTGTTTTGGATGGTGATTTACTATTCTGTTGTGTTGTATGTTCATATGTTTTTTGTTAAATAGATATTTTATAAGTTAATTTAAAAACATTAAGCACCTCACATAGGTGTTGCATTCTCAACATCATGGTTCCATGCCTAAATAGTCTAGTAGTGGTAATAGCATAGCATATAGGTGTAGAAATATCAGTGCCCTGGAGCTATGTCAAAGTAAAAAACTCTTTTATTTATTATGACTTAGTGCTAATTCGGTGGTTTGACCAACACCACAACACTTGTCCATGGGACAAGTAAAAAAAAAGATGTTGATATACATAATTAGAATGGTCAAAAGCCATTGTAGCAATGAGAAGCTAATGACTAGCTCCTCAGCACTACATAAATTTTCATTAAAAATTCTGCCATGAAATTTAGTGTGCTAATAATAGCTATTAGTTCAAACTTTAAGCCAATAATTAACTTTTTGACTTGTTGGTTAAATTGTCTTGACTGATGACCAGCACATAGGTGCCGCATGGGTAGTGTTGTGATCCTACACTTTGAAACCCAAGACAATAAGTCCAATACTAAGTTGTTGTATTTACAGTGTCACGACACTATAAAAATTATATAAATAAGAACCCTTGGCTAATTTCTTTTTTATTTAAACCTTCAGCCTTAGAGTCCTTGAATTCATTCTTTAGCTCCTCATGGCCTATTCTCCTTAGCAATCATGCCAGTCAAGATCATCAATAATAAGAAGAAGGGGGATCTTACGATCCTAAAAGGTTTGTGAGTGTAGAACCTGAAGAAAGATACAAATGCTCTCTTATCTAGGAGAGAGGTTTCTACACTCCTAGAGAGAGTATTGAGAGAATAATCTTAAAATGGGGGTGGGAACACTTGCTTATGGAGTTCCAATAATTAGTCCAATTATCAGGGAATTCTTTGCTAATGCTAAGAAGTAGGGGAATAATAAAGTTTTTTATCCAAAGAAAATGGGTAAGTTCTGATAGTGTTATAATTAACTCTATTTACAAATTGAGAAATTTTGATTTTCATGAGTATTTTCCTGTTATAATAATCATTTTGTTTTTGATAAAATTCTTAAGTACTTATTGACCTCACTTATGGAGTGAGGTTAACCACTCTTCCTTAGACCTAGGGTCTATCTAGGCACTAAGCCATTCCTAGAATTATAACACTTCTAGTGATTAGAAGAATACTAGCCATGAGCTTAGAGACTTATACATTGTAGTCCTAGGGTTGGACTTAGGCTAGGGTGGATGTACCTTACCTAACTAGGACCTAATTAACATCCAACATCACACAAATTCTTCAAATCCAAACCAAATAATCACTAATTAAACTTTAGCAATGACCAATTAATTCTCTACTTAACTTGTTTGAATGTGGTTAAGTAGTTAAGTTTACTTAATCCTCACCCACTTGGATTTAGAGAGCTAAATCTAAACTTAGCCTCATCCAAACCATGTGAGCTCTAATTGAACTGATTAAATCTTAATTACAACCCAATTCACTCTGATTAAATTAAATTAGGTCAAATTAGTCTTTAACCTAAGTTGACACAATTGAACTCTATAGGGTCAAAACCCAATTCAAGTTAATTAATGCCAAATTGAATCAAGCCAAAGCTTCATGATCACCCTAAATACTTAATTGAGCATTTTGGCCCCCTTCAACCCATTTGATTCCACCAATTGGTTCAATTGACCCAACTTAACCTACTTGACCTAAAATGGTCAAGTGAGCCAAAATCTAATCTAACTTAACTCAATTATAATCAAATCTATCAATAAACTCCAAACTCATCATTGGACACATTCCAACACTCACATGACCTCAAATGAACCTAATCAAGCCAATTGATTCATTAACCCAATTTAGCTAAAGTTCTAAATTGATTTAAATTCTAATCCAACTTAAATTGGACCAAACTTATTCATCCAACCTCTTTCAAAATGATTGTTGATCATGATTGATCATCCAATTGCAACCAATTAAGTCTAATTGACCCAATTTGGTCACTTGACCCAAATTGACCCAATTTGACCTAAAGACCCAAAGTGAGGCAAAAGTCATCCTAAATCAAATTGGTTTGAACCACTACCGCCAATCAATCACAAATTAATCATGGAACACCCTCCAACCCTTAATTGAAATCAATTTGACCAAACCAATCAATTGACCTACTTAGCCCAATTTGACCTAAAGGGTAAAATTGAACTACAACCCATTGCAAACCAAATCAATCCAAATTAATGCATGCAATCATTTTTAAATGATCAATCAAGCATAAAGTAACCAACCCCTCATCCAACCCAATTTGGTCAATCTAACCAAATTAGTCATCTTAACCCATTTGACCTAAATGAACCCATATTAGCCAAATTCAAATCCACTCTAATTTAACTTAAATCAAATGCATCATTCCACTATAAATGATCATTTGAACTTAATCCAATTGCTCTTTTAATCCAATTTGGTCAATTGGTCAACCTATCCCATTTGAACCCAAATTGACCTACATGGGTCAAATTGAGCCCTCAAACTTAGCCTAAACCCAACCAAACTTGGCATGACTCATCCTTAGGTCTCCCTTGACCTGCCCAAGTGAGCTCAACCTATGGTGAACTCAGTTTGACCCAATCCAAATGAGAAAAAATCCTCATCTGGAAGGCCTCCCACTCCCTTATCCCATGATAGCCACCTTTAGTTCTCTTTGGACATAGGACCACTGACCCAACCTACCAAGTCTATTGTGGTCAATCTTTGACCAAGGGGAGGACCTCTGCCCCTTGGCTAGCCATTGGTCCACCTCAAAAAAGGTGTATTCTCTATGGTAGGTTACCAGACTCCCTTAGCCACTCAAGCAAATCCAGTGCCAAGGCACTCATATCTCAAGGTTGCAGTACTTAGGACTTAGAAAATCTATGCAAACAAAGACTTGAGATAGTAAGAAAAACATATAGGTGTTTTGTTCGCACTACCACGGTGCTAAGTAGCTTTAGAATCAATTCAAAAATAGAACAACTAGCACCTAGGCACTTCATTCATGGAGACATAGCACTATGGTCCATCAAAGTTATTTTCAGTAGTTTGAGCAGTTGATTTGTGAGGTTTTCAATGTAGTTTTGAAGGAATTGAGGGAAGAGTGTATAAAGGTACTAAAAATGTATAAATAGTGGTGAGTTTTCTATATTAAGAAGTTTTGGCAAGTGGTGGAGTTCATGAGTGAGTGAGTGAGTGACACTTAAAAACTGTGACTCCAAGTGTTTAGTGAGCATGATTTAGTGTTTATTGTTGGGATCATATGTTTTGTTCATGTTGACAAGTCAAGGAGAAGAAGATCCAGTACAAGTGAATTGCATCACAGGTTCACCAAAAGGTAGAATAATTGCATTAAAAAAATTTAGAAGAATTACTCAGTTTACTTTTTCCTTTCTTCTAAATTTCCATAGTCTCATATATTTTATGTGCAAATATTCTTCCTTTCCACTAATGTTAGCAACTAAAATCATAAAATGCACTAGTTTTATGTTACTTTATGTTGATTTTCTAGTACCCAAGTCAACATTATTAAAATCTATGAAAAAATTATTTGAGCTCCATTTTTAATTCATTTTGCTTTTTTTTCTATGCTTCAATTATGAAGAGTTATCTAATGTATTTGATGAGTTAGTCAATTTTTATAATAAATTAAAAATATATATTTCTACTAAAAGAAAGTCTATAAGTTTTAAGTTAATCTTGACACTTTGATGAAGGAAAATGAACTTTTGTTAGATGTTCAAAAATCTCATGATATGATTTGTTTGAAATGAAGTTTTTTCATTGAATACCATAACAAATGATTTTCTTTATGATTTATCTAACACTTCTAGATCCTACTGTCATGATGAGTTTATATCCAAAATTAAAAATTTAAAAGATGAAAATGAAGTCTTGCAAAATGAGTTATGATTAGAGATAAAATTGATCATTTTTTTTTCATAAAGATGAAGATGTTATTGATTACTCAAAGATATAGTAATCCAAAAGATACAAAAGGAAAATTACAAAGGTTTTGATCTAATGTAAGGTAAACCCAAATTTCCACTATGTACAAGAAGGTCTAGTTCTTTGTCAAGAGACTTGGAGAAGAAAAAAAGTTGGAGATAGGAACCACGTTTGGCAAGTAAGTCTGAAGGTCAGTTTCCTTCCCTCAATATGTGAGTACAAGATGTATTAAGGCTTACATGTTGAGATGGAAACCATGTTTGGCAAGTAAAGAGACTTGGAGAAGAAAAAAAGTTGGAGATAGGAACCACATTTGGCAAGTAAGTCTGAAGGTCAGTTGCCTTCCCTCAATATGTGAGTACAAGATGTATTAAGGCTTACATGTTGAGATGGAAACCATGTTTGGCTAGTAAAGCGCTCTAGGGAATGGCTCTCCATTTAGATAAAGTTGATCATAGCTTACATGTTGAGATTGAAAATTTAAATGTGAGAATACCATTTTTAGAAGTAAATTAAATGACATTTCTTTATTTTCTACTAGTTTTAGTAGCTCACATGCTTCACATTTAAATCCATCTATGTCTTGCATGCAATATTAATGTAATTCACATACTTTAAATACTTTTACATCTCAAAAGCATGTTAGTTCATTCCCTAAAATTAAATCTAAAAGTTTTAATTCATTTATGCATGCTTTTCTAAATGTTACTTGTATTTATTATTGTAGGCAAGGTCATATTTCTTATGTTTCTTCATTTAGGAGATCCATGCAATTAAATGCTTCATCTTCATACATATGGATTCCTATAGGAACTGGTTTGCATTGCCCATCATCAACATATTCAAATATTTGTAATGCTACTAATGTTAAAGGATTCAAACTTGCTTGGATATCAAAAATCTAGGAAAAATGATTCTATTATAAGTTTTCCTTCATGAAGGATCGATAAAGACAAGTGATACATGTAAACAAAAGCAATATTAAATACATGTATACAAAAGCAATATTGAATTGCCAAAATATATACATTCAAATTAATCTACAAAAAGAATGGTATGAGGTAACACATTTTATATTTTTAAATTTATCCTTTCCTTATATGTATTTAGGTTATTAGATTAGTCATGTTCCATTCATGCTTAACTAATATATATAATCTTCATGTATTTTAAAATTAATGAATAGTTTTAAAATATAAGTTAAAAATATTTTTGTAAATTATATGAATTTCACATATTATTTAGTTTAATGTTGTTTTAACATTTTCATAGACTTTATGAGGTTTATAATGTTTTTCCCATTAATGTTTTTATTTATCATGATTTGGATTCATATTTTAAATTCTTTAAAATTCATTATAAGTAAATTCAATATACACCATGTATACATTTAATAAACATAAACTTATTTAGTTTTTTATTCTGGAGATCAATTAAGTTACATAATTGACATTAGCATAACTTTATAAAAGATTTGATCTCATATGCTCCCTTTAACAAATTGTGATTTTTTATCATTGTATTGATTATAGTCATGCTTATTTAGCATATATTATGTGATAAGTAGCTTAATAAGTATTATCTAAACTCATCATTACTTTATATAGCTCATGATTATTAATTTGCTTTAGCTTATATTTGAAAATGGATATGATTAATAAATTAACATGTATGCACCAATTTGGAATAAATATGAAATTAGGCATTATGAATCATTTTGTATATTATAAATTCTCTTATAATTTTTATCTTCATTGTTCATGCAAGTCTATAAATTTTAGCCTTTATTCTTCAATTAACATTTAATAAAATTATATTTGATTTGATGATAAGATAATTTTGGTTAGTTATAACTTTCAAAATATTGTTCATTTTGCATGGTCAAGATACAAAATATTAAATTACTTTAAATATTGCTAAAGTTTTATTTTAGAGACATGTTTTTATCTATCTTATGCTTAATTAAATATTTACATCACATATGACATTTGCCTTGATTTACATGTTTATTCAGAGTTAGCTTCATATAAAAAAAATTTCTATATTGGTTTACATTAAATAAAGGGAGAATATCAAGCTTATCAATCTTTAATTATTTTATTTTTATCATCTCATGCTTAATTTACTTTTGTACTTAATTAAAGGGTGGAATTTTATTGATATAATTAACTTCAATTTTTATTGTGTCTCTTTTGTTTATGTCAAAAGAGGGAGAAATATATATATATATATATATATATATATTGGTGTATATTACAAGTTATGTTGTTTAGACTTTTAATTTCTCACATATGAATTTAGTGACGGGGAGAAATATCTTTTTATCATTATAATTACCCTTCATTCTAACATTGGTTTGTCATCATCAAATAAGGGGAGATTATTGAGTATACACCTTACGTGTTTCACCATGTGATTTGATGGAAACAAATTTTGTGTAATAAAGACTAACATTTTCTTTATAGAATATTATTCATATAAATAATTATGATAATCATTATTAATTTAGATTTTTATTGATGATAAATATTTAATCTTGAAGCTACTAATTATTTATTTTATGTGTTAAAGAAAATTCACCTGACTCAGCTTGCTTAGTCACATCAGGAAAGTCATATTAGCTTGGACTTGGATAGTTTGAGAATTTTTATAGGAATTTCAAAATAAGACAAATTAATTCTCACTAAAATGAAAATAATTACTAAAATCTTTTTATATCATTTACTTTAATTTTACATAATTTTTTATATTTTATTTGCACTAACTTTTTAATCTTCCTAAACTATCTCTTTTGGATAATGTGACTACTTGAATTAGTTTATGCCTTATCCATTGCATCTCAAAGTGAGTTTAGATTATTTTCCACTGTATTAATATATTTTCATGCTTGAGATAATATTTATCCATTTATTTTAGCATGTAACATGGCATAATTAATAAATTTTCTAAATTATTCTTTGGCTCACTCTTATCATTTATTTTCTCTCTCATATCAATAATTGCATTTGATTTTATTTACCTTTATATGTGGTTAAATTTTTTATGATTTTAAGACGAGAAATTTTGTGGGATTTACTCAATTTAATGCCATATCATTTTTCCTTATTTAATGCATTTTTAATTTTTAAATTTATTTGAATTTTGAATTTGAATATTTTGAATTACAAATTAAATTTTGCCCTGATTTATTTCTAAATTTAATTTATTTTTTATGCCATGTTTTTGTTGAAATTTAATTATTTTTATTATAATATTTTTATTTATATCATTTTATTTAATGTATTAATATTTTCTATATTTGAAAATTTTAAATTTTAAATTATTTTAAAATTTAAATTTTGAATCATGACATAAATTATTTTCAAATTTGTTTTACTTATTTTTGGCATGCTTAGGCTGGCCCCTATTTATCCTAGTTGATCTAAATTAGTTCTATTTGAATTAATTTGATTTAATTCAAATGGAGCTTGATTTAAAGTACCTTCCTAATTTAATTTTTTTATTTTTTGGAAATTGGTTGACTAGCCCATTTTATTGGATTTATTTATATATAAATTTTATTTTAAATTCAGATTGCCTTTTATGTAATCTCATTAATTTTTAATTGATGAATTACATTAATTTTAGTGTGATTTATTTATGGAAATACCCTTGACTGAAATTTTCTCTGATTTATTGTAATTAATCTTTGTGAATTTTAAATATGAATATTGCATTTATTTATTTCAAAATTCAATTTCTTTATGGAATGATTCTGGCCATCCTCCATATGTTTTATTTAAATTATTTATGACTATTTGAATTAATTATACTTAGTTTAAATTTAAATCTAAAGAGCCATGAATTATTGCACTTTGCAAAACTAATTCATTATTTTTGGAAAGTCTTAGTAGACCCCTCTATTTAAATTATTTAATTTTATTTTTTTTATATTCAAGTCTATTCATTCTTAATTACTCTTGATTCTTAATTAATCAACTAACATTTATTTAAGATTGATTCATGCTTAGAAAGCATGTGGCCTAGGATTAATTATTTATTTAATTTTAAATTAATTTCAATTTATTCATTATTTTATATCTTCATTAATTAGAGTTTATTAATTTATGTAAAATTCATTTAAACTTATTCTGGCCATGGTTGAACGTCCCACATGATTTTAAATTTGAATTGATTTTAAATTTTTATCACATGTGCTTCAATTTTGAAATTTTGATTTATTTCCTTAAGAAAATTCCTCTCATGTTTTCCCTCTATTTCTCTCTTGCCATGGCCGAATTTTACATGGGTTAAACTTTATTTAAAGATTTGATTTCATGACTTAATCTCTCTTTAAAAAAATTACCTTTGGCTGACCCCTCACAAAATTTTTTTTGAGTGCTCTCTTTGATTTCAGTTGCTTAAGCTTCTTCCTTTCTTTGTGCTTACATTTTCAACAATAATTCAAATTGAGATCATCTTCATCTTTGTCAAGTAATCACTAAGCTTTGGAGAATACATGTTAAAGTCTTTATGCTCTCATCTTCATTCTTCCAAAATGGACTTAAGTAAAATTATTGCAATTTGACTTTAAACCTTGTGATTTTTGAATTAGTGGTTTTGATAATTGAAAATATTTTGTTCTACATTGTTCAAATATTTTTTCCTTAAGTTGTTTTCAATTCATATTTCAAGGATCTGTATATCTAACATTGTCATTATTGTGTTTTATAAGTTTGATATCCTTTTCCTAAGGTTTTCACATTTTGTTGATTCAAAATTTTCATATTTTTGATTTTTGGTTTGAGCAACTAATCAACATTTTTAGTGCATGTATCTTTTTCAAAGTTAAATTTATTTCAATCATTTTGCATTAAGCTAATACCATTGCATGTTTTAAATTTAAAAGAATAATTATATAGTGAGTTTTCTTTAATTTGTCTTATTATTGCTTAGTGGGCTTGAGTGCAAAATTATTTTTAATTTGAGAGATAGATTTTCATTATTGAATTTTTCTCATTTTTTGTTCTTTGAACTTTTTGGAGTTATATTTGTCTGGTGTAGGAAAGTATATTTTTGGGGTTGTACATGCATAGCATAGGGAAGTGCATTGTTTTTTCTTGCCTGACGTAAAAAATTATGAGAGATTCATTATAATCTTGACTTGATTAGTGAATTCTTAGTTATGAGTGGATGTAGGCTAGTTTTGAGTTTTGGCTGAACCATGCAAACAATTTTTGTGCCTCTTATTTTACTTTTCTACATTTGATTTGATTATTTAGTTTGTTCTCAACTTATTAGAAATTCAATATATTTGCAACTAACTTTTCTACAAAATTATAAAAAATTATGTTTTAATTTAAAAATACTTTAAACACCCAATTCACCCCACCCCTCATGGGTGGCATATCACTTAATATGAATGATACTCAACTTTACATTATATTACTTGAACGACACCTGAATTTATGTACACCATTTAGCTCCAGTCTAATGCTTACATAACTTTTAAGCTTGTCAATACTTGTCCTCTTTAATCATTCTCATCACTATCTATCTCTAAGGATATGTGAATTTGTTTTAGTTTTTTGTTTAATATTTATTAAATTTATAAAACTTTCTAGTACACTTGACTCATCCTTTGATAAGGACTCTAAATTAAAATGCACTATTGATGTTTTATTTATATCAGTTTGTATTTTATTTTTTTTCTTCATCTACATTGGTCCTGAGCTTGATGGGCTATCCTACTACCTTATTATACAAGAGTATGAGGCCTATGAACTTTAACTCCAAGGTTGGGTTTATAGTTTTTTTTTTTACTTGTTTTTATTTTCTTGCATTTTTCTTGTATTATGATCTTTGGAGAAGATAACTTGTTTTTTGGGTAGGTAATGTACACCATATTTGTAGATCTTGATTTCATTAATAAAAAATAGTTGCTAATCCCTCTTGATAACATGTTAAATTGTGTGCACTTGATGCACTGATAAAGGGTGGATGGAATCATTTAATATTAGTAAATCCATTATCTATCTAAAAGCATAAGAAATGACCTTTTAGCATCAATTATATAAACTTTCACTTTGATATTCAAAGTGACAATCTCTCATAATAATGTTTTAAAACCTAATGATTTTTTGCTTTCTCATTAAATTCATAACATCATTTTGTCAACATAGACTCAATGCATATCCAACTTCAAATATGTATGATTCCTTAAATTCATTATATTGATCAATGCACATATATCAACAAAGACTCTAGATAATTTGAAATTATCCATATTTATAAAAATATAAAGTGAATGCTTGTGATATTGAGTGCTTAGCTATAAGTCCTCATTTAAAAAGGTTATTGTAGGAATTTTCTTAAAATATAGAGCCTCATTTAGGGAGGTTACTAGTAACTGAGATAAATAAATTTCAAGATTAAGTAAAATTTTAACTAAATACTCTCTTATATCCTTAAAGAGAATGAGGTTATCATAAATGCTCAACTCAATGGGCATTATCATCAGATGAGTTAATACATTATAATTAGTCTTAAAAATATTCTAATCTATTCTTATGTTTTATGGGGTAAGAGTAACTTGTGGAGGATTTGAAGTTTTGTTATTTCCATTGATTGTTTGTTTTTGTCTAGTAGTTCCATTTGAGGTGGAAAGACCTTAACACTATTGAGGCTTACTTCCATAATCTCTTTAAGCTCAAAGGCTGTTTTGGTGTCTACTTGACTATCAATGATAATTAATTTATCTTATACTAAGCTATCAGAGTCAAATATCTCAACCTCAATAATGAGAGGTGTGCCCTAAAAATTTTAAATTAGGATCATCATCATCAAAATTTGAACCATAAAATTATCTAGAAATATTTTAGGGATTCAATTCATTTTAAGGATATTTTTTAATTCTAAAATTATTATTTTATTTTTTATTTTATTTTATTAATATCTAAATCATCCATATCATTTTCACTTAAAGAAGATAAGGCAAACATGGAATCCTTTTCATCAAATTAAAATTCACACAAAGGAAGTGGGATGAGGGGCTTAACCCCACCATCTATATTAATTACACTCTTATTTATTACATTATTATTTTCTTTCTTCTTAGTCACTACTAGACTCCTAATTTGAGCTTCTTTAAGCTATTAAGAAAAAGACATCCATGAGTTACTTTTGAGAATAAATAAATACACCTGGATGGTAGATCCCTCAGTTTCTTGGTGCACTTGTAGAGAAGAGTGAACTACTTTTGTTAATAATTTTTAAGATGAATAAGATAAAGTGAGGTCCCACACATCATTACGAAATAATCTTCAAAAGGTATAGAGGCCTCATCTAAAATAACCTTTGCAGATCCTTGATGAGGATACATGAGGTGCTCCTTCAAGATTACGACCATGTCCATCATGAAATTCTCGATGAGTTAGTCATTAAAGATGAATTAGCCCTCAATCATGTGGCATAGCATATAATTATGTGAAGAATACTTAGAGAAACCATTTTTGTTCACTTTCACTAAAGGATTAGTCTACTTTATTCATTGAGTTCTTTAAACTTTTTTCTAATTGCCCCTTATTTTAAAGAATAAGTCCAATTCTTTCTTTCATTGAAAGGGATTGAGAATTCCTTTCTCTATATTGCCTACTACTGATCTTAAAGAAGAGATATTTCCAATTGTATCCTCAAATGTTGCTTAGGCTTATCTACTATTAATACACTACCCACTTTGTTTTCCAACACCTTCTTTGATTTCAATTTCATATATTTTGTCACTAATTGTTCCTTTATGAATGATAATTATAAGGCTTATTCCTAAATACTAAAGGCATTGTTTAATAACTTTTTAAAAAGAATTAATGGGGAATCCCTTTAAGAAGCAATGCCACAACCCCATGAAGGTTATTATACAAAATGCCAACTATGTATTACTTCTAAAGTTAAGGTTCACACTTCATACTCAGATTTCTCTACTTCAAAATGTAGTCCAATGTCTCATTCAATTTTTATTTTTCTACAACCAAATCAAGCATAATGATTATGCATAGTAAAGTGATGTTGCATACCTTTGAATCTTTTAATAAATATATATTTTTTAATTTAGCAAATATATGCAATGCCACTAACAAATTACATGAACAAAAGAACATTAGTCCTATTCATGTTGTAGCAACTTGCCATAAAATGAACCAAACGTTGCCTTAGGTTAAAACATTGCCTTGGGTTACTCATGCTAATTATCACCTTAAAGGGATGAAGCACAAATCCCTCAGGATATGATTCTGCATCAAAATATTTTATGGAGGACCTACCCTTTAGAATAGATAAAGTCACATAGGACTATGGAAAGGCTTAATTGATTTGCTACTCAACCAACTAATTAATATATCTCTCTTGAATTATACTAGTTTTGGTCCCTTTCATATTTTTATTACAGTTTTCTAATCTGGCACTTCCTTCTTTATTTTGGTCACATGAAAATGCTTGAGCTAATTAACATTAACTTGTGTTCACTATAGCCCTGCCATCTGACTCTAAAGGGTCATTATCACATCCATCATTTCCTTCATCCTTTTTTTCATCTTTGAAATTTGTTCATCTATCTATCATATTTGTTGCAAAAAAATATTATGTCAAGTCTACATGATGCCTTACTTAATAATAATGTCCTTAATATCATTAGATTATTAATCCTTACATGATGCTCTAGTATCAATCATAGATATTTCTCTATCTGTCATATAGACCTGCCTCATAGTCTTCTTTTTATATCTACCAACTCATAAGAAATCAAGTTATCTTAATCTATATCAAATTATTATTTAGTAGATTCTTCTTAAATGTCCCACAAATCAAGTTTTTTTATACTTTTCCTTTGATGCACAATTTGGGTCACCATGTACATATTCCCTATCTTTATTATCCTCCATAATAGCCTTTTAGTTTCTATCATTTCCTTCATCTATTCTACTCTTTGCTTCTCTTTTTATATATATATATTTTTGACATCCTATATATAAGCTTGTTTCACTTCTAGAGAAGTGGCACCCCCTTTAGATGTCTATAACTTCTTTGCCACTAGTGATAAAAGAGGTTGGGTTAGAGAATTAGGCTTCCTGCCATTAGTAGAAAGAGATGGTGTGTATCCCTCAACACGGACCTATCATTAGGACACTCTTGCTACACATTATGCTACACTTTCACTAGCTCATACTATAATATACAAGGTAAAAAAGGGGATTGTCACTTCTTAGTAACTACTTAAGCTTTTTTAATCATTGATCTTTGATTCTCCCTATACTAACTAGTATCATCAACAAAAACTATGCCATTAGAATGATCTAAAGCAAGCATCCTCACTGGTGTAGCCTCTCTTAGCTTAAAGTAAATTTTAGGAAACTATTTTGAGCACAATTTCTTCATCCTTAAGATTTTTTTTAATATCCTTAGATATCATTCCATTCATGTGTTTTAAGATCTTTACCTTAGTATTTACTAACTTGTTGGCACAAGCTAAATAATATTTCTTATCAAACTATTAGATTCTTTCCTTTTTATCTTTTGTTCTATAAACTTTCTAGCTTTGTAATAAAATGGATGGGGTAAATAGTTAACAATGCTATGAACATCCTCCTCTCCTTACGTAGTTAAGAGAGGATGGAACCTTCTTTCTCTCAAGAGTGGGGATGACTCAAAAAGGGTAAACTCACCGTCCATCCTAGTCTTCTCTATTTACTTAAATTTATCATGTTCCTTTTCTTCAATGTTCTCCTATTAATTCTTTTATTCTAATTTCTTTGCTAAATCTTCGTCAAGGGAGGTAAGGCAAAAGAGAACCTAACCTTAAAAATACTCGGAGCAACCAATGATGCAAACTCAATAAATAAATATTTCAAATTCATTTAAGGGCTCCTTTACTTAAAATTAACTATAAGTTTTTGGGGCATGTGTCATTAGTTTTCTTCTTCTTACAAGAGAGCATAATAGGCTCATTAGCACCACATTATAGAGTAAACTATAAATTGTGAGTTAAGTTCTTTAACATACTACAACTTACTAGAGTGATTGTTATCTTCAAAGGTCATATTTAGCCCTTAAAATTAGAACCAAATTTAATCACTATGTTGTGAGGCATTTTGGCAATGTATATAACTAGATTGACTTTAAAGGTTAAAGGGAAGATACTCTGACCAACCAAATTTTTTAGTGGAATAAGTGATTAAATCATTTGTTAGTTTTTGAAAGTTTTAATTTATAAATTTAAAATTTAAGAACTTCTCAACATACACAATCGAGTATATATAACCTTCAAGTGTTCTAAGATACGAAAATTTGATGTAAAATATCATCTTAATGAACATTGAAACTTGTCAAATTTTAACTCGATAGGATTTCAAAACTCAGAACTTAAGAAAATAAAATTTTATTTTAAGAAGATAAAATTTTATTTTAAGAAAATTTAAACTTTTTATATGAAGTGTGTTATATAATCCACCAAAATTTGGCTTGGTAAACTAATTCACTAGTTTTCAAGAAATTTGATTTAAAAAAAAAAACTCAATTATAATCTTCCAAATTTGGGCTGGGTAGATTGACCCAATAAATTTTGAGTTTTTTAGTTTAAAGAAAATTTTATCTTTTTTAAAAAAGGAGTTAAATATAATCCACCAAATCTTGAGCTTGGTTGATTAATTCAATACTTTTTGAGTTTTAAACTTTTAAAAATTTAATTAATTTTAATTATTAAACAAAAGATTTTTTTTTTTAATACAATGGTTTCAAACCTTCTAAAAATTTAAGGACTTTAGAAACATGCTTATTAAAGTTTGTGTTAATTAGAGATTTTGAAGTATAAATATTAGCAACTGTTACTCATTGATGAAATAAGTTAAGTTATTTAATAAAAAAAGGGTAGTCTGAGATTATGAGAGGCATAAGTATACTATTGATATATAAAATTATTCACCATTATAAAATATGAAGAGAGAAACCTTCCCAAGTAGAGTCACTAGAATATTTATGGGAATCCATATTTTTTAAGAATATAGCTTTATTTTTATGATTAATAATATAATTTAGATTAATGTACTATCTTGAAAGATAGAAATACAATATTATAGTAGATTCAAAGATTAAAATAATATGATTTTTATGTTTGTATTTAAATATTATATACTATCTCAAGAGACCAAAATACCATTATATTATGCAACTTAATATGATAATAAGAAATATTTTTGAATTTTTTTTTTGTCTTAGTTCCAAAAAAAATCTTTGGTTTAGATTAAATTTCATATTTATTCAAGGGTACAAGTTCTATATAGAGGCAAAACTTTATAAGAAATTACATCCTAAGAGTGAAGATTCTTAATAATACTCTTGATTAAAGTTATGGTAAAAATATAATAATTTCTCAAAGTTTATTTCAAGGATTGATATTTTACAACTTCAATTAGGATCGGTTCAAATTCAAGATTAGTTCTTTTTGAAGGTTGAAAGAATAAAATATGGATCACTAGATGTTATGCAGTTATGACACCGAAGAGGGTGGGTGAATTGATTTTTTTAAAAAAATTTGAAGTAAAACTTAATTTAAATGCTTTGTAGAAAAGTTAATTGTAAATGATAATACTTTAATGAATCACAACAACAACAACAACAAAACAACAACAACAACAACAACAACAACAACAACAACAACAACAAGAAATAATAAAAAAAGTAAAGGTGCAGGAAATGTAAAAGAGAACACAGGGATTTTTATATGGTTTGACCAAAATCCCAAAATTTGGCCAACATCCACACCAAACCACCCAAGCTAGGAATTCACAAAATCAAAGTTGAGATTACAACAAATCTCCCTTACTCTTCTACATGGGCAAGTACAACCTAACATAATACTTTTCTATAAGGGCAAGTACAACCCAACAAATACTTTCCTACATGGGCAAGTACAACCTCAACACAAATCAATACAAGACAATAAGAAAGTTTCAAATATCAAACTCTCAATTTAAAAAGATTTTTTGCACTCACAACCCAAACTATAACAATATTAAGGCAAGTTATTGTAATGAAAGAGATCTCACTTTATTTGAAATTGAAATATGAATAAGATCTTCAATTAAGTATTCAATGCAAGCAAGCAAATAAATTTAACTTTGAATGAATTTTATAAAAGTTTGAAATGATTTGATTTTATAACATTGAAATGCAAACATAAATTGGAATATGAACCAACTTGATATGCAATATTAAATCACACAACTTTGGTTTGAATTCTTTTTCACAAAAGATAAGTTATATGCAAATGATAAATGAATTTGCAATTAAGAAAATCATTGATAATCACTTGAATAATAATTGGAACGATACCACAAGAAAGCTATCACATAACCTTTGTGTAAATCAAATGAAAACAAGTTAACAATAAGCACATAAATATTTTAAAGGTTATGAAGAGGTCAACCAACTTAAGGATTAAATAAAATGTAATGTTAAGCATAATTTAAACTTGAGAGCAACCTATATGTAGCTCTTGGCCAAAGTGAGAATCAAGAAGTTATGAAAACATTAAGCACTAAAGAAATTGAAATCCTTTGTAAGACTTTCAACCAAGAAATAAACATAGATTATATAAGAAGATAAAGCTTAGAATTAATTGAATAATCTTATGTAACCTATGGCCAAGAAGAGAACAAAATAAGGTTAGAATTTTAGCACCTTAGAAAAATTAAAGAGAAATTTTCTTGAAGCTCTAGGCCAAAAGAGTATTGCACTACTCCTTCAACTTTCCCAAATAATCTTCAAGCCAACTATTTGTCCAAGGGAAAGAGATGATTGATGAGGAGGGTTTGCATTTGAATCACCAAGGATCTCCAGGAATTATTGTAGCTAGGATCGGCTAATGGTGGAGAAAGGTGAGCAAGAGAGCAAGAGAGAATAATAGATCTAGGGAACCTTTTTCAGTTGAAACAAAGCTCTTAAATAGAACAGAGAGGAGTCTAGAATTAGCCAAGGTACTAGATTATGAGAGGGAAATTGATTTAGCAACAATTTGAATTTTAAATTCAAAGGACATTGGATTTGCAAAGGATGAGGCAAGTAAATGCAAGAGGCTCCATTGCAAATATAAAACAAGCCAAGATGGAAGTATTTTGAATGGGATTCATGGCTAAGCAAGAGAGGAAATTCCATGAATACTTTGGCCAAGGGAGGTTCATGGAAGATCAATGAATGAAGGGATTTTAAATAAATAAATCCTTAGAAAATAATCAAAAGAAATTCGACTAAGGGAATTTCCATAAATAGGAAATTCTTAAATTAATATAATGAATCAATTAGGATTCAAGCTGATTATAATATATACTTTTTGAAAGTTTAAATAATATTAAAATTAATTTTAATTTTAATTGAAGTGCCGTCCCCCAGATAATTTTCTAAAAAGTGTTTAATTAAAAAGGATTTATTTTGAATAATGACTCATTTGAAATTAAATTTAAAATGACTTGTAATAATTTAATTAAACTCTAAATAATCAAAGTAATTCATGCTTGAGATGTCAAAATTTTCCATAAAATATTAGATTTAATTTAGAAAGGATATGTCATGAATGAAGAAGTTTAAATTCAAAATAAGTCAAAATATTTCAAATTCAAAATTTTAAATTAATGAATTTTTAAATATAACAATTGAGGGAGTTATATATGGAAATATTTTGAATGAATTTAACACATTTTATTAGATAAAATACAATAAAAAATTTGGCCAAAATAATGTGAAGATGATAATGATAATAGGAGACATAAGAAAGAACAATAGAAGAGAGAATCTAGAATATAGAATAATTTTAGGATATTTCAATTTTCATGCAATAAAAATATGAATAAAAATTATGATTAGCATGAAAATGATTTAATAAAGTTTTTAATTAATTTATGTTGCTTGAACTCGCATTTAATGGAACTTATCTCATGCATTTAGTTCATATTTTCCAAAATGGATAATTCAATGAATAATTGCAATTTTAAGATATAAAAAATATAAATAATTTTAAAATGAATTAAATAAAAATAAATGACTTGTTTATTTTATTTTAGTGAGATTTTCACTTGTCTTAATATATAGTAATTCCTAGAAAAATTCTCAACCAGTTCAAGTCCAACAGGTTTAACTTTTCGAATTGACTGAAGAATCTGGAGTTGAAGAATTTTCTTGCATACTTGATTTTAAACTAGTTAGTAGCATTTGAACATATGTTTTTTTATCATTAAAATCAATCTCATATGATGTGGGACTCATGAAGTCAACACTAGATACTAAGAGGCTCATAAATTCCTTAACTATCATAAGATTTGGCTTTAGAATTTTAAATTTTGAATTTAATTTTTTTAAGTTATTCATTTTTGTCAAAATTTTGGGACTTCGAATTCACTAACACAAGACCATGAAAATTCCTTAGAGGTGATAACTTATGATGTAGTCAAATGGAAATGATTAATCTCAGATCTTAAACTGCAGTGAAAACCACTATCAAGTAGTTAGTAAGACAAAAGTCTAATGGTATGCAAAGGATGTACAACTTCTAACTTTAGCTAAGGCTAAAATTGGCCACTCTACTTGACTTATAATGCTATTTAGATAGTGTTTCCAGCTAACCCACCTTATCTCTTAAAAGCCATAATTTCTAGTTATATGCATTTGTAGGATAAACCAAGCTATTACTTATTCAAACAAGATCGTAGACGTAACTAGTCAAGCTAAGGCATGTAGGATATGTAATGCTTATTTCTAAATGTTTTACATTGTATTATTTGTTCTTTAAGATACAACTTTAATATGTATTTCAAAGTGTCATGTCCTAGAAATAATTTCAACTCTATTCTAATATGCACCTATCTCTTGGAGATGACTATCACACTTAAAGGCTAGGTGGCCCCTATTTGTGCAATGGAGATAAATCATGCTTAGAAGAAAGAAAAAATATACATGAATTCAACTATGGTAATATAACCTAGGCGCTACATGATATTATTCTTATGTTTGTTTATTTATTATTAGTTTAAATAAAAAAATTATTCTTAATTTTAAAATGGAGACATCCTTACAACATTCATAAGTAAGTATATAAATCAAAATATAAACAAATATCTTATTAAATGTGAACAAATAATAAAGTAATCATATATCAAACAATTCAAATAAATTTAAAAAATAAATAAGGCTACTCTGACTGGGACCATGAAATACAATCCCCAAAAAGAAAAAAAAAATTATAGCTAAAATTTGCCTCATATAGCCCATCCTAGACATATTAATAGACTTAGCTTATCTTCAAACTTTATCTTCTTATTTTCCTTACTCTAAATTATAAAAGCTTCAACCTTGGAGGGTTCATCCTAATTTCTATTTGGGTTTCTTATAAGTCAACAAGCTTATACAAGACTTAGAGTTTGAAAATTATATTTTAAAAATTAGAAATTTTTTTCTTACCCCTACAAAATATAAGTTAGTATGATGGTTTACATTGCAAACACATTTAACACACATAGAATGCCTAACACTATCAAGTGCCAAGCCATTTATCTTATTAGTCATGCTTAAGGTGCTTCGGGCAATTTCATAAGCAATTTAAGCAAGAACCTACAAGCAACTTATTAGTTTTTATCACAATCACATTATATAATACATTTATAATAATGTCCCCCACCCATTAAACTTGGTAGTTATAGAAAATAATATTATTTCTAGTTATTACAAGAAATATAGAACTATTTTAACACAGTCATCTAAATAAGAGAATTAATCCTAAGTGAAAGGTCTAAGGGTTGTGCTCCTTCCAACATCCAGTGTGATAGGCCATGCAGGTGTTTACTTATTAGGATTTCTTTTGTGTTTTGTTTTTATATTTTGAATTAATATTCAATTAAAGTAAGAGTATTCAAGTTTAAATAATTAATGTATTTAAAATATTTATTTGAATTTTATTTGTTTTATATTTCTATATATTTAAGGGTTTTCAAGAATGCAAGAAGGCAAATAAGGTCCACTAGGTAAGTAAGCCACACCACTAAGGTATCCTAGACATTATAAAATATGTCTTGGAAAAAGGTGGAGAGAATACATTTCATAACATCATAAATTTCCAAGGTAAATTTCATGGATTTATCATTATTTAAGGCATTTGTATGCTTATTTTATCATATTTTATAAAAAAAAATGAATAAATACGAAACAAATTTCAAAAATTATTAAATTTTTTTTATAATTAGAGAATATTAATGCTTTTAAAAATTTGAAAATAATTTAAATCACATAGTATTTATTATATGAATTTTTAATCATTTTAAATTTGAAAATGGAAGAAAAAATTAAAATAATTTGTAAAAATTATGGGAAACTTTCCTTTAACTAGTGGCCAAAGCTACTGTTCATAAAAATTTAAGATTTATTACATTTTTATTTTTTGTTTAATATTTTATTTATTAAAAACTTTAAATTTCAACTTTTTGATATTAAATTAATTCAAAACTTATTGAAATTTTTTTTGGAAGAGATATACAAGCCTTTGGAATCATGCAAAAAAATTTAGAATTAACATGATTTAATTTGAAATTGATTGATCTTTTTCACTAATTTTAATTATTTATTTATAAAACTTAATATATTACTTATTTAATTTTATTTTTCCCCTTAATTTTGTATTTTATTTTATTCTTAGGAAACATTTTAATATATTTAAGATTCAATTAAAATTATTTATGAATTTTTAAACAACTAGAAATTAATCAAACTATTTATATAATTATTCATCCATTTATCATTTAATAACTTTTTATTCAAGACTAAAAGGTTGCATAGTATTCACTATAGTTTTTCTATTTAATGAAAATATTAAAGTATTTTTGGTAACTTTCTATAATTTTATTTATTTTGTAGACAATTACTTTTAGTAAGAATTTGAATTTAATTTAAAAGATTACAATTTTTAAGAAAATTCCTAAGGGTTGGAACACTTCCAAGAACTTCTTTTGAAAGTTTGATTCATTTAGGCTTATAATTTTTATTTAATTTCATTTAATTTTTTTTAAAAAATTAATTGTTTAAAATTTAAATAAAAATATTTTGGGATTTTATTTTTATTAGATTTTCTCTAGATATTGAATCCAAAAATGCATTATTTGTGATTTTTTATTTAATTTGGATTACAATTATTTTTTTAGTAATTTAAATTATTTTCTAAATTTAATTAGCATTCTATCTCATTTGATAATGATATGACATGTGCTTTACACATGGCATGATTTGATTAAGTAGACAATATCCTAGTTGGAGAGGGGAAAATGCATGAATGATACTAATAGTTTGATCAAATATCAAATGAATTCAATTAAACTCTTATTTAATAGAGAAATTTTGAATTTTATATAGTTCAAGTCAATCATAATCATCCATTCTAGTCAAATAGAATGTATGGCTCATAAATCATATTTAACCTTTTGCTTAAGTTAAAGAGTGTTCATTTAAGCCCATTAATTTGAGCAATTAATGAAGAATTTTTTGGATCAATTACACTAAAAATGATCTAAGTCACTCAAGTTTTCATCCTATAATGTTAACCTCGCATGCTCAAATTATCTTCACAAAGTATGAAATTATAGATAACAGAGGGTGGATTGATTCATACAGTTGCTACTTGAATTGATGGGCACTTGAGTTTCATCAATATTAGAGGGCAACTTTTTTGTTAACTGCGACACCTATGCAATTTGGATGTGTGGATGGCTAAAGCCATGAGAAATTGCCAAAGTTTGGTGCTCAAAGTGGTTTAAATGGACAATTGAGGTAAGGTGTGGAAAATTCTAGATCTTTGAAGAAGGTGTCGGATGTAAGAGGTCAAACCCCTAACCATTAGAAATATGGATATTTAAAAACCCAATCGTAAGTGTCCTCCCATTATTGCCAAGGTTTCCTTTGAAATTTTTCTTAGATAATGGTTTGGGACACTGCAATATGATAAAGACAAGTGGCATTTCTGCCAAAGGGCTTAAGGACCATTGTAAACTTTATTAGGGTTGAACCAGATAGTTTCCATGGTGACCATGGCTATTGGGTATCTATTTGAAGGGTTGGAGAAATTAAAAAACTCTTCAAATGGCTTAACAACTTCAACATTGGATAGACTTGGTTTAAGAGTATATTTTGCCTTTTTTTAACTCTTTGGCTTAGGTTGGGTTGGCATATAGGTTTATCTAAATCGAATAGATATGGCTTATAAAATAGCTTAATAGTTAATGATTTAGCTTGAAAAGTTTTATGCAAAATGAATTCAATTTAGTTATGTTTTAATGTAAGTGAGTTTAATAGATTATTAATAGGTTATGGGCTTATTGAAACTTAATTGGATTTATTAAAGATTTTGTTCTCGTTCAGGATATTAATTCAAAATCATTAATAATACTTATATCATGATTAAACTTAAATTAAATAAGCTTCCATAAGTCATTATTACTTTAAGGCCCGTTGAAGAAAAATGGCTTTCATTGGACTTGGACTTTACTTAATTAGTCATCCTAAGTATTTTAAAAGATGATTAATCATCTTTCATTTTAGTTCAATTGAGATGGAATGGAACTAACCCCATAACATTAAAAGAACATTAATGGGGTAACAGAGTATTTGGCTTATTTTAGATTCAATTAGGTTGAATTTTTTTCTATGAAGTTTATTTAAAATATAATAATGTATTTAAATAAAATTGTCTAAGTTCAATTTGAATTTAATCAAGCTAATTCCCAAAGTACCCTAAATAGGTCATTAGGTTAATAATATTGAACTGAAGTTTAAGTGTATGGTTATTACTTTAAGTATGGTTTACAACATCTTTCACAATGATTAAGTTCACTAAGAACTACTTGAAGAAAACTAACGATTTGTTATGCGAACCCCATTGATTCAACCTAGATTAACCTAACTAATTATGTTTAACTAGTAATCAAAAGACTCCTAAATGATTTAGAATGTAAACCTAAATCATTTAAATAATCAAAATAGAATTTAAATTAGAATTAGGTTTAATTAGGCTTAATTGGGCTATATGGTCAAAGTAGATTGATCTTGATCCAACTTTAGTGAATATGACCCCAAAATGTTCTAGGGTCATACCAGTTTCAAGAAACTTAATTGAATGAATCATTTAAAATTTCTTAAGTTTTTTATTTATAAGGACATTTGGATATTTTTTTGGAAATTATTAATGAATCGGTTCAAATTAATCATCTTAAGTCTAATGAAAGGCTTAATAAGAAGATTATGATTTTATTGAAATAATGTTAACATCATTCCTAAATGTGGTCAATAGCCCTCAATATCAAAGCTCATCGACCATGACCTTAGTTCTAAGCACATTTAATTCTAGTCATCTTGATCATTTGTTCAAAGCATCACTTGTAAAGCTTGATCACTTCAAGAGATTACCTAAATGTGCAATCAAATTGAGTGAGCTTGATAATTCATACATACCATAGTAACTATCAAAGCTCTAACTTCTTTGTTTCCTTTAACATCCTGAACCTTGAAGACACATAAGTAAAGACCAATTATCTGTTAACTATACACATTGTGTGTCTCACTCATAACAAACCATGTTTAATGATGATTAACAATTTCTTTGTAGGTTCATTTACCTATGTAAATCATTTTGATTATCATTATTAATTTAAAATTTTGTTGGTGATAATATATATATATATATATATATATATATATATATATATATATATATATATATATATATATATGATTGAAGAAGCTAATAGTTTAATTCAAGTATTGTAAAAACAATTTACAATACTGAGTTTGTTTAGTAAACTAAGGGAGCTAGTCAAATCAGCTCGGACTTGGACCTTTGGGAAATTCCTTTGGGATTGCATAATAGATAAGCTAAGCCCACAAAATGATGAAAAAAATTTGCTAAAATAAGTTCATCTCATTTGTTTGTTTTTTTTTTAATATTTTTGCTAAAATTTTGCATTATTTTCAATTTTCATGAAATTATTATTTTTAAATAATTTGATCACTTGTATTAATTTAAGTCTTATCCATTGCATCTAAATTTTAATTTAAATTATTTAATATTGCATTACCTTATTTGCATGCTTTATTTAATATTTTATTCATTTATTTAAGCATGTGACATGAAATTTTCTCTTAATTACTCAATTTATTATTTTAACTCTCATATCAAAATTTTCATTTAATCATCAAGTAATATTCTACCTTATCAAATGGTTTGAGTATGTTATGTCATGGTTTTTTTTATTTAATTTATTTGATTCAATGCATTAATAATTTTCTTATTTTAGAATTTTCAAATTCAAATTATTTTGAATTTTGAATTTAGCCATAGTTTGTTTTCAAAATTATTTCATTCATTTATGGAATGCTTAGGCCATACCCTTGATTATTTTAATTTAATTAACTTGATTTTATTTTAATTAATTAACTAATTCTAATTTTAAATCAAATTATCCTTGAATTAATTCATTTCCATTCGTATTTTCACAATTCTATCTTTATATATATATATATATATATATATATGGCTCTCTCTCTCTCTCTCTCTCTCTCTCTCTCTAAATTTAGATTTAAATTTCATATCTCTTCCTAATTTATTATCCTATGTATTTAATTAATTGATTTTCATTAATTAGTGATTGATTTAATCATGGAAAGCTTTGGCAATCCCATATTGAGAAGAATATTTATTTTATTTTATTTTGAGTTAATTCAAACTTGTCAATCAAATGTTCTCTTGAATAATTAATGATTATCTAACTAATTTATTTGCATTAACACCTCTTTCCTTTGTG
Organism: Cymbidium sinense; assembly: GCA_021442155.1. Taxonomy (NCBI): domain Eukaryota; kingdom Viridiplantae; phylum Streptophyta; class Magnoliopsida; order Asparagales; family Orchidaceae; genus Cymbidium; species Cymbidium sinense. The sequence continues at coordinate 78,002,412 of CM038219.1, read as the reverse complement.
CTTGAATACAATTACTTGAATTGATTTAATTTAAATTCAAACTTATGTATTTAAAATTTGAATTTTAAATTAAACTCTTTCATAGTTAATTTCTCTCTTAATTTATTCATGCATGGTTGACTTCCTCATTGTATTTATCTATTTATTCTCTCACATGTGTTTCATAAGACCTTCTTGATAAAATTCTAGCTTAGCTAACTCCTTGTAAAACCAATTTCAAGTGTTCTTTGATTCATGGTTTTAAGGATTTCTCTCCTCAATTGCTCACACTTCAAGCTTTTATTTGAGGAGACTCTCACATCTTCTTCAAGTACTCTCATTGATTTGGAAGAGTACTTCTCGAGGCTAATCTTTCATCTACAATCTTTTTTCAAGAGGCTTGAGTAACATCTTCTTAATTTTTCATATTTATGTGCTCAATGTTGTTGATTTTTCCTGTGAATTATAAAGATTTGATTTGATTTTTTTCTAAGTCATTTTGATCTTTAATTATTCTTCTTTTAAGTGTTTTAAATTAATATATTTTCATGACTTTATGATTAATTGATTTTCTTGATTTTCTAAGCATACATCTTTCAAGTTTGATTACTTTGATACTTAATTTCAAGGCTTTTGTGATTCACATTTTACAAGCATTTTCATGTTTAGATTTTGATTAAGTTCATTACATCAAATATTTTAAAATTCACTTCATTTCATTTAATGTTTAAAAAAGAATAAAATAATTTGTGAGCCTTATTTTATTTGTCATATTATTGCATAGGTGGGATTCAAAGCAAAAACTCTTTTAAAATCAGAGTTAAATTTATGATCTTGTAGTTTTCTCTTTTTGTTGTACTTTGGAATTATTACAGTTGTACTTATCTGATGTAGGAATGTACATTATTTGGGTGTACTTATATGATGTTGGAAAGTTTAAAAATTAAGTTTTAATTTGAAATTTTTAAATAAACAATTTACCCTCCCCACCCCGCTTGGGTTCCATATCTTATTGACATTATGATAGCACATCCAACAACTTAATAGGAGTTGTAGTTTGGAAAGCCCTACCACAATACCTCTCATAAGTTAATGAGAATAAAATTTGAAGTTGGTAATAATCAAGTTGAAGATGAAGCTTTACTCACCAGATTAGGATTTGTAAATGAACTTATAGCAAAGCATTTAATGCCATATTCAAACTAACAGTAGATGGTTGACCAAATTAATGGAAATTATGAAGTATGAGAAGAAATTCAATAAAGATATTTATTCAAAGCAAGAGATGAAATCAATAAGCTAAAGTATTTTTAAATTACACAAATTCCTCGGGAAGATAATGAACTTATTGACTTCTAATCAAAATTAAGTAACTTTGGTGACTAATCACCTATTAAGTTGACACATCAAATAAAGCAAAATAATGCAAGTAATATAAAACCACTCACATAACTAAATTGACCCAACCCTATGATGAGTATTTGAAGATTGGGCCAATCAAACAAAGCATCAAAGATGTTAAGTTATTCAAGATCAAGGACACTTAATACATATTACTCAAGGTGAGTTATTTAAAAGGTTGGTTACCTTTTAATCCTTAAATTCATTAATAAATGTTAAAAAAATCATAATTGAAGTACATTCAAGGAAATGTGGCTACCATTTTGAAGGAAGAACACTCACTCATAGGATCCTATAACTAAGAATGTTTGGCTAATAGTCTAAAAGAATGGCATAAGAAGATGCAAGTAATGTCAAAACATTCGCACCAATGAAACCAAAATCATCATACATACTATAGCCAGTCGCTATCCTTCATCCCTTGAGCATGGGATTAATTGGATCTTTTCAACCCTTCTCTAAGTAAAAAAATAAAAAATTCATTATAGTCATGGTGGATTAAGATAGAATACAAGCTACTCACTAATATCACTACAGAAGTTGTTTGTAACTTCATTTGATATGAAATTATATAAAGATATAAGATAACTTAAATACATTTACTTCAAACATAACCATAGGTTTGTTAACCTACCAAATGCTTTTTGTTAATTTGATAGAAATAATATGCTTAATGTCATATTCACCTTCTCTTACCAAAGGAAGAGAAGTGATATTTTAATCAATATTTGTAGTCATAGTAGGATGTTTGTTAAGAGTAAAAATAACTTAGTTTATAATAAGAGTAAAGTGATTATTATTGGGAGGGTTAAACTCACTACCATGACTAAACTTATTAATTTCATTGGTACTGATTTGAAGAAGTTTTCCATTATTAAGAACACCATCTATTTGAAGTTCTATTAGAGAAGCAAACACAAATGTTCAACAAAGGAAAGCTCATTTTCAACCTCAATGTTGGAGTTATTATCATGATAAAGTTTTGATGAGTTAGAGTTCATATTATTCGCATATTCCACTTGATCTATCCTTAGGTGAGGATGAAGGATAACACATCAATATATTAAATCTCCATAAATTTTGCAATGATTATAGAAAATGGAAGATTTTCAAATTTATTTAGAAGTAGAGTGAACATAATTAATCAAAGATTCAGTTAGGGGGATGTTAATAGATAAAATCTTTGAAGGATATCATAGAAAGAGCAATGAAAACACCAAATCTACTAAAGAATCCACTAAATATAGGTATATATTGAATATCACATAGGGCACCCAAAGATTTGACATTATTGAAGGCATAAAAACAAAATTCATGCACTAAAAGGATATAGGCAACTAGAGGCTGAGAAAAAGTCTAAATAAATAGAAAAACAATACACTTAAAGCCCTAGAAAATATTTAGATAAGAGATGCTAGGAAGCTGAAGACAAACATAAATGGATTTGCTTAACATACAAAAACTTAAAATAATTAAAATTCAAATGAAAATTTAAAAGAATTATTCATTAAACTTGAACCACAAGTAGTTAAATTGAATTTAATTTTGAAACTTAGAAAATTGAATTCAAAATTAAACCTAAATGGTAGACACTCGTGCAGCCTAGCACACACTACAAGTTGGAAAGGACACAACTCTTAAACTCTTAACATTGGATAGATTATTTTATCTAGATGATTATGTTATGATGTTGTGTTGTGAAGTTAGGTGATGTCATTATTATGTTAAGATAGTTCTATATTTTTTATAGAAATTATTAAGAGTGGAGCTAATATTATTTTTAATAAGTGGTCATGCTTAAAGAGGGAATTGCTTGAATGTGTTATATGATGTGATTATGATAAAAACTAATAAGTTCTTTGTAGGTATTTGCTTAATTTTTTTATGAAATTACCTAAAGAACCATCAACATGACTAATATGAATGGTGGCTTAGAAAGTGCTAGAAATTTTGTGTTTTGGAAGTTTCGATGTGTTTGAAATATAAACTATCATACTAACCTATATTTTGTAAAAACAACATAATAATATTATTATTTTTAATTATAACTTTAAAGTCTTAAAAATCTTGTGTAAGCCAGGGTTACAAAGGAGAAGCAAAAAAAAAACATTTAGGGCTAAGAGAACTAGAAGATAAATTTTGAAGATTATTGACCTAATTCTGTTAGTAGGTCTATGTTGGGATGTATAAGGCAAAGCTCAACTATCATTTTCCCTTTTTCTTGGATTATATTATTCTTGTATATATTTGTTTGAATTGTTTGATATATGTTTTCTTTATTGATTGTGCACTTTGAATGAAATATTTGCTTATGTTTTTATCTACTTAAATGAATGCAATCTTGATGTGTCCATAATATAATTAAAAATAAATATATTTTATTAAACAAATAATTAGCTAAATGTGTAAAAAGAAAAAAAAGTAGAAACCTAAATTTATGTCATCATATTACATAAATAAAGACCACTTGACCTTAAGGGTAATAACCACTTGCCTAGAGATAGCTGTGTAATATGATAGAGCTAAATCATTTCTAGGGCATGCTATTTTACATTGTATATTAGACTTGTGTCTTAAATAACAAATAACCAAGTAATAAATAATAAAACATTAAGCTAGTATCATTAAATACCCAACATGCCTTAGCTTCAGTGATTAGTTCTCTCTCTCTCTCTCTCTCTCTCTCTCTCTCTCTCTCTCTCTCTCTCTCTCTTTAATAAATAATAGTCTAATATTGCATAAGTATGTGATTAGAAATCATGGTTTTAAAGTTATTACAAGGGCCAATTGGTAGTCCCTTCTAAGAAGGATTTTGTCCAATAGAGTTAGGCTTATGACAACTTAATGTGATGTTTAAAGTTGTAAGTCCTTAGCATATTGCTAGAAATAAGTTTGAGTAACTATTTCATAATGGTTCTCACCTTAGTTTATGATCTAAGGCTGATTATTTCTATTTAGCTATATCATAAGTCTTCACCTCTTGGGCAATCTTGTGCTTATAAATGATAAGTCTCAAATTTTTTTAATAATTAACAATAAAATTATAAAGTTGAATTTTATGATAGTTGGAATTTTATGATAGTTGGAGCACTTATGAGCTTCTCTATATCTAATGCTTCATATTTTTTTCCTCGGCCTCCAAAAGGAACTATTGTTGAATTTAAGTCAATTCCATTTTAAATTCTAAATTATCAATTCTTTTAAAAAAAACTTTGTTAAATCATAAATATTTTCACCACTGCTTTATATAGAAGTGTTCTTAAGAGTCTTCTTTCTCAAGATGTAATTATTTATAGGTGTTTGTCTTTATAAAGAATTTATACATTATAATCAAAATAAAATATATTTAAAACAAAACTTTCTAGAAACATAGAACAAAAAAATTAAGAAAAACTTTTCTATTATTGCACTCATATCTATAGTAGAAAGGTATTTAAATTTTTTTAGGTAATATATCATTTTTATATCATATTTAGATATCATAATAAAAAAGTTATCTTCATTTTAGCCATTGAATCCATTGTATAATAGTATTTATTTTTTTAAGATAATATATTATTTTTAATACCATATTTAATCAATAAAATAAAATTAAAATTTTAAAGTTTATGGTTTCCCAAAAAATTTTTCATTAAGGCAGTGTTAACTTCATCATGATTGGATATTGGATCCCAACTTAGCACCTTATAAAGTCTTGTTGATGATAAATTGGCCATAATTTCCTTTCTTCTACTTGAATCAAAATTAAGCTCATAGCATCTTTACTCACTAAAAGTAGAGTAGTAAGCTTTTTCTATGTCACAAATTATGTAGTAGTAGTGAGTAAATAAGGATCTTCAATTATTGGAATGCATCTTCACACTATTTTGTCCATTCAAACTACTTGTCATAATTAAGAACATTGAAGAATGTTGTGTAAACCTCAGCTTTTGAGATGAAACAACTAAGTTTGGCAACCCAATCAATTAGATGTTGCACTTCCTTATATATTCTTGATGAAGGCATCTCAAGTGTTGCTTTAACCTTATTGTGGTTGAATTTTATACATTCTAGTGTAAGGAGAAATTTAAGAAACTTGCCGGATCCTACACAAATAGTGCACTTCAATGGATTAACTCACATGTTCTACTTCTTTATGATGGAAAATGTCACTTAATATTTTGGATCTGTTATTTTATTAATTTGTTTTTTACTAAGAAGTTATTGATATACTACAACATTCCTCTCATATATTCCTTGAACACTTGACCCACCATTCATGGATATGTTGACCCATTATTGATGTTTCAAGTCATTGAGCCACCTAAGGTGTCCAATTTGGTGGTTGAGGACTCTCATAAGATTCCTAGGAGAGTAAGGAATGATTTGATAAGACTTAATTTGGAGTGATTTTTAAGTAATGTAAACAAGTAGGATTAACCAACCCTAATTCTAGAGACCTAATTTCAAAACACTAAAATTCACTTTACAATACTCTAAAATACATGAAATCAAAGGATAAATGTTGATAATAATGTCTATTTATGATCTAGAAATATATGTTAAATTTCATGAGGTGTGGGTATATATTTTATAGTTTCTCCCATAACTAGCAAATGAAAACTCCTCTCACTAATAGGCTAAAATGGAACTTAGGGTTAGTAAAACTTGAGATAACAACAGAGATGAATATAAATTAAAACTTTTACATAAAATTCAAAAATATCTATAATAATTTTTGAAAATTTTGTAATATTCTATGAGGTTTACATACACCAACATCAACAAGAACCAAACTAAGTCAAGAGTGACCTAATTCTAGCTGGGCATCATAAGAGACCAAATTAAGGCTTTTATTAAGGAAAAATTATCAAGGATAATCTTTTTAGATAGTAGGCTTCACATACGACACACTATAAGAAATATATCTAAAAAAAATCAACACATAAAATTCATACTGCTCACCAAAGTATCACTCACATTAAAGATCATAAAATCTTCTTCAAGTTTGGCCAACCACCAAGCTCCAACACCATAGAATTTTCTTTCCAAATTTCATTCAAAACATCATCAAGTCTTCCTTAATAGTAGTAATAAGAGTTTAAACAAAACTAATTTTAAAATTTGAATAGGAGGGAGATGTTATATGAGTTGGGGGCAGGGGGACGACCATTCAAATGAAATAACCATTCCCTCCATGCAAGTCATCAGCTCCTATGTATTAAGTTAGATTATAATAAATAAATTAATTATAATTATAGTTTAGTATATCTTTCTCTGTACATTTCACCAAGTTCATTTTACATAGCATTTAACATATAAGTTTAATAAAAATAGTGCAACATCAACATGGCATGAAATAAAACAAAGCTAAAGTCTTCATTTTCATCATTTCCTCAAGCATTAATCTCCTCCAATGGTCATCCTATTTCTTATAATGGAACTTCCATGCTTAGCCTATAATTTCTTAGCTTGAGCTCTTGTGCTTGAACCTCTTTATGCTCCTTGTGCTACATCACTTTCACTAAGCCCCAAAAAACTCTGTATGAAAAGTTGAAGTCCAATTAATCTGCTACAAGCTCAAGTGTTAACATTTCCAAATCATCTATAGTTTATGGTTTTTCTTACCATTTCATAAGGAACCTATGATCTATATCCTAGTCTACTTCATCTGTTATAATGTGAATCACCTTAAAGAATGAATGTTAGGTTGGCACGTGAAAAAATTACTTTATTTTCTTACAAGAAAATCAACCAGTCCATTTAGAGATTGGCTAACTCCTTTAAATAATATCAAATATTTTATAATAAAAATAAGACTAATAAATATGTCTTTTGGTAATTCAAGAATATATGAATTTGTTCAAGAACATAAGAAAAAATGACTTTATTTTCTTGCAAGAAAATCAACCAGTGCATTTAGAGATCAACTAACTCCTTTAAATAATATCAAATATTTTATAATAAAATAAGACTAATAAATATGTCTTTTGGTAATTCAAAAATATATGAATTTGTGTTAATTTTACTAATAATCTCAAATGGTCAACATTCCCTAACTTGTAAATTTCTTGATTGAGTGGAAGGATGACACTCAAGGCTGACACTTATGAGCACGTGATCCCTAATATTAAATTCTTTAAAAGTTTAATTTTAATTTTTGATTTTATAATATTTTGTTATTATTATGAAAGCTTTTGAAATCCCATGTAAATATAAATATCGATTTTGGAAATCCTTGTGAAAGAATATTAATAAGGTTAATAATTTTATGAAGGTTAAATCCATGCACTATTTCAAAGGATTTTCATCATTGCTCTTGAAATAGTGTTATTGCAAAATGAAGTGGGTTAAAATATTCTTTAAACATGGTGGTGAATCCTAACTTTTCTACTTTGATGTTTAATGATAATATGAGTGTAGGATTCACTAAGTTTAGATCTAAAAGAAACCACCAAGTAATAGGGGATGATATCATAATCAGTTGAAGTGTTTTTCACTCTTCTTCACTATAAGAAAATGGCCTGTGTTCGAAGAAATTTCTATAAGAAAACTCCATATTTCCATCAAAAATATGCATTTCAATAGATTTCTGATGGAATATATTCTATTAAAAAATTCTTGGTTGAAAATTCATTCTTATAGTAAAAAAATTTGCCAAAGAATGTTTTTGATAGATTTCTAATAGAATTATAGTAAAACATCCATTAAGATGAACTAGATGATATAAAAGTTGAAAGATTTGTCGGAGGTGAAAAATTATACCAAAATAATTAAGATAAAAAAGTTCCAGTAGAATTTTTTACCAAAATTTTTAATAGAAATTTCGTCAAATATTTTTGTTGATAGTCCTCCAAAAATTTTGTTGTATATTTTTCTGCAGTATTTTTTCATGACGATTTGTATCAAAGTTAGTGATGAAAAAGTTGTTCTAAATCCATGAAAAACTAGCATAGAGATGAAAAATAATAAAAGAGCTTCATATTTATTCTCATTTCTATACCTACAAAAATATTAAACATAAGATAAATTTAATATTTTTGCAAAAATAAAATAAAATTGATTAACATGAGATCACAACATCCACACAAAAAAGATATTACCTTAAAAAAAAGGAATTAATAATTATACATGTCATTTAAGTATTAAAAAATATCAATATTACATATAATTATTTGATAAATGAAGTTGCACATTAATAATAGCATAATATAAATAGAAAATTAATTATCATTAATCTCCTTATCGTTGTCCTCCTCCTCTTCCAACTCCTCCACCACTGCCTTTTTTTTCCTTCTATCTATTTTGGTGCATTTTTAACAATGCTTCGATGAAAAGAATTTGAGCTTCCATTTGAGTAGTAATCCAAGCCTTTATGTTATCAATAAATAAAATGACATGCTTGCTAACTAGCTCATCTATTAAGTTAATTCTTAGTCTAGAAAAAGAATGGCATGCATCATACTCCAAATCATATAGACTTAAATAATATATTCTTCTCTTCTTTTCTTTTTTTTCTTTGTTTTTTTTTGTCTCTAATAGCTTCTTTCCATATGTCAACCTATGACTTCTTAGACTATCCACTTGAACTTCCTACACCACCTCTTTTAGCCTTTTATAATCATCTTATGAAATATTATGATGTTATTTAAATATAATACGTTTTAACTAGATTGTAATTTCAAATATAATTTTACTTATGTACACTCCAAGTGACCTGATGTCAACCCATTGGAGGTCCACCTAGTGTTAATGTGTTCTACTATGTAACTCTGTTGATGTTGGTTCTCTTTCAAATACTTATTTCAGTAAATGTGTTAATGAAGTTAGTAAATAGTGCTCACAAATTCTATTAACATTAGTTGCTAATGGTTTACTAGTATTCTCCTATACTCAGTATATGGAATTGAGCCTCTAGTATGTAGGGAACTATCCATACCTCTATAATTAAATGATTAATTTTGTTTAGCTTGCTCCCTTTTACAAAAAAATGTTAAGAGAGGCCCAAACTTTACATAGCTCTTCCCATACTTACTCTTTAATCCAAAGAGACATATATGTAGACTTGCGAACATCTATGAACATATCATGATAAGTAGCATCGCTTAACTCAAATTTTCTTCTAATATTATTTCTATGCTTTTGTATACACCAAAATTCTTTTTATAACATAAACTACATTATTGAGAATCAATAGACCTTAAATATAGTATATTACATTAGTACATAAAGCTTAATTAATATCTCAAATTCCTTGAACCACATATCATGCACCTCTATTGGTATCTTCTTCCACAATACATACGGAGCATCAAATTTGGTTTTTATTATGTTTTTAATTTTATGAGTTTCCTACATTGATGGATTAAACCTACCAAAAAAAACTTTAGTTAAGACTACATAAATAAAATATAAATAAAAGTAATGCATACAACCTTATATATCTTTATTAGGCTTAATAAAATCATGTGAATTTGGTGTCTTAATTCCACTGTGCTCAGTAGACATGGATAGATCAGTTTGATGCGGTGTTGGTAGTAGTGGTGGATGGTGATAGTTAGGCTTCCTATAACCAACTTGTCTAAGATTGAAATGGGTAAAATGAAGTGCTTTTAACAAGTTCTGAAGAATAATTGGCTCATGCACATGTAGGTGCAGTGGCATAGGGCTATGAGATTGACATGGAGGTTGTGGTGGTAATAGAGATAGTAGTATGAAAATTGGGATGGAAAATAATCTTAATCTTTTTCTTGAAAATACTCATGATCGATCTATGAGGGACATCACCACCACTATCTGATGCAATCTACAACAAAGAGAAAAACAATGATTAGATCAATAAGAAAAAATTTACTTTTGGTATTAAACTTAAAAAAAGGTGGTGCATATTTGTAGTATCTAGTAGATGTCAAATAAGCACATTCTAAATATTAAACTTAAAAAGGTAGTACCTAATTACATTATATGAAAGAAATAAAGAAAAGTATATTCTATTTATTAAATAAAAATGACATAATGCATAATTATATTATCTACAAGAAGTAAAATAAATTAAGTAGTCTTCCTATAATGTACATGTCATATAGATTTCTTTGATGAATTGCTATAACTTGAATTTAAAATCTTCTCCTCATCATTGTCACTTTAATCATCAATAGAATGAATAATTATTTTATAATCCCTAATAATATCTTATAAGCTTATCATTAGTTCAATATCATCATTTGAAAGTGTAAAATTTATTATCTTCTCCTCTTGATAAACAAGATCAATAATATTTTGATTTTCAACTCTTTCTCTAAGCTTAATGTTAATTATCATTATCTAATCTATTTTTTTCTTTTATTCATCTAGGATATCTATAGTACACTGGATTGAAACACAAGGATGAAGGGATCAAATTCCACATATTTTCTACTTAATTTCACTTCAATGATGCCATATGATTTATGTGTTCTTCTTCCATGATTAGGAATAGGATCAAACCAATCTTAGTTGAATAGAAAGATATTTCTATTATTTAAACCAAATACTATAATTGCAAAAACTCTCATAAAACTCCATAACAATTCATCTCATTATTTAAATGTGTGTTGCCTCTAATACACACACCGTAATTATGTGGCTTACTTTCTTCAAACTAAGAACTAGTGTGAAATCTAGAGTCAATTACATCAAAAAATTAGCCACATATTCACAACAATCATGGGTCCCTAAGAAAGTTCATGAAGGTTCTAATTCTTCACTCCATTAATCTAATCCTGAACTTATTAAGTAGAGCTATATATAAAAGTGCAGCCAATGAATTTAACAAAAAAACTAAATTATAAATAGGATAAGGATCAAATAAACATCATATTTCAGCCATAATAAAAAAATTAGAAAAAATTAAATGAACCATCTTATTCAAGAAGAGGTTGAACATCATTGCAGTTGAGAAGAATATTGATTATCACTATTCTAACCTCTTTATCAGTCAAATATCTTGAAGTGCTTCTACCGAATACTTTTTCTAATTGTTAAAAAATAAGCACATTTTGTGAGGCTCCTAAACCTTGGTCATCATCGATCTATGCTGGTTCCAAGTAGTAAGAGCAAAAAATCAATAGTCTCTAGAGCCAAATAAGCTATACATTTTTTAGCCTTTATGGTGTACTTTGTTCTTCATATTTCTTTGAATTTTATTCAAAAATCTATAATAGCTTCAAGAATTAAGTGTGATGGAAAAAATAATGATTTAATATTATTAAGCATTAAATATAAATACCTCCCAAAAGGATACATCTAGCAACACTATACAGGACCGCCAACTCTAACTTTATATGATAGATGTATTACCAGGTGCTCCATTGAATCAAAAAAAAAGTGGGGAAAATATTCTCTAAAGCTTGTATAGTATGAGTAGAATTTTTATTTAAAGTTGTCTTAGAAAATCCTCATTTAAATGAGCTTAACATAATTCTTTAATGAATATACTAAGCTCAATTAAAGGATTCAATATTTGAACAAGTAAAGCACTAAATGCAAATGATAATAAGCACTATAAGAAAATATGATAGTCATGAATTTTTATTTCAAATATCTTCTCGTTCTTCAAGTTAACACATCTACTGAAGTTACATACCCATTTGACAACTTTAAGGATTGTACTCACTAACAAACTATTCTTCATTGATTTAACATGAGGCAGTACTAAGCTTTAAGCTTCAAAACTTTACTACTTATTGTATCTTGGAGCACTAGCTATCTTCTTCTGTAATATTCCTTTAAGTCTAATTTGGGATTCATGTTATATTACTTTCACCTTAACTTCCATTATAGTGTTGAACATATTATCAAATGAAATTTTTCCTTATGCATAACATCAAGAGTGTGTCTAATCAAATCGAGCTTCCAATATGATAAATCCTAAAAAAATGCATTATCTATACCATAAAGTATAAGATAATTATCAGATAACATTGGTGAATCAATTATTATTATTATAATTGAATTAATAATTTGTCATAACTCATCCACATTTAATCTTGGTGGAGGCTTGGACTTTTCAACTCTACTTTTGATAAATGCATCCATATTTTTTTTAAATGAGTGATCACCAAGTAGGAAAATATGATAATAATCAAACCATGAAGTTTTTACCATTTTCAAAGTAAATGACTTTAAATTCATATAGTATAGACAATCCAACTTCCTAGCAGTGTTAGACCTTGATAAAATTTTATATGTAGAATGCCATTAATAGTCCACATAAGCATTATTTTTATCTATAAGTTTTACTTTATAGAAATATTGTATATGAGTACACCACTATACCAAAAACTTTTTAGCTCATCTATCAAAGGCTATATAAAGACATTAATTTTTTTCCTTAGAATTATGTGATCCAGGTATGACTAGTGTGAAATAAAAATGGTGTGGTCATGCACATCTCTAGAGGTATACTATAAGATACAACTACTATAAACCAACATGAATATGATGATGCATACTATCTATATGGTGTGAAACCATTAGCATATAAATTAAGTCTCACGTTATATAGCTCTACTGCAAAGTTAAGATAATTATGATTGAAATGCTTCTATGCCTCTCAGTCTAATGGATTGCTCAAGAAATTTGTTTCACTTGCTCTCTCATATTGCCATTTCATATTCTTAGTATAACACATAGATGTATATAGTCTTTGATGACATGGAATAAGTGGCAAGTATAATAGATACCTCTATAGAACATCCTTCTATTTGTGATATTTTCTACTTTGTAGCTTGAATCTATATGCTTCAAAGAATTTGTATTCAACATTCATTGCATCAACTTTGTAATAGAAAATACAATCATTAACACAATAATTTTTTTAGCTTAAATCTACGTTTGACAATAATTTATTTATTTTGTATAAATGGTCAAGAACTAAATTTTTAATGGGTTGGTTCTTTAAGCTGCCTTATAAATTTATTAAAATCATTGTATGAAATATTATATTTAGCTTTGATTCTCAATGTTTTTACAATGATAGATAGTTCTAGTGATTTGTGCAACTTTTCCATGATGGTTATTGTGTTGCATTCAATAGGTCATAAAACTTTTGAGCTTCTTATTGGATGGTTCCTCTTATATTACTCTTACAAATTAAGCTCTTGCTACATCAATTTTTATTTCTTCATATCATCCAAAATCATATCATCAATTAATTCTTTTTTGCCTAGAAGCAACTTATTATACATCCATGATTTTTCATTATGAATATCTATATGATGTATGAGAATATTTAAATTCATTAACCTTAAATCTTTTCTCCATCTATATGATGTTATTCTTCATCATTAATTACACATTATTTAAACTTAAACCCACATTAAAGCAATAAATCCCTTTTAAAAAGATGAGAATAATACAAATTTAAACCATCAAAAGAGAATTCGATTGAAGAACTAAATGGATTTCTAATTTTTAACAAAAAATATGAGAAAGTGATTCTTATTTTACATAAATTATAAAATTAAATAATTAAATAATCAGACCCTAATATGGTATAAATGCCCTAGTCACCAATTCAATATAACTTCATGAGATTACAAGTAGCTCATGTCGATGGATCTTTCAACAAAATGCAATTAATTATTTTTTCAATAAAAATATCACATTCATATGAACACTTCCATCATTTTTTTTTCAAAAGAGATGAGTAGCTAATCTACGTAATCCTACCCCAAATTTTATAGCAATCACCAAAATTTTGTCAATTTTATTTTTACACAATTAATATTGCTCATATAAAAATTATCTCTTGATTTGAATCTAAATATGTGGAATTATGTAAGAATATATATATATATATATATATATATATATATATATATATATATATATATATATATATATATATATATATATATATATATATATATATATATGGATTCCTAAACACTAATAATCCTAGACCTAACTCCACAACACAAAATTAGTGTGAGATACAAGAATTTCAAACAAGTTTCAACAATATAAATCTATAAATAAAAAAATATTCTCAAAAATGTCAAAACTACATAGCATGAAATTAAATGGATAAAATTATAACTAAACACTCTAGAACCTAGAGAAGAGTTTAACCTTTGATTCTACAAATAAATAAATAAAAAATAATTTGAAGTGTTTCATGGTGATTTAGGGTGGGCATGTTGTTTCGTCACTAACCTAAGAGGAAGCCGAAGGAAGAAGAAGAAATGGCAGAAGGGGTCGATCATTAATTTGGTTATGAACCATTAGGTTTTTGATGTCTTAAATAGGTTTTTGATGAATTTCTAGAAGAAATTACATCAACAAAATTATCAACAAAATTTTTGGTGAAAATTTCATAAAAAATAAGTGGCTTACGAACCATTAGGTTTTTTATAGAAAATTATGTCAAAAAAATTTTCAAAAGAAAATCCATCAATTATTTTTCATGAATTAATCTACCATAAATTCCATCAAAAAATGGGTTGTTTGACTAGACTTTGGTTCAATCAAAGCTAGGCTTATGAAGAAGAGTGGGTGCTTTCTTATCTATTGGTTTCGCAACAAAATAATTTTATTCCATTATTTTTAAATGTGTAGTGATTTCTCGAACATAATGAATCACATTAAGATCATGAGATAAATGCCTACCTAATAAGATATGTGTCATGTACATAGGTAAAATATAACACCAAATATGATCTTCATAGCTACATATCTTCATAGAAACAAAGAACCTAAATGTGATGGGTAAGAAGGTATGGTTCACTCAACTCACATGAAATGCTTCAGAATGATGTTTTGGCTTAAGGTTTGCCATAAAAGACTATGAGCAAATATGACATTAATGGCACTATCCCCATCTTATCACTATTTTACATCTCTTGCCTTATAAATCATATAGATGGTAAAAATATTCCTTTTCGTTTAATTTTCATCCCTACCAAGTGTCATACAGCTCATAACACTCACTTGGACTCCCACATGCTCTCTATCATCATCTAAAAGAGGGGAGTCATCATGGATCTCATCAACTTCATTATTGAATCACTGTTCTTCTTCTTCTTCTTCTTCTTCTTCCTCTTCTTCTTCTTTGATCTCACCTAGGAACATGATTTTTGTGTTATAATGATTTTGCATGTGCCATTTTTATTGCACTTAAAGTTCATTATATCCCTAGTCCTTAAAGAAGATTTAATGTAATTTTTATTAATTGGGTACAAGAGGATGAATGTCTAGTTCTAAAAGTAAACCTTCATCTAGAATAAAAGAATGTTTAATAAGAGTAATTTATGTTTTCTTATGCTTTATAAAAGCAAAGCATAGTGAAAAGCATCCTTAAAATTTTTAGTGTCATATAACTCAACCTCATTCCTAATGTCACTCATAAGGCCAATAACAAATTTGTTGACTAATTGCTACTTCTTATTAGTGTAAATAGTCTTAGCTACCAAATTCTCAAAATTATTCATTTATTTTACAATTTGCATATTTCCTTGCCTTGGAGTCATCAACTATTCATGAAATTTTTTTTTCTCATAATATCTAGGATAGCATTTGGCCCTAAACATCTCATTCATTTATATCCAAGTGAAGATGTTTCTACCAAGCATCTTTTTCTTAAGTAATAAAGTTATTCCAATAAATTTTTTGCAAAGCCTAAAGCTTCATTTTGGTAAATGTTGTCTTTAGATAGGCATTCATCTAGTATCAATCAATAAGCTCATCCTTCTTAGTAAGCTAGTCTAAAAACTTATTGAGATCCTAGATGCCATCATAGGTTGTAGAATTAACTATTACCTTCTAGATAGGCTCATTCAAAACCTCTGGATGCTTATGGTGGCCATTCCTAAGGGGATTCTTTAAATGGTGTCTCCTAGAATATAAGTGTTCCCTGTGAATTTCTATGTGTTATTCTCCTAATATGTTTGCCCGAATAGGATTTTGGACTATAGGTGGGGATTGTGCCCTAATGTTTAAGTTCTGAACTTAGGTGGCTAAGTTCATGACTAAAACTTCAATCCTATTAAATTTTTTGATGGACAGTTTTGATTCTCCATGTAGATGGAAGTTTCTTGAGTTTGTTGTTCAGTCTCTTATAGTACTGACTTCTTATTGATGACATCAATCCAAGTTCATCACATCTTTAGAATGTTAAAATTCAAAATTATCATACAAAATGCCATACCTTACTTTTAATACTAGCTTGGTGAGGTGAGAGAGAGAGAGAGAGAGAGAGAGAGAAGTGGATTGTATGAAGAATGCTTGGGAAAGTAGATTTGATAGAGAATGGGAAATAGAGTTATATATATCTTTCCAAATCTACCATGGCCAAATTCTCCCATGCATATCTAAATTTTGCTACACATAAATTTAAAATTTCTTGGCACGATTTAAAGATTAATCCCTTCTAATTTCTTAATATAATCTAATTTGAACTTAAAATGACCTTTCATTACTTTACTTCCTATTTTATGAACGTTATTATGAAAATAAATTAAATATAGCATCTAATCCACTTCTTTCCATGGAATAGCTATAGAATTTTTCCTCTTAATCCTCCCTTAGCTTGCACCACTTAAAAAAAAAACTCAATAATATTCTCTTTCTTTCCCTCTCATTACAATTTCCCTTTTTTTCCTCTCTTTCCCAAACAAATTCCAAGCAATAATTATTTTATTAGACAAAAACATTTCAAGAAAAATCAAGAGAGAAAGTGGCAAAAAAGATTTTGCAAGTTCGAAGTTAGCATCTTGCTTGCCAAATCTTTTTTAAATATTTTTTTCCATTTGATTTTGTACATTACAAATTTATTTTCATCATTGTGTGCAAATAAATTTTTATCATATAGTTCTTTAATAAAAATTTTCATATTGCTTGCATTTATTTGTAGTACAAATTATTTTTAAAATTTATTTATAATCATATTTTAATTATAAAATATTATTTTACAAAGTCAATTGAATTATATTTGAACCTCAAGGTGTACAAGTTGAAATTTATTTTGTTTAAATTACATCATTTAAATAATAAATTTATATTTCTCATCACATTAAAATTCTTTTGCAAAATCTATATCTAAATTTTTTTTTAAGATATTGAATTTTGAAATTTTTTTTCTGGTTTGCTAAAATTTGAAATTTAATCTTCAATTAGCTAAATTTTGAAATATAATATCTATCTTATTGATATAAAAAATTTAATCTTTTGCTAGCTAAATAAAATTAATTTTTATCTTTGAGTTACATAAATTAGAAGTTTATTTTCTTGAATACTTTAATTTATAATTTATTTTTTGGATTGTTAAAATCTAAAAAAAAATTTCGAGATTATTGCTAGAACCTAAATTTGCTTTCTAATTTTGAAAAAATTTTAGGGTTACTCATATTGGAGAAATTAAAGAGCTATTTGAGATCACTTTTATTGTTTATTTATTTTTTTTATTTTTTTTTAATTTTTATTTTTATTTTTATTTTTTTTTATTTTTATTTTTTGTTATGTTTTGTTTCAAATAAAAATATGTTTCGTGATTATTGTTGTTTTAAAAATATTCAAAATATCTAAAAAATATTTTGAATATTTTTAAAGATAATATTATTCATTTTTAAAAACAAAAAATAGAACATATAAGAAACACATCAAATAAACATATTTTTAAATATAGCAAAAAAAACAAAAAAAATACAAAATAAAATTGATCCCAAACAATCTTTAAGGTTTTCAAATTGATAAGCTTCATTTCTTAATTTCTTTAATTAAATTTAATATTTAAATTTCTAAAATTAATATTACATTTCCTAAATAAAAACTTACATATTACTTTGTTTGGTGTGTTCATCATTGAAAATCATATAACATGTATTTAAAATAGTTTTTTTTTTTCATTTGTTGCATTATTTTGCATTCATTTATTTGCTTAGGGGTCATTTGGGATCACTTTCTATTTTTTTTTTTAATTTTTTGTTTTCAGTTTAGCAATCAATAAAAAGGTGTCTGGTATTCCTATAAATTTAAAAAATATATAGAAAACAAAAAATATGTTTGATTTTATCATTTTTTTAATTTTTAATTGAAAAAATAGAATGATAAGATTGATTATTACACTCTAAAATTAGATTGAGCAAAAAAATCACTATTACCATAAAAATTAAACCAATCTCCAATAAATTAATATATTCAATAACACAAATAAATTAAATAATCATTAATTAAATTAAAAAATAAAGATATAATATTTCATAAAATCAATATAAAAAAGTCTCATATTATATTATTATAATAGTTTGAGAAGTCTCAACATCTAGATAAATAAAATAGGATAATCAATAACTAAACTCTATTAAGTGCATGAATCCATAGTTCTCTTGCAATATGACAACGAAAGAGAGTCATGTACTGCAATTGAGATTGAGTAATATTGACATGAACAGCATTGTGTGATACACCAATTGATGTAGACCTCCTTCTATATCAACATTAAAAATTTTATTTTTATACATCTCAAATAATCTATCCGATTTAGATTATGATCTTATAAAATTATGTATTACACAACAAGCAGTTACAATATAACGTTGTGTGCATAAATCATGTGGTATTTTTTTAAAATTGAAATTGTAACTTTTAGAACCCCAAAATATTGCTCAATAATATTTCTTAAAGAAGAATGTTTATAATTAAAAAACCCTTCTTGTCTTTGAGATTGAGTGTCCTCACGATAATCACAAAGATGATGTCTTAATCCTCTATATGGTGATCTGAAACCTAGCATGTTGGCATACTCATAATCAACAAAATAATATTTTTCTATTTCAAAAAAATATTAGTTAATAAAAATAAAATTATCATTCAATAATTTTTAAAAATGTATTAATAAAAATTAAAAGTTATCAAACCTTCTGGTGGCATAGAAAAGTTTAACTAACGATTCAAAATACATTCTAAGAAAATTCTAATATCATTTGATATCCTCTCCCAACCAGATAGTACATAAGTAAACTTCATATCAAAGCCGCATGCACATATTATATTTTGAGTTGGCTCTTTATATCTTCCTCGATATAAAAATTAATCATCCTTAGGCACATGTGCAGTCACATGTGTTCCGTCACTATCATAACAATTATAACCAATAAAAGAAGCTAAAATGTCAAAGAAACTAAGCACAACATAAAGCTATATCATACTAATTCCATCATATTATTGTTCAATTGATAAAACATCAAGACAAATTTAAATGAATACTACATAACTTCATAATAATCAATTATTTCAAAGTAAGAATCCAACCCCTCCTTTTGTATTCTAGCATATGAAGAAACATTCTCATCCATGTTGGATCTTCTTAAAACTTTTGTAAAGCCTTTGAGTAGCTCACATCATCTAGATCTTCAATCGAGTTAAGAAAATTATGCATTCAATCAATAATGATTTTGTTGATTCAGATGGCATGCCCATTCTCTTTTCAATAATATCAACCTTCTTTTTAGAACTTTCACTTAACAAGTATAATGTATTAGCAATAACATCTGAAATATTTGTCTTCTTAAGATGTTTTGAAGATAACTTTTTCTTAAATGTAGCATATTCATATTTCTCTTTATTCACAGATTCACCTATAGAATTTGTTTCACTTTCTTCAGTCTCTTCTTCTTCTTCTTTAGTATTTGAATGAAATTGATTGATGGATGTTAAAGACTACCAATTGCAGTAGTGCCACCATAAATCTGACAAAGAGACTCATACTTTGGGCATCTTTTTTTATGAAATGTTCTTGCACTTTTATTGATCTAAATATTATTAAATAATTATAATTAATATATGCAAGTAATGAATATAGTTAAATAAATAAATTCAATATAGTATTAAGTACTTTATATAACTTCGACCAAAATCTTCGGATGCTATCACTTGTCGTGTGATAGTATTATAACCAATTCCCGTTTCCTTTAGTAAATTAGAAAAATCCCTCTAATGAGTTCTAAGAGTGTTGAACTTATTTCTTAATTGTTCTTGTTTATATATATATATATATATATATATATATATATATATATATATATATATATATATATATATATATATATATATATATATTTATTTATTTATTTATTTATTGCTTCAAGAAATTGTAAGATACGTGACCATGCTGCTTGACTAAAGTAGTTTTTTGTCTATTTTCATTAATGACTTTAATTTTCATAAGTTGGATAAAAATTTGATCATTTTTATTTGACCATATTACTTCCCCACTTGACATTATTGTATCAACAATATCCATAATCTAGCAAATTAAATTAGTTTTAACATATCAACTTTACATTAAGAACTGTCCATACCCAAAAAAAACTTAGGCTTTGAGTTTCTTTTCTAGTAAAAACATAACTGACACTTGAATAAATTAGCCTTTGACCTCCAAGAGATCATTCGTATTAGAAACAACATATAGCAAAAATGCTTGTGGATTCTTAAATTATTCAATAACGTAAAACATATTTTGTAGTAAACAAAAAAATGACTAAGAAATAAACAAAAAAAAGAGTGAGGATTCAAATGAACACAAACACTTTAAAAGGGCAAAGGAGAAGAATGTGGATCATGAAAAAATTAGCAAGCTCAGCAGATTCAAAAAAAAAGAGTGAAAAGATAGGAGCAATTATTAGTATATTCATTTTATATGGAGTTTTCTAATCTTTATTTTTCTCCTCATGAATAGTGTTTGCCAATACTTTAATTATATTCAAGAAGTTCATTTTTATAATTATTATTGAGAAAATTTATTTGCTTACAACTAATGTGGTTATTTAATTCTCACATTCATTTCTAGTTTATTCCTAGTTAATGTTGACCTCACTTTTGGAGTGAGGATTCATCTTCCTCATCTTAGACTTAAGAACCTTCTAGGAACTTGGATTTCCCTAGTCATAAGACATTTCTATTGGCTAAGGGAACACTAAACCCAAGCCTAGAGACTTAGGAAAGCATACCTCAAGCTTAGGATATGCCTTAGGACGAATACATCTTACATATCCTATGGCTTAAGCTAACCCATGCTTGTCCACTCATCCAAAATTAACTTCAAGCCAACACAACCAACCTCGATTGGATTTCATTTCCTATCCAAGCTCCAAGCCAAATTGGCTTAAGCTCTAACCTAAGTTAATTCCACCATGATCTTATGGATCCAACCCAAAACCCATTCAAGCAAACCAAATCCAATCTGATTGTTACAAAAGTGCTCCAACCATTCAATAGATCAATTCAAACTCCTCCAATACTTATAATCAAATAAATCAAATCAAATAAATACAATCAACCCAAGTTAGGTCCAAATGAGCCAAAATCCAATCAAACTCAAATCAATTTCAATCAAGGCCACCAATCAACTTTAAATCCATTATTGATCTCTTCTCAACACCCAATTCCACTAACTCAACTCAATCAACCCACTTGGTCCACTTGACCCAAAGTGGCCCAAATGACCAAATTGACTCAAACTTCAATCTAACCTAGATTGGATTGAATCATCCCATCCAATCTTCTCTATAATGATTGTTCATCATCCTTGATTGCCCAATTGCAATCAATTGGGTCAAACCAAACCAATTTGATCACTTGATCCAAGTTACCCCAATTAACTCATATAGACCAAGAGAAACTAAATCTCATTCCAACTCCAATCAATTGCAATCAATGACTCTCAGAACATGGCTCAACGACTAATTGAACCAAACTAAGCTAATTTGGTCATTTAACCCAAGTTGACCCAATTTGACCTAAAGGGCCAAATTGAGTCAAATCAAATCCTAAACTAAATTAATTACAACCAATACTTCTAATCAATCATAAATTTATTATTGAACATAACCCAACCTAAAATTAAGCCCAAGTTGGTCAATTGACCCCTTTAGCCTAAATTGACCTAAAGGGTCCAATTGAACCAAATCTTTCCAAAATTCAAATTGATTCAAACCAATACCTACAATCATTCTCAAATGATTAATTGAACCTAAACCAACCCTCCACCCAAGCTAATTTGGCCAATTTGACCAAATTGGTCAACTTGGCCCATTTGGCCTAAATGAACTCATATGAGCAAAAATCAAATCCACTTCAAATTGAACCAATACATTCCAAATGGTCATTTGAATATACCCAAATCCTTGGTTTCGCCCATTTTGACCAAGTGGTTAACCTAGCCCAATTGATTCCCATTTGACCCATATGGGTAAATTGAGCCAAACCATATCAAACCAAGTCCAAACCTTACTAAACTTGGCATGATTCATCCTTGGGTCACCATGGATTTGCCAAAGTGGTTTAAGCCATGTTGAACCCAGTTTAAAACCCTTCATCCAAGCCACTTAAATGAGATAAAATCTTCATTTAGATGAGTTCTCCCACTCCCCAAGTTTTGGCAGCCACCTTTGGCAATTCTTGGACACTAGGACCACTGACCCAACCTAACCCAAGGCTGTTGGGGTTCAGCCTTTGGACATGAGATGGTGAGTTCACCCTCAGCTCTCCATTGGTTCACTTGGAGGAAGAGGTACACCCCATGCCAGCCCATGCCATTGCTTCAGCCTCTCAAGCACCTCCACCTCAGCAATCCCCTGCCACCTCTGCCCACCTACCCTAGTCAGACGGTTGCTAAAGGCTGAGCCAATCTCAACCTTTGGTTCACTTGGGGAAAGGAGTATACTCCCCCCCCCCCCCCCAATCCATTCAAACTTCATAGAGAGCTCCCTTAGAGTATTCCGAGCAGTCCTAAACCCTTCCCTGAATCCCTAGTGCTCTCCATCACCGGCGAGGCCAACCATCGAGCGAAACTAAGAGCCCCGTCCATCCAACCTCATCAAAACTCCACCAAACTTAATTTAACTCTCCCCACACCTTCCCCTTACTCCGATAAGTCAAAATGAATCGATCCCTGATCAATTTGATCACCGGAAGGCACTCCTAGGCCAACTTCGGTGAGCTTTGCGACGACACTTGGTACACAAAGGAATCGGCGGGGAGGCAACTTGAGATCTTCTCAACAAGGCTTCATCTCTTCAAGATGAAGCTATCTCAATAGACAATCCTCTGGTCCTTAGCTTTGTTGAGGTAAAAATCTGGCAAATTGTAGATTTTCCCCTAAGTGTTGGTCCTTTATGAAGTAAATCATGATTTTATGCAATTTTCACCGTAGGATCTTCTTAGATCTCCTCCCCGCACATTTTGTAGTCAATCTCTCCATCCCATGAGCTCTGGTGAGCTCAGATCAAGTGGCAAAAGACAGACGGTGTCCATCTTCTAGCGTTCGGAAGACGAAGGATCATCGACTGTCCATTCCACATGATTAGATGGGATGGTCATGATTTAATCTGTTAGATATTTTGATTTAATCCTTACAAAACCATGGGATTAATCTTGGCCTCCCAATCCGAGATTGGACAGCGAGGATGAAACCACATCCACCATCACTGACTCAGCTGCTGCATCAAACGTTTTAAATAACCTATCCCATGGCGCCACATGGAAAGTTTTGTCGCATCAACTTCCGCGTGGCGCTGATGGTTTAGGAGGCAATTAAGTGTTAAAAATGCAATTAAATGGCCACAACTTTGAAAATTCATAACTAATTATAAAAAAAATCCAAAAAGAACAAATAAACCCATTTTGGAAAGGGTAAACAAAGGAGAATTTAATTAAAATAAAATCTCTAATATTTTGTTAATGAGTAGTGCTTAATTAGGGTTTAAAGTTTAGACTAATTTCCATAATTAAGTCTTAATTACTAGGCCAATTGGTACTAAATTTGTGGGTTAATTTCATGGGATGTCTTCTACCTCTCATAATATTCTTGGAATTTATTGGCCATGTAATTCAAAGAATTTAAAATTCTAATTCTAATTATCCTCTGTAATCAATTTTAATATTTATTAAAATTGCTAAGCAGAAAAAATTAAATGGTTAATGATGATTAATCACTATTAATAGTGGGAATGGTAAGGGAAAATAATTAGGACATCTCTACTAATTATTTTCCTAAATATATTTCCATAGGAGTTAATTAATGCATATGTTAATTAAAGGTTAATTAAATAAATTAATTCTAAAATCAAATCAAATAAAAATGATGATTGGGTTCAGATAATCTAAGTATAAATCATGGGCTCTCCTTTATGTATTTAACAACATAAAGATCATTAAAGAATTTAAGGTTAACCCATGGGTGTGGGAAAATCATAAGATTACTTAATTTATATTTTTATTTAATCTAATTAACTCGTAAGTATGAGCCTCATTGTATAAGGCTTTTCTAAGTGCGTTGCAAATTTTAATTTTGCATTGGCATATCATTGGAGGCTCATGATTAAGTAGTTCATCAAATTAAAGAGGCTTAGTGAAGGGTAATTAAATTCATTACTTAATGACTTGAACTTAATCAATTCATAAAATTTACTTAATCACCTTTCCTTAAATACATTAAGTCACCAACATGGGATGGTGCAAAACATCAAATGTCTTTCTCTTCTTTAGGTTTTAATAACTTGAACATCAAAATCAAGATTCCATAAAAACTTTGGTTAATCTTAAATAATTTTATTTGGCTTGATTGTTCTTTGGAATTAATGTGGTTGAATGTATCATGGGGTAATGTTTAATTATTCCTTTTCAATCATTATAAATTTGTATGTCATTTTTTTCTTACATTCATGTTTTTTTCAAAAAGAATCAAATAAAAAGAATTTAATCATATATGAATTGCATGTGTTGAATTAATCTTTCTATATGGTGTGGCTATTATCACTAATAAATCTCAAATTATATTCAAAATCATAAGCTAATGATGAAAATTTAGAGTGATATTGGCTATGAATATTACATGTGGCTTACATTCACTTATAGTTTAAACATGTTAAGGAATCATTTTATTTTCATGATTCATGTGTATGTTTATATGTATTTGAATGTTAGTAAGTATATAGTCTGGACACCCCGGGAATACGAGTCTTTAAGTAGCCCCAAGTAGGTCTTAGATTACCCCACTTTCCTAGTTTAACAATAGCACGTACTTACTTAAATTTCATTCATATGTGTACATGTGCTAGAATTTGGATAGAACTTTACTTTACATGAGTAAATAATTTGCTAATATACAATCTTTTGCATGATTTTCATTTCTTATGGTCATGTATATGTTCATGTGTATTAAAGTTAGTAAGTATATAGTCTAGACATCCTATGAATATGAGGCTTTAAGTAGCCCCAAGGAGGTCTTAGATTATCTCACTTCCCTAGTTTAACAATGACACGTACTTGCTTAATCTTTAATACATGTATATATATGTTTAACTAAGGATTGAAATCTTTCTTTTCTACCAAAATAAATGCATTAATAATCATTCAAGCATACCAAAAACATATATATATATATATATATAATTGCATGTATAGGTATGCTAAATTAAATGTCATAAATAATAAAAAATGAAAAATATGCATGTTACTAATGATGAAAAGGAATGATGTAATATTACCCATGTGATAGTGATTCAGTCTCATTAATCTTAAGACTCCTTTCATGTTTGAATAAAGTTCTTTAGGATTAACCCAAACCTAGGATTAATAAAATATTTAATAAATCATTCACTAAAAGAAACCAAAAATCATAACAACACGCCCTTAGAAAATAACTTAGGGTAGGGATGAAGAGAGTCAAACATCTTTCCTCTCTTTATAACAACTAGATGCTAAATAAATATTAAATGAAATAAAAGAAGATATAAATTAAAATCTATTAATCTTTTTAATGACTTGAAGTGTAACATCCCCTTATGTATAACTTGAACATTCCAAAACCTTTAGACAATCATATATGTAAAGTCTAGCTAAGACATACCACACCAAACCTTAGCACACATATTAGAATGTTAAGTCACAACTTCTACTTCTAAGTTAGGACGGTGTATATTGTGATGTTATATTTTATTTTGTGATGTAATATTTTAGACTAGATGTTAGGATTATTTATCATAGGATAGGTGGTTCAGCCTAATGATATTTTATGTAGGGGATTATGCTAAAGGGGTCATTGAAATAATGAATAATAAATATAAATGCTTTTGCTTGCAGGCTGCTTATTCCCCTAAGCATAATCCAATTAGGACAGGTGGGCTTGGTTAGCCATATGCAGGGTGCTAAGTCCAAATTCATGGAATATAATTACTTAGTTTGTATGTTTGTTTAGCTAACATATGTTTTGCAAGTATAGTTAGATTTTTCTTTCTATGAACATGTAATTTTGTAATAGAAATTAGGATTAATGTTATGGGATTTAAGATAAGCAGTGGCTAGAAGGTAAAGGCCTAAGAGGCCCTGTGATGCATGGAGTAAATCAAGCTAAAGGAAAAAAGAGTGAAGGAAAAGCAAAGAATGAAAACCCCTATAGCATCTATTTAATTATAATTATAATATTCTTTTGTAATCTAGGTTTATTATGTTTTATTTCAGATGCCAAGTGAATACCACGTAGATCTTAGGGGGTACTTATTGAAGTGATTGAGTATGACATTGAGGATGTAATATCTCAAAAAATAGAAATATCACCCTACAATGGACCTAATAACCTAATAATGACTCTTAAGCCATGATGAGTCTTCGTATGTACCAGAGATCTTTCTCCTATTTTACATGGAAAAGTAAAGTATGGTTTATTTTATGTCGGGTTCTTTAGCTCCCTATGGAAGCAATCTTCCATAGTTAATTACATCATAGGAAATTGGATTTCTTAATAATACTCTCAATTAAAGTAATCAATCAATTATATCCCAAGATTTCAAGGTTAGCCTATCAATGAATTGATTATTTCAGAAAAATCAAGTGAGAATGTTCAATTGGAAAGACTTATTTTGTGATCCAAGGGAGAAGAAGTAGGGAGCACTCATGATACTAGGAAGCCTAGTGAGCACTCCAATCTACCCTATGGAGGGGATTTACATGTTTGAAAGAGAGAGTTTGTTTTAATTTGAATTGGAATTTTATTAGAATGCTAGGGTTTGCAATCCATCAACACAATATTGTGAAAATGCCTAAGAGGTGAGAATTTCCACTCGTAACCCAAAGAAAATAAACAACCTTGGATCTTAAGTCTAGGGAGCTTTAGCACAATCTAAGAGCACAACTTAAATCTAAGTGGAAAGGTGACATAAGGGTTTACCTCCACAAGAGAGGATAAACCTATCCTACTCTTCTGGACTTACAACCACCTAGAGTGGCCACCAGCTAACACCTCCTACGATTCAAAATTATGTAGGCTGGTCTTTATGTAATTGTAAGATAGCTATGCTTATTATTTAATTTGGAAAGAGACTAGAGTCCTAAACTCATTCCTTAAGAGAGTAGATCATGACTGACATGAGTATATGACTTAGGGGCTGTTTGGTTGCCTGCATTTGGAATGCACTGCATTCCAAATGCACGCTTTTGAATATTTCAAGCGTTTGGTTCCAAGTAAAGTAAAATTCCAGTGCATTTCAAATACACCAGAAAGGCCAGTTTGCATGTATTTGGAATTCGCCCAAATCTAGGCGAATTCTAAATACACAGACCAATGTAAAGTGATACGCGGCCTCCGGACGCCCTGCGGGCACCACGCATCTTGCCACCACGTCGCCGCCACGCACCATACCGTCATACCATCGGTCGGTAGCCGTACCTCCTCTGCGGTCGCCAGAACCCCCATCGACCTTCAATTTACTTTACATTACATTTTGTCAACCAAACAAAAAAATGCAAAATCATGAATTTGTAAAGCTCTCAACCAAACAACTATAAAGTAATCCTTTTACACTGCATTCCAAATGCAAGCAACCAAACAGCCCCTTAGTCTAAATGGAAAGTTTTAGAAATTCTTTTAGCATTTTGACACAATATTTTTGACAAAGGCTTAGGACAATTATGCCTAAATACATGATGAAATTGAGTTATTGGCCAAATCAGAAAGAGAGAGGGAGATCTCCATCATGAGGGGGTGCTCTCAGAGGTTAAGTGTTCCCTAAAGTGGAAGAATAGAGACCCTCCTTATTTCAAGAGTGAAACAAGATGGTATGCAGTATCTTTGACATTCAACATTTAGCTAAAGGGTTACTAAATATTTTAATTATCTTGATTATATCCTAAGCTTTAGATGAGATTGAAAGTTGTTTTAAAATTTTGTTATAAATTATTAATTGGGTCAAAAAATTAATTTTATCCTAAGAGCCTTCCGCATCCAAGCCACACATGCAAACATCAAGTTTTAAGAAACTATGAAGAAGATGCAATTTCTATTGCACAATCTAAACATAACATTCAAAGCATGTATAGATTTCATAAAAGAATAAAAGGCCAAGTGGCCAGGTACTGTCGTACACCTCGAAAAAAAGAAAATTATGTAGCCAAGCTCTACCCTTATACAACCCGGATTACAAAAGAATATTACAATTGAAATTAAATTAGTTGCTATGGGGGTCTTCATTCCCTGGTTTCCTTTCTTCATTCTTCTTTCCTTCTTTCTTTTCTTTTGATTTGATTATGCTCCAAGGCTTTACAGGGCCTCCCAAGACTATGCCTTCTAGTCACTACTCATCCTAAACCACATAGCACTAATTCTAATTCCTATGGAAAAATTACACTTTTATGGAAAAAGTAAAATCTTATACCTGTAAAATAGATGTTAGCTAAACATACATGCAAACCCAAGCAGTTATATTATGTATTTTGGACTTGGCATCTTGCACATAAGTAACCAAGCCCACCTATCTTAATCATGGATTATTCTTAAAGGCATACGTAACCTACAAATAGAAGCATTTATATTTATTTTGGTGACCCCATTAGCATAATCCCCTGCAAAAAATAATAATAAACTAGCAACAGCCTAACATCCAGTCTACGAACCACAATCCTAACATTCAGTCTAAAATAATATATCATAAAACAAAATACAACATCATTATATACACCGTCCTAACCTAAAGTTAGAAGTGGTGACTTAGCATTCTAATATGTGTGCTTAAGCTTAATGTAGTATGTCTTAGCTAGGTTTTAGAATTTTAATTGGCTAAGATTTAGAATTGTTTAAGTTAAACATGAGGAATTGTTTCATTTTAAGTTACTTAGAGAATTGGTGGATTTTAATTTGTGTTTTCTTTTGTTTCATTTAGTATTTATTTAGCAACTAAATATTGTAAAGAGAAGAAGAAGACTTAACCTCCTTCACCCCTACCTTATTTTTTTTTTACAGCATATTGTTATGACTTGGTTTCTTTTAATGAATGATTTATTAAGTATTTTATTAACCTTAAGTTTGGATTAATATTAAAATATCCTATTCAACATGAAAGACATCCTAAGATTAATATAATTGAATTGTCATTACATGGGTAATATTGCATCATTCCTTTTCATCATTAATAGCATGCAAATGATTTAAGTCTTAATGTACCTAAACATACATTACATTTTTGGTACAATTAAATGATTACGAATTCATATATTTTGGTAGAAAATAGGGATCCTAATTCCTTAGTTAAATGCACATGCACATGTATTAAAGATGTAAGCAAGTATGTGTCATTATTTAAACTAGAGAAGTGAGATAGTCTAAGACCTTCTTGGGGTTATTTAAAGCCTCATATTCTTGAGATATCTAGACTATATACTTGTTATCTTAAATACATATGAATGTACACACAACTATGAGAATGAAAATTATGCAAAAGATTGTATTTTGGTTGAATTATTTACACTTGTAAAATAAAGTTCTATTCAAATTCTAGTACAAGTACACATATGAGTGAAATTAAACAAGTATGTACTTTTTTTAACTAAGGAAGTGAGGTAATCTAAGACCTCCATGGGGTTACTTAAAGCCTCGTATCCCCGGGATGTCCAGACTATATACTTAGTATCATTCAAACCTATGTATA
Source organism: Cymbidium sinense (assembly GCA_021442155.1). Classification (NCBI taxonomy): domain Eukaryota; kingdom Viridiplantae; phylum Streptophyta; class Magnoliopsida; order Asparagales; family Orchidaceae; genus Cymbidium; species Cymbidium sinense. Next base: position 77,972,098 of record CM038219.1, on the reverse strand, counting down.
CCCATACATGAATCATAAAGATAGAACAATATTTTAACTAGCACATGCAAATTATATGTAGTTTTCATAGCTAACATCAATCCAAATCTTCATTATCAATTTATGACTTTAAAAATAATTTTAAAATTTATTTGTGATAATAGCCACACATATAATAAAATTAATTCAACACAGGCAACTTTCACATAATTAAATACAATTGATTATTTCTTTATTTCAAAGCATGAATGCATGATATCAAATGACATACAATATTTATAATGATTGAAAATGAATAATTGAACAATTCCACATAATTCATTCAACTACATTAATTCCTAACGATACTCACATTAAATCAAATCATTTAAGATTAACATTAGCTTCTGATGGAATTTGATTTTGGGTTTTGAGTTATTAATCTTAAAGAGAAGAAACATTTTCTATTTTTGTCCCATCCCATGTGAGTGATTTAATGTGTTTAAAGAAAATATGATTAAGTGATTTTTATAGATTAATTAAGTTTGAATCATTAAGAAAATTATTTATTTTCTCTTTCCTATGCTTCTTTAATTTAATTAATCATTTAATTATGGGCTTCCAATGATATACAAATTAGAAATTAAAATTGCAATGCACTTAGAGACTTAATGCAATGAAACTCATAATTAAGTATTAGTTATATTAAAGAATCTAATTAAGTACTTATATGATTTTTTCATACCCATGGGTTAATCATAATTTCCTTAAGGGTCTTTATGTCATTAAACACATAAAGAGAAACCCATGAATTCAAATTAGATTATCTGATCTAATTACCATTTTAATTTGATTTGATTTCATCATTAATTACTTAATTAACACTCAATTAAACTTTTAATTAATTACCTCCCAAATGAAATGAACTTAGGGAAACAATTAGGAAGGGGGTCCTAATCATCCCACCTCATCATTCCACTATTAATCAGTGACTAATCAAGTTTCATTAATTAATTTTACTATTTAGAATTTTAAATAATTATTAAATCAATTAATGAGGAGTGATTAGGGTTTGAATTTCAAATTTCCCCAATTGCTTAGCCAATAAATCCCATGAAAATTATGGGTGATAAAGGACATCCCATTAAATCAATATTTTAACTTTGAGATCAATTGGCCAAGTAACTAGGGCTTAATTAAGCTAATTAAGGAAAAATTCAAACCCTAATTATGCTCTATTCACTATTCAAACCATAAGAAAATCATTTTTATTGAATTCTCCTCTATATACCCTTTCCAAAATGGGTTTACTAATGTTTTTATGAATTTTCTACAATTAGTTATGAATTTTCAAAGTTTTGAGTAATTAATTATATTTTTAGCCTTAAATAATTCCTAATCCCGTCAGTGCCATGCGGGAGTTGACGTGGTCATGCTTTCCACGTGGCATCGTGGGATTGGACACTTAAATGATCCGATGCGGCATGTTGAGCCAACGACGGCGAACGCGCTTTCATCCTTATCGTCCGATCTTAGATCGGACGGTGAGGATTAATCCTTCAATTCTTAAGGAATAAAATCAAATAAATCTAATCAAATTTATCACGGTCGTTCATTCCAATCACACGAAATGAATGTTGGATGATCCTTCATCCCTCGAGCGATGAAAGACAGACAACATCCGCCCTCCTCCGCTCGATCTGAGCTCGCCTGAGCTCGTGAGGTGTTGGGATTGACTCCAAAACCTTCAAGGGATAGATCTAAGGAGATCCTATAGTGAAAATCATACGAAAGCAAGATTTAGTTCACAAAAGACCAATGCCTAGGAGGATTTCTACAGTTTGCCAGAATTTACCTCACCGGAACTCAAAACTAGTGGTTCAACGACTGAGGTAGCTTCATCTTGGAGAGATGAAGCCCTATTGAGAAGCTCGTGACTTGCCCCGCTAGTGGCTATGTGGACCAAGCGTCACTGAAAATGTCACCGGAGTTGGTCTAGAAGTGATCTCTGGTGCTCGAATCGATCGAGAATCAATTTGTTTCACCTTGTCGGAGAATGAGGAAGATGTGGGCGAAGTTAATTTCGATTTGATTGAGTTTAAGTGGAGTTGGATGGATTGGAGGCTCGATTTCACTCAGGTTTGGTATCACCAGTCATGGGGAGCTCTAAGGAGGTCGGGAAGGAACTAGGGAAACTCGTCTCGACTCTCTGAAGCTCTGTGGATGATTGTCTTTATGTTGGAATGAGATGGGGAGGAGTATACTCTCCTCCCCATTGAATCAGATGGTGGGGATTGGCTCTGGTTTTGGCAGATGTCTGGCCGGCGCAGGCGGCCGGGGACGTCGAGGAATGGCTGAGGTGGAGCTCCTTGAGTGGTTAAGTGAAGGAAGTGGGTTGGCAAAGGCTGAGGTGGAGTGTCCTTCCTCCCCAAGGTGAGCTCATGGAATGACTTGGGTTAGCTCACCTCCTTTGACCCATGGCTGACCCAATCAACTCGAGTCAGGTTAGCAAGTGGTTCAGAGGTCCAAAATAAGCTTTGGGTGGCTGCTAAGAGAAAAAGGGTAGGTGAGACCATTCAAATGGAGATTTTGTCCCATTTTGAAAGGTTAACCCAATGGGTTTTAGGCTAATTTGGGTTTAAAATGGGTTGAGTTTTGTTTTTGCTGACATGGTAACCCAAGGATGGGTAATGCCAAGTTTAGTTAGGGTTGGAGTTGGTTTAGTTAGGTTTGGCTCAATTTGACCCATGTAGGTTAAATTTGATCAAGTTGGGTTAGGTTGACCAATTAGTCAAATAGGGTCAAACAAAGGGTTGAGTCAAGTTCAAATGATGATTTGGGATGTTTAGGTTCAATTTGTTTGATTTGATTTGAAGTGGATTTGAATTTAGCTCATATGGGTTCATATGGGTCAAATGGGCTAAGTAGACTAATATGGTCAAATTGACCAAATTGGCTTAGATTAGGGGTTGGTTTAGGTTCAATTGATGATTGATAGTGATTGTAGGTGTTGATTTGCATTAATTTATATTTTGGAAAAATTTAGACCAATTTGACCCTTTAGGTCAATTTGGTCTAAATGGGTTAATTGGGTTAACTTGGTCAAATTGGGTTCGATCAAGGGCTTCATCATGCTAATTAATCAATTTAAGATGGAATTGAATTATTGGTTTCAATTAATTTGGATTGGATTGACCCTAAACTCAATTTGGCCCTTTAGGTTAAATTGGGTCAAATCATATTCAAGGATCAATTTATGATTGACAGGAATCATTAGTTTCAATTGATTTGAATTGGAATGAGATTTGGTTCAATTTGGTTCTTAAAGGATAAAATGGGTCAACTTGGGTCAAGTGATCAAATTAATTTGCTATGACCCAATTTATTGCAATTGGACAATCAAGGGTGATCAACAATCATTGTAGAAGGTATTGAATGTATTAGTTCATCCAATTTAGGTCAGATTGGAGTTTCGATCAATGGGTCCTTTAGGTCAATTTGGGTTAAGTGTTTTGAGTTGGATTAGGTTGAATTGGGTTGAATTGAATTTGATAATTGATTTTTAGGATTGATTGGTGTATTTGATTGCAATTGATTTTAATTTAATTAAGTTTTGGCTCATAGGGACCCTTTAGGTCAAATGGGCTAGGTTAAGTTAATTGGATTGATTTGGTTTGATCGACTTGATTGTAGGTTTTGGAAGAGTTTGAAATGATGTATTGAATAGTGGAATGCTTTTGAGAAAATTAATTGGATTTGGTTTAATTGAAGGACCTTTGGGTTGAGTCCATAGGATTGGATCATAGGATTGAGATGTGTTTGGGTTCAAATCATTTTGGCTTGGAGCTTGGATATGAAATAGGATTCAATCAGGTTTGATTGGATTAGTTTGAAGTTGGATTTGGATGAGTGGATAAGCATAGGTCATGGGTTAGGCCATAGGATAGGTAGGTTCCCTATTTGTCCTAAAGCATAACCTAAGCTTATGGTATACCTTCCTAAGTCTCTAGGATTAGGTTTAGTATTCTCCTCATCACTAGAAATATCCTATGACTAAGAAGATTTTAGTGTCTAAAATACTCCTAAGTCTAAGATAGGAGGATGAATCCTCACTTCAAAAGCGAGGTCAACAGGATTGTATAAAAGTATAGCTCGGCTACCTAATTTCTTTCTTTTTTGGGGTGTACAACGGTACCTGGCCGCAATGGCCTTTTATTCTTTTACAAAAATTTATAAATGTTTGATTATCATGTTTAGCTTGTGCAATAGAAATATGTGACCTAGATGCGGTAGGCTCTTTAGGATTTAGCTTGATGATTGAATGTGTGGCCTAGATGCGGTAAGCACTTTAGAATAAAATTAATTTTTTTATCCCCACTAATAACTCATAACTAAATTCTAAAATAACTCATAACCCCACTTTAAAGTCTAAGTTTATAATCAAGACAATTAAAAGGTTTAGCAACCCCTTATTTGAATGATGTACGTTCTGACAATCATGCATATCATCTTGTTTCGCTCTTGAATAGGGAGGGTCTCCATTCTTGCTTGATAGGAGAGTGCTTGACCTTTAAGGGCATCCCTTGTAGTGGAAAACATCTCATCCTGTTGATTTAGCCCATAATCTTATTTCATCATACATATAAGCATGATTGTCCCAAATCTTTGTCCAAATGAATGTGTAAAGAATGATTTAAAAGATGGTAAATATCTGCATTAGTCTAAGTCAAAATTTCATTTCAGTCATGATCTAGTCTCGTAGGGAGTGAATTTATGAGTCTAGTTTCCCTTCTTAATTAAATAATAACTTAGCTATCTTATTGCATTTAAATAAAATTTATATACATGATTTTGAAGCGTAGGAGGTGTTAGCTGGTGGACATTACAAGTGGTTGTAAGTCCAAAAGAGTCGGGATGGGTTTATCCCATTTTATCCCATTTTTTGGTTAGACTTAAGTCATGCTTTTAGCATGTGCTAAAGCATCCTAGATTTAGGTTCCAAGGCAATTTGTTTCCTTTGGGCTACAAGTATAAGCTCTTGCCTTTTAGACATTTTCACAATCTTTTATTGATGTACTATAAGCCCTATCATTCTAATAAACTTTCAACTCAAATAAAAATAAACTTTCTCTTTCAAATACATCTTACTATAGGATAAATTGGATCACTTACTAGGCTTCCTAGTATCATGAGGGCTCCCTACTTATCTTCCTTTGGAATCCATAAATAAGTCTTTCCATTTGAACTCACCCACTTGAATTTCATGAAAAACCCAATCCTTTGATAGTCTAGCTCTGAAATCTAAGGAGATATTTATTGACTACTTTAATCGAGAATTTTCTTAGGAAATTTCTATTTCTTAGGATGTAATTAACTATAGAAGTTTACTTCTATAGGAAAGTAAAGAACCCAACATAAAATAAATCCTGCTTTACTTTTCTATGTAAAGTAGGAAAAAGATTTATGGTATATACAAAGACTCAACTGCCTTAAGATATTTATTAGGTGATTAGATCCATTGTAGGGTGATGCTTCCATCTTTCGAGATGATACTTCATACCTTAATGCCGTACCCGATCACTTCAATAAGTACCTCCTAAGATCTGCGTGGTGTCCCAACGACTCCAAATTAAAACACCACAAATACAATCTATGGTATGCACACTATTTTACACAATTATTTTTGTACGACTTCAACTTGTATTACCTTAATTCTACTCATTTTATTTTCAGTACTTCTCAACTTATTATGTCAAATATTACTGACCGTCTCACATCATTTCTATCATGGTTTGCAATTGCTCTCGCATTGTTAGATTGACTTCATAAATCTTGACCTTTAAATGAGTGTTATCGGCCAAGAGGGAATCTCAATCTAGAATGAGAGCATGATAAAGAGAAAACAATGAAAGTTGGATCTTGCTTTAGAAATGACAACAAGAGCGCCAAAGTGATGTGTTCTTTATGGAATATAACTTAGAAGTTAGAACAGTGATAAATGAAAATTCGAGCCTTGACGGAGAGCTCCAAGAAATGGACAAGGGAGATAAGGAAAAGCTTAATAGTAAAATAGAATGAAACTGAAAGAAGATAATTTTTCTGCATATCCCCATTGTTAGAGAGAAGCAATAACCTCAATACAGCCTTCTTTCTAATGATTTTTTTACTTAACAAACCAACATTGGACACTTTTCTCCTTAAACAAAATACTAACTATATGAAAAGGTCCTCCAATATATTTGTTTTCATTTATTATCCATGATAAGCACTCTAGCCTTTGCCCATCTAGAAATCAACATGCCATGCTATATGTTTCCTCATCCTCGTTAATGGTGGACCATTGAATTCACAAGTCTTAATTACCACTTAGTCACTTGCAGGTGAAGCACCACCTAGAATCCTAACATAGTGAGTACATCTGATAAATAAAACTTCCCTCAAGATTTACAAAATCAAAGATTTAACGTACAATAGGAAAATTTTGGATTTAAGATGTTAGGATTTGCCCAAGAACTATTTGGCAAGATTTACATAAATCATGATTAAATCTATGCTAAATCTTGCAACTACTGTTACCAAACAACCCTTAAAGATTTCCTTCTGCAAATCCATGTGTTTCTCCATCGTAAGAAGAACCTAAAACAAGTAAGTAAGACTATAACTTCAAATATTTCAAAATAACTAAAATATCTCCCACGACCTTTCTCTTACAAAATGTAGACAACAAAACATATAACAATTGATGGACATTTCATCTAATAGAAAACAACTTACATGTAGAGGCGATCAGAGAAAATAAAATAACCTAAAATTGCCCCCCTTTTTTCTATTCTCCTTGCTCGGCATAAAAGCGTGATCATAAATAATATACAAATGAAATTATTAATCCAAATAACAATATTATCAAATATGTGAAACAAATAATATCAATAGAAAATTAGCATGAAGTATATCTTCATTTGAAAAGGAAGATAGAAAATAACAAAATGAATTAAATTATATGATTTAATATACCAATTTAGTTATACTTGATGGATGTTGACAATAAGCAACTTTGATCATTTTGGCTACCAACACAATAATTGTTAAATCTTGACAACCCTAGCTAATAATGGGGGAGGCAATTGGCAATCAAAAAATATAATTATTTTCTTAAACTTTTTTTTTTTTTTTTACTTTGCCGTTCTCAATACTAATTTGGCTTAGTTGTACTCTTAATATGAAGTGAATATAAGGAAATAAATTTATTTTTTGTGCTTTATCTCATGAAGATATTTGACCTTGTTGACATCACAAAGGCAATTTATACACCAATCAAGTTTTACTTTGTGGAATGGAAATTCAAAATCTTCTTGGCAATCAAAAGATTAATTTGTAACCATGAATAATCTTTACTTCAAATTCACTCATTCAAATTGACTTTTTGTAGCAATAATCACTGATATTCTCTATTTAATAAGAAGACAACTAAGTGGATAACACTACAAGTTAAAATTTGACTAGAAACTATGACAAGAAAACTGAAAAGCTAGAAATCTCTAGTGATTTTGAGTTTCATGTTCTAAGGTATGTTGCCAAAGATAATTATGAACTTAATTCTAGAATCATTCTATGATTTTTGTAAGGTATCAATGTTTTTTTTTTATTAAAGGTTTTATAAATTTAGTCTCATTTTTTCTCTTTCATTTCATTCATAAAAACTATTTCAACATTCATTTTTTGCCCTTATTTAAACTTCATGAAAGGAATTTACACACCTTCCGGATGACCTGAATCTATGTTTTGCAGCTAAAAGACAATCAATACTTCTTATTAAATTGAAAAATAAAGAGAACAATTCGGAATTGAGAAAAACCACAACGAAGAAAATTGAGGAAAAATCTAATCTCAACTCATAAGCTGCCTTCAAATTGCTCCGTCATATCAAGAGTTCGGTCACACCATATAGCTTAAATGAAAGAAAACTCAAAAGATCATACCTCCTTAGAGCATTGTGGCTATCTTAAGGCTTCCACTACTCCGACAAGTTGTGTAGTGAAAGATCCTTGTAAGGAAGCAAAGAAGAGATGGTGAGATATAACTGAAAGGGGGAGAATAGCGAGGCCTCACAAGATTCGACTACGAAAAAGAAGAGGCTTCGATTCACAAAAGTCGCAAGACAATGTGAGGGTGTGGTATTGGCTGTTTTAAAAACATAAAAAAAACATATTTAATATGTTTTTAATGTTTTTGAAAACAAAAAACAAATTTATTTAAAAATAGAAAAAAAAACATAAAATAAGAAAACAAACATAATTTTTTATTTTTTTTATTTTTTAAAAACAAAAAATAAAAAAACATAAAACAAAAATTGATCCCAAAATAGCCCCTTAAGTTTTATAGTTAATTTAAAACATATAAAATCCCCTAAAATCTCACTTGGATGTAAGGTCGAATTGAGAACTAAAACTTACACTAATTGAATGTTTTATAAGTGCCCATGAGGGGGCATATATTGTGCATTCAAAACTCTTTTTTAATAATAAACATTTTTTTTTTCAAAATCATGAAAATAAAGAATACTAAATAAGCACCAATTGAGCTAGTAAAATAGCTTAATATAGAAAATATATAATCAAGCACAAGCTAAATTTATGTGGTTTTGCTGCATCTTAAATGTACCATAGGTGCATATTGTCACTAAGAGGAGAAGCCTATGTACATACCATACTTAGAAACAATTCTTTCCACTTTAATCTAGCATGACAACAATCTCCATGCATTCTCCTTTAGATGCCCAACAAATCTATAAAAAAAAAAAATGATAGAAAAATAAAATAAAAAGTATAAGTGAAATAATCTTACACACTAGTGTAGTATTGCATGTAAAATGATGAGCTTAACAATTCTAAAATATTAAGGCCCTTTTGAAATGAACAAAGCAATTAAATTTCTCTCCACTTGATGTTTAATCACATAAGTTTTACAATAGATAACTGGTTGATGGATATCATTTAAATTCAGGAAACATTAACACTATATCAATGATTCAATATATTATATATAGTGCCCCAAAAATTTAATCATTATAAATAATTAAATAATAGTTTTATATTTTTCTAGCTATTCTCATTAAAATATCCAAATTAATAGACTTATTCGACTAGTAATATAAATAATAATAACGAAAATTACTTTCAAGAGCAGTCATTCATCAATCATAATTTGGGGTGTAAACGAGCGAGCTTTTAACATATAACTCTTGTTCGTGTTCGTTTGAAATTTATTAGCTGTTTATATATCGAGCTTGAAATGTCTGTTCAACTAAACGAGCTGAACACGAGCTGTTCGCGAACAACGAGCTTTTTTGACAGCCCTATATGAGAAAGGATTCGAATCTGGGTCAATCTTTTACATAACAAAAGTTTTAACCACTAACTCATACTTGCATTTGTGATATGTAAATGTGTTTGTATGTATATATAATAAAAATAATAATAATAATAGTAATAAATAATAGTAATAAATAAAAATAATAGTAATAAAATAATAATAATAATAATAATAATAATAATAGTAATAAATGATAATAATAATAATAATAATTTAATTTAATTTAATTTTTTATATTTAAATCTAACACGATCGAATAAATGATTGTTCGTTACATTTATATATCGAGTTTGAAATGTCTGTCGCCGTTTACTTTTACGAACGATGAACATGAAATAACATAACGATCAACATTGTCAGGAACAAGCTTTTTTTTGACTCTAATCATAATAGTGATCTTCCTTTCTTGAAAGTCCATCTTCAAAGGTCATTCCAAAGATTATTTACTTAGGTGAAAAGAACATTGAAAGAGTATCAATTTTAAGAAGCAATTACAAGAAACTCATTATTAATAAGAATGCAAGGAGAAACTAAAAAACCCAAACTTACTTTCAAATTCAATTTCCCATCAAACTCTTACATACCACCAAATGTATCATGATTTTTATATCTACCATTATTATTTTCATATCAATCACCATTACTATATTTACTACCAAACCTAATAATATGAGAGTCCAACATTGCTAATAACATATGAAATGATTTGAGACATATGCTCAAAATATTACAACTTAAAAACTAAATATTAAAAAAATTTAAAGGCCATTTGGGATCACTTTTATTTTTTTATTTAATATTTATTATTTTTATTTTATTTTATTTATATTTAATTTTAAAATAAAATATATTTGATGATAATGATTATTTTAAAAACACTCAAAACATCTAAATTATTTTTAAAAATATTTTCAAAAATAATATTATTTATTTTTTTAAATAAAAAATAAAAACACTCAAAAATACATTAAATAAACATATTCTTAAAAATAGAATAAAAATAAAATAAAATAAATACAACAAAAATTGTCCCAATTAGCCCCTTAATAAATATAATATAATGGAATAACACACCATACATAAAAATACTCAAAAAAAAGCTCTCATGTACAATATGACGTGTTCTAGATAAATGATTTTGAATCATGCTTGATATGACATTCAAAATTCTCAATGAATCTTAAGCAAAGCAAAGTCGATCCCAAGTCGAATCAAATCAAGACGCACAAACATCATTTTAAACTTTGGAACATGAATTAAACCTCGAATGATCATCAAATATAGAGTATTTATAGTCAAATCGAGCAGAATAATCTAACAACCCTAAGATCTCACAATTCGACCTCATTTGAGCATCCAAATATTCAAATACATCAAATGATCAAAAGGAATCGTCGTAACCGTCCGATCAGATGGGAGGAGTTTTGGATTTTCCATTTACAAGCCACTCTTCCAAATCTATAGCTCATATTCCATATGAAGGAGACTTTGGAGACAAGTGAAGAAGGAGGAGCTCAAGCAAGGAGGAGAGAGAGCTCAAGCAAGACAGATCGCATCACCACAACCATCACCGCTGTCGCCACCACCATCGCCAATCACCTAATCCTCCTGCATTTACGCGAAGTTGTTCTATATTTCTGTAAATTGTTCGCTTTCCACAGTTCTACACGCTTACCATCACCTGCCGCAACTATTACAACTCGACCACATACATTATTCTTTTCAGATATATCTTGTAATCCCGTTATCGGAAGATTCATTTGAGGGATATACATAGTGAACATTTTTGTTGCCAGTGGTTTCTTTGAGGTTTTACGTTAAAATTTAATTCTCGCCACTCTTAAATACATGTCTGGACTAATCAAAAGAAGCAAGAACTTTCACTCTAATCTGTCTTCCGCACGCAACAATGCTTAAGTAGCTCATTAATTAGTTCATGACAAGAAGCATATGAAGGGATGAAGGATAAACTATAAAACGTTTAACATTCTCTAAAACAACTAGTGGTGGGTTATAAAAGCTTCTTAGTTAGATCATGACAACACGGCCTCTAGGATTGTAAATAAGTACGGAACAATTTTATCTGTGATTAGTCAAAGCAGGGGATCAAGTTTTGAATGCTTGCTTTTCTCCCGTCTTCTTTTTATTTACTTTTATTTACTTAATCCCTTATTTTTCTCCCTGATGAAACTGCCAGGCAAGCCATTAAAAGAGCCACCTCATTTGTTCTCAGAACACTACAAGCCATGGGAAACTCAAATCTGTTATATTCTCAGTAACCTCCCACCTGTGCTTACAATGTTTGTAAATCTTAAATGCTAGAGACTAGAGAGCATATATCTAAGTCAAATGATTGAATAACATTGTTTTGTACACATATAATGACTAAAAAACAAACTGTTCGTAAAGTCTCGTGATAATCCAATGTAGTCTACAGTTGGCACCAACAAATCAAATTATGAATGGAGAGATCGACAACTGTTGTTCATGTTTGAGCCATTTGGAGGCTGGCTTCCTGATCCCAGAAGGTTAGCCAATCCATTAGTGCTTTGTTGACGAGCTCAGGCACCTCATCATGGGGACAATGGCCTGCCTTCAAGTTCACAATGCTCGTGTTTGGATAGAGCTCTTTAATTCTAATGGCTTTTGCAGGACCAACCCAAGGGTCCAGATCACCCCATAGCAGCAGCAGTGGGCATGACAGCTTCTGCAATATGCTATCAAGTGTGTACTCGCTCTGATTCATGATAAATCTCGTCATCAACCTGCAAAATAACCAACAAAGTTTTTCATATCGCACTTTCATTTGCTTTCCAATTGAAAAAGACGAACTTCTTTAATTACCGATAATACACTTCTCCAGCATTGGGATCTCCAGCAGGTCTGATAATGGATTCCACAAGATAATCATCAACATTGGAGGTGTTTATATAAACCTGGATACATTTCAATCATAGAACACGGATGAACAAGTGGCAATAGGAAGCCCAAATCCATACAAGATGAAATATAGTCATCTTACAGGATTGAATTTTACTTAACAACAGGGTAAAACATAAAGGTTCTGTAAACTAAATAGAAATAGTAACCTTCCGGATATTTAAGATATGCAAGAAAAAAGGTTTACAGATCCTGTACAGTTACCATGGTAACTATAGAGTTGAAATGATAGCATTCCAGTCATCCAATTCGCTTTGGATGGGTAGAGGAGAATCCAAAAAGTTAGAATAATTTTGAAAAATAGTGTTATGGATTCAACCCGAACCACTCAAAATAAACAGGATGGTTGGGATGTCACAACTGCAATTGTATTTACTATGATAGTTGCAGAGGATCTGCACTCAGGAAAAAAAAAAGTAAATGAAAAGTGCATCATTTTGAAATAGAAAAAAAAACTAACTTATGCCATGACTTTGTTATAAGGTATGAGTGATTATTGTAGCTTAAGGAATACCATACACTTCTCAACACTGATTTGACTCGGGCAGGCTGCTTTGCTTGCCAAAATAGAAAGCCAAGAAAGACTCTTTGAATTGCTTGCTTCACTTGGTTGACTACATATCTATTTATGGCCGTCTCTTCATCATTGACAACGGGCTTTATGTTTGAGTCTCCAAATTGGCCGGCAGTGTTCAGGAGGACTAAACCACGAACAAGCTGAGGCAACTCTGCTGCTGCAAACAAAGCTGTGAATCCTCCAAGGCTGGAGATTGTTTATTTGTTAACTATCTGTGTTTAACAATGAATGATAAAAGTGGCTGCTTGCCTTTTTAAGGGCATGCATGACTAATTCATCGTTTAGAAATGCACATATAATTTTGAAACATGCACACAAAAAATACAGTTTAGCAAAATCATGGAAATTAAGAAATACCTTAAGATAGGGTTGGATGACATAATGAGAACAAGTATGTCCTTTCAGAAGATTAATAGTTACAATATACAAGATGAAATTAGGAATATGGTGTTTACATCACATAAAACTATAAACAATTACCAGCTTAAATATTTAATAAGTTCACTTGTTTATGATGATGAAAAGAGATTTGCTACAATGGTTAGTGAAGAACATTATCATAACTTACGAGAAATTGGTATCAATTAAGAGGGTTTGAAATACGACTTACACTCAAAAAGTGACTATAATGAATAAAAAGAAGGTAGTTGGTACCTATTCCCGACTAAAATTGCAGGTTCTTTGACAATATCCTTCACGAAATCAGTCACCTGGTCCCTCCAGATTGTCGCGTCATATTCAATGATTGCTTTCTCGCTCCATCCAAATCCAAGCAAATCTAAAGCATACACCTTATACTTCTTTGCTAGCTCTGGGATGTTGTACCTGCAGGTTGAATTTAAATAATTCACCACTTTGAAACCTTTGTACCCAAAAAGATACCTCACATTATAAGCAATGATTTTGAAACTAGATATAACATGCATTTATTTTCTAATTGGGATTCCTAAATGAGTCTGAACAAGATTGTTTATGTTGATATACACAATATCAGGAGTCAGAGGGAAACCTCAATATGAAGCTTAAAATAGAATTGAATATACATAATATCAAGACTTACAGATAAATTAATAAAATTAATAGATATTATGGTTCATAAGAAGATAAATATCTTATATACTCAAGAAACTAAATGAGTTGAGGAGAAGACTAAGAAGATTGATAATTTAGATTTTAAACTTTGATATTCAAATAAGAGTTGTACTATCAATGATATATGCATAATTTTAGATTAGAATTTGAAAGATAATGTGAAAATTAATAGGATTTGAGATAGAATTATAACTTTAAAGATCATTATTGATGCTAAGACTATTAATGTTACAAGTACTTATGCCCTTCAAGTAGGTTTAGATGCATGCTCCCCAAAAAAATTGAAATGATTGAGAAGAATTAAATACAAAAGATACTTCTTGAGGAAATAGTATTTATTGAAGGAGATTTAAATGAACATGTTAGTAGAATGGTGAAAGATTTTAAAAACATTCATGATGGCTATGAGTTTGGAGTGACTAATGAAGAAGGTAGGATCGTTTTAAATTTTATTTTAACTTATGATTTGATAATTGCTAATACTTTATTCAAGAAAAGAGATAAGCATATCATTACTTATAAAAATGGATTTAGTAAAACACAGATTGATAATTTTCAGAAAAGAAAAATAGATCGTTTAGATTATAAAGATTGTAAATTTAATCCAAGTGAAAATTTAAGTACCTAACATCGACTATAAATTTTGAATTTTATGATGAAGGATTAAAAAATTAAAAATAAATCAAAGCATTGTCTTAGGATTAGTTAGGGGTATTTTTAAAAACTCCAATAAAAATATTTTTAAGAGAAGGCTACAAAATCTTAGAATTTATGATGTTCATGAAGAAGCTAATATTATGTGAGAAAAAATAGCAAATGAGATTAAGCAAATTACAAAAAAATGTGCTTGGACAATCAAAAGAAAAATCACCTATTAGTAGAAACAATTGGTGTTAGAGTCAAGATGTGCAAGAAATGAGCAGAAGTAAGAAGGCTTGTCATAAAAATTAAATTAGATGTAAAAGCTTAGAGAATTGAGAAAGATATAGAGTGGTCCGTAGAAAGTCTAATATTGCAATATACGATATAAAAAATTCAGCATTTAATGATTTATATAATAGATTGGATATTAAAGAGGACAAAAGATGTATGTATAAGTTGGCCAAACAAAGAGATAAGAGAAATAAAAATTTAATTCAAGTGAAATGCATTAGAGATAAAGATCAAAAAGTATTTTTTTTAGAAGAAGACATTAAATATAAGTGGATGAGATATTTTGATAAACCTTTTAATGAAGGTTGTGAAAATACAATTGACTTTAGTGACCTTAGTACTTTAAATGAAAATAGCTATTTTTATTTTTATTATTGAATTAGTGAAATTAAAGTTGGAAAAGCTTTAAAAAAAATGAAGTATGAAAAAGTAATAAGATCTAATGATATTCCAATAGAATTGTGGAAATGCTTAGGAGATCAAGGAATTTCTTAATTACTAATATTTTTAATAGTATTTTAAAAACTAAAAAGATGGCAGATAAGTAGAGAAAGAGTTTGTTAGTTCCTCTTTTTAAGAATGAAGGTGATGCACAAGAGCGTGCAAATTATAAAAGAATTAAGATAATGTGTCAAACAATAAAATTATGGGAGAGAGTAATTGAAAATAGATTATGGCATCATACAAAAGTTTCTCAAAATCAGTTTGATTTCATGCCGAGTAAATCTACTATGGATGCTACACATTTGTTGACAAGTTTGATGGTTTAGTATAGAGAGAGTAAGGATGATCTACATATGATATTTATTATGTAGAGAAAGCATATGATAAAGTGTCAAGAGAAGTGTTTTGGAGAGCTCTAAAAATGAAAAAAGATAATATTACTTATATTCAAGTCATTAAGAATATATATAGTAGAGCTATTACTTGTGTTCAAACACAAGGAGGTTTGACCAAGTATTTTCCTATTTCAATTGGATTACATCAAGAATCAGCTTTAGGCCCATATCTTTTTTGCTTTGGTTATAGATGTTCTTACTTAATAATTATAGGATGATGTACCTTGGTGTATGATTTTTGCCAATGATATTCTTTTTGTTGATAAGACTAGAAAGGGAGTTCAAGAGAAACTTGAATTATGGAGATCAACCTTAGAGTCGAAAGGCTTTCGCTTGAGTAGTCTAAAACCAAATACATTGAGTGTAATTTTAGTTGTAGAAGATTTAGAGGTGAGGTTACGAAAATGGGTGATCAAGTCATGCAAAGAGCGAACATTTTAGATATCTCAGGTCTATTGTTCCAAGTGATGGTGAAATAGATGGGGATGCTATTAGTAAAATTCAAGTTGGATGGTTGAAGTGGAGGAATGCATCGAGCCTATTGTGTAATAGAATAGTACCACTTACACTTAAGGGAAAATTTTATAAGATGGTGGTCAGACCTCCGATGCTTTATGGCACAGAAGGTTGGCCAATAAAAGAGAAGCTTAAAATTAAGTGTTAAAGAGATGAGGATGATCGGGTGGATGAGTAGTTTAACACTTAAGAGATAAAATGTGAAACGAATATATACGTGAAAAGGTTGTAGTAACTCCAATGGAAGATAAGATTAGAGAGAATCATCTTAAATGGTTTAGTCACATTGAACATTGGACATCCAATGACCTAGTTAAAAGAGTAGATGTATTACATTCAGCCTATTTTAAGAAAGGCGGAGATGGGCCTAAAAAGATGTAGTTAGGAAGTATAAAAAATTACCTTATTTTATTAGAATTAAATGAGAATTTGACACTTAATAGGACACAATGGCAGAAAAGATTCTCAAGCGACTGTGTAGTGGGATAAAAGCTTATTGTTGTTGTTTATAACCAACAATGACATGATAAACAAAAAAATAAAATATGTATAAGATAGAGTTTCACTAGGATGCACCAGCATTGCTTGAACCATTTCATGCAGAGGAACTCAAGGATCGGATAAAGCATGTGATAAGTTTAAATACTAAAATTAATCACAAATGTGTGTTGAGCCTTCATGAAATAAGTGCAAGATAAAGCTACAAGTAAATTGATCGCAGATGAAGAAAATTAATAACATTCGACTAGAGTAACAGAATCACATATGATTGCAAATTTTGCAGAATAAGAAACGTTGATGTGCAGTGTATACTAAAGCTAATATAAAGGCATAGATCTTCATGCAGAACAATTGAAGTCCATAAAGTAGAAAATCTTCGAAATTAAAAAGTATAGACATACAGATTCGGTTTCAACTTATTCTTGAGATTCAACAATTTTACACAATTATATGGACATAAGCAAACCTCCAATGGAAAACTGAAGCTCCAAATCCATGAATAAGAACAATAGAAAGCCCTTGGCCTTGTTCTACATAGTGTATCTTGTGACCTCTCCAGCTCCAAAAGCTATAACCCTCTGGTCTGAAGGCCAGCTTCTCCATCCCTAGGAATGCTTAAAGTTAACTTCCACTACGTGATTCAGCAATGGTATAACAGAAAATGGTTGCCACGTGCAGCTTTGATTCCTTTTTTGTTTGATAAATAAATTTAAATAAACAAGACCGTTTCTTTATAGATAAAACAAAAAAAAAAGAGAAGAATAACATTATGTTTACAACTGTCTTTCTACTCGTGCATGCAGTAGAAGGTAATTCTAAATGCATGAGTCATAATTTATTCTCCTTGAATTTTATTGCGGAACAGTAAGCATGATGAGTGCATCAAGCATCAAATTAACACTTCCACAAAACCAACTCTTATCAATGAATATCATAAATGAATACTCTCAGGAAGGAGTTTGATAAAATCCAAGAAAAATAAATAAGAAGAAGGGTATTGTAGACATTGAGACAAATAAATGATGCGAGAGACTATTTGGTTCAGTTAATGTATTTGATAATGCGGTGGATAAACACTAGGAGTTCATGCAAAGACTGGTAAGATGAACACTTCAAAGAGAGGAGTTGGGAAGGCAAGCACCAGTTGGAAGAGTTATGGCTTCTTGTTACGCTTCTTTGTCTAGTTGCTTCTCATTAGGTTTTATGCATTCCTAGTTAAATGAAGAGTAGTTTCTCATTAGAATTTATAGGAAGCCCAAAAATAAAGCTTCTTTGTTTATAGAAAATAACATATTTATAGATTATGCTATGCACATCTTTGTGCATAGGACATAACTGTCCAAATTTCTTCCTTAAAGATTATTCATTATGAATTTAACATTGGTGATAAGCTTGCATCCACTTTTGCTTTATAAGCATCTTTGTTCCATGAGGTACGAAAAATTCATATAGATGAGTAGGACACCTCTTGAATGCCTGAAAAGAAAACAACCATTCAAATTAGTATCCATGTTACAAAACATTGTTGTTTGTCTCACTTTGCACCTTACCAACTCGATTAGCTCTACTAACGAGAAAATTGATCTTTGTTGGCTTAGCATGAGGCCTATATATATGTTGAATTGACTCGATTATATTCTCTAGTTTCAAAAGACGAAAAGATTACTTGACACCAAGATGAGGTATGATATGTAAGTGTCATTCGGATACTCCTAGCCAAGCAAGTCATTATCCATATCATCAAATTAGTTCCAACTGATTGGTCCACATCTAATGCCTTCTAGGTTGGGCTCCATCAACCAAAAGTAAGATGTTAGTATCTATTTCCACAGCTATAGCTTTGATTGCTGCTTAGAAAGGGGGGTGAATATGTAGTCCACATTACTTACCCCTTATTTCAAAAGCCATTTGTACCTAAAATAGCAATTGAAATAAAATCAATTTTCTTGTTCTTCTAGCCTTCATTGTCGGTGTGCTTATCTATCTCTTTTTGTCACCATTTTTTACTCAATTGCATGCTAGGATGATAGCTTGAAAGTGAGAGTGAGGAGTCTTAGGCATTGACATTGTGATCCTTCTTTGTATAAGTTGAGGAACTTCTATCATGATTTCATAAAGAAGAAATGGAGATGAGATTTTTAGACAATTATTGAGGCAAAGATCAATTAACTTCTTTTGACTCATCTTATGCTTATGTTCCTCCTACTCATAAGACTAATGTGTATTTCAATTCTTAAGCAGTGGCAAAAGCAATTGCCCTACTCATCAAGATGGGGATACCAAGCCTAGCTTGTTTAATGGATAATTGAATTAAAGTTTTATTAATTACATATCTTGAATGAGATGCAATTTTTGCTAAATAGTTAGTCGACTGATTTGATTTTAGTTCCAATTACTAGAGAACAAACAAACATTGTGTGAGAGCTAAATGATGGCTTAAGGAGTGATTGGTTCAGTTATGTTCATTATAGATCCAACATCCATCATCACACGTTCTCAAAATGTCACATGATTGTTTCCTAAGCACTCCTAGGAAGGAGCGTGAATAATATTGAATGTTATTAGGAGCATAACCTTATTTATAGCTTCTACCTTTTTTATCTTATATTATTAATTTCAGAATCTATACAAAAAATGTATTCAAATTAGGAGGAAATGAAATCTACTATATCATATAAAAAAACCTAATATATTACTGTTTTTTTTTCTAATTTTAGCTTAATTACTAGCAACATTAATCCTTTTCATAACCAGTTTTGGAGCTTCGCTAATGCTTAAATCTATTTGCCAATCAGGCATTGGAATTGAGTGAGCTATCACTTTTAATAGACTAATATTGTGAAAAGATAACTAATTCAGATCGCTAAGCCAATTTTTAACTTGGATGGAATGCAAATCATCACCAAATACAAACATATGAAACTCAAAATCTAAGGAATTGTAAAGAAATCATTTTAAGTTGTAAGAACACAATTTGATTTGGGTAAATTGCTATATTTTGAGAGATATATTGTATGAAAATTTATTACTTTTGTAATTTTCTTTTTGTGCTTTAAAAAGTTTTTTTTATTGGGGTTGTACTCACCCCATTGTAGAAGAGTACATATTTATTGTGAGGGTTGTACCTACCTTGTTATAAGAAAGAACAATTTGTATGCTATTTTTTATAATTACGTGAATCCTAGCCATGAGTGATTAGGCATGGATGTAAGCCATTTGAGAGTTTGGCCAAACCATATAAAAATTTATGTGCCTATTATTTCTCTTTTCTTTAACATACTTTACCTTTGTTGTATTGTAAATTTTAGCTTGTAATTATTTTAAATTAAACTGTAGCTTGTCACCCTCTTTTATTTTTAGGTTTTGTTTTTTTATCATCGTATTAGATGGTTTGGTGACATAAAACATCAATCATCTGATAACCAACTAGAATAGTAGATGTATTAGATTTGACCAATATTAAGAAAGAAAAAGGCAGACCTAAGAAAACTTGATTAGGTAGCATAAAAGTGATTAGGTAGCATGGATGTAGTAGATCTTATTTTATTAGAATTAAATGAGAATTTGACACTTAATAGGACATAATGGGGAAGAAGGACTCGTGTAACCAACCCCACATAGTGGGAAAAGGCTTGTTGTCATTGTTGCTATTGTTGTTATTGTTGTTTTATCATCGTATTAATAAAACTAATGTTGGAGAGACATTAAAGAAAATGAAATGTGAAAAAATAGTATGACCCAATAATATACTGATAGAAGTGTAGAAATGCTTCGAAGACTAAGGAATTTTTTGGCTTACTAATCTTTTTAATATTATTTTAGAAACTAAAAAGATATCAGATGAGTGAAAATATAATTTGTTAGTTCCTATTTTTAGAATAAATGTGATGCATAAGAGTATGCAAATTAAAGAGGAATTAAATTAATGTGTCAGGCATTAAAATTATAAGAAAGAGTAATAAAGCATGTATAAGAAAGAGGAATTAAGTTA
The DNA here is from genome assembly GCA_021442155.1 of Cymbidium sinense. Taxonomy (NCBI): domain Eukaryota; kingdom Viridiplantae; phylum Streptophyta; class Magnoliopsida; order Asparagales; family Orchidaceae; genus Cymbidium; species Cymbidium sinense. The sequence continues at coordinate 77,951,379 of CM038219.1, read as the reverse complement.
CGACATGATACAAAAGCTTTTCAAAATCAATTTGGTTTCATGCCGGGTAGGTCTACTATGGATGCTATACATTTTTTAAGAGGTTTGATGGAGAAGAATAAAGAGGGTAAGAAGGATCTACATATGACATTTATTATTTAGAGAAAGCATATGATAAAGTGTCAAGAGAAGTGCTTTGGAGAGCTCTAGAAATGAAAGGAGTTAATATTACTTATATTCAAGTCATTAAGAATGTATATTGAAACTGTTACTTATATTCAAACACAAAAATGATTGACCAAGTATTTTCCTATCTCTGTTGGATTACATCAAGGATTGGCTTTAAGCCCATTTCTCTTTACGTTGATTGTGGATTTTCTTACAAGACATCTACAGGAGGATGCCCCTTAGCATATGCTTATTGTTGATGATATTCTTCTTATTGATATGACTAGAGAGGGAGTTCAAGAGAAACTTAATTTATGGAGGTCAACCTAAGAGTCTAAGAGTTTCATTTGAGTAGATCTAAAACTGAATACATGGAGTGTAATTTTATTTGTAAAAGATCTAATGGTGGGGTTATGACATTCAGTTTGGGTGATCACGTCATTAAAAAGAGCTAACGTTTTAGATATCTCAAGTCTATTGTTCAAATTGATGGGGAAATAGATGAGGATGTTATTAATAGAATTCATGTTGGATGGTTGAAGTGGAGGAATGCATCAGGCCTATTGGGTGATAAAAAAGTACCGCTTAGACTTAAAGGAAAATTTTATAAGATGGTGGTGTGAACTGCAATGCTTTATGGCACAAAAAGTTGGCTAGTAAAGAGAAGCATAAAATTAACTATTGCATATATTTAGGTGGATGAGTGGCTTTACATTTAGAAACAAAAATACGAAATGAATATATATGTAAAAAGATTGGAGTAACTCCAATGGTAGATAAGATTAGAGTCTCTTTAGATAGTTTGTTCACATAAAATGTAGGTCATTCGATGACCCAATTAAGAGAGTAGATGCATTAGATTTGACCTATGTTATGAAAAGCCGAGGTAGACCTAGAAAGACTTGGTTAAGTAGTATAAAAAATGATATTATTTTATTAGAATTAAATGAGAATTTGACACTTAATACGACACAATGGAGAAGAAGAATTCATGTAGCCAACCCCACTTAGTGGGATAAAGGCTTGTTGTTGTTTTTTATTGTGTATTATTTTAATCAAAATTTATTTTTCTACCAAAATTAAATTTAAGTTTTAACTTGCAAAATTTTTAGAACATCAAATTCACTTCCTATCCTAGGTTCCATAATCACTCGCAACTGTATCTTAGGATTTTTATTATCTTTCAAACTATTTTATAGCTACTATTAGAAATATCATACATATTGCTCTGTTTTTTTTTAGTTAATTCTATAAATTTATATTGCACACTCTATCAAATTTCTAATACTTAATCAATTCTTTTAGTTAAATATTGTCATGGTCTTTTTTTCTTGAGTAGCACCTTTCTCATCCCTTCAGTCATGCCCCTTAATTAAGAAAACGTTACAAGCTAGTTATTATCATATAACTTAATCTATTCATAGTATAGTTACATTTTTGTGGTTGTATTAATATCATTTTATGAACTCGGTTGTCTATGGATCAAATTTAATTTGAACTTAGTCAATACCATTTTTAGTCAAATTCTTATCCGACTGAGTAATACTATTTTGATGAAATCATTTTGTAGTTCTATCACACCTTGTAATTGAACACTTTTGGCTCTAAGTACACACATTCACTTCATTCAATTCTTTCTTTTCTGAATATATAGTCTCTAATTATAACTCTACTTCACACTTTGAGAATTTTGAATATTTCTCCACATATTTGAAATATTTCTATCATCAAGTATTCATATTTTGTTTAAATACTTGTATCTCATACCTAATAGTTAATAATTTCAACAATTCTTATCATATTAAAGCATTTACCAACATACAAAATGACGCCAATACATTATATTATACATCCCATTTAGTGTCAATACATATTTATGACTATGATAAACTAATTATCATTATTAGATGATAGTTCATCTAATAATAAAAATCTTTTATTAATAAATCAAACATGATATCATCATTTAATTAGTTTGATTAACATGAAAGTTTTCTTTTTAATTGATAATAAAGTAATAAGCATTAAGATAAACATACTTTTCTTATTGACTTAGCTTGACAAGTTATTAAGATCATATGAGTCAACTATAAGAAACATAAACTTTTACAAATACTTAGATGCTATGATAGCTCATAACCTCTCAATCGTTTAGCATAAAAAAGATGTTGTTAGGTCGATAACTTGATGTATAAATCTTTTAATGCTTAAGACAAGGTTATTTTGAGTGCGAATAGAATTCAAGATTGACTATTATATTTTTTTTATGATGTGATGCATCGCTATGTTATTTTGTTATATTAGGATAAAAATATTTTTCTATAAGAAAATAACATACAACCATTGATCATTATTATGCAAGGACTAGGCATCAACATATAAATGTTGTAATGATATCTATGATGTGATATGTTGGTGTGTTGTGATGGCTCCATCTAGTTTAGAATAGTTTTTCTCATCACTTTTTGAAAATTTAATGTATTAATGTATAAAATAAAGTATAAATGAGATTTTTCGAACCAATACGAGTTGATGTCCCGAACTATTTAATTCCCAACAAACAAATGTATAGTATGAACTAGGTGAAAAGACTTGGAGTAGAATAAAATAAATACTTATACTTTATTACTTAAATTATACGAGTTTATCTAAGTAGAACTCTAGCTTTTATTCTAAAATTATAAGCATAGATTACTCAGCTATACTAGCCTATTAGTTAGTTTTACCCAATCATCACTACAACATGGTTGTTTATATTCATTCTTTATGCTTATTATTTTTGCTTTCATATTGCACTATGATTATTTGAGCTATAGATGATTTTATGTTAGACTCATAGGATAAAATCTTTTCTACCAACTTTGATAAACTGATAGATGACCTTAAAATTAACCAAAAAAAAATATTTTAAAATAAAAATAAAATTTTCTCTAATTAAATATTTTAATTTATTTTTGCTCTCTCATATTTTATGGAGGAGATGAAAAATGAAGCTAGACAATGATCAAAATCTCCAAGCATTGGTACACCTTCATAACATAGCCAAGTTAGCATACATAACTAAAGGTTTTATTTACTCAATGATAGATAATTTGCATTGCATATCATATTTCTTAGGATCAAGCCTTGTTTTTTTTTATTATTTTATTTTTTTTATTTTTAGGATCAAGCCTTAGTTCTATCACACCTTGTAGGTTTCAGAGATATGTAGTCCACAGAATCCGAGTTTGGGATATCTAAAAACAGTATTGCATAGTTCAATTCAATACCTTTTTTACCAAAGCTTATCCAACTAACATTGGAACGCACAAACAATTTCCATTTGCTTATTTTACCTAATGTGGAAATGAAGTAGAGCTAAACCTTGAACAGAATCATCCCTCAGCACGGAGCAGAACACGGTTAAGGGCCTTCCTTCGGACAACAATCTCCTCCTCAAAATTCCAGTTTTGCTTCGATCTAAACCAAGAATTTCAAGCTCAAAAAAGGAAATCTGAGAAAGAAAAAACTGCAAAATGTGAAACAATCGGGTGTTGAAGGCTGACCATGCGAATAAAACTGCTTAGACAGGAGATGCCTCTGTCCCTGGCCGCAGGGAATAGTTCTGATGCAAGAAGAGGCGGCAAGGGAAAAAGACATCGATAGTCAGATAATCATAACCCTTTAATCCCTATAACAGCTGCGATTGGATTCGCTGGGCTAGCAACCGCAAAGCTTTGCAGTGCTGCTTTCCGTTTTCTATTTGCATAGTCTACAAATGCTGATTGTCGCTGCGGTCGCCCTAGCCATACGTGGCTCATAGGTACCCAAATGTGCTTCTCTCGCTAGATAAGAACGAACCAACAGTAATACATGTGTAAATATATTTCTTTTTTGAGTTCTTATTTTTCTAACTACGATCATAAAAGATAACTCATTTTAAAATTAAATTTTAAAATCTAGATGTCTTTTAAAAATTTAGTAAAAAATAATATTTTATTTTTATTATTTTAATAATATTTTATAAGTAATTAAAATTAATTTTTTTTTATTTTATGTCTCATGATAATTGGTCAAATATGCTTGATGTTTTTTTTAAAGAAAAATATGATCAAACTTTTAATTTAAACTGAAAATAACCCATATTTAATAGCAAATCATTTATTTGAAGACCATCTCAAATAAAATTACTTGAACTTATTTGTATTCAAGCCTCGTTTATATCATATTTGAACTTTGTTCAAATTTGACTGAAAATTTAATATTGTAATATTGTTCAAATATAAATTTAAATAAAAAGATTTTAACTAAAGTGTAAATCTTATTCAAACTTTATTCATTTATCACTTACATTATTGTAGAAATAACAAAGTATAGTTAAAATAATTATAAAGATGTTTAAAAATGCAATATATTTTTGCTATTTAGTTTCGAAAGTTGGCACAACTATAATATTAATAATAAATATAAAGTAAAGATTTGTCATGAAAGTAATAGGCATTTACCCCTAAAGGTAACTCAATTATGACCTTTACCTTTTACTCTACATTAGTTTTATCTATAACGCATTGCATCCTTCTCTCCTTTGAAGACTTTCTATTTGTCTTTAGATAATCACTCTTCAGCATCATCAATAAGAGTAGTGTTGAATCTGATTTTATTCGTAAACAAGGTGGAACCTATTTAGGCATTTGAGAAGGAGAGTTAGGGATAGTAGGATAGTAGAAAGAAGAGTAGAAGTAAAGAAATCTGAGGACAAATAACTCTATTTTCTTTTAAGGAGATGTTACACTGAATAATTTGAGGGGAATAAGACAAAGGCTCTCTCACCCCCGGTCAACAACTTAGTGGGATAAAGGCTTGTTGTTGTTATTATTGTAAATAGATAAGATAGACGACTCACCTACAAGAAGCGAGTTCACCTTAACTGGGTGGCGAGTTCCCTTGATTGATGGGTACTATACTTTGGCATGATGGTTCATCTGAAGTGTGAGATAGATGTAAAGTCACCCGTATATGAGCAAGTTGTCGAACCTGAGGTGAGCTATTGAGCATCAGCCACTTAGTGGAAGTTTTATCCTTTATGTGATTGCCCTGCGTGGGGGTGAATATTTGCCCTTGAGACATGTCATTGTGCTCTAACTATCCCAACTTGGATCATTCTTCTAATCGCCTTGCTTATAAGGTGCATATAGATATACAATTAATTCCTTGATTCTTCTACTCCTTATAGAGGTAACTCGTAAAAAGAGTATTATAATGAAAATATAATTAGCCATAAATGCTTAATGAATTTTGAAAAGAAAATAATTTTATCATTATTAATGTTACATCACCTTTGACTTGGTCTCATTATTGGACATTTCTTCACTCCTTAGGCTATAAAAAAGGTTCATGCCCGATGTTAGAATTTTCTCACCCTACTTTGTCGCAGAATTATTATTCCCATTATCGAGTTGAATTTTGTCATTAGATAGGTTCTCACTTTGTGATAGATTTGAAGAAGCCCCATGGTTATGTTGACCTAGTTTAGATCTGGGCAAGCCTTCAAACAATAAAAAAGACCAAGACACTTGTAGAACCTGTGGTAGCCTCACTAGTCAAGATGAGTACTTTCAATAGCTTTTGTTTGTGTTGATATTATTGCTCCAGCTAAAGGCAGTTATGAAGATTTGTGGGTTGAAGTGAGCTTTTCTCTTCCTTCAATTAAAGAGAGTGCATCTGTCATGGTAGAGCCATCTTTTGTCTTACCCTAGGTGGAGATGCCTAGTACTCAAGAAGAGGAGAATGATGCCTCTCTCATTTAGCGAAAAAAAGTTATGGTAAGCAAAATCGAGAGAACTACCTCTTTGGAAAAGCTAATTGAGGAATCTCTCACCGAGGAGGACTTGTCATTGTTTAATGATTCTATTATATTTAACATATCTCCTAACTTTCTTTCTTTTCATTGCAACTAAGCATGATGAGTGTACAGGCATCGGCAGAAGGTGACAATGAACACTCGTTAGCTCCCAGAATCATCTCTTTGGATTCCCTATGTAGTCCCAAGAAAAAGTTTATTTGGCCATGGGTGAGTTTTTGGGACATTGTCTGAGTGATGAGGAAGTTCATTTACTATAATAGTAGCATCCTTTTTCGATGATTATGCCCTTGGCAAATTGCTTCATATAAATACATTTTTCCTTGTTTGTTGAATTTGTTTCTCATCATGTAGGGGTGAATCCAACTCTCCCGAGTGTCCCCTCCATGGGTTTGAGTCTTCCTTTGAGGGTGGACCTCCTTACTCCAAAAGCAAATGTCATAGCCCCTGTTATGTCAGCCCTAGGATAGCTAGCTTCATCTTGATAGATACTTATGAAATATAGTCGAGTTTCCCTTCATCAACTTACTGAGACAATAGTGAGTCTGACACGAGAAAGTCACTTGCCTTGAGGGATAAGATGTTAAAAGAGAACCACATTTGCTCTTCTACTCCACTAAAGTTGTCGTCTTGTAGAGGAGAATGGCCTTCTTCAAAGAAGATTCAAGCTCATCGAGATAAGAGTCAGCCAAGCTATAGATGACGTTGGAGGCTGAGACACAATGAAGGAAGACAGTGAAGATGAAGTCCAAATAGAGATTGGCAATCGTGGGGGCTGATTTGTCCTTGCTTTGATGTTGTGTTGAGTCAAGTGAGTATTTTTTTTCTTATTATGGGCACCAACTTTATGTTCAATTACCTATATAATAAGGGGGCACTTGCCAATGAATGACACACACACACCACATTGTAAAGCAATTTAAAAAAACAATATAATTAGGGGTTAGCGAGTGCATTTGTAATATTATTTTTCATAATAATAAGTACGCTTTATGAAAAAGTAGTCATATCCAGTCTCTTTTGCGTTAAGTCCTTTATGAGCCTTTGGGAAAGTGAGTAGTTGCTTTAATTATTTTTATCAAGACTTGCTCCACTTAGAACATCCATGAGATTTTGTAATGATATCTTCATTTAATGACTGATGTGATATCCTCACAACCCATATCTATAAATCATCTTGCACTATAGTTGGTTGAAATTTTACTACTTCTTACCCTTTGCTCTGACCGAGTGGTCTCTCATCACACAGGCAACATTACTGCTTTCTTACCCATCTTTTGGTCATTGCAAGTGCAATTTAGGCATGCTAATGATGGCTACAAAGAAAGTAGTTGTTAGGTTTGTGCATACTGAAGCTAAGGAAATTCTTAAACTTCAATCATCGATCACCTCGCACATCTTTTACGGCTACCACCATGGTAACTTGGACATTTTGGTGTATGTGGCCAGCAAGGATGAGAAATTTATCACCACCAAGTCGAACAAGTTATGCGTCTCCTTGGACTACTTTAGTTTTGTTTTCGCTTCCCTCTTCACTATGAGTGATTGGATATCCTCAATTTTCATGGGTGGTGCCCGCCCAAGTCCTACCAAATTTGGTGGCGAGCATCACCACATTCCTTGTCCTCTTCAAAGAAAATGGATTGGTATGGAGTATGCTCTCTTCCACTATGTCTTCACCACCAAGGGCCATCCAGATGGCACTATCTAGTTTTGGCAGTTCTATTAAAAATCCATGGCCTACCGAATAAGGTCAAAAAGTGATGATCGAAGCTATGTATTATCAAAAGCTCAGTCGAATGGTTGGTGCCAATTATTCTCATTCATTTCTCTATGAACAAAGTGATGACTCTAGAGGTGATTCTCCAAGTGAAAGAGATGCTAGAGGTGGTAATAGGCAAGAATTTAGATATCCACCACTATTTCCATTTCAACAAAGTCCATGAGCTCCTCTTCAATAAGTACTCCATATCTATAATTGTAGTTGAGTCATGTCTTCTAATTTTGTTACATGCTTATTTATGAAGATAATGACTTGGTGCCATTCCCCCTTGATCATTATGTCGTCAACTTCTTTGATGAGTACGAGGGGGTCGATGGCGAGTCAGCTTCCACTAAGGTCATCCTCAGTGAGTTTGCCGATGAAATAGGGTTGAGTTCTCCTCTTAAGAAGTCTAAGAAACCTGTAGGCTCTATTCCTCATAGTCACCCAAGCAAGAGAGTAGGATTGGAAAAGAGTCGGAGGAGTATGTTGCAAGTAACTTTGACCTAGTTAAGCCAATGAGTGAGGCTTTTAAGCTAATGTAGCAAATATTGTATGAGGAGCTAGACTCGCTTCTTGAGGACCTTCTAAATATACAACTACTTTATTATAAGATGATTGCCTAGGCCATTGCATGGTTGTTGACTTAGGAGGTCAGTACGAAGTTCCTGCTAAAGAAAAATGAACTGTCAGTGGAGAGGATGGAGTTTGCCATTATAAAGGGTGAGCTCAAAGTCTCTAAGAGCAAGCTCACCAAACTATGGGAAGAGGCAAAAGCATAAAGAACCAGAATAAAGAAAATAAGCAAGCCATTTTGGAGCTAACTCGCCTCAACGAGGTGAAGAAGGAGTTGGAGGTGGACCTATCTTGCCATATTGAAGAGTTCTAGTGGAAGGAAGCCAAATGTTTCAGCTTAGTTAATCTTTATGAGTACAAATATTTATTATAAGAGAAGTTCAAGGAAGACACCAACTACGTAATTGCCAAGTTCGTAAAGCATGTCTTGACTTCATGAGCCCCACCTCAATTGAGATTAATTTGTTGATAGCAAACATATGTTCATATGAGTCACTATATATAAGAGCGAGGGGGTGGGGCGGGGGTGGGGAATTGGGTGTTATTAAAAAATTAAAAGTTAAATCTTAAAATTTAACTATTAGTAGAAAATTAATTTTTGATTTTGTAATGACAAGATGCAATTATTAATGCAGCAAAAAATAAAGTATAGTAAAATAAAGAGAGACAATAGGCACATAATTTTTATGTGATTTAGCCAAAACCCAAAAATGGCCTACATTCATGCCTAGTCACCCTCTGCTAGGAATCCACTAAATACAAATTAGCTTATAAGCCATACTCTCCTATAACAAGCCGAGTACAACCCTTGTAATAACATGTACTCTCTTACAAAAGGGCGAGTACAACTCCAAAAAAAATTTTAAAACATGAAAAAAAAAATACAAAATAATAAATTTTGATAGAATATATCTTTCACAAATATACTAAGCTATCTAATTCAAAAAGTGATCTCACAACTTATAAATGATTTCTTTACAACTTTTAAGTTTGACAAGATTGAATGCTCACTTAATTTTGATAAGATAATTAAATAAATATCTTAAAGTGCTCTTACTAAGATATTTATGTTATTATAATTTGTAGACTAATATAAAAATAATTTTAAAATAAATTCATGATAGTCTATTGCACAATAAAATAAATTTCAGCAAGTAATAATTTTAAGTTTAAGAGAAACTATAACTAGTATGTATATAACATTATAATAATGATTAACTCTCTACTATTTTTTTAATTATTAAATAATAAAAATAGAAAGCTTTAATAAATTTCAACAAGATAAAAATTATTTAAACAAAGCATATTAGTTGGAATGAAATGAAAAGTATTAAATAAAATAATTTATTTATTTTTCTAAAATTTTATTTTGATAAAGAAACTTGATATATTACAAATCAAGCAAATACCCTAAAATTCCAGTAGAAAAATTATTTTATTTCAACCAAAATGATACTTTAAATTATCGCAAGTGATCACAAAATACTTAAAATAAAATTAATATAGGATAGATCTAAATAAGCTAAATAAGCTTTTAATTTAAAAGAGAGATCTAGCAAATATAAAAGTATTTTCAATGCAATAAATTAATTTAAAATGCTTAAAATACACTTTTAAAATAGATCTAAGGATAAATGATGTTTCAAATAAGGCTAATGATAAAAATATTTTAAGAAACCAAAAGGAATTTATAGGAAGAACAAATAGATGGTGAAAATAGTATGAATAACTAAAAGGGATTAAGATCAAGAAAAATAAATTGAAGTAATTTGAGAAAGCTTACTTAGTTGAAGATGTTAAAGCTTTAAATTTGATCTTATAATATTTGGAGAATACTTGGAAGGAAAATCTAATAAGTTTTCTTTTAAATTTGCTAGAGAGATTTTGAATTTGAATGAGCAATACTTTCATGAAGAGAATGAGAACTATTTATAAGCAAGAATGTTACTTTGAATTCTTTCAAAGAAATATATTATTTTAACATCATTTTATCATATAATAATATAATATTAAATAAAAATATGATTTTTATTAAACAAATATTAAATTCAAATAACCAAAAAATGGCTAGTCACATGGAAAAGTAAAAAATAATTAAATATGGCTCTTAATATATATTTACATATATAAATAAAATAAATATTTTTGGCTATAATGTCGCGATGCTATGTTCTTGGTATTGCCCTAAAGTTCTAGAAGGATAACTACCAAAGTTAGCTATCAAGATTATGGTACAGTGTCACGATACTGCGATCTTAGCGTCGAGGCGCTACACCAATTGTTGAGAGTGAATACTTATAGGAAACAATACTATAAATAGAGGTGTCTAGTCCACTCCTAGAGGAATTCTCTTCCCCCCGGGCTCTCTCTCTTCCTACTACCATTCATTTTTACTTTCTAAGAAGCCATCTCTAAAGGGAAAGTTATAGACTCTATAAATCAAAAACTTGAAGACCCTCCACCATCGAACTTAGTTCAGACATTAGAAGAAAAACCCTCCCATCCATTAATCTTAGCACTCCATGTGAACATTTGACTCTAAGCCTTCCAATGGGAAACTAGGCATAATTAAAATCTAAATCTAATTAATCAAATAAATTAATAAGAACCAATCCAAAAGCAAAAGATAATCAAATGGATCAAACCTAAGTAGTTAAGCCAAAGTCTAACTCAAATGAACTTGAGTTTGACTCATGGTTCACCTTCATTTAACTTGACGAGGCAACCATCAACCCAAAAGGGTGTTGAGGTGATGCCATGAAGCCAAGAGTTAGCCAATGGGCAACTAGGCACAATTACAATATAAATATAAATATAATTAATCAAATAAATTAATAAGATTCAATCCAAAAGCAAAAGATAATCAAATGGATCAAACCAAAGCAGTTAAGCCAAAAGTCTAACTCAAATGAACTTGAGTTTGACTCATGGTTCACCTTCGTTTAACTTGGCTAGACAACCATCATCCCAAAAGGGTGTTGAGGTGATGCCATGAAGCCAAGAGATAGCCATGGGATGGGTGAGGTGTAACTATGGGAAGAGAAGAAATTAATTCCCATGCATATAAAGTCAAAATATATTGCACTTTATCCCTCCTCCACTCCTCGTCTAAACTGATTTGGATTGTTCCCAATTAGGTAACCACCCTTTAGAGCTGGCCTCCAAGAATGGCAATCACCATGGCCAACCCATCTTTACTTCCCCTCCATGGGAGTTCATGGGTAAGCACAAAAGAGGAAAAGAGAAAGACTTCCTCTCCTCATTCCAACCATTCCAACACACTCCATAAAAGAAGAGAAGCTCAACTGAGGCCTTCCTAGGCTTCCCCACCATTGTCATGATGGAATTAGGCCATGGACAATGGCTAAAGGTCGGCCAAATATGAAATTAAGAGAAGAGTGATCTTCCCCCATAATTGATTCTCCTCACACACTCAAGGAGCCAAGGGTGAACTCAATCAAACTTTTACCCTAGTTTCTTGCCATCAACGAGACAGAAAATGATCAAACTCAATGGAGGAGGGGCAAAGCTTGGTCTCCACGATGACTGGCGGGAAGGCAAGAAGAGAAATTCCACTCAAAGGCTTGTCTCAACACAAAACCTTTTCGAATCAAAAGATCCACTGATGATCGATGCTGGCATGGTATGGACTTGCCACTACCACCGCTCTCCTCGGCTTTGGTCTTTCATGAGATCAAGCCTCTTTGATTGATTGTAAATTGACTCTTGATCAATTTGTAATCAAAATCGAACACTTCCGCAACCGAGATCACTATCGATTGAGCCCAAAGAGTCAACGACTTTCGGTTCTCTAGTGGGAGGTAGGGGATGAAATCTCCACCATCTGTTCCATCTATTAAGAAGGGATGGCCATGATATAGCTGCACAGCTTGATTTAATTACCTTAAGGAAAATCAAGTTAAATCCCAACAATTCAATCTTTGATATGATGGTCACAATTGATCTTGCAGTCCCCACTATTTTTGAGCTGGATTCGTGGATCCAGTGGTCCAATCACCTTGCCCGCGTGTAAGTGAGACTGGTCGATCGTGTAGGCGAATTAAGAAGAAAATAAGGTTTTGTAGATTAAATCAATGCCAAAAAATACTAAAAATTATTAAAAAATAATTAAAAATAAAATACCCAATCAAAAATTACAATGAAGGTCCTATAAATTTATCTCAGTGAGAGGAATATTTTAAAAGCAAAATTCTCATTTTTATTGGGTATTTTTTATTTTATTTGAGTTCAATTGAAAATAATCAACCCTAAATTAAGCTTAAAATATTAATCCAATCAATATAAACTTTAGAGAAGTGAAATTAAAACTAAAATACACATTAAATAAATTTCTTAGGATTTATTAGTGAGCAAATCCAAAGATATGAAATTTTTAACCTTAAACCCTTAATTTAGAGAAATAAATTAATAATAAATTAAAACAATTTGGAAAAATTATAAAATAAGTTTAAAACATCATAATTCACATCAGTGGACCTTAAGAAACTATAGAATCTCATTGAAACCTCATAATCCCTAAAATGATCTTAATTAGGGATTAATTGAATTAAATAAATAGATTAATTAAATGTGATTTTGAAAATTCATAGTAAATCAAATAAAACTCCAAAATTTTGAAATGAATCCTCTTTGAATTTATCATTTAGAGGGAAATAAAAAAATAAAATCCATAATTAATTCTTAATGATTAAGGCTTAATTTAGGTTTTATTAAAAATATTAAAACCTTAATTAGTCATAAAATACATATTTTATTAAAATGAAACTTTAGGAAAATGAAATTGGCATGGAATCCTACTTGCCTTAAATCTTTGAAATAACCTTTGGATAAGAAGTTATAGAATTTTCAAGTTCTAGGTCAATTTAAATGAAATAAAAAATAAAAAGTTCATAGAACTTATTAAAATTAATGACACTAATTTGAAACACTTTAAATAACTTTAGAAGACCTTAGAAAACTTTCTTAATATGTTGAAGTTGGAAAAGCTAATTAATTCTTCACTAGGGGGTTATAGTATTAATTAATAATAAAGTAAACTAACTAAATCCTAAATTACTAAAATTATGAGTTCAAAATAAAATGAACATTTGTTTGAAGATTTACACTTATCAATCCCTGAACTTTGAAGAATTCATCAAAATTGGAATAAAATTAAGTTTACTAAACATTCAAAAGAAGACATTAATGATGTGTATAAATGATTAAAGTCAAAATCAATTAATTTAAATAATCTAGAACTAAAGGTGGCCTAGATTTGGTTTGGACCCTAAAATAGTTCATTCCTTAAGGTTCTTAGGTTATGATTGTTAGGAAAAACCTTATCTTAAAAGTTTTAATGAAATAATGAATCCTTAACCTAGGATATTCACTTAAAACAAACTTAAACAATAAAGTTAAATGCATAAATTAATGAATATCCTAAGTTATGAAATTTAAATGTAATGAAATAATTGAATGATGAAACCAAAACTTTTAAAGTAAGCTTAAACTTAAATTAACTTATGTAAATTCAAAATAATTAAATTAGATCATTCAAACTAATGAATATTATCATAAACTAAATAGGTGGATTAAATCAATTAAATCATTCCAAATGGATTGAATTAAAACATATAAAACATGACAATTATTCCTTAATCAAATCAAAGGAACATAAGGTCAAATATAATCCCAATTTATAAAATTATGTTTACCCTAACCAATTAAACAACATAAATTATATAAAATATAATTAAAACCTAAAGGAAGAAAGTAAACACTAAATTAAGATAAATTAAATTGAAACTTAATAAACTTAAAAAAAATAGTCAAATAAATAAAATGAATTAAATTCAATAAATTTAACTTTTAAAATATTAATTAAGTAAAAAGATAATCAATAAAATAATTAGAATTCAATAAAACCTAAATTCTTAATTGGTTAAGTCAAGATGCATTAATCAATTTGAATAAAACTTAAATGAAAAGAATAAAGAATCTTTAAACAACTTTTCATAAATACATGATGAAACTTAAGAACTAGATACTAGTTAAGAATTTAAATCCTAATCAAATCACACAAACATTAATTAAATTTAAATTCAAAAAAATCCTTTAAATAAATTCAAAAGAGGTTAATTAAGATACTTAGAATCATAATGTGACCCTTAGAATGGATTTTTATCTTTAGATGAAAATATCATTCTACTAGGATTAGAATGTTGAATAAAATGGGTTTCATAGAAAATCAAACATAAAAACAAACTTAAAAATGAAATAAAATACTAAATCAATTAAATCACTTAAATTGAAACCACCCAATGGTAAATTAAACAAACTTTGAACTTGAGCTAAATCCAATTTGAAACAAAGCCTAGTGTAGCCATACCACCTAAGCTTTTCTTTCACACACTAGATTATTAGGCCACTAGCCCTAGAATTAGTTTAGGCCGATGTTTTGTGATGTGAAATGATGTGGTATTTTTTCTATTTTGTGATGTAATATTTTAGACTAGATGGTTAAGATTATTTGTACATTAATATGGATATTAGGACTATCTTTTTAAGCTAACACTATTTTCTAAAGGGGCTGTGCTTAAAGAGACTACTATAATAAAATGAAAATAAATGCTCTTTGCTTGTGGGTGATATTTAAGTCCCTAAGCATAACCTAATAGGATAGGTGGGCTTGACAAGCAACTAATGCTAAGCCTACATGTTTGAAATATAAACTACCAGTGTGTTGTGTGTATTTCCTAACATCTATTTTGTAGGGATTAGGAATTTATTTTGGAATTTTAAAATGTAATTTGAGCATAAAATTAGGTTAGGATCTATGGAGCTTAAAATAGAAGAAGTTGACTTTACTAACTGGTGGTCCCCAGTAAAGCTTATGGAGGTCCCTAAAGAAGGTGACGATCTTGGATGAAGATTCTCATAGATCAAAACTTCTAGTTCTAGGTTGGGTTATATAAGAGCAGAGCTCGACTACGATTTTTCTTTTTCTTTTAGGGTGCACAATGGTACCCGACTGCACTGGCCTATTTTATTAATTTAATTTGGCTTGATTTATTTTGGGGTGCACAAAAGAACATCATACTTTTTTTTAGGATTCTTTATGTGATGTGTTCTATGATGAAATGCCTGGAAATGCTAGACTCTTGGGAAAACTAAAATTTTCCACCCCACTAAATTTAAACAACTTAAACACAAACTAAGAAAACTCATAACTTCACTTAAATTAAAGCCTTAGGAATAACTTAAATGCAATTAAAAATAAATGACTATTACTAACCATGAGAGCATATTATTTGTTCCTCTTGAATTGGGTGTTTCACCTATTGCACATAAAGGGGCAATTGATCTTTAAGGATGACCACCCTTCCTAGGCAAAGTGTGCCTTCTTGTTTTGATTTGGCCCATGATCATTTTCTAATTACATCTCATTGTATGCATGAATTACATACCCAAGGCTTTTAAAATGAATTATGAGTTAAAATATATAAAAGATAAAATTTGTTGCATTAGTTAGGTGCATAACATACTAAACATTATCTTAGGGTTTGGGAGTGAGTTAGGTTCTTAGCTTGCTGCCTAAATGCAACAACCCAACCATCTTATCTACCTAATACCAAACTCATGATTTTTCAAATATTCTTAGGTCCAAAAGAGTTAAGGATAGATTCATTTTTCTCTTATAGGAAAAGAGTCGATAATTCTTAGAAAATTACATTAGGTCAAACTTTTGAATTATATCAAAAGCATTGAAGACTTAGGTTCTGAAGCATCCTAGGCATTTCTAAAGTTTTGTGCTATTAGAATCTTAGTCTTAGTTTTCTAATAAAATATCAACTCAAAACTTCAATAAATTTAATTTCAATAGGATAGTTAAAATGCCTATTGGGAATCTCAGTGTTTATAAACATTTCCTACTTAATCTCTATTGGCCTTAGAAAAGAACTCTTCCCTTTGAAGCATTCCCTATTGAATTTCCAAATTAGCAATCCTTTAAAAAGAAGCTTTGAAATTCATTAAAATTGAAAAGTCTATTTCTTTAATCTAGAGTGTTCTTAGGAGGAATTTCAGTTTTTCTAGAATGTAATTAACTTTATGGGCTTGTCCTTATAGGGAACTATAAACTTAGTACTTGTTCTACTTTTATATGTAGTTCATGAGAAAAATCTCTAGAATATCAAAGACCCATTAGCTTTAGGAGTCATTATTAAGAAATCAAATCCATTATAGGCTAACATGTTTATCTTTTGAGATGATATGTTAATCCTATAATGACATATTCAATTACCTAAATAATAAATTCTTAAATTCTATGTCACATCATAAATTTTCCCCATACCTTTTTAAAGGCTCATTAAGTTCTTTCCTCATTTATAGTAGAGTATGTGACCTCTTTAATGATTTTTTATTGTAATTGAACTATATGCTAACATTCTCTTAAATTCAGTGAAAAGAAGTGCGGTGTTTTAATTTGGAGTCATTGGGACACCACGTAGATCTTAGGGGATACTTATTGAAGTGATCGGGTACCACATTAAGGTATGATGTACCATCTCAAAAGATGGAAGCATCACCCTACAATTGACATAATCACTTAATAAGGACTCCTAAGGTAGATGAGTCTTCATATATACCAGAGATCTTTCCCATACTTTACATAGAGAGGTAAAACAAGGTTTATTTTATGTTGGATTCTTTAGCTCCCTATGGAAGCAAGCTTCCATAGTTAATTACATCTTAGAAAATAAGAATTTCCTAAGAACACTCTCAATTAGAGTAGTCAATAAATATCTCCAAAGATTTCAATGCTAGACTATCAAAGGATTGGGTTTTTATGAAAGCCAAGTGGGAGAATTCAATTGGAAAGACTTATTTACAGATTCCAAAGGAGGATAAGTAGGGAGAACTCATAATACTAAAAAGCCTGGTAAGTGCTCCAATCTACCCTATAGTGAGGCTTTACATATTTGAAAGAGAGAATTTACTTTTATTTAAGTTGGAATATTTATTAGAATGCTAAGGCTTAAAGTTCATCAACACGAGATTATGAAAATACCTAAGAGGTGAAGACTTATACTCATAGCCTAAAGGAAATAAATAATCTCAGAACTTAAAACTAGGATGCTTTAGCTCAAGTTAAAAGCATGACTTAAGTTTAATCAAAAAATGAGACATAGTAGTTTACCTCCACAAGAGAGAATAAACCCATCCTGACTCTTCTGGACTTACAATTGCTTGGAGTGGAAGTTAGCTAATACCTCCTATGCTTTAAAACCATGTAGGACAGTCCTATGTAAGTGCAAGATAGCTAGGCTGTTATTTAATCAAGAAGGGAAACTAGAGTATTAAACTCACTTCTTAAGAGACTAGATCATGACTAGCATGAAAGCATGACTTAGACTAATGCAAAATTTATAATCTTTTACACTATTTTGACACATTCATTTGGACAAAGGCTTTGGACAATTATGCCTATATGCATGATGAAATAAGATTATAGGCTAAATCAGTGGGAGGAGGTGTTCTCCACTACAGGGGATGCCCTCAAAGATCAGGCATTCCCCTATCATGCAAGAATGGAGACCCTCCATACTCAAGAGTGAAACAAGATGTTATTCATGATGTTATAACATTCAACATTCAGCTAAGGGGTTGCTAAATCTTTATTCATGTTGATTATAAACTTACGCTTTAAAGTGAGGTTGTGAGTTATATTTAAAATTTGATTATGACTTGTTTAATGGGAGTAGAAAAATTAATTTTATCCTAAAGAGCCTACTGCATCTAGGCCACATTTTCAATCATCAAATTTTAAGAAACCTATGAAAATATGCCATTTCTATTGCACAAATTAAATACAACAATCAAACATTCATAAAATTCATGAAAAAATAAAGGGTCAGTGCGGTCGGGCACTGTCATATACTACAAAAAAGAAAAAAGGTTGGGTAACCAAGCTCTACCCTTATACAACCTGTATTACAAAAGAATATTATAATTACAATGAAATAAATGTTATAGGGGTCTTCATTCTTTATCTTCATTCCTCTTCCTTCTTTTAGATTAGTTTGCTCTAAGCTTCACAGGGCCTCTTGGGTCTTCGCTTTCTAGCCATTACTCATCTTAAAGCACATAGCACTAATCCTAATCCTATTTGCAAAAATTACGTATGTATGGAAAATAAAATCTAACTACACTTGAAAAATAGATTTTAGCCAAATAAATATACAAACCAAGCAATTATATTCTATATATTCAAACTTAGCACCCCATACATGGGTAACCAAGCCCATCTATCCTAATTGGATTATGCTTAGAGGCATAAGTAACCTACAAGTAAGAACATTTATATTTATTTATTATTTTAGTGGCACCTTTAGCACAATCTCCTGTAGAAAATAATATCAGGCTAATAACGACCTAAGATCTAGTTTATACATAAACAATCATAACATCTAGTCTAAAATATTACATCACAAAACAAAACATATCACCACAACATACATAGGCTTAACCTAAGGCTAAAATCATGATTATCTAAAGTTTGGAATGCTCAAGTTACACATTGGGGGAGGTTTCACTTCAAGTTGTTTAAAGGGTTAGTTGATTTTAATATATATATATATATATATATCCTTTGATATTTACCTATCATCTAATTGTTATAAAAAGAGGAAAGAGGTTTGACCCTCTTCATCCCTATCCTAAGTTACTTTATAAAAATATGTTGTTATGATTTTTGTTTCTCTTAGTGAATGATTTATTAAATTTTTTATTAGTCCTAAGTTTGGGTTAATCTTAAAGAATCCTATTCAAACATGAAAGACAACTTAAGATTAATGATATTGAATCACTATCACATGGGTAACATTACATCATTCTTTTTCATAATTAACAATATGCATATGCTTTCATTTTTATTATTTATGATATTTAATTTAACATATCTATACATGCAATTATATATATATATATATATATATATATATATTTGTGTGTGTGTGTGTGTGTGTGTATGTGTGTGGCATACTTGAATGATTGTTAATACATGTATTTTGGTAGAAAAGAGAGATTTTATTCCTTAACTAAGTATACATACATATATATTAGAGATTTAAGCAAGTATGTGTCATTGTTATACTAGGGAAGTGATGTAATCTAAGACCTCCTTGGGGCTTCTTAAAGCCTCGTGTTCTCAGGATGTCTAGACTATATACTTACTATCTTAAATACATACTAATCTATACACAAGTATATGAATGAAATCATACAAAGATTGTATTATAACCAATTATTTATTCATGTAAAGTAAAGTTCTATCCAAATTCTAATACATGTACACATGTGAATGAAATTAAACAAGTACGTGCCATTGTTAAACTAGAGAAGTGAGGTAATCTAAGACCTCCTTGGGTCTACTTAAAGCCTCATATTCTCAACATGTCCAAACTATATACTTGTTAACATTCAAACACAAGTAAACCATTGACATCACTTTTGGATTAAGGATTCAACCTTCCCATCTTAGGCCTAAGAGTTTTCTAGACACTAAGATCTTCTCAGTCAAAGAACACTTCTAGTGACTAAGTGAACACTTATCCTAAACCTAGAGACTTAGGAGGACTTGCCATAGGTTTAGGTTATGCCTTAAGATCTAAATGTAACTTACCCACCCTATGGCCTAAACCAAGACTCATGCCTATCCCCTTAGCCAAATCCAATTTCAAATTAATCCAATAAAAACCCAATTGAATTCCATTTCATTTATAAGCTCCAAGCCAAAATGATTTAAATCTAAATCCATCTTAATCCTTTAATCCAATCCTATGGACTTAAATAAAATTCCTTCAATAAAACCTATTTCAATTAATTTTCACAAAAGCACTCCAACCATTCAAACCTTCATTCCAAACTCTACCGAAAGCTACAAACAAGCCAATTGACCAAACTCAATTCAATTAACCCAAGCTAGCCCATTTGAATCCAAAATGTCTAAATGAGAAAAAATCCAGTTAAACCCAAATCAATTGCAATCAAAGCCATCAATGAATCCCAAATCAATTATCAAACTCAATTCAACCTAGTTCAACCCAAAGCAATTCAATTGACCCTTTAGGTTCACTTGACCCAAAGTGACCTAAAGGACTCATTTGAACTAAACTCTAATCCAACCCAAATTGTATTGGGCCAACCCATGCAAAACTTGCTAAAATAATTGTTGGTCATCCTTGATTGATCAATTATAATCAATTGGACCATACCAAGCTAATTTGATCACTTGACCCAAGTTGGCCCAATTAGCCTACATGAACCAAAATGAACTAAATCCTATTTAAATTCAAACCAATTGAAACCAATGATCCCTATTAACCCAAAATTAATTCTTGAACATGACATGACCATGAATTGAGCCATACTAAGCCTAATTAGCCTCTTGATCCAAGTTAACCCAATTTGACTTAAAAGGACAAATTAGGCCAAATCAAATCCTAATCCAAATTGATTACAACCAATGACTCAAATCCATCAAAAATTAATTATTGAATATGACCAAACTTTGGTTGAACCCAATTTTACCAAGTCAACCCAATTGCCCCATTTAGCCCAAATTGACTTAAAATGTCAGAATGGTCTAAATCATCCCTAAATTCAACTTAATTGAAATCAAAGCCTACAATCATCTTCAAATGATCAATTGAACCTACCAACACCTGACTCAATCCAATTTGTCCAATTTGACTAAATCGGTCAACTTAGCCCATTTGACCCATATGTATATGAGTCAAATTCAAATCCAATCCAAATCAAATCAAACCAATTAAATCAAAACATCCTAAATTATCATTTGAACTTGCCTCAACCCATGGTTTGACCCAATTTGACCAATTGGTCAACTTAACCCAACCAAATGCAATTTGACCTAAATGGGTCAAATTGAGCCAAGCCAAACCAAACCAAGTCCAAACACACTCAAATTTGGCATGACCCATCTTTAGGTCACCATGGGTCAGCCCAAATCAAACCCAACCAACACCAAACTTGAATTTACCCATTACCCATTGGGTAACACACTCCACATAGGACAAAACCCAATTTTAGGTGGTCAAACCCCCTTCTTTGTATTTGGCAGCCACCCTTAGCTTAGTTTGGACCCTTGACTCAATGGCTAACCTAATCGAAAGCTGGTTGGGTCAGCCATAGGTCAAGGGTGGTAAGCTAACCCACCTCCTTCCATTGGCTCACCATGGGAAACAAGGACAAGCCATTAGTAGCCCACCTCAGACCCTCACCCAATCAAACTGAGCCACAGATCTCTCGATGTCCCCATCGCCAGCCTGATGCAAAGTGAGCCAATCTGAGCCATTGAATTTTATGGGGGAGGAGAGTATACTCCTTCCCATTCTATTCTCACACATAATCAGAGCATCTAGAGAGCTTGAGAGTGAGGAGACGAGCTTCCTAAGCATTTCCCCAAGTTCCCTTGGCTTCCCCATCGTCGGTGACATCAAACCCGAGCTAAACTGAAGCCTATCTTTGTCCAACCTCACTTAACCTCTACCATTTTCAAATTAACTTCATCCACACCTTCCCCTAGCTCTAAAAATTAAGAATGAATCAATTCTCGATCGATTCAAGCATCTAAGACCCATCCAAGACCAACTTTGATGAGGATTTTGGCGACGCTTGGTCAACAGAGCCATCGGTGAGGAGTCAAGATACGAGCTTCTCAGCAGGGTTTTGTCTCTTCAGGATGACGCTACCTTGGTCGATAGATCACCGATCTTGAGCTTTGGCGAGATAAACTCCTACAAGCCATAGAAAAAGCCTTAAGATTTGGTCTTTTGTGAAAGAAATCATGTTCTCGAGTGATTTCCACCATTAGATCCCTCTAGATTTCTTTCATGAAGCTTTTGGAGTTGATCCTGAGGCCTCATGAGCTTCGGCGAGCTCAGATAAAATGGAGGAGGGCAGACGATGTCCATCTTTTATCGCTCACCAGATGAAGGATCATCCACCATCTATTCAATGTGATTGGAATGGATGGTCATGAATAATCTGATTAGATTTATTTGATTTAATCCTTAGGAACTATAGGATTAATCTCCATCGTCTGATCTTGGCTAAGACGGTGGAGATGAAAGCACGTTGGTCATCGCTAACTCAATGTGCCGTGTTGAACATTATAAGTGGCCAATCTTATGGCGCCATGTGGAGAGCACTACCACGTCAGCCTCCCATGTGGTGATGATGGGATTAGGGATTAATTAGAGTTTATAATGTGATTTGTTGCTATGAAACTTCTTAAATTTATAACTAATTATAGAAAAAAGCAAAAAATAAAAATAAACCCATTTTGGAAAGGTTAAATAAAGGAAAATTTAATAAAAATAATCTCATTTGATTTTGAATAGTGATTAAAGCTTAATTATGGTTTGAGTGTTTTCTTTAATTTGCTTAATTAAGCCTTAATTACTTAGGCAATTATTCCCAAACTTAGCATGCTAATTTAATGGGATGACCTCTGCCTCCTATGATTTTCTTAAGATTTATTGGCTATGTAATTAGGAAAATTTGAATTTCTAACCTTAATTTCCCTCTTAATTAATTTGCTAATTATTTAAAGTTCCAAATAGTAAAAAATTAACTTCATTAATCACTGATTAACATGGAGGTGATGAGGGAGAGTGATTAGGACCTCTCTCCTAATTACTTTTCAAATTCATTTCATTAATGAGAATTAATCAATGATAGGTTTAATTAAGAGTTTAATTAATCAATTAATAATGAAATCAAATCAAATTAAATTGATAATCACTTCAGATGATTACCATTTAAATTAAAGGTTCCTCTTTATGTGTTTAATAACCTAAAGGCCCTTATGGAAATTATGATTGGCCCATAAGTGTGGGAAAATCGTAAAAGTACTTAATTAGAATCTTTAATATAATTAATCTCTAATCATGAGCCAATTTCATTAGGTCCTTTAGGAGCATTACAATTTTATTTTCCTCATGTGCATGTCATTTGTGGCTCATGATTAAATGATTAATTAAAATTAAAGAAGTGGTAATTAAATGGATTATTTAATGGCTCAACCTAATTAAATATTAAAAAAACACTTAATTATCTTTTCTTAAGCAGATTAAAATCACCAACATGGGAATGGGATGGAAAATAATAAATGATCTCTCCTCTTTAAGTTCAATTAAAATCCAAAATCAAAATTAATTACAATCGTTGGTTTTCCTTAAGTAATTTTATTTAATGTGATTGTACTTAGGAATTAGTGTAGTTGAATGAATTATGTGAATATGCTTGGCTATTCCTTTTAAATCACCATAAATGTTGTATGTTATGTGATATCATGTATTCATATTTTCAAAATCAAATGAAATTTACTTATGTAAAGTTGCATATGTTGGCTTAATCTTATTATATGTGTGGCTATTATCACTAATAAATTTGAAATTATTTTCTAAAATTTACAAATTGATAATAAGATTTGCAGTGATAGTAGTTATGAATATATGTATAGGATTTGCATGTGTTTATGGCTTAAACATGTGAAGGTAGTGCTTTCTTTCCTATGTTCATATATGGATTTACATATGTTTGAATGATAATAAGTATATAGTCTGGACATCCCGGGAATATAATGCTTTAAGTAGCCTCAAGGAGGTCATTTGATTATCTCCCTTCCCTGATTAACAAAGACACATACTTATTTAATTTCATTCCTATGTATATTTGTGTTAGAATTTGGATAGAGCTTTACTTTAAATGTATGAATAATTCAACCAAAAATATAATCTTTTGCATAATTTTCATTCTTATAGTGGTATATACATTCATATGTATTTAAAATAATAAGTATATAGTCTAGACATCCCAGAATATGAGGCTTTAAGTAGCCCCAATGAGATTATTTGATTATCTCACTTCACTAGTTTAAACAACATGTACTTGCTTACATCTTTTATACATGTGTGTGCATATTTGATTAAAGAATGAGAATCCTCTTTTCTACCAAAATATATGCATCCATAATCATTTAAGTATGCCAAGATATATTGCATGTATAAGTATAATAAGTGTTAAATCATATGCATGTTATGGGTGATGAAAAGGAATGGCTCAACATATTCTATGTGATGATAATTCAATCACATTAATCTTAAGATACCTTTCATGTTGAATAGGATTCTTTAAGGTTAACCTAAACTTAGGATTAATATAACATTTAATAAATCATTTACTAAAAGAAACTAAATCATAAAAATGTACTTTTAAGAAATAACTTAGGGTAGGGATGAAAGAGGTTAAGTCTCTTTCTTCCCTTTACAACACTTAGATGCTAAGTGTAAATAAAATGAAGAAAAAATAAAATTCAAATTAAAACTTGCAAACATTTAAATAACTTAAAACAAAACCATCCCTCATGTTAACTTAAATAATTTTAAAACTTAAAAAATTATAATTCAAAAGCCTAACAAAGACATACCATATGAGGCCTAAGTACACACATTAGAATGTTAAGTCACCACTTCTAGCTTTAGGTTAGGATAATGTATGTAATGATGATGTGCTTTATTTTATGATGTAATATTTTAGATTGGATGTTAAGAATGTGGATTGTAGACTGGATGTTAGGCCGTTGGTAGTCGAATATTATTTTTTGCGGGGGATTGTGCTTAAGGGGCCACTCAAAAATAAATATAAATGTTCTATTTATAGGATGCTTATGCCCCTAAGCATAACCCATGTTGGGACAGGTGGGCTTGGTTACACATGTACAGGGTGCTAAGTCCAAATTATGAAATATAATAGCTTGAGTTTGTATGTATGTTTATCTAACATCTTTTTGTAGGTGTGGTTAGATTTACTTTTCTATAAAATGTAATTTTACAATAGGAATTAGGATTAGTGCTATGGGGATTAGGATGAGCAATGGCTAGAAGGCTTAGTCCTAGGTGCCCTATGATGCCTTGGAGAAAATCAAAGCAAGAGAAGAAAAAAAAAAGAAGAATGAAGACCCCCATTAGCATGTATTCGATTCTAAATTGTAATATTATAATTGTAATATGGGTTGTATAAGGGTAGCTACCCAACTTTTCTCTTTTCTGGGGTGTGTGGTGGTACCCGGTCGCATCAGCCACTTATTTTTCCATGGTAATCTATAAAAATGATTGTTGTTGTGTTTAGCTTGTGCACTAGAACAACATAATTTTCATTATTTCTTAATGGTTGATGATTGAATGTGTGGCCTGGATGCAGTAGGCTCTTAGAGAAAAATTAATTTTTCTACACAATTAAGAACTCATAACTAAATTTTAAATAACTTTCAATCTCATTTTAAAGCCTTGGTTGCAGTCAAGATAACTAAAAGATTTAGCAACTCCTTAGCTGTATGTTGTATGTCTAACATCATGCATATCATATTATACCACTCTTGTAAAATAAGAGCCTCCATTCTTGCACTTTAGGGACCGCTTGACCTATGAGAGCAACCCCTTATGGTGGAGATTCACCCTCTTTCTCTTTTGATTTGGTCAATAACCAAATTTCATCATGCAATTAGTCATAAAATATTCCAAGTTTTTGTCCAAAATGTTGTGTCAAAAATAATATAAAATTTAAAAATATTTTACATTTAGACTAAGTCATATGCTCATGCCAAACATGATCTAGTCTCTTATGGAGTGAGTTTAGGACTCTAGTCTCTTTCAAAATTAAATAACAAGCTTATCTATCTTGCAATTTCATAAGACCTGCCTACATAATTTTGAATCGTAGGAGGTGTTAGCTGACGACCACTTTAGGTGGTTGTAAGTTCGGAAGAGTCAGACGGGTTTATCCTCTCTTATGGAGGTAAACCCTTATGTCCCATTTTCGCTAAGTCATGCTCTAGCTTGTGGTAAAGCTTCCAAGATTTAGATTATGAGATTGTTTGTTTCCCTTGGGCTATGAGCATAAATCCTCACCTCTTAAGTATTTCCATAATCTTGTGTTGATGGATTATAAGCCCTAACATTCTAATAAAATTTTAACTCAAATAAAATAAAGTCTCTCATTCAAATATATGAAGCCTCACCACAGGATAGGTTGGAGTGCTCACTACTCCTCCTAATATCATAAGAACTTCCTACTTATTTTTCTTTGGATTCTAAAGTAAGTCTTGCAATTGAGCAATCCCACTTGATTTTTAAAAATATCAAATTTATTGATAGTCTTAACCTTAGAATATTTGGAAATAATAATTGACTACTTTAATTGAGAGTATTCTTAAGAAATCACATTGCATAGGATGTAATTAACTATGGAGGCTTTCCTCCATAGGGAACTAAAGAACCCAACATAAAATAAACCTTGTTTTACTTTTTCATGTAAAGTACAGGAAATATCTTTAGTATATTTGTAGACCCATCATGCCTTAGGAGTCCTTATTAGGTGATTAGGTCTATTGTAGGGTGATATTTCTATCTTTTGAGATAGTATGTAATACCTTAATGTTGTACTTGATCACTTCAATAAGTACGCCCTAAGATTTGCGTGGTGTCCACACGACATCCAAATTAAAACACCACATAAACATACACATGAATTATGAAAAAAAGAACAATCCTTTGATATGTTTGAACTATAAATATGTGTAAATTTCATAGGGTATTTATAGCTAACATTTACTTAGACTTTCATTATTAATTTATAATATTGAAAATAATTTGAGATTTATTAGTGATAATAGCCACACCATATAATAAGATTAATTCAACACACACAACTTACATATACATAATCATATTCATTTGATTATTTTATTTGAAAACATGAATACATGATATAAATGGCATGCAAATTTATAATCATAAAAATGGAATAACTGAACATTGCCATATAATACATTCAACCATATTAATTCCTATGGACAATCAAGTCAAATAAATATTCCTTGAGATTAATTGAAGTTGTTTTTTGAAGTTTGATTTTTGTGTTTAAAGTATTGAAACTTAAAGTGGAGAAAAGAAACTTGGTTTTTACCCCATCCCACATTGGTGACTTAATGTGTTTAAAGAGAATGATTAAGTAAATTTTATGTATTGGTTTGATTCAAATCATTAAGCAATCAATTTAATTTCTCTTCCCTAAGCTTCTTTAATTTAATTAACCATCTAACCATGAGCCTCCA
Organism: Cymbidium sinense; assembly: GCA_021442155.1. Classification (NCBI taxonomy): domain Eukaryota; kingdom Viridiplantae; phylum Streptophyta; class Magnoliopsida; order Asparagales; family Orchidaceae; genus Cymbidium; species Cymbidium sinense. The sequence continues at coordinate 77,923,854 of CM038219.1, read as the reverse complement.
ATGATATGCTTATGAGAAATTAAAATTTGCAGTGCTCCTAAGGGACCTAATACAGTTAGGCTCATGCTTAAAAGTTAATTAGATTAAAGGAAGAAATTATGCTAAGTACTCTTATGGATTTCCTATACCTATGGGTTAACCATAATTTCCTTAAGGACTATATGCTATTAAAGACATAAAGGGAGGATTAATAAATGAAATTTAAATTATCTAAACCATTATTAATTTAATTTCATTTCTGATTTGATCATTAATTCTCTTTAATTAGAGCCTAATTATTCTATGTTAATTAACCCTCTTATGGAAATACATTTAGGAAAAGAATTAGGAAAGGGGTCTTAATCATTTTCCCTCACCATTCCCACTATTAATCAGTGATTAATCATCATTAACCATTTAATTTTTACTATTTAGCAATTTTAATAAAAATATAATTGATTAAGAAGGATAATTAGGATTGAAATGACCAATAAATTTCAAGAAAATTATGGGAGGTAGTGGACATACTATAGAATCAACCTATCAAATTTAAGATCAATTGGCCAAGTAATTAAGCCTTAATTAGGATAATTAGCCTGAACTTCATACCCTAATTAAGCACTATTCATTGATCAAACATTGGGGATTTTATTTTTATTAAATTCCCTTTTGTTTAACCTTTCAAAAACAGGTTTATTTGTATTTTTTAGATTTTTTTATAATTAGTTATGAATTTTGAAAGTTCTATCCATTTTATCCTATTTTTTATGCTTAATTAGCCTCCTAAACCATCAGCGCCATGGGATAGGTTATTTAAAATGTTCGACGCAGCAGCTAACTCAGTGGCGATGGACTCAATTTCATCCCTACCATCTGATCTCGGATCGGACAACTGAGATTAATCTCATGGTTTCTAAAGGAATAAATCGAGAAATTTAGTGGATTAAATCACGACTATCCATTATAATCACGTGGAATGTATGACCAATGATTCATCATCCCCCGAGTGCTGGAAGATGGACACCGTCCTCCTTCTACCACTTGATCAGAGCTCACTAGAGCTCATGGAATGGCAAGATCGACTCCAAAACATTTAGGGATAAGATCTAAAGTGATCGTATAGTGGAGATTGCATAAAATCACAACACATTTTACAAAAGAGCAACACATAATGAGAAAAACTATGGTTGTCAGATTTTTACCTCACCTAAGCTAAAGACCAGTGGTTCTTCATCTTGAAGTGATGAAGACCTATTGAGAAGATATCAAGTTGCCTCCTAGTCGATTCCTCTATGGACCAAGCATCGCTTCAAAGCTCATTAGAGTTGGTCTTAGAGGGCCTTTCGATGATTAAATTGATCGAGGATCAATTTGATTCAACTTGCCAGTGTGAGTGGAAGGTGTGAGAAGAGTTAATTTGGATTTGGCGAGGTTTTGGTGTGGTTGGACAGATGAGGCTTTTGATTTCACTCAGTGGTTGGTCTCACCGATGATGGAGTGCAGTAGGGATTCAGGGAAGGGTCTTGGACTGCTTGGAATACCCTAAAAAACTTTTCAATTAAGTTTGAATGGATGGGGAGGAGTATACTCTCTTCCCCAAGTGAACCAATAGCAAAGATTGGCTCATCCTTTGGCAGCCATTCGGCCGGGGTAGGTGGCCGGAGGTGGCAGGGGACTCTTGAAGTGGAAGTCTTGAGAGGCTGAGGCAGTGACATGGGGTGTACCTCCTCTTCCAAGTGAACTAATGGCATGCCATGGGCGAGCTCACCATCTCATGACCAAAGGCTAAACCCAACAGCCTTAGGTTAGGCTGGGTCAATAGTCCAAATGTCCAAGAAGGGCCAATGGTGTTGCCAAGGCTTGAGGAGTGATAAAACCCATAGAAATGAGGATTTTATCCTATTTGGGTGGATTGGTTCAGAAGTTTTGACCCAAATTAGGTTCACCATATATTTGGTCCACTTGGGTAAGCCCCGGGTGACCCAAGAATGAGTCATGCCAAGTTTGGTTGGGTTTGTACTTAGTTTGGATGGGTTTGGCTCAATTTGACCCATATGGATCAAATTTGGTTCAATTGAATTAGGTTGACTAATTGGTCAAATTGGGTCAAACCAAGGGTTTGGGTATGTTCAATTAATCATTTGGAGTGTATTGGTTCAATTGATTTGGTTTAATTTGAAGAGGATTTGATTTTGGCTCATATGGGTTCATTAAGACCAAATGGGCTATGTTGACCAATTTGGTCAAATTGGCCAAATTAACTTGAGTTGAGGGTTGGTTTAGGTTCAATTTATAATTTAAGAATGATTGTAAGTGTTGGTTTGAATCGATTTGAATTTGGGAAGGATTTGGTTTAATTGGACCCTTTAGGTCAATTTGGGCTAAAATGGTCAATTGGATTAGGTTGAGCTAATTGGGTTCAATTGAAGGTTGGATCATGTTCAATAATCAATTTATGAATGATTAGAGGCATTGATTTCAATCAATTGGAGTTGGAATAAGATTTGGCCAAATTTGCCCCTTTAGGTCAAATTGGGTCAACTTGGGTTATTTGGTCAAATTTATTTGGTTTGATTCAATGCAATTGGGCTATCCAAGATGATCAACAATCATTATGAAAGGGATTGGAGGGGATGATTCAATCCAAGTTGTGTAGAATTGAAGTTTGAGTCAATTTGATCATTTAGGCCACTTTGGGTAAAGTGGATCAATTGGGTTGATTGAGTTTAATTAGTGGAATTGGGTGTTAAGAAGGGTTCAGTGATGGATTTAGGGTTAATTGATGACCTTGATTGCAATTGATTTGGGTTTGATTAGATTTTGGCTCATTTGGACCTTTAGGGTCAAATGGGCAAACTTGGGTTGATTGAATTTATTCTGTTCAATTGGTTTGATTGCAAGTATTGGAAGAGTTTGAAATGGCCTATTTAATGGTTGGAGTGCTTTTGTGAAAATCAATTGGATTTAGTTTACTTGAATGGGCTTTGAGTTGGATCAAAGGATCATGATGGAGCTAACTTAGGTTAGGGCCCAAGTCAATTTGGTTGGAGCTTGGATGGGAAACAAAATTCAATTGAGGACGGTTGTGTTGGCTTAAGGTTGCTTTTTGATGAATGGACAAAAATGGGTATTTTATGCCATAGGATAGAAAAGATCTATTTGTCCTAAGGCATATCCTAAGCTTAGGGTATGCCTTCCTAAGTATCTTAGCTTGGGTTTAGTGTTCCTTTAGTTACTATAAGTATCCTATGACTAGGGAAATACAAGTGCCTAGAAGGTTCCTAAGTCTAAGATTGGAAGGATGAGTCCTCACTCCAAAAGTGAGATCAATAAAAGGAACCCCAATAGGTGTGGTGTAACTGGCAAGGCATACTGCATGTATTGGCATTGTTGAGATGATCAATAGCATCCGAAGAAATCACAGGCGCTAATGATGTCTACCCATACTTAAAGTGGAGAGGTAAATGGAGTTAGATTCCTGGTGTGATGTAACTCATTCATGCTGAGGGCATAGGAGAGTTACATGGATTTGATTTGTTGAGAATTGATTTCCTGCCAAGAACATGAAGAGAGATCCACTAGGGATTTGTACATGAATTTTGTTGGATTAGTGATTGATTTATGCCAAGGGCATAAGGGGTCATGGGGATTGAGGTTTGATTGAATTTATTTGATTTATCTTAATTATGTTGATGAGTTTTGATTTGAACTTGGGTTTGTGTTGATTTGATTATGTTGATTGATTTAGTGTGGACCATGTCAGTTTGCGATGGACCACACTAAGATGGGGCAATGTGAGCCTAGGCCTGTCTTAGATTTATCAGTATAAAGGGGTGGTCTACCAGCCATATAGAATAGACTATCCAACCTTAGAGTTGGCCATCCGATTTTTAATGGCTACACTAGGAAGAAAGCTCAGGGATTCACATCTTCTAAAATAGAGTCAGCCATTAGGGTGACCTGTTGATGGCACAACAAGTTAAACCTGACCTAGGGCGACTACTAAGTGAGTGCCTGTGGGGATCTTATCTCAACTTAGATAGTCAAGGTGGTTCCTATAGGGAGTTTTGCTAACACTGCCCAAAAGATATGATGCCTACTTGGCTGGAGGTGCCTCTGGGGTCTTAACCTAATCCACAAGAGATGTTATTTTATTTATTTGTTTATTTAGCGTGGATCCTATTGGTTTGCAATGAGCCATACTAAGGAGGAGCCACTAGGGTTTTAGCCTATCTTAGATTTACTGGCCTAAGGTATAGTCTGTTCATCCACAGTACAAAGCTTCGAACCATAGGGGTGGTTAGTAGGAAAGGGAAATTGTTCAATCCAATAGTAACTTGGGTCATATCTAGATGGGGTCATGGAGACGTAATCCAAATAGAATTCCCACAAAGAAGGTGACTTTGGGGGTCTTACCCTAATCCTTGAAATATAAAGCCTGTAGGTATACGGTGACAGACTCACGAAGAAAGTACGGGGACTCACATCTACCCGAGTGGTGTCATCCACTGGTTGGGTTGCTGTTAGCAAAGCGAACACCAGCCATCCTAAGGTGCTTATCGATTTGCAATGATCAATCTATGAAGAAAACATTAGGGAATCACATCTTCCTAAGAGAAATTGATCATCAGGATAGTCTATCATCGGCTAAATAGCTACTATCCGACCTTGGGTGACTACCAACTGGGGAGTGACAAAGAAAGACTGAACCCAAGCTTGAAGTAGTCAGGAGGAAGAGGAGTCACTGGGGGTCTTACTAAAATCCTCAAATATATAAATTCAAACCATTTAGTACACGATGGCTAGTTCAAGAAGAAAGCTTGGGGACTCACATCTTTGTAAGTAAAGCTAGTCATCGTGATAGCTTATTGGTCATGCAATAAGACATACCAAACTAATAAGGTACCTATAGGTTTGTAGTGGTTAAGTTAGGAAGAAAGCATGATGAGTCACATCCTCCTAAGCAGAAATGGCCACTGGGGAGACACACTAGCTTAGTAGTGAATCAATCCCAACATAGAGCAACTACTGAGTGAGAGCCACTGGGGTCTTATCTCGGCTCAAAGTAGCCCAAAGCAATTCTATGTCCCAGCAAGGGATAGGATTTCACTCGGGTTCTCTTATACCCACCGTAAACACATCAAGAATTTAGTAATTGGAAATATTTTAACTTTGAGAGAAGTTTGATCAAAATGGAATTTTTATTGATGAAAAATTATTTTGGACATTATTTATGTATAGTATTTCTTTAGATAAAGTCCATTGATCGCCTTTGTGATTTATAAGTTAGTAAGATCCACCTTGGTAGGCCTTTTTTTATAGCATTGATCTCTTTAGAGCATAAACAAGCAATGGTAAACATTGATCTCTTTAGAGCATAAACAAGCTCTCTTACTTGAAAAGCTCTAGGGTGGACCAACTTGTTATGAGCTTGAACCATATTTGCTTTGTATAACTTGAGGTTCTGGCATGATTGTAAGCATCTTTCTTTTAAATCTTCAAGTTCTTCTAACTGTATCTTGGCATTCTATTTGGTAGAGATTTTACTACCCTTAGCTATCCGTAGTGATGAGAGCTAAACTTCTAATATAGAATGGCTTTGGACCCATACACTAAAGAGAATGGGGGTAGATTGTGTTGGAGTTTGTTAGGTAGTACGGTAAGCCCATAAGGCTTCAATTAACTACTCATGTCACTATTGTTTATTATCATCGAGCATCTTCTTGAGTATTTTAATGTGAGTTTTGTTGAAGGCTTCTGCTAAACTGTTCACAGGTGGGTTGTAGATGGTAGAATATCTCTAATCTATGTTGTGTCTTTGGGAAAAGCCATTGATTTAGGTGCTTTTGAAAGTGGTACCATTATCGGATATGATTCAGTAGGGTACCCCAAATCTAGAAATGATATGGTTCATGAAGAATTGGAGCACATGCTGAGCTTTGAATTTCCTAAGTGAAACCACCTCTGTCCATTTGTAGAAGTAGTTTGTAGAAGCTAGAATAAACTGGTGACCCTTGGACGAGGGAGGATCAATTAGACCCACTATGTTGGTGCCCCAACACTCAAATGGCCATGAGGCCAAGGTTGGATGTAGAATGTTGGACAGATGGTGTATGACCACTCCATGTACTTTGCCTTAGTGACATCACTTCACTATGTCCATGCAATTCGTGACCATTGTTGGCCAATAGTATCCAAGTCACTTGATTTTGGCTTTCATCTTGGACCAGATTGATGAGCTCCACATAGTCCTGAGTGTACCTCAGTCATAATCTTACTGGCTTTATGTTTGGCTAAATAATGTAACCAGGTATGATTAATAGACCGTCGGTATAAGACACCATCCACGAGGGCATAGGAGAGTGCCCTTTATCTCACCTGATGTTCTTAATATTTCTCTTGAGATAGTTTGCCTTTATTTAGGTAATCAATGAAGGGTTGCCTCCAGTCCAGTTCTTCATCTATTATGGAAATGACAACCTCCCCTCCAAGAGTGTGTTTATTGATAAGTTCAACATCAATAAGAGGCAAGGCCCGTCTATTGTGAACCTTTATTGATATAAACTCATCTTCTGAACATGCCAATTCTTTAGAAAACTTGGCTAAGGCATGAACTATGACATTTCCTCCTCAGGGAATCTATAAATTATGACCTCTGTGATTTGAGCTAGCAACTCCATGGTACATTTATGGTAGTGATGGAGTTTGGGCTTTAAGACCTTATAGGACCCAGCGATCTGGTTGACAAGTAATAGTGAGTCCCCAAAGATATTGATATTTTGAATGCCTAGCAAGATGGTAGCTCCAGACTGGTAATCAGAGCCTCAAATTTAGCTTCGTTGTTGGTGCAAGGCTTGGATAGATGATATAAAATTCTCATCATATTGTGGTTTGGTGTAAGGAGAACTATCCTTACCTCTGCCTTACTTTGGAGAGTATATTATGGTTCTTCTACTCTTTGAGAGGAAGCCACACCATCAAAGTACATCTCCCAATGGTGAATGCTTGCATCACCTAAGTTCATGATTTGTTCATTAGGGAGATCATCACTGAGCGAGGAATCTACCAGAAGTGGATGTGCCACTAGAAAATCCACGAGTGCTTGTCCTTTCACCACATGGAGGAGTACAAATATGATGTCAGACTGTGATTAAATTATGGACCATCGTGCTACCCATCCAGACAGCGTTGATCATGTCATGAGGTATTATAGTGGATTGATTCCATAAATTAAGCATCTGGGCTGCGAAGATTATAGCTAAGAAATGCTTCTCAATGGGTGGATAGTTTACCTCAGCAGGTATCATATGACGGCTGAGATAGTAGAGTGCGTTCTCTTTTCCCTCGTCATTGGCTTGGGCCAACAAAGAGCTAAGGGGGTCATCTAATGCAATAGTGTAGAGTATCAGAGGTTTTCCCAGGATAGAGGTAGCTAGGACTAGCAGTGTCATGAGATATTGCTTAATGCTCTCAAATGCATGTTGGCACTTATCATCCCACTTGAACTTGGTCTCCTTCTTGACTAGTGCTGAGAATGGTTGACATATGCTTGATAGGTTGGATATAAAACATCTTAGATATGACAGCCACCCTTGGAATAATTTGAGTTGGGTTAGACTTTTAAGGGATAGCATTTTCAATATCGCTTTAATCTTCTCTAAGTCAATTTCAAATCTGCGATACCAGACAATGAACCTAAGAAACTTTCATGAAGTTACTCTGAATGCACATTTTAGAGGGTTCATTTTAAGGTTATGTTGCCTTAACTGCTCAAAAACTACTCTCAAATCAGAGAGATGGTCTTCCTTTTCTTTACTTTTGACCACAAGATCGTCGATGTAGCATTCGGCTTAGTGGTGAATGAGTTCATCAAAGATTTGGGTCATGGCCTGCTGGTATGTGGCACCAGCATTTATAAGGCTGGAAGGCATGACCTTATAATAATAAATTCTGATCAAGTATTCAAAAGCAGTGTTCCTATCATCTTCAGGTGCCATCTAGGATGCTTTAGCACAAGCTAAAGGCACTACCTAAGTGTAATAAAAAAATGGGACATAGTGGTTTACCTCCACAAGAAAGGACAAACCCTTCCTGACTCTTTTGGACTTACAACCACTTAGAGTGGCTGCTAGCTAACACCTCTTATGCTTCAAAACCATGTAGGCCGGTCTTATGTAAGTGCAAGATATCTAAGTGAAGACATGAAGACATGACTTAGGCTAAAATGCAAAATTTTCCAAATTTATATACCATTTTTGACACATTCCTTTGGAGAAAGGCTTAGGACAATTATGCCAGATTGCATGATGAAATTAGATTATTGGCTAAGTCAACGGGACGAGGTATTCTTCACTACAAGGGATGCCCTCATAGGTCAAGTATTTCTCTATCGTGCAAGAGTGGAGACCCTCCCTAATCAAGAGGGAAACAAGATGATATGCATAATTGTTGTCACATACATCATTCAACTAAGGGGTTGCTAAATCTTTTTTTTATCTTGATTATAACCTAAGCTTTAAGGTGAGGTTATGAGTTATATTTAAAATTTAGTTATGAGTTATTAGTGAGGGTAGAAAATTTAATTTTATCCTAAAGAGCCTACCACATCCAGACTGCATATTCAATCATAAAACTTAAGAAACCAATGAAAAACATGTCATTTCTTTTGCACAATTTAAACACAAGAATCAAACATTTATGGATTTCCATAAAATAATAAAAGCCTGGTGCGGCTGGGTACCACCGTACACCTCAAAAAAGGAAAGAAGTTAAGTAGTCAATCTCTACCTTTATACAACCCGGATTACAAAAGAATATTACAATTATAATTGAATGAATGCTATGGGGGTCTTCATACTTCATCTTTCTTTCTTCCTTTTGATTTGATTTTGCTTCAAAGCATCACAGGGCCTCCTAGGACTTTGCTTCTAGCAACTGCTCATCCTAAACCCCATAGCACTAATCTTAATTTCTATTACAAAATTACATATTTATGAAAACTGAAATCTAACTATACCTACAAAATAGATATTAGCTAAACAACCATTCAAATCAAGCATTTATATTCCATAAAATTGGACTTAACACCCTACACATGGATAACTAAGCCCACCTGTCCTAATGTTGATTATGTAAAGAGGCATAAGCAACCTGTAGGCAAAAACATTTATATTTATTTATCATTTTAGCAGTCCCTTTAACATAATACCCTATAGAAAGCACCATTTGGCTAATAGTAGCCTAATATCCAGTCTCCACATAAATAATCCTAACATCCAATCTAAAATATTGCATCACAAAACAAAACATAACATCACAACATACATTATTCTAACTTAAAGCTAGAAGTGGTGACTTAGTATTCTAATGTGTGTGCGTAGGCTTAGTGTGGTATGTCATAGCTAAGCTTTAGAATTATGATTGCCTAACATTTGTAGTGTTCAAGTTACACATAAGAGGAGGTTTCACTTCAAGTTGTTAAGAGAAATGGTGGATTTTAATTTATAGTTTCTTTTGTTTCACTTGATATTTACTTAGAATTTAATTATTCTGAAGAGAGGAAAGAGGTTTGGCCCTCTTCATCCCTACCCTATGTCATTTTTCTAAAAGCATGCTATTATGATTTTTAGTTTCTTTTGGTGAATGATTTATTAAACATTTTATTAATCCTAAATTTGGGTTAGTCATAAAGATTCCTATTCAAACATGAAAGGCATCTTAAGATTAATGAAATTGAATTACTATCATATGAATAATGTTTCATCATTCTTTCTCATCATCAATAGCTTGCCTATTATTTTGGAACTTAACATACCTAAACATTATTTTCCTCATTTTTGGATGAGGTGAACTTGAACTCAGAAATTAGTAATTAGGATGCCCTAATCTCAAATAGTAATCTCCGAATTCAATGCTTATGACACTATACTTAGTGACCTAAGACATCTTGCTTGGGTTTGCTCTAAACTCATTGGCTGTAGTGGAATCAACCCAAATTAATAAATTTGGATTAACTCAAATCAAATCCAAATAAATGAAAATGAAATCAAATTAAAACACGAAAACTAAATCCATAGTCAAATCTAATCAACTCATTTGGCATATGTTTGACTTAGTTGGGTCCCACCAAGTCAAAGGTCAATCCACCAAGAATTTGACCAAATTAAATCATTACAAATGTCTAAAATGATCAAATAAATATGATTAATCACAAATCTAAAGAAATTCAATTTAATTTAAGCCTTAATTGGGTTAATTAGACCACTTAGTCTAAAATAACTCTAAATGGGTCCTATTAGGTTCAAACCCAAATCAAATTGAAATAAACTAAATTTGATTGCTCAAAATTATTTAGAAAAGATAATTAAACATAATCCAACTCACCAATGGGTCTAATTTGGTCAAATTGGTTATTTTACCCAAATGAAACCAAAGATTAATCCATTAAGCCCACTTTGGGTCAAATGTGTTCAAATTGAAATCTAATTAAAATTAAATGAAATCAGCCACTCCAAATCATCTCACACATGTGATCAAGCATGATTGGAGTCCAAACCCAATCCAATTGAGTCAAATTGATCATTTGAATGCAATTGGAATCAAATCATCCATTTAGGCTAAATGGGTTGAAATGGAATGAAATACAAAATTAATTCAAACTTAAATGGCTTAATTAAATCAAAACTCAATCAATCATTAATTAAAGATGATTGAATCTAAAATTAGAAAAGATTAAATTCAAATCAAACACTTGGAATCAATGTACATGGTTTGGATTCAATTTTCCAATCAAAGTCAAATTGGGTTTAAATTTGAACTCAAATTCATTTGAGTTTGATGTAGGCAACACATATTAATCTAAAGATTTTAATAAGTGATGCCTAAAACCAAAAGATAAAAAAAAATCAAATCAAGCAAAGGAGTGGAAATCTTTGACTCAAAGAAGATTCCTCCCCCTTTCCATCATAAAAAATAACTTAGATTTATCTAAGTAAGCTTGGAGCTTCATCCCACCACTTGTCCAAGAAAGAGAAGATAGTTGCCATCAATTGAAGGCCACCAATTAAAAAGCAAAGAAAAACTTTGCTTTCTCCTTCTCCATGGGAAGAAATTCCAAGGAAGAAGAAGATGAAGGAGGAGGAGGAGCCTATGGCTTGCCCAAGCATGAAAAATAGGCCTAAAGCCATCCTCCCTGCTTAATCTTTATCCATGCATGTTTATAAGGCTAAGGGGAATTGAATCCACCTCTTGGCCGACCTTGCTGTTGCCGGTGGCTAGATTCAGGCCACCAAAAATCCCATAAATTAAGATTTTGGCCAATTATGGATAGAGGGGAGGGGGAGCCTATTCCATCCCTCTTTTCATTCCAAAATATCCACCAAGGCAAAAGAGATGAAGATCCAGACCCTTCCCTCAACCTCTCGCCACCGGCATGCCGACAAAAGGATGGAAATTGAGCTACCGGGGCGACCTCAAATGAATCGCCACACCGATCCCTCACCCCCGACCAGCTAGAAAATCAAACCAATGTTGGTCTAGGGATTAATACACGGGGAGGCAAGCCATCAAAATTCATCCACAACTTTGTTGAGCCAAAATAAAGCTAATGGAGTCGATCCCATCGCTAGTGATCACCGGAATCAAGGTGCGCCCCCTCACCGAGCCTCTAGGTCGTCAATTTTGAGCCTTTTTGAAGGAAATTTGATCCCCAAGTAGATCCAATCATATAGATTAGTCCTAAAATGATCACTGATTGATTTGGAATTGAAATCATAGTGCAATTCACCTGGGATCATCAATGATTAGGCAAAATAGATGGACGGCATCCTTTTTTTGCCAACGAGCTGCAAGATTAAATCCAAAACGTCTGATCCTTCTATTAGGATTGGACGGCTTTGATCTAGGTGGATGATTGATTTAAGCCTTTAAGGAACTGTGGAATCGATCTAGACCATTCAATCTATGATCGGACGATCGAGGATCAACCCACGTGGCACCACTTTTGATGCGAATGCCAAGCGGGATCCACGTGGCACCACGTTTGATGAGGCTGCCACGTGGGATCTGCATGGCCCATTCACATCATGCCACATGGTAGAGGCGCTATGGAGGCTGTCACATCAGCCCGCCATTACCAAATGGCAAAATCCTTTTAAAAATTGATTAAAAATCCCAGAAAATTAAAAAATTCATAGAAAACTAAATATAAATTCAAAATAAATGAAAACTTGGGCTCTATGGATTCCTCCTTATGAGAAGAATCCATAAAAATTAAAATCCCCAATTAATTTTAGGTATTTTAACCTTAATTTGAGTTTAATTAAAATCCATTAAACCTTAATTAATCTCAAACCATTAATCCAATTGAAATGAAACTTTGGGGAACTAAAATTGATGTTAAAACACACCTTATGAAAATTTTTCATGAATTATTGCATTGTAGTTCATGAGAAATGAAATTTCAAATCCTACACCTCCATTTTAATTAAATAAATTAATATAAAATGAATTAATTAATGAAAATGAATCATACAACCTTAAATCAATTTAATGAACCTTAATGAACATTAAAAATACTAATGAAACTAATTTAAACTTAATAAATCATATATGAAATAAACCAAATGAAATGAAATAAACCAAATTCAAAACACTAAATAAAATAAAACCAAATAAAATAAGTGAAATAAATAAATTAAATCAAATGAACCAATTCAAAAAAAAAAAAATCAAATGAAATAATTTAATCAAAGCAAATGAAAATCAAATCAAATCTAAATTTCCAAAGAAAAGAAATGAAACATCAATCCAAATTCAAACAAAATGAGTGAAATCAAAAGAATTAATTAGGATAATTTTCCCGTTAGATTGGATTGTAGAATGTTATTTCTAGATCTAACATTATCTTCTACAAGGGGCTATGCTAGAAAGGATTGCTATCATTAATAAAATTTAAAATAATTTTTATTGCAAGTATGCTTAAGTTCTTAAGCATAGCCCATAGGATAGGTGGGCTTGGCATGCAACTAATGCTAAGCTCGTATGTTTGTAAAATATAACTATTGTGTGATATTTGTATTTCCTAACATTTATTTTGCAAGGCTTAAGAATTAATTTTGAAATCAAAATATAAATTTGAGCTTAGAATTAGGTTAAGATCTATGGGGTCTAAGATTAGTAGGAGATGACTATACTAGAAGACAGATGTAGTGGTCTCTTGTGAAGCCCAATGGATGTCCCTGAAGAAGGAGACTATCCTGGAAAGAAGACCCATAGATCCACACTTGTAGTTCTAGGTCAGGTTGTATGAGGGCGGGGCTCGACTACCCATTTGCCTTTTCTTTTGGGGTGTACAATGGAATCCGGTCGCATTGGCCTTTTTCTTAAATTAAATTGGCTTAATTTATTTTGGGTGCATAATAGAATCAACCTACTTTTCTAGGTTTCTTTCAATGTTGTGCTTTCTTTTGAATGAATGCCTGGACGATTTGGTTCATGTGAAAAACTAAATTTTATACCCAACTTAAATCTAAACAACTGAAATAAAATTAAAGAAAAATTGAAACCTCACATAACTAAAGCCTTAAGAAAAACATAAAATCAATTTAAAATAATCAAGTTTTGAAACCATGAAATCATATTGCTCCAATCCTTGAATTGGGAAACTTCTCCCATTGCACATAAAAGGCATCTAACCTATGAGGATGACTACCTTCTTGGGGAAGCCTACCTTCAATATTAATTTGGCCCATAATAATTTCTAATTACATGACATTAGGCATACAAATGCATACCCAAGACCTCAAATGAATCTTGAATCAAAATATTTAAAAATTTGAAAAGTGTGCATTATGCATTTCAGACCCTACATGATTCTAGTCATTAAGGAGTGAGTCTAGGTTCTTAGATTCCATTCTTAAAAAATGTAACAACCTAATCATCTTGCATTCAGAATTCAAAATATGCTTTGGTGGTGTTAGCTGTCAGCCCTCTTTAGGAGGGTTGTAAGTCCATGAGAGTCAGGGATAGGTTAGTTCCCTCAAGTGAGAGGAATGATCGATAATTCCTAGAATAGAACTAGGTCAAGTATTTGACATAAGTTAAAAGCATTTGTATACCAGGTTCTGAAGTATCTTTTTTAGGAATAAGTCTTCATCCTTAGGCATTTCTGTAGTCTTGTGCTACTAGAATCTAAGTCCTAGACTTCTAAGAAAATGTCAAGTCAAAATCCAAATTAAATTCCAAAACTTAAAGCCTAATTATAGGATAGTTGAAAGGCCTACTAGGTATCCCAGTATCAATAGGCATTTCATACTTTATCCCATTTGGCCTCCAAAATAGCTCTCTCTAATTTGAACCAATCCCAATTGAAATTCCAAAAATCAATCCTTTGAAAGCCAACTTTGAAATCCTTAGAAATAACAACTCACTTCATTAATCAAGAGTATTCTTAGGAAGAGACACTTCTTAAAATGTACTTAACTATAGAGGCTTACCTCTATAGAGAACCATGAACCTAATTTAAAATTAAGCCCTATTCTACTTTCCATGTAGTTCAGAAGAAAAATCTTTATCATATGAAAGACCCTTTAGCCTTCAGAGCCTTTTATTAAATGATCAAATCCATTATAGGAAAACATGTTTATCTACCAAGATAATATGTTTCTTTCTTAATTATGAGTTTGATCATTCAAATAAAAAATTCCTAAACTCTATGTGGTGTCATAAATTTTATCCACATACATGCAATGTATTTTTGCCACACTTGAATGATTGTTAATGCATATATTTTTGGTATAAAAGAGGGATTACATTCCTTAGCTAAGTATACATGCACATGTCTTAAATATTTAAGCAAGTACATGCCATTGTTAAATCGTAGAAGTGAGGTAATCTAAGACCTCCTTGGGGCTACTTAAAGCCTCGTACTTCCGGTATGTCTAGACTATATACTTATTATCTTAAGTACATAAGAATGTATGCATAAGCATAAGAATAAAATCATGCAAAAGATTGTGTATTAGCAAATTTATTTAATCATGTAAAGTAAAGCTCTATCTAAATTCTAATGCATATATGAATGAAGTTAAGTAAGTATATGCCATTGTTAAACCAGGGAAGTGAGGTAATCAAAGACCTCCTTGGGGCTACTTAAAGCCTCTTGTTCCCAGGATATCCAAACTATATACTTGCTAACATTTAAACATATGTACACATACAGACGAGTCTTGAAAATAAATAAATCTTTTAATATGTTTGAACTCTAAGAAAATGTAAATCACATAGAATATTCATAACCAATATCACTTGAAATTTCATAATTAGCTTAAAACATTGAAAATAATTTAAGATTTATTAGTGAGAATAGCCACACCATATAATAAGATCAATTCAACTTATGCAACTTATACATGTATAACCATATTTATTTGATCCTTTTTATTTGAAATCATGGATACATGATACAAATGGCATATAAATTTTTATTGATTGAAAAGGAATAATTAAACATTGCCACATAACACATTCAATCACATTAATTTCTAAGGACAATCAACTCAAATAAATATCTTTTAAAATTAACCAAAGTTTCTTATGAAGTTCGATTTTGGATTTGAATTATTAAAACTTAAAGAGTAGAAAGAAATTTGTTGTTTTTCCCCCACCCATATTTAGTGACTTAATGTATTCAAGGAAAAATAATTAAGTAAATTTTATGGATTGATTAGGTTCAAATCATTAAGTAATTCATTTAATTTCATTTTCCTATACTTTCTTAATTTAATTCACTACATAATCACGAGCCTCCAATGATATGAAAAATGAGAAATTAAAATTTGAAGTGCTCCTAAAGGGACCTAATGCAATTAGGCTCATGTTTAAGAATTAATTAGATAAAGAAAGAATCTAAATTAAGTACTTGTGTAGTTTTCCCGCACCCATGGGTTAACTATAAGTTCCCTAAGGGTCTTTATGTTATTTAATAGTTAAAGGGAAGCCCACAAATTCAATTTAAATTACCTGAACTAATTCCCATTTTAATTTGATTTGATTTTACCATTATTTTACTTAATTAATTCTTAATTGTACCATGCATTAATTAACCCTACTATGAAAATACACTTAGGAAAATGACAAAGGTAGAGGCCCTAATTTTTTCCCACATCATTCTGATTGTTAACAGTGATTAATCATCACCAATTACTTAAGTTTTACTATTTAACATTTTTAATAATTATAAAATTGATTAAGAAGGGTAATTAAGATTAAAATCTCAAATTCTGGAAATCACATGGCCAATAAATCCCAAAAAAGTTATGGGAGACAGAGGACATCCCATGAGATTAACCCGTCAAAATTGAGATCAATTGACCAAGTGATTAGGTCTTAATTAGAGTAATTAACCAAAACCTCAAACCCTAATTAAGCATTATTCACAGTTCAAATATTAGGGTTTATATATTTTTTTAATTTCTTCTCTAATTATCCTTTCCAAAATGGGTTCACTCATATATTTTTTAGATTTTTCTATAATTTAATATGAATATTTGAAGTTATTTTTAATTAATTATAATTTAATCACTAAATTAACCCCCTTTCATTTGTGTGCGGGAGCTAATGTGGTAGCGCTTTTCACGTGGCGCCACAGGATAGGCTATTTAAAACATCCCCCGTGGTGGCTTAGTCCGTGGCAGCAAATATAGTTTTAGCCCCACTGTCTAATCTCGGATCAGATGGTGAAGATTAATCCAGTGAGTCATATTAGATTAAATCAAAAAAAATTAATGGATTCAATCATGACTGTCCCTTCTAACCATGTAGAATAGATGATCGATGATCTGTCATCCCTCAGTCGAAGATAGACTATCCACCTTTGATCTTGATCTAAGCTTCATCGGCTTCGGAATGTCGGGGATCAACTATAAAATATGCGGGGTGGAGTCTAAGAAGATCCTATGGTGGAAATCACATGCAACCACACTTTTCTTCATAAAAGATGAACACCTAGGGGACTTTCTATAGTTTTCTAGAATTTTAGCTCATTGGAGCTAGAGATCAGTGGTCCATTGATTGAGGTAGCTTCATCTTGAAGAGACGAAGCCTTATTGAGAAGATCTTGAGCTGCCTCCCCGTCAACACCTCTGTGGACCAAGCGTTGTCTCTAAGCTCACTAGAGTTGTTCTTGAAGTGGTCTTCAGTGATCAAATCGATTGGGGATTGATTTGTTTCAACTCGTCAGAGCTAGGGAAAGGTGTGGAAAGAGTTACTTTGAGTTTGGTGGAGTTTAGGTGAGGTTGGATAGACGGGGCTCTCAATTTCGAATGGAGGTTGGTCTCGCCAGTGATGGTGAGCACTAGAGGATCGATAAAAGATCTAGGACTACTCAGAATCACCTAAAGAATCTCTGTATGAAGTTTGAATGGATGGGGAGGAGTATGCTCTCATTCTCAAGTGAACCAAAGGCTGAGATTAACTCAGGCTTTGGTAGTCATCCGGTCGGGGTAGGTGGTGGTTGAAGCATGAAGGTGAAGGAGCCTTGAGGTAGGTGGCATGAGCATGGGGTGTTACTTTCCAAGTGAACCAATGGGGCCAGGTGAGTTCACCCTCTCATGACCAATGAACCCAAGCCTTGGGTCGTTGGGTCATGGTCTTAGTGTCCAAAAGGTCAAGGTGGTGGCATGGCTTGGAGTAGTGAGACCATCCAAATGAGAATTTTATCCCATTTAGGTGGGTTGGTTCAAGGATTTTGACCCAACCTAGGTTCACCATGGGTTAGGTCCACTTGGGCTAGCCCATTATAAACTAAAGATGAGTCATGCCAAGTTTGGTTTCGTAGTTTGAATGGGTTTGGCTCAATTTGACCCATATGGATCCGAGGGGTTTAATTGGGTAGGTTGACCAATTGGTCAAATCGAGTCAAACCAAAGGTTTTGGTGTGTTCAAGTGATGATATGGAATGTATTGGTGCCATTGGTTTGGTTTGATTTGGTGTGAATTTAATTTTGACTCATATGGGTTCATATGGGTCAAATAGGCTAAGTTGACCAATTTGCTCAAATTGGCCAAATTGGCTTAGGTGGAGAGTTAGTTTAGGTTCAATTGATCATTTGTGAATGATTGTAAGTGTTGGTTCGAATCAATTTTTATTTAGAAAGAATTTAAATTGGACTAACTGAGTCAATTGGGTTCGTTTGACCAAACTGGGTTCAATTGAAGATTGGATCATGTTTAATAATCAATTTGTGATTGATTAGGGGCATTGGTTTCAATCAATTAGGTTTAAGATTTGATTTGGCTCAATTTGGCCCTTTAGGTCAAATTGGGTCAACTTGGGTCAAGAGACCACGTTGGCTTGGTTTGGTTTAATTGATGATTGAGTCATGTTCAACAATCAATTGATGATTGATAGGAGCCATTGATTTCAATTAATTAAGGTTGGAATGAGTTTTGGTTCATTTTGGCCATATGGGTTAGTTGGGTAAACTTGGATTAAGTGATCAAATTGGCTTAGTTTAACCCAATTTACTGTAATTGAATAATCAAGGATGATCAATAATCATTATAAAGGAGATTGGATTGATTGATTCAATCTAATTTGGGTTGGATTGAAGTTTGAATCAATTTGGTCATTTATGCCGCTTTGGGTCAAGTGGACCAAATGGGTTAATTGAGTTGAACTGGTTTAAATTTGGTATTTAGAATAGTTCAATGATGGATTTATGTTTGATTGATAGATTTGATTGAAATTTATTTGGGTTTAATTGGATTTTAGCTCATTTAGATCTTTTGTGTAAAATGGGCTAACTTAGGTTAATTGGATTCATTTGGTTCACTTGGTTTAATTATTAGAGTTGGAGGGGTTTGAAATATAATACTGAATGGTTGGAGTGCTTTTGTGAAAATCAGTTGGATTCAGTTTCAATTGAATAGGTTTTGGGTTGGATCCATAGGATGATGGTAGAGTTAACTTAGGTTAAGGGTTAACTTAATTTGGCTTGGAGCTTGGATAGGAAACAAGATTCAATTTAAGGTTGGTTGTGATGGATTACAGTTGCTTTGAGGTTGGTTTTAGATGATTGGACAATCATGAGTTTTGGCTTAGGCCATAAGATAGGTAGAACCTATTTGTCCTAAGGCATAACCTAAACTTAGGGTATACTTTCCTAAGTCTCTAGGCTTGGGTATAGTGTTCCTTTAATGACTAGAAGTGTCCTTATGACTAGAGAAATCTAAGTGCCTAGAAGGTCTCTAAGTCTAAGATGGGAAGGATGAGGCCTCACTCTAAAAGTGAGGTCAACAAAAGGACCCTGAATAGGTGTGGTGTAACTGAAAAGGTACACCGCATGTATTGGTGTTGATCGAGATGATTAACAACATCCAGGAAGATCACAAGCACTAATGAAGAGTATCCATACCTAAGTGGTGAGGTAAATAGAATAGTGTGATGTGATTCATTTCATGCCAAGCGCATGGGAGAGATGAGTAATTTTGGTTTGATTTATCAAGAATTAGTTTCGTGCTAAAGACACAAAGAGAGATCCGTTAGGGATTTACACATGAGTTTGATTGGATTGGAGATTGATTCATACCAAAGGAATAAAGAGGGATCCGCTTTGAGATTTGATTGGATTTGTTGATTAAATTTGATTTGAACTCGATAATTTGCATTAATTTATTTATGTTGATTGATTTTGTTTGAGTTTAGTAATTCCTTTTGATTTTGATTTTATTGATTGATTTAGTTTGGACCCTATTAATTTACGATGGACCGCACTAAGGAGGTGCTATAGGAGCCTGGGCCTGCCTTAGTTTTAATAGTCCAAAAGGGTAGTCTATTGGGTATACAGTATATACTATCCAACTTAAGAGTTGCCCATCAGTTTGCAATGATTACACTAGGAAGAAAGCTCGGGGACTCACATTTTTAAAGTAAGAATCACCATTGGCTCTGGCGTAATGGCAAACCTGGGGTGACTACTAAGTTAGTGCATCTAGGGGTCTTATCTCAACTTAGAGTAGTCGAGGTGGTTCTTATAGAGAGTTTTGCTGACACTGCCCAAAAAGATATGATGCCTACTTGGGAAGAGGTGCCTCTGGGGGTCATATCCTAATCCACGAGAGATGTTGTTTTGCTTGTTTGTTTGTTGGTTTATTTATTGTGGACTCTGTTAGTTTGCGAGGGACCACACTAAGAAGGAGCTACAGGGGCTTTGGCCTACCTCAAATTTATTGGCCCAAGGGATAACCTGTACATTTACAGTACAAAGCTTCTAACCACATCGATGGCTACTAGAAAAGGAGAACTGTCCAATCAAATAGTAACACGGGTCATGTATAGATGGGGCCATGAAGATGTAATCCAAAGAGAATGCCCACAGCGAAGGTGCCTCTAGGGGTCTTATCTTGATCCATGAAATAAAAAGCCTGTAGGTATACGGTGGCCATCTCAGGGAGAAAGCATGGCAACTCACATATGCCTGAGCGGTGTTATCCACCAGGTGGGTTATTGTTAGCAAAGCGAATACTAGCCAACCTAAGGTGCCCATAAATTTATGATGATCAGTCTAGAAAGAAAGCATCTCTCATATCTTCCTAGCGAGGCGATCAGAGGATGTCTATGATCGGATCGATACTACTTATCTTAGGTGACTAAAGTGGGGAGTCACAAGAAAACCCAAGCTTGAAGTAGTTAGAAGGAAAAGGAGCCACTTGGGTTCTTACCCTAATTCCCAAATATAAACTCAGACCTAGTTAGTGTGTGGTGGCTAGTTCAAGAAGAAAGCTCACAGACTCACATCTTCTTAAGCAAAGCCAGCATCAAGGTAACTTATTGGTCATGCAATAAGATATACCATATTAACAAAGCGTTCATTGCTTTGTTATGGTTATGCTAGGAAAAAAGCATGGGGTCTCACATCCTCATAAGCAAAAATAATCATTGGGGAGACACACTAGCTAAGTAATGGATCAATCCTGACCTAGAGCAACAACTGAGTGAGGGCAGCTGAGGGTCTTATTCTCAACTCAAGGTAGCCCAAAGTAATTGGATTTGTGTTTTTATTTATTTGTATTTGTGTGCAATTTTGTGTTTGTGATGTGCTAATGAGGGATAAGATGCTACTCGGGTTCTATTATACCTACCCTAAACACATCAAGAATTTGGTAATTTGGAAACATTTCAATTTGGAGAGATGTTTGATTAAAATAAAATTGTATTGATAAGAAATTATTTTGAACATTGTTTATGCATAGTATTTCTTTAGGTAAAGTCTATTGAACGGGAGAATTAGGCATTCTCCTTTACGGTTTACCCTAGTAGGCCTTTTGTTTGGCGAAAGGGCCTTCCTAAGTAGGTTCAAACTTGCCTCCCATCTTATGAAGATAACTAATTAGTCTCCATAAAACTAAAACAAGGTCTCCTACTTGAAAATCTATAGGGAGGACCAACTTGTTATGAGCTTGAACCATTTTTGTTTTGTATAACTTCGAGGTTCTGACATGCTCGTAAGCTTCTTTGTTCTAAACCTTTAGGTTCTTCTAACTACAGTTTGGCATTCTATTTGATTGTGATCTTGCTAACCAAAGCTATCTCTAATGATCAGAGTTTAACTTCTAATGGTAGAACCAATTTAGACCCATACACTAAGGAGAATGAGGTAGACTACATTAGAGTTTAATAGATAGTACGGTAAGCCCACAAAGCTTTGACTAACTGCTCATGCCACTATCGCTTATTTTCATCGATTATCTTCTTGAGTATTTAGATGAGAGTTTTGTTGAAGGCTTCTACTAAACCGTTCACCCATGGGTAGTATATGGTAGAGTATCTCTTATCTATGTTGTGTCTCTAGGCAAAGTTGTTAATTTTGGTGCTCTTGAAAGTGGTATGATTATCAGATATGATTCAGTAGGGTACCTAAATCTATAAATAACTTGGTTCCTCAAGAATTGTAGCACATGCTGAGCTTTGACTTCCATGACTAGAATTGCTATTTAAAGAAGTAGTCTGTAATAGCTAGAATAAACTAGTGACCGTTGGATGAGGGAGGATCAATTGAACCCACTATGTCAGTGTCCTAACCCTCGAATGGCCATGAGGCCAAGGTTAGATGTAGAATGTTGGGTGATTGGTGTAGGTCCACTCCATGTACTTAGCATTAGTGATAATGTTTTGCTATATCTATACATTCCTTAATCATCATCGGTTAGTAATATCAAAGTCTCTTAATTTTGGCCTTCATCTTAGGATTGAATTGATGAGCTCTGCATAGTCCTGATTTTACCTCGATCATGATCTTATGAGCTTCATTTTTGTCTAAACAATGTAACCACATATGATCAAAGGACCGTCGATATAAGGCACCATCCATGAGGGCATAGGAGAGTGCCATTTGCTTCATCTAATGTGCTTGAGACATCTCTTGAGGTAGTTTTCCTTTATTTAGGTAATCAATGAAGGGTTGTCTCCAATCCTACTTTTCATCCTTTTTGATAATGAAAACATCCCCTTCAAGAGAGTACTTATCGATGAGTTCAACATCAATAAGAAGTAGGACTTGTCTGTTGTGGACCATTATTGATATAGACTCATCTTCCGGATATGCAACTCTTTGGCAAGCTTGGCAAGGCATTGGCTATGGAATTTTATCCTCAAGGAATTTTGTAGATTGTGACCTCTAGAATTTGAGCTAACAAATCCATGGTGTACTTATGGTAGTGATGGAGTTTGGGCTTCAAAACTTTGTAAGACTCAGCAATTTGGTTGATAACTAGCTATGAATCCCCAAAAATATTAATGTTCTAGATACTTAGTGAAATGGCTAACTCTAGAATGGCAATTAGAGCCTCATATTTAGCTTCGTTGTTGGTGCAAGGCTCAGATAGATGATGTAAAAATTTCATGATATCGTGGTCTAGCATTAGGAGGATTATCCCAACCCTTGCCTTACCTGGGAGAATGGATTGTGGTTCTTATCATCTTTGAGAGGAGCCGCACAATCAAAATACATCTCCTAGTAGAGAATGCTCGCATCCTCTAAGTTCATGATTTGTTCATGAAGGAGATCATCACTGACTAGGGAATCCACCGAAAGTGGATGTGCCACTAAGAAATTCGTGAGTGCTTATCATTTCACAACTAGAGGGATACGAATATGATGTCAAACTGTGATAAAATCATGGACCATCATGCTAGCCATCTAAATAGGATCAGACGTGTCATGAGATATTGCAGGGGATTGATTATAGAAATCAAGTTTACTTTATGAGATACTATATAATCTTTGTAAAGGCTAGATTAAAACAATGCTTCTCAATGGGTGAATAGTTTGCCTCTGAGTAGGATGGCTGAGATAGTGTGCATTCTTTTCCCTCATCATTGGCTTGGTCCAATAAAGCACCAAGGGTCATCTAATGCAAGTAGAAATCATAGGTTGCGGGATAGTAGAGCGAGCGCATCATGAATTGCTTAATGCTCTCAAATGCATATTGGAACTTGCCATCCCACTTGAACATGGCATCCTTCTTGATTAGTGTTGAGAATGATTGATATCTACATAATAGGTTGGAAATAAAGCATCTTAGATATGCCAACCTCCCTTGGCATGATCTAAGTTGGGTTAGACTTTTAGGGGGCATAATTTCCAATGTCACTTTAATCTTCTCTGGGTCAATTTTAATTATGCGGTGAAAGACTACGAACCTAAGAAACTTCCCTAAAGATACACCAAATGCGCACTTTAGAGGGTTCATTTTGAGGTTGTATTGTCTTAACTACTCGAAAACCACTCTTAAGTCAAAGAGATGGTCTTCCTTTTCTTTATTTTTAACCACATGATCATCGACATAACATTCAACTTGGTGATGAATGAGTTTCATTCAGTCATTAACATTTTGGTTTTTACAATGGTCGACCTTATAACAAGTTTTGAGGTGTTCCTTTCATCTTCAGGTGCCATCTTTATTTGGTTATATCTAGATGAACCATCCAAGAAAGAGAAGACTATATTAGAGGAGGCAATGTCCACCACCAGTTCAGGTATTAGTAATGGAAATTCATCTTTTGTGCATGCCTTATTAAGATTCCTAAAATTGATGCATATGCAAATTTGGCCATTCTTCTTCTTGACTAGAATGACACTGGTCAACCAGGTGGGGTATTTTTCCTCATGGATAAAACCATCATCGATTAGTTTCTTGACTTCAGAAATGACATGTTGTTCAATGTCCAATCACATGCGTCTAGGATCTTGCTTGATGGGGTTAGCATTTTATTGTATCACTAGCTTATGAACCACTATTTTAGGAGCTAATCTAGGTATTTATTCATAACTCAATGCAAAGTAGTCCTTAAACTCAGTGATCAACCTAACTAAGTTACTAGTTTCAGATCCATTTATCAAAAAATAGATGTACGTCAGGCGCAGGTTGTCTTTAGTTCCCAAGATAATATCTTTGAGCTCATCGATGGATGACTTGATTTCTTCTTTAAATTTTAAAGGTGATTCTTTGACTTGGAGATCATTTGGATCATCTAAAATTTCTAAGTATACCTCCTCCTTTGAGTTAATGTGGTTTGAGAAGAACTTATCATATTCTAAGTGATTGGTAATAACCAAGTAGTAATCATCATCAACGACTGTGCCCATTGTATCAAAGCCTAGTTCTAGTCTTGATTGAGAGCTCTTGCATTTGTTATCCCATAACCTTTCAAAATACTTTGACCTATGCTTTGACCATGTATATGGAATTAGACCTTCTTTGTTAAGTTAAGAACATAAGGCGAGTACCAATCAAAAGATAATTCTATTAATTCTTTGAATGATTTATGCTCAAGTTCTACATCAACTTCTTGACTTGAGGATGTTTCTCCTAGATAAAACCTTTGGATTTTAGCATTTGCACATGCTTTGAGGCCTCCTTAACTACCAATCCCTCAACTTTTTATGAGAAAAGTGAGGATAGAGCTAAGGTACCCATCCACCGTCTGACAGTTTCACATAAGAGAGACTTGTATACACATATGCTTCGCTTGGGGATCTAGTCTTCATCATTGTTGAGCTTGAGTGTGACCTCCAATGGGTCTATACTATCGAGGACATAGCCTCTGAACTAGATTCTAAGTTTATGAAGATAGTAGGTGTACTTCCGAATGTTGTAATGAATCTCTTAATAGGTGGTAAGTATGGAGGTCTTCAACCTCTAGAACTCCCTCTAGACTTGCCTCTTCCTTGTCCTAGGGGAGGTTAGGTCATCCTCCTCACTTGTTCAAATGAAGTAATGAACTGTGGGTGGAATATAATCTCAGGCTCTATATCCTCCCTAAGATCATCTTCTTGTTCCCTTTTCTTTACTTTTTCATTTTTTCTTTTTCTTTTCTTTCTTTTTATTTCTTTTCTTTTTCTTTTTCTTTTTTATTTTGACTAAGTTTACAAGATAAGACATTTTGTTTCTTAGGGAGGAAATATGCCACATCCTCATAAATCCTAACCTCATGTACTGTGAACGGTTTGAGATCCTCCTTTGATACAATACTCGATTCCACCTTTTAAGAACTTAATGCACTGATGTAAAGAGGATATAACCATGTTGTTCTCATGTATCCAAGGTCACCCTAGCAAAGCATTGAAAGATGTATCAAAATCTATTATGCTAAACTTAGCTTCTATCTTCCAATCCTCTATCTCCAAAAGTAACACAATGGAGCCTAAGGCCCTCTTGCCTTATTCATTGAATCCTTTCAACATCATCTTCCCTTCTTGGAGTTTAGAGATGTCAATCCTTAAGTAGGCAAGGGTTCTTAGACTCATAATATTTATTGATTCACCTAGATTAACTAACACTCTGGATAGCTTGAACCTACCAACATTCACTGTAATGTAAGGGGGACGGTTGTGCTCTATTGTCCCTAGAAGTAAGTCTTCATCTGTGAATATGAATCTTAGGACTTTCTTTAAGAAACATGCCTCCTCTCTAGTTGGATCAATAGAAACCAACTAAGCTAAGCATATTTCAAGTTCAAGCAATGCTCTGACTAATGACTCCCTCATCTCTTTGCATAAGACAAAAGCATCATATATGCTTAACTTAGCTGGAAATTTTTTAATGTGTGCCAGGACATTATAGTAGACTTTGGGTTAATCCCCCATAAGCATATCCAAGGGTATTTTGGAGGGGTTATTTGCTCACTGAAACCAATAACTTATTTTCCTTTATCTTAATGTGTTATCCTAGGAGGTAGAACTTTTCCACTATGGAGATTGTTTTCAGTGACTTCTTGTGATGAGGAGCTTGTGAAAAGTTCTACCTGCTCATCTAGTATACCTACAACTTCTCTTTAAGGATCATTGGAGTCAGATGACTCTAAATCAATCTCAAGTGGAAAACCTTGATGATTCAGAAAAGGGAAATATATTTCTGAATTAGAGTTGGATCGATCAAAATTATTTAGAATGTTATTGTTGGAGAGCTATCTATAGAAATCAAATCACTAAGATCATCAAATGTAGACAAGATGTAAGCGAAAAAATTCTCCTTCATTGATTTCTTTAATTTTGGAGGTGGTACATAATAGAAATCAAGTAAAGTGAGTGGTGTGAGTGGCTTAGTGCCCACATCCATTGATATAATGCTCCTGCTAGTGGTAGTGGAGCTAGTAAATGTGGTAGCTACAACTGTAGAAGGAGGAATGTTGGACTTGGATGGTGGTTGCACTATGGAACTATCCTGAGAATGTGAATGCTGCTGCTGTGGCTAAGCTTCCACCCTCTCTAAGTTATCCCTCATAATTCTTGGTGTTGGAGGTCGAGTTTACACCATAGAAAGTTTCTTGATTTTAGAGATTATTTTCTTAGAGGTACATAATAAAGAGATATCCCAATCTTCTTTTATCTTGAGAGTATTAGATATATCTCCAAGGATTACTTTAATAGAACTAGAAGGTTATTCTACTAAGTATTCTTTGGGGATAAGAATGGTTCTTGACTTGTAGCTATGCTCAAGTCAATCCTTGAAGGTAAAAAAAATCCTCTAAGGCTTGGCCTAGCATGCGGTGGTGGGGGCAGTAGTTATGATCATCACTCCCACCCACTTCCCTTGACTTTCTAGGCTCGGGTAGCTAAAAGTTAGGCGTCTAGAGAAGGTTCTTGAAGATCATCTTGACTACGTCTCCATTGAATGAGTATGACTTTTTTAGTTTATCAATAAGAGTAGGTGGAAAATAGCTACAGTGGTGGATCTTGATAGCATTGTGGCCCTCTATGTGGATGTTGTGGTGGAGGAGAGTGAGGTGGGCTGGCTCTAGGCCTCTCAAACTATGTTCTCACTAGATGCTTCCCCTTATATACTACCACTACTATCCCTAGCTTCTTCCAAATACCTTCTGAGGCTTGGGCTTAGATGACTGGTTTGAGATGGGTAATTGTTTGGCTTTCTCTTATAGGTTAGCTGCTTTATTGATTAATTTATCAAATGTCTTTATGGTAAAGGCCTTGAGCATGAAGGCAATCAGGTCATGGATATTCTTGAGAAGAATCTTAATGGCATGCTACTCTTGCAGCTATGGTTTGCATTTCATGCTTAGGTTACACCATGTGAGAATGTATTCAATAAGGGACTCATTTTGCTTTTGCTTCTCTACAATAAGGTCCCCTACAGTTACCCTTTGCTGAGCTCCTACATATCTCTTGATAAAGAGCTGCTCTAACTCTGCAAAGGATGTCACCAAACTGTTTGGTAGTTTAGTGTACCAATCAAATGTGACTCCAGAAGGTCTACTAACAAACCTGCCAAAAAGTAAGGCGGCGCTACCACCGACATTACAACAACTAGCCCTAAAGTGTGTTAAATATCGCCTAGGGTTCCCACTGCCATTAAATACCTTGAAAGATGGTGGGACAAACCATTAGGGTATTGAACTACATCAAATTTTTTTGGGTAGGGTTTACCCTTTAGAATTGAAGAGCTCCCTTGGGCTTGATCCAATGCTTCCTTCACTTGCTGCTTAACCATCTGCTTGATATCTTTTTCATGCATCGAGGTACTATCAATCTCTTTCCTATGCAAACTACCAACATCCTCTTCCATAGGAGCAATGCTCTTCAGATGATCTAGAATATGCACTGGCTCAGGTCTGTCGACCTCCATAGGCGTGGTTTGTGACGCATGTACTTGACTTTGCAATGCTAAAACCACTATCATCAACTCTTCTACTCTTCTCTTCATCCTATCAATCTGATCATCTTTTAGTTTGATTTGATAGAGAATACATTCAGTTGAGCTTGCTGCCACACCTTCCTCAACTACAACATCTTAGGCTACTCCCTTGGGAATCTACCATGTGGACTTCAGGAATGTCATCCAATAGGTCATCTTCATCGGCATTAAAATTTATCATACCCTCCTATTGGTCAGACTGATTGTCCCCTACTACCTGCCTCACCATGACATGATAGTCTTCCAAAATCTCATCCAATGATTGATCATCCACTCAACTTGGTGCTACCGGGACATAGGTTGAATGGTGACTCATAATTGGACTGTGCTATGATGATGATGTAATGCACTGGGTGTTTTGGATAGGTGGAGTGCTAGCTCTGACTGTTGGCTCAATAACCATGGGATCTAATTCAATATTTCCTCACTTTCTCCTCTAGCTATGGCAGTGGAGCAACTATGATGCTTTTGGGTTGCCACTCCTTCTTCTCCATTGTTGGGATGGAAGGCCGAGCGAGAGAGCTTGGCCTCACCTCAATGGGTGGAGTAGATAAAAAGTGGTCCTTTGGATGTATTCGTATCACCAAGGGGGATGCTCTCTCTCTCTCTAGATGCTGGATTATGGTACTTGGTAGGCACTTTAGATGATGAAAGGTGGATGGCTGATGGTGGTCGATGAGCAGTGTAATGGTGATGAAATCGTCTGCCTTTTTGCCGAAGATCTCCTTCTATAGCTACAACTAGTAAGTACTATCCTCTCTAAGTGATCGGCTCTATCAACTTATTGATCAGAATGGTCAATCAAAGTGGAGGCCACTAACTATCTAACAAACCTCCTTCTATCCCACTTGCCCTCTTAGGTAGCAAATTTGGCTTCAATGGCCCTCTCTCTATAGATCTGATCCCTAACACTCTTAAGGATCACTCTCCTCAGATCTTACAAGGTGGAGGACTTGGAATGTTCGTGGGCTCTCTCGACTCTCCTGAGCATAGACCTTAGACCAGCATAGGGCTTCCTCCTCTCTATATCTAGTGTCTCATACTCTACAGATCATGGGGGTGATGTAGAAATCTTTCTGATGTCCTACTCTCCCTCAACTGAAAGGGAGTGAAACCTACTACCACCAAGAAGGGGAGAGGTCTCACGGGGGGATCCCTTCTCAGTTACTTGGGAGGCTTCCTAAACCTCCTTAGCCATGCACTTATATTGTCTCTTAATTTTTTTGTTCTTGTTATAGCACTGGGTCTTGGTTAGCGATGTAGGATGGGAGGTAGGCTCAATCTGGGAGACTATCTAGAGGACTTCCCAGACAGATGTATACTAGTCTGAAATTCTAGCAAGTATATATGGAACTCATGGAAGAGAAGCCTTCCTCTTCAATGATGGAAAATCAATATCAGATGAAGGTTAAACTGTAGAAGTGGCTTATTGTCAGCCAGCTCCTCCATATTGATTGTGGTGAGGGTAGGTCCCTCATAGGTGACTTTGAAGTACTCAAAGCCTAAGTCAAACTTGATGATGGAAGACGAGGTGAGCATGGCATGATCCAATGCTAAATCCATACTTGAGGTAAATGAAAAGATGAGTTTTATGACAGGCATGGTGCTGACTAATGGCTTGAAGGAAAAGAAAACTAGGGCTTCTTCTTCACTGTCGAAAAAGAAGGGTGTATATTAGTCTTTGCTTTTGATTATCGTTGTTTGATTTTCACTTTGAATTGGAACCCTCATTTAATAAATTTGATTATGTTAAATGGGGTTCATGTGTATGTTGAAGAGATTTAAAACTTTGGAGAGGAATTTTCTGCTTTTCCTTTTGAAACTTCATCGAGATTTTGGAAAATGTTGGATGAACCTTATTTTACCGAGCTAGTGGTAAGAGGTTCTTGATTTTGTTTGATTTATTTTTGCGTAATTTCTTTGATTAATTTTTTTTACCAATTAGAGGTCCAATAGGGATTTTAAGACCTATTAGGAGGGAGGTCTTAAAACATAAAGGATGTTGGCCACCCTTGCTTAAGGATGAAATAAGTAGGGTGTCCATTGGAAAGAATGATAGTCTTGGACTTATATAAATTATAAGTCCACTATCGATGCTTGGAGATAATGATTGACTACTAAAGATGGAGAGAGGAACTATCCTTAGAAGTGTCACCAAAAAAATTTATGGTGTTTTAATTTGGAGTAGAGTAGACACCACGCAGATCTTAGGGGGTACTTATCGAAGTGATCGAGTACGATATTAAGGTATGATATATCATCCCGAAAGATGGAAGCATCACCCTACAATGGACCTAGTCACCTAACAAGGACTTCTAAGGCAGATGAGTCTTCGTATATACCAGAGATCTTTCTCCTACTTTACATAGAGTAGTAAAGCAGGGTTTATTTTATGCTTAGTTCTTTAGTTCCCAATTGAAGCAAGCTTCCATAGTTAATTATATCTTAGAAAATAAGAATTTTCTAATAACACTCTCTATTATAGTAGTCAATACATATCTCCAAAGATTTTAAAGCTAGACTATCAAAGGATTCAATTTTCATGAAAGTCAAGTGGGAGAGTTCAAGTGGAAAGACTTATTTATGGATTCCAAAGGAGAATAAGTAGAGAGCACTCATGATTCTAGGAAGCCTAGTAAGTACTCCAATCTACCCTATAGTGAGGCTTTACATATTTGAAAGAGAGATTTTACTTTTGCTTAAGTTGGAATCTTTATTAGAATGCTAAGGCATATAGTTCATCAACATAAAATTATATAAATGCCTAAGAGGTGAGGACTTATAATCATAGCTTGAAAGAAACAAATAGCCTTGAAACCTAAATCTAGGATGCTATAGCACTAGCTAAAAGCATGACTTAAGTCTAATAAGAAAATAGGACATTATGGTTTACCTCCACAAGAGAGGATAAACCCATCCCTACTCTTATGGACTTATAACCGTCTAGTGTGGCCACTGGCTAACACCTCATACACTTTAAAACCATGTAGGCTGGTCTTATGTAAGTGAAAGATAGCTAGGATGTTATTTAATGAAAAAGAAAAACTAGAGTCCTAAACTCATTCCCTAAGAGACTAGATCATGATCGGCATGAAAGCATGACTTAGACTAATGCAAAAAATTTCAATCATTGACACAATTTTGACACAATCATTTGGACAAAGGCTTGGAAAAATTATGTTTATATGCATGATGAAATAAGATTATGGGCTAAATCAGTGGGAGGAGGTGTTCTCTAATATAAGAGATGCCCTCAAAGTTCAAGCATTCCCCTATCATGGAAGAATGGAGATCCTCCCTATTCAAGAGTGAAACAAGATGTTATGCATGATGTTATAATATTCAACAATTAACTAAGGGGTTGATAAATCTTTTATTCATCTTGATTATAAACCTAGGCTTTAAAGTGAGGTTGTGAGTTATATTTAAAATTTGAATATGAGTTATTTAATGGGGGTAGAAAATTTAATTTTATCCTAAAGAGCCTACCGCATCCAGACCATATGTTCGATCATCAAACTTTAAGAAACCTATGAATAATATTCCATTTATATTGTACAAATTAAATTCAATAATCAAACATTCATAAAATTCATGAAAAAAAATAAAAGGCTGGGGCGGCTGGGCATCATACACCCCAAAAAAGAAAAGAAGTTGGGTAGCCAAGCTCTACCTTTATACAACTCAGATTATAGAAAAATATTACAATTACAATGAAATAAATGCTATGGGGGTCTTCATTCTTTATCTTCATTCCTTTTCCTTCTTTTGGATTAGTCTGCTCCAGGCTTCACAAAGCCTCCCGGGTCTTCGCTTTCTAGCCACTGCTCATCCCAAACCCCATAGCACTAATCCTAATCCTATTTGCAAAAATTACATATGTATGAAAAATAAAATCTAACTACACCTACAAAACAGATGTTAGCTAAATAAATATACAAATCAAATAATTATATTTCATATATTTGGACTTAGCACCCTGCACATGGGTAACCAAGCCCACCTATTCTAATTGGATTACGCTTAGGGCATAAGCAACCTGGAAGTAAGAACATTTATGTTTATTTATTATTTCAATGGCCCTATAGCACAATCCATTATAGAAAATAACATTAGGCTAACAACAACCTAATATCCAGTCTACGCATAAGCAATACTAACATCCAGCCTAAAATATTACATCACAAAACAAAATATAACATAACAACATACACTCATCTAACCAAAGGCTAGATTTGGTGACTTAGTATTCTAATGTGTACGATATGGTTTGGTGTGTTATGTCTTGATTAGGCCTTCAAATTGTGATCATCTAAAGTTTGGAATGTTCAAGTTACACATTGGGGGAGGTTTCACGTTGTTAAAAGTTAATTATTTCAATTATTATATATATATATATATATATATATATATATATATATATATATATATATATATATATATATATATATATACTATATCTACTTAATATCTAGTTGTTATAAAGAGAGGAAAGTGGTTTGACCCTCTTCATCCATATCCTAGGTTATTTTCTAAAAATATGTTATTATAGTTTTGGTTTCTCTTAGTGAATGATTTATTAAATATTTTATTAATCCTAAGTTTGGGTTAATCTTAAAGAATCCTATTCAAACTTGAAAGGCATCTTAAGATTAATGAAATTGAATCACTATCACATGGGTAACATTACATCATTCCTTTTCATCATTAATAACATGAATATGCTTTCATTTTTATTATTTGTGATATTTAATTTAGCATATATATACATGCAATTATATATATGGGTTTTTGGCATACTTGAATGATTATTAATGCATGTATTTTGGTAGAAAAGCGAGAGTTCATTCCTTAACTAAGTATACATACACATATATTAGAGATTTAAGCAAGTACGTGCCGTTGTTAAACCAGGGAAGTGGAGTAATCTAAGACCTCCTTGGGGAAACTTAAAGCCTAATGTTCTCTGGATGTCCAGATTATATACTTACTATCTTAAATACATATGCATCTATACACAAGTATAAGAATAAAAATCATGCAAAGATTGTATTATAACCAATTATTTATTCATGTAAAGTAAAGTTCTATCCAAATTCTAATACATGTACACATGATAATGAAATTAAGTAACTACATGCTATTGTTAAACTAGAGAAGTGAGGTAATCTAAGACGCCCTTGGGGCTACTTAAACCCTCATATTACCGAGATGTCCAGACTATATACTTGCTAACATTCAAACATATGTAAATATACACATGAATTATGGAAAATAGAATAATCCTTTGACATGTTTAAACTATAAGTAAGTGTAAATTTCTTAGGGTATTTATAGCCAACATTTATTTAGACTTTCATTATTGATTTATAATTTTGAAAATAATTTGAGATTTATTAGTGATATTAGCCACACCATATAATAAGATTAATTTGACACACACAACTTACATATACATAACCATGTTCATTTGATTCTTTTATTTGAAAACATTAATACATGATACAAGTGGCATGCAAATTTATAATGATTGAGAAGGAATAACTAAACATTACCACATAATATATTCAACCACATTAATTCTTAAGGACAATTAAGTCAAATAAATATTCTTTGAGATTAACCGAAGTTGTTTTATGAAGTT
The DNA here is from genome assembly GCA_021442155.1 of Cymbidium sinense. NCBI lineage: Eukaryota > Viridiplantae > Streptophyta > Magnoliopsida > Asparagales > Orchidaceae > Cymbidium > Cymbidium sinense. The sequence continues at coordinate 77,890,019 of CM038219.1, read as the reverse complement.
TGATTTTGGTGTTTGAATTATTGAAACTTAAAGAGGAGGAAAGACACTTGGGGTTTACCCCATCCCAAATTGGCAGCTTAATGTGTTTAAAGAGAATGATTAAGTAAATTTTATGTATTTGTTAAGTTCAAATAATTAAGCAATCAATTTAATTACCCTTTCTTAGGCTTCTTTAATTTAATTATCCATCTAACCATGAGCCTCCAATGATATGCTTATGAGAAATTAAAATTTGCAATGGTCCTAAGGGACCTAATGTAATTAGGTTCATTCTTAAAAGTTAATTAGATTAAAGGAAGAAACTATGCTAAGTACGCTTATGGTTTTCCCACACCTATGGGTTAACCATAATTACTTTAAAGACTTTATGCTATTAAACACATAAAGGGAGGATTAATAAATTAAATTTGAATTATATGAACCCATTAGTAATTTAATTTGATTATTAATTCTCCTTAATTAGTGCCTAATTATTCTAAGTTAATTAACCCTCTTATGGAAATACATTTAGGAAAATAATTAAAAAGGGGTCCTAATAATTTCCCCTCACCATTCCTACTATTAATCAGTGATTAATCATCATTAACCATTTAATTAGTATTATTTAGCAATTTTAATAAACATAAAATTGATTAAAAAGGGTAATTAGGATTGAAATTTCAAATTATTTAAATTACATGGTCAATAAATTCCAAAAGAATTATGGGAGGTAGAGGACATCCAATAGAATCAACCTATCAAATTTGAGATCAATTGGCCAAGTAATTAAGCCTTAATTAGGATAATTATCCTAAACTTCAAACCCTAATTAAGCACTATTCATTGATTAAATATTGGGGATTTTATTTTTATTAAATTTTCTTATGTTTAAATTTTCTAAAATGAGTTTATTTGTATTTTTTTAGATTTTTTTAAAATTAGTTATGAATTTATAAATATCTGGCCATTTAATCCAATTTTTTTAATGCTTAATTAGCCTCCTAAACCATCGCTTCATGTAGAAGCTGACACGATAGTGCTTTCCATGTGGCACCATGGGATAGGTTATTTAAAATGTCTAATGTAGCAGCTAACTCTATAGCGAAGAATGCAATTTTGTTCCTGCCATCCGATCTTAGATTGGATGGTCGAGATTAATCTCATGGTTTCTAAAATAAATTGAGAAATCTACCGAATTAAATTATGATTGTCCATTCTAATGACATAGAATGGACGATCGATGATCTATCATCCCCTGATTGCCTAAAGATGGATACCATCCTCCTTCCATCGCTTGATCAGAGCTCACTAGAGCTCGTGGGTTGGCGAGATCGACTCCAAAACATTTGGGGATGAGATCAAAGAAGATCCTATGGTAGAAATTGCATAAAATCATAATTCATTTTACAAAAGACCAACACCTAATGGGAAAATCTACTGTTGCCAAATTTTTACCTCGCTGGAGCTAAAGATCGGCGATTTGTCGACTTAGGTAGCTTCATCTTGAAGAGACGAAGACCTGATGAGAAGATCTTGAGCTACCTCCTCGTCGATTCCACTATGGAGCAAGTGCCATCGTAAAGCTCGTTGGAGTCAGTCTTGGAGTGTCTTTCGGTGATCAAATTGATCGGGGATCAATTTATTTCGACTCGTCAGAGTGACAGAAAGGCGTGGGGAGAGTTAATTTAGATTTGGTGAGATTTTGGTGTAGTTGGATAGGTGTGGCTCTTGATTTCATTCGGTGGTTGTTCTCGCTGGCGATGGAGTGCATTAGTGATTCAGGGAAGGGTCTTGGACTACTTAGAATACCTTGAGGAAACTCTCTGTGAAGTTTGAATGGATGGGGAGAAGTATACTCTCTTCCCCAAGTGAACTAAGGGATAAGATTGGTTCAACTTTTGGCAGCCATCTAGCAGGAGTAGGTGGCCGGAGGTGGCAGGGGACTACTAAGGTGGAGGTGCTTGAGAGGCTGAGGTAGTGGCATGGGTTGGCATGGGGTGTACATGATCTTCCAAGTGAACCAATGACATGTCAAAGAAGTGCCAAAGGTGGCTGCCGAGGCTTGGGGAGTGGGAGAACCCATCCAAATGGGGATTTTGTCCCATTTGGGTGGGTTGGTTTAAGGGTTTTGACCAAACTGGGTTCATCATTAGTTGGGTCCACTTGGGCAGGCCCAAGGTGACCCAAGGATGAGTCATGCCAAGTTTGGTTGGGTTTGGACTTAGTTTGGATGTGTTTGGCCCAATTTGGGTTAGGTTGACTAATTGTTCATATTGGGTCAAACAAAGGGTTTGGGTATATTCAATTGATCATTTGGAATGTTTTGGTTCAATTGATTCGGTTTAATTTGAAGTGAATTTGATTTTGGCTCATATGGGTTCATTTAGGCCAAATGGGCTAAGTTGACCAATTTGATCAAATTGGCCAAATTGGCTTGGGTTAATGGTTGGTTTAGGTTCAATTGATCATTTGAGAATAATTGTAGCTGTTGGTTTGAATCAATTTGGATTTTGGAAGGATTTGGTTCAATTGGACCTTTTAGGTCAATTTGGGCTAAAGGGGTCAATCAAGTTAGTTGACCAAATTGGTTCAATTTAATGTTGGATCATGTTACAATCAATTTGGCGATAATTGGTTTGGTTTGATTCAATTGATTGCAATTGGGCTATCCATGATGATCAACAATCATTATGGAAGGGATTGGATGTGTTGATTCAATCCAATTTGAGTTAAATTGATGTTTGAGTCACTGTGATCATTTAGTCGACTTTGGGTTAAGTGGACCAATTAGGTTGATTGAGTTGAATTGATGGAATTGGGTGTTATGAAGAGTTCAATGATGGATTTAGGGTTGATTGGAACCTTGATTGCAATTTATTTGGGTTTGATTGGATTTTGGTTCATTTAGACCTTCTGGGTTAAATGGACATACTTGGGTTGATTGGATTTATTTGGTTAAATTAGTTTGATTGCAAGTATTGGAAGAGTTTGAAATGGTCTATTGAATGATTGGAGTGCTTTTATAAAAAATAATTGGATTTGGTTTACTTGAACAGGCTTTAAGTTGGATCAAAGGATCATGATAGAGATAACTTAGGATAGGGCCTAAATCAATTTGGCTTGGCGCTTGAATGGGAAACAAAATTCAATTGAGGTTGGTTGTGTTGGCTTTAGGTTGGTTTTGGATGAGTAGACAAGCATGGGCTAGTTTTGGCCATAGTATAGGTAAGAACTTTTTGTCCTAAGGTGTATCCTAAGCTTAGGGTATGCCTTCTTAAGTATCTAGGCTTGGGTTTAGTGTTCCCTTAGTCACTAGAAGTATCTTATGACTAGGGAAATCCAAGTGCCTAGAATGTTCCTAAGTCTAAGACGGGAAGGATGTGTCCTCACTCCAAAAGTGATAAGAAGCTATGATTCCAACTAGTAATCATGATAACCATCTAAAGGTTGATTCTTTAAATGTGGTGAAGAAGAGTTAGCATCTTATCGCATCATCCAAATCTAGTAGATATGTTGTTAACAAGAAGTAGGCTATATGGCCAATAGGATTAGTGCGACCCTTATATGACTCCAAGTGTGGAATCATGAACTTATGTGAGTAGCGAGCTTCCATGATCTTCTTAGAGAAAGTGTTAGTCAGGTTAGCCTACTTTCTTCAAGTGTCCTCCTCTTCAATCACCTCACCTCTTCAGTCACCTGATAGGAATTCTCATTGATGCTCACAATTGTAGATAGCTCTCTCCTATGTTAGTGAGCTCAATGACTCATCAATCTTGAGGACCCTTTATTTTCTCTAGCCTTTAGTCCTTCATTCTTTTCCTTTTTAATAGCTGCCTACACTAGGTGAGTGATTTTAATATTCATATTTTTTTAGGCCTTATTAGGTATCAAATGGTTGAGTGCCCTTCTCCATTCTTACTAGATTACCCCATGCCAAGTGATTAGCTTCGCTCTATACTTGTCTTCTAGTTCTCAACCTCATCTATAATTACCGCACTTGGAAAGATGTTGAATTTGATTTTGTCCATAAATGAGTTAGAACCTACTTAGGCACCTTAACGGCAGGGTTAGGGAAAATGGCATAATAGAAGAAGAGTAAAAGAGATTCTACTAAGTTAAGAAATTTGAATGAAAATAATTCTTCTTTCCTTTAAGTAGGTGTTATAGTGAATGATCTAAGAAGAATAAGATGAAGGTTCTCCCTAAAATAAAGTTCTCCCCTAAAAAAAATGCCCTCAAATCCTAAATGGAGAACAAGAATAGGTAAGATATATGAAAATTAAATCTTCTTTCTTTTGTTTAGTGAAATTATCAATGTTTCCCACTTTTTTATCAAGTGTGACTACACATGTTTTCCTTTCTTCTATTGAGTGTGATTATAAGTATTTTTATTTGAGAAATATTAAAGGTTGCTCGACTATTGGATGAACTTACTCACATCATTAGTGTTATATTATTTATTAGCACTCTATTTAGGACTTGAGGAACATATTGATCAGCTTCAAACCTTCCTTGGGTAGTCACATAACTACTGTGAGTTAGATGAATTATTTATTATGACTTAGATGGAAAAATAGTTAGGTGTTCAGTGGTTGATTCTTGTTAAGCATTTTTTTGCTATTCTTATAGGGTGTCAACCTTTAAGGTCTACTACATGACCTAACCCTTCCACTCTTAGTAATCGATCTCATATGACCTCTACTAAATTGACTTCTAAAAGTATGAGATAGATAGTCTGCTCTAAATGTCATAAAAAGAATCATACACAAAATCATGTTCATAGATGAACTGAAAGATTTAGAAGAAGAGGAGGAATAAAAGATATAAATGATGATACACCCTTATTAGATGAAGAAGTAGACCGAAATGAAGAAAATTTAATGCCAACTATGAGGTGTATGCTTACGCTAAGGAAGAAGATACTCGATAAGGAAAAATATATTTTCAATGCATATCTTATGTAATGAAAATAATTTAAGCTAGTAATAGATGGAGGTAGTTTTGTAAATGTTCTATCAACACTTGCTATCACTAGAGCTAACCTTATGACTGAACCTTATTTAGAACCATTTCATGATAGTTGTGTAAATCACACATCCTCACCTATCACAAATATGTCTTATTTCTATTAAGATAGGTAACTATGTGGACCAAATCTAGTGTGATGTCATTTTGATGGAAATCACACATATACTATTAGGGAGACCTGGTCTTTATGATTTAAATGTAATTCATTATCATCATAAGAACACTTATATATTTGAATAAAATGAAAAAACCATTAAGTTATTTCCTGTAAAATCAACTGAAATGAGGCCAAAGATACCACCACATAAAATTCTTCTTACACCTCCACATAAACTCAATTCTAAACTACAACCCAATCCCAATTAAAAGAAAAAAGTGAAACTGTAGTTGATCATGATATCACCATATAGCGGTAAGAAATATACTTCTAATCTACATTTTGATATATGTGAATCTTTTAGAATTCATACTACAATCTAAGGGTTCACATGCTTAGTTAGAGAATTCGTTGATCCTACTCTCTATTTATCTTACACATTCATAAAGTTTTCAATAATATAAAGGATCACCACATACCTGCTGTGGTCTAAGATGTATTATCTGAATTCACTAATCTGACTCCTGATGATTTGCTCAATAAATTAACAACTTTAAAGGGCATATAATATGTTATAAACTTGATCCTTAGATCACATATACCTAATTTTCCACATTATCGAATGAATCCTATCGAACATGTAGAATTAAAATGATAAGTAGACAAAATCATGAAGAAGGATTTTATCCAAGAAATTCTTAGTCCTTATGCAATACTAGCCCTTCTAACCCCTAAGAAAGATGGGACTTGAAGAATGTCTAGTAAACAAGATTACAATAAAATATAAGTTTCCCATTCTTAGGTTAGATGACATGATAGATCTTATTTTTTGCTCATCTTTATTTTCTAAGTTTGATTTAAGAAATGGCTATCACCAGATTAGGATTAGACTAGGTGATGAATCGAAGATAGCTTTTAAAACCTCTGATGGTTTTTATGAATGGTTAGTTTTGACATTTAGATTTTTAAATACACTTAGTACATTCTTTGTAGTCTATTTTGATGATATCTTTATGTATTGTCCTAACGAGGAGTCACATTGACAACATTTAAGGATGGTTTTAAAAAAAATGAAAAGCAACAAAATTATATGCTAATCTTAAGAAGTGTTTCATCTATCAACCTGAAGTTGTCTTTTTAGGATTTACTATGTCTGTTGATGGACTAAAAGTGGACCCCAAAAAATCTGAGAATTTCTATACTGGCCTACTTCAAAATCTTTTATAGATGTTAGAAGCTTCTATGGATTAATCACCTTTTATCGAGGGTTCATTAGATATTTCAACAATGTTATAGCTCATATTATTGACATCTTAAAAAAAATGCATTTTCTTGTACTACAAATATTGAAAAGGCCATGAGGTAAATCAAAATTCTTATAACCTCTTCACCCATGTTAAAACTTCTTGATTTTAGTAAAAAATTTAAAGTAACTTTTGAAGCTTTAGGTGTTAGAATTGGTGGAATATTAAGTCAAGAAAATAACCCTACCACATTCTTCAGTAAAAAGTTGAATGATGCTAAGCAGAAGTACTCTATGTATGATCAAGAATTTTATGCGATCATTCATACTCTTAAGCACTAGTGACATTATTTATTACATAAGGAGTTTATTTAGAATATAGATCATCAAGCCCTAAAATTCATCAACTATCAAAAGAAGTTGAATCATAGACATGATAAATGGATTGAATATCTTCAAGAATTTTCCTTCATATTTAAACACAAACCAATAGATGCTTTTTCTAGGGTATTTCTAGTATTTCATCTTTATAATTTTAAATCCATAGATTTAATACTTTAAGAGAAGATTATAAAGTTTGTCCTAATTTTCATTTAATTTATCTAGAACACGAGTCCAAACCTTAATTATTCATAGTCCTTTTATTATAATTGATAGGTATCTTTGCAAGGGTAATAAATTTTGTAGCTTTAGAACATCCATGAGAGACTTCCTTATTTCTGAGCTACATTCAAGAGGTATAGCTAGACATTTTAGTAAATAAATAATGCAAGAACTCATTGAACAAAGATTTTACCAACCACCTCTATGAAGGAATGTTGAATGTGTTGTAGCCCAATGTTACATTTATCATCAAGCTAAAATAGCTAAGTGAAAGATAGATCGTTACATGTCATTACCTATTCCTTCTCGACCATGAAAAACCTATCAATGGACTTCATGTTAGGTTTACTTTGAACACCTCATGGACATGATATTTTTTTTTGTAGTTATGGATAGATTTTCTAAAATGGCACATTACTTTCCTTATTCAAAATTAAATGATGCATCTTATATAGTAAGATTACTTTTTAGAGAAATTTTAAGACTACATTAAATTGGGCCCACTATAGTTTTTGATAGAGATGTTAAATTTGTATCTTATTTTTGAAATACTCTATGGAAATTAATAGGAGCACAATTGTAATTCCCTTTTACATTTTATCCTGAGTCTGATGGGTAAACATAAGTCATCAATAGGACCTTAAGGAACATATCGAGATGTTTAGTTGAGAAGAACATAGGAAATTGGGATTTAACTTTACTTACATCTGAATTTCCTACAATAGTACCACTTCTAGGTCAACCCATAAAACTCCTTTTGCAATAGCTTATGGATATATATCCTAAGATGCCTATTGACCTAACTAGCACACCTACTTATGCATTTTTTGATTCAGCATATACATTTGCATGTGATTTCATAACCTTTATAGAGACATAAAGAAACAACTAGAAATATAAAATGCTAAGTATGCTAAATAAAAGAAGAAAAATAACATTTTCAAGGATTATGAGATAGATGATTATGCATTGGTATGAATCCTTATTGAGAGATGTCCTTCCACCAAATATTAAAAGTTACAAGTGAGAGCTTGGGGACCAATTTTAATTATTAAGAAACTTGTTACTAATGACTATATTATTGAACTGCCCCCTTACATGTTTATTAGTCTTATTTAAAATATGGAAGATCTAATATATTTTAAGGGAGTTACCCAACCTCTAAATTTATAAAACTTTTACAAGAGGACATAAATCATTTGTAGGTACTCATAAAGCCAACATTCTTTAAAATGAAGGATGCGATCACAACTGAAGCACCATCAGATGATAGCATTGTTCAGAGGTTCTTGATCAAGTGGTAAGACAAACCCTAAGTGAAGATACCTAGGTGAGTTTAGATGAGCTGCAAAGACTTACCCCATAGCTTTTGAAGGACTTATAGAGTTCTAACTCTTTAGAGAAGAGTTCTTTGGAGTCTAAAGGAATTAATGTAGTACATCAAGGCAGAAAATGACCCATTAAGAGATCTCAATCTAAAAACCAAATTTGATGAGACTTATAATATGTTTTATGTGTTATGGTATTTTATATTTATGTCACATGTGTTGTATTATTTGGCAGAGGGTGTATTTTGTCTTGTTTAAGTGTTGTATAGGAGTTGCGCTTGAGATCATTAAGTGTTTAAGTGTTAGAAGTGCAACACCTAGGTACTAGCCTTCTGGCGCCACAATATTATAGTCAATTCCTAATGTAGTGTCTAGATATAGAAGCTTATAGCCAATGGTGCCTTGGTGCTATGAGATGATGGGTTATGAGTTATGACAATGTTTTAGTAGTTTTCTCTAAAAGGATATATCTTTTAGAGTATTGTACTTATATAAACATTTATTATGACTTAATGGAGGAATTTTAGACTATTTGGTTTGGAAATTTAGAGTGAAAACTCCTAGGTTGGAGCTTGGAAGCCAACTGTCTAAGGGCTTTGGTAATCTCTCACTCATTCTTCTTGAGTGAGTAGAACTTCTCGTGTCTCGTTCACTTTAATAAGTGCAAGATCCTAATGCATTCCATCTTCCTCCCTCAACTATGATGCTCTGTGACCACACCATTCATTATAAGAATGTTCCTAATATGATCATGTACAAAATTATCACTACATCCTATTAATACGTGCCTGGTGTATACTCATGGTATACTTCAAACCTAACAGCTTATTGTAGAGCCTAGATTTGAGATAATCCGTCAACCCAATCAAGTTATATCTTCTCAAGGTTTACTTTGGAGCTAGTTGCTACACACCTAGAAAGTGCATTCCTCACCCAAAAAGGATTACTATAGCTCACCTAACGAATTCTCACATAGTGGGGAACTCACCAACCACTCGCCTAAGGTACATCTCGATAAGGGCCCATCTAATGAACTCATTCCATGCTCAATATTTGATAAGCTAATCCTCTGAGAAGTTCACACAAACTAATGGCAATATGAACCACTATATTAGACTACTCTTCATGTGGTTGTACTAGAGTAGTGTAGCAATTCATGTAGCTCTCTAACCCTATAAATAAATGGTCAGAGAGCATATTTAAGTTTCGGATCTTTTTTCAAACCACTTTTGACCTTTTCAAAACTCTAGGTTTATAGTCATTTATTTAGCTTAATCTTACTCAATCTTTGTGTTTTAATATATATATAAATAGTTACTCCTTTAATCATCAATGCTCTTAGTTACCACTTCCCTCACTTTGCCTTTTTCTTTTATCATCCACCTCTCTTAGTAAGTCCTATAAATAAAGTTTAGTGTTATTCCATGGATAGTTTATGATCCAACATTCTTTTTATTGTAGTTAGAATGCATTGATAAATAAAAAGTTGAGAACTTTAAGAAGTGGAATAGCCAACTAGAGCTAACTTAGTCAACATAGTGTAGCAAGTTCATCACATTATGACTCACCTAGACTTGAAGAAGATTGAAGAAAAAATCACTTATCTGAGGTGGTATGGAGTGAGTTCATAAGGAGAAATTGTGTTAATGAGAGCATGAATGGTTCTTTTATTCAGCCACTCGCTAAATCAGACAACTCTAAAGAGTGCTAACATCTACACTAAGCTTGGATGATACTCTATTTTACACTAAAAATGTGAAGACTCTACCTCCTAAGCACTAATGCTTTTTTGAAAGAAATCATTGAAACTAGGCTTCCACTTAAATTCAAAATCCCCCACTTTAAGTCCTACTATGGAAAGTCTAACCTATCAAACCTTGTCACTTACTTTGAATTAACCACTTCACTACTTGTCATCAATAATGAACTGATGTGTAATTATTTCTTCATAGATTTCTAGGATTTATCTTTGAGATAGTTGTTATGCCTTTCTATAGGCATCACTACTTTTATTGAGTTCAAGAGATTGCTCATAATCTAATTCATTAGTACACAAAGGTCCCTTAAGAGCTCATAAATACTATTGTAGATGCACTAAAAGCTTAACAAGACCCTAGAAAAGTTTATCACTCACTTATAGAAGAAATGATTAAAGTGAAACACTTAGAGGACACAATTGCACAAGTTTTTCTTATTAAAGGCTTGAGAGAGGGTACATTAAGATATACCCTCAACCTACAACAATGAAAGACTTTGGTTGAGTTATTAGAACTTATTAAAAGCAAAGTGACCATAAAGGAGTAAAAAAAAGTCACTCAATTCTTTAGAGTAACTTGTTAAGGAGGAATGCCCTAGAGGCAAGATCACATGTTAGACTACAAACATTCATGAGATCCTTTCTTAGTATGGAGGACATAGAAGTTATACACTTTTCACAATCATCAACATCATTTGAAGTAGAGGGTGCTAGTCTATATGAGAAAATGGAAAGACAAAGGCCTGAAACTATCCACCAAGATGTGCCTCAACCTACTTGCCTATACTAAAATGAGCACTAGTCTCCACATCATTTTATTTTGTAGTTACACCACTACAAGTTTTCAAATTTAAGATAATTAAGGCTTATCAAAATAAAACATATTTCAAGAACTTAATGCTAATAATGGTGAGTAGTCATAGCCATTACTCATAAAGGTATTATGCTTTCCAAATAGATCATGGCATGACATTAAATAAAATCTTGGTCAAAGAGCTCATCAAAGTAAGAAAGTTAAATGAGTTCACAATGGCCAATGATAAATAATGACAAGAAAAAGTGCTAGAGAAAGATCAAGTAAATGAAAACATACCAATTAGATCTATTCACATCAACTTTATGGTCACTATACTTGTAAGAGAAGAATGTCTTAAATTAGTACAATGAGCTAGTTTCAAGAGACCAAGGTAAGGAGATGTTAACTTAGCAGCAACACTTAAAGAAACCATTACTTAAGAAAACTAGTTAACTTTTTAGAGCATGATAAACCGACGACTAGCAATGCTTCAATGAAGTAGTAGCCATTATGGCATCAATTATTAATTATCAGATTGAATATATATTGATAAGAACTAGTAGTTCTATAAATCTAATATTTAAATTTGTATTTGATAAAATAAACTTAGAGAGTTTAAGACTTACATCCTTTGCCAATTTCAAAAGATATGTTATTTTCTTCAATCTTAAATGTCTAAGGGAGAGCAACCAAAAAAAGTACTAAGTGAAGTACATTAAAGCTAGTGTGGTAGTCACTATATAAAGAGAACACTTGCGTATCACTTCTTATGAAAATAATACTTCTGACCAACATTAATGAAGGATGTTAAGGATTTTTATAGAAGAAACAAGTAGTGCTAAAATTTGCACCCATGCAAAATATAATCTAGGCATAAGATGCATGATTAACAAAACTCGAGCATTCGCCATGTGGGTCATGGATCTAATCAGCATTTTGCCACTCACTATTGGCCAAAGAAAATTTATTCTAGTCATTATGCTAGAAATTCATTCTTTGTTGAATGGACAGAAGCTAAGGAACTCGCCAAAATCATAGCAAAACTTATTTGAAATTTTATTAAATTTAATGACCATCCTAAATAACATTGGATCCCAATTCACCAATAAGAGTCTCATAAAGTTATGTCAATCTCAAAGAGATTTCAACAATTTTTTCTCAATACAACACCCACAAACAAATAGTCAATTTGATGTTACAAATAAGCTAATTCTCATCCTATTGAAAAAAAAGATTAAAGGATCCAAAATTAAGTGAGATGTTATCCTTAGTTTTATAAACACTTGGAATAACTTCATCTTTTTTAATAGGCTAGATTCCATTTACTTTTTCCATATAGAATTGAAGCTCTTTTTCTTGTCTAGTACAAGCTACATTATCAATGGGTCATAGCAACAACTGATTATGAGTAGCGCACTCTTAAGTGGAAGGAGCAAAACCAAGAAAGCTTGGAGACATCACTTGATTTATTGGAAGAACATAGATTATATGCTTTGTTGATGTGAGAAAAAATAGAAAGAAAAATGACAATTTATAACAATGAATTTGCCAAAGAAAAGAGTTTTCATTCTACTGACTTGATACTAAAATAAAGTTGATGCATTAGCTAAGCAAACTTGTGTTGCCTTAGGATGTGCCCTATATCATTAAGAAGCAAGTTAGCTATGTGCTCACCAATTATAAATGCAGTCAGTAATAAATGTTTAGAATATAGAGTACCCATGACCTTAAAAGACTATTACCATAAGGGAAAGTTTCTATCCATATAGTTCTTTCCCTTAATTTTCCCTTGCATCAATTTTTTACTGAATCATGAAATAAATGCAATTTCTTTGACAAAAATGATTGAATAAATTCACTAAGTGCATGGGAAACTCACCACTTGGACTCAATGAGAATCAAGTTACTCAATTTTTTCATATGTCAACTTATCTATACTTTTCAACATTTGAGAAACTAGTATCCCCTAAGTAATTGATTTTAAAGACATCACCCATGATAGTACTACTCACCTTCATCTAAAAATAGTCAACTTTAAATGAAGCTTGGTATACTTATTTTGATTTTAAGAAATAAACTTAATTAGAATATTTGATTATAAGTGTAAGTTGACTAACTTGAGGGACAACTAATAGTCAAATCATAAAGGCGACAAGACTACTCACATTAGGAGATCCAAGGCCATCCATAAAAGGATTGATATCTGAGCCAAAGTAAGGAAAAAGGAAAGTCTACACCTAGCATAGTTACTTTCACCTATGGACCTACTCGCATAAAGGTACTGAGAATATTCAAATTGATAATAATTAAGTAGATGAAAAAATACTTAAACCCTTGCAATGATATACTTGTATATGACTAAGCAGAATGAAAAAACTTTTTAATAATCAAGTCCTAGTGAGATGACCTCCCTCCTATCATAAGTTTCCCAAAGAATAGCATGGTTAAGTATCCCTATGAATACTATGAGTCTAATGTAAGGTGATGCCTATTGCCCCCCCCCCGACCACCACCAAGTTGACTACTCGCATTAGGAGATCCAAGGCCATCCATAAAAGGATTGATATCTGAGCTAAAGTAAGGAAAAAGGAAAGTCTACACCTATGGACCTACTCGCATAAAGGTACTGAGAATATTCAAATTGATAATAATTAAGTAGATGAGAAAATACTTAAACCTTATAATGATATACTTGTATATGATTAACTAGAATGAAAAAACTTTTTAATAATCAAGTCCTAGTGAGATGACCTCCCTCCTATCATAAGTTTCCCAAAGAATAACATGGTTAAGTGTCCCTATGAAGACTATGAGTCTAATGTAAGGTGAGGTGTATCTAAGGTGATGCCTATTGCCATAATGAGCTAACCCCCCCCCCCCTTCCCCTTTTATGAGAAGATATATAATTAGTAGTGCATTAGTCCATCCTTTTGTCTACTCTATATGAGTTCCCCAGAGAAGACTATGAGTTTAGTGTAAGGTGAGACTCTTGTACAACTTGCAACCCTTAACTCATAAGCTTAGGTGGGTGCCCTTATAATGACTATAAGTTTGGCATAAAGTGAATTACACTTAAGGATGATTACTGAGTGAGCCCTTATTATCTAACCATTGATATTTTTAGACATTTAAGTATTTTATGCCAAGTCATATCCTAATTAGCTTATGAGGATATTACTAGTGAATTTAAATCTATTCATGGAGTGAAGTAGAATCTCTTAGTCATCTAAGAAGTAGGGCCCATACATAATGGATAATAAAAAGGAAATAATCTAAGAAAGTATTTGAAATAAGAAAAAGTTCCAATATGACAAAAGATTGAAGTACAAGAATCGCTCTTTGTCTATAAAATAATCAAAGTAGAAGAATACTGAAAATATCTAAAGAGCCAATAATTTTTCTCCTCCTTGAAAATCCTCATCTTTATAGGATTAAGAGGTGGCTACATAAGGAATGTACACATCAACTAAGTAGGTTATATAAAAAAAAGGACTAGCATGTAAGCGCAAATGTTACATGTAGAGTGACAAGCTCTCTGAATATGGTCATTAGTATTAGTGAGAAGAGTTGCCTGACTTGTATTTAGATGTAGTTGTCCGCATGTAAGTGAGGTTTTGTATATGAGGTGGATCGTTGGACATTAACCTATTGACCTTATGTCTCTTTTTTGTGTTCACTCTGCTTATAGCATGTTTCCTCTTATGAGGTGGAATGACATTAACCTCTAGACTAAAATAGTGTCTCCTTATATTCACCCTAACTATGGTGAGTTAGTATAGGAGAGTGATATACTTGTACAAATTGACAAAAGAATGAAGAATAAAACTAGAGATTAATTATAATTATGAATATATATATATATATATATATATATATATATATATATATATATATATATATATATATATATATATATATATACATATTTATATATATATATATATATATTTTTTATATATATATATATATATATATATTACTTCTTCATATTTACATCACATCACCCTTGACTTGACCTTTTCTTTTGGAATTTTCTATCATTTCAGGCACTAAAAGTAGTTTGACCCCTTGGAAACAAATTTTTTTGCTATCCCTTATCATGGAATTGACCTCATATGCTCTTGCTGAATTCATTTTATCAATAATTCAAACACTCACCATGGACTCTAAAAGACCTCATGATGACGTCGATCCAGCCAAGCTCTAATCGAGTCTTCAGAGGAAGAAGAAAAAAACTAAAAAATAATTGGAATTCAATGCCACTCCTCCAATTGAGGCAAGTATCCTTTCTGTACTTAAGGAGAATACTCCTTTAATAATGGTGGAGTCTACTATGTTCAAAGTAAGATGAAAGCACTGAGAAATTAGTAGGAAAAGAAAAAAGAAGAAGAAGCTTTTCTTTTTTGGTGAAGAAAAGTTTTAGTGAGTAGGTTGGAAAAATCTCTTGATGAGCAAAAGGTAATGGAGGATTGTCTTTTTACTGTATAGCTAGCCCCCTTTTATGATCACCACTTCTTGTGATTTTATTATCTTGTATATGATTTTTTGTGATATTTTTATCTCTACAGCTTAGCAAGTTGAGTGTTGAAGAGTTTACAAAGAAAGAAGATAAATAATCGCCCACTCTTGCATCTACTCTTTTGGAATTACGTAGTTTGGAAATGATTATTTAACTTATAGTAAGTGAGTTGTTTGGGCGACATCGAAGTAAGGAGAAAGTTTTTATAATTCAATAATGGATTCTTTCTCTAATAATGCCTTTGCTTCACTGCCACATTGGAATTCCTTTGTTCATGCTTGATAACATTAATTATCATCATGCAAAGGTGACTATAGTTTTGTTGAGTATTGACTTAGCTGCTTCGAGCATTTCTTTGGGGTTGGATCTTCTTCCTTTATAGATGGATGTTATAGCCGTAACTCTTTTAACAATCGAAGTGACCACCTTCACTTTGTCATATTTTCAAGAATTTGACAAGAATGAGTCTTTCCACCTAAGGAGAGGTGTTTTGAAGAGGAGCCTCAACCATGTTTCTTGTTTACCAAGTTCATTACTTTGCATAGAAAAGTCACTTTTTTGATGAATTTGTGAACTCAGTAGTGCAAGGGATGGTCAAGTTATGGAAGAAGTTGGAGGCTATGTTGCAATAAAGATTAGAGGCTGAGGTTGAATCCCAGTGAAAGTTGTCAACTATGGAGGCTAAGTTGAGTTCACTTCGTTGTTGTGCAGAGTTGAACATGTTTACTCTCTTAATCGTGAAAGCCAACTTCATGTTTGATTACTTGTATAATAAAAGGGGACTTGCTAATTAATGACACTTGGACATAATTGTTAAATAATTTTAAAAAAATGATGTAAAAGAGTCGAGGTAAGTTTGTCATTTAAAATTTTCTTATTGTAATAAAAAATTATTTTTCTAAGTAAATAAATGATAATATTTCTTACTCGCCTTTTCATTTTTATGCTAAATTCTCTAAATATTTTTTTTGGTTGTAAGTGAATTCTTTAAATTACTTTATTATGACTTATGCTGGATGAGATTTTTACTTGATTTTGTAATATTTTTTTCATTAAATGACTGATGCGATGCCCATGTTACCAAGATCATTTTACCATGATTATAAGTTCCCCTTGCTATTATTAGTTAAGCTTTTATTATGATTCTTTTTAATCTTAGAGTGAGTAACTTTTTTGTTTAGACTTTTCTAACTTCTCTTTTATTCTTTAGTTTTTATGAGTTATCTTTATTAGCATAGTCATGGAAGCTTTGAAGAAAGCATCCATTGCATTCATTGAGAATATCTCAAATGTGTCACCTTTTCTTGAGTGTTGGTTCAAAATCTCTATAAGAGGGAGTCACCATCAAATCTGTGGAGAGAAATGAAAGAGGCAAGCATATAGAATTTCATCTTTTTAGGATGCCATGTAGATCCACAGATGCACTTATTCAGGTGATCAAGTACATCATCAAGGAAATAGTGTACTATCTTGAAAGATAGAATTCACTACCCTTTAATGAACCTAATCACCTCAATAAGGACTTCTAAGGATGATGGGTCTGCATATGTACTAGAAATTCTTCCCCTACTTTACATGGAAAAGTAAAGTAGGGTTTATTATAAATCAGGTTAGTTAAGTTCCCTACAGGGGCAAGCCCCATAAGTTAATTACATCCTAAGGAATAGGGATTCCTTAGGAAATCTCTCGATTAAAGTAAATGACCGTTGTATTTAAAGATTTCAATAGGATATGACTATCAATCGATCGGTTCATTTTTGAAGATCAAATGGGATTGATCAAAGGGAGGGAGTTATTATGGATGCCAAAATGGAAGATAAGTAGGAGATGACCATGATGCTAGAAAACCTAATGAGCATCTCAAACTATCCTATAGTTGGGCTTTACATTTTTGAAATTGATTTAGTTTATTTGAGTTACATTTTTCATTAAAAATTTAGGACTTATGATTCTTTAACACAAGATTAAAGAAATGCCTATGAGGTGAGGAATTAAGCTTAGGGACCACAAAGGTGAGAAGCAACCTCAGAACCAAAATCTAGGGAGCTTTGGCGAGAGATGAAAGCACAACCTAAATCTAAACTAAAAATGGGTAATTAGTTTGCCGCCACAAGAGAGGACAAATCACCTGATAGCTTGGACTTACAACCGCCTGGGGGTGGCTGCCAACAAACTCCTCATATGATTTTAAATACATGTAGGCAAGTCATTAAGCTTATGCAAGATTGCGAGGCTATTATTTATTTAGAAAGAGACTAAGTCCTTAAACTCACTCCCTAAAGAAACTAGATCATGTAAAGGGCATGCTTCAAATGACCTAAATCTAATGCAATTCAAATTTCATTTTTTATTTTATTTTTGGATAATTATTTTGACTCAGGCTAATAAGATTCATATGCCTAATGCATGAGAAATAAAGTTATTGGCCAAAATCAGCGAGAAGGGAGGAGGTGAGTTTCCATCATGGCTCTCAAAGGCCAAGCCAAATTTCTCTGGAAAAGGTGGAAGACCTCCAATCAAAAGTGAAATAAGATGCATTTGTGCATGATACTGTAAAAGAAATACTCATCCAGCTAAGGGATTGCTAATTCTTTTATCTTAATTTTAAACCTAAGCTTTAGGTGAGGTTATGAGTTCTTTATTTTTTATTTGAATTGTTAAGTGGGGTAAAAGATTTATTTTTCCCTAAAGAGCCTAATTCACATCCAGGCCATACATAAAATAAGAAAGAAACTAGAAAAAAATGCCACTTAATGCATAAGCTAAATAAATCTTTAATCAATTTATAAAGCTTATCGTAAAAAGAATAAAAGGCCGTTGTGGTCGGGCACCACCACACAAACCCGAAAATATCAAATCTGGGTAGCAAGCTCTACCCTTATACAACTCGAATTATAAATGAATTAAATTATAATTAAGCAAGGAATTCATTGTTATGGGGGTCTTCAAGTTTTATTCTTCTTTTTTCTTTTCTTCTTTCTTCTTTGGTTCCTTCTTTGGTTGGTTAGTATGTAGATGCTCCATGGCTTTACATGGTGCATAAGATAGGATCTTATGACCAATGCTCATCCTAATCCCCATAACAATCTTTCCAAAATCCTAATTGTATGAATTTATATGAAAAGGAAAAAGTGGAAATCTAACTAACACCTACAAAACAAAGGTTAGCTAAAAAAAACACATAAATCCCAAGCTTGTATATTAGACTTATCACCCCACACCTGGGCGACTAAGTCCACTTGGCCTATTGGATTATGCTTAGGGGTATAAAGCACCTACAAGAAAAAGCATTTATATATATTTTTTATGATAGCGCCCCTAAAGTACAATCCCCTATAGAAAAGAAAAGTTAGACTAATACCGTCCTACCATTCATTCTACGAGCATGCACCCTAACATCCAGTCTAAAATATGTATAAAAAAAATAAATATAAAACCATGCACCGACCTAACCTAAAGCTACAAGTGGTGACTTAGGCTAATGTGTGTGCTTTTAAGGTTTGTGTGGTATGCTTAGCTATAGCTTTAGGTTGAAATTTTCTAAGTGAGAAAACATGTTCAACTTAGATGAGGGTTTCATTTAAGTTGTTTAATTATTTTGGGTTGATTTTATTTCATATTATGATTACGTCCAAGTGAATCCTATAATTAATTACTAAGTTATGAAGAGAGGGAAAGAGAAGAGACCTTCTCTTTCCTTCCCTAACCTAAGTAATTTCTAAAGAAGATTCACATTTTTAGTTTTATTTAGATAAATGTTTTGATTAAATATTATAATTAGTCCTAAGTTTAGATGAACTCTAAACAAACCTATTAAAAAATAAAGGCATTTTAAGATTAAATAAAATGAATTAAATCCACATAACACACATAACTTCATTTCTTTCCCAACATGTATAACATGCATATGAATGGACCTTAAGCATATATATACATACAAATGAGAATATTTAACATACTTTATGATTCATGCTAAGTAATCCATTTAAGGAGATTTGGAAGTTGAATATGCATGATTTTCTTTAGTAGAAAAGGGTTTCTTTATCCAATTTTGCACATACACACATGAAAGTAAGGAAGGCATAAGTGAGTATAATGCCATTGTCAACCAGAGGTGTAAGGTACAAGACCTACTTAGGGTAACTTAAAGCCTCACAACCTTGGGCTTGTCCAGACTAATATACCACTTTTCTTAAATATAAGCATGTGTATAAAAGAAATGAAATGGAAAAAAAGAATGTAAAAATTGTATTAGTTAATTCATTTTGTTTATGCAATTTATGTGTACAAGCATAGGTAACCCTTCTTAAGTGGTAGCATAGAAATGAATAGGATGTGGAATTAGGTATGTGTTAGGATCTTTTCACATGAACCATACATCTTACCAACTCATATTCAAAACTATACTAACATAAGAGAGAAGGGAAACCTATACTAAGTGCAACCTTATATCCTTCACATGCAAGATTATAACTAAAATATAAGTAGCACACTTTTAGATTTGATAATTTAGTTGTATGTTTTGAAAATAATTTGAATTTAGTAGTGATAATAGCCACTCATATGTCTACTTTAGCCAACACTTGCAAATTTGACATAAAGTAAACAATTTCATTTTCAAATTTGAATTTAAAAAATATGAATGCATGAAACCACATGACATACAAATTTAACATGTTGGGGAAAGATTCAAAGCAATGAAAGCATATAAACAATTTCACTTTAATTAAATCCTAAAGAAATTCTTATGGAAATAGAAAGTTTAAAATAAACCAAAGTGTATTCAATGTGATTTTTGTTTAGTTTTAAGTTTGATTTAATTTGGAAAAGGTGAGTTGAGTTTCCTGTTCATAACCCATTCCCACATGTGTTTGATATTTATGTTTAATTTTTAGATGATTAGATTCATTTTTATGTATTAATTAGGTTAAGGTATGAATTAAGAAAATTAATTAACCCTTACCTACACCACCTTAGCATAGTTAACTAAATATTTATGAGCCAATGATATAACATAAAAACTCACAAGGAATTTAAATTTGTAATGAACCTAATAAAAAAAGGCCTAATGCAATTTGGCTCATGATTAAAGGTTAATTAAGCTAAGGGGTTTAGCTTAAGTAATTTCAAAACACCTTTTCATACATATGAATTGGGTTTTGATTTCCTTAATTGAACTTAGGCTATTAAACACCTAATAATCTACCTAAAGTAGATTAATTAAGTTTTGGAACATTTTAGAATTTTTAGAAATTAATTAAGGGTATAATTAGTGAATTAACCCTTAATTAAGAGAAGATCAAGGAAAGAAAGGGGGTTTAGGGAATAGCTTAAGGGAAATGCCACAAAATTATTCCCAAAAGCTCCTATCTACTGGATTTGACCTTAATCAACACTAACGATGGATTAAAACCACTAATCATACCTTAATTATCCTTAATTAGGTTAGGGGAGTAATTAGGAAACCCATATGTAATTCTCCTAATTAAGCCTTCAATAAATCTCAAGAAAATTAAGGGAGGCAGAAGTCATCCCCTAAAATATACCCAAGATGTTTGGGATTAATTAGAGGCTTAATAAAAAAGTAAATTAGCAAAATAAAATTTCCAATAAAACTCAAAATTAGAGAAAAGCATAATTCAAAATCCATTGAAATTAATTTTAAAATTTTCTAGGTTAAATTATCTTCCTATAAGATTTTATTTCATATTTTTTTGAATTTTATTGAGAGAGATATGATTTTTAAAAGATCGATAGATTAACCAGAATTAATTAAGCATCCTAACTAATCCTTTTGCTCACAGTGCGACGCGTGGAGGTGGTGGTCAGTGCACATTACATGTGTCGTATGGTGAGCATCCCACTTAAACATCACATCCAAATGGAAGCATGGCGATAGGATATGCTTTGATCTCTACCATCTAATTAAAGATCGGATGGCCAGAGATCTCCCTGCAGTTTTAAAAGGGATAAATATTAAATGCAGGATTAATCTTGGTTGTCCATCCACAATGCATGGATGGATGACCAAGATCTCCCTAGTTGTTTCCCTTAGATTAACAGAGATCGTCGATGATCTAGGGGAAGATTCGAGCTCGATTGTGCTCAAATTGAAACAAAACTTAACCCATACCATCTAAAGCCAATAAGCGGCACATCCAATAGTGGAATTTGCATGAATTAAAAATTTCTTTCACAAAAGACCAACACCTCATATGCTAGGAGGTCAGAAAATTCCATACCTCACCAGAGGTGATCATCGGTGCTCGAGATCGATGAGGTAGCTTTACCTAGTGGAGATGAAGCCCTGTTGAAATTCTTAGGCCTTGGGGTTGAGTGGTTTTCTCTATGGACCAACACCACTACAAGTCTCTTATGACTTTGATCCAATTATTTCTCTCCTTCCCATGGAAGCTTGAGTGCGCTCGGATTGGTCCTGAGAAGAAGTGTGCAAAAGGAATTGGAGTGGTTTTCAGTGTGGAGGAAGTTGAAGATTGAATTGAGCTCCTTTATTTTTCAATGGAGAAAACTGAGAATTCTCAAAGTCAATTCCATCTTAGAATGCTTAGGAAGGCTCTCTGATCTTTCCTAACACTCTCTAGGGCTTAGTCGAATTGAGGAATGATGGATTTGAGTTGAATTAGGGGGAGTATATCTCCCCCTTGAAGGATCGGATGGCTGCAAGCTATCTTGCCATTTTGATCCAATTGATCATAATGGGAAGGTTGTTTAGGCTATTAGATGTTGGCACATGGTCGGTTTGAGGCCTTTAGTGGATTACTAACCTCCCATGTGCTTGAAATTGAGTGGAAGAAGGATTTGAAATGAGCTAATTTGACCCATAGGGTCGGGTTTGGCCTTGGGTCCATTTGGGCTAACCCAAAGTAATTGGGTTGGGTGCACCACTCTTCATTAGGTCCCCTTGAGCTATTAGGAAAGCATCAAGTTGATATGAAGAGGGTATGACCAAATTTCCCATGGACTAGGTCAAAATTTGTTCCATGACCTAGGGGTAAAATGGTTTTTTTCCTTATTTTTCAATTTGGATATGTTGGGTATGTGGAGAAACTAGGTTTGGCTAAGTTTCATGAGATTTGGAATTCATTTAATAAGGTTTGGCTCATGTTGACCCATTTAGGCCAAAATGGGTCAAGTTGACCAATTGGTCAAATTGGGTCAAACCAAGGGTTGGGTCAAGTTCATATGACCATTTAAAATGTTTTGGTGGCTTTGGTTTGATTCAATTTGGTATAGTTTTGAATTTGGCTCATATGACTTCATTTAGGTCAAATGGGTCAAGTTGACCTATTTGACCCATTTGACCTATTTGGGTTAGGTCAAGGGTAGGTTTAGGTTTAGTTAGTCATATGGAGTGGATTGGTATCTTTATTTCCAATCAATTTTGGTTAAGTTCAAATTTGGCTCAACATGACCCACCCCTTTAGGTCAAGTTGTGTCTAAGGTCAATTGGGCTAGGTTAGGTCTAGTTGTCCAATTGAGACTTTGGTCAAGTTCCATAAGTGATTTGGAATGAATTTGGCCCAGTGGTTTCAATCAATTTAGCTTAGATCAAGTTTTGACATGTTTTAACTTTTTAGGTCAAGTTGGGTCAACTTGGGTCAAGTGGCCAATTGGGCTAGGTTAGGCTCAAATGTTGTCCAATTGAGGCTTTGGTCAAGTTCCACAAGTGATTTGGAATGAATTTGGCCCAGTGGTTTCAATCAATTTGGCTTAGATCAAGTTTTGACATATTTTAACTTTTTAGGCCAAGTTGGGTCAACTTGGGTCAAGTGGCCAATTGGGCTAGGTTAGGCTCAAATGTTGGCTTGGCCAAGTTCAAACATAGGTTATGAGTGAACTTAGATCAATGGTTTTAATCAATTTGGCCTATGGTGGAATTTTGTTATGTTAGGTTTCATTTTGGGCTAGGAGTTGACTTGGTCAACCCTTAGGTTTGACTTGGTTTGACCCAATTTGATTGATTGATCATCCCATGATGGTTGTTGACCATGATGAGAGGCATAGGTGAGTTTGATTCAATCCAATTTGGTTAGAATTAGAATTTGGCTCATAAGGGTACTTTAGGTCACTTTGGGTCAAGAGAGCCTAAGTGGGTCAATTGGCATGGTCAAAGATTGATTTGAACTTGATTGATCTTGTATATGGACTGATGATTGAAATATAAATCCATTTGCAAGTGATTTGAAGTCAAATGGGTTTTGATCCATTTAACAATTTCATATTCAAAGGAAGAATATGAAAGGATTTAGGGTCTGATTTTTGAATTGATTTTTGATTGAGTGATTGAATTTTGGATTTATATATGGGTTCATAATTGTAGGGTTGATTGAATCATGAAGAGAAATCAAGAATTTGTCTTGATTTGGAATCGATTTGGCTAAGTTCAAGATTTTGACTTGAAAGGCTTAGGTTGGATTTTGTGTGGATTTGAGTTTGATTTTTGGAGTTGGTTTTGATTGTTTGAATTTATATTTCATTTATATATGTGAATACCAATGAGAATATAAATGGATCATGAGAAAATTTCAAGGATTTGAAATGATTTGATCATGATTTGGGCTAAGTCCATTAAGAAGGATTTAAAGGACTTAGGAAAATTTTGGAGTTTAGAGTTTGAAGTTTTGAATTTAGTTTGATTGATTTATATTTATATTTCATTTATATATGTGAATATAAATGAGAATATAAATGAATTATGAGAAAATCCCATATTTTTGAATTGATTTGATGATGATTTAGGCTAAGTCCATTAATGGAAAATTAAGGACTTAGGAAAAATTTTTAAATTGGGAATTTAATTTTTAGATTTGATTTGATTGATTTATATTTATATTTCATTTATATATGAGAATACAAATTATAATATAAATGAGTTTTGAGAGAATCCCATGAGTTTGAATTGGTTTTATCATGATTTAGGCTAAGTCCATTAATGGACAATTAAGGACTTAAGGAAATTTCATGAATTGAGTTTAAATTTTGAGTTTAGTTTTATTGGTTTGAATTTATATTTCATTTATATATGTGAGTATAAATGAGAATATAAATGAATTATGAGAAAATCTTAAAGATTTGAATAGGTTTTGATCGAAATTTTGGCTATGTCCTTTAAGGAAAATTAAAGGGACTTAGGAAAATTTCATGAGTTAATTTGGAATTTTGAGTTTAGTTTTATTAGTTTGAATTTATATTTAATTTATATATGTGAATATAAATGAGAATGTAAATGAATTATGAGAAGATCTCATGAGTTTGATTGGTTTTGATTATGATTTTGACTAAGTCCTTTAAGGAAAATTAAAGGGCTTAGAAAGATTTGGACTTAAGAATTTTTGATGAATTTTGATCATGGGTTTCAATGATAGATTTCAATCATGGATTTGAATTATGGATTTTGATCATATGGAGTTTATTTGAGTTTGGAGTAAATCAGTTAAGATTGATTAGGAGTTTCACTTGAAGGAAGGAAAGTGAGGAATGGTTTAAGCTAAGGGTAGGCAATTTTCCTAACACCCCTAAGGCATGACCTATTCCTATGGCTAACTCTTCTAAGTCTCTATGGCTAGGTTAAGTGTCCACCTAATCACTAGATATGTCTTAAGATTAAGGAACTCTTAATGTCTAAGAGAAGTCCTATGTCTAAGATAGAGAGGTTGAGAGCTCATCCTAAAAGTGATGTCAACATTGAGCTAGCAATAAAGACTTTTATTTTTCTTGGAAATTACTATGATAACTTGAGTTATCCAGTGTGAGTGGATAATGAGATGAGTAAATAAATACTTTGAAGGTGGATGAGCTATGAATTTCCTTAGATAATTTTGGGTTGGTCTCCAATTTTGCCTTTGTGCTGGGTGGGTGGAAATTTTAAATATTTATGGAGTAGTGTTTGCCCAGGTGCTTTTGAACTCTATTGAAAGTGTCATAACCTTTCTCCTTTACTTGAGGCAGGAGTAGATGGCATGGATTTTAATTCTTTTTTGCCTTGTCTTTTTCATATGGGCCATAAATATGGCATTGTTCAATTTTTGGTGATCTCCTAAAGATTATTGGTTTGCAAAATAAGGTTAGAAACTAGCTTCCAAACTATTTATCATCAAGTGCTTGATTAAATGGAAAGTATTGAGTAAGCTTATCCTTTTTACTAAAAATAAAGTGGTGGTCCTTGTGGTAAGTGCTCAAGAGAAGGAGGCCCTAGCACATATGATGGGTATGACTCTCAACATCAAGCTTTATTTTTAATTTAGAAAAATCTATAAGTTCTATTATAGTAAGTATTCATCATGTATATATATATATATATATATATATATATATTTATATTTTTTGATATTTTTGATTCACACATGGAAACATTTATAATTGATTTTCTATTGGGGATGATGTTTATACACCTTTACTCTTAAATCTTGAGAAAGGCAAGGAAGGTGATGGCTATCATGTTTCTATTAAGGTTGCTCATGAAAAGTTAACTAATGAAGTAGAGCTGAGTACAACTTCTAAGAAGTCTAAGAAGAGGTTGATGAGTGCAATTCCTTGCAATTTGTTGAGAAAGAAGAGCTCCAAGGGAAAGGAGCCAATTGATGAACCAAAATAATTATACTCTTGACTTGGCTGATCTAATGAGTGAAACTTTTAGGAGTGACCAATAATAAAAAATAGAGATAAATTTTTTTCATCCCATCGAGGAGTTTTGAAAGAATGAGGCCAAGTTTTCTAACTTCTTCAATTTTGATGAGCATAAGGACTAGTTACAACATAAGTTCAGGAAAGGCACTGAGTTCTTTATCACAAAGTTGGTGGAACATGATAAACTAGATGCCAAATTCTTGGGTTTTGTTAACATGCTCGCTTTGTTAGAATTAGAGTCCGATGAGAGTGATGAAGAAGGGAGCAGCCTTGTTTTACTTGTAAAATTTTTTGGTACCAACGAGTTAGAAGAATAATTGAATATTAAGGTTTTCTACCCTCATTATTTTCTTTGCACTTAAAAGTCTTTCTTAATTTTAAAATTTTTTTCTTCATATTGTCTCCTTTCTTTGTTGGGATTATGAATGCATTCACTTTATGAATGTACTCACTAATCAAATGTATTTATTTTATTTACTTGCTGAATGAATATAATAAGTTAATCTTATCGAAGCACATATACTCATTTAATTTACTTGCTGAGAAAATATTGTTTAAATGTTTAATGACCATATAATTAAATTCACCAGAATAATATACAAGTTGGATGAACTCATTGAGCGCATACACTCCCTAAATCATTTTGGACATACTATTGAATAATTGTTTAAACTACTTCATAATATTAAGGAGGAGTACAATGTTTGCAAACTGCATGCAGAATTGGTCTCAACTTGTCTGATTGCCAACTAGATAGAGTGTTGGTATTATATTTTATAGTCACTATCCATATAGAGTGCTGGTCTTACACTTTAGTTTCCAATCATACATAGCGTTAGTCTTTTAATTTATAGTCACCGATCATATGGAGTGTTAGTCTTACACTTAGGTCTCCAACTACATGAGTGTTGGCCTATTTATTTATAATTGCCAACTACATAAAGTGTTGGTCTTGTACTTGAGTCACTAGTTGTACGGAGTGTTGATCTTTTTATTTGTAGTTACAAATCAAGCATAATGTTTATCAATACTTGAGAGTCATTAATCACTTGGAGTATTGGTATTTTTATTTGTAGTTGCCAATCATGCATAGTGTTAGTCTTACACTTGAGTCGCCAATCACATGGAGTGTTGGTCTAATGTATTCCATTAATAATTTTTTGAAACATTTAAAACAAGTGAGTGTTCATGGTTAAATTTTATTTTTGTCAAACTATCGAGTCGAACCTTATATACTTGAGCTAAAAGTGGCTTTCCAAGTGACTTGAGTTGACATACAACTCCTTACTCGAATTATTATTACTCTTTGAATGCCATTGTTTTGTGTAGTTCACCAAGTCATTGGGTGAGTTAGTAAAAATTCTTAGTTGCTGTATATAGTTTTGAGCTTTGATTTTAGATTTCATAATAATTTATTGGACAAATAAAAAAGATTACTAATTTAAAATAATAATTTAGTAAAAATAATTAGAAATGTATAACTTATCTCATGAGTAAATTTTCAAGTCTCTTGCATTTCAAGTATGCAACACATCTTAACTTAAATGTGTTTCTAGTTTATGAACTCTTAGATCGACTTACTTCTTGACAATATAGGGACCATCCCAAGTGTAGGTGAGTTTTCCCAATGCATTCTAGTGAGCTACTACATTTACCTTCTTTAATATCAAGCTTCCAGCTTTGAAGTGTTTTTCCTTAATGTTGCAGTTGTAGTATTTACCCATTTTCCTCTAAATTTTATTTTTATCATAGTGATGCTTCAATTTGCAACTCTTCTAATATATCAAGTGTTGTCTCCATGGTTTCTGCATTCAACCTTTTCTACTTCATAGTTTTTAGATGTGACTCAACAATCTCCATAACCCTTTCACTATGAAGTTCATACTAATTTTGTACATAACTTTAGTCTCATGTGATAAGGAGAATGACATTTGTTTAGTAGTTGATGTAAGAGTTATCTTGAGAGCGTAGAGCATGTTGGGTAAGGCATCTACCCACTTAGCTTTTATGTCTTTTACGATTTTCCCAGCAATTTTAGAATCTTCTTATTCACTACTTTCACCTAACCATTACTTTGAGGATTACATTTGAGTTATACTTGAGTTGAATTTCTTGTGAATTGTAAAATTTGTTTAGTCACTATTAATGAATTATGGACCATTGCTATGATGATCAATAGAGGTTGTCCGTACTACATGTAATGTTAGTCTAAATAAAATTTTAAGCTACTTGAGCAATGATTTTGGTAAGTTGCTTATCATCAATTCACTTACTAAAATATTTGATCATGATGAGTATGAACTTTTTTTTATCTAAGAGTGAGTAGAAAGAGGACTATCAAGTCCATTCCCCAAATTGTGGGCCAAAGACTCATGATAGGCTATACAAGTTGTGGTGGATACCATTGTAAAGGAGTGAGCTTTTGACATTACTTGCACCTATTGGTGAATTCCTCAACATCGTTCTTTATCATTTGACAAAAATATTCTTATCATAGAATTTGATGGGTGAGTTTTCTTTCTTCTGAATGACTCCCTCACTTTCTTGAGTGTACTTTACTGAGTAACCTACCTTGTTGACTTTCTTGTACACACCTCAAATTGAGTGAAGTTGCTAATCTTTGAAATAACTCAACACCAATTAGTAGATATTAGATAAGTTTAATATTGAATCTCCCTTAATCTGGTTCTTTCTTCCTACACTCTAGTTTGCAAATACTTTCTAATAGGGTCATTTTAACTAGGTGAGTCTTCACTATCAACCTTCATTAACTCGCATTCTTCTATGGATGGTTGATCAAGTTGTAGGGTAGGTTTTTCACTAAGTTCACTCACACTAAATAGTAGATAAGCAAGTTAGTTTTAATTTTTTGGGATGCGTTCAATTTTAAAGTATTTAAATATGCTAGTCTCTACTTTCACTTTAAGTAAATATTCTTGTAATGACTTATCCATCACCACATAGTTTCCATTGATATAATTCACCATGAACAATGAGTATGAATGAGCTATGATGTGTTAAGCTCCAAGTCCTTGAGCGAATCTTAGTCCAGTGAGTAAAGCTTTTATACTTAGATTAATAATTTATTACTTTAAAGTTAAACTTTGGCGACTAAGTTATGGTGATTGTCGTTGAGGTATTCAACACAATACTTGGTCTCATACCTGTTTACTTGAAGAACAATCCATGTATAAGTTCAATGAGGGTTTCAAGTTGATTAGGACATTGTGCAAGTCATTAAAATCTATGAGGAAATCTGTGAGTGCTTGTGCCTTAATCACCATCTTAGGTGAGTTTGATACTCTCTCAGCTCTACTGACCACTTCAGCAATCTTCTTGAGTAATTGAGCTTGAAAAGAATTAAATTGAGTGGGTTATTGGTGATGACTTAAATTAAGTGAGAATAAAAGTATGGTTGACGTCATCATGCTAATATAAAAAGTGTGAGTGTGAGGCTTTCTCATGATTAGATGGTGTAACTCATCACCTCTTAGTGACTTGCTTATATATTACACTAGACATCTTCCATCTTCTCTAATTAGAATTGAGCTTATTGATTCTTTTTAAGCTCCTAGATATAATAATAGCATCTCACTCTCCTTTAGGATTTACAACAAACGAGATGAAGCAAGTAAGTTTTTGAGATCATTTAAGGCTTTCTCTACTATCCAATCAAACTTTTTATGGTTCTTAACTTTTTAAGAAATGGTGAGTAGCATTCTCTCACCTTGTAAATAAAATTATTTAATCTTGCGAGTCATCGAGTGAGTTGCTTCACTTACTTCATCATTCTTGGTGAAGGTATATTGAGTATAACTTTTACCTTATTAAAATTAATGTTTATGCCTTCAAGAATAATTAAAAATCCTAAGAACTTTTATAATCCTACACTGAATGTACACTTTTAAGGGTTGACACACATATTGTACTTCTTCATGGTGATGAATGTCACTTTTAAATCTTTGATGTGGTTCTCAGGCGACTTGGTTTTTACTATAAAGTCATCCACATAAACATCCATACTTCAAATCTTTGAATACTCTGTCCACCATCCTTTGATAGGTTACCCCAACATTTTTAGCCTAATGGTCATTACCCCATATAAATATAGTTTTTCTTTAGAGATGAACATTATTTTCTCTAAGTCGACAAGGTGCATTTAGATTTGGTGGCACCCCCAAAAAGTATAAAAAAAACTCACAAAATAACCCTACCATCAAATTAATGAGTGCATTGTGGTGTTTTAATTTGGAGTCATACGAGCACTATGCAGAGAGATATAATGGGATATAATGGATTACCTCTATAAGAGAGAATAGACACATCCCAACTCTTCTAGACTTACAACCGCCTGAAGTGACCGTCAACTAACACCTCCTATGCTTTAAAATAATGTAGGCCAATTTTTTGTAGATGCAAGATAGATAGGCTGCTGTTTAATTAGGAAGGAAGCAATGATCTAAACTCACTCCCAAAGAGACTAGATCATGATTGGTATGAGGACATGAGTTAGACTAATGCAAAATTTACAACTTTTTAAATCATTCTTTTGACACAATCATTTTTATACCAAGATTTAGGACAGTTATGCCTACATGCATGATGAAGTAGAGTTTGGGCCAAATCAACAAAAAGAGGTGTTCTCCACTACAAGGAGATCACCCTTAAAGGTCAAGAATATCCCCTTTCATGCAAGAGTGGTGACCCTCATTATTCAAGAGAGGAATAATAAGAAATGCATAGTGTGATAACATACGACATTCACTAAGGGGTCTCTAAATATTTTACTTATCTTAATTAAGAGCCTAGGCTTTAAAATGAGGTTATGAGTTGTATTAAATTTTAATATGAATTTTTAGTGAGGAAAGAACATTTAATTTTATCCTAAAGAACTTACTGCATCCAGGTCACACATTAAATCATAACACTTTAAGAAACCTTGAAAAGCATTCTATTTCTATTGCGCAATCTAAACATAACAATCAAAGATTTGGATTCTTGTAAAAGAATAAAAGGCTGAGGCATCCAGATACTGCCGTACACCCCAAAAAAGAAAAAAAGGTAGCCGAGTTCTAGCCTTATATAACCCGGCTTACAAATAAATTTTTAAAAATGAAATGAATGTTATGGGGGTCTTCGATCTTTTATCTTATTTCTTTTCCTTGGATTAGTTTACTTCAAACTTCATAGGGCCTCCTAAGTCTTTGCCTTCTATCCACTGTTCATCCTAAACCCCATAACACTAATCCTAATCCTATTACAAAAATTACATATTTATGAAAAATGAAATCTAAGTACACCTACAAAATAGATGTTAGCTAAGCGAACATACAAACCAAATAATTATATTTCATATATTTGGACTTAGCACCCTACACATGGGTAGCCAAGCCTATCTATCTTAATTGGATTATGCTTAGGGTCATAAGCATCACCTATAAGCAAGAATATTTATATTTACTTATTCGGTGGCCCCTTTAGCACAATCCCCAATAAAAGACATCAGTAGGCTATTACTTAATTACATCCACTCTATGCACAAAAAATCTTAACATCTAGTCTAAAATATTACATCATAAAATAGAAAGCAACAACATAACATACATCGGCCTAACCTAAGACTAGAATTGGTGACTTAGCATTCTAATGTGTGCTCTAAGGTTTAGTGTGGTGTGTCTTGAATAACCTTTAAAAGTGTAATTATCTAAAGTTAAAAATTGTTTAACTTAAATGTTAGGAGAGATTTCACTTCAAATCTTGGAAAAAATTGATTAATTTTAATTTGCACTTTCTTGTATCATTTAATGTCTACTCAACATCTAATTTTTATGAAGAGAAGAAAGGGGGTTGACCCCCTTCTTCCCTACCCTAAGTTGTTTTCTAAAGGGCATATTATTATGACTTTGGTTTCTTTAGTGAACTATTTATAAACAAATTTTTTTGTTAAGCTTAAGTTTGGGTTAGTCTTAAGGAGTCTTATTCAAACATAAAAGGCATCAATAGCATACACACTTCTTCATTTTCATTATTCATGATATATATATATATATATATATATATATATATATATATATATATATATATATATATACAATATATATTTATGTTTTTGCACACTTGATGCATGAATTTGGTAGAAAAGAAAGATTCCATTTCATAGTTAAGCATATATGTACTAAAGATTTAAGCAAGTAAATGCCATTGTTAAACTAGGGAAGTGAGATTATATAAGTCCTCCTTAGGGCTACTTAAAGCCTTGTATTCTTAGGATGTCCAAACTATATACTTGCTAACTCAAATTCATGTAAACATATACACAAGCATAGAAATGAAAATCATGTAAAGGGTATATAAAACAAATCTTTTAGTCATATAAAGCAAAGTTCTATCCCAAATTCTAGCATATGCATACACATGCAAAAATTTAAAATGTGCATGCTATTGTTAAACTAGAGAAGTGAGATTATCTAAGACCTCCTTAGGGCTAATTAAGTCTCGTGTTCCCAGGATGCCTAGACTATGTATTTGCCAACTCAAATATATGTAAACATACACATGAACCATCAAGACAAATTAATCCTTTACCATCTTTAAATTATAACTAAATGTAAACTTTATTGAACAATTATAACCAATATTAGCTTATAGTTTTAAAAGTAATTTGGGATTTATTAATGATAATAGCCACACCATATAATATTTATCGAACACATGCAACTTAAATGCAACCATATTCTATTTATTCTCTCTTCTTTTTTTTTTTTTCAAAAAATATGAACATGCAAAAAATAGGCCTGTACATTTATAATGATTGAAAAGAAGTCATTAAACATTGGCACATAACACATTCAATTACATTAAGTCCTAAGGACAGTCAAGCTAAATAAATATTCCTTAAGACTAATGAAAGTTTCTATATGGTTTGATTTTGATATTTAGGTTTTTAAAACCTAAAGAGGAGAGATGATACCTAGATTTACTCCATCCCATGTTGGTGATTTGATATATTTAAAGAAAATAATTAAATGGGTTTTATGGATTGATTTTCAAGTCATTAAGCACATCAACTTAATTACCCATCCCTAAACTTCTTTAATTTAATTAACTACTTGATCATGAGGCCTCAATGATATGCTTTTGGGAAAGTAAAATTTGCAATGCACCTAAGGGAATCTAATGCAATTAGACTCATGCTTAAGAGTTAATTAGATTAAAGAAGTAAATAATCTAAGTTAAGTACTCTTATGATTTTTCCATACTAATGGGTTAATCATAATTTGTTTAAAGACTTTATGCTATTAAACACACAAAAATAAATTAATTGATTATGTTTGTATTACCTGAACCAATCATTAATTTCATTTGATTTTTATTTTATCATTAATTTTTCTAATTAATACCTAATTATTACACATGCTAATTAACCCTCATAAGGAAATACATTTAAAAAAATAATTAAGAAATGGGTCCTAATTACTTCTCACTATTCCTATTATTCACAATGATTAATTATTATTAATTATTTAATTTTTACTATTTATTAATTTTAATAATTATTTAATTAATTAATGAGAGTAATTAGAATTGAATTTTCAAATTCTTTAAATTACATGAGAAATAATTCTAAGAAAATTATGGGAGGTAGAGGACATCCTATGAAATTATACCAGCAAATCTAGAATTAATTAGCCAAGTAATGTGGCCTTAATTAAGTAATTAGCCTAAGTTTCAAACCTTAATTAATCGCTATTCACTTAATATAAATTAGATATTTTAATTTTCTTAAATTCTCCTCCATCTTACCTTTCCGAATTGGGTTTATTTGTATTATTTATATTTTTTACAATTAGTTATAATTTTTTGAAGTTTTTGCCATTTATTTAGATTTTTAAAGCCTAATTAAACTTTTAAACTTCCGGCGCCACACTGACGCTGACGCGGCAGCACTTTCCACATGGAACCATGGTGTTTGTTACTTAAATCATCCGATGTCTCAGTTAACTCAGCGGTGGTGAACACGATTTCATCTCAGCCATCCGATCTTGGATCAGACAAACGAGATTAATCATATGATTTCAAAGGGGTTAAATTGAAATTTCTAATGCGATTAATCATGACCATCTATTCTAATCATGCAAGATGGACAACCAGTGATCTATCATCCCATGAACACTCGAAGATAGACACAGTCCACCTTTTACCACTTGATCTGAGCTCACAGGAGCTTGTTCGATGATGAAATTAACTCCAAATTGACCAGGGAATAAATCTAAGAAGATCTTATGATGGAGATTGTATGAAAACATGATTCACTTCAAAAAAGACTAACACCTAGGGGTCAAAGCTATGGTTGCCAAATTTTTTTCTCGCCGGAGCTATATATCAGTGGTCCACCAATAGAGGTTGCTTCATCTTAAAGAGACAAAGCCCTATTGAGAAGATCATGAGCTTCCTCCTCCTCGATCACTCTATGTACTAAACGTCACCATAAAGCTTGTCGGAGTTGGTTTTGAGATGTCTTTTGGTGGTCGAATTGCTTGAGAAATGATTCATTTCAGTTCACCAGAGTGAGGTGAGGTGTGGAAAGAGTTAATTTGGGTTTGGTGGAGGTTTGGCAAACATGGGTGGATAAAGCTCTCGGGTTCGATCAGGAGCTCGTCTCATTGATGGTGGAGTGCTTGAGGAGGTAATATGGAACTAGGGATAATGCTCTAGGGAAGCTCTATGCTCGGTTCGAATTCATAGGGTTAAGTATACTCTCCTCCCCAACTGAACTAAGAGTTGGGATTAGTTCAGCCTTTGGCAGTTGTCCGATAGAGGTAGGTGGTTGAAGATGGCAGGGGACTACTAAGGTGGCTGAGTGTGAGAGGCTGAGGGAGTATAGTGGGCTGGCATGAGGTGTACACTCTACCTTATGTGGATCAATAGGTTGCCATGTGT
This sequence comes from Cymbidium sinense, assembly GCA_021442155.1. Classification (NCBI taxonomy): domain Eukaryota; kingdom Viridiplantae; phylum Streptophyta; class Magnoliopsida; order Asparagales; family Orchidaceae; genus Cymbidium; species Cymbidium sinense. Next base: position 77,855,083 of record CM038219.1, on the reverse strand, counting down.
GAACTCACCCTCTCTTGGATAAATGTTCAGCCCAATAGCTTTGAATTAGGTTGGGTCAGTGGTCCTTTTGTTTAAGAAGAGCCAAATGTGGTTGCCATGGGATAAAAGGGTGTTGAACCCCTCTAAATGGGGATTTTATCCCATTTGGTAGTTTGGTTCAATAGGTTTGACCCAAACAAGGTTCACTATGGGTTGGGCCCACTTGGGCAGGCCCATGGCGAACCAAGAATGAGTCATGCCAAGTTTGATTAGGTTCAGGCTTGGTTTAGTTGGGTTTGGCTCAATTTGACCCATATAAGTCAAATGAGTTCAATTGAGCTAAGTTGACCAATTAGACCAAATTGGGTCAAAATGATGATTTGAGTGAGTTCAATTGGTCATTTAGAGTGAATGAGTGCAATTGGTTTGATTCAATTTGGGTTAGATTTGAATTTGGCTCATATGGGTCATGTTGACCAATTTGACCAAATTGGCCAAATTGGGTTGAGCATGGGTTAACTCTATGTTTAATTGATCATTAGTGATTGAGTGGAATAGTTGATTTGAATTAATTTGGATTGTGGAGTGAATTGGTTAAATTAGACCCTTTAGGTCAAATTGGGTTAAGTGGGCTAATTGTGTTAGGTTGACCAAGTTGGATCCAATTGAAGGTTGGATTATGTTTAATATTAAATTAGTTGGAAGTATTGGTTTCAATCAATTTGGTTTAGGATTTGATTTGGTTCAATTTGACTTTTTAGGACAAATTGGGTCAACTTGGGTCAAAGGGTCCAATTGGCATGATTATGTTCAATTGATTGTAGTGGAGTTTTCAATAATGACTTACAATCATCAATGAAGGGATTGGGTGGCTTGATTTGATCTAATGAGAGTTTAATTGTAGTTTAGTTAGATTGCCCTTTTTATGTCACATTGGGTCAAGTGAGTTGGTCAAACCATCTTGGTCCAATTGGGGTTATGGATGGTTGTGCATTTATATTAAAATTAGTGGCTTAAATTGATTTGGGCTTAATTAACATTTAACCTTTAAATGTGACAATGGTTTAAAATTTATAAATTTGTTGATGATTGTTTGTGATTAAGAATTGAGTGATTTGCTCTGAAGCTTGAAAATCAAAATTAAGAATTGAAATGATAAATTATTTTAAGTTTGTGGGTGAATTGTTGTATGAGCCTTGGTTTAGAATAGAGAAGAACCTATTTGAATTCTATATGCCTTCTAAGTCTCTAAGCTTAAGTTTAATGTCCCCTTAATCACTAGAAGTGTCCAAGAACTAAGAAAATCCAAGGTTCTAGAAGGTTTATAGATCAAAGATGAGGAGGATTAATCATTACTCCAAAAGTGAGGTTAACAAAAAGATGCTCAATAGGTGTGGTGTAACTTATAAGTCACATCGCATGTATTGGTATTGATCGAGATGATCAAAAGCATCCGAGAAGGTCATGAACCTTAATGAAGGTTATCCATGCCTAAATGAAGAGGTAAAAGGAACTAGGATCCTAATGTGATTCAGTTCATTTCATTTCTTGCCATGGGCATGGGAGAGGAATTGTCTACATTTGATTTGATTTATTTTTGGTTTGTTTTTTACATCAAGGACAAAAAATATGTTCTTGCCAGGGATCAAGCCATGTTGGGGGCATGAATGTAAGTTTGCTAGGCATGATGATTTGGAATTTATTTTTGCATCAGATACACAAAGATGGGTTTGATGAGAATTAAAACATGCCAAGGGCATGAATGAGGGTCTTGTTAAAGGTGAATGAGATTTGGATTAGAATTAGTTTGGTTCAATTGATACAACTTAGTTAATTGGTTTAGTTGATGTATTTTTGTTTAACTTTGATAATTTGTGTTGATTTTAACTTAGGTTTGATTGTTGAGTTAATATAAACCATGTTGGTTTGCAATGAGTCACACCAAGGAAGGGCTATGAAAGCCTAAACTTACCTTAGACTTACTGATTCAAAGGGATAGTCTATCGACTGCATGGTATAGACTATCCAACCTATGTGTTGCCCATTGGTTTGCGATGGTTGAACTAGGAAGAAAGCTCGGGGACTCACATCTTCCAAAGCAGAATCAACCATGCTGATTGTATAGCAAGTCAAACCCAACCTAGGGTGACTACTAAGTGAGGTCCTCTGGGGGTCTTATTTCAGCTTGGATAGTCAAGATGATTTCTATAGAGAGTTTTGCTGACACTGCCCAAAAACATAGGATGCCTACTTGGGAAGAGGTGCCTCTGGGGGTCTTATCCTAATCCACAAAAAATGTTATTTTGTTTGGTTTGTGTGGACCCTGTTGGTTTGTGATTGGCCATACTAAGAAAGAGCCACATGGGCTTTGGCCTATCTTAGATTTACTGGCCTAAAGGATAGCCTATATATCCGTAGTATGGAGCTTCCAACCAAAGGGGTGGCTACTAGGAAGAGGGAACTATCCAATCTGATGGTAACCTAGGTCATGTCTAGATGGGGTCATGAAGACGTAATCTAAATAGAATGCCTACAAGGAAGATGCCTCTAGAGGTATTATCCTAATCCCTGAAACATAAAGCCTATAGGTATACAATGGTTGACTAAGAGAGAAAGCATAGGGTCTCACATCTTTCTGAGCGGTGTTATCAATAGGGTGGGTTATTATTAGCAAGGTGAAAGCTAGCCAACCTATGGTGCCTGTCAATTTGTGATGATCAATCTAGCAAGAAAGAATCAAGGACTCACATCTTCCTAAGAAGAACTAATCATCAGGATAGTCTATCATCAACTAGGCAGCTACTATCTGACCTAGGGTGACTACCAAGTGGCAAGTCATAAAGGAGGACTAAACCCAAGCTTTAAGTAGTCAAAAAAAAGAGAAGCCACTGGGGTTCTTATCCTAATCCTCGACTATATGTATTCAGATCTAGTCAGCATATGTTGGCCAACTCAAGGAGAAAGCTCTAGGACTCACGTCTCCACGAACATGATTTGCTATCAAGATGACTTACTAACTATGCAGTGAAGTACATCAAGCTGACAAAGGGGGCTCATCAGTTTGCAATGATCAAGTCAGAAAAAAGCACTGGGACTCACATCTTTCTAAGAAGGGATAACCACTGGGGTGATTCATTAGCCAAGCGATGAATTGAACCTAACCTAAAGCAGTTATTAAGTGAGGGCTGTTGGGGGTCTTATCTTAACTCAAAGTAGTTTGAGGTGATAAGATTTTATGTTGCACTTATTTGTGTTTATGTGAAACTTTGTGTTTGATTATGCCCACAAGGGCTAGGATGCCGCTCGGGTTCTCTTACACCTACCCTAAACACATCGAGAGTTTGGTAATTGAAAATACTTTATCTTGGAGAACAATTCGATAAATGGAATTTTTTATTTATGAAAAATTATTTGAGACATTGCTCATACATAATGTTTCTTTAAGAAAGGCCCATTGATCAGGAGCATTAGGTGTCATTTTTATGATTGATGAGTTGATAGGTCTAGTAGGCCTTTTCTATGGTGAAAGGGCCTTCCCAAGTAGGTTCAAACTTGTCTCCATTTTACGATGGGCTATAATTAGTCTCCTTAGAACTAAGACATACTCTCTGACTTGAAAGCTCTAGGGCGGACCAATTTGTTATGATCTTGAACCATTTTTGCTTTATACAACTCGAAGTTTTGACATTCTCGTAAGCATCTCTCCTCTAAACCTTTGAGTTCTTCCAACTATAATTTAGCGTTCTGCTCAGTTGTGATTTTACCTCCCACAACTATTTGTAGTGAGGGGAGCTGAACCATTAAGGGTAGAATTACTCGAACCCATACACTAAGAAGAATAGGGTAGATTGCATTGGAGTCCTATGGGTAGTATGGTAAGCCCATAAAGCTTTAACTAATTGGTCATGCCACTATCATTTGTTGCCATCAAGCATTTTCGTGAGTATTTGGATGCGAGTTTTATCAAAGGCTTCTACTAAACCATTCATATTAAATGGTGAAATTGGTGCTCTTGAAAGCAATACCATTATCGAATGATTTAGTGGGGCACTCTAAATCTATGAATTATGTGGTTCTTAAAAAATTAGAGCATGTGCTGTGCTTTTACTTTCCTGAGTGGAATCGCCTCCACCCACTTGGAGAAGAAGTTCGTAGCTACTAGAATGAGCCGGTGGCTCTTGGATGTGGGAGGATCAATCAGACCCACTATGTTGGTACCCAAACACTTGAATGGCCATAAGGCTAAAGTTACATGTAGAATGTTGGGTGGTTGGTGTAGAACCTCTCCATGTACTTGGCATTGGTGGCAGCACTTCACTACATCCATGCAATCTATGGTTATCGTTGGACAGTAATACTGAAGTCTCTTAATTTTAGCTTTCATCTTGGGACCAGATTAATGAGCTTTGCATAATCCTGAGTGTACCTCAGTCATGACCTTAAGGACTTCATGTTTGTCCAGATAGTATAACAACATATGATTGAAAGACTGTCAGTATAAAAAACCATCGATGAGGGCATAAGAGAGTGCCCTCTGCTTTACTAGATGGGCTTGAGATTTCTCTTGGGGTGGCTTGCCTTTATTTAAATAATCAAAGAAGGGTTGCCTTCAATCTAGCTCTTCATGCTTTTTGACAACAACATCCTCCCCTTCAAGTGTGTATTTATTAATGAGTTCAACATCAGTGAGAAGTAGGACTTGTCTGTTATGAACCTCTATTGATATGGACTCTTCTTTCGGACATGCCAATTCTTTATCTCAGCCATCCAGGAATTCAACAAATTATGACATCTGGGATCTAGGCTAGTAACTCCATGGTGTACTTATGGTAGTGATGGAGTTTGGGCTTTAAAACCTTATAAAACCCAACAATAAGATTGACAACTAACTATGAATCACCAAAGATGCTGATACTTTTGAAGCCTAATGAGATGGCTAACTCCAGACTAGCAATTCTAGATTCATGTTTGGCTTCATTGTTGGTGCTAGGTTCAGATAGATGGTATGAGAATCACATCATATATCTGTCTGGTATGAGGAGGATTATCTCTACCCCTATCTTACTCGGAAGAGTGGATTGTGCTTCTTCTCCTTTTTAAGAGGAATCTGCACAATGAAAGTACATCTCCTAATGGTAAATGTTTGCATCCCTTAAGTTCATGATTTATTCATCGAGAAGATCATGATCGAATGAGAAATCTGTAGGAAGTGGATGTGCTACTAGGAAGTCTATGAGTCACTGAACGGAGGGGTACGAATGTGATGTCAAACTGTGATAAAATCATGGACAATCATGCCAACCATTTGGAAATCATTGGTCATGTCATGAGATATTATTGTGGGTTGATTCTAGAAATCAAGTTCACTTTATGAGAAAGCATATAATGTTGTAGCTTCTAGGCTATGAAGATCAAAGCTAGGTAATGCTTCTCAATGGGTGGATATTTCACCTCAGTAGATATTAGACGATGGCCGAGATAGTATAGTGCATTATTTTTCCCTTAGTCATTGACTTGGGCCAACAAAGCGCCAAGGGAATTTTCTAGCACAGTAGTAAAAAGTATGAGGAGTTTGCCCAGGATAAGGGTGGCTAGGACTAGCGGTGTTATAATATATTACTTGATGCTTTCAAATGCATGTTGGCATTTGTCATCCCACTTGAACTTGGCATCTTTTTTGACTAGTGTTGAGAATGGTTGACATATGCCTGATAGGTTATGTATAAAGCATCTTAGATATGCTAACCTCTCTTGGAATGAATTCAGCTGAGTTAGACTTTTATGGGGCGGCATTTCCAATATTACTTTAAACTTCTCTAGGTCGATCTCAATCTCGTGGTGTTGGATAGTGAACCCTAGAAACTTCCCTGAAGTTACTCTGAATGCACACTTTAGAGGATTTATTTCAAGGTTATATTATTTTAACCGTTTGAAAACTACTCTCAAGTCAAAGAGATTGTCTTTCTTTTCTTTACCTTTGACCACAAGATCATCGACGTAACATTCAATTTGATGGTGAATGAGCTTGTAAAAAATTTGAGTCATGGTCCTTTGGTATGTGGCGCTAACATTTTTGAGACCAAAAGATATGATTTTATAATAATAAATTTTGCATTCTGAAAGCAGTGTTTCTTTCATCTTCCGTGCCATCTTTATTTGAGTATATCCAGATGAACCATCCATGAAAGAGAAGATTGCATGAGAAGAGGTGATGTCCACCATCAATTCTGGTATTGGTAATGAAAATTCATCTTTTGGATATGCCTTATTAAGATCCCTAAAGTCAACCATACGTACATGTGGTCATTTTTCTTCTTAACTGGGATGACAATGGCCAACCAGGCGGGGTATTTTGCTCCTAGATGAAATTAGTATTGATCAGTTTCTTGACTTCAATAATGACCTATTGTTCAATGTCTAAGCTTGCTTAATGAGGTTAGCATTAGGATGTATCGCTAGCTTATGAACCTCTACTTCGGAAGCTAATTTAGGCATTTCTTCATAACTCCATGCAAAGTAGTCCTTAAACTCAATGAGTAGCCTAACTAAGTCATTGGTTTCATATTCATTCAATAGGGAGCTGACATAGGTTGGGTGTGGATTATCATCAGACCCCAAGTTGATTTCTTTAAGTTCATCGATGGTTGATGTAATTTTCTCTTGAAATTTTGGGGGTGCATCCTTGACTTAAAGATCATCTAAATTACTTAAAGTTTCTAAACACACCTCCTCATATGAGTTAATACGGTTTGAGAAGAACCTATCAAATTCCAATTGATTAGTGATGACTAGGCAGAAATTATCATCGTTCATTGGGCCTACTATACAAAGCTTAGTCTGGGTCTTAATTGAGAGTTCTTACACTTGTTGTACCATAGTTTCTTGAAGTATTCTGACCTATGCTTAGACCATGCATGCAAAATTAAATCTTTCTTTGCTAAATTAAGAACACAAGGCGAGTACCAATCAAATAACAATTATATTAATTCTTTGAATGATTCATCCTCAAGCTCTACATCAACTTCTCAGCTTGAGGATGTTGCTCCTAGGTAAAACCTTTGATATTTAGAATTGGCATATGTCTTGGGAGCTTCCTTAACTACCAAACTCTCAATTTTCTATGAGAAAAGTGGTGTTAGAGCTAAGACACCCATATGCTATCTAACAATTTCACATAAAGAAGATTCCGAACACTTATGGTTTGCTTGGGGGCTCGGTCTTCATCACTATTGGGCTTTAGTGTCACCTCCAATAGAATCTACTGATGTAAAGAGGTAGCTGGTGTGCTCACTACATAGGACTTATCCTCTGAACTAAACTCTAAGTCTATGTAGATGTTAGGTGTACTTCCAGATGTTGGAATGAATCTCATGGTAGGTGGTAAGTATGGAGTTCTACCATCACTGGGACATCATCTAGATTTTCCTCTTCCTCATCCTAATGGAGGTCAGGTCATCCTCCCCACTTGTCTGAATGGAGTAACAAACTGTTGGTGAAATCTAATTTTGAGCTCTATCTTTTCCCTAATGTCTTCTTCTTGCTCTCTTTTCCTTTCTTTTTCTTTCATTTTTCTTTCTTAACCCTTTTTATTTTGATTAAGTTCACAAGAGAAGACATTTTGCTTCTTAGAAAGGTAATAGGTCGCATCCTCATAAATCCTGATCTCATGCACTGCAAATGGTTTGAGATATCCTTTAACATAATATTTGATCCCATCACTGATGAACTTGATGTGCTGATGTAAAGAGGATGTAACCATGTTATTCTCATTAATCGAAGGTCACCCTAGTAAAGCATTGAAATATGTATTAGAATCTATTATGTGAAACTTGGCTTCAGTCTTTCAATCAGCTATCTCCAAAAGTAATACTATGGAGCCCAAGGCCCTCTCGCCTTATTCATTGAATCCATTCAACATCATCTTCTCAGATTAGAGTTTAGAGATATTAATCCTTAAATAAACAAGGGTTCTTATGCTCATATTGTTCAACGATGCACCCAGATCAACCAATACTCTGGATAGCTTGAACTTGCCAAGATATATAGGGATGTATTTGGAGTGGTTGCACTCTATTGTCTATAGTAGTAGGTCTTCATATGAGAATGTGACTCTTATGACTTCTCTTGAAAGACATGACTCCTCTCCTACTAGATTAATAGTGGACAACATAGTTAAGCATATTTTAGGGTCAAGCAATCTTTGATTAGTGATTCCCTTATATCTTTGGATAAAATAAGAGCTTCATATATCTTAATTTAACTGAAAACTTTCTAAGATGTGTCAAAACATTGTAGTCGATTTTAGGTTGGTCCTCCATAAGCATATCTAAGGATGGCGCATCTGGTGGAGGGTCTATCTGCTCATTGGAACCAATGACCTATTTACCCTTGTCTTGACGTGCTACTCTAGTAGGTAGAACTTTTCCATTATGAAGGTTAACTTTAATGACTTCTTATGATAAGAGCTTGTGGAAAGTTCTACCTGCTCATCAGGTATACCAATAGCTTCTCCTAAAGGATCATCAGTCAGATGACTCAAAATCTATCTCAAGTGGTGAATCTTGAAGATTTAGAAAAGGGCAATCTATTTCTGAATCAAAATGGAATTGATCAACATTATTTAAATTATTTTTATTATGACTTAGAGAGCTATCAATGGGAATACAATTGTTGAGATCTTTGAAAGTAGTCAGAATGTAAGTGGTATTATTCTTCTTCATTGATTTCTTCAAATTTTTGTGGTACATGATGAAAGTTAAGTAAAGTAAGCAGTCTGAGTTGCTTGGTGCCCTCATCCACAGATACAACCATCCTACTGATGATGGCGGAACTAGTAGATATGATAACTATAATGGTGGGAGGAATAATGCTGGACTCAGACAGTGGTGGTGCTATTGAACTATCCTAGGCACATGGTGGCTTCTGCTACATCTGGGCTTCCACCCTCCCTGAATTATCACTCATAACATGGTAGACCTTCATTTGTATTGGAGGACTAAGCTGAGTTAGTCACTTATAGAGAAAGTTTCTTGATTTTAGAAATAATTTTTGTAGAGATAATGGAAAAAGAGATGTCCCAACCTTCTTTTATCTTAAGAGGATTGGATGTTTCCCCAAAGACTTCTTTAATTGAACCAGAAGGTTGTTCCACTAAATATTCTTTGGAGATCACTATTGCTCTTGGCTATGCTCAAGCCAATCCTTATATGTAAAGTAATCCTCTAAGACATGGCCTAACATGTGGTGGTAGGAGCAATAGTTAGGATCATCACTCCTACCAACTTCCTCCAACTTTCTATGCTCAGGTAGCTAGAAATCAGGCTTCTTAAGGAGGTTCTTGAAGATATTCCTAACTACCTCCCTCTTGAATGAATATGACTTATTTAGTTTATCGATAAAGGTAGGTGGATAATAGCTACCTAGTGGCGGGTATTAGTATCGTTGCTATATATGATGCTGGGATGGCCTTTGTGGTGGCTGAGGAGGTTGAAGAGGAGGTGGGAGTGAAGGCTCTTGAGCTTGGCCTCTCAGCTGCTCTCACTAGGCTACCCTTATCCACTTTCTACTACTTTCCAGCTTCTCAAACACTTTATGAGGCATAGGCTTTGATGATTGGTCTAAGAAGGGTATTTGTTTGGCTTCCTCTAATAGGTTAGCCACCTAATTGATTAGTTTCTTAAATATCTTAATAGTAAATCCCTTGAGTATGAAGAACACTGGGGCATAAATATTATTGAGAAGAATTTCAATGGCATGCTGCTCCTGCAGCTATGGTTGTCATTTCATGCTCAAGTTTCACCACCTCAGAATATAATGAATAAGAGACTCATTGGATTTTTGTTTCTCTATAATGAGATCGCCTATGGTCACTCTCTGTTGAGCTCCTATGAATCTCTTGATAAAAAGCTGCTCTAACTCCGCAAAAGACTTCACTGAATTGTTGGGCATTTTGGTGTACCAATCAAAGCCACTTTAGAAAGACTACTAAAAATTTGCCAGAAGATTAGGGTGACACTACCACTGGCATTACAACAACTAACCCTAAATTGTGCAATATGCTACCTAAGGTTCCCACTGTCATCAAATACCTTGAAGGATGGCAGCACAAAACATTTAGGGTATTGAACTACATCGAACTCCTCTAGGCAGGGTCTACCCTTTGGAACTAAAGAGCTCCCTTGGACCTACACTAACACCTTGTTAACTTGCTATTCTACCATCTGCTTGATGTCTTTTTCATGCATGGACGTATTATAAGCTATATTTATATGTAGACTACTGGTATTCTCATCCATTGGAGTAGTGCTCTTAGGGTGATCTAGGATATGTACCAACTCAGGTCTGTCGACCTCCATTGGAGTGGTTTAAAGGATAGGTGCTTGATTTGGGAATGCCAATACCACTACCATTAACTCTTCTACTCTCCTCTCCATCTTGTCAATATGATCATCCTTAAGCTTGATTTGTTGGAGAAGGTGTTGAGTTGAGTCTGATGCCTCACCTTCTTTAACTATAATGCCTTGTGCTTCTTGGTTGGGTTGTTCTTTATTCAATGATCTTTGGGTATCAACCATGTAGACTTTAGCAGTATCATTGAAAAGGTCATCCTTATCGGCATCAAAGTCTATCATACCATTTTCTTGGTCAAAATGGTAATCTCCAACTATCTGTATTATTACAACATAATAGTCCTCTAATATTTCCTCTAATGATTGGTCATCCACTCTACCTAAAATCGCTGGGACATATGTCGGTGACTTGCTCATTGTGTCTTGAGGAGGTGATGCACTGTATGTTTTGGATATGAGGGGTGTTATCTTTGATCAGTTCGATAATTATAGGAGTCAACCTGGCATTACCTTCTTCCTTCTCCTCCGATTGTGGTGGTGGAGCGACTACGATCCTCTTGGTGACCACTCCTTCATCTCTATCATTGGGGTGGGAGGTCGAGAGGGAGACCACAACCTCGCCACAACTAGTACAGTGGATGGAGCATGGTCTTTGGGATGCCATCATATCATAATGGGGGATGATTTCTCCAGATGCTGAATTATGGTATTTGGTAAGCACTTCTGATGGTGGGACATGGACTAGTGATGGTAGTTGGCGAGTGGAGTGGTGTGGTGGTGGTGACATCGGCTACCTCTCCACTGAAGGCTTCTTACTATGGTTGGAACCAGTAAGAACTATCCCATCTAAATGAGCAGCGCTATCGGCTCACCGATCAGAATGATCAGTCAATGCTAAGGATGCCAACTATCTAGCAAACCTCCTCTTATCATTCTTGCCTGCTTAGGAAACAATCTTGGACTCCATGGACTTTTATCTATAGATCTAATCCCTTAGAATTCTAGGGATCACCCATCTTAAGTCATGAATGGTGGTAGACTCAGATCCTCCTTAGACGCTCCCTACTTTCCTGAGCATGGACCTCAGACCAGACTCCTCTCCCTATCTGTTGTCTCAAACTCTACGTGTCATGGGGGTGATATCCCTAGCCTCTTCACATCATTCTCTCCCTCTGTAGTTGAGAGAGGGTGAAATCTACTACCACCAAGAAGGGGAGAGGTCTCACGAATGGACCCCTTTTTCATCTACTTGAGAGGCATTTTTAACCTTTTTGGCCATATGCTCATAGTAACTCTTAGTCTTCCTATTCTTATTGTGGTGCTAACGTTTGGTCAAGGGTGCAAGATGGGAGCTAGTACTGACCTTAAAGTTGAGAGAAATAATCTCATATGCTAGGACTGACTTCCCCTTAAGAATTGGGGCTGCGATAGAGGTAGTACTAGTCCTAGTAGAAATTGTGGTAGGCACAAGAGGTACGCGTGGCTTGGGAACCTCTAAGGATTTCCTCTTTAGGGATGGGAACTCAGAATTTGACTAAAGGTCAAACTGTAGAAGTGGCTTCTTATCAGACACTTCCTCCCTACTCATTATGCCGAGGGTAGGACCATCACAAGTGACCTTAAAATGCTCAAACCCAAGGCCGAACTTTGATGATTAGGGATGAGGTGAGTATGGCTTGATCTATGGACAAATCCACACCTGAAGCAAATGAGAAGATGAGCTTTCCAGATGACATGGTGCTTGAAAGAAATGAAGGAATGAAGTTTTCCTCTTTGCTTCAGAAAAAATAAAGGCATATGATTAGACTTTGCTTTGGTTGTTGTTCTTTTGACTTGAATTTGGATTGAAACCTCATTTAATAAATTTGGTTATGTTAGATGGGGTTTTCATTGGAGAGATTCATAATTTTGAGAAAGAATGTCTTTTGAACTTCATAAAAAATGAGCTCAAATGAATTTTGGAGATGTTGGATGAACCTTACTTTTCCATGCTAGTGGCAAGAGGTTCTTCATGTTTTAGATTGACTTTATTTAATTTATTTTGGAAAATTTCTTTCATTGATTCTTCTTATCTATTGGAGGTCCAATAGTGGTTTTAAGACCTCCTAGAGTGAGGTCCTAAAACCTAAAGGGTGTTGTCCACACTTGTCTAAAGGTGAAATAGATAAGGTGCCCAATGAAAAGAATGATAGTCTTAGACTCATAGAAAATATAAGTCCATTATCGATGTTTGGAGATAATGATTGACTACTAAAGATGGAGAGAGGAACAATCCCCAATGGAGTCACCAAAAAAATCTGTGGTATTTTAATTTGGAGTCGTAGGGACACCACATGGACCTTAGGGGGTACTTATTGATTAGGTTGACATTAAGGTATGATGCACTATCTTGGGAGATGGAAACATCACCCTATAATATACTTAATCACCTAATAAGGACTCTTAAGGTAGATGGGTCTATGTATATACCAGAGATAATTCCCTTACTTTATATGGATAAGTGAAGTAGGGTTTATTCTATGTTGGGTTCTTCTGTTCCCTATTGAAGCAAGCTTCCATAGTTAATTACATCCTAGGAAATAAGAATTTTCTAAGAATACTCCTAATTAAAGTAGTCAATGAGTATCTCCAAAGATTTCAAGGCTATACTATCAAAGAATTGGTTGTTATTAGGGAATAAATGGGATTGCTTGAATGAGAAGATTTATTTATGGGTTCTAAAGGAGAATAAGTAGGAAGAAACTATAATCCTCTATGCTTAGTAAGTGCTTCAATGTACCTTGCAATGAGGCTTTACATTTTTGAAAGAGAGAATTTACTTTTATTTAAATTGAAATTTCATTAGAATGCTAGGGCATATAGTCCAACAACACAAGATTATGGAAATACCTGAGAGGTGAGGACTTATGCTCATAGCCTAAAGGAAATAAGTAGCCTCATAACCAAAATCTAAAATGTTTTAGCACAAGATAGAAGCAAAACCTAAGTATAATTGAGAAAATGAGATATAATAGTTTACCCCTATAAGAGAGAATAGACACATCCTGACTCTTCTAGACTTACAACCACCTGGAGTGCCACCAACAACACCTCTTATGCTTTAAAATCATATAGATCAGTCTTATGTAGATGCAAGATAGCTAGGCTATTATTTAATTAGGAAGGAAGCTAGAATCCTAAACTCACTCCCTAAGAGACTAGATCATGATTGGTGTGAGGACATGACTTAGACTAATGATAAATTTACAACTTTTTAAATCATTTTTTTTTGACACATTCATTTTTAGACCAAAGTTTGGGACAATTATGGTTACATGCATGATGAAGTATAGTGATGGGCCAAATCAATAAGAAGAGGTGTTCTCTACTACAAGGGATCACCCTCAAAGGTCAAGCATATACCCTATCATGCAAGAGTGTTACAATATAAAATGCATGGTGTGATAACATAAAACATTCAACCAAGGGATTTCCAAATATTTTACTTATCTTGATTAAGTTCCTAGGCTTTAAAATGAGGTTATGAGTTGTATTAAAACTTAGTTATAAATTTTTAGTGAGGATAGAAAAATTAATTTTATACTAAAGTGCCTACTACATCTAAGCCACACATCAAATCATCACACTTTCAGAAATCTATGAAAAACATATCATTTCTATTATGCAATATAGACATAATAATCAAAGGTTTGGATTCTTCTAAGAGAATAAAAGGTGAGGTCTACCGCCATTAAAAAAAGAAAAAGTTGGTAATAGCTCTACCCTTATACAACCTGGATTATAAATATATTTTTACAAATGAAATGAATGCTATGGGGGTCTTCAATTATTGATCTTCTTTATTTTCCTTAGATTAGTTTTCTTCAAGCTTCAAAGGGCCTCATAGGTCTTTGCCTTTTGGCTACTGTTCATCCTAAACCCCATACTACTAATCCTAATCCTATTAAAAAATTACATATTTATGAAAAATGAAATCTGACTACACATGCAAAATAGATGTTAGCTAAGTGAGCATACGAGCCAAACAATTATATTTCACATATTTGGACGTATCACCCTACACTTGGGTGGCCAAGCCAACCTGTCCTAATTGGATTATGCTTAGGGACATAAGTAGCACTTCAAGCAAGAACATTTATATTTACTTATTATTACGGTGGTCCCTTTAGTACAATTCCCTGCAAAAGATATCATTAGGTTATTAGTGACATAATATCCAATCTATGCATAAAAAATCCTAACATACAGTCTAAAATATTACATCATAAAATATAACATAACCCCAAAACATACAATAGCCTAACCTAAGACTAGAATTGGTGACGTAGAATTCTAATGTGTGTGCTAAGGTTTAGTGTGTTGTATTTTGAATAACCTTTAAAAGTGTAATTATGTAAAGTTTAGAATTATTTAAGTTAAACATTATGGAAGATTTCACTTCAAATCTTGGAATAAATTGATTAATTTTAATTTACACTTTCTTATTTCATTTGATGTCTACTCAACATCTAATTATTATGAAGAGAAGAAAGGGGGTTGACCCCCTTCATCCCTACACTATGTTGTTTTCTAAAGGGCATATTATTATGACTTTGGTTTCTTTAGTGAACCATTTATTAACATTTTATTTGTTAAACCTAAGTTTGGGTTAATCTTAAGGAGTCTTATTCAAACATAAAAAAGGCATCTTAGGATTAATAAAATTGAATCACTATTACATGAATAACATTCCATGACTTCTTTCCATCATCAAAAGCATACACACTTCTTCATTTTCATTATTCATGATATTTTATTATATATATATATATATGATATATATATATATATATATATATATATATATATATATATATATATATATATATATATATATATATATATATATATATGTATATACTATATACACAATATATATTTATATATTCACACTTGATGATAATTAATGCATGAATTTGGTAGAAAAGAAAGATTCTATTCCATATTTAAGCATATATGTACTAGAGATTTAAGCAAGAATTTGTCATTGTTAAACTAGGGAAGTGAGATTATCTAAGACCTCCTTGGGGCTACTTAAAGTCTTATATTCTCAGGATGTCCAAACTATATGCATGCTAACTCAAATACATGTAAACATATACACAAGCATAGAAATGAAAATCATGCAAAGGGTATGTAAAACAAATATTTTATTCATATAAAGTAAAGTTCTATCCTAAATTCTAGCATATGCATACACATGAATGAAATTAAACAAGTATGTGCTACTGTTAAACCAGGGAAGTGAGATTATGTAAGACCTCCTTGGGGCTACTTAAAGCCTCATGTTCCCAGGATGTCCAGACTAAATATTTGCCAACTCAAATATATGTAAACATACACTTGAACCATGAAGACAAAACAGTCCTTCACCATCTTAAAATTATAAGTAAATGTAAACTTTATTGAACATTTATAACCAATATTAGCTTAAATTTTATATCATTACCTTATAGTTTTAAAAGTAATTTGAGATTTATTAGTGATAATAGCCACACCATATAATATTTATCTAACACATGCAACCTAATTGCAACCGTATTCTTTTGATTTTCTCTTTTTTTGAAAATAATATGAACATGTGAAACAAAAGGCATGTACATTTATAATGATTGAAAAGAAGTAATTAAACATTGCCACATAACATATTCAATTACATTAAGTCCTAAGGACAATCATGCTAAATAAATATTCCTTAAGACTAACCAAAGTTCTTATAAGGTTTGATTTTGATATTTAAGTTGTTAAAACCTAAAGAGGAGAGATGATACTTAGAATTAGTCCATCCAATGTTGGTGATTTGATATATTTAAAGAAAATAATTAAATGGGGTTTATGGATTTATTTTCAACTCATTAAGCACATCAACTTAATTACCCTTCCCTAAACATCTTTAATTTAATTAACTACTTGATCATGAACCCTAAATGATATGTTTTTGGGAAAGTAAATATTGCAATGCACCTAAGGAAATCTAATGCAATTAAGCTCATGCTTAAGAGTTAATTAGAATAAAGAAGTAAAGAATATAAATTAAGTACTTTTTTGATTTTCCCATACCAATGGATTACTCATAAATTCTTTAAAGACTTCATGATATTAAACACTTAAAAAGAAATTAATGGATTATGTTTGAATAAATTGAACTAATCATTAATTTTGTGTGATTTCTTTTTAATCATTATTTTTTCTAATTAATCCCTAATTATTACACATGTTAATTAACCATCTTAAGGAAATACATTTGGAAAAATAATTAGGAAAGGGGTCATAATTACTTCTCCTCACTATTATAATTGTTCACAATGATTACTTATCATTAATTATTTAATTTTACTATTTATAAATTGTAATAATTATTTAACTAATTAATGAGAGTAATTAGGATTGAAATTCCAAATTCTTTAAATTACATGAAAAATAATTCCAAGAAAATTATGAGAAGCAGAGGGACATCCTATGGAATCATCCCACCAAATTTAGAATTAATTAGCCAAGTAATTTAGCCGTAATTAAAGTAATTATCCTAAGTTTTAAATCATAATTAAGAAATTGTTCACTCTACATAAATTAGGGATTTTATTTTTATTAAATTCTCCTCTATCTAGCCTTTCCAAAATGGGTTTATTTGCATTTTTTTGGATTTGTTTACAATTAATTATGATTTTTTAAAGTGGTGGCCATTTAATTATATTTTTAAAGCCTAATTAACCTTTTAAATTTAAATGGGGGCGATCTAGTACTTTCTACTGGCATCTCGGTGGTTACTTAAATTGTGTCGGCGATAGCTAACTTCGGGGGCGTGGTTTCATCTTGGCTGTCCGATCTTAGATTGGATGATCGAGATTAATCTCGTGATTTTAAAGGGTTAAATTGAAATTTCTAACGTGATTAATCATGTCCGTCCATTCTAATCACACAAGATGGACTGTTGGTGATCTGTTGTCCCATGAGCATCGAAAGACAGACACTGTCCTCCTTCCGTCACTTGATTTAAGCTCACTGGAGCTCATTCAAGGTTGATTTTGACTCCAAAATGATAAGGTAATGAATCTTGGAAGATCTTATGGTGGAGATCATACGAAAACATGGTTTGCTTCAAAAATGACCAACACCTAGGGGCCAAAGCTATTTTTGCCAGATTTTTACCTCGTTGGAGCTATAGATCGGCGATTTATCGATAGAGGTAGCTTTGTCTTGAAGAGACAAAGCCCTATTGAGAAGATTATGGGCTACCTCCCCGCTGATCACTCTGTGGACCAAACGTCACTGTAAAGCTCACTGGAGTTGGTCTTGAGACATCTTTTGGTGGTCAAATTATGCGGGAAATGATTTATTTTGATTCACTAGAGTGAGGTGAAGGTGTGGGAAGAGTTACTTTGTGTTTGGTGGAGGTTTAAAAAACTTGGATGGATAGAGCTCTCAAGTTTGATCAAGAGCTGGTCTCACCGATGGTGGAGTGCACCGGGAGCTCGGGGAAAGGTATTGGATTGTGTGTAATGTTTTAGGGAAGATCTGTTCTCGATTTGAATTCATGGGGAGAAGTATACTCTTCTCCCCAAATGAACTAAAGGCTAGGATTAGTTCAGCCTTTGGCAGCCATCCAACTGGCGTAGATGGCTGGAGATGGTATGGAAATATTGAGGTGGCTGAGGGTGAGAGGCTGAGGGAGTGTAGTGGGCTATCATGAGGTGTACACTCTCCCTTAGATGGACCAATGGTGCCATGGGTGAACTCATCCTCTCCTGGACAAAGGCTAAGTGGGATAATTGGGTCCGATTGAAGGTTGGTTTATGTTTAATATTGAATTAGTGATTGTTTTAAAGCATTGGCTTCAATCAATTTACTTTAATTTGACCATTTAGGATAAATTGGGTCAACTTAGGTCAAAGGGTCCAATTGGCATGATTAGGTTCAATTGATTATAGTGGAGTGTTTAATAATGACATACAATCATCAATGAATGGATTGGGTGGCTTGTTTTGATCTAATGGGAGTTTAATTAGAGTTTGGTTCAATTTCCCTTTTATGTCACTTTAGGTCAAGTGACTTGGTCAAGCCATCTTGGCCAATTGGGGTTATGAATGGTTGGGCTATGTTCAATAGTAAATTTGAAGTTGATTGGTGACTTCGATTGTAATTGATTTGGGCTTAATTAGGTTTAGGCTAATTTGAATCTTTTAGGTCAAATGGGCTAACTTGGGTTGTGCACCTTCCTTTGGTCAATTGGTTTGATTGCAAGTGTTGAAGTGGCTTGAAATGATTTAATGAATAATTAGAGTGATTGAGAAAATTAAATTGGATTTAGTTTGCTTGAATGGATTTGAACTGAGTTATAGGATCATGGTGGAGTTAACTTAGATTAAGGTCCAAGTTAGTTTGGCTTATAGCTTGGATTAGAAAATCAAATTCAATTACGATTAATTGAATATATTTGAGGTTGGTTTAGCTCCATCTACATGAGCATATGTTTGGATGAGTGAATAGGTATGCATCTTGGTTTAGGCCATAGAATAGGTGGAACCTATTTATCCCAAGGTGGACTCTAAGCTTAGGGTTATGCCTTCTAAGTCTCTAAGCTTAAGTTTAGTGTCCCATAAATCACTAGAAGTGTCTAGCACTAAGAAAATCCAAATGTCTAGAAGGTTCCTAGATCTAAGATGAGGAGGATTAATCCTCACTCCAAAAGTGAGGTCAACATGCATCTATTTTAGGAAGTGGGTAATTTTCTTTTAAACAAGTTGAGCTCAAGTTTGTAAAGCCCACACACATCTTTCATTGGCCATTAGACATTTGCATTATCACTACATTTCATATCCGCTATTGATATTAGACTTCCCCAATGAAGTCGGCCTCGAGTACCTTGATGACTTTTTCTTTAATTTGTTTAATGAGTAGAGTGGTCTTTTACACATCATTTATTTAATTATTAGAGAAAACTTCCTAATTTTAAGTTTGTGGAAAGCAACATTAATGTCAATAGCTAGCATCTCAGTAGCTGTTCAGGCTAGGGGGTGTAAACGAGTTGATCTGAGCTTGAGTCACCTTTATCTTAAGCTTGAGCTTGATTAATTTATTATGTTTGAGCTCAAGCTTAAGCTTTATTTTATGAGTTCAAGCTGGCTCATGAATTGGCTCATTTAATATGAAGGAGATAAAATGATTATGATTCAAATAATTATTATAATAAAAATAATAAAAAAAAGTAAGAAATTAGATATAACATGTTAATAAATTATGATTGACCTCATTTTTAAATGAGGTTAACATCATCTCTAAATTAATAATTAGAACACCTAACTATAGATTAGGAGCCTCCTAATTAAGCACTTAGGACACTATACTTAGTGACATAGTGTATCCTTCTAGACCTTAGCCTAATATAATAAGAATAGGTGGTCCCAAACCAAACTCAAAGCTAAACAAATGATTGAATCAAACATATTCTAATTGAAATTTAAATTCAATTGAGCTTAGATTAAGGTAATTGAGGTCGTTAACCCAAATAACCTACCTAAGCTCAAAACCTCGTAAACCCAAAGAAATTCAAATTAATTCAAAACAAATTAAGATCAAATCAAATGAAAAGCATAAAGTCATTACATAGACATAAATGGATTTAAAACTAAATCGAAATGAAGGTCAAAGATGGTTAACAATTTGACAAAGAGTTGACTAATGTGGGTTCCATGAGATCAAAGGTTAACCCACCAAAAATTTGACAAAATTAAATTATTCCAAAGATTCAAATGATTAAATGAACTTGTTTAAAAATGAATATAAATAAATATAAATCCAATAATTTCTTAATTAGATTAATTAGAACCCTTAATCTAAATGAGCCTAAATGGACCTTATGGAATTGAAACTTAAATTCAATCAAAATCAATTTAAATAAATATTCAAGATAATTTGAAAATCATCATTAAACATAATTCAAGCCATTATGAGGTTTAATTTGATTAATTTGATCATTTGACCCAATTGAACCCATGTTAAGCCATTAAGCCCAATTTATGTCAAAGTGGGTTTAAATTCAAAATTAACTTCAAAGAAAATAAAATTAATTAATCCAAATCATCTCAAATACTTAAATAAACCAAACTAAAGCTTAAACCTAGGTCCAATTCATCAAATGGAATGAATTAAACTAAACCAAAGGGAACAAAAATTTAAGTGAACTAATATAAGGTCTTTATGCTTAAACCTAAATTAAATGAGTTTTTTTGACTCATGAATCATCTTAACTTGATTTGGATGGTTAATTATTAATCTAAATGAATGAATAGTAAACATAGTCCATGATTAACCTATTCCAAATAAAAATAAACCCAAATGGACAAAATGTAAACATTTGAGCTCAAAACTTTCACTAATTATATTATAATACATACAAACTCATTCTAAGATGAGTTTAAGTTGATTGGCAGCCAAATTTGAGAGAACATAATGGCCCCAAGTCAATCCAAGAGAAAAGTAATATGCCACATGGTAAGTGATGTGGAACATGAAAAAAAATCCTCTCCAATCTAAGACACTTCCTTCATTTATCCTTCACTCCTCATCCTAGTTAATCTGAATTGACCCAATCAGTTAACCACCTATTTGAGCTAGCCTCTGAGGGTGGAAATCACTATGGCCAATTCTTATTTTAACTCCCCATAGGGAAGCTTTCGACCACATGTAACAGAAAGAAAAGAGACCCTCTCTTGGCATTCTTAGCATTCCCACACCATGCTCAAGTGAAATAAAGAAGAAACCACCCTTTTCTCGATTCCCACACTACCATAAAGCTGGATTTTAGCTAAAGCCATTAGCGAATAAGAAGAGATTAGCTTATAGAGCAATCAGTGAGGAGGTAATCCAATTCCTCACACACAGAGGCTCATCAAATCCCCATGAAGCAACTTGAAGTATTTCCACCACAGAGGATCGATTCCGATGATGTATGCCTTAAAATTGACCACCCTTGCATTTCAGTTGGTCGTTTATGAAGGGAAGTTGATCTTAAGTGAGATCAAACCACATAGATGCATTACAAATAAAGTCTTTATGGATTTATAATCAAAATTGTGCAATTTCATCAATTAGATTGCCATAAATTATGAGGATTAGATAGTGCTCGGCTTTCACCATTGATGAGGGGAGATAGATCTCCACCATCTATTTTTCTTATTAGGAATGGATGGTTGAGATTTAGCTATAAGAATTCGATCGAAAGACCATAAAGAATCATATGTTCTCGCCATCATTTGAGCCAGATCCACATGGATCCAGCTGGCCTAATCACACACCGCCGTGTGTAAAGTGGTGACGTGTTAGTGCCATGTAGTGCTGACTGGTTTAAATAGAAAATTCAAGATTATTTGAATTAAAAAAAAAAGAAAAAAATACTCAAAACATCAAAATTTTATAGAAAATAAAATGCTTAACCAAATAAAGATAAATAATGGCTTTATGAATTCATCTCAGTGAGAGGAATCCATGAAGCTCAAATCCCCAATTTTTATAAGATAATTTTATATTAATTTCAATTTAATTATATTTAATCAAACACAAATTAAACTCAAACCTTTAATCCAATCAATTTAAAACTTTGAGGAACTGAAATTAAGGTTAAAACACACTTTTGATAAAATTTTTAGGATTTATTAAAATTTAAGTCCATAGATATGAAATTTTCCAGTCATAGGAATTAATTTAATGAAATAAATTAATTTTAAATTAAACAAATTATTAAAATTAATAGAATTAGCATAAATCATCATAACAACACTAATGAATCTTAAAACATCATTAAAACTCTCTAAAAATTAATAAACCATAAAAGGACATAATTTGATAATTAATTGAATTAATTAATTTAATTAATTGATTTGAATTTTAAAAAAATAATAATAAATCAGCCAATATTCAAAGAAAAAAACATTAAATGAACCATATATGGATTCATCTTTCAGAGGGTATTTGAGAAAATTAAAACCCATAATTAATTCTTTCTAATTTAGGCTTAATTTACATTTTATTAAAATAACTAAAATCCTACTTAATCTTAAATTATATGTATGATTAAGGTGAAACTTTAGAGAACCTAAATTGGTAAGGAACCATAAAATTTTAAAGCAAAATTACCTTGGTATTATAAGTTATTGAATTTCTAATCCCTAGGTCAATTTAAATAAAATTATAAATTAGAAAATTACAAAAATTATAAGAATTTATAAAACCAACTCAAAACATTTTCATTAACATTATTAAAATTAAAATTAATTTAAGTCCACTTTAATGTTAAAGAATATTGATAATTCAAATAAAAATTAAAATGATTAATCAAATCAATTAATCTAAATAACCTAAATGTTGAAATGGCCTAGGTTAGGTTTGGTGCCCAGAGCAGCTTAAGTTTTCTAGGTTATGATTGATAAACAAAATCTCACCTCAAGAGATTAAACTAAATAATGAAACTTTATTATGAAATATTTCATTAAACTTAACCCAAGTTAATAGGTCATCTTAAGTTATGAATTTGAGGTATAATGAATCACTTAAATGATGAAATCAAACCTTCTAATCCAAGTTTGAATTAAAAATCAATTTAAATTAATAAAGTTAACTCATTTAAATTAATAAGCACTTAATATTGATAAAATTAATTAGTGAAATTAATTCAATAAAATAAACTAAATAATTCAAATACATAAGTTAAAATGAACATTTAATCAAAAAAAACATAAATTCAAATATAAAGCTAAGTTATGAAAAAGTGTGTATAATTTACATAACATAAAATGAATTAAAGCACTTGAAAATAAACTAAACTAAAATAAAAATTAAATTAAACTTAATTACTGAATCGTGATGACATCAACTATTAATTAAGATTTTTAAAATATTTTAAATTTTAGTTAAAGGTAATATTAATCAAACTAGAAAACATATAACAAGAACGAAGTCTTCAAATCCTAATAATATTGCATTACATAAACTTTAACTTTAAAAGAAATTCAAAATATTAATCAAATGAAACCCAACTTAAGACAAACCATTCAAATGAATTCAAAAGAATCTAATTAAGATACTTAGGATCTTAGTTTGACTCTTTAGAATGGATGAAAAACTCATCTTATTAGGATTTAATATGTTGAATAGAATGGGTTCCACCCAAAGTGAGGCATATTTCATTCTTCATTCTTTAAAATCTAAATTTTATTTGAATACCAAAAATTAACCTAAAAATGAAAATAAGATCATAAATTAATTAAAGTGTTTAAATTAAAACCACCTAATGGTAAATTAAATGAGTCTTGTAATTTTCATGAAAATTTGAGCCTTAAAAGCCCAGTAAAGTTATACCACGCAAGCCCATTTTCTCACACACTAGATTATTAGGTCACCAATCCTAGAGTTAGGTTAGGCCAATAATTTGTGATACTCTGTGATGTTATGAGATGTAATATATATATATATATATATATATATTATTTTGTGATGTAATATTTTAAACTGGATGACTAGGATTGTTTGCCCGCTACTATGGATGATAGGGCATTATTTTTTTAACAAACATTATTTTTTGTAGGCAGTTGTGCTTAAAGGGACTATTGTAATATATATATATATATTTATATATAATGTCTTTAAACATAGCTCAATAGGACATGTGTGCTTGGCAAGAAATTAATACTAAGTCTTTATGTTTGAAATATAAACTGTTGGTGTGCTGTGTGTAGTTCCTGACATTTGCTTTGCAGGGATTAGAAATTAATTTTAAATTTTCAATATATAATTAAAGCTTAGAATTAGATTAGGATCTATGGGGTCTAAGAATAGCAAGAACTAACTTTACTAATCGACGGTCCCCTGTGAAGCCCGTGGAGGTCCCTAAAAAAGGTGACGATCCTAAATTAAAAACCCCCATAGATCAATCTCATAGTTCTATGCCAGGCTATATAAAGCGCAAAGCTCTACTGCCCCTTTTCTCTTTCTTTTATGGTGTACAATGGTACCCGATCACACTGGCTTGTTCAATTAATTGATTTGGCTTAATTTATTTTAAGTGCATAATAGAAATTGTCTGCTTTTCTAGGTTTCTATTTTTTTTAATGTGTTTCTGTGATAAAAGGCCTCGAATGTTAGGCTCTTAGGAAAAAATAAATTTTCTACATCACTAAATTTAAAGGATTAAAATATAAAATAAAGAAACTTAAAACCTCACATTAATTAAAAACTCTAGGTACAACTTAAAAGTAACTAGAAATAATTAGTTTTTGTGAAAAATGATATTATATTATTCGTTCCTCTTGAATTGGGTACATCACCCATTGCACATAAGAGGGTATTTGGCCTTTGAAGATGACCGCCCTTCTTGAGAAAGTGTGCCTTCTCTTTTTGATTTGACCCATGACTACTTCTAACTGCATATCATTATAGGCATGAACTGCATACCCCAAGCCTTAAAATGAATTATGAGTCAAAATACATAAAAGAAGAAATCTAGCATTAGTTAGGTGCATAACATGCCAATTATTGTCTTAGGGATATGGAGTAAGCTAGGTTTTTAGCTTCCTTCCTAAATGCAATAGCCAAACCATCTTACATACATAAGACTAGAATCATGATTTTAAAAATTGATTAGATGGTGTTAGCTAGCAACCCTTCCAATTAGGTTATAAATCTAGAAGAGTTAGGGATATGTTCATTTCTTCAAGTGAGAGAAATAACCAATAATTGTAAAAAATTAAACTAGGTCGCGACTTTGACTTAAGTTAGAAGCATTTGTAGACTTTGCTTATGAAGCATCTTTTTGGAGTAAGTCTTCAACTATTAGACATTTTTATAGTCTTGTGCTACTAGAATTTAAGCCATAGATTTTTAATAAAATGTCAATTTAAATCTTAATAATTTTGAACTCAAAATTATAAAGCCCAATGATAAGTTAGTTAAAATGTTTAGTAGGCATCCCTACTTAATCTCAATTGGCCTCCAAAAGAAATCTTCCCTTTGAAGCATTCCATATTGATTTTATAAATCACCATCTTTTCAAGACAAGCTTTGAAATCCATAAAAATAAAAGTTTATTTCTTTAATCGAGAGTATTATTAAGAAAAGATCCTTCATTCTTTGGATGTAATTAACTATAGGGGATTTCCCATATAGGAAACTATGAACTCATCATAAAATAAATCATCTGCAAAAAAATCAAATCCATTATATGTTGGTAATCAAATATTTATGTTGACATATTTATCTTTCAAGATAATATGTTTATTTCTTAATGGTCTATTTGATTATTTAAATGAAAAGTTTCTAAAATCTATGTGGTGTCACACAAACTTTTTATACAATTACTTTTTTTTAATAAAAAAAAGAAAATTTCATTAATGTAGAAAAGATATTACAACTGCCAATCAAGGCCTCTAATTTAGGGAATGGTCAAACATTCTGTTGGAATTTTTATGCTCAGAAGACCACACAGATCTCGAGATACTTATTTAGGTAATCAAATATGCCGTTAAGGGATAAATATATTATCTCGACCCTATAATGAATTCAATTAGTTAATAAGGACTCTTGAGGCTGTTGGGTCTTCGATGTGCCAAAGATTTTTCCCATGAACTATATGGAGAAGTATAATAAGGTTTATTTTGTTGCAGGGTTCATATTTACTTATAAGGGAAAGCCTCTATAGTTAATTACATCTTGGCAATTAAGGACCTCTTCCTCAAAATACTCTTGATTAAAGAAATAGACTTTTATTTCAATGGATTTCAAAGTTTGTCTTAAATGGATGATTAATTTAAAAATTCAATAAGGAATGCTCTCGTAAGGGAAAGATTTCATTTTGGAGACCAATTAGGATTAAGTAGGAAATGCCTATAGATATTAGGATGCCTAGTCACTATTTCAATTATCATACTGTTGGTATTTATAATTTTGGGATTGAATTTATTATAATTATGATTTAATATTTTATTAGAAATCTAGGACATAGATTCTAGTAGCACAAGACTACAGAAATGCCTAAGGTTCAAGACTTATTCCTAAAATGATGCTTCATAACCTAAGTCTACACATGCTTCTATAATAATCAGAAGCTCAACCTAGTTCAACTTTTGAGAATTATTGACTCATTCTATCTCTTGAGAAAATTAACTTATCCCTGACTCTTTTGGACTTATCATCCACCTGGAATGGGTTCGAGCTAACACCACCTAAGAAATTTTTAAATCCACGAGTTCAGTGTTCATGTTATGCAAGATGGTTGAGCTGTTGTATTTTAGGAATGATTCTATGAACTAAACTCACTCCCTATCCCTAAGATTATGGTAGGTAAGATATGCACCTTATTAATATAATAAATTTAATTTTTATTTTTGTGTTTTGACTCACAATTCATTTAAGGCCATGTGTATGCAATTTATGCCTACAACGATATGCAATTAGAACTAGTTTTAGGCCAAATCAAATAAGAAGGCACACTTCCCTAAGAATTGTGGTCATCATCAAAGGTCAAATGCCCTCTGATGTCTAATGGCTGAAGTGAACAATTCAAGGAGTATGAACAATATGCTATCACATTTCATAAAAGCTAATTATTTCTAGTTACTTTTAAGTTGTGCCTAAGGAGGTAATTAACATGAGAATTTGAGTTTGTTTACTTTTGTGGTCAAATTATTTAAATTTAGGTTGGGTGAAAATTTTAATTTTCCTAGGAGCTTAACATTCTAAGCATTTAATCATAGAAACACACCATAGAAAACAAAAACTAGAAAAGCAGGTTATTTTTAATGTGAACCCAAAAAAAAAATAAACCAATTTAATTAAAATATGCCAATACAGCTGGGTATCACTATACACCCTGAAAAAAAGAGAAATTTGGGCAACCGAGCGCTGCCCTTATACAACCCATCCTAGAAGTAAAGTTTGATTTATGGGGGTGGGTCTTCTTCCAGGATTGTCACCTTCTTTAAGGACCTCCACAGGCTTCGTAAGAGACCAATGAGACCATGCACTAGTAGGGTCAGCTCCTTCTATTCCTAGACCCCATAGATCCTAACTTAATTCTGGGCCATACAAGAAGAGGAGAAAAAGAGCAAGCAATTTCCAAAATGATTCTGAAATAAGCCACCCATCCTAGCAAAATTATTCTTCTCCTAAAAAATAACCATCAATATTGATTTTGATAGTGTCCTGTGGTGGTTTGATCTAGAAGACTTTCTTCTAGGTTAGCTTGGAGTGAGCTGGACATTGTTCCATCCACCTATCATCTTGGAAGATTTAGCTTTGTCAGCTAAATCAAAGGGCCTTAATAATATAGTTGATAATATACAATGTTGTTTCCTTATAGAAAGGTTGCTTATTATCATGTTTGTCTACATTTCCTTCAAACCAAATGAAGCCAAATGAACCAATTGGTGATGAGGGGAATGAAAGAATATGGTTGGACAAAAGTGCAAATGGCATGGTGTTGATGCCACCTTGAGCTGACAACATCCAAATTATTGAAATTTTCTTTCACTTTTGGTTTCATGAGCTCCTTTAGCAACCCCAAAATTTAAGTGATTAAGTAGTAATTAGTGAGAATGTGCATTAAGGTCTCTTCTTCCTCTCCACATAAATAACATTTGGATGTAATTTTTAAACCTTTTAGTTTCAGTATGCCATCCATGGGGATTAGCTTGTGGAAAATTCTCTAACAAAAAAAATTAATTATAAGGTTAGAAGAATATATTCCATATAAGTTTCATCTAATGATTCTTTTGCTCACTACCCTCTAGGTTGCTTGTAATTGTTTGGGATATTGTATGAGTGATCCTGTTGTTCTTGATAATGAGCTGATCCTTTTATTGAGAATTTATTAAAATCTTGATGAAATCATTGATTATGTATCTAGGGACCCAGTCCTATAATATTTTGATGTCACAACCACTATTAGTTTAAAAATATGCACCATAGTCACTACCCATTCCAATATATTTAAGGTGTATATCAAGCAACCAATGATCCAACTAGAAGTTAATCTTTCCTCCCCCCATATCTTAGTAAATAAGGTCCTCTATTTCCTGCTTATACAATAACATGCTCTTCTATAGATTGGAATCTTTGCTGCTAGGGTTAATTAAAGATGGGTGCTACATTATTTACCATGAGGATAGGTTACCCAAAGAGAGTCCCTAGCCCAAACTCTAATTCGATTTTTTTATCATATTTATTTTTAAAGAATCTTGAAGAGATTTTATTCCAATTCCACCTTGTTCTTCAGGCTTGCATATCTTCTTCTAGTTAGTCTAGTGAATTGCTTTATTGCTACCACTCCAGAAGAACTTATTGAAAAGTCTTTCAATTCTAAGTTGCACACTCAAGGGCATATTAAAAGCTTGAATAATATAAACAAGTAATTGAATTTAAGATACTTTTGATGAGTGTGATCTTTCCTCCAAAGCTATGTAATGAATTCTTTCATGTGTTAATATGAAGTTGGATCTTGCTTATGATGTCATCAAATAAGCTGTCCTTAAGCCTCCCATTATAAATGCAAGCACCCAAGTATTTAAGAGAAAGCTGACCTTTGAGAAATTAGTAAACTACTTCATCCACTTGATCCTATTGGAATCATAATGTTTGCTTGGAATCAGATGACAATTTTTTCCATTGAAGTTGAGACTTGATACTTTCTAAAATTCAATAATCATGTCTACAACCTTTCTAATAAATGTCTTATTAGCATTAAATAAAAGAAGAACATCATCATCAAAAGCAAGGTGAGAGATGATGATTTTGTCTTTAGCCTTTTAATGAATATGGTTGTCTTCCTTATGGGCCTGATTCAATAATTTAGAAAAATAATCAAAAGCAAGGATAAATAAGGTTGGGGAGAGAGGGTCACCTTGGTTAATTCCTCTATGGGTTTAAAAATAGCCATGAGGTTCACCATTTATTAGAATTGAGTACTTGTTGTTGTTTGAAGACCATTATGTAGAATTCAGAGCCAAAACCTTTAGCTTGGAGCATTCTATGAATAAAGTGCCAATGGATTGTATGAAATGCTTTCTTTATGTCTAATTTGAGCACCACATTTTCTTCCCTTATTTTTTTTTTGTTGAAGTCTAGTACTAGTTCTTGAGAAAGTAGTACATTATCCATTATATTCCTAGATTGATTATGACTAATTAGGTGTTAGAGATAGGGTTGAATTCTTGAATGATTATTTTGCTAATAACTTTGCTCTTAGAAGTAGCCAAAGATATTGGCCTAAAGTTATCCCAATAGAAGGCATCCTATTCTTTAGAATGAATATGATTGTTAATGTCTTGAAGTAGTTGTGCATTTCCTTTACTCTAAAAAAATTATCTTATGGCTGCAATTATGTCATATTTAATAACTTCCAAGGTGCTCACTATTAGAAATGTGAAAGAGATCCTCTTTGAAAGATTTGAAATATATTCATGAAGTATGTATATAATCTCATCCTTATTGGTTCTTTAAGTTCCATATGTTGATCTTTGTAATCATATTTTGGTTCCTTTTCTTTTTCAGACAATCTTGGATGAAGTGGGTGTTCCTATCACCTTTGACAAAATTAGACATGGAAACACTTTGTTTGAAGAATTCCTCTTCCATGTTGATAAGGGATTGTAGTTCAATGGTGGCATCCTATAGTTCTTGCATCTTGAATTCATCCAAGCCAGTGGCTTCATGCTTAGGTGTACATACCTTCTTCTCAGCCTTAGCTACCTTGTTAGTAATATTCTCAAAGATTTCCCAGTTCTATTTTTTGAAAGTAGTAGCCATATTCTTATGAAGCTTCCAAAGTTTAGTCCAAGGATTGGATTGATTTTCTGCCTTTCAAGCTACTTTAATGTATTCTAAGTAATTTGGGTGATGAATCCACATGTTAAAGAATTTAAAGGAAGTGTTCTTTAGCTTGGGAATCATAAGAATTGTGAGAAAAATGGGGGTTGTGATATGAAGTAGTTCTACTTAAATTCTTGATAGGGGAATGGTGAAAATAATTCAACCATTTATCATTAATAAGTTTTATATCCAATCTTTCATATGTTTTACCCTTTTTCCATGTGAATGGACAACTTAGAAAACCCAAATCAAGGAGTCAAGCTCTTATAATATAATCAAAGAACTTTATCATTCGATCACAACTTGGGTTCCTGCTCCCCTTTCTTTTCATTAAGATTAGAGATCATATTCATGTCTCCCCCCACATCCCAACATGAGTTGAAACTATCAGCAAAGCAATGCACCTTCCTTGAAAGGTCTCTTATAGACTCCCTAAAGTAACCAACATAAATGAAGGTAAGACATGGAAACATGTATAAACTGAGGATCATCAATTAATACTTAGACTTCAATATGGTTCCTCCAAAAGTGCCAAATTTTGCTAGTGTAGTTGGAATAGATGTTAAAATTGCCAATCCCCTCTTATATATGTGTATTTTATCCTTATAAATCATGGTTCCAAAATAGTGAAGGTGTCAAGTTTGTGAGTCTCCATTAGATTTTTGAGTCAGTTGAAGACATCCTTCTTAGACTGAGAAGCAGGGCTAGGATGAGTGGAATAGAAAAGTAGTGTAAGAAGTACAAAAAATAAGATAAATTTCACTATGGAAAAATATCAAAATACAAGAATCTTTCCCTCTCTA
The DNA here is from genome assembly GCA_021442155.1 of Cymbidium sinense. Lineage (NCBI taxonomy): Eukaryota > Viridiplantae > Streptophyta > Magnoliopsida > Asparagales > Orchidaceae > Cymbidium > Cymbidium sinense. The sequence goes on along the minus strand of CM038219.1, from coordinate 77,824,059 downwards.
GAAAGTAGTATAGAGAATACTAAAACTACAAAAATATTAGAAATCTATAAAGAGTAAAAAAATCCTCTATGAAATGTACACATCAGCTATGTTAGTTATGTAAGAAAAAGGGGCTGGAAATACAAGTTCCACACATTGGTGAAGTTATAGTGAATATGGACAAGTGCTACATGTCAAATGACGAGCTCTTTGATATGGTCGATAGTGCTGGAAAGACAAGTTGCATGACATGTATATGGATGTAGTCACTTGCATGTGGGCAAGTCTTTGTATATGAGGTGGGTCATTAGTCATTGATATTCTGACTTGAAATCTCTTCTTGTGTTTGACCTATGTAGAGCGAGTCTCCTCTTGTGAGGTGGATTGCTACACATTGATCGCTTGAATAAAATGGCATCTCCTCTTATTCACCTCACCTAGGGTGAGTTATTAAAGGTGAGTAATTTATGTATTCAAATTTTGGTCCTCATTATAAGTATTCTGGTGCTGGTTTTCTAATTCTTATAAATATTCATTGTTTCCACTCGTACTTCCTCGGTATATAATTACCACCTTAAAGCTTCAACTAGTATACTTTGAGAAAACTCAATTATAAGAAATTCTAAAATATTAACAAGTATAATTAAAATAGATCCACATATTGAAATGTAAATACTAGTGGTTACACTTGTGGTAAATATTAGCAAGTATAAACATTAAACAAAAAGGTAAATAATACTAATAAGTTCAAAAATGATGAAATTTATATTTTAAAGTACTAAATATGTTGAGTACAATAATTAATCTTATTATATACACATAAATATGAATTAACTCTTTCTCTCTCTCTCTCTCTCTCCCATAGGTGATTAAGAAGAAAAAAATATAGTCGTGAATAAAAAGGACAAGTTAGTTAGTGGTACTTGTGGAATTGCTTTCACCAAAAATTTGACACCTCATACAATGCATCCTTATCTAAGAACCTACATTGAAGGTTTCTACTATGCAGTAGCTTCTCCATGCTAAATTTCATTCCCTCCTCGAACTTGGCATTAATGAGATCTTTATACTCTAGAAAATGTAAGATGTTGGCTCATAACACTTTCTTTTCCTAGAACTCTATCTCTCACTATCAAATTTTTTATCATAGTGGACTTGCTTTATAACAAGAATATTCTTCTCTTTTGATCTTTGTTCATCATTTTCTTAGCCACCCTAGAAAAATTGAACTCTTTATGCAAAGTCACTTGGGCTATTTGATGGTCCTTCGTAGCTATTCATAGTCACTTCAAGGTAGTAAAAACTCATGGCTAAGGCTCTAAATGATTTGTCAGCTCATAGCTTGGGTGTTCAACATGATGAATGGTAGATTTTCTAAGGGGACTTTATTGAGCTACTCTTGAATAGGAAATGAGTGTATATAGTGTTCCTTGTCAAACATGTCATTGGAAGGATAAGTTAGGCAGGAGTCATAGGAACCCATTATCTTAATGTGAGATGATGTCCTCAATCTCTTCTTTTTTATCATCGTTTCAACAAACTCAACTTCAACAACCTTTACATTATTAATCTTATTCAATGGTTTCATACAAAATGTGCTTAAGCAGAGCTTGTTTTTTAGCTTGCTACCTTTGCTCGTGACACTGACCTCATTGCTTCTCTTAGAGGCATCAGTGTACTTTCCTTAGCTATAGTCATTAGCCTCATCGCTTCTAGGGTTGATAAGTATTTAGAAGATATTTCCTTTAGGTCAATAATGATGATTAAGATGATCACTATAACTTCACCAATGTGTAGAGTGCTAGGAGGTGAGTTTCCTAAGCAAGGTTAGTAGTTCTGTGCCCATTAAATAAATGGAAGAAGTGACATAGCTTATAGAACAAAGGAGTGGCCATATTAGCCAATGATTAACTGAAATAAAGCATAATTAAAGAATAAAAAAAGTCCTTATGGAACAAGGTATGTTAGACTCAACTACCTCAAAGATGGGAGTTGATGGAAATTTTTTTTCCTCGAAGCTTTTGAAATGACTCAACCTCTGCTACATTAAGCTCTAACAATACCACTTTCTCTTTATTAAATAGAATGTTCCAATTTGGTGTAGGTCACTCTATCATACTCTTCAAGAAATAAACTAATTAGTTTTTAACCTTATTCACTAGCTCAATAATCCTTATCTAGATCTTAAAAAGTTATAAGGTCTCCTCTTTATGGTATTTAGAGGAAAATATATGGCATAATAGTGTCAAGCTCTGAAGGATTCAATCATCCCATAAGAAAGAGATAAAGATGATAGTGCTCACCAAAGAGTTTGATGGTGACTGAGATGGCCCTAACCCATAGATGTTTAAAATATCTACTAACTCTAGGCATAAATAAAATCATAGGTTAAGTTTAAAGTGGTCACATGAAATGCATAACTCATCCTAATAAACTATATTAATATATTCATTTCTATGAGTAGCTCACACCACAACATTGGTGTTACAATATCAAAAACAAAAAAAAATGCCATGTTAGTTAGAATATCAATCATGCTTGTTGGCTTGTTGTAATTAGAATCAAAAAATACACAAGCACACTTCCTTATTATAGACATAAGCTCACTCATTAACAAAAGATTAAGAGAACTAATAGAACACACATAAGACCATAAAAATAATCGGTGGCGTACTCAAAGAGGGTAAGACATCTGACTTTTGTGGTGATGTTAAATCAACATTAAATGATGACATCTCTGCAATTATTATAAAATTCCACCAAAAATCCATCACAAAAATATCTGATAAAGCAGCTAAAAGTGCACTTCTCATAAGTAATAAATACATTTTCTCAACATAGAAATGAAAATACAATATGGTACCCACAAATTAAATAAAATCCCAAATTCAACAATTGAAAAAATTTTCTATTATCAAATTTTTATTAAGATGCACTCATCATAATACATTTCATACAAATTGTTATAATATTACCCTCTAAAGAACTACTTTAGTATAATATCAAAAAGATCATTTACGAAAATAAATCCTCTATTTATTAAGTACTACATGACAAATACAAAACTAGTAATGAATTATGAGGACTCTGTTAACTCATTGCAGGGATGAGATACCACCCCCTTGGTGCGCATCTCCCTTAGATTAACATGGAATAAATTATATTTGGATAAAATGATTACACTCATTCCTCATTCCATTATGCCAACCTTGGACCTAAGGTCAACCAACTTGACTTGTAAGCTGGCGACCTCAACTTTCCATGCCCTTGCAAGGATCTTTAATGCTCACATCTAAAGCTAGTAGCAATAAGGGACTTGGCAAACCCTCCACCTACTCTCAAAAAGGTGAGCTCACCGCTTGCACTGGGGAGGATGTTTTATGCATCTCATCCACACTTGTAAGAGTCTCTCTTTCTTCATGGATGGCAACCTCCACTTGAGTAACTTTACTCTCTTCAACTATGGTCGCTTCTATGAAACACAATGAGGTAGCTAAATTAGCAATACTATTATTCTTGTCAAAATCAGCATGGCTATGAGATAGTTCGCCAACTAGTCAATCTAAACATGGAAATCCACCATGAGATCAAAGAACCCTTTTTTGTATTCAAGGCTTGACCTAAGAACTCGCTCACTATATGATGAAATATATACTTACTAAGACAACAACTCATCAATCTATTGACTTCATTTTTGAAATAAGGTGCATATCACACAAAATTGAAATTAACCACTTAAGTAACCTCCCCTTAAGTCTACTATGATTCTAGATCACTTAAAGAGTCATATGGACTAGGGTTTGAGTATAGTCAAAGTACTTTAACTATATTTCTTAAATGTCTTAGTTAGGCCAAATTGAACCTAAACTCAAAACTAAAATCTAATTTGGCATCCAAATGAATTGAATAATTTCTTAGATCATTTAAGAGCCTTCAACCTCTAGTTAGCCAAAGTTAAGTAGGTTAAACTTAAATAACCTAATGGGGCCCAACATTAAAACACTTCATTTTTTCAAGAATTTAGTTGTGAGTGAATTCAATGATAATGAAGGACTAGGAACCTAACTTGGTGACCCAAAAACCCATTAAAAGTTAGTTTGAGTTTAATTTAATTAAGAATGAAATTCAACCAAAATTATTTAACACCTTCTAAAAGCCTAAATGACATTTCTAAACCAAAATAATTGTTAATTGGATTCAAATCAATTTTAAAAACTTATTGATCCAACAATAACCCATTAAGAGCATTTGGACAATTAATTAAACCAAGTTAAAACCAAATTTAACTAAAATTTTTAAGTGTCCTAAGAGAGCTTAAATGAACTTTTTAAAAGTGAGAAAAAAGATTAATTTCATTCATAACTTTATTGACCCATTAATCATCCATTAGTATTGTTAGTGTTTTAAACATATTAAGCTAAACCAAATTAAAGCTAAATGTGATTAATTATTAGTCAAGACTCTTAATTGATCATATAAATTTAATTAGCTCCAAATTTAAATGGGATTTCATTGGAGTGTACAATACTTTTCTAAATTTATAATGAAATATGGAATAATATTTATAGTACTTTTCTAAATTTCTAATGAAATATGGAATAATATTTTATGATTATTAATGATTAAATAAAATGCTTAGAAATCTATTATATAAACTATATAAAAAAATTAAATAAAATATAAAAACCTTGTAAAACTTCTAAAAGCAAAGAAAGTCCTTTCTCAATTAGAAAACCTTAAGAAAATATTATTATTCCTTATAAAATATATAAATAACTAAATAATGGAATAAAGAAATATAGATGATTTAAGTAAGTCTTGAAAGTTTAAACATAAATAAATCAAATCAAATTTTAAAATATGAAATATTTTTCAACAACAATTAAAAAAATATAAGATTAAATAAAAAAATTAGGTAAAAAAATTTGAATTATCATAATTAATTAATCAAATCACATAATTTTATATTTTAATGAAAGATTTAAGAGATTGTCCACTCTTTAAAAAAACATAAAAATAAAAATCACTGTAAAAAATTAAATCAACAATAATACTTCTCATATATATATATATATATATATATATTATATATATATATATATATATATATATATATATATATATATATATATATATATATATATATATATATATATATATATATATATATATATCATAAAACTCTTAAAAAACGAACTAAGTCCTTTCTCAATCAGAAAAACTTAAGAAAAAGTTATTATTTTAAAATATTTAAAACATAGAAATAGCTAAAAAATGAAATAAATAATAATCTAAATATTATAAAGAAGTCTTACATCTTTAAAATAAATGAAATCGAATCAAAACAAATCGAAATTTGAAAACATGAAACATTTTTAAAAGAAGCAAGCGAACTATCAGATCAATGAAAAATAAAAATAAAATTAAGAAAATAATATTTGAATTATCAAAATTAGTTATTTAAAATTTATTAATTAAATCATAAAAATTTTAAATTAAATCAAATTAATTCCAAATCTTTGTAAGAAGATTTTAGAGATTGTCTAAACTCTTAAAATTTTATGATAAATTTTAATATTAATTTAGCATAAAAAATTAAACTGAAGTAAAAAAGTTAACATAAAAACACTAATTAAAATATAAAATAATAAATAAAATTTTAGTAAATCTTACAATTTTATGAGAACTTCCTATGACTGTCCTAATTTAGATAAAATTATGATTTTTAATTTTTAAATTATTTTTTGTTTTTTGTTTTAAAATCATTAATTTCTTTATAAAATTTAAATTGATTTAAAATAATTTTAAAATTTATGAATGCATCCCTTTAATGTTCTCTGATCATTATAAACTTTCATAATTTTTAAAGTCATGCTGGTCATTTCTAATTTTTTATAGAAAATAGATTATAGTAATACTAAAATCAATTAAATAACAATAAAATATATTATGGTAATTACTCTTTGTACATTCATTTATACATATAATCCTCACAATTATTTTGTACATTTTTCAGACAATCTATGTTTAAAATTATTACTATTTATAGTTGAGTTTTCATGACAATTATCAAAATCAGCAAACTAGAGTTATCAAAAGTAAAATTCTATAGGATTGATGTGTTTTAGATGTCTTTAAGTTGCACTTTACAAAATTTAACAAAATAGTTCACAATAAAATCAAATGAACAAAAAAGTAATCTTTATTTTATGCATTAATTTCATCATAAATTTATTTTATCAATAATTAAAATTACATATTTCAAATTTTTAAAAATTTATGCCTACATAAATTGCTTCATACATAACTCAATAACACATTATTTTGTTTTAGAACTCATATTATGCAAAATTTTCTCACTTAAATACATAGGTATTAATTTAAATATTAACAGAAAATTGCATTTAATTAATCAAAATTATTTCTTGCAATCATCTCTTAAGTTATATAAACAAAATTACATATCGAAGCTAAATTAAATTAAAATTGTTCTTTAGTAAAAATAAAATTACTAATCTTTTATTGGGAAATAAATGCCTATCTTATTCTAATTTTGTTTTATTTTATTTGAGATCACTTGGAAATATTTTTATAGGTTAATATGTATATAAATATATATTAATATGTGCATTATATAGTACAACTTTCAATACATAAGTCAATCCCAACTAATATATTTTATTAAATAAATAAATATTTTAATCTCAATTTTATCTTAGTTACCTGAAATCAAATTGCCAAATATAAATATAGAAGCTAAATTAAATTAAAATTATTCCTTTAGTAAAAATAAAATTACTAATCGTGGTTATTCTTTCACACAACACTAAATTAAAATTTTTTTTTTATCATAATATTTGTGTGTGTCAAGCTGTGGTCATTTTGTTTAGATTCAAAATTTATTAGAATTCATTTTAGAAGCAAGCAATCACATAAATATCATTGTTGTTGATTCAAGTTTTAATTGCTTAAACATAGCTATTTTTATGTGAGTTACATTTAGTTGCTATCTACACTTGAATTGAAATTTCAATAGTCCTATTTAATAAAATAAAACTATCATTTTACGAAGTTGTATTTTCTAGTTTGATTAAATAAATTATATATTTATTGAAATTCTATTTTCATAAAATAAAAATTGTTTGCTGAAATTTAAATTAAGTTATTTGATGTTATCTTTAATAATATTTGATTTTGAGTCTTAATTTTTGCTGTAATAAATTCATCCATCTGGTGGATTTAAGTTTTCATTGTTGAAATTAATTGTTTCTTAGTGAAAATACATAATTTTGGTGGTGAAATCATTATACATTCATTACATAATTATTATTATTTGTAACCATTTCAAATTTAATTTTTCTGCTTATTAAAACATATTTTTAGGCATAGTGAAAATTTAAATATACATTTAGAAAGAATTCTTACGTTGACTGATCATGCAACTAACGACAAATATTTTATAAGCATCATTTTGTTAAAACTAGTTTAACATCACATAAAAAAAATTGATGAGCTATGTATTTGTCAAAAGTATTGAAAATTCATTTTGATTATAAGGTGATCATTTGTGAGTTATAAAATCATCTTTTGAGTGGGCAATAATTATAAATCTTATTCATTGTTGTCAAAATCAAAAGTTAATTTTATTTTTCTTTTCATTTGTAATTTGTTGGAGTTTATACTCATCCTGTTGCAAAAGACTTCACTATTATTGTTGAGGTTGTACTCACCCATATTGTAGAAGAGTACACTATTATTATTTGGGTATGTAGTCAGCCCATTATAAGAGAGTATGGTGTTGTAATTGCTTTTGGGATAGTTGAAACTTAGCCAAGGTGACAAGACATGAATTTAGGCCATTTTAGGATTTAGCCAAACCGTGTAAAAATTGTATACTTTTTGTCACTTTTACTTTCCGACATTTATTTGTGATTGTTATGTGTTACTTAAAAATAATCATATAAACTTATAAACTATTTTTTCTATCAAATCTAAAGTTAGAGTTTTTAATTTGTAATAATTATTTAAATAATCCAATTCAGCCCCTCTATTGTGTGCATAGTTGATGCACAAAGTATTGTGGCCTTTGGAGTAGGAAGACCATTGAAGACAAAGCTTGAAAAACCTAAAGGTTGACTTAGTCAAAGTTAATAGGCCAACGTTGGGCTATATAAGGTAAAGACACAAACCATTTATTTTTTATATTCTTATTTTTTATTATATTTTATGGATTAAGTTGCACAATTCTTTTATTATTTTATATAATTATCTAAATTATTTGACATATGTTTACATTATTTATGAACTAGAATAATGTATTAGCTTATATATATTTTAACCTATTTATGGGTGACCATGCTTAGATGAGTCTATGATAGAATTCTAAAAAGGAACAAAATTTATTTAAACATAAATAAAGAAATGAGAAAAGAAAAAAAATGAAGTAGGAACCCATGGCCTAAACTTCATACTGAATCTTTTTTTTGTTAGTACACTCTAAGTTCATTGCACAAATAAGTGCCATGTGACCTATAAGGGTGAGTGACAGTTCCTGAGAGATAGGTACATATTAAGTTAGAGCTAAAAAAATCATTTTAGAAACATGAAATTGTTAAAGAACAAAAAAAATCATTTTATTGTATCTTACTTTTAGTGGCTAGGTTTAGATTCTTCTTTTTAATATTTAGAGCTAGACAGTGATGTGGACAAAAAGAATGAGCCTAAATTGACTATGAACAATAAGCTTAAAAGGTATTTAAGATCTTGTTGACATAAAAAAAAATGTCATCAAGGTCAAACTCTAAATTCTTCCTAAGAAAACCAATATAACAAACCTAATTATCCCATTAGGTTAGCCATAATAAGCCTTAGGAAGAGCCCATGGCATTTTGTTAAATCTTTCCTACAACCTAGGTGTGACTCTAGCTAACCCTATGATATACTTCCTTCATTGCTTCCTTCCCTAGTGGATGTAATTGTAGGATTTCAAGCCATTGATCCTTCTCATTGACGCAATGCTCATATAGTTGATCATGAGATTCTAAGGTTTGGCTAGGTCAACATCAAAATGATTTTGGGGGATTTGACATAATATTGAGTCAAAGAAACCCATCCACCTTCATCTTATACCCAAACTCATAAGTAGGTGTTGTCCTTTATCAATCTCATTATTGACCTCATTTTTTGATGAGGTTAACATCACTTCTGAAATTAATAATTAGAAAACCTAATCTTAGATTAGGAACCTCTTAATTAAGTTCTTACAACACTATACAGTACCTAGTGAGCATCTTCCTTATGTTTGATCTAACCTCATGGGCTTTGGTAGACTTGACCCATATTCCAAAGTTGAGTTAAATCAAAATAAATCCAAATAAATCAAAATTAAATTAAATTAAATCAAATGAATGAATCTAATTCTAAATCAAAGTCAAATCTAGTCAACTCTTTTGACATAAGTTTGACTTATGTGGGTCCCACCAAGTCAAAGGTCAACCCACTAAAACTTGACCAAATAAAATCATTCCAAATGATAGAATAAATATGCCTAATCATGAATCTAAAGAAATTTAAATTTATTTAGGCCTTACTTAGGTTAATCATACCATTTAGTCTAATTGAACCTAAATGGGTTTTATTGTTATTGCTCAAAATCATTTGGAAATGATAATTGAACATAAACCAACTAATAATTAGGTCTAATTTGACCAATTTGGTCATTTGACCCAATTGAACCCAAGCTTAACTCATTAAGCCTAATTTGGGTCAAATGGGTTCAAATTGAAATAAAATTAAATGAAATTAACCACTCCAAATCATCTCACACATGTGATAAGACATGATTGGAGTCCAAACAAAATTCAATTGAGTCAAATTGGTCATTTGAACTCAAATGAAATCAAGCTTAACCCATTTAAGCCTAAATGTGTTAAGGTGAAATGAAATCTAAAATTAATTCAAATCCTAATGAAATTAATTAAATTAAAACTTAATAAATCATTAGTTAAATATAATTAAATCCAAAATTAAATGAATTAAATCAAAATAAACAAAATCAAAACACTTTTGAATCCAAATAGCTTGATTTGGGTTCAAACCTCCAATCCAAACTCAAATGGATTTGGATTCAACCTCAAACTCACATTGGGTTTGATTTGGGCAGCCAAACAATAGCCTAAAGGGTTGTGGTGGTAATGCCAAAAGCCATAAGTGAAGTCAAAAGGAGATGAGTTGAGGTTTTGACCACGTAAAGAGGCTTGGTGGATTCTTCCTCCTTCCTTCATCCAAAATCACTTGGATTTTATCCAAGCTACCTTTGGCCACCTCTTGGAGGATAATTCCAAGGTTTGGAATAAAGTTGTCATCGCTTAAGAAAAAAGAGGATTTGGCTTCTTCCAATAGATAAAAAACAACAAAGCTAGAAAGAGAAGTCCATGGAGAACTCTCTCTCTCGGCCAAGGAGGGAAAGGGGAGTAAATGACATCCTCCCATCAAATTTCTTATCCAAATATGATCACAAGGCTAAGGGGAAACTAAACCCACCCTCTGGCCAAACCTCCTACTGTCAATGGTCAGAATCTAGCCACCTAAAGGCCTAAATATATGGCTCTTGGCCATATATGGAAAGATAGGAGAGATAGCCTTTACACTCCCTCTTTTCATCCCAAAACATTCACAAAGTAAAGAGAAGAAGAAAGAGAAAATTCCCTTGACCTCTCACCATTGGCAAGTTGAAAATTTTCCAAATCCAACACCTATCTCTTGGCCTCTAATGGAAACATGAGAGGGAGAGTGTTTCACCTCAAATTGAATGTTCCAATACATTCTAGAGGTCAAGGAAACCTTAATCGAATCCTTACCGAGGGGCAATGCTTTCGGTGAGCTAGAGAATGGTCAAACCCGATGGAAAATGGCTATACATTGGTCTCAAAGGTGTTTAGCAGGGAGGCAAGCCACCAAATCATGCCCATGGATTTGTGCCATCGATGTGAAGGTGTCAGAGTCGATCCCATCGCCAGAGGTCACTGGAGTTGAGGTATGCCGCGCAACCAACCTCTATAGAAAAATGTTTTGGTCATTTTTGAAATGAATTTGATCTCCATGAGGATCAATCCATATAGATCAATTACAAATCGATCCTTGATCATTTTGCAATTATAATTGCATAAAAATAGCTTTGAATCACCAAAAATATATTAGATTTGATGGACAACATCTATCTCTCACCGAAGATAAATGGGGAATGATTTCTGTCATCCATCCCTTTTATTTGGAATTTATGGTCGAGATCTATTCGCACTATCTGATTCAACCTTTATAAGAAACTGTAGATCTTCGATTGGATGGTCAAGATCCATCCCGTGTGCCACCATTTAAAATGGATTTTTCCATTTTAAATAATTAAAAATTTATTAAAAATGACTAAAAATTCAAAAAATCATAAAAAGATAAAATATAAATCCAAAAAATTGCAACTGAGGGCTTTATAGATTCATCTCAATGAGTAGAATCCATTAAACCCAAAATCCCCAATCAATTTTGTGTACTTTTGGCTTAATTTAATTTTAAATAATATTAATTAAACTTAAATAAATCACAAACCATTAATCCAATTGAATGGAAACCTTGGGGAACTAAAATCGAGGTTAAAAATGCACCTTAGAAAAAACTTTCATGAATTATTGCAAAGTCATTCAAGAGATATGAAATTTCAAATTCTAAACATCAAATTTAATGAAATAAATTAAAATTAAATGAAATTAAACATGAAACTAGATCAAAACACTTCAAATTTCCATAACATACCTTAATGAATTTAAATACACCAATGAAACCCACTTAAACTCAGTAAATCACAAAATGGCCTAATTTGGTAATTAATTGAATTAATTAATTCAAATAATTAACCAAAATTTAGGAAAATCATCATAAATCAACAAAAACTTCAAAAATTTTAAATGAACCCTCTGTGAAAGCATATTTCATAGAGGAATTTAAGAAAAATAAAATCCCCAAATAATTGTCATTAAATGAGGCTTAATTTAAGTTTTAATGAAATAATTAAGACTTTAACTACACCCTAATTATGCATCTGATTAAAATTAAACTTTAGAAATATGAAATTGGCAAGAAACCCCACTTTCATAAAAGTTTCAAACCCAATTGACCTTTGGATTGTGAATTATTGAATTTCCAAATCTCTAGGTCAATATAAATCAAATAATAAATAAAAAAGTAAAAAAAATAACCAAATTCATAAAAGTAATATGAAATAATCTTCACTAACATCAGAACATTCTTTAATAATTCTCCAACTTCCTAGATCAAAGAACTTGATCACTTACATACTTTAGGGTTAATGAAACTAAGAATGAATGTTAAGATTAATTAAACCTTATGGCTAATGAACTCATAATAAAATAATTAATAAAATCTTAACCCATAATCATTGTAACCTAAGAATGGATTAAAACATTAAGCTAAGTGTCTTATGTTAACATAATTAGACCACATAATTATATAATCATAAACATAATTCAAACAAAACATTAATGAAATAAATGTTAAACTAATTCAAATCAAATGAAATAATTCAAATCAAGTAAATATTAAGTTTAATTAAGAAGATTTAATCAAATCAAAGAAATAAAATTAAGAATCAAATTTTAAAAGAATTAAACTTACAAAACTTTAATCCAAACTAAAATCAAAACCCAAATCATCTAAATAAATCTAAAAGGATTAACTAAGTTAAATTAAGAAGATCTTAATTTAAGTTTAGGATGTTGAATGGAATGGGTTCCACCAAAAGTAGAATCTATTATACTCTTCATTATTGAAAACCTAAATTTCACTTTAACATAAAGTGAACTTGAAAATGAAAATAAATCATTAAATCATTTGAATTAAAACCCTTCAGAGGTAAATCAAACAAACTTTTTATAAAAAATCCAAATTAAAACTAGAACTAAAAAGGCCTAACAAAGTCTTGCTACACGAGCCTATTTTCTTCACACACTAGATCATTAGGACATGGACCCTAGAGTTAAGTTAGGTCAATCTGTGAGACTCTTTTATACTTTATATTTTGATGTGATATGTTTTTCATGTCTTTATGGTGTACTATTTTAGATTGTATATCTAGGATTATTTGCCCATTAGATTAGATGGTAGGACATTATTTTTAGAACTAATATTATATTCTATAGGGGGCTATACTAGAAAGGATTGCTATCATAAATAAATTAAAAGTGTTCTTTTCTTTCAAGTATGTTTAAGTCCTTAAGCATAGCCTAATAAGATAGATAGGTTTGGCAAGCAACTAATACTAAGCTCATATATTTGTGAAATATAACTATTGTGTACAGTTTGTATTTTCGCAACATTTATTTTGCAGGGTCTAAGATTTATTTTTGAATTTAAAATTTAAATTTGAGTTTAGATATTGGTTAGGATCTATGGGTCTAGGATTAACAGAAGCTGACCCTACTAGTAGATGGTTGTAGAGGTCCCCTGTGAAGCTTAATGGAGGTCCTTGAAGAAGGATACAATCCTAGAAAAACACATATATATCTAAAATTATAGTTTTAGGCTGAGCTGTGTAAGAATAAAGCTTGGCTGACCATTTGCTCTTTCTTCCATGGTGTACAGTGGTACTAGCCACATTGGCCTTTCTTTAAATTAAATTGGCTTGATTTATTTTGGTGCGTATGCTGAAAATTTTTATCTCTAAGTGTATACTTCCATTTTCAATCTATATGGATAAAATGAAGATATAAATATACTCTTTGTATTTGGACACCATGTAGATCCATAGATGTTCTTATTAGGGTGATCGGGTATGACATTGAGGAGAGGTGTATTATCTCAAAAGATAGAAGTCACCACCCTACAATGGACCTATTCACCTGAATAAGAACTCATAAGGTAATATGGTTTATGAGTTCATTGTTCCTACGTGGAAAAATAGTTAATTACATCCTAAGGAATGAGATTTCTTAGGAATGCTCTCGATTAAGGTAAATAATTGTTATCTCCAAAATTTTGAAAAGGTAGGACTATTAATCGATTGGTTTATTTTTAGAAAGTCAAGTGGGATTGATCAAGAGGAGGGAGTTCTTATTGATGTCAAATGAAAATAAGTAGGGGATGCTTAAGATACTAAGAAACCTAGTAAGCACCCCAAACTATCCTATGGTTGGGCTTTTATTTTTGAAATTGAATTAATTTATTTGAGTTGAATTTTTATTAGAATGCTAGGACTTATAATTCTATGATACAAGATCACAAAAATGCCTAAGAGGTGAGGATTTATGCTCGTAGCCCGAAAAGGGAAGTAGCAACCTCTGAACCTAAATCTAGGGAGCTTTGGTGAGGGCCAAAAAGCATGATCTAAATCTTAGGTGAAAATGGGTATTTGGTTTACCTCCATAAGAGAGGAAAAACCACCCGACTATTGGACTTACAACCACTTGGGGGTGGCCTCCAACTAACTCCTCCTACGATTTTAAATTCATGTAGGCAAGTTTATGTTTATGTAAGATGGAAAGGTTATTATTTATTTAGAATGAGACTAAGTCCTTAAACACACTCCCTAAGAGGCTTGATCATGTAAGGACATGCTTCAAATGACTTAAATATAATGCAAAATTTTTACATATTTTATTTTTATTTTAGACAATCATTTGAGTTAGGCTATAGGATTCATATGCTTAATGCATGATAAATAAGATTATAGGCCAAAATTAATGAGATAAACAGGTTTGTTTCCACCATGGATCTCACAGGTCAAGCCAAGTTCTCTAGCAAAGGTGAAAGCCATCCAATAAAGAGTGAATCAATATGCTTTTTATGCATGGTATGAGAAAGAAAAGGCAACATTCAGCTAAGGAGTTGCTAATTATTTAATCTTGATGTTTAGCCTAAGCTTTAGATGAGGATATGAGTTATTTATTTTAAATTCTTAGTTGTTTAATTTGGTAAAAGATTTATTTTTTTCTAAGAGCCTAATCATCATCTAGGCCATACATCAATGCAAGGAAGAAACTAGAAAAATAATGCTATCTTAATGCACAAGCTAAACAAAACATCAAACATTTTATAAAGCTAATGTAAAAGAATAAAATGCCATTTGTGGTCGGGCACCACCGCACAAACCCAAAAATAAATTGGTAACCAAGCTCTACCATTATACAACCCAGATTATAAATGAATTAATTACAATTAAGCATGGAATTTATGTTATCGGGGTCTTCATTTCTTCTTTTCTTCTTTCTTTTTTTGGTTCCTTCTTTTGGATGGTTGGAATGTGATTGCTCCAAAGGCTTCACATGGTACATAAGATGAGATCTTATGACCAATGTTCATCCTAATCTCCCATAACAATCATTCCAAATTCTTAATTATAAAAGTACATGAAAAAGAAAAGTAAATCTAACTAATACTTGCAAAATAGAGATTAGCTAAACAAACCATATAATTATGAAGCATGTATATTAGACTTAGCACCCCACACATTGGTAACCAAGTCCACTTGGCCTATTGGATTTTGCTTAGGGGTATAAGCACCTACACAACAAAAGCATTTATATTTTTATTATAGTGCCCCTTAAGCACAATCTCCTGCAGAAGATAATGATTAGACTAAATCATCCTACCATTCATTCTATGCATATACTCCCTAATATCCAAACTAGAAATAATACATCACAAAGAAAAAGCAAGCATCAAGCCATGCACTGCCCTAACCTAAAGCTAGAAATGGTGACTTAGCCAAATGTGTGTGCCATTTAAGGTTTGTGTGGTATACTTAACTATGGGTTTAAGGTTTAGATTTTCTAAGTATGAAAATGTTCAACTAAGGGAATGATTTCAATTTAAGTATTTAATTTTTTTGGGTTAATTTTATTTTATATTTTAATTAGGTTTGAGTGAATCCTATAATTAATTACTAAGTTGTAAAGAGAGGGAAAAGAGAAGAGAACTTCTCTTTCCTTCCCTACCTTAAGTAACTCTTATAGTAGATTCATGTTTGATTCTATTTAGTGAATTTCTTCTTATGTGTTTTAATTAATCCTAAATTTAGATCTTCCCTAAACAAACCTATTCAAAAGGAAGAAATTTTAAGATTAAGTAAAGTGAACAAATATCACAAAACACACATCACTTCATTTCTTTCCCAACGTGTATAACATGCAAATGGATGAATCATAAGCCTATCTATACATACAAGTGGAAATGTTTAGTATAGTTTATGATGAGCTAAGAAATGTTACTTAAGTAATTTTGGATGCTTTATGATGCATGATTTTCATTAAGTAAGAAAGGGAGTATTCTTTTATCCTCTATTCATATGAACATGTGTATATATGAAAGGCATAAGTGAGTATGACACCATTGTTAGCACCAGGGGTGTAAGATACAGGACCTACTTAGGGCTACTTAAAGCCTCACAACCCCGGGGTTGTCCAAATAAATATACCACTTTCCTTAAATACATATACATGTACAAAAGAGATAGATGTAAAAAAGAAAGATGCAAAGTTTATGTTTATTTAATTTTGGTTTGTTTATACAATTTATGTGTGTAAATGTAAAAATCATTCTTAAGTCATAACATGGAAGAGGATAAGAGTATATTTTAAGCAAGTGTTATATTCTTTTAAAATAACTATACACCTTCCAAATCCTATTCAAATCCATGTTAAGAGGAAAGAAAAGAAGCAAACATAAGACACATTTTTATATTTACATGCAAGCTTATAAATAAAGTATAAGTAGTATACCTTTCAGTTTTAATATTTAATTTATAAGTTTTAAAAAATAATTTTGAATTTAATGGTGATAATAGCCATTCATATTTTTTACTTTAGCCAAAACATGCAATTTGACCTAAAGGAAACATTTCATTTTCATTTTGATTTTTAAAAGGAATGAATGCCTGATTTTCATATAGCATACACATTTAGATGCTAGGAAAGAGATAAAGTGATGAAAGCAATGTAAATTCATTAATCCTAGCTAATTCCTAAAGGTAATCCTATGAGATAAGGAAGTTCAAAGTGAATCAAAGTTTGTTTAATGTGATTTTTGTTTTGAATTTTCTTTCTGTTTGCTTTAGAAAATGTGAAAGAATGTTTGCTTGTCCTAACCCATTTCCCCCATATGTGATTTAATTTAGTTTATTCTTAGGATCATTAGATGATTTTTATGTTTTTGTTTAGGTAAGGTGTGAATTAAGTGTGTTAATTACCCCTTCCTACACCACCTTAGCATACCTAACCAAATAATTATGAGCCAATGGATGACATAAAATCACACAAAGAATTTAAATCAGTAATGCACCTAGGAAAGAAAGGAGTCTGATGCAATTGGCTCATGATTAATGATTAATTAATCTAAAGGGTTTAATTTTAGTACTTTCATAACCCCTCTCACATATGTGAGTTAGATTTTGATTTCCTCAAAGTACTTAGGTTATTGAACACCTAAGAACCTACCCAAGATGAATTAATTTAGTTCTAGAAGGTTTTAGAATTTTATCAAATTAATTAGGCAGGTAATTAGTGGATTAATCTTTAATTGAATTTTGATTAAGGAAGAAAGAGAGGGTTTAAGGAATAGCTTAAGGGAAATATCCCAAAATTATTTTCTAAACCTCCTATTCATTTAAAAAAAACCTTAATAAACTCAACTAAAGGATTAAACCACTGATTACACACTTAATTAGACTTAATCACATTAAGAGAGTAATTAGAAATGAATCCAGCAATTACCCTAATTAAAATATTAATTAATCCCAAGAAACTTAGGGGAGGTAGAAGTCATCCCACTAAATACACATAAGAAGTTTGAGATTAATTAATGGAATAATCAAAGAGTAATTAGCCTAATTAAATTTCCAATAAATTTCAAATTCAAAAAATAACATTATTCAAAATCCATCAAAATTAATTCTATAATATTTTACATTCAATTATCTTTCATATGCAATTTATTTCATATTTGTCTAATTTTTTTACACTTAGATATGAATATTTGAAGTTTCCATGATTAATTAGGTAATTAATTCCCTAATTATATAGCTAATCTTGTCGGCGCCACGTGGAGGCTGACGTGGCTTGCACTTTCCATGTGGTGCAATGAGAGAGGCTATTTAAATTATCACATCATAGGGCTACATCAGCAGTGGTGCTAGGCGCTTTCTCTCTGTTCAGCCAATCAAGGATCGGATGATTGAGATTAAACCCATAGAATTAAAGGATTAATCCATGGATCCTATATGTTTTAATCATGGTCGTTGATCCAAAATGCACAGATGGATGGCCCATGCCATGGCTAGATTTGAGCTCGATTGAGCTCGGATTGAACTCAAAATTTACTTAGACCATCATCATGTAAGGGAGATCACATCCAACGGCTAGTTTATCATGGGATGAAACTTCACTTTACAAAGGACCAAGAGGAGATGAAATTTTGCTCGGTTTAATGGCATACCTCACCAGAGGCTATCACCGGTGCTCGATTCCCTTGAAGTAGCTTCTATTAGTGGAGAGGAAGCTTTATTGAAGTTTTGAGGTGTTGAAATTGGATGAATCTTCCTATAGGCCAAGTTCACCTTCAAGTGGGCTCGGTCTAGATCAAGAATGCTCATCGCTTGCTTGGAGAACTTGAATAAAGCTTGGAGTGAGTTTGATTTTATCCTTTGAGGGTGCTTGAAGGAGGAATTAGATTGGTTTTGAGTATTGGATGAGATGGAATTCAAGTGGAGCTCCCCTATTTTTAGTCTATGAAAATCGAGAAATGGGAAATTCAAAATCACTCCAAGAAGCTTGGGGAGACTTGGAAATTGTTCCTCTAGCTTCCCTAAGCTTAATCGAATTGGAGACTAGTGAATTGAAAGGGAATTACGGGGAGTATATCTCCCCCTAGAGTAATTGGATGGTCGAGCCTCCTTTTGCCATTTTTGATCAATTGACCTGATTGAATCAGTTTGTTAGGCTATTAGGAGTTGCATATGGGTCAGTTTTATGTGTAGAGTGGAGTAGTGGAGCTCTCATGTGCCTTAATTGAGTGGAGGAGGGATTCCATGTGCTTAATTTCAAGTAAGGTGATCAGTTTTAGCCTTAGGTTAGATTGGGCTTACCCAAACCCATTGGGTTAGGTGCACCATAGTGCCCACTTGGTCCACTAAGAGGGTGCCAAGTGGTCATGAGGAGGATTTGACCAAATTCCAAGTGCATTTGGCCAAAAATTACCCTATGTCCTAGGGGTAAAATGGTCATTTAGCTTGGGTTATAATTTGAGTATGTTTGGTATGATTGAAAAATGGGTTGGGCCAAGTTTCAATGGATTTGGAGTTGATTTCATATGATTTGGCTCATGTTGACCCATTTAGGTCAAAATGGGTCAACTTGGGTCAAGTTGACCAATTGGTCAAATTGGGTCAAACCAAGGGTTGGGTCAAGTTCATATGACCATTTGAAATGTGTTGGCAATTTTGATTTGGTTCAATTTGATTTATATTTGGTTTTGTTTCAATTGAATTCATTTAGGTCAAATAGGTTAAGTTGACCAATTTGACCCATTTGACTTATTTGGGTTAGGTCATGGGTTGGCTTAGGTTTCATTGGTTATATGAAATGGATTTGTATCTTTGTTTCCAATCAATTTTGGTTTAATTTTATTTTGGCCCAATATGACCTGTTAGGTCAAGTTGGGTTCAAGGTCAATTGGGCTAGGTTAGGTCTAGTTGGCCAATTGGATCTTTGATCAAGTTCAACAATCATTTTAGAATGAACTTGACCCATCAGTTTCAATCAATTTGGCTTCGATCAAGTTTTGACAAATTTTAACTTTTTAGGTCAAGTTGGGTCAACTTGGGTCAAGTGGCCAATTGGGCTAGGTTAGGCTCAAATGATGACTTTGTCAAGTTCAAACATTGATCATGAATTAGTTTTGATCAATGGTTTCAATCAATTTGGACTATGTTGGATTTTGGCTAGTTTAGGTTTTATTTTAGTTAAGTGTTGACTTAATCAACCCTTAAGTTTGACTTAGTTTGACCTAATTTGAGTGATTGATCATCTTATGATGATTGTTGTTCACAATGTGAGGCTTAGTTGGGCTTAGTTCAATCCAATTTGGTTAGGATTAGAATTTGGCTCATAAGGGTTTTTTTAGGTCACTTTGGGTCAAGTGAGCCTAAGTAGGTCAAATGGCTTGGTCAAAGCTTGATTTGAGTTTGATTGAACTCACATATAGACTTATGATTGAAATATAAATCCATTTGTAAAAGTGGTTTGAAGTCAAATGGGTCTTGATTCATTTGATAATTTCAAGTTCAAAAGGGTGAACATGTGCTTGAATTGGGTTAGATTTTTGGATTTAGTTTTGGTTTGGTGATTGAAGTTTATGTTTATATTTGGACTCATTATTGAATTATTGATTGAATCATGAAGAAAATCAAGGGTTTGGCTTGAGTTGAAATCGATTTAGCTAAGTTTAAGATTTTGACTTGAAAGACTTAGGTTGGATGTTGATTGAATTTGAGTTTAGTTTTTGGAGTTAGTTTTGGTTGTTTGGATTTATATTTTATTTATATATGTGAATAGAAATGAGAATATAAATGGGTTATGAGAAAATTTCTTGAGTTTGAAGTGATTTGAACTTGATTTGAGCTAAGTCCATAAGAGAGAATCAAAAGAACTTAGGAAAGATTTTTTGATTTGGATTTAGTTTGATTGATTTGAATTTATATTTCATTTATATATGTGAATATAAATGAGAATATAAATGGGTTGTGAGAACATTTCTTGAATTTGAATTGATTTAGATTTGATTTAGGCCAAGTCTATGAGAGAAAATCAAAGGACTTAGGAAATATTTTGAACTTGGAATTTCAATCATGAGCTTCAATCATTAGTTTCAATCAATGGTTTCAATTATGTAGAATTTATTTGGATTTGGAGGAAATTAATTAAGCTATAATTTATTTAAGTTTGACTTCAAGGAAGGAAGTGAGGAATTTGGTTCAAGCTATAGGGTAGGAAAATTTTCATAACACCCCTAAGGCATGACCTATTCCTAGAGCTAACTCTTCTAAGTCTCTAAGGCTAGGTTGAGTGTCCACCTAATCACTATATGTGTCTTAAGAATAAGGATCTCTTAAGGTCAAAGAGAAGTCCTATGTTTAAGATGAATGGGTTGAGAGCTCATCCTAAAAATGAGGTCAACAAAAGGCACCCTATAGGTGTGGTGTGATTGACAAGGAACACCACATGTGTTGGTGTTGGCCGAAACGATCAACAACACCAAACGATCACAAGAATTAATAGAAATGGTCTACTCCTAACCCAAGGTGTAGAAAGAATCCAAAGCTTAGTGCAATGTGACTTTACTTATTTCAAGGACATAAGAGAGGGAAGGAGGATTCCACTAGAGATAGAGTATGTGAACCTCCCACTAGGGAAACAGGTTCAAGTCATCCACAAGGGGATGAGAGGTTTGATTTGATTCTCACTGAGGAGAGAAATCAATTTGATTCAATTAGTTGTTTATTTAATTATGTTTATTTTGACTCCACTGGGGATAGAAAAGTGAACTCTCCACTGGGGAGGCAAGTTCAAGTCATCCACAAGGGAGGGGTTGTGAAATCCATTGAGGGATTAGAATTTTGAGTTCATTGGGGAACTGGAAAGACTTGCATCTCACTGAATAGAAGCAAAAGATTTTGATTTGGATTGATTGATTATTTTTGTTTTGTTTGTTTCACTCCACCAAGGAAGAAAAGTTGAATTTATTTCAAATTTTTAATTTTGGATCTTGAGATGGACCCTATTGGTTTACGATGGACCGCACTAAGTAGGAGCCATGGAGGCCTAGACCTAACTCAGATTTACCAATCCAAAGGAGTAGTCTACTAAACACATAGTAGGACTAGCCAACCAAAGGGCTGCCTTTCAGTATGCAACAGCTGTACTAGGAAGAAAGCATAGTAGACTTACATCATCCAAAGCAAGCACCAATTTTTAGGGTAATCTATTAGCGAGGGAATAGATTGAACCCAACCTAGGGCTGACTATTGAGTGAATGCCTCTAGGGGACTTAAATCAGCTTGAAGATAGTCAAGATTAATTTTATTTTTTAGATTTATTTTGATGGGTCCTATCGGTTTACGATGAACTACACTAAGTATGGGCCATGGTGGCCTAGGCCTAACTAAGATTTACCAATCCAAATGGAGTAGTCTACCAACCACAAGGTAGGACTATCCAACCAAAGGGATGCCTTTCAGTATGCAATGGTCAAGTTAGGAAGAAAGCATGGAGACTCACATCTTCTAAAATAAGGAACCACTGGGGGTGATCGGTTGCTTTGGGCAACAAATAGAACCCGACCTAGGGCTGACTATTGAGTGAATGCTGTTGGGGGACTTAGATCAACTCAAAGATAGTCAAAGATTAATTTCAATTTTAGATTTTTTTGGATGGATTCCGTTTGTTTGTGATGGATCACACTGAGAAGGAACTTATGTTATCCTAGACCTATCTCAAATTTACTGAACCAAAGGGAGTAGCTTTCCGGTCGATGGGAGAACTCTTCGACTAAAAAAGAGCCTTTTGGTTTAAAATGATCAATTCAAGGGAAGAAAGCTTGGGGACTCACATCTTTCATTACAAAAGACCACTAGGGTGAACGGTTGCTTTGGACAACAAATCAAATTTGACCTAGGACTGTCAGTCAATTTACGATAATCATGCTAGGAAGAATGCATCATAGTCTTGCATCTTCCAAAGCAAAATGACTATCTGGGTAACTTGCTTGTGGAGAAATAGATTGTTTACCCAACCTAAGGGTGACTATGGAGTGAGTACTGACCTGAGGATTTATCTCAACTCAAGTAGTCAAGAAATTCCTATAGAGAGTTCTACTGACACTACCCCAAAGATAGGATTCTTACTTGGGAAAAGGTGCCCTTCGGGGGCTTAAATTCCTAATCCACAAGTGATTATTTTTTTTATTTATTTAGTTTGTTTATCATGGACCACATTGATAGGACCAAGAAGGAGCTTATATCGACTAGACCTTTCAATTCTTATCCAAGGAGAATCATTAATAAATTCTCCAACCACAGGGGTGGTTTCTAGGAAAGGAGGATTATCCAATCTAAGAGTAACCTAAGTAGTGTCTAAATGAGGTCACAAAGGATGTGATCCAAATAGAATGCCCGTAGAGAGAGGGGCGGCTAAGGGCTTGATCCAAAACCCAGAGAAGATGAAATGGCTAGTCATATATCAAATAGGTATTCGGTGGCCAACTCAAGGAGAAAGCATGGGGACTCACATCTGCCAAGAGTGGTGTATTCACTGGGTGAGTCACTGTCAGCATAGCGAACATCAACCAACCTAAGGTGCCCGTCAGTTTGCAACAATCAGCCTAGGAAGAAAGCATAGGGACTCACATGCTCCTATAACAAAATTGATTGCTTCGGCTTGACATGTGCCATCCAAATAAGGGTGACTACTGAGTGAATGTCACTGGGGGACTTATATCAACTCAAATGTAGTCAAGAGAAAAGGAGACTCTAGGGGACTTATCCTAAACCTTAAATATACTCGACCTAATTAGATCACGCTAATTAGTTCAAGAAGAAAGCTCAAGGGCTCACATCCTTTTAAACAAAAATTAACATGAGTTAGCTTACTAGCTGGGAAGTTAAGTCTACCATACTAATAAGGTGCTCATTGGTTTGCAATGGTCAAGTTAGGAAGAAAGCACAGGGACTCATATCTTCCAAACAAGTGACCACTAGGGTGACATACTAACGAGGTAGCATGTAGACCTGACTTAGAGCAGCTAATGAGCGAGTTCCACAAGGGCTTGCTCCCACATCATAATAGCCCGAGATAAAAGATATGTGTTTATTTTTGTGCTTGTGTTAAAGAAAATAGGATGCCGCTTGGGTTCTCTCACACTTACCTTAAACACACTGGGGAATTTAATAAAGTGGTGCCATTGATGGAAAATGGGATTTCCCACTAAGAAAGGATGTCGTTTGGATTCTCTTACAATTAACTCAGTTGTGCTAATCAAAATAGGATGCCTCTTGGGTTCTCTCACACCTATTATAATAGCGTCAGGAGATTGTGTTTGATTGTGTTTGTGTTATGAAAGAGGGATAGGATGCTGCTAAGGGACTCTTACACCTACCCTAAATACGTCATGGCGGATTCACAAGACAAGCAAACAATGCCATAGCTTTTGAGATGCGAAGATCAAAGTTAGGCATTGTTTCTTAATAGGTGAGCAGTTCGCTTTAGTAGGAATTAGATGACGACTGAGGTAGTAGAGAGCACTCTCCTTCCCTTCATCATTGGCTTCGACCAATAGAACATCAAGGGAGTCATCCAATGTAGTTGTGTAGAGGATGAGTGTTCTGCTCAGAATAGGGGCTGCTAGAACTAGAGGCTTTACCAAATACTATTAGATATCTTCAAAGGCATGCTGACACTTATCATCCCACTTGAACTCGGCATCCTTTTTGACAAGTGCTGAGAATGGCTTGCATCTTTTTGATAGGTTGGAAATAAAGCGTCATAGATATGCCAACCATCCTTGGAAAGATCTAAGTTGAGTTAAACTCTTATGATGTGGCATTTCTAAGATAGCTTTGATCTTTTCTAGATCTATTTCTATTCTCTGATGTCAGACAACAAACCCACAGAATTTCCCTAAAGCTATTCCGAATGCACACTTAAGGGGATTCATTTTCAGGTTATATTATCTTAATAGTTCAAAAATTACTCTCAAGTCAAAGAGATGATCTTCCTTTTCTCTACTTTTGACTACTAGGTCATCAACATAGAACTCAAACTGATGATGGATGAGTTCATTAAATATCTAAGTTATGGCCCGTTGGTATGTAACACCAACATTTTTAAGGCTAAACGACATGACCCTATAATAATAGATTCCAATCAAGGTTCAAAAAGCAATATTTCTTTCATCCTCGAGGGCCATCTTGATTTGGTTATAGCCAGATGACCCATCCATGATGGAGAAAACTGCATGAGATGAGGTGATGTCCACCATTAATTCTGGTATAGGAAGAGGAAACTTATCCTTAGGACATGCCTTATTTAAGTCTCACAAATCAAATTTGGCCATTCTTTTCTTAAGCGGAATAATAACCTAGGGTAGGGTATTTTTCTTCCCTGATGAAACCAGCATCAATCAATTTCTTGACTTCATAAATGACCTGTTATTCGATTTCTAATCACATGCATCTTGGAGCTTGCTTGATAGGGTTAGCGCTAGGATCTATTGCTAGTTTGTGGACTGCTATGTCAGGAGATAATTCAGGCATCTCTTCATAACTCCATGGAAAGCAATCCTTAAACTCAATCAATAGCCTAACTAAGTCATTGGTTTCTTCTTCATTCAGTAATGCACTGATATATGTTGGGCATGGATTTTCTTTTATCCTGAGGTTGATTTCTTTAATCTTATCAATTATTGAATGAATCTGCTCTTCAAATTCTAGTGGTGCATCTTTAATTTGGAGATCATTTGAGATTTCTAAACACACATCCTCATAAGAGTTGGTTTGGTGTGAAAAGAACCTATCAGACTCCAAATGATTGGCGTAATCATCATCATTTGGACCCACTATCTTGAATCTTAGTCCGATCTTGATGCATTGCACTTTGTTGTTCCATAGCTTTTTGAAATACTCTGACCTGTGCTTAGACCATGAATAAGGAATCAAACCCTTCTTTGCCAGATTAAGAACACAAGGTGAGTACCAATCAAAAGGTAATTCTATTAATTCTTTATATGAATTCTCCTCAAGTTCTACAATAACTTCAAGACTTGAAGAGGATGATCCTAAAAAGAATCTCTTCGACTTCATATCCTTCGAAGATTGAGGGGCTTCCTTAACTATTAAACCTTCAACTTTTTGGGGTGAAAGTGAGGTTAGAGCTAAGGTTCCTAACTACTGCCTGATAGTTATACATACATCTGATTCAAATACTTTGCTTTGTCTGGAGGCCCGATCTTCATCGCTGTCTAGCTCGAGTGTCACCTCCAATGAAATCCGCAAAGAGGGGTTGGTTGGTATGCGAATCACATTTGACTTATCCTTAGAGCTGGATTCCAAGTCTATGTTAATAGTAGGGGTACTCCTATGATATGGAACATAACCCTTGTTGGCTGATGGCCAACTAGGGGGTCTTCCACCCCTAGAATTACCTCTATTTCTGCCTCTGCCTCTGCCTTGAGGAGGTTGAGTCACCCTACACATATGTCTATATGATGGAATGGCCTGTGAGTGGAATGTGATATGTAGCTCTATTTCTTCTTCAATTTCCCTTTCTTGTTCACTTGGATTTTCATTTTCATTTTCTTTTTCTTTTGCTTTTTTTTTCTTCATTTTGTTTTTCTTTTGAATTTGAGTCTTGTCCAAGTTCACTAGAAAGGGCATTTTGAGGAAGGTAGTAGGTCACATCCTCAAATATCTCAACCACTCTAACTGAAAATAATTTTTCATCTCCTTTGACATAGTATGAAATCTTATCCTTCCTGAACTGGATGCACTGATGGAAGGATGATGGAATCATCTTATTCTGATGTATCCAGGGCCTACTGAGCTAAGTGGTGAATGAAGTATTCGAATCAATGATATAAAACTTGGCTTCAGTCTTCCAGTCACCTATCTCCAATGGTAACACTCTGGAACCTAAAGCCTTCTTGCCTTGTTCATTGAATCCTCTCAACATCATCCAATCTCCTCAGAGTGTGGAGATGTTAATTCTCAAATAGGTAAGGGTCTTTAGGCTTATAATGTTCACCAATGCACCTAGATCGTTGAGAACTCTGGCAAGTCTGAATTTGCCCATGTCAACTGCAATGCAAAGGGGACCGTTATGCTCCGTGTCCCCTAGAAGAAGGTCTTCATCTGTGAAAGTGATTTCCTAGGCTTCTTTAGAATAATTTGCCTCCTCACTAATAGCGATCAGCTGAGTTAAGTATATCTCAAGTTCAAGGAGATCTTTGATTAATGATTTCCTCATCTCTTTAGATAAGATAAGGGCATCGTATATGTTTAGCTTAGATGGAAATTTTCTTAGGTGAGAGAGGACATTATAGTCCACCTTGGGCTGATCCTCCATAATAATATCCAAGGGTGGAGCATCTTATGGAGGGGCTTATCGATCCTTTGAACCAATGACTTATTTCTCTCTATCTTAAGGTGTTGCCCTAGGAGGTAGAACCTTGCCACTACGGAGGTTAACTTCAGTGATATATTGTGGCAGGGTAATGGAAGGTTCTACTTGCACATTAGGCTCACCTACAACTTCTCCTATGGGACCCTTAGAATCGGATGATTCTAAGTCTATCTCAAGAGGTGAACCCATAGCATTCTGAGTAGGATAATCCAACTCTGAATCAGAAAGAGGAAGATCGAAATTGTTATAGTTATTATTTAGACTTGTAAAATTATTAGGAATAGATTCAAACAACCCATCAGAAGTGACACAGATATAATTCAAGCTAGCTTTATTCTTCAATTTCTTAGATTTGATATGAGGTACAAAATAGAAATCAAGTAAAGTAAGAGGGGTGAGTGATTTGATGCTCTCATCCACTGATACAAGATGTCTACTAGAAGAAGAAGAAGAATTAGTTGAAGTGACAGTAGTCACTGATGTGGTAGTTGCAATGGTGGACTGGAGGTTGGACTCAGTCAGTGGTTGCACTACTGGGATATCCTGGGCTAGCACATGTTACTAGTGCTGCTATTAAGCTCTCCCTTTCCTTGAGTTGGCTCTGGCAACTTGCTAACCTTCCGTGATGTTGGAGGTTTGAGCTGACTCAAGCACATGCAAGGAAAGTTTCTTGATCTTCGATACAATTTTCTTAGATGTTTTGGATAGGAGATATCTCAACCTTCTTTAGTTTTGGAAGGATCGCAAGTATCCCCATGGATTACCCTAGTGAGACTTGATGGTTGTTCCACAAGGTATTCCTTCAGGATGACTATAACACCAGTCTTGAAGCTATGTTCAAGCCAATCCTTAAATGTGATGCAATCTTCCAAAATATGACCTAGCATATGGTGATAGGGGCAAAAGTTAGGATCATGGCTTTTGACCACTTTCTCCAGTCTCTTAGGTTCAGGTAGTTGAAAATTAGGCTTCTTTAAGAAATTCTTAAAGATCTTCCTAATTACCTCCCTCTTAAATGAATAAGGCTTGTTATGTTTATCCAAAAGAGTAGGTGGACCATAGTTACACAGCGGAGTATGTGTACCGTTTAGATGATGGCGAGGAGGAGATGATGTAGCCATGGAGGGCTGGCGGTGGGGTAAACTGCAGTTATGGTAGAGGAGGTGGAAGCGATGGATGTGGAGCACGAGGTCTCTCAAACTACTCTCTAATCGGTTGTTTCCCCTTATCCACTACTATCACTCCCCCCGATTTCTTCTCATATACCTTTTGCAGTTTTGGCTTTGTTGGTAGATCTAGAGAAGGCAACTATTTGGCTTTTTCTTTTAAGCTAGCCACCTTGTTGATTAATTTCTCAAAGGTTTTGATGGTGAAACCTTTGAGCATGAAGATGAGCAGACCATGGATATTCTTAAGCAGAATCTCGTTGGCATGTTGTTCAGACAGTTGAGGTTTGCATTTCATACTCAAATTATGCCATCCCAATGTCAATGAGGGACTCTTAGGAATTTTTATTGAACCAATGAGATGCATGTGTGACCCTTGTGAGCTCCGATAAACCTCTTGTTGCCCAACTCATCAAAAGTCTTCACTGAACTATTAGGAAGTTCATCATACCAATCAAATGCTATACCCACTAAGCTATTGACAAAGAGGCAAAATAGTAAAGCATCACGCCAAGATTACTAGCTGAAATGTACAATGTCTACCTCAGTTCCATCAATTAAAACTCTTGAAAAAGAGGAGATGAAACCCTTAGGATATTGGATTGCATCAAATTTCTCTGGGTAGGGTCTACCCTTTGGAATTGATGATCCTCCTCGAGCTTGAGCTAATGCTTCTTTCACCTACTACTCAACCATTCTCTTGATATCTTTTTCTTGTATGGAGGTACTATCCACTACCTTCTTATACATGTTGGTACTACCTTACTCTACCAGAGGTAAAGTCTTGGCTGGGTCTAAGATATGCACCAACTTTGGCTGACTGGTCTCAGCTATATTAGGATGGACTGCCAGTGTTTAACTCTGTAATGCTAAGATAGTTGCTAACAGATCTTTGAGCCTCTTCTCCAACCTATATATTTTTTCATCTTTCTACTTTATCTATGCTAGGAGGTGTTGGGTCAAGTAGGTTGTGTCTTCTTGCTTGGCCTCAGCACCTTCCATAGTCTGCTGCTCTTTAAGGAGGGATCCCCTGGTATCTACCAAGAAAACTCCTGCTAAGTCTCCCAATAAATCATCTTCGTTGGGATCAAAGTTGATCTTCTCCTCATCAGACCAGTCATATCCTTGGATCTCTTTCTTCTCCATGAAATAATGGGCTACTATATCATCTAGAGAATGATTTATCAGAACTAGCACAAATGACTTTAACTGATAGGTGATGGGATCACTATCATGTACTATGAGGCACCAGACCTCCCCTACTGCTAGAGAATAAACCTTGTGAGGGCTATACTCACTGGAAGAAATGTGCTCCTGACTATCATTGAATCTGCATGGGGTGATACTCCTGGGAGGCTCTATCATCATATGTGCAACTCAATTATCACCCTCTCCCTTGGTAACTAATGCAACCATCTCTATGTCCTACTATGGTGGTGGTGGTGAAGGGAGATCATGCTATCGGTCACCATTCCTTCTTCACCACTTCTAAGGTCAAGCAAGAGAACTTCGGCCTCACCATGGTAGGGATGTAGATGGATGGGATCTCTCATGGCGGATCACCAAAGGGTCCTCTTCTCCCTGATGTGGCCTTCATGGCCTTTGGAGAGTAGATCTTTGGAACATGGATGGTGGTGGGGGTAAAGTCTTGTGGAGACAATAGAAGCTCTCCTCCTATGATGGGTAGTCCCCATGAGCAAAATGCTATCAATATGATTGATGTGGGTGGCATGCTGATCAGGAAAATCAATGAGTGTATAGGCCACTGACTGCCGATTGAACCTACACCTCTCTCAGTGCTTCCCCACGTTACGGGGGATGATAAATCTTAAATCCAATCAAGTCCCCAGTCATCATGTCTCTGCCAACAAGCGTAGAACTGAGGATGGCATATGACCTCCTACTCTCATGCTAAGGGTAGTGGAGGTGAGTAGAGATCCTCCTGGCATCTTCTCTATCAGACCCAGAGAGAGGATGGAATGGCTTCATTGTAACTAGTAGGGAAACCAAAGTCAATAAGTCCTCATCATCCTCAATGCGGGCATGGTACTTTATTATGGGTTCTTGTTTCTTTGGGTCTTGGTGGGATGAGTAAGAACTAGACCCAACCTAAGTAGGGGAGACAATCCCAGGATCAGGGAGCCTTCCCCTTGGAAGGTGCTTGGAGTGGGTCTATCCCTAGCAGGGAAGCACATGGGTGCACAGTAATGTGTGCCACTTCAGTGAAAACTACGCTTCCACTTCATTAAGGGAATCTTAGAATCTGACGGTATGTCGACCCGAATGACCAGCTCCTACCCAGCTACTGTGCTCCTGCTAGCAGTTATGAGGAGAGTGCCCTCACATGTAATCCGGGTCCTCTCAAAACCTCATCCAAAGTGAATGAGGTGGTCATAATTAGAGCGGGGAAGGTTGGCCTATTCCAAGGCCAGATCCATCCCGTGGGGAAAGGTAAACACATATCTCTATGCAACCATTGCTATCAATTAAAATTGAAACTGAATTATAATTGAAATTGATGCTGAACAAAAGTATGCAACATTGAAAATAAACTTGAATCAGATTCCTATAGATTTTGAATTTAGAATTTAGAATTTGAACCCATACTCAACATCTTGAAAGTGTTAAGTCAGGCTCAAATGATTTAGAATAGATTTTGATATTTGATTGGAAAGAGGAGTTTTAGGATGTAGAATCCACTTTCAACAAATTTGGATATGTTGAAAATGAGTTCAAATATTTTTGAAGAGATGCTTCCAAAGGTTCATATTTGAATTTTAAGTTTGTTTTGAGGACCCCTTACTTAACAAATTTGGGTATGTTAAAGTAAATGGTCAATTTGATTTTTTAGTTGAGATTTTTGGAATCTACTCACTTAGAAAATTTGGATATGCTAAGTGGGGTGTTCAAAAATAATTTTTTCTTTTTCTTTGTTTGCTTTATTTTGTGAATAATTTATGATTTGAAAATGGAATTCTCATTTAGAAAATTTGGGTATGCTAAATGAAAAAATCTTAGTGTGTTTTATTTCTAAATTTTTTTTTGAAAATAGGACTTTTAGCAAATTTGAGTTTGTTGAGAAAATCCTAATGTGTTTATTTTATTTTTAGATATTTTGGTTTTGAAAAATAGGAACCTTAGCAAATTTGGCTATGCTAAGGAAATCCTATTGTGTTCCTTTTATTTTGGATTTTGATTGAAAATGGAGACTTCACTTTAGCAAATATTATATGATAAAATGAAGTTCCAATGTGTTTTGGATTTTTTGAAATGGACACTTAACTTAACAAATTTGAGTATACTAAATGAAACTCTAAAAACGTGTTTCAAATTTTTGTGTTTTTGATTTTGTTTTGAAAATGGACTCTTTACTTTAGCAAATATGATATGCTAGAATGAAGTTCCAAAAGTGTTTTTTTTTTGTTTTGGATTTTGATTTGAAAAATGAAGACTTCACTTTAGCAAATGTGGTATGTTAAAAATGGAGTTCAAAAAGTTTGTTTCAAATTTTGTTTTGGATTTGGTTTTGAAAATGAAGACTTCACTTTAGCAAATGTGGTATGCTAGAATGAAGTTCCAAAAGTGTTCTGAAAAATTTTGTGCTTTGTTGATTTCGAAAAGAGATATTTCCATTTAACAAATTTAGGTGTGAAAGACAGAAATCAATTATGTTTCATTTTTCAAATGTGTATTTTCATGTGTGATTATTGTTTATTGAAAGAGGAAATTCCAACCTAATAATATATGGAATATGTTAAGTGGCATTTCAAAATAATATCATTTTTATTTGGAAATGAAATCCTCATTCAATAAATTTAGGTATATTGAATGGAGATGTTCATATATGCTTTTTGAAAATTTATTTTTGATTTTGATTGGAAATGAAACCTCCATTCAATAAATGTGGGTATATTGAATGGAGAGGTTTCATATGTGCTTTTTGAAAGGGTGAAAATTCCAACTTAACACATTTTGAATGTGTTGAGAGGAATTTCAAAGTTGTGATTTTGCTTGAAGATGTAACATCCATCCAACACATTTGGATGTATTGAATGGAAGGGCCCATCTTCAAATTTTATGCTCTTGAAAACATGATTGTTGGAATTTTATTTTTTAAAAATGAAGTCTTCATCAAAATGAATTGAGTGGAAAAGTTCATTTGTTCTTTTAGAAAATATGAGTGTTGGTTTAATTTTTGAAATATTTCTACATGAAATAATTATGGAAAATTGTTAGATGTAGTGAAAATATTTTATTAATTGTATTTAAAAAAAGGTGCTTTTGAAAAGCAAGCCTTTTATAAAGAATTTATTTTATCTTTATTTTTTTGAATGAACCTTTCCTTACCATAAAAATGGTAAGGAGGAAGTCTTTGATCATTCTTTTTATTCAATTTTTATTTTCACCCATTGTTGAACCCAATGGGGGTTTTAAGACCAACACGGGGTGAGGTCTTAAAACCTAAATATGTTGGCTAACTTAACTTAATGATGAAATAAGCTAAGTTTCAACGAAAAGAAAGATAGTCTTGGACTCACACAAGTGTATAAATCCACTATCGATACTTGGAGACAATGATTATTTACCAAAGACGGAGAGAGGAACCATCCCCAACGGAGTCGCTAGAAAACTCTATGGTGAAAATTTTTATTTCTAAGTGTATACTTCCATCTTCAATCTATATGGATAAAATGAAGATAGAAATATACTCTTTGCATTTATACTCCACATAAATCCATAGATGTTCTTATTAGGGTGATCGGGTATGACATTGAGGAGATGTGTACTATCTCAAAAGATAGAAATCACCACCCTACAATTGACCTATTCACCTGAATAAGGATTCCTAAGGACAATGGGTCTGCATATGTACCATAGATTCTTCTCTTGCTTTACTATTCCATGTAAAGTAGAGTTTATTTTAAAATGGTTTTGTAAGTTACCTACAGGGGCAAGCCCCCATAGTTAATTACATCCTAAAGAATGGGATTCTTTAGGAATACTCTCGATTAAAGTAAATGATCATTGTCTCCAAAGAATTTGAAAAGGTAAGACTATCAATCGATCGATTTATTTTCAGAAAGTCAAGTGGGATTGATCAAGAGGAGGGAGTTCTTACTGAAGCCAAATGAAAATAAGTAGGGGATGCTTAAGATACTAGGAAACCTAGTAAGCACCCCAAATTATCCTATGGTTGGGCTTTATATTTTTGAAATTGAATTAATTTGTTTGAGTTGAATTTTTATTAGAATGCTAGGACTTATAATCCATGATATAAGATCACAGAAATGCCTAAGATATGAGGATTTAAGCTCGTAGCCTGCAAAGGGAAGTAGCAATCTCTAAACCTAAATCTTCAGAGCTTTGGCGAGGGCCAAAAAGCAAGACCTAAATCTAAGGAACAAAAGGATGATTTACCTCCACAAGAGAGGATAAACCACCTGATTGTTGGACTTACAATCACCACCTAGGAGTGGCCGCCAACTAACTCCTCTTATGATTTTAAATTCATGTAAGCAAGTCTTATGTTTATACAAGATGGAATGGTTATTATTTATTTAGAATGAGATTAAGTCATTAAACACACTCCCTAAGAGACTAGATCATGTAAGAACATTCTTCAAGTGACTTAAATCTAATGCAAAATTTTCACATATTTTATTTTTATTTTGGACAATCCTTTGACTCAGGCTATAGGATTCATAAGCCTAATGCATGAGAAATAAAATTATGGGCCAAAATCAGCGAGATAAAGAGGTGTGTTTCCACTATGGCTATCACAGGTCTAGTCAAGTTCTCTAGCAAAGGTGGAAGCCCTTCGATCAAGAGTGAATCAAAATTCTTTTTATGCAAGATGTGAGAAAAAAAATGCAACATTCAGCTAAGGGGTTGCTAATTATTTAATCTTGATTTATAGCCTAAGCATTAGGTGAGGTTATGAGCTGTTTATTTCAAATTATGAGTTATTTAATTCAGTAAAAGATTTATTTTTCCCTAAGAGCTTAAACGTCATCCAGGCCATACATCAAAGCAAGGAAGAAACTAGGAAAATAATGCCATCTTATCACAAGCTAAACAAAACATCTAACATTTTATAAAGCTAACACAAAATAATAAAAAACCATTTGTGGTTAGGCACCACCACACAAACCCAAAAACAAAATTGGTAACTAAGCTCTACCCTTATACAACCTAAATTACAAATGAAGTGATTATAATTAAGCAAGGAATTCATGTTATGGGGGTCTTCATTTCTTCTTTTCATCTTTCTTCTTTCTTCTTTCTTCTTTCTTCTTTTAGATGGTTGGAATGTGGTTGTTCCAAAGGCTTCACATGGTACATATAATGAGATCTTATTACCAATGGTCATCTTAATCTCCCATAATAATCATTCCAAAATCCTAATTGCAAAAGTCTGTGAAAAGAAAGTAAATCTATCTAACACCTGCAAAATAGAGATGAGCTAAATAAACCATACAATTCCTAAGCATGTATATTGGACTTTGCAACCCACACATGGGTTGCCAAGTCCACCTGGCTTATTGGATTATGCTTAGGGGTATAACCACCTGCATAGCAAAAGCATTTATATTTCTATTATAATTCCCATTAAGCACAATCCCCTGCAAAAGATAATGATTAGACTATATCATCCTACCATTCATTCTATGCACATATACCCTAACATCAAGACTAGAAACAATACATCAAAAAAATAAAAGAAAACATCAAGCCATGCACCGCCCTAACCTAAAGCTAAAAATGGTGATTTAGCCTAATGTGTTTGCCATTTAAGGCTTGTGTGGTATACATAACTACATGATTAAGATTTAGATTTTCTAAGTATGAAAATGTTCAACTTAAGGGATGATTTTAATTTAAGTTGTTTAGTTATTTTGGGTTAATTTTATTTTGTATTTTGATTAGGTTTGAGTGAATCCTACAATTAATTACTAAGTTGTAAAGAGAAGGAAAAGAGAAAAGAACTTCTATTTCCTTCCCTACCCTAAGTAACTCTTAAAGTAGATTCATGATTGATTTTCTTAGTGAATGTCTTCTTATGTGTTTTAATTAATCCTAAGTTTAGATCTTCCTTAAACGAACCTACTAAAAAGAAAGGCATTTTAAGATTAAGTAAAGTGAACTAATATCACAAAACACACAGTACTTCATTTCTTTCCCAACATATATAACATGCATATGGATGAATCCTAAGCATATCTATACATATAAGTGGAAATATTTAGTACACTTTATAATGAATGCTAAGAAATATTACTTAAGAAATTTTGGATGCTTTATGATGCATGATTTTTCATTAAGTAAAAAAGGGGGTATTATTTTATCCTCTATTCATATGCACATGTGTATGTATGAAAGGCATAAGTGAGTACGGTGCCATTGTTAGTACCAGGGGTGTAAGGTACAAGACCTACTTAGGGCTACTTAAAGCCTCACAATCCTGGGATTGTCTAGACTAATATACCACTTTTCTTAAATACATATACATGTACAAAAGAGATAGATGGAAAAAAAGATGCAAAATTATGTTTATTTAATTTTAGGTTTGTGTATACAATTTATGTGTGTAAATGTAAAGATCCTTCTTAAGTCATAATATGGAAGAGGATAAGAGTATATTTTAAGCAAGTTTTATATTCTTTTAAAAGAACTATACACCTTGCAAATCTTATTCAAATCCATGTTAAGAGGAAAGAAAGGAAGCAAACATAAGACACATTTTTATATTCACATGCAATCTTATAAATAAAGTAAATAAAGTATAAGTAGCATACCTTTCAATTTTGATATTTAATTTATAAGTTTTGAAAAATAATTTTTAATTTAATAGCGACATTTGCCATTCATATTTTTTACTTTAGCCAAAACATGCAATTTGATATAAAGGAAATATTTCATTTTAATTTTGATTTTTAAAAGGAATGAATGCATGATTTTCATATAGCACACACATTTAACAAGCTAGAAAAGAAATAAAATGGTGAAAGCAATGTAAATTCATTCACCCTAGTTAATTCCTAAAGACAATCCTATGAGATAAAGAAGTTCAAAGTGAATCAAAGTTTATTTAATGTGAATTTTGTTTTGAATTTGTATTATGTTTGATTTAGGAAATGTGAAAGAATGTTTTCTGGTCTAAACCCATTTCCCCCATATGTGAGTTAATTTAGTTTATTCTTAGGATCATTAGATGATTTTTATGTTTTTGTTTAGGTTAAGGTATGAATTAAGTGTGCTAATTACCCCTTACCTACACCACCTTAGCATACTTAACCAAATAATTATGAGCCAATGGATGACATAAAACCACACAAGGAATTTAAATGAGTAATGCACCTAAGAAACAAAGGAGTCTAATGCAATTGGCTCATGATTAATGATTAATTAATCTAAAATGTTTAATTTAAGTACTTTCATAACCCCTCTCATACATGTGAGTTGGATTTGATTTCCTCAATGTACTTAGGTTATTGAACACCTAAGCACCTACCCAAGATGAATTAATTAATTTCTGGAAAGTTTTAGAATTTTATCAAATTAATTAGGTAGGTAATAGCGGATTAATCCTTAATTAAATTTTGATTAAGGAAGAAAGAGGGAGTTTAAGGAATAAGTTAAGGAAAAATATCGCAGAATTATTCCCTAAACATATTATTCATTTTAAAAACCTTAATTAACTCAATCAAGGGATTAAACCACTAATTACATACTTAATTAGGCTTAAT
This sequence comes from Cymbidium sinense, assembly GCA_021442155.1. Taxonomy (NCBI): domain Eukaryota; kingdom Viridiplantae; phylum Streptophyta; class Magnoliopsida; order Asparagales; family Orchidaceae; genus Cymbidium; species Cymbidium sinense. Next base: position 77,786,937 of record CM038219.1, on the reverse strand, counting down.
TACATTAGGAGAGTAATTAGGAATGAATCTAGTAATTACCTTAATTAAAACATTAATAAATCCCAAGAAAATTAGGGGAGGTAGAAGTCATCCCAGTAAATACACATAAGAACTTTAAGATTAATTAATAGAATAATCAAAGAGTAATTAGCCTAATTACACTCCTAATAAAACCCAAATTTAGAAAATAACACTGTTTAAAATCCATCAAAATCAATTTTACATTATTTTACATTCCATTATCTTTCATATGCAATTTATTTCATATTTTTTTTTGATTTTTCTACACTTATATATGAATATTTGAAGTTTCCATGATTAATTAGGTAATTAATTCCTTAATTATATAGCTAATCCCGTCGACGCCATGTGGATGCTGACGCAGCATGCACTTTCCATAAGGCATGATGGGAGAGGCTATTTAAATTGTCACATCATAGCACCGCATCAGCGGTGGTGCTACGCGCTTTCTCTTTGTCCGTCCGATCAGGGATCAGACGATTGAGATTAAACCCATGAAATTAAAGGATTAATCCATGGATCCTAGTGTTTTAATCATGGTCTTCTATACAAAGCGTGCGGATGGAAGGCATATGATTCATCCCTGAGTTCTCCTATGGAAAAGGGGAGCCATCCACCTTCCATGGCAAGATCCGAGCTCGATTGAGCTCGAATTGAACTCAAAACTTACCACACCATCATCATGCAAGGGAGATCACATCCAATGCATAGTTCTCATGGGATGAAACTTCACTTCACAAAGGACCAAGAGGAGATGAAATTATGCTCAATTCTCTTGAAGTAGCTTCATCTAGTGGAGACGAAGCATTATTGAAGTTATGAGGTGTTGAAATTGGATGGATCTTCTTATAGGCCATGTTCACTTTCAAGTGGGCTCGGTCTAGATGAAGAACACTCCTCCCTTGCTTGCAGAACTTGAATAAATCTTGGAGTGAGTTCAATTTGATCCTCTGAGGGTGCTTGAAGAAGGAATTAGATTGGTTCTGAGTATTGGATGAGATGGAATTCAAGTGGAGCTCCCTTACTTTCAGTCTATGAAAACTGAGAAATGGGAAATTCAAAATCACTCTAGGAAGCTTGGGGAGACTTGGAAATTGTTCCACTGGCTTCCCTAAGCTCAATCGAATTGGAGACTGGTGAATTGAAATGAAATTAGGTAGAGTATATCTCCCCTTAGAGCAATCAGATGGCCCAGCTTCCCTTTATCATTTTTAATCAATTAACCAAATTAGATCAGTTGTTAGGCTGTTAGGAGTTGTACATGGGTCAATTTTGAGTGTAGAGTGGAGTAGTGGAGCTCCCATGTGCCTTAATTGAGTGGAGGAGGGATTCCACATGCTTAATTTCAAGTAAGGCGGTCAGTTTTAGCCTTAGGTTGGGTTGGGTTGACCCAAACCCATTGGGTTAAGTGCAACACACTCACTAGTGTCCACTTGGTCCACTAAGAGGGTGCCAAGTGGTCATGAAGAGGATTTGAGCAAACTCCAAGTGAATTTGGCCAAAATTTACCCTATGTCCTAGGGGTAAAATGGTCATTTAGCTTGGGTTTCAATTTGAGTATGTTTGGTATGATTGAAAAATGGCTTGGGCCAAGTTTCAATGGATTTGGAGTTGACTTGATATGATTTGGCTCATGTTGACCCATTTAGGTCAAAATGGGTCAACTTGGGTCAAGTTGACCATTTGGTCAAATTGAGTCAAATAAAGGGTTAGGTCAAGTTCATATGACCATTTGAAATGTGTTGGTGGTTTTGGTTTGGTTCATTTTAATTTATGTTTGGTTTTGTTTCAATTGAGTTCATTTAGGTCAAATCGATCAAGTTGACCAATTTGACCCATTTGACCTATTTGGGTTAGGTCATGGGTTGTCTTAGGTTTCATTGATCATATGAAATGGATTTGTATCTTTGTTTCCAATCAATTTTGGTTAAATTTAATTTTGGCTCAATATGACCTTTCAGGTCTAGTTGGCCAATTGGAGCTTTGGTCAAGTTCAACAATCATTTAGGAATGAACTTGACCCATTGGTTTCAATCAATTTAGCTTAGATCAAGTTTTGACACATTTTGACTTTTTAGGTCAAGTTGGGTCAACTTTGGTCAAGTGGTTAATTGGGCTAGGTTAGGCTTAAATGATGACTTGGTCAAGTTCAAATATTGATCATGAATTGGTTTTGATCAATGGTCTTAATCAATTTGGACTATGGTGGATTTTGGCTAGTTTAGGTTTCATTTTGTCTAAGTGTTGACTTGGTCAACCCTTAGGTTTGACTTGGTTTGACTCAATTTGAGTGATTGATCATCTTATGATGATTGTTATTCATAATGTGAGGCTTAGTTGGGCTTAGTTCAATCCAATTTGGTTGGGATTAGAATTTGTCTCATAAGGGTATTTTAGGTCACTTTGGGTCAAGTGAGCCTAAGTAGATCAAATGGCTTGGTCAAAGCTTGATTTGAGTTTGATTGAACTCACATATGGTCTTATGATTGAAATATAAATCCATTTTCAAGTGGTTTGAAGTCAAATGGATTTTGATTCATTTGACAATTTCAAGTTCAAAAGGGTGAACATGACTTGACTTGGGTTTGATATTTGGATTTAGTTTTGGTTTGGTGATTGAAGTTTATGTTTATATTTGGATTCATGATTGAAGGATTGATTGAATCATGAAGAAAAATCAAGGGTTTTGCTTGATTTGAAATTGATTTGGCTAAGTTCAAGATTTTGACTTGAAAGACTTAGGTTGGATTTTGATTGAATTTGAGTTTGATTTTTGGAGTTGGTTTTGGTTGTTTGAATTTATATATCATTTATATATGTGAATATGAATGAGAATATAAATGGGTTATGAGAAAATTTCTTGAGTTTGAAGTGATTCGAACTTGATTTGAGCTAAGTCCATAAGAGAGAATCAAAGGAACTTAGGAAAGATTTTTTGATTTGGATTTGAATTTTGGATTTAGTTTGATTGATTTGAATTTATATTTCATTTATATATGTGAATATAAATCAGAATATAAATGAGTTATGAGAAAATTTATGGAATTGGAATTGATTTAAATTTGATTTAGGCTGGGTTTTTGAGAGAGAATCAAAGGACTTAAGAAATATTTTGAACTTGGAATTTCAATCATGAGCCTCAATCATTAGTTTCAATCTATGTTTCAATCATGTGGAATTGATTTGGATTTGGAGGAAATAAATTAATCTGGAATTGATTTAACTTTGACTTCAAGGAAGGAAGTGAAGAATTTGGTCCAAGCTATAGGGCAGGCAAATTTTTCTAACACCCTAAGGCATGACCTATTCATAGGGCTAACTCTTCTAAGTATTTGGGACTAGGTTAAGTGTCCACCTAATCACTAAATGTGTCTTAAGATTAAGGATCTCTTAAAGTCTAAGAGAAGTCCTAAGTCTAAGATCGAGGGGTTGAGAGCTCATCCTAAAAATGAGGTCAACAGTGCGCAACAAAATCAATATATTTTTCTAGGTTTCTTTTTATTTTGTGCTTTCTGTGATGAATGCCTTGACGTAGAATAGAAAAAAAAACTATATTTTTTACCCAACTTAAATCTAATCAACTCAAACAAAAAATAAATAAATTTAAAACTTTACATAAATTAAAGCCCTGGGGATAACCTAAAATCAATTAGAACTAATTAGATCTCGAAAATCATGCAATCATATTACTCTCAATTCTTGAATTGGGAACTTCACCCATTGCACATAAAGGGTATCTGACTTATGATAATGACAGCCTTGTTAGGGATGTTTCCTTATTTTATTGATTTGTCCCATAACCATTTCTAATTGCATCTCATTTAGGCATAAAATGCATACCCCAAAGCCTTAAATGAAACATGAGTTAAAACTTCTAAAAATATAAAAAATGTGCATTTCATACCCTACATGATCTTAGGGATTAGGTAGTGAGTCTAGGTTCTTAGATTCATTTCCTAAAATGGAAACTACCGAGCCATCTTCCATACATGAGACTTAGCATCGTTGATTTAAAATATACTTAGGTGGTGTTAGTTGGCAACCCTTTCAAGTAGATTGTAAGTCCAAAAGAGTTAAGGATATGTTTGTTCCCTAAGGTAAGAGGAATGATTGATAATTCCCAAAATGAAATTAGGTCAAGCATCTAACTTGTGTCAAAAGAACTTATAGACTTAGGTTCTGAAGCATCTTCTATGAAGTAAGCCTTAAACCGTAGGCATTTCTGCAATCTTGTGCTACTAGAATCTAAGCCCTAAAATTCTAAGAAAATATCAACTCAAAATCTAAATTAAATTCTAAAATTTAAAGCTCAATGATAGGATAGTTAAAGTGCCTACTAGGCATCCCATTTTCAATGGGCATTTTCTACTTCATCCCGTTTGGCTTCTAAAAAAACTCTTCTCACTTTGGATCATTCCTAATTGAAATTCCAAATATCATTTCTTTGAAAATTAGCTTAGAAATTGATAAAAATAATAACTTATTTCTTTAATCGAGAGTATTCTTAGTAAGATACCATACTTCATGAGATGTAATTAACTATAGGGTCTTGCCTTTATAGGGAACGATGAACCCAATTTAAAATAAACCCTTCTCTACTTCCCATGTAGTTTAGGAGAAAACTCTCTTGTACATGAAATACCCATTAGCCTTAGGAGTCTTTTATTAAATGATCGAATCCATCATATGATAATATGTTTATCTTTTGAGATAATATGTTTACTTCTTAATGATGTATTTGATCATCCAAATAAAAAATTCCTAAATCCTATGTGGTGTCATAAATTTTCCCCACACTTATGAACCATAACTATCAATTTTAATTCTTAAGAATTTTTTAATGAATTCATGGATCATTAAAACTCATGACCATAGATTTAAGTTGACCATGGGCTATTAAGTAAAACTTTGGCCAAACTCAGGTCAGCCTTAGGTCCAGTATGACTTGACATTAAAATCTCTTCAGTGGTCATCAAACCAACAAAGAAACTTATGTGTATTTAAATGGCCACTTTAGGGTTTATTGGTGAGTCTAATTCCATCAAGTTAACCAAATTGGCCCTCTTAGACTCAGTTGAACCAAATTAGTGTAATGACACCTAAATGGCCTTAATCCTCTCCATAACTTTCTTGGCCTAACTACCCATTAGCTTAAGTCCAATAAGTATTGAGAATGGCTTTGACTCATTTACACCCAAATTCCATTTAAAAATTTAATTAGACCAACTTAATCTTTATAATAAATCAAATCTTTGGGCAACATTATAGCTGAGGATATCCCAAATAATTATCTAGTTGAAATCATGTTGACTTGACCACATTTTGAACTTTTTTTTGCTTTTGCACAACTTATAATTATGTTAAGATTACAAAAAAAAAGTCAAGCAATGGCTCACATTGGTGGTGGAGTTGAGCTTAGGGTACTATTCCATTGATTTTATCCTTCCTTCTACCATAACTCATAAAGAAAAAGTCCTATGCAGCTACTCTTAATGGAGCTAGTGTCTCCCCTCAGATGTTTGATGGTGAAATAACTACTATTTTTCCTTCTTCTTATCATGCAGCCCTATAAAACTAAACTGAAGATGCTAACTTTTGATTCATCAAAAGAGATGTTAAGAAGTTGGGAAAAAAGACTGTTACTTTAAACGATGAGAATATATCCAATCTCGCTGTACCTTTTAATTTTCTCTGATAGGTAAATGCATGGCTAAAAAATTTCTCTTGCTCATATAAGGAGTTTTTTGGGTGACCTTAATCTCTTAGCAAGTAGAAAATAGGCTTCATTGATTCTAGACACAAGCTCATTAGGTTGGAGAACAAGAACGATTATGCTAGAGTGTTTGCTAAAAAGATATTCTACATAAATGGCCTACTTTTGAGAATCCTCAAATGGTTTTAGACTTCACCCAAGAAGTTAATTGAATCACTTGTGGTCCCATTATGGGTGCAATTCCTAGGTTTGAAGGTGCACTACTTTAATAAACAAATATTATACAATTTATCTAATGTAAATGGAACACCCGTGTACATGGGTATCACAACAATCATTAATGGAGGTGAGAAACCTTTTTAGTGGGATTATTAAATGAAAGTTGATGTGAGGCTTTAGTTTAAGGCCTTGAGGAGTGATTGCACTTTTTTTTGGTGGAGAGATGATGGGTTTAGATGGATTTAGTAGAAGGGATGTCCTATATTAGAGAAAAACTTTTAAGTGCTACAAATAGCTCAGATTTATATTTTATGATTAGCTTAAGATGTTTATTTATGATCTAAAGTTATTGGTAGAAAGATAATAGCTTTTGAGTGTTTTAGTAGAGAGAAGACAAAAATTAATCCCTAAAATATCTATTTTTAGAAAAAGCTTGAGGTAATCTAAATAAGGGGGAGTGATGGTGGATTTTTAGTTTATGATGTGAAGATATGATCTAGAGTATTTAGTGGAGTTTTGTGAGGTTTAAGGCATTATCATGGTAAAAGAACAAGACTAGATAGCTATCCACATAGTCTGTATTGATAGCTTTCAAGGTGTTAGATTAGATTTAAGGACTTGGATTATGAATGGCTCAACTTAGTTGTTAATTATGATGTTGGAGGGGAAGTGATAATAATTTGGAAGAGGTTTTTTGATGGGGTTAGAGAACACTTACAAGATAAAAATCAATTCAACTAAGGAAAGGCTAAGCTAGGCCACCAAGCACTAACATGAAGAGAAGAAAATTATCCAAAGGTATTTTATCATTCCCAACCTAAAAATTTTTATTACATATCAACCCTATTTTTAGGGATTATATGGACCATCATTCAAAAAAAGAAGAGGGAAATTTTGGGGGAAAAGACTTGGGGTGGCCATTAATGGAGGAAGGTGCCAATCACCTTCATCAATTCATATTATCTTATAGTGCTAATCACCAATAATACATATCAACCCTTATTATATTCATTTATTATACTATTATGATTTGGCTTAGAAGCATAATTCTCATTACTTATAGTAATTTTTTTCCTTATATCATCATGGAGGCATTGAAAGTCCTTAGTAAATGAGAATACATTATAAAAAAATGCATGAGATGGTAGGTTTGCTATATTAATTAGAACTCATGGCTTTTGACCATAAACAATATTTAATTTTGATTTATTTGTAGATCAAAAGACAATACTATTATAAATTAATTCAGATTTCGAAAAATATAAATTCTTATTTCTTAAACTTTTTCTTATGATATATTTAAGTAAGTTTCTTTAAGTGTGGTTGACCACATCAGTTTATCCATTTGTCAAGGGATGGAAGGTATAAAAAACATTTTAATATTATGCCTAAAAATTTTCATAATATTTTCTTAAAATATGATACAATCTTAACATCTCTATTAGAAATAATGGTATAAAAGAGACCATAGAGCTACAAAATTTCCTTGAAGAATAGTTTTGTTATATGAGAAGCATCATTTATTTTGGAACAAGATAAAAAATGAGCCAGCCATTTTTGAGAATCTATCAACTACTATAAAAATACTATCATTACCTTAAGTCATTTTTAAGTAATCTTAGAACAAAATCCATTGAAAAATCTTCCCAAAGTTTGTATGAAACTGGAAATGAGGTGTATTATCTTGACTTTTGTCTAGTAGGTTTAGCCTTTTTACAAGTTAAGCATTAAGCTACAAGTTTTTGAACATATCATTTTAAAGAAAACCTAAAAAAAAATCTATTTTTATTAAATGTGTAGTTTTCTCTTTATCAAAATTACCCACTATTCTCCTAGAATGATACTCAAAAATAAAAAAAATTCTTAGAGATGACCTAGGAATACATAATTGTTTCTATTTGTATAATTATCCATTTATGGCTAAGTATGATCCTTATAAATTTAGAGGGTTGTCTAAGTGTTTAAGGTAAATCAAGTGGAAATCAGGGCACATTAAATATTTATCTTTAATTCAATCAAATTCTAGGATCTTAAATTGTAAAAAAGAAATCATCAAGTTCACTCTAGATAAGGCATCAATGGGTTTATTTTTTATTATAGGTTTATGTTTAAGAATACAGAAATAATCTTATAAAAATTCAATCCCACTTTGCATGGCTATGACTCAACTTCTATTGAGTATTGATGAATTCTAAGGGGTGATGGTTAGAGTTGAGAATAAATTCTCAATGAGAATGATAATTTCTCCAATGTCTTGAAGTTTGAATTATAGTATAAGATTCTCTATCATAAGTGGAACATCATTGTTTGGTTCATTTAGCTTTTCATTAAAGAATACTAAAAGATTATTCTCTTGACTCAAAATTCCACCTATCCTAATTCCTGAAGCTTCACATGTTACTTCAGATGCTTTAGAGAAATCTGGAACCCTAAGATTAGTGTAGAAGTGATAATTACTTTAATCTATTCTAAGGATGTTTATATATTAGGAGTCCAATAAATTTTAACCAATTTTAGTATATCAGTTATCAAAGCAATAGTGGATCTTGATGAATCTTTTATAGAAGGTAGCTAAACAATGAAAGCTTCTATCTTCATTAAAACTTTTAAGTGATGGCCAATCTATTCACAATAGGGGGGATAGCGGCAAGGGACCATTATTAAGTGACTAATTTGTTGATTTGAAATATAAGGGGCATTGCCAAAGGGAATGCCTCATACAGATTGAAGAACCTTATAATAATTCACAAACTAAGTGTGTTTTCCATCCTATAACCCATGATTCATACCACTAATGCTTCAAGAATTAGGAGGAGAATTGGAAACTTCAATTTGGTGTCAAACACTAGTGGTAATATATGGTTCCTTTGGAGAAATTACTATTAAATTAATGTACTAAAAGGTTATGACAAATTCTTACACTTATTACTTACCTTTTACAATTTCACTATAAAATTGACTATTTTGTATGCTGCATGTTCTCTAGAGAAGTTCTCTTGAATAATATTATTAATATTAACCATTTTTGCCAAAGTGGTTGGCTAGTGGGTGGTGACCTTGACATGATCATTAATGCATTGGAAAAAAACATATAAGGAAGCCTATTAATTTAATGATGATGAATGTGCTAAAGCAATTAACAACTTAGGTTTATTGGATGTGGGGTACTTCGATTTCCATTTCAGATGGAATAAAGGTATAACATACAAGAGATTGGATAGAATGTTGGTTAATGTAGAATGGCACCTAAGCAGAACTTTTTTAGGTCATGCCCTCTTTTTATTTTAGTGGAATTCATTCCTAAACTAGCACATATTTATTTTTTAGATTATTAAACATGTGGACCCAACATGAGAAGTTCCTGGAATGTGTCAAAGAAGGATGGTCTGAAAATGATGTGCTGAATATTTGGTCTATGCTTTGGAGGCTATATGAGAATATGGCTTCTAAATTCAAAAATAGAATTGAAAGATATTTGGGCATATATAATCTAGTGGAGGAGGCCAATGATAAAGTTACTAAATTAGAAAAAGAGTTTTTGCATACTAATCAGGATGAGGTTGAAACTCAATTACATCTAGCAAAAGCTGAGCTAGAAAAACTAATCACTATGGAGGAAAGCTTATTCAGAGGAAAAGTAGCTATCAAGGATTTTCTAGAAACAAATATAAATTCATGCTATTTTCATGCCTTTATTAAAAATAGGAGACAAAATTAAGCAATTGTTAAGATCAAAGATGAGAGAAAGGAATGGTTATATGAGTAGGATGGTATTGCTGAAAGTTGGATGGAGTATTTCCAAATTCTATTCCAATTTAGGGATGTCTTATTGGTTGGTTTCAGATTTGAGCTATTCAAGATAATGCATATATTCTTAATAATGAAAATCTTACTATCATTCCTGATGAAACAAAAATTAAGGAGGCTCTTGATGCTATAGATGGCTATAAGATAGCTAAACCTGATGGCTTCACTGCTTTGTTTTACAAAATCGGTTGGACATTATTAAGAAGGATGTTGTGGTTGTGGTTCAAGCCTTTGTGTGTGTGTGTGTGTGTGTGTGAGTGGTGGGGGGATGCGTTGGGAAGATATGCATAAGTATTTTAGCACCTCTTCGATATTCTTAATACCTAAAGGAAATGATAAGAATGATTGGAATAACTTTAGGCTAATTACTTTAACATTAGTATCAATAAATTGATAAGGAAGATCATTACCAAAAGACTATAACTTGTTCTCCCTAAAATTATCTTTGTAAACCAATCAATTTTTGTTCAAGGTAGACTCTTCACCAACAACATCTTATTGGTTCAACAATCAGTGATAGATTTAGACAAGAAACAAAAAGGAAGAAATTTGTTATTAAAGCTATATATTAGGAAGGCTTATGATAGTATGGAGTGGAAGTTCATGTTAGCAGTTTTGAAAGCAAGTGGTATGAAGAGAGATTCATGCAAATTAATATACAGGCTACTTTCAAATAGTTACTATATTATTTTATTAAATGGACAACAAAGAGGCTTCTTCAAATCTCAAAGGAGAATTAAACAAGGTGACCCCCTATTCAATATAATCTTTAACTATATTTTTAGATTACTGAATAATATCCAAAATAAGTACATCAACACATGGTTTACTACTAAAGGTAATATTAGCATTTCACACCTGGAAATTGTGGTTTATATCCTTGTCTTTTGTAATGCAAGCAAAAGCTTGGTTAGAAGATTCATGAATGCCATCCAGTATTTTGAACAAATATCTAGTATGTAATTTAATATATCCAAATGTTCGTTTATTGTTAGGAAGCACTACAACTAGGAGAAATTCATATAGATAAAGGGGTTTACTAAATTTACTAAAGTTGAATTGCCTATCAAATACTTTAGGATTAGACTAACAAAAATTAAAGCAAATTTCAGCCTTTTGAAGAAATTATTATCAAAGAACAACAACATGTCAACTCATGGGAGAACATGTTTTTTTTTCATTTGGAGGTAGACTTACTTTAATTTTGAGTATTCTAATTTCATTTTCTTTATATGCCATTCAATCATTACAAATTCTTCTTAAAGTCCAGGATAGTATTGAAAAAAATGTTAAGTTCTTATGGGGTCATAAAAAAGAAGCTATACATTAGAGCAGTTGGAGGGAGGTGTGTAAATGCCTAAGATTCATATCACTGGATTACTTTATAAAGATTAATCAAATTAAAATGTAGATTAGGTTTTAATCGCATGACTCACATTAGGCTAAACACTTACTTAGCAAGTACTCTTTAAAACACACCATGCTAAGGATTGTTTTAATAAATAAGACTCAACTAATTGGAAGGTTGTGCTTAAATGTAAAGATGAGGCAAAAGACTTGAAATTTTGGAAGCTGGGCAAAGGTAACATTAATGTTTGGATTGTTCAATGTCTTGTTGATGGGGTCTTATAGGAGTTGGCTCAAGGGTAGTGTAACCTATATTTAGTAATTTAAGATCTATGGATTGATAATAAATGTAGTACAAAAAAGCTAGAATAATATTTCTAGATTATATAGTCCACAATATTAAAATACAAATGAGCAAGATGAACTAGTGATGAAGTGCAATTAAAAGTTACCTGCATGAAAAGAGATCTTCTACCTTTCTAGAATTACTAATATAGTTGACTAGGTGAGCTGATTTGGATAAAGTGTTTTAGAGTTGCTATGTCTTTGTTTTCCTAGTAGTTATTCCTAAAATTAATCCCAACTGATGATATTCCTAAGCAGAATGGTCTAAAAATACCATCTAAATGTACTTTGTGTGGGGTTAAGAGTAAAGTTTGATCCATTTTCTCTTCCAATGTAATTTTAATCTTGACATTTAAAATCATTAGAGAAGAATGCTTGATGTTTACATACCTGCAAGTGGCTTTAATTTCAATTCAAATGTTAAGAGGCTAAGACAATACCATATGACTAATATAATTTATGTAGGAAAGGCATGGTTAGTTTATCCTCTTTATCCTTTGTTTGTCATATGTGTTTTAACAAATATGCTAAATTGGGTGTTTAAAAATTTTCAAATTAAAATTTAGTTTTTAAAACTTTGTAGAAAAGTTAGTTACAAATTATTAAATTTGATAATCAATGAAAGAGCAAAGCAACAATCAAATAAAGTAAAGAAAGGTAAGTGCAAAAAGGGAATGTTGGAGACAAATATTTTTATGTGATTCGACCAAACCAAAAAATTGACATATGACCATGCCTAACAACCTATGCTAGAAATTCATGAAGTCAAAATGAGATTAAAATAAATCTCTCATACTTGCCTACAAGGACAAGTACAACACCAACACTATGCAAGTATAACCCCAACAATGTACTTTCCTATAATAGGCAAGTATAATGCCTACAAAGTATAAGAGAATAAAAAAAGAAAAGATACAATTTGAATATCTAACTCTAAATTTTGAAATAATTTTGCACTCAATGCTAACTAAAATAATATTAAGATAAATAAGAAAGAGAGCTCAAAGTGAATATAGTTCTTATTGAATTAAAGTTAAAAAGCAATGATAAGATCTTTATGTGAAACACTTGAAGTAAACCAATCTTTGAAAAATATTTGACTTTAAAAGGAATAAATATTTGAAAAGTAATGAACATGAAAAAACTATATGATATAATATCCCTTGGATTATTTAAACTTTAAAACACTTGCATGAATGAATAATCCGAAAGACATATACAATGAAAGCTTTCAAACAAACAAGCTAATATAAATTTGTTAGTTGTAAAATCACTTTGAAACAATAAATCAAGAAATTCCTTTAATCAAATATTAGAATCAATGTAACTTTGTAAAACTTTTATGTTATGAAAGCTATATCACATGAAAAACAAAAATCACTTTTATAGGAATAAATTGATTTCAATCCAATAAAATAAAATGAAGTTTTTCAAATCACTTGAAATGAGAATGAAAAAGGCTTACGAAGGAAAGTTTAACATAGTACATGGAAGTCCTTTTCATCCAAATTAAACAAATGAAAAACTAAAATTCCAAAGCATAGAATGAATTTGATGCTCTTACTCAAATCTTTATAAATGCAAGCAATGAGATCAAGACTTGAGTTGATCTTTCCAAAGCTTCAAGGAACACTAATGTGAGTCTTGGACAAGCAAGGAATAAATTGAATTTGACAGCTTTTTTCACTTTGAATCAACCAAGATGATTGCAAAATTTCGGCCAAAGGGATTCTAATGTGAAGGAATGAAGGTTTAGCACTTAAGCTTGAAGAGAATTGTTAAGAAAAAAATTTGCAAGAGTTTGGCCTTGAGAGAAGGAAGCAAAAGAGCCAAAAGACAAGGAATAACCCTTTTAAATAGAAGAGAGGGTTGAGAGGGAAAATATTTTTGAAAAATATTTTATTTTGATTGGGAGATCATAATCAAATAATTTTGAAATCCATTTAAGAATTTTGACCAAGCATGAGTGAGATGAGAGAGAGAGAAATTATGAAATAATTGTGCAAATTAATGCAACATACCTAATGATAAAATTTGAGCAAATAATTTCCAATGGTAGGGAAGGATAAGTAAGTTAAATTGCTAAATCAACATGACTAAAATTGAATCTAATTGAATTTAAAAATAATGAGGCCAGCCATGCAAGAGTGGAGGGAATTATTTTGAATCCATGTAACATAAATAAGCTCTCCTTAATTAATTAAGGAATCAATTAAGAAAGTGATTAAAAAAATTTGAATTTTAAGATAAATTGAAGATCAAATTGCCTGGGACAACCAAGGTATTTTCATGAAGGGTTCAATCATCATTAAATGCAATATATATGAGATATTAATGCAAGGTGTTTTTGTTTGGATGTTGTAGGGACATCATGTAAATCTTAAGGGGTACTTATTTAAATGATGTAGTGCAACATCTAAGAAATGATGTACCATATCAAAAGATAGAAACATAACTTGTAATGGACTCAATCATCTAATAAGGACAATTAAAATAGATGGGTCTATGTATACCATAGATCTTTTCCTTATATAGATAAAGTAAAGTAAGGTTTATTTTATGTAGGGTTCTCTAGTTCCCTAGGGAGGCAAGCCCCAATAGTTCATTACAACCTAGGAAATGGGGATTTATTATGAATACTCTTAATTGAAGTAGTCAACTAATGTCCCAAAGATTTCAGAGATTGATGATCCAAGGATTGACAATTATTGAAGATCAATTGGGAATGCTCAAAATGGAAAGACTTCTTTATAGATTTTGAAGGAGGATGAGAAAGAAGCACTCATGATACTAGGAAGACTAATAAGTACTTTAGTCTATCTTATAGTTAGGCTTTGTATTTTTAAGGTGAAAACTATATTTATTTGAATTGATTTTTCATTTAAATGTTATGACTTAGATCCCAACAACACAAGGTTATTAAAATGCATAAGAACTGAGGACTTACACCTATAGCAAAAAAGAAACAAGTAACCTCTGAACCTATATCTAAGATGCTCTGGCATAAGTTAAGAACTCAACCTAAATCTACTCAGTGAAGTTAGATATGTTATTTTACTTCCACTAGAGAGAGTGAATAGATACTCACCTTCTAGACTTACAACCACATGGAGTGGCTTTCAGCTAATACTAAAGCTATGTGTGCCAGTCATATGTAAATGCAATATAGCTAAGTTATTATTATTTAAGAAAGAATCTAGAGTCCTAAACTCACTCCCTAAGAAACTAGTTTATGATTTGTGTGCAAATTATGACTTAGACTAATTGAATCAAAATTTACAAGTTTTATTTCATTTTTGACTAATTATTTTAAACTCAAGCTTAGGAGAATTTATGCCTAAATGCATGATGATAGGTTATTGACTAAATCAGTGAAAAGAGGTGATCTCCACTACAAGGGACTACTCTCACAAGTCATGCCTTATCATTTATCATGCAAGAGTGGATACACTCTATATTCAAGGAAGAATAGAAAATGCATGCATGTTATTAGAGCATATAACCATATAACCAAGGGGTTGCTAAATCTTTTATTTCTTTATTAAAATCATAAGATTTAGAGCGAGGTTAGGAATTTATTAATTTAATTAATGTTGATTAATTGGAGTAAAAAAATATGTTTCTTAAAGAGCCTACCATATCTAAGCAATATAACAAGCAATCAAAGTTTAAGAATCCTATGAAAAACTTGCAATTTATATTACACAATTAGTGTAAACATAATAATCAAACATTGATCGATTAAAAGAATAAGAGGTTGATGTGACCAGGTATCATCGTACACCTTGAAAAATATAAAGATGGGGTAGCTGAGCTCTATCCTTATACAGTCAGGATTTCAATTAAATTATAAATAGAAAAGCTATGTGTCTCTTTAATTCTTCATCTTCACTTTACTTTATGGATTTGAGTAATACAGACCTCACAGGGCTTCCTAGGTCTAAGCCTTTTAGCTATGGCTCATCCTAAACCCCATAGGTCTAATCTTATGCCTATTATAAAAGTTACATTATATGAAATAAAAATCTAACTATACATGCAAAATAGATGTTAGCTAAACACAGATTCAGACCAAGCAGTTAT
The DNA here is from genome assembly GCA_021442155.1 of Cymbidium sinense. Taxonomy (NCBI): domain Eukaryota; kingdom Viridiplantae; phylum Streptophyta; class Magnoliopsida; order Asparagales; family Orchidaceae; genus Cymbidium; species Cymbidium sinense. Next base: position 77,771,402 of record CM038219.1, on the reverse strand, counting down.
ATTTCATACATTTAGACTTAGCCCCGTGCCTTGGGTAACCAAGCCCATCTATCCTAATGGATTATGTTTAGAGACTTAAGCAGCACCTATGAGCAAAAAAACATTTATAATAATAATTATTATGATATTCCCTTAAGCACAATCCCATGAAGTAAAAAATCATTAATCTAATATCATCCCAACATCTATACTATGCACAAACAATTCTAACATCTAGTCTAAAATAATACATCAAAAAATTAAACATCATAGCGATCACCTGCCTAACTTAGAACTAGAATTGGTAGCTTAGTATTCTAATGTGTGTGCAAGGTTTGGTGTGGAATGCCATGATTAAGCTTTAGTATTTGAATTATCTAATGATGAACATTTAAGTTCTTTATTAAGGATGATTACACCTTTATGTGATTAATGGTTTAAATAACTTTTAAACTTAATCTTTGATTTCATTTTGAGTTTCATTTTCTAATTTCAGATTATATAGAGACAAAGAAGAAATAAATCCTCCTTAATCTCTATTCTTTGATTAATTCTAAGAGATAAATTCTTAGAATTTTTAATTCTCTTAATGAAATGTTATAAATTTTATTAAGTCCCATGTTTGGATTTGACTTATGAGATTTTATTCAAATATGAAGAGGCATCTTAAGATTAATGAAGTCAAACTATGATTAATTCAATAATGCTCAATTTATCTTCATTATTCCTTAATACTCACTTAAATAAATAAGGATGCTTAATTAAATAATTAGATATAAAAATATATCACATTTTAATTACTCAACACTTAATGCATGCATGGATTTATGCATATAGTTTACATTAACTTGCATAAAGAATATGATGCATGAATTCTTATAAAAGAATTTAATTTAACCATACTTTATACTTATATAATCACATGAGTATACTAAATTTATACAAAGTATATTCCATTGTTAAATCAAGAAAGTGAGGTAATTAGAGACCCCCTTGGGATTATTTAAAGTATCGTGCACCTAGGATGTCTAGACTATATACTTGTAAATTCATAGACATATGGACACACACACACACGCAAACATATATATATATATATATATGAACCATTAGGATGATATTATGAAAATTTTTAGGATGTTTCAAACACATATGAGTAAAAATAATTTAACCTTAATATTTATTTCACCATAAATTTCAAGATATGTGTTGTGTTATATCAAATGTATGAGGTATCAAGACCTCATTCAGACCAATAGCCTTGTGACCTTAGGTTTCCAAGCTATATACCTTTCAAATTATGGTTTATACACATAGGAATTAAATTTATAATTTAATTATTTATATTAGTCTATATTTAGATTAATAGATATCTTTTGATTAATTAAGAAAATAATTAATGATTTACTAGTAATAATAGACATACTATTATTTCATTTGATAATAGATCTTCAAACTTTACATCTACTTCTAAGCTTGAAGGTCCACATACAAAGTAAAATTTATACAACTTCTTGACATTTTTTGCATAAAAGTGAAGATATTATTGATTATATAAAAGCACAGTCGTCCAAAATAAAATACAAAGTAAAAGGTGATTACAAAAAATCAGATCTAATGTATGGAAAGCCTAACTTGTCACTTAAAATAAGCAAATTAAGCTCTCTATCATGGTATTTGGAACAAGAGAAAAGCTAGAGATGTGAACCTCTTTCGACTAAGAGGTCAACAGGTTTATTCCCTTCCCTCCAAATATGGGAACAAGATACTTTAAGGTTTTCCATTAGTTTTCTAATAGTTTTGAGTAGATTGATGATGAGCCAGGGAGGATGTTGCATTCATTCTTCTTGAAGGGTATAGATAAGGAGCAAGGAATTAGATTCAATCTAATAATTTAGATGAGGACTTTTTGAAGCAAAAAGTAGAGTATAAAATAATGAAGTAGTTTTGGCCTGAAGAGTAGAAGAAGCATCATAGGCATAGAGAAAAAGAAAATATAGTCTCCCTCACTATTCTTGAAACTGCCACCAATTCTAGCCCTATTGGTGTTGGTGTTAAAGCTGCCATCAATGTTGATCTTGATAGTGTTTTGGCTAGTTTGTTCTAGAATACAAGGTTTCATTTTGGAGGTTTGCAGGTAGATAAAATATTTCTATTGCATTGTAACTCCTAATTTTTCCCATTATTCATCAACAACAAATGTGATCTAATTTTAAGTGCAGTGGAGTCAGTTGTGATATTGGAGTAATTATGTTTGATATCATATGTTGCATTCCAGATGAACTAAAGGATGGTAAAGGTGACATTCAATGTTTTGGTGGAAGGCTTGCAGTCTACTATCTAGGAATCATCCAATAGGTGAAGTAAGATAGAGAGTCCATCTCCATTTTTCCCATTTGTATGTTCAGCATACTTGTTCCTAATTGATTTGTTGAATTTGCATTAGATAAAGGTATGAAGGTGCCCTTCTTCTTCTTTTCATAAGGGATACCTTCAGAGAAACCTAAGACCCCTGAGTTTGAGGATGTCATCAAGATGAAGGAAATGATGGAAGAGTATCCAATAGAAGAAGGAAATCGATGGTTTGATGTTATGATTCCAGATAGCTTTACCTTTAGGAACTATTATGGTGTTCCTCCACCAAGTGAGGTATAGTATCTTATGTAAGGACTTGTAAGGAGTTTTTCCTTTGAGCACCAAATTGTCTTTTTTAGCCATATCTATTGGAAGATTGCAGATCTAATTACAGATGTGGGAGGAAAACTCAATTGCAATCTGTCTTTATGCCATCGAGTTTCATTCTAAAATTCATTGATGTGGCAGGTTTGTAGGGGTTTGATTCCAGCAAATTCCAAATTGAGGGGCTCATCCCCAAGCCAATGGTCATTCCAGATGTCAATATGGCCTTCCCCTAAGTTTGAAAAAATTAGATCTTTAGCAACCTCCCTATGTTGAAGCAGCTTTTTTCCAGATTATGAAAACATTAAATTTGCTAGTCACATTCATTAGGAGTGAGGCTTTGTAGTATTTCCCCTGATTATAATTAGACTAGAGTGATTTTTTCTCTTAGTTTTATCCAGATTTTGTAGGTATTGCATTTTATGTTTTCCTCTATTATTTTGAAGCCTAGCCCTCCTTTATTGATCAGTTTGCATGACTTCTTCCAGCTAATCCAATGAATGGACTTATGATTGTGGCTCCAAATGAATCTATTTAACAGTCTTTCAATCCTCAATGGATCATTTTTGGAATGCGTTGGACTTGAGTGGCATATAATGGGATTGAATTAAGGATGCTTTTCATAATGGTTATTCTCCCACCAAAAGAGAAGAAAGAATTCTCCCATGTGTTGATTTTGTATTAAATTTTGTCAATGAGCTCATAGAAGATAGAGGATGTGATCTTCCCCTTCTAAAGCTTGATTCCAAGGTAGGGGATGGGGAATTTGGAATCAAGAGTTAAACTATTTTTTGGTTTAGTAGTATGATTGAAGCTGACCAACAAAAGGGATGGTCTAAAGCAATTTTAGCTAGATGGTGAACCTCCAAAGTGCAAAAGAAATTATGCCATTATGGATTTATGAGGATCCGGTCCAATCTTTTCCATGTCCTCCCCCTCCTCCAAGTAAATGGTTTACCTTTAAGGGGCAGTTCGGTTGCCTGCATTTGGAATGCAGTGTAAAAGGAATGCAGTGTAAAAGGAATTCAGTGTAAAAGGATTACTTTATAGTTGTTTGGTTGAGAGCTTTACAAATTCATGACTTTGTATTTTTTTGTTTGGTTGACAAAATGTAATGTAAAGTAAATTGAAGGTTTGAATGTCTGATGGGGATGCGGTGTCCCGGCCGGCAATGTGGTGCGGGCGGCGGCGGCAGTCCGATCTCTGATGGTGATGGTGGCTAGCTTGTGATGGCATGGCGTTCACAGCGTCGGCGGTGGCGGCGGCGGGCGGGTTAATGGAAGCGGCGGCGGCAGCGGCGGCGGTGTGGTCGACGAGATGTAACGGCACTGAGCGGCCGGCGTGGCCACCCCATCACTTATTTGTGTATTTATTCGCCAGTTGGGCAAATTCCAAATACACTCAAACTGGCCTTTCTGGTGTATTTGAAATGCACTAGAATTTTACTTTACTTGGAACCAAATGCTTGAAATGTTCAAAAACATGCATTTGGAATGCAGTGCATTCCAAATGCACACTACCAAACAGCCCCTAAAATTAACATCAAATAAGTTTGCTCCTTCTATACATTCAACAAATTTAGAAATGGTGAAAAGATTGGGTTTTCTTCCTCTCTTTTTTTTCTAGGCTTGAAATCATATTGAGATCTCCTCCTACCAACCAAGGACCTAAGGTGAGCAAGCTGATTTGTTTTATATCATTCCATAGTTCCAATCTATCATAATGGTTGCATGAAGCATATATGATAGTGAGTATCTTGTAGGTGAAAGTGATGGAATTAGTTAGAATCAATAAAGATTTGGAATTGGAATTTTGGCTTGTTAAAAAGCCAAATCTTATTGCTGATATTTGGTATGATATTGAATTTTTAGAATCTTCTATTGATTCTTTGAAGATTCTGAGTTTGGATAAGAGGCTCAAGGATGGAAAAAATTTTAAGAGAGTGTGATCAAACAAGGCTTTTAAGTCTATTAGAGGCATTGGCCTTGTCAATGCCCCTAATAATCCAAATCAAGATATTAGTCATTTTGGTGTGGAGTTACTTCTAGCGGGTCTTTTAGAAGTGCATTCATCCCATGAGTTGGTTCTTTAAATCTGAGATCTATTAGCTAATAAATGTTTTAGCTCCTTGGATCCTCTCTACATATGTTTCATATTTTTAATTGTGTGGAATTCATTCATAGCTATGTTTAGGATGTGTCATAGTGTTCTTCATGTGGAATGGTTTGAGTGCAAGGATCAGTTTCTTATTCCTAGCCTTGATCAATTACTTTATTAATCTAGGAAGCAACCCTGATAAGGTGGTTCAGTGGCTCCATTCAGTCTTTTAGAGATAGTGGCTTCCATGTTCAGATAATTAGTTTTACCATCAATAGGGAGTATGTTGCAAGCTCTTAGATCAGAGTGAGCTTCCATATTATCTTGAGTTGGGGATGGTAAATCTATTATATTTGCATCAGCCATTAGTCTAATTTCTCCTAGGCAATATCTGATTAAGTTGTTATCAAGTTCAGCATCAGCTTGTTGCAGATCAAGGTTAACTTCCTAAAAATGATGTGATTTTTCCATGTCTGTCAGTCTAGAAGGATTGAGGTTTATGTTCTGGGCAATTCTGATCTGAGTTTGGATTGCATCTAAGTTATCTTGGGTGGGAGTATCCAATGGTTGATTCCTCTTAACAACTTTGTTATTTTTCAATTCTGGGTGGGTAATGAAGTATTTTTCTAGGTTATGTCCAAACATCCTACATTTACCATACTACAGAGGTTTTCGTTGAATCTCCACTCTTTGCCAATACCCATTTGATTGAGTTCCAATCCAAATTTCCTCATTAAATGAGGCTATTATATCCATTTCCACTAAGATCCTTACAGCTGAAGGCCTTGTGAGGTTGAATGTAGGGGTATCCAAAAATAGTAGCTACGGAGTAGAGAATCTATTTGTTAAAGTGGTGTAACTTGAGTCCAGGTAACTTAATCCAAATGGGGGAAATGGGAGGTTCAAAGCTATAGTCAAAACAGAGAGTCTATTTCAAAAACTTGACTGGAACATTCTCAATATGGTAAAGTTATTTTTGAAAAAAGTCTAGCATAGTTCTCCTCCTTGGAGAGTTTGATTATGATATGCCTTCCATCAATCAGTCCAATCTTCCATTCCCCAACCAATCTCACTAGAGTTGGTCTTAAGAAGTCTTCCAATGGTCGAATCTCTTGGGAAATGATTCATTTTGGTTCATCAAAGTGAGGTGAAGGTGTGGGGAGAGTTAATTTAGGTTTGGTGGAGGTTTAGAAAACTTGGACTGATGGAGCTCTCGGGTTCGATTGGTGGCTGGGCTCACCAGCGGTGGAGTGCATGAGGAGCTCAAGAGGAGTTATTGGACTATGTGGAATTCTTTAGGGATGGTCTTTGCCTAGTTTGAATCCATGGGTAGGAGTATGCTCTCCTCCCAACTAAACCAAGGGCTGGGATTGGTTCAACTTTGGCAATTGTCCGGCCAAGGTAGGTGGCCAAAGATAGCAGTGAACTGTTGAGGTGATTGAGGGTGAGAAGCTGAGGGAGTGTAGTTGGTTGGCATGAGGAGTACACTCTCCCTTAAGTGGACTAATGGGTTCAATTGGGCTAAGTTGACCAATTTGACCAAATTGGGTCAAAATGATGATTTGTGAGAGTTCAATTGGTTATTTGGAGTAAATGAGTGCAATTGGTTTTATTCAATTTGGGTTAGATTTGAATTTGGCTCATATGGTTCAATTTGGGTCAAATGGGTCATGTTGACCAATTTGACCAAATTGGCCAAATTGGCTTGAGCATGGGTTAGGTATATGCTTAATTGATCATTACTGATTGAGTGGAATAGTTGATTTGAATTAACTTGGATTGTGGAGTGAATTGGTTCAATTTGACCCTTTAAGTCAAAGTAGGCTAAGTGGGTTAATAGGGTTAGGTTGACTAAGTTGGATCCAATTGAAGGTTGGAATATGTTTAATATTAAATTAATGATTGGTTGAAATCATTGGTTTCAATCAATTTGGTGGATTTTATTTGGTTTAATTTGGCCCTTCAGGCCAAATTGGGTCATCTTGGGTCAAAGGGTCTAATTAGCTTGATTAGGTTTAATTGATTGTAGTAGAGTGTTCAGTAATGAATTACAATCATCAGTGAAGGGATTGGGTGGCTTGATTTGATCTAATATGAGTTTAATTAGAGTTTGGTTCAATTTCCCTTTTTATGTCACTTTGGGTCGAGTGACTTGGTCAAGCCATGATAGACCAATTGAGGTTATATATGGTTGGGGTGTGTTTAATAGTAAATTTGAAGTTGATTGGTGGTTTTGATTGCAATTAATTTGGGCTTAATTAGGTTTTATCTCATGCGAACCTTTTAGGTCAAATGGGCTAACTTGGGTTGGTCACCTTCCTTTGGTTCAATTGGTTTGATTGAAAGTGTTGATGTGGCTTGTAATGATCTAATGAATAATTGGAGTGATTGGGAAAATCAAATTGGATTTGGTTTGCTTGAATGGGTTTGTATTGAGTCATAGGATGATGGTGGAGTTAACTTGGATTAAGGTCAAAGTTATTTTGGCTTGAAGCTTGGATTAGAAAATCAAATTCAATTAAGAATAATTGAATAAGTTTGAGGTTAGTTTAGCTCCATCTACATGAGCAAATGTTTGGATGAGTGAATAGGTATGAATCTTGGTTTAGACCTTAGGATAGGTAGAACCTATTTGTCCTAAGGTGGACTCTGAGCTTAGGGTTACGCCTTCTAAGTCTCTAAGCTTAAGTTTTAGTCTCCCTTTATCACTAGACGTGTCCTAGCACTAAGAAAATCTAAGTGTCTAGAAGGTTCCTAGTTTCAAGATGGGGAGGATTAATCCTCACACTAAAAGTGAGGTCAACTATGTCATCACTTATCTCAAAGGTGATTGATTGCCAAAGTATAAATCAAAAGCCCATCAAATTTAATAAAGAGCACTACAATACGCTCTTGTGAATGATACACTCTATCGATGCTCATTCGACTGAATGTGGTTGCGATGCTTTGGTTCAAATGAAGAAAAGATGTCAATGGTTGAAGTCCATGAAGGGTTATGTGGTGCACACCAATCCGGTGCTAAAATGAAAATAAAAATCAAACTAATGGGATATTATTGGCATAGTATGGTTCAAGATTGCATTGAACATGTCAAAAGATGTCATCAGTGTCAAATATATGCATACATATTGCACTGACCACCTAATAACTTATATCCAACAATGGTGTCTTAGCAATTTGAAAGTTAGAGAACTGATATAATAGGCCCAATACATCCTTCATCATCTTGGGGACTTCATATAATTTTAGCAACCATTGATTACTTCTCCAAATGGGCAAAAGTAATTCCGTTAAACAAAGTTAAAGAAAACAATGTGGTAAAATTTTTTAAAGATCATATCATCTATCCATGTAGAGTACGTCAAAGAATTATATTCGATAATGGAACTACCATTAGGAATACCAAAGTCTATCATTTCATTGAGAAATACAAGATAAATTGATGATATTCTTCAATATACAATCCAAGCATAAATGTTCTCGTAGAAGCATTCAATAAAATATTGGTAAAAATTCTCAAGAAATTTCTCTCTAAAATAAAAGGGAATGGAATGATAAATTAATAGAAGCCTTATGGTCATACTATACTACATACAAAAGTGCTACACAAGCAACACCATATTCCCTAGTATTCGGATTAGAAGCAATATTGTCTCTTGAAGTAAAGTTACCTTCACTCCCTATAATAATTCAAAATGAACTTACAATGGAGGAAAGTATTTGAATATGACTTGAAAAGCTTGAAGCTTAAGATGAAACTTGACTATAGGCCCAGCAAAATCTAAAAATATATAGAGCAAGGATGACCCGAGCTTATTACTACATGGTTTTCCTAGGAGCTTCAAAATAAGTGAACTAGTATTGGTTTGTTGAAGGACTATTATTCCACATCAACAAACTGGTGGAAAGATTAACCTAAATTGGGAAAGGCCATATATTATTGAAAAAGTATATGAAAGGGGAGCTTATCAGGTCATTGATGTGAAAGGGATAAGTCCTATGCCCCTATAAATGGATAATATCTTAAGAAATATTATGCATAACTATTAAAATCATTATGTTTAAGAAATGCAAGAGTTAAAATCAACACCAAATCTATCAATAGAAGAAATTACTTAAGTGCAAGAAAAATATTCTCATCTCAAAAGAAAAGTCCCTTGTCAAAAGGGGGTAATTTTATAAGCCTTACAATACAAGAAAATTTTCTATCAAAGAGAAACTCTCTCTAATCAAAAGCAATTTTAAATCAAGATCCATCATGCCATAAGGGGCTAGATCTAAATTTAAATCATGATCCATCATACCCAAAAGGGTTGGATCTAAATATAAATTAAAATCCATCATGCCTAAAGGGATTAGATCAAATCCATTATGACCAAAGGGACCAGATCTAAATTTAAACTAAGATTCATCAAGCCAAAGTGGCTGGATCAGATCCATCATGTCCAAAGGGGTAGATCAAATCCATCTGCATAAAGGGGTCAAATTAAATGAATCATGCCCAAAAGAGGCAGATCTAAATTTATATCAAGATCCATCATGCCCAATGGGCTAATTAGATCCATTATGCCTAAAGGGGCTAGATCTAAATTTAAAATAAGATCTATCATGCCCAAAGGGGCCAAATATAAATTTAAATTAAGGGGATGTATCAAATCCATCATGCTAAAATGGGCTAATTCTAAATTTAAATCAAGATTCATCATGCCCAAAGGAGCCAAATCTAAATTTAAATCAAGATCCATCATACCCTAGTAGCCAAATCTAAATTTAAATTAAGATCCATCATGCCCAAAGGGGCTAAATCAGATCCATTATGCCCAAATGGGCCGGATTAGATCCATCATGCCCAAAGGGGTTGGATCTTAACCCAAATTGAGATTCCATAATGCCAAAAAAGGCTAGATCTAAATCCAAACCTTAGATTCCATCATGTCCAAAAGGAATGAATCTATACCTAAACTTAAATCCAATTTTTTCGTATAGATAGGATTTAAGTCTAAATATAACCAACATACCCAGGGGCAAGTCTAAATATAAATCTAGATTCAATATAGTCAAAGCCTACAAGCACAACATATATACAAATTTAGATATTACTACTTTATATAATGGCTATGAAATTTATATGCTACTATTATCTAGATTTGCTATAGATTGGATATAATGTTCACCTAGATAAGACCAGATGATATGCTTCCTACTGAGCTCATTGAGGACTAGATATGGGCCACTATTAAGCCTATGATCCACATTCAACAATCAGATTATAAGATTGGCTATTATGGCATCAAGATTTTTGATGGGCAGGGATATTTTTGAAGATTCATTTGCTTGATCATCACACATTCTAGCTAGGACGTAGTCATGATGTTTCTTTGGAGAGGGTCATAGATCACCTTAGCTTAGGGGATTAGGATGTACTTCAACCAATCACAAATATTGTACCTTTTATAGGCATAGTTAGACATTGGGTTATCACATATTACACCATGAAGTAAAAGATTAAGACCCAATGTCAGTATTTAGCACACCTTTGTCAGCTATCATTGGCTATGTATACTGGGTGCACTATCACCTATAGATGCATGGTGACATCCTTAAGAGAACTGGTATATATCACACAGTATATACATCACATTTTGACTATTGCTGCCATCTATTTACTTGAATATAGAGCATAATAGAGCATTGGGACAAGATCACCAATACATGTTGTATTGGTCCACATGAGATGATGATTACCTTAGTCGACATGAAGAATATTGTTGGTCTCTCTATTATAGGAATTTCCTATGAGGAGTGCGTGCCTCTAGATCATGAACTTTTTCAACATTTGCCAACCAATCAGCATAGGAGAGGTATTCATGTATATTTGTCAAGTCTCCATTGTGCTTTAGCTTACTACTAGAGATTATTCAGAGAGCGGAGATCAGGTCATAGGTGACGGGGCACAGTTACTCTAGACACATGGTTTGAGAGTTTTCTTGATTCAGCAATATGTTTGGCTAATTTTATATAATTTGGGGATCCATTTGATATGAGATTTTATTCAGCTGAAAATTCATTTAATGCTAGATTCAAGCCAAAAAGAAGAGTCAATTTTTGGTGAATCTTTGCATAGTACGTGGACAAGAAGCTATCTTTAGTGGCTTTCATTGCTACTTGGAATTAATTTTTCATATTTCTAGGACACATCAAACTTTTTTATCCTTCCACTCTCTTTATGGCTAGCTTGCTTGCTTATGGCTCAAGGATAGCACTAGCGCTAGCATCATTAGCCTACCTATACTATGGATTAGGCAAAGTGAGTGTGATGACTTACTCACAATGCTAAGACGTACATGCTCCTTAGCACTACTTATATGGATGGATTCATGCACATATATCAGGAGCTTTCAATTATTTTGAGATTCCATCCTAATTTAGAGACCATTATATCCCCATGATCATACAGTTGAGTGGGTCTACTGTTGCCTTAGACAGAGATCAGATCCAAACCTTCATGTTTACTTCATCATGCATGATAGATTATTTTTGGATCATTCATAGATCACCCTTTCATAATATACTAACTCAGAGCTTGAGATAGAGATTCACAGATTCTCTCACTAATAGAGGAACACCATTACTAGTATCAAGGCAAGGATACAGATGCATAGCAAAATACCTCATTGGGCTAAGACCTACTTAGCTTTATTACTGACATCATGAGTCTATGATATTAGAGGGATACAATTCAATAGCTAGCTCGATAGCATGGCTTCACTTAGGCTACACCCATATATGGACTACTACATATATTAGACATAGCAAATTCTCATTCTTTGGAGACACTCCCACTACCTGTTCGATAGTAGTAGCTTCTACAGCATGGGATTTCTTACTTCACCTAGGGAATAGTTTAGGTTTCTATGTAGATTTATAAGAGACTTATATAAGAGTTAGTGACCTATGGTTATTCTGGATCCATCATACATACTTTTCTTTCAGGAGTTAGGCTTTTGTATATATAGTCATAGATTGGGAAGAGCCAGACTAGTGCGACATTTGCATTCCACCCATCATGTGACTCATGCTTCTAAAAGATCATCAGATTGGCTAGGCAACAATATGAAGAGATGATGAAAGGCTTCATCAACTTAGGAGAGAGATGATAGAGATATTCATAGTCCCATAATAATTAGTAATGATATAGGAGTAGTTGGGATAGATAAGCCTACTTATATTCCTGTCTTACCAATAGTAATTGAGCCACCCGCATGATAGATGGACAATGATATCATGCTAATACTATTGATAGATGCTAGTACTGCTTCCTCAGTCTACTAGTACTGACCATATGCATATTGAAGAAGACCCATATATAGAGGAATTTACAGTCTAATGACTAGCCATGAGCTGCTCTTGTCAGATTCAACTTAGGTATAGTGAGTGCCACCTAAGATGATTCCTCAGATGTTGATTCTTGTGTATGGAGTTATATCTTTCTAGCTTAAGAGATACAACTCAGAGGATATATGGTCTGGAGATCTCATGCTTCAATTCCATGGTATGACCCAAGCCCTCAAATTCATTACATTATAATTCTTTAAAGAGCCTATGTCACATAGTGACAACATTACATCATCTACTTATGAGTGGTGACCCAGAAGTCTTGCCTGAGCTTTTTAGCTATTATGTAGTGATAAATTCTTTTTGATTATACTATCACTTTGGGTCTTGAAGTATGAGAGCTATAACTTTGGGAATCCCTATGTTGAGATGTTGAGTTTTGGATATTCTCCTTGTGCAGTACTTATCAAGTGGTCTTGTTAGATATAATCACTATTGTAGAGACCTCACTCGACACCACATCACATCATGTCTCTCTAACTCTCCAAGACCTTGTTCATAGTCTTAGAACTTTGAGATCCTACCAGAAAGAGATTTCTAAGCTTAAATTGAGCTCCTCGACATGCCTGTTGAATTGACGGAATTACATATGAGGAGATAGTATCCATTAGAGAGATAATCTATGGTCAGATTGGCTATTACATCCATATAGGAGGACTGCTTATAAAAAGATGCACAAGTGATCAAACTTGAGCAGCTTCTTTTCTCATTAGTCCATGACCATGAATCTGACTTTCAACATCTTCATGAAGCTAGGGAAAGGAAATCTACTATGGCTTATTAGGCTCATATTGCCTCTACCTATTTTAGAGAAATTCATGCTAAACATTTGTAGCTACAAACTCTTTTATGTCACTATCATATATGATCAATGAAAAGTAATTAGAAAAAAATTATTGGTTCTCTCTTCTCATTATATTACTGCATTTAATCATAAATAAATAAATAAGAAAAATAATGAATGCATCATGTCCAATCGACATGATACATTCATTAGAAGGCAATTTTATTTGCATCTTCAAAAATGAATAAAACATAATGAAAATTGGATATCCCAGTTTGTGGCACCGCAATGGTGTTACCACCTTATAAAATCTATAAGCTCAAATTGCCCCGATGGTTGCTTTAAATGACACAGCACCATAATGTTGTTATATCAAATCAAGGTGTTGTCACAATGATCTTTAATTTTTGAAATAAAGAAAAATAATAAATCCCACCCTAAAACCAACAACCACCTAAGGGGAGTGGGGGAATGGTTATAAAGCATTAAATTGCCCCTGAGAGGAGAAAATTCACTATAAAAAAGGGAGAGCAACCCCTCTCATTCTACCTCCTTCCTTCCTAACTCTCACTTTAAACCCCCTCACTATTCTTTCTCCTATTTGTCGACATTCTCAATTGTGTGCTTCCCACTGCTATGAAAGGAGTCTCCTCGTGCAAGCAATAAGATTAATGCTTCCTCTCATTGATTCAAGTAAAAAAAAAAGCCTTATGGAAATACTTTCTTTACATGATTTTTTTTCTTCTAAAAATTAAGTTTAACAAGATTTTCACCATTGATCTTGGATCTTGTGAGAAATAAAAAGGTTCATCTCCATCGATCTTGGATCTGAAGCAAGAAAGAAAACACTTGACCTAGAAATTTTAAAATCCTAAAATACAAACATCTCCATCATTGAACTTGGTTCCAATGTAAGAAAAAAACCCTCTCTCAATTGATCTTGGATCTAAAAAAAGGTAGAAGAGTGTGTTTAAACTAAATACGTAAGGCTTAATCTAGGAAAGCGCCTACATAACGTTGCAGCGTCACATATTGAGCACCTCAGTGTCACATATCGAGCACCGTAGTGTTAACTCTTTGGGTAAAAATGATAGAAATAACTATTTTAGGAGTGCCACATATGAGCATTGCAGTGCTAAACTCTCAAGTTTTAAACTTATGCCCTACAGGCTAGTAGCACATAGGCACTACATTCCCATTGTCGAGGCATTACTCCTGGAATGTCATTTTTATGTTAGAAAATTTGTATTATTTTAAATCTTGGAGCTTTTAAATCCTAAATAAAAAGACATATGCATAGAAATATACAAAAGAATTAAAATAAAAATGTCTTTACTAATAGAAAAAGTTTATTATAAGAAGTTTTACAATAAAAAAAGAAAAGATATACAAAAATAAAAGAAAAAAAGGGGAAAACTAGAAGTCATTTTTGTCATTTTCCTCTTCATATTCTCCTTTTGATGCTAGTGGTGTGATGACATAAGGTGGATATTGAGGTGCCTATGGGAAAAATTTATGACACTAGATAAAGTTCTTGAATTTTTTATTTGGATGATCAAATATTTCATTAAGGAGTAAACATATTATCTCAGAAGCTAATCATGTTTTTTTTGTAATGGATTTGATCATTTAATAAAAGACTCCAAAGGTTAATGGGTCTTTCATGTACTAGAGAGTTTTCCCATGAATTACATGGGAAAGTAGAATAAGGCTTATCTTAAATTGGGTTTGTGGTTCCCTATAAGGGCAAGCCCTTAAAGTTAATTACATCTTAGAAAGAAGGGTCTCTTCCTAAGAACACTCTTGATTAAAGAAACAAGTCATTATTTCTAAAGAATTTCTAAGTTGGTTTTTAATGGAATGTTATTTGGAATTTTCAATTGGGAATGATCCAATGTAGAAAGAGTTTTTTTGGATGCAAAATAAGATGGAGGAAATGCCCATTAATATTGAGATGCCTAGTAGACATTTTAATAATCCTATCATTGGACTTTGAATTTTAGAATTTAATTTAAATTTTGAGTTGATAATTTCTTTAGAAGTCTATGACTTAGATTCTAGTAGCACATAACTACAGAAATGCCTAGGGTTGAAGAATTACTCCAAGAAGGATGATTTAGAACCTAAGTTTACAAGTTCTCTTGACACAAGTCAGATGCTCAACCTAATGTCTTTTGGGAGTTATCAATCATCATTCTCACATGATGGAATGAACATATCCCTGACTCTTCTGGACTTACAAACCACCTAGAAGGGCTGCCAACTAACACCACGTAAGCGCATTTTAAATTCATGATGCCAAGTTTTATGTATGCAAGATGGATAGGATATTATATTTTAGAAAAGAATCTAAGAATCCTAGACTCACTCCCTAATCCCTAGGATCATGTAGGGTATGAATTGCACTAACTAATGCACATTTTTTAGATTTTAAATATTTTGACTCAAGATTCATTTAAGGCTTCAGGTATGCATTTTATGCCTCAATGACATTCAATTAGAATTGGTTATGTGCCAAATCATTAAAAGAAAGCAGGCTTTCCTAAGAAGGTGATTATCCTCACAAGTTAGATGCCTCTTATATGCAATGGGTGAACTGCACAATTTAAGAGTTGAGAGCAAAATGATTGCATGATTTTTGAGAGCTAATTATTTCTAATTGATTTTAAGTTTTGCTTAAGGCTTTGATTAATGTGAGGTTTCAAGTTTTCTTTATTTTTTGTGTTTGAGTTGATCAGATTTAATTGGATAAAAATATTAATTTTTCTTATGAGCTTATGTCCAGGCATTCATCACAGAATGCACAACATAGAAAAAAACCTAAAAAGATAGGTTGACTCTATTATGCACCCAAAATAGATTAAACTAATTTCAATTTAAAGAAAGGTTGATGCGGCCAAGAATCATTGTACACCCCAGAAGAAAGGAAAATGGGTAGTCAAGCTCTGCCCTTATACAACCTAGCCTAGAACTACAAGTCTAGATCTATGGGTCTTATTTCCAAGATTGTTTCCTTCTTCAATGACCTCCATTAGGATTTACAGGGGACCACTGCACCTATCTTCTGGTGGGTCAGCTCTTGCTATTCCTAGACCCCATAGATCTTAACTTAACTCTAACCTCAAATTTACATTTTAAATTAAAAAATGAATCATAAGCCCTACAAAACAAATGTCAGGAAAATAAAAATAACACATAACAATTATATTTCACAAACATATAGGTTTAGCATTAGCTGCTTGCCATGCCCATCTTTTTGGTCTATGCTTAAAGACTTAAGTATACCTGCAAGAAAATAAAAATTTTAATTTATTTATGATAGCAGTCATTTCTAGCATTGTCTCCTATAAAAGATAATGTTAGTTCTAAAAAGAACATCCTGTCATCTAGTCTAACAGACAAATAATCCTATACACACAATCTAAAATAGTACACCACAAAGACATATGATGCACATCACATCACAACACAAAATATAACAGAAAAAATCATAGAATGCCTAACCTAAGTCTAGGGTTTATGATAAAATGATCTATTGTGTGAACAAAATATGCTTGTGTAGCAAGACTTTGCTAGACCTTTTTAGTTCAAGTTTTAATTTGGAGTGTGAGTTTGTTCGATTTACCTTCAGATGGTTCCAATTTAAATGATTTAATAAATTTTGTTTTCATTTTCAAGTTCACTTTTACTTTGTTTAAGTGAAGTTTAGGTTTTCAAGGCTAAAGAGTAAAATAGATTCCACTTTTGGGTGGAACCCATTTTATTCAACATCCTAACCCCTAGTGGAATCGAACCTTCATCTTAAGATGAAGATTCATCCCAAAGTCCTAACAAAGATCCTTAAGTATATTAATTAATCCTTTTAGTTTCAATTAGATGATTTGGGTTTTACTTTAGTTTGGATTTTGGATTGATGTTTCAATTCTTTTAATATTTAATTCTTTATTTCATTTCTTTGATTTGATTTAATTTTCATTCTTGGTTTAGTTTATTTTTAGTTTGGTTAGATTTGTTACATTTGATTTGGATTGATTTGGTTTAACATTTTTTTTCATTAATGCTTTAGTTTGAATTATGTTTTTGTTTGTTAGATTCATATTCATTTCATTTGGTTTGATTTATGTTAACCTAAGGCACTTAGGTTAATGTTTTAATTTATTCTCAGATTACTTTGATTATGTTTTAGGATTTCATTAATTGGTTTGATCATGAACTCATTAACCTTAGGGTTTAATTAAACTTAATATGCATTACTAATTTCATTAACTCTTAAGTATGAAAGTAATCAAACTCTTTGGATGTTGGAAAATTATTCTTGAATGTTCTAATGTTGGTGAAGATGTTTCAAACCAATTTTATGAATTTTATGATTTATGGATTTGTTTGTGTTTATTTTTTGATTTATATTGACCAAGAGATTTGGAAATTTAACAATTCCCAATCCAAAGGTCAATTGGGTTTAAAATTTTCATGGCAAGTGGGGTTTCATACCAATTTCATATTTCCAAAGTTTCATTTTGATCACATTCATAATTAGGGTGTAATTAAGGTTTTAATTATGTATTTAAAACCTATATTAAGCTTAATTTAATGAGGATAATTGGGGATTTTTTTTAATTCTCTCTGAACGATGCTTCCATATGCTGTTCATTCATAATTTTTTTGGAAAATTGGTTAATTTATTGCAATTTTCCTAAGTTCAAGATAATTATTTGAATTAATTAATTCAATTAATTACCTAATTAGGGCATTTTGCAATTTATTCAATTTTGATGGGTTTCATTGATTTTTTAAAAAATTCATTAGGGATTATTATGTCAATTTTAAATGATTTGATTCATTTTTATAATTTATTTCATTTAATTTTAATTTATTTAATTAAAATTGATGCTTAGGATTTGAAATTTGATATTTCTTGAACTACTTGAAGATAATTCAAGAAAAGTTTTCCTGAGGTGTGTTTTACCTCAATTTTAGTTCCCCAAAATTTAATTTCAATTAAATTTATGGTTTGGGAGTTATTTAAGTTTAATTAAGTTCATTTAAATTCAAATTAAGCTAAATTTACTCAAAATTAATTAGGGATTTTTGATTTAGTAATTCTACTCATCAAGATGAATTCATAGAGCCCTCATTTGTGTTTTTTGGATTTATATTTAATTTTTTATAATTTTTTAAAGTTTCAGATATTTTTTAATATATTTTTAATTATTTAAAATGGAACTTACCATTTTAAAATGGTGGCCTCGATGTGGCACTAACATGGCTCCTTTGCCATGTGGCATGGAGCCATTAGGCCACACAGATCCCAGGTGGTGGCCACGTCAAAAGTGGCATCATGCGGGATAGATCTCAACCATCCGATCAAGGATCTGATGATCTTAATTCATTCTGCGATTTCCTTATCATGTTTAATCAGATCATGAGGCAAGATCTTGGATGTACATTCCAAATAGAAGGATTAGATGATGGAGATCATTTTCCGAATGTCTCTAGCAAGAGACAGACACCGACCATCAAATTTGATGAATTTTTGATGATCCAAGGTTGATTTCAACATGATTTCGATTGAAAAATGATCAAGAATTGATTTGAAATCAATCTATACAGTTTGATCTTCATATGGATCAAATTTCCATCACAAAGGACCAAAACTAAAAGCTCTATAGGTTGGTTGTGAAGCATGCCTCAACTTCGGTGATCTCTGGTGGTGGGATTGACTCGAACACCTTTGCCTCGATGTGATGAAGCCATGGATGTAATTTGGTGGCTTGCCTCCCTACCAAATGCCTTGGATTCCAATGTGCAGCCATTTTCTATCAAGTTTGGCCATTTTCCAGCTTGCTGGAAGTGAGGGGTCATAGTGATAATTCATTTGAGGCCACCTTGACCTCTAGAATGTGTTGGAACAATCAATTTGAGGTGAAACACTCCCCCTAGTGTTTTTCCATTAAAGGTCGATCGGTGGCCCTAGGATTTGGTCAAATTCCAACATGCCGATGGTGAGGGTTTGGGGGAGTGCTTCCTTTCTTCTTCTCCTCCCTTTGTGAGTGTTTTGGGATGATGAAGAAAGAGAGAGAGAGAGAGAGAGAGAGAGAGAGAGAGAGAGAGAGAGAGAGAGAGAGGCTCTCTTTCCTCTCTTTCTATACATGGCTCAGAGCCATGTATTTGGCTTTCTAGGTAGCCAAATTTTATCCACCGGTGGTGGGAGGGTCGATTAAAGGGTGAATTTAGTCCCCCTTGGCCTTGTGAGCATCTTGTGATAAAAAATTTGAGGGAAGGAATTCATTTCCTCCCTTGGCCATGAGCTTATTCTCCATGGCCTTTCTCCCTTGCTCCTTTCTTTATTATTTTCATGGAAGAACCCAAGTTCCCTTTTGCTTGAGGGCTGATCCAATGATTTTTAAGCTTGAAACCATTCACCAAGAGGTGGTCAAATCTTACTTGGATAAAATCCTAGGAATTTAGATGGAAGGAAGATGAGGAATCCACCATGCATCTTTACAGGATTAAAACCTCCACTCATTTCCTTTTTGTTTTATTTATGGTTTAAATCATCCTTGATTGTCAATTGAATGATTATGAATTTACTTAACCCATGCCTCATGAGGGTTTAGTCCAATACCAAGTCAACTTGACCCATTTTTGCCTTAAATGAGTTAAATTTGTTGAGTCAAATGACCAAATTTGACTCAATTAAATTATGTTCACATTCCAATTATGTTTAATCACATGTGTGAGATGATTTGGAGTGATTTATCTCATTTAATTTCAAGTGGATTTTAATTTGAACCCATTTGACCCAAAATAGGGTTAATCTTGGGTTTCATTTATCTCAAACAACCAATTTGACAAAATTGTACCCAATGATGTGTTGGTTTGTGTTTGATTATCAAGCCCAAATAATTTGAGCAATCAAATTGGGTTGCTTTCAATTTGATTTGGGTTTGAATCCAATAGGACCCATTTAGGTTCATTTAGACTATTTGGCCTAATAAACCTAAGTAAGGCCTGTATCATTTTAAATTCTTTAGATTCATGATTAAACATGTTTATTTTATGAGATGGATCATTTGGGATGATTTTATTTGATCAAATTTTGGTGGGTTGACCTTTGACTTGGTGGGACCCACCTAAGTCAATTCTATGTAAAATGGGTTGACTAGATTTGACTTTGATTTGGATTTAGATTCATTAGTTTTGATTTAATTTGAATTCATTTTGATTTATTTGGATTTGTTTTGATTTAATCCAAAATTGGAATTTGGGTTGAGTCCACTAAAGCCCGGTAGGTTAGATCAAACCCAAGGAAGAAGTACTGGGTCACTATACATAGTGTCTTAAGCACTTAATTAGGAGGCTCCTATCTAGGTTTAGGACATCCTAATTACTAATTTCATAAGTGATGTTAACCTCATCCAAAAAAGAGGTTTACAAAGGTTATAGAAAAGAGGCCTGATTAGGACCCACAAAGCCATAATTTTCAAAGATATGAACTAAGGTTGAATTAAATTGAGCCTTGTCAAAAAACTACTTTAGTTGCTGATCCATATGATAGTAAAATTTTATTTCTAAAGCCTCTTACCTATGACTACTCTCACCAACCTGTTTCCTCAAATCTAAGACTTTTTCACAAATTTCATGAGTTACTGCTTAAGGTTTTGGAATATTGTGAGTGAGGTTGTGAGGCATGGGGAGCATGGGAGCTTTCCCCCACCTCAAAACCTCAAACCTCAAACCAAATTCCCCAATTATCATCTTGATTAGAGGATCCTTCTTAATAAGAACTTTTTCATCAAGCTCCCCTAACGTACTCACTGTAGTACATAAATCATAAATAAGAGAAGGATGACTGTATCCTACATTAGTATTTCCCCTAAGCATATTACAAATGGAATTATAAATAAGTTCCCTATATCAATTGTAAAGCCCTTCTGAATAGAAAAATTCAAAACGACCATCTCTTTAGTCACCTCATTGATATTACTAGTGGGAATTAACTTGGAAAAATGAAATAGTGTCGAGCCTGACTCTATCATTAGGTTGATAGGGAAAGTTGATAATCTTTTGCTCCCACCATTTCCAATAAATATTGCCGCTTTTTTAGAGAAAACCAAGGACTTCATCAAAATTGGGATGATTATTATAACAAAAGATATTAACCATATACTATTTTTTCAAGCCATAATATGCTTAGTGGTAGTATTATCAAAACTTACCATTTTCCCTAATGAAGATTTTATTTTCTTGGTACTCGATTGAAGAATTCCGCACACTACAATAATGCAGAGTTATTCTGAGGCTAACTTTTCCTAGCTTCACAAATTGATTATCCTCTCCACACTCCCACCTGGATTGTAGAAGCTTCTCTCCGGAATGAGATGCATCTGATTGGGACCATATTGGTACCTCTCTTCTGCTTCTACACTAACAAATCTAACATTATCACTAGAAGTCATCCTCCTCTTGCTAACGAGCATTTTCAGTGCCATGATTACTTTTTTAACGTGGAAGAAAGCTAAAAGAAAGAGAAAAAGAGATAGCTCTAAAATTTACTGTAGAATAGAAGTCTATAGCTCAAAGAGAGGAGGGTCTATCTATAAATAAGATATAGCACCGTGGTGCTACATTAGTAGCAATGAGGTGCCAGCCTTTTGGGTTCTAGAATAAGGAACTAGCACTGCAACACTCATATGCAGTGCTTAGGCATGGTTAGCAGGTTAAGTCAATTACAGTGTCGGTTAAAAAGAGTATTTATTATTATTAATTTTATAACTGAAAAGCATGTCAACCATTGATGTAGTGCCACATCGCTATGAGTTAGCATCATAGTGCTAATCAAAAAGTTTGTCCTTTCCATTTAAAGCATCTATCCATTTACTATCTTTTTTGAATTGACCTTTGACTAGTGCTGCGGCGGCATATTATCAGTGCCTAGGTGCTAGTTAGTTGATCATGCCTAACTAAAATAATCTAAATATTTCCATTTTTAAGCATTGTACTGAGAGTTTGTAAGACATTAATACCTACCCCATAATGCTACATCACTAATTAGTCAATGCCAAAATGCCACTTTAATAGCATCATAGTGCTACCAAGCACTAAGGTGCTATGTTTGCATTGCTAAGGCACTCACCCTGAATAAGAAATTTATGTTTACGATATAAACAACCTATCAATCTATTCATTCACCATATTAACATTTCTTAATGACATTCTAAAGGGATGTAAGCCTAATCCATTTTTTTTTTTCATGTGAACATATTATAATTCATTCACTATGTGAATACCTATATAGTTCTAGCATTCCAAAGGGATGTAAGCCTAATCTTATATTCGTTACATGCAAACATTATATAATTCATTCACCATGTGAACACCTATATAATTATGGAATTTCAAAGGGATGTAAGCCTAGTCTCTTATCCATTTTCCATGCAAACATTCTAAAATTTTGTTCACAATCTGAACACCCATATAATGCTGACATTCTAGAGGGATGTAAGCTCAATCTGGAAGCTTTCTAGTTGATGTAAGTACAACTCATACTTTCAATGCAAGTACAACTTGAAAATTTTAATTAGCAATTTGAAAGGATGTAAGCCCAGTCTGATGACTTTCTAATTTATGCACCACCCCATGTTTGCAATGCAAGCTGACCTAAACTTAGCACATATGTTTGGCATGCCATTAAACCTCTGGTCTACTCGAGATCTCTAAGATGAGGCAACCCATGGCTACTAATCAGAGTACATGGCATTATATTTATCCCTCTAATGTTGGTAAATTAAAATAATATAATCCCAGATGATGAAGCCATGGGATCTTGATCGAGACTAATCTTCTATATCTGTTAGATAGTCAACTAACCACACACCATTAGTCACTAATTCATGTCAGAAAAATATCTTTTTTTATGACCTTAATTAAGAGTGCTCTTTTATTATTTCAAGTGGGGTAATTAACTATAAAGGCTTGCATTCATAGGAAGTAGAACCCAGATTTAAATAAACCCTAACATAATGTCAAGAAAAATCTAGTTGAATATATATCAATCTGCCTCATGAGAAAATATACTCTTATTTATCCCAATGAAGATGGAAGAGAGAATCCTCAAAGATGTTTTTTTTAGTGATCATGTTTACACTAATTTTAAAATAGAAATGGCATGGTTTTTATAGGTTTCTTAAAGTTTGATTGATTGTTGTATGGCCTGAATGTAGTAAATGCTTTAGAAAACTTAATTTTTTCTACTACAATTAATCAACTTTAATTAAAATTAATAAACCTCTAACCTTACTTTAAAGCCTATGATTTTAATTAAGAAAAATAAAACATTTATCAACCCCTTAGTTATATGGTTGTATGCTTTAATAACATGCATGCATATTCTATTCTTCCTTGAATATAGAGGTTCTCCACTCTTGCATGATAAGGGACGAGGTTTGACCTGTGAGAGTAGTTCCTTGTAGTGAAGAACACCTCTTTTCATTTATTTAGCTAATAACCTATCTTCATCATTCATTTAAACATAAATTCTCCCAAGCTTGAGTCCAAAATAATGTGTTTAAAAATGAAACAAAACTTATAAATTTTTATTACATGAGTCTAAGTCATAATTTACACACTGATTATGATTTAGTTTCTTAGGGAGTGAGTTTAGGACTCTAGATTCTTTCTTAATTAATAATAGTCTAATTATCTTGCATTTACATATGACAAGCCCACATAGTTTTAAATCATTAGAGGTGTTAGCTTGTAGCTACTCTAAGTAGTTATATGTCTAGAAGAGTCAGAATCAGTTCACTCTCTCCAATGGAAGTCATCCAACATATCTTCCCAGCATAGATTTAGTTCAAGCTCATATCTTATGCTAGAGCACTTTAGCTATAAGTTCAGAGGGTACTTATTTTTGTAAAGAATTCTATCCATTTTGATCTCTTAATTGATCTTCAATAATTACCAATCCTTTGATCATAAATCTTTAAAATATTTGAAAATATTAGTTGACTACTGTGGTGAAAATTTTCTCATCTCCATCTATCCTTTTGAAAAGATAGATGAAAACAAAAATATACATCTTGATGGGACACCATGTAGATCCATAGATATTCTTATTAGGGTGATCAGGCATGACATTGAGGAGAGGTGTACCATTTTGAAAGATAGAAGTCAGCACCCTACAATGGACCTAATCACCTGAATAAGGACTCCTAAGGACTATAGGTCTTCATATATACTAGAGATTCTTCCCTTGCTTTACATGGGAAAGTAAATCAAGGTTTATTTAAAAATGGGTTTGTTAAGTTTCCTATGGAGGCAAGCCCCCATAGTTAATTACATCCTAAGGAATGAGATTCATAAGGAATACTCTCGATTAAGGTAAATGATCATTATCTACAAAGATTTTGAAAGGTATGACTATCAATCAATTGGTTTATTTTTAAACAAGTCAAGTGGGATCGATCAAAAGGAGAGAGTTATTATCGAATCCAAAGGGGAATAAGTAGAGGATTCTTATGATACTAGGAAGCCTAGTAAGCATCCCAAACTATCCTATGGTTGGGCTTTATATTTTTGAAATTGAGGAGAATTATATGTTTGAGTTGAATTTTTGTTAAAAATCTAGGGCTTACAATTCCATGACACAAGATCACAGAAATGCCAAAGAGCTGAGTACTTGTAGCCCGCAAAGGAGAGAAGTGATGGAGGTGGGCGTTCTTTCTTTTGATGAGATTGAGAGAATGTGGGTATTGGAGGTGAAGGAAGAAGATATGTTGGATAACTAGCGCTGCCACCAAGGATTGCCAAGGATTGGCCACCAAGCTCTCAAACCACAAGAATAACTCAAAAATTTGTAATTGCCAAAAGATCTCCTTCATTCTAATAAGAGGGGCTATTTATAGCCATTACAAGCATATTTCAAAATAAAAGAATTTAAAACATGAAGGAAAAGGTGGGTGGCCACATTAATGTGAAGCATTAAATTGCCTCATTATTTTATGCCATCCACCCATTTCACATGCTATTATTTTATGTGGATTCAACCACCTCACTTGTCATGCTTTGAATTTTTAAATGCAAAATTTCAAACATGGAGTTTCTAGAAGAAAATTAAAAATTACATAAATAGAAAAGATGAAATCATAAAATGGGCCTTAGCAGGCTAATGGCCTAAGTTTTCTTCTTTCTTGAATTTTCTTGGGCTTTAGCTTGAGATCTTGTAAATGGGCCTTGAGCACTAATTTGTTGGTCCTCATGATGTTCTACATCAACTCCCCTAGGCTCAATTGAACTCGCCTCAGAGTTGAAATCTAAGAAGTCTTCTACTAATTGTGGGGCTAAAGTCTCCAAATCAAGACGGTCAACCGTGTGTGGTGGCTTATTCTTCCAACGAACTAGAAAACAATGTTCTAAGTTGGATTAATGGGTGCTTCGATAATATAGTCAACTTCAAAGGAAGAGGGCTTCTACAAGGGTGCTATATCTCCTACTAAAGAGTTAGACCAACAAGTGGAGGTTTTCTAATTTTTCATATGATAGAATATCTTCAATATTAATAACTGGATGAATGAACATATCAAAAGCAAATCAAGGTGATAAGCATTAGTTCCACTTTTCTTGAGAATTTTAAATGGACCACAAGTGTGCATGTAATTTCTTATATCTAGTAGTTTCATAACACTCAGGCCGAATGCGAATCAATACATAATCATGTTCTTTATATTCTTTCATTGAATGATTATGATTTGCCTTAGAAGCATAATTATCATTACTTATAGTAATTTGCTTTCTTATATCTTCATGGAGGCTTTGAAAATCTTTAGCAAATGAGAATGTCGCATCGAAAATACATGAGGTTTTGCTACATCTATTAGTCATCATGAGTTTTGATCATAGACTATCTCAAATGGTGATTTTTTTGTAGTTCTAGATATAGTACAATTATAGGAAAATTCAGAGGTTGGTAAATGTAAATCTCAATTTCCTAAACTTTTACCTTCCAAACATCTAAGCAAATTTCTTAAGGATTAACTACTTAAGTTTGACCATCAGCTTATGAGTGAAAGGTAGAAGAGAATTTTAATTTGGTACCTAATAATTTCCATAATATTTTCCAAAAATATGAGACAAACTTAACATCTCTATTAGAAATAATGGTTAAAGGGAGACCATGGAGTCGCACTATTTCCTTAAAAAATAATTTGGCTATATAAGAAGCATCATTTGTTTTTGAACAAGGTAAGAAATGAGCCATTTTTGAGAACCTATCCATTACAATAAAAATACTATCATGTCCTCGAGCTATCCAAGGTAATCCTAGAATAAAATCCATTGATAGGTCTTCCCAAGTCCTATAAGGAACATGTAAGGCAGTGTATTGTCCAAACCTTTGTTTGATAGTTTTAGCCTGTTTACAAATTAAACATTGAGCCACTAATTTTTGAACATCTCATTTTAATGAAGGCAAATAAAATCTATTTTCTAATAAACATATGGTTTTATCCTTTCCAAAATGACCAGCTACACCCCCAGCATGTAGCTCAGTGATAAGAAATTCTCTAAGAGAAGATCGAGGAATGCATAATTGTTTTCCTTTATATAAATATCTATTTGTTATCAAGAATGTCCCTTGTAAAGTTATTAGTTTATCTAGTTGTTCAAGATAAATTAGATGAAAGTTAGGGCACACAATATAATCATCTTTAATTCTATCAAATCTTAGGATTCTCAATTCTAAAGAGGAAATCATTAAGTTTACCCTGGATAAAGCATCAGCAGGCTTATTCTCAATTCCAGGCTTATGCTTTAGAATAAAATAGTAGTCTTGTAAAAATTCAACCCATTTTGCATGCCTATGACTTAATTTTCGTTGAGTATTAATGAATTTTAAGGCATGGTGATTAATTAAGTATAAATTCTCTAGTAAGAGATAGTGTCATCAATGCCTTAAGGATTGAATAACAAAATAAAACTCTATTATAAGTGGAATATCATTGTTTAGCTTCATTTAACTTTTCACTAAAGAATTCTATAGGATGGTTCTCTTGACTTAAAATTCCACCTATCCCAATTCCTAAAGCATCACATGTCACTTCAAAAGCTTTAAAAAAATCAGGAAGCCTAAGGATTGGTGTAGAAGTGATAAGAACTTTAATTTGCTCTAAGGCATTTTGTGCATTAGAAGTCCAACAAAATTTACCTAATTTTAGTATATCAGTTATTGGAACAACAATGGTACTAAAATTCTTAATAAATCTTCGATAAAAGTGGCTAAACCATGGAAGCTTCTAACTTCAAGAAAACTTTTAGGTGGTGGCCAATCTAAGATTGCTTTCACTTTAGAAGGATCGGTTTAAACCCGAAGTGGATATAATAAAGCCTAAAAGATTACCTCAAAAAGAAACACTTTTTAAAATTAATGTATAATTTCTCTTGTCTAAGTAGTTCAAAGACTTTTTGTAGGTGTTGTAGATGTTCATTTTCCCCTGGACTAAAAATCAGAATATCCCCAAAATACACCACCAAAAATTTACCTAAATATGGTTTAAGAAAAGTATTCATTAATCTCATAAATGTGCTAGGAGCATTTGAAAGTCCAAAGGGCATGACAAGCCATTCATAAAGTCCATCAGGGGTCTTAAAGCCGTCTTCCACTCATCTCCTGATTTAATCTAAATTTGATGATATCTACTTCTTAGATCAATCTTTGAAAAAAAATTTGCTCCTGAGATTAAATCTAACATATCATCTAATCGGGGAATAGGAAACCTATATTTGATAGTAATTTTATTTATTGCTCGACTATCTACACACATTCACCATGTTCCATCTTTATTTGGAGTTAATAATGTTAGGATTGCACAAGGGCTAAGACTCTCTGAATAAATCCATTTCTTAATAATTCCTCAACTTGTCTTTTAATCTCAACATGCTTGGTAGGGTTCATCCTATAATGTGGAAGATTAGGAAGTTGAGAACCGAGTAATAACTCAATAGCATGTTGAATGTCTCTTAGTGGAGGTAGCTCATTAGGAAGCTCATCAGGTGAGATATCATAAAAATCATAAAGAAGAGAAGAGATCAAAACAGGTATGTGAGTCTCATTAGAGTCTGACATGACTTCTTTTACATGTAATATGTGAAGAAGAAATGGATCAAAAAATTCTTTTCGTAAAGTACCAAAACCTATTATTTCTATCTTTGGGGTCAAAGGAGAAAGAGTAGGTGTTTTAAAGTAAGGATCAAAAGTGATAGTGATAGGCCTAACAGTAGGATTTTCTATGATAATTAATTGAAGTTTGGCATTTTTCTTCAATAGAGGCTTAAGTTAAGTTATTTTATGTGGTGTTATGGAGGGTGTTTTTCTATTGGCTTTAGGAGTTTAATAGTCTTATTATTATGTTTAAAACATAAGTATTTTTCCTACCATGAATAACATTCATATCATAGCCAAGGTCCCTAAAAGAATATGAGCAATGTCCATAGGGAGAACATCACACCAAATTTGATCCTCATAGCTTCCTATTTTAATAGGAACTAAACACATTGATGGGAAGAGATGTATGATTTACCCAACTAACATGAAATGGTTGAGGGTTGGGTTGATTTAGGTTGAATATGTGTTGAAATGACATTCATAGCACTCCCTCCATCTATAACTAACCTACATCTCTTTTCATTACACAAAACATACATGCTAAAAATGTTCTTTCTCCTCCAATCTTCTGCCTCATTTTTTATTACAGTAAGATATCTCATCACATTAACATGAGGGTCAACAGTTAATTCCAATTCTTCATTAGATAATGGGATGTCATCATAAACTTCTTCTAGATTATGATCTATTGTATTTTCAACTTCTACTAAAAATAAGATTTGAGCTTTACATTGATTTTACATATGACCTTTTTATGACATTTAAAACATATTACTTCTCTAATGTTCTTAGAGCTCCCTTCAATTGAAGTTTTTAAAAGGGATGGGCCATTTGGATGTGGTGATAGATCTATGGGATGAAATGGAAGGTACTTGACTTTTAATTTTAGAGAGGGAGGTGGATTTCTTTTATTGTTCAACCAATAATGCATGATAAAATTCTTTCTCTAAAGATTATGGGTAAAATAATTCAACTTCATTTCTAATGTCAGCCCTAAGTCCAATAACAAATTTATTGGCTAATTGCCAATCATTATCGACAACTTCTAGAAACTAGGTCTTCAAAAGTGTTCAAGTATTCACAAGATAATTACCTTGTCTCAAAGTTAATAATTGACTATGTAGCTTCTTATCATGATGCCTAGAGATTTTGCTCTTAACATTTCTTTCATTTCTATCCAAGTGAGGTTTGTCCTTCCTAATCTTTGTTCTTTAGCTAAAGTATTTGTCCAATAAATTTTAGCACGCCCTATCAATTTTATTTTGACAAAAGTAACCCTTTGGTAATCATCCATTTTATACTAATCAAAGAAGTCATCCATTTGAACTAATCGATCGAGAAATTTATTTGAATCATGTATACCATCATAAGTTGGGGCTTCTACTTTAACTCTTCGAGATGGATCATTAGAGTCTTCTATAGTCTTAAAATAATTTTCTCCCCTTCCACCATTTCTAGCAATTGATTGTCTTCTAAGTTGTTGATTTTCTCTATGGTTTGGATATGAATCTTCTTCAGCTATCCTTATTGGCACAGTTTGAGTAGGTATTGGAGGAGTTGGTACTCTATTATTTTGTAGATGCACTAAATGAGTTTGCATTTGTTGTTTAAGTTCTTGCATTTGATTCTTACTTTCTTCTAATATTTGTTGAGTTTTTGATTCATTGTCTTGGATCCTAAGATCTAAGGCATCAACTAATCTAGTCAACTTTTCAACTTGAACTTGAGAGAAAGATTTTGGTTCCATGAGATTTTTTTTAAGGAAGAAAAAAAGATATACAAAAAGGTACCAATGAAAAAATATGAAAAAAATAATAAATAAGTATGATATAATTGTCCAATCAAAGCAAAATTTTAAGTTAAGAGAACTTCCGTGAGGAGGATATAAGACCACTTAAATCCCAAGCTCTCCTTAGACAATTTAGGTCTTTTGACAAAGTACTATTTAGCTTCCAAAATCACCAAGTTTAACACACTTATATTATTATGCATGCATTTATATATATATATATATATATATATATATATATATATATATATATATATATATATATATATATATATATATATATATATATATATATATATATATATATATATATATATATATATATATATTAATGCAATGAAATAAAAAATGCTCAAATTTATCAAGCCTCTTTTTTTCATTTTAAGAAAGCAAGTTATCATAAGTTAATCAAGGAAACTTCTAAAAGTAACCATAAACAATAACAAAGATAATAAAGCAAGTAATTAGATTTTGATTTGCACTAATGCTAGGTTGCTTTAGGTGATGAACTACCTCACCAAGGTACTCTCTTAATTTTTTTTTCTTTTTTGGAGGGAGGGGAGGACGCTCACACAATTAGAAAATGGATAAAATATTTAATGGAGCTTACTAATTGAAATTTTATGCTATCACCATAAACTTGCAAGAAATATATATCTTTCCAAGCTACTAATATGCTTTTAAACTAT
This sequence comes from Cymbidium sinense, assembly GCA_021442155.1. Lineage (NCBI taxonomy): Eukaryota > Viridiplantae > Streptophyta > Magnoliopsida > Asparagales > Orchidaceae > Cymbidium > Cymbidium sinense. The sequence goes on along the minus strand of CM038219.1, from coordinate 77,740,830 downwards.
CACATAAAATAAAATTAATTAACCTCACAAGTCCAAGAAAAACTCACAAGTTTGAAGATAAGTCCAACACTTGAGTTGCTCCCTTTGTTGAAGCAAACTTTTGACCAAATTTGCTCTTTCCAGGCTTCACTCTGATACCAAATTTGATGGAGGTGGGTGTTTTTCTTTTGATGTGATTGAGAGAACGTGAGTATTGGAGGTAAAGGAAGAAGATATGTTGGATAACTAATGCTCCCACAAAGGATTGCCATGGTTTGGCCACCAAGCTCTCAAACCACAAGAATAACTCAAAAATTTATAATTGCCAAAAGATCTCCTTCATTCTAATAAGAGGGGCTATTTATAGCCATTACAAGCATCTTTCAAAATAAAAGTATTCAAAACATGGAGGGAAAGATGGGTGACCACATTAATGTGAAGCATTAAATTGTCTCATTATTTTATGCCATCCACCCATTTCACATGCTATTATTTTATGTGGATTCAACCACCTCACATGTCATGCTTTGAATTTTTAAATGCAAAATTTCAAACATGGAGTTTCTAGAAGAAAATTAAAAAATTACATAAATAAAAAAGATGAAATCATAAAATGGGCCTTAGCATGCTAATGGGCTAAGTCTTCTTCTTTCTTGAATTTTCTTGGGCTTTAGCTTGAGATCTTGTAAATGGTCCTCGAGCTCTAATTTGTTGATCCTCATGATGTTCTACATCAAGAAGCAACCTCAAAACCTAAATCTAGGAATCCTTAGCTAGGGCCAAAGCATGACTTAAATCTAAGGTAAAAATGAGCATATGATTTATCTCCATAAGAGAGGATAAATCACCCGACTGTTTGTACTTACAACTGCCTGGGGGTGGCCACCAACTAACTCCTCCTATGGTTTTAAATACATGTAGGCAAGTCATATGCTTTGGAAAGATAGGTAAGTTGTTGGTTATTTAGAAAGAGACTAAGTCCATTAACACACTCCTTAAGAGACTAGATCATGTAGGGTATGATTTAATGACCTAAATCTAATACAAATTTTGTTAAGTTTATTTTCAATTTTGGATAATTAATTTGACGCAGGCTATGGGAATCAAATGCCTAATGCATGATAAATTGGTTATAGGCCAAATTCAGCAAGAAGGAAGTGTGTTTCCACCATGTCTCTCAAAGGTCAAGCCATATTTTCTAGGAAAGGTGGAAGCCCTCCATAAGCAAGAGTGATGCAAGATGATTTTATATGCTTGATGTGAAACATACAACATCCAGCTAAGGGGTTGCTAAATCTTTTATCTTGATTTATGTCTTAGACTTTAGGTGAGGTTATGAGTTATTTAATTTGAATTTTGAATTGATTAATTGGATAGAAAATTTATTTTTTCCTAAAAGCCTAATTGCATCTAGGCCATTCAGCAAAGTAAGGAAGAAACTAGGGAAAATATGTCATCTTAATACACAAGCTAAATAAATATCAAACAATTTTATAAAGCAAGCACAAAAGAATAAAGGTCATTTATGGTTGGGCTCCATCGCACAAACTCAAAAACAAATTGGATAGTCGAGCTCTACCCTTATACAACCTGGATTACAAATGAATCAATTATAATCAAGAAATAATTCATTGTTATGAGGGTCTTCATTCTTCATTTCTTCTTTTTTCTTTCTTCTTTCTTCTTTTATATTTTGGTTGGTTAGAATGTGGTTGCTCCAAAGGCTTCACATGGTACATAAGAGAAGGTCTTATGACCAATGTTCATCCTAATCTCCTATCACAATCATTCTAAAATCTTAATTATAAAATTACATGAAAAAGGAAAAGTAAATTTAACTAACACCTATAAAATAGAGATTAGCTAAATAAACCAAACAATCCTATGCATGTATATATGCAAATTGGATGTAACACCCCACACATGGGTATCCAAGTCCACCTAGCCTATTTTGGATTATGCTTAGGTGTATAAGCACCTACATAGCAAAAATATTTTATATTTTTATTACAACGCCCCTTAAGCACAATCCACTCTAAAAGATAATAGTTAGACTAAGATCACCCTACCATTTAGTCTATACACATACACCCTAACATCCATACTAAAACAAAACATCACAAAATAAAAGCAAACATGAAACCATGCACCGCCCAAATGTAGGATTAGAAGTGGTGACTTAGCCTAATGTGTGTGCTATTTAAGATTTGTGTGGTATGCTTAGCTAGGCTTTAAGATTGAAATTTTCTAAGTGTGAAAATGTTTAACTTAGAGGGTGATTTCATTTAAATGATTTACTTGATTTGGTAGATTTTTATTGTACGATTTGAATAGGTTTGAATGAACCTACAATTAATTACTAAATGTTATGAAGAGAGGAAAAGAGAAGAGAACTTCTCATTCTTTCGTACCTTATGTAATTTCGAAGGTGGATTCATATTTGATTATTATTTAATGAATGTTTTATTATGTGTTTTGATTAATCCTAAGTTTAGATTTTTCCTAAACAAAACTATTAAAAAGGAAAGACATTTTAAGATTAAGTAAAGTAAAATACTATCATAAAACACACAACACTTCATTTCTTTCCCAACATGTGTAACATGCATATGGATGAATCCTAAGCATATCTATACATGCAAATGGAAATGTTTAGCACACCTTAATGTTGAATGCTAACAGAGTTACTTAAGAAAAATTGGATGCTTCATGATGCATGATTTTGTTAAGTAGAAAAAGAGTGATTCTTTTATCCATTTTTCATATGCACATTTACAAATATAAAAGACATGAGTGAGTATGGCGCTATTGTTAACACCAAGGGTGTAAAGCACAAGACCTACTTAAGGCTACTTAAAGCCTCGCAACCCCGGGGTTGTCCAGACTAATATACCACTTTTCTTAAATACATGTGCATGTACAAAAAGAAATGCATAGAAAGAGAATCATACAAAAGTTGGTGTTTGTTTAGTTAATTTGTTGGTTGTTTAATTTACATGTGTAAATGTGAGAATCCTTCTTAATTCATAACATGGAAGTGGATAGGAAAGGATATAAGCAAGTGTTATCTTCTTTTAAAAGAACTATACACTTTGCAAATCCATCCAAATTCATGTTAAAAGAGAATAGAATGAAAGCCACACAATATGCATATTTATATTTATACTCACATGCAAGCTTATAATAATTATAAGTATCATATCCTTTAGTTATGATATTTATAAGTTTTGAAAATAATTTGGGATTTAATAGTCATAATTGCCATTCATATTCTTACTTTAGCCAAAACATGCAATTTGACATAAAGGAAATGTTTCATCTTTAATTTGATTTTCAAAAGGCATGAATGCATGATTTTCATATGACATACACATTTAGCCTATTAGGAAAGAAATAAAGTGATGAAAGCACCTAATTCCTTCACCCTAAATAATTCCTAAAGATAATCTTATGAAATATGATTATTTAAAGTAAACCAAATTTGTTTTAAAGAGATTTTTGTTTTGTTTTGAGTTTGATTTGAATTTAGGAAATGTGAAGAGGTTTACTGGTCCTAACCCATTTTCCCCATGTGTCAATCAATTTAGTTTAATTCTTAGAACCAATAAGTGAATTTTATGTTTTGATTAGGTTAAGGTGTTCATTAAGTTCATTAATTTCACCTTACCTACACCACTTTAACATATTTAATCAAATAATTATGAGCCAATGTATGACATAAAACCACACAAGGAGTTTAAATCTGAAATGCACCTAGTAAAGAAAGGTCTTAATGCAATTGGCTCATAATTAGTGATTAATTAAGCTAAAGGGTTTAATTTAAGTACTTTCCTAACCCTCCCTACACATGTAGGTTAGATTTTGATTTCCTTAAGTTACTTAGGTTATTGAACACCTAAGCACCTACCCAAGATGAATTGATTAAGTTTTGGAATATTTTGATTTTGAAAAGTTTCATTAATTAAGCCATTTAATTAAGTGATTAAATTATTTAATTAATTTGCACTTTAATTAGATTTTTACCCAAATGAAATAAACTTAGGGAAAAATATATGGGAAAGAACTACTAATCTCATTCCTTAAGTCCATTCACTATTCTAAGGTAATTAGTAAACTTAATTAATTAATTTATCACTATTTAAAAGGTTAATTAATTATTTATTTAATTAAGAGGGTAATTAGGAATGACTCAAGTAATTTCCCTAATTAAACCATTAATAAATTCCAAGAAAATTAGGGGAGGCAGAAGTCATCCCTTTAAATGCACATGAGAAGTTTGAAATTAATCAGTGGGATGATTAGAGAGTAACTAACCTAATCATATTCATAATAAAACCTAAATTAAAATAATGTCACTATTCAAAATTAATTGAAATTAATTTTAGATTATTCCCCTTTGAATTATCTTCACAATGCTTTTTATTTTGTATTTTTCTGCTTTTTGTACATTTAGTTATAAATATTTGAAGATTTAGTGATTAATAATTAATTAAAACCCCTAATTATTAATTAATTCTATCGACGCCACGTGGACCATTGACGCGATGCACGCTTTCCACATGGAAAGACAGGATTCATCACTTAAGTTGTCACATTGTAGTGCCGCATTAGCGGTGGTGCAACACGCTTTCTCTTTGGATCATCCGATTAAGGATCATACGGTTGAGATCGAGCCCGAGATTTCTAAAGGGATTAATCACTTATCCTACAAGGCTTGATCATGTCCATCCATCCAAAATGCGGATGGACCAATCCATGATCCATTTCGCGAAGAGGAGACATCCCTCCACTCTTTAGGGCAAGATCTGAGTTTGATTGAGCTCAGATTGAACTCAAACTCAACCTACACCATCATCATACAAGGAGAAAGACATCCAACGACCAATTTTACTTGAGATGAAAATTTTCTTTATAAAGGACCACACACTCCCTATTCTAGGCTCAGTTTGAAGGTATACCTCATCGGAGGTTATCACTAGTGCTCCAATCCATCGAGGTAGCTTTTTCTAGTAGAGATGAAGCCCTGTTGAAGATTTGAGGCTTTGGTATTGGGTAGATCTTTCTATTGACCAAGGTGCTCCTCCTAAGCTTGCGGCCTTTGTCTAGACACCACCTCACTTGCCTTTGGAGCTTGGGAGAAGCTTTGGACTAACTCGATTGACTCCCCTGAGGGTGCTTGTAAGAGTAATTAGCTTGATATTGGGTATTGAGTGGGATTGAATTCCATGCTACCTCCCCTATTTTAGGTTTTGATAAATTGAGAAATGGAGAAATGCAAAGTGCTCTAGGTGGCTTTGAGAAGCTTGAGGATGCTTGCTCTGAGTTCCCTAGCTTCAATCGAGTGTGAGTGTGTGTGAATGAAGTGAAATTAGGGGTGGTATATTACCCCTAGGTGAATCGGACGGTCGAGCATAGAGATGCCATTTTGATCACATTCACCCTATGCAATGGGTTTGTTAGGTCATTTAGGGTTACATGTGATTTGGTTTTGGTTAGAGGAGGTATTGGAGGAGTTGCCGTGTGCATAATTGAGTGGAGGAGAGATCCTATCTGCTTAATTTCTAAGTGAGTGGTCAATTTGGCCTTTGGGTAGGGTTTGGCTGACCCAAAGCCATTAGGTCAAGTGCACCATCCTCATTAGTGACCATTTGGTCCACTAAGAGGATGCTAAGTGTTCATGAAAAGGAATTGACCAAATTTTAAGTGATTTTGATTTTGGGTTACCCTATGTCCTAGGGGTAAAATGGTCATTTGGTTTGAGTTTTAGTTTGAATATATTTGGTATGATTGGAAAATGGGTTGGGCCAAGTTTCAATGAATTTGGAATTGATTTGATGTAATTTGGCTCATGTTGACCCATTTAGGTCAAAATGGGTTAAGTTAACCAATTGGTCAAATTGGGTCAAACCATGGATTGAGTCAAGTTCTTATGACCATTTGAAATATTTTGGCATCATTAGTTTGGTTCACTTTGATTTCTATTTGGATTTGGTTCATTTGATTTTATTTAGGTCAAATGGGTCAAGTTGACCAATTTGACCAAATTTACATATTTGGGTTAGGTCATGGGTTGGTTTAGGTTTCATTGGTTATATGAAAGGTATTAGTATCATTGTTTCCAATCAATTTTGGTTTAGTTTGATTTTGGCTAAATTTGCTATTTTAGGTCAAGTTGGGTTCAATGTTAATTGGGTTAGGCTGGGTCTAGTTGGCCAATTGAGGCTTTGGTCAAGTTCAACAAGTGATTTGGAATGAACTTGACCCATTGATTTCAACAAATTTGGCTTAGATCAAGTTTTGACACATTTTGACTTCTTAGGTCAAGTTGGGTCAACTTGGGTCAAGTGGCCAATTGGGCTAGGTTAGGCTCAAATGATGACTTGGCCAAGTTCAACCATTGATTTAGAAAGAGTTTTCATCAATGGTTTCAATCAATTTGACCTATGGTAGATTTTGGCAAGTTTAGGTTTCATTTTGGCTAAGTGTTGACTTGGTCAACCCTTTAGGTTTGACTTGCTTTGACCCAATTTGAGTGATTGATCATCTCATGATGATTGTTGCTCACAATGTGAGGCTTAGTTTGGCTTAGTTCAATCCATTTGGGTAGGATTAGAATTTGTCTCAAAAGGGGAACTTTAGGTCACTTTGGGTTAAGTGAGCCTAACTGGGTCAATTAACTTGATTAAGGCTTGATTCAAGTTTGATTGAACTCGCAGATGGACTTATGATTGAAATATAAATCCATTTGCAAGTGATTTGGAGTCAAATGGGTTTTGATTCATTTGATAATTTCAAGTTCAAAGGGGTGAATATCAGTTTGACTTGGGTTTGATTTTTGAATTTAGTTTTGGTTTGATGATTAAAATTTATGTTTATATTTGGGTTTGTGATTGAAGGATTGATTGAATCATGAAGATAAATCAAGGGTTTGGCTAGATTTGAGTTTGATTTGGCTATGTTCAAGAATTTGACTTGAAAGGTTTAGGTTAAATTTTGGTTGAATTTGGATTTGATTTTTGAATTGATTTTTGGATTGATGATTAAAGTTTGTATTTATATTTGGATTCATGATTGAAGGATTGATTGAATCATGAACAAAAATCAAGAGTTAGGCTTGATTTGAATTTGATTTGGCTAAGTTCAAGACTTTGACTTGAAAGGCTTAGGTTGAATTTTGGTTGAATTTGGATTTGATTTTTGAATTTAGTTTTGGATATTTGAATTTATATTTCATTTATATTTCTGAATATAAATTAGAGTATAAATGGGTTATGAAATTTTTTTTGAATTTGAATTGATTTGGTTTGATTTGATTTGATTTAATTTAGGCTAAGTCCATAAGATAGAATCAAAGTGACTTAGGAATGATTTTTAGGATTTGGATTTCAATCATAAGCTTCAATCATTTGGAATTGATTTGAGTTTGAGAAAATCCATCAAGTTGGAATTAATTTGAGTTTGAAGTTGATTTGATTTGGAGTTTGGAGTTAGTTTAGGCTTGATTTGAAATTTGTCTTGATGGAAGGAAGTGAGGAGTTGGTTCAAGCTATAGGGTAGGAAAATTTTCCTAACACCCCTAAGGCATGACCTATTCCTATGGATAACTCTTATAAGTCTCTAGGGTTAGGTTAAGTGTTTACCTAATCACTATAAGTGTCTTAAGACTAAGGAAACTCTTAGTATCTAAGAGGAGTCCTATATCTAAGATGAAGGGGTTGAGAGCTCATTCTAAAAATGAGGTCAACAACTACTTTAATCTAGAGTATTCTTAGAAAATTCTCATTTTCTAGGGCATAATTAACTATTGGGGCTTGCCTCTTTAGGGAAATAAAGAATTAGATGTAAAATAAACCCTATAGAGGTTCACATGGAAGAGGATCATTGCCCTAGATATGTCTCTATTGACTCTAAGAAAATAGATGGTATGTCATTTGAGGAGATCCTAGCAGAATAGAAGGCAACCATCAAGGATATGGAAAAGAAAGTGAGTGTTGAAGATAAGACCAACTTTGACATGGAAGAAAATGAACACCTTGATTACATAGAAGAGGTCCACATGGTAGAGACTAAGATTTCCTCCCATAGAGAGCAACACCATAGCACTAAGGCTTTAGGTGACATAGTTGTGGAAGGTGAGGTGTCAAACTCAGCTCAACATCTTTTGCATCAGCTCAAGTTAATGGATGATCAGATTGATCAAATGGAGAGAAGAATGGAGGTGTTAATTATAGTTGTATTAGCTTTTTATGGTCAGATAATAGCAACCCAGTCCACACCTATGCAGACTGATAGACCCAACTTGGTGCACACTATAGACTGGTGAAAGAACACTACTCCATTAGAATAGGATACAAGTAGTCTTCATAGGAAAGGAACAAATTGTATATTCATTCAGGAAAGGGATACAACTTAGATGGTGGAATAATAAGTGAAGGAAGCGATGGTGCAATCCCAATGGGCTCCATCAATTTCAAAGGGTAGAGCCTACCTGGAGAAACTTGATGTAGTCCAATACACAAAAGGTTTTGTGCCACCATCCATCAATGTATTTGATGGCATTGGGAACCCTAGGTAACATATTACACACTTCAAGGCTAGTTGTTACAATGTAGTATGCCCTACTATTATGACAGTTTTCCAGTAGTCTTTTAGGGATCACCTTTGATAGGTATGCCCAATTTCCCAATGATTTTGTGAAGTCCTTTATGGAGCTAGAGTAGTTATTCATTAAGAGATTCATAGGAGTTCAACAGTGGTAATTGTAGAGGACCTTGTTATAGAGAAACAAAAATCCAATGAGTCCTTAATTAATTACATTCTTAGTTGGTGCAACCTAAATATGAAATGAAAACCATTACTCCAAGAGCAACATACCATTACAATTCTCCTCAAGAATATTCATGGCCCAATCACTTTCATGCTTAAGGGCTTTAGTATTAAAATATTTGAGAAATTATTCAGCAAGGTGGCTAACCTACAAGAAGAAACTAAATAGCCTTTCTTAGACTAATCATGCAAGCCAAAACCTCATAAGGTGTTTGAGAAGATGCTAAGGGTTGTATCAATAGAGGATTAGGGGAAGCAATTGGTGAGAGTCCATTTTGAGAGGCCTAGAGCTTAGCAGTCTCTACTTTTAGCTCATCTTCCACCTCTGTGACCAGCATAGCAGCCTCCACAATAGTAATACTTTGGGTATCACCATAGCAGCCTTCACACTAGGTAGCTATTTTCTACCTACTCTTGTAAACAAACTCAACAAACCATACCCATTCGAGAGGGAGGTAGTTAAAAAAATATTTAAGAACTCTCTTAAGAAACTTGACTTTTAGTTACCCAAGCCTAAAAAGCTAGAAGAAGTGGGTAGAAGTGATGATCTTAACTTCTGCCCCTACCACCGCATGCTAGGCCATGTCTTAGAGGATTGTTTCACTGTTAAGGATTGGCTCGAATGAAGCTACAAGTCAAGAGCTATAGTGATACCCAAAGAGTACTTAGTAGAACAACTTATGGGGAAAATTTATGACACCACATAGATTTTAAGAATTTTTTTATTTAGGTAGTCAAATACACCATTAAGTAATTAAAATATTACCTCGAAAGATAAACAAGTTATTCTATAATGGATTCAATTACTTAGTAAGGACCCTAAAATCTAATATGTCTTCGATGTTTAGAGATTTTTTACCTAAACTACATAGAGAAATAGAACAAAGTTTATTATATATTAGGTTCATGGTTCTTTATAAGGGTAAGCCCTTATAGTTAATTGCATCCTAGTAGGATGGGAATTCCCTCTAAGAATACTCTCAATTAAGAAAATCAACTTTTCTTTCTATGGATTTCAAAGCTTATCTTAAAGGATTGTTAATTCAGAGATTCAACGAAGAATACATCAAAGGAGAAGAGTTCTTTTCTGAGACTAATAGGGATTAAGTAAAAAAAATACTATTGATACTGGAATGCCTAGTAAGTATTTCATCTATCCTATCATTAGGCTTTATAAATTTTGAATTTAAAATTTTTGAGATTTTTAGTTTACATTTTATTGAAAACCTATTCATTCATGTAAGCAATACGTAACTGAACGAAGTACATCAGGGTTGAAGACTTATTTTAATATGATGCTTCAAATCCTAAGTCTATAAATGCTTCTAACTTAAGTCAAAGGTCAGCCTAGTTAACTTTATAAAAATTATTGGCTCTCTTTCTCATTTGACAAAAATGAACCTATCCCTAACTCTTTTAGACTTATTACTCGTCTGGAAGAGTTAGCACCTAGCACCACCTAAGAGATTTTTAAAACCATGATTCCACTCTTATGTATGCAAGATGGTTTGGCTATTGCATTTAGGAGGCAAGCAAAGAATTTAAACTCACGTCATAACCCTATGATGATGTTTAGCATGTTATGCACCTAGCTATGCAACAAATTTTATCTTCTAAGAATTTTGACTCATGACTCATTATAAAGCTTAGGTATGCAATTTATGCCTACAATGAGATGTAGTTAGTAAGCGATTATGGGCCAAATAAAAATGAGAAGTCACATTTCTGCAAGAAGGGTGGTCAATCTTAAAGGTTTATGCCCCCATTATCTGTAATGGGAGAAGTGCCCAATTCAAGAAAAATAAACAATGTGCTTTTAGGTTCATAATATCTAATTATTTCTAGTTGCTTTTAAGTTATGCTTAGGACTTAAATTAAAGTAAGGTTATGATTTCTTTTTATTTTTATGTTGAAGTTATTTAATTTTAGTGGTGTATAAAATATAGTTTTTCATTTCCTTGCATTTTATCACATAACACATCATAGAAAGAAACATAGAAAAGCATGCAATTATAATGCATACCCCAAAATAAATAAAGCCAAATTAAATTAATAAAATAAACCAATGTGATTGGGTATCATTGTACACCCTGGAAGAAAAGAAAAATAAGTAGCTAAGCTTTGCCCTTATAAAGCTTAACCTAACTAAAAGTTTCGATCTATAGGGATCTTCATCTAAAATTAACACCTTCTTTAGGGACCTCCATGGACTTCATAGGGGCACATTTATTGGTAAAGGCAGCTCCCAATATTCTTATACCTTATTGATTGTAACCTAATTCTAAGCTCAAATTACATTTTAAGATTCTAAAAGAAATTCCTAATCCATGCAAAACAAATGTCAAGAAATACATACAACACACCAATAGTTTATATTTCAAACATATGAGCTTAACATTAGTGTTTACTAAGAACACATATCTTATTGGGCTATGCTTATTGACTTAAGCAACACATACAAGCAAATAGCATTCATTATTTTTTATTTCAACAGTTCCTTTAAGCAAAGCCCCGTGCAGAAAATAACATTAACCTAAAAAGAATGTCCTAACATCCAGACTAGCGAGAATATAATTCAAGCCATCCATTATAAATTAGTAACTACAAAATATGAAAACATCATTTCACATCACAGAACATTACAAATAATCAACCTAACCAAGTCTAAGGTCACTTATATTATAATCTGGTGTGTGAAAGAAGGGTTTGTGTGGTATGACTATATTAGGTATTATTTTAATTTTAATTTAATTTAAGTTCAAAGTTCGTTTACTTTATCATTTGGAGATTTTAATTTAAATGATTTAATTGGTTTATGATTTTATTTTAATTTTAGGTCTAATTTTGTATTAAGGTTGAATTTAAGTTTTAAAAAATGAAGAATAAAATAAATTCTGCTTTGAGTGGAACCCATTTCATTCAACATCCTAATCCTAGTAGAATGAGATTTTCATCTTTAAATAAAAATCCATTCTAAGGGTCAGACTAAGATCCTAAGTATCTTAATTAAACTCTTTTGAATTCATTTGAATGGTTTATTTTAAGTTAGGCCTAATTTGTTTGTTTAATCATCTTTTAAGGTTAAAGTTTGTATTATTCATTTAATTTTAAATGTTGTTAGGATTTAAAGTTTTTAATCTTCGTTCATTTCATTTGACTTGATTAATGTTTTTTAGTTTAATTTATGACCTTTAATTAAAATTTAAAATAGTTCCTTAAATTTTGATTAAAAGTTTAATCATTTAACATGAACAAGTTTAGTTTAATATTTATCTCAATTTGATCTTTTAAATTTGGTTTCAAATGATTTTCTTTACTTATATTTTATCTTTGTTGATTTTAATATTATTTAAAATGAACATAGTTTCATAGGTGAAGTTTATATTCAATTTTATATCTCTTTGACTTGATTTAAGATAGAAAATTATTATTCAATTTCACATGTTTAATTTAATTTATTTGATTTTGATTTTATCTTACTTATTTCATTTAACTATTATGAAATCTTATTAACTTCAATAATCTAACTTAATTGGTTTAAGTTGATTTATGGTTTTAAGCTTACTTTAGAAGTTGGGTTTTATTATTTAAGTACTTCATTACATTTAAATTTCATGACTTATTATGTTTATTGATTTATGTATTTAACCCATTGTTTAGATTAGTTTTAGTGGAATATCTTATATTAAGGATCTAGCATTTAATTAAATTCTTTAAGATGAACTTATGTCTATCAATATCTAATAATTAATTATAACCTAAGAAACTTTAAGATTGAACTATTTAGGTGCCCAACCTAATCTAGGCCATTTTTATTCTTAGGCCATTTAAGTTAAATGACTTAATTTTAATCACTCAAATTTGTTAATTATAAATGTATTTTAGTTGATGTTAAGTAAGCTTAAGGTGGCATTAATGTTAATGTTTATGAATTCCTTGTTTAAACTTAAAATTCAGGGATCAATTAAAATTTTTCTTTTTATTAATTCCATAAATTCTAAGTGAAGGATTAATGGAAACTTTCAACTTCAAAGGACTAGAACTAAGCCCAAATTATTAGGAATTCCTTAAGGGTTCTAATTTATTTTTAACTCCTCTCTCGAAGTTGAATCCATAGAGAGTTTTTTTTTTAGGAATTTTAGATTCTTGGTTAATTTATTTTAATTTTTTAAAGATCAGATCAATGAAATGAATCAATTAATTCACTTAATTACCTAATTTGGTCATTTTAAATATTAATGGGTTTCAGTGGATTTAATATTTTTTTGGGTTTACTAATGTGTATTATGATGTTTTAAAGTGATTCCATAGATTTCCTCAATTTTCTTCATTTTTATTAATTTATTTCATTAAATTAAGGGTTGGAGATTAAAATTTTTGTATCTTTAGATTCAATCATCAATAAATCCACAAACTTTAATTTAAGATATGTTTTAAAATCAATTTCATGTTTCTAAAGTTTTAAATTGATTAGATTAATATTTAATATTTTATTTAGGTTTGATTATTTTCAAGTAAACACAAATTAAAAAAAAGTAACACAAATTAACCCAAAATATCCAATAAATTTTGAGGATTATATGTTTAATAGATTCCTCTCACTATGATGAATCTATAGATTCCTTATTTGCATTTTTTGGTTGAGTATTTTATTTTTTATTAATTTTTAAAGTTTTTGGTATTTTTTGCATTTAATAAACCTTAAAAACCAGAATTTCTACTTTAAAATAATTAGTGCCATGTGGTGCTAATGCGACACCACTTTACACGTGACGGCATGTGATTAGGCCACACGTGATCCATGTAGATCCCGTGTTAATTTTACAGTTGGGATGCGGTTTCATCTAAATCGTAAGATTAATGATCGAATGGCTTAAGATCAAGCTGAAAATTTTCTTAAGAGATTTAATCAATTGGTTTAACTAAATCATAGCCATTGAAGGAATGGTTTATTATAATTTTGTCTCCATCCATTGCGGTGACCGAGCACCATCTGATTTTCATGATTAATCACTATTGACCTCACTTTTGGAGTGAGAATTCAATCTTCCCATCTTAGACCTATGAGTCTTCTAGACACTAGGAGCTCCTTAGTCATAGGACACTTCTAGTGACTAAGTGAACACAACCCAAACCTAGAGGCTTAGGGGGACTTGCCATAAGGTTTAGGTTGTGCCTTATGATATGTTGACCTCATTTTTAGAATGAGCTCTCAACCCCTCCATCTTAGACATAGGGCTCCTCTTAGACTTTAAGAGATCCTTAGTTTTAAGACACATCTACTGATTAGGTGGACACTCAACTTAGCCCTAGAGACTTAGAAGAGTTAGCCATAAGAATAGGTCATGCCTTAGGGGTATTTGGAAAATTTGTCTACCCATAGCTTGAACCACTCCTCACCTTCCTTCCTTCAAGTCAAACTCCAAATCAATATCAAACTTGAATCAATTCTAGCCAAATTGATTTTCTCCAAACTCAAATCAACACCACATGATTGAAACACATGATTGAAACCCATGATTGAACTTCCAAAATTTCAAATATTTCCTAAGTCCTTAATTTCCCCTCTTAAGGACTTAGCCAAAATTATCTTCAAATCAGCTCAAACTCATGAGATTTTCTCATAAATCATTTACATTCTCATTTATATTCACATATATAAATGAAATATAAATTCAAATCAACCATATCAAAAAAAATCCAAATTCAAACTCAAAATTCTAAAAATTTCCTAAGTCCTTTAATTTCCACCTTAAGGACTTAGCCAAAATCATCTTCAAATCAACTCAAACTCATGAGATTTTCTCATAACTCATTTATATTCTTATTTATATTCTCATTTATATTCACATATATAAATTAAATATATATTCAAATCAATCAAACTAAACTCAAAACTCAAATCCAAAACTCCAAAATTTCCTAAGTCCTTTAAATTTCCTCTTAAAGACTTAGCCTAGATAAAGATCAAATCACCTCAAATTAATAAATTTTTCTCTTAACCCATTTATATTCTAATTTATATTCACATATATAAATGAAATATAAATTCAAACAACCAAAACCACTTCCAAAAATCAAACTCAAACTCATTCAAAATCCAACCTAAGCCTTTCAAGTCAAAATCTTCAACTTAGCCAACTCAACTTCAAATCAAGCCAAACTTTTGATATTCCTTCAAGATTCAATCAATCCTTCAATCATGAATCCAAATATAAATACAAACTTCAATCACTCAATCAAAACTCATTGCAAAAATTAAGCTAAAATCCATTTCATGTTCACCCTTTGAACTTAAAATTGTCAAATGAATCAAAACCCATTTGACTTCAAATCACTTGCAAATGGATTTATATTTCAATCATAAGTCCATATACATGTTCAATCAAACTCAAATCAAGCTTTGACCAAGCCATTTGACCTATAAGCTCACTTGACCCAAAGTGACCTAAAGTTCCCCTAATGAGCCAAATTCTAATCCTAACCAAATTGGATTGAATCAAACTCACCTATGCCTCTCATCATGATCAACAATCATCATGAGATGATTAATCACTCAAATTGGGTCAAACCAAGTTAAACCTAAGGGTTGACCAAGTTAACACTTAGCCAAAATGAAACCCAACATAGCCAAAATCCACCATAGGCCAAATTAATTGAAACCAATGATCTAAGTTCATTCATAACTAATGTTTGAACTTGACCAAGTCAACATTTTAGCCTAACCTAGCCCAATTGGCCACTTGACCTAAGTTGACCCAACTTGACCTAAAAATTCAAAATGTGTCAAAACTTGATCTATGCCAAATTGATTGAAACCAATGGGTCAAGTTCATTCTAAATCACTTGTTGAACTGACCAAAGCCTCAATTGGCTAATTAGACCTAACCTAGCTCGTTTGACCTTGAACCCAACTTGACCTAAAGGGTCATGTTGAGCCAAATTCAAACTTAACCAAAATTGATTGGAAACAATAATACCAATCCACTTAATATGACTAACCTAAACCTCCTACATGACCTAGCTCAAAGTCAAATGGGTCAAATTGGTCAACTTGACCCATTTGACCTAAATGTAGTCATATGAACCAAATTCAAACCTAAATCAAATTGAATCAAACCAAAGCCACCAAAACATTTCAAATGGTCATATGAACTTGACCCAACCCTTATTTTGACCCAATTTGACCAATTGGTCAACTTGACATAAGTTGACCCATTTTAACCTAAATGGGTTAACATGAGCCAAACCATACCGAATTAACTCCAAATCCAATTAAATTTGGCCAAACTTATTTTCTCAACATACCCAACATATCCAAATTCTAAAATTAGCCAAACAACCATTCTACCCCTATGTCATAGAATAAAGTTTGTCCAATTACACTTGGAATTTGGTCAATTCCTCTTCATACCTACTTGATACTCTCCTAGTAGATCAAGTGAACCCTAGGAAGGGTGGTGCACCCAACTCAATGGGTTTGGGTCAGCCCAACCTAGCCTTAGGCAAAAATCAAGCACATAGCTCAAATTGGCAACATGCCATTCCTCCTACACTCAATTTAAGCAAATGGGGAGTTCACCATTCCACTCCCTAGCCTAAAATGAACTCAAGGATAGCCTAAATGGCCTAACAAACCCACTGCCTAAGCTCAATTGGATCAAAATGGCTCCTCCCTTCTCGGCCATCCGATTGCCAAAGGGGGAGATATACTCCCCCTAATTCGTTTGAATATTTGCTTCCCCATGGTCGACTGAGTGTGAGAAAGCCAGAGGAGTCTTTTCCCAGTGATCCCAAGCACCCTCAAGCACTTTCCAACTTTATCTTCTCAGTTTTCACAAGGTGAAAATAAGGGAGCTGCATAGGATTTTGAACTTAGCCGATACTCAATATCAACCAAATTCACTTTGCACACTGCAGCAGAGGATCAGGTTTAGCTTGCCCAAGCTCTTTCCTATGCTCCAAAGGCAAGGGAAGATCCAATTCAATGAAAGTTGAGCTGACTTGGAGGAGGAGTTGGTCCATAGAGCTATTCATTCAACCTCAAGCACTAAAACATTCACTAAAGCTTCGTCTCAACTAGATGAAGCTTCCCCAAGGGAATCGAGTGTCGGTGATCACCTTCAATGAGGTATGCCATTTTTCAATCATTAAACTCAATGTGGTATGGAGATTTATGAAACAAATTTTAATCCCATGGATTTTTGACTGTCAGATGTGCTTGCCATTAGGTTTAGATGCGTGGATTGATTTTCAATCCAATCCGAGCTCGATCGAGCTCAAATCTTCTCTTTGAAAGTGGATGGTCCACATATTTCATAAGGAAGAATAGGGAGGATCTTATGCCATCCATCCGCATTTTGGATGGATGATTGAGATTAAATCATGTTTTATATTTATTTTTATCCCCTCTGAATGATGACTTTAATCTCAACCGTCCGATCCTTGATCGAACGGCTGAGGTAAAAGTACATAGCGCTGCCACCATGCTATGCTACAATGCAATGTTTAAGTGGCCATTCAGAGCACGCCATGTGTAAAGTGTAGTCGCATCAGTGCATGTGTGGCATGCCGTAGGATTAAGGAATTAATTAGGGTTTATTTAATTCTAATTAATTTCTTAAACTTCTAAAATTCATATATCAACTTAGAAAAAAAATATGATGTAAATTTCCACTAAAAGATAATTCAACTTAGAATATTCTAAAATTAGTTTTAATGGATTTTGAATAATGTCTTTCTCTAAATTTGGGTTTTATTGGAAATCTTAATTTGCTAATTACCTTTTAATTAATCCACTAATTAATCCCAAACTTCTTGAGTATGTTTTGGGGATGATTTCTACCTCTCCGAATTTTTTAAGGATTTATGATGGCATAAATGGGGAAATTGCTAATTCATTTCCTAATTACCCCCTCAATGTAAGTAAGGATAATTAAGAGTTTAATTATTGGTTTAATCCTTTGTTGAAGCTGATTAAGGTCTGTTTCAATGAATAAGAGGTTTAGAGAATAATTTCGGGGCCTTTCCCCTAAGTTATTCCTTAAACCCCCTTTTCTTTCTTAATCCTCTCTTAATTAAGGGCTAATTCACTAATTACCTTCTTAATTAATTTCTTAAAATTATAAAACTTTTTAGAACTCAATCAATTTACTTGAGGTAGATTCTTAATTGTTCAAGAGCCTAAGTTCACTTAAGGAAATCATAATTCAACTCATATGTGTGAGGGGTGTTTGAAATTACTTAAGTTAAACCCCTTAGCTTAATTAATTATTAATCATGAGCCAAATTGCATTAGACCCCTTTCTTTCTAGGTGCATTGCAAATTTAAATTCCTTGTGAGTTTTTATGTCATCTCATTGGCTCATGATTATTTGATTAACTATGCTAAGGAGGTGTAGGTAAGTGGTAATTAACATGTTTAATTCATACCTTAACCTAATCAAAATATAAAGTGAATCTAATCACTTAAAATTGAACAAAAGTATCAAACATATGTGAGAATGGGTTATGAATAGCAAACTCAATTCATATTTTCAAAATTAAATCAAATTCAAAATCAAACAAAAATCACATTATGTAAACTTTGATTTACTTGAAGCCTTCTTATTTCATAAGATTGTCTTTAGGATTCAATTAAAGTGAATGTGTTTACATGCTTTCATTGCTTTAGTTCTTTCCCAACATGCTAAATATGTGTGTCATATGGTTTCATGCATCCATGCTTTTCAAATATCAAATTTAAAATGAAAATGTTTCTTTTATGTCAAATTGCATGTGTTGGCTAAAGTGAGAATATGAGTGGCTATTATCACTATTAAATCCTAATTATTTTCAAAATATATGAATCAATTATCAAAACTAAAAGTGTGTTACTTATATCTAATTTATAAGTTTGCATGTGAGTAAAATATAAGGATGTGCTTAGTGTAGGTTTTCCCTCTCCTCTTTTTTAGCATAGTTTTGAGTAAGATTTGGCAAAGTGCATAGTTCATTTGAAAAGAACCCAAAACTTGCATAATTCTATATCTTACTCATTCTTATGCTATTACTTAAGAAGGATACCTACACTTGTACATATAAATTTCATAAACAAAAATAAATCAACCAACATAAACTTTTGCATTCTTTCTTTTTCATTCATTTCTTTTGTACACATGCTTGTATTTAAGAAAAGTGGTATATTAATCTGGACAACCTTAGGGTTGTAGGCAAAAGGTCTATACCTACACCCTGGTAACAAAGTTAACAATGCTACTCACTTATGCCTTTCATACATTCATGTGTGCATGTGAAAAATTGGATAAGAAACCCCTTTGCTACTTAATGAAAATCATGCATCATAAACATTCAAATTTTCTTAAAAGAATTACTTAGCATGCATCATAAAATGTGTTAAACTTTCCCATTTGTATGTATAGATATGTTTAGGACTCATTCATATGAATGCTATATAGTTTGGGAAAGAAATGAAATGATGTATGTTTTGTGAATTTAGTTCATTTTACTTAATCTTAAAATGCCTTTCTTTTTGAATAGGTTTGTTTAGAGTTCATCTAAACTTAGGATTAATTAAGACACATAATAAAACATTCACTAAACAAAATTGAACATGAATCCACTTTAGAAATTACTTAGGTTGGGGAAGGAAAGAGAAGTTCTCTTCTCTTTCTCTCTCTTTATAACTTAGTAATTAATTCCAGGATTCATTTGAACCTAATAAAATCATAAAATAATAATTAAATCACTTAACTGAAACTATCCTCTAAGTTGAACATTCTCCATACTTATAAAATTCTAACTTAAAGCCATAGCTAGGCATACCACACAAACCTCTAAAGCACACACATTCAGCTAAGTCACAACTTCTAGCTTTAGGTTAGGGCGGTGCATGGTTTGATGCTTGCATTTATTTTATGATATATGTTTTAGTCTAGATGTTAGGATTAATGTGTGTACAATGAATGGTAGGATGATCCTAGTCTAAGCATAATCTGTTATAGGGGATTATGCTTAAGGGGCGCTATGATATATAAAAATACAAATGCTTTTGCTGTGCAGGTGCTTATTCCCCTAAGCATAATCCAATAGGCCAGGTGGACTTAGTCATCCATGTGTGGGGTGATAAGTTCAATATACATGCTTGGGATTTTGTGTGGTTTGTTTAGCTAATCTCTATTTTGCAGGTGTCAGCTAGATTTACTTTTTCTTTTCATGTAAATTTTACAATTAGGATTTTGAATTGATTGTTATGCGGATTAGGATGAGCATTGGTCATAAGATCTCATCTTATGCACCTTGTGAAGTCTTTGAAGAATCCACCTTCCAACCATCGAAAAGAAGGAAGCAAAGAGGAAAGAAGAAAAGGAGAAGAAAAAAGAAAAGAAGAATGAAGAAATGAAGTTGAAGATCCCCATAACAATGAGTTCCTTGCTTAATTGTATATAATTCATTTGTAATCTGGGTTGTATAAGGGTAGAGCTAGGCAACCTAATTTATTTTCAGGTTAGTGCGATGGTACCTGACCACAATGGCCTCTTACTCTTTTGCGATTAGCTTTATAAATTGATTGATGATTTGTTTAGCTTGTGCATTAAGTGGCATCTATTTTGTAGTTTCTTCCTTGCTTTATGTATGGCCTGGATGTGGATTTGGCTCTTAGGGAAAAATAAATCTTATACCAAATTTAACAATTCAAAACTAAAAATAAAAAACTCATAACATAACCTAAAGCTTAGGCTAAAAATCAAGATAAAATAATTAGCAACCCCTTAATTGGATGAGTGCTTTTTTTATAACATCATGTACAAATGCATATTACTTTCACTCTTGATTGGAGAGCTTCCACCTTTGCCAGAGAAACTTGGCTTGACCTGTGAGAGCCATGGTGGAAACACACCTCCTCCCTTCTCATTGACTTTGGCCAATAATCTTATTTCTCATGCATTAGGCATATGAATCCTATTAGCCTGAGTCAAAATAATTATCCAAAAAATTAAAATAAAATGAAATCTGATTTGCATTAGATTTAGGTCATTTGAAGCATACCCTTACATGATCTAGTCTCTTTAGGGAGTGAGTTTTAGGACTTAGTCTCTTTCTAAATAAACAACAGCCTAGCTTTCTTGCATAAAGCATATGACTTGCCTACAAGAATTTAAAATCATAGGAGGAGTTAGTTAGCGGCCACCGCTAGGCAGTTGTAAGTCCAAACAATTGGGTGGTTTGTCCTCTCTTATGGAGGCAAACCAAATACCCATTTTCACCTTAGATTTAGGTTGTGCTTTTGGCCCTCACCAAAGCTCCATAGATTTAGGTTCTGAGGTTGCTTCTCCCCTTTGTGGGCCATAAGCATAAATCCTTGCCTCTTAGGCATTTCCATAATCTTGTGTTATGGAATTATAAGCCCTAAATTTCTAATGAAAAATTCAACTCAAACAAATTAAATCAATTTCAAAAATATAAAGCCCAACCATAGGATAATTTGATATGCTCGCTAGGTTTCCTAGCATCGTGGGAATTTTCTACTTATCTTCCTTTAGCTTCGATAATAATTAGCTCTCTTTGATCAATCCCCTTTGATCTACCAAATAAACTAATCGATTGATAGTCCTACTTATCAAAATCTTTGAAGACAATGATCATTTACCTTAATCGAGAGTATTTCTAAGGGATCTCATTCCTTAGGATGTAATTAATTATGAGGGATTTCCCTGTAGGGAACTTAACGAACCCGGTTTAAAATAAACCCTACTTTACTTTTCTATGTAAAGTCAAGAAAGAATCTTTGGTACACATGCATACCCATTGTCCTTAGGAGTCCATGTTGAGGTGATTAGGTCCATTATAGGGTGGTGACTTCTATCTTTCGAGATAGAACACCTCTCTTTAATGTCATACCCAATCACCCTCAATAAGAACATCTGCAGATCTACATGGTGTCAAATTACATAAATAGAAAGAGATGTATATTTCCATCCTGATTTTATCCCACATAGAGTGAAGATGGAAGTATATATCTTATTCAATAAAAGAAAATTTAATAAATTTTTACCACAGATTTTTCTGGCGACTCCGTTAGAGATGGTTCCTCTCTCCATCTTTGGTAAATGATTCTTCTCTTCAAATATCGATATTAGGTTTGTACTTTGGTATAAATATGAGACTATCATTCATTCTATTGGCACCTAGCTTATTTCATTCTTAAGTTAAGCTAGCCAATATCTTTAGGTTTTAGGACCTCACCCTGTGTTTGACTTAAAACCCTCGTTGGGTTCTCCAATGGGTAAAAATAAAAAAACCTAAATAAAAAGAAAGAAAACATTTAAATACTTCATCCTTATCATTTTTATGATAAGGAAAGGTTCATTCTAAAATAATAAAGATAAAATAAATTTTTCATAAAAACCTTGCTTTTCAAAAAAAGCACATTTCAAAATGCACATAATAAAATATTTTCCATAAAAATTTTCTTAAATCACCCTCTTTAACAATTCATAATTGTTATATGTAGGAATCTTAAAAATAAAACTAATCTTTTTTCCAAAACACAAATGAATACATCTTCTTCAATTCATTTTGATGAAGATTTTATTTTCAAAATAAAATGAAGAATCATCTTTCCAAAAATCAAAATCAAAATTAAAAATAAAACTTTCAAAAAGAACACATGAACCTTTCTATTCAATGCACTCACACCTATTGAGTGGAAGTTCCATTTTCAAACAAGACTAATTTTTTCAAAAGCACATATGAAAATCTTCATTTAATATACCCAAATTTATTAAATGAAGATTTCATTCTCAAATAAAAATGATATCATTTGGAAATCTCACTTAATCATATCCCATATATGATTAAGTTGGGATTCTCTCTTTCAAAAAGAAATAATCACACACAAAGCAAAATTTTAATATTTTGCAAAAATAAGATTGACTTCCATTCCTACATACCCAAATTTGTTGAATGGAAGTATTCCTTTTAAAAATCAAAACTTAATCATATTTTCAAAATTCAAATACTTTTGGAACTTCATTTAGCATACTCAAATTTGCTAAGTGAAGTCTCCAAATTCAAAACCAAAAATTTTCAAACACATTTGGAACTTCATTTAGCATTCTCAAATTTGCTAAGTGAAGTCTCCAAATTCAAAACCAAAAATTTTCAAACACATTTGGAACTTCATTTAGAATACTCAAATTTTATAAGTGAATTCTCCAAATTCAAATCCAAAAATTTTCAAACACATTTGGAACTTCATTTAGAATAATGAAATTTACAAAGTGAAGTTTCCAAATTCAAAACCAAAATTGTTCAAACACATTTGGAACTTCATTTAGCATAATCAAATTTTCTAAGTGAAGTCTCTAAATTCAAAACCAAAAATTTTCAAACACATTTGGAACTTCATTTAGCATACTCAAATTTGCTAAGTGAAGTCTCCAAATTCAAAACAAAATATTTTCAAACACATTTGGAACTTAGCATACTCAAATTTGCTAAGTCTCAAAATTCAAAATTTTCAAACACATTTGGAACTTCATTTAGCATAATCAAAATTTTCAAACACATTTGGAACTTCATTTAGCATACTCAAAATTGCTAAGTGAAGTCTCCAAATTCAAAACTAAAATTTTTTTTCCAAACACATTTGGAACCTCATTTAGAATAATCAAATTTGCTAAGTGAAGTCTCCAAATTCAAATCCTGAAATTCTCATGCACTTTTTGAACTTCACTCTTTAGCAAAACCAAATTTGCTAAATAGAAGTTTCCATTTTACAAACAATACCAAAACATAAAATTTTTTAAACATGTCTTTTGGAATTTCATTTAGCATACTCAAATTTACTAAGTGAATTTTACATTTCACAAAATTAAGTGGAACTTCATCTTTAGCATACCATATTTGCTAAAGTAAAATCTCCACTTTCAATCAAAAAAAAAAAACAAATCAAAACAAAAAGGAAACACATTAGGATTTCCTTAGCATACCCAAATTTGCTAAGGATCCTACTCTTTCAAAAAAAATCAAAATATCCAAAACAAATGAAACACTTTAGGATTTTCTTAGCATACTTAAATTTGCTAAGAATTTTATTTTCAAAAATATTTCAGAAACACACTTGGGTTCTCCACTTAGCATACCTAAATTTTCTAAGTGGGAATTCCAATTTTTTAAAATCAACAACAATTCGCAAAAAAAAAGAAATTTCAAACACTTCACTTAGCATACCCAAATTTGCTAAGTGAGTAAAATTCCAAAATACCAAATCAAAAATAAAGGAAATTGACTCTTATTTTAACATATTCAAATTTGTTAAAAGAAAGGGTCTTCAAATAAAAATTGAAATTCAAACAAACATGAACCTATGGAAGCATCTTTCTAAAAATATTTGAATCTATTTTTCAACATACCTAAATTTATTGAACTTGGATTCATAATCAAAATTTTTTTTCTTTCCAATCAAATTTTTAAATCTTCAGTAATCCATTTGATCCCCACTTAACACCTCCAAGATGTTGGATGTGGGTTCAAATTTTAAATTCAAATTTAGAAATCAACAAAAATAGGAATCTTATCTAAGCTCATTTCCTATATTGCAGATTCTCAGCATCAGTCATAGTTATAGCTATAGTTCAGTCTTTCAATTTTTGTAGTTGATTAGAAATGGTAAGTTCACAGAAGTTTGAGTTCACTTTCTCTCACTACATGAACTTGGCCTTGGATCAGACCAGCTTCCCTCGAGCTGATCACACCCACCTTATCCATTTCAACATGGGATTTGAGGGAGTAAAGATCACATGTTGCACTCCCCTCACAACTGTCAATAGGACTATGATGGTTAGGCAAAAGTTGATCATCCAGATCGATCTACCCTTAGATTCTAACATTTCCTCATTATAGAGGAAAGTAGTGGTAGTCCCGCTAGTTTAGAAGGACGGATCCTGCAGCCCCGTGTGGTTTCCATGCTTCCCTAGTAAGGGCTAGCACCCACTCTTTGGCACCCTCTAAGGGTAAGGCTCTTCTAATTCTAAAGAATGCCTCCCCAAACTTTGAGGTTGGTTCTAGTTCTTAGTCTACTCATCCTACTCAGACATAGAGGAGAAATAAAAACTGCATGATCAAGTGGTATCATACCAGGATTGCTAGAGAGATGGAGGCAGCTATGCGATCAGTAGTAGAGGAGGTACCTACTGATCACTTATTACAAACTAGTTTCATCTTCTCTGGTCGATAGAGAGGATGTAGAGGATTCACTTCACCTCCACAGGTTCAGACGCCCTCGCCACTGAGTAAGAGGTATGCTATTCGATCCCTTACGCCAGTTGGCAAAGCTCACCATTCTGAGTCTGGAGCTCAATTTGATTTAAGATCCATCATCCCCCACAGCATGGGGAAACACCTCTGACAGGAGAGGGCCAGAGAGGCCCATACATATGTTTATTTCACTATTAGGGAGATGCAAAGGTTCAGTCACCAGTCGACAGCTTCTACACTCGTTGATTTTCTAGCTTGTTGTGCTACCTGCACTAACCATATAAATAGCATCTTGTTTACTAGGACCAGTAATCATAGGAGTACAACTCTTATTCATAGATTCTCAGTAGTGTCTCCAACACACCGCTTTACCCCCTGTCTTCCGTCACCTATTCAATTCACAACATCTCCATTTCCATCGAAGGCCATGAAGGCCATATTTGGGGAGAAGCGTAGCCTGTTGGTGATCTGACTATTACCGAGGGATCCTACTCCATCTACATTGCCTACTGTGGCAAGGCCAAGCTCTCCTGCTCAACCTTCTGCCCTAGTGGTGGTACAGAGGGAGTGGCAACCCCGAAGCATAATGGTCATCCCTTCACCAACTCCACCAGTTCAATAGGAGATGGAGATGGTGATATAGAGATCAGATGATAGTCACCATGATAGTGGAACCTCCTAAGAATGTCACCCTCATAGTTAGTAGTCATGAGTGTGTCTCTTCTAGTGAGTACAATCCATAGGATTGACTCTCCGTAAGCGAGGTCCGGCCTCTCGACATGATAAACAGTCAACCAAAATTAATTATGCCCATGCAGATTGATCATTCTCTCGAGGAGATAGTAGCACATCATCTTATAGAGAAGAAAGAAATTTTGGCATATGATTGGTCAGATGAGGAGAAGGTCAGCTTTGATCCCAACGAAGATGATTTATTGGGAGACTCTGATGGTGAGACAGGGGATCTCCTCAAGAAAAGCCATGGAAGGTGATAAGGTTGATCAGAAGATAAAGCCCAATCACCCAACACCTTGGTATCAATTCAAGTAATGATGAGTGATAGATAGATTGTGAGGTTAGAAACTTGTTAGTACTTCAAAAATAAGCCTTAGTTCACCTAATCGATATTAGTTAGTCAGAGTTAGTGCATGTCTTGGACCCAACCAAGACCTTACCTCCCATTGAGCAAGGTAGGACTAGCATGTATAGGAAGGTAGTGGAAAGTACCTCCATACAGGAGAAAGACATTAGATCCATGGTTGAGCAGAAAGTGAAGGAAGCTTTGGCTCAAGCCAAGGAAGGATCATTAGTTCCAAAGGGTAGACCCTACCAGGAGGAATTTGATGCAATCCAATATCCCAAGGGTTTTGTTCCACCTTCCTTCAAGAGCTTTGATGGTAGTGGAAACCCAAGGCAACATATTGCACACTTTAGGACCAACTATTGCAACTCCGGTGGCAGTGATGCTTTGCTATTCCACCTCTTTATTTGTAGCCTAGCAGGGATTACTTTTGATTGGTATGTTGAACTTCCCAACAGTTCAGTAAAGACATTTGCTAAGTTGGAGCAACATTTTTTGAAGATGTTTGCTGGAGCTCAGCAAAGGGTTAGTGTTGGTGATCTCGTTGTAGCACAATAACACCTAGGTGAGTCCCTTGTTGACTATATTCTCTGATGGCATAACCTGAGTATGAAATGTGAGCCGTAGCTATCTAAGCAGCATTCCATTGATATTCTTTTAAAGAATATCCATGGCCTAGTCACCTTCATGCTTAAGGGCTTCATTATCAAAATATTTGAGAAGCTAATCAATAAGGCGACTAGTCTACAAGGAGAGGCCAAATAGTTGCCTTTTCAAGACCAATTTCCCAAAGCAAAGCCACAGAAGGTCTATGAGAAGAAGATAGGAGCAATGACAGCAGTAGATAAGGGGAAGAAACCAGCTAGAGATTAGTCCAAGAGACCACGACCTCAGTAGCCTTCACTTCCACCTTCTTTGCCACCACTCAGGTAGCCCAACTAGCCTCCACTGTAGCCTCCATGGCCAGCACCGCTGCCTCTTCAGCCATACCATCAGCAGCAATGGCACACATACCCACCTTCAGGTAGCTATAGTCCACCTACTCTTTTAGATTAGCTTAACAAACTTTATTCATTTAAGAGGGATGTAATTAAGATCTTTAAGAATCTCTTAAACAAATCTAATTTTTAGCTACCTGAGCCTAAGAGACCAGAGGAAGTAGATAAAGTCATGATACTAACTTTTGTCCCTACCACCATATGCTAGGCCATATTTTAGAGGATTGCTTCACATTTAAGGACTGGCTTGAACATAGCTTCAAGACTAGTGTTGTAGTTATCCCAAATAAATACCTTGTCGAACAACCATCTAGTTCCATTAGGGTAATCCTTGGGGATACATGTGATCCATCCAAAACCAAAGAAGGTTGGGATTTTTCTTTATACAAAACCTCTAAAAATGTTATCTAGAAAATGAAGAAATTTTCATTGCAGGTGCCTGAGTCAGGTTAAACCAACAATATCAAGAAAGGTTTTCAAGGTGCCAATGCCAACTCAAGGAAAGGGGAGCTCGAGCAGCAACAAAAAACATGTGTCAGGATAGCCGAGCATAGCATGTTGAGCCTCCACCATCCATTTACCACACGGTGACTTCTTCCACTTAGCTACTTCTTCTTCTACTAGTAGAACTCTTAAATCGACAGATAAGGGCATCAAATCTCTGACCCCACTCACTTTACTTGATTTCTACTTTGGAACTTCTATCAAATCCAAGAATTAAAGAATAAAGCTAGCTTGAATTACATCTGTGTCACTTCTGATGGGTTATTTTCTTCTATTCCTACTGATAACTATTTAAGTGAAATAACTATAACAATTTTGATCTTCCTCTTTCTGATTCAAAGTTAGATTTTCCTACTCTAAAGCGGTCATGGAGGAGTCTGAAGCAGGTAGAACCTTCCATTATCCTACCACAAGAGATCACCGAAGTCAACCTCCATGTTCTACCTCCTAGGCAAAGACCTCAAGATAGAAGGAAATAAGTCATTGGTATAGAGGAGAAGCCCTCCACAGATGCTCCACCCTTGGATATATGCAAGAGCCCCAAGGTGGACTACAATGTCCTTTCTCATCTAAGAAAGTTTTCATCTAAGCTAAGCATATATGATGCCCTTGTCTTATCCAAAGAGAGGGAATCACTAATCAAGGCTCTCCTTGATCCCAAATATGCTTAGCGACACGCTATAGGTGAGGAGGCACATTACACAAAAGAAGCTCAGGGGATCACCTTCACAGATGAAGACCTTCTTCTAGGGGACTTGGAGCACAACCATCCCCTCTACATCATAGTTGACATGGACAGGTTTAGACTTGCTAGAGTTCTCATTGCTCTAGGTGCATCGGTGAACATTATGAGTCTAAAGACCCTTTCCTATTTGAGGATCAACATCTCCATACTCTAAAGAGATTGGATGATGTTGAAATGATTTAATGAACAAGGTGAGCAGGCTTTAGGTTCCATAGTGTTACCTTTGAAGATAGGTGACTGGAAGAATGAAGCTAAGTTTTACATCATTGATTCAAATACTTCATTTATTTCTTTGCTTAGTAGGCCATAGATCCATCAGAATAAGATAATTCCATCCTCCTCCATATCAAGTTCAAAAGATGGGATTGAATACCATGTCAATGGAGATGAAAAGCTATTTTCAAGAGAGGTTGAGATTTATGAGGATGCGACCTGCTATCTTCCTCAAAACACCCTTTCTTGTGAACTTGGACAAAATTCAAATTCAAAATCAAAAGAAAAAAATGATGAAAAAGAAAAGGCAAAAGAAAAGGAGAAGAAAAATGAAAATCCAAGTGAACAAGAAAGGGGAATTGAAGAAGAAATAGATCGGCATATCACATTCCACCCACAGTTCATTCCATCATATGGACATGTGGGTAGGATGACTCAACCTCCACCAGAGGCAGAGGTAGAAATAGAGCTCTGAGGTGGAAGACCCCTAGTTGGCCATCACCATGTTCCAATTCATAAGAGTACCCTTACTATTCACATAGACTAGAAATCTAGCTTGGAGGATGAGTCCAATGTGATTAGTATACTAACCATCCCTCTCAGTGGGTTCCATTGGAGGTGACTTTTGATCCAGACAGAGATGAAGACCAAGCCTCCAGATAAAGCAAAGTATTCAAATCAAGCTTATGTGAAACTATTAGGCAGCAGCTGAGAACCATAGCTCTAATCTCACTTACATCTCAAAAAGTTGAAGGTTTAGTAGTTAAGGAAGTCCTAAGTCTTCCAAAGGATATGAACAAGAGATTCTTTTTGGGATCATCATCCTCAAGTCTGAAGTTGATGTAGAACTTAAGGTGGATACTTTTAAAGAATTTATGGAATTACCATTTGACTTTTACTCGCCTTGTGCTCAAAATCTTATACATAAATGTTTAGTTCCTCATACATGATCCATACACAGGTCAGAGTACTTTGAAAAGCTATGTAACAATATAAGCAAGGAAGCATAATCAAGAGCGTGGATTCAATATTACCTTGATGATGATGATTACTGCTTAGATATTACCAATCATTTGGAATCTGATAGGTTCTATTCACACACCCTCAACTCTTATGAGAATGTGTGTTTAGAAACTTCAGATGATTCAGATGATCTCCAAATCAATGAGGCAATGCCATAATTTCAAGAGGAGATCCAGTCAACAATCAACAAGCTTAAAGAAATAAACCTCAAGACAGAAGAAAATCCATGCCCAACGGACATCAATTCATTGCTGAATGAAGAAGAAACCAATGACTTAGTTAGGCTATTGATTGAGTTTAAAGACTACTTCGCATAGAGTTATGAAGAGATGCCCGGATTATCTCCTATCATAGTAGTCCACAAGCTAGCAATAGTTCCTAAAGCTACCCCTATTAAGCAAGCTCCTAGACGCATGCAATTAAAAATCAAACAACAGGTTATTTTTGAAGTCAAGAAACTGATCGATGCTGATTTCATCAGGGAAGAAAAATATCATACTTGTTTAGCTAGTGTTGTACCATCTAAGAAGAAGAATGGCCAAATTTACATTTACTTTGATTTCAGAGACTTAAATAAGGCATGTCCTAAGGATGAGTTTCCTCTACTTGTACCAAAATTAATGGTGGACATCGCCTCATCTTATGTAGTCTTCTATTTCATGGATGGGTCATCTGGCTATAACCAAATCAAGATGTCTCCTAAAGATGAAAGAAACACTACTTTCTGAACCCCGACCAGAACCTTCTATTATAGGGTCATGCCTTTGGCCTTAAAAATGCCGGTGCTACATACCAAGCCATGACTCGGATCTTCAATGAACTCATCCATCATCGATATGTTGATAATCTAGTAGTCAAGAGTAGAGAAAAGGAAGACCATCTCTTTGACTTGAGTGTAGTTTTCAAATGGTTAAGATAATATAACTTCAAAATGAATCCCCTGAAGTGTACATTTAGAGTAGCTTTAGCGAAATTCCTAGGGTTTGTTATCTGACACTAGGAATAGAAATAGATCTTGAAAAGATCAAAGCTATCTAAGAAATGCCACCTCCTAAGAGTTTAACTCAACTAAAATCCTTCCAAGGATGGCTGCCGTATCTAAGATGCTTTATCTCAAACCCATTAGGGAGATGCAAGCCATTCTTAGCACTTATCAAAAAGGATGCCAAGTTTAAGTGGGATGACAAGTGTCAGCATGCCTTTAAAGACATCAAGCAGTATTTACTGAAGCTGTAGTTTTAGCAGCCCCAATCCCGGGTAGGCCATTCATCCTCTACACTACTGCATTGGATGACTCTCTCAGTGCTCTATTGGACCAAGCAATGATGAAGGGAAGGAGAATGCTCTCTACTACCTAAGTCACATCTGATTCCTGCTGAAGTGAACAACCCACCTATTGAGAAATATTACCTAGCTTTGATCTTTGCCTCTCAAAAGCTACAACATTACATGCTTTCTCATAAGGTGAACTTGATCTCCAGAACAAACCCACTATAGTACCTCATGACATGGCCATTGGCACGTTGGTCCATGATACTTTCAAAATTTGATATCACCTTCGTACCCCTCCATGCGATAAAATGATAGGTACTAGGAGATTTCTTAGTGGGACACCCACTTCCAGCTGATTCTCTGCTTAGTGATGATCTCCCTAATGAACAAATCATGAACTTAGGGGAGGCCGGCAATCATCGATGGGAGATGTATTTTGATGGTGCAGCTTCTTTTCACAAAGGGGAAGCACCATGATCTACTCTTCCAAGAAAGGCAAGGGTAGGAATAGTTCTCTAACCCCATGATGTGATGAGATTCTCATACTATCTTTTCCAACCCCGCACCAACAATGAAGCAGTATGAGGCTTTGATCATCTGAGTTACATCACACAAGTGTCAAGAGTGTCAACATCTTTGGGGATTCTTAGTTGGTTATCAATTATATTTCTAGGTCCTACAAGGTTCTCAAACCCAAGCTTCATCATTACCATGAGTATATTATGAAGCTATTGGCCCAAATCCCTGAAGTCACCATCTACAAGGTTCCTCGAGTAGAGAATGCAGTAGTAGATGCTTTGGCCAAACATGCCAAAGAATTGGCATGTCTGGAAGATGAGTCCATTTTAATAAGGGTCCAAAATAGACAATCCTATCCCTTATTGATGTTGAACTCATTGAGAGACTTTCTCTTGAAGGGGAGGTTGTCATTTCCACAATGGACAAGGAGCTAGATTGGAGGTAATCGTTCATAGATTATTTGAACTCCGATAAACTACCTTAAGAAAAGTTACAAGCCCATCAGGTGAAACAGAGAGCTCTCTCCTATGCTCTCATTGATGGCACCCTGTACCGATGATCCTTTGACCAAATGTGGTTATGCTATTTAGATAAACATGAAGCCCATGTCATTGTAACTGAGGTACATTCAGGTCTATGTGGAGCACTTCAATCTAGTCCAAAGATGAAGACGAAGATCAAGAGACTAGGATAGTACTGCTTTTGATGATTACAGGCTGCATGGATGTAGCTAGGAGATGCTATTAGTGTTAGGTACACGGTGTGGTCCTCCACCAACCACCCAACATTCTACATCCTACATTGGCCTCATGGCCATTTGAGTGTTGGGGTACCGACATTGTGAGTCCGATCGATCCTCCTTCTTCCAAGGGTCACCAGTTCATCTTAGCTACCACCGACTACTTTTCCAAGTGGGCGGAAGCCATCCCACTCCAAGAGGTCATAACTCAGCATGTGCTTTAGTTTTTCAGGAACCATATCATATATAGGTTTGGGGTGCCTTGACAAATTATATCCAATAATGGTACTACATTCAAAAGCACTAAGATCTACAGCCTTGCCAGAAGACACGATATAGATTGGAGATACTCCACCATCTACTCCCCTAGAGCAAATGGCTTAGTAGAAGTATTCAACAAAACTCTCATCCAGATACTAAAAAAGACTCTTGATGACAACAAATGACAGTGGAATGAGTAGTTGGTTAAAGCCTTGTGGGCTTACCACACCATATACTGAACTCCAACTCAATTTATCCTATTTTCCTCAGTGTATGGGTCCGATGCTATTCTACCTTTAGAAGTTCAACTCCCATCACCAAGGATAGCATTAGGTGGCAAGATCACTATAGAGCAGAATGCAAAGTTGTGATTAGAAGAGCTCAAAGGTTTGGAGGAGGTCGCCTACGGGCGTGCTAGAACCTCAAGTTGTACAAGGCCAATATGATTCAAGCTCACAACAAGCTAGTCCGCCCTAGGTCTTTCCAAGTAGGAGAACTTGTGTTAGTCCTAAGGAGACCAATTGTTGCTCATCGAAAGATGGGAGGCAAGTTTGAATCCACTTGGTAAGGCCCCTATGTCACAGAGAAGGCTTACCAAGAAGGATCTTAGTAGCTTATCGATTGTAAAGGGGAACACCCGATGCTTCCAATTAAGGGAATCTTTCTAAAGAAATATTACCCATGAAATAAATCATGTTTGAAAATAATTATTAATAAAAAGAACAAAATCAAATTCCATTCACAAAATCTTCTCTTCTTTCAAAGAATTGTTTAATTATCTTGGGAATCTGTTGTGATGTGTTTAGGGTAGGTGTAAGAGTCCCACCGTGGCATCCTATCCCTCTTTCACAATGCGAACAAAATCACCTGATGCTATTAGAATAGGTGTAAGAGAACTCAAGAGGCATCCTATTTTGATTAGCACAACTAAGTTAGGTGTGAGAGAACCCAAGCAGTATCCTTTCTTGGTGGGAATTCTTATTTGCCATCCATGACACCACTTCATCAAATCCCCAAGAGTGTTTAAGGTAGGTGTAAGAGTCCCCAGAGGCATCTTATTCCCTTTAAACACATGCACAACAACAAACACAAATCTTTTATCTCGAGCTATTTTGATGTGGGAGCAAGCCCCTTGTGTCACCCACTCATTAGTTGCTCTAGGTCAGATTTACATACTACCTCGCTGGTAGCTCACCCCAATGGTCACTTGTTAGATGATGTGAGTCCATGCACTTTATTTCTAACTTGACCATTGCAAACCAATGAGCGTATTGTTAGCATGGTAGACTTCACTGCCCAGCCAGTAAGCTACCTCGTGTTAATTTTATTTAAGATGATGTGAGTCCCCGAGCTTTCTTCTTGAACTAATCATCATGATCTAACTAGGTCAAGTATATTTGAGGTTTAGGGTAACTCCCTTAGAGGCTCCTTTTCTATCAACTACATTTGAGTTGATATAAGTCCCTCTAGTGAAATTCACTCAGTAGTCACCCTAGGTCGAATAGCACCTATCAAGCCAAAGATAGACTATCCTAGCAATTAGTTCTGCTATAGGAGGATATGAGTCACTGAGCTTTCTTCCTAGGCTGATTGTTGCAAATAGATGGTCATCTTAGGTTGGTTGATGTTCGCTATGTTGACAGCAACTCACCTGGTGGATACACCACTCTTGACAGATGTGAGTCTCTATGCTTTCTTCTTGACTTTGTCACTGAATACCTATTGGATATATGACTAACCATGTCATCTCCTCCAGGGTTTTGGATTAATCCCTTAGCGGCCCCTCTTCCTATGGGCATTTTATTTGGATCACGTATTTTGTGACCCCATTTAGACACTACTCGGGTTACTCTTAGATTGGACAGTCCCCCTTTCCTAGTAGCCACCCCTGTGGTTGGAGAATTTGTTCCACGGATGCATAGATTCTCCCTTAGTTCAATAAATTTGAGATAGGTCTATGCTAATATAAGCTCCTTCTCAATTTGATCCCTCGCAAACTGACAGGGTCCATAATAAATAAACAAATAAAACAACTAATTAATTTACTTATGGATTAGGAGTTCAAGCCCCCAAAAGGCCCCATTTTCCCAAGCAAGCATTATATCTTTGGGCAAGTCATAACTCTTATAGAATTGCTAACTACGAGTTGAGATAAATCCCGTCGACTCACCGTAGTCACCCTTAAGTCGGTTCAATTTCAATCTATTTTGTCTAAATAAGATTACCCCGACAGTCACTTCACTTTCAAAGATGTAAGGCCACGATGCATTCTTCTTAGTATGACTGTCACAAACTGACAGGAAACCCTAGGTTGGGTTCAATTTGTTGCCCAGAGCAACCGATCACCCTAGTGATCTTTTCTAGTGGAAGATGTGAGTTCCTAAGCTTTCTTCCCTTAAATTAATCATTGCAAACTGAAAGGCACTTCTTTGGTTGGATAATTTTTCATCGACCGGGAAGTTACTCCCTTTGATTCAATAAATCTGAGATAGGTCTAGGCTGATATAAGCTCCTTCTTAGTGTGATCCATCACAAACTGATAGAATCCATCAAAATAAATCTAAAAATGAAACTAATCTTGATGATATTTGAGTTGATCTAAGTCCCTCAGCAACATTCACTCATTAGTCAGCCCTAGGTTGGGTTCAATCTATTACCTTGTCAATATATTACCCCAGCAACTAGTCCCTACTTTGGAGGATGTGCGTCTATTTTGCTTTCTTTCTAGTACAACAGCTGCATATCAAAAGGCATCTCGTTGGCTGGCTAGTCCTACTACGTGTTTAGTAGACTATCCCTTTGGATTGGTAAATCTGAGTTAGGTCTAGGCCTCCATGGCTCCTACTTAGTGCAGTCAATCGCGAACCAACAAAGCCCATCTCAAAATCCAAATCTAAAAAATTGAAAGAAATTCAACCCTCTTTCATAGTGGAACTTTCTCCCTAGTGAGACTCAAATCAAATCAAAACTTAGTCAATATATTACCCCAGCTTCCTTAGTGGAAGGTTAATATACTCTATCCCTTAGTCGATTCCACCCCCTCTCTTATATCTTGGATATCAATAGAGTCACATTGCACTAAGTTATAGATTCTTCCTACATCGTGGGTTGGGAGTAGATCATCTTTATTAATTCTTGTGATCATTCAGTGTTGTTGATCATTTTATCATACAATACGGTGTTCTTTGTCACACCACACCTATTGGGCACCCTTTGTTGACCTCATTTTTAGAATGAGCTCACAACCCCTCCATCTTAGAGACATGCCTCCTCTTAGACTTTAAGATATCCTTAGTCTTAAGAAATATCTAGTTATTAGTTGGACACTCAACATTCTAGACTTGACAAAGCAGCCAATTAGGTCATGCCTTGTTAGAAAAATTTTCCTACCTTTAGCTTTAACCACTCATCACCTTTCTTCCTTCAAGTCAAGCTCCAAATCAATATCAAACCTAAATCAATTATAACCTTATTGATTTTCTCCAAACTCAAATCAATGCCACATGATTGTAACACATGATTGAAACCCATGATAGAAACCCATGATTAAAATTACAAAATTCCAAATATTTCTTAAGTCCTTAATTTCCCCTCTTAAGGACATAGCCAAAATTTTCTTCAGATCAATTCAAACTCATGAGATTTTCTCATAACTCATTTATATTCTCATTTATATTCACATATATAAATGAAATATAAATTCAAATCAATCAAACTAAACTCAAAACTCAAATTCAAAACTCTAAAAATTTCCTAAGTCCTTTAATTTCCACTTGAAAGACTTAGCCAAAATCATCTTCAAATCAACTCAAACTCATGAGATTTTCTCATAACTCATTTATATTCTCATTGATATTCACATATATAAATAAAATAAAAATTCAAATCAATCAAATCAAAAATCCAAATTCAAACTCAAATTTCCAAAAAATTTCTAAGTCCTTTAATTTCTACCTTAAGGACTTAGCAAACATCATCTTCAAATCTATTCAAATCCTTGAAATTTTCTCATAACTCATTTATATTCACATATATAAATGGAATATAAACTCAAACCAATCAAACTAAATTCAAAAATTCAAATCTAAAACTCCAAATCTCTCTTAAGTCCTCTCTTACTTTTACTTAAATCAAATCTAAATCAATTCAAACTCATGAGATTTTTTCATAAATCATTTATATTCACCCTTATATTCACATATCTAAATGAATATAAATTCAAATCAATCAAACTAAACTCAAAACTCAAATCCAAAACTCCAAAAAGTTTCTAAGTCCTTTAATTTCCACCTTAAGGACTTGGCCAAAATCATCTTCAAATCAATTCAAATCTTTGAAATTTTTTCATAACTCATTTATATTCTCATTTATATTCACATATATAAATGAAATATAAATTCAAATCAATGAAACTAAACTCAAAAATCAAATCCAAAACTCCAAAATTTCCTAAGTCCTTTATATTTCCTCATAAAGACAGCATAGATCAAGATCAAATCACTTCAAATTCATGAAATTTTCTTATAACCCATTTATATTCTCATTTATATTCACATATATAAATTAAATATAAACTCAAAAAACCAAAACCACTTCCAAAAATCAAACTCAAACTCATTTAAAATCCAACCTAAGCCTTTCAAGTCAAAATCTTGAACTTAATCAAATCAACTTCAAATCAAGCCAAACTCTTGATTTTTTTTGCAAGATTCAATCAATCCTTCAATCATGTATCCAAATATAAATACAAACTTCAATTACTCAATCAAAACTCTTCCAAAATCCATTTCATGTTCACCCTTTGAACTTGAAATTGTCAAATGAATCAAAACCCATTTGACTTCAAATCACTTGCAAATGGATTTATATTTCAATCATAAGTCCATATACAAGTTCAATCAATCAAGTTTTGACCAAGCCATTTGACCCACTTAGGCTCACTTGACCCAAAGTGACCTAAAGTACTTCTTATGAGCCAAATTCTAATCCTAACCAAATTGGATTAAATCAAACTCACCTATGCCTCTCATCATGATCAACAATCATCATGAGATGATCAATCACTCAAATTAAGTCAAACCAAGTCAAACCTAAGGGTTGATGAAGTGAACACTTAGCCAAAATGAAACCCAACATAGTTAAAATCCACCATAGGCCAAATTGATTGAAACTAATGATCTAAGTTTATTCATGACCAAAGTTTGAAGTTGACCAAGTCAACATTTGAGCCTAACCTATCCTAATTGGCCACTTGACCTAAGTTGGCCCAACTTGACCTAAAAAGTTAAAATGTGTCAAAACTTGGTCGAAGTGAAATTGATTGAAACCAATGGGTCAAATTCATTCCAAATCACTTGTTGAACTTGACTAACGCCTTAATTAGCCAATTAGACCTAACCTTCCCCAATTGACTTTGAAACCAACTTGACCTAAAGGGTCGTGTTGAGCCAAATTCAAACTTAACCAAAACTATTTGGAAACAAAGATATCAATCCACTTCATATGACTAACCAAACTTAAACCTACCCATGACCTAGCTCAAATGGGTCAAATTAGTCAACTTGACCTATTTGACCTAAATGAAGTCATATGAACCAAATTCAAACCTAAACCAAATTGAATCAAACCAAAGCCACCAAAATATTTCAAATGGTCATATGAACTTGACCCAACCCTTGGTTTGACCCATGTTGACCAATTGGTCAACTTGACCCAAGTTGACTCATTTTAACCCAAATGGGTCAACATGAGCCAAACCATACCAAATGAACTCCAAATCCAATGAAACTCGGCCAAACCTATTTTCTCAACATACCCAACATATCCAAATTCAAAAATTAGCCAAATGACCATTCTACCCCTGGGCCATTGAACAAATTTTGGCCAATTCCACTTGGAATTTAGTCAATTCCTCTTCATACCTACTTGATACTCTCCTAGTAGATCAAGTGAACCCTAGAGAGGATGGTGCACCCAACACAATGGGTTTGGGTCAGTCCAACCTAGCCTAAGGCCAAAACTAAGCACATGACTCAAATTGCCCACATGGTATTTCTCCTACGCTTGATTTAAGCACATGAGGAGTTCACCATTCCACTCCCTAGCCTAAAATGAACTTAAGGACAACCTAAATAGCCTAACAAACCCACTGCCTAAGCTCAATTGGATCAAAATGGCTCCTCTCTTCTCACCGTCCAATTGCCAAAGGGGGAGATATACTCCCCCTAATTCATTTGAATCTTGACTTCCCCATTGTAGATTGAGTGTGAGAAAGCCAGAGGAGTCTTTTCCCTGTGACCCCAAGCTCCCTCAAACACTTGCCAACTTCATCTTTTTGGTTTTCACAAGGTGAAAATAGGGGAGCTCCATAGGATTTTGAACTTAGCTGATACTCAATATCAACCACATTAACTTTGCACACTCCATGAGAGGATCAAGTTGAGCTTGCCCAAGCTCTTTCCCAAGCTTCAAAGGTAAGGGAGGATCCAATTCAATCAAAACTAACATCACTTGGAGGAGGAGTTGGTCCATAGTGCTATTGATGGAGGTGGGCATTCTTTCTTTTGATGAGATTGAGAGAACGTGGGTATTGGAGGTGAAGGAAGAAGATGTGTTGGAAAGCTAGCTCTCCCGCCAAGGATTGCTAAGGTTTGGCCACCAAGCTCTCAAACCACAAGAATAACTCAAAAATTTGTAAT
Organism: Cymbidium sinense; assembly: GCA_021442155.1. NCBI lineage: Eukaryota > Viridiplantae > Streptophyta > Magnoliopsida > Asparagales > Orchidaceae > Cymbidium > Cymbidium sinense. The sequence continues at coordinate 77,701,712 of CM038219.1, read as the reverse complement.
TGCCAAAAGTTCTCCTTCATTCTAATAAGAGGGGCTATTTATAGCCATTACAAGCATCTTTCAAAAGAAAAGAATTCAAAACATGGAGGGAAAGGTGGGTGGCCACATCAATGTGAAGCATTAAATTGCCTAATTATTTTATGCCATCCACCCATTTCACATGCTATTATTTTATGTGGATTCAACCACCTCACATGTCATGCTTTGAATTTTTAAATGCAAAATTTCAAACATGGAGTTTCTAGAAGAAAATTAAAAATTACATAAATAAAAAGATGAAATAATAAAATGAGCTAAGTCTTCTTCTTTCTTGAATTTTCTTGGGCTTTAGCTTGAGATCTTGTAAATGGGCCTTGATCTCTAATTTGTTGATCCTCATGATGTTCTACATCAACTCCCCTGGGCTCAATTGAACTCTACCAGAGAGTTGAAATCTAAGAAGTCTTCTACAATGGGGCTAAAGTCTCCAAATCACTACGTCAACCATGTGTCTTCACCGGTGGCTTATTCTTCCAATGAACTAGAAAATGATGTTAAGGATTTATGGGTGCTTCCTCGGTGATAATATAGTCAACTTCAAAGGAAGTGGGCTTCTACAAGTACGGTGTTATATCTCTTGCTAAAGAGTTAGATTGAACAAGTGGAAGTTTTTTAATTCCTTCATATGATATAATATCTTTAATATTAATAACTAGATGAATGAACATATCAGCTGGCAAATCAAGGTGATAAGCATTAGTTTCAATTTTCTTGAGAATTTTAAATGGACCACAAGCTCGTTCATATAATTTCTTATATCTAGTAGTTTGATAATGCCGTGTCGAATGCTAATCAATACATAATCACCTTCTTTATATTCTTTCATTGAACGATTATGATTTGCCTTAAGAATAAGTATCATTACTTATAGTAATTTGCTTTCTTATATCTTCATGGAGGCTTTAAAAAATCTTTAGCAAATGAGAATCGCATCAAAAAAATACATGAGATGGTAGGTTTGCTAATCATATGTCATGGGTTTTGACCATAGACTATCTCAAATGGTGATTTTTTTATAGTTCTATATATAGTACTATTATAGGCAAATTTGGAGGTTGGTAAATATAAATCCCAATTTCCTAAACTTTTACCTACCAAACATCTAAGCAAATTTCCTAAGGTACCATTAACTACTTCGCTTTGTCCATCGGGGTGAAAGGTGAAGAGAATTTTAATTTGGTACCTAATTTTAATAATATTTTCCAAAAATATGAGACAAACTTAACATCTCTGTTAGAAACAATGGTTAAAGGGAGACCATGGAGTCACACTATTTCCTTAAAAAATAATTTGGCTATATAAGAAGTATCATTTGTTTTTGAACAAGGAAAGAAATGAGCCATTTTTAAGTACCTATCCACTACAACAAAAATACTATCATGTCCTCGAGCTATCTTAGGTAATCCTAGAATAAAATCCATTGATAGGTCTTCCCAAGGCCTATAAGGAATAAGTAAGGTAGTGTATTGTCCAGACCTTTGTTTGATAGTTTTAGCTATAATTAAATATTGAGCCACTAATTTTGAACATCTCATTTTAATGAAGGCCAATAAAATCTATTTTCTAATAAACATATGGTCTTATCCTTTCCAAAATGACCATACACCCCAAAGATGTAGCTCGTGATAAGAATTCTCAAGAGAAGATCGAGGAATGCATAATTGTTTTCCTTTATATAAATATCCATTTGTTATGAAGAATGTCCCTTGTAAAGTTATTGGTTTATCTAGATGTTCAAGATAAATTAGGAGAAATTCAAGGCACATAATATAATCATCTTTAATTCTATCAAATCCTAGGATTATCAATTCTAAAGAGGAAATCATTAGGTTTACCCTGGATAAAGCATTAATAGGCTTATTCTCAATTCCAAGCTTATGCTTTAGAACAAAAGAGTAGTCTTGTAAAGATTCAACCCATTTTGCATGCCTATGACTTAATTTTCGTTGAGTATTAATGAATTTTAAGGCATGGTGATCAGAATTAAGTATAAATTCTCCATGTGAGAGATAGTGTCACCAATGCCTTAAGGATTAAATTACAGCATAAAACTCTCTATCATAAATGCAATATCATTGTTTAGCTTCATTTAAATTTTCACTAAAGAATATTATAGGATGATTGACTTAAAATTCCACCTATCCTAATTCTTGAAGCATCACATGTCACTTCAAAGGCTTTAGAAAATCGAAGCCTAAGGACAAAAGTATGATAAGAACTTTAATTTGCTCTAAGGCCTTTTATGCATTAGAGTCCAACAAAATTTATCTAATTTTAGTATATCGGTTATTGGAGCAACAATGGTACTAAAATTCTTAATAAATCTCCAATAAAAAGTGGCTAAACCATGGAAGCTTCTAACTTCAGTAAAACTTTTAGATGGTGGCCAATCTAAGATTGCTTTCACTTTAGAAGGATCAGGTTTAAGCCCAATAATGGATATAATAAAGCCTAAAAAGATTACCTCAGCTTGCAAAAAGAAACACTTTTTAAATTAATGTATAATTTCTCTTGTCTAAGTAGTTCAAAGACTTTTTGTAGGTGTTGTAGATGTTCATTTTCACTTGGACTAAAAATCAGAATATCATCAAAATACACCACCAAAAATTTACCTATATATGGTTTAAGAACAAGATTCATTAATCTCATAAATGTGCTAGAGCATTTGAAAGTCCAAAGGGCATGACAAGCCATTCATAAAGTCCATCGGGTCTTAAAAGCGTCTTCCACTCATCTCCGATCTAATCCGAATTTGATGATATCCACTTTTAGATCAATCTTTGAAAAAAAATTTGCTCCTGAGATTAAATCTAACATATCATCTAATCGGGGAATAGGAAACCTATATTTGATAGTAATTTTATTTATTGCTCGACTATTTACACACATTCACCATGTTCCATCTTTATTTGGAGTTAATAATGCTAGGATTGCACAAGGGCTAAGACTCTCTTGAATAAAACCCTTTCTTAATAATTCCTCAACTTGTCTTTTAATCTCAACATGCTTAGGGTTCATCCTATAATGTGGAAGATTAGGAAGTTGAGAACCGGTAAGAACTCAATAGCATGTTGAATGTCTCTTAGGAGGTAGCTCATTGAAGCTCATCGCAATATCATAAAAATCATAAAGAAGAGAAGAGATCAAAACAGGTATGTGAGTCTCATTAGAGTCTGACATGACTTCTTTTACATGTAATATGTGAAGAAGAAATGGATCAAAAAATTCTTTTTGTAAAGCACCAAAACCTATTATTTCTATCTTTGAGGTCAAAGGAGAAAGAGAAGGTGTTTTAAAGTAAGGATCAGAAGTGATAGTGTTAGGCCTAACAGTAGGATTTTCTATGATAATTAATTGAAGTTTGGCATTTTTCTTCAATAGAGGCTTAGGTTGCAAGTCAGAAGTTATTTTATGTGGTGTTATGGAGGGTGTTTTTTCTACTGGCTTTATTGGTAGGAGTTTAATAGTCTTATTATTATGTTTAAAAATATAAGTATTTTCCTACCATAGAATAACATTCATATCATATAGCCAAGCCCTAAGAGAATATGAGCAATGTCCATGGGAGAACATCACACCAAATTTGATCCTCATAGCTTCCTATTTTAATTAGGAACTAAACAATTGGTGATGGGAAGAGATGTATGATTTACCCAACTAACATGAAATGGTTCGTGGTGAGGTTCTGATTTTAGGTTGGCTCGAGTTAAGTGTATGTGTTGAAATGACATTCATAGCACTCTCCATCTATAACTAACCTACATCTCTTTTCATTACACAAAACATACATGCTAAAATGTTCTTTCTCCTCCAATCTTCGCCTCATTTTTATTACAAGAAGATATCTCATCACATTAACATGAGGGTCATCGCTAATTCCAATTTTCATTTATAATAGCAATACGTAACTGGAACGAAGTACAATCATTTGATTAAACTTCCAAAAATAAGATTGAGCTATTGATTTTGCATATGACCTTTTATGACATTTAAAACATATTACTTCTAATGTTCTAGCTCCTTCAATTGATGTTTTGGCAAAGGATGGGCCATTTGGATTAATTAATAGTAGATCTATGGAAAGTACTTGACTTTTAATTTTAAATATCTTCAACCAATAATGCATAATTAAATTCTTCCTCTAAAGATTATGGGTCAAATAATTCAACTCATTTTTAATGTCAGCCCAAAGTCCAATAACTAATTTATTAGCTAATTGTCAATCATTATCAAAACAATCAGTTCTAGAAACTAGATCTTCAAAAGTGTTCAAGTATTTAGTTACAAGATAATTACCTTATATCAAAGTTAATAATTAATATGTAGCTTCTATCATGATGCCAGATAAATTTTGCTCTTAACATTTCTTTCATTTATATCAAGTGTCCTTCCTAATCTTGTTCTTTAGCTAAAGTATTTGTCCATAAATTTTAGCATCCATATCAATTTCATTTAGCAAAAGTAACCTTTGGTAATCATCCATTTTATACCAATCAGAAGTCATCCATTTCAACTAACCAATCAGAAATTTATTTGGATCATGTATACCATCATAAGTTCTTCTACTTTAACTCTTGAGATGGATCATTAGAGTCTTCTATAGTCTTAAAATAATTTCCCTTCCACCATTTCTAAAATTGATTGTCTTCATGGTTGATTTTCTATGGTTTGGATATGAATCTTCTTCATCATCCCTATGGCACATTTGAGTAAGTATGAGTAATTGGTACTTATTATTTTAGATCACTAATAGAGTTTGCATTTATTGTTGAAGTTCTTTCATTTGATTCTTACTTTCTTCTAATATTTGTTGAGTTTTTAATTCATTATCTTGGATCCAAGATCTACCATCAACTAATCTAGTCAAATCTTGATATTGAGAGATAGATTTTGGTGTGATGAGATTTTTTAAGGAAGAAAAAAAAATATATGAAAAACCAATGAAAAAATGAAAAATAATAAATAAGTAATATAATTGTGCAATCAAAGAAAAATTTTAAGCCAAGAGAACCTCCGTGAGGATACAAGACCACTTAAATTAAGCTTGACAAAAGGTCTTTTGACAAAGTTCTATTTAGCCAAAATCACCAAGTTTAACACACTTATATTATTATGCATGCATATTTTTTTATATATATATTTTAATGCAATGAAATGCTCAAATTTAGCTCCTTTTAAGATAAAGATATCATAAGTTAATCAAAGAAACTTCAAAATTAACCATAAATCAACAAAGATAATAAAGCAATTAGATATTTGCAATGACTAGGTTGCAATTAACTACCTCACCAAGGTACTCAATCTTGAAACCACGTTCACATAATTAGAAAATGGCTAAAATATATAATGGAGCTAAATTGAAATTTCAAATTATCACCATAAACTTGCAAAATATATATCTTCCAAGCTACTAATATGATTTAAACTATCACATAAAAAAGAAAATTAATTAACCTCACAAGTCCAAGAAAAACTCAAAAGTTTGAAGACAAGTCTAACACTTGAGTTGCTCCCTTTGCTGAAGTAAACTTTTGACCAAATTTTCTCCTTCAAGGCTTTGCTCTGATACCAAATTTGATGGAGGTGGACGTTCTTTCTTTTGATGAGATTGAGAGAACATGGGTATTGGAGGTGAAGAAAGAAGATATGTTAGATAACTAGCGCTCCCACCATGGATTGCCAAGGTTTGGCCACCAACCTCAAACCACAAGAATAACTCAAAAATTTGTAATTGCCAAAGATCTCCTTCATTCTAATAAGAAAATTTATAGCCACAAGCATCTTTCAAAGAAAGAATTCAAAACATGGAGGAAATGGGTTACATTAATGTGAAACATTAAATTGCCTCATTATTTTATATCATCCACCCATTTTGCATGCTATTATTTTATGTGATTCAACCACCTCACATGTCATGCTTTTGAATTTAAATGAAAATTTAAACATGGAGTTTCTAGAAGAAAATTTCATTAAATAAAAAAGATGAAATCATAAATGGGCCAAAAAAGCTCTAAGTCTTCTTCTAAATTTTCTTGGCAGCTTGAGATCTTGTAAATGAGCCTTGAGCTCAATTTGTTGATCCTCATGATGTTCCATAGCTATCCACTCAACCTCAAGAGCAAAACTTTCACCAAAGGTTCATCTCAACTGTGATGAAGCTTCAAGAATGGAGTCTGATCACTGAGGTATGCCATTTTTTCAAACTTAATGTTGTGGAGCTTTATGAAAGAAATTTTAATCCCATGGATTTTTTATCATTAGATGTGCTTGCCATTAGGTTTAGACGGTGTGGAATGATTTTCAATCCAATCCGATCTTGATCAAGCTCGAATCTTCTCTTTGAAAGTGGATGGTCCCCATTTTCCTGGGGAAGAAGTGGAGGATCTCCCATCCATCCGCATTTTGGATTGAGATTAAATCACATTTTATAATTTATTTATCTCCTCTAAATCCTTTAATCTCGCCCATTGATCGATCGATGGAGGATAAAGCTATACCGCCATGCAATTATGATGATGTTTATGGCCACTCAGCACGCGCATGTAAAGTATGCCGCACGCATGCATGGACGTCATAGGATTAAGGAATTAATAGGTTTATTTAATTCTAATTAATTTCCTAAACTTCTATAATTCATATCTCAACCTAGAAAAATTAGAAAAATATGAGTTAAATTGCAACTGAAAGATAATTCAACCTAGAATATTCTAAAATTGGTTTTAGTGGAATTTAAATAATATCTTTCTCTGATTTTAGGTTTCATTGGAAATCTTAATTTTCTAATTACCCTTTAATTAATAACTAATTATTACCAAACTTCTTGGGTATGTTTTGGGGGATGACTTCTCCCTCCCCTATTTTTTTTTGGATTTATTGATGGCTTAATTGGGAAAATTACAAATTCATTTCCTAATTACCCACTTAATATAATTAAGGATAATTAAGAGTTTAATTAATGGTTTAATCCTATATTGAAGTTGATTAAGGTTTGTTTCAGTGAATAGGAGGTTTAGGGAATAATTTTGGGGCATTTCCCCTAAGCTATTCCTCAAACCCTCTTTTCTTTCTTAATCATCTCTTAATTAAAAGCTAATTCACTAATTACCCTCTTAATTAATTTATTAAAATTATAAAACTTTCCAGAACTCAATCAATCTACTTGTGGTAGATGCTTAGGTGTTCAAGAGCCTAATTTTAATTAAGAAAATCAAAATTCAACTCATATGTGTGTGAGGGGTGTTTTGAAATTACTTAAGTTAAACCCCTTAGCTTAATTAATCATTAATCATGAGCCAAATTGCATTAGGCCCCTTTCTTTTTAGGTGCATTACAATTTTAAATTCCTTGTGAGTTTTTATGTCATTCCTTTGGCTCATGATTATTTGATTAACTATGCTAAGGTGGTGTAGGTAAGGGGTAATTAACATGTTTAATTCATTCCTTAACCTAATCAAAATATAAAATTAATCTAATCACTTAAAAATTGAAAAAAAAAAGTATCAAGAACATGTGGAAATGGGTTAGGAACAGCAAACTCACTTCATATTTTCAAAATTAAATCAAATTCAAAATCAAACAAAAATCACATTAAGTAAACTTTGATTTACTTTAAGCTTTCTTATTTCATAAAATTTTATTTAGGATTTAATTAAAGTGAATGTGTTTACATGCTTTCATTTCTTTAGTTTTTTCCCAACATGCTAAATATGTGTGTCATATGGTTTCATGCACCCATCCTTTTAAAAAATCAAATTTAAAATGAAAATGTTTCCTTTATGTCAAATTGTATGTGTTGGCTAAAGTAAGAATATGTGTGGCTATTATCACTATTAAATACAAATTATTTTCAAAGTATATGAATCAATTATCAAAACTAAGAGTGTGTTACTTATATCTTATTTATAAGTTTGCATGTGAGTAAAATATAAGGATGTGCTTAGTGTAGGTTTTCCTTCTCCTCTCTTTTAGCATAGTTTCGAATAAGATTTGGCAAAGTGTATAGTTCATTTGAAAAGAACCCAACACTTGCCTAATTCTCTATCTTACTCATTCCTATGCTATTAATTAAGAAGGATACTTACACTTATACATATAAATTGCATAAACAAAATAAATCAACCAACATAAACTTTTGTATTCTTTCTTTTCCAATAATTTCTTTTATGCACATGCTTGTATTTAAGGAAAGTGGTATATTAGTCTAGACAACCCCAGGGTTATGAGACTTTAAGTGGCCATAAGTTTGTTATGTATCTTACACCCCTAGTTAATAATGGCGTCATACTCACTTATGCCTTTCATACATTCTTGTGTCTATGTGAAAATTTGGATAAGAAACCCCTGCTACTTAATGAAAATCATGTATCATAAACATTCAAAATTTCTTAAATGAATTACTTAGCATGCACCATAAAATGTGTTAAACATTCCCATTTGTATGTATAGATATATATAGGACTCATTCATATGCATTCTATACATGTTGGGAAAGAAATAAAGTGATGGATGTTTTATGAATTTAGTTCATTTTACTTAATCTTAAAATTCCTTTCTTTTTGAATAGGTTTGTTTAGAGTTCATCTAAACTTATGATTAATTAAGACACATAATAAAACATTCACTAAACAAAACCAAAAATGAATCCACTTTAGAAATTACATAGGTTAGGGAAGGAAAGAGAAGTTCTCTTCTCTTTCCCTCACTTTATAACATAGTAATTAATTCTAGGATTCATTTGAACCTAATCAAAACATAAAATAAAATTAACCCAAAATAATTAAATCACTTAAATAAAACCCTCCTCTAAGTTGAACATTCTTCACACTTAGAAAATTCTAACTTAAAGCCATAGCTAAGCATACCACACAAACCTCTAAAGCACACACATTAGGCTAAGTCACCACTTCTAGCTTTAGGTTAGGGTGGTGCATGGTTTGATGCTTGCTTTTATTTTGTGATATATGTTTTTTGGATGTTAGATGAATGTATAGAATGAATGGTAGGATGATCTTAGTCTAACCATTATCTTTGTAGGGATTGTGCTTAAGGGTGATAAATAAAAATATAAATGCTTTTTGCGGTGCTTATACCCCTAAGCATAATCCAATAGGCCAAGTGGACTTAGTCATCCATGTGTGGGGTGATAAGTCCAATATACATGCTTGGGATTTTGTGTGGTTTATTTATTTTGTATGTGTTAGTTAGATTTACTTTTTCTTTTCATATAAATTTTGCAATTAGGATTTTGGAATGATTATTATGGGGATTAGGATGAGCATTGGTCATAAGATCTCATCTTATGCACCATGTGAAGCCTTTAAAGCATCCACCTTCTAACCATCCAAAAGAAGGAAATAAAGAGAAAAGAAGAAAATGAGAAGAAAGAAGAAAAGAAGAATGAAGAAATGAAGCTTGAAGACCCCTATAACAATAAGTTCCTTGCTTAATTGTATGTAATTCATTTGTAGAGCTCGGCTACCCATATTATTTTTAGGTTTGTGCGATGGCACCCGACCACAATGGCCTCTTATTCTTTTGCGATTAGCTTTATAAATTGATTGATAATTTTTTTAGCTTGTGCATTAAGTGGTATCCTTTTCCTAGTCTCTTCTTTGCTTTATGTATGGCTTCGATGTGGATTAGGCTCTTAGAAAAAAAATAAATCTTTTACCAAATTTAATAATTCAAAACTAAAAATAAAGAACTCATAACCTCACCTAAAGCTTAGGCTAAAAATCAAGATAAAAGAATTAGCAACCCTTTAGCTAGATGAGTACTTCTTTTATATCATCATGCACAAATGCATAATATTTTCACTCTTGATTAGAGGGCTTCCACCTTCATCAGAGAAACTTGGCTTGACCTTTGAGAGCCATGGTGGAAACACATCTCCTCCCTTCTCACTGATTTTTGCCAATAATCTCATTTCTCATGCATTAGGCATATGAATTTTATTAGCCCGAGTCAAAATAATTGTCCAAAAAATAAAAATAAAATGAAATCTGATTTGCATTAGATTTAGGTCATTTAAAGCATACCTTTATGTGATCTAGTCTCTTTAGGGAGTGAGTTTTAGGACTTAGTCTCTTTCTAAATAAACAATAGCCTAGTTTTCTTGCATAAAGTATATGACTTGCCTACATGAATTTAAAATTATAGGAAGAGTTAGTTGGCAGCCACCCCGAGGTGGTTGTAAGTCCAAAAAGTTAGGTGGTTTGTCCTCTCTTGTGGAGGCAAACCAAATACCCATTTTTATCTTAAATTTAGGTTGTGCTTTTGGCCCTCGCCAAAACTCCATAGATTTAGGTTTTACAATTGCTTCTCCCTTTTGTGGGCCATAAGCATAAATCCTCGCCTCTTAGGCATTTTCATAATCTTGTGTTATGGAATCATAAGCCCTAAATTTCTAATGAAAAATTGAACTCAAACAAATTAAATCAATTTCAAAAATATAAAGTCCAACCATAGGATAGTTTGCGATGCTCGCTAGGTTTCCTAGCATCGTGGGAATTTCTTACTTATCTTTCTTTAGCTTTGATAATAACTCCCTCTCCTTGGTCAATCTCATTTAATCTTCTGAATAAACTAATCGATTGATAGTCCTACCTATTGAAATCTTTGGAGATAATGATCATTTACCTTAATTGAGAGTATTTCTAATAGATCTCATTCCTTAGGATATAATTAACTATAAGGGCTTGCCCCTGTAGGGAACTTAATGAACCCAATTTAAAATAAACTCTACTTTACTTTTCCATGTAAAGTTGGGGAAGAATATTTGGTACACATCATTAAATTGTTCCTTGTGGTGGTCTTCTATCTTTGAGAGTACCTCTCCTTAATGTTGTACTCGATCACCCTTAATAAGAACATCTACGGATCTATGTGGTGTCAAATTATATTAAAAGAAAGATATGTATATTTCTATCCTCATTTTATCCCACATAGAGTGAAGATGGAAGTATATATCTTATTCTCTAAAAACAATTTAATAAATTTTCACCACAGGATCTATGTAACCTACCCACCCTATGGCCTAACCCAAGACTCATGCCTACCGCCTTAGCCAAAACCAAACCTCAAATCAATTCATCAAATCGCAATTGAATTCCAATTCATATCCAAGCTCCAAACCAAATGATTGAAACCCATAAAAAAAACCCACCTTAAGCTAACCTAATCCTATGGACTTAACCAAAGTTTTTTTCAATCAAACCAAATTCAATTGATTTTTACAATAGCACTTCAACCATTCAAAAACCTCATCCCAAACTCTACAATCAAGCCAATCAAACCCATTGTCCAAAATTAATTAAATTAACCCAAGTTAGCCCATTTGAACCCAAAATGTCCAAATGAACCAAAATCCAATTAAACCTAAATCAATTGCAATCAAAGCTATCAATCAATTCTAAATCAATTATCAAACTCAATTCAACCCAAAGCCAACTCAATCGGCCCATTAGGCTCACTTGACCTAAAGTGACCTAAACAACCCATTTGATCCAAACTCTAGTCCAACTCAAATTGGATTGAACCAAACCATTCATAACCTCCTATAATGATTGTTGATTATCCTTGATTGATCAATTACAATCAATTGGGTCAAGCTAAGTAAATTTAGTCATTTGATCAAGTTGATTGAATTAGCCTACATGAGCCAAATTGAACCAAATCCCATCCCAATTCAAATTGATTGAAACTAATGATTCATACTAACTTCAAATTAATCCTTGAACATGGCTTGACCATCAATTAAGCCAAACCAAGTCTAATTGGACTCTTGACCCAAGTTGACCAAATTTGACCTAAAGAGCTAAATTGGGCTAAATCAAATCTTACATCAAATTGATTACAACCAATGACTCAAATCCATTTTAAGTTGATTATTGAATATGATCAAAGCCTCCATTGAATCCAATTTGATCAATTGAACCTAATTGACCCATTTAGTCCAAATTGACCTAAACGGTCAAATTATCCTAAATTAAATCTAAATCCAAATTGATTGAAATCAAAAACTACAATCATCTTCAAATGATCAATTGAACCTAAACCAACACCTAACCCAAGCAAATTTGATCAATTTGATGAAATAGGTCAATTTTTCCCATATGAAAATCAAATCAAACTAATTGAACCTAAACATCCCAAATCATCATTTGAACTTGCCTCAACCCATGGTTTGGCCCAATTTGACCAATTGGTCAACTTAACCCAACCTAGCCCAATTTGACCTATGTGGGTCAAATTGAGCCAAACCAAACCAAATCAAGTCCAAACTGATTCAAACTTGGAATGACCCATCCTTGGGTCACCATGGCTCAGCCCAAATCCAACCCAACCTAAATCAAACCTAATTAACCTATTATATATTGGATAAAGTTCTCTACATAAAATAAAACCCTTATTTTGATGGTCAAACCAACTCTCCTACCCTTGGCCTTAAGCTCAAATTGGACATAAGGACCACTGACTCACCTAACCCAAAGCTGGTTGGGTCAGTGATGAGCCAAGTGGAGGTGAGCTGACGCACTTCCTCCCATTGGAACACTTGGAAACTAAGGACAAGCCACATCAACTTTGGCAGCCCACTCCCCCTTATTCCTCCACTCAAATCGAGCCACCTCACTAATTTCCTGCCACCCATGATCACCTATGCAGGCCGGATGTCTGCCCATGGAAAAATTGATAAAAGCTATCAGTTTGGATGGGTAGGAGAGTATACTCCTTCCCATTTGATTCAAACATAGCATCAGTGTTTCCCTAGAGCACGAAAGAGTCAGGATTAACTCCTAGAGTGATTTCTCAAGTTCCCCAAGCCTCCCTATCACCAAAAATACCAAACCCAAAAGAGGATAGAGCCCATCTCCGTTCAACCTCATCCAAACTCTACCATTTTAAAATTAACTTAACCACACCTTCCCTTAGCTATGGTGAGGAGAAATAAATCGATTCTTGATTGATTCGAGAACCGGAGACCCTTTCAAGACCAACTATGGTGAGGATTCTAGTGGTGTTTAATCCACAAAGCTGCCAATGAGGAGGTAAGGCATGAGCTTCTTAGTATGGGTTCATCTCTTCAAGATGAAGCTACCTTAGTCAATTAGCCGCTAGTCTTGAGCTCCAGCAAGGTAAATTCTTCAAACTTCCAAAATCTCAATTTTTCTTGAGCCATTGTGAAGGAAAGTGTGATTTCATGCAATTCCAATAGTATGATACCTTTTGATTTTCTCCTTAAAGCCTTTGAAGTCGATCCCAAGCCTCCACGAGGTCTGATGAGCTCAGATCAAATAGAGGAAGGTGGACTGTGTCCGTCTTTCATATCTTAGAGGACAATGAATCATCTACCATCTATTCCACATGATTGGAACACACGATCGTGATTAACTTGTTAAATTTAATTTAATCCTATACGAACCACATGATTAATCCTCATCGGCTGATCTTAGATCGGATGATGGGGACAAAAGCACAGCTGTCGCCACCACATAAGTGCTATGTTAGAAGATTTAAGTGGCCAATCCCACGATGCCACATGGAAAGTGCTGCCATGTCAGCTGCCCACATGGTGTCGATGGGATTATGGGTTAATTAGGGTCTAAAAATGCAATTAATTAGCTAAAACTTTCTAAAATTAAAATTAATTATAGAAAATCCAAAAATTACAAATAAATATAATTTTGAAAGGTTAAATAGAAGAGAATTTAATAAATTTCATTTGATTTTGAATAGTGATTAAGGTTTAGTCAGGGTTTGAATATTTTCTTAATTAGCTTAATTAAGCACTAATTACTTGAGAAATTCATCCTAAACTTTACATGTTGATTTAATGGGATGACATTTGCCTCTCATGATTTAATTGGGATTTATTGGCCATGTAATTAGGGAAATTTAAAATTCAAACCTAAATTACTCTCTTAATTAATTTAATGATTAATTAAAGTTCTAAATAGTAAAAATTAATTAATTAAAGTTAATTAATCATTGATTAATAGTGAGATGATGAGGGAGAGTGATTATGACCTCTTTCCTAATCACTTTTCTAAATTCATTTCATTAAAGAGAGTTAATTAAAACATAACTTGATTAAGGATTTAATTAATTAATTAATTAATAGCCAAATCAAATCAAAATTAAATTGTTAATTCCTTCATATAATTAACATTTAAGTTAAGGTTTCCTCTTTATATGTTTAATAACATAAAGACACTTAAAGAAATTAAGATTAACCCATAAGTGTGGGAAAATCATAAAAGTACTTAATTAGATTCTTTAATCAAATTAATCTCTAATCATGAGTCAATTGTATTAGGCCTTTTAGGAGCATTGTAATTTTATTTTTTTCATGTACTTGTCATTTGTGGCTCATGATTAAATGGTTAATTAAATTAAAGGAGCATAGGGAAGGGTAATTAAAAAGATTGTAAAATGGTTCAACTTAATTAAATTATAAAAATCACTTAATTATCTTTCCTTAGATAAATTAAGATCACTAACATTAGAATGGGATAAAAATTGCAAATGATCTCTCATCAATAAGAAGCTTTGATTTTCTTTAAGTAATTTTATTTAATGTGATTGTCCTTAGGAATTAATCTGGTTGAATGGACTATGTAGAAATGTTTAGATATTCCTTTTCAATCACTATAAATGTCGTATGTCATGTGACTTCATGTATTCATATTTTCAAAATAAAATGAAGGTTACTTATGTAAAATTGCATGTGATGACTTAATCTTATTAAATGTGTGGCTATTATCACTAATAAATTCAAAATTAATTTTCAAAAGTTATAAATTGATAATAATATTTGGAGTGATAATGTTATGAACATTTATATATATATATATATATATATATATATATATATATATATATATATATATATATATATATATATATATATATATATATATATATATATATATATATATATATATATATATATATATATATATATATATAAGATTGGCATGTGTTTATAGCTTAAGCATGTAAAGGTAGTGCTTTCTTTCCTAAGTTCTTATATGAATTTACATATGTTTGAACGATAATAAGTATATATTCTAGACATTCCGGGAATACGAGGCTTTAAGTAGCCCCAAGAAGGTTATTTGATTACCTCACTTCCTTGGTTAACAAAGGTACATACTTATTTAATTTCATTCCTATGTACATTTATATTAGAATTTAGATAGATCTTTAATTTACATGCATAAATAATTCAATCAAATAAAATACAACCTTTTGTATAATTTCCATTCTTCTAATCATGCATATATTCATATATATATATATATATATATATATATATATATATATATATATATATATATATATATATATATATATATATATATATATATATATATATATATAAATATAATATATATATATATATATAAGATTAAAACTATTAAAAGTATCCTAAGAGGCCATTTAATTATCTCACTTCGCTAGTTTAAACAATGGCATGTACTTTCTTACATCTTTTATATATGTGTATGTGTATTTGATTAAGGAATGAGAATCTTATTTTTCTACTAAAAATGTATACATCTGTAATCATTTAAGCATATCAAATGTATTGCATGTAAAGGTAGTGCTTTATTTCCCAAGTTCTTATATGAATTTACATATGTTTGAATGATAATAAGTATATAGTATGGACATCCCAGGAATATGAGGCTTTAAGTAGCCACAAGGAGGTCATTTGTTTATCTCACTTCCATGGTTAACAAAGGCTCATACTTATTTAATTTCATTCCTATGTACTATTAGAATTTGAATAGAGCTTTAATTTACATGCATAAATAGTCTAATCAAGTAAAATACAATTTCTGAATGTATTCATCCATGATCATTTAAATATTCCAACATATGTTGTACGTGTAGGTATGCTAAGTGTTAAATAATATGCATGTTATGGGTGATGGGAAGGAATGGTTCAACATATTCTATGTGATGGTAATTCAATCACATTAACCTTAAGATGCCTTTCATGTTGAATATGAATCTTTAAGGGTAACCTAAACTTTGGATTAATAAATCAATTGATAAGTCATTCATTAAAAGAAAATAAATCATAAAATTGTGCCTTTAGGAAACAACTTAGGATATGGCTGAAGGAGGTTAAACTTCCTTCTTCTCTTCATAACACTTAGATGCTAAAAGTGAATCAAATGAAATAAAATAAAATACAAATTAAAATTTACAAGTCTCTAAACAACGTCAAATAAAACCATCCATCATACTAACTTAAACTTTTCCAAATTTAGAAAACCATAACTCTAATGTCTAGCTAAGACATACCACATAAAGCTTAAGCACACACATTATAATGCTAAGCCCACACTTCTAGCTTAGGTTAGAATGGTGTATGCAATGATGATTTATTTTATTGTATGATTTAATGTTTTAGACTAGATGTAGGAATATGGATCGTAGACTAGATGTTAGGCCATTGATAGTCTAATCTTGTTTTCTATAAGGAATAATGCTTAAAGGGATGTTAAAAATAAATATAAATGTTATATTTGTAGGTTGCTTATGCCCCTAAGCATAAATCATGTTAGGATAGGTGGTCTTGGTTACCCATGTGGAGGGTGCTAAGTCCAAATTATGAGATAGAACTACTTAGGTTTGTATTTATGTTTAGCTAACATCTATTTTGCAAGTGTAGTTAGATTTATTTTTCCATAAAAATGTAATTTTTCTATTAGAATTAAGATTAATGCTATGGAGATTAGGATGAGCAGTGGCTAAAAGTCTCAGTCATGGGGTTCCTTATGATGCCTTGGAGCAAACCAAATCAGAAGGAGAAAGAGGAAATGAAGAATGAACCCCCATAACATGTAATCAATTCAAAATCATAATATTGTTATGTAATTCGGGTTGTATAAGGGTAGAGCTCGACTACCCAAATTTTCTCTTTTTTGAGTTGTACGGTTGTACCCGGCCACATCGGCCTCTTATTCTTTCATGGTAGTTTATAAAATGACTATTGTTATGTTTAGCTTGCACACTATAACAGCATGGTTTTCACAGTTTCTTAATGAATAATGTTTGAATGTGTGGCCTCGATGCGGTAGGCTCTTAAGATAAAAATTAAATTTTGTACCCAACTAATAACTCATAACTAAATATTAAAATAACTCACAACCTCATTCTAAAGCTTAGGCTATGATCAAGATAATTAAAAGTTTTAGCAATAATGTACTTTGTATGTCTCACATCATGCATGTTATATTTTATCACTCTTATGAACATGAGGGCCTCCATTTCAGCACTTTAGGGACTATTTGACCTATGAGAGCAACCCCTTTTGATGGAGCTTCACCTTTTTTCTCTCTTGATTTGGCCAATCACAAATTTCATCATGCATTTAGGCATAAGAAATCCCAAAGCCGTTGTCCAAATGAATGTGCCAAAATAAGAAAAAAATTGAAAAGATTTTACATTTTTAGACTAAGTCATATGCTCATACCAAATATGATCTAGTCTCTTATGGAGTGATTTTATGACTCTAATCTCTTTCAAAATTAAATAGCAACTTAAACCATCTTATAATTACATAAGACTAACCTACATGGTTTTGAATTATAGGAGGTGTTAGCTGGAAACCACTCCAAGTAGTTGTAAGTTCAGAAGAGTCGGACGGGTCTATCTTCTCTTATGGAATAGACCCTTATATCCCCTATCACTTAGATTTAGGTCATGCTTTAACTTGTGCTAAAGCTCCCTATATTTATTGTCTGAGGTTGCTTATTTCCCTTGGGCTATGAACATAAATCCTCACCTCTTAGGCATTTGCACAATCTTGTGTTGATGGATTATAAGCCCTAGCAATTTAATAAAATTTTAACTCAAACAAAATGAATCCTCTCACTTTCAAAAATATAAAGTCTCACTATAGGATAGGTTGGAATGATCACTAGACTTTCTAGTATCATGAGCATTCCCTACTTATTTTCTTTCGGATTTTAAAATAAGTCCTTCTGATTGAACATTCTGATTTAATTTTTCAAAATAACCAATTCATTAAATTCTTAAACCTTAAAATATTTGGAGATAATAATTGACTACTTTAATCGAGCATTTTCTTAAGAAATCCCTTTTTTTAGGATGTAATTAACTATGGAGGCTTACCTCCATAAGGAACTAAAGAACCGGTATAAAATAAACCCTACTTTACTTTTCCATGTAAAGTAGGGAAAGAATCTATGATACAAATGATGTCTTAATGTCATACACGATCACTTCGATAAGTACCCCCTATTATCTGTGTGGTGTCCACCCAATGCATATGAAAATAAACACCACAATTGCTGATAATATATGCAACAAATCATAAGATTTCAATTGCAAAATCATCAAGGCATGATTTCAAAGGGATCGATATGGTTTGATCAATCCTAAAACTAGTTTCATTTCATAAATGACCAATGCAAAATTAAAGGGAAGTCAGTTTTAGCTATACTTCATCACCACGGGGTCTCGATAGTGGTTCAGGTTTTAAAAATATTCAAGGGAGTTAGATGAAGCTTTTGCAGAAGAAATCCTACTTTTCTACCATTTATTTTTATTACAACAGTCTCTTTAAGCATAGCCCCTACAAAAAATAGCATTAGTCTAAGAAGAATGCCCGAACATTCAATCTAGTGAGCAAATAATCCTAGCCCTCCAGTTTAAAATAGTACACATCAAAATAATAAAAAAATTTATTTCACATCACAAATCATCGGCCTAACTAAAGTCTAACGTAGGTGACCTAATAATCTAGTGAGTGAAATAAGGGTTTGTGTGGTATGGTTGTAGTGGGCCTTATTTTATTTTAAATTTAGTTTAAATTCAAAGTTCATTTGATTTAGAATTGGGTGATTTCAATTTGAATGATTTAATTAATTTATGATTTTATTTCAATTTTTGGTCTATTTTTATGTTAATATTGAATTTAAGTTTTAAAGAATGAAGAATAAAATAAATTTTGCTTTAGGTAGAACCCATTCCATTCAATATCCTAATCCTAGTAGAATGAGATTTTCATCTTAAGATAAAAATCCATTCTAAAGCTCAAACTAAGTTCCTACATATCTTAATCAAAGTCTTTTGAATTTATTTAAATGGTTTTTTTTAGTTGGGTTTAATTTGATTATTATTTAATCCTTCTTTTAAGGTTAAATTTTATATTATTCAATTAATTTTAAATATTGTTAAGATTTAAATATTTTATTCTTCTTTTATTTTATTTTACTTGATTAATGTTTCTTAGTTTAATTTATGACATTTAATTAAATATTAAACTAGTTCCTTAAATTTTGATTAAAACTCTAATCATTTAACATGATTAAATTTATTTTAATATTTATTTTAATTTGGTCTTTTAAATTTGATTTCCAATGATTCATTTTACTTATACTTTATATTGATTGATTTTGATATTATTTAACATGAATATAGTTTCATAGCAAAAGTTTATATTTAATTTAACTTTGTACTCATTGACTTGATTAAGATTTAAGATAGAAAGTGATTATTTAATTTCATATGTTTTAGTTTAATTAATTTGTTTCTGATTTTATCTTACTTATTTGATTAACTATTGTGAATACTTATTAACTTCAACATTCTAACTTAATTAATTTAAGTTAATTTTTAGTTTAAGCTTACTTTAGAAGTTTTGGTTTCATTATTTAGGAAATTCATTACAATTAAATTTCATGAGTTAAGATGTTTATTGATTTATGTATTTAACCCATTGTTTAGTTTTTTACTGGGATATCTTATATTAAGGGTTTTGTATGTAATTAAATTCTGTAAGATGAAGTTTTTCTTATATATATCTAATTATTAATAATAACCTAAGAAACTTAAAGAATGAATTATTTAGGTACCTAACCTAATCTAGGGCATTTTTATTCGTAGGCCTAGAATTTGAAAATTCTATAACTTATATCTAGAAGTTATTTAGCTTTGAAGTTTTTATGGCAAGTGGGATTCCATGTTGGGTTCAATTTTTTTAAAATTTTATCTCAATCAAATTTGTATTTTTAGACTAATTAAGATTTTAATGATTTCAATAAAATCTAAATTAAGCCTAAATTATTATGAATTCCTTAAGGGATTTAATTTTTCTTAAATCTTATCTCAAAGATAAATCCATAGAGGGTTTATTTAAGAAGTTTTGATTCTTGGTTAATTTGTTATGATTTTTAAAAATTAGATCAATTAAATGAATTAATTCATTCACTTAATTACCTAATTAGGCCATTTTAAAGATTAATGGGTTTCAATGAAATTTAATATATTTCTAGGGTTTATTAATGTCTATTATGATGTTTTAAAGTGATTCCATAATTGTCCTCGATTTTCTTAATTTTTATTATTTTATTTCATTAAATTAAAAGATGGAGATTAGAAATTTTGTATCTTTTGATTCAATCATGAATAAATCCCCAAACTATAATCTAAAATGTGTTTTAACCTAAATTTCAATTACTGAAAGTTTGAAGTTGATTGTATTAATATATTAGATTTAATTTACATTTGATTATTTTTAATTAAACTTTATTTAGCCCAAAAATATCCAATAAATTTTAGGTATTTTGGGTTTAATAGATTTCTCTCACTAAAATGAATCTATAGAGACTTTATTTTCATTTTTTGGTTGAGTATTTTATTTTTTTTATGAAATTTAAAAGTTCTTCAATTTTTTTTTTTTTGCATTTTGAAAATCCAAAAATCAGGATTTCTACATTATAATAGTCAACTCCACTATACACGTGATGGCACATGATTAGGCATCACATGATCCATGTGGATCTCATATTAATTTGGTAGTGGGGATCCAGTTTTGTCTGGACCATCCAATCAATGATCAGATTGCTCCAGATTAGGCTATGATTTCTTTAAGGGATTTAATAAATTGGTTCAACTAAATCATAGCTGTTCATTCCAAATAGAAGAAACTGATGACTATGATTCTATCTCCTTCATCTGTGGCAGTGACTGAGCACCATCTTTATGAAAATGAAACCTAACTACACCTACACAATAGACGTTAGTTAAACAAACATATAAGACAAGCAATTGTATTTCATAAATTTGAACTTATCACCCTTCACTTGGGTAGCCAAGCTCACTTGTCCTAATTGGATTATGCTTAGGGGCATAAGAAGCACCTGCAGAAAAAACATATATATTTACTTATTATTATGGTGGCCCCTTTATCATAATCCCTTGCATAAAACATCATTAAGCTATTAGCAACCTAACATCTAGTCTAAGTACGAACAATCTTAACATCTAGTCTAAAATATTACATCATAAAATAAAACATAACACAACAACATACACCAGCGTAACCTAAGACTAGAATTGGTTACTTAGCATTCTAATATGTGTGCTAAAGTTTAGTGCGGTGTGTCTTGACTAAGATTTAAAAGTATGATTATTTAAAGTTTAGAATTGTTTAAGTTAACCATTAGGGGAGGTTTCATTTCAAATCTTTGAATCAATTGATTAATTTTAATTTACACTTTCTTATTTCATTTAATGACTACTCAACATCTAATCATTATGAAGAGAAGAAAGGGGTTTGCCCCCTTCAACCCTACCTTAAGTTGTTTTCAAGAGGTATATTATTATGATTTTGGGTTCTTTAGTAAACTATTATTAAACATTTTATTATTAAGCCTAAGTTTGGGTTAGTTTTAAAGAGTTTTATTCAAACATAAAAGGAATCTTAAGATTAGTAAAATTGAATCACTATTACATGAATAACATTCCACTACTTCTTTCCATCATCAATATCATACACACTTCTTCATTTTCATTTTTTTTATTTCATGATAATTGATTTAATATACACATTTGTACATGAAATATATATTTATGCTTTGCACACTTGATGATAATTAGTGCATAAATGTTTGATAGAAATGGAAGATTCCATTTCATAGTTAAGCATATGTAAACATGTATAAGAGATTTAAGCTAGTGCGTGCCATTGTTAAACCAAGGAAGTGAGATTATCTAAGACCTCCTTGGGGCAACTTAAAGCCTCACATTCCTAGGATGTCTAGACTATATACTTGCCAACTTAAATACATGTAAACATAAACACAAGCATAGAAATGAAAATCATGCAAATGTTATATAAAAGTAAATCTTTTGTTCATGTAAAGCAAAGTTTTATCCCAAATTCTAGCACATGCATACACATGAATGAAATTAAGCAAGTACATGACATTGTTAAACCAGGGAAGTAAGATTATTAAAGACATCCTTGGGGCTACTTAAAGCCTTGTGTTCTTGAGATATCCAGATTATATACTTACCAACTCCAAATATATGTAAACATACACATGAACTATGAAAATAAAACAATCTTTTACCATCTTTAAATTATAACTAAATGTAAACTTTATTGAACATTTATAGCCAAAATTAACTTAAAATGTACATCATTAGCTTATAGTTTTGAATGTAATTTGGGATTTATTAATGATAATAGAAACACCATATAATAATATTATCTAACACATGCAACTTAAATGCAACCATATTCTTTTGATTCTCTTTTTTTTTCTTGAAAAAAATATGAACATGTGATACAAAAGGAATGCACAATTATAATGATTAAAAAAAAGTAATTAAACATTGCCACATAACATATTCAATTACATTAAGTCTTAGGGACAATCGAGTTAAATAGATATTCTTTAAGACTAACCAAAGTTCTTATTTTGATTTTGATATTTAAGTTGTTTAAACTTAAAGAAGAGAGAAGATACTTAGTATTTACCCCATCCCATGTTGGTGACTTGATATATTTAAAGAAAATAATTAAATGGATTTTATGAATTGATATGGTTTAAGCCATTAAGCACGTCAACTTAATTACCCTTCCCTAAACTTCTTTAATTTAATTAATTGCCTGATCATGACCCTTCAATGATATGCTTTTAGGAAAGTAAAATTTGTAATGCACCTAAAAGAATTTAATGCAATTAGGCTCATACTCAAGAGATAATTATATTAAATAAGGAAAGAATCTAAGTTAAGTACTCTTATGATTTTTTGATACTAATGGGTTAATCATAATTTCTTTAATGACTTTATGTTATTAAGCACTGTGGTGTTTTAATTTGGAGTCATGTGGACACCATGCAGATCTTAGGGGGTACCTATTGAAGTGATCATGTATGACATTAAGGTATGATATACCATCTTAAAAGATGAATACATCACCCTACAATGGATCTAATCACCTAATAAGGACTCCTAAGGCATGATGTGTCTTAATATATACCAGAGATCTTTCCCCTACTTTACATGGAAAAGTAAAGCAGGGTTTATTTTATGTCAGGTTCTTTAATTCCCTATGTAGGCATGCCTGCATAGTTAATTACATCCTAGGAAATAGAATTTTCTAAGAAAACTCTCGATTAAAGTAGTCAATAAATATCTCCAAAGATTTTAAAGTTATACTATTAATGATTTGGGTATTTAGGAAAATCAAGTAGGAATGCTCAATTGGAAAGACTTATTTATGGATTCCAAGGGAGAAGAAGTAGGGAGCACTCATGATACTAGAAAGCCTAGTGAGCACTCTAATATACCATATAGTGAGACTTTAAATATTTGAATGAGAGATTTTATTTTTGTTTGAGTTTAAATTTTATTAGAATATTAGGGCTTATAGTCTATCAACACAAGATTTTAGAAATGCCTAAGAGGTGAAGATTTAAAATTGGAGCCCGAAGGAAACAAGCAACCGCAGATCCTAAATCTAGGATGCTTTAGCACAAGCTAAGAGCATGACCAAAATATAAGCAGAAAGAGGGATACAATGGTCTACCTCCACAAGAGAGAATAAACCTATCCGACTCTTCTAGACTTATACCCACCTAAAGTGCTACTAGCTAACAACTCCTATAATTGAAAAACATGTAGTATGGCCTTATGTATGTGCAAGATAGCTAGGCTTGTTATTTAACTTAAAAAGGAGACTAGAGTCCTAAACTCACTTCCTAAGAGACTAGAACATGATTGGTATGAAATCATGACTTAAGCTAAATACAAAATTTACAAATTTTACATAATTTTGACACATTCATTTGGACAAAGGCTTGGGACAATTATGCCTACTAAAAGCATGAGGAAATTGAGTTATTGGCAAAATCAGAGAGAGGAGATGTTCTCCAGCAAGACGGGGTGCTCTCACAGGTCAAGTGTCCCCTATAGTGTAAGAATGGAGACCCTCCCTATTCAAGAGTGAAATAAGATAATATGCTTGATGTTAGACATTCAACATTCAACTAAAGGGTTGTTAAATATTTTAATTATCTTGATTATATCCTAGGCTTTAGAATGAAGTTGTGAGTTGCTTTAAATTTTCAATTATGAGTTATTAATTGGGGTAGAAAATTTAATTTTTTTTCTAAGATCCTACTGCATTCAAGCCATACATTCAAACATCAATCTTTAAGAAACCTATGAAAATCTTGTTGTTCTTTAGTATAATCTAAACACAATAATAATAATTCATAAATTTCATAAAATAATAAAAGGCCGGAGCAATCGGGAACCACCATACACCCCAAAAAAGTGAAAAATTGGGTAGCCAAGCTCTACCCTTACACAAATCAGATTACAAAAGAATATTACAATTGAAATTGAATAGATGCTATAGGGGTCTTCATTCTTCATCTTCTTTTTTCATTCTTATTTCTTTTCTTTTGACTTGATTATGCTCCAAGGCTTAACAAGGTCTCCTAGAACTATGCCTTCTAGCCGCTGCACATCCTAAACCCCATAGCACAAATCCTAATTTCTATTAAAAATTACATTTTTATGTAAAGTAAAATCTAACTACACCTTCAAAATAGATGTTAGCTAAACATACATACAAACCCAAGTAGTTATATTATATAATTGAACTTAGCACCTTGCACATGCATAATTAAGCCCACCTATCCAAACATGGATTATGCTTAAGGCATAAAAAACCTACAAGAAAAAATATTTATATTTATTTTTCACAGCCCCATTAGCATAATCTCCTACAAAAAACAACATTTGGCTAACAACGACCTAACATCCAGTCTACAAACAACAATCCTAACATCCAGTCTAAAATATTACATCACAAAATAAAACACAACATTATGTCATACACTGACTTAACTTAAAGCTAGAAGTGTTGACTTAGTATTCTAATGTGTGTGCTTAGTCTTAGTGTGATATGTCTTAGCTAAGCTTTAGGATTATGATTGTCTAAGGTTTAAAATTATTTAAGTTAAGCATTAGGGATTATTTTATTTTAAGTTATTTAGAAGATTGGTGGATTATAATTTTATTTTTTTTTGTTTCATTTGATATTCACTAAGCATCTAAGTATTGTAAAGAAAAGAAGAAGGTTTAACCTCATTTATCCCTACCCTAAGTTGTTTTCTAAAAGCATATTATTAATACTTGGTTTCTTTTAGTGAAATTTTTATTAAATATTTTATTGATCCTATGTTTAGGTTAACCTTAAAGAATCCTATTCATTAAAGGCATCTTAAGGTTAGGAAATATAATTGAATTGCCATCACATAAAATATGTTGCATCATTCCTTTTCATCATCTATTACATGCATATGTTTTAAGACTTAATATACATATACATGCAATGTATTTTTGGGACACTTAAATGATTATGAATGTATATAATTTGGTAGAAAAGAGGATATCCATTCCTTGGCTAAATGCACATACACATGTATTAAAGTTTTATTCAAGTACATGCCATTATTTAAACTAGGGAAGTGAGATAATCTAAGACCACCTTGAGGCTACTTAAAGCCCCATATTCCAAGGATGTCCAGACTATATAGTTGCTAACATAAATAAATTTAAATGTACACACAAGTATGAGAATAAAAATCATGCAAAAGATTAAATTTTTAGTGAATTATTTATACATGTAAAATAAAGCTCTATCCAAATTCTAGTACAAGTACACACAGGAATGAAATTAAATGAGTATGTGCCTTTGTTAACCATGGAAAAGAGGTAATCTAAGACCTACGTAGGGCTACTTAAAGCCTCCTATTCGTGGGATATCTAGATTATATTCTTATTATCATTCAAACATGTGTAAACTCATACATGAATTATAAAGATAAAATAATATTTTAACATGTTTAAGCTATAAACACATGCAAATCATATATAATATTCATAGCCAACCACCAATCTAAATATTCATTATCAATTTATAACTTTGAAAATATCTTCTAAAATTTATTAATGATAATAGCCACACATATAATAGGATTAAGCCAGCACAAGCAACTTACACATAAATAAATTCCATTGATTCTCTTATTTTTGAAAAAAAAACATCAATGCATGAAATCACATGGCATACAAAATGTATAATGTCTAAAAATAAATAATTAAACATTGCCAAGTAATACATTCAATCAAATTAATTCCTAAGGATAATCAAGTTGAATAAAATAATTTAAGGAAAACCAAAGCTTCTTATTAGGTTTGATTTTTGGATTTGAATTATTAAAATCAAAGAGGAGAAATAATGTTTGCTACTTTTTTTTGTCCATCCCATGTTGATGATTTATTATGTTTAAGGAGAAGTAATTAAGTAGGTTTTATGAATTAATTAGGTTTGAATCATTAAGCAATTCATTTAATTACCCTTTACTATGCTTCTTTAATTTAATTAATCATTTAATTATTAGCTTTTAATGATATGTAAATGAGAAATTAAAATTGCAATGCATATAGAGACCTAATGCAATGCAGCTTAGCATTAATTATTAATTAAATTAAAGAATCTAATTAAATACTTATATGCTTTTCCCACACCCATTGGTTAATCATAATTTTTTAAGGGTCTTTATGCTCTTCAACACATAAATAAAAACCCATATATTCAAATTAAATTATATGATTTAATCACCATTTTAATATAGTTCAATTTGGCCATTTAAATTGCTTAATTATCCTTAATCAAAGTATGAATTAATTAATTGTCCTAAATAAAATGAACTTAGGACAATAATTAGGAATAATGTCTTAATCATTCTATTGTTAATCAATGATTAATCAAGTTTAATTAGTTAATTTTTACTGTTTGAAATTTTAAATAAGTATTAAATCACTTAATGAGGATGATTAGGATTTGGATTTCAAATTCTCCTGAGTACCTGGCTAATAAATCCCAAGAAAATTATGAGAGGTGGAGGACATCCCATTAGATCAACATTTAAAAATTTGAGATTAATTGACCAAATAATTAGGTCTTAATTAGGCTAATAAAAAAAATTCAAACCCTAATTAAGCTCTATTCACCCTTTTCAAAATGGATTTACACATATTTTTAGGATGTTTCTACAATTAGTTATGAATTTTTAAAGTTCAAGGTGATTAATGACATTTTTGAACCTAATTATTCCCTAATCCTGTTGGCACCATGCGAGAGCAGATGTAGCAATGCTTTTCGCATGGCACCATGGGATTGGCCACTTAAACCACCTGATGTGGCATGTTCAGTCAACAGCGGTGGACATGCTTTCATCCCCGCCATTTGAAAGCGCACATCTATCTGAGTGGTGTTATCCACCGGGTGGGATGCCATCAGTAAGGCAAACACCAGCCAACCTAAGGTCTCGGTCGATTTGTGATGATCTATCTAGGAAGAAAGTATTGAGGACTCACATCTTCTTCCTAAGCAGAACTGATCATCGGGACAATTTATCATCGGCTAGATAGCTACTGTTTGACCTAGGGAGACTACTAAGTGGGGAGTCACAAAGAAGTACTTAATCCAAGCTTGAAGTAGTTAGAAGGAAGAAGAGCCACTAGGGGACTTAACCTAATCCTCAAATATAAACTAAAACTCGATCAGTGCATGGTGGCTACTTCAAAAAGAAAGCTTGAGGACTCACATCATTTTAAATAAATCCAACATTAAAGTAGCTTATTGGTCATGCAATATGACTTACCACACTAACAAAGCTCTCATTGGTTTGTAGTGGTTAAGCTAGGAAGAAAGCACAAGGTATTAGCTCCCCCTAACCTGAATAGACCACTAGGGAGACACACTAGTTAAGTAGTGAATCAGCCCAACCTAGAGAAGCTACTGAGTGAGGGTCGTAGGGGTCTTATCTTACTCGAAGTAGCTCGAAATGATAGATTTATGTTTGATTTATTTGTGTTTGTGTGTAATTTTATGTTTATGTTATGCTAATGAGGGATAAGATGCCGCTCAAGTTCTCTTATACATATCCTAAACACACCATGAAAGGTTGGTAATTTGAAGCATTTCAATTTAAAAAGAAGTTTCATTAAAATAGAATTTTATTGATGGATAAATTATTTTTAAACATTATTTTATGGATAATATTTCTTTAGATAAAACCTGTTGATTGGAAGCATCAGGCGTTTTTCGTTATGGTTGATGAGTTGGTAAAATCCACCTTAGTAGGCCTTTTTTGTGGTGAAAGGGCCTTCCCAAGTGGGTTCAAACTTGCCTCCCATCTTACGACGAGCAATAATTGGTCTCCATAGAACTAAAACAAGCTCTCCTACTTGAAAATCTCAAGGGCAAACCAACTTGTTATGAGCTTGAATCATTTTTTCTTTGTATAACTTGAGGTTCTGGTATGCTTATAAGTGGCTCTCCTCAAAAACTTTGAGTTCTTCTAACTACAACTTGGCATTATGTTCAATTATAATTTTGCATCCCACTGCTATCCTTAGTAATGGGAGATAGACTTTTAATGGTAGAATGGCTTCAGACCCATACACTAAGGAGAATGGGGTAGATTGAGTTGGTGTTTTGTATGTAGTATGGTAAGCCCATAAAGATTCAACTAACTGTTGATGCCACCGTCGCTTTTTATTATCGAGCATCTTCTTGAGTATTTGAATATGAGTTTTGTTGAAGGCTTCTGCTAGACCGTTTGCCAATGGGTAGTAGATGGTAGAGTATCTCTGATCTATGTTGAGTCTCTAGAAAAATTTATTAATTTTGGTGCTCTTGAAAGCGATATCATTATCAGATATGACTCAGTGGGGTACCCCAAATCTATACATGATATGGTTCCTAAGAAACTATAGAACATGCTGAGCTTTGACTTCCCTGAGTGGAATCGCCTTCGCCTACTTAGAAAAGTTATCTATAGCTACAAAGATGAATCAGTGACCCTTAGATGAAAGAGGATCAATCAGACCCATTATGTCAGTACCCCAACACTCGAATGGCCATGAGGGCAATGTTGGATGTAGAATGTTGGGTGGTTGATGTAGTACCACTCCATGTACTTGGCACTGGAGATAATGCCTTACTATGTCCATGCAATCTGTGATCATCGTCAGCCAATAATATCTGAGTCTCTTGATTTTGTCTTTCATCTTGAGACCAGATGGATGAGCTTCACATAATCCTGAATGTACCTCAGCCATGATATTGTGGGATTCATATTTTCCTAAATAACGTAGCAACATATGATCAAAAGATCATCGATATAATACACCATCCATGAGGGCATACGTGAGTACCCTTCGCTTCATTTGATGTGCGTGAGACTTCTCTTGAGGTAGTTTGCCTTTATTTAGGTAATCAATGAAGGGTTGCCTCTAATCTAATTCTTCATCCTTTTTGGCAATAGTAACCTCCCTTTTAAGAGAGTATTTATTGGTGAGTTCAATATCAATAAGAGGTAGAACTTGCCTATTATTGACCTCTATTGATATGGACTCATCTTCTGGACATGTTGATTCCTTAGCAAGCTTGGCTAAGGCAACAACTATGACATTTTCTCTTTGAGGAATCTTGTAGATTATAACTTCTAAGATTTGGGCTAGCAACTCTATGGTGTACTTATGATAGCGATGAAGCTTTTGCTTTAAGACTTTGTAGGACCCAACGATCTAGTTGACAACTAGCTGAGAATCATCAAAGATGTTGATGTTCTGGATGCCTAGAAAGGTAGCTAACTCTAGACCAACAATCAGAGCCTCATATTTAGCTTCATCATTGGTGCAAGGCTCGGATAGATAATATGAGAATCTCATCATATCACGATATGGTGTTAGGAGAACTATCCCTACCCCTGCATTGCTTGGAAGAGTAGAATATGGTTCTTCTCCTCTTTGAGAGGAAGCAACACCATCAAAATACATCTGTTAATGGCGAATGCTTGTATCCCCTAAGTTAGTGATTTGTTCATCAGGGAGATCATCACTAAGAGGAGAGTCTACAAGAAGTGGATGCACTGCCAATAAATCTGCGAGTGGTTATCCTTTAACTACAAGAGGGGTACGAATGTGATATCAAACTGTAATAGAATCCTGAACCATCGTGCCAACCATCCATATAGCGTTGACCATGTCATGTGATATTACAATGGATTGATTCTAGAAATCAAGTTCAGTTTATAAGATTGTATGTAATGTCATAGCTTTTGAGCTACGAAGATTAAGGCTAGGTAATTCTTCTCAATGAGTGGATAGTTTGCTTAAGTGACCACGAGAGATAGTAGAGTGCATTCTCTTTCCCTCATTGCCTATTAACATGTATCGGGGATACAATCCAATGTAAGTATAAGGGCTTTCCCAAGATAGGGGTAGATAAGACTGGTGGCGTCATAAGGTACTATTTGATGCTATCGAAGGCATGATGACACTTGTCATCCCACTTAAACTTGGTGTCCATCTTGACTAGTGCTGAGAATGGTTGGGATCTACCTAATAGGTTGGATATAAAGTGCCTTAAAAAAGGAAACCCCTTGGAATGATCTGAGTTGAGTTAGACTTTTAGGGAGTGACATTTCAAATATCACTTAAATCTTCTCCGGGTCAATTTTGATTTTGCGGTGTCAAACAATAAATCCAAGAAACTTCCTTGAAGATACTTTGAATGCACATTTTAGGGGATTTATTTTGAGGTTATATTTTCTTAACCACTCGAAAACTATGTTCAAGTCAAAGAGGTGGTTTTTCTTTTCTTTACTTTTGACCACGAGATCATCAACATAGCATTTGACTTGGTGATGAATGAGTTCATCTAAGATGTTTGTCAGGGCCTGCTAGTATATGGTACTAGCATTTTTAAGGCTGAAAGGCATGACCTTATAATAATAAATTTTGATCGGGGTTCTGAAAGTAGTGTTCTTCTCATTTTCAAGAGCCATCTTTATTTGGTTATATCAAGGTGAATCATCCATGAAAGAGAAGACTGCATGAGATGAGGCAATATCCACCATCATTTCTGATATTGGTAGCAGAAATTTATTTGGGGACTTGCCTTTTTAAGATCCCTAAAATTGATGCATATGTGAATTTGGCCATTCTTCTTCTTAACTAGGATGACACTAACCAACCATGTAGGGTATTTTTTCTCCTAGATGAAGCCAACATCGATTAGTTTTTGAACTTCAAAAATGACCTATTATTCAATGTCTAATCGCATGCATCTAGGAGCTTGCTTGATAGGGTTAGCATCAAATTGTACTGCTAATTTATGAATTGCTATATCAGGAGCTAATCCAGGCATTTCTTCATAACTCCATGCAAAGCAGTCCTTAAATTCAATGTATTACCTAACTAAGTCATTGGTTTCAAATTCATTCAACAAGAAACTGATGTACGTCAAGCGTGGATTCTCTTCAGTTCCTAAGTTGATTTCTTTAAGTTCATTAATGGTTGATTTAATTTCTTCTTCAAATTTTATAGGTGCATTTTTAACTTGGAAATCATCTGGATTATCTGAAGTTTTTAAGCAAACCTCCTCATATAAGTTAATGTGATTTGAGAAGAACCTATCAGATTCCAAATGATTAGTGATGACCAAGCAGTAATCATCATCATCGATTGGGCCCACTATAGCAAAGCTTAGTCCTGATCTTGATTGAAAGCTCTTGCATTTGTTATTCCATAACCTTTTGAAGTATTCTAACCTGTGCTTAGACAATGCATATGGAAACAAACCATTCTTTGCTAAGTTAAGAACATAAAGTGAGTACCAATCAAAAGGCAATTCTATTAATTCTTTATATGAATCATCCTCAAGTTCTATATCAACTTCTTGACTTAAGGATGTGGCTCTTGAATAAAACCTTTGGATCTTGGTGGTTGTACATGTTTTGGGGGTTTCCTTAACTACCAAACCCTCAACTTTTTATGAGAAAAGTGAGGGTTAGAGCTAAGATTCCCATCTAATGCTTGATAGTTTCACAATTAAGAATAATTGGATACATTCATGCTTTACTTGCGGACCCGATCTTCATCATTATCGAGCTTGAGTGTCACCTCCAATGGGATCTGCTATCAAGAAGAACTGGCCAGTGTACTAACCATATAAGACTCATCCTATGAACTAGATTCTAAGTCTATGTAGATAGCATGTGTACTCTTGAATGTTGGAATGAATTCTTAGTAGGTGGTAATTATGGGGGCCTTCCACCCTAGGACTCCCTCTTTACTTGCCTATTCCTCATCCTGGTGCAGATTGGGTCATCCTCCCCACATGTTGGAATGGGGTAAGAAATAGTGGGTGGAATTTAATCTCGGGCTCTACTTCCTCTTTAAGGTCTTCTTCTCGTTCCCTTTGCTTTTCTTTTTTATTTTATTTTTTCTTTTTCTTTTATTTTATTTTTTTTCATTTTAACCAAAGTCACGAGAGAAGACATTTTGTTTCTTAGGAAAATAGTAGGCCGCATCCTCATATATTTTGACCTCATGAATTGAAAATGGTTTGAGATCTCCTTTTACAAAATACTTAATTCCACCTCTTAGAAACTTGATGCATTGATGTAGAGAGGATGTAACCATATTGTTCTCATGTATCCACAGTCTTCCAAGCAAAGCATTGAAAGATGTATCTGAATCTATTATATGAAACTTATCTTCTTTCTTCCAATCATGCATCTCCAAAGGCAACACGATGGAACTTAAGGCCCACTCACCTTGTTCATTGAATCCTATCACCATCATCCTCTCTACTTGGAGTTTAGAAATGTTGACCCTCTAGTAGGCAAGGGTTCTTAGACTCATAATATTTATTGATGCACCTGGATCACCTAGAACTCTATATTTTTTGAATCTAGCAACATCCATTATAATGTAGAAGGGATGGTTGTGCTCGATCATCCCTAGAAGTAAGTCTTCATCTGTGATTGTAACTCTTAGGACTTCTTCTGAGAAATGTTCCTCATCTCCAGTAATGGTCAACTAAGCTAAGTATATTTTTGGATCAAGCAAAGCTTTGATTAATGACTGCCTCATCTCTTTGGATAAGATAGAGATATCATATATGCTTAACTTAGCTGAGAACTTTCTAAGGTGTGCAGGGACATTGTAGTCAATTTTGGACTGGTCCTCCACAAGCATATCTATGGGTGGAGCATCCTTTGGAGGGGCTATCTTCTCACTAGAACCAATGACTTATTTTCCCTTATCCTGAGATGCTACCCTAGGAGGTAGAACTTTGTTGCTACAGAGGTTGACTTTAGTGATTTCTTGAAATTAGGGGCTTGTGGAAAGTTCTACCTACTCATCAGGTATACTTACAGCTTCTCCTAAAGGATCATCTGAGTCAAATGACTCCAAATCAATCTCAAGAGGTAAACCATGATGATTCATAAAAGGGAAATCCATTTCTGAATTAGAGTGAGATTGATCAGAATTATTTGAGTTATTATTTTGACTTGGAGAGCTTTTTATAGTAAAAAAATCACTAAGATCATCAAAGTGGAAAAGATGTAATCTGAATTAATCTTCTTCATTGATTTCTTTAATTTTGGTGGTGGTATATGGTAGAAATCCGCTGATACAATGCTCCTTCTGGAGGTAGTAGCTATAATGGTGGAAGGAGGAATGTTGGACATGGATGGTTGTTGCGTCATGGATCTATCCCGGGCAAGTGAATGATGCTGCTGCTGATGCTAGACTTCCACCCTCCTTGAGTTGTCCCTTACAGCTAGCAGACCTTCCTTGTAATTAGAGGTCTGAGCTGAGTAAGGCACTTGCTGAGAAAATTTATTGATTTTAGAAATTCTTTTTTTTAGAGATACAAAATAAAGAAATATCACAACCTTCTTTTATATTAAGAGGATCGGATGTATCTCCAAAGATTACTTTAACAGAACTGGAAGGTTGTTCTGCTAAGTACTTTTTAGGGATAACTATAACTCCTGACTTATAACTATGCTCAAGCCAATCCTTGAAAGTGAAATAATCCTCTAAGACATGGCCTAACATGTGGTGGTAGGGGCAGAAGTTAGGATCATCAGTCTTGCCCACTTCCTCCAGCTTTCTAGGCTTGAATAGCTAAAAATTAGACTTCTTAAGAAGGTTCTTAATGATCTTCCTGACTACCTCCCTCTTAAATGAATATGGTTTATTGAGTTTGTCAATAATAGTAGGTGGAAAGTAGCTACTTGGCGGTTGATACTTGTATCATTGCTGTGTAGGCTGCTATGGTGGTGGCCGTTGTGGCAAGTGAGGTAGTGGAAGAGGACATGGTAGTGGGGCTGTTGGACTCTAGGTCTCTTAAACTGTGCTCTCACTAGCTGCTTCCCCTTTTCAATAGCCACTATAATCCCTAACTCTTTTTAAAAATCTTATGAGGCTTGGGCTTAGATGACTTGTCTAAGAAGGGTAACTGTTTGTCTTCCTCTTATAGGTTAACTGCCTTACTAATTAATTTCTCAAATGTCTTAATGGTAAAACCTTTGAGCATGAAGCTGATTGGTTAGCGAATATTCTTGAGAAGAATCTAAATGGCATGCTGCTCTTGTAGCTGTGGTTCACATTTTATGCTTAGGTTGTACCATCTAAGAATATAATCAATAAGGAACTCATTTGGTTTTTAATTTTCTGCAGCAAGGTCCCCTATAGTTACCCTTTGTTGAGCTCCTATAAACTTCTTGATGAGGAGATGCTCTAACCCCACAAAATACTTCACCAAACTGTTGGGCAGTTCGACGAACCAATCAAATGCTACCCATAAAAGGCTACTGACAAATTGTCAGAAGAGTAATGCATCACTGCCAACAACATTGCAATAACTAGCTCAGAAGTGTGATATGCGTTACCTTGAGTTCCCAATACCATCAAAAACTTTGAAGCATGTTGGCACAAAACTCTTGGGGGTATTGAACTACATCAAATTCCTTCAGGCAAGGCCTATCATTTGGAACAAATGAGCTCCCTTGGGCTTGTACCAATGCTTCCTTCACTTACTGCTCCACCATTTGTTTAATGTCCTTTTCATGCATAGAGGTGCTATCAGTGACCTTCTTATGCAAACTACCAGTGAGAACAATTGGCATAAATGGAACAACTGGTAGAGGAACCTTTACAGCCTCCCTCTTCAAAGAGAAGAACTCAGAATCAGAGTGCAAATTGAACTGCAAAATTGGCTTCTTTTCTACCACATCCTCCCTACTAACGGTGGTGAGGGCGAGTCCCTCACAGGTGACTTTGAAGTGCTAAAAACTAAGATTGAACTTGATGATGGGGATAGTGGTGAGTATGGCCTGATCTAGGGCCAAATCCACACAAGAAGAGAAGGAGAAGATCAGCTTGTCAAATGACATGGTGAAAGACAAACTACTCGAAAGAAGAAAGAAATTGGGCTAGAATCCCTAGTGCACTATTGGAAAGAGAGAATAGGATTAGACTTTTGCTTTGTTGTTTACTCTTGATTTTTGATTTTGAATTGGAACCCTCATTTAGCAAATTTGATTATGCTAAATGGGGTTTGTTGGTATATTGTAGAGATTTTGAAAACTTTCGAGAAGAGACTATTGTTTTTTATTGTTGCTATTTGATTGATTTTTATTTTGAATGGGAACCCTCATTAACAAACTTTTTATTATTTCTTTAGATTTCATTAGAATTTTGTAGAGTGTTGGATGAACATTGCTTCATCAAGCTAGTAGTGAGAGGTTCTTGATTTTGTTTAGTTTATATTTTGGGTAATTTATTTAGTTGATCTTCTTTTACCTATTGGAGGTCCACTAGGGGTTTTAAGACCTATTTCGAGTGAGGTCCTATAACCTAAAGAATGTTGGACACCCTTACTTAAGGTTGAAATGAGCAAGGTGTCCAATAGAAAGAAGGATAGTCTTAGGCTTATATAAACTATAAGTCCACTATCGATTCTTAGAGATAATGATTGACTACTAAAGATGAAGAAAGTAGCAATCCCTAGCGGAGTCTCTAGAAAAATCTGTGGTATTTTAATTTGGAGTCGAGTAGACACCACGTAGATCTTAGGGGGTACTTATAATACTAGGAAGCCTAGTGAGCACTCCAATCTACCCTATGGTGAGGCTTTATATATTTGAATGAGAGAGTTTGTTTTTATTTGACTTGGAATTTTATTAGAATATTAGGGCTTATAGTCCATCAACACAAAATTATGGAAATGCCTAAGAGGTGAGGATTTATACTCATAGCTCGAAAGAAACAAGCAACCTTGGATCCAAAATCTAGGATGCTTTAGCACAAGCTAAGAGTGCTACCTAAATCTAAGTGGAAAGGGGGATACAATGGTCTACCTCCACAAGACAAAAAAAACCTGTCCAACTCTTCTGGACTTACAACCACCTGGAGTGGCCCCCAACTAACACCCCCTACGATTCAAAACCATGTAGTCTGACCTTATGTATGTGCAAGATAGCTAGGCTTGTTATTTAATTTGGAAAGGAGACTAGAGTCTTAAACTCACTCCTTAAGAGGCTAGAACATGATTGGTATGAAATCATGACTTAAGTGAAATGCAAAATTTACAAATTTTTTATCTTTTTGACACATTCATTTGGACAAAGATTTGTGACAATTATGCCTAAATGCATGATGAGATTGAGCTATTGGCCAAATCAGAGAGAGGAGGTGTTCTCCACCATGATGGTGTGCTCTCATAGGTTAAGCGTTCCCAATAGTGAAAAAATAGAGACCTCCCTATTCAAAAGTGAAATAAGAAGATATGCATGATGTTAAACATTTAACATTCAGCTAAGGGGTTGATAAATCTTATAATTATCTTGATTATATCCTAGGCTTTAGAATGAAGTTGTGAGTTGCTTTAAATTTTTAGTTATGAAAATTATTTTTTTCCTAAAGAGCCTACCACATCCAGGCCACACATTCAAACATCTATCTTTAAGAAACCTATGAAAATCATATTATTCTCTTACGTAATCTAAACATAACAATAATCATTCATAAATTTCACAAAATAATAAGATGTCAGTGCAGCTTGGTATCACCATATACCCTGAAAAAAAGAAAAATTGGGTAGTCGAGTTTTACCCTTATACAACCCAGATTATAAAAGAATATTACAATTAAAATTGAATAGATGCTATGGGGGTCTTCATTCTCCATCTTCATTCTTAATTCTTCTTTCTTTTCTAGATTCTTCTTTCTTTTCTCTTGACTTGATTATGCTCCAAGGGTTCACAGGGTCTCCCAAGACTATGACTTCTAGCCAATGCTCATCCTAGACCCCATTGCACCAATCCTAATTTCTATTGCAAAAATTATATTTTTATGTAAAGTAAAATCTAACTACACCTTCAAAACAGATATCAGCTAAACATACATACAAACCCAAGTAGTTATAATATGTAATTTGGACTTACCACCTTGCACATGGGTAACCTGTGAGCAAAAATAATATCCTAACATCCAGGCACACCTATCCTAACATGGATTATGCTTAGGGGCATAAACAACCTGCAAGAAAAAATATTTATATTTATTTTAACAGCCCTATTGGCATAATCCCCTATAGAAAATAACATTAGTCTAACAATAGCCTAACATCCAGTCTACGAGCAATAATCCTAACATCTAGTCCAAAATATTACATCATAAAATAAAACACAACATCATATCATATACCATCCTAACTTAAAGTTAGAAGTGATTTCTTAGTATTCTAATGTGTGTGCTTAGACTTAGTGTGGTATGTCTTAGCTAAGCTTTAGGATTATGATTGCCTAAGATTTGAAATTGTTTAAGTTAAGCATGAGGGATTATTTCATTTTAAGTTATTTAGGAGATTGGTGGATTTTAATTTATATTTTTGTTTATTTCATTTGATATTCACTTAACATCTAAGTATTATAAAGAGAAGAAGAAGGTTTAACCTCTTTCATCCCTACCTTATGTTATTTTCTAGAAGCACATTGTTATGACTTGGTTTCTTTTAGTGAATGATTTATTAAATGTTTTATTGATCCTATATTAAGGTTAACCATAAAGAATCCTATTCAACATGAATGGCATCTTAAAGTTAGTGTAATTGAATTTTCATTACATAGAATATGTTGCACCATTCCTTTTCATCATTTATAACATGCATATGATTTAAGACTTAGTATACCTATACATGTAATGTATTTTTGGCACACTTAAATGATTATGAATGTATATATTAATTAAAATAAATAATTTAATTAAGTACTTATATTTTTTTCCCACACCCATGGGTTAATCATAATTTCCTTAAGGATCTTTATGCTCTTGAACACATAAAGAGGAACCCATAAATTCAAATTAAATTATCTGATTTAGCCACCATTTTAATTTGATTCAATTTGGCCATTTAAATTGCTTAATTATCCTTAATCAAATTATGAATTAATTAATCATCCTAAATGAAATAAACTTAGGAAAATAATTAAGAAGGACGTCCTAATCATTCCACTGTTAATCAATGATTAATCAAGTTTAATTAGTTAATTTTTACTATTAAGAATTTTTAATAATTATTAAATCACTTAATGAGGATGATTAGGATTTAGATTTCAAATTCTCCTAATTACTTAGCAAATAAATCATAAGAAAATTATGGGAGGCAGAGGAAATCCCATTAGATCAATATTTCAAATTTATGATTAATTGGCCAAATAGCTAGGTCTTAATTAAGTTAATTAAGGAAAACTTGAAACCCTAATTAAGCTCTATTTACTGTTCAAACTGTAGGGAAATTATTTTTATTAAAATATCTTTCTCAAAATGGGTTTACTCATATTTTTAAGAATTTTCTATAATTAGTTAGGAATTTTTGAAGTTCAAGGTGATTAATGATATTTTTGAGCCTAATTAATTCCTAATCCCGTTGGCGCCACGCGGGAGCTAACATGGTGACACTTTCCATGTGGCACTATGAAATTGGCCATTTAAACCGTCCAACATGGCATGCTGAGTCAACAACAATAGACACGCTTTTGTCCCCACCGTCCGATCTTAGATCGGATGGTGGGGATTAATCCTGTAATACTAGATTAAATCAAGATTTTCTATTGAATTAATCATAGCCGTCCATTCCAATCATGTAGAATGGATGATAGATGATCTTTCATCCTCAAAGTAATGGAGGATAGACACCATCTGCCCTCATCCACTCGATCTGAGCTCACTGAAGCTCATGAGGCATTAGGATCAAATCTAAAACCTTTGGGGAAGAGATCTAAGGAGATTCTATGATCAAAATCACATGAAATTACAAAATTCTTTATAAGAGACCAACTCATAGAGGGATTTCTATAGTTTGCTGGAAAAATACCTCAACGAAGCTCAAGACTGACAGTCCAAGGACCGAGGTAGCCTCTTCTTGAAGAGATGAAGCTCTGCTGAGAAGCTCGTGACTTGCCTCATTATCGATGGCTATATGGACCAAGCATCACCAGAATCATCTCCAGAGTTCATCTATGAGTGGTCTCCGGTGCTCAAATCGATCAGGAATCAATTTATTTTGGATAAACAGAGCTTGAGAAAGGTATCGATGAAGTTAATTTAGATTTGGTGGAGTTTATGTGGAGTTGTATGGAGAAGGGGCTTTGTTTCACTTAGGTTTGGTGTTGCCGGTGATGGGAAGCTCAAGGGAGGTCGAGAAGGCTCTAGGAAAGCTTATCTTGACTCACTGAAGCTCTGTGCATCTGTGTGTCTATTTGGAATAGGGTGGGGAGGAGAATAACCTCCTCCCCAAGGGATTGGATGGTGGGGACTGCCTCAACTTTTAGCAGTCATCCGACTGGCACAAGCAGCTGGTGATGTCAGGGATTAGATGAGGTGGAGACCCTTGAGTAACTGAGGTCTGAGATGGTCTAACAGGGAGTGACCTTCCTCCCTTAGGAGAGCTAATGGAATGGCTTGGGTTAGCACACCTCCTTTGACCCATGGCGAACCCAATCAACCTTGGGTTAGCTTAGCTAGTAGGTCAGAGGTCCAAATTAAGCTTAGGGTGGCTGCTAAGGATGAAGGGGTAGGTAAGACCATCTAAATATGAATTTTGTCCCATTCAGAGGTGTTTACCCAATGGGTTTTGGCCTAATTTGGGTCAAGCATGGGTTGGGTTCATTTCAACTGACCCATGGTGACCCAAGGAAGGGTCATGCCAAGTTTTGTTGGATTTGGGTCAATTTGGCCCATGTATGTCAATTTGGGTTCAATTGGGCTAGGTTGACCCATGGGTCAAATTAGGTTAAACTAAGTGTTAGGTTATGTTCAAATGATGATTTGGGATGTTTACATTCAATTGGTTTGATTTGATTTGAAGTGGATTTGAATTTTGCTCATATGGGTTCATATGAGTCAAATGGCCTAAGTTGACCAATTTGGTGAAATTGACCAAAATTAACTTGGGTTAAGGGTTAGTTTAGGTTCAATTGATGATTTGGGTATGATTGTAGGTGTTGATTTCAATTAATTTAGATTTGGAAATAATTTAGATTAATTTGACCCTTTATGTCAATTTGGGCTAAATTGGTCAATTGGGTTGACTTGGTCAAATTGGGTTCAATCAAGGGCTTGATCATGTTCAATAATCAACTCATGATGGTTTGGAAGCAATGGTTTCAATCAATTTAGATTGGATTGAGGTTTGGCCCAATTTAACCTTTTAAGTCAAATTAGGTCAAAGGTCTAATTAGACTTGGTTTGGCTCAATTGGTTGCAATTGATCAATGAAGGATGATCAAGAATCATCATAGAAGAAGTTGGGTGGGTTGATTCAATCCAATTTGGGTTTGACTGAAGTTTGGTTCATTTTGGTCATATTGGCCACTTTGGGTTAAGTGGGCCAATTGAGTTAATTGAGTTGGTTTGAGAGAATTGAGTGTTGAGTTGAGTTCAATGATGGATCTGATATTGACTTTTGGCTTTGATTACAATTAATTTGGATTTAATTGGATTTTGGCTCATTTGGATATTTTTGGTCAAATGGTCTAACTTGGGTTAACTGGAATGATTATAAGTTTTGGAAGAGTTTAAAATGGTGATTGAATGGTTGGAGTGCTTTTGTGAAAATCAATTGGGTTTGGTTTAAAATGATGATTGAATGGTTGGTTTGATTGAATGGTTGGAGTACTTCGGGTTGAGTCCATAGGATTAGATTATGAGATTAAGATGGGTTTGGGTTTAAGTCATTTTGGCTTGGAGCTTCGATATGATATAGGATTCAATTGTGTTTGATTGGATTATTTGGAGGTTGGATTTGCATGAGTGGATAGGCATGGGTCTTAGTCTAGGCCATATGATAGGTAGGTCCCCTTAGTCCTAAGGTATAGTCTAAGCCTAAGGCATACCTTCCTAAGTCTCTAGGCTTGGGTTCAGTGTTCCCTTAATCACTAGAAGTGTCCTATGACTAGGAAAATCCAAGTGTCTAGAAGACTCCTAAGTCTAAGATAAGAGGATGAATCCTCACTCCAAAAGTGAGGTCAACAAACACATAAAAGGAAATTAATGGATTATGTTTGAATTATCTGAACCAATCATTAACTTTGTTTGATTTCTATTTTATCATTAATTTTTCTAATTATTCCATAATTATTACATATGTTAATTAACTCTCATAAAGAAATACATTTAAATAAAAAACTAGGAAAGCGGTCCTAATTACTTCTCACAATTCCCACTATTCATAGTGATTAATTATCATTAATTATTTAATTATCACTGTTCATCAATTTTAATAATTATTTAATTAATTAAAGAGAGTAATTAGGATTGAAATTCCAAATACTCTAAATTACATGGAAGATAATTCCAAAAATATTATGAGAGATAGAGGTCATCCCTTGGAACCATCCCAACAAATTTGAAATTAATTAACCAAGTAGTTTGGCCTTAATTAAGTTAATTAGCCTGAGCTTCAAACCTTAATGAAGGACTGTTCAATGGTCATAAATTATGGATTTTATTTTTCTTAAATTCTTCTCTTTCTAACCTTTCCAAAGTGGGTTTTTTGCATTGTTTGGATTTTCTATAATTAGTTATGATTTTTTGAAGTTCTCTCCTTTAATTACATTTTAATGCACAATTAGCCTTTTAAACCATCATCATCATGTGGACGCTGATGCAGCGGCGCTTTTCACGTGGCACCATAGTATTAGTTACTTAAATCATCCGATGCGACAGTTGACTCAGTGGTGGCAGACGTAATTTCATCTAGACAGTCCAATCTCGGATCGGATGATCGATATTATACCCATGATTTCAAAAGAATTAAATTGAAATTTATAATGTGAATAATCATGGTCGGAGATGGCAAGGGACTACTTTGGTGGTTGAGGGTGAGAGGCTGAGGGAGTGTAGTGGGCTACCATGAGGTGTACACTCCTCTTTAGGTGGACTAATGGGTTATTATGGGTGAACTCACCCTCTCTTGGCCAATGGCTGAGCTAAATAACTTTGGGTTAGGTTGGGTCAATGGTCTTCTTGTCCAAGAAGAGCCAAAAGTGGCTGCCATGGGTTAAAGGGGTGGGGACTCATCCAAATGGGGATTTTGTCCCATTTGTTTGACTTGGTTCAATGGGTTTGGCCCAAACTAGGTTCACCATGAGTTGGACTCACTTGGACAGGCCTATGGTGACCCAAGGATGAGTCATGCCAAGTTTGGTTGGGTTTGGGCTTAGTTTAGTTGGGTTTTC
Organism: Cymbidium sinense; assembly: GCA_021442155.1. NCBI lineage: Eukaryota > Viridiplantae > Streptophyta > Magnoliopsida > Asparagales > Orchidaceae > Cymbidium > Cymbidium sinense. The sequence continues at coordinate 77,658,711 of CM038219.1, read as the reverse complement.
CTCAATTTGACCCATATGGGTCACATGGGTTTAATTGGGCTAAGTTGACCAATTTGATCAAATTGAGTCAAAATGATGATTTGGGTGAGTTCAATTGGTCATTTTGAGTGAATTAGTCCAATTGGTTTTATTCAATTTGGGTTAGATTTGAATTTGGCTCATATGGTTCAATTAGGATTAAATTGGTCATGTTGACCAATTTGATCAAATTGGCCAAATTGGCTTGAGCATGGGTTCAACCTATCTTTAATTGATCATTGGTGATTGAATTAATTTGGATTATGGAGTGAATTGGTTACATTTGGCCCTTTAAATCAAATTGGGCTAAGTAGGCTAATTGTGTTAGGTTGACCAAATTAGATCTAATTGAAGGTTGGATTATGTTTAATATTGAATTAGTGATTGGTTGGAAGCTTTGGTTTCAATCAATTTGGTTTAGGATTTGATTTGGTTCAATTTGACCTTTTAGGCCAAATTGGGTCAAATGGTACAATTGGTTTGATTAGGTTCAATTGTTTGTAGTGGAGTGATCAATATTGATTTACAATCATTAATGAAAGGATTAGATGGCTTGATTTGATCTAATGGGAGTTTAATTGGAGTTCAGTTCAATTACCCCTCATATGTCACTTTGGGTCAAGTGACTTGGTCAAGCCAACTTAGACCAATTGGGGTTATGGATGGTTTGAGCCTAGTTAGCTTTTGGCCCATTTGAATCTTTTAGCTCAAATGGGCTAACTTGGGTTGGTCACCTTCCTTTGGTTCAATTGACTTAATTACAAGTATTGAAGTGGCTTGAAATGATCTTATGAATAATTGGAGTGATTGAGAAAATTAAATTGGATTTAGTTTGCTTGAATGGGTTTGGATTGAGTCATAGGATCATGGTGGAGTTAATTTAGATTAATTTCAAAGTTAGTTTGGCTTGGAGCTTGGATTAAAAAACTAAATTTAATTAAGATTAATTGAATAAGTTTGAAGTTGGTTTAGCTCCATCTATATGAGCTTAAGTTTGGATAAGTGGATAGGTATGAGTCTTGGTCTAGGCCATAGATTAGTGGAACCTATTTATCCTAAGGTGTATTCTAAGCTTAGGGTTATGCCTTCTAAGTTTCTAAACGTAAGTTTAGTGTCCTCTAAACCACTAGAAATGTCTTTGCACTAAGAAAATCTAATTGTCTAGAAGATTCCTAGATTTAAGATGGGAAGGATTAATCCTCACTCTAAAAGTGAGTTCAATAGTACACCATGGAGTTGTTGGCCTATATTGTATAGGTTACCATTTATAGTATTCCACGAGGAAAACATTCTATAGAGGATGCTCTAGAAAAGCTCTCTAAACAATTTACATGTCAAGATAATGAGTTTGTATCAATATAAGTACATAATTAGTAGGTCTTCTCTCATATCGATGCTCAACTCATTAATAAAAACATTCTTGAAGGGGAGGTTAATCACTAAAAGGTATAAAGAATTAGACTAGAGACAAACCTTTATTGACTACCTGAATAAAGGAAAACTACCTTAAGAAAAATCACAAGTCCATCAAATCAAGTAAAAAGCATTATCCTATGCCCTTGTTGATGGCACTCTATATTGTTGGTCTTTTGATTACATGTTGTTATGTTGTTTAAGAAAACATGAAGCCCAAAAAGTTATGATTGAGGTATATTCAAGATTATGTGGAGCACATTAATTTGGCCCTAAGATGAAAGCTAAAAATAAAATACTTGGATACTATTGGTCGACGATGATCACAGATTGCATGGATATCACATGTTACTGCCATTAGTGTTAGGTACATGGAGTAATTCTACATTAACCACCAAAAATCTTGCATCCAACTATAGCTTCATGGCCATTTCAGTGTTGGGGTACCAACATAGTGGGTCTAATTGACCCCTCTTTGTCCAAGAGCCATCATTTCATTTTAATAGCTATAGATTATTTCTCCAAGTGGAAGAAGCAATTCCACTAAGATAGGTCAAAGTCTGCCATGTTCTCCAGTTCTTTAGAAACCATATCATATATAGATTCAAAGTTCCTCATCAGATCATATCTGATAATGGTGCCACATTCAAGAGTATAAAAATCAATAGCTTTGCCAGATAACACAACATTGATTGGAGATACTCCATAATCTACTATCCTTGGGTAAATGGGTTAGCCAAAGTCTTTAGTAAAACTCTGATCTAGATTTTGAGAAGACACTTGATGATAAAAAATGATAGTGACATGAGTAGTTAGTTGATGTCCTATGGGCTTACTGTACCACACACAAGACCCAGATACAGCTCGTTCCTTTCTCCTTAATGTATGGTTTGAAGCTGTTCTTGTCCTAGAAGTCCAATTCCTATTACTAAGGATAGCTATGAGCAGTAAGATAACAACTAAATAAAATGCTAAATTGTAGTTGAAAGAACTCGAAGGTTTTTAAGAGAGACGCCTTCGAGCATGTCAAAATCTCGAGTTATATAAAGTAAGGATGGTTTAAGCTCATAACAAGTTGGTCCACCCAAGAGTCTTTTGGGTCAAAGTGCTCATTTTAGTTCTCAGGAGACTAATTGTTGCCCATTATAAGATGGGAGGCAAGTTTGAACCAATATGGGGAGGCACTTTTGATATAGAAAAGGCCTACTAAGGTGGATCATATCAATTGATTAACTATAAAAGTGAACACCCGATGCTATCGATCAATGAGCATTACCTAAGAAAGTATTATACATGATTATGTCTCGATCCAACTTTTATCAATAGGGCACACCTTTCAATCAAATTAATTGTCTCTTTACTTAAAATTATTCTTTTTAACTTTGAACTTTGGAGTTACTTATGAATTCAATTCTTAGTGCTATTAGCATAGATGTAAGTGAACCCAAGCGACATCTTAATCCTCATTTGCACAAAACAAGCACAAATGTCAAACAAAAAACCACACATTAATGAAAACAAAACAACACAAATCTAATTACTTCAAGCTACTTTAAGTAAGACCCCTAATGGCTCTCACTTAGTATTTTCTCTAGGTCAGGTCCAATTCAGTTCTTTGCTAGTGAGTCACCCCGGTGATTACCTTTGCTTAGGAGGATATGATTCCTCATTCTTCCTTCCTAGCTAGACCATTGCAAACTGATGGGTATCTCCTATTGCAAGACCAATGGACTACCTCGATGTTTGATCATGCTTATGAAGATGTGAGTCCCTAAGCTTTCTTCTTGAGTTAATTGTCACGTACTGACTAGGTCTGAATGTACATCTAAAGACCAGGGTTTGACTACCTCAAGTTTGGGACTAGTCCTCCTTTGTGAGTTTCCACTTGATAGCCGCCCTAGGTCTGATAGTAGCTATTTAGCAAATGACAGACTATCCCGATGATCAATTCTGCTTAAGAAGATGGGATTCCCTAATGTTTTATCCTAGATTGATCATCATAAACTAATGGGAACTTTTTGGTTGGCTAGTTTTTTCTTTAATGATAGCAAGCCACTAGGTGGATGACACCCTTCAGGAAAATGTGAGTCCTCATAATTACTTCTTAAATTAGGAAAAGTGAAGGTTTAGTGTGTTTCCTCCCTTGGTCGAAGGCATCATAGCATTGGTATTGAATTTTTAAGGTGATAAGTTCTTATACTTTTTTATTTCTTCTTGGCTTTAAAGTTCACAAGAATATTTAAATTATCTTATGTTCATTCACCTCATAACCTTTAGCTCTTGTTTGGCCAAGAATAGACATAAAAATATTAATTCATTCTATGCTTAACCCCTTGATAATCCTTTGATTTTTTTTTGTTTGGTCGAAAGCTAACATAAGGAGATCAATTTATTTTGTGCTTCATCATTTGATAATCCTTTTATTTCTTGTTTGGCTAAAGTTTCTTTCAAAGTTTTTTAAATTCGTAGTGCTTAATCATTTGAATATCCATTGTTTATCACTTTGCCTTAAAACTTCATATAGGTTGGTTAAATTTGATTGTACTTAACATATTATTTCATTTCAATTTTTATTTGGCCGACCACTCTACCTCTTGCATAAATTATTTTGTGCTTATTGATTACTTCTCTTCAATTGGTTTATTCATATGTTATGTGTTAGTTTTATTGTTGTATCATTCAAACCTTTATTCAAGTGATTATTTAGTTATTCCAATTGTACATACACTTACCAATTTAATAAAAGTTAGCTTGTGTGTAAAAGAATTTAAAGTAAAGTTGATGTGATTGCATTTTAGTTTGCATTTCAAAATCATTCAAGAAAATCATTTCAAACATTTTGAAAATCATTCAAACAACATTAAGTTACTTAATTGCATTAAATATTTGATTGAATAACTTATTTTAATTTCATTTAAAGTTAAAGTAAGCTCTCATTTTCATTAATATTCAATTGCCTTAATATTAGTATAGATTAGGTTGTGAGTGCAAACACATATTAAATTTGGGAGTTGGACTTATATCTTTCTCTTTGCCTTGTCTTGATTTCTTGTTGGGTTGTAGTATAGATTAGGTTGTGAGTGCAAACACATATTAAATTTGGGAGTTGGACTTATATCTTTCTCTTTGCCTTGTCTTGATTTCTTGTTGGGTTGTACTTGCCAATTAAGGAAAGTATATGTTGGGTTGTACTTGCCCATTAAAGAGAGTATGTGTTGGGTTGTTCTTGCCCGTGAAAGAGAGTATGAGAGATTTGTTATAATATCAACTTTGGTTTAGTGAGATTCTTGGCTTGAATGGCTAGGCGTGGACATAGGCCGATTTTTCGGATATGGTCGAATCACATAAAAATCTCTGTGTTCTCTTTCTTTACTTTTTGCACTTTACTTTTTTGCAATTATTTTTTAATCGTTTCATTTCACTAAAGCAATATTATTAAATATTTAAGTCTTCTACAAAAGTTAAAATTAAATTTTCTAAAATTTATTTTTAAAACCCAATTGACATTGAAATCTCTTGCTTTTCTACCAATGTTAACCTACTTTAGACAATTATTGTAATTAGCTCTCCTAAAAGGTCTATCATTTCTTTACCCAATTTAGCTAATGCATAAGCTTTGCCATTGTCTCGATGTGACACCCCTATAATTATTACTTTAGAGATTTATTTCAGAAGCTCCAAGACATGTTTATAATAAAGGGCAAATTCAAATTTGTTTGCCTTAAAAGTCCCAATTATTTGTCAATTTATGAGTTGAGAATCTTTAAAAACATGAAACTTCTTAATTTTCATGTTAATTGCTAGCTTTAGATCCATAATTAATGCTTCAATTTAGCTTCATAATTGGTTTGAGGTTCAATCAAACTATATGAATATCGGAGAATACCACCTTGTAGTATCACAAATATTAAGCCAATTCTGGAAATGTACTGTAGGTAAACTAGGAAGTTTAGCTGACTTTATTGATGATGCCTCATCAAAGTAGAGCTTCCATTTTGATGATTATTGAGCTTTTTCCACTTCAAAAATTTGTTTATCAGCGAATCTATCATTGAGTGGAAAGTCTGCCAATAAGAGATGAGTGACTGAAATCTAATCAAAGCTTGCCCTTTTATTACCTTTTATGGGACATATGTTATGTCAAATTGAAGTAATAGGACATCCCATTTAGCTAAACAACCATTTAAAGTATGTATAGTCATTAGGAATTTAAGAGGGTCAACTTTAGATATCAAAGTTATTTTATGTGATAGAATATAGTGTCGTAGTTTCTAAGTAGCAAATATTAATGCTAGACATTACTTCTGAATGGGAGAATATTCTATTTTGGCTCCTATCAAACATTAACTAAAATAATAATGGGATTTTCTTCTCTTCTTCATTGTTCTGGGCTAACAAAGCTCCTAATGGTTATTTAAAAGTGTTGTATATAATATTAACGACTTTCCCATTATAAGTGTTGCCAAAATTGGGGCATGTAACAAATATTACTTTATGCTATCAAGTTCTTCTTGACAAGCATTATCCCATATAAAAGGTGTGTCCTTTTTATCAATCAAGTGAAAGGTTGACATCTCCCCAAAACATTAGAAATGAACCTTCTAATGTAATCCAATTTACCTTGTAGTGAATATAGTTTCTTCAAGGTCTTAGGTGATGGCATTGCAATTATATGTTTTATTTTAGAGAGATCAATTTCAATCTCTCTATGATGCACATTAAAGTCCAGGAATGTTTTAGAAGTCGTACCAAAAGGACATTTTGGCAGATTCATCTTTAAGTTGAAACTTCAAATTCTATTGAATACAACTCTTAAATCACATATATGGTCGCTTTGATTCTTCCACTTGATAACTAAATCATTGACATAACATTTCACATATCTATGTATAAGGTCATCAAAGATGTGGGTTATTGCCCTTTGGTATATAGCATCAGCATTTTCCAAGCTAAATGGCATCACTTTGTAGTAATATATGATGATTAGTGAGAAGAAGGACATAAACTTTTCATATTTTAGAGCTATGTAAATTTGATTATAGCCTGATGAACCATACATGACGGAGAATATATCATAGTTTGATGTATTGTCTACCATGAGTTCTGCATTGGGTTATGGGAAGCCATCTTTTAGGCTTATTTTATTTAAATCCCTGAAGTCAATGCAAACATAGATTTGTTTATTTTTTTTATTGGGATAATATTAGCATTCCAGTCAGCATAGTTCTCTTTCTGAATGAATCCTGCTTTAATGAGCTTTTTCATTTCAGCAAATACTTTCTCTTCAATTTCTAATTGTATTTGCCTTGATGTTTACTTTACAGGCTTTACATCAGGTTTAATGGAAAGCTTTTATGTAGTTACATCTCATGATATGCCTAGCATTTCACTATAATTCAATAAGAAGCAATCTTTGTAATCACAAAGTACTACTTTTAATTCCTCCAATTATTTTGATGTTAGGTTAGAACTAACAAAGGTTGGCTTAGGTTCTTCTTCTGTACCCAGGTTAATTAAGTTCATCAATGATGGGCTTAATTGCCTTCTTTGAATTCTTTTGAGGCCTCTTAGAGGTCAATTATTAATTCAACTTTGGGTATATTTTCATGTAAAGCATCCATTTTCTCATCACACCCTCAAGAGAGGCTTATTATTTTTTATATATGGCATAGCATGAGCTCATTGAAGGAGATGATGAAGCAATATATCGCAATCCCCATGTGGTAAATTTCCCATATCATATAAAGTTTTGGGTGTTATTCCTTTGCCAGAGTCTCTTAAATAATTGAGCTTGAATGCTTTATTATATAGGCTTGTTAACCTCATTTTTTGAATGAGGTTTAACATCAATTTCAATTCTATTGATTAGAATACCTAATCTTAGATTAGGGATTTCTTATTCAAGCACTTAGAACACTATACTTAGTGACCTAGTGAAGCCTTCTATGGTTTGGCCTAACCTAATACGATTAAGTGAATCCAAATAAAACTTAAATATAAACAAATGATTGTATCAAATACATTCTATTTGAAATCTAAATCCAACTGAGCCTAAATTAAGGTAATTGAGGTGGTTAACCTAATTAACTTACCTAAACTCAAAATCTCTTAAATCCAAAGAAATTCAAATAAACTCAAAATAAATTTAAATTAAATCAAATGAAAGCATAAAGTCAGTACATAGACAAAAATGGATTTAAAACTAAATCCAAATGAATGCTCAATCATTTGACATAGAGTTGACTTATGTGGGTCCCACCAAGTCAAATGTCAACCCACCAAAATTTGACCAAATTAAATTATTCTAAAGATCAAAATCATCAAATGAACTTGTTTAAAAATAAATCCAAAGAAATTTAAATCCAATAAGGCCATAATTAGGTTAATTAGATCAGTTAATCTAAATAGGCTTAAATAGACCCTATTAGGTCTAATTCAAGTTAAACTAAAATCAATCCAAATTAAATGTCCAAAATAATTTGGAAATCATCTTTAAACATAAATTAACCAGTTATAAGGTTTGATTTTATTATTTTATCCAATTTAACCTATGTTAACCCTTTAAGCCAAATTTGGGTCAAAGTGTGTTCTAATTCAAATTCACTTCAAAAGAAATGCAGTTAATTAATCCAAATCATATCAAATACTTAAATAAACATAATTAAACCCTAAACCTAAATTCAATCCATCAAATGGAACACACTAAGCTAAAATAAAAGGAGCAAAATCTTAAGTGAACTAACCTAAGGTATTTGTCCCTAAACCTTATGCAAATGAGTTTGTTTGACTCATGAATTATCTTAAATATGATTTGAATAATTAATTACTAATTTAAATTAATTAATAATAACATTGATCACAATTAGCTTAATCTAAATCAAGTTAAACTCAAATGGACTAAATGTGTGAATGCGGTCATAAACCTGCACTAATCATATTCCAACTCACATAAACTCATTCTAAGCTGTGTTAAAAAGGTTTGGCAGCCAAATTTGGGAGAATTTAAAGCCCTCAAGTCAATCCAGAAGGATGAGGAATATGCCACGGGAGCGTGATGTGGAGCATGAAGACAAACTCTCCCAAATCCAAAACACACCCTCCATTCCTCCTCCACTCCTCATCCTCACTCATTTACTTAGAATGATCCAAATCAGTTGACCTTGGAGCCAGCCTCCAAGTGTGGCAATCAACATAGCTAAATAAAAATAAAAGTCCTCTCCATATAGCTCTTGATCATTCATGGAAAAAGGCCAAAGAGGATTTCTCAAGCCAATTTGAGCACTCAAACACCTTCCCTAAGTGAAATGAAGAGGAATCCATCCTTCCCTCGATTCCCATTCCATTGGCAAGCTAGATTTTGACCAAAAGTCATCGACAAATAGAAGGAGCTTGGCCTATAGAGCAATTGGTGTGGAGGCAATCCAATTCCTTGCACCTAGAGGCTTACCACATCCCCATGAAGTTATTCAAAATGTTCCCACCGCCAAGGATCGACGTTATCGAGGTATCCCTCAAATTTCACCTCCCACTAAATTCAATTGGGTCCTTTGTAAAATATATTTGATCTCAAGTGAGATCTAACTATATAGAAGTGTTCAAAATGGAGTCTTGACCATTTTATAATCAAAAACACATTAAAATTCTCCCTAGACCACTGGATTTTGTCCCTGAGATGTGGACAGTTCATAGTTCTCATCGGCAAGAGCAAGGACAAAATGAATGCCATCCATTCCTTCTATTTAGAAAGGATGACTTTGACCTATCCAAACCATTTGATTTAAATCCCTTAATAGATTATACGATCCAAATTGATATTGCTTGTCCCACTCAATAAGGCGAGATTCATGTGAATCCTACATGGACAAATCACGCACCACTGCATGTAAAGCGGTGCCGCATCATGCCTATGTGGCACTGACCATTTTGAAAAGAAAAATCTTATTTTTTTTTGGGAAATTAAAAATTAAGAAAAAAATGGCTATAACTTTAAAAATTCATAAAAAATAGAATACTTAGCTAAAAATTACAAATAAAGACTTTATGGATTCATCTCAGTGACAAGCATCTATTAAACCCAAAATACCCAAATTTTATTAAATATTTTTATATAAATTTGAGCTTAAATGAAAATAATCAAACTCAAACCATTAATCCAATCAATTTAAAACTTTGGAGAATTTAAATTAAGGTTAAAACACACCTTAGATAAATTTCTCAGGATATATTAGAAAGTAAATCCATAAATAAAAAATTTTCAAGCCATAGAACTTAATTTAATGAAATAAATTAAATTTAAATAAAGGAAAATATAAAATATTATAGAATTAGCTTAAGTCATCATAATGAACACCAGTGAATCTTAAAACATTATTAAAACTCACTAAAACCTCATAATCCCCAAAATGACCTTAATTAAGGATTAAATACATTAATTAATTGAGCTAATTGATGTGAACTTCAAAAATTTACAATTAACCAACCAAAATTTTAAAAATCTATATAAACCCTCTATGGATTCATCTTCCATAGTAAAATTTAATAAAATTAAAACTCCATATTAATTCCTTTTAATTTAGGCTTAATTTAAGTTTTATTAAAATTATTAAAACCTTAATTAGTCCTAAATTGCATATGTGATTAAGGTGAAACTTTATACAATTTAAATTGGCAAGGAACCCCACTTGCCATAAAAAATATAAGGTCAAATGATCTCTAGATTTGAAGATTAAAATTTCAATCCTTAGGTCATTTTAAATGAAATTATAAATCAAAAGATTACAAAAATTATAAAATTTTTAAAACCAACTTAAAACATTTTCATTAACATTATAACATTTAAGAAAAATTTCTTAACCCTGTAACGTTAAGGGATTTGCTTAATTATACATTTAAGGATGAATATTATGATTAAGAATTTAAAATTCAATCAAGATTTAAGTAATCTCATTTGTTAAATCTGCAATAAATGAATTAATCAATCAAAATCAAAATTAATCAACTTTTGAACTTTATACCTAAATCAAGAAAAGCATTAGATTTAAACTACTTTAAGTCCATTTTAATTTTAATAAATATTGATAATTTAAAATACAAATAAAAGGTGATTAATCAAATCATTTAATATAAATAACCTAAAAAGTTAAAATGGCCTAGATTAGGTTTGGTCCTTAAACTAGCTTAAGTTTTCTAGGTTATGATTGATAAACAAATCTCACCCTAAGGGGTTAAACTAAATAATGAAACTTTAATATATAACATTTCATTAAAACTTAACCCAAATGATGAAGTACAAATACATAAATTAATAAGTCATCTTCAGTTACAAAATTAAGGTATAATGAATCATTTAAATGATAAAATCATAACTTCTGAAGCAAATTTGAATTAAAAATCAATTTAGATTTCCTAAGTTAACTCATTTACATTAACAAACACTTAATATTAATATAATTAATAAGTAAAATTAATTTAATCAAATAAACTAAATACTTCAAACACATAAGATTAAATAAATATTTAATCAAAAGAAACATAAAATAAAATATAAAACTAAGTTATGAAAGAAATTATAATAACATAAAAATTATTAAAGCACTAGAAAGTGAACTAAACTAAAATAAACTTTAAATTGAACTTAATTATTCAGTCATGATGACATCAAATTTTAATTAAGATTTAAAAAGATATCTTAAATTTTAATTAAATATAATAAATCGAAATAAAGAAATAATTAATCAAAATAAAATAAATAAAATAAGAATGAAGTCTTCAAAATCTCAATAAGATTAGATTATACAAACTTCAAATCTTAAAAGAAAAAAAATTAAAATATTAATCATGTCAAACTTAATTTTAAACAAACTATTCAAATCAATTCAGAAGAGGCTAATTAAGATACTTAAAATCTTAGATTTGCCCTTCGAATGGATGAAAATTTCATTCTATTAGAATTTAAAATGATTAAATAGAATGAGTTCTCCCTAAAATAAAAATTATTTTATCCTTCATTCTTTAAAACCTAAACTTCAACTTTAACACAAAAGTAAACCTACAAATGGAAATAAACTCCTTAATTAATTAAATCACTTAATGAATAATTGAACAAATTCTAAGAATGAAAATAAAAGAAATCAAATAAATAATAATAATAATTTTTCATAATTAGTGATCATATGGTATATAGTATGGACACCCGAGGTCTCAGGGCTATAGGACTAAACAAGGTATTGATACCTTAAACATCTGATTTAACAATGGCACATGCCTATCAAGAAAAGTTATGAAAAGTAAAAAAGTTAAATTTTTAATCAAATTAAACCTAACTTTGAACCTAAAATGTGTAATGAAGTCATACCACACAAGCTCTTTTTTTCACAAACTAGATTATTAGGTAACCAACCTTAGACTTAGGTTAGACTAATGATCTATGATGTTTTATGATGTGAAATATTTTTCTTGTTTTGTGGTGTAATATTTTAGACTAGATAGCTAGGAATGTTTACCTGCTAGTCTGTATGATAGGACATTATTTTTAGGCTGACACTTTTTTCCATACGGGCTATGCTTAAAGGGATTATTATGATAAAGAATATATATATATATATATATATATATATATATATATATATATATATATATATATATATATATATATATATATATATATATGTTATTTTCTTCTACATATGCTTAATTCAATAAGCATAGATCAGTAAGATAGGTGGGCTTGCCAAGCAACTAATGCTAAGCTCATATATTTCAAATATAAACTATTGGTGTACTGTGTCTATTTCTTGATATTTATTTTGCAGAGATTACGAATTTATTTTAAAATTTTAAAAGTAATTTAATCCTATCATTAAGTTATAATTGATGGGGTCTAAGAATAGCATGAGTTGACTTTACCAGTTGGTAGTCCCCTATGAAGCTTGTGGAGATCCCTTAAGAAGGTGACAATCTTAGAAGCAGATCCCCATAAATCAAAATTTTAGTTCTAGGCCGGGCTGTATAAGGGTCGAGCTTGGTTTCTCATTTTATCATCCTTCCAAGGTGTATAGTGGTACCTATTCGTACTTGCCTTTCTTATTAATTAATTTAGCTTGAATTATTTTGGGTCTGCAATAGAAATTGCTTATTTTTTTAAGTTTCTTTTCATGGTGTGTTTCTATGATGAAATACTTAGAATGTTAGGCTCCTAGAAAAAAAAATTATCATCCCCACTAAACTTAGAGAATTCAAATATAAAATAATAAAATAAAAAACCTCACATTAATTAAAATCCTTAGGTACAACTGAAAAGCAACTATAAATAATTTACTTTTGTGAAACATGATAGCATATTGTTTGTCCTTCTTGAAGTAAGTGCTTCACCATTACACATAAGGGGGCATCTGACCTGTGAGCATGACCACCCTTCTTGGGGGAAGTGTGTCTTCTCTTTTGATTTGGCTCATGACTATTTCTATCTTCATATCATTATAGGCATGAATTGCTTACCCAAGGTCTTAAATTGAATTATGAGTCAATACATAAAAAAAGAAATTTGTTGCATTAGTTAGACACATAACATGCCAAACATTATCTTAGGGCCATCTTTCAAACTTGAGACTGAATTCATTATTTTCAAAATTACTTAGTTGTTATTAGCTAGCAACCCTTCAAGGTAGGTTATAAATCAAGATGAGTTAAGTATAGGTTCATTTTTCCTCTAGTAGGAGAAGAACCGATAATTCCTAGAAAATTTACATTAGGTTTTGCATCTAACTTATCTTAAGAGCATTTGCAGACTTAGGTTCTGAAGCATCCTTTAAGTAAGTCTTTAACCATTAAGAATTTCTATAGTCTTGTACTTCTATAATCTATATTTTAGATTTCTAACAAAATGTCAATTTAAATTTTAATAATTTAAAACGTAAAATTATAAAGGCCAATGATTTGTTAGTTGAAATGCTTACTGAACATCCCAGTATCTAAAGCATTTTCTACTTAATCTCATTTAGCCTCTAAAAAAACTCTTCCACTTTGGAGCATTCCCTTTTGAATCTCTAAATCATCATCATTTTAAGACAAGCTTTAAAATCCATATAAATAAAAACCTATTTCTTTAATCGAAGTATTCTTAGGAAGAGATCATTCATTCATATGATGTAATTAACTATAGGGTCCTACTCTTATAAGGAACTGTGAACCCTACACTAAAATAAACCTTGTTCTACTTCTTCATGTAGTTCAATGGATAAATCTCTAGTACATGACCCATCAGCCTAAGGAGCTTGTATTAAGTAATTAACTCCATTATATGATAATATGTTTATCTTTCAAGATAATATATTTATCCTTTAATGACATATTTGATTACTTAAATAAGTACCCTCAAGATCCGTGTGGTGTTCCAAATAATATTTCTACAAGGCTAAATGTTATTTTTAACGAGCTTCTTTAGAGACGATGAGAAGTATCGAGGGATTATTTTTGAAATGTCTTCATCTTCAAAATCATCCTCTTCAAACAACATTTACGTGGGATCTATGATTTGCACTTTTATCTTATAGAAATGGATTCCACATTTGTAGAATCTTCTAAGAGGGACATTGAATGTTTTCAATTGCTATATTTCTTTTTTTTCTTGAAGCTATTAAAGCTTTTATATATGAATTGGCACTATAATTATTTTCATAGCCTCACTAGAAATTTGGGATTTAGGTACACTTATTAGAGAAATATGAGTTTTCTTTAATTATTTTACCATATTAGTAGTATTAGCTTCTTCTTTCTTTTGTCTAGCTAAGGATTTCTTAGGTTGATAAAGTACTAACTCCTCTTCATCATCCTCAATATCACTACCAAGGTGGGCAATTATCTTGGGTTGTTTAAATTCATTGATAATTTTGCCCTTTGAATTATTGCCTTTTATCAATAGTTTGATAGGCAAAGCCAATTATTTTTAGAAATTGACTTCCCCTACTTTCTTAGGCATGAAGTACTTGGCATCATCGTAGATCATAATTTCATGTATCAAAAATAGATTTATGCCATCATTCGATGCTCTTCATCACTTTTAATATACTTCATACATTGATGGAGAGTTAAAAGTACTATGTCATATTCATGAATCCCTGACCAACCCACTACTGCTTTGTAAGTAACACTAGCTTTTGTTGACCTCATTTTTGGATGAGGTTAATAACACTTTTAAACATAATAATTAGGATATATAATCTTAGATTAGGAATCTCCTAACTAAGCACCTAGGACACTACACTTAGTGATCTAGTGCACCCTCCTTGGATTGATCTAACTTAATGGGTATAGTTATATTCAACCCAAATCACCAACCTATACATTACTCAAAATTTGAAAATAATTAAGCTTTAATTAAAGTTTAATTATGGAACTAAATCTAATTTCCTTAATTAAGCTAAGAATCATATAAACCTAATGAAATTCAACTTAAATCCAAATGAATCCAAATGAAATGAAATTAAAAGAATAAAATCATGACATGAATGTAAATAAATCAAAATCCAATGGAAAGGTCAAAAATTGGTCAACCCTTTTGACATGGGTTTGACTTATGTGGGTCCCACCAAGTCAAAGGTCAACCTACCAGAATTTGACCAAATAAAATCATTCCAAATGGTTTAGATAATGATAAGAACATATTTAAACATGAATTTAAAAGAATATAAGTCCAACGTTGCCTTAATTAAGCTAATTAGATCATTTCACCTAAATGGGCCTAAATAGGTCTTATGGGGTTCAAACCTAAATCAAACTCACATCAACCCAAATCAATTGTCTAAAATCATTTGAAAATTATTATTGAAAATAAACCAACTCATCGTTGGGTCCAATTTGGCCAATTTGATCATTTGACCCAAATGAACCCAAACTTAATCCATTAAGCCCAATTTGGGTCAAATGGGTTCAAATTGAAATAAAATTGAAATTGTTTGATCCAATGCATCCCAAATTGTTTGGATTAACCCAATTAAAAAATAAATGCATTATAATTGAGCAAAATAAACCATTTGACTTAATTAAGTTCAACCCAAATCCACTTAAATCAAAATGGACTAAACCCAAAGTAAGCACTACATGAACTAGTCATTAATTAAAATGTTCATTATTAATTAAATGAACATAATCCAAGCATTGATCTAAAGCTAATCCATCAAGTAAAGTAATCCAAATTAAGCCAAATGATTGGCATAATTCAAAAGGATTTTTAACCTAATCTCCAATTAATTTTCTTTGGATGCAATCAAATCCTTCCCAAACTCAATTAATGTTGATTCTCAACCAACATTAAGCCATTTAATCAACTCCAAATACACTCAAGGAAATAGAATATTCCATGGAAAAGGAAAGATGCATGGAGACAAAACCCCTAAGTAGGAGTTAAGTGGCTAGTGAGCCATGTAGCTAACTTCTAAACTCAGTAATCACCTATAGCCGACCAAGAGAGGGAAAATCGAGCTTAAGAGGTGAAATTGACTATCCCATCACCTTCCCCACCTTGCGCGAAGACAAACCTAATTTTCTTTGGATCCTCTCACCCTTGGGAGACTAGAGAACTACCAAGGCTGACTAAATTCAAACCAATCTTGGTTTAGGAGCTAATCCATAAGGAGGCAACTCAATTCATTTTGCACCAAGCTCCCCACATGATTCTTTAGCTATTTAAGTCGATTCCATCACCAGAGATCACCAGGATCGAGGTATTCCATTAATGACCTCTCCAAGCTTTTGGTTTTGCTACTTTTTAAAAGATGTTATAATTTAGATCTTCATGATTTCATCCACTAACATATTCAAAATCACATGATTTTGATGGTCAGATGGTGCTCGACTTTCACCGTCATCGTAGGAGATGAAATCTCCATCGTCCATTCCTTCTATAAGGAACAGATGACCAAGATCTAGCTAAATATTTTATTAAAATTGTTAGAAAGAACCGAAAGTCGAATCATTATCGTCCCATATTCGATCGGATGGCCCCAAATTAACCCATGTATATCGCCAATTTAATGTAAATCCATGTGGATCCTGCGTGGCACAATGACGCGGTGCTACTTGGAAAGCGGTGCTATGTCGAATCCATACGAATCTGACGCCCCTAAATAAAAAATTTAGGTTTTTTAAATTAAGAAATTAAGGAAATGCTTGAAAATTCAAAAGTTCATAGAAAATTAAATATAAATCCAAAATTTCTAAACTTGGGCTCTATGGATTCCTTTTGATGAAATGAATCCATTAAAATTAAAATCCCCAAATTATGTGGGGTGTAGTTTAGGGTTTGAATGAAAAATTTCAAACTCTAATAAATTCAAAACAATTGATCAAAATGAAACGAAATATTGGGGAGTTGAAACTAATGTTAAGATACACACTAGGTAAATATTTCATTGTTTATTGAGGAGTAAATCTTAATATTTAAAATTTCAAACCCTAAACACTCATTTTCATAAACTAAATTAATAATAAATGAAATAAATGATGAAAAATGATCAAAAGAATTGAAAACATCATAATACATCCTAATTAACATAAATAAGTCATTGAAATATATTGGAACTTAATGAATCACAAATTGACTTAATTTGTCCATTAATTGAATTAATTTATTCAATTAATCAACTTGAACTTAAATAAATCATAATAAATTAACCAGAATCCCAAAAATTATGAATAAACCCTCTTTGGATGTATATTACAGAAGGGAATCAAAGATATATTACAAAAGGGAATCAAGCCATAAATGATCCTCACTAAATTAGGCCTAATTTTGATTTTAATGAAATAACTAAAACCTTAATTATACTTTAATTACACATTTGATTAAAGTGAATTTCAAGAAGATCAAATTAGTAAGAAACCCCAATTGCAATAAAAATTTCAAACCCAATTGACCTCTAGATTGGGAATATTTGAATTTCCAAGTCTCTAAGTCAATTTAAATGAAATAATAAATCAAAATAATCACAAAAATTATTAAACCCATAATACAAACTTAAGACATCATAATTAACACCAAAAAACTTAAATAAAAAATACCCAAGCAAATTGAAAATAAAAGAACCTAAATATTCTTAAGTTAAGGGTTATGAATAAGTTAAAATATGAAATTTCAACATATTCCAAGAATAATAATCTCTTCAATCATAATAAGTCCATTAACATATTGACATACAAAGTTCATTAATCTCTAAAATATATAAGCCTTCAACATATAAATACATTAGAGTCATTTAGATTAAGGAATGAAGTGGCATAGATGAAAATAGGAAAGATTAAGTGTAATTGAACTTAAAATGACATAAAACTCTAAGTAACATAGGGAAATTTTAATGTACATGAAAATAACCTTTCTTTAAACTCCTTAGGTCATAAATAAAGGGAAATTATATTATGCTACATGATAAAAGAACTTTTCAAATAACATAATCATCACTCCCTTTAAATTAATTAAAATGAATTTAACTATTTCATAATGTATGAAATATATAATTTGGAATTAATCATCTTAGTCTAAATTCATTAATAAACCTTAAATACTTTCATGAAATGAAAAAAAAATTAAAACAAGATGAATCATTGATGCAAATGGGTCATAAAATTTTAACATAATAAATTTAATAATACTAAACATAATAAATTAAATGAAAAGTTACTTAAGTTAATAAACATTAAAAAAAATGAATAAATGAAATTAATTTGAACTAAATGAATGAAATGCATGCACCTAAATGTAATCAGAAAACTAATGCATTCCAAAATCAAATGAACAAATGAATTAAAATAATTTAAATTAAACTTAAAAATATAACTTAATGAAATATTAAATAAAATGAAATTAAACATAAAGCTTTATCCTAAATTAAACATAGCAAAGCCAATAATTAAAAATGAAAGAATGAAATTTTTTTACATAAGCACATTTGATTAACATAATAAATAAATACTAAATATGAGCATTAACAAAAAGAATAAAAAATAAATCAAATCAAAAATAAATTAAAAGAAGAATTAAATTTTAAAAAGAATGAAAATTACAAGCTTAACTCAAATCAAAAGGATTAATTAAGATACTTAAGGATCTTAGTTAGACTTTTAGGATGAATCTTCATCCTAAGATGAAGACTTTATCCTATTAGGACTTAACATGTTGAATAAAATGGGCTTCACCCAAAATGGAACCTATTGTATTCTTCATTCTTGAAAACCTAATCTAACTTTAATATAAAATGTTCTTAAAATAAAAATGAAATTGCAAAATTTTAAATCATTTGAATTAAAATAACCAAAGTTAAAAATAAATAAACTTTAAAAATTCAAATTAAAACTTGAATTAAAAGAAGGCCTAGTAATGTCTAACCACACAAACCCCTTTTCTTTACACATTAGAATAATAGGTCATGAACCCTAGACTTAGGTTAGGTTTTTCTATAATTTTCTGTAATATTCTATGATGTTGTGATGTGAATTATTTTTCATTTTAATTTTGTGGTGTACTATTTTAGACTAGATGGCTAGGATTTATTATCGTTAGTCAGGATAGTAGGATGTTATTTTTAGAACTAGCTTATCTTCTGTAGGGGGCTATGTTAAAGGGACTATCATCATATAAATTATAAAACTATTATTTCTTGCAGGTGCTAAATAATCCTTTAGCATAGCCTATAAGATAGGTACACTTAGTAAGCAACTAATGTTAAGCCCATATGTTTGTGAAATATAACTATTGTGTGATATTTATATTTTCTTGACATTTTCTTTGTAAGGCTTAGGATTTAATTTTGAATTTAAAATATAAATTTGAGCTAGAATTAGGTTAGGATCTATAAGGTCTAGGATCAGTAGGAGCTGACCTTATGAGGAGATGTTGCAGAGGTCTCTTGTGAAGCTTAATGGATGTCCCTGAAGAAGAAGATGATCCTGAAAAAATGACCTGTAAATCTAGACTTCTAGTTCTAGGCCAGGCTATATAAGGGTAGAGCTCAACTATCCATTTTCCTTTCTTCTAGGGTGTATAGTGATACCAAGCTGCATTGGCCTCTCTGTAATTAAATTGGCTTGATTTATTTTGGGTGTGTAATAGAATCAACCTACTTTTCTAGGCTTCTTTCGGTGTTGTGCTTTCTGTGATGAATGACTGGACATAGGCTCATAATAAAAGTTAAATTTTCTACCTAATTTAATCTAATCAATTCAAACATAAAAATAGTGAAATTTAAAATCTCACATAAATTAAAGCCATAGGGAATAAATTAAAATGAATTAGAAACAAATTAGCTCTCAAAAATTATATAATCATATTGCTTTAATCCTTGAATTGGACAACTTCATCCATTGCACATAAGGGGCATCTGAACTATGAGGATGACCACCTTCTTGGGGAAGTTTTCCTTCCATTATTGATTTGGCCCATGACATTCTTTTAATTACATACCACATAAGCACAAATTGCATACCCTTGATCTAAAATGATTATCGAGTCAAAATGTATAAAACCTAAAAAATATTCATTAGATAGTGCATTTCATACCCTACATGATCTTAGAGATTAGGGAGTGAGTCTAAGATTCTTAGATTCCTTTCTTAAAAATTCAATAGCTTAGCCATCTTGCTTTTATTAGACTTGGTGTCATGAATTTAAAATACGCTTAGGCGGTGTTAGTTGGCAACTCGTCTAGGCGATTTATAAGTATAGAAGAGTCAGGGATAGGTAAGTTCCCTCAAGTGAGAGGAATGATCGACAATTCTCAAAATCTAACTTGTGTCTGAAACACTTGTAGACTTAGGTTCTGAAGCATCCTCCTCATAGTAAGTCTTTAATCTTAGGCATTTTTGCAGTCTTGTGTACTAGAATCTATGCTATAGACTTCTATGAAAATTTAAACTCAAAATCTAAATTAAAATTTAAAATTTAAATCCCAATGATAGGATAGTTGAAATTCTTATTAAGCATCCCAATATCAACAAGAGTTTCCTAGTTAATCTAATTTTACTTCCACAATTTACTCTTTCAACTTTGGACCAATACCAATTGAAATTGCAAAGATCAGTCCTTTGAAAACTATCTTAGAAATCCATGTAAATAATGACTTATTTCTTGAATCGAGAGTATTCTTAAGAAGAGACCCTTCTGGAGATGTAATTAACTATAGGGGCTTGCCCTTATAGGGAAAACTCTTTAGTATATGAAAGACCCATTAGCCTTAGGAGTCTTTTATTAAATGATCAAATCCATTATAGGAAAAGTATGTTTATATTTCAAGATAATATGTTTATTCCTTAATGATGCATTTGATTACCTAAATAAAAAATTCATAAATTCTATGTAGTGTCATAAAATTTTCCCATAACTTCAATCACATGGAATTTAGCCTCTATGTATAGTTTCCCAAAGAATACAGCAGAACCAAAGACCCTAAGGTTTGTTGTCCTTATTCTTATATTCCTTATAAGAATATTATACTTTTGTTCAAATAACAAGCATCTAAATTAGTTCTCAAAGCATTTTAGCTGTTAAGAGATTGACTAAATCACCTAAATAAGTATCCTTTTTATGTGAATAGAATTACTTTCAGTTGTGACATAAAGGGGATGATTATGTTCTATCATTCCTTACAATAGGTTGTCATCACTGAATGTGATGGTTACTAATTTTTGAGAGGTTAAGTTTATTTTCCATCCTCTCTTCAGTAAATAATGTTTCATATTATTCAAGAATTTGCAAGGCATTGATTAATGTCTCACATATATCTTTGAACAACATGAGAGCATCATAGATACTTTGTAAAGCACGAAGCTTGTGTAAATGTGCCACAATGTTATAGTCTACTTCTATTTTGGTAAACTTTTGAGGTTTAGTTAGCGATGGGGGTGAGAGATTTTCATTAATTTGAATTTCTTTATCTTTATCACTAACTTTCCATTATTGGGGTGGAGAAATTCTTTTTTCACTCCTTAACTAAACTTGAGTTACTTCTTCTGTCTAATATTCTTTATTAGAAGAACTCTCTAAATTATGCATTTCTTCATATTTTTTAGAGTTTTCAATACTCTCTCAATTATTACCTAGTCTAGAACATAATTTTGTTGAGTCTGATTTGACTTTCCATTTAGTAAGATTTTCTTTGGGAAAGCATAGTTCTTCCTCAGAGTCAGTAGAAGTTGCAATCACATAACATGCTTCTCTTTGGGTTTAAAGATTAGAATTTTCATGCATATTTATAAATTGACACATTTCTTTTGATACCTCTTCTTCAATATTTTTCATGTCGAGTCGTAAGTGGTCTATGTATTTTTCTAGCTTAACTGACCTTCAAGGAGGTTGCTCATATTCCTCTAAAAACCCAATCATTTTTTTTATTTCAGACTTTGGTTTTATGGATTTTCTCTTTGATTTGATTTGTGGGGCTTTGACAAAGAAGGCTGATTAATTTCATCTACTTCATTACATTAAATGAAAATTTCCCCTTATTTAGGAAGAGCCTTCTTGGATCTATTTCAGGCTCTAAGGAATTTTTCCATCAGTTACCTTCTATAGGTAAAAGATATTAATCATTTGTTTGGTCTTTTTTTACTTGAAGGTATCCCAACCACCTTCATCTTCTTCTTATGTTTATAGAGCATTTTCCTTATCATCATTTATATTCTGAGTTCCACCTAGCTCAACATCTTTATCTTTTGCAATATAGATTGGGTGTGTTGTAACAACATTCACCTTTTCCTTTTTAGGATATACTAGTAGACTATTTGATAAGGCGAGTTTCTCATTTTAATAACTCTTTTCTACTCAATATTTGAGGACAAAATAATCTTCAATTGGGTGACTTATTAGTCTATGGAATGGACAATAGTTGAGATCATCAACTTTGTTTACTTGGTCTAGCTGACATGGCTCTAGCAATTGTAATCCTAATATTAGGGTGTATCTAATGATCTTAGTAGTACATTCTCTTTTGAATGAGTACTGCATAAACATCTTCTTTAGGAGAGTTAGCCCTTTTTTCTTATCTTATGTCGACTTTGTTGCTAGTCATGAGGTCTTCATACCTTTTTCCCTTTTTTCAACCATAAATGTGAATGTTATATTCATATCAATCTTCTTCACATCATGTGAGTTTGGTTATTTTCCTTTCTCAATGGGATTATTATTATAATTAGCACTAAGGCCTATTTTCTTGGGGAGACATTTGAACTTAACTACACGATCCAAAAATTCTTGGATTATTTTAATCATAGTCATGGTTAGATATAAAGCCATTTGATCATCAATGCTCCTCTTGTAGAGTTCTACTACATGCTTTTTTGTGAGATGTTGATCATATTTCATGCTTAAATTTCTCCATCTTGTAATGTATTTTGTAGTACTTTCATCTTTTCTTTTCTTTTCTACGACAAGATCTACTTTCATAACTTTTTGGTTGCACCTACAAATCTCTTGATAAAGAGTGTTTTTAACTTGGCAAAAGCTTTTACTAAGTCATTGGGTAACTCAACATACCATTCAAAGGCTATATTAGTAAGAATGTTACTGAATTATTGTAGCAGTAAGGAATCATTCCCTCTGGTATTTTCACATGTAGCTTTGAACTAGGAAAAATGTTATCATGGATTTTCTATGGTTGAGAATGTGTTAAATTTTGGCACAAAATAGCCTTTAAGATACTATACTTTATCATATTCGGCTAGGTAAGGTTGACCTTTTCCAACTATCAATTCAACAGCTTCTAAAGCGATGTCTGCATTGACTTTCTCGTTGATGAGGTCTTCTACTTAAGATTTTGTGATAACATTAGCTTCTTGGTGGGCATTTAATGTAACCTATCCTAGGGCTTCTTGAATTTGCATAAAAGTTATTGGTAAGTTGGGCGCAGTATTTTGCATGCTGCAGTTTCAACTATTGAATTGACTATCTTCGGAGGATTTCCCGAAGGCACTCATTGCATTATAGTTGTTATGAGGTTGAGTTGACCAAATAGCTCTTTCATCAGCCCATTCATTTCATTGAGATAGTTGATGAGCTGGATGATTTCTTAATCCCTTCTTTGCAGTTGAGATATCATTTATCATTATAACCTCACTACAATGTTGCTTAGCTCTTCAGTTACTTCAACTTCTACTTGAGCTTCCTCTTCGGGTTCTTGATGGTTTCGGTTCTCCTAATGTTCTTCCTTATTTTGTTATTTGAGTGTCATATTTCTATTTCGTAAATGTCTATATACCATATGAACAACTTCAACTTCTATACAATCAATGTCTTCATTATTTTGGAGGTCCATAATTGGTTGCTTATCATTGATTGATAAATCCTCATCTTCCTAGAAGAGTTTATTATCCACCGTATCATTCATTGGTTGTTTCTTTTTAGGCTGATGTTTCCAGTTGATGATAGAAGATTTAGTTCCTTTATTATGTGATTGAACTTACACATATTGAGTTATATAATTCTTAATGATTTAGGATTCTTTGGGTACCTAAATTGATTGAGACATTCCAATGGTGGATCTTTGGGAAAGCATCCTATATATCACACCCTCGTGTTCACCGGATAGATGATATTCTCTACTTTGTGGGGGTTTTCGGGGTCTCCTAACAATATACCAGTTAGTACCTTCATACTTAAGGGCTCATTATCGGTGTTCACCAAGTATTAAACCCAAAGGCATTGAGTTTTGCTCAAGTAAGGCATGATATTTCTAAAGTTTCCTATCTCTTATAGAGAGAAATTTGTTGAGTTGGAGACTTGGCTCACAATATTTTTAATTATTTTTTAAAGGCTTCTATTTTTAATAGCCTTCATAACTTTATAGATTTTGGAGGAGATGATCTTCTCCTTTTTTGATTGATTTTGTCATATGGGATGTGTATGTTCATCCAATAAAGACTTCTTCATAGCTTTTCTAGAGCTATTCCTCTTGACCCATCGAAGAAAGTCGAAGTTGTTATTGGTGGATATATTTGCTTCCACCAGTGATTCATATTACAATTCAGAATGAACAAGCAATCTGGCAACTATGACCAGTATTGTACTTTCTTTGAGCTCACCTCAACATTTTGGTACGTGAGGAAGATGCTTTATGGTCATTACTGCCTGGAGTAAAAGTAGCATCTTGTTGGATAGTATGCGCCCTTGATGCACTGCTAAGTGGATTAATGATGATAGACTTTGGCATAGGCTTAATAGCCATCTTATCCTAAGCAGGAATCATTGGGATTCCTTTTGATAGAAATTAGAACTCCTTTTTAAGGTTAAGGCTTTAGGCTTAGGCTTATTAGGAATGACCACATTCGGCCTCATTCCTTATTGAATGTCTTTGGCATTATAGAGCCCTTAATGATAGTCTCCACTATAGGTCCAATTGGTAGAAGTTGGACAACCTCAAAAATTATTTTGAACTATAGAGTAGCTCTAGCAGAACCAACATTGATTACACCCTGAGGAACTCTAACAATGAACCCCTCTCCTAACTTGATGGTTATCATGTTTATGAAATTTGTCATTAGTTATTTGTAACCTAATCATAGATCTAAACTTTTAAAAGAATATAACTCAATATTTAAATCTATGATGACACCATATATTTTAATTTTTTCAACCAGAAATAGAAAGAGAATTAATCCCTAGCAGAGTCGCTAGAAATCTAATCACTAAAAATATCCATTTAGAAACTCTCTGCCATCTTTATTAGGATGGGTAGGAGTATATTTTTATGAAGTGGATTGATATATATTCAACTAGCTTTTCCCTAACATTATATTAAGATTTATTTAAATTTGGGTTCTACTTCCTATAAACCCAAGCATTCATAGTTAATTACTCCTCTTAATGCAATAAGAGAGAACTCTTGATTGAGGTTGGAAGCAAATATATCTCTCTGTTGTGAATTAGCATCTAATAGTGTGTGTGGCATGTCATAGTCATCTAAGAGAAATAAGTGAATAGTCTCAATTGATATTCCAAGCTTTACCATCTTAGGACTACATTATTCTAGTCTACTAACATCAGAGGGCTAGATGTAATATCTAGGGAGTATGATTAGCAACCATGGGTTGCCTCATCTCAGATATCCCAAGTAGACCAGAGGTTAAGTGTAGGGATGTTCATATGGAGAGCATAGGATTGGGCTTACATCCATTGAAAAGCCATTAGGGTGCTTGCATGATGAACACATGGGTTAGACTTACATCCCTTTGGAATGTTAGATGTTTGCATGGTGAACATAGAATTGGGCTTACATCCATTAGAAACCTAGAGTTATATAGATTATTCGCATGATGAACACGTAGATTGGACTTACATCCCTTTGGAATGCCATTTTTAGAAATGTTCACATGACGAATGAATAAATTGGACTTACATCCCATAAGAATTTCATTTAGTTATAGGTTGTTTGCATTATAAATGTTGGATATTAATTT
This sequence comes from Cymbidium sinense, assembly GCA_021442155.1. Lineage (NCBI taxonomy): Eukaryota > Viridiplantae > Streptophyta > Magnoliopsida > Asparagales > Orchidaceae > Cymbidium > Cymbidium sinense. The sequence goes on along the minus strand of CM038219.1, from coordinate 77,632,848 downwards.
ATGGTTCTGAGGGGCAGCACTTAGTGCTAAAAATGTGGCACCTAGGAACTATCCTGGTAGCATTGTGGAATTATTAAAGTATCACTTTTGAGTTGATTAATTAGCATTGTGGCATTATAAGATAGAAATTCATGTTTAATAACCCAAGGGTTCAGCACCTCAGCGTTATAGTGCTAGCGCTACAGCTCTTAAGATGGCATGAGATTGGAATAATTTGATCAAGTTTACTAGTCGACTGGTGCCTTGGAACTAGCTATTAGGCATCGTGGTGACCAGTGCCTAGGTGCCACATGTAGAGCACGACTGTGCTGGTCCTAAATTTGAGACACCAAGAGGCTAACCCCTCGACGCTATCAATGAAACATTAAGGCGCTAGATCCAATCTATAAATAGGACCCCTAGGCTGCTAATTTTTCATTTTAAAGTCTTGGTTCCCTTCTAGAAATTCATACTCTCTCCTTATATCAACTTGTATTTTACTTTGATGAAGCCAACATGTTGATAAAATACCTTAACAAGGCAAGAAGAGGGAAACTATTAGTAACACAAACAAATTCATTAGTGTAGAGGTAGAGAAACAATACCACCACATTCTCCTACATGAACATCTAATCCTAGAGAGGAGCTTTCTTAATCTAGGAGGGAGTGTAGAGAGGATTATCAATGAATGAGGTTGGGTGAACTTGGCTTATGACAATAACTCCAACATCATTTTCTTGGTAAGAATTATTCGCTAATGCAAAGGAGTATCTAAATAATAGAGTTTTCATCTAGGGAGAACTAGTAAGTTTTGATAGTAGCTTTATCAAACTATATTACAATTTATAAGAAGTAGTATATGATTAGTATATTTTATATTATAACAACATCCCAATTTTGATGAAATCCTTAATTTCCTCATTGTTAAAAATTCTAATGTTTAGTGAAAAAGGTGAGAGAATAAGATTATTAATTTTTCTATCGTGGCTTGAGATTATTTCATTATGCCAAGTTAACGCCCACTAGAAATTTCAGTGAGGTGACTATGGATAGGGCCATTTTGAATTTAATAATTCAAAAGGACTTTATTATTGATGTAAAGAGGATTACTTATAATTCTATTTATAATATGCTTAAGGTAGTACTATCATATGGTTGATCATCTTTCTTTAATTTATTCTTTGTGTGTTATTGTAGGTGCGCAAGAGGAGTTAGAGGTTGAAGTTTTTATACAAAAGGCTCTTTTGGATACGAGAGTAATTGAAGGATTTGACTTGAGGACTAAGGTGGGAGTAAGCTTATGCACCCCCTCAGTCTAGACCCAAATCCTCCAGAACCTTAAATGAGAAACTCCAAGAAATTAGATGAAAACTCTTAGACTTAAGGAAAAGGGTTGGGGAAATTGGTCAATAGTAGAAAGAACTGGGGAGAAAATTTGACCATCACATGGTTCAACAGCAGTAACGGATTTCATACATAGCTGAGTGTAGCCTAGCATTTGTTCATATGTTTGAAAAATGTGGCTTCCATGCAGGCCTGGGTGAGGCTTCTTTTCTAATGGCGCCTCATTACCACCCTTATGTGAGCATCCCATCAGAGCTAGAAGAAGGAGAAGAGGAAGATGACAATGACTACAATTACTAGTTCCCCCTTCTCTTTTATTTTGTATTTTCTCTCTTTATTTATTTATTTATTATAAAACTTTTGTAATCAATGGTTTTATTTAATAAAGATATTTTAAATTTAATGCTTTTTGTTTGTCTTTATATTGAATTATCTAAAATTTAAAAGTTTAATAATAAATTTTTTTCATTCAAAATAAACAATTTTAGGGGATCAACACCACGGTGCTATTGAACTAGTGCCTTAGCACCGTTAAGCTGAAAGATATAAGTTTAGAACCTGAGAACTTAGTGCCTCGATGCTACGTGTGTAGTGCTATAGATATGACTTGGGCTTCATATTAGAGAGATTAGTGCCTTTACGCTATAATATGAGCTCCTTGGCGCTATCAGCAGTGTGCCTCAGAATTAAATTCTTAAGAGCATTGCGCCTTTGTATTGAGATGTTAGTATTATGGCACTATCAAATGAGTGCTCTAGATTAATTTTCCTAAGAGTGTAGCACCTCAGTGCTAGAATATCAGTACCATAACACTGTCAAATGAGTATCAAAGTTTAATTTTCTCGAGAGCATAGTGCCTCGACTCTAAAATATTGGCAACATGGAGTTATCAGATGAGTATTGAAATTTAATTTTTTTCCAGAGCACTCAACAATGGAACATAAGTGTTTTGCCGCTATGAAATATGTGCTTAAGGTTCTATATTCCAAAGAGCACAACATGTCAATGATGAGATGTTAGTGCTTTGGTACCATTATGTGCATGACTAAGGTTCAAAATTCCCAAGGACTTTGTCCATTGATGCTAGAATTGTAGCTCCTTGGCATTATTTAATCAATGTCTAAGGTCTAATATTTTTGGGGAAATTTTAAAATTTTGGCAGCATATCACCTTAACAATGCTAAGTTTCATGATTTTTAGAGCATTAGTACCCTTATCCCTTGTTCGGATCCAAGATCAATGGAGGGAGGCTTTTGTTTCACATTGGAACCAAATTTGATGGTGGAATGGATTTTAAATAGAGTTTTTCATTTTGTAACTTGTGATGGAAGAGCTATAGTGTCGTGACACTAGAAAAATGTCATTGAGCTGAGATCTTAGTGCCACAACATTAGATATTTGGTGTCTCTATGATGCGAATGAAGCTTTAAAAACTTTACAACCAAAGAGCTCAGTACCTCTGCACTAGGGCTTAACGTCCAGGTGCCACAAAGTGAGAACTCTATTTTATGAACTTAATTCTTGGAGAATTTAATAATTTTTATAAAAATTCAGTGGCATAACACTTTAATAGTGCTAGATTTTATAGTATTTTAGTGTAAGCAGCACTCTTCTTCCTTATTATAGTTCCATGATCTATGGAGTAAGAGTTTTCTTCTTGCACCGTAACCAAGTTCAATGGTGAAGGCCTTCAAACTTAAAATTCTTGAGATTCTTGTGCTTAAAAAACTTATTAACAAATTTGTATTTTTGCTTCAGATCCAAGATTGACACAAGAAAACTTATCATTTCCCACCAGATCCAAGATCTATGGTGAAATTCTTCAAAATTTTCTTTAGGGAGGAAGGATTTGCATAAAAGAATATTTTACATGGAGTTTACTATGGTCGCACTTGGGTTTTACCTCATGAGAGAATAACATGCCCTTGTATATCAACAAGAAGGGGCAATAGAGAGAATAAAGCATTTAGAAGTACATGAAAGAGATAGAGAGAGAGAGAGTTTAGAAGCAGTTGCAAGAACTCTGAAATCCCAGTAGTTGGAAGGCAAAAAAGAAGAAGAAGAACAAGAGGGGTTAGTGGGCATTTCCCCCGTCTTATATATAAGTATTTCGACAACCATTCCCACCTCTTGGACAGTTTTCCACTCCTTAACCATTCCCCTCGCTCCCCATAGATGGTTATCAGTGCTGGGGTGGGAATGGTTAGTTTTCTCATTTTTAAAATTGCATGTCATTGTGACAACGGCTAGGTACTGGGATCACAGCACCACAACATTGTGTTATTTAAGTAGGAAACCATTGGAGGTGATTTGCATTTCTATATTCTATAAGGCGTTGACATCATCGAGACACCCTAAGTCAGGATGTTCATTTATTTCTTTTTTTATGCAAACATTAGGTAATAAAGTATAATTATAGAAGTGTTACATATAAGTAGAGGATTGTAGGATTTGAAAGGAAAAATTATTAAAATATATTAAACAATCACTGATTGATCATTCTATATATACTTGTCTTATAAGTATGTGTTATAATAATTCTAAGAAAAATATGCTTTTGCACCTTCAGTGTTTGCATGTTTTACTTTAGCTTGTCTATCTTTCACTTTAACTCTTTTTGATATGTTAAATAGGGGAGTAAATTAGTATTTTTTTTTTTCATTTAAGACCTTACTTGCATATTTTTTTACTTCTTCGCATGTAGTTACATATTTTTACATATTTATATACTCTTTGCATATTTGTATAAACATCACTTTTTTCATTGCATTTCTAATGAGGAATAAATTGAAGAGGAGTTATCTCATTTTTCTTTCACTTTTAAACTCCCAAACTCAATCAAAAATAATACCATCATCAAGAAAGGGGAGGTTTTTAACCCCATGAGCAATCACATGGATTCTAATTTTTGATGATCAAAAATATTTTTAGTTAAACAATTATTTTTACTGATCAATTGCATGTGTAGGCTATGGAAAGCTTTTAATGCAAGTATTGTAAATAAGTAGCTTAAATACAATTTACTTAAGACAACATGAATAATAAATGTTTTCAAGAGCTAGATAAAGGAAGATCCTATGAAGGCTACAAATGAAGAATGATTGATGTTAGAAGACCTATGTTGAACCAAATGTTGTATTATTATTCTAGTATTTGTATTTTATTTGTCTTCATGTAATTTGCATGTGAATTATAAAAAACAGCCAAGCAAAAACACACTTGAGAGAATATAAAATTAAAAATATTAGTAGTTAAATTTTTTTGAATAGTTATTCTCCATTTTTGTTAAATAAATTTTGCTATCATAATTAAGTCGATTAACTTCAAAATTGTAAAATTGAACTAATCATACTTTATAAGAATTGATTGTACTATATGATTATCCTTTTTATAATTACCTTTATTTTCCATGATTAAGTTAGTTAATTATAATTTTACCTGCATGGTTGATCATATCATAAGATCTGAATTTATTTGGTAATTACTTTATAAAAATACAAAAATTTGAAGATTTACAGAAAAGAATATTTTCTTATTGAGTTAGTATTATACAATGAGATCATATATGGACAAACAAATAGAGAGTTGAGTTTTTAGTTTGCACTAATCGAATAGTGTGAACCATTACCATATAATATGATTATGGCGACTATTAGGATGATCATATAATATGATTAAAATGTTTTATTAAAAAGTCAATTTTATAATTTTTTTTATTTAGCACCATCTCATAAATACTCTTTTGGGGAGCCTAACTTACAAACTTCAAAGTGAGAGGGCTTAAGGGAGGCTTAGGAAAAAGTGTTCTTTAGAGAAAAGTGGGAAGACGTTTCTCTTGTTCTTTTCCCTTAAGAGATACTTTCATTGGTGAGGTTACAATTTATTTTGGTTATTTTTTTATCCAACTTTCCATTAAAAATTTAGCATTAAGTTATGAGATTGTTCTTGTAGATAACTTGTGTGAGAATTTTTTAGGGAAGTTTCTCTATACCTTAGAAAAGGGGTGGCATCCTTCTTACTTCAAAAGAGAAGAGGAGTAGCATAGGGTTTCTCGTTTAACTATTGCGAAGAGAGGCATCTCCTCCTTAGCATCTTGTGCCAAAGAAGGGATAGTGGAACTTTTGGAAGATATTAAGTGAGTGAACGTAGCTCTATTAAGCCAAACCACTATAAAGCATTGTGTCCCTTTTTCTTTTTTTATGTTATTTTTCTACAATTATTTTCTCTTATGTTATTTTATTGGATTTAATTTTAAGTTTTCTCTCACACTAAACTTTAAAGGTTCGATTTGATTTTGCTCTTAAAAAATTTTAAAGTACACCAATTCATCTCCTCTCTTAAGTGTGCCATTCTTACATACATAAGTAATAATTCAAAACCCCTTGATTTTTTTTCTTTTGATTAATGTGTAGAGAATCTTAGGTCATGTCAAGCCTAGATGAATTCAAGTGTACATTAGGACCTCCTTGAGCTTTCTAGTGAAATAAGTTTTATTAAGAAGGTTAATGGGGATAAAATTTTTAATGGATCAGTCTTAAGTTGCATTGGCTCGAGCCAAGCTAAAAACCTTTTTTTATTGATGCAAAGAAAAGATGGTTTATTGGTTGTTGGATTCATTTTAATAAAATTGAATGGTCTAAATGAAGCTAGAACAAATGATTGTCTAAACATTTCCCACCTCTTTTATATTTTTTATTTGTATTTTTATTGTGAATTCATTTTATGGTTAATTTTGATGAAACTTTAAAGATAAATCAAACTAATAAAATGAATATAGCTTTAGATTAAGAACATGTGATTCACTACAACATCAAAATGAATTTATTGTCTATCAATTAATCTTATTCACATTGGTATCCAATCATAGAAGTCAATTGCCTAGGTTGGTAGCTAATCTGATGTGCATTACACTTAGAATTAATTCACACAACATGCTTTAACTCCTTCAATTACATCTATTACTTGGTATTGCATATTATTAAAGATTTTGATATTTAGTAATCTTTTAACTAAAGTATGGTTAACTAGCTTTTATATTGCTTTCAGTTAGTACTTTCCTATCCACATAATCATACCTGCTTGACTAAAAAATTTTAATGGCTTAATCATACTTTTATGAATTAGCCTATTCATAGTATATTACAATCTTGTGATTGTATTCTTATCTTTTTTGAACTTCATTATTTTCAAATTAAGGTTATTTTTTGTTTTACTAATGCCACTTTTGGTTAAATTTTTGTCAAATTGAGCCAAACCATTTTGATAATGTCATTCATAGTTCAATCGCACCTTGTGATTAAATATCTTTAATTTTAACTATATATACTTGCATTTACTTCTATTCTTTTCTTTTTTGAATAAATGATTTTAGTTTAGTATATGACCATTCACTGTCAATATTTTAGGAAATTCTTCCTTATATCAAAACATTTTTATTCCCAAGTTTTCATATCTCAACCTGAACACCTGAATCTTATACTTTATAGATTGAACTACCCTTATCTTATTATTGCATTTGTAAGAAAACAATATAGTATTAGTACTTTATATTAAGATACATCCCATTAGTCATATGATTATGATAGATTAATTATCATTATAAAATGATAATTTGTCTGATTACAATAATTTAAATCATAATCATACCTCAGATGATTATTTAACAAGTTTAATTAGCCAAAAGCCTATAAATCTAATTAATAATAATAATGTGATGTCTTAGGATAATCATACACTTATAAAAGACCTATCTTGTTAAGTCATTTGAATTATATGAGTCAATCTTAGGATAGTTGGACTATCACACATTTATAAGCTATGATAGTAAACAACTTTTAGTCACAAGTCAATTGCCTAGGTTGGTAGCTAATCTGATGTGCATTACACTTAGAATTAATTCACACAACATGTTTTAACTCCTTCAATTACATCTATTACTTGGTATTGCATATTATTAAATATTTTGATATTTAGTAATTTTTTTAACTAAAGTATGGTTAACTAGCTTTTCTATTTCTTTTAGTTAGTACTTTTCCTATCCACATAATCATACCTGCTTGACTAAAAAAATTTAATGGCTTAATCATACTTTTATGAATTAGCCTATTCATAGTATATTACAATCTTGTGATTGTACTATTATATTTTTTGAACTTCATTATTTTCAAATTAAGGTTATTTTTAGTTTTATTAATGCCACTTGGTTAAATTTTTATCAAATTGAGCCAAACCATTTTGATAATGTCATTCATAGTTCAATCGCACCTTGTGATTAAATATCTTTAATTTTAACTATATATACTTGCATTTACTTCTATTCTTTTCTTTTTTGAATAAATGATTTCAGTTTAGTATATGACCATTCACTGTCAATATTTTAGAAAATTCTTCCTTATATCCAAACATTTTTATTCCCAAGTTTTCATATCCTAACCTGAACACCTGAATCTTATACTTTATAGATTGAACTACCCTTATCTTATTATTGCATTTGTAAGCAAACAATATAGTATTAGTACTTTATATTAAGATACATCCCATTAGTCATATGATTATGATAGATTAATTATCATTATAAAATGATAATTTGTCTAATAATAATAATTTAAATCATAATCATACCTCAGATGATTATTTAACAAGTTTAATTAGTCGAAAGCCTATAAATCCAAATAATAATAATAATAATAATGTGATGTCTTAGGATAATCATACACTTATAAAAGACTTATCTTGGTAAGTCATTTGAATTATATGAGTCAATCTTAGGATAGTTGGACTATCACACATTTATAAGCTATGATATTAAACAACTTTTAGTCACATTTGATTTGATTACATACTTTAAATGGTTTGGTTTAATTACTTTCATGCTTTAAGTGATTACATGTCATCCAAATGAACCATAGAGAAACTAGTGGAATGATTGATCTTATGTGGGGGACCAATATGTTATGATTGGGTAGGTTCTAATTCAATAAATAATCTAAAGGGGAGCAGCAATCCTTGCTAAGAAAGGTGGTGTTAAATGTGCCATCTAACTGATTCTAAATAACCTCACGAAACTTATAGCTATAAAATAGATGGAAGATACTAACTTTGTCTTAAGCACATACTTGGCATTTAGAAGGGATTCTAAGACTTTAAGTTTGAGTATGTCATATATGGGAAATAGTTTATGGAAAAGTCTCCATATAAAGAATGAGATAAGTTGCTTCAAGCCTTTATTCCAAAACTTTTGTTCTCCATGTCATTGTAGAACTAGAGTTCCTGGTCTTTTAAATAGTCTTTGATAGAGATGCACTATTGCTCTTATTTTTTATGAAAGCAAAATCCTTAATAGTTGGTGTAATTGGCATCTTGATTATGCCATGAGTTAGAACTTCTAGAATGCATTGATTAAGATTGGATCTATCCCAGCTATTCTACTACCAATAATCAATGATAATGAGATTGGATGGGAAGAAATATTGAAAATAAGTGTCCAATTATCAAACCAAAAATTAACTTTTCCCTTATTCAAGTTTCAAAGAACAAATTGTTTTGTAGTTTTTTTGCTTTTCAACATAATTTAGAGTGGAGTGAATATTAGAACAACATTTATCATGCACAAAAGATGTCCATAAGGAGTTATTAGTGTAAAATTAGATCTATAATTTGGCAAAGTTTATTGTCCGCTAAGGATCTACTTCCTCTCATTGGATTTGCAGAGTTTCTTCTATCTTGTTTAGTATATTGCTTTTATTATTACTCCATAAAATTAGTTGAAAATTCTTCCCATGTTGGCTAGCAGGTTTAATACTTAGATATCATAGAGTGGAATAGGATTTAATATTCTCTTGATAAGGGTATTCCTTCCATCAAATAAAAGAAATATGTTTTCATGAATTGATTTGTTGTTGTACTTTGTAATAATGCCATCAAAAGAGCCAGACTTCATTCTACCTTTTCTTATGTTGATTCTCAAGTGTTTGAAAGGGAGCTTAATTTTAGAAAAACTAGTATATTCTTTGAGCCATTTAATTCATTCAATCTTTATTCCCTTCCCCATAATGAAAAAAGCCTATTGGCAAGATTACAAAATTGCGTGTTGAAACCACTAGCCTCCATGATAGCCAAAATTAATTCCCACTTAATTATGTCAAAAGCCTTCATAATGTCTTGTTTTATAATAAGATTTCCTCCTCTACACTTTCTATCAATATCTTGAATAAAATTCTGAGATAATTATGTTATTAGTAATATTCCTTTCTTTGGTGAATGCAGCCTAGTTATTGCTGATAATACTAGGGAGGTAAGTTTGGATCGTATTAGAGATGATCTTGCTAATAATTTTACTTATCACTATTGTAAGACTAATTGGTCTAAATTTATTCCAACTATACTGATCATTTCTTGTAGGGATGAGTGTGATAGAAGAGGTGGTAAAGTATTTATGCATGTTTTTATATAAAAAAAAGAACTTCTAAATTGCATAAATTATGTTGAGTTTGATGATGCCCCATGAATGTTTGTAGAAGGTTGCAGTATAACCATAAGGCCCTATAGTTTTGTTGCAATAAATTAAATTTAATAATCCTCCTTAGAGATTAAAGTCAAGTTAAGGGAGTTCAACAAGCTTCTATTGTTAAGAAAGTATTCTTGTTTGAAATTTGAAATAGCAACATCAATGGTTTTTAATTGTTGTTGAAAATATTTAAAAACAACTATCGGCCTTATTTTTAGGATTGTTAACCCAACTAATATTTCCTCTTACTTTATAATGGTCTTGTGTTCTCTTCTTTTTTTTTAGATGCATGAATGATGTGTATTTCTATCTTCTTTGACAAGTGATATGGCAACATCTTTTTATCTCAAAAAAGATTCTTCCATCTTGATAAATTTATGTAGCTCATATTATGCTTATTGCAATTTGATTACTATTTCATTAGTGATATTCATATCCAATTGCTTTCCAAGATTAAAAACCATTTCTTTAGCTTGAGCTACCAATTTTATGTTATTGTTGAATACTTCCCAGTTCCACCTTTTAAGTTTAGCAACTAGATTCTCATGGAGACTCCAAAACTTAGTCCAAGGGTCCCCTTTGCAATCGGATATCTGACTTCCTTAATGCATCCTATAAAATTGTCATTGCTAATACCTCATATAAAAGAATCTAAAGGTTGAATAAATTGGATGAGGAATAAGGCTAACAAAAAGTATAAGTGGTACATGGTTAAAGCAAATTTTATTGAGGTGTCTAATAGAGGTGTATTGAAATAGGAGTACAAATCCACTTTAACCAAAATTCAATCTACCTATTCAAATGTCATTCCCCTACTCTAAGTAAATTGGCAACTAGAATAACCCATATATAGTAAGCCATAATCAAGAATTGCATCGACAAAATCAACCATTATAGAGTCATTTGGTTTTTTTAACCTCCTTTTATTTCTCATTAAAGTTAGTAATCATATTAAAATCACCTCCGACAAGCCATCTTCCCTGAATATTTTGTTTGATAGGGTAAATCTTATTCCATAGCACATATCTTAACTTTCATAAATAGATTGCAAAAACTACTATGATATAAATACTGAAGTTTTGACAAGTGATTGGTGCATGTAAGAATTAAGCATCATCCACCAATACATCTACTTGGAAATTTCCATGGCAAAGTAACCAAATTTTATTTTTGTAATTAGGCAACCAGTTAAAGTTGTCCAGTCTTCTTAAAGTCCTAAATAAATTATTGATTTAAACCATTGGCTTTAATATTGAAAAAAGGTTTAATTTGTAAAGCTTAATCATATTTTAAAGTGTTAGAGGCATTACATTTATCAATGCCTCTTATATTTTATATCACAAAATTATTCATGAAGTAAAGCACAGTTCCCTCTAGTAACTAGGAAATCTATCATTAAAAGTTGTTGGGATTCCAGTTGAAGTAAATGCTCTAATTGAGGCTACTATTGTTGGGTTGATGTGTTTTAGTTCAATGATGCTTTTCTATCTTTATTTCTTTGATTTTTGGATTACACAGCCTTCTTCTAGTTTATGGATTGTATTGATCAATATTTCTACATTAGTGATAGTGTTAGGATATGCACTAGTTTTCAATGATAGTTTTTGAAGCTGATCATAATCAGTTATATTTTGATCTTTTGATCCCTCCAAATGGAGATCCAGTCCTTGATTTTGCATTAGCTCTAGCAAAATCAACATTTGTAGTTATCTTATTCCTAGTTGTTAAACTGTGTTAAAAAAAAGAGGGCTATTACTGTATTATATTTTTTTGTATTAACCTAGAACTCATCATTTTGTACAGGATCAAATTAAGCTTGTTGGCTTATATCAATGTTTGAAGGTGGCATGTCAATCTTATTAGAATAACTTTGTAAGTCATTTTGTTCAATTAATGTTGTATCCCCTTCATTGGTGGATGGATTTCTACATTCTTGATCCTAGTCTTGGGGTTTGGCTCTCAGCTTCAGGTGTGCAATAAAAAAATTTTCTAGTGTATGTCCAAACATTCTACATTTGTTACAACAATAGGGCTTTTGTCTAATTTCAAACCACTATTAGTAGCCATTGGTTGGTGAAGCAATCCAACCTTCTTCTACATATTATAATGTTATAGCCATTTCCATTAAATATCTAGCTACTGAAGGTTGTGAGAAGTTGAATATAAGCAAATCCAACTTCAAAGACTTGTCAAAAAATTGGAACTTATCAATATAAGGTTTATTTATTGAAGAGGTGCAATTTTATCTTAAGGAATTTGATCTAAATAGGGACAATTGGTGGCTCAGCACTAAATCAAATGTTGGAGTTCATTTGAGCACATTCATTGGAACATTTTTGATATAGTATAACTTTAAAAAAAAACTTTTGTATTGTCTTCCTTTTTGTTCAACTTTATAGCTATATGCCTTCCATCTAACAACCCTTAACTCCACTCTCTAATAAGTTTTAGGTCATCAAAGTGTTTCCTAATTACATCCATTTTTTTTGTTTATATGTGAATTTTTCAATCAATGTAAAGTTAAGTAAGTTGAATAAAAGAGAAGTTTTAACATCAGTAAAGAATAAGACAGGTTTTCCACTCTTCCTACTAACTCATTTGAAAAAGCCATTGTCCATTTCTTCTTCAAATTTGTCATGGAAGATTTGAAAGAAAATTAGTTTATTGAGAATGTCTAGTGTGTTCTCATTGAGTGAGCTATTTTTAAGCAATGCAACCACAAATGTATTCAAGTTAGGGAAAAATGTGCATAATCAAAAAATAAAACCAACTCATGATAGGCGAATCAGCATTTAATGAAATAGTAAATGTTGAGTAGTTAAGGATATAAGAAAAGCTCATTTGTTGGAATAGTAAGGCAAACATAAGTGAGAACTAGATCATGAATTATTACTTTCTTGAACTTGTTATCAACTAAATTTGTTGATTCTATAGCTTTAATTGGTATATTTGTTGCCTAGTATCATGGCTACAGTTTTACATGGGCTTCAAGCAAAAGAATGGAAAGATTAGACTGCATCTTGTTTAATAGTAACTAGCACATGATGTTTACTAGTGTCAAGCACCTTAGCAGAATATCATTTGACTACTCTCTATAGATTCTCACAATCACTCCACTCCTTAGCCAAAATCCACCTCTTTTAGATTCTAGAATATGTGGATTTCATATTTTGACTTTAATAATTATGTTAAGGAAGCTTGGTCCACTTATGAAAATAATAATCCTTCGATCAAACTGATGGAGTGATCATGAAGAAAATGTCATAGTGGGTGGAGGAAGAAGAAGAGCTTCACAGCTTTCCACTCACTAAAGTGGAATGGATATAAGAAGTCCTATTCACCTAATTAAAATAGTAGTGAAAGATCAATGAATCCTCTTAATGGTTGGCCACTAAACTCCAATCAAAGAGTTTTCATTCAAGTTTTCACACAGAAATAAGTCTAATCCTCCATTAGGTCAGAATAAGTGTTTATATAAGTACAAAACCCCAATCCTTAACTTCTCTGTCCCTAAATACTAAATATTATGAAATACAATGCTAAGGTGTCAAAAGAGCAGCACTTAGGTGACAGAAGACCAGCGCTTAGGCACTAGACTGACACCTATATCCAAATGAACACATCAACTTCTATGATTTCAATCACAAATCTTATACATCACTTAAATATGATAAAACACATCCACTAATACATAATAAAATATGAGGGACATTAATATTAAAATACCACAACACATAAAATCTAATAAAGTCCTCATAAGTTTAAGCTTTGATTAAGGAGCTTATAACTAGGCATTTCCTCATTTAATGTACCACACTAACTCTTTTGAACCCTAAAGAACACTTCTTCGAAGAGTTAAGATTTTGAAAGTATTATACTGCTTTAGAGGCAAAGCTTAGTAGTTCTTTTAAGGTCATCTAGTTATCCTCACTTGGTAGCTTGGGTATCCACCCAATTAAAAAATTGTTGAATGGTTCTATCATCTATTGGTGTTTTAGCTATAATGATATTCTCCACTTCAAAGAATATTAGTTGGATAGGAAACTATAAATAATTTCTATCTCCTTCTACAAAAGTATCATTCTGCATGTTTGGAGGCTGGATAACTCCTTCATAAGATATTAGACCTTCCATATTCAAAATAGGGCTAATAAATATAGATGGGGCAATTCAAGAACATAAGTATTAGTACCAAGTTTTTTAATAATTTTAATTGTCCCACATGCTATCACTTATAGCTTTTTATATTTGGTGGAAGGAAATCTCTGAGGATGGATACGAACTAAAACATAATCACCTATCATATATTTCTTAAAATTTTTATCTTTATTTTTTTGTTCAACATACTTAGCATTTTGTATTTTCAATTGTTTCTTTTTTTTTCTTCATGAAAGCAATGAAAATCACATATAGATGTATATGCTGAATCAAAAAATGCATGAGTAGATTTATTAGTTAGATCAATAAGTAATTTAGGGTTATATCCATAAACTATTTTGAAAGATGATTTATTAGTTGATATAGAAATGCAACTATTGTAGGTAAATTTACAAGTAGGTAATGTCAACTCTTAGTTTCCTAACTATTTTTCAAGTCAACATCTTAGTAAATTTCCTATTGTATTGTTAACTACCTTCATCTATCCATTAGTTTGTGGATGAAACACAGAGGAGAATTTTAGTTGTGTTTCTATTGGTTTCTATAAAGTTTTTTTAAAAATAAGATATAAACTTAACATCTCTATTGAAAACTATGCTGGATGGGACCCCGTGTAATCTAGCCATTTAGATAAAAAAAACAATCTTGCTATGTGGGTTGCATCATTTGATTTTGAATAAGGTATGAAATATGTCATTTTAGAAAATCCATCTACAATGATAAAAAAAACTATCATATCCAAGAGGTCTCCTAACTAAACCTATTGAGTATACCCCTTGTGTATCATATCATTTGATTTAACGATAAAAGCCTTGTGTAATAAAAACTAATAAATTTTTTGCAAGATAAATTATCCACATTAATCATTATGTTTGTCATTTTTAATTTATATTTTTATTAATGATAAATATATATTATAGAAGCTTCTAATTATTTATTTCAAGTGTTTCAAGAAATTCACTACACTCAACTTGCTTTCTTAAATTAGGATAGTCAAAGCTTTTGGACTGGGACTGGAAGTGATTTTTTTAGGACTTACAATAATAATGCAAATAACAGCTCAATAATATAAAATTAATGGCTTAATAATTTTAAAATATTTTATTTAAAATTTTCTATATTTTTTATATTTTAAAATTGCATCATTTCTAATTATTCCTTGAATTATCCTTTTTGGATAATCTAAATCACTTGCATGAGTTTAAGTATCATCCATTATGCTTTCATGTACGATGAATTTATTTCATACTTCATTTAATTATTTTCATGTTTGATTTTGTTAATTATCCATTTATTTTTATATGAGAATAAAATTATTCTAGAATTATCTTTATTATTTTTTTTGTCTCTCCTATCCTTTTATTTTCTCTCATATTAGAACTATCATCTTGTTGATATTTTGGCTAAAGTTTTATAATTTTTGGAATGATAAATCATGTGAGATTTATTCAAATCATTATCATAATATTTCTCTTATTTATTTAATTTTTAAAATTTCTTTGTTTGAATTTTGAAATTAAATGATTTTAAATTTTAAAATAAAATGACATTGCCATAAGTATGCTAATTTGAATTTATTCTTTTTGTCTTGCATTGGCCGACCCCTATGCTTAATTTTCTCATCTTATGTGTATGATTAACATATTAAATTTCTCAATCAAGTAGGTATGGCTATGGGGATTGAAAAGTACTAACCAAAAACAATAGAAAAGCAAGGTAAGCATACTTTAGTCAAAAGAATTTACTAAATACCAAGAATTTGTTAAAAGGTTCAATGCAAAGTTATAAATCTAATTTAAAGATTTAAAGCATGTTATGTGAATGCATTCTATTTGTCTTGCCCATCAGGAGAGCTACCCACCTAGGAAATTGGCGTGAATGCTTAGATACCAACTTGAATATTGATATAATAAATCCTATGTTAGAATTGGTTGAAATTAAGTAAATTCAATTAGGAACTATAGTGATGTTGTAGTGAATCACATTTTTAAAAATGTACTTTTGGAGTTCTTTCCAACAAATTCTTAGGATTTACTGTATAATGCCACAACATCAAAATATATCCTAAAAAAAATCCTAGAAATAAAACCACCAAAATGTCTCATCCATTTAAGATCACTGCAAAGAAAGTTAGGCATTCTGAAAAGATTTATATCAAAATTTTCATGTAGATGTTGGCCACTTATCACTTTAACGAAAAGGGATGCTAATTTTAATTAGGATAAATCCTATCAAGAAGCTTTTAATGACATTTAAAAATTATTTATAAATCCCTCAATAATATAAAAACTTTTAATTGTAAATACAATCACCTTAAGTGAATTGGTGGGCATGCTATTGGCTTAAAAAAAATGAAGATGACAAGGAAAATGCTCTTTACTACCTTTGTTGATGTTTTATTCTTGCAAAAGAAAAATATTCATCTATGGAAAGGCATGATTTTGCATTAGTTTTTGTAGTGCTAATGTTGAGACATTTTATGTTGTCCCATATAATCCTATATAATCATCTTAATTTCTATAGTTAATCCTCTTTAGTATTTGATGAGTAAGTCCACACTATCTAGAAGGTTTGCCCATTGGACTACGATTCTGTCATAATTTGACTTTACTTATACCCCTTAAAGGAATTGAAAGGCCAAGTATTAGCTATATTTTTGGTTGCGCATCATATTCTTGTAGATTCCTTGCTAAATGATGAACTATCAGATGAATAGATCCTGCAAGTGAGAGAAAATGAATGGGAATTATACTTTAATGGAGCATCATATCTTATTGAGGATCCTAACTAAATACCTTATATTCATATCTCCTATAGGAGGGATCGTAACGTATTTATATATTCATAGAGCTTAGAACTAATAATAAAATACACTATGAAGCTCTTATCATAAGTTTTGAATTGGCCATATAGATGGGTATTGAAAAAATTAAGACTCATGATTGATCATTAGTTATGTTATTGGTGTTTATAAAATCCTGAAAGTTGACTTACATGCATACCATCACAAAATCATGTTAACTTCTCGAAAAATCCTAGAAGTGATTTTAATTAAAATTCCTTGATCTCAAACTAGTCAAGCAGTTGCATTAACAAAACTAAAGAATTATCTAACCTAAATGAAAATATAATTTAAATAATAATTCAAAATCGATATGTTTTATCTCTGACATATCTTGATGATGTTTCATCACTACAATCATCACACTCAAATCTTAAACACATATACATTGTTAGATGATGATTGGTAACAATTATTTATAAACTATTTGAAAAATAGATATATTCCAAAAGTTCATTCTCTTGCTACTCAAATACAAAGGAGAGCATTGTCCTTTACATTAATAATTAATACTTTTGTATTGATGTCATTTGATCAAATGTGACTTAGCTATTTAGATAAAGAAGAAGCTCCAAAGTTATGATTGAAGTCCATGAGAGATTATGTGGATCTCATCAATTTGGTTCAAAAAAGAAAATAAAAATAAAAATACTTGGCTATTATTGGCCGACAATGAGTCAAGGTTATATTCTGTTTAGTAAAAGATGCCATCAATGTTAAATTTTAGGTGAATACCTCATATACCTCTAAATGTATTACCACTAACCATTGTTTGCTAGCCATTTGAATGTTGAGGAACAGACATAATACTACCAATTAAATGCTCTTCTTCTAAACATCATAAATTTATTTTGGCTACAATGCATTATTTTTTAAAGTGGCTTGAAGCCATACCCTTAAAAAAGGTTAAAGAGAACAACTTGTTATAGTCTATTTAAGTTTATATTGTTTATCGATTTGACATACTACACTAAATTATATCTAACAATGGTCTAGCCTTTAAAAATATCAAATTAAATTGTTTTGTCAATTGCCACAACATTGATTGGTAGTATTTTACTATTTATTATTCAAGCCCTAATGGCGTAGATGAATTTTTCAAAAAAAAAACTTTGATTAATTTATCAAAGAAAATGTTATCTTCTAACAAGCAAGATTGGAATGACAAGTTACTAGAAGCTCTATGGGCCTATAGAATAACCTATCAGACTCTTACTCAAATTACTCCTTATATGTTAACATTTGGGTGTAAAGTAGTCCTCCCCTAGAAATAGAGTTACCATCACTTCGCATGGCTATCTCTTCCAAGTTTGACTAACATCAAAATACTCACCTCTAATTAGTGGAGGTGGATAATCATAATGAGCTTAGCCTACAAGCTCAACAAAAGTTTGAATTATACTATGCATGGTTAACATGAGCACATGCCAAACTAGTTTGTACAAGAATAGTTGATGTTGGAAATCTTTTCCTAGTCTTAAAAAGAACAATTATTAAGTGAAGAAAATTAATTGGAATGGGATGGTCCTTTTATTTTAGAAGAGGTGTACAAAGTAGTAGCATATCTTCTCATAGATATAGTTGGCATTCATTCATTGCCTACTATAAATAGAAGATTTTTAAAGAAATATTATACTTAAAATTTTGTCTCTTGTTTTGTCTTCTGGGCAAATACTTGAAATTCTTTATGGTTGATTTCTTCTTAGAAAAATAAATGACAGCAATCCCAACTTCATTCTTATTGGGTTGACTTCGAACCCAAGTTTTTCTTGAGACACATGCAGTTGGCATTCATACCTTTGTAGAGAGTTTAATACCACAAATATATAAATTTGCATATAAGTATCATTCCTTCTTCTAAGAGGATAGAAATCCATCCCTATTTTCCTGAATATGGACAGATTCTGAGGAACTTTAGTAGCAATTTTTCTAAAATACCAAACCAAATGTTCCACCTGAACCTCCACATTGTCTTGTTCACTACCATTTGCTACCCAAGTAGGATCCTCCAACATATACAGTTATACATTATCTGTTGGAAGTGCAATATTTTATGATATATATATATATATATATCAAAACACTTTTATAAGGATGGGTCTCCGAATTTTGTTATGTTTAGAGAATTACCTCTTATACTCTTTCGTATGCTTTTGATGAGAAAATAGACTATAGATTTTGTATTATAAGAGCTTATGTATGGGTTTTAAATATACTACTCATGATAATAAATAAAATGAGCAATAAGGCATTCAACTTGTTCACATTTAACAGTTGAGTACTTATAAAGGTATTCAAGTTTGTTCAAATAGTTAAAATAACAATTATAATTAATCTCTAATCAAGCTGAGTCGAAAATAGCTTGTTGAATATTTGGCTTAATTGCAACTCTAATAATTGATGACTGTCCTAAGTGAAATGTTTTGCTAGTCTTTGCCTAAAATATTATGATTGCAATGTTTGTTATTCTTCTTCTTCAGTTATCTATTTTATCAGTCACATAAGCCTTGTTAAAATTTGTGCTGTGTTATCAATTATCAAATAAATAAAAATGCACTATAATTCCTTGAGAGAGAAACAAGCTGCTCTAAAATTGGTTTTCCCAAATGGCTGTGAAGCCATTAAAGACATGCACGCTCGACGAAGGCTTTCTTTGCAAGTTTCCCTTTCAAATCAATGCTATGATTTTTCTTGTTTTTTGAAAGCATAACAAAAGAAAAGAAAAAGAAAATGTTTGAGAAGCTCTCAGATATTCACATATAAATATACATTTATATATATATATATATATATATATATATATATATATATATATATATATATATATATATATATATATATATATATATATATATATTTGTGCGTTGGGAAGTTGCAAAATTAGTAAATGAGGAGCAAAATGCCTTCTTTGACATTGCAAATGACCAAAATGCCCTCCGAGAAAATCAGTTTGGCTGTTTGGCGTAAGCCAACCTCTAAACCTGGTACAATATTTTTCCGGTGTATTAAGTAATTTAACGTTAACATGGACTACGAGCTAGTTAATTTGACTCAAAATGCATAATTTGAAACGGTGCCAGAATTGAAACCAGATTATTTATTTGTTTTTTTTCAACAGGATGTCATATTAATGTACCACCGAAGTACTAGGATCAAAGTTTTATTTATTTTTGGTGTATGTGTGTGGTGGATACTAGAACAGATTTATTAAATTATTATTGTTTGCTTACTAGATGTTAGTAGACTTTTGGTTCATAAGATTTGATTATATTGAAATCTAAATGTTTGCTGAGCTTTTTTGGCTCATATCTTGGATGCTTTTAGCACTTTTCAATTTTTTCAAGTACCAGGAATGATATTAGTTATATATTTTAAATATCTACGAAACTACTTTGATGTAGATTTTATTGTATTATTTTATTTTTAATATTTTATATAAGATATGATGTCATTTATTTTTGTGGGTAGGGTGAGCAATACTCAAATTCAATTCCATGAGATTCTTCATTTTTTTTATTTTCCTGCAATTGGTTGCAAATTCAGTTGCATGACATTTATCTTTTGAGTTTATTTTTGATTTGGTTTCAACTTCATGTAAGATTTTCGAGGAGTAAAGGATAAAAGTGCTAAAGAGATTGGCACACCATAAAAGGAGGAATTAAGTAGATAAACTTATTTTACGAGACTTTTTATTTTATGTTTATTACATGTCTTTGAGGTTTATTATCGTTGTTGGATCCAAATTTATCCATGAAATAATGAGAAGCAGGCAAGATTAGATAGGACTAGAAAGAGAAATGTAAAAATACAAGCCTATATTAGAATATGAGTATAAGGCACTATTCATGCTTCATTAGAATATTTACCATTCATCTATCATAAATTTAAAGAACAATGATCACATCACCTTTGATATGAATCCCTTTTTTTTGGCACTATTCATGCTTCATGGCTATAAATAAGGGGATGTTGAGCTCCACAGTTGGCCAACATTTCTTCATTACATTACGTGCCAAGTGCTTTTAATTTTTTTCCATGTTTAAGTGTTCACATGGAATCCAAAAATCCTTGGTTCAACATTAATATTGGTGAACTCTAGTCAAACTGCTAAAAGAAGAAGAAAGCCACGACGACACCTAAAAGAAAGGGTGTTTTGTTGCCTCTTGTAGAGGTGAGTGCCTTTATCTGACTAGGTTGCCTCTTATTATTAAGGCAGGAGCACATGAGGAACATGTGAATTCATGGTTTCCAACTATTGACATTACGTTTGCTGCATTGGTGGTGTCAAGTGTTATAAAATATTTTGAAATGAATAATAGGCTCATGTCTAATAATTGGTGTCTCGTTGAGGAAGCTCCATAAGTTGTGTTTCTTTGCATGGCTACCACTCTAACTCTCCTCTTAAATGGCACTAGTGCGACTCCTGACTTTCTTGTCTTTAGCTTTTCTTTGAGGACAAGTCTTCCCATACTGAGTGGATAGATAACTTTATGTCCAAGTATGAGGACATGTTGAGGATGAGTGGGGTGCTGAGAATATATTCTAGAGGTTAGGCAATCATGGTTGCCTAGACTCTAGCAAGCTTTTTTGGTTTTCCATTTTGTAAGATTTTTCTCTTTGTACTTGCGACTAAGATTGAAGAGGCAATTATGTATTCATTATTCATCTTCATACTCAGCACTCATTGCATGTTTTTTGGCTTTCTAATGGAATGCAAATTTGTTTATAATAATAATTATAACTTGTCATTCAATTTTTCTTTATTTGTCCTTGAAATTTGTGTAATAGTACTCACGTATTAAGATTGTCTTGTTATTTATTTATTTTATTGTGTAATTAGCTTGGTGAGCTTGGAGTTGCCAACCACACAGTGTTGCTCTTTGTATTCTCCAACTAAACTGAGTGTTGATCTTTATGGTAACTAACTAGGCAGATTGTTGGTCTTTGTAATCATCAACCACATGAAATGTTGGCCTCTATAGTCGCCAACCACACAAAGTATTTGTTTTTATAATTTCCAATCACACGGAGCGTTGCCTTTTGTAGTCACCAAGCACATAATGTGTTGGTCTTTATAGTCGTTCACCACTCATTGTTGAAATTATGGAATTGAAGTCACAAATCAATAAATTGTTGGTATTATGGCATTAAATCCACCAACTACACACTATTGGTCCCATGTTTGTGGTTGTAGAATAAGCACCTCATGCCCTTCATGGTGCACCAAAGGCCTTACCCAGCTAATTGCCTATTGCACTCTTAGAGCATTGAAAGTGCTTCCCTCATTTTTCCATGCACACTCTTGGGAGCTTTGGAAGGCCTTAGCTCTTTTACTTAGTTCATGCACACATGCGTACATGGAAGGTGATGACATGAAAATTAAAAGATTATCAGAGAGCTTAAATCACTAGTAAGTTAGAGTGATTAAGCTTAGTACAAACTTTCCTTTACTTGGAACCCATAGCTCTCCAATAAGGAGTAGTCTTGTCACTTTGTGCTTGAGAAAATCTAAGTTGGTATGTCAAGCATTCCAAACAACCTTTTGATTATAACAAAGCCTCGTTTAGTTCAAAAATAAATTTTTTTAATCAAGTCCTTTATGTTGTTCTTGTCACCGAGCTCCCCAAGTGTTAACTTGATTTTAGTAAATGACATGCAAAAATTAGAGATATTCATAATGAATGAAGATGAGTATGTTTGAATGATTTTAGTCAATGTAGACTTTTCTTCTTAGAGGCCTAGCTTTTTTATAAGTAGTCTCATCACTTTGTACTCAACCCAAACTTGGTCAGCTTTGCAAGTTAGAGACATTTCATTTAAAATATGCTTTGCACACTTTCATCATTCACAACTATAATTATTTAAGTTATTTAAGTAATTTAGTATGTTGAATTGGTGAGCTCCTTATGCTTCATTCTACTGAGACAAGTGCAATTATTTCAATGAGTGAGTAAACAAAATTCTTTTTTTGGTGATTGTATGTTATGGTTAACACAATAAAAGAGCTAGTGAGTTTATTTAAATAATAATGAGAGTTTCAACTCTAATAATATCATATGTGAGAATGTAATTTTTGTCATGAGAACAAAATAATAAATTAAGTAAAAAAAATGAAGTACTCTAGTGATATGTACCGCACATGTTGGTGATGGTTCATTTCTTTTCCTAGAAATTACCTTCTTTCTAGGCCTTCCCATAAACTTACTAGGCTCCCTCACTTTGATGAGTTCTTCGACCAAATTATTAAGATGTCAATACTCTTTAACCTCATGACCATAATCTCTATAACATATCAAATACCTCGACTCGTCTCTTGGTTGGTTCTTTAGTAGTGATGATTATTTGAAGCATCTCTTATTCTAGAAGGCTTTCACCTACTCGACCATTAACAACCACAAAGATGTTGTTGCTAGTGAGTCTTCATGTTAGTGATCATCTCTATCAAGATAAACTTGATATGTAAGAAATGGAGTGGGTGACTCTAAATCATCCTCATGTCAATGGATTACCGTATGATGTTCTTGTTTCATTCTTGCTCTTATATTGGGTCTTCTTACTCACTATCCATTTGAAGAGTATCATTCAATCGATGACATTACTATCAAGTTTCTCTCGATTGTTGCCATGGAGGTATGGATGGCTTCATTATATTCATCAGCATTGACATGATTGTTGCTTAGTTATAGCAGTTCTGATAGTATCTTTGGTTATTGAAGCCAATGTCATACCTTAGGCGAGTGCGGTTTACGCTACTATTAACTCTATGTATCCAACTTCCTATACCTCCCACTCGAAATAAGTTATGAATCTTCTTAATGATATTATTTGGTTTATGTTTTATTTGAAGCAATGCTAAAAAACTTTTTATAGGTTTGTAGGCACCAATAAATTGATGACAAGCATCCATTTGAACTCAAAAATGGATGTGATGACTCTTAGTGGGAGGTGAGAGAACCATCTTAGAGCTAACTCTTTGAATGTAGTTAAAATAAATGACATTTCAGGGCATCACTCAAATCTAGTAAAGATGTAGTGGCCTCAAAGTATTCCACATGATCAAGGAGATCAATGCAACCTTGTAAGATTACAAGTGAGGAATTTTAAACTTTGGCTTGGGGTGAGCTTTAGTGATTTCCATTAAAAATGCATTGGTAAAGGTGACATTTGCTACTCACATTTTAGTGACATCATCTTTCCTAGCTTGATATAAATCATCATCAAGGTTTGTTCTCACTAATGATTGCCCATGACAATTAACTAATCTTGAGGATCTTTTATATCCATTGGTTTTAGGTCTCTCTCTCTCTCTATACTTTCTCCATGGTCTCCTGGACTGGGTGAGTGATGAGATCTTCCATTTCGTTGAAGTATTGTAGAGTGATCAATTTTTGTGTGCACGATCTCTTAGTTATTGAGTTGTCTCATGGGGGTTGGCCAACTCAATTAAGCGCTTAACTTCTTGTCATCGACATCTTCCATGCTTATCACACCAAAGAGAATGTTGAACCCAAATTTGTTCATGGTAAGAATAGACAAAAAGAATATAAAACTATAAGAATTTTAATTATATCAAAGTATGTGTACAAGAAAAGGATCATAGTATAGGAATTCTCTCTCTCTCTCTCTCTCTCTCTCTCTCTCTCTCTCTCTCTCTCGGAATAGTAAAAAATTCATAAAAAGGTCTCTCACCGATCTAAATATTTATCTTTATAGCTAATGTTATAATATGTTAATTTCTACAAGTTGTATGTTGGTTACAAAATAAAACTATATGTCAATTTCTATAAGTTGTATGTTGGTTATTATAATATGATGAGACATGCTCGTGCTTGTGAGGTTGGGCGAGTGTTATATGCCAAGTGGTGAGTTGTCTACTATGGTTGTCTGATTGTCGTGAGCTCTTCCATTTTCATCTATGTAAGTTGAGCCTCTTAATATTCATCGCATGTCTAAGGTGAGTTTTCTATTTGATTGTCCATATGAGTGAGTTCTTTTAAGAGGTTGTGTGTTCTTGCTGTGATTTCCTGCATGAGGAAAGTTCATCTAAATGGTGTGTGAGGGAGTCCTTCCCTCTGCTCTGCTACTCATCATTGGGTTCTTTTTTGAGATGGTCTATAGGCTAAGTCCATATTTGTAAATTTGGTTATATAATTATACTTTTCTTCATTGAATTTATAATTATTTCTGTTAGTAGTTATATTATATTATCACTTTAAGGATTTTATGTGGGAGGTGAAAGGAGATGTTAACTTATGGAAAATATATAGAAGCTTTCTTACAACAAAGTGAAGCAAAGAACTCTCAAAGGAGATTTTATTATGTGTGGACTAAGGTTAAGTAACGATAGAGGCATTTTGAATGTAATTTCCAAAGTTTTTAATAATTATTAATTGATCTATTTGTATTTGAATTATCAATTGTAGTAACTATTGTACTCTAACTTTTTAAATGTTTTGATATATTTATATATGAAGTATTTGACTTTGTAGTTTGAATGCAATATACATGATTTATGAGTTCCTTGATATTAATTGATCAATTCTTAATCACACACATGTACTAAACTCGAGCATAATAATCCCATGTTAAGTTAATGCACTTTGGCCTTCTCTCCCTTGGCTAAAACTGTAAAAGTTTTCCCTGTTAAAATTTTATCTTTAATGACATTAACCGAGGTACTTTTGTCTATGGCTACTCTAATTATCTTAGAGAGTTTTATTATCACTTTCTTCAGAGTAGTTGTTGTTGCAATATCACTTATATATATTTGCTCTTCTTGCATACCTTTTCATTTTTTTTGCAATAAAAAGAAAACGATCACTAGACTTGAGTGATCATTAAGCTTAAGTTTATCAAACTGCTTCATCATGATAGAATATAAGGAATTATTAAAAACAAAAAAGTCAATGAAGTAGAATGTAACCAATAAAAAGTAGAAATGACCCAAAAAAAATAGATATAAGGTTTTTAGTGATGCTTATATTTTTATCAAAAAGAATGATTTACATATATACCACACAATTTTTATGTATTTATATATCCAATATTTACAGTTTGATATTTCCATTTTTAATACTTTTCCTATGTATGACATGGTGCATTCAACTTTAAAAAGTAGGAATAATAGTATCTTTATTTGATATTAAAGAATTGAGTGTTATGTATATTTGTATTAATGTTTAGATGTTAGATATGTAAATATATAAAATTATGAGCTATGTATGCAAATGCCCGTATTATAAAATACTTATATCCAAGTTACCAATTTTAATCAATGTGTACTCTCACCAAGTTGACAGATCCCATTTTTAAGATCTGTTGACCTCTAAGTTGAAGTGGCTTGAAGAAAGAAATACACATAAAAATTATTAATTGAAGTCTGTTGACTATACACCTTGTGTATCTCACCATTTGATTTTATGATAACAAACTTTATGTAATAAAAACTAATTATTTCTTTGCAAGATAAATTCCACATTAATCATTATGCATTTCATTCTTAATTTAGATTTATCTTGATGATAAATATATAATTTTGAAGCTACTTATCAAGTTAAATTTAAGTGTGCAAGAAAATTCTTCAACTCGAGGTTCTATAGTCAATTCAGAATGCTAAAGATATTCAACATGAACAAGGTGAAATTTTTTTCTAGAATTAACTATATTAAGGAAAATGAAAAGCTCACTGAAATAAAATAAATCTTTCATGCATTTTAAAATAGTTTATTTTAGAATTTTTTATAAATCTTACATTTCATATTTATGATTATTCTTCAATTATTCATTTTGGATAATGTGAACTAAATGCATAAACTTTGCTCCATTTATTGTGCTTCCATGAAAGTTAAATTAAGCTCACATTTCACTAAAGTATTTCCAAGCTTAGTCATGTTCATTATCCATTTATTCAATGCATGAATCTAAATTATCCAAAAATTATTCAAGGTATTAGTTTCCTCTCTCATATTATCCTAATTTTCTCTCTCCTATCTTATCTCTCATCCTAAACCTTTTTGGCTGAATGTTCTCATTATTATTTGTAAAATAAATCATGTGAGAGCTATTTAAATTATTTCCATAATTATTCCATCTTTTTATAAATTAAAAAAAATTCATTTATTTGAATCTTTAATTTGAATTATTTTGAATTCAAATTAAATATTCTCTTGCTTACATGTGCAAAATTAAACTTAGCTCTTTACAGAATATTTTATGGTTGATCACATGCTACTCTAATTGATTCAATTTGAATCAATTTTAATTTATTTGAGTTAATTTAAATTTAATTAAAATAAGCCATGAAATTATCATCTTTCTTTTTATATATAATTTATTTTTGGAAACTTCCCATAGCCGACCATATCTTTAGTTAAAATAAAATTAATCACATGATTAATATTTATTTGAATTCTCCTAAGATCTTATTCATCATCATTTAATTTTAATTAAGTACATTAAAATAAACTTAATTTATTTTTGGAATGTAGTTTGGCCAAATTTTAATATTTTCATTGGATTTAATATAAAAATGTTCTAGAATAATATCTTCCCTTCTTTCATTCAATCAAGATAAATTGATTAAATATACCATGATATTGCATTTAATAAGAATTGAATCCTTCATGGAAACCTCTTTGGCTGACCCTATCACATGCTTAATTAAATTAATCAAAATTTGAATTAATTTCTTTTTACTTAGAAAATTAATTGGAGTCATAATATATATATGCAAATTTTTAAACTCGCCTCTCTTCTATCTCTCTTGACTGACCCTCATGTTCATTAATTTTCTACTTACATTAGAGATCTTGTCATGCGATGAATTGATTCAAATTGAATATTTTTCCAAATTAATTTTCCCTTCATATCCACTTTGGCGATTTCCTTCATGCTAAATTAATT
The DNA here is from genome assembly GCA_021442155.1 of Cymbidium sinense. NCBI lineage: Eukaryota > Viridiplantae > Streptophyta > Magnoliopsida > Asparagales > Orchidaceae > Cymbidium > Cymbidium sinense. Next base: position 77,605,117 of record CM038219.1, on the reverse strand, counting down.
TAATTTAATTGATTCAAATTGAATCACTTACTAATTAAATTTTCCATCTTCTTCCCCTTTGCCGAAATTCTTATCATGCAAGTTGAAATTCAAATTGGTTGATTCAAATTAAACTTCCATTTCAAATTAAATTCCCTCTTCTTTCACTTGGCTGAATTTACCCTCATGAAAATTACTTATATTTTGATTAAATTACTCCCTAAAGTGTTTTCTATTTTATTTTCTCTCTTCTTGGCCAACCCCCTTTGATTCTATTAGGTTATTCTCTCTTGGATCTTTCTCTAGTGGCCTAACCCTTGTTAAATTTATCCTTGGAGATTTCTCTTGGTAAATCTAGTGCTAAACATCTTCATCATCCTTCCTCTTCCTTCCTACAAGTGATTGCTTTGAAGATTGCCCAAAAGAAGTTGAAGGAGTGGTGCAAGTCACTTTGGACGAAAGCTATTCAAGGTTCCTTTAATTTATTTTTTTCTATTCATGTGTGTGACCTTGATCTCTTTCTTGGATTAAGGTTTCTTATAGTTTGGTCAAATTCATTTTTTGCTAAACTAATCTATTCATACATCTTTTCAAGTTGGCTGCAAGCTTTGATTGTGTTTGGATAAAATTTTGTGCTTGCAAATCTCTCTCTTCTTTATTCTTATATATCCTTAAGTGATATTAAATTTGTGTTGATTATTTCATAAAGAACTCTTGTGGGTAGCAAGTGTTCAATTCTTTAAATTATCTCATCTTTTGCATATGTGATAGTTCCTTTCAAAGAGACTTCAATTGAGTTTATGTGCTTTAATATTGCATATTCATTTGATCTTTTTAAAACTCAAGTCTTCACATAAAAGTTGATTGATTTAGTTTCCAAATTTTTATTGTGCCACACTTTAGATCATTAACTAAATCATTTTATTTTTAACTTCATATATTCTATTTAAACATTATAAAGATTCACTTGCATTATATACATCTTTCATGTTATATCATTGCATTCAATTTTAAATACAAATTGAAGTGAGTTCTCTATCATATTTTTATTTTCACTTGCCTTAATATTATTGTAGTTGGGTTATGAGCGCAAAATACTTTTTAATTGAGAGTTAGTTACTTTTCATATTCCTCTTTCTTGTTTTCTTCTTGGGTTGTACTTGCCCTTTAAGAAAAATATAGTGTTGGGTTGTACTTGCTCGAGAAGGAGAGTACGTGAGATTTGTTGTAATCTTAATTTTAATTTAGTGAATTCCTAGCCTGGGGGGCTAAACGTGGATGTAGGCCAGTTTTTGGGGTTTGGTTGAACAACATAAAATCTCTGTGTTCTCTCTCTTTATTTTTTGCACTTTACTTTTCTGATATTGTTGATTATTTTTTTATTTCTCTAAAGCTTTACAATTAATGATTTAAGTTTTCTACAAAAGTTTAAAACTAAATTTTCACAAATTATTTTTTTAAAAACCCAATTCTTAACATTAGAATTTATCAGTTATACAATCAGTAAAAGCATTAAAATAATTTTATAGCAAATTTTTTAAGCCTTATTGTGTAACTTATATTACTCGAATATAGTTATTTCTATAATACTAAGCTTTGACCTTAACCCACAATTAAGCATTCAAAGTATGAATTTGATATATTTTGATTGATTTATAATACAACAGGATCAGAAAAAGAAAACAAAAAACAAAATTGGAATGGCTATTCATTTGATATCCATTTCGCTTTATTAATCCTCAATCGTAGACATATCTCAACTCTTCATTAGGACAATAATTGAATCAAATCTTATCCATTAATTTTAAGCCGCAAACTTATCATGCATAAAAGTCCCATTCATGTCTTATTCTTAACCTTTCAGATATCTTCTTTGGTCCACTCAAAATAATCTTGAGCAAATAAATATCTGCTATTTTATTTTTAGGATTGAATAAATCAAGTTATTTGGTCCTTTGTAAATGCTGTGTCCCTCCATTTATCCACTAGGCATGGTCATAGAAAAATCCTTTTCCGCAAAATAGCTGATAGTAGAAATCTTTAGAAAAAAATATATAAAAGTATATTTATTTGACGGTTTGTATTCTAAAATCTAGAAAGCTCTATTTAATAATTATTGAAGAAATCTCTAAATTATGTTAATGTATGAAAGATTTCTAAAATAATATTTGTACAAGTATAAATAAGCTTTTGGCTTTCTCATTTTTAAATAAGAAAGAAAAATAAATTTTAATATAAGTTCCTCTTCCATTTTCCTCCATCATAATTTTATCATTATCCTCTTCTATTCTCCACATATATTTTCTATCAAACAGATAATAGGATTTGAAGATCAGCATCTTTTTCTGTTTCCAACATTACTTCCAAGTATGCTCATTCTTTGTTGCTATCTTTTACGTTTTAAAGTCATGGTTCAAATGAGTTGAATTTATCTGTATCGATAATATTTTTTATTCCATTGAATCATGAAGTAATTATCATGGTTTGTTATCAGTCGTAGAAATAGAAAGGTTTTACTGAGTTAAATAAAACTAAGTTGAAATGCCTTATTCCTGAAATGTAATTTATTTACGGTTTAATGGAATAAAAAATATTATCGATACAGATAAATTCAGAAGTTGAAATGCCTTATTCCTGAAATAGAAAGGTTTTACCTCTCGGAAGATCCCTTCGCTAAACTAAGTTGAAATGTAATTTATTTACGGTTTCCATGTCTACCGTTTTCTTAGTTTGCTTCAGTGTTAAGGACTTGTTTTGTTGATAAACAATATATACAACAGCAACAACAACAACAGTTTTACCCCACTGTGTAATGGCTATACTGAATCATTCGTCCCATCACATGGCCCTATTATATGCCAAATTCTCATTTAATTCAAGATATACAAGGCCATTTTTTATACATCTTAACCAAGTCTTTTGGTACTCCCGCCTTTTAGCAAAGAAATCTAATCATCTACTCTCCTAATTGGTCATCTGACTACCGACGCATGCCAAACCATCTAAGGATTCTCTAATCTTATCAGCCACTAAAGCTACTCCAACTTTTTCCCGAACAAACTCATTTCGCATTTTATCTCTAAGAGTAAAGCCACTCATCCACCTGAGCATCCTCATCTCGCACATATTTTTTTTAAATATATATTCTTTATCAACAATATATTGTTTATATTGTTGATAAACAGTATATATTTAAAAAAAAAAGAAAATTTTAATTTTACAGTTTTTATATGTGAAAACAAAATCATAATAGTGCTAAGTTTAACCTTAAATTACATCCAACTCGTTGGTCTTATGAATTTCACTATTTAATAAACAGGAATTACTTAATGAATTGAATTCCCACTTGTTATTCCGCATCATCTTTTTTCTTGAGATCAGTGCAGCTGCTTTACTGACCAACTGCGACATTTCTTCTCTCCGAAACTAGTGGAGTTGCTTTCATAGATGCTTGTTTTGAAAAAAAGAAGTTGCAAGTTGGATATTAGGAGGATCAAAATCGTCCAAAGGTCAAGATTCTTCTATCAACTTGTGTAAGGAATATAATTATCTTAGAGGGTGGCCACGCCTTTAAGATCTGGTTTGTATTCTGATTCCATGAAAATGGTAGATTCCAAGCTGTTATAAGATATATTTGCTTTTTAAGCATTAGCATCTTGTTTGACATCCATAAGATAGCATCATACAATATAAATATCCTTTTATGTTTTTCTTAGAGCTAAACATGTATGTCTTCTATCAATGTCATTGTCAAGAAAGTAATTTTGCAATAAATTAATAAATAGTGAATCCTTAATATTAATATGCCGTCATTTTTTTTAATATTAAGGATTTTAAGTAAAATAAGTTAGTTTGGGAATACAAAATGGTGGGCCTACCCTAACTAACAAGTTTAAGTTGTGTTGAGAATATATCTGATAATTGGTGTATCACTTCCAACCTTTGCCTCTTAAAGAGGAAATGAGTACTTTATGCTTGTGAGACAAAAGGTATAGCTGTCAAAACCACCATGTTGTGGTATTACTTGTGCATAATAAGCAAATGAAAAAGTGCTTTTTTTTTTCTAAGGAGCATTAAAATGAAGAATTTATGATAAGATTTAGATTGTCTTATTTATTATATCTATATGTGTTCTTGCAATTGTAAATGGTATCAAGAGTGTGTCCTATACATGGGGATAAGTATACATAGGGTTGGAGAAGTCTTGTCTCTTTTGTCGAATTTATTTGTATAATTCTATAATCTTGGTAATATATATGTTTTGTAGAGCAAGCATAACAAAGGTAGCAAATACAAAACAACAATTTATATGATTCTATGAAATACAACTAGGTCTACCAATGCATAATGATTAAATGATGGTGTTGGGTTGTATTTTTGTTAATGTAAGAGCTAACAAAGTTATAATGGATTTTTAGTTTAAAATTTAAATTAGGCTTTTGGATTTTTTTGTGGAATGGTGATAATTTTAGTAGGATATAGTGGTAGGAATGTTAATACTAGTCTAGATATACTAATGTAGACAAATTTAGAAGATCATTTTAGGGAATAAATTTTAGTTGGGGCAAATAATTGTTAATGCTTATGAAGAGATAGCTTAAAATATTTCATTATGATATGAAGTAGATGGTTATGTTCGATAGAATTTAAGTGGGCATTGAGGAGCAAGAAACAAGGCTTGGTCGTAATCTTGCCTTATTTCTCTATGAGTTATATGTTGATTTTGAGAGTGGTTGTGAGACATAACTTGGGTGGTGGTCGATCTTGTAGAAGGCCTAAGATGTTCAAATGAATAGTTAGTAAATATAAAGCCTTTATCTTATCAAACAAAGGTAAACTTAAACTATCAAGCACTAAGCAAAAGAGAAGAGCAATTCTTCAATCATTTTTTTTTCTGTTCAATCAACATCCAAATCATTTCACTCTACATTTATAAGTGTTATAAGAATTTTGGGCTATGATTTTTAGAACAAAAAAATAAAGAGAAAAAAGAGATTGGTGGCTATAATGATGGAGTTTCAACCACCCATTTTTGAAATTTCTTTTATATAAATGCTATCCATACATGTACCAATGTAAAAATTAAAAATAAAAAAAATAATAAAATTTAAGTTCTATTAAAAATATTATAAATTATAGGCTCTTTAGTAGGTTATTATTTGGACTTTTATAGTTGGACTTATTCTTTGATCTCTTCTTTCATTTTAGCCTTAACTATTCTTTCATGTTTGGCTAGTAGAATTTTAAAACTCTTGTTATTATATTAAAAAAATAAAAAAAAACAATTTCTACGATAATATATTTCACTTAAGTCATATATACCATGCAAGATGAATGTAATATTCATGAAGAGGACATCAAAGTTGATCTAGTCTTCATAACTGCCATTCATTATGGGAACAAGACACCTACAGTTAACCTTACTAACATGAAAAGATTCAACGTGTGGTTTAGTCTTACAATTGGCTTTGGTAATAGTGCATGTTGAGATGATATTTATTAAACATAGTTCATCCATGGTTAACCTATACCTTTTCTGATTTCATAAAATATGATACTTAAATAATTTATTCTGTTATCAATCTTTTATTTTATTTTTAGATATAACAAAATATTGCATCATTTCAATTCGTGAATCATCTATAAAATCTAACACTTTATTGGAAAGGGAAGTATCATCAAATACTACTTTTGGGTCATCATCTATAGAATTGTTGATTTCTTCAAGGAAAAGGATTATGGACTTACATTAGTTCTGTATAAGAACTAGTTTTTACAATATGAATAAATGGTTTAGATCAATAGAAGTTTTGGATGACTTGGTAAGGAGAGTAGGTGGAGTGGGTTTAATAATACATCTATAGGATGAAGTGGAAGGACATGTCCTTTTAATTTTAAAAGTAAATGAGTTTATTTTTTTATTTATACCAAAAAAATATAATTGAAGGAATAAAGAAAATTCAGTTTAATATCCACCTTAAGTTTAATAATAAAATTACTAACCAATTTATAATCATTATCAATACAAATTGCTTTAGACTAAGTCTCAAAAGTGTTCAAATATTTCAGTATGGGAAGGGTGATTTACCTTAGAATTAAGAACTAGCCATGTATTTTTCTTGTCCTAGTTCATAGGATATGATTTTCTTTTTAACATCTATTTTACTTAAATTCAGGCAAGTGTGATCCATTCTATTCTCTATTTTGAGCTAAAGTATTCGTTTAATAAATCTTATTATGCATAGTTAATTTCATTTTAGCCAAGATAACCCTTTGGCAGCTATTCATCTCATATTAATTAAATATGTTATTCTTTTGGATTTAATTAGTGTAAGAATCTATAAGGTTCATTGGTAGCATCAAAAGTGAGAGCTTCAACATTTACTCTACTAGAAGAATCATTAAATTCATTAGCATTTGTATGAGAATGTTATCTTATACCGCTGCTTTAGTGGTTGGGTTATCTTTTATTAGTTTGATCTTCTCATATGTCCAAGTAAGATCATCTTCTAAAGGCATATTATAATCTTTCCTAAGAGCTAATACATAATTTCTATTATGTTATAAATAATTTAGGATAACTTACACTTGGACTTTTTAATTTTATAACCAAGTTCTAGTTTATTCATGTAGTTCATTAATTTTATTACTTTTCCATGAATCCTAAGATCTAAAGAATCAATTATCTTGATAAAGTTTTCAATTAGATCTTTAGGATTTTACTTTGGGTAACATAAAATACTTTTTAATTATAAAATATAAAGAGACTGACAAAAGAGGGAAATGGCTATAATTAAAGTCAGAGAAAATTAAAATAAAGTTGTAAAAATATTAATTTTTAGGATAAAATAAATTTCTAGTTGAGAAAGGGGTACAAAGATCTCTAATATGCTATGCATTTTCTTAAAAAGTTACGTATTTTTAATATTTTTTTTCAATTTCAAACGCACCAAATTTTATGCACACATATATGTAGATTTATTTATGCATGTAATTTTGAATGTAAATCATTTTTATTCTCATATGTAAATAATTAGTTTTACCATAAATAAATAAGTCAATAATATAAAACAATTTATATAAATTTATATTTTCTTTAAGTGTACAAATTTATGTTTTTGAAGTAGAATTCTCTCTTACCAAGGTTTTCACTTCCACAAAAGTTTCAATAAGTGCACACTCGAATATTTCCCAAACTTTGTAGTGGAGCCTAATTATTAGATTTTATGCTTATACCCAATAAGTGTTAAATTTGTAAAAATTTCATATAATTATATTGCTTTATCATATTTTTATTTGTTAAAATGTGTTAATTTCAAGTATATTTTATATTGTGACAAAAAATTCTCAAAAATATGAAAAGGAAAAAATTTAAGCCCAATGCCTAAGTGCTATAAATGCAACGCTGTAGTGCTGAAAATCAAATAAATTGGAGCAAATCAATAGCAAGGCTAGAACTTATGTGCCATAACAGCAGCGCCATGACATTAGATTAAGATCATTTTGGGACATTTTGACAACAAGTGTAGCGCTTAGGCATTATATATACAATATTGTGGTGTTATACTATAGAAAAAAAGTATGAAGTGAAGGCAACATGTACAGTGCCCAAGTGTCAAATGAACAACACCACATCACCATTTCTAGTACCGCAATGCTATGACCCAAAAAAATATATTTGTGACTACTCAGTGACAATTTCGAGCAATTTTCAAAGTAGTTTTGACAAGAGTGGGAGAGTAACTGATCAAGGCTATTTTTAGGTGATACATAAGGGAACTTCCTTAGTGTAAAAGGCTTTTTTTCCCTAATTTTTAGTATGGGGGTGAGTGAAGTATAAGTGTGTGAGAGTTTTTGTAAAGCACTTGGAGAGTGACATTCCAAGTGTTGTGTGGGTAGTGTGATAGTGTGCTCTTCTTAAGCAACTGATGGAGAAGGAGATTAAAAATTAAGAATTTTCAACTTGGGATGCTTGATATTATCATGTGAAAATTGTAGAGCATCACGAAGAGTGAATTTAAAAGACTTAGTTACTGTGCTCTTCCTTTCTTCTCTAATTATCCTATATTTTATATTACACTGCTTAATGAGATTTTCCTCTTCTCTACTATGAAGCACTAATCTATAAAGTGCTCTAAATTTATGTCAGTTTTTGGATGTTTGTATTGTATTAAACTATGTTTGTGGGTTAGTATAAAAAATAATTGTTCATGCTTTTCATGAAAATGGTGTTTTGCTTTTCTCCATGCTTTATTTACTTATGATCTTGCCAATTGCAAAGTTAAAATCAAGTGTGATCTAGAGATATCAATGGAGTTCTATAAGAATAATTAGGAAAAAGGTAAATGAAAGTATTAAATAGGCATTAATATGCTAAATAGTCTTGAAGTGCTAGATAGCCATTAAATATATGCCTATTTTGGGATTCACAATCAATTCAAGAAAAATATAAGTAATGCAAAAAAAATCAAATTTTATTTAGCACTAGGCAAACAACTGGATAAATGGATTGGTTTGGTTAAACTTGTCTAAACATAGAGCGTATAAAATTTTGCTCCTCATGGACACTATAAGCTTAAAATTAAGTTTAATGCTTAGTTTAATATAATACATAATTTAAGCTTTCTTTAAATTCAAAGTACTATTTATAAATTTAAACAACATTCTATTTGCTATAAAAATATAAAATTAATCTTTTTAATATAATTATTATTTTTTGCATAATAAAAGATAATTATTTGACTGAAGTAGTCTAGAACTTTTTTTGGATAAAACTCAAATTTTAAAAGATTAACACTTAATTTAATATAAAATTAATATAGAATTTTATTTTAATCCTCATGGGAACGATATTGTACTCATTTTGTATTGCTTGATGTGACATGTACACTTATGTATAAAGTTAAATACTATATAAGTTTTTGGTACCATTATCAATGATTAGAAGTACAATAGTAATTTTTATAAAGTTATTATTAATCTCATTGAAGTATTTTTAATTCAACATTTCTATTATGTGTAAGTGTATTATATATTAAGAGTAAAATATCTTTTATCTGTACATCTTTTTACTTATTTAGTGTACTTCTATTCTAGTTTTAAACTAAAGTTGTGATTTATAAACTTTACATGTGTAGAGACAAAACTATTGAATTATTACCATTGAACTTAGAAATCGAACGACGTTGCTAGAAAATTTAAAATGAAAGAGAAATCAAGTGAGAACACATACAATGGAAAATTAGCTAATAGGAGAATCATCTAGACCTGTAAAGGACCAATAGTATATGAAATACATCAAAGTATTGCATATTCAAGTTAATAATTTTGAGCTAAAACCATCTATAATTTAAATAGTGAAAAACTCTTAGTTTGGGGGTTCACCTATTAAAGATCCTAATATGCGTATTCTTAATTTCATATAATTTTGTACAACATTTAAGTACAATGGGGTAAGCGATGATGCTATTATATTAAGATTATTTCCTTTCTTATTGAGAGAAAAGGCTAAAATGTGGTTAAATTCATTACCTTAGTGGTCAATCTTGGAATGAATTAGCTTAAAAATTTCTAGCAAAATATTTTCCACCATCTAAAATTGTTAAACTAAGAAATGACATTATATCATTTATATAATTAGATAATGAATCTATATATGAGAATTGGAATTATTAAGAAAATATCTTCATCATTCATTACTTGATTGACTTATCATGCAATCAATTTATAACGAATTAGTAGGATCTCTAAGGCCTTTCATAGATGCAATAGCAAGAGATAGTCTCATCTCAAAATATTTTGAGGAAGCTTATGCTTTAATAGAGGAAATGACAACTAATAATTTTCAATGGCCTTTTGATAGATTAAACCCTAAGAAAGTAGCCAGTGTTAAGATATGATTGTAATGTTGACTTCACAAGTAGCTTTCATATCTAAGAAATAAGACAATTTCAAAATTAATCAAAATATTAATAATACTAATGAAAGGCGGGAAAATGGTGAGTTATGTGTAATGGAAGAACAAACTAATCAAGGATTAGAAACTCATAACTATTTCTCAAATAAACAAAATGATCCGTATTCAAATACATTCAATCAGTAACCCAAATTTTATTTTGGAACAATAATGCAAACTTTAGTCAGAATGAAAATATAGGAAGTTGGAATAATATGAATTATAATCTTCAAAACTCTAACTTTAGATCTATCATTCCACTAGGATATCTTCCACAAAATCAAAGTAAAGAAAAGAAACCTACTTTAGAAGAATTAATGATACAAATGGAAACTAAATTACAAAGCCAAAGAGCTTCAATTAGAAATTTAGAAATTCAATTAGGACAATTGGCAATATTAAAGTAAATCCTAAAGATATGGGTAAAGAATAGTATAAAGTAATTGAATTAAAAATTAGAAGAAAATTAAAAGAATTAGGACTAGAAGATAAAAATGAAGAAAATGAAATATTAGTTAAATAAAAAGAAAAGGAAGAAATTAAAAATAAAGAAATTAAAGAAAAGAGAAGAATCAGAAAGAGGACTGTTTAGAAAATTGAGAGAAAGATCACCACCTCTAGTTTCCCAAAGATTTCAAAAATAAAATGTGGATAGTCAATTTTTGAAATTCTTAGAAGTATTTAAGAAATTATACATATATTAAATGCCATCATATGTTAAATTTATGAAAGATATTCTATATAAAAGAAGAAAATTAGGAGAAAATGAAACAATATCCCTTACTGAAGAATGCAGCGCAATAATCGAAAGAAAATTAGCTAAAAAACTTAAAGATCTTGAGAGTCTTACTATTTCTTGCGCTCTACAAGATAAATTTTTTGGATAAACATTATGTAATTTGGGAGCTAGCATAAATTTAATTCTTTTATCAATTTTTAAAAAGCTAGGATTAGGAGAAGTACAACCTAAATGTGTGACTCTACAATTAGAAGATAGATCTTTGTCTAATCCTAGGAGAATAATTAAAGATGTTTTGGTTAAGATAGATAAATTCGTATTACTTGCAAATTGTATAATATTATATGTTGAGAAAAATAAGGAAATATTTTTCATTTTAGGGAAACCTTTCTTAGCTTCTAGAAGAACTATGATAGATGTTCAAAAAGGTGAATTAATCATGAGAGTAAATGATCAGAAAGTTAAATTTAATGTGTTCAACTCTATTAAATTTTTTGAGGATAGAAATAAAGAATAATATATGATTGGGTTAAGTGAAAGTAAACTAGAAAAGAACTAGATTCTTATATCATAAATAAATTTATAAAATTAAAATGAAAAATGATGAGTGAAGAATATAAAGATATTTAATATCTTATAGTTACACCCAATCAATTTAAAGAAAAATTTGAATATTTAAAAATTCCCATACAAAGAAAGAATCTTAAATCATCTGTAATAGAAGCCACATAACTAGAGTTAAAACTATTACCAAGTCATTTGAAATATGCTTACCTAAGGAAAGAATCAACATTACCAATAATTATCTTAATATATTTAGAAGAAAATCAAGAAGATAAATTAATTGAAGTTTTAAAATGATATATAAAAGCATATGGATGGACAATAGCAAATATTAAAGGAATTGGTCTTTGAATATGTATGGATATAATTTTAAAAAGATAGTAAACCATTCATAGTAAGTCAAAAGAGACTAAATCTTATCATGAAAAAAGTAGTAAAATAAGAAACCTTAGAGTGGTTCGAAGCAAGAGTTATATATCCTTTATCTGATAGTATAAAGGTAAATCCAATCCATTGTGTGCCTAAAAGAGGAGGAATGACTATCATTACTAATGCAAATATTAAAATCATTCCTATGAGAATAGTCACATGATGGAGATTTGTATTAATTATTGAAAGTAAATAAAGCCACTAAAAAGATAACGTTTCTTTACCTGTCATTGATTAAATGTTAGATAAGTTAGCATGTCATTCATATTATTAATTTTTAGATTGGTTTTCTAGATATAACCAAATTGCCATAGCATATAAAGATCAAGAATAAATAGTATTTACTTGTCCTTATGGTAAAATTTTCACTTGCTAAGTAATTCAAAATATGAGAAATGCCTAGATCAAGAGTTGAAGATCTATTAGAGAGTGTTTACATTAGTGGGATTATTAAGAATTAGATTAAGGGTGAAGCTATTTCCCTTCTTTTAAGTTTCCAGAATGGTCTCATACAATTAGGATTGCAAATATTTATTTTTCTGATATATATATATATATATATATATATATATATATAAAAGAAAAAGACGGGCACTACATGAATAGTGCCACAACATTGTAGTTAAAAAAAAGGCAAAAAGTTTGGTTGACCAGCGTATAAACACTCCAAAGAAGCATCATGGAGCCAATCAAAAGGTAGTTTAAAAGCTGGCACGTGGACAAACACATTTTACATAAAAACTTGAAAAATCATATAGTGCCATGACGCTGCATGAATACTTGATAGGATTTTTGTACCCTATTAGTTACATAATAATGACCATAATTACACCTATTGAAGGGAATAATAACTACCTTAGCCAGTTGACTAGCTACATGTAGAGCACCGTAGTGCTATATCTCACATACTTAGATAGCAAGGCTAGAACCTAGGCGCTGCATAAGCAGTGTCATGGCATTGGACCTAATATATAAATAGGCCCCCTAGGAAACCAAATTTTTAAATCCAAGCCCTATTCTTCATGTTTAAAATTCTCTTACCTGTTCTCTTAACATTCCCTACTCTAAAAGGTCAAAATGCTAGTCAAATTCATGAAAAAGAATAAGAAGAGAGCAACAACTAGCGACTCTAGTCGCTTTATCAGTGTTGAGATGGAGGAAAGGTACTAGTATGCTCACATCCCTAAACACCTCATTCCTGAGAAAGGATTCCACAATCTGAGGTGGGAGCATAGAAAGAATTATCCATGAGCAAGGTTGGGAACACTTCATCTGTGATAATAAAGCTTATATCATTCCTATGGTGTGGGAATCCTTCACTAAGATGAAAGAGCATGAGGACCACAAAGTTTTGGGTAAGTTTTTATAGTATTATCATTAACACATATTATAAATTACCAATTATGCATATTAAAAATATTTTTTCTACTATAATAGTTATCCAAATTTTGATTAAATTTTTAGATTTCTCACTACTAGAAATTCTAATATCCAATGGAATTGGTGGGAGGAAAATATTATCAATTTTCCTGCCTTTGGCATGACCATAGAGGCTAAAGTTTGGCATTACTTTATTTCTCCAAAGTTGATACCCACTAGTAATATCAATGAGATAACTAAGGATCGGGTTGTTTTGATTTATGTGATTCAAAAGGGTTTTTCTATAGATGTAAGAAAAATAAATAATAATTCAATTTGTAATTTGATTAAGGATAGTACTACATAAGGTTTCGGTCACCCCTCTCTTATTTAAGCTTTATATCTTTTGGCTGGTGTAGTGGTGGAGGTAGATAAGAAAGTTCTTATATAAAGGCCACCCTCACTAGAAGGTCAATTGAAGGGTTGGGATCTAAAATAGAAGTAGGAGAGAGTTCACACACTCCTCAATCTAGATCTTGATCCTCCAAAACTTTAAATGAGAAATTTAAGAAATTGGAGGAGAAGTATCTGACCTGCAAAAAAGGGCAATGTAAGCAGGAGGCGACAATAATATTTAGAAAAAAAATTTGATCATCATCATATGGGTTAGTAGCAGTAGTAGTTTTTATATATTGCTGAGTATAACTCAGCACTCATTACAACTTTAATATTATCCAAACCAAAATTTTCTTTGATCTAGCACCATAATATCAACCCTATGTCCACCACTAGCCAAAGCCCAAAGAAGAAGAAGAGGAAGCAAAAGAAGAAGATTAATAGGATTTTTTTTTGTATTTTTTTTGTAATTTTATATTTGCATATTTTTATTTATTTTTTATTTTTTGTTCACTACATATGCTTTATTTAATGTGGTGTTTACATAATATTTGTTAGTAATCACAAATTTGAATCATTATTGATATTACCTTGAAAATTCTACTAGTCGAAGCACGAATCTTGATGCTAAAAGCAAGCTGATCTGAAGTTGAAACTGGTCGAGATCAAGCACTTAAAATATCCTTGGAAACTCTGGGATGTCAGTTAAATCTTTAAATAACTCTCAAACATAGAGTTTTATAGTCAAATCGAGCGTCTCGATGAGCCGGATCTAACGAGCCCAAGATCTCATAATTTTGACTTCATTTGAGCATTCAAATACACAAAATGCATCATATGATCAAGGGAATCATCATGAGCTGTCTGATGGAGAGGAGTTGTTCAGATTTTGCATGTATTTACAGAGACACCACTCCTCCAATCTATAAATAGTCCCTCATTCCTCATATGAGGGGAGGCCAAACAAGAGAGAGGAGAGAGCTCTAAAGCTTAAAAATTCTCTAGGCATAATCGTGCCACCACTCGACGATCCCCGACCATCCCCGTTGGTTACCAACCACACGCCGCCATCCGCCACCGGCCGATCCTCGCATTATCAATCTTCGTCTCCATCATGACGACCTTCATCGCCGTGGTATCCCCGCCGTTCACCATCATCTCGCTACTACTAATTGTTACAACTCAACGTGACTATATGATTGTTGTCCGATTTTGGGATTCCCATTGTCGTTCTCATATACAATTATGTAATCTTATCGGAAAACTTGTACTCCAAAATAAATATAGAAGTTTTTTACTGCAGCCTGATTTTTTCCTCTTTCGAGATTTTCCACGTAAAATTCTGAGTTTTCACTCTTTAAATACCTGTCTATGTGCTGGATTTCACAACAAGGCTAAGATGTAAACTTTTACTCTACCGCAACTGATTTTCTAGCATGCAACAATTATAATTCTTGAGATTGATATTTTTGCATTTTAAATTTGAGATTTGCTTGAAAAATATAAGAAATTATTGGAAGCTAAAACTAATTAAAAAAAATTTCAACAAAAAGATACTAATTTAAATTTGAGATTTATTTAATTTTTGAATCGCTTTCAAACAAACTAATAATAACTAAATATCTTAGAAAAATTAGTAATTTTTACTAAGTTAAAAATTTCTTTAAGCACACACATCACATAAACGAGATTATTAATAAATTTAGTGAATTGATATTAAAATAAATAGAAATACATATAATAAAAAATAACATAATTTAGAGTATTATTAATTAGAATTTATAAAATATTGTTAAGTAAATAAAGTAAATATTGAATTGAGTAAAGATTGTACCTATCTTTCTTGTGTTACAAAGCAAATAGGGTGTACATCTACATTATATATATATATATATATATATATATATATATATAAAGAGAGAGAGAGAGAGAGAGAGAGAGAGAGAGAGAGAGAGATGCTAAAAAAAGAAAAAGAAAAAAAAATTTAGAAGGTGGCACTTAAGGTTGAGTATTATGACTTAACTTTAAACCAATTACAATCTAAATCAATTAATTGAAATTATGGAACAATAATAATCATAAATTCAATTAAGAACGTGCAAATTATGCTTATTTTTATTATATGGATAACTATTTAGTAAGAGTCAATTCATTCATCTCATAAGAATCAACTATGTTAATATGCACTAAAGAAGTTTACTTTAAGAAAAATATTAATTAATAATAAGAATTTGGGATATTTTCATTTAGAATGATGAAATGAAGAATAAACATTAAAATGCAGTTTTTATTTTTAGTTAAAATTTTATTTAATTATTTTAGAATTCAAAAAATCTAGATTTTCAACTAACTCAAGACGAAAAAATATGAATAAATATATCAAATTACTTGAGGACTAAGTAATAGTTCGAGTTTGGAGGTATTTTATAAGTGTTAAATTTATGAAAGACTCATGTAATTATAATGCCTTTACCATATTTTTAAATTTCAAAACGTATTAATTTTAAGCATATTTTGTGTTTTAACAAGAAAATTCTCAAAAATATGAAAAAGGAGAAATTTAGGCTCAGCACCTGGGCATCGTAAAAACAACTTTGCTGCACTAAAAATGGTATAAATTGGAGTAAATCAACAACAAGGCTAGAACCTAGGAGCCATACAATAGTGTCATGATGCAAGATCAAGCTCATTTTGAGACATTTTGACAACAAGCATAGAGCCTAGATGTTGCATAAGGGGCTCCGCGGCACTATATTGGAGGCAAAAATATGAAGTACATGTAGTAAGGATAGCGCCGCAGCATTGGATCAATAGTGTAGTAGCGCTATAGCCCAATATAATAGATTCATGATGGTTCAACAATAGTTTTGAGGTAGTTTTGATAGAAGGAGGAGAGTAGCTTATCAGGGCTACTATTATGATATAAATAGGAGACCTTTCTTAGTGTAAAAGGATTTTTTATTGAATTTTTGGGAATGGGGA
This sequence comes from Cymbidium sinense, assembly GCA_021442155.1. Classification (NCBI taxonomy): domain Eukaryota; kingdom Viridiplantae; phylum Streptophyta; class Magnoliopsida; order Asparagales; family Orchidaceae; genus Cymbidium; species Cymbidium sinense. Next base: position 77,588,714 of record CM038219.1, on the reverse strand, counting down.
GAGTGAACTCTAAGTGTGTGTGAGTTTTTATAAGTGACACTCCAAGTGCTGTATAGGTAGTGTGATAGTGTTCTTGAAAAAGTGGTGGAGAAATAGATCAAAATTTAAGGATCAACTGAGGATGTTGGATATTTTCAAGAAGAAATGGTAGATGATTGCAAACAGTGGACTTAGAAGACTTACTCAGTGTGCTCTTTCTTTTTGTCTCAAATTATCCTCCATCTTAATTTACAATATTTAATGAGATTTTCCTCTTCTCTACTATGAAGCACTAATCTATAAAGTTCTCTAAATTCATATAAATTTTTGAATGTTTATATTATATTAAACTATATTTGTTGATTAATATAAGAAAATTATTTGTGCTTTTCATAAAAATAATATTTTACTTTTCTCCGTGCTTTATTTAGTTATGATTTGGCCAATTAAAAAGTTAAAATTAAGTGTGATCTAGATATATTGACAGAGTCTTAGAAGAATAATTAGAAAAAAAAATGGATGTACTAAATAGACATTAATGTACTAAATAGTCCTGAAGTGCAAGATAACCATTAAAGATATGTCCATTTTTTAGGATTCACAATCATTTCAAGGGAAATATAGGTAACACAATCAATCAAAATTTACTTGACGCTAGTCAAAAAATTAGGTAATGGGATTGTTTTGGTTATACTTGTCAACACATAGAGGGTATAGCATTTTGCTCATAGCTGACACTACAAGCTTAAAGTTAATTTCACTACTTAGTTTAACATAACACATAATCTTAAAATTTCATTAACACATAATATTATATTTAAATTTAAGAATAACACCTATATTTGCTATAAAAATATAAAAATTAATCTTTTCAACAGAATTATTTTCTTTGCAAAATAGAAGATAGTTATTTGAATTACACAGTATATTTGGTTGGATAAAAATCAAGTTTTAAAATATTAATACTTAACTTAATAGAAAATTATTATAGAATATTACTCTAATCCTCCTGGGAATGATACTCTATTCATTTTATATTACTTGATCGAGCACATGTACTTGCATTTTATATTAGAAGTAAAATAATAATTTCTATTAAGTTAATATTAGTCTCATTGAACTATTTTTAATTCAACATTTCTGTTATGTGTATGTGTGTTATGTATTAAGAGTGTAATAATTTTTATATAGACATTCTTGTACTTATTTAGTGTACAAGTTTTAAACCAAAATTGTGATTTATAAACTGTGCATACGTAGTGACAAAACCTATAGAATTACCTCCATTGAACTTAGAGATTAAATGACTTTGCAATAAAATTAGAAAGTAAAAGAGATATCAAGTGAGAACACTATCAATGGACGTTCAACTAGTAGGAGAACCAATTAGACCTCTTACGGATTATGCTACACAAAATGTAGATGGAATACATCAAAGTATTGCTAGACCAACTATTCAAGCTAATAATTTTGAACTAAAATCATCAATAATTCAAATGATGGAAAACTCTCAATTTTGGGGTTGACCTATTGAAGATCCCAATATGCATATTATTAATTTTTTAGAAATTTATGCACAATTTAAATACAATGGGGTTAGCAATGATGTTATTAGATTAAAATTATTCCATTTCTCACTAGGGGAAAAGACTAAAATGTGATTAAATTTAGTTCCTGATCTATAACAATTTGAAATGAATTAGCTCAGAAATTTATAACAAAGTATTTTTCATCATCTAAAATTGCTAAATTAAGAAATAACATTACATCATTTATATAATAGTGAATCTATGGATGCGGCTTGGGAGAGGTATAAAAAATTATTAAGGAAATATCCTCATCATTTATTACCTGATTGGATTATCATTCAATTATTTTATAATCACTTAGTAGAATCTCTAAAGACTATCATAGATGCAATAATAGGAGATGGTGTCATTTTTTGAGGAAGCTTATACTTTAATAGATGAAATGACAACTAATAATTTTTAATGGCCTTCTCATAGGTTAAACCTTAAGAAAGTAGTCAGTGTTAACAATAATTAAACTAATAATTTTTAGTTTAGTTGCTAACTTCACAGCATGTCAGTCTTACATTATAGTTGCCAACTACACAAAGTGTTAGTACTTTTTAGTTTAGTTACAGACCTCATGGAGAGTTGGTCTTATAGTATATTCACTAACTACACAAAGTATTGATCTTTTTTAATTTTGTTGTTGAACTCATGGAAAGTTAGCCTTACACTATAGTCATCAATTGCATGGAGTATTAGTACTTTTTAGTTTACTTATCGACCTCGTGTGGTGTGGTCTTTCACTATAGTCGATAACTGCATCTAATGTTGGTTTTATTTTTAATTTAGTTATTGACTTCATTGTTAGTCTTTTTTAATTTAGTTGTTGACCTCACAGGGTGTCAGTCTTATACTAAATCTCGAGGATAGATTATTAGACTACTCTTCTCAGGCCAAAAATGGCATGCCAAAAATGACCTCACAGGGTGTCAGTCTTTTTAAATTTCGTAACTCACCGAGTGAGACTTTTCCTTGGGAAAAAATAGTGCACTAAGTATTCTGACTCATCATGTAGCTCCTCGAGTAACTCAATGTCAATTTTTCTTGGGCCAACAGTGGCATGTTAAGCACTTAGATTTCCTACTCTGGCTTTCACCACTCACCGAGTTAGGCCTTTCCTTAGGCCAAAATGACACACTAAGTATTCTAAGTCATCATTCAGCTCCTTGAGAATAATTTTCACTTTTTCAGCATTTGAGTGAGCTCTTTTAGAAACTATCATTATCCTACCAGTAAACTCATTTATGGAGTAAAATATATAAAGCCTCATTAATAAAAATGGGAAGATACATGATACTTGAAATTAGTAAAATGAGTACAAATGATAGAAATTTTTCTTTAAGGATAAAAATTCTTCAAATCTCTGGTGTTCCATGTCCTACGTATGTTTGGACAATAATAAAATTATAATCAATATGAACTGGGTCCAACTTACTCTTTTATTATGGAAGGTTCATCCTAATTATTGATGAATTTGACCAAAATATTATGTGGAGCAGCAACTTCTACTTTCTTAAGCATGAGATTGCTGCTTTTGAAATGCTTCACTTTCACATAGCCGTTGTAATACTTGACCATCTCTCTTTTTGTTTCATCTTACTTTAATTATGTCTCTATTATAAATTCTTTGAACATATCAAACGTGTCTTCCATAGCCTCAAAGTACATTTATATCCACATGCCATCTCCATCTCCTATTCTTTTTATTGTTAGGACTCCATGAATTTGGACTTAATACTTGATCGGTAGAATGACTTTAGTGCTAAACAATAATGTAAAGGGTGAGTGTCTAGTGGTAGTAGTGGGAGTTGTCCCGAGTGTCCATAGTATTGTGGGTAGTATATATACCAACTAAATCATGGAACTTTTGACCTTTTTTCTTGAGTAAGTTGAGTAACTTCTTATTTGCGGCTTCTATTTGCAGCTTCTACTAAGAGCCTAATTGTCCAGGCATTCATCATACAAAAGCACAACACAGAAGGAAACCTTAAAAAGCAAGTTGATTCTATTGCACACCCAAAGTAAATCAAGCCAATTTAATTTAAGAAAAAGGCCAATGCGGCCGAGTACCATTGTACACCCCGAAAAAAAGAAAAATGGGCTGTCAAGCTCTGCCTTTTACAACACAGCCTAGAACTACAAGTTTAAATCTATGAGTCTTCTTTCCAGAAGCATCTCCTTCTTTAGGGACCTCTATTAGGCTTCACAGGGGACCATAACACCTATCTTCTTGTAGAGTCAGCTCTTACTAATCCTAGACACCATAGATCTTATCCTAATTCTAAGCTCAAATTTACATTTTGAAAGCAAAAGAAATAAATCCTAAGCCTGGAAAAATAAATGTCAACAAAATACAAATAGTATGCAATAGTTATATTTCATAAACATATAGACTTAGTATCAATTTCTTGCCAAGCTCACATATCTTAAGGGCTATACTTAAGGACCTAAGTAGACCTACAAGATGGCAAAATTTTAATTTATTTACGATAGCAGTCCTTCCTAGCTTAGCCACCTTGCATAAGACAATATTAGTTCTAAAAAGAACATCTTACCATCTAGTCTAATGGGCACACAACCCTAGACATGTAGTCTAAATTAGTACACCATAAGAACATAAGAAGCACATCACATCACGACATAAAGAATCATAAAAAGGAATCACAGAATGATCTAACCAAAGCCTGTGGTTCATGACCTATTGATTTAGTGTGTGAACAAAATAGGCATGTGTAGTAAGACTTTGCTAGGCCTCTTTAGTTTAAGTTTCAATTTAGACTTTGAGTTTGTTTGAATTTTACCTTCAGATGATTTCAATTCAAATGATTTAATGATTTGTTTTTATTTTCATTTTCAATTTTATTTGTTTTAAAGTGAAGTTTAGGTTTCAAGAATGAAGAGCAGAATAGATTCTACATTTGGTTGGAACCCATTCTATTCAACATCCTAAATTCTAATGAATCCTTCATCCTTAAGGCATAACTAAGATCCTTAAGTATCTTAATTAATCCTTTTAGTTTCATTTAGATGATTTGGGTTTAAATTTAATAAGGATTTTGGATTAATGTAATAATTATTTCCTTTGGAATGTGATTCTTCATGTTATTCTTTTGATTTGATTTGATTTTTATTTTTAGTTTAGTTTATTCTTTTTTATTTGATTTAGTTTGAATTATTTAATTTAATTTGATTTGAATTGATTTAACACTTATTTGCATTAATGTTTTAGTTTGAGTTTTATTTAGGTTTAGTGAATTTATATTCATTTTATTTGGTTTATGTTAACCTAAGGCTCTTAGGTTAGTACTTTAATCCATTCTTAGATTATCTTGATTGTGGATTAAGGTTTGCATTGGCTTGTTTGATTGTGAATTCATTAACTTAAGGTTTAATTACTCTAAATTTATAATTTTAATATCATTAATCCTTAAGTATGGAAATGATTAAGTTTCATTGATTTAGGATGTTGGAAGGGTTATCCTAAGTAATTCTGATGTTGATGAAGATTACTTCAAATGACTTTATGATTTTGTGAATTTATGAATTTTTTAACTCATTATATTATTTGATTTATATTGACCTAGAGATTTGGAAATTCAACAATTCCCAATTCAAATGTCAATTGGTTTTGAAATTTTTATGGCAAGTGGGGTTTCATGCCAATTTCATATTTCTAAAGTTTCATCTTGATTAGATACATAATTAAGGTGTAATTAAGATTTTAATTATTTTATTAAAACTTAAATTAAGCCTAATTTAATGAAAATAATTTAGGGGTTTGGAAATTTTGTTGATTTATTGTTATTTATTTAATTTCTATTAATTATTTGGATTATTTAACTCAATTAATTAACTAATTAAGTCAATTGGAGATTTATTTAGTTCCAATGAGTTTCACTACTATTTTTAATTTCATTAGGGTTTTTAAGTTGATTTGAAGTGATTAAATTCATTTCCATGATTTATTTTATTTTATTTTAATTTATTTAGTTAAAATTGAGGTTTATGATTTAAAAATTTATATTTCTTAAATTACTTGGAGATAATTCATGAATATTTTTCCTAAAGTGTGCTTTAACCTCAATTTCAATTCCCAAAAGTTTCATTTGAATTGGATTAATGGTTTATAAATAATTAATGTTTGATTGATTTTATTTAAACATAAATTAAGCCAAAATACCCAAAATTAATTGAAGATTTTAATTTTAATAGATTCCTCTCGTCAAGAGGAATCCATAGAGCCCAAGTTTGTATTTTTTAGTTTTGTATTTAATTTTATATAAATTTTTAAATTAATAAGTATTTTTAATGATTTTTTAATTAATTAAAAGAGATTTACCATTTTAAAATGGCAAGTCGACATGGCACCTCTGCCATGTGGCATGACAGCATTGGGCCCGTGGGATTTTGTATGGCAGCTGCATCAAAGGTAGTGCCACGCGGGATGAATCTCGATCGTGGAATCGAAGATTTGATGATCCTGATTCATTCCAAAGTCTTCTTAAGGGATAAATTCAGATTGTCCAGCAAGATCTTGGCTGTCCATTCCAAATAGAAGGATAAGATGACGGACATCATCACCCGAACGTCTCTAGCGAGTGACAGATGCTAACCATCATTTTTGATGAATTTTTGGCGATCTCTGATAAATTTTGATGCGATTTCAATAACAAAATGACTAGGGTTCAATTTGCAACCAATCTATATGGTTTGTTCCTCATGGAGATCAAATCATTTTCACAAAGAATCAAATCTGAATGCTTTAAAGGTCGACGGTGGATTGTACCTTAATTTTGGTGATCACTAGAGGTGGGATTGACTCCAATAGCTTTGCCTGGATGTACGATGCCATTGACATGATTAGGTGGCTTGCTTCCTCACCAAACACCTTGGATACCAACTTGTGGCTATTTTTTGTTAGGTTCAATCATTCAATCTACCGATGGTGAGGTGCCGGGGGATGTGTCACCATCTTCTTCTCTTCCCTTAGTGAGTGATTTGCCATGAAAAGAGATAGGGAAAAGACCCTCCCACCCCACTTTCCATACATGTCTGAGAGTCATGACTTTGGCCTTCTAGCTGGTTAGATTTTAGTCACTAGGAGTAAGAGGGTCAGCCAAGGGGTGGATTTAATCCCACTTGACCTTATGAGCAAGTTTGGATAAGAGATTGGAAGGGAGGAGGGCATCTCCTGCCTTTTCCTTCCTTGGACGAGCTTGGATTCCCATGGACCTCTCTTCCTTGCTCTCTTCCTTCTCTCTTTGAGGAAGCAAAATTCTTCTTTTTTTGAGAGATGATGCCCTCATTCTCAGCCCTTGGAACCATTCTCTTAAGAGGTGGTCAAGGGTCAAAGGTTATTTGGATAAAATCCAAGGAGTTTTGATGATGGAAAGGGGAGGAATCTTACTAAGCATAATTAATTGGTTGAAGCCTTAACCGATCTCCATTGGTTTCATTTTTCTTTTCTTTTTTGGATTTTGGCATCACTATCAAAGCCCTTAGATTAATGTGCGGCTACCCAACTCAAATCCAATATGAGTTTGAGGTCAAGTTTAAATCCATTTGAATTGGATTGGAAATTTGAATCCAATCCAAGCATTTCGATTCAAAGTGTTTGGTTTTGATTTCATTCTTTTAATTTTGGATTTTGTTATGTTTAATTGATGATTGGTTTTTATTTGATTAATTCATTTAGATTTGAATTTATTTTGAATTTTATTTCATCTCAACCCATTTTGGCCTATATGGGTTAAGCATAATTCCAATTGGGTTCAAATGACCAATTTTACTCAGTTACATTTTGGTTTGGAATCTAATCATGTTTGATCACATGTGTGACATGATTTGGAGTGATTTATTTTATTTAATTTTGAGTGGATTTCAATTTGAACCCATTTGACCCAAATTGGGCTTAATAGGTTATGTTTGGGTCCATTTGGGTCAAATGAACAATTTGACTGAATTAGACCCAATGATGGGTTGGATTATGTTTAATTATCATTTCCAAATTATTTTTAACAATCAAATTGTGTTAATTTCAATTTGATTTGGGTTTGAACCCAGTAGGACCCATTTAGTTTCATTTAGACTAAGTGGTATAATTAAACTCAATTAAGTTCTAAATAATTTGAAATTTCATTAGATTTATGATTAAACATATTTATTTTGTTATTTAGATCACTTGGAATGATTTCATTTGGTCAAATTTTGGTGGGTTGACCTTTAACTCTATGGGAGCCACCTAAGTCACACCTATGTAAAATGGGCTGTGTAGCTTTTACTTTAATTTAGTTTTGGATTCATTCATTTATTTTAATTTAATTTAATTTTGATTTATTTAAATTATCTTTGATCTAATCCAAATTTATAATTTGTGTTGAGTCCACCTATGCCCATTAGGTTATATCAAACCCGAGGAAGGTGCCATTGGTCACTAGGTATAGTGTCCTAATCATTGAATTAGGAGATTCTTATGTTAGATTAAAACATTCTAATTTCTGAGTTCAAGAGTGATGTTAACCTCATCCAAAATTAAGGTCAACAAATGGACCCCCAATATGTGTGGTGGATCGTTTAGAGTATAGTGCACATATTGGTGTTGACCGAATTGATCAACACTTCAAGCATAAGCTTGGAAAGAGTTCAAATTTAGAATTTTATTTTTTGATTTGATTATAAATTCAATTTGGATTTATATTTTGAATTTGAATGTGAAAGATAGGCATATGTATGCATATACCCATTTTTGATTTGATTCATTCATAGAAACATAAATTTATTAAGTTTTAAGAGGAATAGGGATGTCATTCGGAGTGGACCCAAAGAATGGTCTAGTCTTAATGCAATCACTGTACTCAAAGAAGATGTCTTCAAGGGACTTACTCTTATCTGAGAATAGTTATTAGAGAGGATGTTAATATGAACATTTATTCCTAATTCATACTACATGATATATTAACCAGGGAAAGATACCAAAAGACACCACTAAGGGATTTACTCTTATCTAGTTAGCTAATAGGAAGGAGTCTTTCAAGAGTTGATTCCAACCTAAATAGTTAAGCTGGGGAGAAGGGGCTTGAATAGCTTAATCCTAATTCTTAGTATTTGGACTTAAATTCTTGGTTTGAGTAGTTCATAGGAATGGGGACTTCAATGGTTTATTTCCATTCCTTTTTTCTTTTATTTTATATTATCAAATGAGTCCCAAGGACTCGGATCTTACTATAATGAAGTTCAGCTAACAAGAAGGAGCCTTGAACGGCTTAATTTTAACTTTGATAGCTTGAAAAGGAAAGGGGTCATAATAACTTTGTCCTTTCCTTATAAGGATGCCTACTGAGGGACTTACTTCTTTATGATTGGCTATTAAGAAGGAGCCTTCAATGGCTTAATCCAACTTGAGTAGCCATAATGAGGAAGAGGGGTCTTAATGACTTGTTCTTAGACCACAAATTTTTATTGGCTAATAGAAAAGGGGTCTTCATGACTTGTTCTTAACCTAAGTAGCCTATTTGACAAGAAAGGGGTCCTCATGACTTGTTCCTATCCTTGTATTTCAGAAACAATGCTTGCTAAGGGACTCATTTCTTTCTTGCTAGCTATTAGAAAGGGGCCATCAATTGCTTCATCCAACCTAATAGTTTAGGATGAGGGAAGGGGTCTTTAATGACTTGATCCTAAACCTCATATTTTTGCTTTTGACTAGTAGGATCAGGGTCTTAATGATTTCATCCTAACCTAAGTCATTTAAAAGGATGCGTACTATGGGACTAACTCCAATGTGATTGGCTATTAATATGGGGCCTTCAGTGGCTTAATCCAACTTAAATAGCTAAAGAAGAGGAAAGGGGTCTTAATGACTTATTTCTATCAAAATCAGCCTATATGACATGAAAGGAGTCTTAATGACTTAATCCCATCATGTGAATAATAGGAATGGTGCCTTGAAAGACTTGCTCCAAACTAATAAGAAGTTATAAGATGGATGTGACAAATGGGCTTGCCCAAATTAAGGAAAGAAAGAGTTATAATATAAAAGGTTTGCTCTAAACTTATGAGAATGGTGCACGAAGTCTTACTCCAAACTCATAAGGAGGACATGAGAAAGGTGCCACAGAAGGCTTGTTCCAAACTTAAAGTAAGTATTGGAAATTTTGTGACAAAGGGCTTGTTCCTAACCTATGGATGATATGAGTGAGGAAAAGAGGTCATAGTGACTAAATTCCTAATCCTCCATTCTTTTGACTAATAAGCAAGAGTCACATAGACTTAATCTTTTTTTAATTAGTCTGACTAGTGAAAGATATTGGAAGGTTTTCTTCCATTTCTTGGTTTCACTAATACTTCTTACACATGAAGAAGTTTAGTGAAAAACGTTTCAAAGAGTTGAAGTATATTTTTGAAAAAGGATTTGGGTACATTTTTGACCCAATGCTTATATATCATAAGCATAAAATTTCATCATTTTTTCTTCACTTTTTCTTTATCTTTTTATTATCTTAAAGTCATATATGACCAGGCTAGATGTCTAATCCATCTTTAAGCAAGACATTATATGGTACTGTCCTGAGAATTTTACCTTTCGAGCTTGCATGTGACTTTATAGTTCTTAGGTAGTGAAAACCAAAGTAAACTAGTGCTTTGTTAATGAAATTTCTCTTTCTTTTGTTTGGATATAGTTCTTTTATAAGGCATTCTCTTATATTCAATAAAGATCAAGAAATTGCTTTAAAGTTTTTTAGAATAACTAAGAATCAAGGTAAGCAAACTCTTAGGTTCTCCTTAAGATATTTTTTATTCTTTTATTATATTATTCCTAATTAATAAGGAAATTGAGAGGATTAACTTATTAGAGAAATTAAGATTCTCCTTATATAAGTTTTAAATTGAATTTCTTAAGTTGATTTGTTGTTCTTTAAAGGTTTTATGAAATTATATTTCATAAATGACTTTGAGTAATTCACTTTTGTGTACTTTTTTATCTTTTTAAATTTTCACCACATGGTCATTAAAATTACCTCAAAGGTATAGTTTAGGAATCTACATGTAGTGATATGAATTTTTCAATTCACATTGAAGTTTCTTTTTTTCTTTTTTTCTTCTTTTCATTCTTTTTTTAGCAAGAGTTTCAATATAACAGCTCACCTAATCAAAAGTGGGTTATAAGAAATATTGATCATGACCCTTTTGATATATCATCCCAATATTATGAGTTTGAATGATATGACTATATAATAGAACATTCTTGTAAAGATTCTGAATGTCATATCGTATGCATTCAATTTTCTTTTCTAGAATTATTTTGATTTAACAATATTCAAGTAAGTTATCCTTAAAGAGGATAATCTTATGCATGAAAGTTGTTTGATTTTGAAATGAAGTATGAGTAATAGGAACCATCTTCAAGATAATAATTTTATCATAGTCTCAAGATATGGCACATGCATATTTGATCTTTTTCTTTCTTTTTTATTCTTATTATAATGATGTTAGTCAACCAAGAAGAATGTTTTATTCTCATGTAAGGCCATCATTGACTAGCTTTTAGTTTAGCAACATCTTGCTTTTCTTTTGAAGTTTGACTGCAGTCAACAAGGGACTCAGTTTATTGAAACAACATCAAGCCTTAGCTTATGGACTGCTACATCTGGGGATCATTTCAATTATTTCTTGATAAAGTAGTCTTTACACTTTAACATTAACTTGATTAAATCATCAATATCTGACTCATCAAAGAGCTTGATTATTGATATTAGTTGTAGACTAACTTTCATTCATAGATTTATTTCTTTTAGTTTGGCAAATTTGAATTTAGATTTCTCTTTAAATTCTAGGGTGCATCATGAACTTGAAGTCTACATATATCTTCAGACACCTTTAAATGATATTCATCTAAAATGTTAGAGGGTCTTTGACGAAAAAGTCAGGAACCTAACTATTCAACAATTTTTAATCTTGCGATGGCTCTGTAGTTCCATAACATTTCTCGCTTATGGATCTTATCTATAGGCCACTTGCAATGGAATCAAATTATACTCGATTGAATCTTTGACATACAAAGGATAAGGATTCTTCAAAAAGAAAATCCATTATCTTTTTAACCTGGCATGTGATCTCACCCAACATGGCAAAGTCCATGATGGCAAAGTATCAAGCATCTGATTACTTTTAAGTTAGGGGCAATTTTTCACTTCTAACCTTGCCACTTTATTTTGATGTGGAGTTTAAAGTTAAAATTCCCACATGCTCAAAAATTTCAAACTTCATCCTTTTGCTCTCAGATGTAGTCCTTCCATCCCTTTTATTTTTCTTTCGTTTCATTCTTTTATCAACATGTCAATAACTTTTCAACTTTCTGTGAAATGTTACAATTGATATTGTTCCTATATACAAGATTTATTAGGAGATTGGATGCATTCAGCTATTTGTTTGAATGTTTTGATTGATTGATCATATTACATGATAAGATACTTTCAAATTATTTGATTGAATACAAGACTTAGTGAGGTCATTTAGGACTGATAAAATGACATTCCTAAAGACTCTACACTCATGATTACAAAATGGATATAAATATCTTCTCATAATTATTATTTTTTATTTTCATTATTTTTATTTGGGCTAGATAGGACCATCCAAGAGCATTAAAGATGTTCCTGAATTCCTAAGATTTTTTTTCAATATTTGAATTCTCATCTTTAATGAAAAATGTGATTGAGATTAAGTTCTTCTTTTAAATTGAGTTTTGAAGATGAAATTTTCATTAAACTGAAAACTCCTTTCTTTACTTGATTGAATTTACATGGCATCATCTTATCAGGATTAGATTGGAATTGGGCCTATGTATATTCACTTTTATGTTTGTTTACAGTTGATGTTGTCTTATGCACCCGAATCAACAAGCATTCTAGAGATTTTTCTTTTGAAATTTTCACATCAATTAAGATGTTGATAAGTTCTTAGTAGTATATCTTCATCATAGAAGATGACCCTAGAACCTTTTTATAGTGGAATGCCACATTAGGAAGTTGTTTATAATTAAAGAAGGCAAATTATAGAAATATGTAATGCCTTGCTTAATAATCATTTCATTTTATTTTATTTCTTTTATTTCATTTCATTTTCTTCTCTTTTTTTATAAAGCATTATGATGCTTAGTTTTGCAAGCAACTTCTCTAAGACATGCAAAATATCATATTTGAAAGATGACCTATTTTTCATTTCTTGTCATTGTCATTTGAATCGGTATGACTACCATTTTGATTTTGATTTCAATAATTTACCTTTTGATATGGAGGGAAGCTAGGCCTAACTCTATCCTTAATAGATCAATAGACCTCATGATCTATTCATTTGAAAGATCATCATTTAAAAGAGGACCCTCTAGGGTAGAAGATGTGTTACTAGAAAGTCAAGTATGACTTGCACTTTTTACAGCACAAACAAAATTAAAGATAATCTCAAATTACAATACAATCTTTGAGCACTGTGCTTAACATCAAGACAATGTCAGGTAGGTCATAAAACATTGCAATGGATACACCTTAGACTCACTTTAGATGGAAACATATAATGCCTTACTTTCTGAGCAGAGAAAACTAAGGCTTTCTTTATTAATTTTGGATTAACAAAGTCCCAACTGATTTATCTATCAACTTGCCAGAGATTGAAGCTTCATACTTTCACTCTAAGAGATAGAAATATCTCTTTTAGGTCCAATCTTAAGGTCATGATAAATCTAAAGGATTGAAAATTTCATTTATTTTAAAATTTTCTCCTTAAAATTAATTAAGGCCATTTATGAGATATCAAACATTTAATGGGAGAATACTCCCATTAAGGAAGTTTATTAAATTTATTAGGAGCAAAAGTGAAATTTTTTTATTGATTAGGAGTAAAATTAAATTTTTTATCATGGCATTCATTTTTTTTCACAATGTCATGTCATGTTTCTCTTTTTACTCTCTCCTAAACTCTTAATGATTCAAGGTTTTGGAAGGTCTAAAAGTGGGTTATCTCCAAGTCACTCCCTAGAATTGGCCAATTAGTTCAAATAATTAATTTTTCAAAATTCTAGTGGGCATATGGAGATGAATTAAGATTAAAGCTGATTTGCATTTATGTGAATTTCCTTTTATAAGAATAGAAGATTCATATTTAATTTCTTAGTTAACCTTATCCTAAGGTCAATAAGGAATTCTTTAGAGATGATCTTTTATATCTATTCCTTTTTTTTTTAATTTTCTTTTGAGTTGATTATTTTTTTATTGCAATTCAAGCTTTAATCATGGTGGTAATTAGCAATAGGTAAGACTGTGCCTATTTTCTTTGATTTGGATTTTCTTAGGATTTAAAGAAACTTCTTCATTTTAATATACATCCTTAGGTATTTGGTACCTTTGAATGTATTAGAACAAAGGATATCAATTTAAGACCCTATCCTTATTCTATTTAGCTTCAGTACAAAGCCGAAGTAGGATCAAGGATAAATTTAACTTTGAGATTTATTGTTGAGACTTATTTTCAAAATTTGAGTAATTTTTAAATTCCTTTTATGAATATAATATTTCTTTTTCACATTGGAATGATGTCAAATCTATCTTGATGAGATTTATGTCTAATAGAAATGACTTAATTTTCATTTATTTCTCTCTCTCTCTCTCTCTCTCTCTCTCTCTCTCTCTCTCTCAGTTTTTCTTTATTTCAGGGTTTGGTTCTAGGACCCAATCATTTAACTATGGAAAATGAAGAGTTCTAGAACTTTAGTTAAGGATGTTGGATGAGCTCAACCAAGAATGAAATGGAGAGGCTTCCAATAGAATGAAAGGCAGTCTTGATCCATGAGTAGCACAAGTATACTGTCGATACATATAAATAATAACTTATTTATAAAGATGGAAAGAGAAACCATTCCCCAACATAATCATAAAAAATATACTTTGATGGATAAAATCATTCACACCACATAAAGTTTAGGAATTTCTTATTTAGATGATCAAATGCTTCATTAAGGAATAAACCTATTATCTCGAAAGTTAAATATGTTTTCTTATATTGGATTTGATCATTTAATAAAAGACTCCTAAGGCTAATAGGTGTTTCATGTTCCAGAGAAATTTCTCCTGAACTACATGGAAAGTATAACAGAGCTTATTTTAAATTGGGTTTATGGTTCCTTATAAGGGAAAGCCCCTATAGTTTTTACATCTCAAGAATGGTCTCTTCCTAAGAATACTCATGATTGAAGAAATAAGATATTATTTATAGAGAGCTAAGTTGGTTTTCAAAGGAATTTAGAATTTTTAATTGAGAACAATCTAATGTGGAGAGAGTTATTTTTGGAGGCCAAATGGGATGAAGTAGGAAATGTCTGTTAATACTGGGATGCCCAGTAGGCACATCAACTATCCTTTAATTGTGCTTTAAATTTAAGAATTTAATTTACCTTTTCAATTGACATTTTCTTAGAAATTTAAGACTTAAAATCTAGCAGCACAAGACTATAAAAATGCCTAAGGTTGAAGACTACCTCTAAGGAGAATGCTTCAGAACCTAGTTTAGAAATGCTTCTAACACATGTTAGATGCTCGACCTAGCTTAATTTTTGGAATTATTGGTCATTCCTCTCACTTGAGGAAACTAACATATCCTTGACTCTTCTGGACTTATAACCCACATGGAGGGGTTGCTTGTTAACACCACCTTAGCACATTTTAAATTTATGAAATTAAGTCTTTTGAATGCAAGATGGCTAGGCTATTATCTTTTTAAAAATAAATTTAGGAATCCTAAACTCACTCCCTAATCCCTATGATCATGTAGGGTATGAAATGCATCTAAATAATGCATGTTTTTCAAAATTTTAAGTGTTTTGATTCATAATTCATTTTAAGTCTTGGGTATGCATTTTTATGCCAATATGCCACATAATTAGAATTGGTTATGGGCCAAATCATTGAAAGAAGGCAAGTTTTCCCAAGAAGGCGGTCATCCTCATCGGTTAGATTTCCCTTATATGTAATTGGTGAATTTCCCAATTCAAGAATTTAGAGCAATATGATTGCAGGATTTCAAGACCTAATTAATTCTAATTGATTTTATGTTTTGCCTAAGGCTTTAATTTAAGTGAGGTTTCAAGTTTTTTTTTATTTCAGTTGTTTAGATTTAGATTGGATAGAAATTTTAATTTTTTAAGAGCCTAATCATCCAAACATTCATCATAGGAATGTACAACATAGAAAAAAAACCTAGAAAAGTAGGTTGATTCTATTGCACACCCAAAATAAATCAAGCCAATTTAATTTAAGAAAAAGGCCAATGTGGTCAAGTACTACTGTACACCCCGGAAGAAAGGAAAATGTGCAGTCGAGCTCTGCTCTTATACAACCCTGCCTAAAACTACAAGTCTAGATCTATAGGTCTTATTTCTAGGATCGTCTCCTTCTACAAGGACATCCATTGGGCTTCAAAGGGGACCATTTCACCTATCTTATGTTAGGGTTAGCTCTTGCTAACCCTAGACCCCATAGATCATAACCTAATTTTAATCTCAAATTTACATTTTAAATTTGAAAGAAGTGAATCCTAATGATTTAGTGTGTGAATGGAATAAGCTCGTGTAGAAAGACTTTGCTATGCCTATTTAGTTCAAGTTTCAATTTAGACTTTGAGTTTGTTTGTATTTTACCTTTGGATGGTTTCAATTAAAATGATTTAATGATTTATTTTCATTATCATTTTCACTCTTATTTTGTTAAAAGTGAAGTTTAGGTTTTCAAGAATGAAGAGCATAATAGATTCCACTATTAGGTGGAACCCATTCTATTTAACATCCTAAATTCTAATGAAACCTTCATGCTAAAGGCATAACTAAGATCTTTAAGTATCTTAATTAATTCTTTTAGTTTCATTTAGATGACTTCGGTCTGAATTTAATTTGGATTTTGGATTAATGTTTCAATTATTTTTTTTGGAATTTGATTCTTCATTTTATTCCCATGATTTGATTTGATTTTTATTCTTAGTTTAGTTTAATCTTTCTAACTTGATTTAGTTTGAATTATTTCATTTGGTTTAATTTGAATTAGTTTAACACATGTTGTAATTAATATTTTAGATTGAGTTATAATTAGGTTTGTTGAATTTATATTCATTTTATTTTGTTTAAGTTAACCTAAGGCATTTAGGTTGGTGCTTTAATCCATTCTTAGTTGTTTCGAAAGAGGGTTTATTCTTACTTTTTAGAAATTCTATTGATTTATTGTGATTTATATAATTTATGGTTAAATATTTGAATTATTTAATTCAATTAATTAATTAATTAAGTCATATTGTGATTAAATTAGTTCCAACGAGTTTCATTAGTGTTTTTAAGTTCATTAGGGTTTGTTAAGTTGATCTAAGTGATTAAATTCATTTTTATAATTTATTTTATTTTATTTTAATTTATTTAATTAAAATCGAGGTTTAGAATTAAAAAATTGATATTTCTTAAATTACTTAGAGATAACTCATGAAAATGTTCCCTAAGGTGTGTTTTAACCTTAATTTTAGTTCCCCAAAGTTTCCTTTGAATTGGATTAATGGTTTATGATTAATTAAGGTTTGATTGATTTCATTCAAACTTAAATTAAGGCCAAAATATCCAAAAATTAATTTGGGATTTTAATTTTAATATATTCATCTCATCAAGAGAAATACATAGAGCATAAGTTTGCATTTTTTTAAATTTGTATTTAATTTACAATGAATTTTTGAATTTTCAATTATTTTGAATGCTTTTTTTATTAATAAAAATGGTTCTACCATTTTAAAATGGTGTGCCAACATAGCGGACGATATGGTACCTTTGCCACATGGTGCAGTGTTATTAGGCCACCCAGATCCTATGTGGCAGCCGCGTCAAAAGTAGCACCATACGGGATGAATCTCGATCGTTCAATCAAAGATTGGATGGTCTCAATTCATTTTGCTCCAGTGATCTTAAGTGATCATCCGTGATCGTTGTCACTCTAAATAGAAGAATCAGACAGTGGAGATCATCTCTCGAACATCTCTGGTGAAAGATGAACACCGTCCATCATTTTTAATGAATTTTTGGTGATCTCTAATAAAGTTTGATGTGATTTCAATTGCAAAATGATCAGGGATCAATTTGCAACCTATCTATATGGTTTGATCCTCATGGGGATCAAATCTCTTTCACAAAGAACCAAATCTGAATGCTTTGAAGGTTGATGGTTGACCGTACCTTCATTCTGGAGATCACCTGCCGAGGGATCAACTCCAATAGCTTTGCCTAGATGTGATGATGCCATGGACGTGATTTGGTGGCTTGCCTTGCTACCAAACACCTTGGAGACCAACTTGTGCCATTTTCTGTCAGGTTCGATCATTCTCCAGCTCACTGATGGTGAGGAGTCATGGTGGCATTTATTTTGAGGTCACCTCATCTTATAGAATGTATTGGAATGTTCAATTAGAGGTGGGAGACTCTCCCTAAGATTTTACCATCAAGGGAGGCTCGATGGCACCAATTTTGATCACTTTTCAGTGTGCCAGTGGCGAGGGGTCGGGGGATGGGTTGCCAACTTTTTCTCTTCCCTTGGTGAGTGATTTGTGATGAAAAGAGGTAGGGAAAAGACCCCCTCTCCACTTTCCATACATGTTCAAGAGCCATGCCTTCGGCCTACTAGGTGACTGGATTTTAGCCACCAGCGAGAGAGGGTTGGCCAAGGGGTGGACTCAATCCCACTTGACCTTGTGAGCAAGTTTGGATGAGGGATTGGAAGGGAGGAGGGCATCTCCTGCCTTTTCCTTCCTTTGCTGAGCTTGGATTCCCATAGACCTCTCTTCCTTGCTCTCATGCTTCTCTTTTGGAGGAAGCAAAATTCTTCTTTTCTTGAGGGCTGATCGCCTCATTTTCAGCCCTTGAAACCATTCTCTTAAGAGGTGGTCAAGTATCCTAGGTTATTTGGATAAAATCTAAGGGCTTTTGATGATGGAAAGGGGAGGAATCTTACTAAGCATCATTACTTGGTCCAAGCCTTAACCAATCTCCCTTAGTTTCAATTTTTTTAGGCTTTAGGCATCACTTCAAAACCCTTAGACAAATGTGTGGCTGCCTAACACAAACCTAATGTGAGTTTGAGGTCAAGTTTAAATCCATTTAAATTGTATTAAAAATTTAAATTCAATCCAAGCAATTGGATTCTAAATATTTGGTTTTCAGTTAATTTTTCTAACATTAGATGCAATTATGTTTAATTGATGACTGATTTTGATTTATTTAATCCATTTAAATTTGAATTAATTTTGAATTTTATTTCATTTCAACTCGTTTAGGCATAAATGAGTTAATTTTGATTCAAATTGGGTTCAAATGACTAATTTTACTCAATTAAAATTGGTTTGGGTTCCAATCATGCTTGATCACATGTGTGATATGATTTGGAGTGATTGATTTCATTTAATTTCAAGTGGATTTCAATTTGAACCCATTTGACCCAAATTGGGTTTAATGAGTTAAGCTTGGGTTCCATTTGGGTCAAATGAAAATTTTGGCTAAATTAGAACTAATGATGGGTTGGATTATGTTTAATTATCATTTTCAAATGATTTTTAATAATCAAATTGAGTTGATTTCAATTTGATTTGAGTTTGAACCCAGTATGACCCATTTAGGTTCATTTAGACTAACTGGTCTAATTAAATGCAATTAAGATCTAAATAAATTTAATTTTATTTATATTTATGCTTAAATTTATTTATTTAATCATTTGGATCATTTAAAATGATTTCATTGGGTCAAATTTTTGTGGGTTGACCTTTGACTTGGTGGGACCCACCTGTGTCAAATTAGTTGACTAGATTTGACTTTAATTTAGTTTTGGATTCATTCATTTGTTTTAATTTGATTTATTTGATTTGATCCAAATTTTTAATTAGGTTGAGTCCACTTAGCCCATCAAACCCAGAGAAGGTGCATTAGGTGCGTACCAATGTCTTAAGCATTGAATTAAGAGATTCCTATGTAGGATCAGGGCATCCTAATTATTGATTTCAAGAGTGATGTTAATCTTACTCAAAAAGGAGGTAAATAAATATTCCTAGTATTAGGACATGTCTAGTGATCAAGAAAACATTAATCCCAAGCCCAAAGACTAGTAGGGTTCAACCTTTGGGTTAAACCCTAGCTTAGGACATGCAAGACCCACCTACCCTAAACCAATTTAATCCATATATTAAATCAATCTACCAAATCCAAACTAGATGATGATAAATTAAATATTGACCAATATCAAATTATCCTATGCCTGATTTGACACATCATAGTTCAATTTGGTCAAATGGTCAAGCCGACCCAATCTAGCACATTTAGGCTTAAGAGGGTTAAACCCAACATTAATTTAACTCAATTAAAATCTAGCTCACCTAATCTCATTTGAACCTTGATTTCAATTCAATTGGGTTAAACCAAGCCAAGTTGTCACTTATCCCAAGTTAAGCCATTTGAACCTTATAGATCCGAAACTTTATCCAACTTTATTAAATATAAATTAAACTAATCCATTCCTCATGATTATTCCAAATGCACAATTAAACATTTCAATTCACTCCAATCCATCCAATTTCACCAATTAGTCCAATTGACCAAACTTGACCCATTTGACCTAAAGGGTCCAAATGAGTCAAAATTTAATCTAACTCTAATTGATTGTAATCAAAGCCATCAATCAATTTTAAATCCATCATTGAGTACCTCTCAACATCCAATTGACCTCAATTGAATCTAATCAAGCCAATTGGTTCGCTTGACCCAATTTGGCCTAAAAGACCAAATTGGATCAAAACCTAATTCAACTTCATTTTGACCAAATCAATCCATCCAACGACTTCCAAAATGATTATTGATCATCCAATTGCAACAAATTGAGCCTAACCAAGCCAATTCAACCAATTGACCTAAGTTGACTTAATTTGATCTAAAGGGCCAAATTTGGCCAAATCCCATTCCAATCCAAATTGATTGCAACCAGCACCTCTAATCAATCATAAATAGATTATTAAACACCCTCTAACCATCAATTGGAGTCAATTTGACCAATCCAACCCAATTTGACCTAAAGGATCAAATTAAACTAAAACCTATCCTAATTCAAATCAATTCAAACCAAGGCTTACAATCATTCTTAAATGATCAATCAAGCATGAATCAACCCCTCACCTAATCTAATTTAGTCAATTTTACTAAATGGGTCAACCTATCCATTTAGCCCAAATGAACCCATATAAACTAAATCCAAATCCACTTCAAATTGGATAAAATTGATTGCATCAAAACATTCTAAATAATCATTAGAACATAATACAATAGCCCTCTGGGCCCAATTTGGTAAATTGGTCAACAAAACCAATTTGAAGTCAAATTGATCTACATGGGTCAAATTGACCCAAACCCAACCAAACCAAATCTAAACCTAACCAAAATTGGCATGACTCATCCTTAGGTCCCCATTGACTTGTCCAAGTGAACCCAACCCATGGAGAACCCACTTTGGTTAAAACCAAGTGAACCAAGGGCTCTAAATATGACAAAATACCTATTAGAATGCTTACCCACCTCCCTAACCCATGGCAGTAACCTTTGGCCCTCTTCGGGCATAGGCCCACTGACCCAACGTAACCCAAGGATATTGGGTTTAGTCCATAACAAAAGAGAGGGCCTCCTCCCTTTGGTCGGCCATTTGTCCACCTCAAAAGAAGTGTACACCTAATGGAACACTAAACTCCTCAGGCCACTTAAGCACCTCCACATCATCAGTCCCCTCCCATGACTTTGTTCACTCAGGGAGGAGAGTATACTCTTATGTTGGCATTCAAATTTGTCATACACACTCAACAAAACCACATAACTAGTCCCTAAGCATCTTCAAAACTTATTGTGCCCTCAACTGCTGATGAGATCAAGCTCCACCTCTATCTGAGCACCATCACCATCCTACTTCTTCAAAACTCTACCAAACCTAACTTAACTCTTCCCACACCTTCCCGTCACTCTAGCGAGTCAAAATAAATTGAGAAGCTTTCAATTTGAGCACCATAAGGCACTCCAAGACTAACTCCAGCGAGCTTCACAATGGTGCTTTGTCTAGAGGACAACTAACGAGGAGGCAGCACATGATTTTCTCAGTATGGCTACACCTTTTCAAAGTGAAGCTACCTCCGCCAATGGACTGCCGGCCTTTAGCTTTGATGAGGTAATTTTTATGGGTAGATGATGGATCATTGGTCATCCATCCAATTGATTAGAACAAACAGTCATGATTAATCACTTTAGATTTATTTGATTTAATCATTTTAAATCATGGGATTACTCTCCATTGTTCGATATGTGATCGGACGATCAAGGTGAAACTGTGTCCACCACCATTGAGTCAGTAGCCACATCGACGACGCCAAGTGGAAAGCTCTATCGAAATCACAGTGACACGGCATTGACTATGTAAATGGGTTAATTAGGCATTAAACTGTGTTTTTAATTAACTAGAACTTCAAAAAATCATAACTAATATTAGAAAATTCCAAAAAATGAAAGTAAACCCAATTCGGAAAGCTTAGACAAAAACGAATTAAAGGAAAATAAAATCCCTAAATTTTTTTTAATGAATAGTGACTAATTAGGATTTGAAATTTCACTTAATTATCACAATTAAGTCCTAATTTTTTGGTTAATTGGCTCGAGATTTGATGTGAGCAAATATTGGAATGACTTGTACCTCCCATAATTTCTTCAAGTCAATTTACCAACTAACTTAAAGGATTAAAATTTTTTTCAATCCTAATTAATCATTTTGTGCATTTAATAAATATTTAAAATAAAAAAAAAATTATAAACTTAATCAAGGTTAATTAATTATTAGAACAATAAGGGTGATCAAAAAAATTAATTCTAATCTCTAGTTCTAATTATTCTTAAAAAATCACCTTAATAAGCCATTCATTAATTGATTAAATTAATAATTAACTTAAAATTTAGAAAATTCATAATGATTAACATAGATCATTTAAAAATTTGATTAAACCCTCTTTGTGCTCACCAAGCGAATAGTTTCCTAATGAAATCAAAATTTCCAATTAGTTTTGGACATTTTGAGTGTAATTAATAATTATGGGATTTGTCCTAATTATTTAATTAACCCTTAATTATAAGCCTAATTGCATTAGAGATTTAAGGACAATAATTTTGTCATAATTTTTAGGATTGATTAAATTTATAGCTCCTTTTGGGCTTAATTTGTTAAAGAGCTTGATTAGCCTTGATCAATTCATTAAAATCACCTAAGATGACCTGAAGCCACTTAATGAATAGAGATGGGCATAGGTTGAATCTTAATTAATCCTCCTCCTCTTTAGGATTAAGTAATTCAAACACCTAACATTAAACTTTAATAGACTTAATTATACTTAAAGAATGCTTATTTAGTTTGAATGTCCTTAGGTCTTAGTGAAGGCATATCAATCATTTAGAAATGTTCAATTACTTTGCTTCAATCACTTATGAATTTGCATTACATTTGCCTCATACATTCATATTTGGAAGAAGAATCAAAATGTGGCATTTAATTGCAAGATTGTGAACTAAATAGTGTGGCTATTATCACTAATAAATCTCAAATTATTATTTTAAGTAATTATGATGTACTTATTAATTAAATACTTACTAAACTATATATAACAAAGTTTAAAATTAATTTATATGTGCATAAAGTTTATAATAATAAATGTTCTAAATCTAAATTATTACTTTCATAATTAGAATGATTTAAAACTTTTCTTAATATTATCCTTATACTTATATATACATATGTGTATATAAATCAACAAGTATATAGTCTGTACATCCTGGGAATATGAGACTTTAAATAGTCCCAAGGAGGTCTTTGATTACCTCACTTTCTTGGTTTAGCAATCACATGTACTTATAAAGATTCAATATACATATGTATGCATATATGTTTATAAACAATGATTAAGTTAAATTTTCTTCTACAAAATTTCATGCATCATGTACTAGAGTAACAAATAAATCAATTTATGTATCAAGTGTGTATCATATATATATATATATATATATATATATATATATATATATATATATATATATATATATATATATATATATATATATTTGTTAAATTAAAATAAGAATATGAATAAATATAAAATGATAATAAGTATTAAAGGATGATGAACAAAGCTAAGAAAGCATTATTAATTTGAATATGAGTTGGATTCATTAGTTCTAATATGCCTTTTAGGTTTAAATAAAATTTCCTATTTCAAATCCAAACATAAGTCCTAATTAAGTTTATAAATGTTTGATTAAGAAGATTAAAAGCTATAAAATCCACCTCTTAGATTCAACACAAGGATAGGGATCAAGGAAGGTTCACCACCCTTCCTTCTTCTCTTTATAATCTTAAATCTAAAAGATGAAACATAAATTTTTTTTGGATTTTAATACTTATTTAAAATCAACATAAAGTGTAACCACACTTAATAAAAAATTGAAACATCCAATTTTAGAAAATTCTTAACTCAAAGACTTAATCAAGGTATACCATACTAAGCCTAGCACACACATTATAATACTCATACTAAGCCTAGCACACACATTATAATACTAAGTCACCAATCCTAATGTTAAGTTCGGTTAATGACTTATTATAAATTAATGTTTTGTTTTACGATGTAATATCTTAGACTGAATGTTAGGATTGATTATGCATATATTGGATGTTAGGGCATTATTAGACTAATGATATTTTTTAAAAAGGATCATGCTTAAGGGATGATTGAAATAATACAATATGAATGCTTCTTGCTTGCATGTTCTTCTTAAGTCTCTAAGCATAATCTATTAGGACATGTGGGCTTGGAAACCCAAAGTAGGGTGCTAAGTCCAAATGTATAAAATATAACTCTTTAGTGTGTATGTGTGTTAAGATAACTTTTATTTCGTAGGTGTAGTTAGATTTAATTTTTTATAAAAATGTATATATATATATATATATATTTACAATAGGATTTGGATTAGATCTATAAGGTTCAGGATGAGTAGAGGCTAGAAGGCATATATACCTAGGAGGCTTGTAAAGCCTGGAGTGTTCCCATCCATGGAGTGGAGGTGGAGATGGAGAATTGAAGACTCCCATAGCTCCTTTTCATTTATAAATTAATTATGATATGAGCTGTAAAAGAGTAGAGGTCGGCTACCTAATTTTTTTCTTTTCTGGGGTGTACGGTGGTACCTGACCTCACCACCCTTTTATTATCTTAATAAAAAATGTTTGATTATTATATTTACATTTGATTATGTAATTGAAATGACATGCTTTTAAAAGGTTTCTTAAAGATTTATTATTTATTATGTAGCTTGGATAAGTTAAGCTCTATAGGAAAAATTAAATTATGTATCCAAACTAACAATCTTAACTTAAATTTAACCAATTCACAACCTCACCATAAATCCTAAGATTTCTCATCAAGGAATAAAAGGTTTAGTAAACCCTTAGCTAAATTATTATATATTTCAACATCATGCATGCATATTATTTCACTCTTGCAAATAGGGGTTCTCCATTATTGCATGATAAGGGTCATGCTTGACCTATAAGAGTAGTCCCTTGTAGTCGAGAACACATTCTCTCTAATTTAGCCCACAACTAATCTTAATCATGCATTCAAGAATAAATTATCCCAAGCCTCAATCCAAAATGATGAGTCAAAATAGAATAAAAATATGTAAATTTTGTTGCATTAGTATAAGTCATAAATTGTACACCGATCATGATTTAGTCTTTTAAAGAGTGGGCTTAGGATTATAGATTCTTTCCCAATAAGTAATATCCTATCTATCTTGCACTTACATAAGACCACCTACATGATTTTAAATCATCAGATGTTAGCTAAAAGCTACTCTAGGTAGTTGTAAGTCCAGAAGAGTCAGGTTCAGTTCACTCTCTCTAGTGGAACTGAACGATCATATCCAAATTTCCTTGAGTAGATTTAAGTCAAGCTTGTAGGTTGTGCTAGAGAATTTAAGGTGTAGGTTTTGAGGTTGTTTGTTTCTCCTTTTCTATGAATATAAGTTCTCACCTCTTAGGCATTTCTACAATCTTGTGTTGTTGGAATCTAAGTCCAAGCATTGTAATAAAAAATATAATTTCAAAACAAATTTAATTTTAATCTTTCAAAAATATAAAGTCTCAGCAATCACTGTGCCTCCTAGTAACTTACTTTCTTCCTACTTATTTTCATTTGGAATCCATGAAGAACTCTTCCCACTTGAGTTTTCCTGATTACTTTCCAATAATTGTTAGTTCTTTGATATCAATCTTTGAAATCCTTAGAGGCATTTGGTGACTACTTTGATTGAGAGTGTTTTTAGAAAATCCTTCTTTTCTAAAATATAATTAACTATGGGAGCTTGCCTAGATAGAGAACTAAAAAATCCAACATAAAATAAACCCTACTTTACTTTATCCATGCAAAGTAGGGGTAATATCTCTGGTATATACATAGACCCATCTGGCTAGTTGAATTTGAAAAGAAAGGTTCCAAAATTTTTTAATAAGTATACATGATTGAGTTTATTGTAGAGTCCTTAATAAGTAAACATGATTCTAAAATTTAAAAAGAAAGGTTCCAAAATTTTTTAAATCCTAGTTGAAGCTCTCTGAACCTACAGTCATATCAAAATTTGACTAGTGAGGTTCCAATGAAATTCTCTTCAAAATCTCTCCTAATCTAAATCTAATTATTTGAACTCCACTTGTCATAATTTGTCCTAGCTGGTGATGGTCCAAATGTCTTAAGTCAATCTACTATCATATTATAATTTGACAAGTTAGGTTGAAAAAAAGCTTTAATTTAAAATTACATATTTGAATTTGATGAGTGTGGGTCCAAATTCTCTAAATCTATCAATAATGTCTAAATCAAATTTAACATAAAGCTTAAGAATCTTAAGATAACTTATGATGTCCCACTATTCACTATTATGCTTCACAAAGTTATGGCTATTAAGAAGTTTAGGATGGAATTCAACTTAAAACATAAAATTGATATTTCACCCTCTAAAGGAGAAAGGCCATACAATTTCATTAAGGAGCCAAGAATAAAATTAACAAGGATTTTGAGATGTCTTATCTATTTCAGATAAATATGACTCAAATGAATTGAATCCTAATCCCCAAAAGAAGACAACTCTCAAAGTGACAATCATAATAATGATCATAATCCATAAAATAGTAGTATCGATGGACTTGATGTACTTAATGATTCCAACTCACTAAATTCTAAACATTCATGGTACAACTATCAAGAAAGAGTTACAATCATTAGATTTCAAAAAGTATAATGGGAGAAACTTTGGGTACCATAGAAGATGAGGTAGACATCATTTCTACCACTCTTTCAGAAGATATCATAGAAGCCAACTGTTGCAGTGGCAGAGTCCTACCACTTTAATCAACACTATAAAAAAAGAAAACTAATCATTGGAAATATTCCAAATCTAAATCATTACTAAGACATATCTGACAATCCAAAATCAAGGTCATCAAAGTGTTCTAAAGGTTAATCTTAATGTCCCAAACTATCTTGGAAGGTTTTCAACTAAGCTAAACAATAAGTGCACAACCTATTTAAGGAGATAGAAGAGTGTTTCATTGAAACTTAACTAGATTCTTCCTTTCTCAATTAGTGGCAACCTCTTTAAGTCATACTTAACATGGAATATCCTAAGGGAAAGAAGGACAAACTATCTCCTCTAGAGAACACAATATAAGCAATGGCTTAAAAAAAAGGAGAGAGAGAGAGAGAGAGAGAGAGAAAGAAAAAAATAAAAATAAAAAAATAAAAAAATAAAAAAATAAAAAAAAATAAAAAAAAGAGAAAAAAAGTAAATCACCAATAATACACATCGATTTGGAATCCAAAAGTTGAATCATGTGTATGAGGTGTAAGTTCAAGGAAAATAAAAATAACATATATGAAATAAACTTTGAGTCAGATTTTGATAAGTCTTTGGAGTTAGATAATAATTGAAAAAGGTTTTTAAAGGATTGTCTATGTCTGATATGAATAGGGACATACCAGGTATGTGAGCTCATTGACTTCAATTCTACTACCTCATGATATTATTGTAGGATTAGAAATTAAGCGTTGCTCCTAACCTCTAACAAAAAAATTATAAGATGTCAAATTTTCACTTTGTATATTTTTCTTCATGCCCAAAGAAAGATTCAAGACTTGTAGATGAACCATCAAATGAAGTAATAAAATCATCTTTTTTTTTTTTAGTTTGCCAATTTTGCTCAAAGAATTTTTGAAGACTTTAAGTAAAGGATGCACTCCTTGACGTTAAGGAGGAAATTAGATCATTAGCCAATAAGTATTAAGAAATTAACCTTAGAACATAAAGAGAGTCCACCCATCCTCCCAACATCCATATATGGTAAGTCAGAAAGAAAATACCAATGACTTGGTTAGGTTACTTTTGTAGTTTAATAATGCCTTACTTAAGACCATAATAAAGTGCATATATATCTCTAGAGGTAGAAGTCTACAAACTCTCAATTGAACCTATTGTTATTCATATTTAACAAATTCTTAACACTAGCATTTGCACTAAGAATAGGATCAAAGTTTGAAAGTTAACCTTATTGAAGAAGAAAGATACTATCATGGTTACCAAACATCATTCCCAATTAGAAGGAAGAACATTCAAATCCACATATACATCAACATTGAAGATCTAAGTTAGGCATGTCTTGAAGATGAATGCACATTACCTATATCAAATTTAATAGTGGACATAGTGACCTTACATGCAATCTTCTCATTCAAGGATGAACCATCTAGTTATATCCAAATTTAAATGATGCCTGAGGTTGAGAAGTCGATTGCATTTAAAATTTCCATTAGAATTTACTGCTATAAGGTCATGCCTTTTAGCCTTAAAAATATTGGTGCTATAAACTAGTGGGCCATAACTCTAATTTTTGATAAGCTGATCAACAACTAATAATAATATTATGTTGATGATTTGATCATTAAAAGTAAAGAAAAAGGAATACATTCTTTATGAGCTGAGTAGTTGTATTCAATCAATTGTGAAACTACAACCTATAGATGAATCCTCCAAAGTAAATAATTGGGATGAATTTAGGGTTGTTTCTAGGGCTTGTGGTAAAACATCACGAGATAAAAAATTGATCCAAAAAAGATCAAAGTGATATTAGAGATGCAACCTCCAAAAAAAAAAGGAGAAAGGAGAAAAGAAAAATAATGCTCAACACAATTAAAATCATTCCAAGGAAGGTTGTCATATCTAAGATGCTTAATCTCTAGTATTTTTGTTAGGTGTCAATTATTCACTACTTTAACAAAGAAAGAAGACCAAGCTTTTAAGGATGATAAGTTTCAACATTCATTCAAAAGTATAAAGCAATATTTCAAGACACCTCTGACATTGGCCACACCATTCGCCTTAGCCCACTAGTTTAAGGCTATCTTCATTCTAGGTACAACTCCTCTTGTTAAAGTTTATCATCCACAATAAAATTATAATTGGGCAAAAATCTATGCATTGATTAAAAAGCTTAAAGGTCTTGCAAACTTTAAAAAAAAAAATAAAAGACCTCAAGCAACATTGAATGTAGATGGTTTAAGCTCTTTCAAAGTTAGTCTATCTCAAAACTCTCCAAATCAGGATTTTGCTCCTAATCATCAAAAGACCCACTTTGGCTCTTCAAAGGATTGAAAGTAGTTTAAACCAATATGATAATACAGTGTCTTGTATTTTTAGTCAACAAACACTATCTCAAAAGACAATTCCCAAAATCAAAATCCAAATTTGGAGATGAATTCAAGTAATTGGAATAAGAAATTTCTTTCATTCAAATGCAAATTAGAGCATAATAGTTGAGAAGCATTGATGAATTTCTTTCACTATGATGATC
Organism: Cymbidium sinense; assembly: GCA_021442155.1. Lineage (NCBI taxonomy): Eukaryota > Viridiplantae > Streptophyta > Magnoliopsida > Asparagales > Orchidaceae > Cymbidium > Cymbidium sinense. The sequence continues at coordinate 77,559,133 of CM038219.1, read as the reverse complement.
AAGTTACTTTGATTGGATCCCAAGGATTTTGGAGAAAGAACACTACTATTAGTTGTTCTTATTCCATTTACACACATAAATAGATTTCAAAAATCAAAATCAATTATTTAGTAAAATTATGTTTTCATGTTTATGTTAATTGGGTTAAAATTCTCAACAAAAAAAAAGCTATTGATCTATAATCACCCTTCAAAATTTCTAATCAATCCAAACATTCCTCCTAGTTCACATCCAAAACTCAATATTTATCTCTTATGCTATTATGATAGGCGTAAGATAACCCAAAAGGATAGATGTAAGAGAACCCAAAAGGCATCCTATTTCAACTAATTTAGGTATAAGAAACTAAAATGGCATCCTTCTTTAGTGGAGTCACGATACTCTAGCATGGACATGTTGGGGAACACCCTCCATGGCATCCTTCCTATATTTTTTCTTGGGTTTAGATAGTGCCCCTCATGGCACCATTCCCATAGGTTGGGAGAACGCCCTACATGGCATAGTTTTTGCACATTATTCTTGGGTTGAGAGAACACCCCTCATGGTGCCACCATTCTCATCCATTCTATATTGCTATTAGGATAGATGTGAAAGAACCCAAGTGGCATCTTATTTCAATTAGTAGAACATAAACAAAAATATTGAACATAAAACACAAACACAAACATAATTACTTCGAGCTAGTTCAAGTTGAGATAAGACCCCTAGTGACTCTTGCTTAGTAGTCGCTTGAGGTCAAGTTCGATCCACTACTTAGCTAGTGAGACACAATAGTGTTATATTTGCTTAGAAGGATGTGAGTCCTTGTGCTTTCTTCCTAGCTTGATCACTTCAAACTGATGGGTACTTTGATAGTTTGGTATGTTTTATTGCATGACCAAGAGATTACCTTAATGACTGATCAGGATTAAGGAGATGTAAGTCACAGAGCTTTCTTCTCAACCTAACCATCATGTACTGACTGGGTCTAATTATATATTTGAGGATTATGGTAAGACCCCTAGGGGCTCCTCTTCCTCTTGACTACTTCAAGTTTTGGGTCTAGTCCTCTTTAGTGATTCCCCACTTTGTAGTCACCCTTGGTCAGATAGTAACAGTCTAGCCAATGACACAATATCCCAATGATCAGTTTCACATTAGAAGATGTGAGTCCCTGATATTTTTATCCTAGATTGATCATCACAAACCAACTGACACCTTAGGCTAGCTAGTGTTTGCTTTACTAATAGCAACCCACTTAGTGGATGACACCCTTTAGGCAGATGTGAGTCCCTATGCTTTCTTCCTAAATTTGCCACTATATACCTACATGCTTTATATGTTTTAGGGATATATGATAAGATCCAAAGAGGTACCTTTTTTATGGGCATTATATTAGGATTGTATCTTCATGCCCCCATCTAGATATAGCTTAGGTTACTACGAGATTAGATAGTTTCCCTTTCTTAGTAGCCATCTCATTGGTTGAATAGTATCATTCTGTGAATGCACAAACTATTTTTTTGAGATAATAAATCTAAGATAGGCCAAAGCTCTTATGGATCCTCCTTAGTGTGACTCATCACAAACCAATAAGCTTCGCACCAAATAGATAAATAAATGAATAAAATAAAATATCTCTTGTAGACTAGGATAAGACCCCGGGTGCATCTTTCCTCAAATAGGCATTCTATTTTCTTGGTCAGTGTCAATAAAACTCCCTATAGGAATAACCACAACTACTTCACGTTGAGATAATACCTTGACTGGTTTCACTTAAAAGTCACCCTAGATCAGGTTCGGCTTACTACATAATCAGTAGGCCACTCTGGTGGTTTATTCCTTCTTGGAAAATGTGAGTCTTCAAACTTTCTTCCTAGTTTGACTATTGTAAACTGATGGGCAACCCTTTGGTTCAATAGTCTCTATTGTACAATGCTAGTAGATTATTCCTTTGAGCCAATAAATCTAAGGAAAGTATAGACTCCTATAGCCCTTCCTTAGTGTGATTCATTCCAAAGTGACTCAGTCCATTTTCATATTTATAAGGTCAGGATCATGCCCTTGAGGTTCCTTCCCAAGTGACAACTCAAGGTTTGGATCAAGCCACTACAGCCCCTCTCCTGGTAGTTTTCCCTTTAGGTTGGGTAGTGTCATTCTACGGAAAAGAAGACTACCCCTTTAGGGTAGTAAATTCAAGGTAGGCCCAGGCTTTAATAACCCCACCTTATTATGGACCATCAAAAATTGATAGGGTCCACATCCCATCACCAATTAAACTGAAGTCAAAACTAATGTCATTCATCATAAGCCAAACAAAATTAATTAATTAAATCAACTAAATCAAAATTAAATTCAATAAAATTTCATTAATTCCTAACAAATTCTCATTCATGTTCTTGGCATGAATCAACCAATAATCAAATCAAATTTACTGAACCCCAAACTGATTCCTTTTTTAATGTTTGGAATGAAGTCAATTCTTAACAAATTGATCGCTTAAAAAAAATAACTTCGAGGATGCTCTTGACCATTCTTATCAGGATGGGTAGGAGTATGTTTTTTCATGAGGTAGATTGATATATATTCAACCAAATTTCTTTTAACATTACATTAGGATTTTTATTTAGATCGGGTTCTACTTCTTATGAATGCAAGCTTTTATAGTTAATTACCCCTTTTACCATAGTAAGAAAGCACTCCTAGTTAAAGTTGGAAACAAACATATTCTCTTGATATGAATTACTGTCTAGTGGTCTGCATGGTATGGTATAGATGATTGTCTAAAGAAAATAGAAAAATAGTTCTAATCAAGATCCCATAGTTCCATCATCATGGGACTATATTATTCTATTCTAACAACATCAAAGGGCTAACCATAATGTCCAAGGAGTCTGATTAGCAACCATGGGTGTCCTTGTCTTAGATATCTCGAGTAGACTAGAGGTTTAGTGTTGGGGTGTTAGCATAATGAATAAATAGATTGGACTTATATCCCTTGGAACGCTAGCAGTGTTCGCATGACGAACATATAGATTAGACACACATTCCTTTAGAATGCCATTTTTATATAGTTGTTCACAAAGTGAACGAATTAATGGTGCTCGCATAGCATTCACATGCTTAATGAATTATAGGATGTACGCATAGTGAATAGATAGAAGACTAGGCTTACATCCCTTTGGAATGCTAGAATTATAGGAGCATTCACTTGGTTAACAAATTATAGGGAATTCACATAGGAAATGGATAGAAGACTGGCCTTACATCCCTTTAGAATGCCATAATTATAATAGAATTCACATGGTGAATGAATTATAGGGTGTTCGCATAGCAAACAGATATAAGAATGGTCTTACATCTCTTTGGAATGCTAGAATTATAGGAGCATTCACATGGTGAATAAATTATAGGACATTCGTATAGCGAATGGATAGAAGATTGGGCATACATCCCTTTAGAATGCAATAATTATAGGAGTGTTCACATGGTGAACAAATTATAGGGTGTTCACATAGAGAATGGATAGAAAACTAAGCTGACATCCATTTAGAATGCCAGAATTATAGGAGCATTCACATGGTGACCAAATTATAGGGCATTCACATATTGAACATATAGAAGAATGGGTTTACATCCTTTTGGAATGCTAGAATTATAGGAGTGTTCACTTGGTGAAAGAATTATAAGGCATTCACATAATGAATGGATTGAAGATTGGGCTTACATCCCTTTAGAATGCCATAATTATAGGAGCATTCACATGGTGAACAAATTATAGACAATTAGTATAGTGAATGGATAGAAGACTCACATGATAAACATTAGTAGGCTACTTTAGGGGATGGCGCCTCAACGATAGAAGTATAATACTTAAGTGCAATGAAAGGGAGTGACTTGACGCTGTAAATCATGGTGCCTGGCTATTATTAGGATGGTGCCTCGGCACTATAAAATTAGAATCATGGAATTATAATATAGATTTATATTTAAGATCTTGAGAATCTAGCACTTCGATGCTGCCAAAAAATAACATCACGACACCATAGGTGCCTTAAAAGATGGTTGAGATTAGGTTGATATATTGACCAGCAATAAGTGCTGATTATGTAGCATCATGGAACCCATCAAAAGACCATTCAAAAAGGTTCATAAGCCTATTTAATAAATAAGAAAACCTTTTGATCAGCACTGTGATGCTACGTCAGAGCATCGCAGCTTTGTGCCAAAGCGCCATGGTGGTACAATCTTTTTGAAAATTTATAAAAAAAGTACTTCTAGAAATTTTTTACTTAGAGTTAATGCTAGTACGCTCTAATCTTATCTCATGCACAAGAAGAACGCTCTTATATAGTAGTAGAAAGGGCACTATGGAGAGTGTGCAGGAGACTAGAGAGGAAGAATGAAGTATATGGAATAAAGAGAGAGTGAAGGAAAAGGAAGAAGAATTAAGTGGGGCAGTTCTCCTCTTTTTATAGAGGATTTCTCACTATTTAGGCATTTTTTACTCCATAACCATTCCCCCTGCTCCCCCCTGGGCAGTTATCACTGCTTGGGCAGGAACGATAGTTTTCTTGCTTTTTAAACTGAAGGTCATCGTGACATCACTTAAGTGTTGGGATTATAGTGCCGTGACACTATGTTTCTTAAGTAGGCAACCAACGAGGATGATTTGAGTTTCTAGATTCTATAAGGTGGTGACAGCACCTAGGCTCTGCGATTTTAGTGTCGCAGCACCCCAAGTTGGAATGTTTAATTTATTTCATTTTTTTAGATGCAAATAAAAATCAAATATACTTAATCCTTCTTTCATGCCCCCAGCATGAAATGAAATAAATAAATTAAATCAAATGTTGATCTTTTTCCACAAGGGGCTTTGCTTTCATTTGGGCTTTGGAAACTTTTGATCTTGATTACCTCTAAATAAATAACTTATCACATGTATCTTAGATACTTTTTTCAAAAGTCATGACATCTAGAAGTTCTGATCCCTAAAGAGAATTCAGCCTGAATACTTCCATCATACTCCTTTCACTCCTTTGATTAGGCATGAACATTCCTCTTGTCTATTGCCTTTCAGAGATGCTTGGCTAGCTCGATCAACATCAATTTGTGCAGTGTACCTTGTCAGTTACACCACACCTATTGGGGCTCTTTTTGTTGACCTCACTTTAGAGTGAGGTTAAATACCTCTTTCTTAGACCTATGACCTATCTAGGTGCGAAGATATCTCTAGTATTAGGACACTTCTAGTGATTGGGAAAACACTAATCCTAAGCATAAGGACTCGTAGGGTTCAACCTTAGGGTTAGACTCTGGCTTAAGATAGGTAGGACCCACCTACCCTAAATGCATTTAAGCTATATATTAAACTAATCTACCAAATGATAATAAATTAAACCTTGACCAATATCAAATTATGCTATGCCTAATTTGACCAATCATGGCTCAATTTGGTCAAATGGTCAACTTGACCCAATCTCGCCCATTTAGGCTTAAGAGGGCTAAAACCAAAATTAATCTAATTCAACTAAAATTTAGCTCACCTAAACTCATTTGAACCTCTAATAAACTTGATTGAACCTTCATTTCAATTCAATTGGGTCAAACCAAGCCATGTTGGCCCTTAGCCCAAGTTGATCCATTTGAACCTTATAGGGCCAATACTCTATCCAACTTGATTAAATTCAAATTAAATCAATCTGTGCCTCAAGATTATTCCAAACGCCCAGTTAAAATTTTTAATTCACTCCAACCTATCCAATTTTTCCAACAATAGGAAACTGAATTGTATTTGGTCCTTCGTGAAGTGAATGCATATTTTGTGTTGATCAAATCTAGGAACCCCTTTAAAATCTCACCCTGATCATTTTCCATTTGAATACAACATCAAATGAGCTCTGGAGAGCTCAGATCGAGCGATGAACTCTCACTGTGGGTAGATGATGGATTGTCACCCGTCTGTTTCATGTGATTAGAATGGACGACCATGATTAATTGGGTTAAATTTATTTAATTTAGTCTTTTTAAATCATAGGATTAATCTCTGCATGGATCAGATGATCGAGGCGAAAGCACATCTATCTCCATTAAGCTGGCAGTTGCATTAGACTATTTAAATAACCAATCCTACGATGCCACACAGAAAGTGATGCTTCGTTAGCAACCATATGATGCTAATTGTGTAATTAGGGTCTAAAATGTGTTTTAATTAACCAAGATTTTAAAAAATAATAACTAATTATAGATAAATCTAAAAATATAAATAAACCCAATTTGAAAAGCTCAGATAGTGGAGAATTAAAGAAAAATAAAATCCCCAAAATTTGTTTAATAAATAATTACTAATTATGGTTTGAAATTTTACTTAATTACGCTAATTAAGACCTAGTTACTTGGTTAATTGGTAGAGATTTTATGTAAGCAATCCTTCGTATGACCTCTGCCTCCCATAATTTTCTCAAGTCAATTTGCCAAGTGAGTTAGGAGATTTATTTATTTTAATCCTAATTAGTCATTTTATGCATTTAATAATTATTTAAAATAAAAAAATTATGAAATTAATCATGGAAGGTTAATTAATCATTAGAACTATAAAAGTTATCAAATAAATTAATTATAACTTTTGATTCTAATTATTCCTAAAAAATCACCTTAATAAGCCATTCATTAATTAATTAAATCAATAATTAACTTAAAATTTAGAAAATTCACAATTATTAACATAGATCATTAAAATTTTTGATTAAAATCTCTTTGTACTCAGCAAGCAAAGAGTTTCCTAATGAAATCAAAATTCTCAATTTGTTTGGGATATTTTGAGAGTAATTAATAATTATGTGTTTTGTCCCATCTATTTAACTAACCCTTAATTATAACCCTAATTGTATTAGAGATTTTAAAAAAATTTATTTTATGTTCATGCACTTTCGATAATTTTGTCATAATTTTTAAGCTTATATCTAAGGATTGATTAAATTTATAGGTCTCTTTGTGCTTAATTTGATTAAGAGCTTGACTAACCTTGATGAAATCATAAAAATCACCTAAGATGACCTTAAACCAGTTAATGAATAGATATGGGCATGGGTTGAATCTTAATTACTCTTCCTTCTTTTTAGGATTAAGTAATTCAAACACCAAACATTAAATCTTAATGAACTTGATTATACATAAGAAATGCTTACTTAGTATGAATGTATTTAGGTCTTAGTGAAACTATATCAATCATTTAGTAATGTTCATTGCTTTGTTTCAATCATTTATAAATTTACATTACATTTTCCTCCAACATTCATATTTCAAAAAAGAATCAAAATGTGGCATTTCATTGCATGATTATGGACTAAATAGTGCAGCTATTATCTCCAATAAATCTCAAATTAAAATAATTATGATATACTTATTAATTAAATACTTACTAAACTAGATATAAGAAAGTTTAAACTTAATTTATATGTGCATAAGGTCTATAATAAGAAATGTGCTAAAGCCAAATTACTACTTTCATAATTAGAATGGTTTAAACCTTTTTTTATTTCATATTTATACTTATATATGCATATGTGTATATAAATCAACTAGTATATATAATGGATATCTCTAGAATATAAGACTTTAAGTAGTCCCAAGGAGGTCTTTGATTATCTCACTTCCATGGTTTAACAATGACACATACTTGTAAGGATTCAACATACATATGAATGCATATATGTGTATAAGGAATGGTTAAGTTGAATTTTCTTCTATAAAAATTCATGCATCATGTACTTAAGTAACACATAAATTCATTCACAAGAATTACAATATTTCAGATTGTAGCCAAGTCTCATTCCCTACGATGCCTCAATATCAGCCCTATGTGATTACCCAACTAGTATCAAGCATGGAGGAGGATGAAGAAGAGGAAAAGGAGGATGGCGATGAGTATGATTAATAGCTCTCACCATTTGTATTTTTTTCTTTTTTCTTTTATTTATAATTTATAATTTGGAACTTATCATTTTTATTTGAAGACATAAAATTTTCCTTTTTACTATCTTTGCATTGTATGGTTGTATATATATATATATATATATATATATATATATATATATATGCATTGCTATGCCACTAACGTAATATGGCTACTCGATAACATAGTGCCTCTACGCTATAGATCAAAATTTGAATTTAAATTGCAAAATTTTTGAATTTCTTAGAAATTTCAACAACATTTTGCCAGCAGTGCTAGGTTTCAAAATTGTATAGTGCAAAGCACTCTTTTCCCTTATTCTAGGTCTAAGATAAATGGAGAGGAGGGGGTTCTCATCTCTCACTAGAATAAAATTCAACTAGGAAGGTATTCAAATCTCTAACTTTTCCACACTAGATCAAAGATCAATGGTGGAATTTATCAAACTATTAAAAAAAGCACAATTTTTTTACGTGAAATGAGAAACTCGGAAAGAAGTGTGAGCACTGTTTAGAAAAAGTGGAGGGGGAAAGTGAGGGAAAAGTGGGGGAAAAGTCCTTTGAGTTAACTAGTCAATCTTATTTATAAGAGTAGGCTGATAACTATTCTCTCTCAAAGGCCACTGCAGTACCTCGACACCCAGATCTCAGTGCTGTAGTGTGTACCATAAATTGACAACTGGACCAGGCAGTTTAGCAGTGCCTTGGTGCCAAGATCGTGTTGCCGCAACATTCTACCGTACTTTGATAGCTAGATCAAGTAGTTATTTTTTCTAGAAGACTAGGGCACCACCATGTCGCTATAACCAAAATTTTATTTTTTTATTTTATTTCATTTCTTTTTTGATGTAAACAATCATAAAATAATTAGTACATTATAATGAAACATCGACCTAGCTTGAGTTTATGATCAGTGACCAATCAATCTAATGTCTGTTCAAAGGCTGGTATGGTGGGACAAAGCTAGGCTTTAATATTTTAATCATAATTTGAAAATGAAAATTAATTAATTACCATTAGGTGATTTAAATTTAAGTGATTAATGAATTGAAGAGAAAGACTTTTAATTTTATTTTAGTTTAAGTTGAAATTGGATCTTCTAAAAAGTATGAGGAATAATGGGCCCTTCTTAGGGTAGGGCCCACTCTTCCTTACACCCTAGTCCTAATAGAGTGAACAATTCATCAAAAGATAAATATTCACCCCAAGAGTCTAAATTAAATGTAAGAAGAATATTTATATATCTTTCTTAATAATCTCTACAAACTAATTAAGCATGCACCAAATGCTTTTGAATAATAAATTTATGAGAATATAGACTAATGTTATAAACTCTTATTTAATAATTATTTAATTTTTTTTAATGAAGTGCTCATAATAGTAAGCTCAAATTTCTCTTTGTATAAAATTTATATTATGGTAAATATTATATTGAATTATAACTTTAGATATTATTATGAATTTAAAAGATATTTACTTATCATCCCAATATTAATTATAACAATCCTCCTAAGACGGTTATTAATTTCAATCACATTTAAATTACAAAAAAATGTGCTTAAAATTTTCTCTATTCCCTAAACATTAAACTATTATTTGTGCAAATTGAAAAGAGGAACATCTTCTAAACTTATCACTTAATTATAATCGACTATAAATTTTATTAAATTAATTTGGTATTGAGTATAATAAAAATTATAAGAAGTCTATTTAATTTCATAATTTCTATATTATTTATTTTGCATATTAATAACTAGTTTTAAAGTATGTGAAATTATTCTTATAGTTTAACACTTTAACCAGTTAAATAGAATTCATGTATTGTATATCTTTCTTTATATCTCTTTAATGTACTTATATTTATATTTTTTTTCAATAAGGTTTTGTACTTGTCAAATTGTTTATTTTACATAAATTAGTTTTGCACTTAGCTAATTAATTTTTTAATTTTATTATAATATTATTAATTCTTTTATTCTTTTATATTTCTAAGTCACACATTAAATTAAGTCACACAATGATTTTTTTTTTTCACAATTCATAAAATCCTATTTTGATTCATATGAATGTTGAATATCATAAATATGTTTTTGATAATTTATATATTTTATTTTTAAAATTTTTAGGAATAAACTCTATATATAATTAAAGTAAACTTAGATTATAAAAAAAATTAAATTCATCATTACCTTAACATGATTAACAACAAAGATAATTGTTCAATCACAAATTTAGAAATTGAAAGACAGCTAGAGTTCTAACTTTAAATTTACTCATTAATATTTAAACTATACAAGATTATGAGATAAGAAAATGAGATCCTAATATTTGTGATTATATAATTTGTATATTAATTAATTCAACCCTATGACATATATAAAGTATTTTTTTTATCTTGCAAATTAAGAACACCATAGATGATTATTAATTTAATATTCTGATTTAATAATCAATAACTAAATTGATAATTATTCATAATAACTCATTAGCATTTAGACTGTATAATATTATTAACTTAATAGATAGTTCTTTCATCATAACTTTAGATGTTGAAAGATATATAGAATTCAAACTTTATATATACTCATTAATTTGTAAACAATACAAAATCATGAGATAACAAAATGATATCCTAATATCTATGAGATATATAAAATAATTTATTTATGAAATCCTATTAAAAAATTAGATTTATTTTAGCATATAAATTTAGAATAATATAAATGATTATTAATTTAATATATGCTTAATTCATTATCTTAAAAGATCTTATATTTTACCAATTTTTATCTTATTATGCAAATATATTATTTAATGAAGCATTCAAAATAGTAAAGTCAAATTTCTTTTTATATAAGATTTATATATAGTTAAATATTATATTGAATTATAACTTTGGACATTATTATGAATTTAAAAGATATTTACTTATCATCCTAATATAAAAATATTTAAATTATTTTGTTATCCAAACTAATCATGTAATATTATATATACCTTCGCAATTATCTTAAAAAAAATCAATTTTGTCATTGAAAATAAAAATTTATTTGAAAGAAAATTTTATTAGAGAAATTAATTCTTAAACTACTTTTTATTTTTAAAATATTATTCAGGTGTATTTTTTTTTTTTGCATGTGCAATATTACTAGTATTAGAAGTGCACTCACAGTGAAGGAAATCTTGTTAGAACATTTTGCATGTGTTAAGTGTCAACTTTTGGCCATATGTGATCCATTGTTCATGGACCTTACATTCTAAAACTTGGTAAAAATCACTTAGTTATGGCACCTTGTTGTTGGCCTATTAAGTTGATTCAGTTTATTTAACTTATATTTGGATATAATCAAATGGATTAGGGAATACAGTGCCAAGATGGAATGAATGACTTACTCTAATAGTCTAACAATGCATCTGCAACTAAGGCTTCCAAGATGATTTGGCTATTTCACTATAGCTATTCACACCAAGTACAATCTTACCTGATTGATTCTAATTTTGAAGTGCATACTTTTTATTATTATTAAAATCCTTTACCCATTTTTATGTCAATCACAAATGAGTTGATTATTTTGTCATCTAATTATTCCCCGTGATTGGATACTATGGTATTGAGTATAAAGCTATACTTAAATCCTTCCTTTTTCTTTTTTAAATAGATCACTTCTATTTGGATATGTCCGACCCTTTGAATATTTAATAATAAAAACATTCTATCTTTCAAGTATTTGTACAACTCAAAAATACTTAATATTGGACTTCAATCATGCATTGCGTATTATTCTATTTATTTGTTTCTACTCAAGTTTGATAATAATAATAATAATAATAATAATGTTTTATTCTTCGAGTGAAATTAAATTAAATGCCTTAAATGTTGTCAAAAGTACTCATTTCCCCTATGGCTTCCATTATAAGCGGATGAGTCTTTGACATGAATTGTTCCTTTTATAAAGATTCTTTCTCATTTTTTCTGATGTCCTCTAAGTTCCATTACTTGTAAACCCAAATCCTGCTTTACGAAAGTAAATATTCTTATACAGACTCATTGCCCTTATAAAATGTCTGATCTGCTCCAATTCCTTGACCATCATTCAAACAGTCTCTCTAATAATCTCTCTGTCTCTCTCTCTTCTTTTTTATTGCAGGAATTTTCTGATTCATCTATTTTCCTTTTTCATCTCATATCATCTGTTTCCCCTCCAGTTGTCACCCACTAGATCTTGAGCAATGGCAGCAAGGAACTCTGTCTCAAATTGGACTCCAAAGCAGAACAAACTCTTCGAGAGTGCTCTTGCCGTATATGACAAGGACACGCCTGACCGTTGGCAGAATGTGGCGCGAGCCGTTGGTGGGAAGTCGGCCGAGGAGGTGAAGCGCCACTATGAGCTTCTTGTTGAGGACCTTCATCACATAGAGTCCGGCAAGGTTCCCTTCTCCGTCTACAAGTCCTCGGGAGGCTGCAACGGCAGTTTCCAAATCAAAAAGATCAATGGTAGAAGTGAGCTCTGTGTCTCTCTTTTTCCTGTTGTGTTCCGGAACACTCTCGCTGATTCATTACCTTTCTTGTATAACGAATATTTATGTTGTCTTAAATTATTTTCCTGCCGTTTGTTTTTCAATTTTTTTGATAATTTTTCTTTAAATTTTTTTATCATGGCTCGATTCTCTCATTTTCTTTAGATATTGAACTCTCCAGCTGTCTTCGAGGGGTTCATAAGTGAACCATCTCTTATCCTTCTAATCGAAACATGAACTGCTTATCTCTTCTTTCTTCTTTCCTTTTCAATCTTCCCTGCTTTTGCCTTCTTTTTTATTATTTTATCTTTCAAAGATAGTGACTTGAGTTGAACGGTAGCTTTCAGTTGGCTTAAAGGATAACTCAGATGCAATTTGTATTTTTTTTTTGTATAAAAAAGCGAATATTTGATTTGCTGCGAAGCAAATGCATACAAATAAATGCCTGAATAGAAATTCAGCAAAATTGATCGCATTTACTTCACAACATATTTATAAAGAAAAGGAGTATGGAGTTAAATAGCTTCATCAACGTAATATGAAATCACATACATAATAGTTTGTTCTGCATGTTTAAATTTTCGTCGAGGCAAACATCCCCCAGCACCCAAGAGAGCCAAGACAGGTTACTTCCCACACTCAAATTCCTAGTTCATATCTCCAACATATTCCACCAAGCTCACATGCCCATAATTATTTCTCTTATTTGAGCGAAATCACCTGCTCTACTTATCCTGCAATTTCTTAGTATATTTACTAAATAAAATATGTAAGTTAATCGGTTCTCTAAATTTTTCCCCACAGGTTAAGGTACCTGAAGCACAGCTAAAGGCAGAGGCCGACATGCCAACATTTTGTCTATTAGCATCACCTATGCAGAAGACATTAAGCGCAATAAATAGTCAGAAGAAATGGAAGGAGGAATGAACAAAAAAAAAAAAAAAAACTATTACATGCTATGGGTTAACCCCCAAAATTAATTAGCATTTTAAACTTGCTAGAAGTACTGTGCAATTATTCTACATGTTTATATACTATTAGTTATTCCTGTAGTGTTGTGATTTACAATAGACGTATCGTTTGACTTGTTTTCCTGACTAGAAGTATTACTAATGACTAATAAGATTGCTCATCCATACTGGTAAACAAAACTGAAATTGTTGGGATGGTAAAAATCCATATTTCATCTAGCACAACTTTTGACACGAAGTGTGAATTAAGAGGAATCCCGAAAAGACTGAACAGAAGCCTAATTTGGCTCCATTTGAATGAACTGGTGCCTCACAGCGGTTCAAAATGGCATGATCAACTGGAAGATATACAACATCTCATTGAGTTCCTAAATGCAATGACAATTTAAAGTGGGCTTTAATGAAATGCTATACACTCCTACCTTGTGTGCAACCTTATGGAGGATGCACTCAAGGGATACATGGAAAGTGTGGGCCATTACATTGTCACTGCCGTCAGAAATCTCGGGCTGATCGTCGTCTGTGTCCAACGTTTCCATATCCGTTCATTTTGTGCAATTCATCTCAGAAGAATAGAACTACGCTTTTATCATGCATCTTAAGACCGCACTTTGAGACTTTATTTATCTACAAATGTTGCCCAACATAGGATAAATAGTTGATTCGCAAAATAATGGAAAGAAAATATTGTCTTTCACCATTTAAGTGGAAATGAACCTAACCTTCTTGAATATTTTCTCATTTATTCACTCATCAAAATTTTGATTCATCGCCATCAAAGTAGACAGGGATTCACTACAAATAAAGTGCTATACTTACATTATCAAATCAATATTTTACTAGTGGTGACCACGACTAGGTGGTTGCTTGCAGCTTAAACTAAAACAACTTTGATCAAGTTAGACTTAATGGAAGGTTTCATTGATCAATATTTTATCATACTTGTCTTAACAACATAAGTCTAGCAAGGTATATTCTCAATATTGACAATAATAAACATATGTTATAGTTACAAAGAGTTGCTTTGAAAAATATGCAAGACTATTCAATGTAAGTCAATAAGACGGTGTGAAGTCAATTTGGAGCTTCATTGAACTTGTGATGTAGTTCAATTATTGCAAATTGATGCTAAGTGATGTAATTATTGAATTGATATATAGATATAGTTTTCCATGACTTAGTTGCTCTAGATGAAGCCTTAATCATAGTTTAGAATATTTACATGACATTTTCATGTAAATAAATCAATGTGTTAAAAAACTTCAATTAGGATCTCAAGGGACTACAAAACAACTTCAAATGAAATCTAAAATGTAGTTTTATTTACAATTGTATGATACATATATTTAACAATGCAATTATATAGATAAAATTGATTATATTCTTTTACACATATTACTACCTTTACGATGCTTTCCAACAACTCAATGACTACTCATGAGCCACCAACAAATCGATAGATTGTAATTTTAAGGCTCATATTGTAATTAATGAATATTTTAATAACATGTAAATGAATACATCACACAACCTTAAGAGATAAAAGATGAACCTCTTCATGGGTTAAAAAGATGAATGCTTGAATCAAGATGTATTCTAGAGATTTAACTTATCTATTATAAAATACTAAATGTGTTTTTTTATGTTCAAATTCTCATAAGAGTAAACTCTTTTGATTAATTACATCTTTGGGATTAAGCCATAGGAACACTATTGATTAAAATTGCAACATGTATTTTAAAATGTAAAACATGATAAAAGAATTAAGCTTTAAACATTATCAAAATGGAAAAGAATCAATAAGGAGAGATGTTGAGTGGACTCCAAATAAGCATAAACTATAAGGATACAACCTTAAACATTTAGAAAGCTTAAAAATTGTATCCTAAGTTTGGCTATTAAATTTTAGATGCTTTACTTAATTCAAGTTCATGTCAATTAGATTATTAGATATAAAATTTTATATTCCTCTAATAAATAATGATATCTTCATTAGAGAATAGCTCTAGATGATGACTTGTAATATCACAATTATGGACATAGGTCTTAATCTTAAATTATTAATTCCAAGATGCCTAGGCTAGTCACCTATGAAATAGGATTATTATTTTTTTCTCTAAAATTGGTAGGATTTTGGAATTAGGCACCTTAATTAAGTGGCAATTCATTGGGGGTATAGTGCCTTAGCACCAAGATTTAGCATGTGATCGCTAGGCTTTTGATCTTAAGCTTTGCATCAATTAGTGATTGGAGTCTAGGGATTAGGTCTAATTCTTAGGCACCAAATTGAGTTGCAATACTCTTAAAGTCTCTAAATTTGTGCTAGTGTTACTATGGAATGCTTAAATGGCTGTAAATATTTATTTTTTGGGGTCTTCATAAAATCCATGCTTTCTTATATAATACAAAATTATTTCATGAGTGTAGAAACTTTTTTTTTAATCTGGTATAATTTAATACATAATTCATAATCTAAGGCCATGTTTGAGCTGTAAGAGAATCATTTATTAACAAGTTGACAAATCTTTGAGTGAGATATTTCATAAGAGGAGATTAGAAGTGGATCTAAATAGAGTTTTCATCTTTCATTTAAACTTGCGATATATATTCATTTATAGAAATTTTTATCAAGTTAATCAAACAAACTAAGAGGATGTGAGTTACCTGATCTCATAGAGGGACTAGGCTCTCTTTAGTTAACTACACTTGAGGATACCTCCACAAGAAACTATCAATTAGTAGAAATATGTCTTGATTTTGATTTTATATTTTAGTGTTTTCCAAGGAGGACTTGTGATTCATTAAATATAATCACAATAAAATAATCCATACACTCGATGTTAACCCATAAAAAGGGAATATATCACTAAAACCAAACTAGATGATAACCCAATATATAGAATACATATGTGACAAAACTTAGTGAATCACCAAAGACTCAATAAAAAGTACAAATGGCTCAAAAAATAATTTGATAAGGGAAAGAGATAAAGGAAGTGGTGGGAACAACTTTGGTCTAAATTCCATTGATCCATCATTGTTGGATGTCAAGTTCAAAGTCAATTAGCTTAGAAAGGTAATTGACCCAACCAAGGTGTGAGATACTTTGTCCACAATCATAAATTACATTATCCAGAGTTGGCCTTAAACTAGGGAAAGAAAATTTAGGTTAGTTTAGAAAAAAATGACTTCTAAGGAATAGGCTAAGCAAGATATAAGACTTGTAAAGTCTACATATGTAGAGGAAAAACTATAGAAAAAAATTGAGATAGTTCAGCTAGATGAAACCAAAGCTACTCATCTTTGGACCTTATATCTTGATTGGGTTAAGCTCCAATTAGCTAGCATATCATGCACCCGAGCAGAAATTAAATTTGTGCTTACCTAAAATTTTTATCAAAAGGAATGTTACTGATGTAGAACATCATGAGGATCAACAAATTAAAGCCCAAGGCCCATTTACAAAATCTCAAGCTAATCATGAGGATCAACAAATTAGAGCCCAAGGCCCATTTACAAGATCTCAAACTAAAGCCCAAGAAAATTCAAGAAAGAAGAAGACTTAGCCATTAGCTTCTAAGGCCCATTTTATGATTTCATCTTTTTTTATTTATGTAATTTTAATTTTCTTCTAGAAACTCCATGTTTGAAATTTTGCATTTAAAATTCAAAGCATGACATGTGAGGTGGTTGAATCCACATAAAATAATAGCATGTGAAATGGGTGGATGGCATAAAATAATGAGGCAATTTATTGCTTCACATTAATATACCCACCTTTCCCTCCATGTTTTGAATTCTTTTCTTTTGAAAGATGCTTGTAATGGCTATAAATAGCCCTCTTATTAGAATGAAAGGGAACTTTTGGCAATTGCAAAATTTTGAGTTATTCTTGTGGTTTGAGAGTGGCCAAACCTTGGCAATCCTTGGTGGGAGCGCTAGTTATCCAACATATCTTCTTCCCTCTCCCCCCAATACCCACGTTCTCTCAATCTCATCAAAAGAAAGAAGCCCACCTCCATCAAATTTGGTATCGAGCGAGAAGGAAGGCAGATTTGGATAAAAGTTAGCTTCAACAAAGGGAGCATCTCAAGTAATAGACTTGTCTTCAAACTTGTGAGTTTTTCTTGAACTTGTGAGGTTAATTGATTTTCTTTTATATGATAGTTTAAATACATATTAGTAGCTTGGAAGGATAGATATTGCAAGTTTATGGTGATAACATAAAATTTTAATTAGTAAGCTCCACTATATATTTTAGCCATTTCCAACTGTGAACTTGTTCCTCCCCTTCAAAAAAAAAAAAAAAAAAAAGAAAAAAAGAGAGCACCTTAGTGAGGTAATTCTTCACCAAAAAAATATAACCTAGCCATTAAAAAATAAAATCTAATTACTTACTTTATTATCTTTGTTATTGTTTATGGTTAATTTTAGAAGTTTTTTTATTAACTTATGATAACTTGCAAAAAAAAAAAAAAAACGCTTGATAAATTTGAGCATTTTTCATTGCATAATTTTTTTTTTTGCATAATAATATAAATGTGTTAAACTTGGTGATTTTGGAAGCTAAATAGAACTTTGTCAAAAGACCTAAACCTGTAAGGAGAGCTTGGGATTTAAGTGGTCTTGTACCCTCCTCACCTGGAAGTTCTCTTAGCCTAAAATTTCTCTTTGATTGCACAATTATATTATACTTTTCATTTTTTTTCACTCCTTTTCATATATCTTTTTTTTCATTTTAAAAAAAAAAAAAATCTCTAACCAAAATCTATCTCTCAAGATCAAGTTGAAAATTTGACTAGATTAGTTGATGCTTTAGATCTTAGGATCCAAGCTAATGAATTAAAAACTCAACAAATATTAGAAGAAAGTAAGAATCAAATGCAAGAACTTAAAGAACAAATGCAAAATCTTATTGCGCATCTACAAAATAATACCAACTCCTCCTCCAATACCTTTGTGGGAATAGATGAAGAAGATTCATATCCAAACCATAGAGAAAATCAACCACTTAGAAGACAATCAATTGCTAGAAATGGTGGGAGGGGAGAAAATTATTTTAAGACTATAGAAGACTCTAATGATCCAAGTCGAAGAGTTAAAGTAGAAGCCCCAACTTACGATGGTGTACATGACCCAAATAAATTTCTTGATTGGTTAGTTCAAATGGATGACTTCTTTGATTGGTATAAAATGGATGATTATCAACGAAGTTACTTTTGCTAAAATGAAATTAATTGGACATGCTAAAATTTATTGGACAAATACTTTAGCTAAAGAACAAAGATTAGGAAGGACAAACCTAACTTGGATAGAAATGAAAGAAATGTTAAAGAGCAAAGTATTGTCCTAGGCATCATGATAAGAAGCTACATAGTCAATTATTAACTTTGAGACAAGGTAATTATCTTGTAACTGAATACTTGAACACTTTTGAAGACCTAGTTTCTAGAACTGATTGTGCTAATAATGATTGGCAATTAGCCAATAAATTTGTTATTGGACTTAGGGCTGACATTAGAAATGAAGTTGAATTATTTTACCCATAATCTTTAGAGAAAGAATTTCATCATGCATTATTGGTTGAATAATAAAAGAAATCCACCTCCCTCTCTAAAATTAAAAGTCAAGTACCTTCCATTTCATCCCATAGATCTCTTGTTAGACCATCCAAATGGCCAATCCCTTTGCCTAAAACTTCAATTGAAGGGAGCTCTAAGAACATTAGAAGTAATATGTTTTAAATGTCATAAAAGGTCATATGTAAAATCAATGTAAAGCTCAAATCTTATTTTTTAGTAGAAGTTGAAAATACAATAGATCATAATCTAGAAGAAGTTTATGATGACATCCCATTATCTAATGAAGAATTGGAATTAACTGACCTCATGTTAATGTGATGAGATATCTTCATAAAAAAATGAGGTAAGATTGGAGAGAAAGAACATTTTTAGCATGTATGTTTTGTGTAATGAAAAGAGATGTAGGTTAGTTATAGATGGAGGGAGTGCTATGAATGTCATTTCAACACATACCTTAACTCGATCCAACCTAAAATCTAAACCTCACCCCGAACCATTTCATGTTAGTTGGGTAAATCATACATCTCTTCCCATCACCAATCGGTGTTTAGTTCCTATTAAAATAGGAAGCTATGAGGATCAAATTTGGTGTGATGTTCTCCCTATGGACATTGCTCATATTCTTTTTAGGACGACCTTGGCTATATGATATGAATGTTATTCTCTATGGTAGGAAAAATACTTATGTTTTTAAACATAATAATAAGACTATTAAACTCCTACCAACAAAGCCAATAGAAAAAACACCCTCCATAACACCACATAAAATAACTTCTGACTTGCAACCTAAGCCTCTATTGAAGAAACATGCCAAACTTTAGTTAATTATCATAGAAAATCCTACTGTTAGGCCTATCACTATCACTTTTGATCCTTACACTACTCTTTCTCCTTTGACCCCAAAGATAGAAATAATAGGTTTTGGTACTTTACGAAAAGAATTTTTTGATCCATTTCTTCTTCACATATTACATGTAAAAGAAGTCATGCCAAACTCTAATGAGACTCACATACCTGTTGTGGTCTCTTCTCTTCTTTCTGATTTTAACGATATTTCACCTGATGAGCTTCCTAATGAGCTACCTCCACTAAGAGACATTCAACATGCTATTGAGTTCTTACTTAGTTCTCAACTTTCTAATCTTCCACATTATAGGATGAACCCTACCGAGCATGTTGAGATTAAAAGACAAGTTGAGGAATTATTAAGAAATGGTTTTATTCAAGAGAGTCTTAGCCCTTGTGCAATCCTAACATTATTAACTCCAAATAAAGATGGAACATGGTGAATGTGTGTAGATAGTCGAGCAATAAATAAAATTACTATCAAATATAGGTTTCCTATTCCCCGATTAGATGATATGTTAGATTTAATCTCAGGAGCAAATTTTTTTTCAAAGATTGATCTAAGAAGTAGATATCATCAAATTTAGATTAAATCGAGATGAGTGGAAGGGCTTTAAGACCCCTGATGGACTTTATGAATGGCTTGTCATGCCCTTTGGACTTTCAAATGCTCCTAGCACATTTATGAGATTAATGAATACTTTTCTTAAACCATATTTAGGTAAATTTTTGGTGGTGTATTTTGGTGATATTCTGATTTTTAGTCCAGGTGAAAATGAACATCTACAACACCTACAAAAAGTCTTTGAACTACTTAGACAAGAGAAATTATACATTAATTTTAAAAGTGTTTCTTTTGCAAGGAGGTAATCTTTTTAGGCTTTATTATATCCACTACTGGGTTTAAACTTGATCCTTCTAAAGTGAAAGCAATCTTAGATTGGCCACCACCTAAAAGTTTTACTGAAGTTAGAAGCTTCCATGGTTTAGCCACTTTTATCGAAGATTTATTAAGAATTTTAGTACCATTGTTGTTCCAATAACTGATATACTAAAATTAGGTAAATTTTGTTGGACTTCTAATGCACAAAATGCCTTTGAGCAAATTAAGGTTCTTATCACTTCTGCACCAATCCTTAGGCTTCCTGATTTTTTTAAAGCTTTTGAAGTGACATGTGATGCTTTAGGAATTGGGATAGGTGGAATTTTAAGTCAAGAGAACCATCCTATAGAATTCTTTAGTGAAAAGTTAAATGAGGCTAAACAATGATATTCCACTTATAATAGAGAGTTTTATTTTGTTATTCAATCCTTAAGGCATTGATGACACTATCTCTTACGTAGAGAATTTATACTTAATTCTGATCACCATGCCTTAAAATTCATTAATACTCAATGAAAATTAAGTTATAGGCATGCAAAATGGGTTGAATTTTTACAAGACTACTATTTTATTCTAAAGCATAAGCTTGGAATTGAGAATAAGCCCGATGCTTTTATCCGGTAAACTAATGATTTCCTCTTTAGAATTGAGAATCCTAAGATTTGATAGAATTAAAGATGATTATATTGTGTGCCCTAACTTTCATCTAATTTATCTTGAACACCTAGATAAACTAATAACTTTACAAGGGACATTCTTGATAACAAATAGATATTTATATAAAGGAAAACAATTATGCATTCCTCGATCTTCTCTTTGAGAATTTCTTATCAGCTACATCTTTGGGGTTGGTCATTTTGGAAAGGATAAAACCATATGTTTATTAGAAAATAGATTTTATTTGCCTTCATTAAAATGAGATGTTCAAAAAATTGGTCAATGTTTAATTTGTAACAAGCTAAAACTATCAAACAAAGGTTTGGACAATACACTGCCTTACATGTTCCTTATAGGACTTGGGAAGACCTATCAATGGATTTTATTCTAGGATTACCTTGGATAGCTCGAGGACATGATAGTATTTTTATTGTAATGGATAGGTTCTCAAAAATGGCTCATTTCTTACCTTGTTCAAAAACAAATGATGCTTCTTATATAGCCAAATTATTTTTTAAGGAAATAGTGCGACTCCATTAACCATTATTTCTAATAGAGATGTTAAGTTTGTCTCATATTTTTTGAAAACATTATGGAAATTATTAGGTACCAAATTAAAATTCTCTTCTACCTTTCACTCATAAACTGATGGTCAAACTTAAGTAGTTAATCATACCTTAAGAAATTTGCTTAGATGTTTGGAAGGTAAAAGTTTAGGAAATTGAGATTTACATTTACCAACCTCTGAATTTTCCTATAATTGTACTATATCTAGAACTACAAAAAAATCACCATTTGAGATAGTCTATGGTCAAAACCCATGATGACTAATAGATGTAGCAAACCTACCATCTCATGTATTTTCTGATGCAGCATTCTCATTTGCTAAAGATTTTCAAAGCCTCCATGAAGATATAAGAAAGCAAATTACTATAAGTAATGATAATTATGCTTCTAAGGCAAATCATAATCATTCAATGAAAGAATATAAAGAACGTGATTATGTATTGATTCGCATTTGGCCTGAGTGTTATGAAACTACTAGATATAAGAAATTACATGCACGAGCTTGTGGTCCATTTAAAATTCTCAAGAAAAGTAGAACTAATGCTTATCACCTTGATTTGCCTGTTGATATGTTCATTCATCCAGTTATTAATATTGAAGATATTCTATCATATGAAAAAATTAGAAAACCTCCACTTGTTCAGTCTAACTCTTTAGTAGGAGATATAGCACCGTACTTGTAGAAGCCCACTTCCTTTGAAGTTGACTATATTATCACCGAGGAAGTACCCATTAATCCAACTTCTGAACATCATTTTCTAGTTCGTTGGAAGAATAAGCCACCAGCTGAAGACACATGGTTGACCCGTACTAATTTGGAGACTTTAGCCCCACAATTAGTAGAAGACTTCTTAGATTTCAACTCGACAGAGCAGAGTTCAATTGAGCCTAGGGGAGTTGATGTAGAACATCATGAGGACCAACAAATTAGTGCTCAAGGCCCATTTACAAGATCTCAAGCTAAAGCCCAAGAAAATTCAAGAAAGAAGAAAACTTAGGCCATTAGCCTAAGGCCCATTTATGATTTCATCTTTTCTATTTATGTAATTTTTAATTTTCTTCTAGAAACTCCATGTTTGAAATTTTGCATTTAAAATTCAAAGCATGACAAGTGAGGTGGTTGAATCCACATAAAATAATAGAAATGGGTGGATGGCATAAAATAATGAGGCAATTTAATGCTTCACATTAATGTGGCCACCTTTTCCTTCATGTTTTAAATTCTTTTATTTTGAAATATGCTTGTAATGGATATATATAGCCCCTCTTACTAGAATGAAGGAGATCTTTTGGCAATTACAAATTTTGAGTTATTCTTGTGGTTTGAGAGCTTGGTAGCCAATCCTTGGCAATCCTTGGTGGCTAGTTATCCAACATATCTTCTTCCTTCACCTCCAATACCCACATTCTCTCAATCTCATCAAAAGAAAGAACGCCCACCTCCATCACCTCTCTCCTTTGCGGGCTACAAGTACTCAGCTCTTTGGCATTTCTATGATCTTGTGTCATGGAATTGTAAGCCCTAGATTTTTAACAAAAATTCAACTCAAACATATAATTCTCCTCAATTTCAAAAATATAAAGCCCAACCATAGGATAATTTGGGATGCTTACTAGGCTTTCTAGTATCATAAGCATCCCCTACTTATTCCCCTTTTGGATTTGATAATAACTCCCTCCTTTTGATCAATCCCACTTGATCTTCTAAAAATAAACTAGTTGATTGATAGTCCTATCTTTAAAATCTTTGTAGATAATGATCATTTATCTTAATCGAGAGTATTCCTTATGAATCTCATTCCTTAGGATGTAATTAACTATGGGGGCTTGCCTCCATAGGAAACTTAACAAACCCATTTTTAAATAAACCTTGATTTACTTTCCCATGTAAAGCAAGTGAAGAATCTCTAGTATATATGAAGACCTATAGTCCTTAGGAGTCCTTATTCAGGTGATTAGGTCCATTGTAGGGTGCTGACTTCTATCTTTCAAAATGGTACACCTCTCTTCAATGTCATGCCTGATCTAATAAGAATATCTATGGATCTACATGGTGTCCCATCAAGATGTATATATTTTGTTTTCATCTATCTTTTCAAAAGGATAGATGGAGATGAGAAAATTTTCACCACAGTAGTCAACTAATATTTTCAAATATTTTAAAGATTTATGATCAAAGGATTGGTAATTATTGAAGATCAATTAAGAGAGATCAAAATGGATAGAATTCTTTACAAAAATAAGTACCCTCTGAACTTATAGCTAAAGTGCTCTAGCATAAGATATGAGCTTGAACTAAATCTATGCTGGGAAGATATGTTGGATGACTTCCATTGGAGAGAGTGAACTGATTCTGACTCTTCTAGACATATAACTACTTAGAGTGGCTACAAGCTAACACTCTAATGATTTAAAACTATGTGGGCTTGTCATATGTAAATGCAAGATAATTAGACTATTATTAATTAAGAAAGAATCTAGAGTCCTAAACTCACTCCCTAAGAGACTAAATCATAATCAGTGTGTAAATTATGACTTAGACTCATGTAATAAAAATTTATAAGTTTTGTTTCATTTTTAAACACATTATTTTGGACTCAAGCTTGGGAGAATTTATGTTTAAATGAATGATGAAGATAGGTTATTAGCTAAATAAATGAAAAGAGGTGTTCTTCACTACAAGGAACTACTCTCACGTCAAACCTCGTCCCCTTATCATGCAAGAGTGGAGAACCTCTATATTCAAGGAAGAATAGAATATGCATGCATGTTATTAAAGCATACAACCATATAACTAAGGGGTTGATAAATGTTTTATTTTTCTTAATTAAAATCATAGGCTTTAAAGTAAGGTTAGAGGTTTATTAATTTTAATTAAAGTTGATTAATTGTAGTAGAAAAAATTAAGTTTTCTAAAGCATTTACTACATTCAGGCCATACAACAATCAATCAAACTTTAAGAAACCTATAAAACCATGCCATTTCTATTTTAAAATTAGTGTAAACATGATCACTAAAAAAAACATCTTTGAGGATTCTCTCTTCCATCTTCATTGGGATAAATAAGAGTATATTTTCTCATGATTGATATATATTCAACTAGATTTTTCTTGACATTATGTTAGGGTTTATTTAAATCTGGGTTCTACTTCCTATGAATGCAAGCCTTTATAGTTACTTACCCCACTTGAAATAATAAAAGAGCACTCTTGATTAAGGTCATAAATAAAGATATTTTTCTGACATGAATTAGTGACTAATGGTGTGTGGTTAGTTGACTATCTAACAGATATAGAAGATTAGTCTCGATCAAGATCCCATGGCTTCATCATCTGGGATTATATTATTTTAATTTACCAACATTAGAGGGATAAATATAATGCCATGTACTGATTAGTAGCCATGGGTTGCCTCATCTTAGATATCTCGAGTAGACCAGAGGTTTAATGGCATGCCAAACATATGTGCTAAATTTAGGTCAGCTTGCATTGCAAACATGGGGTGGTACATAAATTAGAAAGTCATCAGACTGGGCTTACATCCTTTCAAATTGCTAATTAAAATTTTCAAGTTGTACTTGCATTGAAAGTATGAGTTGTACTTACATCAACTAGAAAGCTTCCAGATTGAGCTTACATCCCTAGAATGTCATTATATGGGTGTTCAGATTGTGAACAAAATTTTAGAATGTTTGCATGGAAAATGGATAAGAGACTAGGCTTACATCCCTTTGAAATTCCATAATTATATAGGTGTTCACATGGTGAATGAATTATATAATGTTTGCATGGCGAACGAATATAAGATTAGGCTTACATCCCTTTGGAATGCTAGAACTATATAGGTATTCACATAGTGAATGAATTATAATATGTTCACATGGAAAACAAAAAATGGATTAGGCTTACATCCCTTTAGAATGTCATTAAGAAATGTTAATATGGTGAATGAATAGATTGATAGGTTGTTTATATCATTAAACATAAATTTCTTATTCGGTGAGTGCCTTAGAATGCAACACTATAGTGCTTGGACTATGATGCTATTAAAGTGGCATTTTGGCATTGACTAATTAGTGATGTAGCATTATGGGGTAGGTATTAATGTCTTACAAACTCTCGTACAATGCTTAAAATGGAAATATTTAGATTATTTTAGTTAGGCATGATCAACTAACCTAAGCAGCGATAATATATGCCACTAGTCAAAGGTCAATTCAAAAAAGATAGTAAATGGATAGATGCTTTAAATGGAAAGGACAAACTTTTGATTAGCACTATGATGCTAACTCATAGCGATGTGGCACTACATCAATGGTTGACATGCTTTTCGCTTATAAAATTAATAATAATAAATACTCTTTTAACCAATGTAATTGACTTAACTAACCATGCCTAACCGCATATGAGTGTTGCGTTAGTTCTTATTCTAGAACCCAAAAGGTCGGCACCTCATTACTAATGTAGCACCTGCTATATCTTATTTATAGATAGACCCTCCTCTCTTTGAGCTATAGACTTATTCTACAAGAATTTTAGCTATCTCTTTTTCTCTTTCTTTTAGCTTTCTTCCACGTTAAAAAAGTAATCATGGCACAAAATGTTAGTTAGCAAGAGGAGGATGACTTCTAGTGATAATGTTAGATTTGTTAGTGTAGAAGCGGTACCAATATGGTCCCAATCAGATGCATCTCATTCCGGAGAGAAGCTTCTACAATCCAGGTGGGAGTGTGGAGAGGATAATCAATTTGTGAAGCTAGGAAAAGTTATCCTACGAGAATAACTCCCGTTATTGTAGTGGTGCGGGAATTCTTCGCCAATGCAAAGGAGTACCAAGAAAATAAAGTCTTCATTCGGGGAAAATGGTAAGTTTTGATAATACTACCACTAACGTATATTATGGCTTGAAAAATATAGTATATGGTTAATATCTTTTTGTTATAATAATCATCCCAATTTTGATGAAGTCCTTGGTTTTCTCACTAAAAGAAACGGCAATATTTATTGGAAATGGTGGGAGCAAAAGATTATCAACTTTCCTTCTATCAACCTAATGATAGAGTCTAAGGCTCGACACTATTTTATTTTTTCCAAGTTAATTCCCACTAGTAATATCAATGAGGTGACTAAAGAGATGGTCATTTTGAATTTTTCTATTCAGAAGGGCTTTACAATTGATATAGGGAACTTATTTATAATTCCATTTGTAATATGCTTAGGAAATACTAATGTAGGATACATCCTTCTCTCTTATTTATGATTTATGTACTACAGTGAGTACGTTAGGGGAGCTTGATGAAAAAGTTCTTATTAAGAAGGATCCTCTAATCAAGATGATAATTGGGGAATTTGGTTTGAGGTTTGAGGTTTTGAGGTGGGGGAAAGCTCCCATGCTCCCCATGCCTCACAACCTCACTCACAATATTCCAAAACCTTAAACGAGTAACTCTATGAAATTTGTGAAAAAAGTCTTAGATTTGAGGAAACAGGTTGGTGAGAGTAGTCATAGGTAAGAGGCTTTAGAAATAAAATTTTACTATCATATGGATCAGCAACTAAAGTAGTTTTTTGACAAGGCTCAATTTAATTCAACCTTAGTTCATATGTTTGAAAATTATGGCTTTGTGGGTCCTAATCAGGCCTCTTTTTCTATGGCACTGTAAACCTCTTTTTTGGATGAGGTTAACATCACTTATGAAATTAGTAATTAGGATGTCCTAAACCTAGATAGGAGCCTCCTAATTAAGTGCTTAAGACACTATGTATAGTGACTTCTTCCTTGGGTTTGATCTAACCTACCGGGCTTTAGTGGACTCAACCCAAATTCCAATTTTGGATTAAATCAAAACAAATCCAAATAAATCAAAATGAATTCAAATTAAATCAAAACTAATGAATCTAAATCCAAATCAAAGTCAAATCTAGTCAACCCATTTTACATAGAATTGACTTAGGTGGTCCCACCAAGTCAAAGGTCAACCCAACAAAATTTGATCAAATAAAATCATCCCAAATGATCCATCTCATAAAATAAACATGTTTAATCATGAATCTAAAGAATTTAAAATGATACAGGACTTACTTAGGTTTATTAGGCCAAATAGTCTAAATGAACCTAAATGGGTCCTATTGGATTCAAACCCAAATCAAATTGAAAGCAACCCAATTTGATTGCTCAAATTATTTGGGCTTGATAATCAAACACAAACCAACACATCATTGGGTCCAATTTTGTCAAATTGGTTGTTTGAGATAAATGAAACCCAAGATTAACCCTATTTTGGGTCAAATGGGTTCAAATTAAAATCCACTTGAAATTAAATGAGATAAATCACTCTAAATCATCTCACACATGTGATTAAACATAATTGGAATGTGAACATAATTTAATTGAGTCAAATTTGGTCATTTGACTCAACAAATTCCAACTTAACTCATTTAAGGCAAAATGGGTCAAGTTGACTTGGTATTGGACTAAACCCTCATGAGGCATGGGTTAAGTCAATTCATAATCATTCAATTGACAATCAAGGATGATTTAAACCATAAATAAAACAAAAAGGAAATGAGTGGAGGTTTTAATCAGAAAGATGCATGGTGGATTCCTCATCTTCCTTCCATCTAAATTCCTAGGATTTTATCCAAGTAAGATTTGACCACCTCTTGGTGAATGGTTTCAAGCTTAAAAATCATTGGATCAGCCCTCAAGCAAAAGGGAACTTGGGTTCTTCATCATTATTATTATTATTATTATTATGAAGTATACTAAATTCTAATTGTCTATAAGGTGGATTAGCAAGCATCTTAGACTCATCGATGATAAGTGACTAGTTTTTGAGCGCTATGGATGGTGAATCAGTCATTAAGTTAGTTGTGGATATGTTATAGTCCTACTAAAAGGAATGAATCTTTGACTTCTCAATGACTTCTTGACTCTAGATGGATTCCTTGTTGAGGAGATTGCTGCTATAGTGAACACTTAGCTCTTTGTTCCTTATATTGTAACTTTTCACCAAGAATGAGACATCCTCCTACCATTCATATTGGGAACTCTCTTTATGTGGATATGAAAAAAATTGGAGTCCACTAAGTATTTATAATAAAATTCAGTGAAGAGTTTGCTTATAATGGTCATTTATTATTAATAACAATTTCTTTGTTTGCCAAGTTCTCTTCTTCTTCTTCTTATATGTACCTTGGCATTTTTTTCCACCATTCAGCAAGTTAATCAATTTTTTTTTGTTTTTAATGAGTTTGTTTCTCGTTATCTTATCATAGATTTTAGCACTGTGATTTGCCAGGATTTTATAATGATAGCATGAGATTTCATTATTTAATGCTTGATTTGATGTTGCTCCATGAATCAAAAATTTTATTAGCTATAAATAGCCTTACCCTTAAGTGTGGTCATTGATTGCTATGCATTTTATCTTAAGTGACTATGCTTTAAGTTTTAGGTGATAGTTCTCTCATTTTCCTTGTGTTATTTTTGTCAATGATCATGGTTGTGGCAACCATGAGAAATGTATACACACAATCTTAAACACTAAGTTTTATGAGTCTTCAATTGAAAATGATATGCTATTTGGTGTGGCATTTATGGCATATTACTATGGCAACAAAAAAAATACAATATGCAAGTTTCAATGGAAAATAAGAAATTTATTATTGTCTAAATTAATGAGTTATGTGTCTTAT
Source organism: Cymbidium sinense (assembly GCA_021442155.1). Lineage (NCBI taxonomy): Eukaryota > Viridiplantae > Streptophyta > Magnoliopsida > Asparagales > Orchidaceae > Cymbidium > Cymbidium sinense. The sequence goes on along the minus strand of CM038219.1, from coordinate 77,529,479 downwards.
ATGATTATTTTAAGTTCAACATCAGGTTCCCTATTTATTTTAAGCTAATATATATTTAAAATTTTTATACGTTGGTGTTGACTCAGCTATTTATAAATTCTATTATGAGCATCATTTCCTTTATATCACACTTATGGAAAAAGGGGATTAATTTAAGCATGACATTATTTTACTCACTCTTTACCACTAAGGCTCATAAAGTTATTATTGTCCAATTTTTTAGGATGTCAGGGTTTGCAAATAAGGTGAGGAGCTCAATAAGCTAGGTTATACTCATTAAGAGAACTGTTGGTTGACTAGTGCCAACAAAGCCCAGAACATTTGGGAAACATAAGGTAATTAATACAGAGTTATGCTCAATAAAGGAGATGCCATTTTTGAAGTTATTAAAGAGGATAATTAATGTTAACTTTCTCTTGAGTGGTAGGAAAATCTAAAAATCTCTATTTCATAAAAAGTCAATATCATGTCATTAATTTACTTTAGTTTATCTATTTATTAATGCATTCAATTATTATTTATACAAATGTATTAGTTCTGATACTTATTCAACTAACTTTGAATAACTTGTTTTCATTAAGAGTACAAAAATCATTCACTTGTTATTAATGCATTCACTTATTATTTGTGCAGATGCATCAATTTTTTGACTTAATCATGATGTGCTGAACATTATGCTACAATTTGGTCCTTATGTGAGTACTTACCTAGATTAGCAAATTAAGGTTAATGAGATGGAGGTGTTGACTTTAAAAATGCCAATAGGACTTATCTTCATATACACCTTAATCATTGAAATCCTAAAACTAACCTAACCCATTAGGATGGCCTCAATAAGCTCTTAGGAGAAACCCAGGTTAGAGGGCTACTTGAAAATCATCTATACATTATAGGTTTTTCTTTAACCACCTCTATGGTAGACCATTTTCACTACCTAGGTTTAACCATTCTCAAGTGGATATACTATTGGATTTAAGAAATCAATCAATCTCATTAATTCAATTATTTATATAATAGATCTTGAAACTGTAATGATTAGCTTAACTATCCTCATAAAAATTATGGGGAATTTGACCTATCATTATGTTGAAGGTACCCACCTATCCTCAACGCATTTAGGTCCTTAATAAGGTGACTACCTCAATTAATCATATTGGTCAATTTCTTTAGAGAACGATTCTTAAGATGCTCTTAATATGGTCAAACATAACTTGACCACTAGAACCTCTTAATACATGCCTGGATAATTTCAACACTTGGAGAGTTAAGTTGGCATAATTTATGTCATTCCAAGACCTAAATTATGGTTAAGTTATACAACGATTGCGGTCACATTGGCCTAACTATCAATGTCAAAATTTCAAACATTCCAACACATCTATCAAATTTTCAGAACTCAAACCCTCTTTCTTAGCTTTGGTATTATCAATGATTGAGGTCACATTGCCTTAAGTGGTGCCATGAGTGTGTAGCCCTTGATCTCCTGAAACATAGGCAATTTAAATCACATAAAAATAAGGGGGATATGATTTGGGTGGGTGGTTGGGTTTGTGACTTGTGCTTGATCCAAATACCTTATTTAAGCTTATTGGAAGAGAAAGATGAAGGAATATTTCTTGAGATTATTTCATAGGGTTTAATAAGTACTTTATAGAGATTTTAGCCTTGGTACAACTAGTTATCCATATTTTATGAAATATTTGACTTATGTAATTTAAGGAGTAAGAAATTTCAAAAAAAAAAATTTTATCAAAAACCACTACTTTTTTTTTAAAAAAACATTTGTTTTTTTATTTTATCTAATTAATTCTTCAAATAAATTTTAATAATTTTTTAATTCATTATGAAAGTTCAGAACAACATCATAAATTTTTTATTTAAAATTCAAGTCCATTCAACTTTCAATTCCTTAAATTTAAAATTATTTTTAAATTTTTAAAAATTATAAATAGATAATGAGAGATTCCTTAGGATAAGGAATAATTCTATAAATTATTTATTTTATTTACATAGTGTTCATAAGCTTTAAATAAAATATTTTATATTTATAAAATTTCCATTTTCTCTAGTGGACATACAATCATTATGTGATCTCTAGATTTGTAATATGGTGTTTACAACATAAAGCAATTTATTGGAATTTATTGATATGTTTTATTTTTTAATAAAGGAAATACTTATTTTCTACTTATTTTATTATTAAATAAATAATTTCAAAATTTTAAAAATCATTCAAACATATTACTATATAAAATAAGTGTATCATAAAAAGGATAGTCAAATAATTTAAAATTTTGTAAAATTCATCAATTTAATGCTCCAATATTTTTATTTTAACGAAAAAATATAAATTAAAATATTATTATTCAATGTTTACAAATATTCTTAGCTCTTTAAATCTTCACCATTTATTTCATTTAATTTGGATAAAATCTATTCATAGTAAAGTTCCTATCAAAATATGTGGTGTTTATTTTCATATGTGCTGGGTGGACACCACATAGATCGTAGGGGATACTTATTAAAGTGATCAGGTATGATATTAAGTTGTGATATTCTATCTCGAAAGATAGATACATTACTCTAAAATAGACCTAATCACATAATAAGGACTCCTAAGGCATGATGGCTCTTCGAATATACTTGTGATCTTTCCCCTACTTTACATAGAAAAGTAAAGCATGATTTATTTTTAAGTCGGGTCCTTAAGTTCCCTATAGAGGAAAGCCTCGATAGTTAATCACATCCTAGAAAATGAGATTTTATAAGAATATTATCAGTTAAAGTATTTAATTATTATCTCCAAAGATTTCAATGTTAAGACTATCACTAATTTAGCTATTTTGAATAATCAGATGGGATTGGTCAATTGAAAGACTTATTTTAGAAGCCAAAGGAAAATGATTAGGAAATTCTCATGATATTAGGAAACCTAGTGAGCATTCTAACCTATCATATGATGAGGCGTTATATATTTGAATGAGGGAGGATTTAATTTGTTTGAGTTGAAATTTTATTAGATTGCTAGGTCTTATAATCCATCAACACAATATTATGAAAATGCCTAAGAGGTGAGGATTTATACTTATACCTAAAAGAAACTAGTAACCTCAGATCCTAAATCAAGGGAGCTTTAGCGCAAGCTAAAGAATGACCTAAATCTAAGTGAAGGGTGGACATAAGGGTTCATCTCCACAAAAGAAGATAAACCCACGTAACTTATGGACTTACAATCGCCTGTAGTGGCCGCTAGCTAACACCTCTTACGATTCAAAATCATGTAGTACTATCTTAAAAAATTGCAAGATGGTTAGGCTTGTTATTTAATTTGAAAGATACTAAAGACCTAAATCCACTCTTTAAGAGACTAGAGCATGATTGGTATGAGCATAAATGCAAATCTTTAAAATTTTATTTTATTTTATTTTGACACATTCATTTGGACAAAGGCTTTGAGATTTTTATGCCTAAATGCATAAAGAAAATTGATTATTGGTCAAATAAAGAGAGAAAGAGGGTGAAGCTCCATCATGAGGGGTTTCCCTCATTTAGCAAGAGTGATTCAAGATGGTATGCATGATGTTAGACATACAACATACAACTAAGGTGTTGCCAAATCTTTTAGTTATCTCATTTAGAGCCTAATCTTTATGTTGAGGTTATGAATTAATTTAAAATTTGGTTATAAGTTATTAATTGGATAGAAAAATTAATTTTGTCCTAAGAGCCTATCGTATCTTGACCACACATTAAAACATCAAACATGAAGAAATTATCAAAAGGATGCAATCCTATTGTGCAATCTAAACATAACATCAAATGATTTTTATAGATTACCGCAAAAGAATAAAAGGTCGGTGTGGTCGAGTATCATTGTACACCCTGAAAAAGAGAAAAGATGGGTAGTCAAGCTCTACCTTTATACAACCTAGAATTACAAAATAATATTACAATTAGAAATGAGTACATGCTATGGGGGCCATGTTTTCTTCATTTCTTCATGTCCTCCTACACTTCCTTTTGATTTGATTGTGCTCCAAAGGCATCACATGGCACCTCAGGACTAAGCCTTCTGGCCACTTCCCCTATAGCACTAATCCTAATTTCTATTACAAAAGTATATTTTTGGAAAAATAAATCTAACTACACCTATAAAATAGAGGTTAGCTAAACATACATACAAACTTAAGAAGTTATATTTATGATTTAGACTTAGCACCCTGCACATGAGTAACCGAGTTCAATTGTCCTAACTTGGATTATGCTTATGGGTATAAGCAACCTACAAAGAAAATATTTATATTTATTTTCAAGCAACCAATTAAGCATAATCCCTATAAAAACTATGATTAGGCTAAGAGCAGTCCAACATCCAGACTACGAAATATATACCCTAACATCTAGTCTAAAAGATTATATCACAAAACAAAACACTCATCACACATACACCATCCTAACTTAAGACTAGAACTAGTGCCTTAGCTCTAATATGTGTGCTAAGGCTTTGTGTGGTATATCTTAACTAAGCATTAGAGTTATAATTTTCTAAATTTAGAATTATTTGATTTAACCATAATGGTTGATTCCATTTCAAGTTATTTAGTTGATTTGTGAGTTTTAATTCATGTTTTATTTTGTTTCATGTGGTTTACACTTAGCATCTAAGTGTTGAAAAGAGAGGAAAGAGGCTTACCCTCTTTCATCCCTACCTTTAGCCATTTTGTAAAGCACATTAATTTGATTTAGTTCTCTTTAGTGAATGACTTATTAAATAATTTTTTTATTAATCCTAAGTTTTAGTTAGCATTAAATAATTCTATTCAATATGAAAGGCATCTTAAGATTAATGTAGTTAGATTACTATCTCATAGCACATGTTGAACCATTCCTTTCCATTACTTATAACATGTATATGATTCAATCTTCGATGTATCTATATATACAATATGTATTTTGGGCACACTTAAATGATGGATAAATTCACATAGTTTGAATTTATATTTTGTTTGATTGAATTATTTATAGTTGTAAATTGAAGCTCCATTCAAATTCTAATACCAAAGTACATAGGAATGAAATCAAATAAGTACGTGCCTTTGTTAACCAGGGAAGTGAGGTAATCAAATGACCTCCTTAGGGCTACTTAAGGCCTTGTATTCCTGGGATGTCCAGACTATATACTCATCTTCATTCAGACATATGTAAATTTATATATAAATCATAAGAAAGAGAGCACTAACTTACATGTAATGTATTTTTAATAACTTAGATGATTATGGATGCATGTATGTTTTAATAAGAAAGGAGATTCTCATTCTTTAATTAAACACACATACAAATGTATATAAGATGTAAGCAAGTACATGCCGTTGTTTAAACTAGGGAAGTGAGGTAATCAAATGGCCTCCTTGGGGCTACTTAAAGCCTCATATTCTCAGGATTCCCATACTATATACTTGTTATCTTAAATACATACAAATGTATACATAACTAGAAGGATGGAAACCATGCAAAAAGATTGTATTTTTTTTGGTTGAATTATTTATGCGTATGAGTTAAAGATCTATCCAAATTCTAATACCAAGATACATAGGAATGAAATCAAATGAGTACGTGTCTTTGTTAACTAGGAAAGTGAGGTAATCAAATGACCTCCTTGAGGCTACTTAAAGCCTCGTATTCCCGAAATGTCTAGACTATATACTCATCTTCATTTAAACATATGTAATTTTATATATAAGTCAGAAGCAAGAGAGCACTAACTTACATATTTAAGCTATAATCACATACAATTATTATGTATATATTTATAACTATCACCACTCCAAATATTTCTATCCATTTATAAACTTTGGTAAAAATATATTTGAATTTAATAGTGATAATAGCCACACATATGATTAGGTTAAGCAACAAATACAAGCTTACATAACTAAATTTCATTTGTTTCATTTAAATTTGAAAACATGAATGCATGAAAACACATGAAATACAACATTTAAAGTAACTGGGAAGGAATAGCCAAACATAAACATGTGATTCATTCAACCACACTAATTTCTAAGAACAATGACATCAAATAAAATCACTTAAAAAAACCAAGGTTTCTTATTGCTTTGATTTATGGGTTTAGATTTGATTTAAAGAGGAGAGAAATTGTTTTCTATTTTAATCCCATTCCCATGTTAGTAATCTTAATTAGTTTAAAAAAAGATAAGTAAGTAGGTTTTATGAAATGATTAAGTGAAACTATTAAGCAAATCATTTAATTACCCTTTCCTATGCTTCTTTAGTTTAATTAACCACTTAATTGTGAGCCTTAAATGATATGAACATCTTTGGAAAATAAAATTACAATGCTCCTAAAGGACATAATGCAATTGGCTCACAATTAAAGATTAATTAAGTTAAAGAATCTAATTAAGTATTTTTATAATTTTCCCACACTTATGAGTTAATAATAATTTTCTTAAAGGGTCTTTATGTTATTAAACACATAAAAAGGAACCCTTAATTTCATTGTTAATTATCTGAAGTAATTAACATTCTAATTTGATTTGATTTATCCACTTGATTGATTAATTAAGCACTTAATTAATCCCATGTTAATTAATTCTCTTAAAATGAAATGAATTTGGGAAAGAGACTAGGAAAGAAGTCACAATCACTCTCCCTCATTCATTCATTATTAATCAGTAATTAACAGGCTTTAATTAATCAATTTTTTCCACTTTAAATGTTAATTAATTATTTAATTAGTTAAGGTTTGAAACATCAATTTCTATAATTACATAGGCAATAAATTTCAAGAAAATCATGGGATGTAGAGGTCATCCCATTTAATCAATTATCCAAGTTTGAAATTAATTACTCAAGTAATTATAACTTAATTTGACTTATTAAATATGCATTCAAAGCTTAATTAAGCCTTAATTACTATTCAAAATTGAATGAGAATATTTTCAATTAAATCTCTTCTATTTTACCTTTAAAATTAGTATTTATTTACATTTTTTAAAAATTTCTAAAATTAGTTATAATTTTTCAAAATTTCAACCATTAAAATGGATAATTAAGCCTTAATTAAGCCTAATTTCATTAGTGTCATGCGGATCCCTGATGTGACAGTGCTTTCCACATGGCACTGTAGGATTGGATATTTAAAACTGTCCAATTCGGAGCTGATGGGGTAGTGACAGACACTCTTTAATCTATGCCGTCCGATGTAAGATCCAATGGTGGGGATTAATCTTATGGTTCCTAAGGATTAAATCAGAGACTAATCTATCAAAAGACCATAGCTGTTCATTCCAATCATGTGAAATGGATGACAGATGATTCGTCATTTTGAGTGATGGAAGATGGACATCTTCCACCTTCCTCTGCTCGTTTAGATCGCTAGAGCTTATGGAGGTTTGAGATCAATTCTACACCTTCACGGGGTTGATCTATAAGGATCCTATGGTGGGATTCACATGAAATCACAATTTTCTTCAAAAGTTTTAGACTGGTGGTTAATCAACCAAGGTAGCTTCGCTATGAGGAGGCAAATCCCTGAGAAGGTGGCACCTTGACTTCTCATTGATGGCTCTGTGGACCAAACATCACTAGAAAATGCGTCGGAGTTACGCTTGGAGTGGTCTTCAATACTCGAATCGCTCGGGAAAAGGTTCATTTTGCCTCGTCGGAGCTTGGTGAACGTGTGGGTGAATTTATTTTAGGATTGGTTGGGATTTTATGGAGTTGGATAGAGTTGGAGCTTGTCCTAGTTCGGGTGGCCTCAGCTTCATCATCTCCGACAATGGGAAGGCTAGGGGAGCTTCGAGAATTGCTCGAGAAGGTCATCTTGGGATGCTTGAGCTCTAAAGAGATTCTATCTCCTCGGTTTGAATGGGATGAAGGGGAGTATACCCCTCTCTCTATTAAATTAGATGGATGGGATTCTCTCTATCATTTTCAACCGTCTGGCCACTAGAGGTGGTAGGAATGAGCTTAGGTGGCTCTATTCAAGTGGCCAAGGAATTGAGGTGGCTAGCTTGAGTGGTCTCTATCTCCCATCGCTGAACTAATGAGGGGAGGTGGGTTAACTCACCTCCCCTTAACCAAGGGCTAACCTAACCACTTTGGGTCAGGTTAGCCACCTAGCTAGGAGTCAATTCTTGGGTTTGGGTGCTGTCAAGTGTCAAAGAGAGTGGTTAACCACCCATATTTAGATTTTATCTTATATGGGAGGATTTACCCATTTCATAATGGGTTAATTTGGGTCCAAAGTGGGTTGGGCTTGATTTGGGATGACCTAAGGTGAGCCAAGGATGGGTCATGTCAAATTTCAATGGGTTTGGGCTTAGTTTAAATGGGTTTGGCTCAATTTGACCTATGTAGGTCAAATTGGGCTAGGTTGGCTCAAGTTGACCAATTGATCAAATTGCATCAAATCAAGGGTTGAGTCAAGTTCAAATGAGTATTCTAAGTGTTTTGGTTTAATTAGTTGAGTTCAATTGGGCTTGGATTTGGATTTGACCCATTTGAGTTCAAATGGGTCAAATAGGCTTTGATTATCATTGGATTTCATAACCAATTTATCAATTTGGGTTAGGTAATAAGCTTTGATCAAAATTTAATCAATTTGGAATAGATTTGTATCATTGGTTGCAATCAATTTAGATTAAATTTTGATTTGACCCAATTTGGGCTTTTAGGTCAAATTGGGACTTGGGTCATAAGACCAATTAGATTTGGTTGGGCTCAATCGATGATCAAGTTATGTTCAAGGGTTTACTTTGGATTGGTATGAATCATTGGTTTCAATTGATCTGGCTTAGGATGAGATTTGGTTCATTTGGTTCATGTAGGTTAAGTTGGTTGATTTGGTTAATGGCTAAGTTGATTTGGTTTGACCCAATTGATGGAAATTGTTCAATCAAGGATGATCAACAGTCATCATAAAAGGTTTTGGATGGTTTGGTTCAATCTGATTTGGGTTGGATTGAGATTTGATTCAAATATATCCTTTAGGTCTCTTTGGGTCAAGTGAGCCTAAATGAGTCAATTGTCTTGATTTTGGGTTGGATTGAATTGACTTAAGTTTACATATTGATTTAGTATTGATTTATGGCTTTGATTGCAATTGATTTAGGTTTAAATGGATTTTGGCTCATTTGAATATTTTGGATCAAATGGGTTAGGTTAGGTTGACTGAATTGGTTTTGGCTTTGATTGATTTTATTATAGATTTTGGTATGGTTTGGAATGATGATTGAAAGATTAAATTAATTTTGAGAAAATCAATTAAACTTGGTTTGGATTGAAGGGAATTTTAGCTAAGTCCATAAGGTTGAATCATAGGTTTAGGTTTAGATCATTTGTATTTCATTTTGGTTTTGGAGTTTGGATTTAGTTTTCAATTGAGATTCAATTGGATTTGGTTGTATTGATTTGAGGTTGGATCTTGGCTAAGAAGCTAGACATGAGTTATGGATTGGCTCTAGGCTAGGTAGGCCACCCTAGGTCTTAAGGCATAACCTAATCTTATGGCTAATCCTTCTAAGTCTCTAGGTATAGGTTAAGTGTTCAATTAGGCGCTAGAAGTGTCCTATGATGAAGGAGCCCTTAGTGTCTAGAAGACCCTTAGTTCTATGATGGAAGAGTTGAATCTTTACTACAAAAGGGAGGTCAACAAAACACTATATTTCATAATTTTTCTTATACTTCTTCCATGCATTATACTAAAAACATTTAAATTATTACACTATCACTGCATTTCATAATCTAAGTTATTTGATCTTAACTATGTTTCTCTTTATGGAATTAATTGAATAAATATATATTATTATTCATAGGAAGATAAATATTTTATGTATCCAAGAAACTAAATGGCTTGGGGAGAAGGCCAAGGAGATTGATAGTTTAGGTTTAAACTTTGGTATTCATGTAAAAGTCAAATTAGAAATGGTGTAAATGTGATTATAGATAAAAGTTTGAAGGATAATATTATAAATTATAATAGGATTGGAGATATAATTATAGCTTTAAATATTATTATTGATATTAAGATTATCAATGCTATAAGTATTTATGCTCCTCAAGTAGGTTTGGATGTAGGCTCAAAAGAAATTTTTTTGAATAAATTAGAGGGATCAATACAAAAGATATCTCTTGAAGAAAATGTATTTATTGGAGGAGATTTAAATGGGAATGTTGATAGAGTTGTAGAAGATTTTAGAAGTATTCATGGTGGCTATGGATTTAGAGTGACTAATGAACAAGGTAGGACTATATTAGATTTCAATTTAACATATGACTTTTTAGTTTCTAATACTTCATTTAAGAAAAAAGATGAGCATATTATTACTTATAAAAATGGATATAGTAAAACACAGTTTGATTACTTTCTAATAAGTAAAATAGATTATTTAGATTGTAAGGATTGTAAGTTCATTTTGAGTGAAAGTTTAAGTACACAACATTGACTATTAGTTTTAAATTTTAAGTTGAAGGATTGGAAGATAAAAAATAAATTAAATTATTGTCCTAGGATTAGATGGGTGCACTTAAAGAACACTAATAATAATATTTTTAAAATCAAGAGCTTAGTTAGAATGAAGTTGTGTAAAAAGTATGGCTTGGAGTCAAAAGCAAAAGCTTCTTTTAATAAAAATAGTTGGTGGTCGAGTCAGAATGTGCATGAAAAGATAAGAAATTAAAAGTATTGTTATCAAACTTAGTTTTGATGTAAAAGCTCAAAAAATTATGAAATATATAAAGTGGCCCATATAGATTTTAAGAAAGTAATATATGATGCAAAAAGTTACTTTTAGTGATTTATACAATAGATTGGACACTAAAGAAAGTGGAAGATGTATGTATAAGTTAGCCAACTAAATAGATGTGAGAAGTAAAGATCTAGTTCAAGTGCAGTGTATTAAGACTAAAAATCATAAAGTGCTTTTCTTAAAAAAAGGATATTGAAAATAGGTAGATGAGGTATTTTGATAAACTTTTCAACGAAGGGTTTGAAAATATGATTGATTTTAGCAATCTTAATACCCTAAACAAAAATGGAGAATTTTGTTTTTATAATCGTATTAGTAATTTGAAGTTAAAGAAGCTTTAAAAAAATGAAGCGTAGAAAAATAGTACGACCTGATGATATTCCAATAGAAGTGTGGAAATGTTCAAGAGATCAAGGAATTTATTCACTTATAAATCTTTTAATGTTATTTTAATAACTAAAAAGATGCTAGATGAGTGGAGAAAGAGTTTGTTCATTTGTATATTTAAGAATAAAGGTGATGCACAAGAGTGTGCAAATTATAGAGGAATTAAGTTAATGCATCATAAATTAAAATTATGGGAGAGACTAATTGAGCATAAGTTACGATGTGATACAAAAGTTTCTCAAAAATAATTTGGTTTCATGTCAGGTGTTGACCTCACTTTTGCAGTAAGGATTCTTCCTCGCTATCTTAGACTTAGGAATCTTTTAGACACTTGGATTTTCTTAGTCATGAGATACTTCAAGTGATTAAGGGAACACTAAACCCAAGCCTAGACACTTAAGAAGGTATACCCTGAGCTTAGGTCATTCCCTAGGGTAAATAAGTTCAACCTACCCTATGGCCTAAACCATGACCAATGCTCATCCACTTCCCCAAAACCAACCCCAAACCATTTTAATCAACCTAAGTTGGCCCATTTGACCTAAAAAGTCCAAATGAGAAAAAACCCAATTAAATCCAAATTAATTATAATCAAAGCCATCAATCAATCATCAAACTTAATCCAACTCAATTCAACCCAATTGGCCTATTTGATCCATTTGACCCAAAGTGACATAAAGGACCAATTTGATCCAAACTTTAATCCAACCCAAATTGGATTAAATCAACCTATCCAATATTTTCTACAATGATTGTTGATCATCTGTGATTGTACAATTTCAATCAATTGGGTCTAACCAAGCTAATTTGATCTCTTGGCCCAAGTTGACCCAATTAGCCCATATAATTCAAATTGAACCAAATCTCATTCTAAACTCAATTGATTGAAACCAATGCTTCCAATCAATCATAAATTGAGTATTGAATAAAACTTGACTATCAATTGGATCTAACCAAGCCAATTTAGCCTCTTGACCCAAGTTAACCCTATCTGGCCTAAAGGGCCAATTTAAGTCAAATCAAATCCTAAATTATATTGATTAAAACCAATGACCCAAATCCATCACAAATTGATTATTGAACATGGGTCAATCCTTAATTAAACTTAATTGATCCATTTAGCCTAATAGGATCACCTTGGGTTAATTCCACCTTAATTGAACTAATCAATTTGATCTAATTGACCCAAGTTTAATTAGCTTAGTTGGAATTAACCTTAACTTCCAATTTGGATTAACCAAAATAATCCAAATGAATCAAACTGAAATTAAATCAAAATAAATCAAAAAATCCAAAACATTCCAAATTGTTTGTAATAGTCCAATTGAAAATTAAACATCAATATAATTGAGTCAAATAAACCATTTAACTTAATAAAAATCTACCCAAATCTCATGACATCAAAATGGACTAAACCTAAAGAAAGTACTTCATAACTTTTTAAAATTCTTAAAACCCAATGATTTAAAAAGTTCATTAATGATTAAATAGACACAATCCAGGCATTGATCTAAGGCTAATCCATCAAGTGAGGAAACTTAGATCAAACTAATAAAAGAAATCATTAAATGGAATAATCCAAAGGAATCTCAACATAATTTTCAACTAATCCCCTTTAAATGCAACCAAACCATTCCTAAACTAGATTTATGTTGATTCAAAGCCAACATTAAGATACATAATCCACTTCAAATAAATCCAAAACCAAGGAAGAAACAATGACAAGTCAAATGGGGAAATAGCAAAATCCCTTTTGGTTAACTACATTCCCTCTCCACCTCTTCCCGAATCCTCTCATGCTCCCTATCACCAGCAAAACCAAAGCTAAATGAAATTGAACCCTTTGTCTATCCAACCTCACTCAAACTCCCCCAAACTTTAATTAACTTTCCCCAGACCTTCCCCAAGCTCTAACGAGTAAAAAAAATTGATCCCCAATCAATTCGATCACTGGAAGACACACCTAAACCAACTCCGGTGAGCTTCACAATGACATTTGGTCCACAGAGCTATTGGTGTAGGCAACTCACAAGCTTCTTAATAGGACTTCTTCTCTTCAAGACAAAGCTACCTCAGTCATTGGACCACTGGTCTTGAGCTCTGGCAAAGTAAATTCTAGCAAACCATAGAAAATTCATTAGGTGTTGGTGTTTCATGAAGAGTTTGGAAATTTCACTTAATTTCCATCATAGGATCTCCTTAGATCTCTTCCTCGCACATTTTAGAGTTTATCCTGATGTCCCATGAGCTCTGACAAACTCAGATTGAGCAAAGGAGGGCAAATGGTGTTTGTCTCTCATTGCCTAGGGGATGATGGATCATCCATCATCCATTCCACATGATTAGAACAGATGGCTATGATTTAATTTGTTAGATTTTCTAATTTAATCCATTAAAGATCATGGGATTAATCCCCACCGTCTAATCCAAGATCAGACTACGGGGATGAAATCGCTTCCACCATCATTGACTAGCCATCATAAGGGACGATTTAAGTAACCTATCCCATGGCACAATGATGAAAGCGATGCCATGTTAGCTCTCACATGGAGCTGATGGGTTAGGAGGTTAATTAAGTGTTTAAAATTTGATTAATCACTTAGAAATTCAAAATTTTATAACTAATTGTGAAAAATCCTAAAAATATGAGTAAACCCATTTTGGAAAGGGTAAATAGAAGAGAATTTAATAAAAATGAAATACCTAAAGTTTAATCAATGAACATTGCTTAATTAGGGTTTGATGTTTTTTTAATTACCTTAATTAACTCTCAATTACTTGGCCAATTGATCTCAAATTGGATGTGTTGATTTCTTGGGATGTCTTCTGCCTCCCATAATTTTCTTGATATTTATTGGCTAGGTAATTAGAATAATTTGGAATTTTAACCCTAATTACCCTCTTTAAGTTATTTAATAATTATTAAAAATGCTAAATAGTAAAAATTAAGTCATTAAGCATGGTTAATCACTATTAATAGTGAAATTATGAGGGGGAATGATTAGGACCACTTTCATAATTATTTTCCTAAATCCACTTCATAGGAGGGTTAATTAAAGCATATATTAATTAAGGTTAATAAAGCAATTTAATGGATAAATTAAATTAAACTAAAATGGTAATTACTTAAGATAATTCTAAATTGAATCCATGGGTTCCTCTTTATGTGTTCAATGACATGAAGACCCTGAAAAAAATAAATTATAGTTAACACATGGGTGTGGGAAAACCATATGAGTACTTAATTAGATTCTTCTTTAATTCAACTAATGCTTATATCTGAGCCTTATTGCATTAGGTCCTTTAGGAGAATTGAAAATTTTAATTTCACATAAGCATATCATTGGAGGCTCATGATTAAATGTATAATTGAATTAAAGAGACTTAGGGAAGGGAAATTAAATGAATTGCTTAATGGTTTGAACTTAATTAATCCATAAAATTCACTTAAATACTTTTCTTTAAACACATTAAATCACTCACTTACGATGGGATAAAATAATAAATATAATTCCTCCTTTTTTAAGTTCAATAATTCAAAACCAAAATAAACTTCCATAAGAAGCTTTGGTTGATCTTAAATAGTTTCATTTAATGTGATGGTCTTTAAGAGTTAATGTAGTTGAATGGATTATGTGGAAGTATTTAATTATTCCTTTTCAATCAATATAAATTTTGTATGTCATTTGATATCATCCATTCATATTTTCAAATAAAAGAATCAATTGAATTTAATTATGTGTAAGTTGAATGTGTTGGATTAATCCTATTATATGTGTAGCTATTATCATTAATAAATTTCAAAATTATTTTTAAAGTTATAATTTAATAATGAAGATTTTAATTAATGTTGTCTATTGACATTCTATATGATTTACATTTGCTTATATCTTAAACGTGTTAAAGTATTTTTTTTTCATGATTCATGTGTATGTTAAATATGTTTGAATGTTAGTAAGTATATAGTCTAGACATCTCGAGAATATGAGGCTTTAAGTAGCCCCACAGAGGTCTTAGATTACCTCACTTCCCTGGTTAATAATGACAAGTACTTAATTAATTTCATTATTATATGTACATGTACTAGAATTTGGATAGAACTTTACTTTATATGAATAAATAAATTTATTAACATACAATCTTTTGCATGATTCTCATTGTCATGGTTGTGTATACATTCATATGTATTTAAGATAGCAAGTATATAGTTTGGTCATCTTAGGAATACAAGGCTATAAGTAGCCCCAAGGAGGTCAAAGATTAGGTCACTTCCCTGCTTTAAACAATGGCACATACTTGCTTAATTCTTTAATACATGTGTATGTGTATTCAGCTAAAGAATAAAATCCCTCCTTTCTACCAAAAGTATATGCATTCATAATCATTTAAGCGTGCCAAAATACATTGCATGTATAGGTATTCAAAGTTCAGAATCATATGTATGTGATTAATGATGAAAAGGAATGGTCCAACATTATCTACGTGATGGCAATTCAATTTCATTAACTTTAAGATGCCTTTCATGTTGAATATAATTTTTTAAGATTAACCCAAACATAGAATTAATAAAAACATTTAATAAATCATTTCTAAAAAAACTAAATTATAATAATATACATTAGAAATTAATTTAATGTAGAGATGAAGGAGGTTAAATCTCTTTCCTTTTTTTATAATAATTAGATGATAAGTAAATACCAAATGAAACAAAACAAAATACAAATTAAAATTTGCAAATCCTCTTAATTACTTGAAATGAAACCGCCCTCATATGTAACTTGAACATTCCAAACTTTAGATAATTATAATCCCAAAGCCTAGTTAAGACATACCACACTAAGCCTAAGTACACACATTAGAATACTAAGTTGCAACTTCTAGCTTTAAGTTAGGATAGTGTATAATGTGATGTTGTGTTTTATTTTGTGATGTAATATTTTTGACTGGATATTAGGATTATTAATGCATAGACTGGATATTAGGTCGCTATTAACCTAATGTTATTTACTACAAGGGATTATGCCAAATGGGGCAGCTCAAAATGACAAATGAATATAAATGCTTTTGCTTGCATGTTTCTTATGCCCCTTTACATAATCCACATTAGGACTAGTGAGCTTAGTTACCCATGTGTAGGGTGCTAAGTCTAAACTTATGGAATATAAACTACTTGGGTTTGTATGGTTGTTTTACTAATATCTATTTTACAAGTGTAGTTAGATTTCATTTTGTCATAAAATGTAATTTTACAATAGGAATTAAGATTAGTGTTGTAGGGTTTAGGCTGAGTAGTGGCAAGAAGGAAAAGTCTTGGGAGGCCCTATGAAGCCTTGTAGTAAAATTAAATCATAGAGAAAGAAAGAAGAAAAAAATGAAGATCCTCATATCATTTATCCAATTATAATTATAATATTCTTTTATAATCCACATTATATAAGGGTAGAGCTCAACTACCCAACTATTTTTATTTTCAAGGGTGTACAATAGTACCCAGCCACATCGGCCTTTTATTCTTTTATGAAAATCTATAAATGTTTGATTATTATGTTTATATTGTGTAATAGAAATTGCATGTTATTCATTGGTTTCTTAAACTTGATGAATGAATGTGTGGCTTGGATGTGGTAGGCTATTTAGGATAAAATTAATTTTTCCACCCTCATTAACAACTCATAATTAAATTTTAAAATAATTCATAAACTCATTCTAAAGCTTAGATTATAAATCAAGATAATTAAAAGATTTAACATCCTCTTAGCTGAACTATGCATGTTCTAATATCATATATATCATCTTGTTTCTTTTTGAATAGGGTGTGTCTCTACTCTTGTACCATAAGGGAATGCTTGACCTCTGAGGGCATCCCTTATAGTGGAGAACATGTCCTCCCGCTGATTTAGATAATAATCATATTTTATCATGCATTTAGGTATAATTGTCCCAAGCCTTTGACCAAATGAATGTGTCAAAGTGATTTAAAAATTTATAAAACTTTGCATTAGTTTAAGTCATGTGCTCATGCCAGTCATGATCTAGTATTTTAGGGAGTGAGTTTAGGACTCTAGTTTTCTTCCTAATCAAATTATTGCCTAGCTATCTTACACTTACATGAGAACTACCTGCATGGTTTCGAGTCGTAGGAGGTGTTAGCTGGCGGCCACTCTAGGCAGTTGTAAGTCCAGATGAGTCATGATGGGTTTACCCTCTCTTGTGGAGGTATACCACTATATCCCATTTTTTTGCTTAGATTTAGGTCATGCTTCTAGCTTATGCTAAAGCTTCCTAGATTTAGGATCTAGATTTCTTATTTTCTTTAGGTTACGAGTGTAAATTCTCACCTCTAAGGCATTTCCATAATCTTTTATTGATGGATTATAAGCCCTAACATTCTATTAGAACTTCAACTCAAATTAAAATAATTCATTATTCAAACATATAAAGCTTCACCATAGGATAGGCTAGAGTGCTTACTAGGCTTCCTAATATCATGAGTACTCCCTACTTATCTTCTTTTGGATTCCAAAATAAGTCTTTCCACTTCAACTTCCCCACTTGATCTTCCAAAAATTCCCCAATCCTTTGATAGTCTGAACTTAAAGTCTTTAGAGATTATTGATTGACTATTTTAATCAAGAGTATGCTTAAGAAATTCCAACTTCCTAGGATATAATTAACTATGGAATCTTGCTTCCATAGGGAACTAAAGAACTCGACATAAAATAAACTCTACATTACTTTTTCATGTAAAGTAGGGGAAAGATCTTTGGTATACATGAAGACCCATCTTTCTTAGAATTTTTTATTAGGTGATTAGGTCCATTATAGGGTAATGTTTCTATCTTTCAAGATAGCACATCATACCTCCATGTCATACCCGATCACTTCGATAAGTACCCCCCCCCCAAGATCTGCGTGGTGTCCACCCGACTACAAATTAAAATGCCATACTAGGTACATCTACTATGAATGATATACATTTGGTAAGAGGTTTGATGGAGAAGTATAAAGAAAGTAAGGAGGATCTACATATGATATTTGTTGAATTAGAGAAGCTTATGATCAAGCTTTAAAAGATGTTCTTTGGAGAGGATTTAAAAATAGAGGAGATAATATTAGTTATATTCAAGTCATTAAGGATATGTATAATAGAGCTCTTACTTATGTCCAAACAAAAAGAGGATTGACAAAATATTTTCATATTTTAGTTGGATTACATCTGGATCAGCTTTATGCCCTTATCTTTTTGGTTTAGTTGTGGATGTTCTTACTAGGCATTTATAGGAAGATGTACCTTGGTGTATGATTTTTGCTAATGACATTTTTCTATTGATAAAACTAGAGAGGGAGTCAAAGAGAAACTTGAATTATGGAGGTCAATCTTAGAGTCTAAAGGTTTTCATTTAAGTTGATCTAAAACTGAATATATGGAGTGTAATTTTACTTGTAAAATTTCTAGTGGTAGTGTTATGACATTGGGTGAACAATTCATTAAAAAAGTGAGCGATTCATATATCTAGGCTCTATTATTCAAAATGATGGTGAAATAGATGGAGATGTTCTTAGTAGAATTGAAGTTGGATGGTTGAAGTGAAGGAATGCATCTGGCTTATTATATGATAGAAAAGTATAGCTTAAACTTAAGGGAAAATTTGATAAGATGGTGGTAAGACCTACAATGATTTATGGTGCAAAATGTTGGCCAATAAAAGATAAGCATAAGACTAAGTTAAGTGTTGTAGAGGTGAGGATGCTCAGGTGGATGAGTGGATTTACTCTTAGAGATAAAATGCAAAATGAGTATGTTTGGGAAAATTTTGGAGTAGCTCTAGTGGTAGATAAGATTATAGAGAGTCACCTTAGATGGTTTGGCTACATAAAGCATTAGCCGTCCAATGATCTGGTTAGGAGAGTAAATGTATTAGATTTGTCTTATCTTAAGAAAGGTAGAGACCTAAAAAGACTTGGTTAAGATGTATAAAAAATAACCTAAGTATACATGACTTAAGGGAGAATTTTACACATAATAGGATACAATGGAGAAAAAGGATTCATGTAGCTAACCCACATTGTGGGATAAAGGCTTGTTGTTGATGTTGTTATTGTTGTTGTATGTTTCTCTTTATGGAGCCAATTATATCAATTAAATTCATTCACACTTATATCACTGCATATAGGTTGCTTATTTAAGTAGGCAAGTCAACTTATTAGAGAAAACATATTCTTGGATCACCTTACACAACATCCTATGGCTATGATTATTTTCTAAACCATTTTGATAGTCTACATTATAAGCATCATGCATGTTGACTCATTTGCTTAACAAAATTTTATAACTTGGTATTGCAATTTTTATCATATTTTCTATACTTTGTCAATCGTTTTGGCTAAGTATTACTACCTATATTAGTTTATTTCTCTTAGTTAGAACTTTTGACCTTTCAATCATGCATGCTTGAATGAGAAAATCTTTTGGGCAAATGATACATAGTGATTTAGGCTTTTTATAGCATAGTAAAATTCATGTGATTGCGTTAATTCCCTTCTATAAACCTAGTCACCCTTTGGATTAAGTTCAATTTTAGTTTAGTCAATACCACAATTATTCAAAATCTTAATAGATTGAGACATACTAACCTCACCATGTCTTTTTGTAATTCAATCATACATTATGACTGAATTCTTTTGAGTTCAAAGTATACACTTATATTTGGTTTTGTTCTTTTTTTTCCAAATAGATTGTTCTTCTTAGTACTATCCTACACTCTATATATTTAAAATATTTTTCTACTTGTTCAAATATCTATCCTCAAGTGTTCATATCTTACTTAAACACTAGAATCATGTACCTAATACTTGATGGTTTGAATTACTTTTATCATATTGATATATTTACATGTTTATAAAGTGAGGTCGACACTTTAAGTTATAATTTATTTTATTAGAACTAAATCTTAAAAATGATTATGAATAAATAGTTATTATTATTCAATAAAGATTTATCTAGTTATAAAATACTTTTAATCATGATCACATATCATATGATTAGTTAATAAGCTTAATTAGGCCAAAGTATGTTACACTAATTCACTATAAGATGATAAGGCTTAGCATAATTGAATTCTTATTAAGGACTTAATTTAATAAGTCATTAATAATATTTGAGTTAAACCTAAGATACTCAAACTCTCATGCACAATTAGGTGTTGTGATAGTCCACAACCTTTTAGCCGCTCAGCATAAAAAATGTTATTATGTCATCTTGATGCACAATCCCTTTAATGGTTAGGTGAGGTTGCTATGAGTTTGTCTTATACTCAAAATTTATTCTTATGTTTACTTTGTAATGTGTTATCTGCTTTGATCTTTATTGCACTGAGATAGAAATACTTTCTTGCACATGTTCAGTATATATGTATTATCTTTAGTGTACTTTTATACAAATTATACATTGATTTATAAATATTTTTGTAATATTAATCTATGATGTTATATTTTTATTCTATGATAATTATGTTGTGTTGAGATGGCTCCATTTAAGCTTAAAGAATTTGTCTTTACTACATTTCCTTTATTCTTAATTTTATATGTAAAAGATATTAGCTCAGTTTTGTAACCATGTACAAGTCATTCAAATTCATGAAGAGTAGATGTACAATATAAACTAAGAGAAATGATCAAGAGCAAAAGATAAATAAAATTTTATTTTATTATTTAAGTTATCCAAGATTAATGGGTAGACCTCAAGTACTCTTTTTTATTTTATTCTAAGTATGCATAAGCAAAGTTTCTAGCTGCATGAACCTATGACCTGTACTTTTACATCCATCACAAGAGAGTGATATCTTATGTTTTCTTTGTTTATCTTTTAATTTTGCTTTCTTAATGTAATGTGAGTGTTTAGGCTATAAATGACTTTATGCTAGGCTCATAAAATAAAATATTTTATATCAGCTTTAA
Source organism: Cymbidium sinense (assembly GCA_021442155.1). NCBI lineage: Eukaryota > Viridiplantae > Streptophyta > Magnoliopsida > Asparagales > Orchidaceae > Cymbidium > Cymbidium sinense. Next base: position 77,508,363 of record CM038219.1, on the reverse strand, counting down.
TAAAAAAAATGAATAACCTTAAAAATTGATTAGGATAACATGAATAACCTTAAAATTGATTAGGATAACATTTTAAATTATATTTTTCTCTCATATCTTTTGAAGGATGTATAAGATAAAGTTAACTAATGATCAAAACATCAAAGCAATGGTGCACATGTATAATATGATCAAGTCAAATATGTAGTAAAGATCTTCATTAAAGGATAAATAATATGCATTATATATCATATCTCTTAGAATGAAGACTCAGGCAAGTATAATTTTAATTATACCTAAGGAGTTTTAGTTTGATAGAGAGTAACAACCTATCCAAACAGGATTATGAATCTAATGTTGAGAAGGTCTAGTTACATGAAACTAGGCTATCTCATTTTTCTATTCTTAGGCTTTTCTCTATCTAAATAGAGATTATTAGTCTTGCATCTTGTTTGACTTTCTCTTAAAAATTGTCCAAATATTTAATCTTCATTTTCTCTAGTTTAAGGTAATTAGGCTAACTCTAAATGGTGTAATTCATTATTACTACTACAAAATCTCAAAATTGGGTTGGGATCAATTACCTTCCTAAGCTAAATGACTTTAAGCTTCATATCCTAGGAAGATGGATCCATGAAATCCCAAATAAAATTGTATCTAACTTTTCTTCATCTCTTTCCATTGCCCACTTACTATCTTTAGCCCATTATACTCCTAATTGAGTCTTTAGTCATTCAATGAATATTGTTATGTATGTTTTTATATCATTAGGCTATTATCCCACTTAGCTACAATGACTTTCCCTCTACCTCATGGATCAACACCTAATATGTATACCTAAAGAAGTGGGTAGGCCTAAACGAGCCTACAAGTCAAGACAAGAACACTCGTATGAAGGAGCACTCGACAAGAGATGAAGCATCAAAACCTAGTGAGCCAAGAACTCATAGTGTGATAACTTAAAGGAAAGAGCTAATTCTACTAGTTTACATCTAGCAACTAGGCTGAGGAATGACATGATTACTCCTCTTCATCTCATCTTCACTGCATGAATCATACTTACCCATTGCCATCAACTTAGGTGGGAGTTTTTTTTGTATTAAACTTATCTTATATGATCTTTTTATGTATGACTATCTCTTGATGCTATAAAAGTATTATTTCTTTCTTACCGGGGAACTTTTTGGTTGATAGTCTGGTCCTTTATATTTTGTAATAATATTTTGGGCATTTTATGTACTAAAGATTATATTTCCTCTAATTTTTCTACTTTTCTATCTTCCTACTATCAATCCCTTTACTTAACACCCTTTTCAAGTATCTCAGAAGGTTCTTCCTCCATCTATGGACAAATAAGAATTTAAAATTCTTTTAGATATGATGAGTGTGGATGAGGATGAGAATTAGAAGTTTGATACAAAGCAAAGTAGGACCCTCCACATAAGATTGCTCTATTAACATGGAGAAAAAAGTCTAGTAATTTATGACTCAATGGGATTTACGTGACATGGAGGTCAAGTTCACTCGCTTGGTGCAGGAGGCCATCAGAAAAACACACCACAAAGTGCCTAAGGTAAAGGAGAATGAAGCATCCATGTGAGCAGCTACTTGTTGAGTTTGGCAAGAGAGAAGACCCTAGTCTAAAGATCATAGTACTCAGCCACCCAAATTCTCAGATTTTGAAGATGACTCCTACTACATAAGTGAAGAAGGTGTGTCAAAGAAATAGCCACAGCCTACAAATTCTTCCTCTATGAGGATTGCAGAAGCTGGTCCTCCTCATAAGTTCAGTATCTCACATCTTGAGTCTTATAAAAGTTGGACGAACCCCACCACCATATAGTTTACTTTGAGTTGACAACATCACTACAAGACTTAGATGATGTGATGAAATACTATCTTTTCTTCACCACCTTCAAAGAGTCGGCCCTCTAGTGGTTCTCTCACTCTCCTCTAAGAGTCATTACATCATTCACTGACTTTAAGAGAATGTTCACCACATAATTCTGCATCACTAAAAAGTCACAAAAAAATTTTCAAGCATTCTTGTAGATGACGGAGGAGCCTAGTGAATCCTTGAGGATGTTCGTCACTCACTCCTAGTGGGAAATGCTAGAAGTCAAAGATCTGAACCTCCAATTGACCAAACAACTCTCATTCAGGGTCTGAAAGAGGGGTTTTTTAAGTACACTTTAGGGCTCCAACAACCAATGATGCTCATTGAACTATTAGATCTACCTAACAACCATGTCAACATTCAAAACTATTGAAGCTAGCTAACAACCCAAGCATAAGAATAGCCTCATTCAAACCCAGGTGAATTATATAGATTTGTTCACTTGGATAATAATGGAGATGTCAGGCATTGATGTTAATGTCACTTGTCATCACTTGAAAGTTCACCCAAACATACAACCTGTCAAGCAAAAATGAGGACAATGAGTGCAATACTCATCGAGCCTATCAAAGGGGAAATTGCTAAACTACTTGAAGCTAATTTTATTAGAGAAGTATAATACCTTAAGTGAGTGTCTAATATGGTGATGGTACAAAATTCATGTGATAAGTGGAGAATATGTCTTGACTTTACTAAACTAAACTTAGTATGTTTGAAGAACGGGTATCCACTCCCATGGAAGATGAACTTATGGACTCGATGGCTGGATTATTAGTGATGAGTTTACATTTTTTTTAGATATCACAAAAATTAAATGCATCCTGCTGACTCTGAGAAGATGACTTTCATCATGGAAAAAAATTATACTACTATAGAGTTATGCCCTTCGGACTCAAGAACATTGGGGTGACTTATCAAAGACTTGTAAACTAAGTATCCCAAAAATAAAAGGGAAGAAATGTAGAAGTCTATGTTGACGACCTGGTTGTCAAAAGTAACTTGCCAGTGCAACATATTTAAGACCTTGAGGAGACATTTAACATACTCAAAACATACAACATGTTCCTTAAACCTTTAAAGTGTGTCTTTAGTGTAGGAACATGAAAGTTTTTTTGGGTTCATTATTACCCCATAAGGAATAAAGAAGAATCCAGATAAGGTGAAGGCCATACTCGGCATGTCCTTCCCTAGAAATATAAAAGAGGAACAATGACTTATGGATGAGTATCAGGACTGAACTAGTTCATATTAAAGGCTGGGGAATGGTACTCACAATTCTTCAAAGTTCTCAAGGGAACAAAAAAAATTCAAGTGGACCTTAGATTGTGAAAAAGCCTTTAATTATTTGATGACCTCACATCTCCTCCTTTGTTGTAGAGTCCAAAGAAGGGAGAAGTCCTATTGTTATACCTAGAAGCTAGAGAAGATTTAATTAGCTCAGTCTTGATCAGAGAAGAAAGCAAAAAAATAATGGTCTGTATACTATGTCATCAAATCTCTAAGAGGCATCGAATTGAACTACCCACTAATAGAGAAACTAGCACTCATATTAGTTACCTCAGCAAGGCGATTATGACTTTACTTCCAAGCACAATTCATTTTTTAGCAACCTTAATACCCTAAACAAAATTAGAGAATTTTATTTTTATCTTCGTAATAGTAAATCTGAAGTTAGAGAAGCTTTAAAGAAAATGAAATGTGAAAAATCAAACCTGATGATATTCAAATAGAAATGTGGAAATGTTTAGGCGATCAAGGAATTTCTTGGCTTACAAATCTTTTTAATGTTATTTTAAAGACTAAAAAGATGCCAGATGAGTGGAGAAAGAGTTTGTTGGTTCCTATTTTTAAGAATAAAGGTGATGCACAAGAGTGTGTAAATTATAGAGGAATTAAGTAATGTGTCATACATTAAAATTATGGGAGAGAGTAATTGAGCATAAGTTACGATGTGATACAAAAGTTTCTCACAATCAGTTTGGTTTCATGCCAGGTAGATCTACTATGGATGCTATACATTTGTTAAGAGGTTTGATGGAGAAGTATAGAGAAAGTAAGAAGGATTTACATATGATATTTATTGATTTAGAGAAGGCTTATGAAAAAGTAGATGTCATAACGAGTAATCCATTAAAGTTTGTTCTTGCCAAAACTAATCTTTCGAGAAGATTGCTTAAGTGATTTATAGAATTGAGCGATTTTGATATAACCTACTCACCTCAAACCAAAATTAAAGCCCAAGCACTTACAAATTTTTTGTTGGACGTCAGCAACTCACAGGATATTCCAACCAATCAAGAGCCTTTATGGTGATTGTATCTTGGTGGATCTTCTAGTGAACTAACTATTAGAGCAGGTATTATGTTAAAGAGTCTTGTAGGAATTATCATCACATAATCTGTTAAATTTGGCTTCAACATTGTAAATAATCAAGTCAAATGCAAAGCTCTACTTGCAGGATTAAGATTTGCCAGAGGACTTAGAACCACATATATGACTCACAGCTCATGGTAAGACAAGTAAATGGGGAATAAGAGGTTCTGAGATGAGTATTTAATGAGTCATTTTCTTAAATTAAAAGCAAATATTATGTAGTTAGAATATTTCAAGATCAAGTAAATCTCCAGGGAAGAGAACCAACTCATTGACTTATTATCTAGGGTTGGTGGACTCAGAGTGCATGCAGTTATCCAACTCACCCAAGCCAAGCATCGAAGAAGAAATGTTGATGCATGTAGATCAAGGACACTCCCCAAGTGGGGTCGACCCTATTGTGAACAACATGCACATTTGGGATTTGAGAAATGATGAAAGACTTGAGGAGGTTCAAAATTAGAGCAGTATAATATTTATTAATTGGAGGAGAACTATTTGGAAGACTGGTGGCCTCGCTCAATCTTAGATGTGTCAAAGAGGCAGTGTAGAGAAAAGTCATGGAGAAAATATATTACTGTGAATGTGGTAGTCACTTAGGAGGAAGGACACTTGTTAATAAGATTTTATGAGAAGGGTACTTCTAGTCCACACTAAGAAATGGTGCTGATGAATTTGCAAGAAGGTGCATACCATGCTAGAAATTTGTAGTACCTTAATATTAACCACCACAACCTTTGCAACACATCACTAGCCTTTAGCCATTCACTATTTAGGGAATAGATCATATAGGTCTATTGTCAGCCACCAGTGGAAAAAAAAAATTCATTCTTATCATGTTCGACTATTTCAATAAGTGGATCAAATCCAAGCCACTAGCATAAATCACCTCTCAAATAATTAGAAACTTCATATGGACTAACATTATTTGCAGGTATGGGTTGTCATTAGCGATCATCACCAATAATGGGCCTCAATTTGACAAAAAAAGCCTAAGGAAAATTTGTAAATTCCAAGGAATCAGACTAAAATTTACATAAGTACATCACTTGCAAAGCAATGGATAAGTAGAAGCCACTAATAAGAAGATACTCAATGTGCTCAAGAAAAAAGTTGAAGGCAAAGAGGCTAAGTGTGTGGATACTCTACCCATAGTACTTTAGACACTCAGGATAACTCCCACTAATGCCATTGGATAATCTCCCTTTAACTTGTCGCATGGCACATAAGCTATTTTACTAGTCGAGTATGACATCTAAAGCCAAATAATGTTAATGATGGATGCAATGGGAGATGTAGATGGTGAGTCGATGCAAGAAAACTCTAAAGCTATGGAAGATACACTTGATATGCTTAAGGAACTTAGAATCCTAGTGTTATTGAGGCAAGAAGAAATAAAAAGGAGAATGCCAAGTATTACAACCACTACATAAGGGAGAAACATTTCAATAGAAGTGATCTCATGCTAAAGAAAGCAGATGTTGCTACTTGGCATAATGTCCTGGGCAAGCTCACCCATAACTTTTCATAATTAAAGAGCAAGTTAGTTTAGGTACATAATAATTACAATCTTATTCTGATGATGAAATACCAATGACATAGAAGGCTAGAGATCTAAATAAGTTCCACCCTTGAGGGAAAATTTTTTCCTTTCTACTCATTTTAGTAATTTCAAGTATCATGTATCTTCCTATTTCTAATAATGAAGCTTTACATATTTTTCTTTTTAAATGAGTTTATTGGAAATATCATAATTATTTCCAAGAAAGCCTACTCAAATAATGAAAGCTAAGAACTTATACTCAGGGAGTTGCATGATGACTTAGGGTACTTGGTGAGTCATTTTTGTCCCATGAAAATGGCCCACTCGATGAGCAATAAAAGCCCGAGTGGGAAAACCGAGTACCTTGTGTGCCACCAATGGCCTAAGAAAACTATTGCCAAGAAAAGTAAACCTCTAATACTCTTGGAGCTATGTGGTTACTCAACATACTCGGTGCATCATTTTTTTCCCAAGGAATCATCCCACTTGGTGAACAATGAAAGCCCAAGTAGGAAACTAGAGCATTAGGTGTGCCATTCTTGGCTGAAGAAGACTGTGTTTAACTACCTATAGTCAAAGCTTAATGTAAGACCAACACTTTATGAGGTCAATAATAAAAATAAAAAATACCAGCACTCTGTGTAGTTGGTGACTACAATGTAAGACCAACACCATATGAGGTCAGCAATTAAAAGTAAAAAGAAATAACATTCCATGTGATTAACGACTACAATTTAAAACTGACACCTTGTGAGGTCAACTACAAAATCAAAAAGATTAACTCTCTTAATTATTAACTAAAGGATTAATGCCCCATGTGATCTACAACTATTGAGAGTCGACATCCATGAAGTCAGTGACAAAGAAAGGATTAATTTTCCTAGCAAGCAAGTCAAATTAACTCTTTATAATGGGGGGTGGGCCGGGGGCAACGTGGGTGCAACTAATGAAGAATGCAAACACATAAGACATCTAGAGTTGAGCAAAGCTACTCATACTTTATAAATGAGTAAGCATAAACTCATAATATTAATATAATCACTTAGAAAAACACCCTTTATACTAACAACTCAAATATTTTTATGTCATGAACCAATTCATTCAAACAAATGAGCATCACACTAATGAGTATATGCTGGATAGTTATGTTACTTGCATATGTTAAAGTGACTGTAATAGATTAACATGTGATTAGGGCTTGAATGATCTAAGCTAATTAGAAGAGCCATGCACACAACCCATGAGTATCAGTTCTTCCATTTAAAAATACTTAGTATAGAAACAACTCTTAAGTCATCATGTTTGATTGAAAATGTATTTGTGACTTTCATTTTGTGGTGCATTTTATAATTAAGTGAGCAATATCTAGTTTCCAATAAAAGAAAAGAAATAAAATTTTCTTATAAAAGTGGAGAAATAAATATATTAACTTATACTCCCTTCATCATCATCGTCCGAGTCCAAAAGCATGAGTACATTAGAGAAGTCCAAGAACTTAGTGCCTAGATGATCATGTTTCACGAATTTGGCCTTGACAAAGTTGGCATTGCCCTTGAACTTTTGCTACAAGATCTCCTAGTACTCATCAAAATTAAGAAACTCTATTAACTTTGCTTCTTTCCTTTCAAACTCTTTACTCCGGTGAGAGAGTTCCTCCTTCAACTCCCTCTTTGCCTCCACGAGGTGAGTGAGCTCCATAATCACCCTCTCTTTCTACTTTCCATGATGAGCTACCTCTGCCTGAAGGTTCATGTACTGGGCTTCAAGAGTGACATGCTTATTTTTTGTTCACGCCAGTTGTGTTCCACTCATGAAGGCCTCTATCCTCTTCGCGGGAACTTGTACCATTCTTCCTAACTTGATTTCCATGCTATTTCTAAGTAGTCATGATAGCTTGGGGAAGGCAAGCATTTAAGAGGTCACATATGTTTGGGGAGAAATTCTTCTCCATACCTTTCTCTTCCTCATCGTATTCTTCCTTAGAGTCACTACTCTGCTAGAGACTACATGGAGTCAAACTTTCTACTCGCTTCTTCAACTTTTTGGAAGTAAAACTTGGGCTTGCCTCATCAGTGGCTTTAATGGGAGCAATGCATGGCTCCCCCTCTTTTCCTCTTCCCTAACCTCTAGAGAGGTCAGTTCCTCACCACTGACCTCTCGGTCACTGATCTTGTCCTACCCTTCCTAAGAGAAGTGGAGCACTTCCGAGTTGAGTTTAGGCGTAACAAGAATCACCCCTCTTACAAACTATCAAAAAAAAAAATTAGAGCTAATTATAAAAGATATAGATGAATTACTGACTATAATTGGAGATTAAATTTATTGAGGGCAGTGGAGAATTTCCAAAAGTAGGGGTAGAAAGAGACATTCAGGGTGTGACCCAATAACTTGTCCATTGCCTCCACTACCTACAAACTCACCTTGCTAAGCTTGGTGGCCACATTTGGTTGATAAGGTAGGGGCATAATAGACATTGCCATAAGGTCTTGCTTCTCACAAACTGAAGTTACGAGCATCAGTTCTAGACTTTATTTGGGAGAGGCGGAGAGGCTATGAATCTTCACTAGAGCTGCTTAAAACTACATGATTCTATCCTGGTGACCATGAACCACAAGTGAGCTATGAAAATGATCCAGACTCAATAGAATACCTTCTTCCCCTAAGAACATGATAAAGTTTGTCATGGTTTCTATTGAATTAGGCAAGATTTGAGTGGGCATGACAGATAAAATTCTATAACAATAATATCTTAACCCTCATAATTGCATAGTTTTTTGGTACTCCACTTCTACGGACTACCATTACTATAACTCTAGCTCCAGCTATGCTTGCAACTTTCCTATATCCCATTAGGATGAGTCTATGGCCTCTTTCAAGAAGGTGAACTCCCTTCACAGAGCCTTAATCTTGGAGGAATCCATGAATACTCACAGGTCCTCCATTTTACTCCCCTATTGATGAGAAGAATCGCCCCTCCTAGACTCACTACAACCCTTGTAAGTAGGAGAAGGGAAGCTGACCATCATTTACTAGATGTCGGCTGAAGTGAAATTGATTTCAACATTAAGTGCATTAGTGGTCGCCTCAGGTAGAGGAGAGATCTCCATGAAATCCATTGATAAAGGGAAGCCACCTTTCTAGTAAATTGAATTCTTCTCTACTTGAAAAATGTCCCATCAAAATCCCCATAGAAAAGTGAAGTGGCTCTATAAACTTACATGGACTAGTAGAAGAAATGACCTAATGGGCTGAAGAGTGGCTCTTGCCAACCACCACTAAAACTTAAACACTAGATACTCTCAGTTGTGACCTGAGAAGAAGATAAGAAATTTAGAATAAGGGAATTCACCATACGTGAAAATAGACAGACTCACCTCAATGAGATACTCCAACACAACTACTTTTTTGTAACCATCCCAACTAACTGGCTCACCATCACCTTCTTATATTGAATCAATGGTGCATCCACCCCTTCTTCCTCTTCTTCAAGAAATGTTAATGGTTCCTTACTCACCATAATAGCTCACTCCTCATATGAGTGAGTGCTCAATTCTACTCACAAGTTAAAAGGAATAGTTAGGATGATGGACATAGGGAGTGGAGTAGTGAAAATGCTCGGTTCTCCTAAATGAATGATGGTGGCCTCTTTCGACTTCTTTGCTTTCATGGCCTTCTTGTGAAGGCCTACCAATGTGATTGCAAGATTGAAGTCATCGTGAGGCCTCTTTGTGTATATGGTAACTACATTTTAATATAATTTATAGAGTCGACTCTTGAGGAGACAAAGCACCTACCTGAATGTATAATAGAGGAATGTTAAGTGCATAAAAGAATAAAGAAAAAGATCTATTTGTAGTCTCTAGAGTGGTGAAAATTTGGATTAGTCCGGTGCTGTGACCACTTAAAAATTACATGAATTTTCTTATATCATTAAATGTTTAATAGCTAATCATTTTTCTTTTGGTTCTTTTTGAGCCTCTACAAAGAGAAGAAGAATTAGAGAACTAAAATGTATACCCAAAGTAGTGGGTATGCCTAAATGATCTTATAAGTCAAGACAAAAACACTTGCATGAGGGAGCACTCGATGTGAGATGAAATGTCTGACTCAGTGAGCCAAGAATTCAAAGTGTGATAACTGAAAGGAAAGAGCTATTTCTACTCTCTGACATCTAGTGACTAGGCTAAAGAACGATGTCGTTACTCCCCTTTGCCTCATCTTCACCTACATAAATCATACTCTCCCACTGCCATCAGCATAGGAGAGTATTTTTTGTATTAAATCTACCTTATATGATCTATTTATGTATAACTATCTCTTGATGCTATAAAAAAGATATATCTTTCTTACGGGTGGCTTTTTGGCTGATAGTCTAGACCCGTATATTATATACTCACATTTTTGGAATCTTAAGCAATAAATAATACATTTGTTTAATTTTCTTACTTTCTTGTGTTTCTACTATCAATAACTTTGCTTAACACCTTACTCAGGTATCTCAGAAAACTCTTGCTCCATCTACATACAAATTTGGATTCAACATAATATATAAACTATTATATTTTGATAATAGTTACTCAATAAAATAAAATTAAAATTAAGATATATTTTTACTTATCAAAAATTTTTCTTGAAGGTTGCCTCGATTGTAATTAACCATAAAGAGCTTAGTACCTTTAAGAGATTACGTAACCCACATTCTCTTAATTTCTTATTATTAACTTGATGACATGACTACAAATAAATATTTATTATGAGTTCAAATAATAGATGGAGACCTTACATAGATCCTCTTTTCATCTCCTCTTGTAAATATTTTTATTTAAAGTCAATATCATCTTGTTAATACCTTAAAGTATTTTCTCCACACTAGTAGGTTTAGGCACCTTAAGTGGACCTCAAATTTCACCAAATTCATGAGTCTACATCGAGGCAATCAGCTAGACTTGCCAATATGAGAGACTCAAATACTTCTCTTTGTGGAGTCCACTATAAAGGGAGGAATAAGCTCACTATGTTTATAGCCATCACCTTGGGTGTACCTCATCTTTTGCTAAACACATGGGTCTTCATAAGAGCACTCACCTTGACATATAGACTAAGAAGGATTCATGCATTTCTTATTGTAAACATATTGTAAAGGGGAGAGTTAGCTCATTACTATTAGGCAATGTTCTTCATCTCATTTCATCTCTTTATCTTTTTTCTATTATGTGAGTAGAATACATCAAGCATCAAGGTAGTCTACCACTCATTTAGTTATTTATGATTTAAATGTACTCATAAATTTGGAAAAAGTATGTTTATAGGTGATGGTAATCATTGTAAGTATGAACTTTCCTTCCTTGTAAGGGTGTTGGCTTATTGTACGACTTCTATCTAAGGACCTCAACTCACCTATAATGATTAGTCTTTACTTTTAACACCTTAAGCAATGGTGGTGTGGACACCTTTATTTTTAAAGAATTTTGATGGACTAGCCTAATCCGTAATCATAGTTGTGCTCACTTAAAATCTATTCTACATGAGTAAAATATTAAATTATTATATTTAAATAATATTTATCATAATTTTAAGTAGATATTTAGTTTCTTTCATTTAAGTTCAATAGCTTTAAGTCTTAGCTAATCTTGTGTAGTTTTAGTTTTGATCATATCATTTAGTTCAATACTTTATATTAGGAGATCATGGGCTTGCTTGAAAGTTAAGAAGATGCACTATAAAGTTTCAGTTCACAGGTCAAGCTATATCAAATTATATCATATTGACATAATTTAACCTTTCTCTAGATGAATATGTAGATTTATTTATTGTAACTTTTCATGAAAAACTTTAGTACCAAATTATGTATTTCTATTTTGTATAGTCTTTAGAGCTTTAAATTATGGGTGGCCATCTCAAATGTAAGGATGCATTCAAAAATAGAAAAATTTGCTTATTTTTAGTGGAAGCTACACACTTGAGTGAGATTAATAAAGATTTTTTTATGTCATAAAAATTCAATCGCACTCTGGGAGGTGGGGTGTTGAGACCTAAAAGATGAGATGTCATTACCAAATTCTAATATTTTAGGTACACTCAATCATATCATAACTGTTTCTTTATTTGGTATGGTTTATTCGCCTATAACATCTAGTTTTTTGTGATGGATGGTTATTTATTATATGATTCTAATTATTTTGTGTTTATGTGATCTTATATTATTCTTTTTTATCTTTTATATTTTTGTTAAAACATCTTTGTGTGCTTTTTTTTGTTCATTGAAATATTATGCGCCTAATATAATGAAATAGCTTATCTGCTACCTCGATCCTCCTTGTTGAAAATCGATTGGAATCGATTTGTCTTATATATATGTAATTTTATTTAAATTTCATTACAATTATTGTGATTTAGTTAATAATCAATTAATTTAATATCCATATAAGCCACATCCACTATTAGTTGGGATTAGAGGTTACTCTAGTCTATTGCTTACTTCATATTTATCTTTATTAGCATTTATAGTTTTATAGAGATTTTTTAATTTAATTTTATTTTTCCACCTTTATCTTGGTCATACATTAAAGCTTAATTAGCTTAAGAACATGACTAAGCTTATAACATTGGCTAAATTCCAAAATCCATGCATATTTCTTTGGCTCGAATTGTTATAAACCCCATTGGATTTAGATTTGTTCCAATATCCACATAAGGCACATCCGCTATTAGTTGGGATTAGAGGTTACTCTAATTTAAGCACTTGCTTACTTCATTATTAGCTTTACTAACATTTATAGTTCTATCAGATTTTTTTATTTTTATTTTATTTTTCCACCTTTATCTTGGTCATACATTAAAGCTTAATTTGCTTAAGAACATTGCTAAGCTTATCACCTTGGCTCAATTCCAAAAGCCATGCATATTTCCTTGGCTTGAATTGTAACAAACCCCATTGGATTTAGATTTGTTCTAAATGACAAAACATCTTATTTTTGTTTGAAGCATGATCAAATATTTCTTTTATGGTTGGCTAATAAGAACTATATAATGTTTAGTATTTTTTTAAAATTTTTTTTTATCTTTAAAATTTTACTTGCATTATAAAGATGGAGAGTGTACGGCTGAGTGTGCTTGTGAAAAAAAAGTTTTTTTTGTCTCTACTTTAAGACATTGCATATCATGTGACCAATTAGTGAAGTAGAGCATACCAAATATATCCAACATGCATATGGAATAATTTTGATAAACATTTAAGCCTATTCTAACTAGTTTGAGGTAATAGATGGAAGACTGGATAATCTATATTAATTCTATTGCCTCAAAGAAAGAGCTTGAAAATCTTCAAAGACTAAGAAGACACCCACTACTCCATCCACATGAGCCTAAACCTTATAGATGATAATGATGATAAGCTCATGAGAGCTATCAAACAGTGCCAACTTTTTATGGGACTATAATGTTGATCTCATTTTAGGATGAGGTTGACATTATTCCTCATCTTAATGACCTAATATTATATTAGGAGCTTCTTAATTAAACAATTAAGGCACTACACTTAGTGATCAAGTGTATAAACAAATCAAAATCAAATAACAAAACTAATCAAATGAAAATTTAAGAAAAAAAAAAATCAAATTTTCAATTAAAATTAAAGCAAATCAAACTCAATTCCCTAAAGTGAAAACTTAGGTCATCCTAGTCCTTCTAGAACTTAACTTAAACTAATTGGATTAGGTGAACCTTATAAAACTCCAAAATTCAATAGAAAATCCAAATGAGAACACATTTGAATTGAAATTTAAATCTAATTGAGCCTATATCAAAGTAGTTGGGATGGTTAACCTAACTGGCCTATTTAAGCTCAAAATCACCTAAGTCTAAGAAAAATAAAATAAAATTAAAATAAATTAAAAATAAAATCAAACTAAAGCATAAAGTCAATACACATATATAAATAAACCAAAAATAAATTCAGAATGGCCAAACAAGTCATTTGACCAAGAACTAACTATGTGGGTCCCACTAGGTCAAAAAGTCAATCCATTAAATTCAACCAAATTGAGTCATCTTAAAGGTTGAAAATGATCAAATGAACATGTTTAAACATAAATATAAATAAATCTAAATTCAATAAGGTCTCAAACCGGTTAATTAGATCATTTGACCCAAATGGCCCCTTTTAAACCTAAATTTAAATTAAATTGAAAATAATTCAAATCAAACATCTAAAATTAATTCAAAATCACAATCAAACATAGTTAAACTAATCATTGAAATTAATTAGACATATATGGTCATTCAACCCAAATGAACCCATATTAACCCATTAAGGCTAAATTAGGTCAAATGGGTTTAAATCAAAGTCAACTTAAACTTAATTGATCCAAATCATCTCGAACACTTAATTGAATGAAATTGAAATCCAAATTCATTTCAATTTAAGTTAAATTGATTATTTGACTCAAATCAATTCACCTTAACCCATTAAAGTGAATTATAACCAAAATTGAACTTAAAATAATTAAGAATGGTTGAAGTTAATCACTCCTTAACATCAAGGATGATCAATTACACATAATTAAATCAATGTCCAACCCCAAAATGGCCACTTAAGTTACATAACACACTTTGACTCATTTGAGTCAAATAGGTCAAATTAGGCCTAACATATGAAACATGAATCAATTGATCCATGAATCATATGGTAAGCAATTAATAATGATTAAAACATAAATTTAAATCCAAATAATTGAATTGAATGCAATAAAACTAACCTAAATTAATATAAAGCAATACAAATATAAATGGAAAAACATAAAGCACTTAACTCTAAACCAAACTCAAATGAGTTCAAACTCAATCCATAGCGCACCTTGGTTTGACTTGGACAGTCAACCACCAACCCAAAGAAGGTGATGAGATGGTGCTAAAGGGATAAAGAGATGCCATGGAAGAAAAGTCTAAAATTTTAGACTTATGAAGCCAAATAATCTCATCCCTCAATCTATTTGACTTAATGTTGACCTCGTTTTTAGAATGAGCTCTCGACCCCTCCATCTTAGGCATAAGACTTCTCTTAGACTGAGTTCCTTAGTCTTAAGACACATCTAGTGAGTAGGTAGACACTCAACCTAGCCCTAGAGACTTAGAAGAGTTAGTCAAGGGCATAGGTCATGCCACAGGGGTGTCAAGAAAATTTTCCTACCCTTAGCTTGAACCATTCATCACCTTCCTTCCTTCAAGTCAAACTCCAAATCAATCTTATTTGATTTTCTCCAAACTCAAATAAATGCCACATGATTGAAATCCATATTTGAAATCCATAATTGAAACCCGTGAATGAAATTCCTAAGTTCAAAATTTCCTAAGTCCTTTAAATCTTCCCTTCATGGGCTTAGCCAAAATCATGTTCTAAACCAATTCAAACTCATGAGATTTTCTCATAATTTATTTATATTCTCATATATATTCACATATATAAATGAAATATAAATACAAATCAATCAAACTAAATTCAAAATTCAAAATCAATTCATAAAATTTTCCTAAGTCCTTAATCTTCTTTTAAGGACTTAGCCTAAATCATGATCAAACCAAATCAAATTTTTGAGATTTTCTCATAATTCATTTATATTCTCATTTATATTAACATATATAAATGAAATATAAATTCAAACCATTCAAACTAAACCCAAAATTCAAAATCATTCTTAAGTCATTAATTCCCTCTTAATGGATTTAGCCTAAATCATGATCAAATCATTTCAAATTCATGGGATTTTCTCATAATCCTTTTTTATTCTCATTTATATTCACATATATAAATGAAATATAAATATAAATCAATCAAAATAAATTCAAAAATTCAAGCTTCAAACTCCAAAAATTTCTTAAGTCCTTTAAATTCTCTTTTAATGGACTTAGCCTAAATCATGATCAAATCTCTTCAAATCCTTGAAATTTTCTCATGATACATTTATACTCTCATTTATATTCACATATATAAATGAAATATAAATTCAAACAATCAAAACCAATTCCAAAAATCAAACTGAAATCCACTCAAAATCCAACCTAAGCCTTTCAAGTCAAAATCTTGAACTTCGCCAAATCAACTTCAAATCAAGTCAAACTCTTGATTTTTCTTCCTGATTCAATCAACCCTACAATCATGAATCCAAATATAAATACAAACTTCAATCACTTAATCAAAATCCAATTCAAAAATTAAACCCCAAATCCTTTCATTTTCTTCCTTTGAATATGAAATTATCAAATGAATCAAAACCCATTTGACTTCGAACCACTTGCAAATGGATTTATATTTCAATCATAAGTCCATATACAAGCTCAATCAAACTCAAATTTAGCTTTGATAAAGCTATTTGACCCACTTAGGCTCACTTGACCCAAAGTGACCTAAAGTACCCTTATGAGCAAAATTCTAATCCTAATCAAATTGGATTGAATCAAACTCACCTATGCCTCTCATCATGATCAATAATCATCATGGGATGATCAATCAATCAAATTGGGTCAAACCAAGTCAAACCTTAGGGTTGACCAAGTCAACACTTAGCCTAAAATGAAACTTAACATAGCCAAAATCCACTATAGGCTAAATTGATTGAAACCAATGATCTAAGTTCATTCATGACCTATGTTTGAACTTGACCAAGTCAACATTTGAGCCTAACCTAGCCTAATTGGCCACTTGATATGACTAACCATATGTCTAACCAAACCTAAACCTACCCTTGACCTAGCTCAAATAGGTCAAATGGGTCAAATTGGTCAACTTGACCCATTTGACCTAAATGAAATCATATGATCCAAATTCAAAACTAAACAAAATTGAACCAAACCAAAGCCACCAAAATATTTCAAATGGTCAGATGAACTTGACCCAACCCTTGGTTTGACCCAATTTGGCCAATTGGTCAACTTGACCCAAGTTGACCCATTTTGACCTAAATGGGTCAACATGAGCCAAACCTTATCAAATGAATTCCCAATCTCATGAAACTTGGCCAAACCTATTTTCTCCCCATACCCAACATATCCAAATTAAAAAATCAACAAAATAATCATTCTACCCCTAGGCCATAGAACAAATTTGGCCTAATCCATGGGTAATTTTATCATGCCCTCCACATATCAACTTGATACCTTTCTAATAGCTCAAGTGGACCCAATGAAGAGTGGTGCACCCAACCCAATGGGTTTGGATCAACCCAAATGGACCCAAGGCCAAAACTGACCCCTTAGCTCAAATTGGCTTTTTCAAAATCCTCTTTCCACTCAATTTGAAGCACATGGGAGGTTATCAATCTACTCAAGACCTCAAAATGACCATGTGGAAAGATCTAATAACCTAAACAACCCCTCCCATATGGTCAATTAGATCAAAATGGAAACTCAAGGCTCAACTGTCCGATTTCTATAGGGGGACATATACTCGCCCTAATTCAATTTGAATTCATCATCCACACATTTGATTGAGCACTAGAGATACTTATAAAACATCAGAGAGCATTCCTAGGCTTTCTAAGAGGGATTTGAATCTTGCACTTCTCAGTTTTCTTCAAGAGAAAATAGGGGGAGCTCATCTCAATTCCCAACTTCCTCCTCACTCAAAACTACTCCAATTCCCTTTGCACACTCCCTAAGGGGATCAAGTTGAGTGCACCTAAGCATTCTCTCAAGTTCCCAAAGCAAGGAGGAGGTGAATTGGATCAAAGCCACAAAGGGGAGTAAGTGGTAATGGTCCATAGAGAGATCTACTCAACCCCAAGGCTTAAAACTTTCAATAGAGCTTTGTCTCCACTAGATGAAGCTACCTCATCTAGCTCGAGCACCAGTGAGGTATGAAATTTTTTTACCATTAGCTTAGAAGGTGTTTGTGCTTTATGAAAGAAATTTTCATGGCATGTAAAATCCACCATGGGATAGACCTGTCATTAGCTTTAGATGGTGTGGGTACAATCTCATTCCAATCCGAGCTCATTCGAGCTCAGATCTTCCCTTAGATCATGGATGATCTCTATTGATTCTCAGGGAAGAGCTGGGGTGACCTTGGTCGTCCATCCGTTCATTTTGGATGGACGACTAAGATTAATCACATGTTTTAAAAATGATTTATCCTTTTAGAAACCACAGGATGATCCCTGGCCATTTGATCCTTAATCAAATGGTAGGATTCAAATCGCATCCCACCATCGTGCCGCATTTGTGATGCATCACTTAAGGGGATAGCTCACAGCATGACGTGTGTAAAGTGTGCTGACCACCACTGTCGCATGTCATGCTATGAGCTAAAGGGATTAGTTGGGATTTAATTAAATTTAATTAATCTCTTAACCTTCAAAATTCATATCTCCCTCAATAAAAATTAGAAAAATATGAGGTAAATTTTTATGGAGACATGATTCAACCTAAAATATTTTAAAAATAAATTCAATGGATTTTGAATTATACTTTCCTCTGATTTTAAGTTTTAATGGAAATATTGATTTGTTAATTATCCCTTAATTAATCTTTTGATTAATCCCAAACTTCTTGGGTATGTTTTGGGGGATGACTTCTACCTCCCCTAATTTTTTTGGGATTTATTGAAGGCTTATTGCAAATGTGTTTTCTAATTACTCCTTTAATGTAATTAAGGATATTTAAGGTTTGGATTAGTATTTTAATCCCTCATTGGAGTTGATTAAGGTTAGATCCAATGAATAGGAGGCTTAGGAAATAATTTTGGGGTATTTCCCCTAAGCTATTCCCTAAACCTCCTTTTCTTTCCTTAATCCCCTCTTAATTAAGGGTTAATTCATTAATTAATCTCTTAATTAATTTTTAAAAATTCTAAAACCTTCTAGAACTTAATTAATCTACCTTGGGTAGATTCTTAGGTGTTTAAGAGCCTAAGTTAAATTAAAGAAATCAAAACTCAATTAACATGTGTGAAAGGGTGTTTTGAAATTACTTAAGTTAAACCCCTTAGCTTAATTAACTATTAATTATGAGCCAAATTGCATTAGGCCCTTTTCTTACTAGGTGCATTATAGGTTTAAATTCCTTGTGAGTTTTTTATGTCATCTCATTGGCTCATAATTACTTGGTTAACTATGCTAAGGTGATATAGGTAAGGGTTAATTAACATGCTTAATTCATACCTTAACCTAATTAATATATAAGAATGAATCTAATCATCTAAAGATTAAACAAAAATATCAAACACATGTGGGAATGGGTTAGGAATAGCAAACTCAACTTAGATTTCAAAATTAAATCAAATTTTAAATCAAACAAAAATCATCTTAAATAAACTTTAATTTATTTTAAGCTTTCTTATTTCATATGATTGTCATTATGATTTAATTAAAGTGAATGTGTTTACATTCTTTCATTACTTTAGTTCTTTCCCCAACATGTTAAATTTGCATGTCATGTGATTTCATGCATTCATACTTTTCAAAATAAAATTCAAAATAAAATTGTTTACTTTATGTCAAAATTGCATGTGTTGGCTAAAGTAATAATATGAGTGGCTGTTATTACAACTAAATTCAAATTATTTTCAAAACATATGAATCAACTATCAAAACTAAAAGTGTGCTACTTAAATTTTAATTATAAGCTTGTATGTGAGAGAATATAAAGATGTGTTTAGTATAGATTTTTCTTCTCTTTTCTTTTAGTATAGTTTTGAATAGGATTTAGTAAGATGTGTGTTTCATTTGAAAAGAACCCAACACTTGCTTAAATTACATATCCTATTCATTCCTATGTTATCACTTAAGAAGGGTTACCTATGCTTGCACACATAAATTACATAAACAAAATGAATCAACTAATACAACTTTTGCATTTCTTCTGTTCCATTTCATTTCTTTTGTACACATGTTTGTATTTAAGGAAAGTGGTATATTAGTCTAGATAACCCCGAGGTTGTGAGGCTTTAAGTAGCCCTAAGTAGGTCTTGTACCTTACACCTCTGGTTAATAATGACGCTGTACTCACTTATGCTTTTCTTACTTTTATGTGTGCATGTGAAAATTGGATAAGAAACCCTTTTCTATTTAATGAAAATCATGCATCTTAAACTTCCAAATTTCCTTAAATGAATTACTTAGCATGCATCATAAAGTGTGTTAAATATTCTCATTTGTGTATATAGATATGCTTAGGATTCATTCATATGCTTGTTATACATGTTGGGAAAGAAATGAAATGATGTATGTTTTGTGAATTTGGTTCATTTTATTTAATCTTAAAATGCCTTTCTTTTTGAATGGGTTTATTTAGAGTTCATCTAAACTTAGGATTAATTAAAATACTTAATCAAAACATTCACTAAACAAAACTAAAATGTGAACCTACTTTAGAAATTACTTAGGTTAGGGAAGGAAAGAGAAGTTCTCTTCTCTTTCCCTCTCTTTATAACTTAGTAATTAATTGTAGGATTCACTTGAACCAAATCAAAATATGAAATAAAATCAATGCAAAATAATTAAATAACTAAAATAAAACCCTCCTCTAAGTTGAACATGCTTCACACTTAAAAAATTCTAACTTAAAGCCATAGCTAAGCAAACCACACAAACCTTCAAAGCACACGCATTAGGCTAAGTCACCACTTCTAGCTTTAGGTTAGGGCGGTGCATGGTTTGATGATTGCTTTTATTTTGTGATATGTTTTAGATTGGATGTTAGGATTTATGCTCATAGAATGAATGGTAGGGCGATCTTAGTCTAACCATTGTTTTCTGTAGGATATTATGCTTAAGGGGAACTATCATAAATAAAAATATAAATGCTTTTGCTTGTAGGTGCTTATACCCCTAAGCATAATCTAATAGGCCAGGTGGACTTAGTCACCCATATGTGGGGTGATAAGTCCAATATACATGCTTGGGATTTGTGTGGTTTGTTTTAGCTAATCTCTATTTTGTAGGTGTTAATTAGATTTCGATTCTTTTCCTTTTCATGTAAATTTGTGCAATTAGGATATTGGAATGATTATTATGGGGATTTTGATGAGCATTGGTTATAAGATCCTATCTTATGCACCATGTGAAGCCAGAGTATCCACCTTCCAACCATCCAAAAGAAGGAACCAAAGAAGAAAAAAGAAAAGAAGCTTGAAGACCCCCAAAATAATGAATTTCTTGCATAATTGTAATTTAATTCATTTGTAATTTGGGTTGTATAAGGGTAGAGCTCGGCTACCCATTTTATCATTTTTGAGTTTGTGCGGTGGTGCCCGACCACAGCGGTGATTAACTTTATAAATTGATTGCTGATTTGTTTAGCTTATGCATTAAGTGGCATCTTTTTCCTAGTTTCTTTCTTGATTTATGTTTTGCCTGGATGTGGATTAGGCTCTTAGGAAAAAATAAATCTTTTTGCAAACTTAACAATTCAAAACTAAAAATAAAGAACTCATAACCTTACCTAAGGCTTAGGTTTAAAATCAAGATAAAAGGATTAGAAACCATTTAGCTGGATGAGTATTTCTTTTATAATATCATGCACAAATGCATCTTATTTCACTCTTGATTGGAGGGCTTTCACCTTTTCTAGAGAAACTTGGCTTGACCTTTGAGAGCCATTGTGGAAGCACACTTCCTCCCTTCTCGCTGATTTTGGCCAACAACTTTATTTCTCATGCATTAATCATATGAATCCTATTAGCTTGAGTCAAAATAATTGTCCAAAAATGAAAATAAAATGAAATTTGAATTGCATTAGATTTAGGTCATTTGAAGCATGTCCCTACATGATCTAGTCTCTATAGGGAGTGAGTTTAAGGACTTAGTCTCTTTCTAAATAAATAACAACCTAGTTATCTTGCATAAGCATAAGACTTGCCTAAATGTATATAAAAGTATAGGAGGAGTTAGTTGGCAGGCACCCCCAGGCGATTGTAAGTCCAAGTAGTCGGGTGGTTGGTCCTCTCTTATGGAGGGAAACCAAATACCCACTTTCACCTTAGATTTAGGTTGTGCTTTTGGCCTTTGCCAAAGCTCCCTAGATTTAGGTTCTGAGATTGCTTTCCCCTTTTGTGGGCTATAAGCATAATTTCTCACCTCTTAGGTATTTCCTTAATCTTATGTTAAGGAATCATAAGTCCTAAATTTCTAATGAAAAATGCAACTCAAACATATTAAATCAATTTCAAAAATATAAAGCCTAATTATAGGATAGTTTGAAATTGCTCGCTAGATTTCCTAGCATCATGGGCATCTCCTACTTATCTTTTCTTTGGCTTCGATAATAACTCCCTCTCTTTGATCAATCCCATTTGATCTTCAAAAATGAACTAATCAATTGATAGTCCTTTCCTACTGAAATCTTTGAAGACAATGATCATTTACTTTAATCAAGAGTATTCCTAAGGGATCCCGTCCCTTGGGATGTAATTAACTATTGGAGCTTGCCCTTATAGGGAACTTAATGAACCTAGTTTAAAATAAATCCTGCTTTACTTTTTCATGTAAAGTAGAGGAAGAATCTCTGGTACATAAGTAGACCCATCATCCTTAGGGGTCCTTATTGAGGTGATTAGGTCCATTAAAGGGTAGTGACTTCTATCTTTCAAGATAGTATACTATTCCTTGATGATGTATCTGATCACCTGAATAAGCACATCTGTGGATCTGCGTGGCATCCCAAAAAGATAAAATTTTATATTCTTGCCTTTTCACCATAGATTTGAAGGCGACTCTATAGAAAATTTTCACCACACTTAAGTAATAATTTATAGCTAACTTAAGACTTAACTTAGGTAGTAGAGAACAACCTAAAGATCATTATGATGATTAAGATGGTAAAAGGGGATGAGGTGGAGCTCATGGAGAGAAATCATGGCTGATCCACCCCATCCCCTTCCTTGCTACTCTCAGTCCATTCAAATCCAATAGTTGACATTCCCACTGCCTTCCTTATTATGATGTGATTCTAATTCCCATGGCCGGTGACCTCCACGTGAAACTAATAGGATAGCTTTTGGGAAACTATAAAAAAATCAAGAAAAATCTAAATTATGGGCTTTTGCTTACTCCATCACCTTCATCATGTAAAACCAAACTCGAACGATCCTTTCCCCTTTTCCCAATCCTCTCTCATCATCCTCCACACCAAAGCTTGATGAGCAGTAGTAGGTGTTGGTCTCCACATCAATCCACAGGGAGATAAGTCATGATTCTTCTCCTAGAGCTTCATCCAATTTCCTTAAGCATTTTCAAAACCAAAGGAAGCATTAAGACCAAACGTTGATGATGTACTATCAAACCTGATCACTATTTCAATTTAGCTTAGTTCTTTATGAAAGAAATTTGATCTCTCGTAAGTTTAAACCATATTGATTGATTGCATATCATTCAATGATCATTTTGCAATAAAAAAATGTATTTTCATTGCATAAATTACAAAAAGTTTCATGTTTAAGCATTGATGGCTCTTATCCTCTGGCCACGATGTGATTTGGATCCCTATAAGGACCACAGAATGATTCTAGGCTATCTAGATAGCCTTGATTCAAAGAATCATCCCCCATCTCTTTAATATGGGATCAATAAGGATCCCACATGGTCCACTCATGTGACGTCACACAAAGAGGCGCCCACTCAGTGTTGATTATGTTAAGCAAAAAAAATTTAATTTTTTGGATTTAAAAAATATAAAAAATTACTAAAATGAAAAAAAAAATGCAATTATGGGATCTATGGATTCATCTCAATGAGGTGAATCCATTAAACCCAAAATCTCAATTTTTTATTGGGTATTTTTGGATTGATTTAAGTTTACTTCAAATCAATCAAACCCCAATAAAACTAAAAACATTAACCCAATGAATTTTAACTTTAGAGGTTTGAAATTCAGATAAAAATACACCTTAGATAAAAATTAAGGGATTTATTGGTAATTAAAATGAAAGCTATAAAATTTTCAAGTCATAAACTTTAATTTAATGAAATAAATTAATATTAATTCAAAAAATTAAGAAAAATATGAAATCAACTCAAATCATTATAATGGACAATAATGAATCTAAAAATACCATTAGAAGTTAATAAACCACATAATCACTTAACTAAGAATTAATTGAATTAAATAATTTTATTATTTAATATGATATTTGAAAAACCATAATAAATCAACAAAAAATCTAAAACTTCTAAATGAGCCATCTCTAGATTCATATTCCGAATAGAAATTAAGAAAAATAAAAAGTCCTAAGTATTTTCTAATAGTTTAAGTTTAATTTAGATTTTATTAAAATCATTAAAATCTTAATAGCTCCAAACATATATTTGTGATCAAGACGAAACTTCAGAAAAATGAAATTGACAAGAACCTCACTTGCCATAAAATTTCAAAACAAAATGACATCTAGATCAGAAGTTATTAAATTCCTTAGCTTTAGACTAATTTAAACTAAATAAAAAATAAAAATATAGAAATTATAAAAATTTTGAAAACCAAGTCAAAATATTTTTTATAACTATGAGGTGATATGAAAATCTTTAGGTCAATGAAGTTTAGAAAACTTTAAAATTACATATTTAGGATTTATGGAATAATTAAAAATGTGAAATTAATCAAACCCTAAGTTATCAAATTAATAAATCCATGATAAATCAAATAATCAACTGAAAATTATGATTGCTTAATCTTTGAATTTCATATTCAAATAAAAATTCATTAACATTGAATAACTAAATAAATAAATATCAAAAATCATGAAATCTAAATAAAAAAATTTATTTGAATATAAAATCAAGATCTTTTACTCAAGTTTAAATTAAAATCAATATTGAACCTTTATTTAAATCAACTATATTAATCAAATTGAAGACTTAGTTTAGCAAACACTCATATTAACTAAATGTAAATTAAATTTTAAATAAGTAAATGAGGCTAATCAAACTAAAATTTTATAGCTAATCAAAAACATGTGAAATTGAATAATCATTTTATCTTAAATCATTATTAAATTAAATAAGTATGAAGTTGAATATAAAATTTAAATCTTAATTATATTCAGCTAAAATTTATATTAAAATAAATTAAACAACATAAAAATTTAAACAAAATGAATTAATTAAATTAAATGAGATGATCAAATTAAATTAAATAATCATTAAATTAACATACAAATCAAATAACTGAATTCAACAAATTAAATGATTAAATTTTAAATTGATGTTTAAATAAAAGATTATTTTAAATTTTAATCAAAATTATAATTTGATTAAATTAAGATACATTAATCAATTGAAATTAAATTTAAATGATGGATAGCATTATTAAACTCAAATAAAATTTAAAATCAGTTATTCAACATAAGCCAAATAAAATTTAATAAAACTTTATAAGATGAAATCTAATGGATCGAATTAAACAATGGTTGAATCAAATTAAACTAAACTAAATCCTAATAAATCTAAAATAAATAATCAATATACATGAAATTAAAGAAACTCAATATACATAACTTTTGAAAATCTTAAATAAATAAAATAAATATCAATCAAACTAAACTCAATTAAACTAAATTATTTAAGAAAATTTAAAAGAAAAGATTGATTAAAATACATATGTTGACCTTAGAATAGATTTTCACCTCAGTGTGGGGATTTTATTTTGCTAAGATTAGAATGCTGGATATAATGGGTTCTACTCCAAGTAAAATTTATTTTATTCTTCATTCCTTAAAATCTAAATTGAACTTAAATTCAAAAAATTCCTAAATTTGATATAAAATTTAAAATCAATTAAAGAATTTAAATTGAAACCATCTAACAGTAAATTTAGCAAACTCTGAACTCAAAGTAAAACATGAAATTAAAAAGGCCTAGTATAGTTATACCACACAAGCCCATCTTTTCACACATTAGATCATTAGGTCACTGACCATTGACTTAGGTTGGGTAGATGATTTGTGATGTTGTGTTGTGAAATGATTTTTTCTTGCTTTGTGGTGTCATATTTTAGACTAGATGGTTAGAAATTTTTTGCTTACCAATCTAGATGTTAGGGCATTTATTTTAGCTTAACACAATTTCCTACAGGGGTTGTGCTAAAAGAAAATATCATAATAAATATAATAAATGCTATTTTCTCGTAAGTGCAGCTTAAGTCACAAGCATAGTGTAATAAGACAGGTGGGCTTTGTGACCATTTGTCTTATTCTTGTATGTTTGAATTATAAATTGTTGGTGTACTATATGTATTTCTTGATGTCTATTTTGAAGGGTTTAGAATTTTATTTTAGAATTTGAAATATAATTTAAGCTTAGAATTAGGTTAAAATCAATGGGGTCTAGAAATAGTAGGAGCTGACTTTACCAGTTGGTGGTCCCCTAGTGATGATCTTATATGAAGACCCCTATAGATCAAGACTTTGGTTCTAGGTTGGGCTGTATAAGGGTAGAGCTCAGCTGTCCATTTTACATTTCATTCAGGGTGTATTGCAGTGTTCGATCATATTGGCCTATTTTATTAATTTAATTTGGCTTGATTTATTTTAAGGTGTGTAATAGAATTACATGCTTTTATTAGTTTTTTTCTGTGACTGTTATCTATTTCTGTGAAAGCCTGGAAATATTAGGCTCTTAAGAAAACTAAATTTTCTACTCCATTAAAATAATTAAACTCAAATATAAAATGGAAACTAATAACCTCACCATAAATAAAGCTCTAGAATTAAACAACTTAAAGCACCTAGAAATAATTAGACTTTCTGAACCATACAAGCATATTCTTCATAATTCTTGAATTAGGTGCTTCATTAATTACTCATAAGGTGGCATTGGACCTAAAAGAATGACCACCCTTCTTGGAGAAGTGTGCTTTCTCATATTGATTTATCCCATGACTCTTTTCTAACTACATCTCATTGTAGGCATGAAATTGCATATTTAAAGCCTTAAATAAAATTATGAGTCAAAATACATACAAATGAAAATTATTCCATTAGTTAGGTGCATAACATACTAATCAATATCTTAAGGTTAGAAAGTGAGTTTAGCCTCTTAGTTTTCTTTTTTAAATGCAATATCTCAACCATCTTGCATACATAAGACTAGATTAATAGTTTTAAAATCAATCAGGTGGTATTAGCTGGCAACCCTTCTAGGAAAGTAATAAATCTAAGAGTGTGAGTAATAGGTCTATTTTTTCAAGTGAGAAAAGAGAAGTAATAATTCTTAAAAGCCTCAAAAGTACATCGGTAGTACTTTTAGACTTAGGTTTTAAAATATCCTATTAGAATAAGTCTTCAATTTCTAGGCATTTTTGCAATCTTCTATTGCTAGAATCTAAGTCCTAGACTTTTAATAAAATGTCTACTCAAAATTTCAATAATTTTAATTTCAAAAATGTAAAGCCTAATAGTAGAATTGTTTGAGATGCTTACTAAGATTCCCAATATCTAAAGTAATTTCTACTTATTTCTGATTGGCTTCCAAAAAGAACTCTTCCTCTTTGAAGCATTCCCTTTGAATTTCTGAATTAATAATGCATTTAAACAAGCTTTGAAACCTATAGAGATAAAGGTCAATTTATTTGATCGAGAGTATTCTTATGATAAATTATTTTCCTTCAAAGATGTAATTAACTATAGGGGATTGCCCTTTTAAGGAATTATAAACCCTGTTATAAAATAAATCTTATTCTACATCTCCATGTAGTTTAGGAAAAAATCTCTAGTACATCAAATACCCATTAGACTTAAGAGTCTTTATTAAGTAATCAAATCTATTATAGGGTAATATATTTATCTTTTGATATAATATATTCATCTCTTAATGATGCATTTGATTACATAAATAAGTACCCTTGAGATCTACGTGGTGTCATAAATTTTCTTCACATGTAAATCCTAAGGTCTACTCAGAATGGAAATCAAGTATCAACCAAAACTTTAATTAATATAATTTAGGCAAGGTGAGAAAGTCTATATTTGTAATGATAAAATTCATATCTCAAGCTCATGTATATATTCTAATTCTTAAAACTTATTATTAAGAAGATGTTTAGAATAAATAGGCCCCCGATAGAATTAAAGGTTTGTTTCAAATAAATAATATATACTAATGTTATATTATAGGTAAATTTTAGATTAGTGGTAGAGGTTAATCTAAAGAATCAAATTAGTGTCTATGTATATTACATGATTCAATTAATACTAAAAATACATTATAGATTAAAAGCATATAGTATTACTACAATAACATGATTTAAGGTAGAGTTGCATGAAGATATTCAATGAGAGTTATTGTTATGAGAGATCGATAACCTAAAATCATCCTATAAGGTCACAAGAGATTATGAATAATTTCAAAGACATTAAAAACTTTGTAAGCCTAAATTTACATTGATTCTTCAACCAATACTACAAAGTTACACTATTGGTGCCTTTTCAGGTGTTATTCACATATATAGTTCCTCTCCACACTAACCTACATTTCTTGCACCCAAATAAGAAAGTACACTCTAATCGAGCTCAAGAATATATAAAGGATCACAAGTTCAATATTTTAAGTGTAAAGGAAGATGTTATGTTGTAGTAGTATGTCCAACTATGTTAGTGTATATCAAATAGGGAGAACTAAATTCAAACTCTACTACTAAAGTTGAACCTGATAATTTAATTTTAAAAGATATATTAAAAATTGAGTATTATAATGATAATTATATAGATGCCTAATACCACCATAAGTCTTTAGTTATTGTTAAATGTATCTTTACACAACATAAGGTGAGTGAGAATTATAAGCATATTGTGATCTTTTACAGATTTATTTGAATAGGAGGAAAGGTTTATATGATAGTGATAGATAGTGGTAATTGCATAACTGTATTATTTATAAATATTGTTTAACACCTTAAGTTATCCCTTATGGATCACTCTAGTCTTTATATTCTATCTTGGGTTAATGACACATCTATTTTAGTTTGAAGGAATTATTTAGTACCCATTAAATTAAATTTTTATTTAGAAGAGGTTTTATGTGATGTTAGTAGGTGGGAATTATGATTTAGGAAGACCTTCATTATTTGATAAAGATGCCACATTAGCTAGAAAATGCAATATTTGTGATCACTTCTATAGTAAAAAAGATTATATTATACCCATCCCTATTTAAAAAAGTAATAAACCAACTATTATTGTCATGCTCAAATAAAATAATTGTATTATAATTAATTTCATAAGGCGAAATAAAGTAGAAGTTTACTAATGGATCCATCATATGGACTATAATAGTTTGTAAATCTAAATCTAAAAATACTAAATTGGTCATTCTATCTATAATTGAGTCTATCTTGAATGAATGTAGAGATGTCTTTGTAGAGGATTAACCAAATAACTTACCACTTATGCATGACATTCAACATACAATAGTTTTAATCATAGGAGCTTCTTTACTAAACTTGCTTCATTATATAATGATTCTTATTAAACATCAAGAGTTGGCCAAGTAACTATAAGAGTTTTTAAATAATTATATTATTAAAGAAAGTCTCTATCCATGTGCTAATCATGTACTCCTTAACCTAAAACAAAATCATGCATGGAGAATGTTTATTGATAGTTGAGCAATTAATAAAGTAATAAAAAGTATAGAGTTTCCATTCTAAGATTAGATGACTTGTTAGATCAAATGAATTGTGCAACAATCTTTTTCCAAAATAGATCTAAAATGTGGATGTCATCAAGTTAGGATAAGGCTAAGTGATGAGTGTAAAATATCAAGTAAAACTATAGATAGATTTTATGTATGGCTTGTAATGACTTTTGGATTATCAAATGCCCTAAGTACTTTAATGAGAATCATGATTAAAATTTTATGACTATTTGGGATAATTTATAGTAGTATATTTTGATGATATTTCAATATTTAGTAAATTAATAAAAGAACCCATGAAAACCTAAAAAGTTTGTCTTATATTTACAGAAAACTTTTTATTTGTAAATCTTAAGAAGAGTACCTTTGTTACTAGCCATGTGAACTTCTCAGCTTTATAATATTAAAAGGATGTAGTCTCACATAACCTTAAAAAAGTAAAAATTATTAAAAAAAGTGGTTTACCCCACCATTAGAGCATGAGATTAGAAGTTTTTTTAGATTAACAACATTCTATAGAATATTATTAGAGGAATTAATAATATAATAACTCCAATCATAGATAGTAGTGAAAAAAAGGTAATTTGGACTTTAAAAAGGTAATTTTAAAAGAATTAAGGAAAGTATGATCCATGCATTGGTATTAAAGTTCCATAATTTCTATATTATTTTTGAAGTATCACTTATTGCATAGGAATAGGATACGAGGAGTCTTAAGTCAAGAGGGTAGACATGCAACTTCTTTAGGAAGAAATTAAATGACTTTTTAAAAAAAAATTAGCATATGATAAAGGGTTTCTTACTCTAGTGCAAACTTTAAGATCTTAGAGGTATTAATTATTACCCCATGAATTGGCCTTATACTTAGATCATGAGGCCCTTAAATTCTTAAACTCTTAACAAAAACTTAATCCCTTAACATGCTAAATGGGTATAGTTTCTCCAAAATTTTAAATTTTCTATTAAGAACAAATCGAGTGTAGAGAATAAACAAGATTGTGGCCCTAGTTGTCGAGTTACAATATTATCTATATTATCTTTTATTTTCTAGATTTCATAAATTTACTTAATTATATCCTTAGTGTCCTCAATTGTTTGCTATTTATAATATTCTCATTAAATATCCTACCAAAATTATAGATGATTACACTCTTAAAAATAATTATCTATGTAAAAGAGAATGTTATGTATACCAAAAACCTCACTAAGAGATTTTTAATTTGGGAATACATGCTAGTGGATTATTTGGTCATGCTGGTAGGGATTACACCATCAAGGCTATAAAAGTTATATTATATTGTCTAGGATTAAAATGTAGTGTAACTAGGATTGCTAGTAGTTGTAGAACTTATGCCTTTGTTAACCAACACACTCAAAAGTTTGGATTATGCACCCCCTTGTCTATGCTTAATTATCCTTGGAAGGATATTAGTATGGATTTTATTAGGATTGCTAATTATTATTAGAAAATATGATTCAATTTTTGTTGTAGTTGAAAGTTTTACTAATATCTCTGACTTCATTTTTTGTTCAAAAACATCATAAGCTTCTCATATAGAACATTTTTTTTTATGAAGTGACTAAATTGTGTGGCCTTCCTCAGAGCTTTGTTTCTAGCTATGATGTTCATTTTACTTCAAATTTTTGAAAAGTTTATGACACTTTTTTGGTATAAAATTAAAGTTTTTTTTAGCTTACCACTCAGAGATTGATGGCCAAACTGAGATGGTCAATCAGAGCTTAAAAAATTTACTTCTATGTCTTGTAAGAAAATAATAACAAAGCTAGGATTTGCTTTTACTAATAGCTAAATATATATAATAGTGTAGTAAATAAACAAATAGAAATGATATCTTAGCTACAAGCCTTATAGTCGAATTGATTTATAACGTCTTCTTAAGCATGCATGCACTTCTAATTTTGCTCAAGAATTTGAATATCATATTTATAATATTCATAAAAAAGTTAAAGAACAAAAAAAATTTAAGTAGCCAAATATATAAAATGTTTGTTAATGCTTATCATAAATATATAGAATATTTTGAATTGGAAAATGTTGTGATCTATATAAGTTCTGAAAGGTTTCCAATTGTAACCATTTGGACATTACATGCAAGAGTTGCTAGTCCCTTTCAAATTTTGAAAAGGATTGGGCTGAATGGAAATGTAGTGCACCCACCTCCTAACTACAGTATTAGTACTACTTTCAACATGTTAGACTTAGAAGCATATAAGGCTCCAATCATAATACTTGATAAGCCATTTGATCTCTCATCCCCACCATTTGAGAGTGAACAAACCCTTGAGTATCCACAAACCTAACTTAATAAGAATAGTGAGCAGATTGACTAGATCCTAGATTATTAAATATTAATCACAAAAAATTACAATTATCTGAGGTATCTTGTATAATGGAAAGATCAACCAAGCATAGAAGACACATGGAGCAATATATAAAAACATAGAACATCAATCAAAGATTACCTGACAAGTATTAAGGTGGCGACAATCTACACTCATCTATGCTGACTTCTCCATATTTTGGGAGAGTTGGTGTGAACACTTTAGTATTAAAGGCCTTCGACAAACTAGCCAGATCCATACCCATAGTCATACTGACTTAAAATTTAATCTACATGAGTGAAATCTTGAATTATTCTATTTAAATAATATTTTTGATAATTTTAAGCAGTCATTTAGTTTTCTTTATCTTAGTTCAATAGTTTTTTTTTCTAGTATTAACTTATTTTGTATAGTTTAGTAATTTAATCATATATGTCAGTTTATAATCTATTTCAAGCAATCTTAAACTTGTTAGAAAGCTAAGAAGATTCTCCACAAATCTCTAGTTACAATTTAAGCTATATCAAATTATATCAAAGTGAAAATAATATAATCTTTCTCTAGATGAATATGTAAATTAGTTTTTTTGTAACTTTCATGATTAACTTTAGTCTCACATTATGTGTTTCTTTTTCCTGTAGTGTTTGGTACCATATATATTAGGTGGCCATCAATAATGTAAAGATGCTTCTAGAAATAATAATTTGCATGTTCCTTATGTGATTTACATAGATGGGTGAGGTTAAATATTTTTTTTTCATGTCATGATAATTTGATAAAACTTCATAGAGGGGTGTTGTGACCCAAGCAATGAGTTGTCATCACTAAATTCTAAATATTTCAAGTATATCTCTATGATGTATTATGTATTTTTTTTTCTTATGGTCTATTTGCCTCTAGCCTTTAGTTTTCATGATGGATGGTTATTGATTGTACAATTCTAGCTTTAGGTACTCTACATTTGTGTTATCTTTTTTCATCTTAGATTTGATATTTGTGCTAAAACTTCCTTACATTCTCTTTTCTAATTTATTGAAATATTGTTTGTAGTCTATGAAGATATCTTCTAAGCTATCTCAATCTTGGTTGTTAAGAACTATTAGGAATAGATATATCTATTATATATGCATTTTTTTCTCAAATCTCTTACTTTTTATTATTAAATAGTTAATAGCCAACTAATTTAATATTCCAACAAAACATGTCCTATATCACTTTTTGTTTGTCAAGCTCTTAGTTGACTAAACAATATTAATAGTTTGAGGCTCTGAATAAGTTGATTCATTCTAATCATATTAATCTTATTGGCTTTCTTCTAATGTTAACATGTGTTGAATCCAAATATGCTTGTACATGAAGGAAGAACTTTCTTAGATACCTATAAAACAAGGTTAAGTAAAAATATTGATAGAAGAAAGCTAGGAAAGTAAGAAATTGGAGAAAATATAATCTTTATTGCTCATGATTTATAAAATGTGAGTACAAAACAAAGAGGCCTAGACTGAGAGCTAAAAATTTCCCCCGTAAGAATGAAATACCACTTTTATAATTTCAAGGGATAGTCATACATAGGAAAATCATATATGGTAGGTTTAATACAAAATATTCCCACATAAGCTGATAGCAAGAAGTGAGTAAGATTCATCAAACATGGGAGTAAGAATTAAACGGAGGAAAGCAATCACATTATTCCTCAGCATAATTAGTAGATCCTAGCAAGTAGAATTAGGTCTAGCCTTTGAATTATTATACTCTAAATTTTTAGCTTATTGTGTTGGATCTATCTTTCCTTGTCCGGTGCTCCTTTAAGTGAATGTCCTTATTCTCATTCATTAAGTACCCTTTTACGTAAGTGTCCTTATCTTGACTTATAGGCTCATTTAAGCTTACCTGCTACTTCAGGTATACATTTAGCTCCCCAATTCTTATGAGGTACCTAAAAAACAAGGATAGAATAATAAAAATCATTATTTGTCAAACATTTAATGATTTAAGAAAATTTATGTTATTATTGGTAGGTCACATCACGTTTGGACTAATCTTATTTTTCAATGCTCTAGAGGCAATAAATGGATATCTTTTTCTTCATTTATGCACTCAACATTCCTCTGCTATTTACTTGGGATGATGTTTTACCTCTCAAGAGTTGACTCTAAAATACATATTGAAACACAATCACCATGGACACAAATAGACCTCATGGTGACATCAATCCCATAGTCCTATAGGCAGTCCTTTGCAAGAAGGCTAAGAAAGTAAAGAAGTTAAAAGAGGCCACTGTCATTCCTATCATTGACACGAGCATATAAACTTCTCTAATCATAGCAACCATCACTCCATATATTCCTTTTGAGCTATGATGAGAATCGAGCAGTCGCCTACTTGAGGAGTGGGCTATTGTAGAGAGTTAGAAATTGGCTTCAATAAGTAGTCAGTATACTATCACTTATTTACTAGAGTGCACGGGGATCAGGCCTTTGCATCCATTCCAGGAAGCATTCCCGTCAGCTCAGGATCATGGGTCACGGCCGGTCGTAGCCTCCGATGACCTTCAAGTTTGAAACGTCATAGTAGGCTGAGCCAATGGAGAAGATGACCACTAAGGCACTAGTTTTTTTCTTTCATAGAAAAAGGATCCCAAGGGGCACTCGTCAACCCACCAAGTTGTTTCTTATGCTAGTCCAGGTAACTTTGTTAACTTGCTTCACCTTTCCATGGGAGATTTTTTAGGCCACTTCTAGAGCAGAGAAGAACTCCATTTAATCAAAAGATAGTTTTCCTTCCCAAAAGTTAGACCTATAGTGAATCCTCTTCCCTTCTTAGTTTTTGATGAATTCTTTCTAATCGACTAGTGGGTCACTCCAACTTTTCCACCAACCTCATCGACACCACAGGTGGATTTGGTTGAGAACCATCCTTGGCCCGGGGAAACCATCGATGTTCCTATCACCGAGACCAACTTTATTTCCACTGACATTAATAAAATGATGGTCAGCTTCCCCTTTCCTACTCCTAGAGATAGCATCAAGTCTATGAAGGGTGAGTCTATCGATCTACTAAGGAATGATGTAAGGAAAACATGAGTATTCATAGACTCCTTTGATATTGAGGCTTTGCGAGGAGAGGTCTCTCTTTTGAGGGAAGCCTTTGACTTGTTTTTATGAGCATAACTAGAACTGGAGTCTTAGTAATGGTAGTCCTTAGAGGTGGAGTACCAATGCAACTTCACCACTATGAGGGATGAGATATTACTATTATAAAAATACATCAAGTCATAGAGTGCTTCACTTCTTCTTTTTAGTGTGAGTTTTTTGTTTGCTTATAAATGCAAGAAAGACAAATTTATTAAGGATTGGCACTCAGACCTTGAATAATATTACTAAAAAATAATTTATTTAGAGTTATAGTGAGTGTGTTGAACCTTTTCCCCCATGAATAAAATAAATCTTTTTATATTTTTTCTTGTGAGTATAGTTTAGTTTCTCATTATTGCACATTGACTATTTCCCTATAGTTCTTATTGCTTAAGATATTTTTGAAATTTGGATAATCATTTCTTTATAGAATGTTGATTTGACATCTACATCACTTCATCTTTCTTACCATACCTACAAATTGTCATTAGCTAGAGTGGTTGAAACTATTATTGCTCTCCTTGAGTCATACATGAAAACTTCTGACAAAATCTTGATTTCCATTTCTTCATTAGTGAGTATGGGTCTACTCAAGAAAGTTGCTTCATCCTTTCACTAGGCTTACATTAAGGTGGCCCTTGAGTTTGATCCCTCCACCATGACCTCAATATTTTTGGGTATTATGGTGGAAATTCAAATTTCACCATGGGAGTGATTGAGAGAACTGAGCATCTTAAATTTATGAGAATACAAGAACTGCTCATTCTGCTTTCCCACTTTAAGAATGGAATCTAACTTCCCATTCTACCTGAGTGGATAAACATGTTTAACTTCTTCGGAGTGGTGCTTGCCCAAGTCTTTCCTAATTTTGTGGCAAGCATTACAACCTTCAATCTATTCCTCTAGGAAGAAGGTATTCGATGGATTTTGTATCTCTTTCATCACTCATTCATGATGAAGAGTCACCAAGATGGGATTATGCAAATTTTAGCAACTCTACTAAAGATTCATAGTCTTCTGAATGAAGTGCAGAAGTGGCATTTGTAGCTTCTATTTGTGAAGAGCAGGATGCACTGGCCCGTGTCAACTGTTCCCCTCTCTTATCAGTTGAGCAAGGTCACCAATCTCGAGAAGCTAAGTGTACAGATGGTGGTGGTGATTGAGAAGTTACAGGTTCATAATTAGAACATCGTTCTCTACCTTTACTTTGGGTGTTTCTCCAATGCCCTTGATAAATCCATCTCCCTTTCTACTTTTATTTTCTCTATAATTTTGGTGACTAATTCTTCTATTTTATTTACTTTGTGTGTTCATAAGAGAGGAGACTCTCACTGCCCCAGAGCTTTTCTTTGAAGTGCTCCAATTCTTTGAGGAAGGCAACTATGAGATCGATGAGTGAGTTGCGAGTGGTGAGGAACTGGCCTCTCTCGAGTTTAGCGAGGAGAAAGAGAAGGGGAATTCAAGCATGGATACTACAAGCTTGACTACTCGTAGTGCCAGTATATAGCAAGTTTGCTGAAGAGGAAGAGGAGGAGGAAGGCTCTAAGGATAACTTCTCCCTAAACCTGATGATCCCACCCATTAAGTCTATGAGTTGGGCTCCTCCATCTTCTTCTGTAATCATAACAAACTCCTAGGTGACCTCTAGAATTCTCACCTACCACATGCTATCATGATTGCTCAGGCAATAGCATGGCAATCCACTTGGGTGGTGTACCACAAGTTTCATGTGAAAAAGAATGAGGCATTCACGAGTAAGACTAAGCTGGCATAAACAAAGAAAAAATTGACTACTCTCAAAGCACAACATAGGGATCTTTAGGCTGAAGAGGCTCACTAGGAAGAAGAGAAAGAGGGGGAGACCATGGAGCTTACTCACTTCATGGAGGAAAAGAGAGAGTTGGAGGAGGAGCTCTTTTGTTGGATAGAAGAGTTTTAGATGATAGAACCTGAGCTCCCTGGGCTTCTTAATTCTGACGAGTACCAAGAGATCTTACAGTGGAAGTTAAGATATGGCACCAACTTTTTCATCATTAAATTTATGAATAATGGTTGCTTGATGCTAAGTTCTTGGACTTCTTGAAAATGCTTGCACTTTCGAACCTAGATGATGATGATAAGAGTAGTTTAAGCTGATTCTTTCCTCCATTTTTATAACAATTTTTTCTCTCCTTTTGTTTGGTGAGTAGGTGGTATGTATCCTACTCCCTTAACTATTAAATATATTATGAAATGAAAGTTACAAATACATTTTCAATTGAGTATACTTATCAAAATAATGCTTGATTTACTTCTTTGCTGAGTACATCTAAATGAATGGGCTAATACTCTCTAGTCAATGTGTAAGTGGATTTTCTTGTAACTTGGAATATTCAAATCACTGATTAATAGATTTATCACCAAGTTATCACTTTAGCATGGTGAGTTCATGCATACTTCTTTATTAATATGTGAGCAACATTTGATTATGGTGTCGGACATGGGAGATAATCATAACTATCATATGTAGACACGCTAATGTGATGGTCATTTTTTGAATGAATTGACCCATGACATAGGATATTTTAAGTCATCAACTCAAAGTGGTTGCTTCAATATCAAAGTTTATGCATACTCATTAGGTTGATACTCACTTATAGATGCATGAGTAGCTCTGCTTAACTTATGATGATGTATGTGGTCACATTATGTATTAGTTGCCCCCTTTTTAAGGGTTATCCTTGTTGAACAAAACAATTGATCCTTTATTTTTCGTTGATTTCATGGGTGTCAACCATACCCATGGTCACCAACCACACAAGGTGTTTGTCTTTTTAGTTGCCAACTAAGAGAGTTGATCTTTTGATTAGTTGCTAACTTCACAGGGTTATAGTCTTACACTGTAGTTGCCAATTGCATGATGTACTTGTCTTTACTAATTTAGTTACCAATCTTACAGGGTGTTTGCAATTATAAGCCACACGGAGTGTTATTCTTTACAATTTAGTTGATGATCTCATGGACTATTAGTCTTACACTGTGGTCACCAACTATACTAAGTGTTGGTCTTTTTAGTTGCCAACTATGAGAGTTTGTCTTTTATTTAGTTATCAACCTCATGGGATTCCATTCTTACATTATAGTCATCCCACATAAAGTTTTGGTCTTTTCTAATTTAATTATGAACCTCATAGGGTGTCAATCTTACACAATAGTTGCTAACCACATATAGTGTTGGTCTTTTTCAATTTAGTTGTCATCCTCATGGGGTGTTAGTCTTACACTATAGTAACCAATTGCATGGAGTATTGGTCTTTTTTGTTTCCAACTAGAAGAGTTTGTCTTTTGTTTAGTTGTTGACTTCATAGGGTGTCAGTCTTAGACTATAGTTGCCAACTCCACAGAGTATTAATCATTTTAGTTACAAAATGAAGAGTTGGTCTTTTACTTAGTTGCTGACCTCATAAGATAATGATCTTACATTGTATTCGCTAACCGTATGGACTGTTGGTCTTTTCAATTTAGTTATCGACTGTATGGGGTGTCAGTCTTACACCGTCATTGCCAACCAAGAGTGTTAGTTTTCTTCAATTTAGTTCTGACATCATAAGGTTTCAATCTTACACTATAGTCATCAATTGTATGGAGTGTTGGTCCTTTTAAATTTAGTTTCTAACATCACGGGTGCAATCTTACACTATGTTTCAAGGATATATGGTTAGACTAGTCCTCTCAGGCAAAGAATGGCATGCCAAGTATTCTAGTCTCTCACTCAAGCTTTCACCACTTTTCGAGTGGGCCAATTCTTTGGGCCAAAAAATGCTCGCTGATTATTACTAAAGTACTGTAAATTTTTTGGCAATGTTATGCACCTCCTCATGAATTCTTTAACTTCCTTTCTTAGAATGAGAAAAAGTTCCATTTCCTTAAAATTATGTTAGCAAGTGTAATCCATCCTGAGTGACTACCACCCTCACCAGAATGTATTTTCTTTAGTATTTTTCACTATTTCATCTCTTTCACACATCTAAGGTTGAGCGAGGTCATCAACCTTTAAAATAGGCCTCCTCCTATCAAAAGATATTTGGCTACTCTAATCTTAAACATCCTCATGTCCTTCATCATTTATCTATTTTGGCAAGTATGTAAGTAGTTCTTGATGGGATCAACTAAGCTTAGTGAGTATTAATGATCTACTTGCATCAGCTCTTCTACTTTGATGCTTGGCTGGGTGAGTTGAAGAACTATGTGTTCTCTGAGTTCGCTAACCCTAGATAATAAGTTAGCGAATTAGTTCTTATCTTTAGGGATTTGCTCGATCTTGAAATATTATAGTTGCCTAATTTTTTTTTTTACTTTAAATAAATATTTAATAAAAGATTCATCTTAGACTTCATACTCTCCATTCACTTATTTTACCATGAACGATGAGTCTAAGTAAGCTGCCACATGTGCAGCTCCATGAATTATAGTAAATCTTAATCTGGTGAGTTAAGCTTCATATTTGGCTTATTTTATTTATCACATTGAAGGTAAATTTAATTGATTGTGTAATTGTGATCAATGTTGGGATTTTCAACACAATACCTGCTACCATAGTTAGTTTGCTAAAAGAGCCATTAACACATAATCAACATAAGGACTCCATATTGGTAGGAATATCTAGTGAGTTGCTGAAATCCATCATAAAATTTATAAATGCTTGCGCTTTGATTATAGTTTGGGTGAGTAGAATATATCAAACTAGCTCAATTCTATGGACCACTTGAGTAGTCTTCTTGAATGATAGGGCTTGGTGAGCATGGACTTAAGTGAATTATTCGTGATGACTTGTATGGAGTGTGCTTGGAAATAAGGTCGTAGTCACCTAGCTGAGGTAATTAATGTAAGTGATAAATTTTCCATTAATGGGTAGTTCAACTTGGCATCTCAAAGAGATTTGCTGACATAATAGATTGGCCATTATTTTACACCTTCTTCTTTGATTAAGACTGAGCAAATCGAATCTTCAACCACTCCCAAGTATAGCAATAAGACTTCTCTCTCATTTGGGCTCTCTAATAAAGGAGGAGGTGTGAGTAGGGTCTTTAAATCATTAAAAAGTTCTTATATTTTGAGGTCCATAATAACTTCATCGCTTCTTAAGAACTTTGAAAAATGTCAAGCATCATTCTCTTGCCTTCAAGATGAACCAATTTAATCCTACTACATGATTAGTAAGTCATTGAACCTCATTCATATTTCTAAGTAAGGTATGTTGAGTATAACCTTCACTTTATCTGAGTTTTCCTTTATTCCATTAGGGTAATAAGGAACCCAAAAAAATTTCTTATAGTTATATAAAAGACACTCTTCAAAGGGTTAAGGCTTATGTTGTACCTTAGAGATCTCAAATATGTGACACTAACTAGTCTATAAGTTTGTCTATTCGAGATAGTGGATACTCATCCTTTAGACATGTCAAATTTTAGTTAGTGAAGTGAACATCCATCCTCCACTTACACTTGAATTTTATATCATCACTATGTTGGACACCCACTCGGGGTATTGAACTTCTGGGTTTTAGTAGTTTAGTGACATATCTCATGATAGGCTTGGTGAGTACTGATATATTTTCCTTTATTTTTTTTGACTGGTGTCATGTCTATGTGAATATTCAAGTGATTGTCCATAGATGTTTAGGTGAACATATCTATAATATCCATCAGGGTTTGAATGAGGGTTTCCTTATGCCAGAATAAAAAATTGAGTTGATCCTTTATGCTCACCCATTACTCTATGCGATCGAGATTTCTTTTATTTCCTCGAGGACTTTGATCCCTATTCACACTATATCCATTTACAACACTTCATCTCCTTACCTGACCCACCAACAACCTTCAACTTACATGCATGAGATTTATTGAGGTTTTCTGTGATGGTAATCTTTTCTCACCCGATGGGAAATTTGATGGTTATGTAATACATCGACACCAATGCTCTAAACTTGTTGAGTAGAGGGCAGCCAAAACTAGCATTGTAGGTTATTGGGGCCTCCATTATGATGAAGTTGGGCATGCCCATTAGCTGCTCTTACTCTTTCCAAAGCGATGGGGAGAGTTAGCATTCTGTCAATTTCCTTGTGCTCTCTCGAGAAACTGTATAGTAGTCCCCTAGTGGGTATGAGTTTAGAGTTTTCAAGGCCTATCTTATCAAAGATTGAATCAAAAATAATATTTATTGAGCTCCCTGTGTCAATCAAGATGCTCCATACCTGATAGTTGGTGATCAAGGCCATCACCACAATTGAGTCATTATAGGGATTCCCAATGGAAGGTCAATCCTTTTTGAAAAACTTGCTAGTATACAACAGTAGTAGAGGCTACTCACATTATAGCTGTCAAGTTCATTTCTCTATATCATAGCCTTTTCATGCTCTCCTACTTAAAAGATTCTCCATCACCTCTAAAGATAGTGGGTATGACTTTTGTAATATGGACCATGTGCACGGGAACAGGTTCATTACCAATTTTTATAGAGTATTTATCTTTCCTCTTCATGAACTCTTTAATATTTCTTATTTTTATTAGTTCATCCATTATACATTTTAAATGGCAACACTCTTTAGTGTTGTGGTCATGATTGTGATGATAAGAATAGTACCTTGACCAATCAAATACTTTGTCAGCCTTCATTAGTGGCAATTGATTGAAACAATCTTTATTATGGATTGCCTCTACAAGCTTTACTATGGCACTCTCAAAGGAGTTGCTAGAGCAGGCTATGCATAGTGGCCACCATGATATCTATTAGCTAGGTTTCTGAAACCTTACCCTGGTACTTCTAGTTGAATACTTTTATCTACTCTCTACCTTTGATATCATTCCTTGGATAGTCGCTTTGAAGGCATCTTGAATGAGTCCTTTACCCTAGTTTGTGATGTTACCTGGACCACTTTATTATACTCTTCAGCATTGAATTATTATTTTTTTCCAATTCCACTTGTTCAATGAACGTATTTGGTTATTGGAGTCCCAAGACATACCTGAAAGTCCCCTCTTTTAGACTTTGGATGAGCATTA
Organism: Cymbidium sinense; assembly: GCA_021442155.1. Taxonomy (NCBI): domain Eukaryota; kingdom Viridiplantae; phylum Streptophyta; class Magnoliopsida; order Asparagales; family Orchidaceae; genus Cymbidium; species Cymbidium sinense. Next base: position 77,466,442 of record CM038219.1, on the reverse strand, counting down.
TTTGAATAACAATGGGCTCCAAATCTTTGACTTCTAGTATTTTCTGCTAGAATTTAGTGATGAACATCCTTAAGAACTCACTAGGCTCCTGTCTAATCTATAAGATAGCTTGAAAACTTTTTAGCAGCTTTTAAGTTGAGGAAAATTATATGGCCAACATCCTCTTGAATTTAGCGAATGATTTAATGATTCCTAAGAGAAGGCACAAGAACCTCCTGAGGATCGACTCCTTAAGAGTGGTGAAGAAAGCCAACACTTTATTGCATTACCTAAGTCTAGTAATGATGTGGTTGACTAAAAGTAGGATATGTGCTCAGTGGGGTATATCCAAACTTTGTAAGATTTAAGATGCAAAATCTTAAACCTATGAGGAGGGAAAGCTTTTTCAATACTTATTGAGAAATCATTGGTAGGCTACATGTGTTTCTTTGACACACCTTTATCTTTTCTAATGTTGTATGAGTCATCTATAGAATTAGAGAATTTGGGTGGCTAAGCACTAGAGACCTTAGATGGGTGTCTTCCCTTTCACTGAGCTCAATGAGTAGCTAATCCAGTGGATCCTTCATTCTCTTTTGGCTTGGGCTCTTCATGGTGTGGTTTTTTGATGGCCACTTACAATAGGTGAGTGATATTATCCTGCATGTCATGTAAGAAGAAAAATAGGGGAAGAAGATTTAGGAGGATAGTCCTTAGAGAAAGGAAACGGAAAGAAATGTTAGACATAGAACTGGCTAGGGTGAGGGATGGATATACCATCCCTGATACTTCCTCTATCTTGGGGGGTAGCAGATATCACCCTTTTTCTGTAGCCTAGGGAGAGGATGATGTATCTAGTATATCAAGTTCTCAACCTCATCCCTTCATTCATGAAAGTAAAAAAGTTTTAGAATGTTGAACAAAGAAACACATGCTAGGCTACACCAGATCCTTCATAGGATCCCTAGACATGTTGGTAGATACTAAAGACTTAAGAGTCGAATTAGAAATTGTGTATGTCCGACTGAATGAGTAAAGTAATAAAGAGATGAGTCAAATGACATGTTTAGACCGATCCCTTTAAACCAAATATATCTCTTTTTGGAAGTTTTTCTCCATGTTTGTTGAGCGATCTCATGTGGAGGGTCCTGATTCATTTTGTATCTAACTCTCAGTTCTCATCCTCATCCATGATCATCGCATCTTAAAAAATGTTGAATCCAAATCTACCTATATATAGAAAAGGAAACTTCTAAGATACCTAATAAACAAGGTTAGATAAAAAGAATGATAACACGAAGACAAGAAGTAGGCAAAGTGGAGAAAATATAATCTTTATTGTTCAAGATGTCCAAAATGTGAGTACAAAATATAAGGGTCTAAACTAAGAGCCAAAAAATCCCCTTGTAAGAAAGAAATACCCTTTTCTAATATCAAAGAATGGTCATACATAGAAAGATCATATAAGATAGGTTTAATACAAAAGATTCCCAAATAAGTTGATGGTGGTGAGTGAGCAAGATTCATCAAGCATGCGAGTATGAATGAGATGGAGGAAAGCAGTCAGATTATTCCACAGCAAAATTACCAGATGTCAAGTAGAATTAGGTACTACCTTTGACTTATCATACTCCAAGTTCTCAGCTCATTGTGTCAGATTTATCTTCTGTTGTCGGGTGTTCCATCTAGTGAGTGTTCTTATTCTGGGTCATCAACTATCCTTTATGTGAGTGCCTTTATCTTGACTTATAGGCTTGATTAGGCCTACCCATTGTTCAGGTATACAACAAACAATAAGGTTAGTTGAGTAAACTTAATATGCAAATAATTTCCCATTAAGCATTCTCATTATTGTATGAGTTCCTTGAGTATAATGAAACATACATGAGTTCACAAATAAATAAGTTGTGTGATTAAACTCATCAAGTCCATATAGAAATGAGTTCCTTAAGTGCTTGATAAGTTTAGCAAAAGGATTTTTACAATTTTTGGTAAATTATAAGGTGTACAAAATGATGACGTAGGGACTAGTATTTCTCTTAAGTGTGGAATTTCTTGAGGTCATGTGCACTCCAAGTTCTTGTGGCATCCATTTTATGGTGAGTCTATAACTGATACGCACTAGGTCAAGCTTTCTTTTTGATGATTTAAAGGCTATCTCTTGTAGATCAATATTTTTAAGTGTGTTCTAGTCAGTTACAACATCCACCATCTTCAAGACTAAATCACCAAGCAAGAAGTTCTCTTTAACATTTGTGTTATAATATTTTTTTCATTCTCATCTTTATTTTTTCTTAGCTTAATGAGGTTTGTGCTTTGAGTTCCTTAAATATGTCAACCATTTTTCCCATGACTTTTCTATTTTTTTTTTCTCTCCTACTTGGTTTGATGTTGCTCATACTCTACATACACCATGACTTACTAGCTATGATCTCATTTTCAATAAATAGTAGGACTTTTACTTTATAAGATGAAATAAATGATGACTAGCCTATTTTTGAGAAAGATGGTATTCTAAGCACCCAAAGGATTGATGATAGTGCTTCTTCCCATTTTATCTTAACACCTTTAATCTTATTATTTAGTAGGTTGAAAATCTACTTATTTACCACCTTAAATTAACCATTAATCTATTTGTAATGTACTATAGTGAATTTATTATGGATTTATTGAGACTCATAGTACTCCTTCATGCTCTTATTGGTAAATTTAGTTCCATTATATATTATAATAGTCATCAATAAGGTATATTTGCAAATGTTGTTAGTCTATATAATTATTTCTTCTACTTACACTAGACCTTGCTAAGTTCCTTTGCTGCAATGCACTATATAAAATAATCAACCATCTTAAATGTATACCTAAAGTAGTAGTCAGGCCTAAGTGACCTGACTTGTCTACTTACCAAGACAAGCATACTCATCATAAAGGGTTCTCTATAATAAAGGCTATCAGAATAAGTATACTTGTTGGAATGTGTGTCTGATAAGGAAAGATCAACCTGAACCAATAAATCATGGACTTACGAAAAATGACCAAGAAAATAATTCATGAACCAACTCTCTAGCAGCTAGCGAATACTCAAAGGAATAAACTGACTAGTCTTCTCAACCCTATCCTTTCTCGTGTACTCACATAAGGATGGGATACTTGGCCCTACTGTCCAATAAATCTATACTTGGGTCACATTTACCTACCACCAATCTAAGGGGAAATCTACTTGTACTTGATTTACCATATATGTACTTTCTATCTATAATCATTCCTTGGTATTATCATTCTTATTGGGGACCTTTTCTACCTCTCTCTAAGCCCCTTAGTTCTAAAGCTTCCTCCTCCATCTGTGGACAAATTTGGATTCAACAATAAAAATAAAATGTTGCTATCAACTAGCAAGTGGAAAAAGAGCTACTAAGTCTATGTCCCCAACATAATTAATTGTCAACGACTACTAATTGGTTATAGATGTAACTACGTTAGAGCAAACATTTAGCTTTGCTCTTATCTTCTAGTAAATTCCTCTAAGTCTTTCCTTAAAAAAGGCAAAAAATATTTTTATCTTAACATATAGTGGACAAGTATTCTCCCTCTTAAGTTACTCACAATCTTGAATGAATATACCTTCTTCAATACTTTATCTTCTTCACTTTTTATAACACACCCAAGATTGAGTGAGATGAATGATCATATAAATAGCTCTTGTCTAAACAAGATGCTTTGTTTTATTTTATTCTTGAACAACCTTGAGTTTTTAACATTCAATATGATTAGCCTTATCCTTAAGCATTCTATTAACAGACCTTTCCAACTCTATAAGGGGTGCTCCTTTATAAGTCAAAGTAATAAATAACTATAAGCAAGTAGAGGTCGGTCTCTTCAACTGGGTATGTTTCTCCCTTTATCCCTTGTTTTCATTCCATTATATTCCTAACTCTTTCATCCATTTCTTGTTGTGTTCTTCCCCCTCCCCACTACCCATGGAGCCCCCCTCCTAGCTCTTTCAATGCAGTGTCATTAACAAGATCATCAACAAAATCATTACCAATAGTCTCTAAAAGCTTCTTCCATATCTCATCCCTCTAAATCAGGTAACCTTTATAAAAGGTAGGAACATTATTGACAACATATTGCTAGCTCAAGAATTGATCAATGACATTGATATAAAATATATAGGAGGTAATGTGATGATAAATATTGAGATAATGAAAGCTTTTGATACTATTAGCTAGGATTTCTTACTCAATTCCCTTAAAGAGATAAATTTCTCCAATAAATTCTATAAGTTGGTGGAGAAACTTGTTTCCAATAACCATTACAAGATCTTGCTCAATGGACAATCTAGTGGCTTCTTCCAAGCTAATAAGGGTGTTAAGCAAGGTGAACCCTTCTTCCCCTTCCCCTCTTCATATTGGCTTTGAATATCCTTTCTAGAAAGCTGAACAGTGATTTTAATTAAAAAGAAAACATTAATTTTTACACCACTGGGAATATTAACATCACCCACCTGGGTTTTGCTGATGATCTCCTATAATGTAGAAATGGGAAAAAGAAAGCTATCAATACATATTTGGCAATTATCAAGGACTTCATAAACATCTATAGTATGTCTTGAAATACTAACAAATGCATTTTTCTCATAGGCAAATAGATCAACAAAACTAAAATCAAATATATCACTGAGAAGATTTGATTCACTCACTCAAAACTCTCTCCCACTTACCTTGGAATCAAGCTCTATAAAGGCATGCTAACATCTTCTCTATTCTATGATCTCATTGACAAAATACAAAATAGAATCAACACTTGGGAAAACTCATTCCTCTCATTTGGAGGGAGAATCATCTTAGTTAAAAGTATTCTCTACTTAATTCCACTATATTCCTCTCAAGTTTAGCACATTCCTAAAACTATCCAATAAAAAAATGAGAGGATGTGAAACAAATTTATTTGGAGTCATAAACATAAATCCATCCATTGGCTAGTTGGAAAAAACTATGCAAATCAACTAGTAGAGGTGGCTTGGGCTTTAAGATAATTGAGGAGAATATCAAATGTAACACCATCAAACTATGGATTAAACTTAGATAGAATAACTCACTTTGTTCTGATTTCATGTTGAAGAAATACTACATTAACTCACATCCAATGACTGTAAAAAGGAAGCTTACATACTCTACAATATGGAAACAAATGCTATTGCATAGGGAGGAAGCATATAATCTGATTCGCTTGGACCTTGGTGAGGTACTGATTGATATTTGGAATGACCATTGGCTAGGAGAAGAACCTCTTAATGTGGAATTTACTAGGAACATAACCTTACACTCTTGCTGTATCAAGGATTTATAGATTGATGCTAAATGGGACTTTGATAAGTTAAAAACAATCCTTCCTCCACACATTTGCAAGAAAATTTGTAGATTACCAATTGAGATTGGTAGAAAAGATAATCTTGTAATCAAGGGGAGAGCCACCAACCATTCCATTCACAAGACAATCAACCTTACCTTGCAGAAAGACACCAAGCTAATCCCTTGGGGCAAAGCAATCTAGAATTTTAAAATTAATGATTCTCCTTTTTATGTTGGAGACTCTTCCATGATTTTCTCCCTTTGGATCATATCCTTAAGCTCAAGGGATTGAGACTTTCCTCAATGTGTTGAAGGGATTCTACACATCTTCATTCAATGCAATTTCAACAAGAAGGTCTAGAATGCCTTTCCTAATTAGATCCATTGGAAGGATAATGCAATGACCTCTCAACTACTACAACTCTTTGAAAGCTTCCAACTAGAGGATTGTAATCTAGCTACTAAAGTCTTGAACTTCCCTATTTATCATCTTTTGGTTTATTTGGACAATAAGGAATGACCTCAAGCATAATGACTCAAGTATTACTCCTAAAACCACTACACTCAAAATTAGAACCCACTTGCAGAAAATGGACAAAAATGAAGAACTTAAAGCAGCTAATAGTAGGGGAAAACCTAAAAACAACAATCTTCCTAGTTAGAACCTTGTATATTGGAAGAAACCTCTCCATGATACCATTAAAATCAACATTGATGTTAGCTATGAGTCAAAGTCTAATAAGGTTGGTATTGGAGGCATTTTCATAAACTAGAAGGGAGTTGCATTTACTTTTTCTTAATGACTCTTGCTGCTCATTCAACACTCCATGCTGAGGATGTTTTCTTGCATTATGCTCTCCTATTTGCTTCTAGAAATCCACACTTAAACTATTAGATTGAATTAGATTCAATGACACTTATTCAAATTCTTAATGAAGGACACCCTCAACTATCACTTTGGTATATTATTAGCACTCTCAAATCTATTAGAAGTTTGATGAAGAGCCTTGATATATCTTGCTCTCACATAAGGAGGGAAGGTATCATCCTATAGATTTTCTGGCTAAATGTGGATCCCAACTCTAACAATTCTCCTTCTCCAAGTCTCCTAATAAAGAACTAAACTTACTTGCAAATAGTGACAACTTGGGCTTACCTTACGTTACATCAAAACTTTGGTAACCTCACTCTCCTTTTTTGTATTTTTTTTGGATTACTATATCTTTGAGTAATCAATAAATTTATCTTCTTTATAAAAAAAGTGGTGCACTTTTATTAGAAATAACTCACTTTCTTTTATGCTAGAAGCAATAAATTTTAGAGATGGTTAATTTGTTAAATCAATCAACTTAAAAAGAAATTCAATGAGTGTATTCTCCTCTGAGAGTATTCATATAATTTAAATACTTCCACCTTTATGTTGAATAAATATTTTCGAAGTACCACATCTTTAACCTTGTAGTCATTACTAATATAATTGACCATTGATTCTGAATCTAAATAAATTCATTTGATGCTTTTCTCTAAGCGCTTGGATAAACTTTAGTCTAATGAGTGACACCTCATACTTAGCTTGATTATTAACAGCTTTAAAATTTATTTTTCATAAATTAAGTGATAATTCTTTTAGTTGTCCTTTCAAAATGATGCCTAATCTCATTTCTTATTCTCTGGAGGTGCCATTGATATAAAATAATGATGACATTTTAGGATTGGCAACCTCATCATGTTGAGTGTCATTAAAGTCTACCAAGAAGTTAGCAAGTACATGTTCCTTAACTGTTACACATAATGAGTAGCATATGTCAAACTTGTTCAACTTAATTAATCACTTAAGAAACCTCTATGAATGATTAGGCATAGTGAGTGCACTTTATGTAGATGATCAACTATGTCTTGCATTGAGTGGGCTTAGAAAAAGAATAAAATCTTTGAGCAAAATTGATGAGAGAGTGTGAGTTTTTTCATGAGTTGGGAACATAACTCAACACCTCTCAAAATCATACTATTATAGAAGATTGGCTACTATTCTTTCCATCCTCCCATATGATTAGTGAGATCACATGTTCTTCTACCCTTAAGTATAAAAGCACACTCTCACACTCTATTGTCCACTTAAAACTCTTAGCACTCCCATGAACTTTGAAGAAGGGTAAGCAACTATTACCCTCTATGATAAAATAATTAAGTCATATGATTTCATTTGTGAGTTGTTGCAATTCCTTAGCCATCTTTTGGTGAGCCATATCAGGTATGACCTTTACTTTATCTAAATTGATCCTGATTCCTTTGAGGGTGAGGAGGTACCTCAAGAATTTGTTCAATCTTACATTGAATGTATACTTCATTAATTAAGGTTTTTATTATACCTTTGTATGATGAAAAAAGTTCTTTGAGCTGTAGTATATATTGCTTAGGTACTTACTCTTTACCAAAAAGTAGTCAACATAGACCTGAACTAACTCAACCATTAATACTCATACTAGGTACTTTTGAAGGGATGACATGGTTTATACTTGCTATAGTGTGGGTGAGGTGGTTTATGACCCTCCTCTAAAACCTAGGACTTGATATAAGCACCAAAGTTTTGTTTACCTCAAGTGAGATTGATAATCACCTTAATCTTAGTAATTAGGATCTCCAACCTTAGTTTAATAGCCTCCTAATTAGGCACATAAGATACTATAATTAGTAACTAAGTGTGCAACCTAAACTAAAGAAAAAATAAAAATAATAAATCAAAATGAAACTAAATATGAAATTAAAACTAAATTAAAAGGTCAATTAAGAAGAAAATCTAGGGTAGCCTAGTAGGCTAGACCTAACCCAATTGGATTAGGTGAACCCAAATGAAACCCAAATCTAATAGAACTCAATAAAAGTATAAATCAAACATATTTGAATTAAAATCTAAATCCTACTAAGCTTGGATTGAGGTAATTGGGTTTGATTAGCTCAGTTAACCCATCCGAGCTCAAAATCATCTAAATAAAAAAAATCATATAAAATTAAAACTAAATCAAATCAAACTAAACTAAATACACAAAATCAATGCAAAAATATAAATAAACCCAAAAATAAATCTATATGATGTTCAAAGTGGCAATCAAGTCATTTGATCTAGAGTCAGAAGTGGGCTCCTCCAAGTCATAAGTCAAAGTAAACAAAATTTGATCAATTTAAGTCATCCTAAATACTCATATTTATCAAATTAATATAATGGAACATAAAACTAAAGAAATCTAAATTCAATGATGACTCAAATAGCTTAATCATGTTAGTTACTCTAAGTGAACCCAAATGGACCCTATTGAAGCTAAACATCAAATAAATTGAAATTAATTGAAACTAAATATTTAAAAAACTTTAGAATCATATAATAACACAATTTGATCTTTTTTGGGTTTAATTTAAACAAATTGGCCATTTGGCTCAAGTGAACCCAATTTGACCCAAAATAAGTCTTAAATTTAAATTAAATTAAAATTAATTAAAATTAATTACTCTAAAATTTAAAATAATCAATCAAATATAAATAAAGCTTAAATACACTTTAATTTGGATTAGATTAATCATTTGACCCAGGTGGACCCAATTTAACCCTTTAAGCCCAATTTGGGTCAAAAATGGATTTAAATTGAAACACAACTAAACCCAAAATTGACCAATTCATTGCCTACAATCATACTTAAGTTGATTATTGAATACTACTCAACTCTCAATTGCACTCAATTTAGCCAATTTGATCAATTGGTCAACCTAACTCGAATTGACCCAATTTGACCTATATGAGCCTATAAAGCCAAAATCAAAATAAATTAAAATTAAAATTAAAAAATTAAAATTAAGCCAAATAAATTACTTTAAATTAATTTTAAAAACATAGTGAAACTCAATTTAACCCTCATTTGGTTCTAATTTGTTTAATTTGGTCAATTTGCCCAATATACACAAGTGAACCCAAATTGAACCATATAGGTCAATTTGAGTTCAACCCAAAATAAATCCAAATTAATCGAAATCAATCAAACCTAATCACTTTAAAAAACTTAATAAATATGATTGAAGCCTAATTTAAACTCAAATTGGCCAAACATTAGACCTAATATAACCAATTTAAGTTAAATTTGGTCAAGACGTATTCAAGTCAACCCAAACCCAAACTAAACCTATTAAACCCTAGAAAATCTCATCACACAAGAGTTGAGATCTCAGCCCATGTGAAGGAGAATTAAAAGTCAAGAGTAGGGGATGGGAAAGAGAAAATAAGATGCAAACCTCTAAATTTTCCATTCACCTCACATCCCATCTCATTAATCAATTTTTTTTTGGCTTGGAGTGAATTTTAAAGTACCCAACCACTCCCCAAAATGAATGATAGATACCAACCCATCATTAGCCACATCCCCATATAATTTTTTCCACTCTGATTTTCATCCATATAGATAGAAGGGGGAGAAAGAGGCAAAAGAGCTTTCTTTTTAGCATCCAACACCTTCTCCACCTCCCAAGAAGTAAGACCAACCCATTCAACACCAACTCACAAAAATACCAAATAAAGTATACTCCAACAAAATATGGTGGTGGCTAGTGATAAGGTCAATATAAGAGGAGGCGAAGGTGGAGGATCGTATGGAAGCTTCGAGTTAAGGCAAGGACCAAGTTTGACGTAGGAAATCCATTCAAAATTATCTCGAGTGAAGTAATATCTAAAATTTCTTTTAGGAAAGCTATAGATCTTAATGTTTGTTCAAAAGTGATTAGATTCTAGATTTTTCCTTTAGATTTCTATTTTAAGGTTTAAGGTTTAGGGTTTAGGGTTTAGGGTTTAGGGTACCCTCCTTGATGTGAAATAAAATAACTTCTAGCTAAGATTGCTAGAAGATCACCATATCCGGTGATGTTTGGGCTAAATCTATCTAACCCTTTTTGGTTTCCTTCCCATAAGGGAGACAGCCTTCCAATCTATCCATCAAACTTGGATAGAAGGGATGTCCATAATTAGATCTCATTTTTGTTTTATTCCATTAGATCTGACCCAAAACTTCAAAATTCATAAAAAATAAAATATTGAACCACAAAATGCAACTAAGGGCTCTATGGGTTTTCCTTTTTAAGAGGGATACTATGATCCTAAAATTGATAAATTTGACTATATATTTTTAGGAGTAAAATGTAGTTTTAGTGAAAACTAAATTACTTTAATTACTCTTAGAATATTAAACCAATTATGTTGAATATTTCAAAAAATAAACTTAATGTTATTGCCTACTGATAATAAATATTTCAAGTTAAATAACTTACTTGTTTAAGAGTTATTTTTTTGTGAAGTCAATTAACTAATTTTAAATAAATAATTAATTAAAAATTATAAAAATTATTAAAAATTATCAAAATTATTAAAATCACTATAATAAACATGAGAGATCTAAAATAATTAATTAGACCCTCTAGATCACACTAAATCACAAATAATAAAATTAGTGTTCAATTATGCATTCATTAATTACTTTAATTATGTAGAAATTTAAAATATGATATGTAAATATAGAACAATCTAAAAAATGTAAGTAAACATTCTATGAAATCTTAGATAGGGTAGAATCTAAGAAAAATAAAAGCCTTAAATTTTATCAAGTGTACAGTGACTAATTAGGATTTGAAGTTTCCCTTACTTAATATAATTAAGCTTTAATCACTTAACATATTTGCTTGAAATTTGGTGTGATTGTCTTATGGGATGACATTTGCCTCCCATTATTATTTCAAGGTAATTTGCTAAGTAATTTGTGAGATTCAAAATTTTAAAGATAAATTAATTATTTTATGTATTTCATAAATGTTTAAAATAAAAAGAAGTATGAAATTAATCATTAAAGTCTAATTATGTATTAAAATAGTAAGGGTGATAAAGAAATTAATTAGGTCCTCTTGTCTTGATTATTTTTCAAAATCAATCTGAAGGACTTTTATTTAATTAATTAAATTTTTAATTACCCTAGAACTTAAAAAATTCATAATAATTAATGTAGATCCCAAAAGTTTTGGCTAAGTCCTGCTTCATGCTTAGCTAAATAAAAGATTTTTAATGAAATCCAAATCTCCAATTAGTTTGGGGTATTTTAAGTGAAATTATTAATTTTAGGTTTTCCCCATTTCCTTAATTAATTTTTAATTATGTGCCCAACTGTATTAAAATTTTTAGGACATGTTTATTTTATGTTTATGCATTTTCTATAATTTTGTTTTCATCATTGTTGGGCTTATACGTCAGCCTTAATTGAATTTATGGGCTCTTTTGGGCTTAATTTATCAAATAATTAGATAACCATAATTAATTCATGAAAATCATCTAAACCACCTTAGAATCACTTAATAAATAGAAATGGGATGATGGATAACTTTAAGATTAATTAATTTAAATTTTAAAAAATAACCCTTAATGAATTCTATTAGGCTAAATGGTGCTTATCTTCATGTGAAATACCTTAAGAATTAATAACATTAAATATATTATGTGGTGATATTTAATTGCTTTACTTTATTCATTCATAAATTTTTCTTTCATATATTTCATACACTCATGTTTCAAAAATAAATAAGAAAAGATTTAATTTAATTGGATGTTTTGAATTAAATAGGATGACTATTATCACTAGTAAATCTTAAATTATTTTATTAATTAATAAAAAATATCTATAAATCTATATGAAAATCAATATGAATAATTAAAATTTAAATCTAAAATCCTATAAGTATGAACTACAATTTGAAAAATATATAGTTTAGAAACTCGAGGTTGTAGGGCTATTGGTCCAAATGAGGTCTTGATATCTCGTATCTATGATATAACAATGACACATACCTTAAGATTTATTGTGAATTACATATTGAGATTAAATTATTTTTACTATCCATATAGTATCTTAAAATTTTTCATAATTATATTCTTATTCCTATATATGTATGCATATGTATATGAATTAACAAGTTTATATTCTGGACATCCCCAGAGCACGAGACTTTAAGTACTCTGAAGGGGGTGTCTGATTACCCACTTCCTTGGTTCAACATTGGCACGTACTTGTATAAATTCAATATACTAACGTGTATGTATGTGTATAAGGTACAATGTAATCATTTTCTTCTATGAAATTTATGCATCATATCTCATATATTAATTATTAATAAAAATATATTAATTCATTCATGCATTAAGCATGATTAATTTAATAATTCATATGGATGTATTCATTAAATGTAGTTATGATGAAGCAAGGCCAAGAAAAATATCATTAAATTATCCATGATTTGATTTATTAATCTTAAGATGTCTTCCATGTTAAGTTAAAATCACTTAAGTCAAATCCAAACAAATAGCTTAATAGAAAAATTTATAACACTTCATTAAGATTATTAAAAGTCATAAAATTCATCTTTATATTCAACCTATGGTTAGAGATTAAGGTGGATCTCTCTCCTCCTTTCTCTCTTTAAAATTCTAAGCTTAAATGAAAAATAGTAATAATAAAATAATAAAAATAAAAGATAAAGAAATTAAAAGATAAGTTTAAAATTCATCTTGAACCATTAATCATTGAAAACATGATCATTTAATGAGATACTTGAACATTCATCATTAACTAAATTTAAATATCAAAGCCAAATTTTCTATACCACACTAAGCCATAGCATATAAATTAGAATGCTAAGTCACTGATCATAGTTTTAAGTTAGACTAGTGGTCTGTTGTGATTGATTGATGTTTTATTTTATGATGTAATGTCTTAGACCATATGTTAGGATTGTTTGCATGTTAGTCTAGATGGTAGAGTGTTATTTATTAAACTAATGATACCCTCTACAAGGGATTATGCTTAAGGAACTATTGCAACAATGAAAATTATAAATTCCTTCATTTGTAGGTGTTGCTTAAGTTCTTAAGCATAATCCACTATGACAGATGGGCTTGGTGACTCAAGGCAGAGCACTAATCCCCAATGTGTGAAATATAACTTTTTGGTGTGAATGTATATTATGTTTACATCTATTTTACAGGTATAGTTAGATTTTTATTTTATAAAAATATAATTATTACAAAAGGATTAAGATTAGAGCTATGGGTTTTAGGATGAGCCACTGCTAGAAGGCTTAAACTTGGGAGGCCTTGTGATGTCTGGAGTGCTCAATCCATGAAGTGAAGATGAACACTAAAATTCAAGACCCATATAGCCCTATTTTCATTATAAAATATAATCCAAGATGTATAAGGGTAAAGCTTGGCTATCCACTTTATTTTCTTTCTTGGGGTGTACGACTGTACCTAGTCTCTCTGACCTTTTATTCTTATAAAAGATCAATGTTTAATTATTGTGCTTACATTAATTGCATAATAGAAATGACATGTTTTTCATAGGTTTATTAAAATGTGAATGTTTGATGTATGGCATGGTTGTGATAAGGCTTGACTTGTAAGAGAAATATTTTATCGTAGAGAACACCCCTGCCTACTTATTTAGCCCATAACTCAATTTAATCATGTATTTAAGTATAAATCTTCCTAAGCTTGAGTCCAAAATTAATGAGTCAAAATAAAATGAAATTTGTAAATTTTGTTACATTAGTCTAAGTCATAACTTTAATATCAATCATGACCTTGCCTCCTAGGGAGTGAGTTTAGGACTCTAGATTCTTTCTTATTTAATAATAGCCTAGTTATCTTACATTTACATAAGACTAGCCAACATGATTTTAAATCATAGGAGGTATTAGCTAGCAGCCACTCTAGGCAATTATGAGTCCAGAAGAGTCAGGATTGGTTCAGTCTCTCAAACCAACTTATCCCACTTTCTTTGAGTAAATTTAGGTTGAACTCTTAGCTTATACTAGAGCATCTTAGATGTAGGTTCAAAGGTTACAAGTTTCTCTTTTACTATGAGCATAAGTTCTCACCTCTTAGGTATCTCCATAATATTGTGTTGTTGGAATATATGTCCTAGCTTTTTAATAAAATTTCAACTAAAATAAATATAATTTCTCTTCTTCAAAAATATAAAGCCTCACTATAGGTTAGATTAAAGCATTCTCTAGGTTTTTCAGTATTATATATGCTTCTTAGTCATTGTCCTTTGCAATCCATCAAGAACTCTTCCTATTTGAACTCTTTCCACTTAATTTCTAAAATTACCAAACCTTTGATACTAAGCTTTGAAATCCATAGAGAAGTTAGCCAATTAGTTAAATCGAGAGTATTCTTAGAAGATTTATTCCTCCAAAGATGTAATTAACTATAAGGGTTTGACCTAATAGAGAACATAGAAACCTGACTTAAATTAAGCCTTGCTTTACCTCATCCATGTGAAGTAGGGAAAAAGTCTTTAGTATACGTAAACACATCAGCCTTAAGAGTCCTTATTAGATTATTAAGTCTATTGTGGAATGATATCACTACCTATTAAGGTATTACATCATTCCTTAAGATTTACGAGGTGACCCTTTTCAAATTTTTAAACACACTAGATTTTTCTAAGACTCTCTAGGGGAAAGTTCCTCTCTCCATCTTTAGTAATTGTCTAATATCTCTATATATCCATAGTAAGCTTTTTCCACTCATGAGCTTAGATTACTATTTATTTTGTTGGATGTCTTGTTCATTTTTTCCTTGGGTGCCAATATTTTTGTTCTTGGTTATAAAACCTCTTATTTATCACCAGCTAATAGATGGGTTCTAGAACCTCCCATTTGATTCCCCAATAGGAATTTAATGAAATTCTAAATAATCTCTAAAGTCATCAGATTATTTGACCATCTCTTTAAACTAATTTCTATGTTCAAGCATGATCAATTAGGCTTATAATATCTTGAATCCTCAAATTCATAAAATTTTCAAACCCAATTCATGGTGAGATTTGAAGTTTAGATAAGATCTCTCTAAATCTTTTTAGATCCAACCCATCATAGCTTCATCTGATGAGTGTGGGTATAAAATATTAAATCTATGTACTTTATATAGATAATTAGTACTACTCTCTCTCAATAGGGTCAAACACTCTTATAATAATAACCAACTTACATCAAGGCGTTATGTCTTTTGACAAGCTTATTTTCTCTTTTGCCACTAGTGTGGACTTGGCAGTGGATCAGGCCTTCCTCACTAATCCCCCTATCCTTAAGTTTGGGCTAGGCTTTAACAATTTTAAGTTCACTTGTCATGGCTCAGCTCTCACTAGCCTTTTATAAAATATATTAGAAATACATATGGTTGACACTCGTTGGTGCCTACATAGAGAACAACAACACCCATAGGATGTACATGTTGTTGTAGTTCATGAAAGTGAGATGCCATACTTGACTTTATGATTGTTGCATTAGCTAAGATGAAAGGATGAACAACTTGGTCATATGGAGTGAAGGGTGAAAGAGATGATGTTGCAAAGATTCAATGAACATGGTTAGAAGGCCTTAGGCTCATTTATACTACTAGTATAGATTGTTGATTTGAAGACTGAGGAAAAATTTCACATTATAGATTTAGATGCATCTTTCAATAGTTTGGAAGGGAGATATTGGATACTTGAGAACAACATGGTGTCATCCTCACCCCATCAGCGCATTAAGTTCATGCGCAACAGCTTAGAGTACTGCATTAAGAGTGATTTGAAGTCATTTTCAGTGCATGAGGTTGGAATATATGAGGATGCCGCCTACTACCACCCCAACAAGAAAATATATTCTCCCATGATGTACAAATTAATATCAATCAAAAAGAAAAAGAAAAAGTAAAAGTAAAAGAAAAAGAAAAATATTAAGAAAATCAAAAAAGGAAGAAAACTTGGAGAAGGAAGTAGAGTTTGACATCACCTTCCATTCGCATCTTACCTCTCCTTTCCAAAGAGTAGGTAGATATCTCAACCTCCGATATGGTGAGGATTAGGCAAGCTTAGAGGAGGCATAAGAGAAGGAAGACCACTATACATACCTCAATCTTAAAATTCTATACAACCAACTCAAGGCTCCCCACTATATACATAGACTTTGAATCTAGTTTAGGAGATGAGTCTTATGTAGTAGTGCACCAGTTGCCTCTCCACACTTACAAACTCAATTAAATGGAATAGTAGAGCCAAATAGCGATGATGAAGGGTCCCCAAGTAGAGTGATGATCTTTATATGAGAGGATCAACAAGTATGTGAGCACTATAACTCTAACCTCACTCTCTTCAGAGATTATTGAGGGTTTTGTAGTTAAAGCCACACAATAACTTAATGAAAACTCCAAGCCTCAGAATTTTTACCTAGGAGCATCATCCTTAGTTTCATGAGTTGATGTAGAACTTCAGGATGAATCTTAAAAAAAACAACTTAATTACCTTTTAACTAGTACTCTCTTTATGTTCAAAATCTAGCAAAATGGGCATTAATACCGCATGCATGGTTCAACCATAAATCAGATTATTTCAAGAAAATATAGAAAAGCAAATGAAAGAAGGCACAATTAAGAACAGGGCTAGGATTTGATATATTTGGCCTTATAAATGATGATGAATATTATTTTATCTATACTAATAACCTATAGCCAGATAAATTCTTTCTAAGCAACACTAATTCCTATGAAGAAGTTTATCTAGAAGCTTAAGATGATTAAGATGACCTCCAAGTTAGAGATGCACACTTAGAACTAGTGGAAGAAGTAAAGTCAACCATTGATGAGCTGAAGGAAATCAACTTCGGTACTGAATATAATCCATGCCCAACATTCATTAGTTCATTATTGAGTGAATCTGAAATCAATGGTTTAGTTAGGTTACTTTTAGAGTCTAAAGACTGCTTTGCTTGGAGTTATGAAGAAATGCTTGGATTAACTCCTCATGTTGTAATTCATAAATTAAAAATTAAACCTGATGTAACTCCGAATAAGCAAGGTCCTAGATGCATGTGATTAGATATTGAATAATAGGTTATTTTTCAGGCAAAGAAGTTGATCGATGCTAGTTTTATCTAAGAAGAGAAATATCTTATGTGGTTAGCTAGTGTCATCCTAATTAAAAAAAAAATTGGATAAATTTGCATATGCATCTATTTTAGGGATCTAAATAAGGTTAAGTCATAGCCTCCTCACCTGTAATCTTCTCATTCATGGATGGTTTGTCTAGTTATAACCAAATTAAGACAACACTTGAGGAGAAGAGGAATATTTTATTTAAAACTCTGATCTGAATATTTTGCTATAAAGTCATGCCTTTTGGCCTTAATATTGTTGGTGCGACATAATGGGCCATGACTAGAATTTTTAATTAGCTCATCCATCACCAAGTTGATTGCTATGTTGATGATCTCATAGTCAAAAAGTAAAGAAAAAGAAACTGCATATATGATTGAGAGTAGTCTTTGAATAATTACAACATTATAACCTAAAAATGAACCCTCTAAAATGTGCTTTCATGGTAACTTAAATGAAGTTTCTAGGGTTTGTTATATGCCACCATGGGATCGAGATAAATCTAGAGTAAATTAAAGAAATATTAAATATGCCACCTCCTAAGAGCTTAACTTAACCTAGGTCCTTCCAAGGAAGATTAACATATCTAAGATGCTTTGTATTGAATCTATCTGGTAGGTTTTGACCATTCACTACACTTACACAAAAAGATGCTAAGTTTCAATGGGATGATAAGTTCCAATATGCTTTTTAGAGCATTACATAATACTTGATGACACCTCTGGTCTTGTTGCTCTTATCTCTGGTAGACCATTTATTTTGTACATGGTTGTATTAGGAAATTTCTTTAGCACTTTGTTGGCTCAAGCCAACGATGAAGGGAAAGAAAATGCACTATACTACTTGAGTCATCACCTAATTCCTGCAGAGACAAACTATTTACCCATCGAGAAACAATTCCTAGCCCTCATATTCAACACCCAAAAGTTATGACACTATATGCTTTCTCATAAAATTAACTTAATTTTTAGAATAAATCTAATATAATATCTTATGACACAATCTACACTATATGGATAGTTGGCATGATGTTCCATGATTTTGTCACAATTTATCATCACTTTCATATCATTTTGCACTGTGAATAGGCAAGCATTAGTAGACTTCTGAGTAGAGCACCCTCTCCCCATAGCTTCTCCCATAAATGATGATCTCCCTGATGAGCAAATCAAGAGTTTAAAAAATGTGAATGGCTGCAATTAAGAATTTTACTTTAATGATGCAACCTCTTCCCAAAGGGGAGATGAACCACAATCCATCCTCCCAAGCAAACTAATAACAAGGATAGTATTTTTAACCATAGATCATGGAATACTATGATTCTTATATCATCTATTAGAGCCTTATCCAAATAATGAAGCCAAATATGAAGCCCTAATTGCTAGTCTAGACTTGGCCATTTCACTATATATCAAGAACATTAATATCTTCAGGGATTCACAATTAGTGGTCAACCAATTAGCTAGGTCTTACAAAGTTCTCAACCCTAAACTCCATAATTACTATAAGTACTCTATAGATTTGTTGGCTCAAATCCTAGAGGTTACCATTTTAAGGTCTCTTGAGGAGAAAATGCCATCGTCGGTGCTCTAGCCAAGCTCACTAATAAGATGACATGTCTTGATGATGAGTTCATATCGATAAAAGTACATAATCATCAGATCCTTTCTCCTATTGATGTTGAGCTTATCGATAAAAATACTTTTGAAGGGAAGGTTGCCATTATTGAAAAGGATAAATAATTAGACTAGAAGGAACCCTTTATTGATTAACTAAATGAAGACAAACTACTTTGAGAGAAATCTCAAGCCCATCAAGTTAAGCAAAGAGCACTCTCCTATGCTCTAGTTGATGGTACTCTGTATTAACATTCCTTTGACCACTTATGGTTATATTGTTTAGTCAAACATGAAGCCCAAACAGTTTTGATTTAGGTACATTGAAGACAATATGGAGCACATCAATCAGGTCCAAAGATGAAAGCTAAATTAAAATGCTCGAATACTATTCACCAATAATGATTACATATTATATGGATGTAGTAAGATGCTTTCATTAGTGTCAGGTGCATGGAGTAGTCCTACTTTAGCTACCTAACATCTTCCATCTGACAATAGATTCATGGTCATTCAAGTGTTGGGGTACATATACAGGGGGTCCAATTGATCCTCCTACTTCGAAGGGTCATCGCTTCATTCTAGTAGCAACATATTATTTTTTTAAATGGGTGGAGATAAACCCTTCGAGGAAAGTGAAGGTGCATCATGTCCTTTAGTTCTTTAAGAGTTACTTCATCTATAGATTTGATGTACCCCATTAGATTATATCTGACAATGTCACCGCCTTTAAAAGCATGAAGATTAACAACTTTGTAAGGTACCACAACATAAATTGGAGGTACTTTACCATATGTTATCCCCAGGTGAATAGTCTAGCAGAAGCCTTCAATAAAACTCTTATCCAAATCTTAAAGAAAACACTTAATGAGAAAAACCAATAGTGGCTTAAGCGATTACTTGAAGCCTTGTGGGCCTATCGTACCATGTATAAGACTTTGATGCATTCCACTCCCTTTTCGTTATTGTATGGGCCTGAAGTCATTCTTCCATTAGAAGTTCAGTTACCGTCACTAAGGGGTGTTGTAGGAACTAGATCACGATCAAGCAAAATACTAAGCTCTAGTTGGAAGAGCTCAAAGGAGTTGATGACCAGACACCTTCAAGCCTATCAAAACCTTGAGCTATATAAAGCATGAATGATTCAAGCTTACAATAAGTTGGTCTACCGAAGAGCTTTTTGAGTTGGAGAGCTTATTTTAGTGCTTAGGAGACTAATTATTGCCCATCATAAGGTGGGAGCTAAGTTTGAACCAACGTTGGAAGGGCCTTTTATCATATCAATTGATAAATCATAAAGGTGAGCACTCAATGCTTCCTATCAATGGGTTTTATTTAAATAAGTATTATGCCTGACTGTATTTGAAAATAAATTTCATCAAAATGATCACGTTTTCATGTCAAGTTGGTATTTATATCAATTGGGTATAAGTTATTAAAGAAGAAATCTTCAATTATTTAATCACCTCCAAATTTATTTGTAAATTTAAAATCAAAATTTAAATCATTTTTAGACATCTATGCTTTGTCCTTCACTTGTTGTTAAACAATCCACCTTTACTATTTTGAACATGGATAGTTAGATGTTAAAATTCTTTTTTCACATTCATCTTCTTATTTTGAATAAAGTTAGGCAAATGTTTTATTTATCTTTGTCTTATTATTTTGAATGAGGTCAATTAGACATTCATGATTTATCCTTCATTTCCTTTTTCAAATAAGATCAAGTGTGTGTTGAATAATTTATCTTTACTATTTTAAGCATGGTTAGGTAAAGTTTAGAATTCTTTCTTCACATTTATCTTGTTGTTTTGAAGGTGGTCAGGCATATGTTTGTATATCATTGTCTTGCTAATTTAAATGAGGTCGGGCAACCATTCATGATTTATTCTTTATTTTCTATTTTGAAAAAGGTCAGACATATGTTGAACAAGTTATCTCTACTATTTTCAATATAGTTAAGTAGAGATCAAATTCTTCCTTTACACTCATCTTGTTGTTTCTTAGGTGGAGGGGAAGATGTTTGTATCCCTTTGTCTTGTTATTTCAAATGAGGTCAGACAGACATTCACGATTTGTTTTTTATTTTCTACTTCAGATAAGGTTAGGTATATATTGAATAGTCTATCCCTACTATTTTGAATGTGGTCAAGTACAGATCAAATTATTTCTTTACACTTATATTATTATTTCACAGGTGGTCAAGCAGATGTTTGTATACCTTTATCTTGATGTTTTGAATGAGGTCAAGCAAATATTGATGATTTTCTCTTCATTTTCTATTTTGAATAGGTTCAGGCATGTGTTGAATAATCTATCCCTATTATTTTAGATATGGTTAAGATGATAATGACTATGATTATTAGTTTTCCCCTTTTTTCTTTATTTTGTATTTTCCTCTTTTTTTCTTTTTATTGTAAAAATTTTTGTAATAGATTTTTGATGTAAATAAAAATGTTCATTTATATGTATGCCTTTGTGTTTATTCCCATGGAATTTTCCAGAATTAAAATATTAAAAACTTTCTAACTTAAAAGAAAATGACATCAAAGAGTCAGGGGCTCGACACTGTGAATGCAGTGCTTAGGCGTTCCTAGCCTGCATAACATAAGCTTAAAACCTGAGAGTCCAGTGCCTCAGTTGTTAATGTGTGACACTATTATAATAGTTATTTGATCCCTTTTACTTGGGAGTTTATTGCCTCGACACTTAATATGCAGTGTTGTGGCATGGTTATGGACATGACATAGACTTATGATTTTCAAGTTAAGTATTCCAGGGGTGAAATAACTTTCATGCTACCACGCTGGCATTACAACATCGAGGCACTACAAGATGACATTCTTTAATCAGCCTGAGAGCATGGAACCTTGGCGCTATGACCACAGTGCATAGGCGCTATTTTATTGGTGCCTAAAAATTCAATTTTTTGGTAGTATAATGCCTTAGCAATGCTAGATATTTCACATACGAGGATTTAGATTCACACCATAACTAAGTTCAATGGTGGAAAGTATGGTGCAATGTTCAACATATAGCACTGTAGCTCTGTATAAGAATGAACTTGAAAGCATAGTGCTGCGGTGCCCGATGTCGAGTGCCTTGGTTCTAAGAGACTGTGTTTACCTGAGAGCATGGCACCATGGCACTGTATTGCCAGTGCGTTGGCACTCTAGACAAAGCTTTCAAGATTTCTTTTCCAGGAGCTTGGTGCCTTAATGCTTAGCCTTAGCGCTGAGACACTACGAGATGGACATGCTTGTTTTGAGCCAAATTCTTGAAGATTTAACAAATTTTTATAAAAATTTAACAATATAATATCTTAGTAGTGCTAGATTTTTACATATTTCAGTGCTAAGCACTCTTTCTTTTTATTCCAAATCTATGATCAACTGAGAGAGGATATTTTCTCTCATGCTGGAACTAAGCTCAATGGCAGAGGCCTACAACATTCAAGATTTTAAAATTTTTTAAGTATTTAGCGAGCATTCTTTTTTACTTCAGATCTAGGATCAATGGAGATGTGCTTTTCCATTTCTCATCGAATCCAAGATCGATAATGGAAATTTAGTAAAAAAAAATTAATAGAAAGAAATTGTGTAAAGAAATCATTTCAAAAAGTAGTTAACCTAGAATTTATGAGAGTAAGTCCTGATTCCTTTCTTATAAAAGAAGATCACTCCCATGACTATGGGAAGAACAATATTAAAAGCATAGTATATTGGGAGCAATAATAGTAAAAGGGGTTAGAGTGAGAGTGAGGAAGGAAGGAAGAAGAAAAAAAGGGAGAAAGAGAGAGCAAATTTTTCCTATCTATAGAGATTCCTACATCAGTGGGGTAGTTTTCTGCCCCATAACCATCCATCCCCTCTCGCTTCATTTGGGCAGTAGTGTTCATGGGCTAGGAATAGTGGTTTTGTATCATGGCAATGTCGCAATGCTTGTTTATTTGATCAGGCAACTGTCAGGAGTAGTTTGGGCTTATGGAAGGTGTTTGAAAATGCCTAGGTGTTGCAATTTTAGCATCGTGGAACTATAGGCTAAGAGTTTCCTTTTTTTTTTAGATGTAAATAAAATTGCCCCCAAATGAATGTATCATGGCGATTGGGCATGATGCATTCATTGCATATTTATTTATTTATTTATTCTTGCTCTCATATAGTAGTATACTAAACAGAGATAAAATATGAGCTTTAGTCATTTTCATTTATCATGTAAGATAATGACATAATAGAGGTTACAGCTACAAATGATTAGCTTGAAATTCTCTAATACAAAATGAGTCTGTATGATCTCTACAAGCCATAGTAGACTACCTCTCTCTTGCTTCATTGAGATGCTTAATGGCCACTTTCTGGTCATGTACCAATGATGAAAGGACCAACTAATGTTCAGTTACTTGGGCATTTTACTACTAACAATCCTCTTCTATAGCTGTGGCAATTTTCTTGATCATAGCTCTATTGACCTCATTTTTGGATGAAGTTAACATCATTTCTAAAATTAGTAATTAGGACACCTAATCCTAGATTAAAAGTCTCCTAATTAAACATTTAAACTGCTATACCTAGTGATCTAGTGCATCCTCCCTAGCTTTATTAATAATAAAGGTACTTCTCTATCGGTAAGAGAGTTTATAAATTTCTGCCCTAATCTTTTAGCAGGTAGACTATGAAAAATTGATTTGTGGATGATCTGAAAGCAATCTATCATGTGCAATGGAGCAAACATGAATGTCTAAATTTGATCTGTAACTCAACCACATCATTAGAAAGAAGCATTGTTCTCTGAAATACTATGGTGTCTCAAGATAGCTAAATGCTTTAGGAATATGCACCTAAATCCATCCATGTAAATAGTGCCAAAGAGCATCCACATCATAGTATCGTGAGTCAATCATGATGCCTACTCTAGAAAATCCATGGTATAAGTAATCTTGTGCTACAAGTACAACATAATCTTCATGCCACGGATGAGCAAACTGGCCATTAAAGGATTGGAAGGGTGAGAAATCCTATTGTGGCCTAAAAACCCAAAGTAGCACAACCATGTGGCAATGAAGGCTACTAGAGATGGTTCCTCTTTAATGTTTCATGCTCAAAAATGTCGAGAGTTCATTCTACCCTCAAATTCAAATTTAGCACTACTAGACCTCTCAAAAAAAAAAAAAATCCTATATCAAATGTATTATCAAGCCATGTAAAATGGGATAAGCATACTACAAATTGAAGAAAAAATCTTAGGCCACATATCTAAAGTGATCGTGCCTCATCGTCTGTGGCCTGATCTCCACTTTTAGTATAACCTCTGGTAATGAACTAAAGCATGATGAAGGCTTAAAGAGTATATGTAAACACCGCTTCTATGCTGATTAGTTGGTTAGTGTTGAAAGAACTCATGATCTATAGGAATTCACTCCTTATAGGGAGTGCCTATAATAGGGAGGCTTGCAATATCATGCATATCAACCATTGTGACTATCATCTCATGTGGACCAATCCAACATGTATTGGTGGCCCTATCTTAGTGTTCTACAATACTATGGATCCAGTTAAAGGGTAAGTGATTGTAATCAAAGTGTGAAGCATACACTGCATGATATATGCCAATTTTTTTTGAAAATATCACTATGAATCAATAACTGATGATGTGCCTAGTATGCATTGCCACTGATTGCTATTAAAGGTGTACCAAAAACTTATTTTGGGTTATAATATTTTCCTTCATGAAGTAGTATGTAGTAACTTAATAATTGGGTTGTGCTTGCAAAGAGAGTTATAACTTCAGCTGGCCGAAGTATATTCTAATCTCTAAAACTAAGATAATTTGTGACCTGTTCAAGAGGAACATCATAGCTATGCCTTAATTTTATTATGATCACCTAATCAGTTGGATCATGATATGATGCAACTCTAAACCAGATGATGGAATGCATGATGATTGTGTAAATAAATCCTCAAAAATATATAGGCCCATCAACATATCTTGATGTAATTAAAGTCACTCCTATAACCTGACTGTAACACGTGGGTCATGGGCATTAATCATGGCCCATATCTACTCTTTAGTAGGCTCAATAAAAGTCATAACATCTTTCCATCTCCATAAAAACATCATAGGCAATCTGTAGCTAATCTAGACAAAAGAAGCATGTAAATTACACAAGCATTATAAAAAATAGTAATATTTGAATTTGTAAGTAAGTTGTGCTTGTGCACTTTGATTGAATCTTCTTTGATTTCAAAGAGTTTAAATTTATATTCAAATTTGATCTTTCTTTGAGCATATGAAATCCAAATTTATATTTAGACTCACCCTTTTTATACATGATGAAATTTATAGTTTGGATTTAGATCCAACCAATTTTTTAGCATGATGGAACTTTTATTTAGATTCATCCCCATTGGGCATGGTGGATCCTATTTTTAAATTTAGATCCAACCCTTTTTGGGCATGATGGATCTAATTCGACCACTTTTGGCATGATGAATCTTAATTTAAATTTAGATCTAATTTCTTCGCTTATGATGGATCAAATCGAGCTCCTTTAAGCATGATGGATCTGATTTAATCTTATATCCAATCCCTTTAGAGATGATGGATCTAATCTTGTCCCAGCATGATAAATTTAATTTAAACTTAGATTTAATCTCTTTGGACATGATGGTTCTTGATTGAAATTTAGATGTAGTCATGATGGATCTAACCTGACCCCTTTGGATATAGTAGATCTTGATTTAAATTTAGAACTAGTCCCTTTGAGCATGATTCTTGAATTAAATTTACTTGATTAGACAACATTTCCTTTTGATGGTGATCTTATTTTGCAAGATAAAATTTCCCTTTGTTTAACGAGGGAATTTCTAATTGAAATGAGAATATTTTCTTTGTAGTTATGCATAATATCTTTTGAGATATTGTCCATTTATAAGGGGCATAGGTCTGATACCTTTTGCATCAATAAGCTAATAAGCTTTTCCTTCATGTACTTTTTTTATAATATAAACTCCCTCCCAATTTAGAAAAAATTTTCCACTAACTCATTGATGTGGAATGATGGGCCTTCTTCATACCAATACTAGTTCACCTATTTTGAGGCTTCTTGGATGAACCATATGGTCATGAACTTTGGTCATTCTTGCTTTATATGCTTCTATACTTTGTTGGACCTGTAGTCACACTTCATATAGAGTTTTAATCTCTCCAAGTCATATTTGGACATTTTCCTCCACTATAAGTTCATTTTAAACTACTATGTAGAGTGAAGGTAGCACTACTTCAAGAGGCAATATTACTTTTGCTCTAAAGACTAAGAGTATGGTGTTGCTTGTATAACAGTTTTGCATGTGATATGGTATGCCCATAATGCTTCCATCAATTTTTCATGCCACACTTTTTTATTTTTAGAGAGAATTTTTTTGAGAAGTTTAACCAATGTTGGTTGAATGCTTTTGCAAGACTATTGTCTCTTGGATTATATATTGAAGAATATCACCAATCTATCTTATATTTTTCAATGAAGTGATAGATTTTGGAATTCTTGAAGGCTATTCCATTATCTTATATAATCCTTCGAAGTATCCAAATCGATAAATGATGTGATCTAGAAAGAATTTTACTACATTGTCAAGTTTTACTTCTATTAATGGGATTGCTTTTGCCAATTTTGAGAAGTAATTAGTAGTGTCCAGAATAAAGCAATGCCCCCTAAATGATGAAGGATCTAAGTTCCCCAACTATCAAATGGCTAAATGCTTCTATTGGGTGTATAGCATTAGGAGGCTGGTGTGATGTGTTTGCATGTATTTGACATTGATGACACTTTTTAGTATGCTCATTGCAGTCTTGAAACATGCTAAGTCAGTAATATCCCATTCATTTAATTTTGATTTTCATTTTAGTTCTAAATTAGTGTGCACAACATAATCCCTCATGAACTTCAGTCATTATTATTTTGGGTTTGTTTGGCTCTAAGCATCAGAACCAAATTTAGTCGAATGAGCAGTAATTTAATATATCATTCATAAGAGTATGTCACAATTCTCTTTATAAGATTTGGTGAACTTTCGATTTATCCTTTGACAATCCACCTCATTTAAGACAATTGATTAATGGTTCCACCAATCATCTTCTTCTTTTTATCATAAAGAATTCTTGAAATTCTTTAGCTTCAAAAGCTTGTAGGAGGGTTGGTGCTAATGCTATCCTGCTTTGGACTATTATTGTAATTGGCTCTCCATGAGGCTCTATCATTTCTTTAGCTAATTTAGCTAATGCATCAATTTTACTATTATCTTGATGTGACACCCTTATAATTATCACATCAGTGATTTATTTTATAAGATCCAGGGCATACTTATGATAAAGTGTCAACTTAATCTTATTTATCTTAAAAGACTTGATTATTTGTTAGATTATGAGTTAAGAATCTCCATAAATATGAAGCTTCTTAATTTTCATGTTAATTTTTAGTTTTAGACTCACAATTAATGCTTCATATTCAACCTCATTGTTGGTTCGAGGTTCCTTCAAACTATATGAATATCAAAGAATACCTCTTAGCGATGTTGTAAATATTAAGCTAATTCTGACATATACTGTAGGTAAACCATGCAGTTTAGCTAGCTTTATTGATGAAGCCCCATCAAAGTAGAGTTTCATTCTAATGTTCATTCAGCTTTTTCCACTTCCAAGATTTGTTCATCAGTTAATTCATAGTTGAGTGAAGAATTTGCTGGTAAGGGATGAGTGACTACAAAGTTAGCTAGAGCTTTTCCATTTATAACTTTTTGTGCGATGTATGTTATATCAAATTGAAGTAATAGCACTGCTCATTTAGCTAAGAAACCAGTTAAGGTAGGTCTAGTCATCAATAATTTAAGAGGGTTGGCTTTAAATATCAACATTATCTTATGTGATAACATATAATGCTACAATTTTTTAGTAGTAAATATCGGTGCTAAGAACTGCTTCTTAATAGGAGAATATTTTATTTCATCTCCTATTAGACATTGAATTATAAATATATGGCATAGTCCTTCCCTTCATTATTTTGTGCTAGTAGAGCTCCTAATGATTCTTCTAGACCTGTCATATATAATATCAATGGCTTTCCCATTATTAGTGCTGCCAAAATTGGAGGATGTAACATATATTATTTAATTCTATCAAATGCTTCTTGACAAGCATCATCCCATATAATAGGTGCATCTTTTTTCATTATTCTGGCAATAAGTTGACATCTCCTTGAAAGATCAAAAATAAATCTTCTAATATAAGCCGCTTTTTGTTATGGTAAGCATAGTTGCTTTAACATCTTTGGCATTGGCATTTATATTATTGCTTTTATTTTAGAGGGATAAATTTCAATCCCTTTATGCTCATAATCAAGCCTAGGAACATTTTGGAAGTCACACTAAAGCACATTTCAATAGATTCATCTTTAAGTTGAATCTTTGAATTCTATCGAATACAACTCTTAAGTCGTTTATGTGCTCATTTTGATTTTTTTTCTTTTGACAACCAAATCATCGACATAACATTCCACATATTCATGTATTAGGTCAACAAAAATACAGGTCATTACACTTTGGTAAGTAGTACTAAAATTTTTCAAGACAAATAGCATCAGTTTATAGCAATATATGTTGATTCGTGTGTGGAAGGATGTATGCTTTTCATCTTATGGAGCCATTTTAATTTGATTATAACTCGATGATTCATCCCTGAAGGAGAACATATCATAGTTGGAACTATTATCCACCATGAGCTCTGCATTAGGCAATGGAAAATCATCTTTTGGGCATGCCTTGTTTAAATCTCGAAAATCAATGCAAACATGGATTTCTTCATTTTTTTTCTTACTGGGACAATATTGGAAATCCAGTCAACATAGTTATCTTCTTGGATAAACCCTACTTCAATAAGCTTTTTGGTTTCATCGATTACTTTCTCTTCGATTTCTAATTGCATTTGCCTCGGTACTTGCTTTTTAGATTGTATATCAGGTTTAATGGTAAGTTTATGTATGACCACATCTAGTGGCAAGTCTGGTATTTCACTATAATTCCCTGAGAAGTGATCTTTATATTCATAGATTCTTCTATCCTTTTTGATGTGAGGTCAACACTAACAAGAGTTAGACTAAGCTCCTCTTCAGCACCCAAGTTAATTTCTTAGAGTTCATCAAAAGTGGCTTGATTGACTTCCTTGAATTATTTTTGGGCCTCTTTGAGGTCAATGATTAGTTCTTCTTTAGGTATACTCTCATTTGAAACATTCTTTTATTTTTCTATAGTTTCCATAAGGGATTCCTCTTTGAAAGATATGACATAGCATGTTCATTGAGGGAGATGTTGAAGCAATTTATCCTAATCCCCACACAGTGAACTTTCCATATCTTATGGGATTTTGGGTACTATCCACTTGTTAAAGCCTATTAACTAACCAAGCTTATATGCTTGATTTTATAGGTTGAATGTTATTATGAACTAGTTTCTTTAGTGCCGGTGAGAAGTATTGTAGAATCATTATTGAAATATCTTCTTCCAACAATATTTGTGTGAGATTTGGGGTTTGCTCTTCTATTTTGTAGAAGCAAATCTTATTTTCATTATAGCCTCTTCTAGGAGGGACATAGAAAGTTTTTAGTTGTTCTATTTCCTCTTTCCTTAAAACTATTAAAGCTTTTATGTTATCACATTACTAATACTAGTTTCTTTAGTGCTGGTGAGAAGTATTGTAGAATCATTATTGAAATATCTTCTTCCAACAATATTTGTGTGAGATTTGGGGTTTGCTCTTCTATTTTGTAAAAGAAAATCTTATTTTCATTATAGCCTCTTCTAGGAGGGACATAGAAAGTTTTTAGTTGTTCTATTTCCTCTTTCCTTAAAACTATTAAAGCTTTTATGTTATCACATTACTAATACTAGTTTTGTTTTTTTTTTGTTTTTTTTCTTTTGGCTAGTTGAGTTTTGCTTAGGTTGATAAAGTACTAACTCATCTTAATCATCTTTAGTATCACTACCAAGATGAGAAATTACTTTGGATTACTTTAATGTACTAGTACTTTTGCCCTTTGAGTGATCGCCTTTCAGTATTAGTTTAATAGGTGGTATCACTTATTTTTTTTTGCTTTGACATCCTATATTATTTTAGGCATGAAGTACTTGGCATCATTATGGATCTTGATTTCATGTATCAAGAATGGATTCATGCCATCATTAATTCAATGCTCTTAACTATTATAAATATACTTTATACCTTGATGAAGAGTTGAAGGCACTATGTCGTATTCATAAATCCACAACCAACCAAAGAGAGCTTTGTAAGCAACTTAGGCTTCGATCACATGTAATTTAGCCTTTGTGTACAGTTTCCATTATGGAGGTGGAGGAATTCTTTTTCCACTGGATGAATGACTTGATGAAAAGCATTTCTAGCTCGACGAATGTTTTTACTAAGTCATTAGGTAACTCAAAATACCATTCAAAAGCTATGTGCTTAAGACTACTAATGTATTATCATAATAGTAGGGTATCATTTCCTTCAGTATTTCCACGTGATGCTTTAAATTGAGCTAAGTGTTGCCACAGGTTCTCCATGCCAAAATAGGTATTAAACTTTGACATAATGTACCCTTTAGGGTATTGTACTTAATTGTATTCAGTCGAATACAGTCGACCTTTTAAAATTGATTCTTAGCAGTTTCTAAAGCTATCACTACTTTAAAAATTTCACTGATGAGATCTTTCATTTGGGGTTTAATGATAACATCAACTTCTTAGTAAGTGTTCACTATAGCTTCTCCTAGAGGTTTCTACATTTGGGCTCTTGATAGATTAGGCAGAGATGGAGAATTTCTTGGAGGTATCTATTGTGTTGTAGTTTCTATAAGGTTGAGCTGATTAGATAACTCTTTCATCAGCTCATTCATCTCATTGAGTCAATCGTCAAGATGGCTAATTTCTTGCTTCTTTTTTGAAGTTGGGAACCCATCTATTGTTGTAACCTTATTACATTGTCTATTAACTCTTTAGTCACTTCCATTTCTACTAAACTTCCCTTCTAGGCTCTTGGTGACTTGGGTTCTTTGTTGCTCTTTCTGATTTAGCTATTCAATTACTATGACTTTGTTTCATAAATGCATGTCAATCATATGAGCAACTTTGATTTCCAATGTGATCAATATCTTTATTACTGTAAATCTTCATCTTCCTAAGAGCCGATTATCCTCCTCATCATTTACTACCTAACTTTTGTCAGACCGACACTTCCTATTGATGATAGAAGATTATATTCCTTCATCATCAGGTGGGGTTAGTTGTGATTGATAATTTGGGATTCTTTCGGTAACCAAATTGATTGGGACCTTCTAGTAGTGGATCTCTGGGTATATATTTGAAATGTCACACACTAGTGTTCACCAAATTTCTGTGGTGGTTGTCGGGATCTTCCAATAATTGACCACTTAGTATCTTTGTGTTTAAGGGTTAATTACCGCTGTTCATCGACTATAGTGCCTATAGAGGCATAATATTTTTGAATATTCCCACCTCTTTAGGGCAAGAATTTGTT
Source organism: Cymbidium sinense (assembly GCA_021442155.1). Lineage (NCBI taxonomy): Eukaryota > Viridiplantae > Streptophyta > Magnoliopsida > Asparagales > Orchidaceae > Cymbidium > Cymbidium sinense. Next base: position 77,434,919 of record CM038219.1, on the reverse strand, counting down.
TGATTGGTGACCTAGCTCACCAACTTATTTAATCTTCTTTGAAGGTTTCCATTTATGAAAGCCTTTAGAACCTTATAGATTTTAGAGGAAATAGATTCCTCCTTTCGTGTTTGACTTTGTAGGTTGGGATGTATATATTTATTCCAGAATGACATCTTTATAGCTCCTCCTGAGCTATTACATTTAACCTAGCAGAGTAGATCAATGTTATTGTTGGTGGGTATATTTACTTCCACTAGTGGGTCATGTTATTATTTAGCATGTACGGGGAACCCAACTACTTTGCAGTGAGTATTGTATTTTTTGCAAGCCCTTATGGACATTTTAGTGCCCGAGGAAGATGCTTTGTGGTCATGCTTGCCAAGAGTAAAGGTAGCATCATGTGGGTTAGTATGTTTCTTTGATGCACTATTGAGTGGAAGTACTATCGTTGACTTCAATTTGGGCCTTACAGTCATTTTATCCTTAGTAGCAGTAATTGTCATTGCCTTTGATAGTCTATCAAAGAAAAAACCCTCTTTGAGTTCATAACCTTAGTGTTGGGCATGTTTAGTGTTTTCTTTTATTGAATGCATTTGGCATTCTAGTGCCTTTGACTATGGGCTTAGTGATAAGTCTAAGTGATAGAATTTGGACAACCTCTGAGATTATTTTAAGATTGAGAGGAGCTCTAGTGGAACTAGCATTGATTATGCTGATGGGAATCTTACTAGGGATCCCTAGTCTAACAGTCATTATATTCTTGATGTTTGCCATTTGATACACCTGCTTGTCGATCTAAAGTTAGGTTCTACTAGGTTTTAGGAACCTAAGCTTCTTATAAAATAATAAACTCTAATATTATAGTCTATGATAACACCATATATTTTAAATTTTCCAATCAAAAATTGAGAGAGAAGTAATCCCCAGTGAAGTTACGATAAATTTGATCGCCCTTGAGGATGCTCTCCACCATCTTTATTAAGATGGGTAAGAGTGTACTTTTTATGAGGTAGATTGATATATATTCAACTAGATTTCCCCTAACATTACTTTATAGTTTGTTTAGAACTAGGACCCACTTACTATGAACGCAGGCCTTCATAGTTAATTACCCCTCTTACTATAGTAAGAGAGCACTCTCAATTAAGGTTGGATAATAAATATATCTTATCTAATATGAATTGGTGTTTAGCAGTGTGTAAGATGGCATAAATGACTACCATCTAACTTAAAATGTATATTAGGGGAGGAATTATGACATTCTTGATCAAAATCCCATGGTTCCATCAACTCAAGCTATACTGGTCCCTAGTCTACCTAGCAAAGGGAGCTAGTTCTTAACCGAAGAATCATTATTAGCAGTCATGGGTTGCATCGTTCAAGGTGTTCTTGCAAACTTGGGGTGATATTTGTCTAAAGTGACAAATTTAAATCAACTTAACTAACATAAGGCTTTTCGCCTACTAAATATATTCTATAATTCATGGCTCAAGGAGTAAAGCCATTGTGAACATATGGGCTATTACCATGACCAAAATATAGAGCTATATGGATGCCTAACCACTCGGTCAGAGGGTTCTAGTCTTATCCACAGTTCATCTGGCGCCATTTGGCACCAAACCATGTAGATAGATGACACAGGCCATGTCTTTACTAACTTGAGATTATTTGAGAATGAATATAGTTATATATTTAATTTGACATTAGCTATTTGTGAGTAAAGAATTTCTTAGCTTATCATCCTTAACAAATAAATGATAGATGGGTGGATGATTGTTTATTTTAACTTATAATGAATTACATCCAATTTAAACATATCCCCTTCATGTGAATTTTACAATTGATACAACCCTCATCAGGGAATGAGTAGGTTTTGTTAACCTAGGCCCAATCATAAGACCTAATCAAAAATATTGACTTGTGAAGCATCCTCAGGCAGTAAACTTAGGCAATTGTTATTATGCTATGGCCCTTGCAAAAATATTCTTCATTTATCAACTCAAATATTGATAGATATTCCAAGAATTAAAAATATAATTAATTTAAATAATAATTTTCAACTCAAACATTGGTAATGTTGGGAGAATAGCATCTCGGTGCCAGAGCATCAACATTGTGGGGCTAGGAGGTTAGCATCATGGCACCATAGGATAAGGGCTTTTAATTGATTTTTTTTAGGATAGTGACATGTAGCACTAAGGTGCTATTGTGGATAGAACTGTAGCTATCATCGGGTAAGTATTTGTGTTTTAAGAGCACAGGATCAGTACCTCATTGCATTGAGTACAACGCCACAATATTTAAGATTGGTTTTTATTTATGTTAATTTATTTAGGTTGACTTGTCGACCAATGCCTTGACACTAATCATTTGGCATTGTGGCACCAATTAAAGGTTAGTTAAGAAAAGTTGGTAGATGGACAGGAACTTTTAATCAACACGATAAGCTTTTTGACAAGTGTTATGGTGATGCATCAAAGTTTGAAATCAATGCTTATAAATTGCACTTTTGACATGCATAGTAACCGACATAACTAGCTAACCAGTGTTGCAGCCCTGCAAGTGAATGTTGTAGTGCTTAGCTACTATTTTTTAACCCGAAATCCTAGTGCCTCGGTGTTGATATTAGAGCCCCCAGTGCTAGGCTGAATTTATAAATAGACCCTTTAGGCTATTCATTTTCTATTCTACATGCTCAGAGCTCTCTCTCTATCTCTCTCTCTCTCTCCTATCTTTTATTTTTCTCTTTAGAAAAGCCATCATGCTAGTAAAGTTCCTCAACAAGGCCAAGAAGAGGGTAGCTATTAGCAGTACTAACAAATTTGCTAGTTCAGAAGCTGATGAGAGGTGCCACCATGCCCTCATACACAGGCATATAATTTTGGAGACAAGTTTCTTCAATCCGGGTGGGCACATGGAGAGTATTATAACTTAGCTAGGCTAGTTAAAGCTAGCTTATGATAATAAATCTAGTGACATCTTAGTGGTGGGAGTTCCTTGCCAACGCGAAGGAGCACTAGAATAATCAAGTTTTGTTTAGGGAAAACTTGAAAGTATTGATAGTACTACTATTATATGGTTGGTTAAAGCTAGCTTACGATAATAATTTAGCACATCTTTGTGGTGGGAGTTCCTTGCCAACGTGAAGGAGCACTAGAATAATCAAGTTTTATTTAGGAAAAACTAGTAAGTATTGATAGTACTACTATTATATGGTTTATTGAATATAGAATATGAACAATATCTTTTTTTATTACAATGATCATCCCAATTTTTATGAAATCACTAATTTCCTCACTATTAGAAATTCTAGCATCTAGTTAAAATGGCTGGAAGAGAAAATTATCAATTTTCCTGCTACTAGCCACACTGTTGAGGCCAATGGTTGGCATTATTTTATTTTTTTCCAAGGTGATGCCTACTGAAAATATCAATGAGGTAACTAGGGATAGAGCCATTTTGAATTTTGCAATTCAAAAGGGCTTTACTATGTATGTAGGGAAGATTATTTATAATTTTATTTATAATATGCTTAAGGGTAGTACTACAATATGGTTTGGTCATCCTTTTTTTATTTATTCTTTATGTGTTATAGCATGAGTGTTAGTGGATTTTGATGAGGAAGTCTTTATAAAAAAAGCCTCCATTGACTAAAAGAGTCAGTAAGGTATTTGTCTCTAAGAATGAGGTGGGGGAAAGCTCAGGTGTCCCTCAGACCATGCCCAAATCCTCCAAGACCATAAATGAGAAACTCCAAGAAATTGGAGGACATGTCTGAGATTTAAGAAGAAAGGTTGGCGAGACTAGTTGGTGCTAGGAGAAACTGGAGAAAAAATTTGACCATCACATGAGTTAGTAATAACAACAATTTTTATACATGGACGAGTTTAATGCCACACTTGTTCACATGTTTAAAAATTATGACTTTTATGTGAGTTTGTGTGAGGTTTTTTCCTTTGGTGCCTCATTATCAGCCTTATGTAAGCGTCCTGCGAGAGCTAGAAGAATAACAAAAAGAAGAGAATGATGATGAATACAATTATTAGTTTTCCCCTTTTATCCTTTATTTTGCATTCCTCTTCTATTCTTTTGTTGTAAATATTTTGTAATAGAATTTTTATGTTAATAAAGATGTTTTCTTATTTATATACCATAGTGTTTGTCTCCATAGAAGAATAACAAAAAGAGGAGAATGATGATGACTACAATTATTAATTTTCCCCTTTTATCCTTTATTTTGCATTCCTCTTCTATTCTGTTATTGTAAATATTTTGTAATGGAATTTTTATGTTAATAAATATGTTTGCTTATTTTTATGCCATAGTGTTTGTCTCCATTGAATGTTCTAAGATAAAAATAATAAAAACTTCTCAACTTAAAAAAAATGACATCAGAGAGTTAGCTTTTGCCACATAACATAAGCTTAAGACCTATGAGTGCGATTCAAGATTAATATGCACCTTTGCTATTATAATGATTATTTAATCCATTTTACCCAAGAGGTCGGTGCCTCGGTGCTTAAAATATAGTGCTGCAATACAGTTACGGACCAGACCTAGACCTATGATTTTTAAGTTCAGTGTTACAGGTGTGAAATAACTTCCATGTCGTGGTGCTTGTGTTACAGCATTGAGGCACTGCAAGATGACTTTCTTTAATTAACTCGAGAGCATGGCTCTTTGGCACTACAATCATAGAGCCTAGGTGCTATTTTCTCGGTGCTTTAATTTTCAAAATCTTAACCGCATAAAGCCTTAGCAATGTTAGATTTTTTTTACATACGTTAGTCAAAGCACTCTTCTCCCTTATTACAAATCTAAGATTGGTAGAGGAAGGGTTGTGTTTCATATTGGAAATATGTTTAATGATGGAAGGTATGACCCTGTGATGTTGTACCTGTAGTGTTGCGGCTTGGTATAAGGATGAACATGAAAGCGTAGCACTACGGTGTCCGATGCCAGGAAGAAACTATGTTAACTCAAGAGCTTGGAGCTATGATACCATATTTCTAGCATCTTGACACTCTACACATAGTTTTCGAGATTTCTTTCTCAAGAGTTTGGTGCTGCAATGTTGTGGGACAAATTGTTTGTTTTGAGTCAAAGTTTTGAAAATTTTAATGGATTTAAAAAAAAATTGACATCACAACGCCTTCATAGTGCTATATTTTTACATATTTCAGTTCTAAGCCCTCTTCTCTCTTGTTCTAAATATAAGATTGATGGAGAGAGTATGTTTTCTCTCACGTCGAAACTAAGTTCAATGTCAGAGGCCTTCAACATTCACGATGCTAACATTTTTTAAGTCTTTAGAGAGCATTCCTTTTACTTAGAATCTAAGATCGATGGAGATGCACTCTTCCATTTCTCTCTAGATCTAAGATCGGTGGTGGAATTTTAGTTAAATTTCTATTTTAGGAAGTAACCGTGTAAAGAAAATATTTCAAGAAGTTTTTTACCTATAATTAATGAGAATAAGTCTTGATTTTGTTTCTTACATAAGGAGATCACTCTCATGGTCATGGGAAGCACACTTTGAGAGTGCAGATGATTGGGAGCAAGAATAATAAAGATGGTTAGAGTGAGAGTGAGGAAGGAAGGAAGGAGTAAAGGAGGACAAAGGGGGAGCAATTTTCTCCCTTTTATAAACAATCCTCTATCAATGGGGTGGTGTTTTTCCCCATAACCATTCTCCCTCACTCCATTTGTGTAGTTAGTGCTCATGGGATAGGAATAGTGGTTTTCTTACTTTTAAAATGAAAAGATGTCATTATAGAGCCTCAACACTACCTGATTTGATTAGAAAATCGTCAGGAGCAATTTAGGCTTCTAGATGCCGTGAGGCCATTGGTATCACCTAGGCGCTATGATTTCAATGTTGTGTCACCATGGGTTGAGACATTCCTCTCTTTTTTTTATGCAAACAAGCCATATCTGTACATATTATTCACATTGCTAGATTCATACTTGCTATATTTAGAGACGATGGTGAGTCCTCTAAGAAAATGAGTATGAAAAGGAAACATTCTAGAGAAGTAAACTCAGTAACAATGATGTGAGCACCCAATACTACTATCATTGCCATGAGTTTTTTAAATAAGGATAAACCCACAATAAAAAAATCTTTACAATGATGCAGTTATGGTGACAACCCTAGTCATCAACTATCAGGTATGGAGCATTTTTATTGAAATTAGGAGCTCGATTAATTTTATCTTTAAGAAAGTTTTTAATATACTAAGTCTAACAAATTCCAAACTTGCACCCACTGGAGGACCACTGTATTATTTCTTAAGAGAGCATAGAGAAATTGAGGGGGTAGTTACTCTCCCCATCACTTGGGTGAAGGTAAGAAGTAGTTTATGGCCATGGATTACTTCATCATAGTGGAGGCCCCAACTATTTACAATGTTGTCTTTGGTCCACCTCTATTGAAGACATTCAAAGTGAAGGTGCCAACATATCATGTCTTTGTCAAATTCACCACATGAGGAAAAGAGATCACTGTTAGTGGTAACCTCAACTAATCCCATGCATGCTACTTGAAAGTAGTTGGCGGGTTGAGTAGAGAAGCAATATTGAAGGTGGACATAATTCGAACAGGAATCAAAGTTCTTAAGAAGATAGAAAAATTTTTAATTGTGCAAGGTAATGTGCTAGCACTCAAGTCAGCTTCGCTCTTTCTCCCAAGCATAAGGAAGCCCTCATTCAAACTCTGATGGACAATATATATGTCTTTACTGGATAGCAATAAAGATTACATACATTGATATCAAAATCACTTGTCATCGCTTGAATGTTCAGGTGGACACACAACCTATCAAGAAAAAAAATGAGAAAAATAGTAGCCATACTCACCAAACTTATCAAGGAAACATTTTCCACACTTAAGAGGTACAAGATCAACCTTGACCCACTAAAATACATCTTTGATGCAGATATAAGAATGTTTCTAGGGTTCATTATCAACATTGAAGTAGTAAAGGAAAACTCAAATAAAGTGAAGGCTATACTTGATATGCCCTCACTTGAAAATGTGAAAGAAGAAGTACAATGACTTCTAGATGACTAAACATATCCATCTCATTGGTTAGAGAATGATGATAGCCATTTTTTAAGGTTCTTAATAGAGTGAAGAAGTTTGAGTGGAATCCAAAATGTGAAAAGGCTTTAATGACTTGAAGACTCTACTCGCATCCCCCTTTTATTACAGAGCTGATAGAAGGAAAAGTCCTATTATTGTACTTAGAAGTAGGAGAAGACTCAATCAACTCAGTCTTAATCAAAGAAGAAGGTGGGAAGAAATGGCCCATCTATTATGTCAATAAATCTCTATGAGGTGTCTAGTTTAACTACCCACTCATAGAGAAACTCACACTCACAATAATTACCTGACTAGGCAACTGTGACCTTATTTCCAAGCACATTCTATACAAGTCATCATAAATAAACAACATAAATTTGTGCTTGCTAAGCCTGATCAATCAAGAAAATAGCAGAGTTGAGTGAGTTTTACATATCATACTTGCCTAAGACCACAATTAAATCTCAAGCACTCATGGATTTCTTTATTGACTTCATTAGTTCATAAAGTATTCTCATCAACTCAGAGCCCTTATGGTGACTATACGTCGATGGAAAAAATAAATTAAATATAACTTTAGTAGTTCTAAACCTTAATTTTAATAAAAATAAATATTAATCAAATATAAATCAAATAAAATAGGAAAATATGAAAATAATCCAAAACATCATATGACATCCTAATGAACTTAAATACATCATTAAAACCCACTAAAACCAAATTAATCATACATGACCTAATTTGGCATTTAATTAATTTAATTTATTCAATTAATCAATTTGAACTTATAAAAATCATAGTAAATCAACCAAAACTCTAAAAATTATATATAATCCTCTTTGGATGCATCTTCTAGAGGGGAATCTAGGAAAAATAAAACCCCTAAATAATCCTCATTAAATTAGGCTTAATTTAAGTTTTAATTAAATAACCAAAACCTTAATTAATCCTAAATTACACACTGAGAAGGGTCAAATTTTAGAGAATTTAAATTGATAAAGAACCCTACTTGCCATAAAAATTTCAAACCCAATTGACTTTTATATTAGGATTTATTTAATTATCAAGTCTCTAGGTCAAATTATAGAAACTAATAAATTAGAAAAATCATAAAAATTACAAATTCTATAATATAAATTTAAAAATGCCATAATTAGCATTAGAAAAATTAAACAAAAATGTCTAAGCAATCTGAAAGTAAAGAAACTTAATCAAACATAAGTTAAGGATTAAAAATAATTGGCTATAAATGTAAATATGATCAAACTTAATAAGATTAAGTTTGATTGAACTTAAAATGACATAAGAGTTAAAGTTACCTAGGGTACGTTTAGTACACATAAAAAATAACCCTTCCTTAAACTTCTTAGATCATGGTTAATATGGGTAATCACATTATACCAAATGATAAAAAGAAATTTTTATAAATATCATAATTATAATTCACTTTAAGTTAACTGAAATGAATTGAACTATTCCATAATATATGATATCAGAACTTCGAATCAACTATCTTAAAATAAGTTCAATAATAAGCATTAGAAAAAGTAATGAAATAAATAAATTGAAATAAAAGACAATAACAAGCCTTTATACCACTAAGTGGGGTCGGCTATATGAATCCTTCATCTCCATTGTGTCCTATTATGTGTCAAATTCTCATTTAATTCAAGTATAGTAAGGACATTTTCTATACATCTTAACCAAGTCCTTTTAGGTCAACCTCTATCTTTCTTAACATAAAGAAAATCTAATGCATTTACTCTCCTAACTGGGTCATCGGACGATCGACACTTTATGTGGCCAAACCATCTAAGGCAGCTCTCTCTAATCTTATTCGCCACTGCAGCTACTCTAGATTTTTCCCAAACATACTTATTTTGCATTATATCTCTAAGAGTAAAGGCACTCATCCACCTGAGCAACCTCATATATGCAACACTTAACTTAGTCTTATGCTTCTCTTTTATTGGCCAACATTCTGCATCATAAATCATTGTAGGTCTTACCACCATCTTATAAAATTTTCTTTTATGTGTAAGTGGTACTTTTCTATCATACAACTGGCCAAATGCATTCCTCCACTTTAACCATCCAACTTGAATTCTACTAATAACATCTTCATTTATTTCACCATGATTTTAAACAATAGATGTTAGATATCTGAATCGCTCACTCTTTTTAATGACTTGGTCATCCAATGTCACAACACCACAACTAGGACTTCTACAACTAAAATTACACTCCATATATTTGGTTTTAGATCTGCTCAAATGAAAACCTTTAGACTCTAAGGTTAACCTCCATATATCAAGTTTATCTTGGACTCCCTCTCTAGTCTTATTAATAAGAAGAATGTCATTAGCAAAAGAAATACAACAAGGTACATCTTCCTGTAAATGCTTAGTAAAAACATCCATAACTAAAGTAAAAAAAAAGATAAGGGAATAAATCTGATCCTTGATCTAATCCAATAGAAATAGGAAAATATTTTATCAATCCTCCTTGTGTTAATAGCTATAGCATACATATCCTTCATGACAAAAAAAATTTAAATAATCATATCAATATGATACAAATTATACAAATGTGTTATAAAATTAAAACATAGTAAATTGAATACTATTAAATTTAAGATTGAATTTAATTTTACTTAAGTTAAAAAATATCAACAAAATTAACAAATAAAATTAACTTGGAAAATAAACATGTTAAATACATCCAAATGTAATAAGTAAACCAAATCATCCTAAAATTAAATGAACAAAATAAACAATTAAAATAAATGTAACTTAATGAAACATAAAGATGAAAGAAAAAACATAAGGTTAAATAAAATCAAACATAAAGGTTTAACCTAAACTAAAACATAACAATACTAATGATCAAAATGAAAAAGAGTGAAACACATTAACTTAAATGTATTGGTTGACATAGTGAACACACATTAAATAAAAATAAATATGAAATCTGAAAATTAATAAAATGAATGAAAAATAAATCAAATCAAAATGAAATTAAAAGAAGAATCAAATTTCAAAAGAATTAAAATAACAAACTTAATTCAAAAAAAATCATTTAAATGAATCCAAAAAGAATTAATTAGGATACTTAAGATCTTAGTTAGACCTTTAGAATGAATCTTCATCTCAGGATAAAGGTTAATTCTATTAGGATTTAGGATGTTGAATAGAATGGGTTCCACCTAAATTGAAACTTATTATTTTCTTCATTCTTGAAAACTTAATCCCATCTTAACATTAAATGCACCTAAAATTAAAACCAAATCACTTATATTGAAACCACCCATGGTAAATTAAATTAATTTCAAAACTAAAAGAAGTTAAAAGAATAAAAACAAAATTTTCATAATCAACATCATATGGTATATAGTCTAGACACCTAAGGTCATAGAGCTACTAGTCTGAAGGAGGTTTTGGTACCTCAAATCATTGGTAAAATAATGAAAAAAACTTATGAAGAAAAGTAATAGAAATTAAAAAGGCTAAACAAAATGAACTTCTATTAAATATTTGAAACTAAATTTGAAACTTGAAACTAATGAGGTTTAGCAATGTCATGCCACACAAACCCCCATTCTTCACACACTAGATCATTAAGTTATGGACTTTACGCTTAGGTTATGTCATTCTTTGATATTCAGTGATATTATGTGATGTGATGTAATTTTTTTTTCTTATTTTATGGTGTATTACTTTAAAATGCATGTCTAAAATTATTTGCCTGTTAGATTGGACGGTTGGAAGTTCTTTTAGAACTAATGTTGTGTGTTGCAGGGAGCTGTGCTAAAGAGACAATTATAAAATAAATTATAAAATTTTTGTTTGCTTGTAGGTATGCGTAAGTCCCTAAGCACATCTTAATAAGATAGGTGGGCTTGGAAAGTATCTAATGCTAAGCCCATATATTTGTAAAATATAACTATAATGTGTTATTTGTATTTTTCCTGACATTTATTTTCTGTAGGCCTTAAAATTTATTTTAAATTTTAAAATATAATTTGAGCTTAGAATTAGGTTAGGTTCTATGGGGTCTAAGATTAGTAGGAGCTATCCTTACCAACAGATGGGTGCAGAGGTCTCTTTTAAAGCCCAATGGAGGTCCTTAAAGAAAGAGACAATCTTGGAGAGAAGACCCATGGATCTAAACTTTAGTTCTAGGATGGGCTGTATAAGAGCAGAGTTTGACTGCCCATTTTTGCTTTCTTTTGGGGTAAACAGTGGTACCTAACCACATTGGCCTTTCTTTAATTTAAAATTTTCTTGATTTATTTTGGGTGCACAATAGAATCAACCTGCTTTTCTAGGTTTATTTCTATTATATGTTTTCTATGATAAATGTTTGGATGATTAGGCTCATAGGAAAATTAAATTTCTACCCAACCAAAATCTAAGCAACTTAAAAAAAAACCTTAAAACTTCACATTAACAAAAGCCCTAGGAATAACATAAAATCAGCTAGAAACAATTAGCTTTTGTGAACCATGTTAGCATATTATTATAAACTCTTAAATTGGGCACTTCACCTATTACACATAAGGGGCATTTAACCCTTCAGGATGGCCACCTTCTTAGGAAAGTCAACCTTCTCTTATTGATTTGGCCCATGAACACTTCAAATTGCATGTCATTTAGGCATAAAATGCATACCCCAAAGCCTTAAATGAATCATGAGTCAAAATATATAAAAGCTAGAAAAATATGTATTGGTTAGGTGCATTTCATACCCTACATGATCTAAGGTATTAGGGACTGAGTCTAGGTTCTTAGATTTTTTTTTTCTAAAATGCAATAACCTAGACATCTTGCATACATGAGACTTGGCATCAAGGATTTAAAATATGCTTAGGGGTGTTAGCTGGTAGCCCTTCCAGGTGGGTTATAAGTCCAGAAGAATTAGGGATATGTTTTTTTCTCTAGTAAGAGAAACAGCTAATAATTCCCAAAAGTGAAATTTGGTCGAGCCTCTAATTTGTGTTAAGAGCACTTACAGACTTGGGTTCTGAAGCATCCAACTATAGTAAGTCTTAAACCCTAGGCATTTTTGTGGTCTTATGCTACTAGAATCTAAGTACTAGATTTTTAATAAATTATTAACTCAAAATTTTATTTAAATTCTAAAATTTAAAGCCCAATGGTAGAATAGTTGAAATGTTTACTGAGCATTCAGTATCAATAAGAATTTTCTACTTAATCCCTCTTGAATTCCAAAAATAAGTCCTTCCACTTTGCAGCGTTCTCAGTTGAAATTCTAAATAATCATTTCCTTTGGAAACTAGCTTAGAAATCCATAGAAATAATAGCTTATTTTTTTAATCGAGAGTATTCATAAGAAAATATCCTTTATTCCTAACATGTAATTAATTATAAAGGGTTGCCCTTATAGGAAACCATGAACCCAATTTAAATTAAACCCTATTGTACTTCCCATGCAGTTCACAAGAAAACTCTCTAATACATTAAAGACCCATTAGCCTTAGTAGTCTTTTATTAAATGATCTAATTAATTATATGATAACATATTTATTTTTCAAGATAATATGTTTACTCCTTAATGACACATTTCAATCATCCAAATATGAATTTTCAAAATTTTATGTGATGTCACAAATTTTTCCCACATCAATTAAAGAAATAAGCATTTATTTCTATGGATTCTGAAGCTAGTTTCAAAGAAATGATAAAATTAGAATTTGAAAATGGAACACTCCAAAGGGGAAGAGTTATTTTTTAGGCCAATAATAAAAAAGTAGAGAATGCATAGCAATACTGGGATGTCAAGTAGGCATTTCAATTAAGCTATCATTGAGCTTTATTATTTTGAGAATTAAATTTTATTAAGTTTTAATTAACATTTTATTAGAAACCTAAGACTAAGATTATGGCAGCACATGACTATAAAAATGCATAGAGTTGAAGACTTGTTCTAAGAAGGATGCTTTAGAACCTAAGTCTATATTGCTTCTAACATAAGTCAGATGCTTAACCTAATTCAACTTTTGGGAATTATTGGTTCTTTCCTTCACTTAAATAAATGAACTTATTCTTAACTCATCTTGACTTATCACACACTTATAAGGTTTGTCAGCTAACACTACCTAAGCAAATTTTAAACCCATGATTCCAATTTTTATGCTATGCAAGATGGTTAGGATGTTATTTTTAGGAAAGAGATTAAGAGTCTACAATCACTCTTTAATCCCTTAGATCACGACAGATATGCTATGTTTCTGACTAATGCAATAATTTTTATATTTTAAATGTTTTGACTCTTGATACATTTTAGGCTTTGAGGTATGCATTTAATGCCTACAATGATATGTAGCGAGAAGTAGTTATAAGTCAACTCATATAGAGAAGACACACTTCCCCTAGAAGGGTTGTCATCCTCAATGACCAAATACCCCTTTATGTGTGCAATTAGTGAAGCACCCAATTCAAGGAGTATGAACAATATGCTATCATGTTTCCTAAAAGCTAATTATTTCTAGTTACTTTTAAGTTATACCTAGGGCTTTAAATTATATGAGGTTATGAGTTTGTTTATTTTTGTGTTTAATTTGTTTAGATTTAGGTTGGGTAGAAAATTTAATTTTCCTAAAAGCCTACTGTTCTAGACATTTCATCACAGAAACATACCTTAGAAATAAAACTTAGAAAATCACATTATTTCTATTATGTACCCAAAATAAATAAAACTGATTTAATTAAAATAAAATAGGCCAATAAGTTTAGGTACTGTTGTACACCCCAAAAGAAAGAGAAAAATAAGGAGCCGAGCTTTTCCCTTATATAGCCTTGCCAAGAACTAAATGTTTGATCTATAAGGGTCTTTTTACATAAACATCACTTTCTTCAGAGATCTTCATAAGCCTCATAGAGGACCATTAAGACCATCCACTGGTAGGGTTAGTTCAAATTACATTTCAAATTCTAAAAATAAATTCCTAAACCGTACAAAATAAATATTAGGAGTACACATAACATTCTAGCAGTTATATTCTAAACATATGAGCTTATCATTAGTTGCTTGCCAAGCCCACATTTCTTATTGGGCTATGCTTAGGGACTTATAGCACTTGCAAATAAATAGCAATTATGTTTATCATTTTTTTTAGCACAACGATCCCTTTTATTATAATCCCGTGCAAAAAATAGCATTAGACTAGAAAGAATAGCATCCATACTAGCAAGCAAATAATTTTAGCCATCCATTCTAAAATAATGTTGAGTTCAATTAGGTCTATTTAGACAACTAATTTGGGTTAACTTCAATTCAATTTAGGTTTGAGTTCAATTAGGTCTATTTAGATTCATTTAGATCAAATGGTCTAATTAGGCTAGTTAAAGCTTCATTGGGTTTAAATTTCTTTTAATTCATATTTAAACATGTTTATTTAATGATTTTAAGTTTTTGGAATGATTGAATTTGGTCAAATTATGGTGGGTTGACCTTTGACTTGATGGGACCCACATATGTCAACCCTATGTCCAATGGTGATCTTCATTTGACTTTATTTGGTTTTGATTTCATTAATTTTCATGTCAATATTTCATGTTTTTATTTGATTTGGTTTAAAATCATTTTAATTTCTTTGAATTTAGGTCCTCTTGAGCTTAAATAAGATGATCATGAGAATCATCTAAATTTCCCTAGTTTAAGCTCAATTTGGATCTAGATTTCAATTTGAATTTGTTTAATTTAGTTTTGGTATTATTTTGGTTTGAGTCTTCCCAATCCTATTGGGTTAGGTCAAACCCTAGATGGATGCACTAGATCACTAAGAGTAGTGTCCTAAGTGTCTGATTATGATACTTTTAATATAGAATTAGATGTCTTAATCATTAGTTTAGGGATAATGTTAACCTCATTCAAAAATGAGGACAACACTTGAGTGTCAATGAATGAGTACCACTCTAGCAAGTATACATGAATTCACTATGCTAAAGAAACTATCCATAGAAGATTCTAATCAGTTATCTAAATGCTCTAAGTTATAAACAGAGCCACTCGCATATTAACCAATATGTATCGGCTCAATAATTGAACATTCACCCGATAAATAGATAAAGTTGGTCACTATTTAGATTAGTTTACTCAATTAAAAAAGTACTTATGATTTTCATTTCGTATAACATATTTTTATAGTTAAGCAAGTATGATATAGGTATCCTAATTGCAAAAAAAAATCTCTATTATAGTGAGATGAAGTAAAGGGTGTGTCAGCTCAAACTACTATCATCAACGTCATCCATGTTTCAGAGTACAAGTATATTTGAGAAATCCAAGAACTTAGTTTCAAGATAACCACACTTCGCCAATTTGATGATAATAAAGTCGGTACTATCCTTGAACATTAGCTACAAGATCTCTTGGTGCTCATTAAAATCAAGAAACCTAGTAAACTTAGCTTCTCTTTTCTAAAACTCTTTAGAAAGTGACTACAAAATATAAGGGTCTAGAGTAAGAGATAAAAGGTCCCTCTGTAAAAAATAAGTCCCCCTTTTATAATATCATGGAGTGACCATACATAGATGTTAACCTCATGAGCCATATTACTTATGCAATTAATTTTGATGATAATGAACATATGATTGGATGGAACTAATGTTTTATTTTGAGTGTTTTAGGAAGCTCATTAGACTCAATAACTCAATGAAATTTAGAAAGTCAAAATTAGAGCTAAATAAGGGAAGTTTAGGAATCTACCTATATTAAGCGATAGTAAGACAAATAAGAGCTAAAAAAAATATAAAACTACTAATTTAAATATTTCCCTATCATTAATTTAAATTTTTTGCATAGTTTTTCATATTTTATTTTCATGTCTTTTTCAATTAATCTTTATTTTATCCTTTTTGAAAATTAAAGGTGTTGCATGAGAATAAGCCTTATCCATTATATTTTAAAGTGAGTTGGATTTATTCACACTTTATTTAATTATTTCTATGCTTGTTCTTATTAATTATTCATTTATTTTTGCATGAGAATAAATTTATTTAAATATTATCATAATTATTCATTTTCTTTCTCCTATACTTTTATTTTCTCTCTCCTATCAAAATTATCATCCTATTTTGATTTTGGTTGATTTTGTTATATCATTTTGGGATTATAAATTTAATGTAGTTTATTTCATTTAATATAATTTTACTACCCCTTATTTCATGAAATTTCAAATTTTAAAATTATTTGAATTTTAAATTTGAATACTTTGAAATTCTCCTTTCAAATTGCCTTTAATTGATTCCAAAAAACATATATTTCTTCTTGATAATATTCGTTTGACCCTTCTATACTTTAATGGAGTTAATTTGAATTTATATGAATTAATATAAGTTACTTCAAATTAAAAATCAAATGAACCTTATATTCACACAATTCCCCATTTTTAGTTTTTTATTGAAATATATGGTCAGCCTCATCTTTTATTTTATTAATAGTAAATTAATTAATTTAATTTATTAAAATCTCTTATAAATTAATCTCCCATAATTTATTAATGATCAGTTGCATTGAATGGACATTGAATCCATAATTGAAAACCTTTTGGTTGAAATCTCTTTTGATTTCCTTTGATTTAATTTATTAATTTTTATTTATTGTGATTTTACATAATTCTTCAAATCAATATTAGTAATTAATGCCTCATTTGTTTTGCATTAAATCATGATTGAATTCCCTTTAGAAATACCTTGGTTATCACAGGCAACTGATCCTTAATTTATTTTAAAATTCAAATTATTTTGAATCACTAATTTATTCCTTAATTAATTAAGGAGAGTTTATTTATGTTAAGCGGCTTCAAAATAATTTCCTCCACTCTTACATGGCTGGCCTCATTACTTTTAAAATTAAGTATATTCAAATTTTAAACCAAGTGATTAATTATTCAAAGTTTAATTTCTCGCCAAAACTATTTTCCCTCTCTTTATTCATGCTTGGACAAATATCCTTGAAATCATTTTTATTGATTTTATTTGATTGAATTTAATTTCCTTCCTTCATATCTTTCCCTCTCTCTCTTTCTGTCTTGAATAAAATTCAAATACCATTATTCAATTTTATCTTTCATGTGTCCTTTTATTTGAAATTAAATTATTTCTTTATTAATATTTCCCTCCAATCTCTCTCATGTTTGACCATCCTTTGTATCTATTTAATGATGGTTAGACTTAGCTATTTTGTTTCTTCTTGCTTCTCTCTAACTTAGCCAACCTATTACAAATTGAATTCTTGGAGAATTCCTCTTGACTCAAGTGCTAAATTCTTTTCTCACCTTTGTTTCTCTTTAGATAAAACCTTGCCTAAGATTTTGGATCATTCAAGGTGATGTTAGTCTCTCTGTCTCACTAATTTTCTTGGTTGAGATCTCCTTAAGGTCTTTGATTGGAGAAAAATGCTACTCCATCTATTCCTTCATTGCTTCCATCTTGGCTGAGACATGGTTTGAAGATCTTTTGAAGGTTTGTTCAAAGAGTCCATCTCCTCTCCTCTTATTTTCATTAATCATCATGTGAAGACTCTATTCAACCTCCTTCAAGATCCATTCAAGAAATGTGGAAGGTTCAAGATCAAGTTAATTTATTTTTTTGATAATACATCAAGAATTGAGTAAAAATTTTAATTTCATTTCAATTATTTGAATTTGTGAGTCCATTGGCATGTCTTTGAATGACAAGTTTCATATACTTTAAAGTTTCTACTTTTCTTTAGTCTCTTTTCATTTAAAAGTCAAGTATTTTGAAATGATTTTATATCTATTTCAAGATTACATAGTTAAAAGGTTTTATTATATGCAAATCATTTAAAAAATGATTGGCCACATTCTTTCTTGAATATTTAAGTTTATTTGTTGGATTTGAATGAAACATTTTATGTGTTTTATTGTCAAAATACTCTCTTGATCTCTTTTCATTCTTCTTTCAATAGATTTGAAAGAATTTCTATTTGGATTGATTGAATTTGTTTTACTATCATAAGGCTTTCATACACTTTGAAATCTTCAAATTTATTTTGAAATATTTTTAAATAAACAATTGAACCCCCCCTCTTGGGTGCCATGGCTTATTTGCAATAGTAAGATTATATAAGGTAAATTTAATACAAATGAATTCTCACTTAAGCTAATGGCAATGTACCAATATAGGTCCATTGGCTGGGTGAGTAGCCCATTATCTAGTGTGCGAATGAGGTTGGGGTGGAGGAGTGTAGCTGCATTGTTCCAATGCATAGTCATGAGATACTAGCTAGTTAGATTATGATTTTCCATTGGTTCAATGTTCTCTAGGTCATTTGATTAGCTGAGTCAAAACTATCTTTCTTCATCGGACATTCCTTCCAGTAAGTATATTAATTCTAGGTTGTGAGTATCCTTTGTGCAAATACACTACTCTTGACA
The DNA here is from genome assembly GCA_021442155.1 of Cymbidium sinense. Lineage (NCBI taxonomy): Eukaryota > Viridiplantae > Streptophyta > Magnoliopsida > Asparagales > Orchidaceae > Cymbidium > Cymbidium sinense. The sequence goes on along the minus strand of CM038219.1, from coordinate 77,416,431 downwards.
TATAGCCTCACTTGGGCCTACCTGCTATTTTTGGTATACATTTAACTCCATGATTCTTCTATTCTTTGTAGAGATACCTCACAAAAAGATAAGAATAATTAGTTATAAATATTTAATGATCAGAGAAAATTCAGAAAATTATTGAGAGGTCACATCACCTTTAAGCTAATCCAATTTTTTAATGCTCTGTTGTCTATAAATAGCCCTTTCTTTCTTTTATTATGCACTCACCATTTCTTCAGCTATTTTCTTAAGTAAACTTTCTACCTCCTAAGAGTCGGCTCCATAAAACATATTAAAACATATTCATCATGGACATAAACAATCCTAGTGGCGATATTGTTCCTACAATTCTATGGCCAGGCCTTCATAAAACGGCCAATAAAATGAAGAAGTTGAAGCATGCTACTATCATTCATGTAATTGAAGTGAGGAATTCAGCTACTCCAATTATAGCAACCACAACTAGACTATTCCTTTTGACCCACAAGAAGAATCGAGTACCTGTGTACGTAAGGAGCGAGATGCTACAGTGAGTGTACGACCTGCGATTGTTCTTAAAGAAGAGGAAGGAGGGGAAGATGTGACTCTGATTTATCATAAGAAGGTGATGGTGAGCTGAATGGTTGGGTCTACTACCATGAGAACAACTATAGAAAAATGTCTTCTTCATTTGAGTCTCTCATTATCTTCTTTCATTGTAGTTAAGCATGTTTAGTGTTCAAGCTTCAATAGTAGATGGTGAGTGATGCTGACCAACCCTATAGGCTATTTTCTCTGATGGTCCAAGTAACTTCATAGAGTTACTTTAACTTTCTATGAGCAATTTACTAGGTCATTTCACGAGTAGAGAGGAATTCGAAGGTGGCTTCCCTTCTGGAGGGTTGGACCTATGTCAAATTTTTCTATTGAAACATTTTTCCCAATTTTTGATGATTTCCTTTCTTGCCGACTATATTAGCATCGCATAAGGATTTGGTAGATGTTTCTCCTCAGTTCAGACACACTATTGATGCTCTTGTTGCCATGACTAGCTTTAGTTTCACCAACATCTAGGAAATGATGGTTTGCTTTCCCTCTCCTACTCATAGAAATAATGGTGAGTCTATGAAGAGTGGGTCAACCTAGTGACCAAGGAACAACATGGAGGAATAACAACAAGTCTTCATAGACTCCTCCAAGATCATCACTCTATGAGGAGAGGTCACCCTTTTGAAGGAAGCTTTAGACTCTTTCTAATTGGACTTTAGTGAACTAGGAGTATAATTAGAGCTAGAGTCATTATGATGATGGTTTCTGGAAGCAAAGTACCAATGTAACTTTATGATCATGAGATCTAAGATATCATTACCTCAATGCTCAATTAAGTTATAAAGTACTTCACTTCTCTCTTTTGGCACAAATTTCCTATTTGGCTATATGTGTGAGAAAGGTGGACTCGTTGAGGATTGGGACTCATACCTTGTATTAAAAATATTAAAAAGATGGCGTATTAGGGTTCTATCGAGTGTGTTGTACTAATAAATAATAAAATTTTTTGTATTTCTTTATTCATGAGAACTGTTTGATGTTTTACTCTTGTGCATTAATTATGTCCCTATAGCTCCTATCATTTGAAATATCCATGAGATTTAGGTAATCATTTTTTCACTTAATTCTTGATTTGATGTCCATGTTACCACATCTTTCTTAAAATGTCTATGAATTCTTCCTAGCTAAAGTAGTTGGGACTTTATTGTTCTCTTTGAGTCATGCGAGTAGAACTTCCTTGCAACTAAATCATGATCACCTTTTCATCATCAGTGAGTATGGCTTTGCTAAGAAAAAGGTTGTCTTACTTTTCCATTAGGTTCAAATCAAGGTAGTCTCCTAATTAGACTCCTTCATCATGAGCTCCGTATGTTTAGGATACTATGGTGCCAATCAAAATTTCATCATGCAAGTAGATGAGAAGAACGAGCATCTCAACTCGATGAGGATGCATAAACTATGCATTCTACTCACCCATTTTAGGAATTTTTTATGACTTTTGCTTTCATGTGAGTGGATAAACATCCTCAATATCTTTAAAGTGGTGCCCACCAAAGTCCTTCCCAACTCATGGCGTTCATCAAGGTTTTCATCTTGTACCTATCAAAAGAAAGCATCCCATAGAGCATGGATCACTTCCATCTCTTTTTCATGGTAAAGGGCCATTAGGATGGGATCATGCAATTTTCATCCACTTTGCTAAAAATTCATGATCTCTAGAATAAGGTGTAGAAGTGGTGCTTGTAGCTTTTGTTTGATGTACTAATGTGAATTTTAGTCTAATTCCTTGAAACATATAGAATTTATTTAGGCCTCTCTTAGTGAATTGAGGCCTATTATTAATGATGATCACAAATGGAAACCATTACATGCAAATAATGTCAGTCCAAATAAAGCTTTTTTGTACTTGAGAGGTGATTTTTACAAGTGGCTTTGCTTCAATCCACTTGCTCAAATAGTCAATTATGACAATGATGAACTTTCTTTGTCTAGTGGTGACTGCAAGTGGACCTATCAGATCTATTCCCTAAATAGCGAATGGCCAAGAAGTAGTTATGGGTTGCAAAGATTATGACGAATGTTATTGGAGTGTCACAAATTTCTTGCACTACATAAATCTTTTTATGAACTCTTTAGCATCCTATTTTAGTGTTGGCTAGAAGTATCAATGCCTTAATTTTTTTGTTGAGGAGTGTCAATCGTCTAGAGTGGCTACCACACTCGCCATAATGGATTTCCTCCAATACTTTTTTTGCTTCTTTCACACATCGAAGGTTGAGCGATGTCACTGAACTTTAGAATAGCTTGCCTCATATCAATAGGTATTATGTTGTTCTAACTTTGAACCTCCTTAAATCCTTCATCATTTCTCTAATTTCAATAGTCTATAAGTAATTTATAATTTGGTTGATCAAGCTTGGTGAGTATTCATGTTCTATCTACATTAGCTCTTCCTATTTGGTACTTGGCTAGGAGTGTTAAATGACTGTGTGCTCCCTAAATCCTCTAACCTTGAATAGTATATAAACGAGTTTGTTCTCTTCTCCAAGAACATGCTTATCTTAAAATATTCTAGTTGCCCAATTTTTGCTTTTACTTTAAGAAAATATTTCAACAAAGACTCATTCCAAACTTCATATTTTAATTTACTTATCTAACCATGAGATGCGAGTCTGAGTAGGTTGCCACATGTGCAGCTTCAAGTCATCTATTAAATCTCAACCTGACAAGTAAAGCTTTATATTTAGCTTTATTTTTATTTCATTGAAACCAAATTTAACTGATTGTATGATGGTAATCCCTGCTAGACTCTTTAGCATTATACATGTTCCCAAAGTTGGTTTGCCAGAAGAACCATCGATGCATAGTCTCCACTAAGATTCCAGGTTGATGGGAATATCTTATAAGCAGCTGAAGTCAACAAAGAATTGCATGATTTCTTGAGCTTTGATCATGATCTTAGGCAAATATGATATGTCAAACTTGCTCAATTTTACAAACCACTAAAGCAATCTTCTTGAGTGATTAATCTTAGCAGGCATGGATTTAAGCATGTTATCCATGATGACCTATATGGAGTGTTCCAATAAATAAGGTCAAAGTTGCCTATCCATGGTGATTAATGCAAGTTTGAGTTTATCCATGATTAGGTAGTCCAATTGGGCGCATCGCAGGAATTTACTGACATAATAGATGGGCCATTATTTCCCACATTCTTCTCTGATTAGAACTAAGTTGATTGAGTTTCTCTCACTCTTAAGTACAATAATAGGACTTCTCCTTCCTTTAGACTCTATAATAAAAGAGGAGATACGAGCATAGTCTTTAAAATGATTAAATATTTTTTCATAATTTTTGGTCCACTCGAACTTCTTCACTCCTATGAGAACTTTAAAAAGGGTGGCCATCACTCCTGAACTTTTGAGAAGAACCTGCTAAGTCCTGTTACTCATCAAAAAAGTAATTGTACTTCTTTCACATTTTTGGGTGAGGAAATGTCGAGTATAGCCCTCACCTTATATGGGTTTGCCTTTATTCCTCTGAGGAGAAATGAAGAACCCTAAGAATTATCTTGCTCCTACACCAAAGACGTACTTCAGAGGGTTATGGTGTATGTTGTACCTTTTTTATTATGAGCATCTTCTCAAGGTCTCAAATGTGTTGCATTGGTAACTTATTTTTAACTAGTAGGTTGTCAACATAAACTTCCACATTTCTCCCATTCTACTATTTGCACTTTCAATCCATGAGTCTCTAGTAAGTTGCCCATACATTTTTGAGCTTGAAGGGCAATCCCTTTATAATAATATAATCTTTTAGCAATAATGAAAGTCATCTTCTTAGAATCCATAAGGGGCATCTGAAATTAATGATATCCTAAGAATGCATTTAGTAACTCATCACGATGAATTCAACTGCCAAGTCTACAAGCTCTTCTATTCACAGAAGAGGATACCTATCCTTCTTACATGCCAAATTTAAGTTGGTGAAATTGATACACATCCTATATTTTCCATCTGACTTTTGCACCATCACTAAGTTGGACACCCATTCAAGGTATTGGACTTCTCAAATGAAATTATCTTTAAGGGGTTTAGCAACCTTTCCCTGATAAGCTCGATAAGTATGGTTGTTATTTTCCTAATTTTTTTACATGATTAGCTGAGCATCAGTGCAAACATTCAAGCAATGATAAGAAATGTTGATATCAATGCTTGACATCTCTACTACTATCTTGGCAAACATGTCTATATTATCCATTAGAGTTCAAAACAGGGCTTCCTTATGTTTAGAATAAAAGGTCGAGCTAACCCTTATTGCTCGCCCTTTACGTTACATGATCAAAAGATTTTTTACCTCCTCAAGGACTTTGAATCTTATTCACATTATGGATAGCTATAATATGTCTTTTCTCTACTTGACCTACTAATGGCTTTCAAGTAGCATGCATGGGATTGATTGAAATATCTTCTAACGGTAATCTCTTCTCCTCTAACAAAGAATTTGTTAACTACAAGATACGTTGACACCCACTCTGAATTATTGAGTAGAGGTTAACCAAAGATAGCATATAGGTAGTAGGGGCCTCTACTATGATAAAGTCAGACATAGCTATGATCTGCTTCTTGCCTTCTCCCCATGTGATTGGGAGAGTAATCATCCCCAAAGTTTCTCTACGCTCTTATAAAAAATCATACAGTGGTCCTAGTAGGTGGAAGTTTGGAATTTGCTAGGCCTAGTTTATAAAAGACTGATTTAAAAATGATATTAATTGAGCTTCCCAAGTCAATCAAAATGCTTCCTACCTAATAAATGGTGATCAAGGGCATCACCACAACTATGCCATTATAGTGATTTGTAATAGCAGGTCAATCCCTTTTTAAAAAAAATCACTAGCATGATAATAGTAGAAGGTGCTTACATCATGGTAGTTGAATTCACTTCTCAAAATTGTAGCATTTTTAAACTCTCTTACTTAGAGGAATTGCCATCACCCCCAAAGATAACGGGCATGACTTCAGTAATGTGGATAGTATGTGCAGGTATAGGCTCATTACTAGCTTTGATGACTTCTTTATCATTCCTCTTAATGAACTCCTTGAGCTTTTCCACTTTTATCAACTCATCCACTAAACTATTCAAAAGCCAACACTCTTTAGTGTCCTGGTTGTGATCATGATGATAATCACAATACTTTGATCAATTATGCACTCTATTAGACTTCATAGGTGGTGGTCACTTGAAATAATCTTTATATCAGATTACCTCTACAAGCTCTACCATGAACACTTTTAGAGGAGTCTCTAGAATTTGTTGTGCATAGTCAGCTCCAAGATAACGAGTAGTCAGGTTTATTTAACCTTTCCCTGATAATTCTAGTATCCTCTTTTTATTTTTTTTCTCCACCTTTGATATCCTTCTTTGGGTAGTCACTTTATGGGCCTCTTCAGCAAGTCTTTCATTCTGGCTAGCAATACTAGTTGGACCACATCATTATATTCTATAGCATTAACATGATTGTTCATTAGCCTTAGTAGCTCGGTGATTGTCTTAGGTTTTTGGAGCCCCAAGGAATACTTGAAGGGCCCCTCCTTTAAAATTGAGCCAGTGCTGCTTGAGTGATTATGAGCTTTAGATCTTTGAATTCCAATATCTCTCACTAGAAATAAGTGATGAACTCTCTTAGGGATTCACCAAGCTCTTTCCCTATCTATAATAGAGCTTGAAAACTCTTCAATGGCTTTTGACCATTGGTAAATTATGTGGCGAATATCTTCTTAAAGTTAGCAAATGATGTAATGACTCTTTAAAGATGCAAGAACCACCTAAAGGCTGACTCATGAAAGTAGTAAATAGAGTCATCACTTCATTGCATCATCTAAGTCCAGTAACGATGTGGTTGACTTCAAGTAGGTTATATGATCAGTGGGATCTTTCCAACCTTTGTAGAATTCAAGAAGTGAGATATTGAACCTACGAGGTGGGTGAGCTTTTACAGTCTTCATAGAGAAAGTATTAGTAAGCTGTGGTTTCTTCTTTGGATAATCTTTTTCTTTACTAGTGTCATAGGATTCTCTTCAAAATTAAAGAATTTGGATGGATGGGAACTGGGGACCATAGATGGGTGTTTTATTTCTTTCCAACCTCTATGAGTAGCTGATCCCATGGATCCTTCATTCTTTTTTGGTTTGGGCTCTTCATGGTGTGGTTTATTAATGCTCGCTTACACTAGGTGAGTGACCCGATCCTCCACGTCATGCAAATCCCATTGAGTTGAAAATTTCCAGATGTTCTACTTAATGTTTGCCAATTGATCTCATGTCAAAGGTCCTGCTTCACTTTGTATCTACTTTGTGTTTCTCATCCTTTTCTTTGCTCATCTCACCTAAAAGGATATTGATCCAAATTTATCCATGCATGGAGGAAGAACATTTTGAGATACTAGAAAAACATGGCTAGGCAGAAAGATTGCTAGTAAGAAAATAGAAAAAAAAAAGAAAAAAATGCAATATAAATAATTATTATTATTGCTTAGAATGCTCAGAATGCAAGAAAAAATATATAGGTCTAGAGTAAGAGATAAATGGTCTACTTGTAAGAATGAAATCTCCATTTACATAGAAAGATCATATAAGAAAATTTTAATACAAATAAATTCCCACCTCTGCTGATGGTAGTGAGTATAGGTCCATCAATTGATGGGAGTGAGTAGCCCATTATTTAGCGAGCGTACTAGCAAGTTTAGGGCAGAGGACATTAGTTACATTATTCCAGTACATAGTCGCCAGATACTAATGAGTTGGATTATGCTTTATCATTGGTTCAATGTTCTCTATGTCTTTTGACTTACTTGATCAGATCTATCTTCCTTCGTCGAATGTTCCTTCTAATGAGCATATTTATTTTGTGTAGTTATGCGAGTACACTTATCTTGACATATAGGCTGGCTTGGGCCTACCCTCTACTTTGGGTATACAAATATTTAACTAAACGACTAAGCATGAAAAACTCAAATAACATTTTAATTAAGTTATAATAATTAAACATTAAACTTAATATGATAAGTTAAATTAAATGAACTTGAATCAATAAAATAACTATAAACACTTAATAAATAATTATTCAATTAATTAAATTAAATCAATCAAATTTAAATAAATTACAACCAATTCAATCAAAAATACTCTAATTTAATCAAAGTAATTTGATTAATCAAGATAAACAAATCAAAAAATTAAACTAAATGATCCTCAAACATCATAGAAAAACTTAATCCAATAATAAACCCTAAAGTTCTTAAAATACCTTTAATTAACTTTAAATGTGTTAATTGATTTATTAACTGGATCAAAACTTAATCAAAATATAAAATCACTAAACTTAAATAATAAATGAAATCAATTAACCAATCTAAATCATATAATTTAATGAAACTTAATAAAAATAATTAATTGTTGCATTATTAATAATAAGATTAAATATAATCAATTAAATTTATAATCAAATTCAATTAAGTTACTTAGATAAATGGAATAGATTAAACTAATCATTAATAAAAATTTAACAATAACAATGTATTAAATTCACTCATAAACATTTGATTAAACCATTAATCAAATCTTGATTAAATTAATAATAATTAATCAATAATGTGATTAATCAAATATGAACTAAGATCATATTAAACATAAAAAGTGAATCAAAATAAATAAAGCATAATTAATGAAATTAAATTTGAAGGCATAAAATATTAAATTAAATTTCTAAAATTAAAAAAAACCTAATTTGTATTCATTAAACTAAAATGAATCCTAAAAAAAAAACTAAATCAAAACTTTTCATAACATGTAATCACAAGGTATATAGTTTGAACACCCGATGTCAAAGGGCTGTTGGCCTGAACGAGGTCATGATACCTCGAACCATTTGTTTAATAATGGCACATGCATATGAAAGCAATATTATAAAAAGAAAATAACCAAATAAATAAAATGTTATTAAATTTGATTACATAAAAATATAATACTAAAAATCACTAAGCTTAAAAAATTTAAGTGAAGATTAACACTTCGTCCATTAGTGAAAATTTTACTCTATTAAGATTAGAGTGTCGATTGAAGTGGGTTTCACCTTAAGTAAGACTCATCTTATTCTTCACTCTTTAAAACATAAATTCAATCTTAACATAAGAAATTTTTTTTATTAAAATTAGAAATAAAGCTCAAAATCATTCAAACTATTTAAATTTAAATCATCTAATAGTAAACTAAACAAATTCTAAAATTAAATCAAAACTTAAACTTAAAAAATCTTAGCTTAATCATACCACACTACTCCTTATTCACACATTAGATTACTAGGTCACCAACCCAAAATTTAGTTAGGTTAGTGCATTATTGTGATGTGATATTTCTTTTTTTTTTATGGTGTATGGTTTAGTCTGAATGGCTATGATTGCTTGCTTGCTAGTTCTAGCTACTAAGACATCTTTTTAGACTAATGTTGTTTTTTGTAAAAGGGAGCTATGCTTAAGGGACCATTATAATAATAAAAATGATTAATGGTACTTCTACTTGTAGATGCTATCATGCTTAAGTCCTTAAGTATAGCCCATTAGGACATGTTGTCTTGGTAACCATTGGTGCTAAGTTCATATGTTTGATATATAATTACTGGTGTGGATGTTTGTGCTTTCCTAACCTTTAGTTTGCTAAGCTTAAATTTTTCTTTTAAAATTTTAAAATATAATTTGATCCTAAAATTATGTTAAGATCTATGAGGCTTAAGATTAACAACAGTAGACTAACCAATTGGTGGTCCCCTATGAAGCTTAAAGAGGAGGTCCTTGAAGAAGGTGATGATCCTAAAAAAATGTGAAATGAAGACCCCAATAGATTAAAATTTAGCACTAGACTTGGCTATACAAAGGCAGAGCTCAGCTACCCACTTTTTCATTTTTTTCCATAGAGTACAACGATACTTGACTACCCTGATTTTTTAATTTAATTAATTTATGTTTGGTGTGATTTATTTTTGGGCATGCACTAAAATTGCATTTTTATAACATTATTTTTGTGACTTATTGTCCATATGGATTTGCATTAGGCCCACAAAATAAAATTAATATTTCTACCCAACTTGATTAAACTAGCTCAAACAAAAATAAAAATGACTCATAACTTCATATAACTAATGTCTTCGAGATAAATATTAAAAGTAAATAGAAACCATTAGAACTTGTGAACCATACTTACATATTTCTCTATTTTCATAGACATGGGTCCATTCTCCCATTGCATATAAAAGGGAAATGGCCTATAAGGATGATCACCCTTCCTAGGGAAGTCTATTTTCTCTTTTGATTTAGTCGACAACATATGTCTTATTGCATCTTATCTCAAGCATGATTTGTATACCTAAAGCCACAAAATAAAATCATTTATCTATAAATTATTACATTAGATAGAAGCATATCATACCACTCATGTTCATATGAATAAGAAGCAAGTTTAGGTTTTCTAGCCTCATTTCCTAATTAATAATAGCTTAAACCATCTTGCATTTCATAAAGATTGGACTTATGGCTTTTAATCATAGGAGGTTTTAGCTAGCAACCCATACTAAATGAGAAATAAGTCCAGAAGAGTTGACATAAGTTCATATTCACATATGAGAAATAACTAATATATTTCAAATCTTTATGATTATATTAAATTAAGTTTTTTAACTTATAATAGAAGGATCTTTAGACTTAGGGTTTGAAGCATCCCATTTCTCTTTTATTATAGGTGTAAGTCTTCAATTTTTAAGCATTTTTGTAGTCTTATGCTATTAGAATTTATGTCCTAACTTTGTAATAAAATGTAAACTTTGAAGCTAAATAACTTTAGTTAGAGTAATAAAGCCCATTGATAGGATAATTTGGAATGTTTACTATGCTTCTTAACATTTGAAGCATTTCTTATGTGTTTTTTATTGGCATCTAAAAAGAACTCCTTTCTCTTGAATCAATCCCTTTTAATTTCTAATTTAGCACCACTTAAATATAAATTTTGAAATCCATAGAAATAATGATTCGTTTCTTTAATCAAGAGTTTTCTTAGGTGAGTTTCTCTCTTATAGGATATAATAAATTATAGGAGTTTTTCCTTATAAGGAACTTAGAACCCATCATTAAAATAAATTCCATTTTACTTCTCCAAGAAGTTTAATGGAAAAATCTTTGGTTTGTGTAGACCCATCAGTCTTAGAAGTGCTTATTAAGTGATTAAATCCATTATATGGTGGTATTTTCATCTCTTGAGATGATATATTCTTCCCTTAATGATGCATTTAATCACTTAAATAAGAACCCCAAGATTGTTAGGAGGCTATGGCAACCAAAATGTGGGGTGGGGTGGGGGTTGACATATGTATTTAAAAAAATTAATACAAGTTAATATTTTTAAACTTTGTAAAAAACTTAGTTGTAAAAGAGAGAAAATATTTTTTTTGTAATGAAAGAGTATAACAACCAAGCAACCAAACAACCAAGAAAAAAAAGTACAAAATTAAAAATAGGAAGCATAGAGATTTTTACATGGTTCAGTCAAACCCAAAAAATTGGCTTACATCCATGCCTAGTTACCCTAGTTTAGAATTCACAAATCAAAATGAGATAACAACCAATTTCCCATACTTTCCTTCAACTAGCAAGTACAACCCCAACTCCATATTTTCTTACACTAGGCAAGTACAACCCCAAAATAAGTTTAAGAGAATAAAAAAAGAAAAGATATAAATTGAATATCTAACTCTTAAATTTAAAACTAATTTTTCACTCAAACCCACTAAACAATATTTAGACAATTAGGAAAAAAGCACAAGCTTACATTATATATTTTATGAATATGAAAGAATGTAATGATATGAACTTGAAATATTCTTAAGGAAAAATGTTAGAATGAAAATAACTTTTAAAGCACATGCACAAAATAGATGGAAAAGAAAATGGATTTGAAAAATATGTAAGTCAATATTTGTAAAAGCCTTAAAGAGATTAATTCAATTTAATTAAACCAAAAAAGAAAACATTTCAAATCACTTGAAAGAGAATGACAAGAGAATAAAGAATAACTTTAACTATAAAGCACCTAAATATTTTCATCCAAATTGAACAATAAAGCCATTAATTCAAAGATTAAAATAAAATAAATATTCTTACTCAAGTCCTTGTATATATGAGCAATAAAATTAATGACTTGATGTGTACTTTCTAAAAATTTTAAGTGGCTTGAAAATTTTGGGAGAGGATCAACACTTGGATGTAGTTGAAGTAGAGATGAGAGAAGATGATCTTAAACACCAAAACTTCAAGAAATCTTCAAGAAAGATCTCGACCAAGGTGGGAGAAATAATAGAAGAGAACTTTAGCACTTTGAATGCAAGAAACACTCCAAGAAATTAATTAGCAGAGGTTTAGCCTAATTGGAGAGAAGTAAGAAGAAGATTAACTATGAGAGCACCTCCTTAAATAAACTTTGAACCATGAAATGGTTGGCCAAGGCAAGAAAAAAATAAGAGGAAAAAAATGAGAGGGAAAATTGTACGAAAAGAAGTAGATTTATGTAATTCAAATCACTTGATTTGAATTTAAGAAAACTCAAACCAAATAAGCAAGGGGACAACTATAGCATGGAAATTAAAGATTAAAGCACTTAACATATACATGCTCAAGAAAAATGGGAACAAGAACAATTAGAAAGTCTCTCCCATGGAAAATGAGAAAATGAGAAAAATCATATAAGTAATTTCAATTTTGAAAATTGAAATATAAAAACTAAAGATTGATGTGGCCAATCAAGCCCAATTTGAATGGAAGAAATAAAACATGTGATGAAATAAAATTGGATTTATGAAAAGAGAGTTTCAGTCAATGTTATCAGACTAAGAAGAAAAAAAATAAGATGGAAGGTTATTAAGGAAGGACTTTAAATTATAAAGCACATCTCAATAAGTTTGAATCCAATTCAAATCAAGGGTGTGTGTAGCTAGTCATTCATGATAGAAGGGAAAGGAGATAGTAAGTCATAAAAAAATGGATATAAGCTAATTAAACAATGGATTCATGTAGGAAATGATTTGAGATAAATCAAAATAAATAATTTTAGGATATATAAAAGATAGGACGGTTAAGCTCTTGCTAAATATGGATCAATCTCCAATTAATATAATAAATAAAATATAAATAATGTGAGATTAATTATGGAATAATTTGAACTAAATACATAATTTATATTAGTTAAATTAAATAAAGAGGGGACTCGCCAAAAGATTTTCATAAAAGAAATCAAAAAATTTAAAATGTAGTTATTAAAAACCTATTTAAATTGAAATTTGAATCAACTATAATAAATTCAAATAAATTCAAATATAATTAATTTAGATGCATTGGGTTAGTTAACTCATGCCATAATAAGATAAAACACATTTGGAAATAATTTATGATAATAGATAATTTAAAATTTTAATATATTTAAATTCAATTTTCAAATAATTTGACATATACAAAAAATAAATATATGAAGAATAACTAATATGACATCATTTTGAATAAATTTCACTAAATTCATCATGCCAAAATCAATGAAAAATTTAGCCAAAATTAAAATAGAAAGTGATTATTGAAAATAATGATATATAAAGTATAATTTTTATAATAAAAGAATAATTTAGTTCTCATGCTAGAATAAATGGATGAATAATTATAAAAAGCATGGAAATAATTTAATGAATTGTAAAATAAATTTAACTTTAAAAAGTAATGGATAAAGCTTAATCTCATGCAAGTTTTAAATTTATCCAAAAGGATAATTCTAAGATTAATTATAAAATTGATGCAATTAAAATATGAAAAAAATCTAAATAAATGATATGAAAATATTGAAGCCATTATTTGCATATTTTGGAGCTCTTATTTACTTTGCTATTACAAAAGCTAGAAAAATTCCAAATTTGTCCTAGTCTAGGCTAATCTTACCTTTTCAAATTTGGCTGATTATACTTAGTCTGGTGAGCTTCCTCAAACACTAAAAATAAACCATTTATTTCATCCAATCATATGTTAGTTATCATCAAAATTAATTGTATAAGCAATGAGGCTCATGGAGTCAACAATCTTCTTTTTTATGATGACAAACATATGTTGGTAGTGTTTGAGATGAAAGTGCAAAGTGACATTTCACCTACTTAAGCAAAGATTCATTTATAAAGTATACTAATTTAAACTATAAAAGTTAAACAAGCTGCAAAAATGAAACAAATAACAACGTAAAATCAAGTAGCTGACTAAAACATGTATCAATATGAAAATCGAATAATGAAAAAAATTAAGTAGCTCCCACTAAATCTATGCATATTTAAATTTATTTTTAAAAATAACATACATTCTCTCCCTTTTGGCAACATCCAAAATATATAAACATGTAAAAAATATATAGTAAAAATAAATCTTATTTAAATAGATGGAGCTAACATGCCAAGTACACATCTCAAAGTACATAAATGCTATTCGGGTAAAGAATTTGTAAATATATCAGAAATTTGTATATCAGTACTAATAAAGTTAACATTAACATCCCCCTTATATACATGATCCTTAATGAAGTGGTGTCTAATCTCAATATGTTTGGTCCATGAGTGCTGAATATAATTTTTAGTTAAACAAATAACACTAGTATTGTCATATATAATAGAAATGTGTTTTAACCTAATGTCAAAATTTTCTAATTGTTCCTTTAACCAAAGAACTTGAGTAACACAACTTTCAACAGCTATGTACTTAGCTTTAGTAGTACAAAGGGTAATAGAGTTCTATTTCTTAAAAGATCAAGACATAAGAGATGATCCTTAAAACTAACATGTGTCTGATGTACTTTTTCTATCAGTTTTGCAACCTACAAAGTCAGTTTCAGAATAAATAACCAACCACACAATAAGAAATTTTTAGGATACTACAAACCTAACTTAGAAGTTCTTATCAATAACAAAAATATATGTGTGAATGCAGTTTGATTGGATTTTTTAGGAGTAGCCTAAAAATGAGCACAAATAAATAATAAATATAATATCAGGCCTACTAGGAACAAGGTGAACCTATCATACTTATATAAAGCTTCTTATCAATGAGTTTAATTGATTCATCTAAGTCTAATCTAGTTGAAGGGCTCATGGATTTTTACTAGAGTTGAATCTCTTTATGTTAAACCTTTCAATCAAATCATTTGTATAGTTAGTTTGATAAATGAAGGTGCCATTTTCTTTTTGACTCACTTCAAGACATAAGAAAAAGTTACATTCTCCCATCATACTCATTTTAAATTCTTTAAACATCATAAATGTGAGCTCAAGACAAAGATTCGTTTTTTTTACTTTCAAATAAAATATCTTTCACATATATTTGTACAATAATCAGATCATCACCTATATATTTTGAAGAAAATGGTGGTATCTACTCTACACTTTCTATACTCATGGTCAATAAAAAAACTACTCAACCTATCATACTAAGCCCAAGAAGCCTGTTTTAAATCATATAAGGCTTTCTTCAATTTAAATACATGATCAAGAAAATCTAGGCTATCAAAATCTAGGGGTTGCTCAATAAAGACATCTTGGTCAATAAGCCCATTCAAGAATACACTTTTTAGATCCATTTGAAACAATCTAATGGTCTCTAATGTTGCTACAGATTCAAATGATTCCTCAATCTATCCCGTCAATTTATGTGTATCATTATGCAACTAACCTTGTCTTATTTTTTAATAATACAACCTAAGTCATCTAATTTATTACTAAAAGACCATTTAGTTCCAATAACATTTGGGTCTTGGGGTCTAGGGAATAATTCTCAAACATCATTCCTAACAAACTGATTAAATTTCTTTTTTATAGTTATAATCTAATAATGATCATTTAAGGCTTTATCAATAAACTTAGGTTCAATTTCAGAAAGAAAAATTGAATGATATGTCACATCCTTAAAATGTCTATTAGTCTTGACACCTTGGATGGATCTTCTATAGGTAAGTCTTTAGGATGATTTTTATTAAATCTCCACTCTTTAGGTATAGAATCATCAACTTTCTCTTCCAAATTAATTTTCTTAAAATATTCTAAATCATCATCAACTAAGTTGTCTATAAGATAATCAACTAGATTCTCATTAAATATGGCATATACAGATTCTTCTACAATCATCTTCTTATTATTAAGCACTCCATAGGATCTACTAGATGAAGAGTAACCCAGAATGATTCCATCATTTGATTGGCTATCAAATTTTCTTAAAGATTCTTTTCCACTATTCAAAATGAAATACTTGCAACTAAGAATATGAAAATTGACTAATCTTAGGTTTCTTTGCAAAGAACATCTCATAGGGTGTCTTATCCAAAATAACTCATAAGTGAACTAAATTGCTCACATAACAAGGAATATTGATAGCTTTAGCCTAAAAGTATTTAGGTAATCTATAATCATCTAAAAGAGCTATACTCAACTCAATTAAAATTATATTTTTCCTTTTTGTAATACCATTCTATTGTAGAGTTCTAGGAGTCAAAAAATAATATTTAATTTTAAATTCAACACAAAATTCTTAAATAATTTATTCTTGAATTCTCCTCGATGATTACTTGAACTCTACTAATCAAACAACCTTGATCTCTTTGAATGTATTCAGTAAATTTTAAAAAAATATCAGATGCTTCATTTTTATATTCTATGAACAAAACCTAGGTAAATCTAAAAAAGTCTTCAATAATAAGAAAACTAGAAAATTTACCTCCTATGCTAGTAGTGCTAATGGGTCCAATCAAATCCATATGTAAAAGTTTTAAATGACAAGATGTAGAAATAATGTTTTTATTTTTGAAAGAGTGTCTTAAATGCTTTCTAGGTATGCATGCATCGCAAACATAGTTGCAATAAATTTTTATTTTTGATAAACCATCTACTAAATTAAGTTTTGTTGTATACCCAAAGTAAAAAATATGCCTAAATAAGCCATAAACTCAATACAAGCACACTAGCATCAAGGATACTCAACAACCTAAAATAAGAACACTAGCCAGAAGGAATACTCGATGAAAGAAGAAACGTCCGACCCAACGAGCGTTGAACTCGAAGTTCAATAACTCAGAGGCAAGAGCTAATTCTTCTTGTCCACATTTGGTGAGTAGGCTGAGGGACAGTGCAACTACTCTCTTTCACCTCATCTTCACCCGCATGAATCTTACTCGCTCACCATCATCAATTTAGTTGGGAATTTTTTACATTAAACATACCTTATATGATCTTTCCATGTATGACTATCCCTTGAAATTATAAGAGGTGTGTTTCTTTATTATGTGGGGACTTTCTAGTTAATAGTAAAAGACCCCCTATTTTATTTCATACTTTCCTTATGTTAAGAAGGGTAAAGGTAGACCTAAAAAGACTTGGTTAAGATGTATAAAAAATTGTCTTAGTATCCTTGAACTAAATGAGAATTTGACACTTAATAGGACATAATGGAGATGAAGGATTCATGTAGCAAACCCCACTTAGTGGGATAAAGGCTTGTTGTTATTGTTGTTGTTGTTTTTGTTGTTGTTGTTGTATCTTGGGCATCTTGAATAATAAAGGTTACATTTCCTCCACTTTTTCTACTTTGCTAACTTCTTGCTAATTAATGGTTTATTTAACCCCATTTCTCAAGTATCTTAGAATGTTCATCTTCCATCTGCAGACAAATTTAGATTCAAGATCCTTTTAGATGTGATGAGGGTGGATGAGGATGAGAACTAGAAGTCAGATACAAAGCAAAATAAGACCCTCCACACAAGATCACTCTACAAACATGGAGAAAAACATCCAGTAATTTGTGATTCAATAGGATTTCTATGACCTAGAGGAAAAGATCATCATTAGGTGTAAGAAACCACTAGAAAACCACACCATCAAGAGCCTAAGCCAAAGGAGAATGAAAGATCCATGGGATTAGCTACTTGCCAAGCTCGACAAGAGAGTAGACACCAGTTTAAAGACCCAAGTGCTCGGCCACCTAAATTTTAAGACTTTGAAGATGACTCTTATGATAATAATGAAGAAGACATGTCAAACAAATAGCCACAACCTAAAAATGCTTTCTGCATGCGGATTGCAAAAGCTCACCCTTTTCATAGGTTCAAGATCCTACATCTTGAATCTTACAATAATTAGATGAACCGCATTAACCACATAGCCTATTTCGAGTCTTCCACAATGTTACTTGACAAAGATGATGCGATGAAATACTAACTTTTCTTCACCACCTTTAAAGAATCATCCATCGAATGATTCTCACACCTTCCTTTAGAAGTCATTACATCATTAGCCAATTTCAAGAGGATGTTCACCATGAAAATCTCTAGCACTCAAAAACTACTGAAGAGATCTCAAGCTCTCCATGGTGAGTCCCTAAGGAAGTTCATCACTCATTTCCAATAGGAAATACTAGAAGCCAAAGATTCATAGTCACCCATGAGGCACTCACCTAGGGTTTAAAAAAGAGGCCTTTCAGGTATGCCTTAGGGCTCTAACAACCAAAGATGCTTGCTAAACTATTAGAGTTAGCTAACAACCACGTCAATGCTGAAGAGTGCAATGAAATGGTCTACCTAACATCATAGATGAGAGAAATTGACTCATTAAAGAGGCTTTTAGAGTGACTATCCATGGAAGGATATCAAAGATAAAGAGTAGACAAAAGGAGGTGACTAGAAGTACCTGGGTGAGGCTTCAAAAACCAATTTATCCACTACCCAAGTGGAAATTATGCATAGCCTACCTCATCAACTCCTCTGAGAGTATATATGACAAAGCTTGTAAAATATATCCAAAAAAAATTTATTTTATATGATAGCCACCAATGAAGGCTAACAAAGTTTGTGACCGTTCAAGGTATTGTGCTTATCACTACAACCATGCCCATGACACTGAAGAGTGCCGCCATTTGAAAACTCTAGTGGAAGAACTGATTAAAGTTGGGAAGCTTAAAGACTTTGTCAAGAGAAATGACAAAGAGGTCATTAAAACTAGTAATTAACCTATTCCAATGCATAGAGTTAATATTTTAGGAGTTGTGCATACTATCTTCAGGGGCAATGATGAGCATAGAAAGTTTATGATATTGAGAAGTAAACTCAACTGTTATGACACAAACACTCTCTACAACCATTGCCCCAGCAAGTTTTTTGTAATGGGATAGACTCGTTATCAAGAATCCCTACATTGATGCAACTCTAGTGAAAACCTTGATCGCCAACAATTAGGAAGAAAACATTTTAATTGACATTGGGAGCTCAATAAATATTATTTTTAAATCAATCTTTGACAAACTAGGCCTAGCAAAATTTAA
This sequence comes from Cymbidium sinense, assembly GCA_021442155.1. NCBI lineage: Eukaryota > Viridiplantae > Streptophyta > Magnoliopsida > Asparagales > Orchidaceae > Cymbidium > Cymbidium sinense. Next base: position 77,397,482 of record CM038219.1, on the reverse strand, counting down.
ACTCATGCCTATTAGAGGACCACTATATGGTTTCTTGAGAGAGTATGGAGAAATTGAGTTAATAATAACTCTTTCTATCACTTGAGTATAGGACAAGAAGAAATTCATGACCATGGTAAACTTCATCATAATGGAATCCCCCACTACCTACAATGCTATCTTTGGCCAACCTCTACTCAACATATTTAGGTGGTGGTATTGATGTATCAAGTGGCTATCAAATTCTCTGTCAGGGGGAATGAGATTACCATTTGAGGGAACCTCAATGAATCATGAGCATGCAACTTAAGATTCATTGGCGAGTTGAGTAAGGTAGATGAAGTGTTGTAATTGGATATAGCTTGAACTGCGATAAAAGTACTCGAGGAGAAAGAAAAAACCACAGTCACACAAAGCAATAGAAAAACACTAAAGATCAACTTAGCTTTCTATCCCAAGCATAAGGGTACCCTCATTGAAACCTTGATGGATAATATAGAGATGTTCACCTACACAACCATGGAGATGTTTGACATTGATGTCAATGTAGCTTATCATCACTTGAATATTCGTATAGACATGCAACCTACCAAGTAGAAAATGAGGAAAATGGTAGCAAAACTTGTAGAGCCCATCAAGGGGAAATCGCTAAACTACACGAAGCTAATTTTGTTATAGAAGTCTAATACCCTGAGTGGGTGTCCAACATGGTGATGGTACGAAAGTCATGGCATAAGTGGAGAATGTGCACAGACTTCACTAACTTAAACTCAGCATGTTCCAAGGAATGGTATCCACTCCCTTGAGTAGACAAACTTGTGGACTCAATGATTGGAATCTCAATGATGAGTTTCCTATATGCCATTTTAAGATATCACCAAATTCAAAAGCATCTTACTGACTCTAAGAAGATGACTTTCACTTTGGCATAAAGATTATACTATTATAAAATTATGCCCTCAATCTCAAAACACTGGAGTGACTTATTAGAGACTCATAGACTGAGTATTCAAAGATTAAAAGGGTTAAAATGTAGAAATATTTATTGATAACATGCACATTAAAAGTAAGCTAACAAGATATTTGAGATCTTAAGGAGTCCTTCACCACACTCAAAAAGAACAATATCCAGCTTAACTCTTTAAATTGTGTCTTTGGTGCATGTGCAAGAAAGTTTTTGGGGTTATTTATTACTCTAGAAGGAATAAAGGTGAATCTAGATAAAGTGAAGGCCATGCTTGACATGTCCTTCCCTAGAAATGTAAAGAGGTGGAATGACTTATTTGATGTGTAGCAGGACTGAACAGATTTATCTTAAAGGTTGGAGAACATTGCTCACCATTTTTCAAAGTTTTTTGGGAGCAAAGAAGTTTGTTTGGACCTTAGAATGTGAAAAAGCCTTTATTGATTTGAAGACCTTACTCGCATCTCCTCCTTTACTGTAGAGTCTAAAAGAATGGAGAAGTCTTATTACTATACCTAAGAGTAGGAGAAGATTCAATTAGCTTAATCTTGATCAGAGAAGAAGATGGAAAATAATGGCCCATCTAGTAAGTTAGCAAATCTCTGAGAAGCACTAAGTTCAACTACCCACAAATGGAAAAATTAGCACTCAAATTAGTTTCCTCGACCAAGTGAATATGACTTTACTTTCAAGCAAACTTAATAAATGCCATCATTGATAACACACTTAAGTTTGTGCTCTCCAAACCCTATCATTCAGGAAGCTGCTTAAGTGGTTCATAAATGAGCAAGTTTAATATATATTACTTTCCTTGAACTACAATCAAATCACAAGAACTTGTGAAATTTTTGGGGGACTTTAGTAACACACAAGAAATTCCTATGAATCCAAAGCTCTTGGGGGGATTATATGTTGATGGCTCTTCTAGAAAACCAACTGTTGGAGAAACTATTATTTTGAAGAGTCTAGCAAAGATTACCATCACACAATAAATTAAATTGGTATCAAGGTGACAAATAATGAAGCTAAATATGAAGCTCTACTTGCTATATTAATATTCACCATAGGACTTAGAGCCACACATGTGACAAGTTACTAAGACTTGCAACTCATGTTAAGGCAAGTACATGGGGAATACAAGGTCTAAGATGAGTCTTCAATGAGATATTTACTTAAGGTAAAAAAATAAAGAAGATGGAATATTTTAAGATCAAGCAAATCCCTAGGGAACATAACCAACTCATTGACTTATTATCCAAGGCTAGCAGAATCAAGAGGTACACAGTCATCCAACTTGGCCAACTTAGCATTGAAGAAAAAGAGCTTATGTAGGTAGATCAAGGACACTCGTTAAACTCGGTCAATCCGATTAGAAACTACTTGCATATTAAAGAGATTAAAGAATTGATGAAACACTTAAGGAGGTTCAATATGAGAGCAACACAATATTTATTGTTAATAAGAGAACTATTCTAAAGGTGCGGAACCTCGCCCAACCTTAGATGTATCAAAGAGGTGAAGCAAGGGTATGTCCTGGAGGAAATACATTATGGAGAGTTTGGTAGTCACTCAAGAGGATGGACACTAGCTAATAGGATTTTATGATAAGGGTACTTCTGTCCCACACTGAGAAAGGATGCTGAAGAATTCACAAGAAGATGCATAGCATGCTAGAAATTTATGGCACTTAAGTAGTATCCATTACAACCTTTGCAACCCGTCACTAGACCTTGGACATTCAATATTTGGGGATTGGATCTGATAGGTTCTTTGCCAATCACAAGTGAACAAAGAAAGTTAATCTTAGTCATGATCAAGTATTTTAGCAAGTGGCTCAAAGCCAAGCCACCCACAAAAATCACCTCTTATGAAATTAGAAATTTCATTTGAACTGACATTATTTACATATATAGATTGCTACTAATGATCATTATTAATAATGGGTCCCAATTCATTGAGAAAGGCTTAAAAAAATCTTATGAGTCTTAAGGAATAAGAATAAGATTCACATCAATACATCACTGGTAGAGCAATGGACAAGTATAAGTCATTATGGCATTTATTTTTGGATGCGTCAAGTGGACACCACGCAAATTGCAGGGGGGGTACTTATTGAAGTGATCGGGTGTGACATTGGGGTATAATGTACTATCTCAGACGATAGAAACATAACCCTACAATAGACTAATCACTTAATAAGGACTCCTAAGGCATGATGGGTTTTCATATATACTAGTGATCTTTCACCTACTTTACATGGAAAGGTAAAGTAGGGTTCATTTTATGCTAGGTTCTTAAGTTCCCTATGAAGGCAAGCCTCCATAGTTAATTACATCCAAGGAAATGAGATTTCTTAAGAATACTCTTGATTAAAGTAGGTAATTATTATCTCAAAATATTTCATGGTCAAGATTATCAAAGGAATGGTAATTTTGGAAAATCGGTTGGGAATGTTCAATTGGAAAGAATTATTTTGGAATCCAAAAGAGAATAAGTAAGAAGTGCTCATGATACTGGGAAGCCTAGTAAGCACTTCAACCTATCCTATGGTGAGGCTTTATATTTTTGAAAGTGAGAGGATTTACTTGTTTGAATTGAAATTTTATTAGATTGCTAGGGCTCATAATTCACCAACACAATATTTTGGAAATGCCAAAGATGTGAGGATTTATGCTTGTAGCCTAAAGGAAACTAATAACCTCAAATCCTAAATCTATGGTGCTTTAGCATAAGCTAAAGAACAACCTAAATCTAAGTGAATGGTGAACATAAGGGTCTATTCCACAAGAGAAGAAAGATCTGTCCAACTCTTCTGGACTTACAATTACCTAGAGTGGCTATCAACTAACACCTCCTATGATTCAAAATCATGTAGTCTAGTCTTATAAAATTACAAGATAGTTAAGCTTATTATTTAATTAAAAAGTGACTAAACTCCTAAACCCACTCCTTAAGAGACTAGAGCATGAGTGGTATGAGCACATGACTTAGTCTACAAATGCAAAACTTTATAATTTTTATTTCATTTTGACACTTTCATTTAGACAAAGTCTTTTAGATTTTTATGCCTAAATATATGAAAATAATTGATTATTAGCCAAATCAAGAGAGAAAGAGGGTGAAGCTCCATCATGAGGGGTTACTCTCATAGGTCACGTAGTCCCTATAGTGCAAGAATAGAGGCACTCATTTAGCAAGAGTGACTCAATATGGTATGCATGATGTTAGACATACAGCTAAGGGGTTGCTAAATCTTTTAATTATCTTGATTAGAGCCTAAGCTTTATGGTGAGGTTATGAATTATTTTAATATTTGATTATGAGTTATTAATTGTATAGAAACATTAATTTTATCCTAAGAGCCTACCGCATCTAGACCACACATTCAATCATCAAACAATGAAAAAATTATGAAGAGGATGCATTCCTGATGCGCAAGATAAACACAACAACAATCATTTTTATAAACTATCGTGAAAGAATACGAGGTCGGTGCGGCTGGGTACCACTGTACACCCCAAAAAAGAGAAAAGTTGGGTAGCCGAGCTCTACCCTTATACAACCCAAAATTATAAAATAATAATTACAATTGAAATTGAATACATACTATGGGGAGTCTTCATTATTTATTTCTTCTTTCTCTAGATTTGATTTTCTCCAAGGTATCACAGGGCACCCTAGGACTAAGCCATCTAGCCACTGCTCATCCTAATCCCCATAGCACTAATCTTAACTCCTATTGCAAAAATATATTTTGTGAAAAATAAATATAACTACACCTAAAAAATAAAATTTAGTTAAACATACATTTAACCCCAAGAAGTTATATTTATGATTTGGACTTAGTACCCTGAACATAGGTAACCAAGCCTGCCTATCTTAAAGTGGATTATGCTTAGGTGTATAAGAAACCTACAACGAGAACATTTATATTTATTTTTAGAAATCCCACAAGCACAATCCCCTGCATAAAATAACATTAGGCTAAGATCGGCCTAACATCCAGTCTACGAAACATACACCCTAACATCCAGTCTAAAATATTACATCACAAAACAAAACATACATCACACATACAACATCCTAACTTAGGGCTAGAAGTGGTGACTTAATTCTAATGTGTGTGTTAAGGCTTTGTGTGGCATGTCTTACTAAGCATTAGAGTTATGATAATTTTGAAACTATTTAATTTAACATGAAGGTTTGTTTCACTTCAAGTTTTTTAGGTGATTTGCCAATTCTAATTTATGTTTTGTTTTGTTTCACTTGATTTACACTTAACATCTAAGTGTTGTAAAGAGAAGAAAGAGGTTTTCCCTCTTTCACCCCTACCTTAAGCCACTTTATAAATCACATTAACTTGATTTAGTTCTCTTTAGTGAATGGCTTATTAAATATTTTTTTGTTAATCTTAAGTTTAGGTTAACCTTAAAAAAATTTATTCAATATGAAATGCATCTTAAGATTAATGCAATTGGATTGCTATCACATAGCACATGTTGAACCATTCCTTCCCACTACTTATTAACATGCATATGATTTAATCCTTAACATACCTATGCATACAATATAAATTTTAGGCATATTGAAATATGGATGAATGCATACATTTAGAATTTTTATTTTATTTTATTGAATTATTTATACATGTGAAGTAAAGCTCTATCCAAATTCTAATACAAAATACATAGGAATAAAATTAAATAAGTACATGCCTTTGTTAACCAAGGAAGTAAGATAATCAAATGACCTCCTTGGGGCTACTTAAAACCTCATATTCTCGAGATGTCCAGATGATATACTTATTATAATTCAAACACATGTAGATTATGAATTATAAGAAAGAGAGCACTACATTTGCATGTAATACATTTTAGTTATTTAAATGGCTATGGATGTATGTATTTTTAATAGAAAATAGGATTATCATTCTTTAATTAAACACACATACACATGTTTAAAGATGTAAGCAAGTACATGGCATTGTTAACCAAGGAAGTGAGATAATCAAATGACCTCCTTGGGGCTACTTAAAGCCTCATATTCCAGTGATGTCCAAAGTTTATACTTGCTATCTCAGATACATACATATGTATACATAATTAGAAGAATGAAAATCAAGCAATGTTTTATTTTATTTAATTGAATAATTTATACACATGAATTAAAAGATCTATCCAGATTATAATACAAATGTACATAGGAATGAAATTAAATAGGTGTGTGCCTTTGTTAACTAGGAAAGTGAGCTAATCAAATGACCTCCTTGGGTTTACTTAAAGCCTCGTATTCCCAGGATGTCTAGACTATATATCCATTATCATTCAAACCTATGTAAATCCATATATGAATATAAGAAAGAGAGCTTTTCATTCATGTACTTAAGCTATAAAAACATACAAATCTTATTTATTTATAACTACTATCACTCCATATATTATTATCAATTTATAAACTTTGGAAAATACATTTTTAAATTTAATAGTGATAATAACCCCACATATAATAAGTTAAGCCAACACATGCAATGCTTACATAAATAAATTCCATTTAATTCATTTAGATTTTAAAAGATGAATGTATGCAACCACATAATGTACAACATTTAAAGTGATTAGGAAGGAATACTAAAACATAAATATGTAATTCATTCAACTACACTAAATCTTAAAGACAATCACATCAAATAAAGTTACTTAAGGAAAACCAAAGCTTCTTATTAATTTGATTTTGGGTTTAGATTGACTTCAAAGAGGAGAGATTATTATTTGATGTTTTAATCCCATTTTCAAGTTGGTGATATTAATTGGTTTAAGGAAAGATAATTATATAGATTTTATGAATTAATTAAGTTGATTCATGAATCAAGTCACTTAATTACCCTACCCTATGCTTCTTTAATTTAATTGACCATTTAATCATGAACCAAATTTGATATGATCAAGGATAGAAATAAAATTGTAATGCTCCTAAAGGACCTAGTCTAATTGGCTCATAATTAAAGATTAATTAAGCTAAAGAATCTAATTAAGTACTTTATGATTTTCCCACACTTATGGGTTAATCATAATTTTCTTGAAGGGTCTTTATGTTATTAAATATATAAAGAGTAACCCTTAATCTCATTATTATTTATCTAAAGTGATTATGGTTTTAATTTGATTTATTTCATTAATCACTTAATTAATTAATCTTTTAATTAAGCTTCACACCATTTTACTTTCTTTAATGAGATAAAATTGGGAGAATAATTAGGAAAGGGGTCCTAATCACTCTTCCTCATTCTCTCACTATTAATTAGTGGTTAGTGAGCTTTAATTAACTAATTTTACTATTTATAACATTAATTAATCATTAATTTGATTAAGAAAGTAATTAAGATTTGAAACATCAAATTCTCTAATGACATAAGCAATAAATTTTGAGAAAATCATGGCACATAGAGGTCATCCCATTGAATTAGTACACAAAGTTTGGATTTAATTTCCAAAGTAATTAGGGCTTAATTAAGCTAATTAAGTTAGTATTCAAACCCTAATTAAGCCTTAATCACTATATAAAGTCAAATAAAATTATTTTTATTAAAATCTCCATTGTTTTACCTTTCTAATGAGTATTTATTTGTATTTTTTGATTTTTTTAATAATTAGTTATGATTTTTCAAAGTTTCAGCCATTAAAATGGATTATTAGCCCTTAATTAAGCCTAATCCCATCGACACCATGTGTATTGCTGACGTGGGCATGCTTTCCACGTGGCACCATGGGATTGGCTATTTAAATTGTCCAACGTAGTGCTGACTTGGCGGCGGTGGATGCACTTTTGTCCTCACCGTTCGATCTAAGATCAGATGGTGGGGATTATTCCCACAGTTCCTAAGGGAATAAATTGAATTTAATCTATCGAATAATCACCGCCATCCATTCCAATCACACAAAATTGATGGCAAATGATCCTTCATCCCCCTGAGTGATGGAAGACGGACACTATCTGTCTTCCTCCACCCAATTCGAGCTCACAGGAGCTCGGGGAGGCTACGGATCGATCCAAAATATTCATAAGGGAAATCCAAGGAGATCTAATAATGGATTTTGCATGACATCACACTTTTTTTCAAAAATTCTAAACAAAATTTGCAATAAACTCTATTTTTTAGAATTTACCTCATAAAAGTTTTGGATTGACAGCTAACCAACCCAAGTAGCTTCGCCTTGAAAAGGTGAACCCTATTAAGAAGATGGCACCTTGACTCCTTGCCGGCAGCTCTATAGACCAATTCGTTTGGAAAACTCCTCAAGTTAGGCTTGGAGTGGTCATTGGTGCAGGAATCGCTCAGGAGAAGACTCATTTCACCTCGCTAGAGCTTGGTGAACATGTGGGTGAAGTTAATATTGGAATGGTTGGGATTTGGTGGACTTGGATGGAATTGTTCTTTGTCTTATTTTGGACGAGCTCGATTTCATCATCACTGATGATGGGAAGGCTTGGGAAATTACTCAAGGAGTTCGCCTTGAGGTGCTTAAGCTCTTTGATCACTCTATACTTCGATTCAAATGGAATTAGGGAGAGTATACCCCCTCCTCCCTCAAATTAGATGGATGGGATTCTTTTTCCCATTTGCAGCTATCGGACCACTGGAGATGGCAAGATTGAACTTAGGTGGCTCAGTTTGAGTGGAGGAAAGGTTGAGTGGTTGACTTGGCTTGTCTCCATTTCTTTTGAATAAGCTAATGAGGGGAGGTGGGTTAACTCACCTCCACTTGACCAAGGGCTGACCTAACCTCTTTGGGTCAGGTTAGCCACATAGCCAGGGGTTCATTTTGAGCTTGGGGTGGCTACCAAGTGCAAAGGATGGTTGTTGACCACCTAAATTCGGATTTTATTTTATATGGGAGGCTTTATGCATTGGGTCATGGGTCAATTTATGTCCAAATTAGGTTTTGTTTGATTTAGGCTGACCTAAGGTGACCTAAAGATGGTTCATGCTGAATTTCAATGGGTTTGGGCTTAGTTTGGATGGGTTTGGCTCAATTTAACCCACGTAGGTCAAATTGGACTAGATTGGGTCAAGTTGACCAATTGGTCAAATTGGGTCAAACCAAGGGTTGAGTCAAGTTCAAATGAGTATTTGGAATGTTTTGGTTCAATTGGTTGGGTTTAATTTGGCTTGGATTTGGATTTGACCCATTTGAATTCATATGGGTCAAATAGGTCAAGTTGACCAATTTGGCCAAATTTTCCAAATTAGATTGGGTTAGACATTGGTTCATGTTCAATTGATCATTTGAAGATGATTATAGGCTTTGATTTCAATTAATTTGGATTTAGGAATGGTTTAGACTAAATTGAAAAGGGTCAATTTGGGCTAATTAGGTCAATTGGGTTCAATCAAGGCTTTGATCATATTCAATAATCAATTTGCAATGTATTTGAGTCATTTATTGCATTCAATTTGGGTTAGTTTTGATTTGACCCAATTTGGCCCTTTAGGTCAAATTGGGTCAACTTGGGTTAAGAGGGCCAATTGAATTTGGTTTGGCTCAATTGTTTGTCAAGTCATGTCCTGGGATTGATTTTAGGGTTGGTGTGAATCATTGGTTTCAATTGATTTAGCTTAGGATGAGATTTGGTTTATTTATCTCATGTAGTTTAAGTGGGTTGATTTGGTGAAATGACCAAATTGACTTGGTTTGACCTAAGTGGTGGCAATTGATCAATCAAGGATGATCAACAATCGTCATAAGAGGTTTGGGATGGTTTGGTTCAATCCAATTTAGGTTGGGTTAAGATTTGGTTCAAATAGGTCATTTAGGTCACTTTGGGTCAAGTGAGCCTAATGGGTCAAGTGAATTGGTTTTGAGCTAAATCAAGTTGAGTTGTGATTGAATATTGATTTGGAATTGGTTTATAGCTTTGGTTGCAATTGATTTGGGTTTAATTGAATTTTGGCTCATTTGAATTTTTTTGGTCAAATGGGTTAGGTTGATTGAATAGATTTTAGCTTGATTGATTTGATTGTAGATTTTCATAAAGCTTGGCATGATGATTGAAAGATTGAATTTATTTTGAGAAAATCAATTGAATTTGGTTTGGATTGAAGGAATTTTGGCTAAGTCCATAGGGTTGAATCATGGGTTTAGGTTTAGATTATTTGGATTTGGTTTTAGTTTTGGAGTTTGGATTTGAGTTGGGATTCAATCAATATTGGTTGTGTTGATTTGAGGTTGGATTTTGGTTTGGCTATAGGAGCTTGACGTGGGTTTGGTTTGGCTATAGGCTAGGTAGGTTTCCCTAGGTCCTAAGGCATAGCTTAATCATATGGCTAATCTTTCTAAGTCTCTATGTTTAGGGTAAGTGTTCACTTAGCCACTAGAAGTGTCTTATGACTAAGGAGCTCTTAGTGTCTAGAAGAATCCTAGATCTATGATGAGAAGATTGACTCCTCACTAATGGCCCAAGAGAAACTATTACCAAGCAAAGCAAATTCCTAATACTTGGGGAGTTGTGCTGACTCAAGTTACTTTGTGCACCCTTATTTACTCAAAGGATCATCCCAATTGGTTAATAGTGAAAGCAACCTATGCTTAGCACAAGAAGACTAGTCTAACCACCTATCCTTAAATCTTAGTGTAAGATCGACACCCCATGAGGTCAGCAACAAAAATTAAAAGGACCAACACTCCATGCAGTTGAATAGTGTAAGACTGACACCCCATGAGGTTGGTGATTAAATCAAAATGACCAACTCTTCTAATTAGCAACTAAAAAAAAACCCAAGACTCTATATAATTAACAACTACATTATAAGATCAACATCCCATGAGGTTGACAACTAAAACTAAAAAAAAAAAGACCAATACTCCATGAGATTGCTGACTATATTGTAGAACTGACACCCTATGAGGTCAGTGACTAAATAAAAAAAAACCAACTCTCCTAGTTGGTAAATAAAAGACTAACAACCTGTGCTATTGGCAATGAAAGTAAGACTTTGTGTGAACCTATCAAAGGCTTGAAAGAAGTTTGAAAGAGTTTAGAAATCCACTTGAATGTAGTTAAAAGAGTGAAGAAGAGAGATGAGCTTCAGCTCTTTAACTCCAAGAAATTCACTAGCATATGTTCAGCCAAAGTGGAGAAAATCAAGAGAGATTAAGTCATGAAATATACTCTTTAAATATAGTTTTTTCCGTGCAAATTTTGACCAAGGCAAGAAAGAAAGAGTGGAAAAAATGAGAGGGGAAACACTTATGGATACTAATTGAATTTTGAAATAAGTGGAACCAATCAACATGAAATAAACTAAATTTAATTTTATCCTGAGGTGGACCACCAAGAGAAGTGGATGGAAGTATTTTGAATGATCATAACTTAATTAAACAAGCCTTAAGTATGTATGTGCCCAATTAATGAAGAAATTCAAAAAAATTAGAATTTTAATTAAATTAAAATTCAAATAAGCAAGGGGCAGCTAAAACATTCCAAATGGGTTTCCATCAAAAGTTAATGCATGATATATAAAGGATTTAATGAATTAATTAGAGAGGAATTAAAAAGAAAGCCATTTAATTAAAATAAATAAAATATATATCATGAGGATTTCGGCCAAGGGTCTTTCCATAAAAAAATCAATCTTCTATCGATCCAAAAAATCAATTTAAAGCAAGGATTATTAATTAGAAAGCTTTTTGAAATAAAAAACTTAATTTAAACTTAATTATAATTAATTAAATTTTCCACCCATGTACTTTCCATAAAAAAGATAATTAAAATAGGAATATGCATAAATAAATGAAGTATTTAATTTTAATTTTAATTAACTAAAAATATTTTAAATTAACTCAAATTAACTTAATTAAAGCATGATAGTGTTGGCCAAGTATTGAGAAAAAGAGATGTATCATTTTTGGAAACAAATAAAGGAAATATGAAATTTGAAATTCATAGTATTCAAATTAAAAATTCAAATACTTTTGAAATTTGAAAATCCATAAAATGAGGGAAAATAATATGATATTAAACTAAATAAAGTAGATTAACTTGCACATCCCAAAATTATCAAAAATTTAGCCAAATTGATATGGGAGAGAAAATAACTGATAATAATGAGAAAAAGTATAATTTAATAAATAAGCCATATGACAAGCTAAAATAAATGGATAAAAATCATTGTAAGCATGGAAATTAATTAATAAACTAATAAATGAACTAAAATTAATTTTAGTTGCAATGGATATGGCATAAATCAATGCATGTAGTAAAATTATTTAAAAAGGATAATTTCAGAAAATAATGAAAATTTTATGAAAATAAATATGAAAAAATATGTGAAAATCAAAATAAATGATATGAATAAATTTTAGCAATTATTTTTATATAACTAAGCTCTTATTTATTGTATTATTGTATAACTTAGGAAGATTCTCAAACTACTCTAGTCCAGTTGAGATGACTTTCCCATTCTCACTAAGCAAGAGTAGTCTAGTGAATTTCCTGAAATACATAAAATAAATAATTAGTAGATTCAAGAATATATATTTATCATGAATAAAAATATAAATTAATAATGATAATTATAATGATTAATATGGCTAACTTATTCTATGAAGAAATTATCAATCTTTCTTACATAAGGTTTGTTATCAACAAATCAAATTATGAGATACACAAGGAGTATACTCAACAAGTTTAAGTGACGAATGCCATGCTATTGTGTGTGCAATTCCTTTGAATTTTATTTTAAATTGATTTAATTACACACAATTTTCAAAAATCATAACTAATTATATAAAATCTAAAATGTAAAAATAAATATTCTATGGAAAGCTTAGACTAAGGAGAATCCAAGAAAAATAAAATCCCAAATTTTTATTAAGCATATAATAAATAATTAAGATTTAAATATTTTACTAATTATTAAAATTAATCCTTAATTACTTGGCTAATTGGCTTGAAACTTTTGGTGAATGTTCAATAGAATGATCTTTACATCTCATAATTATTTGAAATCAATTAGTTGAGTAATTTGCGAAATCCAAGTTTTCAAAGCCTAAGGGGTCACTTTGTGCATTTAATAAATTCATATGATTAAAAAATTATGAAAATTATTATGTATTCTATATATATATATATATATATATATATATATATATATATATATATATATATATATATATATATATATATATATATTAATGGTAACCAAAGAAATTAATTAGAGCTTCTAGTGCTAATTATTTCTCAAAATCATCATTAATGGGGCTTTTATTTATAAATTAAATGATTAATTGACCTAGGATTTAGAAAATTCAGAACAAATGGCCTATGTCTCTAAAATTTGTCACTATCCCCTCTTTATGCACATCTAACAGAGAGGTTTCCAACAAAATCAAAATCCATAATTGGTTTTGGATATTTATGTGTAATTGATTATTTTAAGTTTTTCTCATCTCTTCAATTAATCCAAATATATAAGCCTATTTGCATTAGAATTTTTAGGCATGTTTATTTCTTGTTTCTTTATGTCCAAGAATGTTTTGATAATTTTTAAGAGGCTTTTTGGGATCAATTTTTTTTATGTTGTATTTGAAAATATGTTTATTTAGAGTATTTTTTATGTGATTTTATTTTTTGATTTCAAAAACAAATAATGTTGTTTTTAAAAATACTCAAAACATCTAAGAGATGTTTTGAGAGTTTTTAAAAACAAAAATTACATTCAACAAGTTTTTTTTTTAAGCTAAATATAAATAAAACAAAACAAATATATAAAATAAAAAATTGAAAACAAAAATGATCCCAAATGGCCCCTGAGCTTATATTTAGGGTCTGATTACATTTTTGTGGTTTTTTAGGCTTAATTAAGTTAAAAAGAATTAATTAACCTTAATCAAATCATATAAATCATGTAAATGACTTCTAAACCACTTAATGACCAGAGATGGTCGAAGGGATAATTTTAGTGTATTTGTCTCCTCAGTAGGATTAATCAACTCAAAATTTGAAGTCATTAAGTAATGAAACTTGATTAAGCTTTAGTGTGATTATTTCCATATGAATAACCTTAGGAGTTAATGGCTCTAAATGGATTGCTAAATGATGCCCAATTATTTGATTTAATCATTTCATAAATGTATGTTTTATGTTTTATATGCATTCATATGCATTCATATTTCAAAAATCAAAGATCTCATTAATTTCATATTTATGATCAATAGTAAATTTTAAATTACCTTGGAAATTCAATATATATATATATATATATATATATATATATATATATATATATATATATATATATATATATATATAAATTTAAGTTTAATGAAGATAAGTAAAATAAATATACTTTCCATCTGCATGATCTACTAATTTTGAAAGGTATACAGTCTAGACATCTTGGAAGTGTAGGGCTACTAGTGCAAAGGAGGTCTTAGATGCCTCAACTCTTTGGTTTAACAATGGCATATATCTATATTAAGCCAAGTATATTTGTATTTATACATATATATTAAAATTCATAAAATATTCATTTACAAAATTCATATGTAAATCCCAAATTAAGATTAGAGTATGATAAAAATACATATACACATTCATGCATGAGTGTTCTAAATGGTAAATTTAAGTACGTTTCCTTAATAAATTAATTATTTTCAAACCAAATATCAAGAATGACAAAGATAAAATGTAGGAAGGCATCATCAAGCAAATCAAGTTGTAGTCCTATTAATTCTAAGATGCCTTTCATGTGATTATAATCACATTTAAGCTTAATAAAAATTCAATCACTAAAATAATGGTTTAATGCTTCAATTAGATGATGAAAATTCATAGAAGTTGTCTTTATCTCCAACCTATGGATAGGGTATGAATGGGGTTCTTCACATTTATTTCCTTTCAAAATATAATTTAAATTAAACATTAAATTAATTGTAAATCCAAAAAATTTTCTAAGTCATTAATCATTTAAATTATAATCAACCTTTGTAATAAGTTAAACACCCATTTGGAAATCATAACTAAAATATTAAAAGCTATCTTTTTCACCCACACTAGCTTTTGCACACACTTTGGAATGTTAATTCATTAATATTAGAACTAGGTTATGATGGTGCTTTGTATGGATTGATAATTTTTTTTTATGATGTATTATTTTAGAATGGATGTTAGGGAGTATGTGCATAGTCTGGATGTTGGAGTTACATTAGACTAATGATATTTTTTGTAGGTGTTGTGCTTAAGTGTCCGTCACAATAAAAATTTAAAAAATTGCTTTTACTTGTAGGTGCTACTTATGTCTCTAAGCATGATCCACTAGGATTGGTGGGCTTGGTGATGCTACAGTAAGAGCAAAGTCAAAATGTATGGAATATAACTACTTATTGTGTATTAATGTTAAGCTAACATATATTTTATAGGTGTAGTCAAAGCTTTTATTTTGGAATTTCTTATGTATGGGGTTTAGGATAAGCAGAGGCAAGAAGGCATAAACTATGAGACCCTATGATGCTTGGAGGATCTGATGCATGAGACAAGTGAGGATGAAGACCCCCATGGCTTCCTTTAATTTCATTTAAGTAATTATAATTTGGGTTGTATAAGGGTTGATCTTGGTAACCCAATATTTTCTTCTTTTTTTGGGTTGTGTGTATAGCAAGACTCAGCTACACCAAGATTTTATTACACTTTTAATCTAGTTGATTGATTGATGTGTTTATTTTGATTATTCACTAAAAATAAATGCTTTTTTCTTAGGTTTTTTTAAGTGTGGCCATTGTTGCGTGGCATGGATTTTGTTAGGTTGTTTAGGACTTTAAAATTTCTTTCCAATTGAAATAAATAAGTTTAATTTAAAATTAATACAATTCACAACCACACCATAAAGCCATAAAAATTAATCAGTAAAATTGATTTAATTATCATAGGTCTATGATGAATGTGGATAACATCATGCATACATCTTGGCTTCCTCCCTTGAATATAGAGGACCTTTACACATTACATGAAAAGGGGAGTGCAAGACCATTAATAGCAACCCCTTGAGTGAAGAACACCCCTCTTGTAGATTGGCCCATAACATTTTTTTCATCATGCATGTAGGCATATATGTACACCCAAGCCTGAGTCAAAATGATGACTCAAAAGTAAATAAAACATGTAATTTTCATTATATTAATCTAATACATACTTTCATACCAACGATGATCTAGACACTTAGAGAGTGAGTTTAGGATCTGAAACTCTTTTTTAATAAAATAATAATCAAATTATCTTGCATTCATGAGACTTAGATACATGATTTTAAAAGTGTAGGAGGTGTTAGCTGCGATCACTATATGTTGTTGTAAGCCCAAAAGAGTTATGATATGCTCATTCTCTCTAGTTGAGGTGAACCACCATATCCCAATATTGTCCTGAGTAGAAATAAGTTGAGCTCTCAGCTTGTGTTAGAGCACTTTAGATATATGTTCAGATGTGGCCCATTTCTTCTTAGTTATGGTGTAAATCCTCATCTCTTATGCATTCTTGCAATCTTATACTATTAGAATATAAGTCTTAATTTTGTAATAAAATATTAACTTAAAATAATCATAATTCTCTACTTCAAAAATATAAAGTTTCACCATAGGATAGATAAAAGTGCTCTCTAAACTTTTTAGTATCATGAGCTCTTCCTACTTATTCTCCTTTGGATTATGTTAAAAACTCTTTATATTTGAGTTTTCCCACTTGATTTCCAATGATCATCAATTCTTTGATGTAAAGCTATAAAATTCATAGAGATGTTAGCTAGTCACTTTAATCAGAAGTTTTTTTAGAGAACCTTATTTCTTGAGATGTAATTAATTATAGGGGCTAGCCCATTTAAAGAATTTAAGAACTTAGCTTAAAATAAACACTACTTTACTTCATCCTTATAAAATGGGGAAATATTCTTTGGTACATGAAGATCCATCAGCCTTAAGAGTCCTTATTCGATAATTGAGTCCATCATAGGATGATATCTCTACCTTTTGAGGTATTCTATTATTCCTCGATGTCATACTCGAACATTTCAATAAGTACTCCAAAAGATTTGCATGGTGTGCCCTTTCACATATTTTAAACACAAATAATTTTCTAGCAACTCTAATGGGGAAAGTTTATCTCTCCATCTTCAATGATTGGCTAACATCTATATATAGTGATAGTAAGCTTATGCCACTCATGAACTTAGACTATTATTCATTTTGTTGGATGTCCTATCAAATGTTTTCTTAGGAAAGTGTTGCCAACATCTTCTTCCATAGTTCTAGAACCTCTTATTTACCACAAGCTAATAAGTATGTTTTAGAACCTCCCATTGGATTCCCTAATGGGTAAATTCCTTGAAATATTAATTACTCATTAAAATTAGCAAAATATTTGACCATCTCTTTAAGTTGATTGCCATGCTCAAGCATGGTAACTTAGGTTTATGGAATCTTAATTTTCAAATTCATAAATTCCTCAAGCATGGTTTGAAGTTCAAACAAAAATTTCTCTAAACCTTTTTATACCCCACCCATCATAGCTCAATATATTGAGTTTGGTCTAAAATATCAAACTTATAAACTTTATGTAAATAATTAATATTGTTATCTCAAAAGAAATATGTACTCTTATAATAATCTCTACCTTACATCAAGACATCATGTCATCTAACAAGCTCATCTTTTCCTTTGTCATCGATGTAGACCTACTTATGGATCAAGCCTTCCTCACCAACTATCATGACATTAAATTTAGGCTAGGCTTTGATCACTTTAAAGTCACTTGAGGTGACCCAGCACTTACTATAGTCAATCATGATGAAGTCGTAGATAAGAAGCCCTTGTTATAGTTTAACCTGAGATCAGAGACTAACTATCCCCTCTTGAAGAGGAAGGCTATAAAGGTTTCCATGCCACTTCATTCTATTATTTCCATCCCTATAGCTACTAGAGTTAGCAATGCAATTAGGATAGCCTTGGTCCCTAGAGGGAAGGCATTAGTTAAGCTGAAGGTTATCCCCACTACATTTGAGGTTGGTTCTTCATCTCACTATGTTTCTCTCACTAAGACCTAGAGAATGTACAAAAATAAGAAATTGAAGAAGCACTATGAAAGGATGTTTAGAGAGATTGAGTCCACCTCTTATGTAGTTGAGGATGGATCTCTTCATAAAATCTCCCCCCTCTTAGGTTTCAACAGCTCTCAACCTTAGAGGAAGAGGAGGATGTTAGCTTTGTCTCCACAACCATTTTAGTATAGACACCCATCAAGGATAGGAAGAAGTCTTATGTTGGATTAATATCTATACTCAAGAGAGTAGGGAGATCACTTTGAGGCTTTGAGTCAACACTAGTCAAGGATTTGAGTGAGGTTATCCCTAAAAGTGTCTGAGACTGTATCATAGGGAGAGATTTACAAAGGTAAAAGTAGCTATGTAAGCAAACAAGGGAGCAAGGTGGAGATTTTCTAGAGATTCATCAACCTCCACCCCTATGGATAGGTACCCTGGTCAATAGTTTGACTGAGTAGGTGCATCTAATTGCATTATCTTAACTAGACTAGATCAGAGAGGAGATCGCTAGTTGAGCTACAGATGGTATAGTCTCCTCCATACTACATAGTTTGCCACCTACCACTGCCAGTTCAAGTAACACCATATGAGGTGCCCATAAAATATCAAAAATAATTAGCAGTTTGGAAGGTTCTACCTTTGGTGATTAGGTTACGACCAAAGGGTCACCCTTCATCTTCACATATTATTAGTGCAAGGATAAGTTTCTCTATTTGGACTCCCACTTCATTAGTATAAAAGAAAGAGTGCTGGCCCAAGAGTGTAATTGTTGCTTTGCTACCTGCATTATGTGGAGAGGAGAAAGAGAAAGAGGGAGAGACCTGTACATGTGAAGTACTTGAGCCAGCCAATACATAGATAAACCAAGGAGTTCAAGACAGTATGTACATGGAAGATCAGGTCACGACCAATAGTCCTCATAGATACATGTCAATAGATCCCTAGAGGGTAGGTGACCATTCTTTAGAAGACATCATAGTCAACTATCAAGTCACAATCAAAGAGATAGTTAGAGATGACTGGGATAAGGAGATGGTATATTTTGATGTGGATGAGGATGACCACTTCGAGGAGACCATAAAAGTTTGCATGGTAGACACTAGGACATCTTCACATAAAGAACACCATCATAGTGGTGATGCATAAGACATTATGACTAAAGAAGGTGAGGCATCTGAATTGACATAATAACTATTGAAATAGTTGAAGCAAAAGGATGATCAGATCACTCGAATGGAGAAAAGAAAGAAAAAATGCATGTCAGTTGTCTTCCCCAAGCCACACCCATAAAGGTTAATAAGCAAGATGTGGCACATAACTATGATAGACATAAGTTTACCACTCTGGTATAAGAGGATAAAAGTAGTCTATATAGAAAGGGTGAGAGAAGCATAATATTACATGAAAGAGACATTAAATAGTTGGTGGAACAGCGGGTGAAGGAGGCATTGGTGCAAGCATAATGAGCCTCATCAATTCTTAAGAGTAGATCCTACCCAGAAGAGTTTAATGAAGTACAATACCCTAAAGGGTTTATACCACCATCCTCCAAAGTCTTTCATGGTAGTTGAAAGCCACGATAGAATATCACACACTTCAGGGCAAACTATTGTAATGCAAGATGTAACGATGCTTTGTTATTCAAATTGTTCAATAACCTGGAAAGAATTGCATTTGATTTTGTTCACTGAACTACCCAATGTTTTAATAAAAATAATTGTAACATTAGAGCAACTCTTCATCAAGAAATTTGCAAGGAAATAATAGAGGGCCACATTAAGTGACTTAGAAGAAGGGAAGCAAAAACCCCATGGTCCCTAGTCAACTACATTCTTTCATGAAATTTGAGCCCCAATTGTAGGGACAACATGCCATTGAGATCCTTCTAAAAACACCCATTATCCTGTAGCATTCATGCTCAAATGTTTCACTATGAAAGCTTTTGAGAAATTGATCAACAAGGCTGCCAACCTCTAAGAGGAATCCAAATAATTATCCTTCTTCAATAAGTCATGCAACCCTAAGCCCAAAAAACACTTGAGAAGAAATATGGGGTAGTCTCTATAGTAGATAAGGGAAAGTAGACCATGAGAGTCTAGCCTGAGAGGTCTAAGCCTTAACAACCTCCTCTCCTACCACCAAGATAGCCACAGTAGTAGCCTTAGTACCATTATTAATATCCAACACAAAGAAGCTATTATCCACCTATTTTTAGTGATAAGATAAATAAGCCATATTCATTTAAGAGAGACGTAATTGGGAAATTTTTTTAAGAACCTTCTCAAAAAAACTCAATATTTAGTTACTCAAACCCAACAAGCCAAAGGAAGTGGACAAGAGTGATGATCCTGACTTTTTCCACTACCATCGCATGCTAGGTCACATCATAGAGAATTTCTTTACCTTTAAAGATTATCTTGAGTGAAGCTATAGATCAGAATCCATGGTGATACTCGAAGAATACTTAACAAAAAATTCTTAAGACCAATGAAGGCTAGGATATTTCTCTATCTTGAACCTCAAAAAAGATTATCTTTAAAGTTAGAAAACTTTCTTTATAGGTGCTTGAGCAAACTCATATCTCTACTACACAAGTAGGTTTGCAAGTTGCCAAAGTCAACTCGAAGAAGGTGGATACTGAGTAGGAGCTTATAGCATGAGTCCATGATATTGTAGCACTGTCACTTACTGTTCTTCCTACTTCATCTATTGCTGCATCTAGGAGTGTTGTATCTATAGATGGGGGAGCCAAGCTGCTCATGTTGCTTACTTTGTATGATTTCTATTTCAAGCCTCTTGAGGTGAGCAAATCAATGAAGAAAGACTTCACTTATATCTTTTCTCTGTGTGATGATCCTAATGATCTCTCCTTTAGTGATTACTCCTCAAGTCTTAATACTCAAAATAATTCTGATAACTTTACTTCCTTTGATGACTTTGATTCTGATGGAGATATCCCTATCTTAAAACTTCAAGGTGCCCCCATCAAGATAGATTTAGAATCATCTGATTTTGAAGGTCCATTAAGAGAAACTTTGGGTGCCCCCTGATGAGCAAATAGATAACATTATGGCTCATATAGTTGAATAGATCATCAAAGTCAACTTCTATAGTGGTTGAGTTTTACCTCCTAAGATGATACCTCAAGATAAGAGTAAATATGTCATTAGTTATAGTAAGCAAACAACCCCTCCATAGAATGCTCTAGTCTTGGATGTGCCTATAAGGGATCAACTCAAAGTTTGCTATAATGTCTTGACCCATCTTAGAAAATTTCCAACTAAGTTAAGCATGTACGATGCTCTTATCTTATCTAAAGAGATGATGGAGTCTTTAGCTCAAGCCATGCTAGATCCTGAAATATGCTTAGCTCAGCTAAATGCTATGGGTGGGAGACACATATTTAGATGATGACTTGCTCTTAAGTACTACTAATCACAACCACCTACTATACAACATAATGGATATACACAACTTCAAGCTACCTAAAGAACTTATTAAATTAGGTGCATCGATCAACATCATGAGTCTAAGAACTCTTACCTAGTTGAGGATTGACATTAATGACCTTAATGCTAATAATATGATGTTGAAAGGGTTCAATGAACTAGGTGAGAGGGCCTTAGGTTCTATTACTTTATTACCTCAAGTAGATGGGTGGAAGATTGAGACAAAATTTCATATCATAGATGTGGATACATCTTTGAATGCTTTGTCAGGGAGACCTTGGATGCATGAGAATAATATGGCACAATCCTTGCTTCATTAAGGCATTAAATTTGTAAGAGGTGGCTTAGAATATTACATCGAAGGTGATCTTAAGCCATTCTCTATACATCATGATGGGATACATGAAGATGCAGTTACTACCTCCATAAGAAATAAGAAAAGAGAGAGAGAAGAAAACTTGGGGAAGGAAGTAGAGTTTGACATCACCTTCCATCCATATCTCACCTCTCCCTTCTAATGAGCAAGTGAGATGTCCTGACCTTCTATAGGGCAAAGGCTAGGTAAACTTTGAGGAGGCATGGGAGGAAGAAGGTCAATGTATGTGCCACCTATCTAAGATTATACACCACTACCCTTCCTACTATCTACATAAATTTGGAATCTTGTTTAGAAAATAAATCACATGTAGTCAAAGCACAAACAACATCCTCTCATTTATAGAATGAGCTAGTGGTGACACCAATGCATGGCAGTGATAAAGCTAGGGTCCCCGTACATAACATTAACATATTTGAATTATCATTGTATAAAAGGATCAATCAATATGTAAGCACTCTAACTCTAACCCCACTCTCATCAGAGGCTATTGATGGTTTGGTAGTTAAAGATGCTCCAAGACTAAATGAAGATTCCAAGCCTCAAATGTTTTATTTAAAAGCCTCATCCTCAAGTTTTAGAGTTGATGTAGACCTTGAAGATGAATCATTTAAGCAAATAATATAACTTATTTTTGATTGGTATTCATCTTGTGTTCAAAATTTAGCCAAGTAGGGATTAATACTACATACATCATCTAAACATACGTCAAAATACTTCAAGTGAATGTGGAAAAGCAAGCACTTAGAGTTTGATAGGTACTTTTTTGACAACACCAATTCATATGAACATGTGTACTTAGAAACTTCAAATAATTTAGATGACCTCAAAGTCAACTATCGACAAGCTGAAAGAGATCAATTTGGGCATTGAAGATTATAATTTGCATTTGACATACATTAATTTTTGGTTGAATGAACTAGAAAGTGATGGCTTAGTTAGGTTACTCTCATATTTTAAGGATTTCTTTGCATGGAGCAATAAAAAAATGCCTAGATTAGCTCCAAAAATCATATTTCATAAAGTAGTAATCTAGCCAGAAGTAATCTTTATCAAGCAAGTACCTAGATGCATGCGATCAGACATCGAATAGCAGATCATTTCAGAAGTTAACATACTAATCGATACTAGTTTTATCTAGAAAAAATATCCTAATTAGTTAGCGATTGTCATCCTAATTTTGAAGAAGAGTGGTCAAATTCATGTATGGGTTGATCTTAGGGATCTTAATAAGGCATTCCCAAAGATGAGTTCTCATTATCTATACTAGCACTAATGGTAAACATAGCCTCATCTCATGCAAGTGAAAATTTTATTTAGAACACCACACAAATCTTGGGGGTACTTATTTAGGTAATTAAATATGTCATTAAAGGGAAAATATATTTTCTCAAAAGATAAACATATTACCATATAATAGATTTGTTTATTTAATAAGGACTCTTAAGGTTGATGGGTCTTCGATATACCAGAGTATTTTTCCATGGACTTTATGGAGAAGTAGAATAGGGCTTATTTTATTGTAGGGTTCATTGTTCCCTATAAGGGCAAACCCCTATAGTTAATTATATCTTAGAAGAAAAAGAATACTCTCAATTAAAGTAATTGACTTTTATCTTTATGGATTTTAAAGCTTATCTTAAAAGGATTGTTACTTTGGAAATTCAAAAGGGAACCCTTCAAAGAGGAAAAGTTCTTTTTGAAAGCTAATTGGAGATAAGTATAAAATGCTTCTAGATATTAAGAAGCGCAATAAGCATTTCAACTATCCTATTATTGGGCTTTACATTTTTGAAATTAAAATTATTGAGATTTTGAGTTAACATTTTATTAAAAATCTAAGACTTAGATTATGATAGCATAAGACTGTAAAAATGCCTTAGAGTTGAAGACTTATTCCAATAGGATGCTTCAGACCCTAAGTGTAAAAGTGCTTCTAGCATAAGCTAGAGGCTTGACCTAGTCTAACTTTGGGAATTATTAGTTCTCGCTCCTCACTTGAGAAAATTGACTTATCCCTAACTCTTCTAGACTTACTTACCACCTAGAATGTTTATTAGTTAACACCACCTAAGCAATTTTAAAACAATGATTCCAGTCTTATTATGCATGATGGCTAGGATATTTTAATTAAGGAAGGAAACTAAGAGCCTGAACTTACTCTCTAACCCTTAGATAATGTCTGGTATGTTTTGCACCTAACTAATGCAGTAAATTTTATTTTATTTTTTATGTATTTTTGACTCACAATTTTATTTAAAGCTTTAGGTATGCAAATTCATACTTAAAATAAGATGCAATTAGAAAATGGTCATGGACCAAATCAATACAAGAAAACACACTTGCCTAGGAAAGGTGTTCATCCTCATAGGTCAAATGTCCCCTTATATGCAATGAGTGAAGCATCCAATTCGTGAATGAGGAATAATATGCTTTCAGGGCTTTATTTATGATGCACTTATAAGTTCTATTTTATGTTTAACATGTTTAAATTTAATTTAGTAAAAAATTTAAGAGCCTAATGTATCTAGGGTTCATCACAAAACACAATAGACATAGAAAGAAATATATGAAAACATACAGTTCTATTACAAACTCGAAAATAAATCAAGCCAAATTTAAATAAATAAAATAGGCTTGTGCAGCCAGGTACCACTATTCACCTTTGAAAGAGAAAAAATTGATAGTCGTGCTCTGCCCTTATACAACCCAGCCTAGAACAAAAAGTTTGACCTATGATGTCTTAATTCAAGATCACTTCCTTAATCAAGGACATCCTTAAGCTCCATAGAGTACCACCACATGGGTACATCTAGCTCCTACTAATCATAAATCTCAAAAATCTTAACTAAATTCAAGGCTCAAATTATATTTTAAAATTCTAAAATAAAATCTTAAACCTTACGAAGTTGATGTCAATAAAAACATACAACATACAATAATTTATATTTGAAACATATGGGCTTAGCATCAATGATTGCCAAACCAGCCTTTTCTATTAGGATATTCTTAAAGACTTAAGCAGCACCTATAAATAAAAAATATTTATTGTTTTTTGACAATGATCTCTTTAAGCATAGCCCCATGCAAAAAATAGTGACAGCCTAAGAAAGAAAGATCAACCTAACATCTAGACAATAGAGCAAATAATCTTAGCCATATAGACTAAAATAACATCACAAAAGAAGAAAACACATCATAATCAACACATTAATCTAGCCTAATTCTATGTCAATTAACTTGATATTCTAGTGTGTGAAATGGTGGTTAGTGTGGCACGTATGTACTAGGCTTTATTTTAATTTAAGTTTTATTTAAGTTTGAAGATTGTTCAATTTATCATCAGGTGGTTTCAATTTAAATAATTTATTTTATTTTATATTTCACTTCAATTTAAGGTTTATTTCTATGTTAATGATTAATTTAGGTTTTAAAGAATGAATAATAAAATAAATTATGCTTTGGGTAGAACTAATTCTATTAACATTCTAATCCTAATATAATGGAATCTCCGCTCTAAGGTGAAAATTCATCCTAGGTGTTAAACTAAGGATCTGTGTATCTTAATTAACCCTTTTTTAATTTATTTAAATTATTTAATTGAATTGGATTTAGTTTGATTAATGTTCTTTTGATATGGTTAATATTTCAAAGTTTAAGATTGTTTAACTTCACCTGTTTTGATTGTTGATATTAATCTGAGATTTATTAGGTTTTAGTTTGATTTAATTTAATTAGTTCAATTGATGCTTAATCATTTTCCTTGAATTGATGTTAATTTATTTTTTTATGTTTCGTTTTAAAGATAATTTTTATACTAAATTTTATACGATTTATGTTGATTAAATGATTTTAAATGTTTTTTGTGTGTTAGTGATTTCTCATTTTCATTTTGGTTTGATTTGAATTAGTTAATGAATTTTAATTTAATTAAATTATGACTTGATTAAAGTTTAAATTGATCTTTTATTTAAATTCCACTTGAGAGTTTAATCATTTGTTAAGTTTAATAATTTAATTTGTATGTCAATTATTCTAGTTTGATGATTATTTAATTTAATTTAATTATTTTAACTTAGTTTATTTAGTTAAATTGATTTATTAATTGATTTCACTAAAGTTTTAGTTTCATTTACAATTTCATTTGATTAGACTTGTCCTTTTATTAATGACTCAAGGATTTGTTAATCATGTTAAGTTTTAATTTGATTAGATTTCTCTTATTTCATTTATTATTAAATTCATACTCAATTCATTTTAAAGATTTTTCAAGTTTATTATTTTGTTCAACATTCGTTTCTTATTGAATTCTTTTATTAAGCTTGATTTGAATGATCAACTGAATGTTCAGGTTTAGTATGTTTTGGTTAATATGGTTAAAATTTTATTTAATTGTAATTATCATATTTAAGTGATTTAAGTTAATATTTGATTATTTCAATTTATTTGGAAGTTATTTAGGCTTTATTAATTCAATTGGGTGATTAATCTAATTAAAGTTTAGTTATGACTTTGTCATTTTGGATAACCAAATTGAGTGTTTGGTTTGATTAATTGTTTACTTGAATGTTCATAATTGATTTGATTAGCTAGTTGAAGCCTGATTAGTGATTATTCTATCTAAGTTAATTCCTCCTAACTTGGGTTTCATTTGGTTAAGCATTTGAGGTCCTTAGTTTATCTAGGTTGATATAAATTTAGTATAGTTAATTTAATAAAGTGATTAGTTTGATTAAAGGGATTAATTGAATTAATTAAACATTAATGAAAGATTTAGTGAGCCATGATTTTGATGGATATTAATCTATGATGAATTTAATTAAGTGTTTTGTTTAAGTTAAGCTTGATTTAAGAATTGGTTTTAGTATGACTTGTTTAATTTAATTAAGTTCACTTAAATGATAAGTCAACTTAATTTAGAGTTACGTTATTAACTTGATTAATGGTACATCCAAGTTAAAAGTTTCAAGATTTGATCTGTCTTTAATTTAATTAATTTTAATTATTATTGGATTAATTGATTAATCAAACTTTAATTTTATTGGGTGAATTATTTGATTAAGAGTTTAATTAAGGATTATGTATAATTTATTCAACTAACATTGAATTAATGATTAATTATATTTAACTTTCTTAAATGATTTGATTAGGAACTTTAAGTAAGGAACTTGGTTTATTTAATGACCAACTAAATCAATCTTAATTAAGTAATTATCTTAGTTTCTTTATCATTAACTTAATTTTTTGGTTATGATATTAAAGGTTAATTGATTATTAATTACAATTACTTTAGTTAAGTAGTTCATTTGATTAGGATCAAATTTTTAGTTAATTAGGCTTTGACTTAATTGAATAATTTGATTTTATTAATGTTCAATAATTAATCATGGTAAATTTGACTTATGATTATTTTAATTTAAGATTTAATGATTAAGGGTTGAGATTTCCTGCTTAATCAAAGTGTAATTATGAGTTGATTATGTTCTTTTTATCAAGTTATTAGAATTTCATTTCATTTAGGTTAATTAGTTGTTTAAGCTTTTAATTTGGTTTTATATATTTAGATTACTAACATTATTAATGATTTGATAATTTAGGTTCATTTAGTTAAGCAAAAGTTTAAATTTAATTAATATTTAATTGAACTTCATATAGTTGATTTAATTAAGTCCAAGTTTATGTTTGATTAATTTAAAGTTCAATTTGGACTGAACTGAAGATTATGTGATATTTTCTTAATTTAAATTAGGGTATGGTTAGTAGGGGTTTATGTATTGTTTTATTTATGATTTTGGCTTAATATTAAATTTATTGAAATTTACCTTTAATAAATTCAATATTGATTTAGTTTATTTATCAATTCCTAATTAAGTGAATTTTTAAGACTTATATATAGTCTCAAAGGATTTAAATACTTTATTAAGGTTCTATGATATTAATGGAAATTATTTGAGTTTATTTTATTAATCTTCATAATCTCTAAAATTTTCTAATTTATTATTTGATTTAATTTGAGCTATAATTTAAAATTTTGATAACTTATGATCCATAAGTCATTTTTCTTTAAACTTTTTATGACAAATGGGGTTCTTTACTAATTTCATTTCCCAAAAGTTTTAGTTTGAGTTAGAGATACATTTTAAGACTAATTGAGATTTTAATATTTTTAATAAAGTTTAAATTAACTTTAAACTATTAACAATTTATTAGTACTTTTAATATTCTTTGATTCCTCTCTAAATGATTAATCCAAGAAATGTTTATTTGGAATTTTGAAATTTTTGGTTGATTTATTATGAATTTTAAAAGTTTAGATTAATTAATTGAATTAATTAGTCTATTTAATCACTTAATTAGGTGATTTTGGGTTTAGTGAGTTTCAGAGGATTTTAATATTTTTATAAGATTTATTAGAGTTATTTATAATGGCTTGGGCTATTTGAAAAAATATATATATATATATATATATATATATATATATATATTATTTTTAATAATTATTTCATAAATTTGGATTTTTGAACTTCCAAAATCAATAACTTTTAAAGGAATAATCATTTAGGCTTGAACATTTTTTAGTATGTGCGTCAATGTCTGAGTTTCATTTCTTACAAATTTCAAGTCAATTTGGTAAATATTTTATGATTTATTAAATAAATTTAATTTTTATTTGAACTCAACTTAATCTTATAATACCTAATAAACATTGGGGCTTTTGAGTTCATTATATTCCACTCAAAAAGATAAATCCAACAAGCTCTTATTTGCAATTTTTCATTTAGTACTTTATTTTTTATGATTTTGTAAAGTTTCAAGTATATTTTATAATTTTTAAATTTAGAAAACCATTGATTTTGTTACTTAACCCAGTCAGCACTTAGTCGACACTGACTATGCTGCCTTTCTAATGTCGCAAGCTAATTATTCCAAGTTAGCAATGAGGTGACATTTTGTGCTAGAAACAGGTTGATCTAGACTGCCCGATCATAGTTTGGATGGTCAAGATCTAACCTATTGATCTAAGGGCTAAATCAAATCCTAAAGAAATTTTAATCATAGTCATCTATCCCATTAAAGAGAGACTAGATGGTTGTTGTACCATCTGCCTCATGGATGACAAATGGAGCCTCGAGTGGATAGATTTCTACCCTAAACCTTATCGTGGTTGGGAAGTGAGGTGGTTGCTTGGATTTCTTTGAAGCTGAAATCACATCCTTCATCAAGATAAGAAGATAACAGGACTAAAAAGTCCTCTTTAGTCACCATAAGCATGTTATGAGGACTTCGCATTGGATCTTCCTTGACCTTTAAGCTCACTTCCTCTATCTTCTTTCTCTCTCTCTCTCTCTCTCTCTCTCTCTCTCTCTCTCTCTCTCCATTTTAATTTTGGCCACATCACATGCCATTTTTACTAAATTAACATCAAGTCCAATCAATCTTTGAGAGATTCATGAGTTGGCAAAACTTTATTTTGGTGTACTTTGGGTTAAACCATGGGTTAACCCTATTTGACCCAAATTATTTTCTTTTGAGTTGACTTAAATGATTCAAGTTGATTCATTAATTTTGGGATTACATTCAATCATACTTCATTAATCATTTTATAGATTAAGGGTTAATCATTTCAAACTTTATGTGGATTTGATTTAATTCAAGCTAGGTTTGCTTCATCTAATTTAAAGGAGTTAAATTGACTTGAAAATAAAATTGGACATTTTAAATTTATATTAAGCTTTGTCTACATTTAATTGAGCATTTAGGATAATTTGACTCCATCAATTTTAGTTAATTTGTGCTTGATTTTGAATTAGACCTAGTTTGACCCAAACTAGGCTTAATTGGTCAAATTGGGTTCACTTAGGTCAAATGATCAAATTTATCAAATTAAACCAAAATAAATATTGAATCATATTCACTCATGATTTTTGAATGATTTTGGATGCTTGATTTAAATTAGCTTTAATTTAATTCAAATTTAGGTTCAATAAGGTTCATTTGGGTGTATTTGAATCAAATGACCTAATTAATCCATTCAGGACCTTATTGGATTTAGGTTTATTTATATTTATGTTTAAACATATTCATTTGATAATTTTGAGTTATTTTAGTGACTCAATTTTCCTAAATATTGGTTGGTTGACTTTTAACTTTATGGTGCCCACATGGGTCAACTCTAAGTCAAATGACTTAATTGACCACTTTGTTCCCCATTTATATTTATTTTTAGGTTTATTTATGTTCATAAATTATTTTTATACTTTTTTTTAAAAATTTTATTTGTTTTGATTTTAGGTCATTATTCTTGGACTTGCTTAAATGAGTTAATTTAAACAAATTCTTTGCTCAATTTTTCAATCTAATTCAATGTATTTGATTTATTCAAATGTATTTGATTTAGCTTCTTATTTAGTTTTATTAGATTTGGAAATTATTTTGGTTCACCTAATCCAATTTGGTAAAGGTTAGAAAATTTTAATTAATTTGATTTTTAAAATACTAAGTGTTTGCTAAAAGAAAGATTCAAGAGTCCAAGGATTGGGATAATGTTAGTCTCATTCAAAAATGAAGTCAATAATGCATTCTTCACATTTATGGATGGCTCATCTGGTTATATTATGTTGACCTCACTTTTGGAATGAGAATTAATCCTTCCCATTTTAGATCTAGGAGCTTTCTAAACACTTGGACATTCTTAGTGCTAGGACACTTCCAGTGACTAAGGGAACAATAAACTTCAGCTTAAAGACCTATAAGGCATAACCCCAAGGCTAGAGTTTACCTTAGAATAAATAGGTTTCACCTACCTTAAGGCATGAACCAAGACTCACACCCATTCACTAACTTAGGCTCATATAGATTGAGCTAAACCAATCCCAACCTATTCAATCAATCTTAGTTGAATTGGATTTTCTAATCCAAGCTCCAAGATAAATTAATTTGGATCTTAACCCAAGTTAACCTCACCATAATCCTATAACTTAATTCAAATCCATTCAAATAAATTAAATCCAATTTGATTTTCTTAATTTCTTTGATTACTCAATATATCACTCCATTTGAACCGAAGGAATTTGATCAACCCAAGTTAGCCTATTCGACCTTATAAATTCAAATGAGCTGAAACTTAATTAAGCCCAAATAAATTGCTATCAAAGCCACAAATCAACTTTAAATTTATCATTGAACACATCCCAACCATTCATAACCCCAATTGGTCCAAGTTGGCTTGACCAAGTCACTTAACCTAAAGTGACCTAAAAGAGGTAATTAAGCCAAACTCCAATTAAACTATCATTGGATCAAGTCAAGCAATCCAATCCCTTTATTGATGATTGTAGGTCATTATTTAACACTCCACTACAATTAATTAAACCTAATCACATCAATTGGACCCTTTGACCCAAATTGACCCAACTTGACCTAAATGGTCAAATTGAACCAAATTAAATCTTAGACCAAATTAGTCAAAATAAATGCTTCTAACCAATTAATAATTTAATATTAAACATGATTCAACCTTCAACTAAACCCAAGCTGATCAACCCAACCCAATTATCCCATTTAGCCCAATTTGACCTAAAAGGTCAAATTGAACCAAATCACTCAATAATCCAAATCAATTCAAATTAACACCACCAATCAATTACAAATAACTGAATGAATATAAATCTAACTCATGCTTAAGCCAATTTAACCACATTTGGTCTAATTAATCAACATGACCCATCCCAAATTGAACCATATGAGCCAAGTCCAAATCTAACCCAAATTGAATCAAACTAATTGCACTCATTCACTCTAAATGGCCAATTGAACTCACCCAAGTCATCACTTTGACTTAATTTGGTCAAAATGGTCAACTTAACCCAACTTGACCCATTTAACCCATATGGGTCAAATTGAGCCAAACCCAACCAAACTTGGCATGACTCATCTTTGGGTCACCATGGGCATGCGCAAGTAGGCCCAACCCATGATGAACCCAGTTTGGGTCAAACCCATTAAACCAAGCCACCCAAATTGGACAAAATTTCCATTTAGGTGAGTTCTCCACCCCCTTACCCTATGGCAGCCACCTTTGGCTCTTCTTGGATAGAAGATCACTGTCTTTGGCCTAGAAAGGGTGAGTTCACCCATGGGCAACCATTGGTCTACCTAAGGAAGAGTGTACACCTTATGGAAGCCCAATATACTCCCTCAGCCTCTCATCCTTAGCTACCTTAGTAGTCCCATGCCATGTTTGGCCACCTACTCCGGCCAGACGGCTACCAAAGGCTGAACTAATCCCAACCCTTAGTTGAGCTGGGGAGGAGAGTATACTTCTCCCCATCCATTCAAACTTAACAAAGAGTTTCCCTAGAGCATTTTGCATAGTCCCATACTTTTTCCCAAGCTCCACCAATGGTGAGACCATCTCGTATCCGAGAGCTTCATGCATCCAAACTTTCAAAATCTACACTAAACAAAAATTAATTGTTCCCACACCTTCACCTCACTCTGGTGAGCCAAAATGAATCATTTCCTAAGTGATTCAACCACTGAAGGACATCACTAGATCAACTCTGGCATGCTTTGCGATGGCGTTTGGTCCACATATTGATCGGTGGGGAGGCAGCTCGAGATCTTCTTAACAGGGCTTCAACTCTTCAAGATGAAGCTGCCTCTACCAATGGATCACAGGTCTATAGCTTTGCCAAGGTAAAAATCCAACAATAGTAATCTTGGCCTCTAAGTTTTAGTTATTTTTAAAGTTAATCATGTTTTTATGTGATCAACACTATAAGATCTCCCTAGATTCATTCCCTGATCCTTTTGGAGTTGAATTTATCTTCGAACAAACTCCAATGAGCTTGAATCAAGTGGAAAAAGGCAGATGGTGCCCATCTTCCAGTGCTCACAACATGATAGATCACTGGCTATCCATTCCATGTGATTAAAATAGACAACCGTGATTAATCATGTTAGAAATTTTTATTTAATCTCTTCAAAATCACATGATTATTTATGACCATTCGATTCGAGATTGGATAGTCAAGAAAAAACTGCGTCCACCGCCATTGAGTCAGCTATCACACCGAACAATTTAAGTGGCCAATACCATGGTGCCACGTGGAAAGCACTATCAGATCAGTATCCGCATGACACTGATGGTCTAAATGTTAGTTAAGGTTTAAAAATATAATTAAATAGGCAAAACTTCAAAAAATCATAACTAATTATATAAAAGTCTAAAAAATACAAATAAACCTATTTTGGAAAGGTTAGATAGAGTAGATTGTAATAAAAATATAATCATTATTTAATACCTAATGAACATTGCTTAATTAAGGTTTGAAACTTAGGCTAATTATCAAAATTAAGGCCACATTATTTGGCTAGTTAATTTTAAATTTGGTGGGATGATTCTATGGGATGTCCTCTGCCTCCCAAAATTTTCTTGGAATTATTTTCTATATAGTTGAAAGATTTTGAAATTTCAATCATAATTGTACTCTTTAATTAATTAAATTATTATTAAAATTGGTGAATAATAAAGATCAAATAATTAATTCTAATTAATCAATGTAAATATTGAATATAATGAAAGAAATAATTAGGACCCCTAATATCCTTTCTTAAGAGGGTTAATTAACATGTTTAATAATTAAAGAATAATTAAGAAAAAATAATGATAAAATAAAAACAATAAAAAAATCAAAAATTGATTCAAATAATTCAAAGATAATCAATTAATCCCTTTATATGTTTAATAGCATAAAGTCATTAAATAAATTATGATTAGCCCATTGGTATGGAAAAATCATAAGAGTATTTAACCTAGATTCTTTTCTTCTTTAATTTAATTAACTCTTAAGCATGAGTCTAATTGTATTAGATTTATTTAGGTGCATTACTAATTTTATTTTTCTAAAAGCATATTATTGAATTCTCATGATCAAGTAGTTAATTAAACTAAAGAAGTTTAAGGAAGGGTAATTAAGTTGTTGTACTTAATGGCTTGGACCTAATCAACTCCTAAAATCTATTTGCTTTATTTCTTTACATATACCAAATCACCAACATGGGGAGAAATAAATCTTAAGTATCATTTCTCTTCTTTAGGTTTTAACAACTTAAACATCAAAATGAAACCTTATAAGAACTTTGGTTAGTGTTAAGGAGTGATTATTTGGCTTGATTATCCTTAGAAATGTGGCGGCATTTAATAACTTTTTTTAATTATTATAAATGTGCATGCCATTTGTTCCATGTGTTCATGTTTCAAATAAAAAAATAAAGAGAATTAAAAGAATATGATGCATTTAAGTTGCATGTGTTTGATAAATGTTATTATATAGTGTAGCTATTATCACTAATAAATCAAAAATTACTTTTGAAACTATAAGCTAATAATAAATAAAAATGTGTGATGTTTAAGTTAATGTTGGCTACAAAAACTTAATAAAGTTTCCACTTAGTTATAACTTATAGATGGTAGAAGATTGTTTTATCTTTATGTTTCATGTGCATGCTTACAAGTATTTAAACTGGAAAGTATATAGTCTGACCATTCCAGGAACACGAGGCTTTAAGTAGCTCCAAGGAGGTCTTAGATAATCTCACTTCCCTAGTTTAACAATGGTATGTACTTGCTTAATTTTATTTATGTGTATACATGTGCTAGTATTTGGGATAAAACTTTGCTTTTCATTTCATTAAAATTTATATGAATAAAGAATTTATTTTTTTACATAACCCTTGCATGATTCTATTCATATGCTTATGGATATGTTCACAAGTATTTGAATCAACAAGTATATAGTTTGGACATCATGGGAACACAAGGCTTTAAGTAGCCCCAAGGAGGTCTTAGATAATCTCACTTCTCTGGTTTAATAACGCCACATACTCGATTAAATTTCTCATATATGTTTGTATATGCTTAGCTATGAAATGAAATCATTCTTTTCTACTAAATTCATGCATTAATGATCATCAAGTGTGCAAAATATGAGTATGTATTGCATGTACAAATATGTATATTAAATAAAATATTAAGAACAAATGAGAAAATAAAAGAAAAATGAAAGTGTGTGTATGATGCTCATTATGGAAAGAAGTAGCAAAATGTTACTCATGTGATAGTGACTCAATTTCATTAATCCTAAGGTACCTTTCTTATTTCAATGAGATTCCTTAAAATTAATCTAAACTTAGGCTTAATAAAATGTTCATAAAGGTTCACTAAGGAAACTAAAGCCATGATAATATACCTTTAGAAAATAACTTAGGATAAAGATAAAGAGGTCAAACCTCTTTATTCTCTTTATTTTAATTAGGTGTTAAGTAGGTATTAAATAAAATAAAAAGTTATAAATTAAAATGATTCAATTTATTAAAAGATTTGAAGTGAAACCACCCCCAATAATTAATTTAAATAATTTTAAAAGTTTAGACAATCATGCTTCTAAAGACTAATCATGACACACCACACTAAGCCTTAGCACATACATCAGAATGCTAAGTCACCAATTCAAGTGTTAAGCTAAACCAGTGTATGTTATGATGATGTGTTTTATTTTATGATATAATATTTTAGACTGGATGTTAGGATTATTTGTGCAAAGACTGGATGTTAGGTTGTTAGCAGCCTAATGATATTTTATGTAGGGGATTATGCTAAAAGTGCTGTTGTAATAATAAATAAATATAAATGTTCTTGTTTGTAAGTGTTGCTTATGCCCCTAAGCATAATCCAATTAGGAAAGGTGAGCTTGGCTACCCAAGTCCTGGGTGTTAAGTCAAATATGTGAAATATAATTTCTTGGCTTTTATGTTTGATTAACTAACATCTAATTTGCAGGTGTAGTTAAATTTCATTTCTTTTATAAATATGTAATTTTTGTAATAGGATTAAGATTAGTGATATGGGGTTTAAGATGAGCAGTGGCTAGAAGGAAAAGACCTGAGAGGCCTTATGAAGCCTGAAGTAAATAGATCTAAAAAATAAAGAAGGAACAAAGATTGACGACCCCCATAGAATTCATTTCATTTGTAAAATTATATTATAATCTGGGTTGTATAAGGGTAGAGCGTGACTACCTAACTCTTTCTCTTTTGAGGGTGTATGGCGATATCTGGCCGCATCAATCATTTATTCTTTTATGAGATTCAAATGTTTAATTGTTGTGTTTTATTTGTGTAATATAACTTCATGCTTTTTATAGGCTTCTTAAAGTGTGATTATCTGATGTGTGTCCTGGATGTGGTAGGTTCTTTAAAGTAAAATTAAATTTTCTATCCTCACTAAATAACTCATAAGTAAATTTTAATATAACTCATAGCCTCATTTTAAAGCCTAGATTATTAACCAAGATAATAAAAGATTTAACAACCCCTTAGCTGAATGTTGTATGTTATTGCACCATATATGTCAAATTATACCACTCTTCAATAGGGAGGGTCTCCACTCGTGCATAATAAGGGATATGCTTGGCTTTAAGAGCAAACATTTGTAGTGGAGAATACCTCTTCTAATTGATTTAGCCCATAACTTAATTTCATCATGCATATAGGAATAATTGTCCTAAGCCTTGGCCCAAAATGAATTTGTCAAAACAATCCAAAATTTATAAACTTTTTAACTTTAGTCTAAGGTATTATCACATACCAAACATTATCTAGTCTCTTAAGAAGTGAGTTTAGGACTTTAGCTTCCTTCCTAATTAAATAAAGACCTAGTTATCTTGCAACTACATTAGACTGACCTATATGGTTTTAAAGTATAGGAAGTGTTAGTTGGCAGCCACTTCAGGAGGTTGTAAGTCTAGAAGAGTTGAGATGTGTCTATTCTCTCTTATGGAGGTAAACCATTATATCCCTTTTTTCTTGATTAGACTTAAGTTATGCTTCTAGCTTGTGCTAATGCATGTTAGATGTAGGTTATGAGGCTACTTATTTCCTTTAGGCTACAAGCATAAGTCCTCACCTCTTAGGCATTTCCATAATTTTGTATTGTTGGACAATAAGCCCTAGCATTCTGATGAGATTTCAACTCAAATAAAAGAACATTCTCTCTTTCAAAAATATAAAGCCTCATTTTAGGATAGATCAAAGCTCCCACTAGGCTTCCTAGTATCTTGGGTGCTCCCTACTTATCTTTGTATGAAATTTAAAAATAAGCCTTTCCATTTGAACTTTCGCACTTTATTTTTAACAAGTACCTAATCCTTGGATAGTCTAGCTTTGAAATCATTGGAGAAACTTATTGATTACTTTAATCAAGGGTATTCTTTGGAAACTCCCATTTCTTAAGATGTAATTAATTATAGGAGCTTATTTTTATAGGGAACCGAAGAACATAATATAAAATAAACCCTACTTTACTTATCCATGTGAAATGGAGGAAAGATCTCTAGTATATACATAGACCCATCTACCTCAGGAGTCTTTATTAGTTGATTAGGTCCATTGTAGGGTGATGTTTTAATCTTCTAAGATAGTACATCATACCTTAATGTTATACCTGGTCACTTCAATAAGTTCCCCATAAGATCTCCATGGTGTCCCTATGGCTCCAAATAAACATACCACATAATCAAATTAATATTGAGCTTGAAGATGAGAAAACCACTATAAACAAAATCTTTTACTATAAGGTCATGCTTTTTTATCTCAAAAATACAAGTGCTATATACCAACAGAGATGACTCAAATATTTAATGAACTCATTCATCACCAAGTTGAATTATATGTTGACGACCATGGTCAAAACCAAATAAAAAGAAGACCATCTATAAGACTTGAAAGACATCTTAAGTAAAAATGATTCATAACATAGTATGCAATGTTAACAGCTTCTGCACAAAAATACATAGGAAATTTTAATCAACAAGCATAGCTCTACTCAATTCAATTAAAATTCTATTTTTCCTTTCAAGAACACCATTTTGTTGAGAGGTTCTTGGAGTAGAGAAATTATGTTTAATACCAAATTCATCATAAAAGTTTCAAAATTTTTATTTTCAAATTCACCATTGTGATTAGATTGAATTTTATTAACAAGAAGACTTCTATCATGTTGAATATTTTTAAAAAAATTTTAAAATGTTGAAATGCATCAATTTTATGAATAAAAAACATAAGCCATGTAAATCTTGAATAATCATCAATAATAATAAAACTATAGAATTTTCCACCTAAACTAGTAGTGCTGATAGGACCAAATAAATCCATATGCAATAACTCCAACAGTCTAATTGTAGAAATAATTTTTTTTATTTTTAAAAGAATATTTATAATGTTTTTCATGAATACATGAATCATAAAAATATTTAGAATGAAATTTCATTTTAGGTAAACCAACAACAAGATCAAGTTTTGCAAGTTTGTTTAACGAATGCAAGTTTATGTGACATAACCTTTTATGCCATAACCAAACATTATCAAGAGAAATTTTGAAACAAAGTTAATTTAAATTTGTATTACTTGCATCTTCAAAATAAATAAGGTAAGTGTTTTTGTATATTTGACCAACAAGCAAAACAATTTTCTTATTTCTAATAGTACAGAAAGATGCCTGAAATTCAACATTAAATCCTTCATTGCATAATTGACTAATGGAAATAAGATTATGCTTTAAAACTTCAACAAAGTCAACTCTATCTAAAGTAATTGTATCCTTAGAAATAGAACCAACTCCAATTATCTTTCCTCTAGCATTATCACCATAAACTAGAAATCCTTCTTCGCAAGGTTCTAAAGTAGAAAATTTAGATTTATCACCTGTCATATGTATTCAACATCCGCTAAGTACCACATAACTTGTTTGATTTTGCTTTGATGGCACTCCTACAAAATAAAATTAGGGGTCAACTTTTGGAATACAAACATGTTTGGGTATCCAAATGAAAATACATGCAATGAATGTTATGTAGTATGTGTAGCTATTTTATTTTTAGGCATCCAAATAAATTTCTAATAAGGAAATGATTGAGATTTTCTTGTATGAAAATCACAAGATACATGACCTTTTTTATTACAAAAATTATAGGTAACATTTGTGTTTGCATAAGGTCTAAATTTAAATGATCTTGATGCATCTAATGAGTTATGTCTAGCAAATGGAACATGTGAATGTTATCTATTAAAAAAAAATTAAATTTTACATGAAGTAATAAATTTTCCATTTTCAAATTCACCATAAGTGTTGATTTATCAATTTCTCCCTCTTTATTTATTATGTACTTTAATAGGGTGATGGCCAGAAGAAAACTCATAGTGTGACGGCTACAGACGATATACCATCCACTGTCACATCAGATAGTTTAATGGTGTTCTACAGAAAGTTTTTCTTCCCTAATGAGTTGGTGGCCATTGTTGCCAAAAAGTCTGATTGATCCCGTTCACCTCCGCTAGGGTACTTTACTATTTCTGAGATGATTCTTCATGTAGGACTACAATTCCCTTTGGCTCTTGAGTTGATTGAGATATTCAAAATATATGGTGTAGCTTTGTCATAGTTTTTATTTCGAGCTTTAATGGTCATCGTCGGTTTGGCTGTCTACTTCAGGGAGCATGGTGTTACTTTGAACATCAAATACTTGTGTCGAATGTGCGGATTTACATGTGATACCCAAGGACATGTTTCTTATCAGACTATAAAGAATTGGATAGAATTTTTAGCACGAGATCAATCTAGAAATTGGTTTAATGGATTCTTTTTTGTGAAAAATGAGTGGGGCCTTCTTGAGAGATGGGGAAGATTGAATGACCTTCCAGATCCATTACTGATGTGAAGAATGAGATCCTGGCAACTCTTAATATCCCTGATGTAGGAAGCTTGCAACATGAGTTACGTCACATTGGCAAATATATAGTTGAAGATAGAATTCAAGGTTGGCCTTTCTATCCAAGCAGGGAGATCTCATTCTTTTCCATTAAAGAGATCAAGTAAAGGTGATGAAAGGTCTCCTTATATTCATAGGATTCTTTCAAGAAGCCCGTCACAAAATCAGGGTGGTGGCAATGTTTCTTCCCTAAAGAAAAAGAAGACATGCGCTGAAGTGACTACGTCAGATATCTGTGAAGAAGATGTTCTCCCCCAGTTGACCTCTGAGAGTTTAGCTGTTTCAACTCATGATGGGGGAGTTTGTTTCTTGAAGCCTCACATTCCTGAAGAGGTGTTAAATCACATATGTACTGGGCGTCAACGAGCAGATGAATTGGTACGTTGTCTTCCCTTATTTCTTCTTTTCATCTTCTTTTCTTTTGTCTAATATTTATGATAGTTTCTTTTTCAATATAGGTAACTCAAACATTAGGGCAGATGGCTCATTTGAGTGTCTCTTTAGATGAGTGGAATACTGAATTTGTGAAGATAAAATATTTGCAAGGCGAGTATGAGCAAAAGATGAGTATTAAAGCCAAAGAAGTGGTGACTTTAGAGGATCAGCTGACCGGGTGCAGAACTGAGCTAGCGAACATGTCGACTTCTCTTTTTCTCTGGTGTTAAGAGGTGGAGCGCACTCATGATGAGCTGATTGAGGTGAGGATAGAGACTCGTCAAAAAGAGAAAAGACTCAAGGCACTTGCAGTGGAGAAGAGAGCTCTTAAACTGGAGAAGAAAGCATTACAGGATCGTCTTTCTGAGAAGGAGCATATAATGTCAGAAGCGAAAGCAAATGAAATCTCCTTGAAGGCGGTGGAAGACTTTAAGAACTCAGCTTATCTCGATTTTCGAAGACCATGTTGAAGCTCATAATCATATACTTGATATTGAAGTGAAGGACTTGGAGCACCAATGTTTAGAGGAGGGCTTCATCAGGGGTTCCTAAAAGGAATTGCATCGCAAGACCAAGCTAGTATTGAGGATCTGTCTCCCGATAAGTATCTAAAGACTCTTCGTCCAATTCGAGATGAAGGAGTTGGGGAGTGAGTCCAAGGGAGTATCTCCTAGTGATGAGGGCGTTGATATCGATATGATGTAGCATCACTTGAGGATGCATTTTTTTTTATATGTATTGTTATTAGTGTGTATCATAATCTTGATTCTTTCTTATACCACCATGTTAATGCTATCAATTTTTTTTTAGATGATACGCTCTTATTTTATTTTTACCTATTCGGGATAATTGGTCGGAATATTATTCGACAATGCTAACCTGTACGGATGAGGTTGAATTGAATCCACTCAGAATTTTTGACCTATCCAAGGTTGTTTGTCAGATTCTCTGCTCGATGACGTTAACCTGTATAGAAGAGGTCGTGAGGAGTCCACCAAGGACCTTTTGACATATCCTAGGTTATTTGTCAGAGTCTTCGCTCAATGACATTAACCTATATGGAAGAGGTCATGAAGAGTCCACCAAGGACCTTTTGACCTATCCTGGGTTGTCTGTCAAAGTCTTCGCTCGATGACATTAACCTGTGTAGAAGAGGTCGTGGAAAGTTCCCTTGGGATTGATCATGCTCCAATTGAGATATAACGTGAGTTGTATATTTCTCAAGTGGGAGGATTAAATGAAAAAGAAACAAGTTTGTAAGAAGAAAGCTATAAATTCATTACTCTGATAAGTTCAGTGATACAATCATAAGATGATTTTAACATGGATATGAGTTTTAATAGAAAATG
The DNA here is from genome assembly GCA_021442155.1 of Cymbidium sinense. Taxonomy (NCBI): domain Eukaryota; kingdom Viridiplantae; phylum Streptophyta; class Magnoliopsida; order Asparagales; family Orchidaceae; genus Cymbidium; species Cymbidium sinense. Next base: position 77,356,019 of record CM038219.1, on the reverse strand, counting down.
ATAACAATAACAACAACAAGTCTTTATCCCACTAAGTGGGGTTGGCTACACGAAGAGGAAATGATAAACGAGACAAAATAAAAGCTGTGATAATTATGCAGTAGGAATTATTAATAATATTTTTGGAGATTCTCAATGTTCCAGGTTTGAGGTAAGGTTTTTCCCTCTGAATCCTTGAGCTTGAAAGTTCCTGGCTTCACCATAGCTATAACCACATATGGGCCATCCCAAAGAGGTGAGAGTTTATTGCGTTGAGGGCCTTTGCGTGTAGCTTCAAGACTTCGTAGGACCAAGTCACCAACAGATATGGGACGAGGTTTTACTCTTCTGTTGAAGTGAAGAGCTACCCTTTGGTGATAGGAAGCAGTCTGAAGTAGGGCCATGTCACGAGTTTCGGGGAGTAGGTCTAAGTGCTGTCGGAGTTTTTCTTCATTATCGTCATGATTGAATAATTAAACTCTTGGACTTGGAACCCCAATATCTATTGGTATAATAGCTTCTGTGCCAAAACACAAGTTATACGGTGTTTGACCAGTTGGGGTGCGTGATGTAGTGTGGTAAGCCCAAAGAACATTAAAAATCTCATCAACCCATTGCCCCCCAGCCTTCTCGAGACGTGTTTTTAGTCCATTGAGTATAGTCTTGTTGGTAGCTTCAGTCTGCCCGTTAGTTTGAGGATGTGCTACAATCGTATGCAGCAACTGAATGTGAAGATCTTTACAAAAGGACGTAAATACTTTTCCAGTAAATTGAGTTCTGTTGTCAGTGATGATCTTTGCTGGAAGACCGAATCGACATACTATATTTTTCCAAATAAATTGTTTAGCATTTGCCTCCGTAATTTTAGCGAGTGGTTCAACTTCCACCCATTTAGTGAAGTAGTCGATGGCTAAAATGATAAACTTTCATTGCCCTGATGCTATCAAAAAAAGTCCAATGATATCAATCCCCCACTGAGCAAAAGGCCACAGGCTTTGAAGAGATGAGAGCTCTGTATGCGGCATGTGAGAGAGGTTAGAGTGCAACTGACAACTTGCACATTTTTTTGTGAACTCCAAGGCATCTTGTTTCATCGTAGGCCAATAGAACCCTTACCTTATAATTTTAAGGGCTAGCGCCCTTTCTCCTAGTTGTTCTCCACATATCTCTGAGTGAACCTCTCTTAATACATAATCGGCCTCTAAAGGTGAGAGGCATTTGAGGCACGGTCCAGAAAAAGCTCGTTTGTATAGTTCACCTCCGATAATAGTAAAGTTTGAAGCTTGTCTTCGGAGACAAATTACAGAAGTTGGGTCTTCAGGAAGAGTTCCATCTTGTAGAAAAGACAGGATGGGGTCCATCCATGAATGTTCTTTTATCTCATCAATTGCTTGAATTACCCATGACCCTTGGATACTTGGAAAATATATTTCTTCAACATGCCTTCTCTTAAATAGATCCCTAGTAGCAGATGAAGCAAGCTTAGCGAGAGCGTCAGCTCGAGTATTCTTCTTTCACAGTATGTGAATGATTTGATGTGTCTTGAAATGGTCAAGAAGGGACTTCACCAAGTGGAGGTATTATGCCAGCTGGGGATTATGAGCATTAAAGTTTCCCTCAACTTGGTAGGCAATAAGTTGAGAGTCAGTGTGTATCACTAAGTCTTGAGCTTCACAATCAATGGCAAGTCTCAACCCTACTATAAGAGCCTCATATTCAGCCATATTATTAGTTGCAGGAAATTTTAGGTGAAGTCCATACTCTAGGGTATTCTGCTAGGGGGAAATAAGTAAGATTCCCACACCAGCACCAGTATTTCCTAAAGCTTCATCAACATAGAGGGTCCATTGAGGAGACGAAAGGCATGTAACAGATAGCTCCTCTGGAGTTGGGGTGGTGCATTCCACTATAAAGTCTGCGAGTACTTGAGACTTTATAGCAGGGTGAGGTAGAAAATTTATATCAAACTCTCCCAATTCCATAGACCACTTGATTAACCTCCCAGATGCTTCTAGTTTCTGTAGGATGGCCCTTAATGGTAAATGAGTGTAAACGCCGATAGTGTGAGCTTGGAAGTATGGATGCAATTTTTGCACTGAGAAAACTAAAGCCAGAGCCACCTTATCGACGAGTGGATAATGACTTTGTATATCAGAGAGAATTTTGCTGACATAAAAAATTGGTCGTTGTATCTCACTTTCTTCTCGCACTAAAATTGAGCTTATCCCATGGGAAGAGACTGCGAGATATAAGTATAACATCTCTCCTTGAATAGGCTTGGATAGTAGGGGTGGAGATGCTAAATACTCCTTAGCTGCTCAAAAGCAGACTGACATTCATCAGTCCATTGAAAATTATTATTTTTAGCTCCCTTTAATATTTTAAAGAATGGCAAGTATCTATCCCCAGAACGGGCTAGGAAGCGGGATAATGTAGCAATTCATCCATTCAAATGTTGAACTTCCTTAATATTCTTCGGAGGAGTCATATTTTTGAGAGCTTTGATTTTCTCTGGGTTGGCCTCTATCCCATGGTGGGTTACCATAAATCCAAGAAATTTTCCCGACATAACCCCAAAAGCACATTTGGTTGGGTTGAGTCGCATGTTATAACGTCGAAGAAGGTTAAAGCATATTTCTAAGTCAGAAATATGTTGTGATTCTTCCAAGCTTTCCACTAACATGTCATCCACATATACCTCCAGCATTTTTTAATCCAAATGGCCTGACTTGGTAACAGTATAAACCTTTATATATTTGAAATGATGTAGCTTCTTCATCAATTGGGTTCATTTTTATTTAGTTGTAACTAGAGTAAGCATCTAAAAAACTGAGCATTTGATGTCCAGATGTAGCATCAACCAACTGATCAATTCGAGGAAGAGGAAAACTATCTTTCGGGCAAGCCTTGTTAAGGTCAGTGTAATCAATACACATTCTCCATGTTCCATTTGTTTTCTTAACCATGATAATATTTTCTAGCCATGTAGGGTAATGTACCTCTTGTATGAATCCCGCTTCTAGAAGCTTGTTAACTTCTTGCTCAATAGCTTGGAGGCAATCAGGTGCAAAACTTCGCTTCTTCTAGATGATCGGTTTGAATGTCGGATCGATCTTGAGGGAGTGCATGATCACATTGGGGTCAACTCCCGGCATGTCCATCGGACTCCAAGCGAAGATGTCTTGATTTTTGTGCAAGAAGTCTATGTATTTTTCCCTTTGTTCATCTGAGAGCAGAGATCCAACTTGCACTATTCGTAATGGTTGGTCATCTGATAATGCAACAAAGAGCAAGTCTTCTACAGGAAGCTTTCTGGGGTACTTCTTCATCTCAAAAATTAAAATCTTCGATGCTGAAGGTCATAGAAGGGCGTGGTTGAGCTTGTCTAAGATAACATGATTGTGTTATCTGTTGATTTTCACAGACCACTCCAACTCCAACGGGGGTTAGAAATTTCATCTTAAGATGAGATACTGAAGTGACTGCACCGAAAATTGATTGAAGGGGCCTTCCAAAGATAGCATTATATGTTGAATCTGACTTGACCACCATGAATTGGATTAAATGAGCCACTTGTCAAGGAAATTCACCAAGGACAACAGGAAGGGTGATTGTCCCCTCTACTCGCACAGGGCGATTATCAAACCCGTACAATGGTCTTGCAGCGGGTTGGAGCTTTTCCCTAACCAAACCCATGTTAAAAAATATGGAGTAAAATAAGACATCAATAGAACTCTCATTGTCAATCAAAATTCTCTTAACATTATAGCATGGGTCACCGATCCCTGCACTAATGATAAGTGGATCTTGATGAGGAACATGTACTCCTTCTAAGTCCGAGTCATTAAAAGTGATGGAATGATCAGTACGAGACTTCTTTAACTCCGGCTCTTCAGAGATGATAATGAGAACTTGATTAGATAGTATTGGTCCTCCTATGATTGTTTCAATTTCTCCAACTATTTTATGATTATTTTGTTGTTTCTGTGATGATTGTCCTGGTTGCCCCCCAGTCGGAGGTATGTTTGTTTGAGTCGATTGATTCTTCACAAATTGACGTAGATATCCTTGCTGAATGACCCTCTCAATTTTTTCTTTGAGTTGTTTGCATGCCTCAGTAGTATGTCCATGACTTTGATGGAAGTGATAATATTGCTCCTGATTTCCTGAATTTGGTTTCAGTGGATGCGGCCACTTGATATTTTCTTCATCTCAAATAGCCATTAGGAGGTTAACATGAGATGTGTTCAGCGGCGTGTATTCCTTTTTGGGCCGTGGTTCATGTCATTGATATGGGGGTCGTGGAGGGAGATCACGACTGCCTTGTTGCTTCTTTTGATAGGACTGTCGGTCCGCATTCCCTAGGGTGCTTTTATGTTTTCCTGTAGATTGCTCAAATTATTTGTGATGGGCAGTAATAGCCTCATCAGCAGAGATTTGTGCTTCCACACGATGAACCAAGTTAGCATATGAGCGGACCGTGTCTCGTATTAGTGACGAGTAAAAAGGCCCTGGACGGAGTCCTCCAAGAAAAACTCCTCTTTATAGTTCAGGGTCTACTCCAGGTATTTGGCCAGCTTCTAAAGAGAACCTCTGAAAGTATTTCTTAAGTGATTCTCCCTCATTTTTATGAATGTCGGAGAGATGGGAGGAATCTTTAATGATCCTCCGATTTGCAATGAACTATTCTACAAAAATCTTGGCGAGTTCGTCAAAGGTATGGATGGATTCCCTTGGAAGGGAGTAGAACCAAGTGCGAGCTTGTCCCTTGAGGGTAACTGGAAAGACCTGACAAAGCAGTGTGTCAGGAGCTCATTGGATATGCATGATAGTCCTGTAATGGTCGATGTGTTCATGTGGTCAGTGGCCCCATCATAGGAATCAATGTTCGGAAGCTTGAAACCCACGGGAATAGGATATTGAAGAATAGCTTCGGCTAAAGGTGAGGATTCCTCATAGCCGCGGTGAGGGGGAAGATGATTTCTATCTTGGAGGTGAAATTTGTCTTGCATTAAGCGTCATAATTCTGCACGTATAACATGATGAGTGGGGTCAGCAGGACGAATGTGTCAAGCTACCAGCAATAATTGGTGGATTAGCAGTCGGTTGAGCTGCACGTGATGGATGAGTAGAACTAGCGGTGTCAAGGAGATCAGCATCACGGTCTCTACGCTGAGGAACTTCAATGTCAATGAAATTAGCATTTTGACCTCCCCCAGCTAACGATCCATCTTGGGGGAGATGTGTTTTTCACGGTAGTGGCTATTGTGTTCCTCGCAAAAGTCAGATCATCTCATTTTGAGACTCTTCCAGTCGGCGCAAACGATCTTCTAAAGAGATTTCTATCGCATCTTCACCGGCAGGGTCATGCCTATCAGGGGGAAGTGAGGCAAAAGGTTGGCATCCTTAGTTCAAGGATTGGTTTGAGTGCGGAGTTGGGCGGAGGCTCAGTTTATTCAGTGTTGTGCCTATTGGCCATAATAAGGGTGTTCATAAGAATTATAATTGAAGGGGTCTCTTCCCACAAACGGCGCCAAACTGTTGTGTGCTAGAAAACCAGTTGCGGTAGAGTAAAAGTTTACGCCTTAGCTTCTTTAGGGAGTCTAGTACACACACAAGTATTTAAAGAGCGAACAATAAAACTCCAAAATTTTTACGTGGAAAACCTCAAAAAGAGGGAAAAACCACGGGGCCTAGCCTAGTAAAAAGCTTCCACTATGTATCTGTTTCAGAGTACAAGATCTTCCCGATACCGAGATTACAAAATTGTATATGAGAAATGGACAATAGTTGCTAGTAATAGACAATGTTGACGATGATGTTGATGACGATGTTGACGACGATGTTGACGATGAAGTTGACGATGAAGTTGACGACGAAGTTGATGACGATGTTGACGATGATGTTGATGACGATGTTGATGACAATGTCGATGCTGATGACCGACGATAGTGGTCGGTGATGATAACCAGCAATAATGGTCGACGATGGTGATGATCAGCGGTGGCGGCTAATGGCGGCGGCCGGCGATGGTGGTCGACGACCGTCGAGTGGCGGCATGGTTATGCTTGGAGGATCTCCAGAGCTCTCTCCTCTCTCTTGCTTGTCTCCCTTCTCCTTCACTTGGCCACCCCTCATATGAGGAATGAGGGGATATTTATAGATTGGAGGAGTGGCGTCTCTATAAATACATGCAAAACCCATACCACTCCACTTCACCGGATGGCTCAAAATGATCCCCTTGATCATTGATATATTTTGTGCATTTAAATGCTCAAATGAAGTCAGAATTGTAAGATCTTTAGCTTGTTAGAACCGGCTCGTCGAGACACTCGATTTGACTATAAACACTTCATATTTGAGAGTTATTTAAGGATTTAACTGATATCCCAAAGTTTCCAAGGATATTTTAAGAGCATGATCTCGACCAGTTTCAACTTCGGATCAGCTTGCTTTTAACATCAAGATTCGTGCCTCGACTAATAGTATTTTAAGTGTCATATCAAACCTTATGTTTTATCTTTCACCTTTATGTTTCATTAAGTTATATTCATTTTATGTGCTCATTTTTTGTTCATTTAATTTTAGGATGATTTGATTTACTTAATACATTTGGATGTATTTATCATATTTATTTTACAAGTTGATTTCATTTCTTCATTTTTTTTTATTTTGTTGATGTTTATTAACTTAAATAAACTTACATTCGATCTTAAGTTTAATATTATTCAATTTATCCATCCGTATAATTTGTATCATCTTGAATTGATTATTCAAATTTTATTTTTGTTTGATCTCTCTTATTTCAAATAATTTATTTCATTAATTTTTCTAATGCTTATTACTGAACTTAGATTAAGATAGTTGATTTTAAGTATGATTTCATATATTATGGAATAGTATAATTCATTTCAATTAACTTAAGGGGAATGATAATTATGTTATTTTAAAAAAAAATCTTTTTATCATTTGGTATAATGTGATTACCCTTATTCACCATAACCTAAGAAGTTTCAGGAGGGGTTATTATTGTATTATGTGAATTAAACTTACCTTAGGCTACTTTCATTTTTATGTCATTTTAAGTTCATTTGAACTTAATCTTTCACATTTATATTTGTAGCCACTTTATTCTTTAATCTAAATGGCATTAATGTATTTATATGTTGATAGATTATAAAGTCTAGAAGTTCATAAATTTTATATTTCATTTTATTAGTGGGTTTATCATGGTTTAATTGATTATTAATTATAGAGTACAATTAAATTCCACATTTTCAATTATCCATAATATTTAACTTATGTTTAATTAAGTTCCTTTACTTTTAGATTGCTTGGATATTTTTATTGAAGTGTTCTAATGTCAATTCTGATGTTTTTAGTGTATATTATGGATTTTGTAAATTTTGTGATTTTTCTAATTTATTATTTCCTTTAAATTGACCTAGAGGCTTGGAAATTCAAGAATTCTCAATCCATAGGTGAATTGGGTATGAAATGTTTATGGCAAATGGGGTTTCCTGCCAATGTGATTTACTTATAATTTCACTTTAATTAGATGTGTAATTTTGGATTAATTAAAGTTTTAATTATTTAATTAAAACCTAAATTAAGGATAATTTAATGAGGATTATTTAGAGGTCTTATTTTTTTTCCTTTATTCTCCTCTCAAAGATGCATCCAAGGAAGATTTATTATAATTTCTAGAGTTTTGGTTGATTTATTATGATTTATTTAAGTTCAAGTTAAATAATTGAATTAACTAATTTAATTAAATGCCAAATTAGTTCATTTTATTGTTAATTAGGTTTTAGTGAATTTCAATGATGTATTTAAGTTCATTAGGGTGTGTTATGATGTTTTGTATTGTTTTCATGATTTTCAAAATTTATTTGATTTATATTTAATTTATTTTTATTAAAACTATGGTTTATGATTGAAAGTTTCATATATTTACATTTATTATTAAATAAATTATGAAAAATTCACCTAATGTGTATCTTAACACAAATTTCAATTATCCAAAGTTTCAAATCATTCTCATCAATGATTTAGGATTAATTTAGGTGTGAAATATTTTATTCAAAGCTAAATTAATGTAAACATATCCCATATTAATTTGGGATTTTACTTTTAATGGATTCCTCTCATCAAGAGTAGTCCATAGAGCCCTTATTTGCATTTTTTTTGAATTTTTATTTTATTTCCTATGATTTTTTACTTTTCTAACAAATTTTAAATACAGAAAATCTTGAATTTTCTTTTTATCCATGTTGCATCCCCGTGGATCCGACGTGGTGTCACTTTACATGCGGCACTGTGATATTCATCCATGAGGAATCCATGTGGATCCCATGTTAAAATGGCAATACACACGAGATTCTTACAAGCCGTCCGACCTTCAATCAGATGGATCTGATCAATCTGTGATTTCTTTAAGGGATTTATTCAAATGATCCACCTAAATCTTGATCGTTCATTCCTAACAAACAGAACGGATGGTGGAGATTATCTCTCCTTCAATAGAGATGAAAGCTGAGAGCTGTCTATCAATTCAAGTCAATTTTCAATGATCCAACTATTAAAATCACTCAATTTCAATTTCAAAACTATCAGTGAATGAAATAAGAGGGATCTATTTGGTTTGATATACTTTAATATCAAACACATTTCAAAAAGCTCCAAAATTGAAAGCTCAAGAGATGGCTTTAATGGAGTACCTCAATTCTGGTGATCATGGAAGGTAGGGTTGACTCCAATAGCTTTAGAATGGTGCATCCAATCCTATTGGGTTAGATTAGACCCAAAAAAATGCACTAGGATACTAAGTGAAGTATCTTAAGTGTCTAATTAGGATATTCCTATTATAGGATTAGATATCTTAATTACTAGTCTTAGAAATGATGTTAACCTCATCAAAAAATAAGGTCAACAAATGGACCACCAATATGTGTGGTGGACTAACTAGAGTACACTACACATATTGGTATTGACCGAACTAGTCAACACTATATGCATAAGCTTCAAGGAATTTTGAGTTTAGTTTTAGAATTAGAATTTTAATTATGGTTTCAATTTTATTTTTTGGTTTAGGTTTGATTGTAAAAGATAGGCATAAACATGCCTAAAGTTATTTTAATTTAGAATGATTTATTCTTAAGAGCTAAGTTCTTAAGAATAGAGATGTCATTAAGAGTAGACTGAATGAATGGACTAATCCTACCATAGTCATGGTAGTAAAAAAAGATGCCTTTAAGGGACTTATTCTCATCATGTCTATAAAAGATTTTTTATGGCTATCTTAGAAAAAAAGTATTGGGATTTATATCTTTTTAAGTGATATTATCTAGAAGGTAGTCTAACTAATTATATAAATCTAAAGAAAGAATCTATTGGAAGACCCAAAAATTTCATTTCTTAGAAAACAAGTCATTATAGATAATAGTTGGAGACGATGCCACCATGGATACTTACTCCTTTCTAAACTATATGAATTTTTACCAAGGAAAGATACCCCTAGGGGATTTACTCTTATCTAGTTAACTATTAGGCAGGGGTCTATAAAGACTTGATTCTAACCTAAATAGCTAAATTAGGGAGAAGGGGCTTTCAATAGCTTAATTCCTTATCATTAAAATTTTGACCATTAGGTAGAGGACACATAGACTTAATTCCTGGTATGAATAGTTTGTTGGAATGTGGCCTTTAATTGCTTATTTTCATTCCTTAATTTTTTTTTATTTTGGGCTAGAAAAGGGGTCAGAAGAACATAAATTTTAATATAATGAAATTCAGCTAACAGGGAGGGGCCTTCAGTGGGTTAATTCAACCTAGATAGCTTGAAAAAGAAAGGGGTCATAATGACTTTATCCTATCCTTCTTAGGATGCCTACTAAAGGACTTACTCCTTTATGACTAGCTATTAAGAAGGGGCCTTTCATGGCTTAATTCCTTCTTCAATAGCTCTAATGTGGAAGAGGGTTCTTAATGACTTATTCCTAAACCTTAAATTTTTGACTAATAGGATAGGGGCCTTGATGACTTAATCTTAACCCTCAAATTTCTGACTAATAGGATATGGGTCTTTATGACTTAATCTTAACCATATAGTTTATTTTATAAGTAGTGGTCTTAGTGACTTAATCTTATTCTTTCCTTTCAGAAAGAATGCCTATTGAGAGACTTACTTATTTTCATTTTAGATATTAGGGAGGAGCCTTTAATGGCCTAATCAAACTTAAATAGTTTAGGATGAGGAAAAGAGGGGTTTTTTTTGGATAACTTGATCCTAATCCTCAAATTTTGACTATTAGGAAAGTAGTTTTGCTAACTTATTCCTAACTTAGATAGTCAATTTGATAGGTAAAGGGGTCATGGTGACTTTATGCTAACCTTGTCGTTTGAAAGGATGCCTATTATGGATTTACTCCTAACTTGTAGGGATGGTGCATAAAGCTTTACTCTATACCTGAGATTGATAGGATGGATGGCACAAAGGGCTTGTTTCCAATCCTATGGAAACTGCATTTAAAAAAGAGCTTAGTTTCATTTGTAGAATTTTAAAATTCATTACACAAAAATTTAACAAAGATAAGAATTTGAATCTGAATAAATGGTAAAATGAGAAAAGATAAACATAATTATATTGATCATCATTTTAAAATTTAATACAATTTACACATTATATTTTTTTCAAATGATGTCTATTTATAGGTGTCATTGGAGGTTCACCATTACAAGTAATCAATTCGTAAGAACCTCCTCCGTAGACTTTTTTCACTATGAAGGGTCCTTCCCAGGTTGGCTCAAATTTACTACATATCCTACGGTGAGCTGAAATTGGTTGTCTAAGAACAAAAACCAAGTCTCCTACTTGGAAAGTTCTAAGATGGGCCAGTATGTCATGTGCTTGATAAAGTTCTTGTTTAGCTTTTAAGCATCTTCCTTTGAGATTTTCATATTCTTCCAATCAGAGTTTGTGATTCTGATCTATTGTAATATCGTTATTAACTATTATCCTTAATGAAGGTAATTATACTTCTAATAAAAGAACTACTTTAGTTTTATACACTCAAGCATAAGGTGTAGATTGGGTTGGTGTCATGTATGTGGTATATAGGCCCATAAGACTTCAATCAACTTTTCATGCCATTGGTGCTTATATTCATCTAGTACTTTTTTCAAAATTCATACTAGAGTTTTATTAAATGGTTCGGCCAATCCATTTGCCATGGGGTAATTGATGGTTGAATTTCTCCAATCAATTTTTTGTCAAGCTATAAAGTGATTTAACTTAGTGTACTTGAATGATAAACCATTATAGGATATAATTTGATGAGGAATGCCAAATCAATATATGATATTTTCTTGAAAGAATCTTAACACATAATATGCATTTACTTATTTTAGTGGAAACACTTCAGCCTATTTAGAAAAGTAAGTTGTTCCAATTACTATAGAATGATGCCCTTTTGATGAAGGATGGCCAATAGGTTTTATGATGTCAGTACCCAAACTCTCAAAGGGCCAAGAGGCAATCATCAGGTATAGTACATTATGAGGCTAATGTAAGACCACAACATGTATTTGGAATTGATGAAAATGATGTTCAATTTCCATGCAATTATTTAACATCGAAGGCCAGTAATATCCAAGTGTTTTAATTTTCAATTCCATTTTTGGTCTAGATTGGTGGGCAACACATAATCCAAAATGTACCTCAATCATGATCATATGGGCTTCCTGTTTATCCAAACATCATAGCCACATTTGATCGAATGATCTATAGTATAACATGTTATTAATTAATCCATAAGATAAGGCACATTTTATAATTTGATTTTCTAGCTACTAGTCTTTAAGGAGCCTCCCCTCACTTAGATATTCAATGAATGGCTACCTCTAGTCGCAGTCTTCTTCACCTTCGGTAAGGGTGGCTATCCTTTGCATTCTATTTTTTCATTCATGTAATATAAATTTATAAGAGATAAGATTTGTTGATTTTGTTCTTTTATCGAAATAGATTTCTTTTCTAGACATATAATTTCTTTGACAAGCTTAGCCAAAGCATATGCTATAGAATTATCTCTTTGAGATATTTAATATAGAGTTACAAATGGAATCCCTAGAGATCTTAAGGATTGCTATTCTAGCCCAATTATAAGATCATCATCTTTAACTTCATTATTTTTATAGGGCTCAGACAATGATAGGAATATCCATCATTCCATTATCTTAGGTTAAGAAAATTAATCTAATGTTTGCATTCCCTAGGATAGAAGAATTTGATTCTTTTTTTTTTATTATGCAGTGCCATCAAAGTATAACTCCTAAGTGGATTTAGGTTCACCTTTTAAAGTCATGATATGTTCATATAAAAGATCATAATTTAAAAGAAAACCCCTCAAGTAGAGGATGTGTTGCTAAGAAGTCAACCACAACTTGACCCTTTACAGCACGAAGCGGAATAAATGTAATCTCAAATTTCAAATAAAATTATTGACCAATGTACTATACGTCTAGACAATGTTGGGCGGGTCATAAGACAATTCAATAGATTAACCCTTGAAATTAGATTCACTTTTTGTGAAAGAATATAATGCCTTAGTTTCTAAGCGATGAAAACTAAAGCCAAACAATGCTTTTTGATAAGTGAATAATTCATTTTCCACTGAGATGAGTTTGTAGCATTGATAATAAAGGGCACTTTCTTTCCCTTCTTCATTAGCTTTGGCTACTAAAGCCCCAAGTGATTCCTCTATGGTAGTAGTATATAGGATTAAAGACATTCTTGGAATTGGAGTAGCCAAAATAAGAGGGTTCATCAAATATTATTTTAACCTTTCAAATGTATTTTAACACTTTTCATCCCAAATAAATTTGGAATATTTCTTTGTTAATGCTGCAAATGGTTGGAATCTTCTTAATAAATTTGATATGAACCTCTTTAAGAGTGCAAGTCTTCCCTGGAATGATCTTAATTATGTAATACTTCTAGGTGGCAGCATTTCTATAATAGATTTAATCTTTTCATGATCAATTTCTATCTCACTATGCCTCACTACAAACCCTAAGATCTTCCCTGAAGCTACTCCAAAGCACATTTCAAGGGATTCATTTTTAGGTTGTAATGGCACAACAATTTAAAAATAATCTATAAATCATATAAATGATTTTCCTCTTTCTTACTTTTAATGTCTAGATCATTAAAACAACATTCGACTTGATTATGAATTCAATCGTAAAAAAATCTAGTCATTACTCTCTGATAGGTAGCCCCATTATTTTTGAAAATGACATGAGTGTGTAACAGAACATCATAACAGGAGTTCTGAATGCTACATGTTTTTTGTTCTCTATAGCCATCTTTATTCAGTTATACCCACATGATCCATCCATGAATGAAAAAATCTCATGCGATGAGGCTATGTCCACCATAAGTTCTGGTATCTACAATGAGAACTCATCTTTGGCACAAGCATTATTCAAGTCCAAAAATAAACATAAATGCATATTTGGTCATTCTTTTTCTTCATGGGGACAATGATTGCTAGCCAAAAAGGATATTGTTCTTCTCATATAAAGCCAGCATCAATTAATTTTTTAACCTCAATGATGACTTATTGTTCAATTTCTAGATGCGTGTGTTTAGGAGCATGCTTCACTGGAATTGCATCAGGTTTAATCTCCAATTTATGAACTGCAACATGGGGAGATAACCTTGGCATCTCCTCATAATTCCACATGAAGCAATATTTATATTCAGAAAGTAAGTTGATCAACTCTTCCAAATATTATGGACTTAATAATGAACTAATGAAAGTTGGTATTGGGTCTCCCTCAATTCCTAGGTTGATCTCACTTAATTTGTCAATAGTGGATTTTATTTCTTCTTCAAATTCTGGAATGCATTCTAAACTAAGCAATCATCTAGATTATCTGATGTTCAAGACATGATCCTTCTAAAGGATTAGATAAGATTCCAAAAAGCTGATCATACTCCATATGATTGCTTATCACTAAGCAATGTTCATTATCATCTATGGGTCTAATGGTACCAAACCTAACTCCCACTTTGCATTTTAATTTTTTATTTTTTGTATCCCATAAACTTTCTATGCATTATGTTGTACCCTTGGGCCAAACATTAGGAGTTAAACCATACTTTAGAGCATTTTTTTCACACACTTGGGATACTAATCAAATGAAAATTATATTATTTCATTTGAAGATGGGTCTTCAAGATTTACATCTACTTCTAAGACCCAAGTACATATTTTGACACTCTTCCACATTCTCTTGTAAGATCAATGGCAACTTTGACTTGTTGCTATGAGATTTTATTTTGAGATAAGGGATTGTGAGTTAAAGTATCCACAAATTTTTTTAATCATGTAGAAGTTGATAAATCAAGAACATCCCTTAATGATTGCATTTGTTCATCATCATTATTCAATTCTAATAAAATTTCAAATTTTATAAGGCATCCTTTTTATTGGAATCTTCATCATAGCTAGATTTCAAATCAATTTGGATTATTGGAGGTTCTTTTTTTCTCCTTTTCTTTCTTTTCTTATTTTTATTTGGTATGACATTTTCTTTTTATTTATTTTCTTTGATTCATCAATAATGCTAAATTTCATAGGCTGAGATACTTTCCTTTTGGGCATATAATAGGCAGTATCTTCATAAAGTTCAGTCTCATGGATAGAGAATGGTTGTATATTACAAGGTATGGTGTATTCTATTTCATACCTAGTGTACTTAATACACTAGTGGAGTGAGGAAGGAACCATCCTATACTCATATATCCAAGGTTTTCCTAAGAGGGTATTAAAGGATGTCTTTGATTCAATAATGTAAAATTTTTCTTGGGATTTCAGTCCTTCTATTTCTAACAATAGAGTGATTGAACCTAAATGATTATATATATATATATATATATATATATATATATATATATATATATATATATATATATTCTATATTCTATATCAATTAATTCAACCTAAGGCTAATGCTTTAAAATTCCTTTAGTGTTACATTTTCATAACTTTCAACTAAGGTTTTCAAGCTCCTAAAAATATTAAGAACTTACATTATATAATTGATAAAAAATAAATCTTACAAAGCTATGGTAGTATATAATTGATATTTAATTGATGTGCTCAACATCATGGATTTGTGTTTAAGATCTTTTTCACTTAATTTTTTGTCTTTATTCAATTAATTTTTTTTATATTTAGTCTAAGTGTTTTTGAGAGGAATATTTGAAGGAGTTGTTCATGCTTAGAACAAGTTTAATAGGAAGAAATACTACAAAGAAAGTTTTAAGTAAAGTCTTCTTTGCTTATTAGGGTAGTGACTTAGTGTAAGTTTGTTGAAAATCATAAGTAACAATATACACATAGATGTAGATGTAGGTTATTTCCAAATAACATAAAAATTGATGTGCATTTGTTGGTTGTTTATTTGTGACAACCTCTTTAACAATTTTTATTTCATCTAAAATCAGTAGTTTTCATTATAATAATTTATATGTCAAAATTCTACAAATATTTTTAAAGTCTAAGACAAAATTCTCTTGGGCATGTTTAAAACTATGATTTGTATCAAAACATCAGCTTATGATTCAAAATTATATCTAATAAAGGTCCTAGGAAATTTTCCAAATTTTTAAATTATAACAGTTAACCACTTCGATGGAAAAATTGATCAAATCATAGCCCCACACAACCACATCATTTTGATGGAGTACAATTTGAATTAAAAAAAAAGTATATGATAAAGTATTTATCATCTTGTGATGTTAATATTAAACTCTAATTTGAGAATACTATTATAAAGAGGTTATGACACCTAAGAGGCGGTTTTGTAATTTAAAATATTTTTTAAAATAAAACATAATTTTAAACTTAATAAAAAACTTAGTAGTGAAGACTTATTAATATATTATAAAATATTTTTTTTAAAATAAAACATAATTTTAAACTTAATAAAAAACTTAGTAGTGAAGACTTATTAATATATTATAATAAGCAAGCATGCAACCAAGCAAGTAAACAAAAGTGCAGAAAAGAAAAGATAGGAGACACAAAGATTTTTATGTAGTTGATGAAACTCAAAAACAAACGTACATCCAAGCCTAGTCTCCCTAACTAAAAATTCACTAATCAAAAATAGATTACACATAATCTCTCGTACTTTCCTACATTGGGCAAGTATAACACCAACATCATCCTTTCCTATAATGAGCAAGTACAACACCAACACTTTGAAATAAAAGCAAGAAAAAAAATACATTTTGTAAAGTGGGGGGGAGCGGGGCGGAATTGGTTATTTAAAATATTTGTTAATTAAAACATAATTTTAAACTTAATAAAAAAAACTTAGTAGCGAAGACTTTTAATATATTATAACAAGTAAGCATGCAACCAAGAAAGTAAACAAAAGTGCAAAAAAGAAAAATAGGAGACACAAAGATTTTTATGTGGTTGATCAAACTCAAAAACAAACGTACATCCATGCCTAGTCTCCCTAACTAAAAATTCACTAATCAAAAAGAGATTACACATAATCTCTTGCACTTTCCTACATTGGGAAAGTACAACACCAACATCATCCTTTCCTACAATGAGCAAGTACAATACCAAGACTTTAAAATAAAAGCAAGAAAAAAATACAAGTTGTATGGAATTGGTTATTTAAAATATTTTTTAATTAAAACATAATTTTAAAATTAATAAAAAAACTTAGTAGAGAAGACTTATTAATATATTATAACAAGTAAGCATGCAACCAAGCAAGTAAACAAAAGTGCAGAAAAGAAAAGATAGGAGACACAAAGATTTCTATGTGGTTGCTCAAACTCAAAAACAAACGTACATCCATGCCTAGTCTCCCTAACTAAAAATTCACTAATCAAAAGAAATTACACATACATTGGGCAAGTACAACACCAACATCATCCTTTCCTATAATGAGCAAGTACAACACCAACACTTTATATAAAAGCAAGAAAAAAATACAAGTTGTATGTCTAATTCTCAAATTTAAAAAGATTTTTCTATCAATCTACATAGTGATATGTCAAATAAAGAAAAGATCTCAAGAATTATGTATTGTTTATAAATTCATTATAAATATGCAAAGAGAAATTAATTTTTGAGTTCAATATAGCCTTTATAATGATTTTATTAAAACTTTCATAAAATTAATAAATAAACAATTAGAATCTTATTCTTAAATCCTTTGCATAAAAAGCTAAAAATGTGCATTAGTCAGATGCATTTCTTACCCTACATGATCCGAGGGATTAGGGAGTGAGTTTAAGATCTAATATTCTTTCCTAAAATAAAACAACCTAGCCATCTTGCATACATGAGACTTGACATCATGAATTTAAAATGCACTTAGGTGGTGTTGGCTGGTAACCCCTCACGGTTGGTTGTAAGTCCAAAAGAGCCATGGATAGATTTGTTCCCTCAAATGAGAGGAATGATCGATAATTCTCATAAGTGGAACTAGGTCGAGCATCTGACTTGTGTTAAAAGAAATTATAAACATAGGTTTTGAAGCATCCTCCTCAGAGTAAGTCTTCAATTCTAGGCATTTTTATAGTCTTGTGCTACTATAATCAAAACCCCAGATTTCTAAGAAAATGTTAACTCAAAATCTAAATTAAAATTTTGGTAGGACTGTTAAAATGCCTACTATGCATCCCAGTATCAAAGGGAATTTCCTACTTAATCCTAATTACTTCCAGAAAATAAGTCTTTCAACTTTGCAGCATTCTCAATTGAAATTCAAAAATATCATTCCTTTGGAAACCATCTTATAAATTCATAGAAATAAAAACTTATTTCTTTAATTGAGAGTATTCTTGGAAAGTGACCCTTCATTCTTTAAGATGTAATTAACTATAAGGGCTTGCCCTTATAGGGAACTATAAACCCAATTTAAAATAAACCCTACTCTACTTCCCATATAGTTCAGGGGAAAATCCCTAGTATATGATAGACCCATTAGCCTTAGGAGTGTTTTTTGAAATAATAGAATCCATTATAGGATAACTTATTTATCTTCTGAGATAATATGTTTACTCCTTAATGATGCATTTGATCCTCCAAATAAAAAATTTCTAAATTCTATATGGTGTTATAAACTTTTCACCACATGGGCTTCATGAAATTTGGAATTGGTTGCTTGCTTATTTCAACACTTAACCCATTATGGCTTAAATTGTTTTGGTTGAATCTAAATGAGTAAAATGACTTTCTTGACTCAATAATAATGTATTTAGCTTTCAATTATGGTAATCTAAGTATTTAGAATGATTTAATTCAATTGAATTTCATTTATTTTGGATTTAAAACCCACTTTGGCCCAATTTGGGCATAATGGGTTAAGATTGATCTAATTGGGTCAAATGATCATATTAGTCAAATTAATCCTAAAAATTGGTTAATTTATATTTATGAATGATTTTTAAATGATTTTAGATAATTAATTTAGGTTTATTTCAATTTAATTTGAATTTGAATTCAATAAGGTCCATTTAGGTCCATTTAGATCAAATGGACTAATTAGCCTAATTAAAACCTTATTGGGTTTAACATTTTTTAATCCATGTTTAAACGTGTTTATTTTATGATTTTGAGTCTTTGGAATAATTTAGTTTGGTTAAATTATGATGGGTTAACTTTTGACTTGGTGAGAGCCACATAAGTCAACCCTATGTCCAATGGTTAACTTTCATTTGAATTATATTCATTTATATTCATGTAATAATTTTATGCTTTTTATTTTATTTAATTTGAGTATTTTATTTCATTTAATTTTCTTCAGATTTGAGTGATTTTGAGCTTTCGTAGGGTAGTTGGGTTAGACATCCAAATTTCCTTATCCTAAGCTCAATTGGATTTACATTTTTAGTTTGAATGTGTTCAGATCAATTATTTATTTAAATTTGGGTTGGATTTGGATCCACCTAATCCCATTAAATTTGGTCAAATTCCAGAGGGATGCACTAGATCACTAGGCATAGTGATCTAAGTGCCTAATTAGGAGGCTCCTAATTTAAGATTAGATGTTTTAATTATTAGTTTTAGAAATGATGTTAACCTCATCCAAAAGTAAGGTCAATAATAATCTCTAATAGAGTCACCATAAATCTGATCACTCAGAGAAAATACCTTTGATGATGCTCTTCGCCATCATTATTGAGGTGGGTAGGAGTATATTTTTTCATGAGGTAGATTGACATATATTCAACCAGATTTTCCCCTAACATTATTACATTAGGGTTTATTAAGATCTGGGTTCTAGTTCCTATGGATATAAGCCCCCATAATTAATTACCCCTCTTACCACACTAAGAGAGCACTCTCACTTAAGGTTGGAAACAATCATATCTTCTTGATGTGAGCTGGTGTCTAGTGCATAATATGACATAAATGATTGTCTTTGAATTTAAAATGTAGATTAGGTGGGATGATCACAAGCTTAATCAAAATCCCATGGTTCAGTCATCCCAAGCTATCATGGTTTCTAGTCTACTTTTCCATGAGAAATAGTTCTTGACAAAGAATTTTTATCAGTAGCCATAGGTTATGTCATCTAAGGTGTTCTTGTAGACTTGGGGTGATATTTGTCTAAGGTGATAAATTTAAATCAACCTTAGCTAATAAAAGGCTTTTTTCCTATTAAATGTATTCCATAATTCATGGCTCAAGCAGCAAAGCCATTAGGGAACATACGGGCTTTTATTGTAACCAAAATATAGTGGAGCTATATAGAAGCCAAGCCACCGAGTCAGAGGGTTATGGTCATATCTGGATTTCATGTGATGTCACATGGTGGAAAAACCACATGAATAGAGAACACAAGCCACGTCTTTAATAGTATGAGATTATCTGAGTATGAATAGAGATACATTTAAATTAACATTAGTTATTTGTGAACAAAGGTTTTCATAGCTTATCATCCTTGAAAAATAATGATTGATGTTTGGATGATTATTTAATTTAATTTTTAAATTTATTTTGCATAACTTGTTCGGATATTAGGATTATATCCAAGATCCTTAAGTTCGTATACATGTAGGCGATTCAAATTTAATGTTTTTTATGTTAACTCATGAAGCATCCTCAAATGCTAAACTTAAGAAATTTTTCCTGTGCCAAGGCCCATGCAGGTGATTCAAATTTCCTTTATTTTAACCCACTTTAATGTTGAAAATATGGCACCTAGGAACTATAAAGGAGAGCACCTTAGCATTATTAGTATTACATCATGGTGATAAAAACATAATGCTTAGGTACTATCATGGTAACACCTCAGTGCTTAGTCCGTAGCATTGTAGCATTATCGAGAAAGTGACAAATTAGTGCCTAGGCACTACAAATCCAATGCTATAGCATTTAAGATTGAATTTTTTTCATCTTAGTTTATTCATGTTGATCACCTAACTAGCACTTTGGTGCTAACCATATGGCATCATGATGCTAGTCAAAGGTCAGTTCAGGAGAACTGGCAGATGCATAGAAACTTTAAATAGAAAGGACAAACTATTTTACCAACATTATGACATTATATCAGAGCACATTGGAGCTATATCAATTCTTGACATATTTTTAGTTACGGATTTAATGATGATGAATGCTCTTTTTTGACTGTTATAGTAACTGACTTCACCAATTGACCAATGCCAAAGCACTGTATGTGAGCACTACAGTGCTATGTTACTATTTCAAAATTTAATAGATTAGCATTTCAATGTTGATATTGTGGAGCTGTGGTGCTCTTAAGATAGCCATTTTTGTCCTTTTTACCTGAGAGTCCAGCATTGTGGCACTTAGTATTCAGCACTACGGTACTAAATGGGCAAGACTCATAGAATTTTTCAAATTCATTATTCCAGGTGTTTTAAAAGATCATGAAACTACACCAGCTCTATGACACTTGAGGGACAGCTCAGTGGCACTACAAGAAGACTTTTACCAAAAAAATCCAGGAGCATGGCACCTTAGCACTGAAACTACAATTCTTAGGCACTATTTCATTAGTCTTAAAATTTAATAGCTAAAAAAAAAAATTCAAAATTTTGGTATCATAATGCCTTAGCGATGCTAGATTTTTATATATTTTAGTGCAAAGTACTCTTCTCCCTTATGCCAGATCCAAGATCAATAGAGGGAGGATTTCATTTCACATTGAAATGAAGTTCAATGGTGGAAGATATAACACCTTGGTGTCGAAAGGATGGTGCTATGGCATCGCATTAGAGAAAGGGACCAGAAATTTTAGCATTAGGGTGTGTTATGATAGCACCTTAGTGCTAAAAGATTGCATTTAAACCTGAGAGCTTAGCGCCATGGCACCTAATTTTTTATGCCTCGATGCTCTAGATAGAGTGTTCAAGATTTCATTTCTAATAACTTAGTGCCTCGGCACTGGGCCTTGGTGTTGCAGGATGGAAATACTTATTTTGAATAGAATTCTTGAATATTTTAAGGGATTTTATGAAAATTCTACAGTATAACACCTTAATAATGCTAGATTTTTTTTATATCTCAGTACAGAGCACTCTTCTTTCTTATTTTGGATTCAATATCATTGAACATAGGGTGTTCTTCTCACATTATAATCAAGTTCACTGATGGAGATCTTCAACAATCAACATTTAAGATTCGGGAATACTTTTAATCTTAGTGAGCATTCTTTTTAGAATCATCTACTAGGTGA
Organism: Cymbidium sinense; assembly: GCA_021442155.1. Taxonomy (NCBI): domain Eukaryota; kingdom Viridiplantae; phylum Streptophyta; class Magnoliopsida; order Asparagales; family Orchidaceae; genus Cymbidium; species Cymbidium sinense. Next base: position 77,334,296 of record CM038219.1, on the reverse strand, counting down.
CATATTGACCACATAGTAAATCAAACCTGACCTAGGGCTACTACTAAGTGAGGGTCGATGGGGGGGGGGCATAGGCAATTCTCTTTAAGGGGGCTATTTTGCTACTATAATTATTCCCTAACCCCGCTCCCCCTACATAGTTATTGTTGCTGTGTGGGCATGGGCAGTGGGCTTTCTTGGTTTTTAAAATTGAGCATTTGTTACAGGTCTCTACACAGGTATCACAATGCCATGTCACTACCATTTAATTAGGAAATTATCAGGGGCAGCTTAAGCTTCTTGATTTTTTATTAAAGGCAATAATAGCTCCATGGTGCCCCAGGCTGAGATGTGTAATTTTTTTTATTTTTCATTTATTTCATCATTCCCTCTCTTTTTAGATGCAAACACTATAGAAGCTTAAACCTGCCTTATATTCATTAGCTAAAAGTGGTGGCCTGCTTATCCACAGAATGGTGTTATTCAACCTAAAGGGGCAACTACTAGGAGAGGGGCAATGATAGCTTGATCTAAACCAAAAGTAGTCACTCAGGAAGGGTCCATGAAGGCATAATCCAAACCGTAAACATAATGAGTTTGGACCCAATCAGTTTATGATGAGTCACACTAAGGAGGGGCTATTAGAGCTTGAACCTACTTTAGATTTACTAGCTCAAAAAATAGCTTATCACACATATCGTAAAGACTATCCAACCTAAGGGTTGCCTATCAATTTGTGATGGCTAGACTAGAAAGAAAGCACAAAGACTCACATGTTCTTGGGTAGAATCATCTACTAGGTGACATATTGACCACATAGTAAATCAAACCTGACCTAGGGCTACTACTAAGTGAGGGTCGATGGGGGTTTTATCTCAACTTGAGTAGTCTAGGTCACACCTATAACGAGTTTTATTAACATTGCCCAAAAATAAGATGCCCATTTGGAAAAGGTGTTGTTGGAGGTCTTATCCAAATCCTCAAGATATATGTTTATTTGTTTATGTGTAGACCTTACTGGTTTGTGATGGACAAGAAATTCATACCTTAATTTTACCTTAAATTTACCAGCCCAAAGGTATATCTCACACATCCACAGGACAATGTTATCCAACCAAAAGGGTCATTATTAAGAAAGGAGAACTGTCTAATTAAGTAGTAACTTGGGTTGTGTCTAAATGGGCTCATAAAATAATTATCCAAATAGAATTTACATAGGAAAATATGCTTCTAGGGGTCTTATTTTAACCCTTAAACATATAAATCCTATCGCTATACAATGATCAATCTATGAAGAAAGCGTGGGGACTCACATCTACTTAAATAGTGTTATCCACTAGGGTGAGTGTTGTCAGCAGAACAAGCATCACCCAACCTAAGGGTGTCCATCAATTTATGATTATTAATTTTGGAAGAAATCATCAAATACTCACATCTTTCTATGCAAAAATGCTCGTCGGGATAGTCTGTGATCAGTAGGGTAGATAATATCCAACTTAGGGTGATTACTAAGTGGAGGCCGTAAATGGCTTGGTCCTAAGCTTGAAGTACTCAACAAGAAAAGAGCTACTAGGGCTCTTACCCTAATCCTTGAATATATACATGGACCAAGTTAGTGTACTATTGCTAGTTTAGGAAGAAAGATTGGTGACTCACATCCTTTTAAAGAAGTTTTACCATCAGAGTAGTCTGCTGATCGCACAATAGGTTGTACCTGACCAAAGATTGCCCATCAATTTGTGATGATCAATTTAGGAAGGAAGCATCAAGATTCACATCCTCCTAAGTAAGGATAATGACTAGGGTGACTCACTTGCTACATAATAAATTCAACCTAGTCTAAGGAAACTATTAAGTGAGGGTCACTTCGGGTGTTATCTCAGCTTAAAGTAGTCCAAAGCAGTTGTATTTTGCTTTAATACTCTTGTTTATATTAATCAGAGTAGGATTCCTCTTGAATAAACTTTGGAGATGACTCAAAGGTTTAGATGTGATAAAGTTAAATAAAAAATGCTTCGATCATAATTTTTTTAGCTTCATGTTTGTCCAAACAACATAACCACATGTGATCAAAGGATTGCTAGTATAGAGTGCCATCAATGAGAGAATAAAATAATGCTCTTTACTTGACTTGATGGGCTTGAGACTTCTCCTTAGATAGTTTGTTTCTGTCCAAATTATCCATGAAGGGTTGTCTCCAGTCTACTTCTTTATCATTTTTTATGATTGCAATCTCCCATTCAAGAGCTCATTTATCGATGAGTTCAACACCAATGAGAGAGAGGACCTGATGGTTGCATACCTCTATCAATATGGACTCATTCTATAAAAAAGCTATCTCTTTAGTGAGCTTAGCTAAAGTATCATCTCTAGCATTTTCTCCCTGGGAGTTTCTATTTATGGCAACCTCTAAAATTTATGCCAACAACTCCGTGGTGTACTTATGGTGTTGATGGCTCTTGGGTTTGAGAACTTTATAAGATCTAGCGATTTGGTTAACCACTAGTTATGAATTTCTATACACATTGTTATCTTGAATGCCTAGTGAGATGACAACCTCTAGACCAACAATTAGATCCTCATATTCATCCTCATTATTTGTTCAATGCTCTAATAGATGATTCAATAATTATATTATCCCATAGTCAAGTGTTAAGAATACTAACATTATCCCTACTTTAATTGGGAGAATAGACATTGGTTCTTTACCTCTTTGAGAAGAACCCACATCATCAAAGTATATTTCCCATCAATTATTGTTTGTATCTCCTAAATTTATGATTTATTTGTTGGGGAGGTCATCATTTAAAGAGAGTATCATGGAGAAGGTGCACTGGTAGGAAGTCTGCAAGCATTTTCCTTTTCATAGTGTGAAGGGACAGGAAAGTAATATCAAACTATGACAAGATCATTGACTATCATGCCAACCATCTATATAGCGTTAGACACATCATGAGATATTATAGTAGATTAAATCTAGAAATTAAGTTACTTTTATAAGAAAGCCTCTAGTGTTATAGCTTTTGGGAAATGAAAATGATAGATAGGTAATGCTTCTCGATTGATGGATGATTTATTTCTACAGAAATTAGGAGATGGATTAAGTAGTAGAGTGCATTCTCCTTCATAGCATCATTAGTTTGAGCCAACCAAGTGCCAAGAGAATCCGCTAGTGCAACCATATAGAGTAAAGGGGGTTTGCCTGGGATAAGGGTAGCTAGAATTGGTGGTATCATGAGGAACTACTTGATGCTTTCCAATGTGTTTTGGCATTTGGAATCCCATTTAAATTTGGTATCTTTCTTGGTAAGTTCTACAAATGGTTGACATTTGCAGAATATGTTTGATTTGAAACATCTTAGATACGTCAACCTTCTTTGGAATGATATGAGTTGGATTAGACTTTTATGAGGTGGTATTTCTAATATCACTTTAATATTTTGGAAATTGCTTTTAATCCCACTATGTCATATGATGAACCCTAGAGACTTTCTTGAAGTTTCCCCAAATGCACACTTTAGAGGGTTCATTTTAAGGTTATAATGCCTTAACTGCTGGAAAACTAATAAGACCCCTTATGAGTTGTTCTTTGGTAAGAAACCTAAGATTAGTTATTTTTGTATCTTTTATTATAAATGATTCATTTTAAATAATGGTAAAGACACTTTAGGAAAGTTTGATAAAAAATTCAATGATGATATCTTTTTACGATATTCTTTGAATGGTAGATCTTATAGAGTTTATAATATGAGAAAATTGATTGTTGAAGAATTTGTACATGTCATATTTGATGAAAATTCTATAGATCCTATGAAGAGGTAGATGATTTTAAGAAGATGAGTTAGGAAGAAAATGTAGATGATTCTTTACATAAAGATTTAAAATTCAATAGGAATCATCCAAAAGACTTGATTATTGGAGACCCCTCTCATGGAGTTAGAACTAGAAGACAATCTAAGGAAATGATATAATCATTTTGTGTTCTTATCTGAGATTGAATAAAAATTAACAAATGAAGCTTTTGAAGATCACTATTGGATTGTAGCCATGGAAGAAGAATTAAATTAGTTTGTTAGAAATGATGTGTGGAAATTAGTTCCTAGACCTCAATATCAAAATGTTATAGGAACTAAATGGGTCTTTAGGAATTAGTTAGATGACCCAAGACACATTATTAGAAATAAGGCTAGATTGGTTGCACATGGATATACTTAGATTAAAGGGATAGATTTTGAAGAATCGTTTGCCCCTAATGCTAGGTTAGAAGCTATTAGATTACTCCTTTCTTATGCCTCTTATAAAGACTTTAAAGTCCTTCAAATGGATGTAAAAAGTGCATTTTTAATTAGCTTTATAGATCAAGATGTCTTTGTATAACAACCTCCTTATTTTGAAAATGTGGAATTTTCATATCATTTTTTTTAAATTGAAGAAAGCATTGTATGGATTGAAACAAGCTCTTAGAGCTTGGTATGATAGATTGAATAGCTTTTTTATAGATCATGGTTTTATGAAGGGCATAGTAGATACTACCCTATTCCTTAAGAATTTAGGTGATGATTTGGTTATTGTTCAAATTTATGTGGATGACATTTTATTTGGTTGTACAAAAGAATCTTTATGTGTTGAATTTTCATCTTTGATGTCCAAAGAATTTGAGATGAGCATGATGTGTGAACTCAACTTTTTCTTAAGACTTCAAGTAAAATAAGAAAAAGGCACTTTTATTTGTCAAACAAAGTATACTAATGACTTGATAGAGAGATTTGATATGAAAAAATTTAAATCTAGTAAGAATTCCATGAGCCCCTATACTAAACTTTAGATGAGTTAGGAAAACTAGTTGATCAAAAACTTTATAGATGTATGATTGGTTCTCTTTTATATATTACTACTATTAAGCTTGATATTATGTTTGTTGTATGTTTATGTGCTCATTTTCAAGCTGCTCTGAAAGAATCTCATTTAATTGTTGTTAAGCATATCTTTCATTACTTAATTGGCACTTTTATATTAGGTTGATGGTATCATAAAAATTCACTTTCATGTGACTTGATTGCTTATTATGATGTTGACTTTGCATGATATAAAATAGATAGGAAAAGTACATCAGGAACATGTTAATTTTTAGGATCATCCTTAGTATCTTGGTCATCTAGAAAATAGAACTTTGTTACTCTTTCAACTGCTAAAGCTGAGTATATAGCTATTGGAAGCTGTGTTGCTCATGTTCTTTGGTTGAAGCAACAATTAGAAGAAATTACGCTAGATCACATTCCTATTAAGTGTGATAATACTAGTACAATTTTTTGGACAAAAAAATCCTATTCAACAATCTAGAACCAAACACATAGAAGGTAAACATCTCTTTATTCAGGATCATGTGAATAAAGGTGATGTGAATATTGATTTTATTAGCACAGATTTACAAATTACTGGCATTTTTACTAAAGCATTACCTAAAGAATTATTTTGTACCCTAAGATGCCTGTTAGGCATGTTAGATCGAGGCATGTAATTTTATTATTGTTCATGGTTAAACCTTTTTGATGTTATCAAAAGGGGGAGAAAGTGTATGTTGATTTTCTTTCACTTTTTCTTTCACGTTATGATGCATAGTTTTAGAGGAAGCTTTCTCATGTTATACTCATGTTATATTTGTGATTTATTATGCTAAAAAAATATTTAAATGCTTAACATTTTATTTATTTACTTGCTATAAATTTTATTTAATGCAAATTATATTTCTAAAGGTTGATGAATGGTCGCTTTACACCTTCATCACTATTTTGCACTAACGTATGTTTGTCATCATCAAAAAGGGGGAGATTGTTGAGTCCATGAGCCCCATCTTATATGAGATTGATTTTGATGATAATAAATACATGTTAAAATGCTACTAATCAAGTTAAATTCAATTATATAAGGAAAATGCATCAGCTCCTGGTTCTTCAATTATATCATATTGCTAAAGCTACTCGCCATGGAATGGATGGGAATTTCTCTAGGAATTAATATATTAAGAAAAATGAAAATCTCACTAAATTAAAATAAATAATTCATTCATTTTTAGATTCATCATTCTAAAATTATTTATATTTTTCTATATTTTAATATTACAATTATTCATTAAGTTATCCATTTTGAATAGTATGAACTAAATGCATGGTATAAGTTCCTTTAAATGTGTATTAAAGCAAGCTAAATTATGTTTAAACTTTATTAAATCATCTCCATGTCATTCATAATTTTTATTAATAATTTTTAGTGCATGAAAATTGAATTATCCCAAAATTATTCTTTTTCCTCTTATTTTGTCTCCTATTATTCCTTCTTCTCTCTCTTATTGTCATTTTCATCTTAGCATTATTTTGGCCGAATTTTTTAATGCATTTTGTGTAATATGTTGTATGAAGTTCACTAAAAATATTTCCATATTATTTTCCCTCATTTTTTATATTTTAAAATTCATTTATTTGAATTTTTAAATTTAAACAATTTTTGAATTATTCGTTAATTCGAACTTCTTCATGCATGACATGGACTTGCTAAATCAAATAAAAAATTTTATGGTATATGTTGAACGTCCCAAGAATTATTAATTATGATTATTAAGAGCCTAATTATTTTATTTCAAGTTATTTTAAATTAAAATTCAAATCAGCCCTCTTTTCCAAAATAATTCCTTTCTTTTTTTTCCAATTTGACTTATTTTAGGAAAATTTAAGGGAGGAAGGCCACTATACTTTTAATTTATTAAATTTATATGTTATTTAAACATTCAATAAGTACATAATACAATCATCTTTGATTTAAACTTAATCCATGCATTATTTTAAGAATTTTCTATTTTAGGAAACCTCTTTGGCTGAATTCTTTGAAATGGATTTTAATAGATTTATTTTATTCAAAACTCCCACCTTCATATCTAAACTTCCTTGGAAAAAATTTCTATGGGATTTGCTCCATCCTTGGCTATGAATCACATAGCATACATTCCATATTGGGTTTAAACAAATTTGTAAAGGAGCCTATGGAAGATCTCTTTGGTTGATCCCCCTCTCTTTTGATTTTGAAATTCAAATTGATTCCAAATCAATTTCCCTCTTATTGAAGAAGTTTTTGGTCTACTCTATACTCCTCCCACATTTATTTAAGAGCCTTGATTCAACTTAAAAAAGCTTTCAAAAAGTAAAAAACTCTTTCCTGCTCTCTTGCTCGCTTGCTCACCCTTGGTCGATTCTTGCAAGATCATTTCTTGGAGAAATTTGATGATACAAGTGCAAGAATTCCTCATAATTCTATCCTTTTCCTTAGACATTTATTTGGCTTGATGATTTATTGAGAAAAGTAAAGGTTCGGTATGATTCCACCCTTGGTCGAAAACATCATCTCTTTGGTGTTTATTTTCTAAGGTGCTAAGTTCTTAAACTTATTTTATTTCTTCTTGGCTTTGAATTTTACAAGGTTATGTAGAATTTGTTGTGTTTATTCATGACATAATCTTTATATTTTGTTTGGCCAAGAACAAAGATAAAAAGATCAATTTGTGTGGACTTTACCTTCTTGATATTCCTTTGATTTCATGTTTGGCCTAAAGCTAACATGAGAAAATCAATTTATTATGTGCTTAATCATTGAATGTTCCTTTTGTTTCTTTTTTGGATGAATTCTTTTTAAAGATTATTAATTTCCTAAGTGCTTAATAATTTGAATATCCACTGTTTATCCCTTTGGCTTTAAGTTTCATATAGGTTGCTTAAATTTGATTGTACTTAAAATTTTATTACCTCCCTCTTTTGATTTGATCATCAACATCACATCTTGCATAAAATATTTTGTGCTTATTGATTACTTATATTCAATTGGTTTATTCATATGTTATGTGATAGTTTTCATGTGATATAATTCAAATCCTTATTCAAGTGATTGTTTAGTTATTCAAATTGCAAATACATTTATCATTTGAATGAAAGTTAGCTTATGTGAAAAAGAATTCAATGTAAAGTTTTTGGTGATTGTATTTTAATTTGCATTCTTAAGTCAGTCAAGAAAATCATTTCAAACCTTTTAAAGATCATTCAAACAACATTATGTTACTTAATTGCATTAAATATTTGATTGAAAATCAATTTTAATTTCATTAAAAATTAATGTGAGCTCTCTTTTTCATTAATATTCAATTGCCTTAATATTAGTATATATTGGGTTGTGAGTGAAAAAACATTTTAAAATTGAGAGTTAGACTTGCATCTTTCTCTTTACTTTGTCTTGATTTCTTGTTGGGTTGTACTTGCCCGTTAAGGAAAGTACGTGTTAGGTTGTGCTTACCCATTAAGAAAAGTACTTGTTGGGTTGTGCTTGCTATTGAAGAAGAGTATGGGAGATTTGTTGTAATTTCAACTTTGGTTTAGTGAATTCTTAGCCTGGGTGGCTAGGCATGGACGTAGGCCAATTTTTGGGATTTCATCGAACCGCATAAAAATCTCTGTGTTCTCTTTCTTTATTTTTCAGCACTTTACTTTTCTATTATTACTTTTTTCTATTGCTTCATTTCACTAAAGCATTATTATTAAATATTTAAATCTTCTACAAGAGGTAAAATTAATGTTCTTAAATTTAGTTTTTAAAACACAATTCCCCTTCCCCAATAGCACTCATGGGTGATATAGCTAAGTAACAGATAATGAGTGCCACCCAGGATGATTCCTTAGATATTTATTTTTTTGAAGAAATCTACCTAATTCTAGCTTAAGTTATACAGCTCAAAGATAATTAACTGATCTTGAGATCTCATGCCTCGTCTCTAGGATACGCCCTAGGCCTTTAGATCCACTACATTGTAACTCTTCAAAATTCTATGTCATATAGTGATAGCATTATGCCACATGTTTCTGAGCATTGACTTAAAAGTTTTACTTGATCTTCTAGCTTATGTGTGGAAGCAAATTCTTTATTAGATTGTGCTACATACTAGGGTCTTAAAGTAGGAGAGTTACAACTTTGGGAATCCTTGTGCAGAGATATTGAGTTTTGATTAGTCTTGTTACACACTTCTTATTCAGATATCTTATCAGATACAATCACTACTATAGAGACCTCATTCAACACTAATTCGCATCAAGTCTCCCTAGTTCACCAAGATCTTAAGCACAGTCTTAACTTTAAGATCCTACCAGAGAGAAAGAGAGAGTTTTCTAAAGCATAGATTGAACTCCTCGACATATCTATTGAGAGAAAGAGAGATTTATGGTTAGACAGACTATCACAACTATGGAAGAGGATTTCTCATAGATGGATGCCCAGGTGTCCAAACTTGCACAGATTCTTTCTTCATTAGTCCATGACCAGGAAACTGCCCTTTAGCATCTCCACGAAGCTCGAGAGAGGTAATCTACTATGGCCTATAGAGCTCATGCAACTTCTTTCCATATTAGAGAAATTCAAGCTAATTATTTATAGCTAAAACCTCTTTTATGTCAGCGTCTCATATAATATATGAAAGTGAATAGAGATTTTCAAAGATTATATTCTCCCACTTCTTATTATATTGCTACATATAATCATTGATAAATAAATAAGAAAAAAATGAATGCTTCATGTCCAATTTACATGACACATTCATTAAGGCATAATTTATCTGCATCTAAAAAATGAAATAAATTGAACATCACAATTTGGGATGCTATAACACTACAATCACAGTGCCTATGCACTATCACCACCTTACAAAATCAAAAAAATGCAAATCACCATTGCCAGATGTCTACATAAGCAACAGAATGTCACAACACTATAATCTCAGTGACTTAACGTTGTCACAATGACCTTTAGTTTGAAAAAGAAAGAAAATTATCCCTTCCAACCAAGGTGTGAAAGCACCGAGGCATTGAGTCAGAAAAATTAAACTTTAGACACTCACTTGATAGTGACATGGGGCTAATATCTAAGTGCGAAGGTGTTACGCTCTCTAGAAATTAAACTCAAGTCACTCAACTGATAGCACTAATGAACTTATATTACATCCCAAAGGCACTAATCTCTCTAATATTAAACACAAGTCACATCTATAGTTTAGCGACACTATCTATGTAGCATTGTGGTGCTAAGTTCTTGAGTTTTGAAATTATTTCTTTTAACTAACGATGCCAAGGCACTAGTTTTATAGCATCGAGGCACTGAGCCCTCAATATTGTTCATTTTGAACTAGAATTTTTATTATGAGCTTTTAAATCCTAGAGCATTTCAAATAATAGAGACAAACATAAAGCAAATAAATGAATGTATTTTTATTAAAATCAAAATTTCTTTCAAAAATTTTCACAATAAATAAATAAAAGAGAAGAAGAAAGAGAAAAATATAAATAATAAAAAAGGGGAAGGAAAAAAACTAAAAGTTATATTCATCATCATCCTCCTATCCTCCTCAGCTTCGTCTTCTTCTTACTCTAATAGGGTGCTAACATAAAGCTAATAATTAGGTGCCATTTGGAAATTTGATTAAGATTCATTCTTCTTTTCATTTCTCTTAATTTAATAAAATATTTCTTTATTTGGTTTATGATTTTTTATTTACAATCTTTGATTAAGATTTAATATGTTTTTTAAAATCTTAATTAGGAATTCAACGTTCATGTTATTATGATTTAGTTTGATTTAATTTTCATTTTAAGTTTAATTTTAATTCATTAATAATTTATGTTATTTAGTTTATGTTTTATAACTTAACTTCATATTTAATTTTTTTTAATTTGGTTCATTATTCATTTAATTTTATTTGTTTTATTTATTACTTTATTTCATTTAGAATGATCTTGTTTATTCATTACATTAATGTTTGTATTTTATGCTTATTAGTTTTAATGAACTTAATTCACTTAAGTTCATATCTTAATTCAAGCCTGGTTTTGACTCATCATTTAAATGATCCATTATATTTTAATTCCATGATTTATTTATTTATATAATTTCAATTTATCATTTAAGTTTGTTTGATTTTAATTAATTGCATTTATTCATTTCATTAATATTTCCATGTATGCTAATGAGTTTGAATTAATGTAATTAATTTCAGGTTATGACTTATTTCATTCACTTCATTAACATTTACATGCATGAATTTAAATAACTTAATTCAATTCTTTCCAACCAATTTGGAGGAAGTATTAATTTTATTATTTAAGGAATTCTTTATCTAACTCATTAGTCTTAACGTAACATTACAAGTTAGAGTTTTTATCACTTAATTTAACTTATAATGATGGAGCTTTGTTTGCTAATCATGATTCAAGAAGTCTAAGGAATTAACTATTTTAGGCATCAAATCTATACAATGCCATTTCAAACTTTTGGGTTGTTAAAGTTTAAGTGATTTGATTTATTTGTATTTGCACTTGGAATTATGTTATTCATTAGCATAAATGGGTTTAAGAGTTTCCCATGTTAATGGATTTCGTGTTTGATTGCAAAGTTCAGAGGTTAAATAATGTTTAAATTTTAATTTATTAATTAAAATAATATACATTTAATGATTTAATGTTTAAGATTAAATTGTATATTTTATTATTTTATTTCAAACCCTAAGTACATTATTAATCAAATTATTTAACTTCAAAGTATTTCAAAAAAAATTTTAAGTGTTCTAATGTTAATGGAAATAAATTAAATGTTTTCATATATTTTTGAAATTTTAAAATTTTCTGAAATAAAAATTTATCTTAAACTAACATAGAGATTAGAAATTTAACCACTCATAATCCAAAGGTCATTTGTCCTTGAAATATTTAAGGCAAGTGGGGTTCCTTGCCAATTTAAGTTCCATAAAACTTCACTTTAATTAGATATATAATTTAGGGTTAATTAAAATTTTAATTATTTCAATAAAACCAAAATTATGCTTAAATTTTAGGTAACTAATTAGGGGTTTTATATTTCTTGAATTTCCCTCTAGAAGATGCAATTTATAATATTTGGAGCTTTAGTTGATTTATTATAATTTTTTAATGTTGTGTTCAATTAATATAATTGATTACTTAATTAAGTAATTTTAAAAATTATAAAATTTTAGTGAGTTTTTATGACAAATTTAAATTCATTAGGGTTTATTGTGCTGTTATAAGTTGATTTCATGATTTTGCATAATTCACTTAATTTATTAATATTTTATTTTAATAAATTAATGATTTATGATTAAAATTTGCGTAATTGTAAATTTACCATCCAATAAATCATGAAAACTTTACCTAATGTGGGATTTAACCTTAATTTTATTTCCCCAAAGTTTGGAGTCAATTGAATTTATTGTTTAGGATTAATTTGAGTTTAACTATTTTTATTTAAACCCAAATTAACCTAAAATTACCTAATAAAAATTGGGGATTTTACATTTAATAGATTCCATTTAGTGAGAGAAATCTATATAGCCATTATTTAGATTTTTTAGTTGGTATTTTATTTTCTATGATTTCTTAAAGTTTTTATGATTTTTTGGTAATTTTTTAAATTAGAAAATTGAATTTTACCAGTTTAAATAGTTGACGCCACTTGGCGCTAACGTGACGTTGTTTTCCTTATGGCGTAGTGTCGTTGGGCCAGGTTAATCCATGTGGATCCAACTCAAAAAGTGACGGCCACACAGGATTGGTTACGATAATTCAATCAAAGATTGGATGGTCAAGTTCTACCCAGCAATTCGTATAGGATTTAAATCAGATCATGCGACTAAATTGGAACCATTCGTTCTTAACAGAAGGAATGGATGATGAAAATTATATCTTCTTTAATGACAATAAAAACCAAACACCGTCCATCGAATAGAAGTGATTTTTGATGATATAGTTGATGAAATCACTCTTGTATAATTATAAATCCACTAAAGACTCAAATGGAATGCATTTATATGACTAGATCTTTCTTGAGATCAAGTTCATTTCATAAAGGACCAAAACTAAACATCTGAGATGTTGGTTTCTAAGCATACCTTGTCGGTGGCGATGTCAAGCAGTGGGGATGATTTCAAAGGCTTCATGATGGTGTGGCAAACCTCTAGGAAGAAGGAATTGAATTGCCTCCACATCGATTGCCCTTTGGGCTAAGCTTCATCCATTTTCTAGCATCTTTGGTCAAACTCCGGCTTTCCAGTGACATGGAGATTAGGGGAAGTGTGTGCTCTTCTTCATTTCATTTGAGGAATGTGTTGGAAAATTCAAACTTGCTTGAGAAAGGCTACGTACACATTTTCCTTTCTTGGCTGAGAGCTATATGGGGAGGAGATTAACTTTAACCAGCCAAAGTGATTTCCACCCTTGGAGACTATCTCCTAGGGGTGGTCAATTGATTGGGGATAGTCCAAGATAGATAGGATGAGGACTGGGGGTGAGGGAATGGATTTTTGTCTCTAAACTTCCTTCTTTTTATCCATGGTATAGTCATTTGTTGGGATGTACTTGAGCTCATTTACTTTGCTTAGTCTTGGCATCCAATCATCCTAAACATTTCTTAGGATGAGTCTATTTATGTTCCAAGGTGATTAATGCATGGTTGGAGTTCAAATGGCTTGAATTATATCACATAAGCACCACTTTCTTTTGGTTTAATGTAGCATATTTCATTTGGTAGATTGGATTTGGATTTAAGTTTCAACTATGTTTTTTTAACCATTTATGGTATTCCCAATTGATTAATTATATTAAATTTATATTTAAAATTTATTTCTTCAAAGATGAAGCCATTTTTGATTAAGTTGCATTTAATTCATTTCAATTGGTTCATTTGATACTTTAAAAGTATAATTAGATTTCAATTTTATTTTGTTTAACATTTGAAGTGATTTAATTTAATTAGTTTCATTATATTTATGGTTAATTTAGAAATTCAACTCATTTTAATCCAACTTGGGTTAATGGATTTACTTTGGTTCATTTTAAATAAATGACCAAATGGATCAAATTAATTCTAATAATTGATTGATTTGTGTTTCATTATGATTTCCAAATGATTTTAAATATTTAATTTGGGTTAACTTCAATTCAATTTAAGTTTGAGTTCAATGAGATCTATTTAGATCCATTTAGATCAAATGGTCTAATTAGTCTAATTAAGGCCTTATTAGGTTTAAATTTTTTTTAACTCATGTTTAGACATGTTCATTTTCTCATTTGTAACTTTTGGAATTATTTAATTTGGCCAAATCATGGTGGGTTGACCTTAGACTTGGTGGGTCCCACATAAGACAATCCTAGGTCCAATGGTTGATCTTCATTTGACCTTATTTGTTATTTCATTATGTTCATGACATGGTTTCATCCTTTTATTTAATTTGGTTTGAATTCATTTTAATTTTTTTGAATTTCTTTGAATTTTATGTCCTCTTGAGCTAAAATAAGATGATCATGTTAATCATCTAAATTACCCTCGTTTAAGCTCAATTGAATCTAGATTTTAATTTGAATATGTTTAATTTAATTTTGGTTCGAGCCTACCCAATCTTATTGGGTTAGGTCAAACCCTAGAAGGATGTACTAGATCACTAAGAGTAATGTCCTACATGTCAAATTAGGAGGCTTCAATTCTAGATTTAGATGTCATAATCATTAGTTAGGGATAATGTTAACCTCATTAAAAAATGAGGTCAGCAAATGAACCTCCAATATATGTAGTGGACTAAAAAGAGCACACTACACATATTGGCGTTGACTGAATTAGTCAATAGCTCTACAAGCTTAAGCTTGAAGGAATTTGGTTTTAAAGTTTGGAATTAAAATTTTATTTTGGCGTTTATTTCAAATTTTATTTCGGGCTTGATTATGAAAGATAAGAAAAAATATGCCTAAAATTGAATGCAACCCAAGTAGCTGAGCTCAGGAGAAGGGGTTTTCAATAACTTAATCCCTAGTTCCTAAAATTTAGACTAATAGGTACGTGTCACATGGACTTAATTCCTAACCTAAGTACTCCATAGGAATGGGGTCTTCAATGACTTTTTTTCACTTCTAAATTTCATTCATTTTGAACTAGAAAAAGGATCACAAGGATTTAAGTCCTAATCTAGCAAAATTCAGCTAATATGAAGGGGCATTCAATGGCTTAATTCTAACTTGAATAGCTTGAAATTGAAAGGGGTCATAATGACTTAGTCCTATCCTTACAAGGATGCCTATTGAGGGACTTATTCCTATATAGTTAGATATTAAGAAGGGGCCTTCAATGGCATAATTCATTCTTGAATAGCTACAATGAGTAAAAGGGGATTTAATAACTTAATCATAAACATCAAATTTTAACTAGTAGGAAAGGGGTCTTAATGAATTAACCCTAACCATGTAGTTCATTTAATAGGCATGGGTCTTAAATGACTTAATCCTACCCTTATATTTCAAAAAGAATTCCTACTAAGAACTTAACTCTCTCCACATGGCTATTAGAAAGGGGCCTTCAATGGCTTAATTCCTTTTTGTTTAGCCACAATGAGGAAAAGGGGACTTGATCCTAAACCTCAAATTTTTGACTAGTAGGAAAATGGTTTTGGTGACTTAATCCTAACTTTAATAGTTTATTTGACAGATAAAGGTGTTAGTGACTTAATAGTATCCTTATCTTTTAGAAAGAATGCTTACTAAAGAACTTACTTCTTTCTAACTAGCTATTAGGAAGGGGCTTTTAATGGCTTAATCTAACTTAAATAGCTTGGGTTGAGGAAAAAGTCTTGATGACTTAATCCTAAACCACAAAATTTTGACTAATAGGAAAACAGACTTAATGACTTAATCCTAACCTAAATAGTCTAATTCATAGGAAAGGGGTATAAATGACTTAATCTTATCCTATGAATAATAAGAATGTTCCCATGAAAGCTTGCCCCAGACTAAAAAAATTAAAAAATTAAAAGAATTGTTCCATGAATGGGCTTACTCCCAACTTATAGAAAGAAGGAGTGATGCCATAAAAGGGTTACTCCAAACTTATGGAAATGGTGCAAAAAAGCTTACTCCAAACCCAATAATTTTATAAGTAGTTACATATATATCACACAATTTTCACGTATTTATATATCTAATATCTAAATTTTAATTTTTATATTTTTAAAACTCTAATCTTCAATATCACATCAAAAATATCATAATCACTTATTTTTTAAAAGTAAAATGTATCTTTTTAAGCATATGAAAGTATTAGATAAAAAATACATAACTTTATGTATTAGATATTTAAATACATAATAGTAGTTTGATATGTATCTAAATCTTCCTATTAAATATTATATGAATAATATCAAATTTAAATATTATACATACATTTGAATATAATTCATATATAACTAAAAAATAATTTATATATATATATATATATATAAAGTAATGTTATTATAACACTACAATCACAGTGCCTATGCACTATCACCACCTTACAAAATCAAAAAAATGCAAATCACCATTGCCAGATGTCTACATAAGCAACAAAATGTCACAACACTATAATCTTAGTGCCTTGATGTTGTCACAATGACCTTTTGTTTGAAAAAGAAAGAAAATCATCCCTTCCAACCAAGGTGCTTATGTTCTAGCACTGAGGCATTGAGTCATTGAGAAAATTAAACTTTAGACACTCACTTGATAGTGCCATGGGGCTAATATCTAAGTGCGAAGGTGTTATGCTCTCTAGAAATTAAACTCAAGTCACTCAACTGATAGCACTAATGAACTTATATTACATCCTAAAGGCACTAATCTCTTTAATATTAAACTCAAGTCACATCTATAGTTTAGCAACACTATCTATGTAGCATTGTGGTGCTAAGTTCTTAAGTTTTGAACTTATGTCTTTTAACTAACAATGCCAAGGCACTAGTTTTATAGCACCGAGGCACTGAGCCCTCAATATTGTTCATTTTGAACTAGAATTTTTATTATGAGCTTTTAAATCCTAGAGCATTTCAAATAATAGAGACAAACTTAAAGCATATAAATGAATGTATTTTTATTAAAATCAAAATTTCTTTCAAAAATTTTCACAATAAATAAATAAAAGAGAAGAAGAAAGAGAAAAATATAAATAATAAAAAAGGGGAAGGAAATAAACTGAAAGTTATATTCATCATCCTCCTCCTCATCTTCATCTTTTTCTTACTCTAATAGGGTGCTAACATAAAGCTAATAATTAGGTTCCATTTGGAAATTTGATTAAGATTCATTCTTCTTTTCATTTCTCTTAATTTAATAAAATATTTCTTTATTTGGTTTATGATTTTTTTATTTATAATCTTTGATTAAGATTTAATATGTTTTTTAAAATATTAATTAGGAATTCAATGTTCATTTTATTATGACTTAGTTTGATTTAATTTTCATTTTAAGTTTAATTTTAATTCATTAATAATTTATGATATTTACTTTATGTTTTATAACTTAACTTCATACTTAATATTTTTAATTTGGTTCATTATTCATTTAATTTTATTTGTTTTATTTATTACTTTATTTCATTTAGAATGATCTTGTTTATTCATTACATTAATGTTTGTATTTTATGCTTATTAGTTTTAATGAACTTAATTCACTTAAGTTCATATCTTAATTCAAGCCTGGTTTTGACTCATCATTTAAATGATCCATTATATTTTAATTCCATGATTTATTTATTTATATAATTCAATTTATCATTTAAGTTTGTTTAATTTTAATTAATTACATTTATTCATTTCATTAATATTTCCATGTATGCTAATGAGTTTGAATTAATGTAATTAAATTCAAGTTATGACTTATTTCATTCACTTCATTAACATTTACATGCATGAATTTAAATAACTTAATTCAATTCATTACAACCAATTTGGAGGAAGTCTTAATTTTATTATTTAAGGAATTCTTTATCTAACTCATTAGTCTTAACGTAACATTACAAGTTAGAGTTTTTATTACTTAATTTAACTTATAATGATGGAGCTTTGTCTACTAATCATGATTCAAGAAGTCTAAGGAATTAACTATTTTAGGAATCAAATCTATACAATGCCATTTCAAACTTTTGGGTTGCTAAAGTTTAAGTGAATTTATTTATTTCTATTTGCATTTGGAATTATGTTATTCATTAGCCTAAATGGGTTTAAGAGTTTCCCATGTTAATGGATTTCATGTTTGATTGCAAAGTTCAGAGGTTAAATAATGTTTAAATTTTAATTTATTAATTAAAATAATATACATTTAATGATTTAATGTTTAAGATTAAATTTTATATTTTATTATTTTATTTTAAACCCTAAGTACATTATTAATCAAATTATTTAACTTCAAAGTATTTCAAAAAAAATTTTAAGTGTTCTAATGTTAATGGAAATAAATTAAATGTTTTCATATTTTTGAAATTTTAAAATTTTCAAATAAAAATTTATCTTAAACTAACCTAGAGATTAGAAATTTAACCACTCATAATCCAAAGGTCATTTGTCCTTGAACTATTTAAGGCAAGTGGGGTTCCTTGCCAATTTAAGTTCCATAAAACTTCACTCTAATTAGATATATAATTTAGGGTTAATTAAAATTTTAATTATTTCAATAAAACCAAAATTATGCTTAAATTTTAGGTAACTAATTAGGGGTTTTATATTTCTTGAATTTCCCTCTAGAAGATGCAATTTATAATATTTGGAGCTTTAGTTGATTTATTATAATTTTTTAATGTTGTGTTCAATTAATATAATTGATTACTTAATTAATTAATTTTAAAAAATATAAATTTTTAGTGAGTTTTTATGATAAATTTAAATTCATTAGGGTTTATTGTGCTGTTATAAGTTGATTTCAAGATTTTGATAATTCACTTAATTTATTATAATTTTATTTTAATAAATTAATGATTTATGATTAAAATTTGCATAATTGTATATTTATTATCCAATAAATCATGAAAAATTTATCTAATGTGGGTTTTAATCTCAATTTTATTTCCCCAAAGTTTGGAGTCAATTGAATTTATAGTTTAGGATTAATTTGAGTTTAATTATTTTTATTTAAACCCAAATTAACCTAAAATTACCCAATAAAAATTGGGGATTTTACATTTAATAGATTCCATTTAGTGAGAGAAATCTATATAGCCATTATTTAGATTTTTCAGTTGGTATTTTATTTTTTATGATTTCTTAAAGTTTTGACGATTTTTTGGTAATTTTTTAAATTAGAAAATTGAATTTTATCACTTTAAATAGTCGACGCCACTTGGCGCTAACGCGACGTTGTTTGCCATGTGGCGTAGTGCCGTTGGGCCAGGTTTATGCATGTGGATCCAACTCAAAAATTTACGGCCACACACGATTGGTTATGATCGTTCAATCAAAGATTGGATGGTCAAGTTCTACCCTACAATTCGTATAGGATTTAAATTAGATTATGCGACTAAATTGGAACCATTCATTCTTAATAGAAGGAATGGATGATGGAAATTATATCTTCTTTAACGATAATGAAAACCAAACACCGTCCATCGAATAGAAGTGATTTTTGATGATATAGTTGATGAAATCACTCTAGTATAATTGTAAATCCACTAAAGACTCAAATGGAATGCATTTATATGACTAAATCTTTCTTGAGATCAAGTTCATTTCATAAAGGACCAAAACTAAACATCAGAGATGTTGGTTTTTAAGCATACCTTGCTGGTGGCGATCTCAAGCAGTGGGGATGATTTGAAAGGCTTCATGAGGGTGTGGCAAACCTCTAGAAAGAAGGAATTGAATTGCCTCCTCATCGATTGCTATTTGGGCTGAGCTTCATCCATTTTCTAGCATCTTTGGTTGAACTTCGGCTTTCCAGTGACATGGAGATTAGGGGAAGTGTGTGCTCTTCTTCATTTCACTTGAGGAATGTGTTGGAAAATTCAAACTTGCTTGAGAAAGGCTATGTACTCATTTTGTTTTCTTGGCTGAGAGCTATATGGGGAGGAGATTAACTTTGACCAGCCAAAGTGATTGCCACCCTTGGAGACTATCTCCTATGGGTGGTCAATTGATTAGGGACAGTCAAAGATAGATAGAATGAGGATTGGGGGTGAGGGAATGGATTTTTATCTCTAAGCTTCCTTCTTTTTATCCATGGTATAGTCATTTGTTGGGATGTACTTGAGCTCATTTACTTTGCATAGTCTTGGCTTCCAATCATCCTAAACCTTTCTTAGGATGAGTCTATTTATGTTCCAAGGTGATTAATCCACGGTTGCAATTCAAATGGCTTGATTTATATCACTTAAGCACCACTTTCTTTTGGCTTAATGTAGCATATTTCATTTGGTAAATTGGATTTAGATTTAAGTTTCAATTGTGTTTTTTTTAACTATTTATGGTATTCCCAATTGATTAATTATATTAAATTTAGATTTAAAATTTATTTCTTCAAAGATGAAGCCATTTTTGATTAAGTTGCATTTAATTCATTTCAATTGGTTCATTTGAAACTTTAAAAGTATAATTAGATTTCAATTTTATTTTGTTTAGCATTTGAAGTGATTTAATTTAATTAGTTTCATTATATTTAAGGTTAATTTGGAAATTCAACTCATTTTAATCCAACTTGGGTTAATGGATTTACTTTAGTTCATTTTAAATAAATGACCAAATGGATCAAATTAATTCTAATAATTGATTGATTTGTGTTTCATTTTGATTTCCAAATGATTTTAAATATTTAATTTGGGTTAACTTCAATTCAATTTAAGTTTGAGTTCAATGAGATCAATTTAGATCCATTTAGATCAAATGGTCTAATTAGTCTAATTAAGGCCATATTAGGTTTAAATTTGTTTTAATTCATGTTTAGACATGTTCATTTTATCATTTGTAACTTTTAGAATTATTTTATTTGGCCAAATCATGGTGGGTTGACCTTTGACTTGGTGGGTCCCACATAAGACAATCCTATGTCCAATGGCTGATCTTTATTTGACCTTATTTGTGCTTTATTTCATTTATGTTCATGACATGGTTTCATCCTTTTATTTAATTTGGTTTGAATTCATTTTAATTTTTTTGAATTTCTTTGAATTTTATGTCCTCTTGAGCTAAAATAAGATGATCATGTTAATCATCTAAATTACCCTCATTTAAGCTCAATTGAATCTAGATTTTAATTTGAATATGTTTAATTTAATTTTGGTTCAAGCCCATCCAATCTTATTGGGTTAGGTCAAACCTTAGAAGGATGTACTTGATCACTAAGAGTAATGTCCTACATGTCAAATTAGGAGGCTTCAAATCTAGATTTAGATGTCATAATCATTTGTTAGGGATAATGTTAACCTCATTAAAAAATGAGGTCAGCAAATGGACCTCCAATATATGTAGTGGACTAAAAAGAGCACACTACACATATTGGCGTTGACTGAATTAGTCAATAGCTCTACAAGCTTAAGCTTGAAGGAATTTGGTTTTAAAGTTTGGAATTAAAATTTTATTTTGGTGTTGATTTCAAAATTTATTTTGGGCTTGATTATGAACGATAAGAAAAAATATGACTGAAATTGACTACAACCCAAGTAACTGAGCTCAGGAGAAGGGGTTTTCAATAACTTAATCCCCAGTTCCTAAAATTTAGACTAATAGGTAGGGGTCACATGGACTTAATTTCTAACCTAAATACTCCATGGGAATGGGGTCTTCAATGACTTTTTTTCACTTCTAAATTTCTTTCATTTTGAACTAGAAAAAGGATCGCAAGGATTTAAATCCTAATCTAGCAAAATTCAGCTAATAGAAAGGGGCATTCAATGGCTTAATTCTAACTTGAATAGCTTGAAATTGAAAGGGGTCATAATGACTTAGTCCTATCCTTACAAGTATGCCTATTGAGGGACTTATTCCTATATAATTAGATATTAAGAAGGGGCCTTCAATGGTATAATTCTTTCTTGAATAGCTACAATGAGTAAAAGGGGATTTAATAACTTAATCATAAACATCAAATTTTAACTAGTAGGAAAGGGGTCTTAATGACTTAACCCTAACCATTAGTTCATTTGATAGGCATGGGTCTTAAATGACTTAATCCTAGCCTTGTATTTCAAAAAAGAATTCCTACTAAGAACTTAACTCTCTCCACATGGCTATTAGAAAGGGGCCTTCAAGGGCTTAATTCCTTTTTGTGTAGCCACAATGAGGAAAAGGGGACTTGATCCTAAACCTCAAATTTTTTACTAGTAGGAAAGGGGTTTTGGTGACTTAATCCTAACTTTAATAGTTTATTTGATAGATAAAGGTGTTAGTGACTTAATAGTATCCTTATCTTTCAGAAAGAATGCTTACTGAGGAACTTACTTCTTTCTAACTAGCTATTAGGAAGGGGCTTTTAATGGCTTAATCTAACTTAAATAGCTTGGGTTGAGGAGAAGGTCTTGATGACTTAATCCTAAACACAAAATTTTGACTAATAGGAAAGGAGACTTAATGACTTAATCCTAACCTAAATAGTCTACTTCATAGGAAAGGAGTATAAATGACTTAATCTTATCCTATGAATAATAAGAATGTTCCCATGAAAGCTTGCCCCAAACTAAAAAAATTAAAAAATTAAAAGAATTGTGCCATGAATGGGCTTACTCCCAACTTATAGAAAGAAGTAGTAATGCCATAAAAGGCTTTCTCCAAACTTATGGAAATGGTGCAAAAAAGCTTACTCCAAATTTAAAAGTCATTACATAGGATTTCAAATAGAAAAATGTTTGTATCTTGATAATTTGCAAAATATACAAAGATTTTATTGATGGTTACTTTTGAATTGAAAGACAATTTATATATAATATTTCTTTTAAGTAACGTCCATTTATATGTGGCATTGGACATTCATCATTACAAGTAATCAATTCATAAGAGCCTCCTTCAGAGACTTTTTCCACCATGAACGGTCCTTCTCAGGTTGGCTCGAATTTGCTACTTATCCTATAATGAGCTAAAATTAGTTGTTTAAGAACCAAGAACTGGACTCTTACTTATAAAGTTCTAGGTTTAACCAATTTATCATGTGCTTGAACCATATGCAATTAGTATAGTTCAAGATCTTATTGAACTTTCAAACACTTTCCTTCAAGAGTTTCAGGTTCTTCTAATCATGGTTTGTGGTTTTGCTCTATTTTACTGTTGTTATTAACTACTATTCACAATGAATGTAGTTGTACTTCCAATAAAATAATACCCTCAATTCCATAAACTAAAGCATATGTCATAGATTAAGTTGGTGTCCTATATGGGGTCTGATATGCCCACAAGGATTCTTCCAATTTTTCATTCCATTAATGCTTATTTTCATCAAGTGCCTTTTTTAAAATCCTCATAAGTGTTTCATTAACTGCTTTGGCCAATCTAATTTCAAGGGTAATAGATGGTCAAATATCTCCAATCAATTTTATGTCTAGCCACAAAGTGATTCAATTTAGTGGACTTAAACAATAGACCATTATGAGATATGATTTAGTGAGGAATGCTAAATCGATATACAATATTTTCCTGAAAGAGTTTAAGCACATGGTATGCTTTCACTTCTTTCATTGGAACTACTTTAGCCCCCTTAGAATAATAATCAATTTTGGCTAAAAATAAATGATGCTTTTTGAAGAAGGAGGGTCAATAAGCTCTATGATGTCGGTACTCGAACTCTCAAAGGGCTAAGTGGTAATCGTTGGGTGTAGTACATTAAGAGGCTAATGTAAAACTGCACCGTGTATTTGGCACTAATGACAATGCGTGCAACTTCCATACAATCATTTAACATCAAAGGCCAATAATATCCAAATCTTTTAATTTTTAATTTCATCTTTGGTCCAAATTGATGAGTTATACAGAATCCAGAATGTACCTCAGTCATGATCTTATGGGATTCTTGCTTATCTAAATAATGAAGCCACATTTGATCAAATGATCTTTGGTATAAAATATTATTAATTAATGCGTAAGATATGGCATGTTTCTTAATCTGATTTGCTAATGACTTATCTTCATGAAGCCTTTCCTCACTTAAGTAGTCAATGAATGGTTGCCTCAAATTTCATTCTTCTTGACCTTTAGTAAGAGTGGCTACTCTTTGCATTTCTATTTTTCTATTCATATAATCAAAATCTATAGGCGATAGAATTTATTGATTTTAACTTCTATAGATATAGATTCTTTTTCTGGGCATACTATTTCTTTAGCAAGCTTAGCTAAAGCATCTATTATAGAATTATCTTTATGTGATATTCTATATAAAATTATAAAAAAGATATTTTCAAGCAATTTCATCTTTTATTGATAATAATTGAAAAGCTTAGGATGCAAAAGCTTATATATTTTTCTTACTTGGTTAATAACTAGATGGAAACACACAAAAATTTATATTTTTTTAATATCCTTAAGGATTGCTAGTTCTATCCCAATTATAAGAGCCTCATATTCAGCTTCATTATTCATATAATGCTTTGACAAATGTTAGGAATATCATATTATTTCTTTATCTGGAGTTATAAAAATCAATCTAATCCTTGCCTTCCGTAGGATAGAAGAATTTAATCCTTTATTTTTCCTAAGTGGAATTAGGTTCTTCTTCTAAAATCATGATTTGTTCATCTGAAAGATGATCATTTAAAGTAAAACCCTTAAGTAGAGGATGTACTGCTAAGAAGTCAGCTATGACACGACCTTTTATAGCATAGAGAGGGATAATTGTGATCTCAAATTGCATTAAGATCATGGACCAACATCCTTGACGTCCAAACAATGTCGGGTGGGTCATTAGATATTGCAAAGAATTCAGGCTAGAAATTAATTTTACTTTATGAGAAAGAAAGTTATTGCTTAGTTTCTGAGCCATGAAAACTAAAGCTAAATAATGCTTTTCAATAGGCAGATAATTCATCTCCATTGCGATGAGTCTACGGCTTAAATAATATAGGGAATTTTCATTCCCTTCTTTATTAACTTAGGCTAGTAAAGCTCCATGTGATTCATCTAAAGTTGTAGTACACAAAATTAGTGGCTTGCATGGGATCGAGGTAGCCAAAATAGGTGGATTCATCAAATACTATTTCAAATATTCAAATGCATTTTGATATTTCTCATCCCAATAAATTTTAGAATTCTTTTCGGTTAATATTGCGAATGGATGGCATCTTCCAGGTTGATTCGTTATAAATCTTTTTAAATGTGCTAGCCTTCCTTTGAATGATCTTGCCTATGTAAGAATCTTAAGTGGGCAGTATTTCTATAATACCTTTAATCTTTTTAGGATCAATTTTGATCCCAAGATGCCTTACTACAGATCCTAAAAACGTTCTTGAAGTTACCCCAAAGGCACTTTTTAGAGGATTCATTTTCACGTTGTCACGACACAATCATTCAAAAATAATTCATAAGCCATATAATTTTTTTTTCTTTTGATGACTAGATCATAGATACAACATTCAACTTGATTATGAATTAAATTATCAAATATTGTAGTCATCACTCTATGATAAGTGGCCTCAGCATTTTTGAGATCAAATGGCATGACAGTGTAACAGAATATCCCAATAAGAGTTCTGAATGTCGTATGCTTTTCATCCTCTGGAGCCATTTTTATTTGGTTGTACCTAGATAATCTATCCATGAATTGAAATATTTCTTGAGAAGAGGCTATATCCACCATAAGTTTTGGTATCGATAATGGGAACTCATCATTAAGATAAGCCTTAATCAAGTCTCTAAAATCAAAGAAAATGTGTATTTGGCCATTCTTTTTCTTTATCAGGTCAATGCTTGATAGCCAAGAAGGGTACTACTTTTTTTTATAAACCTAGCTTCAATCAACATTTTTAGTTTAGTGATCACTTGCTATTCAGTTTCTAGGCACATACGCTTGGGAGCTTACTTTACTAGAATTACATTAGGGTTAATCTCTAATTTGTGAACTACAACATCCAGAGATAATCCTAGCATCTCATCATAATTCCACACAAAGAAATATTTATATTTGGAAAGTAGGTTAATCAACTCTTCAAAATCTTTTGACCTAATAATGAACTAAAGAAAGTTGACCTTGGGTCTTCTTCAGTTCCTAAGTTGATTTCTCTTAATTTTTTAATAATAGATTTATTTCTTCTTCAAATTTGGGGTTGCATTTTGAAGTAAATAATCATCTCGATCATATGATATTTCAAGACAACATCCTTCTAAAGGATTAGATAGGATTCCAAAAACATGATCAGATTCATATGATTGCATATCATTAAATAGTGCTCATAATCATCTAAAAGTCCAATGGTACCAAACCCAACACCTTCTATGGACTTCAATTTTTTACTTTTTCTGTCCCATAAGCTTTCAATGTGTTGAGTTGTATCTTTGGGACAAACATTAAGAATCAAATCATGTTTTATATCATTTTTAACACATTTCAAATATGAGTCACAAGGGAGTTCTATTATTTCATTACAAGATGGGTCTTCAAGTTCTACATCTACTTCTGAACCTGAAGACCTAGGTATAGAATAAAACTTTGACACTCTTCCACCTTCTTTTGTAAGATCAAGGGCTACTTTGACTTCTAACTGTAAAATTTTACTTTGATATAAAGGAGTCAGAGTCAAAGTATCCACCTACCTCTTTGATTTTTCATAAGTGGATAAATGAAGATTAAACTTTAATGCTTGCACTTGTTCATCATCGCTGCGTGATTCTAATAAAATTTCAAATTTTATTGAGGCATCTTTTTTATTAGAATCTTCATCAGAGCTAGATTTGAAATCAATTTGTATTATTGGAGATTCTTTTCTTTTTTTTTCTCTTTTCCTTTTTTTCTTTATGTTCATTTGATATGACATCTTCTTTTCTATTTTTTGATGCCTTAATAATACTAAATTTCATGAGATCAGATGCATGCCTTTAAGTCATATAATAGGAAACAACTTCATAAAGTTCAATCTCATGAATAGATAATATTTGCATGCCTCCTTTTATAGTATACTCTAATCCATTTCTTGTGTACTTAATACACTGATGGAGTGAGGAAGGAACCATCCTGTACTCATGTTTCGAAGGTCTACCTAAGAGGGCATTAAAGGATGTTTCTGAATCAATGATATGAAATTTTGCCTCAGCTTTCAATCCTTATAGTTCCAACAATAGAGTGATTGCACCTAAAGCTTTCTCTCCCATTTCATTAAACTCCCTCAATAACATCTAATCAAAACTAAGCTTCCTCATATCAATCCTCAAGAATGATAGTGTTTTGAAATTCATGATGTTCACTAATGCACCAGGATCAATAAGGACTCTTGATAATCTGATATTCTCTACTTTAGTAGAAATGTAAAGTGGTTGATTGTGATTTGTTGATCGTAGTAGTAAATATTCATGTAAGAAGGTAACCCAAAAATCTCTTTGAAGTAGCAAGACACATCTAAGGAAGTTTCTACTAGCTAGGTTAGGCATATCTCTAGATTGAGTAATGCTTGTACTAATGGTTCCCTCATTTTTTTTAGATAGAACAATGGCATCATAAATACTTAGCATAGAAAAAAGTTTTCTAAGATGGGCTAAAATGTTGTAGTCAACTTTAGGAATAGTTGGCTCAACTACTATTCTTGTTACAAAGTTTTTAAATTTTGATTAACAATTTTTTGCCTTTATCTTTAGGAGTGGAGGTATACAAAGTGGAAAAACCTTCCTTATATGGAGACTAACCTTAATGATATCTCCAAGGGTTGTATCAACCTATCCCTCATTACTAGTATCCTTTTCCAAAGATTGATTTGAGTCTGATAATTATATCTCTATGCTAACAAACTTGCCTTATGAATCATCCATAGGACTACTGCTATCTAACCCTGATTCACAAAACACATTACAATCAATATGAAAATTTTTTTATCTTTATATTTTTTATTATTCTCAACACAGTCATCAAAAATAGTAAAAATATACTAAATTCCATTAAAAGTAAAAATTTTATTTATGTTTTTAAAATGTGTACATAAAAATAAAGGTGTGTATAGCCTAGCCTTTCCATTCTTATCATATAAAATTCTCTCAAATATAACAGACATTCATCTCTCACCACTCTCTCTATTCATCTGAACTCTTAATGATGTTGAATGGGGTAGAGAAAGAACCAAGTCTTCTCACCTTAAGGGATCATTCTTGATGATCTTGTTCTGAGTCTTCATTTGATCTTGCATTGAATTTTTAAATCTTGTCATCAAATAATTTTTAAAAAAAATGTGATTATGCTATATCCCATTCATCTGTAGAAGGAGGACTAGAAGAAGTAAAAGATCACCTGTAATTACTTTAATGGACCTTTGTCCAGGGTCCATAAGGTACTATTTAGGGATTATCACCAACCCCTTTTGTAGTTTGTTTCTAGCCAATTCCTAAAAGTGAAGAAGTCTTCTATGGTATGCCTTAACATTTGATGATATGGATAATAATTAGGGTCATTTACTTTGCTGACTTTTTCTGGCCTATTTGGATCAGGTGGCTTGAAATCTAGCTTCTTTTTTTAAATTCTTGGAAATCTTCCTCACTGCATCCCTCTTGAAATAATAAGTTTGACTCATTCTCTCACTAACAGGGCTAATGGTAGCCTTCTTAGGGGGCAATGATAACTGATGCTGCTACTGTGATGGCTTGACAGATGAAGGCCACTCTACTAGCACTTGAATTAGGGCTTTTCCCTTATGTATTGTAGAAATATTGTCTGCCTTCTTTTCTAGCACATTCCTAAGTTTTGATGATTCTATAGAAGAGTGAACTCCTAAGAATAACATTCTAGGTGTTTCTTCTTGTTGGTTAAAAGCTTTACTTAATAATTTTCTAAAAGTTTTAATAGTAAAATTTTTAATTAGGAATGCAATGGACCCATGGATGTTTCAAAGACTATTTCAATAGTGTACTGCTTTTGTAGTTGAGGCTCACACTTCAAGCTGAGAATCCTCCATCTCAAGATATAATCAACAAAAGACTCACCTTGCTTGTACTTTTCTACAACTAAATCACCAACAGTGGCATGGTGTTGTGTGCCAGCAAATCTTTTTTCAAATATATTTTTTGATTTAGTGAAAGTACACACTGAATCTTTTAGTATTTAGCATACCAGTCAAAGGTAACCCCAATTAAAATACTCACGAATTTCCTAAATAATAAGGAATCACTCCCTCTGGCATTTCAACAACTTGCTTGGAAATGTGCCAAATGTTGCTTGGGATTGCCAGTCAAATCAAAAACTTTAAAAAAGGAGGTACAAATCCTTTGGGATAAGGTAGAGAGTCATACTCCTCAGAGTAGGGTCTACTCTTTGAAATTAATGTTAGACCACAAGATTGTGCCAATGCTTCCTTTACTTGCTTCTCCATGAGAGACTTTAGGTCAATTTTAGGAGTTACATCATTCATTATGTTATGCTATTCTTGATGATCTTCTTCCAAACTATACCTATTCTCATCTATGGGATGAGATTCTTCTAGATGTTTTGAAGAATGATACTGGGAATGCCTAAGAATCATACTTTAGTGTGATTGCAAAGTGGCAATCATTTCCTTCATCTTCCTCTCCATCCTTAAAATCTAGTCATCCTTCCTCTGTAACTGAAAGATCAAGTGCTGTGTAAGATCAGATATAAGACTCTCACGTGTTTCTTCCTGTTCTTTTATTGATGACCTCATGTCAACCATGAAGATTTGTGATATAGGTAGCCTTGAGTCATCATCTAGCAAATCATTATGTTCTAAGTCAAAAAATTCTTATATTTTATTCAAAAAAAATTTCATTCTCTCTAATGATAGTTCCATTCCTTATTTTGTCAAAAGAAGAGGTACGCCATTGCTATCCAAGATAGCCTTAGATTCTTCCTCGATAATAATGGGTTTCACCTCAGTTGTCTCTCTCTCATGATCTTTCTGAAAATAGGAACTTCTTCTATCACTAAAGTGGCTCCCAAACTAAGGTATCCTTCATCTGATACTTCTTTATTGTAAAAAGATGGGTGGAAAGACTCCAACTCTTTATTGGAAGTATAAGATGAAGATGACCTTTAGTTCGGGGCCTAGACATAGATGATGAAGATGACTATTACTTTAGGAAGTGGTAGGTCTCCCCAAGATCTCTCTGTCAAGAATTCTAGACACCTGATACTTCATGACCCTATGTAACTCCTCTTTAGTCTAAGGGGAGGACCCAAGAGTTCTACAAAGAATGTGTCACAATCTAACACATGTTTTCTTATTCACTTGCCTAAACTCTTTTTGTTTTGATAATTTAAAGGGTGGGGTAGAGAACTCACAATTCAGGATACATCCTTATCTCCTTAGGCTATAGAAAGAGCATTCAATCTACTACCTTCTAAGAGAGGGGAAGTATCTGGCAGGGTATATCCATCCCTTGCCTTAGCTAGCTCTATCTCTTTTTTTGTTTCTTTTTCTTTAGGGCTTGTCCCATAAGCCTCCTTCCTATATTCTTTTTCTAACTTTTAGTCATTTGAGGAAGGTTAGAAGTGGACCCTACTTCAAAGGTGCTAGGAAAGAAGGAAGCAGACAATGTCTCTACAGCAAGCAGTTTGATTTTTTTCAGTATAAGGCCCATCTGAGCAGCCTTAGTAGTAACTTCCTTACCAATGGCATGTGAACTACAAGGTACACTAGAAAACTCAAAAATGGGAAACTTTTCTTTAAGTGATGCATCATTCATAGGGGTAAGAGTTACTCCATTGGTTGTAATATTCAAGTTTTCTAATCTAGCCCTTAATTTTATGATAGAACCATCAACTAATCTACTGTAATCAATAGAAAAGCTAATCACAGATGTGGCAGCAAAGATGAGTTGCCCAACCATTTTCTATTTTCAAAATAGAAAATTAAATAAGTTGTAAATTATTTAATATAATGTAGTCAAAAGAAATAAACTTTTGGCCCATTAGGAAAACCTAGCAATTTTTATTATGGCTAGAATTATTTTGAAAAGTAGAATTTTTACTTTTTGAAATGGAAAAATATAGAACCCTCTTATTTTTTTTTCAACAAATAAGGAAGTTTTATGTTGTATGGATGTTGAGTATACTTTACCAAGGATAAAATGGAGAGAAACCCAACAAAAAGGAAGGTAATTTTGACCTATTAAAATACAAGTACATTACCGATATATAAAAATAAAAGCCTATTTCTAAAGATGGATAGAGGGACTATTACCCAATGGAGTCACTAGAAAAACCTGTGGGAATTTTATTTGGAACATCACGCAAATCTTTGGTTAATTATTTAGATTATTAAATACATCATTAAGAGATAAACATACTACCTCAAAAGATAAACATATATATTTTTGTATTGGATTAAATTACTTAATAAGGACTCCTAAGGCTAATGGGTTTTTGATGTACTAGGAATTTTTTCCGTGAACTACATGAAGAAGTAGAATAAGGTTTATTTTATTGCAGGGTTCATAGTTTCCTATAAAGGTAAGCTCTTATAATTAATTACATTCTAGAAATGAAAAATATTTTCCTAAGAATACTCTCGATTAAAGAAATAAATTTTTAAAAGGTTAATAATTTAGAAATTGAATAGGGACTGCTCTCAAAGGGGAAAGAGTACTTTTGGAGACCAAATAGGATTAAGTAGGAAATATCTATAGATACTAGGATGACTAGCAGAAATGTCAACTAACCTACTATTTGGCCTTACAATTTTGAGATTGTATTCAATAGAGTCTGAATTAATATTTTATTAGAAATCTAGGACTTAGATTCTAGCAACAACAAAATTGTAAAAATGCCTAGGGTTGAAAACTTATTCCTAAAGGATGCTTTAAAACCTAAGTCTATAGGTGCTCCTAACATAAGTTAGAGGCTCAACCTATTTCAACTTTTGGGAATTATCAGCTCTTTCTCTCACTTGAGAAAATGAACCAATTCCTAACTCTTTTGAACTTATCATCTATTTGAAAGGGTTGCTAGCTAACACTATCTAAGCAAATTTTTAATTCATGATTCCAATCTTTATGCTATTCAAGCTGATTTAGTTGTTGCTTTTAAAGAAGAGGCTAAGATCCTACACTCACTCCTTAATCTCTAAGATCATGGCAAGTATGATATGTTCCTAATTAATGCAATAATTTTTATCTTTTAAGTATTTTGACTCATGATACATTTTAGGCTTTAAGGTATGCATTTTACGTCTACAATGATATATAATTTGAAGTGTTTATGGGCCAAATCATAAAGAGAAGGTACACTTCTACAAGAAGGGCAGTCATCCTCAAAGGGCAGATGCCTCCCTTATGTGCAATGGGTGAAGCACCAAATTTAAAGAGTACGAACTATATGCTATCAAATTTTTCAAAAGCAAACTGCTTCTTGTTGCTTTTAAGTTATGCATTGGGCTTTAATTTATATGAGGATTTAAATTTTTTTAATTTAATATTCAAAGTTTTTTAGATTTAAGTTGGATATAAAATTTAGTTTTTCTTAAGTGCCTAACATTCTAGGAATTTATCATAAAAAACACAGTGTAGAAAGAAACCTTAAAAAGTAGTTTGATACTATTATGTACTGAAAATAAATCACACTAATTTAATTAATAAGGATAGGCCAGTGCAGTCAAGTATTATTGTACACCCTAGACGAAAAAAATGGGTAGCCTAGCTTTGCCCTTATACAACCCAGCCTATAACTAAAAGTTTGATCTATGAGTCTTTTTCTTAGGATCTCCTCCTTATTCAGAGACCCCCAAGGCTTCATAGGTGACCTCTACACCCATCTGCTAGTAGGGTCAGCTCCTATTAATCATAGACCCCATAGATCCTAACTAAATTCTAGGCTCAAATTACATTTCAAATTCTAAAAAAAATCCTAATTCCTACAAAATAGATGTTAATAAATACATATAACACTCTAATAGTTTTATTCTAAACATACAAGCTTAGCATTTAGTTGCTTGTCAAGCCCATCTGTCCTATTAGGTTATGCTTAGGGACTTAAACATACCTACAAGAAAACAATATTTATATATTATTTTATTGCATTAGTACCTTTTAACAAAACCCCCTATAGAAAATAATATTAGGCTAAAAAGAATGACCTTGCATCCAGACTAACGGGCAAATAATCCTAGTCACCCAATCTAAAATAGTACACTACAAAATAACAAAAATATCTCACATCACATCACATCATAGAATATCACAGAACATTGACCTAACCTAAGTCTAGGGTCGGTGACTTAATAATTTAGTGTGTGAAGAAAATAGGCTTCTATAGTTTGACTTTTATAAGCATTTTAGGTTCAAGTTTTTATTTATTATTCAAAATTTATTTAATTTACCATTGGGTATTTTCAATTCAAATGATTTAATAAATTTGTGATTTTTTAATTTCTATTTTTTTAGTTTATTTTATATTAGAATGAAGTTTAAGTTTTAAAGAATTAAGAATAAAATAAATTTCACTTTGGGTGAAACCCATTATATTCAAGATCCTAAATCTTAATAGAATGAACTCTTCACCCTATGGTAAAGATTCATTCTAAGGGTCAAGCTAAAACCTTAGGTATCTTTAAATTCATTTGATTTAGATTTGATTTGATTAATGTTTTAATTTTATTTGAAAATTTTATTAAGATTCATTCTTCTTTTCATTTCTTTTAATTTAATTAAACATTTCTTAATTTAGTTTATGAAATTATTTATTGATTACATTAATGTAAAAACTTATTAATTTTTATTGGTTTGAATGAACTTAATTAACTTAATTTAATATGTTAATTCAAGCTTGGTTTTGATTTCATCATTAAAATGATCCATTATATTTTAATTTCATGATTTATAGTTTTCAATTTATCATTTAGGTTTATTAGATTTCAGTTAATTTCATTTATTCATTTCATTAATATTTCCATGTATGCTAATGAGTTTGGATCCTGTAATTGATTTCAAGCTATGACTTCTTTCATTCACTTCATTAACATTTACATGTATGAATTTAAATGAATTAATTCAATTGTTTCCAACCAATTTGGAGGGAGTCTTAATTTTATTATTTTGGGAATTCTTTATCTAACTCATTAGTCTTAATGTAACATTAAAGGTTAGACATTTAATCACTTAGTTTAACTTATTATGATGGAGTTTTGTTTTCTAATCAAGATCCAAGAAGCCCAATGAATTAACTATTTTTGGCATCAAACCTATCCTAAGCCATTTCAAACTTTTAGCTTACTTAAGTTTAATACATTTGAATTATTACTTTTATTTGCATTTGGAATTATATTATTCATTAACCTAAATGGGTTTAAGAGATTCCCATATTAATTGATTTCATGTTTGATTGTAAATTTTAGAGGTTAAATAATGTTTAAATTTTAATTTATTAATTGAAATATTATACATTTATTATTTTAAGGTTTAAGATTAAATTCTATATTTTATTTTTTTATCTTAAACCATAAGTACATTATTAATAAAATTCTTTAACTTCAGAGGATTTGTAAATTTTCTTAAGTGTTCTCATGTTAATAAAAGTAGATTAAATGTTTTTAAACATTTTTGTAATTTTAATAATTATCTAGATTAAAAATTCCCTTAAACTAACCTAGGGATTAGAATTTTAACAACTCCTAATCCAAAGGTCACTTGTCATTGAAAGTTTTATGGCAAGTGGGGTTCCTTGCTAATTTAAGTTTTCTAAAATTTCACTCTAATTAGATATATAAGTTAGGGTTCATTAAGATTTTAATTATTTAAATAAAACATATATTATGCCTAAATTAAAGGGAACTAATTATGGGGTTTTAATTTCTTGAATTCCTCTCTAGAAGATGAATTCATAGAGGGTTTATGTATAACTTTTTGGAGTTTTAGATGATTTATTATAATTTTTTAATGTTTTGGTAAATTAATTGAATTAATTAATTCAATTAATTACTTAATTAAGTCATTTTGAGAAATCTATAATTTCAGTGAGTTTAATCATAAATTTAAATTCATTGGGCTTTATTATGATGTTATAATTTGATTTCATGATTTTTCATGATTCACTTAATTTCTTATTAATTTATTTCAATAAATTAATGATTTGTGATTAAAATTTCCATAATTATAGATTTACTATCTAATAAATCATGAAAAATTTATCTAAGGTGGGTTATATCCTCAGTTTTATTTCCTTAAAGTTTGAAGTTAATTGGATTGATGGTTTAGGTTTAATTTGAGTTTAATTATTTTCATTTAAACTCAAATTAACCCAAAATTACCAAATAAAAATTGAGAATTTTGGGTTTAATAGATTCTTCTCATTTAGAAGAATCCATAGAGCCTTAATTTGAAGTTTTTAGTTGGGTATTCTAATTTCTATTATTTTTTAAAGTTTTGTTGATTTTCTAGTAATTACTTAAATAAAAAATTCAAAATTTACCATTTTAAATGGTCAACTCCACTTGGCGCTGATGTGGCACTATTTACCATGTGGT
This sequence comes from Cymbidium sinense, assembly GCA_021442155.1. NCBI lineage: Eukaryota > Viridiplantae > Streptophyta > Magnoliopsida > Asparagales > Orchidaceae > Cymbidium > Cymbidium sinense. The sequence continues at coordinate 77,298,869 of CM038219.1, read as the reverse complement.
GTGCGTTGGGCCAGCTGGATCCACACGGATCTAGCTCAAAAAGTGAAGGCAACATGAGATTGGTTATGACCATCTAATAAAAGTTTGGTCAGTCAGAATTAACCCCATAATTCCTATAGGATTTAAATGAGATCATGTGACTAAATCAAAACCTTCCATTCTTAACAGAAGGAACAGACTGTTGAGATTATATCTATTTTAACAATGATGAAAGCCGAATGCCATCTATTAAATCGAAGTGATTTTTAGTGATCTAGCTAATGAAATTATGTTATTTCAATTACAAATCCATCAAGGACTCAAATAGAATGCATCCATACGGCTTGATCTCACTTGAAATCAAATTTGTTTTAAACTCACCATATGGTTATATCACTGGGGAGTCAATCTTGTGCAGACTATACTCACTAGATGAATGATACTCCTAGCTAGATGAGGGGTAATCCTAATGATCCTCTACACCCTTCTTTGCAACTATCACGGAATATCGTGATAATTATCACCATCTCGCATTATGAGGTGGTGAAGGAATGACTATAATGCTCAGTTGCACCTTCCGCACCACCACCCAGGCGAAGGTCGGGAGAGCTCGATCCTACCCGATAGGTGAGTGTCCCTTGTTCATAGCTAGATCACCAATGGGGTGTGCTTTTCCCCGGATGCAGCCTTCATGACCTTAGATGGAATGGGAGATGTTGTGACCTATACTGGCGATGGCGAATAAGAGGAAGAGCAGTGGGGTGGAGACACCACTCTCTACAGAACGCCCTCTGTGGTTAGTCCCCATGAGGAGAATACAATATGGTCATAGCGCGAGCGCAGAGCTAGAAAATCAACCAAAGCGGTCGATTGATGAGCCTCCTCTCCAGTAATGTGTGATTTATGGAACTCACGTCCCCTCTCCTGATGAATCTACCTCCTTATGCTATCGAGGATAATAAATTAAAGGTAAAACTATTTGCCCGAGCATCACGCTACCAAGCATAGAATAGATCGAAGGCACCCTAGAAGCTCCTATGTAAGTGTACCACTGGAGGAGGCGACGAATGGATCCTCCTAGCCTCCTCTCTATCTGATCTCAAGAAATGATGAAACTGGTTTTCTATAACCAATGGTGAAGTGATCATGGGAGACTCATCCATGGCTGATCTAGGTACTGCCTCTAGCTCCCTGCCTATCCAAGTGTGGAGCCATTTGATCATACAATTCTTGTTCCTACGTTGGGTACTAGTAGGATGAGAGGAGTACGATCTAGACCCATACTCAAATGTTGGGGAGGCAAGCCCTGAAACTAGGGGAGCCTTACTGTTGGAGGGTATATATAGTAGGGTCTAGCACCTGGGCAACATAGAACTCGGGATGAGCAACTAGAATGGTATTCTTTGGTATTATTTGGAACTATAACAGTTGAAGTTCTACATCTTTTCCTCTTGATGAGACATCTCAATCAAGGAAGGTAAGTCCGATGACCAACGTCCGCATCCCAGACATGGGAAGTCAGCCTGATCTAAAGCTAGATCTATACCATGGGGGAAAGTAAAGATAAATTTCTGAGAACTGGCCATTTCACTGACTATAGTAAACTAAAATTGAACTGCACTGCATTGACTGAAAAGAATATGTAATGAGAAATGAACTTGTATCAGTTTTCTATCTCCATAGATTTTGAATTTTTAATTTTGAAAATTTGAACCCACATCCAACAACTTTTTAGTGTTAAGTGAGGTTCAAATGAATTTGGAAATATTGATTGAAACAGGAATTTGAATATGAATCCAAACTTCAACAAATTTAGGTATGTTGAAATATGGAATCAAAATTTTTGATAGGATGCTTCCATAAATTCTTTATTGTTTTAAATTTGATTTTTCTTTTTTTTTTTTTTTTTTTTGCAATTTGGAGGACCCTTTCCTTTAAAAAATTTAGGTATGTTAAAGTAAGGGTCAAGTTGGTTTGATTTTTGATTGTTTTGGAATTTTTCTTGCTTAGCAAATTTAGGTATGTTAAGTAAAGTGTAAGTGATTGTTTCTTTTTTTGTGAATTTTATTTAGAATTCTCATTTAGCAAATTTTGGTATACTAAGTAAAGAATCTAAGTGTGTCTTGTTTAATTTTTGAAAATAGGTTTCTTAGCAAATTTAAGTATGCTAAGAAAATCTTAAGTGTTTCATTTTTGTTTGGAATATTTTGATTTTTGAAAAGGGTAGGATCGTTAGCAAATTTGGTATGCTAAGGGAATCCTAAGTGTTTTGTTTTGTTTTTGAGGTGATTGAAAGTGGAGATTCAACTTTAGCAAATTTGGTATCCTAAAGATGAAGTCCCAATTGGTTTTGTAAGATGGAAATTTCATTTAGCAAATTTGAGTATTCTAAATGAAATTCCAAATGGTGTGTTTAAAATTTTGATTTCAATTTGGTTTTGAAAATGGAAACTTCTCCTTAGCAAACATGGTATGCTAAGGGAAGAATTTCTAAAGGTGTTTGAGAAATTTTTGTTTTGACTTTGGAAACTTCACTTAGCAAATGACAGGTGAGGTTCCAAAATGTGTTTAGAAAATCTTTTGGATTTTTGGATTTGGAAACTTTACTTAAAAAATTTGGGTATGTTAAGTGTTTAGAAAATTTTGAATTATGATTGTTGATTTAGATTTTGGATTTGGATACTTCATTTAATAAATTTGGGTATGTTAAATGAAGTTTCAAATGTGTTTGAAAATTTTTGAAATATGATTATTGATTTAGATTTTGGATTTGGAAACTTCACATAGCAAATTTGATTATGCTACATGAAGTTCCAAATGTATGTTTGAAAAAAAATTTTGTTAGATTTTGAATTTGGAAACTTCACTTAAGAAATTTGGGTATGTTAAATGAAGTTCCAAATCTAGTTTGAAAACTTTTAAAATATGATTGTTGATTTTGATTTTGGATTTGGAAACTTCACTTAGCAAATTTGATTATGCTAAATGAAATTCCAAATGTGTGTTTTGAGAAATTTTTGAAATATGATTGTTGAAGTTTTAATGTTTTGAAAAGAGGACTTCCATTCAAGAAATTTAATTGTGTATAATGGAGATCAATTTGTATTTTTGAAATATGAAAATTTTATTTTATTTATGATTGTTGCTTTTTTTTTTTTTTTGAAAGAGAGTAATTCCAACTTAAAACATATGTGAGATATGTTTAAGTGGGATTTTCTAAAAGATATTTTATTTTTTAGTTGGGAATAAAATCTTCATCTAATAAACTTGAGTATATTAAATAAAGGTGTTCATGTGGGCTTTTTGAAAATTTTAATTTTGTTTACAAATGAACTTTCTATTCAATAAGTGTGAGTGTCCAACGAAAAGAAGGATAGTCTTGGATTCATACCAAAGTACAAATCTACTATCGATACTCAAAGATAATGATCATTTACCAAAGATAGAGAGAGGAACCATCCCCAGCGGAGTCACCAGAAAAATCTATGGAGAAAAATTCCTGATAAGGGATTGGAGTCGTCTTCCAAATCTGTTGGTGAGAAATGAAAGAGGATGAGACCCTTATAAAAATTTATCTTTTTAGGACACCATGAAAATTCATAGATATACTTATTCATGTGATCGGATACATCATCACGAAAATAGTGTACTATCTCAAAAGACAGAAGTCACTACCCTATAATGGACCTAATCACCTCAATAAGGACTCCTAAGGATGATGGGTTTGCATATGTACCAGAGATTCTTCCCCTACTTTACACAAAAAAGTTAGTTTATTTTAAACCAGGTTCATTAAATTCCTTACAAGGGCAAGCCCCCATAGTTAATTAAATCCTAAGGGATGGGATCCCTTAGGAAAACTCTTGATTAAGGTAAATGATCATTATCTTTGAAGATTTCAATAGGAAAGGACTGTCAATCGATTAGTTTATGTTTTTGAAGATCAAATGGGATTGATCAAAATAGGGAGTTATTATCGAAGCCAAAATGGAAGATAAGTCAGAGATGCCCACGATGTTAGGAATCTTAGCGAGCATCTCAAACTATCCTATTGTTGGGTTTTACATTTTAGAAATTGATTTAGTTTGTTTGAATTGCATTTTTCAATAGAATTTTAGGACTTAAGATTCCTTAACATGAGATTAAGAAAATGCCTAAGAGGTGAGGAATTATGCTTATGGCCAACAAAGGGGAGAATCAACCTCAAAACCTAAATCTAGGGAGCTTCGATGAGGGCCGGAAGCACAACCTAAATCTAAGGTGAAAATGGGTAATTAGTTTGCCTCCATAAGAGAGGACAAACCACCCGATAACTTGGACTTACAAACGCCTGGGGGTGGCCGCCAACTAACTCCTCCTATGATTTAAAATACATGTAGGCAAGTCTTTATGCTTATGCAAGATATCTAGGCTGTTATTTATTAGAAAGAGACTAAGTCCTTAAACTCACTCCCTAAAGATACTAAACCATTTAAAGGGCATGCTTCAAATGACCTAAATCTAATGCATTTCAAATTTCATTTTATTTTATTTCTGAACAATTATTTTGACTCTAGCTAATAGGATTTTTATGACTAATGCATGAGAAAGAAGATTATTGGCCAAAATTAGTGAGAATGGAGGAGGTGAATTTCCACCATGGCTCTCAAAGGTCAAGCAAAGTTTCTCTGAAAAAGGTGAAAGCCCTCCAATCAAGAGTGAAATAAGATACATTTGTGTATGATATTGTAAAAAAATGCTCATCTAGCTAAGGGGTTGCTAATTCGTTTATCTTGATTTTAAATCCAAGCTTTAGGTGAGGTTATGAGTTGTTTAATTTTCATTTGAGTTGTTAAGTTGGGTAAAAGATTTATTTTTCCCTAAAGAGACTAATCCACATCCAAGCCATACATAAAACAAGGAAGAAACTAGGAAAATCTCGCCACTTAATGCAAAAGCTAAACAAATCATCAATTAATTTATAAAGCTAATCGTAAAAAGAATAAATGGCCATTATCATCGCGCACCACTGCAAAAACCCAAAAATATCAAATATAGATAGTCAAACTATACCCTTATACAACCTGGATTACAAATGAATTAAATTACAACTAATCAAGGAATGCATTGTTATGGGGTAGCCGAGCTCTTCAAGCTTTATTCTTCTTTCTTCTTTCATCTTTTCTTTTCTTCTTTTTTTGGTTCCTCCTTTGGAAGTTTGGAAGGTGGATGCTCCAAGGCTTCACATGGTGCATAAGATAAGATCTTATTACCAATGCTCATCTTAATTCCCATAACAATTATTCCAAGATCCTAATTATACAAATTTTTACATGAAAAAGGAAAAGTGGAAATCTAACTAACACCTGCAAAACAAAGGTTAGCTAAAATAAACCACACAAAATGCAAGCATGTATATTGGACTTATCACCCCACACATGGGTGACTAAGTCCACCTAGCCTATGGATTATGCTTAGGGGTATAAAGCACTTGCAAGCAAAAGAATTTATATTTTTATTTATGATAACGCCCCTTAAGTATATTCCCCTACAGAAGATAATAGTTAGACTAAGAACTCCCTACCATTCATTCTACAAGCATACACCCTAACATCCAATCTAAAACATATATCACAAAACAAAACATAACATCAAACATTACACTGACTTAACTTAAAGCTAGAAGTGGTGACTTAGGCTAATGTGTGTGCTTTGAAGGCTTTTGTGGTATGCTTAAGCTATGGCTTTAAGTTCAAATTTTCTACATGTGAAGGACATGTTCAACTTAGAGGAGGGTTTTATTTAAGTTGTTTAAGTGTTTTGGGTTGATTTTATTTCATGTTTTGATTCGGTTCAAATGGATCCTATAATTAATTACTAAGTTATGAAGAGAGGGAAAAAGAAGAGAACTTCTCTTTCCTTCCCTAACCTAAGTAATTTCTAAAGTAGATTCACATTTTAGTTCCATTTTGATGAATGTTTTGATTACATATTTTGATTAATCCTAAGTTTAGATAAACTTTAAACAAACCTATTCAAAAAGAAAGGCATTTTAAGATTAAATAAAATGAATCAAAATTCACATAACACACATTACTTCATTTCTTTCCCCAACATATATAACATGCATATGGATGGACCCTAAGCATATCTATACAAGCAAATGAGAGTATTTAACACACTTTATGATGTATGTCAAGTAATCCATTTAAATAAATTTAGAAGTTGAATGTGCATGATTTTTCTTAAGTAGAAAGGGTTTTCCTTATCCAAATTTTCACATACATACATGAAAGTAAGAAAGGCATAAGTGAGTACAGCATCATTGTTAATAGAAGGTGTAAGATACAAGACCTACTTAGAGCTATTTAAAGCCTCGCAATCTCAGGGTTGTCCAGACTAATATACATCTTTTCTTAAATACAAACATTCATATGAAAGAAATGAAATAGAAAAGGAAAATGCAAAAGTTGTTCAATGGATTCATTTTATCTTAAGCAATTTATGTATGCAAGTATAGGTAACCCTTCTTAAATGATGACATAGGGATGAATAGGGTATAGAATTAAGAAAGTGTTGGGTTCTTTTCAAATGAACCCTACATCTTACCAACTCCTATTCAAAACTATGCTAACATAAGAAAGGAAGGAAACCTATACTAAACATGACTTTATAATCTATCACTTGTTTATAATTATAATTAAGTATAATAGCACACTTTTAGATTTGGTATTTGATTTATGTATTTTTGAAAATAATTTGGATTTAGTAGTGATAATAGCCACTCATATTTTTACTTTAGCCAACACATGCAAATTGATATAAAATAAATAATTTCATTTTAAAAATTGAATTTCAAAACTATGAATGCATAAAATCACATGGAATACAACTTAACATGCTAGGGAAAGATTCAAAGTATTGAAAGCATGTAAACAAACTCACTTCACTTAAATCCTAAAGATATTCTTATAGAATAAGAAAAATTTAGAATAAATCAAAGTGAATTTCAAAGTGATTTTTGTTTAGTTTGAAGTTTGACTTAATTTTGAAAAGGTGATATGAGTTTGCTGTTCCTAACCCATTTCCATATGTGTTTGATATTTCTATTTAATTTTTAGATAATTAGAACCATTTTTATGTGTTGATTAGGTTAAGGTATGAATTAAGTAGTTAACCCTCATCTACGCCACCTTAGAAGAATTAACTAAATAATTATGAGCCAATGAGATGACATAAAACCCATAAAGAATTTAAATTTATAATGCACCTAATAATGAAAAGGCCTAATGCAATTTGGCTCATAATTAAAAGTTAATTAAGCTTAGGGGTTTAGCTTAAGTAATTTCAAAACACCCTTTCACACATGTGAATTTGTTTTTGATTTCCTTACTTGAACTTAGGCTATTGAACACCTAAGTATCTACCCAAGGTAGATTAATTAAGTTCTAGAACTTTTTTGAATTTTCAAAAATTGATTAAGGGGATAATTAATGAATTAACCCTTAATTAAGAGAAAATTAAGGATAGAAGAGGGGGTTAAGGGAATAGCTTAAGGAAAAGGCCCCAAAATTATTCCATAAACCTCCTACTTACTGGATATGACCTTAATCAACCCTAATCATCGAGTAAAACTACTAATCATACCCTAATTATGCTCAATTACATGAGAATGATAATTAAGGAAAACCATATACAATTACTCTAATCAAGCCTTGAATAAATCCCAAGAAAATTAGGGGAGGCAGAGGTCATCCCCTAAAAGTTACCCAAGAAATTTGCAATTAATTAGAGGCCTAATCAAAGAGTAATTAGCAAAATACACTTTAAAATAAAACCCAAATTCAGAGAAAATCATAATTCAAAACTCATCAAAAATAATTTTTAAATGTTCTAGGTTTAATTATCTATCCATTGGTTTTTATTTCATATTTTTTAGAATTTTCTATGAAGCGTTGTGAATTTTTGAAGTTCTCTAGGTTAATTAGGAATTAATTAATGCATTTAACTAATCCCTGGCTAATCCCTGGCTCACGGCATGATGCGTGGTGGCGGTGGTCAGTGCGCTTTACATGTGTCACGCTATGAGGGGATAACTTAAGTTATCATGCCACAGGGGCGGCTGGCGGTGCACAGGATTTAATTCTCAGTCGTCTGATCAAAGATCGGATGGCTAAGGATCCCCCACCCACCCACCCCGCCAGCACATTTTAAAAAGGGTAAATAGATTTCTAAATGTGCTGAATAATCTCAGCCATCCATCTAAAATGTGCGGATGGATGACTGAGATGATCCAAGTTCTTCCCCTTGATCAACAGTGACCGTCCATGATCAAGGGGAAGATCCAAGCTAGATCTAGCATGGAATCACACTAAATTCAACCCGCACCATCTAAAGATAGAGAGCAACAAATCTAATGATCAAAAATCGATGGGGTGAAAATTTCTTTCACAAAGCTCCACACCACATTGAGTTTAGTGATCAAAAAATTCCAGACCTCGCCGGAGGTGATCACCGGCACTTGATTCCCTTAGAGAAGTTTCATCTGGTTGAGATGAAGCCTTGCTGAGAGTATGAGCACTTGAGCTAAAGTGGATCATTATATGGACCAACTCCTCCTTGCTTAAGCTTCAACATTGATTGAATTGGATCCTTCTGTGCTGTGGGAACTCCAATAGAAGCTTAGGTGCACTCCACTTAGCTCCTAGATGAAGTGTGCAAGAGCAATTAGAAGGAAATCAAGTGTGGAAGAAGTTGGCAATTCACTCTACCTCCCCTATTTTTGTACTGTACAAAATTGAGAAATAGAAAATGGGAAGAGCTCTAGGAGGCTTAGGATCAATCTCCAATGGCTCCTCTAGCTTCCTATTCTTTAATCGACCTTGAGTGAATCAAAATAGAAGTGAATTAGGGGGAGTAAATCTCTTTCTTGAAGACTCAGATGGCCAGCAATGCTCTTACCATTTTGATCCAATTGATGAGATTGGGAGGGCTGTTTGATCTATTTTGAGTGTCCACATGGTCGGTTTGATCCAAGGAGTGGATTGCCAACCTCCCATGTGCCTTAATTTGAGCTTAAGAGGGAGTTTAAAAATTCAATTTTAAGCTAGGGGTCGAGTTTGGTCTAGGACCAAATGGGCTAACCCAAACCCATTGGGTTGGGTGCACCACTCATCACTAAGTCCCCTTGAGCTCTTAGGAAAGCCTCAAGTGATTGTGAAGAGGGTATGACCAAATTACCTATGGGTTAGGCTAAAATTTCTTCTATGGCCTAGGGGTCGGATGGTCATTTTACTATTTTTCCACTTTGGATGTTGGGTATGTGGAGAAACTAGGTTTGGCCAAGTTTCATTGGATTTTGAATCCATTTGATAGGGTTTGGCTCATGTTGACCCATTTAGGTCAAAATGGGTCAACTTGGGTCAAGTTGGCCAATAGGTCAAATTGGGTCAAACTAAAGGTTGGGTCAACTTCATATGAACATTTGAAATGTTTTGGTTACTTTGGTTTGGTTCAATTTGGTATATATTTAATTTTGGCTCATATGACTTCATTTAGGTCAAATGGGTCAAGTTGACCTATTTGACCCATTTGACCTATTTTAGGTAGGTCAAGGGTAGGTTTAGGTTTGGTTAGTCATATGGAGTGGATTGGAATCTTTGTTTCCAATCAGTTTTGGTTATATTCAAATTTGGCTCAACATGACCCCTTTAGGTCAAGTTGGGTCTATGGTCAATTGGGCTAGGTTAAGTCTAATTGGCCAATTGAGGCTTTGGTCAAGTTTCACAAGTGATTTGGAATGGACTACCCATTGGTTTCAATCAATTTGGCTTAGACCAAGTTTTGACACATTTTTAACCTGTAGGTCAAAATGGGTCAACTTGGGTCAAGTTGACCAATTTGGCTAGGTTACGCTCAAATGTTGGCTTGGTCAAGTTCAAACATAGGTCATGAGTGAACTTAGATCAATGGTTTCAATCAATTTAGCCTATGGTGGAATTTGGCTATGTTAGGTTTCATTTTGGGTTAAGTGTTGACTTGGTCAACCCTTAAGTTTGACTTGGTTTGACCCAATTTGATTGATTGATCATCCCATGATGATTTTTGATCATGATGAGAGGGATATATGAGTTTGGTTCAATCCAATTTGGTTAGGATCAAAATTTGGCTCATAATAGTACTTTAGGTCACTTTGGGTCAAGTGAGCCTAAGTGGGTCAAATGATTTGGTCAAAGCTTGATTTGAAGTTAGTTGATCTTGTATATGGACTTATGACTGAAATATAAATCCAATTACAAGTGGTTTGAAATCAAATGGGTTTAGATCCATTTGAAAATTTCATATTCAAAGGAAGGATATGAAACAGTTTTGGGTTTGATTTTTGAATTAGATTTTGATTGCATGATTGAAGTTTGGATTTATATATGAGCTCATGATTGTAGGGTTGATTGAACCATGAGAAAAAATAAGGGGTTTGGCTTGATTTGAAAGTGATTTGTCTAAGTTCAAGATTTTGACTTGAAAGGCTTAGATTGGATTTTGAATTGATTTGAGTTTGATTTTTGGAATTGGTTTTGATTGTTTGAATTTATATTTCATTTATATATGTGAATATAAATCAGAATATAGATTGATCAGGAGAAAATTTCAAGGATTTGAAGTGGTTTAATCATGATTTAGGTTAAATCCATTAAAGGGAATTTAAAGGATTGAAGGAAATTTAATTTTGGATTAGATTGGATTGATTTATATTTATATTTCATTTATATATGAGAATATAAATGAGAATATAAATAAGTTTTGAGAAAATCCCATGAGTATGAAAAGGTTTGATCAATGTTTAGGTTAAATCCATTAAAGGGAATTTAAAGAATTTAAGGGGATTTTAAATTGAAATTTAATTTTTGCCTTTGATTTGATTGATTTATATTTATATTTCATTTATATATGTAAATATAAATGAGAATATAAATATGTTTTGAGAAAATCCCATGGTTTTAAATAGGTTTGAACATGATTTAGGTTTGATTTTGGCTAAGTCCTTTAATGGAAAGTTAAAGGGACTTAAGAAATTTTTTATGAATTGATTTTAAATTTTAAATTTTATTTGATGGGTTTGAATTTATATTTCATTTATAAATGTGAATATATATGAGAATATAAATGAGGTATGATAAAATATCAAAAATTTGAATAGGTTTGAATCATGATTTTGGTTAAGTCCTTAAGGGAAGCTTAAGGACTTAGGCAAAATTTAGGCTTAAGAATTTTTGATGGATTTTGATCATGGGTTTCAATCATAGATTTCAATCATGGATTTCAATCATGGATTTCAATCATGGAATTGAATCATGGAATTGATTTGAGTTTGGAAAAAATGAAATAGAATTGATTTGGAGTTTGACTTGAAAGAAGAAAAGTGAGGAATGGTTTAAGCTAAGCGTAGAAAATTTTCTTAACACCCCAAAGGCATGACCTATTCCTATGGCTAACTCTTCTTAGTCTTCTAGGGCTAACTTTGAGTGTCCACCTAATCACTAGATGTGTCTTAAGACTAGTGAACTCTTAAAGTCTAAGAGAAGTCCTATGTCTAAGATGGAGGGTTTGAGAGCTCATTCTAAAAATAAGGCCAACAAAGGATTTTGAACAATATGCTAGAATGGTTCAAAAAAGCTAATTATTTCCAGCTGCTTTTAAGTTGCACCTAAGGCTTTAATTTATGTATGAAGTTTTGAATTTCATTTTTTTTGTTTAAGTTATTTAGATTTAAGTTGGGTAAAATATTTAGTTTTGTTAAGAGCCTAACGTCCAAACATTCATCACAGAAACACAGTACAAAAGTAATTTATATTACACACCTAAAATTACTCACACTAGATTTAATTAATAAGATCAGGCCACTGCGGCTAGGTACCGCTGTACACCTCAGAAGAAAGAGAAAAATTAGTAGTCGAGCTCTGCCCTTGTATAGCTCAGCCTTTAATTAAAAGTCTAGATCTATGGGTCTTTCTCCAAGATCATCTCCTTCATCAAGGACCTCCAAGACTTCATAAGGGACCACCAGCTAATAGGATCAACTCCTGTTATTTCTAGACCCCTTAGATTCTAACCTAATTCTAAGCTCAAATTACATTTAAAATTTTAAATTAAATTTTGAAACTCTACAAAACAAATATTAAGAAATGCACATAACACACCAGCAGCTATATTTATAAATGTATGAGTTTAGCATTAGTTGCATGCCAAGCCCACCTATCCTATTGTGCTATGCTTAGGGACTTAAGCATAATTGCAAGCAAACATCCTTTATGTAGTTTTTATGGTAGTCTCTTTTAGCACTGCCCCCTATAGAAAATAATGTCAGGCTAAAAAGAATGTCCTAGCATTTCGATTAGCACGTAAATAATCCTAGCCATCTACTTTAAAATAATAAACCACAAAATAAGAAAAACATTTCACATCACATCACAGAGTATCACAGATCGACCTAATCTAAGTCTACGATCGATGACCTAACAAACTAGTTTGCAAAGAAAATGGGCTTATGTGGTATGATTTTACTTGGCATTATAGATTTATCTTTTCATGTTTCAAGGTTTGTTTAATTTACCATTGGGTGGTCTCAATTTAAGTGCCTTAATTGATTTATGATTATATTTCCATTTTTTAATTCTATTTTATGTTGAAGTAGAATTTAAGCTTTCAAGAATGAAGAATAAAATAAATTCCACTTTGGGTGGAACTCATTATATTCAACATCTTAAATTCTAATAGAATGAAGTCTTCACCCAAAAGTAAAGATTCATTCAAAGGGTCGAGCTAAAACCTTAGGTATCTTAAAATTCATTTAAGTTTTATTTGATTTGATTAATGTTTTAATTTAATTTGGAAATTTGATTGAGATTCATTCTTCTTTTAACTTCTCTTGATTTAATTAAATGTTTGTTAGTTTTGTTTTGGAATTTAATTAAGATTTATTCTTATTCTCATTTCCTTTAATTTGATTAAATGTTTCTTAGTTTGATTTATAATCTTTTGGTTGATAATTTTTATTAATACTTAATATGTTTCCTTAAATCTTATCTAAGAGTTTAACAATATAGCATGTTCAAATTCAATGTTTATTTTGGTTTGATTTACTTTCAAATTATTTGATTTATTTTATTTGAATTGGGCATATTACTTATTTCAACTGTGTTTATATTCATTTAACTTGAATTAGTTAACTTAATACATTTAAGTTCATGTTTTAATTTCTTAGTTTAAGCTAATCCATTACATATTAAAGTTTTATTTTTTGAAATGAAATTTTTTTTATCAATTCACAATCTATGAAACCTAAGGTTATTTTGGGCGCTAAACCTAACCTAGACCATTTCAAACTTTTAGGTTATTTTGGTCTAATTGATATGTTTATTTGCATTTGAAATTATGTTATTCATTAATCTAAATAGATTAATTTCCATGATAAATAATTTTATATTTGGATATGAAATTCAAAAGTAAATGAGTTTTGATTTTAATTGATTTATCATAAATTTAATAAATTATTAACTTAAGGTTTAAGTTTTATTTTCTTTCATTTCATTAAACCCTAAGTGTATGAGTAATCAAATCCTTTAACTTCAGAGGGTTGAAAAATTTTCTTCAAGTGTTCTGATGATAAAGAAATTTTTTTAAGTTGATTTTATGAATTTTCATAGTTTCCATGATTTTTGGATTTATTATTACAATTATATTGACCTAAGGATTGGAAATTCAATTACTTCAAATCCAAAGGTCATTTGACCTTAAATTTGTTATGGAAGTGGGCATCTTTGCCAATTTAAGTTCCCTAAAGTTTCATCCTAATCAGATGTGCAATTTATGGTTAATTAAAGTTTTAATTAACTTAATGAAACCTAAATTAAGCCTAAATTAGGAGGAGGCAATTAAAGGTTTTAATTTTTTTTTTAAATTTCTCTTTAGAAGATACACCCATAAAGAGTTCATCTAAAATTTTTGGGATTTTGGTTGATTTGTTATGATTTTTCTAAGTTGAGACCATTTAATTGAATTAATTAATTCAATTAATTACTTAATTAGGACATTTTATGGTTTATAAGATTTCGGTGAGTCTTAATGATGTTTTTATACTCATTAAGGTCCATTATGATGATTTAAGTTTATTTAATGATTTTTCATGATTTTCTAATTTAATATTAATTTATTTCATTAAAGCAAAAGTCTTTAGATTGGAAATTCCATATCTTTAGATTTATTTACCAACAAATCATGAAACATTTATCTAAGGTAGGTTTTAGCCTTAATTTTAATTACCCAAAGTTTCAAATTGATTGGATTAATGGTTTGTGTTTAATTAGAGTTTGATTATTTTCATTTTAACCCAAATTAACCCAAAATTAATTAGGGATTTGGATTTAATGGATTCCACTCATTGAGATGAATCCATAGAGCCTTTATTTGCATTTTTTGGCTAAATTTTTTATTTCCTATGATTTTTTGAAGTTTATGTTATTTTTTAATATTTATTTAATTCAAAAAATTAGGAATTTCTCATTTTAAATGGTCAGTGCCATGTGATTCCAACGCAATGCTGCTTGCCACATGGCACAGCGCAGTTAGGCATACAGGATCTTTGTGGATCCAACTTCAAAAGCAGCAGCCATGTGGGTGATCTACAATCGCTTGATATTTGATTGGACGGTCACAATTTTGTCCTTCGATCCTATATAGGATTTAATCAAATGTGTGATTAGATTTAAACCATCCATTCCTAACGAAAGGAACGGGTGGCAAAGATTTTGTCTCCTCCTTTTTGTTAGAGAATCTAGAGCTGTTAGCTCTTTGATCTTAATCACCAGTGATCTGAGTGAGGAGAAAAAGAGATTTCAATTACAAATCAATCAAGGCTCAATTTGCTAGTAGTCCTTAAATTTTGATCTCAATGGAGATTGACTTCTCCTCACAAAGGACCAAACCAAAATGCAACGGTGGTCAGTTTGAACCAATACCTCACTAGCATTGATCATTAGCAGCCACCATGGTTTGCACACCTTCGCAGTGATGTGGAGAGCCTCTAAAAGAAGTTTCACATCTTACCTGCTTGTGGATGGCCATGGAGACTGAAGCTCGCTACATTGCCATCGGCCTTGGTCAAATTCTGGCTCATCGGTGATGACATGATTGGGGAAAGGTTTGATTGAGTTTTCATTTGCCCATGGGATGTGTAGGAATCTTCAATTACATAGGAAGATCACTCTTCCCTTGATTTCATGTTTGTCTAAGAGTTTAGCCTCCAGCTTTAGCCCAAATCTAGCTTGTAGGCGACGAAAGGTCTGGGGAAAGTTTTATTTCTCCTTCTGTTTACCTCTTGAATGTGTTTGTATGATCAAATTGTATAGAGGAAGTCTCCTTCCTCTTTTCCCATGCATGGCCAAGGGCTTTCTATGTGAGATGTGAGATGGTCAGAATCTAGCTGCAGGTGACGAAAGCTTTGAGTAAGGGGTTTGTCTGATCACTCTTCACCTCATGAACATGTGAGGATGGATATCTTGAGGAGATGGACTCTACTTCCTTCTCTTTTATGCTTGGTGGTGAGCTATCTCATGGAGATCCATGGCTTGCTTTCATGAAGGGGAAGTAAACCTTTTTTGGCCCTTTTGATTGCACCCTAGGAGATCCACAAAGACGGTTTATCTTCATGCTTCCTCCTTCCTTTTCATAGCATATTCCTCCTTTTGGATAGATTTGGACCTTCTAAATTTCTTTAATTTTTAGCTATCAATCACTCTAAACTCATTATAGGATGGGTTTAGATACCTTCTGATGTGATTATCTTAGGTTTGAGTCCAAATGTCCACATTAGATCCATTTAGGCTTGAATTGATTTGGAGTGACTTAATTATGTATTTTTGATAAGTTGACTTTTGATTTGAGTTCTAATTATTGTTGATTGTCGAATGGATAATTTGAAGTTCAATTACCCCATACCATGGGAGGTTTGATGTGATTTGAACTAATTTTGGCTCTTTTGACCTAATTAGGTCACGTTGATTTCTTTAATTTGAAAATTCTTTATAAAATTTAATTTAGGTTCAATTATATTCATTTGATTATTTATGATGTTATATTGATTTATTTCCTTGAATTTTAAATTAATTTTAATTTTATTTCAACTTGACCCATTTTGACTTAAGTGGGTTAAGTTGAGTTTAATTGAGTCAAATGACCACTTTGACTCAATTAAGTTGTGTTTAGACTCCAGTCATGTTTAATCATATGTGTTAAATGATTTTGAGTATTTTTTTTATTTAGTTTGGAATTGATTTCAATTTTTCCCTTTTTGACCCAAATTGGGTTTAATGGGTTAAGTTGGACACACTTGGATCAAATGATCAAATTAGTCAAATTAGACCCAATGATTGTTTGCATTATATTTAATCATGAATTCCAAATGATTTTAGATAATAAATTTAAATTGATTTTAGTCTGATTTGGATTTAAATTTAATAAAGCCCATTTAGGCTCATTTAGACCAAGTGGTCTAATTAGCCCATTTGAGGCCTTATTGGTTTTAAATTTATTTGATTCATGTTTAAGCATGTTCATTTAATGAATTTGAGCCTTTGGAATGATTTTAGATGGTCAAATTTTAGTGGGTAAACCTTTGACTTGGTTGGACCCACATAAGTCAACACTATGTCAAATGGTTGACCAACTTTGACCTTCATTTGGATTTAATTTCAAATCTATAATGATTTAATACTTTTAATTTGATTTGATTTTAATTTTTGTTTAGTTTATTTGAATTTCTCTAAATTTTGTTAATTTTAAGCTTAAATATGAGGACTAGGATAATTACCCAATCAACTTACTCTAAGCTTAGTTGGATTTAGCTTTCAATTTGAATATGTTTGATTCAATCATTTGTTTGCATTTGGGTTTGGTTCGAGTCCACCTAAACCTATTAGGTTCGGTCAAACCTTAGAAGGATGCATTAGGTCATTGGGTGTAGTGTTCAAAGTGCCTAATTAGGAGGCTCCTCATCTAGGATTATATGTCATAATTACTAGCTTTAGAAATGTTGTTAAATTCATCCATAAATGAGGGCAATAAATGGACCCCCAATATATATAGTGAACTAATTAGAGTACACTATGCATATTGGTGTTGACCGATCTAGTCAATAGAATCACAAGCATAAGCTTGGAAGAGTTTGAGTTTGAGTTTGTTTTTGAAATTTAGATTTGGTTTTGAATTCAAGTTTTATTTTGAGTTTGATTATAAAAGATAAGAAAAATATGCCTGAATTTTTCTTTAATTTAGAATAATTTATTCTTAGAAACTTAGACTCATTAATTTCTAAGAAGAACATAGATATCATTAGGAATAGACTTGATGAGGAATCTAATCCTCACCAATCACTGTGGAGGCCAAGCTCTACCTTTCTGTCGATGGGTCTAGTAGAAATTCAGCTTGCCATCCGTGGGAGATCCAAAGAAGTTCTTCTTCGCATCACCTTAAGAACGTGTGTGGATGATTAGATTGCCTAACCAAGCTCTCTCTTTTCATATATGGTTGATTAGGAATGGGAATTTTTCATGGTGATTGTCACCATTGGATTCTTTTTCTAAAATGGTGGTTACTTGATTAGGAATGGGTTCAAGTCAATTGGATGAGGAATGGAAAGAATATAGAAGAAAATGGATTTTAGCTTCTTATGCATATGACTTACTCTACTTTCCTCCCATGGCTACAACTCATCCTCCATGTCATCTTTTGGCTATATGATACCACCCTAATGCCTCTTAGATTGATATTTGATTGCCCAAGTTAGAGCTAAGGTTAACCATGAGTCAAACTCAAGTTTAGTTTAGATTTACTTAAGTGTAAGTACTTAGGTTTGATCCATTTAATTATTATTCACTTTTGGATTAATTTTGGTTAATTTATTTGATAATTTGATTTATATTTAAGTTATAATTGTGCCTAATTGCCCATGGGAAAGCTTAGAGGCCAATTAATCATAGGATTGTAATTTAACTTAAGCTAGTTTGACCCGTTTGATTAAAAATAAATCAAATTAGATCTTCTAGCTTAATTAATTACTTTGGAATTTAAATTAAGTTCCAATTGTATTTGTTTGATGATTTATGATGTTCAAAATTGATTGATTTATTGTATTTGGATTTATTTTAATTTTATTTCAACTTGACCCATTTGACTTAAATGGGTTAAGTTGCATTTAATGAGTCAAATGACCAATTTGTCTCAATTAAAATTTAATTAGCTTTTAATTACATTTAATAAAGTGTTTAAGATGATTTAGATTAATTAATTTTATTTCATTTAAGGTTGATTTTGAATTCAAACCCTCTTTAACCCAAAATGGGTTTAATGGGTCAATATAGATTTAATTAGATTTAAATGACCAAATTGGTCAAATTAGTCCTAATAATTAGTTGAATCATGGTTAGTTATGATTTTAAATTGATTTTAGATATTTTATTTGAATTAATTTCATTTTATTTTAATTTAGATTTCAATAAGGCTCATTTGGGTTCATTTGGATCAAATGATCTAATTAGCCCATTTGAGACCTTATTAGATTTAGATTCATTTATATTTATGTTTAAAAATATTCATTTGATGATTTTCAGCACTTGGAAGGACTCAATCTTGCCAAATTTTAGTAAGTTGACCCAAAACCATGGGTCTCATGTCAAATCAACTAATCATTTGATTTATGATCCATGCATTGATTTTATGATTTTGTTTTATTTGACTTCAATTTATTTTGAATTTATTTTAATTTCTTTGATATTAGGTAATTTTTAGCTTAAGTAGGTTAATTAATCACTCAATTGGTTGGGTTAGTCGCATGTTCTTGCCGAAGACGTGTTCAATTCCCATAATAGATGGGTACTTCTTCCTTAGCCTTAGGTGTGAGGGCCTTCGAGAGATTTGGGAACCCCTTCTTCTTACACCAAGGATCTTTAGTCTGAACCAAGGAATCAATTAGATATGATGCAAAATGGATCGGGTCGGCTAATACACTTTAAAATTCTTTGATTCCCTTTCTAGTCTTTCTATCTTGCTTCTATTTGTCCAGTTGTGATCCAATTAAAAATCTATTTGATTTCATATTTTAATTTAAAATGTGTTTGATTAAATTTTAATTTGGTTTTGAGTTTAATTTAGGTTCACCTAATCAAATTGGGTTTGGACAAATCCTAGAGGTGTTCACTAGGATAGCCTAGTATAGTATCCTAAGTGTCTAATCAAAAATCTTCTAATCTTAGATTAGGTGTTCTAATTACTAGAATAAGAGATCATGTTAATCCTTATTTAAAAATGAGGTCAACAAATGGAACCTCAATATGTGTAGTGGACTAACAAGGGTACACTACACATACTGGCGTTGATCAAATTTTGTCAGTAAGACTACAAGCAACAATGCTTACAAAGTTTTGAATTTTGTTTTGATTTGGTTTTAAATTTTATTTTGAATTTGATTATGGAAGATAGGTATGAATATTCCTTAAGTTGTTTTGATTTAGAATGATTCATTCTTAAGAAACTTATGGTCTCTAGTCTCTAAGAAGATTAGGAATGTTATTAGGAAAAGACTCAATGAGGAATCTAATCCTAACATGGTCAAGATAACTAGACTAGATTCCTTCAAGGGACTTATTCTTATCTTGACTACAATAGATTTTCAATAGCTAACATAGAAAGAAAGCAGTAGAGTTAACATCTTTCTAAGTTGGATTAGCTAAGAGGTAGTCTGAATGACTAGCTAACTCTAAATAAAGGATCTATAAGAAGACCCTAAGGTTTTTATCTAAAGGATGGAATTGTGGATACTCACTCCTATCTAGAGATGGTAGTTAGAGAGCATGTCAATATGGATACTCAATCTTCTCCAAACTACATGAATATTAACTAGAAAAAGATGTCATTGAGGGACATACTCTTATCTGATTAGCTATTAGAAAAGGGTCTTTAATGACTTAATTCCAACAGAAATAGCTAGGCTGACGAAGGGCCCTTCAATGGCTTAGTTCCTAATCCCTTAGATTTTCACTAATAGGCAGGGTTTGTATGGACTTAGTTCATAACCTAAATAGTCTACAAGAATGGGGCCTAAGAG
This sequence comes from Cymbidium sinense, assembly GCA_021442155.1. Classification (NCBI taxonomy): domain Eukaryota; kingdom Viridiplantae; phylum Streptophyta; class Magnoliopsida; order Asparagales; family Orchidaceae; genus Cymbidium; species Cymbidium sinense. Next base: position 77,278,756 of record CM038219.1, on the reverse strand, counting down.
CGAAATATTTCCATCCCTAAATTTCTTTATTTTGTACTAGAAATGGGTCATAATGTCTTAAATCCTAGTCTATTAAGATTCAACTAACATAAAGAGGCTTTAATGGATTAATTCCACTCTGAATAGGTTGAAAAGAAAAGGAGTCATAATGACTTAATCCTATCCTTATCTTTTAAGAAGGATCACTACTAAGGCACCTACTCTTTTTGGGTTAGCTATAAAGAAGGGACCTTCAAAGACAATTTAAATCAATATTGAGACAATCCCAGATCTTGGCCTAATTTGACAAGAAATGGTTCTTAGGGACTTAATCCTATCCTTGTCATTTAGAAAGGATGGACTATTAGGAAAAGGGTCTTAGTGACTTAATCCATCCATATCCTTTTAGAGAGGATGCCTACTTAGGGACTTACTCCTTTAGCTATATAAACCTTACTCCAAACCTAAAATTAGTGATGCCTGGCTTGTTCCAAAGATTATAGGAAGGTAGAAAATGCTGCCCAAAAAGGATTGAGGAATTTCCAAAAGTTTAAGGGACTTCACACAATATTTCTAGATAAAATTAAATTATATAAGAGACAACATTCATACCTAAATAAATTGCAAAAATAAAGATAAACATAATTTTATTGATCATCATTTTTGAAATTGAAGTCCAACTTATACATAATATTTCTTCGAGTAACATTCATTAATATGCAGCATTAGAGGTTCACCATTATAAATTATCAATTGGCAAGAACCTCCTTCATAAGCTATTTCTACAACGGATAATCCTTCCCATGTTGACTCAAACTTGCTACCTATCTTGTGATGAGCTGAAATTGGTCGTTTAAAAACCAAGACCAAGTCTACTACTTAGAAAGTTCTAAGATAGACCAATTTATCATGAGCTTGAACCATACACGATTGGTAAAGTTCAAGGTCTTGTTGAGCTCTCAGATGTTTTCCTTCAAGATTTTTAAGTTTTTCCAATCGAAGTTCGTGATTTTGATCTACTATAATGTCATTATTAATTACTATCCTCAAAGATGGTAGTTGTACATCCAATGATAGAATAGCTTCAGTTTTATAAACTAAAGCATATGGTGTAGATTAAGTTGGTGTTTTATATGTGGTACGATAGGTCCATAAGGCTTCAACCAACTCTTCATACCACTAACATTTATTTTCATCAAGTACCTTTTTTAGATTTTATACAAGAGTCTTATTAAATGCTTTGGCCAATACATTTTATGTAGGATAATAGATGATTGAATATCTCTAATCAATATTATGTTTAGTCATAAAGTGATTTAGTTTAGTGGACTTAAATGATGGACCATTATCAGATGTGATTTGGCAAGGAACACCAAAATGATATTCAATATTTTACAGAAAGAATTTAAGTACATGGTATGCCTTAACTTCTTTTAGTGGAATTGCCTTAGCCTACTTACAAAAGTAATCAATTGCAACCGATATAAAACATTGCCTTTTGACCTATGATGTTAGTACTCTAACTCTCAAAAGCCAAGTGTTAATCATTGGGTGCAATACACTAGGTGGCTGATGTAATACTACACCATATACTTAGCTTTGATGGTAATGACGTGCAATTTCCATGAATTTAACATTAAAAGCCAATAGTATCTAAGTATTTTAATTTTCAATTTCATTTTAAGTCTAAATTGGTGAGTGCCACACAACCCAGAATATACTTTAGTCATAATCTTATGGGCTTAATGTTTATCCAAACAACATAATCACATTTGATCAAATGACCTACGATACTACACATTTTTTATTAATGTTTCTTAATTTGATTTGCTAATGACTTGCCTTCAAGGATCCTCCTCTCACTTAAATAGTCAATGAATGGTTGTCTCCAATCACATTTTTCTTAACCTCAGTAAGAGTCGCTATCCTTTTTATTTCTACTTTTTTGTTCATTAATCTAAATCAATAGGAGATAAAATTTGTTGATTTTGTACCTATATAGATATTGATTCTATTTGGGCACATAATTTTTTTTGCAAGCTTAGCCAAAACATCTGCTACAAAATTATCCTTACGTGATATCTATATAAAGTGACAAATGGAATATGTTTAAGCAATTTCATTGTATATTGATAATAATTGAAAAGTTTTGGATGCCAAACCTAATAGATGTCGTTCACTTGATTAATAACTAGTTTGGAATCCCCATTGATTTTAATATTTTTAATATCCATAAGGATTTCTAACTCTAACCCAATTATAAGAACCTCATATTTGGCTCAATTATTTGTACAGGTTTGTTCAGATAAATGATAGGAATATCATATCATTCCTTTGTCTAGAGTTATAAAAATCAATCCAATCCCTACCTTCCCTGGGATAGAAGAATTCAACTCTTTATTTTTCTTTGATGATGTTGCACCATCAAAGTATAATTCCCAATTGATATTAGTTTATCCTTTAAATCCATGATCGGCTCATCTGGAAGATCATCACTCAAATGGGAGCATCCGGTAGATGATGGCTACTAAGAATTCAACTACAACTTGACCATTTAAAGTACAAAGAAGAATAAATGTAATCATAAATTGCAATAAAATCATTGACCAATATGTTGGACGTCCAAACAATGTCTAGCAAATCATAAGATATTGCAAAGAATTTACTCTTGAAATTAAATTCACTTTATGTGAAAGCATGGAATACCTTAATTTCTGAGCGGTAAAAATTGAGGCCAAATAATGTTTTTCAATAAGCCGGTAATTCATCTCTATTAAGATGAATTTGTGCCTTAGATAATTAAAGGCAGTTTTTTTCCTTCTTCATTAACATGAGCTAATAAAGCTCCATCTAAAGCAATAGTATATAAAATTAATGGCTTCCATTAATGAAAAGAATTCATATGAGGAGGCTATATCCACCATAAGTTTTGATATTGGCAGTGAGAACTCATCATTGGGACAAGCTTTATTTAACTATCTGAAGTCTATGCAATTATGTATTTTGACATTCTCTTTTTTTACTGGGACAATGCCTGCTAACTAAGAAGGGTATTACTCTTCCCGTATAAAACCTGACTCAATTAATTTTTTTTCTAACTTCGATAACTGCTTGTTTCTCAATTTTTATATGCATGCGTCTAAGAGCTTGCTTCATTGAAATTGCATCAAGTTTAACTCCTAATTTATAGGTAACAACATCTGCTAATAAACCTATCATTTCATCATAATTCCATGTAAAGTAATCTCTATATTTGGAGAGTAAGTTAGTCAGCTCATCAGAATCTTTTGGACCCAAAAGTGAACTATAAAAGTTGGTCAAAGGTCTAACAAACAAAATTTGACCAAATAAAATCATTTCAAATGGTTCAAATGATAAAATAATTATGTTTAAAAATAGATTTAAAAAAAAACATAAATCCATTAAGAATTTAATTAGGATAATTAGAACATTTGATCTAAATGGGCTTAAATGGGCCTTCTTAAATTCAAAATCAAAATCAAATTGAAATCAACTCAAATTAATTATTAAAAATCATTAAAAATAATTATTAAACATAAAATAACCAATTATTGGAGTTAAATTGGTTAATAGGACCATTTAATCTAATTAACCCAATCTTAATAAGTAAAATTAATTAAGACCAAGTTAGGAAATGGGTTTTAAACTCTAAATAAGTGAAACTAATTAATCCAAACCATTCAAAATGCATGGATTGACATAATTGAAAGATAAACACATGGTAATTTATCCAAGTAAGTCAATTTGAATCAATTTAATTCAACCAAACTCACTTAAGCCATAATGAGTTAAATATGGCATAAGCAAATGATTAATGTTAAATTTCATAAAACCCATTGATTAAATCATCATAATGATTAAATTTATATAGTTGAAGTATCAATCTAATGTTAATCCACCAAATAGAGCAAGCTAGGTCAAGCCATATAAAAAAGTTTCTAAGTGGCATAATTTTAAAATAACTAAACCCAAGCTTAAACCAAACACCTTGGAATACATCCAAACCCATCCTACGATGGGCTTAAGATAATTGGCTGCCAAGATTAAAAAAATTAATGATGTCCAAGTCAAGTCAAGAGAAGGAATATGCCATTGCAAGAAAGGAATACATGAAGACAAAATTTCTTTTCCTAATCCATTTCATTCCCTTACTTCTCCACCTCAACACCCTTGGACATGTGTTAAGTAGCCAACCACCCTTGGAGCGAGCCTCCAAAGGTGGCAATCACCTTGGCCAACCAAGGAAAGAAGGAAGCTTGGATAAAGCTTGCAACCATAAATGGAAAACCAAGAGAGAGACATTCTCAGACCCATTTGAGCATCACATCACCTTTTTTAAGCAAAATAAAATTGAGCGCAACCTTTCCCCAACCCCCACACCATCGGCATGCAAGAAAATGACCAAACTAGCTAGAAAATGTGTGAAGCTTGGTCTCCACGCTAATCTATAGGGAGGCAATCCAATTACTCCTTCATAGAGACTCCTCACACCTCCATGAAGCAAATCAAGTAATCCCCATGAATTGAAATCACCATAGATGAGGTACGCACCGAACCCGACCTCCTTTACTTTTAGTTTTGGTTCTTTGTAAAAGAAACTTAATCTCAAGTGAGATTGAGCCATATAAATGTGATCTATGTGAATCATTGATGGGTTTGAAATTGAAATTTGGTGATTTCAATAGTTGAATCATTGAAAATCATCCAAAATAGATAGATGGCTCTCGCCTTTCATCGTCATCGAACAAGACACAATCTCTATAGTCCGTTCCTTCTATTTGGAATAGACGACCATGATTTAGTTAGATAATTTGATGAAACCTACATAAGAAACCACAGGTTTGATCTGAGCTATCCGATCAAAGATTAGATAGACTAGATCAAATAGAGTGCCACTGCCATTTTAACATGGGATCCATGTGGACGAATAAGGCAAAGCCGAATATAAAGTGGTGCCACATGGCTCTGATGTGATTAAGTTGAAAATTCTAATTTTTTTAATTTAAATTTTAAAAAAATTAACAAAAACTTCCAAAAACCATAAAAAAAATAAAATATACCTAAAAATGCAATTAAGGACTCTAGGGATTCCTCTCCCAAAAAGAAAAATCAAATTTTCATTGGGTGATTTTGAGTTAATTTGAATTTGAATGAAAATAATCAAATTTAAATTAACCTCAAAGCACTATTTCAATTAATTTGAAACTTTGGAGAAATAAAATCAGGGTTAATATACACTTTAGGAAAATGTTTCATGGTTTATCTCAAACTAAATCAAAAGATATTGAATTTCAAACTTTAAACCAAAATTTTAATGAAATAAATTAATATAAAATTAAGAAAATCATAAAAAAATTATAAGATTATCTTAAATTATCATAATAAACTATAATAAATCTAAATAACCCACTAAAACCCTCTAAACTTCAATAATCCATAAAACCACATAATTTAGAAATTATTAGAAGTAATCAATTCAATTAATCAACCTGAACTTAGAAAAGTCATAGTAAATCAACCAAAATTTTAATTGAACCATTTATGGATGCATCTTTCCTAGAAAATCTAAGAAAAATAAAACCCCTAAGTAATTTTACTTAAATTAACCTAGATTTAGGTTTTAATAAAATAATTAAAATCTTAATTAGTATTAAAATACACACTTGATTAAAGTGAAACTTTAGAAAAATCAAATTGGCAAGAAACCCCTCTTGCCATAAACTTTTCAAGGCAAATTGATATCTGGATTGAAAGTTATTGAATTTTCAAGTCTCTAGGTCAATCTACATGAAATATTAAATTAAAAATTTATAGAAATTATAAAAAATCATGAAAGATTTCAATTAACATTAGAACATAGTTAAGAAATTTAACTAATTATGCATTAGAGATTAATGAAATAATTAAAAACATGAAATTTGATCAAATCCTAAATAATCAATTTAGGAAATCCAAAAATAATCTAATTAATCAATTAAAAGCAGGATTAATTAACCGCTGAAATCCATATTTAAATATGAAACTCATTGGTATAAAAATTCCCTAAATTTTTTTAAGTGAATAATTCATATAATCCTAAAGCATAAATAAGTTAATCACACTTAAATAAGTTAAACATTTGAAATGACTTAGGCTCAAATGGGTACAATCTCAATTTAGGAAATTTCATTTCAACATGTAATAACACAACTAAAATCAAGAATAAAATGAGAGTTAAATTCAAGTAAGTCAATCTAAGTTCATTAACATAATACTAATAACATTCATGAAATGTAAATATAATTAAAATTGATAAACTTAAATGATAAATTAGTTAACACATTATGAAATTGAAATACAAAAAATTAGTGAAATCAAACTAAAATTTAAATTAAGATATTAATCTAATAAATATGGGAAAACTTCTTAAGTGCATAATATAATTCTAAATGCAAAGAAAAGTGATTAGCCAAATTAATTAAACGTAAAATAATTGAGGAACTTGAATTGGCCTAAGTTAGGATTGGTGCCCAAAATAGCCTAAATCCACAAGGTTATGATAAATAAAAATTAATCTAAAAGGGTTGAGTTAATTAAAAAAAATATTAATACATAATAGAATTAAAACCTAAACCAAAAAAATGAATGATAATACCAATTTAAATGAATTAAGTTAGATTCAAATAAATTAAATAAACATAAACATTAATAGACATAAACCTTCATAAAAAAGTTATGTCAAATAAACCTTATCACTTGAATCAAATCTTTTGAAGGAAATAATGAATGAAATTAATTCAATTAAAATCAAAAAATTAAATAAATAACCACAATCAAATGAATAATAAACCAAATTAAAAGGACTGAACATGAGAATTAAATAAACATAAATATTAATAAACATAACATCAATAAAATGAAAGAACGAAATTACAAAATTGATTAAGTTATTTTATCTAGACCAATAACATTACTGAAATGAATGAATGAAATCAATTTAAATCAAGTAAATTAAATAATTAAAACATATGAAAATAAATAAGCATTTAATCAAAACAAAATATAAATTAAAATAATAAACAAATCAAATCATTTAAACATTAATTAACATTAAGAAGAATGAATCTTAATTCAAATCAAAATTAAAATTAAAATTTTAATCAAACTAAATCCAACTTAATAGAACTTAAGAATAAGTTAATCAAGATACTTAGGATTTTAGTTTGACCCTTAGAATGAATCTTTATTTATGATAAAGATTTCATTCTACTAGGATTTAGGATGTTGAATAGAATGGGTTCCACCCAAAGTGAAACTTATTATATTCTTCATTCTTGACAACTTAAATTTCATTTTAACGTAAAATGAATCTAAAAATCAAAAATAAAATTATGAATTATTAAATCATTTAAATTAAAACCACCCATGGTAAATCAAACCAGTTTTAATATTTAAAGAAATCAAAGGAACAAGAATGACAATTTTCATAATTAGCAACATATGATATATAGTTTAAACACCAAAGGCGCAGGGCTATTGGTCCGAAGGAGGTCTTGATACCTTGAAACTCTGATATAATAATGACACATATCTATGAACCAAAATTATGAAAAGCAAAAAATCTCATAATCAAATTAAATTAAATATTACAAATTCAAATTGAAACTTGAACTTAAAAAGACCTAGTACAAACAAAACCATTTCCTTCATAAACTAAAATATTAGGTCACTAACCCTATATTTAGTTTAAGCTGGCATGTGATCTTCTATGATGTAATGTGATATTTTATTATTTTGTGTTGTATCATTTTAGACTGGATGGATAGGATTGTTTGCCCGTTAGACAAGATGGTAAGATGTTCTTTCTAGAGGGGTTGTGTTAAAAAAGGGACTACGGTAATAAACAATATAAATGTTGTTTTATAATAGGCATGCTTAAGTACCTAAGCATAGCCCAGTATTATAGGTGGGTTTGGCAAGCAACTAATGTTAAGCTCATATGTTTGCAAATATAACTGTCGATATGCTTTTTGCTTTTTTTTGAAATTTATTTTATAGGGCTTAGGATTATTTTTTGAATTTTAAATATAATTTGAGCCTAGAATTAGGTTAGGATCTATGGGGTCTAGGAATAACAAGAGCTGACCCTACTAGCCTTTGATATCAAAATATAATCTAAATTTTAAAGTTTAAAGCCTAATAATAGGATAGCTGAAATGTTCACTGGGTATCCCAACATGTATGGACATTTTCTACTTTATCATGTTTGGCATCCCAAAAAACTCCTTCAACTTTGCAGTGTTCTCTTTTGAAATTCCAAATTATGATTTAGAGCCAGCTTAGAAATCTATAGAAGTAAATGCCTATTTCTTTAATCAAGAGTATTCATAGGAAGAGATTCTTATTCCTAAAATGTAATTAACTATAAGGGCTTGTCCTTATGAGGAACCATGATCCTAATATAAAATAAACCTTGTTCTCCTTTTCCATGTAGTTTAAGAGAAGAACCTATGGAATATTAATAAGACCCATTAGCTTTAGGAGTCCTTATTTAGGTGATTAAATTTATTATGAGATAACATGCTTATCTTCTAATATAATATGCTTATTCTTTAATGACCAATTTGATTACATAAATAAGATATTACTATAATCTATGTGGTGTCATAAATTTTCCTTGCAGAGATATTTTTTGGTGACTCTATTGAGGATTGGATCCACTTTCTATATTTAAAAATAAGCTTTTATTTTTATATTTTAGCAATGTACCTATATTTTTACGGGTCAAGATTGCCTTTTTTTCCATTGAGTATCTCTCCATTTCTTCCTTAGTAGAATATACTCAACATCAATTAATTATGGTATAGAACTTTCCCATTTGTTAAAACCAAATTAGATGGTTCTACAGCTCCTATATTTTCAAAAGAATAAAATATCATTTAAAAATTTTAGCCATAATAAAAAATGGCTAAGTCCTCCTAATGGGTCAAAAACTTTTCTTATGACTGCATTAATTAATATCATTTAAAATTTATGTGATTTCCTTATTTGAAAATAGAAAATGGTTGAGCAACTTATCTTTGCTACCACATCCGGGATCAGCTTTTTTGCTGATAGCATTAGACTGGTTGATGGCTCCGTCAGTAAATTTTGAGTTGGATTTGAAAATCTCAACATTACTGCTAATGGAGCAACTCTTGCTCATTGAAATGGTTGTTAAGGATAAATAGCCTATTTTGGAGTTCTCTAGTGTGCTCTATTCTACCCCTGCCATTGGTAAGGTAGGCACTACTAACACCACTGAGACGGTCCAGATAAGTCATGTCCTAAAAAGCTTTAATTGTCTACTATAAAGACATTACCTAGTTCCTTCTTTCTTAGAACCTTTGGGGTAGGGTCTACCTTTGAACCTCCCCTCATGACTAAAAGTTCAAAAAAGAATAGAGGTAGGAAGCTTAGAAGGATAGCCTTGAAAGATAGAAAATAAAAAATGGTTGAGATAGAGTTGGGCAGGGAGAGGGATGGATGTACACTTCTTTTTGGAAGTAGCATATTCCATCCTTTTTCTATAGCCCAGGGAGAAGAGCATGCATCTAAGATAGAGATTCTCCACCCTGTCCATTCACTTATGAAAATACCAAAACCTAAAAATGATGAATGGAGAAAAAGATGGTAGATTGCACCAGATTCTACATAGGACTCTTAGGTCCTCCTCTTACATTAAAGAGGAGTTAATCAGGTCATGAAAGATCAAGCATCTAGAAACCTTAAGAGACAAGTTCTAGGGAGACCTCAAAATAAAAGGGAAAGGTGCTCCTTCCTTTTAAAAGAAAATCTTACCATCATATGCCTATTATACTGGATCAGAATCACCATCCAGTAACCTATTAGTTTAGGGAGAGATAGGAGGACTTTCCCTGGAATAAAAAATAAAAAGTCTATGTCAGGAAAGTTCCATTAGCGCCTAAGACAAATATTTCTTCACCACCACCACCATTAGAAAAAGCACTTATTACCAAGCCTATTATATAAAAGCCTTCATCACCTTCATTTAGGCCCCAAGCTGAAGATTCATCTTCATCTCATGTTTCTAGCAAGGAAATATAATATTTTCATTCATCTCCTTATGAAAGAGAAGTTACAAATGAGATACACTTTGTCTTGGGAGCCACTCTTATTATAATCAAACCTCCTATTATTCGAGAGTTACACAAGGTGAAACATATGGGATAAAACCCATGGATGTTGGACATGAGTCTGATGCCATTCTTGACAGTAGTGGTATTTCACTTCACCTCATGGATAAATAAATGGAAACCATTGTAAAATAGGATGAAGAAACTAAAAAAAATAATACTAAAACACTTTTATCTAGATCAAGATGATCTACTCGATGATGACCTAAAGCTACCTGTAGCACATTTTTTTGGTAGACACTAAGTAATCAAAGAAAGAATATATTGAAGCACAAGAAAATACTATATCTAATACAACACAAAAATTAATCCTTTAGCTACAAAAGAAGGATGATCATATTACAAGGATAAGAAAAAAGAATGGAGAAAATGATTGTTACTATGCAGTCACTCCAGAGTACGAGTCTTTATTTATCTTAGCATCATTCTATTGAGCAACTTTAGGAGTCCCATCCTATTGATGAAGAGAAGCTTAGTTTAAGAGAGTATCATCATCAAGATAAAAACTTGTAGATAATATTCCTCCCAAAATTGACTTGAAGGATTTGGTAAAATAATAAGTAAAAGAAGCATTAGCACAACCCATGACACGACTTTGATTCCCAAGGGTAGACCTTGCTCTAAAGAATATGATTCTGTGACATATCCTAAAAGATTTGTGCCCCTATCTTTTAAAATTTTTGATGGGATGGGCAATACCATAAACATTTAGCACATTTTCATGTGAGTTGCTATAATGCCGATGAAAGTGATGTCCTATTATTTATATAATTTATTAGTAGCTTGACCGGGGTTGCTTTCGATTAGTATGATGAGTTACCAAATGGTTTAGTGCATACTTTCACTAAACTGGAAATTATGTTCCTAAAGAGGTTCACTAGCACACAACACCATATTATCATAGGTGGCTTAGTGGTTGAAAAATAAAAACCAGGTGAATCTTTGGTGATTAGATTTTGAGATGGAGATTTCTCAGCTTAAAGTGCAAGCCACAATTTTAAGACTAGCACACTATTGAAATACTCTGTAGAGCGCACTATTGAAATAATCATGGTCTAATGGCCTTCTAATTAAAGGGCTTTACTATGAAGACATTTGAAAAGTTGTTAGATAAAGCCTCTAGCCTACAAGAAGAAGCTCTTGGGATGTTGTTGTTAAAAGAGCACTCTTCTTTAGAACCAACAAGGCCTAAGAAAGTACTAGAAAAGAAGGTAGGCAATGTCTATAGAGTAGAGAAGGAAAAGGCCCCGATAACAGGTGTAGGTAGAGAAGCCTTCATCTTATAGGCCATCATAATAGTAACTATTGCCACCCCATAAGAAGATTCCCACTAGCCCTTTCAGTAAGAGAATAAACCAGACTTATTCTTTCAAGAGAGAGGTAGTGAGGAAAATCTTAAAAAAATTTTAAAAAAAGCTAGATTTTAAATTACCTAATTTGAAGAGGCTAGAAAACATCGGCATGGTGAATGACCCAAAATTCTATCTATATCATCAAATGTTGGGTCACACTATTGAATATTGGTTCACTTTCAAAGACTAGCTTGAAAGAAAGTACACGATGGAGTTGGTGATAATCCCTAAAGAGCATGTTGTGGACCCTAGACAAGGGTCCATTAAGGTAATTATAGGTGACTCTTCTACTTCCTTTAGTTTTTCTCTTTCAAATGAATAGGATATAGCCTTATCACATTCTTTAAAAAAATATTTGATGAAAAAATTTAAAAACTTAATGCAAGATCAGACAAAGACCTAGAAGAAGATCATCTATATTGACCCACTAGAGTCAAGAGATTTGGTTCCCCATCAACTGCATTTAGCATCTTCAATGTTAAAATGATAGGAGAGAGTGGTGAGGGTGGGGTATCTTTTGTATCTGATAGAGTATTGTATGATAAGAATGGAAAGGCAAGGCCTGACACTCCTTTACCTTTATGTACATGTTTTAAAAATATGAATAAAAAGTCTACCTCTAAAGCCATTTCTTATATTTCTTTTTCCATTTCTAATGAATGTGTTATTGAACATAAAGAAAAACAAAAAGAAGAAAAGAAATTCTCATGATGATGTATTTCATGAACAAGGGTCACATATTGAGAGTCATATGGATGACTTATAGGCAACCCTATTAGTATAGAAATAGAATTGTCAGACTTTGACCAATCCTTTGAAAAAGATACCATTAATGAGGGTTAGGCTGATACAACTCCTGAAGATATTATAGAGGTTAATCTTTGTAATAGAAAGGTTTTACCACCTCATCTTTTACTTCCTAAAGTCAATGAAAAGCAAATTGTTTATCAAAAGTTAGAATCATTGCAACAAGATCCAAGAGTTAAGCTGGCCATTCCTAAAGTCGACTAAAACATTTTAGCCCATCTTAAGAAACTTTCTACTTGACTAAGTATTTATGACACCCTTATTCTATCTAAAGAAATGAGGGAATCATTAGTCTACACATTACTTGACCCAAAAATATGCCTTACTCAACTAACATCAACTTCCTTAGATAAAGCTTGCTACTTCAAGGAGATTCTTGGAGTTACCTTCTCTAATAAGGATCTACTTTTGGGGACTAAAGATCACAATTGGCCCCTTTACATTTCCATCAAGGTGGAGAATTTCACATTGTCAAGATTTGTTGTTGATCTTGGTGCTTCAGTGAATATTATGAACTTCAAATCACTGTCATTCCTAAGGATTGATACAAAGAGGCTTAGTTCTGATAAGATGTTGATGATATGTTTAATGAGGAAGCTTTAGGCTCAATCACTCTATTATTAGAAATAGAAGGATTGAAAATTGAATCAAATTTCACATTATTGACTAAAAAACATCCTTTAATGCCCTTCTATTGATACCTTGGATACATGAGTATATGATGGTTCCTTCATCACTCCACCAGTGTATTAAGTACAATAGGGATGAAGTAGAGTATATGTAAAAGGTGACATACAATCATTCTCTATTAACGAGATTGAACTTTATGAATATGTTACCAACTATATGCCTAAAAGGAAAGTATATTATCATATGAAATTTAATATTATTGAGGCATCAAAAAAAGAAAAGAAAATATCATATCAAATGAAAAAGAAGAATAGAAAAAAAGAATCTCCAAAAATGCAAATTGATTTGGAATCTAGTCCTGATGAAGGTTCCAATTAAAAGGATGCCTCAATCAGATTTAAAATTTTATTAGAATCAGATAGTGATGATGAAAAAAAGCAAGCATTAAAGGATGATGTTGATTTATCAACTTTTGAAAAATTAAGGAAATATGTGGATACTTTAACTCCAACTCCTTTATCTCAAAAAAAAATCTCACAAATAGAAGTTAAAGTAGCCCCTGATCATATAGGAGAAGGTGGAAGAATGTAAAAATTTTATTCTATACTTGGGTCCTTAGGCTCAGAAGTAGACGTAAAGCTTGAAGACCCATCATTGAATGAATAATAGAATTCTCGTTTGATTAGTATCCTAAGTGTGTAAAAAATTTTATAAAGTGTGGTTTAATCCCTAAAGTTTGGCCCAAGGGTGCAGCTCAACACATAAAAAGCTTATGGAATACAAAAAATAAAAATTTAAAATCCAAAGCTGGTCTTGGGTTTGGTACCATTGGACCCTTAGATGATAATGAACATTGCTTAGTGATAAGCAATCATATGGAATTTGATTAGCTTTTTTGAATTTTATCTAATCATTTAGAAGGATCATGTCTTAAACATCAAATGTTCTTGATGATTGCTTAACTCAAAATGCACCTCCAAAATTCAAAGAAGAAATATAATCTACCATTGACGAATTAAGGGAAATCAACCTAAAAAATGAGGAAGACCCAAGACCAATTTTTATTAGTTCATTATTGGGTCTAGAAGATTATAAAGAGTTGATAGACCTACTATCTAAATATAAAGATTACTTCATGTGGAATTATGAAGAGATGTCAGGTTTATCTCCCCATGTTGCAATTCATAAATTTAAGATTAAACCTGATGTGATTCCAGTGAAGCAAGCTCCTAGATGCATGCCTCTAGAAATTGAACAATAAGTCATCACTGAGGCTAAAAAATTAATTAAGGGTATCTTTATATGAGAAGAATAGTATCCTTCTTGGCTAGCAAGCATTGTCCCCATCAAGAAAAAGAATGGTCAAATACACATTTGCATTTGATTTTTGAGACCTGAATAATGGTTGTCCCAAAGAGCTCCTATTACGGATACTTGAACTTATGGTGGACATAGCCACATCGCATGAGAACTTTTCATTCATGGATAAATCATCTACATTTAAGCAAATAAAGATGGCTCCAAAGGATGAAAAGCATATGACATTCAAAACTCCTATTGGGATAATATTTTACATGGTCATGCCATTTGGTCTCAAAATTATCAAGGCTACCTATCAAAGGGCCATGAATAAAATCTTTGATGACTTAATTTAGGATCAAGTTGAATACTACATCGATGATTTAATCATTTAAAGTAACAAAAAGAAAAATCATTTGTATGATTTACAGATCATTTTTGAATGGTTGCACTGTTACAACCTAAAAATGAATCTCTTAAAATTTGCTTTTAGAGTAGCTTCAAAGAAGTTCTTAGGGTTTATAGTGAAACATCGTGTGATGAAATTAATTCTTGAAAAAAAAGAAGCTACTATAGAAATACTATCACCTAGATGTCTTACACAGTTAAGATCATTCCAAGGAAGGCTCGAATACTTAAGGAGTTTCATATCAACATTATCATAAAGTTGCCATACTATTCATGGCATTAACAAAGAAAGATTCAAATTTATTTGGGATGAAAAGTTTTAAAATGCATTTGAAAGCTTAAAATAATATTTAATGATCCCTCCTATTTTGGCTACTCCAATTCAAAGGAAGCCATTAATCTTATATACTATCACCTGAGATGAATCACTTGGGGATTTACTAGCCCATGTTGCTAAAGAAGGAAAAGAAAATGTCTTTTATTATCTAAACCACAGAGTCATCCCAATGGAAATGAATTATCTGCCTATTAAAAATATTATTTGACCTTAGTTTTTGACACTCAGAAATTAAGGCATTATATGCTTTCACACAAATTGGATATAATTTTAAGGGTAAATCCATTGCAATATCTTATGACCTGCCAAACAATTTATGGATGTCTAGCACATTGCTCCATGATTTTATTGTATTTTGAGATCACATTAATTTCTCTTTGTACTATAAAGGGCCAAGTTGTAGCTGACTTCTTCACAGCTTGTCCTCTAATCGAGGGTTCTCCTTTAAATGATGATCTTCCAATGAACATATAATGACTTTAGAAGGTGAACCTAATGCCACTTGGGAGTTGTACTTCGATGGCACCACAGCATCAAAGAAAAATAAAGAATCAAACTCTTCTATCCCAGGAAAGGCATGTATTGGATTAATTTTCATAACCCTAGATAAATGAATGATGTGATATTCTTATCATTTATCTGAGCCCTGTACAAGTAATGAAGCTAAATATGAGGCTCCTATAATTGGGCTAGGACTAGAATCCTTATAGATATTAAAAATATTAAGATCTTTAGGGATTCTTAATTGATTATTAATAAAGTGAGCGGTATCTATAAGGTTTTGAACCCTAAGAATTTTAGTTATTATCAGTACACATTGAAATTACTTAAAAGGATCCCATTTGTCACTCTATATAGAATATCTTGTAGAGATAATTCTATAGTAGATGCTGTTGCTAAGCTTGCCAAAGAAATTATATGTCTAGAAAGGAATATATTTCTATAGAAGTCCACAATCTACAAAGTTTGTCTCCTATAGATTTAGATTACATGACCAAAAAAATAGAAATGAAAAGGATAGTCACCCTTACCGAAGGTCAAGAAGAGTGGGATTAGAGTCAACCATTCATCGACTATTTAAGTGAGGGAAGGCTCCGTAAAGACAAGCCATTAGAAAATCAAATTAAGAAATGTGCCTTGTTCTATAAATTAATTAATAACTTGTTGTATTGTAGGTCATTCAATCAACTGTGGCAATGTTATTTAGATAACTAGGAAGCCCATAAAATCATGACTGAGGTATATTCTAGATTATGTGGTGCCCACTAATGTGAAACAAAAAATTAAAAGACTTGGATACTACTGGATGTTGAACCCATTTTTGGATGAAGATAATATCACTTCTGAAATCAATAATTAGGACACCTAATCTTAAATTAGGAACTTCCTAATTAAGTGCTCAAGATATTATACCTAGTGACCTAGTGCACCCTCATTGGGGTTGATCTAACTTAATGGGCTTAGGTGGACCCAACCCAAATTCCAAATTTGAATTAGATCAAATCAAAATAAATAAATGAATCCCAAACCAAAACAAAGTCAAATCAATTCAACCCATTTGGCATAGGTTTGACTCTAAGTGGGTCCCACCAAGTAAAAGGTCAACCCGCCAAAAACTTGATCAAATTAAATCATTTTGATTGCTCCAAATGATTAAATAAACATGTTTAATCATGAATCTAAAAAAAATTAAATTTATTTAGGCCTTAAATGGATTAATTAGACCACTTAGTCTAATTGAACATAAATGGGTCCTATTGGGTTTAAACCCAAATCAAATTGAAATCAATTCAATTTGACTGCTCAAAATCATTTGAAAATGATAATCGAACATAATCCAACCCATTACTAAGTCTAATTTATCAAATTGGTCATTTGATCAAAATGGAACCCAAGCTTAACCCATTATGCCAACTTTGTGGTCAAATTGAAATGAAATTAAAATCAATCAAAAAAAAATTAACAACTCCAATTCACCTCACACATGTGATCAAGGATGATAGGAGTCCAAACTAAATCTAATTGAGTCAAATTGGTAATTTGAATCCAATTTTAATCAAGCTTAAATAATTTACATTTTAAATGGGTTGAAATGAAATAAAATCTAAAATTAATTTAAATATAAATGGATTAAGTAAATCAAAACATAATCAATCATCAATTAAAGATGATTAAACTTAAAAAATAAAAGAATTGAATAAAAATCAAACACTTTGAATCTAAATGCTTGGATTGGATTCAAATTTCTAATCTAATTTGAATTTGGACTTGACATCAAACTCATATTGAGTTTAATTTAAGCAGCCACATATTAACCTAGAGGCTTTAATAGTGATGCCATAAGTCATAAAAATAGAGGAAAATTAAAAAGGTGGAATTATGAGAGGAGAAGACTTGAAAATTTATAAAATAAATGAAAGTCTCATTTCCCCTCTTCCATATACTTCATTCCACCTCTTAGCTTCAAAAAAGTAGGATTCATTCCAATTACTTGAAGGCGACCAAGAAGAAGCTAAAGAGAATTTTCCATCATCCAAGAGAGAAGCAAGAGAAGAGGAAGAAGAAAATCTAAGGCTCGGCCAAGAAAAGAAAAGGGGAAAAATTCTCCTCTCCCTTCCAATCCCTCACCAAAACTTGCTCACAAGATCAAGGGGGATTGAATCCACTCCTTGGCTGACCTTTCCACCATCGGTGGCCGAAATCCGGCCACCTAGTGTGAACATGGTTTTCAGCCATCTATGGAAAGAGAGCAATGAGGGTCTTTCCCCTCCCTCTTTTCATCTCAAATCACTCACTAAGGGAGGAGATGAAGAAATGGATTAATTCCCTAGTCCCTCGTCATTGGCACTCCAGAAAATAAGCAAATATAGTGGCCACAGAGCCTCCTCCAATGGTGAAATAAAAAGGAGAGTCTCCCTCCTCCGATTGAACATTCCAACATATACTAGAGGTTGAGGAGACCTCAAACAAATCATCACCCCGACCTTTCTCTGTTGGAAAGCCAGAAAATGACTGAACCCGATAGAAAATGGCCATAAGTTGTTCTCCAAGGTGTTTGGTGAGGAGGCAAGTCACCCAATCGCATCCACAACATTTTCACTTCGAGGAGAAGCTATTGGAGTCAATCCCACCACCGGTGATCATCAAAATTGAGGTATGCTCCACTACTGACCTCTCTACCATTCAATTTTGATTCTTTATGAAAGAAATTTGATCATCATGAGGATCAAACTATATGGATTGGTCGTAAATTGCTCCCTGATCATTTTGTAATTAAAATTGAGTCTAAATTCTCTAGGAATCAATAGAAATTTATCAAAAATAATGGATGGCATCCATCTCTCATCAGAGATGTCCAGGAGAGGATCTCTGTTAGGGTTGCAAATGAATCGAGCTGAGCCGAGCATGTATGTGTTCAAGCTTGAGCTTGTTAAATATTATTGAGTTTGAGCTCGATTAAAGCTTTTAAGAATAACATTTAAGCTTGAGCTTATTTACAATTATCGAGCTCAAGCTCAATTCGAGTTTGTTCATGAGCTCAATTTAAATTGGATTATCGATCTTGTTAACAAGCAGCGCATTTAATAAAAAGAATGAGCTTTAATCAATCCTTAATTGATCTTATTCATGAGTACCTTATTGAGAAATATACATGATCTGTATTAATTAAAGATTATTATGCCTAAAAAAATAATTTGAATAATACTATTCACAAATAAGCTTTAATTGAGCCATAATCGAGCCATAATTGATTTCCTTAGCGAGCTTGTTCACGAGCTTTAAATGATAATGTTAATGAACATAAATGAACCAAATGACAAGTTGTTCAAGCTTGTTCATTTAGTAATTGAGTATTTCAAAAAGTGTTCAAGCTCGTTTGATTAGTTAATCAAATAAACATGAATGAGCTCTAATCAAGCTGAGCCATGAGTAGCTTATTGAATACTCGATTCATTTGCAGCTCTAATCTCTATTATTTGATCCTTCTATTTAGAATGGACGACTAAGATCTAGTCAAACAATATGATTTTATCCTTTAAGGAGACCACAGAATAAATTGAGGCCTTTCGATCTTCAATCAGACAGTCGAGATTTGTCCCACGTGGCACTGCTTTTGACCCGGATGTCATGCTGGATTCATGTGACCCAATGCCACTGCACCATATGGTGAAGGTGCCATGTCATCCTGCAATTGTAAAATGGTAATTCTCCTTTTAATTATTTGAAAAAAATCATTAAAAATAACACAAAATTAAAAAATTCATATAAATTAAAATATAAATCCAAAAAATGCAAACTTAAGCTCTATGGATTCATTTTGATGAGAGGAATCTATTAAAATTAATATCCCAATTAATTTTTAGGTATTTTAGCCCTAATTTGGATTTGAATGAATCCAATAAAACTTGAATTAACCACAAACCATTAATCTAATTCAAATGAAACTTTAGGGAATTAAAATTGAGGTTAAAACACACCATAAGAAAAAATTCATGAATTATTTAAATGTAATTCAAGAAATATTAAAATTTAAAATTTAAACTCATTTTTAATTAAATAAATTAATATAAAATAAAATAAAAATAAACATTCATCAAATAATTTCAAATCAACTTAACAAATCCTAAGGAACTTAAATACATCGAAGAAACTCATTCAAATTTAATACATAATAAAATGGCTTAATTTGATAATTAATTGAATTAAAAAATTCAAATAATTAACTAGAACTTAAATAAATCATAATAAATCAACCAAATTTTTAAAAATTATGACTGAATCCTCCTTGGAAACATCTTTGGGAGAGGAATCGATGAAAAATAAAACCCCAAAATAATTTTCATTAAATTAGGCTTAATTTAGGTTTTAATGAAATAATTAAAATTTTAATTGCACTCTAATTATGAATCTAATCAAGATGAAACTTTGGAAATATAAAATATGGCATAAAACCCCACTTGCCATAAAAATTTCAAACCCAATTATCCTTCAGATTAAGAATTGTTAAATTTCTAAATCTCTAGGTCAAAATAAATCAAATAATGAATAAAAAAATTTATAAATTCATAAAATCATAAAGTAATTTAAACTATTTTTCACCAACATCAGAAACACTTACGATAACTCTTCCAACTTCTTAAATCAAAGAAACTTAATCATTTCCATACTTAAGGATTAATGAAATTAATATGGCATATTAAGAGTAATTAAACCTTGAGTTTACAAACACATAATTAAACAAACCAATGAAACTTTAATCTACAATCAATCTAATCTAAGAATAATATTCAACTTTAACCCAAGTGCCATAGGTTAACATAAATTAAATCAAATGAAATGAAACTAATTCAATAAACCAAAATATTATTGCAAACCATATCAAAATATTAATGCAAACCAAATCAAATTAAAAGAATAAATTAAATCAAGAATGAAAGCCAAATCAAATAAAAAAATGAAATGAAGAATCAAATTCCATAGAAAAGAATTGAAACATTAATCCAATATCCAAACTTAATTCAAACCCAAATTATCTAAATTAAATTAAAAGGATTAATTAAGATACTTAAGCATCTTAATTATACCTTTGGGATGGATCTTCATTTTAGGATGATGGTTTCAATCCACTAGGGGTTAAGAAGTTGAATGTAATGGGTTCAACCCAAAAGTGAAATCTATTCTACTCTTTATTCTTGAAAACTTAAACTTCACTTTAACAAAATAAAGTGAAAATGAAAATAAATCATTAAATCATTTGAATTGAAATCACCCAAAGGTAAATTCAAGCAAATTGAAATATTCAATTGAAACTTAAATTAAAAATACCTAGCCAAGTTTTACTACAAAAGCATGTTTTCTTTCACATGCTAGATCATTAGGTCATATACCCTAGATGTAGGTTAGGTCATTCTATGATCCCTTTTATGATTTTCTATGTTGTGATGTAATGTTCTACACACCTTTGTGGTGTACTATTTTAGACTACATGTCTAGGATTTTTTTCCCGTTAGACTAGATGATAGGATGTTCTTTTTAGAACTAACATTGTCTTTTACATGGGGCTATGCTAGAAAGGACTGCTATCATAAACAAATTAAAATGTTATTTTATTATAGCATGCTTTAAGTCCTTAAGCATAGCCCATCGGACAGGTGGGCTTGGCAAGCAATTAATGCTAAGCTTGTATGTTTGTAAAATATAGCTGATGCATGTTATTTGTATTTTTTTAACCTTTATTTTGCAGTGCTTAGAAATTAATTTTAAATTTAAAATGTAATTTTAAGCTTATAATTAGGTTAAAATCTATGGGGTCTAGAAATAGTAGGAGCTAACCCTAACAGAAGATAGGTGTAGTGGCCCCCTATGAAGCCCAATGGATGTCCCTGAAGAAAAAGACAATCCTAGAAAGAAGACCCATACATCTAGACTAGTAGTTTTAGGCCACGCTATACAAGGATAGAGCTTAGCTGCTCTTTCTTTCAAGGTGTATAGTGGTACCCAGCACATTGGACTTTTTATTAAATTAAAGTGGATTGATTTATTTTGGGTGCGCAATAGAATCAATCTGCTTTTCTAGGTTTCTTTCTATGTTGTGTTTTCCTATGATTAATGCTTGGATGATTAGGCTCATAAGAAAAATTAAATTTTCTACCCAATCAAAATCAAAATAACTTAAACAAAAATAAAGAAGTTTCAAACTTCACTTAAATTAAAGCTTTTGGCAAAACTTAAAATCAATTAGAAACAATAAGGTCTTGAAAATCATGCAATCATATTCCTTTAAATTCTTGAATTAAACACTTCACCCATTGCATATAAGGGGCATCTGACCTATAAATATGACAACATTCTTGGGGAAGTCAACCTTCTCTTAATTATTTGGCCCATAATCATTTCTAATTACATGCAATTTAAGCATAAAAATGCATGTCCAATACCTCAAATGAATCTTAAATCAAAACACTTAACAATCTAAAAAATGTGCATTAGTTAGTGCATTTCATACCCTACATTATCATAGAGATTAGAGAGTGAGTTTAAGATTATTAGATTCCTTTCTTAAAAAGATAATAGGCCAGCCATCTTGCATTCATAAGACTTGATGTCATGAATTTAAAATGTGTGTAGATGGTGTTAGCTGGTAGCCCTTTCCAAGTGGGTTATAAGTCCAAAAGAGTCAGGGATAGGTCAGTTCTCTCAAGTGAGAGGAATGGTAGATAATTCCCAAAATGAAACTAGGTCGAGTATCCTACATGTGTTAAAAGCACTCATAGACTTAAGCTCTAAAGCATCCCCCTTAGAGTAAGTCTTCAACCCTAAGTATTTCTACAGTCTTGTTTACTTGAATCTAAGTCCTAAACTTCTAATAAAATATCAACTCAAAATCTAAATTAAATTTCAAAATTTAAAGCCCAAAGATAGAAATTTTAAAATTACTATTGGGCAGCTCAGTATCAATAGGTATGCCAGTATAAATGGGCATTTCCTACTTCATCCAATTGGGATTCCAAGAATAACTCTTTCCACTTTGGATCGTTCTCAATTGAAAATCCCAAATATCAGTCCTTTGAAAAAAAACTTAGAAATCTTTAGAATTAATGATTTACTTCTTCAATTGAGAGTATTCTTAGGAAGATACCCTTCTTAAGATATAATTTAACTATAGGTGCTTGCCTCTATAGGTAACCCTAAATCCAGTTTAAAATAAACCCTGTTCTCCTTTCCAAGTAGTTTAGGTGAAAAATCTCTTGTACATGAAAGACCCATTAGCTTTAGGATTCTTTTATTAAATGATCAAATCCATTATTGGAAAAAATGTTTATCTTTTAAGATAATATGTTTATTTCTTAAAGACGCAATTTATATTCCAAAGAAAAAATTCTTAAACTATACATGGTGTCACAAATTTGTTTACTCATCAGAGCATATTTTTTGTTGACTCTATTGGGGAATAGTTTCTCTCTCCATCTTTAGAAATAAGTTATTATTTCAATATATCAGAAATGTACTTGTGCCACTCATGGGGCAAGATTGACTTTCTTTCTATTGGATACCTCTCCATTTCATTCTT
Source organism: Cymbidium sinense (assembly GCA_021442155.1). Taxonomy (NCBI): domain Eukaryota; kingdom Viridiplantae; phylum Streptophyta; class Magnoliopsida; order Asparagales; family Orchidaceae; genus Cymbidium; species Cymbidium sinense. Next base: position 77,255,677 of record CM038219.1, on the reverse strand, counting down.
GGTTGAGCTTATCCAAAATCTTGAACTAAGGTTCTAGAACTCTTCATTTACCATAGTTAAATGATTGGGTCCTAAAACCAAACCCTAAAATAAAAAAAGGGAAGAGAAAAAAATGAAAATTAATTCATTTTTGTTAGACCTAAGTCTAGCCAAGATAGATTTGAAATCATTCCAATATGAAAAATAAATATTATATTTAGAAAGTAAGAAAATTATCTCAAATTTTGAAAAGTAAATTTCAAAAATAAATCTCAAAGATAAATTTGTCCTTAATCCTAATTTCACTTTGTACTAAAGTTAAAGAGAATTGGAACAGAATCCTTGAATTAATACCATTTCTTCTAATACATTCAAAGGTAGCAAATACCTAAGGATGTATAGTGAAATGAAGGAGTTTCTTAAAATTTTGAGAAAATTCAAATCAAAGGAAATGGGCATAGTTTTACCTATTGCCCCTTACCACCATGATTGAATCTTGAATTGCAATAAAAATAGAGAATCAACTCAAAATGAAATTTAAAAAAGAGGGATAGATATTAAAAATCATCCTAAAAGAATGCCTTGTTGAGCTTAGGCAGAGGTCGATTAAGGAATTAAAAGTGAATCTTCTATCTTTATAGAAGGAAATTTACATGAATGCAAATCAATTATAATATTAATCCATCTCCCTGTGTTCATTAGAATTTTGGAAAATCAATTGTTCAAGTTGATTGGCCAATTTTAAGGAGTGACTTAGAGATAACCCTCTTTTAGACCCTCCAAAACCTTGAATCATTAAGAGTTAAGAGAGAGTGAAAAGAGGAAGATCACATGACATTGTGAGTAAAAATGATGACATGATTTACTTTTGCTCCTAATCAATAAAGAAAAGATAGGACAATAAAAGAGAATTTTGATTCTCCTGATAAAGTTGAAATAAATGAAATTAATTCTAATAAATTTAATCAACTTGTTTAATGGGTGTCTTCTCTCATTGAATGATTGATATTTCATAAATGACCTTAATTAATTTTAAGGACAAATCATAGAAAAGGAATGAAGACATAAATCCTTCTAAAGAAATCATGACCTTAGAATCGGGTCCCAAGGGTGATAGTTTTTCTATCTAAGTAAAAATATGAAACTTCTATCTCTAGTAGGTTGATAGATAAATCACTTAGGACTTTGTTAGTCCAAACTAAGAAAAAGAAGAAGAAAGCCTCAGTTTCTCTACTTATAAACTAAAGCATTATATGCTTTCATGCAAAGTGAATATGTGGTTAATCCATTGCAATATCTTATGACCTGCTTGACATTGTCTTGATGTCTAGCACGGTGGTCAAAGATTTTATTGCAATTTGACATTTCTTTTAATCTTCTTTTTGTTATAAAAGTGCAAGTCATACTTGACTTTTTAGTAGCACATCTTCTACCCTAGAGGATTCTATTTTTAAATAATGATCTTCCAAATGAATAAATCATAAGGTCTATTGACCCATTGAGATAGAGCTAGACCTACTCTCCCTCCATATCAAAAGGGAAATTATTGAAATCAAATTCAAAATGGTAGAGTTATACCACCTCAAATGACATTAAAAATAATTGAAAAATAAGTCATCTTCAAAATATGATGCCCATCTTAGAGAAGTGCCAAAATCAAGCATCATAATGCCCTATAAAAAAAATAAAAAGAAATAAAATAAAGGAATTAATATGAAAAAAAAAGATGAAAATGAAATGACCATTAAGCAAAGCATTACATATTTATGTAATTGCCTTCTTTAATTATCAGCAACTTCCTGATGTGGCATTCCATTATAAAAGAAGTTCTAGGGTTATCTTCTAAGATGAAGATATACTACTAAGAACTTATCAACACCTTAGTTGATGTGAAAAATTCAGAAAGAAAATCTTCAGAATATTTGTTGAGACAGGTGCATTAATCAACATCAATTGTAAATAAACATGAAAGAGAATATATATAAGCCCAATTCTAATCTAATTTTGATAAGATGGTGTTGTGTGTATTCAATCAAAAAAAGAAAAGTGTTTTCAATTCAATTAAAAAAATTTAATCATGAAAACTCAACTCAAAAGAAGAACTTAATCTTAATCACATTATTGATTGAAGATAAAAATTGAAACTTAAAAAGAAAAGGAAACTTAGGAATTCAAGAACATCATAAATGCTCTTGGGTGGTCCTTTCTAACCCAAATAAAAAAAGAAAATGAAATAAATGAAATGAAATGAAAGCAAAGAAAAAATATAAATAATAATTGAGAAAGGATGTTCATATCCATTATGTAATCATAAGTATAAATTCTTTAGGAATGCCATATTTTCAATCCCAAATGACCTCACTAAGTCTGGTGTCCAAGTAAAGAATTAGAAAGGATCATATGATGCAATATGATCAATCAATCAAAATAAAGAATTGAATCACCTTAGATGTTGCATTCAGACAAAAAGTCAAATGCATCCAATGTCCTAGTATATCTTATATCTAGGAAAAATATTGAATGTAACATTCCACAAAGAATTAAAATGTTATTGAAATATTAACAAAAGAAAGAAAGAAATCAAAGAAAATTAAATGGATAGAAGGACTACATCTAAGAGAAAAAGGATGGAGTCTAAAATTTTTGAGTATGTAGGCATTTTAACTTTAAACTCCTCCACATCAAAATAAAGTGATAGGGTTAGAAGTCAAGAATTTCCCCTAGCTAAACAAAGGCAATTAGATGCTTGATACTTTGTCATCACAGCCTTTGCCATGTTGAGTGAGCTCACATGGCAGATTAAAAGAGATAACGGATCTTCTTCTCTAAGAATCCTTATCCTTTGTATGCCAAAGATTCAGTTGAATATAATTTGATTCCATTTTCAAGTGGCCTATAGATAATAGCCATAAATAAAAAAATTTATGGAATTATAGAGCCATTGCAAGATAAAAAAAATTGTTAAATAGTCAAGGTCCTGACATTTTCTTCAAAGGCCCTCTAAAATATTAAATGGATATTGTTTAGAGGTGTCTAAAGATCTATATAATTTTCAAGTTCAGGATGCACCACTAGAATTTGAAGAAGAATTTAAATCGATAATTGATAAGCTAAAATAAGCCTCCAAATAAAAGTTAATTTATAATTGATGATAATAATCCAACTCTTTAATTAGTCAAATATTGATGACTTAATCAAGCTAATCTTAATGTTTAAAGAATACTTTATCTAGAAATAAATTGAAATATTCTCCAAATATAACGGTCTATAAACTTAGGCTTGATACCGTTCCAAAAAGCTAAGTCCCTTGATGATTGTGATAAAACTTCAAAAGAAAAATAAGATGTTGCTAAACTAAAAGCTAGTCAATGATGGCCTTACATGAGAAGAAAACATTCTTCTTGCTTAGCAATCCTAATTAGGACAAGAAGAAAAAAAGATTAAATCATATGTATTCATGGGACTAGGATAAATTCTTTACCTTGAAGATGAGTTTTTATTGCCCATACTTCAATTCAAAATCAAAAAAATTTCATGCATAAGATTATCCTCCATAAGGATAACTTATTTGAAAATTATCAAATCAAAATAATTCTAGAAAAAGAATTGAAAGTATATGATATAGCATTCAGAATCCTTATAAGAATATTATATTACTTAGTCGTATCATTCAAACTCACAAAAATTGGTACAATTTATCAAAGGGTCACGATCAAGATTTTTGATAACCTCACTTTTAATTAAGTGGAGTGTTATATTGAAAGTCTTTTCAAAAACAAACTAAATGAAAATAAGAAAAGAAAAGAAAAGAAACTTCAATATGATTTGAAAATAATCATATCACCATAAATAGAGTCTTGAAATATACCTTTGAGGTAATTTCAAGGACCTTATAGTAAAATCTAAAATGATCAAAATTATAAACAAACAATGATTAATCAATTCATAAAACCTTTACATAATAAATCAACTTAAGAAATTAAATTTCAAACTTATAAGGAGAATCTTAATAAGTTAACCCTCTCAATTCCCTTATTGATTAGGGATAAAAGAATAAAATAAGAAAAATGTCTCCATGAAAATCCAAGAGTTTACTTACCTTGATTCTCATTCACTTTTGAAAGCTTTAAAGAAATCTCTTGATCTTTATTGATTTTAAGAGAAGGCCTTATAAGGTGTTAATTCATGTTAACAAAATAAAATAAAATACATATCCAATTAAAAAGGAAAAAAAATTAATTTGAGAAGCACTAGTTGACTTTGTTTTTGTTAAGAATTATAAAGTCACATGCAAACTCAAAAAAGTCAAATTCTCAGGTTAGTACCCTATGATGTCTTGCCTAAAGTGGATTAGACTTCTAGCATAGTTATATGTAACTTTGAGATAAAAAAAAAAGTAGGAAAAAAAGAGAAGAAAGAAAAGTGAAGAAATTTTATGCTTATGGCATATTAAGCACAAGGTCCAAAATATAACCAAATCCTCCTTCAAAAATATACTTCAACTCTTTGAAATCATCTTCACTAAACTTCTCATGTATAAGAAGCATTAGTTAAACTAAGAAATGGAAGTAAACCTTCTGATACCTCTCACTGGTTAGACTAATCCAGTAAGGATCAAGGCCATGTAACTCTTGCTTATTAGTCAAAAGACTTGAGGATTAGGAATTAAGTCACTATGACCCATTTTCCTCACTCATATCATACATAGGTTAAGAGCAAGCCTTTTCCTATATATACTATGAGTTGGGAACAAGCCTTTTGTGGAACCTTTCTCATGTCTTTCCTATGAGATTGGAGTTAGCATTTATGCACCATTCTCATAAGCTTAGAGCAAGCCTTTTATGGCATGACTATTTATTTCCTTAAGTTAGGAATATGCCCATTTGTGGCACCCTTCTTATAATATCCCATAGATTTGGAGCAAGTTATTTAGGGCACCATTATTATTACCCACATGATAGGATTAAGTCATTAAGACCCCTTTCATGTCACATAGGCTAATTAAGATAGGAATAAGTCTTTAAGACCCATTTCCTATTAGTTAAACTTTTGAGGATTGGATTACATCATGAAGACCCATTTCCTCTTCTTCATCTATCTAAGCTGGATCAAGTCATTGATGTCCCCATCTTAATATCTAATCACATTGGAGTAAGTCCAATAGCAGGCATCTTTTTATAATGACTTAGGTTAGGATCATGTCATTAAGACCCATATCCTACTATATGTCAAAATAAAAATGTGAGGTTTAAGATCAAGTCATTATAGACCCTTTTCCTCCTCCCAAACTTTTTAAGTTGGATTCAGCCATTGAAGGCCCCTTCCTAATAGCTAGGTATAAAGAAATAAATCCCTCAGTTGACAGTCTTTCTAAAACACAAGGAAAGGAACAAGTAATGAAGACCCCTTTCCTGTCAAATATGCTACTTAGGTTAGGAATAAATCATGAAGATCCCTTTCCTATTACCCAAAATTTGAGGTATAGGAACAAGTCATTAAGACCCCTCTTCTTTATTATAGCTACTCAAGTTGGATTAAGCTATTGAAGGCTGCTTCTTAATTGCCGATCATAAAAGAGTAAGTTCCTTAGTAGGCATCCTTATAAGGATATGATAGAGTCATTTTTCCTTTTTAAGCTACCAAGGTTGGAATTAAGCTATTAAAAGCCCCTTCCTGTTAGCTGAACTTTATTAGAATAAGATCTAAGTCCTTATGACTTTTTTTAGTGCAAAATAAAAGAAATTAAAAATGAAAATAAGCCATTAAAAGCCCCATTCCTATGGATTACCCAAACTAGGAATTAAGACCACTACTTAGTAGTCAAAATGTTGAGGTTTAGGATCAAGATATTCAAGCCCCTTCTCCCTAGCTTACCTAGTTAGGTTGGAATCAAGTCTTCAAAGACCCCTTCTTAATATCTAACCAGATAAGCATAAGTCCTCCAGTGGTATCTTTTCCGAGTTAAAATATCGTGTAGTTTGGATTAGGAGTAAGTGTCCATATTGGCATCCCCTCCAACTACTATTCTAAGATAAGAGTAAGTCCCATGAAGGCATCTTCTTTGAGCACAGTGATTGCATTAAGACTAGACCATCCTTTAGGTCCACTCGTAATGACATCCCTATTCATCTTAGAACTTAATGAATTTAAGTTCCTAAGAATGAATCACTCTAAAACAAGTATAGGTTCCTATATTTCACAATCAAATTCAAAACATAAATTGAAATAAAAATAAAAATCAAAATCATAAATTTGAATCCCAAACTTATGTTTGTACCATTGAATAATTCTATCAACTCCAATATGTGCAGTGTACTCTAGCCGATCCACTACACATATTGGGGGTCCATTTGTTGACCTCATTTTTAGATGAGGTTAATATCACTTTTTAAATAAATAGTTAAGGGACTTAATCTTAGATTAGAAACTTTATAATTAGGTGCTCATGACACTATACCTAGAGACCTAGTGCACCAACCTTGAGCTTGATCTAACCTAATAGGCTTAGGTGGATTCAACCCAAATTCTAAATTTAGATTAGATCAAATCAAATCCAAATAAATCAAAAAGAAATCAAATTAAGACAAATGAATGAATCCAAAACCAAAATAAAGTCAAATCTAATCAACCCATTTGACATAAGTTTGACTTAGGTGGGTCCCACCAAATCTATGGTCAACACACCAAAAATTTGACCAAATTAAATAAATCCAAATATTCCAAATGATTAAATAAACATGTTTAAATCAGTACAAATGTTTATAAAAATTTAAATTTACTTAGTCATTAATTGGGTTAATTAGACTACTTAGTCCAAATGAACCTAAATTAGTCCTATTGGGTTTAAACCCAAATCAAAATGAAATCAATTCAATTTAATTGCTCAAAATCATTTGAAAATGATACTCAAGAACAATTCAACTCATCACTGAACCTAATTTAGTTAAATTGGTCATTTGATCTAAATGGAGACCAAAATTAACCCATTATGCCCACTTTGGGTCAAATGGGTTCAAATTGAAATGAAATTAAACACTCCAGAACATCTTTGATCAAACATGATTGGAGTCCAGACTAAATCCAATTGAGTCAAATTGGTCATTTGAATCCAATTTGAATTAAACTTAACCCATTTACATTTCAATTGGTTGAAATGAAATAAAATCCAAAATTAATTCAAATCTAAATGGATTAATTAAATCAAAACATAATCAATCATCAATTAAACATTATTAAACTTAAAATTAAAAGAAATGAATCAAATCCAAACACTTTGAATCCAAATTCTTGGATTGGATTCAAATTTCCAATCCAATTCAAATGAATTTGGACTTGACTAAACAAATGTTGAGTATGATTCAGGCAACCACATATTAACCTATAGGCTTTAATAGTGATACCATAAGTCATAAAAATAAAGGAAAATTAAAGAGTTGGAATTATGAGAGGAGAAGACTTGAAAATACCTAAAAGAAATGCAGGTCTCATTTTCCCTCTTCCATATAATTCATTCCACCACTTGGCTTCAAAATAATTTGAATCATTCCATTTACTTTAAGGTCTCCAAAAAGAAGCCAAAGAGAATTTTTCTTTCTTCAAGAGAGAAGCAAGAGAAGAGGAAGAAAAAAAGCCAAGGCTTGGCTAAGTAAGGAAAAGTGGACAAATGCCCTCCTCCCTTCCAATCCCTCACCCAAACATGCTTACAAGTTCAAGGGGGATTGAATCTACCCCTGGGCTAACCTTACCGCCATCGATGGCCATAATCCGACCACCTAGAAGGCTATGAACATGATTCTCGACCATGTATTGAAAGAGGGGCGAGAGGGCCATTCCCCTCCCTCTTTTCATCTCAAATGACTCACCAAGGGAGGAGATGAAGAAATGGATCAACTCTCTGGTCCCTCATCACCAGCAAGCCAAAAAATGAGCAAATTTAGTAGACACCAAGCCTCCTCTAATGTCAAATGTAAGGGAGAGTCACCCACCTCAAATTAAACATTCCAACATGTTCTAGTGGTCGAGGTGACCTAAAATGAATTTCAACCTAGAACCTATGGAAAATGGCCATAAGTTCATCTCCAAGGCATTTGGCGAGGAGGCAATCCACCAAATCGCATCCATAGTGTCGATTCCACTGCTAGTAATTGCTGAAATGGAGGTACGCTCCACCACCAACCTCTCTAGCATTCAATTTTGGTCTTTTTTGAAAGAAATTTGTTCTTAATGATGATCAAACTATATGGATTGGTTGCAAATTGACCACTAATTATTTTGCAATTGAAATTGAGTCTAAATTCATCGATGATCACTGAAAATTCATCAAAAATGATAGACGTTGTTCGTCTCTCATCAAGATGTGTGAGAGATGATCTCCATCATTCGATCCTTCTATTTGGAACAGATGTCTGAGATCTAGCCAAACAATCTAATTTTATTCCTCAAGGAGATCACAGAGCAAATCTCCATCCAATCTTCGATCGGACAGTCGAGATTCATCCCGCATGGTGTGGGATCCACGTGGACCAATGCTACTATTCCACATGGTGAAGGCACCACATCATCCCGATGTTGTAAAATGGTAATCATTCTTTTCATCAATTAAAACAAAATCATTAAAAATAACATAAAATTAAAAAAGAATCATATAAATTAAAATATGAATCCAAAATATGCAAACTTGGGCTCTATGGATTCCTTTTGATGAGAGGATCTATTAAAATTATAATCCCCAATTCATTTTGGGCATTTTGATCTTAATTTTTGTTTGAATGAAATTAATTAAACCTCAAACCATTAATCCAACTCAAATGAAACATTGGGGATTTGAAATTGAGGTTAAAACACACCTTAGGAAAAATTTCATGAATTATTTAAATGTAATTCAAGAAATAATAAATTTCTAAATTTAAACCTCAATTTTAATTCAACAAATATTAAATTTGAAACTTCTCACATGAATTAAAGTCATAGGAATAACTTAAAATCAACTAGAAACAATAAGCTTTTGCAAGTCATGCTAGCATATTTTTATTAATTCTTGAATTAGGCGATTCAACCATTGCACATAAGGGGCATCTAACCTTTGAAGATGACCACCTTCTTAGGAAAGTCTGCCATCTCTTCTTGATTGGCCCATGACCACTTCTAAATGTATATCATTATAGGCATTAATTGCATACCCTAAAAGCCTTAAATGAATTATGAGTTAAGATATAAAAGCTAAAATTTGTTACTTTACTTTAGTGTATATCATACTCGACATGATCTTAAGGATTAGAGAGTGAGTCAAAGTTCTTAGATTCCTTTCCAAAAATACAATAGCCTAGCCATCTTTCATTCATGAGACTTGACATCATGAATTTAAAATTCACTTCAATGGTGTTAGCTGGCAGCCTTTCCTAGTGGGTTATAAGTCAAGAATAGTCAAAGATAGATTTCTTTTCTCAAATGGGAGAAAGAACCAACAAATCTGGAAAGCCAAATTAGGTCAAGCCTCTAACTTGAGTCATAAGAAATTATAAACTTAGGATCTGAAGCATCCTGCTAGAGTAAGTATTCAACCCTAGGCATTTCTATAGTCTTATGCTGTTAGAATATAAGCTCTAGCTCTCCTATAAAATTTTAACTTGAAATTTAATTTAAATTTAAAAATTTAAAGCTCAATAGTAGGATAGTTGAAATGTCCACTGGATATCTCAGTATCTATGGACATTTCTTACTTTATTCTATTTGGCATCCAAAAGAACTCCTTCCACTTTGCAATGTTATTATTTTTGAAATTCTAAATTATGATTTTTCTTTAGAACCAACTTAAAAATTTTTAGAAATAAATGCCTATTTCTTTAATTAAGAGTATTCTTAGGAAGAGATCTTTATTCCTAAGAAGCAATTATCTATAAGGGCTTGCCCTTATAGGGAACCACGATCCCAGTATAAAATAAACCTTGTTCAACTTTTTTGTGTTGTTCAAGGAAAGAATTTTTGGAATATTAATAAGACTCATTAGCTTTAAGAGTCTTTATTTAAGTTATTAAATCCATTATAAGATAACATATTTATCTTTTATGATAATATGTTTATTCCTTAATGTTGAATTTGATTACCTAAATAAGAAATATCTAAAATCTGTGTTGTCACAAAATTTCCCAACACAAGCAACTCCACGAAAGTAGAGAAAAAAATCTCAAATTTGAGAAAATAGTTTGGTGAGAGTAGTTGAAGGCAAGAGACATTAGTAAAAAAATTTGATTATCATATATATCAATAGCAAAAATTGTTTTCTTATATGGTTCTATTTAATTTAACCTTAGTTCATATATTTGAAAATTATTTCTTTGCAAGGTCAGACCTCTTTCTTATAGTGCCTCAATATTTTCCTTACGTTATCAACCCACTAGAATTAAAAGAATAAGAAGAGCAGGAGGGTGATGAATATGTCTACTAGTTTCTCCCTCTTTATTTTATTTAGTATTTTCTTTTTTTTGTATAAATTATGTAATCATTTTTTATTTTCAATTAATATATTTTATTTCATATTTTTATGTATTTATGTGTATATGTATTTCTATTTGTCATTTGAAAGCTCTAGAATTTAAAATAATAGAATTTCTCTAACTTAACATGATATCGCAGTAGTAGCACCTCGACGCTGAGAATGCAGCTCCTAAACACTACTAGCCTACAGGACATAAGCTTAAAACTTGAGAGTTAAGCACTATGGTGCCCTATATGCGGCACTGTGGCACTCTTAAGAGTCATTTCTTATCAATCTACCATAGGGGTGGTCGTATGCCGACATGCGACTATGACACTCTTATGATAGTCACCCTCAGGGGTCAGCTTCGACCGGATATGTAGTACTATGATGTTCTTAAGATAGTCATTTCGTGTCAATCTACCTGAGGGGTCAATACTATGATGCTCGATATGTGATTCTACTATGCTAGGTAGATAAAGCTTGGAGTTAGAATTTATCAAAGTCAGTATTCCAAATGTTTCAAAATCATGAAATTAATCTAGCACTATGGCACTTGAGGTACCATGCCTCAACACTATAAGACTTTTTCCAAATAAACCAACAGCTCAATGCCTTGGCATTGGACTCACAACACCTAGGCACTATTTCATCAGTGCCTAAAATTTAATAGTTTTCAAGAAATTTAAAATTTTGGTAGCATAATGTCTTAGCAGTGCTAGATTTTCTATTTTTTTAGTGCAATAGCACCCTTCTCTCTTGTTCCAGATCCAAGATCAACAAAGGGAGGATTTGCCTATGCATTAAAAATGGCACTTTGGTGTCACTTTAAAGATATGGAACCCAAAAGCTTAGCACTGTGGTGCTACATTAAAGCATCACAACACTTTAAGAATTGTACCTAAACTTGAGAGTTTAGCACCATAGTGCCAAGTATTTGGCGCCTATGGGATGACACACCAAGAATTTTATTCCTGAGATCAAGGCACCTTGGCTCCATAACACAAGAACTCCATTCCTGAACTAAATTCTTGCAAACTTTGGTAATTTCTTGTGCAAATTCAACCATATAATGCCTTTGTAGTGCTAGATTTTTACTTATTTAGTGCAAATACAGTCTTCCCCCTCTTTTCAGAACCAATATTGATGGAGGGAGGGTTTTCTTGTCGCACTAGAACCAAGTTCAATGGAAGAGGTGTTTAGATTTAAAGATTCTAAAATTTTTCAGTCTATGCCTTTTTTTTCTTAAACTCTAGATCCAAGATTGATGGAGATAAACCTCTTAATTTCTCACCAGATCCAAGATTGATGGTAAAAATCTTGTTAAAATTAATTTTCAGAAAGAAAACTATTTAAAGAAAGCATTTCTAAAAGTTATTTTTACCTAGAATAGATGAGAGTAGACCTCGATCTTATTTCATGCACGAGAAGATTGCTCTACTGGGAGCAAGAATAGTGAAGGTGTTTTAGAGTGACAGTGAGATATAGTTCTCCCTTTTTATAGTGGATTTCTCACTATGGAGGTGATTTTTTTGCTCTATAACTACTTTCCCCTCCCCCACCCCCCTAAGTGGTTATTACTACTAGGGTGAGAATGGTGGTTTTTCTTAATTTTAAAATTGAAATAACACCTTAGCACTAGCATAAGAGTGTCATGATGATGTATCATTTAAGTAGGCAATTGTCATTATTGAGATGGGTAGGAGTATGATTTCACATGATATATATATATATATATATTCAACAAAAATTTCTCCTAATATTATGTTAAGGTTTATTTAGATCTGGTTTCTACTTCCTATGAATGCAAGCCTTCATAGTTAATTACACCTCTTACCATAGTAAGAGAGAAGTCTCGATTAAGGATGAAAATAAACATATTTCTTGGATATGAATTGGTGTCTAATGGTGTGTGTGATACAAAATATATGACTTTCTAAGAGAAATAACAGAATAGTCATGATCAAGATCCCATAGTTTCATCATCCAAAAATATATTATTATATTCTATCGACATCATAGGGCTAGCTATAATGTCTAAGGAGTTTGATTAGTAGCCATGGGTTAGCACATCTTAGATATCCTGAGTAGACAAGAGGTTTAGTGTAGAGGTGCTCGCTTGGTGAACATATGTGTTAAATTTAGGTTATGCTTGCATTGTAAACATGGGACGGACTTACATCAATCAAAAATCCATCAGATTTGACTTATATTACTTTGGAATACTATAATTATATAGGTGTTCACATGGTGAACAAATTATATGATGTTCATATGGCAAACGTATTGATTAAACTTACATCTCGTTGGAATGATAGAATTATATAGGTCTTAACATGGTGAATGGATTATAGGATATTCATATGGTGAACGTTTTGGTTGGAAATACATCCCTTTAGAATGCTAGAATTATATAGGTGTTCACATGGTGAATGAATTATAAGTTATTCATTTTGCAAAAGTATTGGTTGGACTTACATTCTTTTAGACTGCTAGAATTATATAGGTGTTCACATGGTGAATGAATTATAAGTTATTTGTATTATGAACATATTGGTTGGACTTACTTACCTTTAGAATGCCAAAATTATATAGGTGTTCACATGGTGAATGAATTATAAGTTATTTTCATGACAAACATAAATAAGTTAATTTTGGGGGATGGCACCTTGGCGATGTAAATTATGGCACTTGGGAATTATTAGGGTAGCACCTAGGCACTGGCAAGTTACACCATGGTGCTATAAGTAACATGAAGGATGTTTTAAAGTAAGTTGGCAGATTGACCAGCTCCTCAGCACTAACTATGTAGAACTGTAGTGCCAATCAAAAGACCATTGAAATGGACTAATAGATTGGTAGGCACATTTATCAAATGGGACAAATAATTTCACCAGCACTGCGGCATTGCGTCATAATGCTGCAATGCAACATCAATTTTTAATGTGCTTTTCAATTTTAGTTAGTTACAAAATTTATGATAATAAATGATAATAAGTACTCTTTTTGACTAGCTCAAATACCTTTTTGACTAGCTAAACGGTGCTTAGGCACTATATGTGAGCATTGCGATGTTGATTTCTTTATCAGAACTTGAGAAGTTAGCACCTCTCCATTGCTATTGTAACACCACAGCACTGGTTATTTGTTCCAAAACCCAAGAGGATAATGCTTTGGTGATGCTTTTGCAGCACCATAATGCTAGGCCTGGTTTATAAATAGGCCCCTTTAGGCTATATATTTTCATTCTGCTATCACTTTGTTATAGGAATTTTTAGAGTTTTCTTCCCTTCAACTATTTTCTCAACCTAAAAGGATAATCATGCTACTCAAGAGGCTCACTAGTAAGAGGAGGGTGACTTGAAGCAATGCTAATAGATTTGATAGCGTAGAAGTGGCGGAGGGGTATAAATAATATTTTTAAAATGAGTACAAAGAGATAAAGGGATGTAAGACCTAACTTTCCATCTTTGTCATACAAAATATTCTCTGATATAATAAACATTCCTCTCTCACCACTCTCTTTAGACATCTGAGTATCTGATGGTGTTGAATGGGGTTAAGGAGAAACTAAGTCTTTGGATGCTAGTGGATTAATCTGGATGATCTATTTTCAGGTCTTCATATGATCCTGCATGGAATTTTTAGATTTCTTCATTTAATATTTTTTAGAAGAATGGGATAAAGTAATATCTCAATCACTTGAAAGAGAAGCAGTAAAAGAGGCTGAAGATTCACCTAGAATTACCTAAATGGACCCTTGTATATTGTACATAAGGTATTCATTAGGAGTTATCACCAACCATTTTACATAATTTCTTTCAAGCCAATCTTTAAAAGTGAAGCAATCTTCAATAGTATGACCTAGCATCTGATGATATGAAAATAATTTGGGCCATTAACCTTACTCACTTCTTCTGGCTTTTTCAGATTAGGTAGCTTGAAATCTGGTATTATTTTTACATTTTTAAAGATCTTCTTAGCTACCTCTCTCTTGAAAGAATAAGTCTAATTAATTCTTGGTTGGTGGTGATAATTGTTTCTATGATGGCCTATAAGGTAAAGGCTCTTCTACTTGGACTTGAATTGAAGCCTTTCCTTTGTCCATAGTAGAGATATTGCTTGGCTTCTTTTCTAGAACTTTCTTAGGTTCTCTTGGTTTCGTAGTGGATTGATCTTTTAAGAATGTCATCCTAGGGGATTCATCTTGAAGACTAGATGCCTTACTTAATAATTTTTCAAAAATTTTAATAGTAAAGTCTTTTAACAGAAAGGCCACAAGACCAAGAGTATTTGTATAGCGTGCTGCTCTTATAACTGAGGCTCACACTTAAGGTTGATAATCCTCCATCTCAAGATATAATCTATAAGGGATTCACCTTGATTTTGCTTTTCAATGACTAAGTCACCTACAGTAATGTAACTTTTTGTGCTAGTGAATGACTTCACAAATATATTTTCTAGTTTAGTGAAGGTTCCCACTAAACCATTTGGTATCTCTGCATACCAATCAATGGCAACCTTGATCAAACTATTGACAAATTGCCTAAACAGCAAGGCATCACTCCCTCCAGCATTGCAATAACATGACTAAAATTGTGTCAAATGATGTTTGGGATTCCTCATCCCAATAAAAAACTTTAAAGAAAGGAAACACAAATCCTTTTGGGTATGGTACAAAATCATATTTTTAACGGTAGGGTCTACCCTTCAAAAATAGAGTCATATTATGAGATTGTGCCAATACTTCTTTCACCTATTGTTCCACTAGAGACTTTAAGTCAGTTTTGGGAGATGTATCATCCATCATTTTATGTTCTTTGTGATACTCTCCTAAACCAAGCTTTGTCTCATCTGTAGGAATGGGACTCTTCTAGTTGTTCTAAAGACTATGGCTGAGAAGAGGTAGGAATTAGACTTTGACGTGATTGAATAGTGGCAATTATCTCCTCCATCTTCTTCTCCATCCTCAAAATCTAATCATATTTCTTTTACAACTGAAGGATCAATTATTGAGTGGAATCAAGTAGATGACTCTCTTTTGTACTATCTTATGTTTCTTCTTGCTCTTTTTTGGATGTTTTTGTGTCTACCATGAAGACATGTGATGTGGGTAGCTTAAGGTCATCATCTAACAAGTTGTATTTATCTAGGTTGAAATGTTCTTGAATCCTACTTGCTTTTTATTTTTCTTCATTCTCTCGTAGAATGATTTCCATTTCTTCCTCCATTAAGTGAAGTGGAATACCACTGTTATCAGGGATGGATTCAGACAATTCTTCTACATCCATAAGTTTTATTTTAGATGTCTTACCCTTAATAGTATATTGAATGACAAGGACTTCCTTTGTAATAAGAGTGGCTCCCAAACTGAGGTGTCACTCATCTAAAATCTCTCCATTATAAGGACAAAGATAAAGTGACTCTATCCTCTTACCTGAGGTAAGAGATGGGATGACCTGAAGGTGATGAGGGATTATCTTTCATAGGTCGAATAACATATGGTATCACTAACTATGATGGTGAATGAATTTTTGGCTCAATGTCCAATGTGACTTTCATAACATAAACCCTTGGTTCTTCTCCTAGGGAACATTTTATCCCCCAGCCCCCAGAACTAGTTAACTGATCCCTATGCTAGGTTAGTGACTTCCCTAGCTGATGGTATTGGTCTAGTATAATAAGCATAAGCTGATAAGCTCTCCGTCTATCAGGGAAGGCTACCTTTCCCTTTTTTTTATTTTGGGTAGTCATGGGCCTTCCTAGAATCTCTCTCTTAAGCTCTCTACAAACCTATCCCTTCATGACTCTAAGTAACTCCTACTTTGTGTAGGAAGAGGACCCATGAGTTTTATGAAGGATTTACTGTAATCTACCACGGGTTTCCCTATTCACCAGTCTAAATTTCTTCTTATTTTCATAAATGAAAAGGCAAAGTGGAGAACTCATAATTCTATATATGTATTCCTTTTCCTAGGTTGTGAAAAGAGGATGGAATTCGCTACCTCGTAGAAGAGGAGAAGTACCTGAAAGGGAACACCCCTCC
The DNA here is from genome assembly GCA_021442155.1 of Cymbidium sinense. Lineage (NCBI taxonomy): Eukaryota > Viridiplantae > Streptophyta > Magnoliopsida > Asparagales > Orchidaceae > Cymbidium > Cymbidium sinense. The sequence continues at coordinate 77,239,178 of CM038219.1, read as the reverse complement.
CTCACCCTAACTTATACAATTTCTAGCATCTCTTTTTCTTTTCTATCTTTCAAGGCTTATCGCCTAAGCCTTCTACTTCTATTCTTCTTTTGACTTTTAGTCATTAGTGAAGGCTTAGAGGTGGAACCTATTTCAAAAGTGCTTAAAAAGAAGGGCAGATGTCTCTTTAGTAGACAGTTATTCTTTCTTCGACACAGGGAATGCTTGAACCTTCTTTGTGGCCTCCATAGTCACTCCCTTGCTAATGGTAGGATGAGGCACTAAAAAACTCCAAAATAGTCTTTTTATTTTTAATTTCCATATCATTAGCAGGAGCAAGAGTTATTTCATTGGTAGTGATGTTTAAATCTTCAAAGTCGGCTTCAAACTTAATGATAGGGCCATCAAGAAATCTGCTACTATCAATAAAGAAAAAGCTGATCTCTAATGTACCAAAGAAAATAAGCTGTCCAACCATTTTCTATTTTCAAAATAAGAAAATTGAATAAATTATTATAGGCTTTTATTAACATGATGTAGTAAAAAATCTTTTGACTCATTATAAAAATTTAGCCAGTTTTATTATGGCTGAAGTGTTTATTTTTTAAAAAGAAATATACTTTTATTGTCTTGAAAATGTAGGAGTTATAGAGTCCTCTTATTTTATTTTAACAAATAGGGAAGTTATATAATCCATTGTGTGATTGTTGAGTATACTCTACCAAAGTTGAAATGGATAGGTACTCAATGGAGCGAAAGCCAATCTTAACCCATGAAAGACACAAGTACATTGTTGATGTATAGAGATAAAAGTCTATTTTGAAAGATGGAGAGAGGAACTTTTCCCTGGCAGAGTCGCCAAAAAATCTCTCTATAAGGAAAATTTACGACACCATACAGATTTTAAGAATTTTTTTATTTAGGTAATCAAATACATCATTAAAAAATAAACATATTATCTTGAAAGATAATATGTTATCCTATAATAGATTCAATTACTTAATAAGGACTCCTAAAGCTAATGAGTCTTTAATATTCAAGAGATTTTTTCCATGAACTACATATAGAAGTAGAAGAAGACTTATTTTATATTAGGCTCGTAATTCCCTATAAAGGCATTCCCTTATAGTTAATTACATCCTAGGAATGAGGAATCTCTTCATAAGAATACTCTCAATTAAAGAAATTAACTTTTATTTCTATAAATTTCAAAGCTTGTTTCAAAGGATTACTAATTTGGAAATTCAATGGGGAATTCTTCAAAGGGGAAGAGTTCTTTTCTGAGGTCAATAAAGATTAAGTAGAAAATTCCTATAGATATTAGATGCCTAGTAGGCATTTTAACTATCCTATCATTTGGCTTTACATTTTTGAAATGGAATTTACTAAAGTTTTGAGTTTATATTTTATTAGAAATCTAAGACTTAGATTCTAACGACACTAGACCGTAGAAATGCTTAATGATTGAAGACATACCCCAATAGGAGGCTTCATAACTTAAGTCTACAATGCTTTTACATAAGTTAAATGTTTGACCTAATGTAGTTTTTTGGGATTTATCAATTCTTTTCCTACTAAAGAAAAATGAACCTACCATTAACTCTTCTAATATTATAACATGCCTGGAAGGGTTGCTAGCTAACACCACTTAAGTAATTTTTAAAACCATAAGCCCAGTCTTATGTATGCACGATGGCTGGGCTGCTGCATTTAGAAAGGAAGCTAAGAACCAAACTCGACACCCTAACCCTATGATAATGATTGGCATCTCATGCACTTAACTAATGCAACAAATTTTGTCTTTTATATATTTTGACTCACAATTCATTTGGAACACCTTGCATATGCAATTTATGCCTATAATGATATAGTGTTGGAAAATGATCATGGCCCAGATCACAGCAAGATGGCACACTTCACCCAGGATAGGTGGCCATCCTCAAAGGTCAAATGTTCCCTTATATGTAATGGGTGAAGTGCCCAATTCAAGAGGAACAAATAATATGGTCTCATAGTTCATAATAGTTAATTGTTTCTAGTTACTTTTAAGTTATGCCCAGGGCTATAATTTAAGTGAAGTTAAGAGTTTTTTTTTAATTTTGTGTTTAAGTAGTGGGATAGAAAATTTAGTTTTCCTAAAAGCCTAGCATTTCTAGGCATTTTATCATAGAACAAGTCACAGAAAGAAAGTTAAAAAGCATACATTTCCATTATGCACCCCAAAATAACATAAGCCAAATTAAATTACTAAAATAGGTCAATGCGACTGGGTATCACTGTACACCCCAAAAGAAAAAGAAAAATAGGTAGTCGAACTATGCCCTTATATAACTTGACCTAGAATTAAGATTTTTAATTTATTGGGTCTTCCTCCAAAATTGTCACCTTCTTTTAGGACCTCTATGTGAGGGGCCACCTGTAGTAAGTCGTTCTTTATTCCTAGACCCCATAGGTCCTACCTTCATTCTAGGTTCAAAATATATTTAAAATTTCTAAAATAAATTCCTAATTCTTGCAAAATAGATGTCAGGGAATACACATAGCACACTAGGAGTTTATATTTCAAACAAACGGGCTAAACACTAGTTGCTTATCAAGGCCGCATATCCTGTTGAGCTATGTTTAGGAGTTTAAGTAGTACATACAAGCAAATAATATTTATTTTTATTATACTACAATGGTCCCATTAAGCATAGTTCTCTGCATAAAATATCATTAGTCTAAAAAGAGCTCCATAACATTCAGATTAATGAGAAAATAAACCTAACTATCTAGTCTAAAATATTACACCAAAAAATAATAAAAAGTACCATATCATTTCACATAATAGAACATCAGCATAACCAAATTCTAATGTCGATAACAAAATAGTCTAGCGTGTGAAAGAAGGGCTTGTGTGGTATGGGTGCACTAAGCTTTCTTTCAATTGGAATTTGATTTGAAGTTCAAAGTTTGTTTAATTTACCATTATATGGTTTCAATTTAAATGGTTTAGTGATTTTATTTCCATTTCAAATTTATTTTATGTTCAGGTTGAATTTATATTTTAAAGAAGGAAGAATAAAATAAATTATGTTTTGAGTGGAACCCATTCTATTTAACATTCTAAATCCTATCAGAATGAGATTTTCATTTTAAGATAAAAATCTATTCTAAGAGTCAAACTAGGAACCTAAATATATTAATTAACCTCATTTAAATTCATTTGATGGTTTATGTTAAGTTAGGTCTGATAAATATTCAATTCTTCTTTCTAAATTTAAATTTAATTATGGTTCAAATTTATTCTTTTTTCATTTCTTTTGATTTGATTAATGTTTCTTAATTTAATTATAACCTTCAATTAAAATTTAAAGTGCTTCTTTAAACCATAACTAAGAGTTTAATCATTCATGATTATAATGTTTGATTTAACATTTATACATTTTGACTTGGTGTCAGGTGTTTTCATTTATTTTATTTTCATTTTATATTGATTAATTTTAATATAGTTTAGGGCTTATATAATTTATTTAATTTCATATATTTTAATTATTTAACTCATTTTATTTTAATTAAATTAATTTCATTCATTTATTTTATTAATGTTAATATTTATTAACTTGAACCATTTAACTTAGCTAATTAAAGTTAATTTTTTTAACTCAAATTCAATTTAGAAGTTTTATTTTTCATCATTTAAGGAATTCATTATATTTCAATTTCATACTTTAAGAGAATTAATTTGCTTGTACATTTTTAATTCATCTGTAATGAAATATTACATGATATGGTTTTATTATTTAATCGAATCTCTTAAGGTAAGGTTTTGTCTATCAATCATAACCTAAGAAATTTAGGGAATCAACTACTTTAGATACCTAACCTAACCTTATCCATTCTAAATTTATAGGTTATTTAGATTTAGGTAATTTGATTAATTATTTTTATTTTTATTTGAAATTATCATTATTCATTAATATTAAATAGACGTAAAGAAAATTTAATTTTAATGAATTATATATTTATGTATAAAGTTCAGAGATTTATTAGTTTTGATTTTCAATTCATTAATTAATTTATTATAAATCTATCAACTTAATAATTTATGGTTTAATTAATTTTATATTCTTAATAATTTTTTAACCTTAAGTGCATTATTAATTACATTCCTCAACTTTAGAAAGTTAGAAAATTTTCTTTAGGTGTTACCATGTTAAAGAAAATGTTTTAAGTTGATTTCATAAGTTTTTTTAATTTTATAATTTTTTTATTTATTCTTTCATTTAAATTGACCTTGGGATTCAAAATTCTATAACGATCTAGAGGTCATTTAACTTTGAAACTTTTATGGCAAATGGGGTTCCTTGCAAATTTAATTTTTCTAAAATTTTATTTTAATTAGATGTGTATTTTAGGACTAATTAAGGTTTCAATTATTTCAATAAAACTTAAAATAAAAGAACTTAATCAAGGTTTTAATTTTTTTAGCTTCCACTATAGAAGATGAATTCATAAAGGATTTATTTAGAATTTTTGAAGTTTTGTTTGGTTTATTGTAAATTTTTAAATTCTAAATTGATTAACTGATTTATTTAATTTAATTAATACTTAATTAAGGTCATTTTAAGGATTATGTGGTTACAGTTGAGGTTTTATGTTTTCCTAAGGTCTACAAATGTAAAATTTAATTTTTTAAGCTAAATTTATAATTTTTCCTAATTTTCTTAATTTATTATAAATTTATTTTATTAAATAAAGGATTGAGAGTTGAAAATTTCATATATTTTGATTTACTTACAAATAAATCTTAAGAAATTTATCTAAAGTTTGTTTTAACCTTAATTTTAATTGCCAAAGTTTGAAAATTATTAAATTAATGGGTTGAATTTAATTATTTTCAATTAAACTCAAATTAACTCAAAAATACCCAATAAAATTTGGGAGTTTAGGGTTTAATAAATTCCTTTTACTAAGTTGAATCCACAGTTCCCTCATCTGTATTTTTTGGTTGGGTATTTTATTTTTAATAATTTTCTAAAGTTTCTAGTATTTTTTTAGCATTTATTTAATCCATAAAACCATATTTTCCTCTTAATCTAGTTTGCATCTATGCGGCACTAATTGGGTGCCATTTGACACTTGCCACGATAACACTGGTACGGTGGAGAAGAAAACTTTCAACTATGGGTTTTTCGATGGAAGTATGTAGTCAAAATTTTTTTGCAAAATTTTTGTCTGGAAATCCATCAAAAAATCTGCTAAGAAATTTCTAGCATACCCTTATGCGGGTTTATCAATCTATTCTTTGTAAAAGTATTTTCATTGGATTTGTCACCAAAAATTAGCTATAAATGCATCTTTCAACTAAGGTTTTACTGGCGGGGTAAATTTCTTCTGAAATCTAAATTTTTGATAGATTTTGCATGATTTTGATGAAGTTGTTTTGCCAAAAATTGGCAATTTTCCTATAGTGGTCTAATGAATCTTTTAAGGCTAGATCAAAAATAAATTTTCCTTGAAACTAGCTATGGGTAAATTGAATTCTTCTAGTCATGAATATTTTAGCCTTTGGATAAGGATTTCCTTTTAAAAATCTTTAAATTGTTAACAAATTTTTAATAGGATAGCCTTCACTATGTTGAAAAAAGTATCATCTTTGAGATTGGATTCTCTCAACCATTATCAACAATATAGATCAAATTTAAGTCCATTTTCAAAGAATTACAAAATAATTTCATTTGAATTTTTTGGTTGAGTTTATGAGCTAGGTCTAGCACCATAAGACCCATTCACATACAGTTACTATTAAATTCTTAAGGGTGAACAACTTTAACATGATTTAAGTCCTAAAAGTTGATCTAGCTCAAGAAAACCCATCCAAATAATATTTAATTTATATAATCAAACGATCTTAAATTTATTCTATATAGATATAGGAATCTTTTATCCATCTAAAGAAGAAATCTAGGTTATATCTTCCTACCCCTCCAAATAAGAGATGAGTCATTTCGAATGATGGAAGATAGTTATATAACACCTTTGTCGATTTAAATGTTGGACTTCTAGTTATATCTCCACATTTCTCCAAATAATAAAAATAAATACTTTGATTTATCAAAATATCAAAGTATCTTTCAAAGAAAGCTTTAGAGGTCCCTTTACTTTGGAAGCATTTGGCTATTATCTGCTAAGAAAGATTCTTTCAGCAAAGACTCTCAAATTTTTAGTAGAATTAGAATTTGGTTTAAATCTTAAGACTAGGTCTGAGTTAACAAAGCTCATTCATAAAATTTAATGATACCTTCAATGGTAAAATATGTTAAAGCTAGTGTCTTATCAAAGGTGAATTAGGTTCATCAAAGCTCACCCACTGCTAAAAAATGGTTGTTGTGGTGTTCTTTCCTTTCCCATCTTAAATATCCTTAAAAGGTTGTATAAAATCCTTGATGGTGTTGAACCTTGCTACTCATGAAAGTTGTTCTTCAACAAAACTTGTGCTGCCATGTCATCTATTTAGAAAATAAAATTCATGTGTACATATCCACAAGAATCCTTAAATGTTATATTTTCATCCATTCTAAGTCACTTCAAATATGGAAATGGGTAACACTCAAGAAGGCTCCCATCCTGATTCTTTTTAAATAAGAGACCCTTTTGATATCAACATATTTTAAGGTTTATTGTCTAACACTCAATTCACTTCTTCATTGAATTAAATAGGATTTTTGTAAAGCCCTTAGTGATGTACAACCTTACTTAACTTTTTCTATTGGGTCTTAGAAGTTAGTCTTAGTACCAAAACTTGCCCCCTTTACACACTATATTAAACTAAATAAAATTACTATAATATTTTCTATAATTTTTAACTTCACTTTCTTATTGAATCATAAGACTGGGTTGGGATATTTAATACTCACTCTTTTCCTCATTCAATCAAGTTGAGTGAATTCATTATAATGTCCCTCTATGATTAAGAACTTTGCCTTTCTAGTTGAGTCATATGACTGAGTTTGGGTCACCAAAACTCAATTGCCTCCACCTTCATTTAAATTAAATGAAGTTATTATAACATTTTTGATAGTGGGTAACTTTATTTTTAGTTGGATTAAAAGATTAGTTCTGGGTTATCAAAACCCATCAAAGAGGTTGCTATAATGTCTCACCATGGTTTACAATTTGACCTTTTTATTTGGTCATAAGATGGGGTCTAGGTTACTATAATCTATGGGAGGGAAGCCATAAAATCTCAGGTAATGTACAACCTAATCTATTGGGTATCTCTTAACCTCATATATGCTCCTTATACAAGCCATCAATGAATACCCTTATATTGTTATCACGTGGACATGATCACATTTATAAGATTAGAATGTTTCTCTAGCTTACTCTGATCAATATATACACATAGTACTATAACCAAAAGTGACTCATAAGTTTAACCATTCTAAGTCATTGTACATTCTATAGTTAATTATATATAATGAGACATCAATTTTTTGTGTCTCTTTGATTCAATTTGCTGAATTGAGTCATACAACCTACAAAACCATTATTCATGAATATCTACTTGTGGGTATGATTTTCTACAAAATTTTAAACTACTTAGATATAGTAATTAGCTTTTTATCTTATAGTGAAAAAACCTTGAAATTGCATATATGTTTGGTGATTTGATAGTCAATTTTGGTTTTTTAAATATGGTATCACCAACCATTTCATGTGATTAGATACTCATATTAGATTAAGAATTCATTTTCAACTTCAAAAAAATATGTAAGACCAATGAGTTTTAGATGAAAGCTCCAACCACCTCTATCAAAAATGTAAAAGTGGAAACTTGGGCTAACAAGCTACCTATCAAATTAGGGGATTAGCTATTGGTAAGTCAGTTACTATTGATTGGATATAGTTATAGAAGTTCTTAATGTTGATCTTGTAACCCAAGTTTGAATGAGCAACCTTGTCACTTACTTTAGTAATGAAGCTACTTGTATAGTCCTCATACTTAGTTCAAAGTACTCATGTGCTCTCATAAAGGTTTATTGACTAAGAGATTGTAGGTATAAGGTTCTCCCTTATACACTTTATGGGGAGGGTCCTTCTTAATTCATAGTTTGTAAAGCATAAAATTAGGAAAAAGACAAACTTGGCCTCTATAGAAGTCTCCCATCAAGTTTTAGTAAATCAAATCAGTAATGTAATGTCTATGCAGTTTTGAAAAGTTACATCGGAAGGTTTGATCATAACCTTTTCTCTAAAAAAAAGTTCAAATGATTGGGGCTACTCTTTTCTGCCTCTTTTGTTGCTGAACATTAAGAGTGAAGTGGAATAATCAACCTTCTAGGTCAATATAAATATTTTTGGCCTTATACACTAATAGACGCTACTTAGAGGGTCTAGAAATTGGGTCCAATCTTTCAGAAATCATCTTACATATTTGTGACACAAGTCAATAAGTTAATGACTATAAGGGTGATTATTCTTATGTTTAATGATCATTTGACAGATTCTTAGATATGAATCTACAAGAGGAGTCAAGATATAAACATACTCTTTGACATTCCATAACTCAAGGATTCCTAATTATGAACCTGTTAGTCAAGTCTAACCATCAAACTCAAAATTTTAAGAACAAGATATCTTTCCAACATTTATGGCATATCTCATTGACGTACCATAAATGTTGTGGGTCTTTTGTTGACATCAATAATTTCAACAAGACCTAACCTTTATCTTACTCAAAATTAGAAGCTTCAACCTAACTAATGCTTCTAGGTTAGCCTTAAAGAACCCTTTAGAGAAGAACATGTAGAAGGGCAACTTGCAAATCTTTCATATTATATGGGTTTTACTCTAGTCAGCCTTATGGAGAATATTTTATGACACAATGCAAATCTCACGGGTTGTTTATCTAGGTGATCAAAATTTTCAATAAAGGGATAAATATAATATTTTAAAATATAAAACTATTACCCTATAATTGATTCAATTACTTAATAAAAGACTCCTAAAACAAATGAATCTATAATGTTTTAGATTCTTCCCCTAAACTATATGGTAAGATAAAACAGGGTTTATTTTATTATAAGGTTCTTAGTTCCTTATAAGGGCAACCCCTAAATTAATTACATCTTGATTAAGGGAATTGACCCTTACCACTATATGAATTTCAAAGCTACGATTCAAAGAAAGTTTATTTAGGAGATTCAAAATGGAATACTTCATGAGGAGAAATTCTTTTTAGATGCCAAATGAGATTATGTATTAAATGCCTCATATATTAGAAAGTCTGATAAGCATTTCAACATATCCAATAGTTAGACTTTACATCTTTTAAATTGAATTTACCTAGATTTTAATTAGCATTTTATTAAAAATTTAGGACTTAGATTGTAAGTTACACAAAATTATAGAAATTCTTAATAAGTAAGACTTATTTGAAAAGGATGCTTCAGACCCTAATTCTAAAGTGCTTTTGATATAATCAAAAGTTCATTATAATCTAAACCTTGGGAATTATGGGTCTTTATCTCACTTTAGAATGAAAATTTATCATAGACTCTTTTGGACTTACTTCTCGCTTTGGAAGGGTTACCAGCTAACACCTCCTAAACATTTTTAAATCCATGAATTTGGGCTTATGAATGCAAGATAGCTAGGCTATTATATTTAAGTCAAGGAAGCTAAGAACCTAAACTCACTTCCTAACTCTAAGATCATGACTGGTATATTATACTTTTAGCTAATCCAAAAATTTTAACTTTAATATATTTTTACTCATAGTTTAATTTGAATGTTTTGGTTATGCAAATCATGCCTAAAATGATATGCATTTAGAAATGATTCATGAGCCAAATCAAAAAATAAGGCAAACTTCTCCAAGAAGCATGGTCATGCTCATAGGATAGATAACCCCTTATGTGTAATGAAAGAATGGCCCAATTTAAGCTAAGATTTGAGAATAAATATGTAATCATGGTTCACACTTCTAGGGTTTTTAGTTGATTTATTTTTTTATCTCTAAGGCCTTAATTAATGAAGTTATGAGTAGATTATTCTTACATTTTAGTTGAATTTATTTAATGGGTAGAAAATTTATTTTTTTTGTCTTAGGAGCCTAATGTATCTAGGCTTCATCACAATATATCAAAACATAGAAATAATCCTATGAAAAGCATGATGTTTCTATTACACACCTGATAAATAAATCAAGCCAAATAAATTAAATTAAAGAGGACGGTGTGGCCAAGTACCACTCTATACCACCAAAAAAAAAAAGAAATGGGCAGCTGAGCTCTCCCTTATACAACCCTAGCTAAAACTAAAGTCTTGATTTATAGGGGTCATTATCTAGGATCATTTCCTTTATGAGGGACCTCTTTAGGATCCATAAATAAGCACCAACAAGTATAGTTAACTTTTACTAATTCTAGACCCCATAGATCTTAGCCTAATTCTATGACCAAATTATATCTTAAAATTTCAAAATAAAATCCTAATCCTTGCAAAGTAGATGTTAGAAAACATACACAACACACCAGCTCTTATAATGCAAATATACAAGTATAACAAAAGATTTTTGTGGCTAGTCTATACTAAGCAAACAAATCCCAATATTAATATTAGCAAGCAAAAAATTTCTAGACATTCAGTCTAAAATAATGCACCACAAAATAAGAATAAACTTTACATCTCAAAACATCACCATCCTACCCTAAGTATAAGGTCAGTGACTAAGTAATCTATTATGTGAAGAGGGATTTGTGTGGCGAGCTTATATTAAGCCTTTAAAGTTTAAGTTTTAATTTGGAATTTAGAGTTTGTTCATCTTACCATTAGATAATTTCAATTTAAATGATTTAATTTATTTTAAATTTTATTTCTAACTTTATTTTATTGTTAATGTTAAAATTAATTTTAGATTTTAAAGAGTGAAAAGGACATTAAGTCTTTCTTATGGCGAGGCTCAATTTACTTAACACACTACTTCTAATGAAATCTTCATCAATGGATTAGGATTCACTTTTAAAAAGTCTAGCCTAAAGATTTATATATGCTGATTAATAAAAATTTATTAAATCCCCCCTATTTACTTAATAGATCCAGTTAAAATTTTATCAAATTTGAATTTATTTCTGTTATTTGATTCACATTTCATAATTATGTCTTTACCAGTACGTTTCATTATTAAACCAATGGTTCGAACTATGAAGGCCTCCTTGAGACCAGTAACTTTTTGACCACTGGTGTTTAGACTAAATACCTAATGATTAGATATTTTGAAAAGTTTTAAATTAATGTTAATGTTTGATTAATATTTTATTCAATGTGATTGTAAGGTTAATTTAGTTTATTAAGGTGATTCAATTTATTAAGAATTCTTTATTTTTATCTTTATGATTTTAATTAATTTAATTACTTAACTATTTTGTTAAACCTTAAATATGTGATTCCTAGGGTTTGCTAACTTTAAAGGGCTAAAAAAATGTTTCTTATGTTCTCTAATAATACTGAAAATATTTTTAATTATTTTATTAATTTTATTATTTTTGTGATTTTGTATTTATCATTTAGTTTAAATTATCTTAGAACTTAAAAAGTGAATAACTTTTGATCCAAAAGTCACTTTACAATGAAATGTTTATAAAAAATATGGTTCTATGTAAATTTTGTAGCCTTAAATTGTTTTATTTTCATTAAATTTGTATTTTGAGAATAATTAAGGTTCTAATATTATCAAAAAAATTTAAAATTAAGCCTATAATATTAAGAATTGATTAGGACTTTTAATTTTCTTTGATTATCCTATAAAAATGGCATCCAGAGAGGGTTTGTTTAGAATTTTTAGATCTTTATTTTATTTATTATATTTTTCTCAAATTCAGCCCATTTAAATCAATTAATTAATTTAATTAATCTTTAAATTAAGTCTTTTTGAGGTTTAATGATTAGAAGGTTTAAACATTTTTCTTAAGTTCATTATTATTTTTGAAGATGTTTTAAATCATTCTCCTAGCTTTCCTTAATTTTCATAATTTTTAAATTAATTATTTTAATTAAATTAAAAGTTTAGATTTGAAAATTTTAGATCTTTCAGTATGGCTAGCTTAAATTCTTAAAAGTTTTCAAGTAAGATTTATTTAATCTTTAAATTCATCATATAAGAATTTCGAATTCATTAGACACTTCTCTTAAACTTAAATAATGTTTTATTACTTTCCTTTAAATTCAAATTAAGCCAAAATTATGCATGAATAGTTAGGGTTTCTATTTATGTTTGATTCCCCATTGAAATATGAAGCTAGAGAGATTCATTTGTAATTTTTGATTTTTTTGATTGAGTTATTATGATTTATCAAAATTTAAGTTAATTAATTAAACTAATTAGTTTAATTAATCTATATTTATGTGATTTTGAGGTTTATTAAATTTCAAAGAGTTTTTGGTGGCATTTTTAAGTTCATTATTGTTCATTATGATGATTTAAGTTGCTTTCACATTCTTTTCCTATTTTTACTGAATTAATATTAAATATTTCTTTAAATTAGGGTTTGTAGATTGAAAAATCCATATGTTTCATTTTAGTCATCAATAAATCCTCATATTTTTTATGTAAGATGTGTTTTGTCCATAGTTTTAATTCCCCAAAGTTTCAAATTGATTTTACCAATATTTTAGATTTTGTTTTAATTAAACTCAAAATAATCCCAAATTACTCAATAAAAAGTGGGGCTTTTAGGTTTAAAAGATTCCTCTCACTAGGTGGAATCCATAAAGCCCTTAATTAAAATTTTTGGTTAACTTTTTTATTTATATAATATTTTGAAGTTTAAATCTATTTTTAATATTTTTTAAATCTATAATATCCTTTTTTTTAACCCAATCAACGCCTATACAGCACTTACTAGACACCACTTTACACATGATAGCAGACCATTAGTCCACATAATCACTGGCGTGGCTAGCGATGGGGATGCAGTTTGATCAGGTACATCCAATCAAAGATAGGATAGTCTAGAGCAATCCCATAATTCCTTAATAGGATTAAATCAAAATTGTGCATCTAAATCATAGTCATCTATTCCAAATAAATGAAACAGAAGGCAATAATATCATCGCTAACCTCCTACCAAAAATGGAGAGCCATTAATGCATTTGGGTTAATTTCTGACAATCTAAGTGATGTGAATAGAGAATTTTGATTACAGATCAATCTAGGCTCGATTTGTAATGGTTTCAAATGGTCTGATCTAACTTGAGATTGATTCCTCTTCATAAAAGATCAAAGAATAATGAAGAGGTGATTTAGATTGAAGGATACCTTATTGGCATTATTCTTTGGCAGTGATATTATTTTGTGAAGCTCTCGAATGTTGAGATGAAGCCTTGGAAATAATTCAATGATTGACCTCCATCTGAATTGCTATGGAGAACAACCTCTATTGTCTCTTGATGAAGTTTGGAGTAAATGGGGATTGTATAGGTTTAGAAGAAATGTAGCAGTTTTGTCTTAATTTGATTTTTTTCTAAGGAAGGTGTAGGGATGAACAAAAGTTGACATCAAAGCTTCTCTCCTTATTTTTATAATTAGTCGAACATCCCATTCATTAGAAGAGGTGGGAGGTGGTTGACCATGAGAAATTAGACTCCTCTAATGGTGTTGAAGGCAGTTAGAGGATTAAAGGATCAGTCCTAGTTGGCTAATTGGAATGTTGAGGGAAGTATGGGTCATTTTTGACCCAAGGCTAAAGTGGTTGGTTTAGGCTCTCCATGGCCTCCACCTCAACTTTACACCACCTTAGTTTCTCTTAGGCTTGATAGAAGTCTCTTGGGCTGAGCTTAGGGTGAGCCATAAGTTAAGGTTGGGCTTCCTGGAAGTAGATTTGTAAAGTAATTTGGTTGGATTCATTTGGATTTAAATTGAATTGGATTAATATAATACATAGTCTAAAAATATTCCATAAATTTAGAGTGCTTATTTTAAAATTAAGAAAAAAAACCTATATTTTTTTATAAAAATTTATTTTCTTAATATTTTGCAAAATACTATCTAGAAATTTAAATTTTTTTTTCTTGCATTTGTTGGATAAAATTAGGTTTTAAAAGATGAGTACTTAACTTAATAGAAATTAATATATAATTTTACTCTAATCCTTGTGGAAATGATACTCTACTAATTCTATATTAATTGATTTGATACATGCACCTATGTATAAGGGTAAAATATATTGATCATATGAACTTTAAAAAATATTGATGAAATGAATTTAAGTAAAATTTATAATTAAAATAGTTGGAAAATGTAAAACACAACTTCATTAAAATGAAATATTGAAAAAATCAAAGTGATGAAACTTAGAAAATTTAACCTTCAAAATTCAAACAAATCAAGTTGAACATAATGCCATGATAATATAAAAGATTTGGATGCTAAAAGATTAAAGAAACTTATCAAAATCGAATTAAATCAAATCCTTAATATTCAATATGGAAATATTCAATACCATTAAATACACTTGAATGAAATTGAAATGATCTTACCAAAGCCTCTTAAAGGAAGTGTGAAGATGCAAGATTAGCCTTGAATAGTTTTCTTCCAAAATAAGGAGAGTGCTTGAAGAAGATGTTGAAACCTCATCTAAAGAAAGTTTGAAGCAAGGGCAAGAGAGGCTATAAAACCTTCAACACTTGAATTAAAGAACACTTGAAATGGTTTTGCAAGGGGGTCTACCAAGCTAAGAATTTACCATGAGAGTCTCATGATAGAAATGCAAGCCATTAAATAGAATAATCAAGAGTTAGGAACAACCAAACATGAAGTAATATGAGGGAAAATTTTTTGGGAAGAATTTAATTTAAAATTCAAATCACATGGATTTGAAGTTAAATCAAATCAAATTTAATTTCAAACTGATCAGCTAAAACATGTGGAGGGAAAGAAGAATAAATGCAATTAACTTATTGAATAAACATTAATTAATCAAGGGAATAATTAAGAAAGAAGTTGAATTAAATTCAAAATCAAATAAATCAAATAATGTTTGCATAGGATGGCCAAGATTTTTCAAAATAGAATTGATCTTTTATTAATGCAAATCTCATGGTAAATTAAAAAAAGAACAAATTATAAAGTAATTTTAAATTTAAAATGAAATTTTGAAACAAATAAAGGCCAGCTAAAATATTTCATAAAATAGATTTTATAAAAAAATAAAACTACATAACTACAAGCTAATTTGATTTTAAATATAAATTAATCCAAATAGATTCAAATTAAATTGAATAATGGACAGCTAAGTCATGCTAAGAATAAAAACAATTTATTTTCTAAAATAATTTATGGCTAATTTCAAATTTTAAACATAATTTCAAAATTAATTTGAATTTGAATAATTCTCAAATAAGGAAATTTTTAATGCATTGAATCAAAACTGTCATTAAATAAAATAATTAAAAATTAGTACAACACATGATATGGCATGAGGATTAAATAAAAATTTTGATATGTGGGAGAAAAGAATAATTAGAAGAGAGAACATTATATTTTGAATTATAAAGGGAATATTCCATGTCGCGTGATTAAATAAATGGATAAAAATTAAATAAATTATGAGAATACATTATTATGAAGTTAAATGAACTAAACTAAGTTTTATACGTAATGGATAAGGTTCAAATCAATGCTAGTGACTAAATTATCCTAAAAGGATAATTTCATAAATTTTTTAAAAATAATGCAAAATAAAATTAGCAAAACTTACCAAAAATTAAAATAAATTAAATAACATTAATTTAGAAATTATTATTATTTGTGTGATCATCATTTCTTATTTTATATAATTTCTAACAAAAATACCAAAGAACAGAAATCCAAGCTAATTTGACCTTCCTAAATAGACTAATAAAATTAGGTCTAGTAATTTTCCTAAAACAATTGAAATTAAACATTAATATCATATAATCATATGTTTGTTATCATTAAAATTAAATGATGTAATCATGAGACTTATATTGGTAGTGCATATGGATGAAAGTGAAAATGACCTTACAACAACCTTTTGAGATAATTTTTTGCATATAATTAAATAAATTATGTAACAAAGTAAATCATATAGTAAATTAAAATATGTAACAAAGTAAACATATAGCAAAAATAAATTAAGTAGCTCCCCCAAAATGTATGTTTGAAGGAAAAAAATTAGAAACTAACATCCTTACTTATTCTGCTTTTGGTAACATCAAAAATATATAAATATGTGTAATAAATAAAATAAAATTTGTATGAAATTAAATTGATGAATCTAACATGCTAAGCATACTTCTCCAGGTTAAAAATTATCTTTGAGTAAAAGTTTAGAAAATGTAATAGAAATTTGAAAACTACTGCTAACAAATTCAACATTAACAACACCTTTACTCTCATGATTCCTAATGAAATGGCATTTAATCTCAATATGCTTAGTTTTTGAGTGCTTAATAGGATTTTTGGTCAAAGATAAAGCACTAGTGTTGTCACATCTAATAAGAAAGTGTTATAACCTAATGCCAACATCTTCTAACTATTTCCTTAAATAAAGAACTTGAGCAACACAACTTTCTGTGACTATGTACTCAACTTCAATAGTAGAAAGGGCAATAAAATTTTGTTTCCTAAAGGACCAAGACACAAGTGATGATCTTAAAAATTAGCATATTCTTAATGTTCTTTTCCTATGTAATTTTCAACCTACAAAGTCAGCTTCAGAATAAGCAATGAAATTATGTGGTAAAGTATTTTAGGAAACCACAAACCAACCTAGAAGTGCCTATAAAGTAATAAAAATATACACTTGATTGTTATTACATGAGATTCTTTATGGTTTTCTAGAAAGTGAGCACATAAGTGAACAATAAACATAATATTAGGCCTACTAGCAACAAAGTATAGAAGTGAACCTATCATACTTCTATAAAGCTTTTGGTTAACATGTTTATTGATTCATCTAAATCTAATTTACTGTAGAGGCTAATGTGGGTTTTACTAGATTTGAATCTCTCCATTCCAAATCTTTCAATCAATTCATTTGTGTACTTTGCTTGACACATGAAGGAGTCATTTTTCTATTGCCTCAATTGAAAACCTAAGTAAAAGTTTAGTTCTCCATCATACACATTTTAAATTATTTAAACATCAAAGATGAGAACACATGGCATAGAGATTCATTTTTTCTTCCAAAAAAAATCATCTACATAAACTTATACAATGATCAAATCATCTCTTATATTTTTGAAACTGGCCAGTAAAAAAAATTGCTCAAGTTATCATGTCTATTCTAAAAAGCTCATTTCAAACTATATAAAGCTTTATTTAATTTAAATACATGATCTAGGCTCTCAAAACCATAAGGTTGCTTTATAAAGACATTTTGGTCAATAAACCTATTGAAGAATGCACTTTTCATAGTCATCTAAAAGAGTTTAAAATCTTTATAACAAGCATAATTAAAGAACAATCTAATAACTTCTAGTCTCAAAATCTATCACCTCAACATACATGTACCCCTGTGTTACTAACCTAACCTTATTTCTAATAATATAATCTAAGTCATCTAACTTATTCCTAAAGACCCATTTAGTTCCAATGACATTTTGAACTTGGGATCTAGAGACCAATTCCCAAACATCAATTTCTTCAAACTAATTAATCTTTTCTTCCATAGCAATAATCCAATAATAATCCCTTAAAACTTCAACAAAATATTTTTGGTTCAATATCAAATAGAAAAGTAGAATGATTAATAACATCCTTAAATTGTCTTATAGTCACAACACTTTGAGATGGATTATAATAATCTATTCTTTAGGATAATTCTTATTAAATTTTTATTTCTTAGGAAAATAATCATCAACTTTTTCTTTGAAAGTCATTTTTTAAGATTATCCATTCATCATTCATAATATCATCTTTAAAAAAATTAAACTGGCATGCACAAATTCTTTTACAATAAATTTTTTTTATTACTCTATACTCTCTTTTGAAAATATATTATTAGATTTATTATCGATTTTTCCAAAGAAATTTTTCCATTATTCAAGATGAAATAATTACATCCAAAAATATAAAAATGACCAATCTTAATTTTCTTTCCAAAAATTAATATATACAGAGTCTTATTCAAAATTGGTTTTAAATAAATTCTATGAATCACATAAAAAAAGAAATAATTACAACTTTTGCCCAGAAATATTTTTCCATTTTATAATCTTCCAACATAGCTCTACTAAATTCAATTAAGAAATGTTATTATTTCTTTTAATAGTGCTATATTGATTGGGAGTTATAAGAGTAGAAAAATTATGCTTAATACCAAATTCATCACAAAAATTCTCAAATGATTTATTTTCAAATTTAGCCCATGATCTATTTGAATCCTACTAATCAAATATCTTTGATATCTTTGAATATATTTAAGAAATTTTCTAAAATCTAAAATGCATCATATTTATTATCTAAAAGCATTAGTTAATTAAATATTAAGAAAGCATCCAAAATCATAAAACTTCCCGCCTATACTAATAATGCTAATAAGACCAAACAACTCTGTATACAAAAGTTTGAAAAGTCTAGATATAGAGATAATATTTTTTTTAAATGTCTAGAATGATTAGAATTAATGCATGAATGCTTACCATTAATGTGTGCATACAAACATAATCAAAATAAAATTTCATTTTAGGAAAGCCATCAATTAAATTAAGTCTAATAATTTTATTAAATGCATGTATGTTTATATGATATAGTTTCTTATGCCACAACCAAAACTCATTAAAAGTGCTTTTAAAATAAAGTAAATTTAAATTTGCACCATGTGAATTTTTGAAATCAATCAAAGAAAATATTTTTATATTTATGATAAATTAGCAAAATATTTTTCTTTATCTCTAATAATACAATATGATGTATGAAATTCAATATTCAAACTTTAGTTACAAAGTTGGCCAATAGAAATCAAAATTATGCTTTAAACCTTCTACAAGAGATAGAATTCTTACTAAGGGATCCAATGTAAGTGATTTTTCCTTTAGCATTTTCTCCCAAAACCTTCTTCCCTTGGCTCTAATGTAGTAAACTTTATTTATCACCAATCATATGCTTTGAACATCTATCACATAAGTACCACATTCCTTCTTCGATCTTGCATTGAAGACTTTTCTATAAAGAGAAAATCAAGGGGTTAACTTTTGGAACCCAAACATGTTTGGATTCACATTCTACAAAAGAACTATATGTTATATGTTGTGTAATGTGTGATTTATTTATAACTTTTGGTAACCAAATAAAATTAGATTTTGAAAATAATTGTGATCTACAAGCATGATAATCAAATGATACATGCCCCTTTTTATTACAAAAATTACATTTAATATTAAGCTTGATAAACTTTCCAAATGTGATATGTTGGATATCCCTTATATTAGATTAGTAACTTCATGATTTCTTATCTTCAGATTTTTGGACAATCCCCTTTCATTTTTTGTTAGAATTGATTCTTTGGGCTTTTATGCCATGTAACTACTCTTTAGCAATACAACAATCTCAATTTTTTTTAAAAAAATGACATCAAATATTTGTATTTACATAAGGTCTAAATCTAGATGATTGAGATGCATAAAATGTTCTAACTCTACTAGATAAAGCATGAGTATGTCAGCTAAATCATAAATTCAATCTTGCATTTAAAAAGGCATTTTTTTTCTTTTTAATGTTTCTATATGCAAAGATTGATCAATCATATATCTTTTTTAATTTTCAACTCACTACATTCATCTTTTAAAAAAGAAAAAAAATCCAAAAAAATTTTTTTTTCAAAGTATTATATTTTCTTTTTGGCTTTTTATATTTTGCAAATAATTTATTAAATGCATCATATAAAATTTCATCATGTATCTTAGTGGTAGTTCCTACATCTAACATAAGGCATATATTTTCCTCCTCTTCAGAAGTAGCATCACTAGACTCCTTTTAATCTAAATTTTTCTATAAGGCCATTATCTTTTTCTTATATTATTCTTATTATTTCTAGATTTTCTTCTTTTCAAACAAATTTTTTTTTTTTTTGGTATTTTCATTTGAAATCTTTGGACACTTTTCTCTAATAGGTTTGGAATTTTAATAGTTGTAGCTTATTACACTTGCATAAGTAGAAGCTTTTTTAGTTTGTAATTTATGAACTTTATATTTTTCATTCTATTGCTTCTTTCTTCTAATTATATTTCCCAATCATCACTATTCACTTCAAAACTTGAATTTGTGCCATCACTAGCATCTTCAACCAACAAAACAATAATATTTCCTTACTCTTACCTTTGGGAGCTATCATTTAGTTCCTTTTATGCAAATACTTATTCATGTATTATAAGAGAACCAAGAAGATGATCAAGTAGATATGAAGTTAAATGTCTTACTTCGATAATATCAATTACCTTTGCATCCCATTATTTTGAAAGAGAATTTAGTATTTTATATACCAAATAATGATTTTTTATATTTTCATCTAAGAAAATGAAATGCGTTTATAATTTTTATAAATTGAGTATACATATTAAAAATACTTTCTTCAATAACATGCAAAATAATTCATATTTGTGCACTAATCTATTAATATGAGCATCTTTAACTTTATTTATGCTTTCATAAATAACAATCAATTTATCATAAATTTCTTATATAGTACTAAGAATAAAAATTCTCATGTAAACATTGGGATGTAAAGAAAAAAAATAAAGTATTATAAAATTTTACATTCAATTCATTTAATTCTATTTCAAGAACAATCCATTCATTAAAAGGTTTTTCAACATTAATGCTCTTTATTTTTATAGAAGGTGTGTGGTATTAATGTGTTAACATATAATACATTCAAGAATCTTAACTATGAATAAAAGTACTAATATAATTTTTCCAATAATCAAAGGAACATTATCAAGCAATGGTATTCTATGTGTACATTGTCCTTCAAGTAGGGGCATAAAAGAGTCAAGCCAAGCCTGAGCCTACTTTGTCTTGAGCTTCATTAATTTATCAAATTCAAGCTCAAGCTTTATATTATAAATTCAAGTTGGCTCACGTGCCGACTTATTTAATATGGAAGATATAAAATAATTATGATTCAAATAATTATTATAATGCAAATTTTTAAATTTTAAAAAATTTAAATAAAAATCAATAAGAAATTACTTGATATGAGATAATGAGATGTGACTTTTAAATATTTTTAATTATTTTATACTTACAATATTAATTCTAATATTTTCTAAGTTTATTTTATATTAATATTTATTAATCAAGTTGGCTTACAAGCAAAGAGTTGAGTTAGGGTTGGCTTGAGCTTGCTCAACTTTCAGCCTTAGAAAAATTTTATGCCATAATGATCAACTCAAGGATGTTAAGCCACAAATTGAGCTGAGACTCTAATAGCAATTGTTAAGAGGTTATGCACACAAGAAAGAGATTGAATTGGTTATTTAAAAAAATTAAGTTAAAACATAATTTTAATCATTAAGTAAAAGTTATTAAGAAAACAACTTGAATATTAAATAATAGAACAACAAAAAATAAGGAGCAAGTACAAAAAATTAAATGTCAAAAAGTAAATAGAAAAGATGCACATAAATTTTTTCGTGATTTGGTCACACCAAAAAATCAGTCAACATCCATGCTCAGAAATTCATGTTAAAAATTAACTAAAAATGTTAAGATTATAAAAAGATCTCCCACACACTCATACAGTGGGAATGTACAACTCTGAATCACTTCAAATTACAAGAGAAAGAGAAAAATTCATGAAAAAAAATCTAACACTCAAATTTTAAAAGATTTTCAATCTTAATCTCAGCATTGTAATAATATGACCAATAAAAGAAAGCTCACAAGATATTTTTATTTGTTTAAAATTTTAAATGAAATAATATAACATTTAAAAGGATCTTGATGAAATGTGCTTAAAAAAATCCAAACTTAAAATATTTTTTAAAATGTGAAACACAAAATCTTGAAATGAAATATTGAAAAAATTAAAGAACCAAAACTAGTAAAATTTAGCCTTCAAAATTCAAACCAAACAAGTTAAACATAAAGTCATGATAATATGTAAGATTTAAAACATTTGAAGGAGGAATAATAAAAATAAATGTAATTTATCAAATTCAAACAAAATAAATTCAAATAAAATCCTTAACATTCAACATAAAAAATCAATACCAATAAATACACTTAAATGAAATTGAAATAATCTTACTCAAGACTTTTTTAGAAAGTGTGAATGTGAAGACAAGAGATGTTTGGAAAAGAGAGGAGATGAAGCTTTGAACACTTGAATGAATAAGAATTTATTAAGAGAGTCTCATGACACAAATGTAAGCCATTAAATAGAATAATCAAGAGCTGGTTAGCCAAGCATGAGGTAATAAAAGGAAGAATAATATTGGAAGGAATTTAATTTAAAATTCAAGCAAATTGATTTGAATTTCAATTAAACTAAATTATATTTTAAGTTTCCTTGTCAAATCATGTGGAGAAAATAAAGATTAAATGAAAATAACTTAATTGAATAAACTTTAATTAATGAATGGAATAATCAAGAAAGAAGTTGAATTAATTTCAAAATAAAATAAATCAAATAACTCCTTTTGCATGGATGGACATGACTTTCTAAAGGAGAATCAATCTTTAATTAATCCAAATCTCATGATGTATTAATAAAAGAATAAATTATGATGTAATGTGAAATTTAAAATTAAATTTTAAAATAAATAGTGGCCGACCAAAATATTTCCTAAGATAAATTTTATAAAAATGGGAACTACAAAACTCTAAGCTAGTTTGATTTTGAATTTAAATTAATTTAAATTAATTAAAATTTAATTGAATAATTCCCTACAAAATAATACAAGAATGGAGGAATTATTTTTGAAAATAATTTATGGCTAATTTCAAAATTGAAGTCCAATTGTCAACATGATTTGAACTTGAATAATTCTCAAACAAAGTAAATTATTAATGCATTAAATCAAAGAAGTTAATTTAAATATATAATGACATAGAATAATAAAAATTTTGGTAAATACATGATATGTCATGAAGATTAAATGAAAATTATAAGGTAAGAGAAAAAAACTAGGAGAGAGAAAATGATATCTTGAATAATAAAGAGAATATTTAGGTCAAATGCTTAAATAAATAGATAAAAAATTAAATAAAATATGAGAATAAATTATTATGATATCTAATGAACTAAACTATATTTTAGATGTAATGGATAAGGCTTAAATCAGTATGTGACCAAATTATTTAAAAAGAATAATTTCGTGAATTTTGAAAAATAATACAAAATAAATTTAGCAAAAATATTTGAAAAATCAAATAAATGAAATAACATCAATTTAGTAATTTTCATTATTTTTTATAATCTATATTTATCTTTTTATGCAATTCCTAAGAAAATTCCCAAAGAACCCAAATCCAAGTAGATTTGACTTTCCAAAGTTGACTAATCAAATTGGGTTTGATAAATTAGTATCATCAAATCATATGTTATCATCAAAATTAGTATTTTTAAAATGTTTATCCAAATTCATCATATATATAGGTACATGAGGGTACTAAGCTAACACTCTCATGTATGTAAATTGAATAAGTTTTGAATTTTAATATTTAATATTTTTAATTAATTTAATTTTAGTATGTCTCATAATTAGAGTGGAGAATGTTGTATTTTGATAGTGAATGATATATATATATATAAAATAGTGATCTTATAGATTTGTTTCACTAGAAATATAAAGAAAGAATAAGTTACACTTTAATATAATGCCAAAAGGAAATCCATTAAAACTAACTCCATACGTAGAAATTCATCTAATATAAAAAAGGTCTTATTAGCTAATAAACTAAGCATAACCTTTTGAGTAGAATCCAATTACGTGATAAAGGTTATTAACATATTTTTAATTTATTACCTTGTTAAATTAGATTAAAGGGTTCAGTTGTGCTTGTTGGAAATGGACATAATAATGTTTACATGTTAAATGTTGATAAACTAGTTATTTTAAATCAAATGTATTTTAAAACTAGCATTAAAGTTTTTTGGTTGTAGCATATCATTTTATGTCATGACAACATACACATGCTAAACAAAATTTTAAAATTGCATATTATAATTAACATATAAAGCTAACTTCACTTTTAATCATTTATGGGATGCATGCTACAATGAAAGGTAAAATAAAAGATCTTTTTAACATAAAAAATCTACATGTAGACCATTTAAATTACTCTGCATAAATCTAATTGATTTGCTTAGTACTAGTCTAGGAGGGAAAATTATAGTTTTGTCATTAATGATGATTGTTTTAGATATATAACATTTTAAAAATAAGTATGATGTCTTTAGATAGTTTGACATATTTGGTATATATATTTTCTAAAATTTAAATTAATTAAGGTTGTAAGTTTAAAAATGGAAAATTTGATGAATTTTATGATGAATAGAGAATTAGACATTATTTTTTATCATTAATAACTCCATAATAAAATAGCGATGTTGAAAGAGAATAAAACCCTAATTAAAATGGTCGGTATATGCTAGATGAATATAATTAACAAAGTATTTTTGGACCTAAATAATTAATACAACATGTTATGTATTATTAGAGTGAATTTATGCCTATGTTTAACAAAACTCTAATTATTTGGAGGAAAGAAGCTTAAAATTTCATACTTTGATGTACTTAAATGTCTTTGTTATGTATAAAATATTAAAAAAATATCAATTAGAAAAGTTTGATAAAAAATATGATGATGTAATTTTCCTTAAATATTCATCTCTTAGGAAGCCTTATAAAATATTTAAAGTGGACAATGATTGTGGAAGCATCAATTCATAAAACATTTATTAAAATAACATAAATCTATTATAAATTATATTGATAATGATAATGTTAATAGGATTCAAAGAATGAATCTAAATAATCCATGATGAGAAAATTGAAAATTTGGAGCTTCCTAATGAATTAAAGTATACAAAGAATCACCCAAAGGATTTAATTTTAGGAGATCAATTTCAAGGAATTTATATTAAAAATACAATTAGTGAAAAAATTAATCACTCTGCATTTTTTTCTAAAATGGAACCCCAATACATTTATGAAACTCTAAATAATGTTTTTAAGGCAATAGACGTACAATAAGAATTAAGTTAATTAAAGAGAAAGAATATTTTGGAATTAGTCCCATGACTCCATGATCATAAAGTTATTGATACAAAATTAATCTATGAGAGTAAGCTCAAGGACTCTGGCTGTATTAATAAAAATAAAGCTAACCTTGTTGCTCAATGATTTATTTAAATAGAAGGAAATAATATTGAAGAACCACTAGCAAGACTAAAGACTATTAGGTTCCTCCTTGCATTTGCATGTTATAAAGACTTAAAATCTTTGAAATGGGTGTAAAAAGTGCATTTTAATAGGTTTATAGATCAAAATATTTTTACCAAACAACCTCCTAGATTTGAGGATATTTATTACTTAGACTCAATATAATTTTAAAAATAATTATATGGTTTTAAATAAACTTTTAGAGCTAGACATGATAAGCTTAGTAGTTTTTTAGAAAAAAATGACCTTAATAAATGTAGAGTAGACACCAGACATTTCTTTTAAAAAATGAGAGCTGATATCAACATTGTTCATTTTTATGTGGATGAATTTTTATTTGAAACCTCAAATGAATCTATATGTCATGAGCTCTTATTAATGATGTGTAAGAAACTTGGTATGCTTAGCGAACTCAATTGTTTTTGGGGGCTTCAGATAAGGAAATAAGAGAAACATATCTTTATATGTCAAACAAAATACAAAAATTACTTACTTTAATGATTGAATATGAATAATTTTAAATCTAGAAAGACCTTAATAAGTCATACTACTAAATTAAACCTAAATTACATAAGAAAACTAGTAAATAAAAAACTTTAAAAAAGTAAGATTGGTTTCATTTCATACTTTACTATGAGCATGCTTGATATTACATTTGTTGTATGTGCTTGTGCTCATTTTTAGGTCATCTCTAAGGAATCTAATATGACTACTATTAAGTGTAAATTTCAATATTTAATAGGTACCTCTAGGTTAGGATTATGGTATCCTAAGAACTCGTTATCTTTTGACTTAGTTATTCTTTTGATGTTGATCGTACTTATTGTAAGGTTAATAAAAAGGTGACTTTGGGGCATGTCAATTTTTGAGATCATCTCTTCTATCTTTGTCCAATATGAAGCAAAATTATATTCTATTTTTCACTACAAAGACTATTTATATAGTTGTAGGAAGTTGTGTTACTCAAGTTCTTTTTCTTAATTAATAACTTAAAGACTATAATTTTAAATAAAAATATATACACATCAAGTATAATAACACTAGTGCTATTTACGTGACAAAAAAAAAATCAATTCAATGTCGTTGTATCAACAATGTTAATGTATCAAGCATGTTGAGATCAAACACCACTTCATTAAAGATCATATTGATAAGAGTGATGTTGATATTGAACTTATTTTAACTGATTCAAAATTATTATTTATTTTTACTAAACCATTAGATAAAAAGTTTTTCTATGTACTTAAATGTAAACTAGGAATGTTAGATCCTGGTTTATGATTCTATTTTTTTTTTAACTTAAATCTTTTATATAACATTTTGATTTAGCATAAGGTGCCCATGTAAGAGAAATGACCCTTCTATAAGAGCTTAAGAAAAGATGAAGTTAAGCATGTACAACCAATCATAGGAAGAAAATTGAACATTATGCAATAAAATTTAGGATATTTGGTGTTTTTTTATTTTAAATAAATTTTACATTAGTGTAAATTCAATTGTGTTATTAAAGAACCTTTGTAATAATTTTTTATTATTGTGGAGTCATTCTAAGTGCAAAAAAGTGATCTAATCAATATAATTATAAATAATTAATTAAAATTAGTTAAAATAAAGAGTGGTTGGCCTTAGTGTGGGAGTAGATATGATTACAAATGTGGGATGACTATTCTCTATCCCACCTTCCCCCTCCTTTATTTAAAATTTTAATTCTATCTTGTATGAACCTATAATATATTATTTTCTACATAATAAAACCTTTGGTGACTTTGAATAGAAATGAAAATTTGGAGAATTCCAAATTGTTGGGGAGTTGGTGTCTAGCCAACCTAAAGGTAGATTGAGTGATCTTCCTAACAAATCACTTTGGTAAGAAGTTTTTAATTTTATATATTTATTTTTATTATGATTTATTGCTATTAAATCTTACATCAATCACCCCTCATATTTTAAAATAGAATTTGGGTCTATCAGCCAAACCATTAAAAAACTAAAAGTAGTATAGTCCTAAAATGTGTTTATTAGCATTAAACCTACTCAAAACCTTAAAATTTTCAGATTTACATTAAAGACATTGAAATTCTTAATGTGTTCCTAGCAATTTTCTTTAGTTTGTTTCCACTTTCCAAATCATTTATTTATTTATTTTTTGTTTATGCTATTAGTCAAGATAGGTCTATGTAGAACTAATCTAGGAAAAGAATTTAGTGGCTTAAACCTACTCAAAACCTTAAAATTTTCAGATTTACATTAAAGAAATTGAAATTCTCAATGTGTTCCTAGCTATTTTCTTTAGTTTGTCTCCACTTTCCAAATCCTTTATTTATTTTTTTTGTTTATGCTATTAGTCAAGATAGGTCTATGTAGAACTAATCTAGGAAAAGAATTTAAAAAGTAGACACATTCATCTAACTTCTTATTTCAGGTTGTAAGTTGGCCTATCTCTTTCATACTACACATTATGATTTCTTATGTGTACTGACCATTATTGAGAATATAACTTTAAATCCACTATGAAATTAACTTTCCCATAACCTTCCTCACTTTCTTTAGTATTTTAGGAGTGCCCTCCAACAAATTATAGGATGTCATAGCTTGAACAATTTATAAGGGATGACCAAAAAAGAAGACACCACTTTAGACACATAATAGTTAATCAAATGTATTTTCTTGCAAAAGAAATAATCTCAATAAAAGTAATAAAAGATTTTTCTTAATATCTAAATATATGGTCCATTTAGGCAATCTCATTTGACAATTATTAACATAATAGGTACAACAAGAAAAACTCTACTATAATCCAAATTATTTCGTAATTTAATAGCAATAGCAACTAGAAACCCCACAGAGAATTGACTTGATAATTTAAATTTAAAGAAAAAAAGATTATATTTCCTCCATTTTGAATGCCTCAAAGTAAAATCACCGATTTACATAAACTTAATAGAATTATCAAGTTTGTTTCCATTTTCTCATTAAAAAAAAAGAAACTGCAAGAATACCATGAAATGATGGGATGGAAAGTTGAGCGAGATAAGAAGAAGGGTTAATAGCCAGAGCATCTTTAAAGGAACAAGATGGAAGGTTATCATAAGTTGTTATGTTACCCAAAGTGCTAAAAGAATAGAGATACAAAGATTTTCCCTTCCATTAATGAAAAAGATAAAGAAATATGACAAACACCATTCAATGAGCACCCTTTGGGAAACTCAAGCCCAAGGACAAAAAATTGAGCAAAATAGCCATAAAATAGCAATCCAACTACTACATAAATGTCAAAACTAGAACACTGATGAAACTCTAGAATAACAACTATAAAGACCAACTATCCCAAAATAAGTACCTTAAAGAAGAAATTTAATAGATAAGGCTAGATATTAAGACCCAATAGAAGGAAAAGAAGAGGAATTTGTTAGATGTACTAGAGATATAAGAGTTAATGAGATCCCATCAATAGGTAGCTTACTTTGAGGGTATGAAGAATAGGTAGCTCACTTTGAGGTCCTTATTAGCTAACTCAATTGGTTTGGACACCAATAGAGATGTACGTAATAATGCATTTACTCCAAATAAAGCTACATCTAATAGAGTAGTTAAATGCATTATGACTAAAATGATAAATTCAGCATGTTCCTCATAGGCATGTCCATGAATTGGCACATCATAACCAACCCTTGGAACATTAACTATGGGGAAAAAGTTGATGACTAGTAATGCCCCATTAGGAATTTTTTTTTCCCTTAATCACTTTTTTCTTTATTTTCTTCTTTACTTATTAGTGATAATGCATTTTTCTAGTGTAGAAGGGGTAGATTATTTTATATTTATGGCTTATAGTCTCATAACATGCCCAGCTAGGTTTTCCATTTTTGAGAGCAAGTTATCAAGTTAAAATTTCTCCCTTAGGATTTACTCTTATTTGAGATAATCAAATTACCAAATATCTTTTTATACCCTTAAAAAAGATATTTTTATTAAAACTTAGGTTTGAACTTTAAATTATCCATTGAGTTGATTTACCATGGGTTGTATATCCATGGTTGAAGTTAGGTATTTTACCTCAATCCCAACCATGAATCTTAGTCCTACAATCAAAGTCATATAACTTGGTTTTGCCAATGGTAGCTTGTAATCCAATTCTAACCATATATGTTATCATGATTATAATCGAGGTCCTTAAGACCATACTACCTATAACTCCTTCTAGAACTATATTAACATAAAATGTCAAATAATAGTCTTCCTCACTCACCATTTCTTCTTAGCCTCATAGAGGGTGAAGTCAACTAAAAAGTCAACAAGTACCTGAGCCTTAATAGTTATCCTTAATGTATAAGTGATCTAAAACTTGCTCAACTCTATAATTATTCAGTAACTTTAAATAATGTTTAAGCTTAGTAACAATTTTGAGCAGTGATCCATAATAACTTATATCAAGTGCACCTTGAAATAGGTTAAGATTTTTTAGATATGATTATCAGCACCCATGCTAATTTCCCTATGATTAGATATATCAATGTGGCTCTTTAAAAGGTCTTTTTCTTATAAAGGTATAATGTTCATTGATTGTAAGGGGATTACAAAAGATTGCCTCTAATATAGAGTAGTCCAAAATTACCACTTCTGACTAAATGTTTAAGAACATTACATGGCTTAAATTAATTAAAAGATACCTGATTATTTGCTCCAAACTTAGTGAGGTTGTTGGTTACAACATTTCTTTCTCTGTGAATATGTGTAAGGTGTAGATGTAAGGATGAGCTAAGTCTTCAAATATTCTCAAACTTATAATAGACAGACCAAGAAGGATTTAGATCTCCATAAAATATTATGACTTGATTAATAGAGTAAATATTACTTATCCAAAAATATTTCATGTAGAAAGCTTAGGTAACTTGTAATGCAATAATAAATCCATCAACTTTCACTTGAAAAGAGTTAAACACCTTTCATGGTTTGCTAAAGTATCAAAAAATGTTACCATTCTAATCTCTTATGATGCCACCTAAGCCTGCAATGTTGTTTAAGCTTGAGAAGGAACCATCTACATTAATTTTTACCCAAGCAATAAATGGTTTGATCCAAATGATAAGAGTCTAATTAGGTTTAACTCTCATGATGATGAAACACAACTATTCTAAATTTGATTCACCTTCAAGTCTAGTGACCTTTAGCATACCCAAAGCATAAGCTTTTCTAAGGTAGGAGCCTACTTGATGCACAATTTAATTAGGGGTGCATATTATCATGCTTGGCCATAGTTCTATCATACCATATAAACCAAAAAACCACAAGAGTAAGTATAAAACTTATATTGTTGGACGAAGTGAAGTTTTTAGTTTCTTTCTAAGCCATAACCAGTAAAAATGGGCTCTACTAATCTACTTTTTGGATTATTATTACCTAAGTTGATCCTTAGTAATGTTTCAAATTGGTAGTAGTTTTTGGACACTATAAAGAAAAGTGAGCAATAAATTTCATATTATAATAATGCAGGAACTTTAAAGCTAGTGAAATCCCCTTCTCACAAATTCTGTCATCTATAAGCTGTAGGATTGCACTTGAATAGAAAAACAAATGGATGGTTTGAGACTCTTATTCTGGATTAATTTGTCCCAACAATAATGATCAGTAGCTCTTCTAATATTGTAAAACACCTTGGTAAGAGTTTGCTTCTATGAGTGTAATGCAAAGACTGGCAAATCAAAAGAGTTGTAATCAATGGAAACATTACCTATATTGGCTACAATGTTATCAAGTAAAAGCCTGCAAATCTCAACTTTGTTCCAAACCATTGAGCCATGTTGCTGTAAAAATAAGTGCTTAAGTTATAGTTGGTCATTATGTCCCTAATTATGAAGAGGGAATGGCTCATTATTAATCCATGTCATACCAGAAACTAATGTTACCTCCCTTAATTTTCCATTTGATAATACTTTCAACCTCTCCCTCAAATTACAGTATTTGTTTCCAGCAATTAGAATTGTCATACATAACTTAAACTTGTATAGGATGAAAATTCTTACAATATTTCTTCTTTATAAACTGAACCCATAGTGAGTTTTGGTTTCTAAACTTTACCTAAAGTTTCATGGCATTACAATAAATGCTATTTTGTAAAGATTTGAAGCTTGAGCTCCCATCTTCCTTCAATTTACAAAGTTTTCTTCATAATGGTCAATGGTAACCCATTTTATTGCCATTCTAAAGAAATGTGTTAAATAAGGATTCAATTCTTCTTTGGGAGCTGATTGGCATATTAACAATCTTGAGGGAATGCATAGGGATTGAATTTACTATGCTTTTAATTAGAGTAAATATACCATCATATGATAACATGTTATCCCATATCACGATCTTATTTTGCATCTTAGTAATAATTTTTACAAAATAGACTTTTTTAGCTCTACTAATTAATAGTGTATTACATAGATATTTATTAGGAAGGTTGGTTATTTTAATACCTGTGAATCTTTGGATCTATCTTGAAGAACTTGAGGAGATTCTACTACTAAGGAAGATGCTTGATTTGTACTTATTAAATTTCATGCTTATTTTTGGTTTAAAATTAATAACTACTTCAATAATTAACTTCATTACATTCCTTAAGTCATTAGAAAACACAAAGACATCATCAACAAAAAGAAAATGTGAGGTAGGGATACCACTCAATGTTTGAAATCTAATAAAGGGGTGATTCATCATAATTTTGTTTAGAGAAGCTAAAAAATAATCCTTAGCAAGTATGAAAATGGTAAGGGATAAAGTGTCACCTTATTTGAGTCCTCTCTTAGACATGAAGAAACCAACTTTCTCTCTATTTAGAAGGATAGAGTAATGATTATTAGTGATCACTCTTTGAATAAGGATATAAGATTTTGGGCTACAATATTTAGCAAACAACACTTAGTTGATGAAATTTCAATTTAAAGTGTCAAAAGATTTGTGCAAATTAAGTTTGAAAGCAATGTTATTTTCCTTACATTTAGTGTTGATGTCTCTAAGGATTTCTTGAGCCAACAACATATTATCATATAAATATTTACCTATAACAAAGGCACTCTAATTTGGGGAGATTAGACTCAAAAGGTTTGAATCATTGAATTATTGATTTTACTTACAATTATAATCATTGGTAGACAAACTGAATGGTTTGAAATCCTTTCTTGATGATGGTGAAGCATGTTAGGAAATTGGAATGTGGTGGCTACATTAAAATACTTTGGCATTTATTGGCCCATGAAAAAATCCTAAATAGCAACAACTATGTCATGCTTAATAATCTTTTAAGCCTCTTGATAGAAGCTTGTTGAAAATCCATCAGGCCTAGTAGTTTTATTCTTATTCATGGAGAAGATAGCCACTTTGATTTCTTCTAAACATGGAACATAACAAATGTTGACTGACTGCCTAGCTTGAATTATTGTTCCTAATTGAATATTAGAGTTATTCAATACATCAAGGGCTAGTAGCTTACTAAAAAATGTGACAACATCCTCCTTTATCAGACCTTGATCTTAAATCCATTGAACTTCTTAATTTTTAATCTTTAATATAGTGAGTTGTTTTCTTCTATGTTTTATGAAAGCACGAAATAAGTTAGCATTTTGATCACCCTCAACAAAACTTAGACCAGCATATTTTTAGGGCCAATAAGGTTTTTCCATTCTTAATTTAATTTTTAAGTTTGATAGTGTTTTTAGTAGCTTAAGATCTATAGAATGGGAGTAATGCTCGGGCAACTAAAGTTCTAGCTCATGGACTATATTTTTATTGTAGAAACTTATGAATGTAGTACCCCAAACACTTTCTTATTTCATTTCCTAAGCCATTGGAAGCAATTTCATGTAAAATCCATAATCTAACCCATTTATTTTCTAGGTGCTCTAGCTTCCAAATTATTTTGATAAAAGCCAAAAAATCCTTATACTAAATAAGATATTCAAAAACCTAAAACTATATCCAAGGGATGACATCAATAGAATATTAGCAGAGGGGCATGATCAAATAAAAATCTAGATAAGTGATGAATTAAAGTATTTTGCATTTTTAGCTTCCATTCCATATTGACCAAAATCCCATAAAGTCTCTCATGGACCCTACATCTTGTCCATGTAAAATTGCAACCCATGAAGCCAACATCACACAATCTAGCTTTAAGAATAGATTAAACAAAATATGCTAATAGTTTGGGGTAGAATGCATACAACCTTTCTTCTTATCTTGACAAGCAACCATGATAAAATCTCCACCAACCAGACATGGTTCATATATGTTTCTTCCAATATTGATAAGTTAAGCCCAAAGTTCACTTCTACCAAGATGGGAGTAGGGTTGCATAAACAATGGTTGCAAAATCAATGCCATCTCTATGAGTAATCTTAATATGAATGAATTATGGATGATCCATAACAATATAAATGTTAAATGTTTCTTTCCAAAAGATTTAAACTTTGTCACTAAAATTTGTATAAACTCTATGCTTTATAAAGAGCATAAGTAGTCTACTAATTTTATTGCTAGCTAGTAAGAGTTTTAGATACCAAATACACCCAATTTATGTTTTGTGATGAGAAGCGTAATTCTAGATTTAAAATAACCACCAAAATTCCATGTATAATTTGACCTTCTAATAAAATTGGTTTGATCTTTCAACAACCCTTTCCACTCTCTCATGCCTTTTTTTTCTAACTTGGATCCAACCCACATTAAAATCATTAACTAGTGTTTGCCAATGATTTTTATCAATCAAAACCTACTGCTCCTACAATGAAGTTTGTTGGTGGTAGCCGTCCAAAGTTGCATCATTTCCACTTGGATCAACTTAGATCTACTTCCCCTTATTTCTAACATGGGATCTGCAGCTTCTATAAGTAATAACTATATCATCTGGCATAGCCATTTGTTTAGTTAACTAATGTATGGCATTGATAATTATCTCACCAAAAGAATTGTCATTTAATAGATTATTTAGGATCTGTTTAGTGGTTACTATATTTTATAATTCTTCAAATTTAGCTAATTTATATGGGAAATCAACATCAACCCTGATGTGTTCTTGAATTACTTTACTTTGGTTTATTTTCAAGCACCATTTTCTATCAATAACCAGCCCTATTAGTACCAATTAATACTTTCTTATTAAAGTTAGCTGTGACATAAATTTCCACCTACACACAAGCAATAGAGGGCATAGAGATGGTAGCGATTGGAATGTCCATTCGTAGTGGTCCACCATTGATAGTAGCTAGTGAGAAAAGAATATGTTTATTGAAATAATGTATCTTGAGGCTAGGTATTTGCACACATAGTAACACCATGAGTGATTCAATATAAGGAGAAAAATAAATTGTTCATTAAGAATTTTCAATGAAAGCTTATAAATGTAAAATAATTTATTGCAAAAGCATGTGCATAGTCATCCTATTCTCCAAATGAATAAGGTAGTGTCATGAATCAAATGTAACCCACAATTCACCTCCCATTTAGCTTGAGCTCACCAAAAAATTCCATATGTCTATAAGGGAAATTTTGAAAGGAGCAATTCATCATTCAAGATGATAGCTAGCATGCTGACCTTTCTAACATGCTTATTGATAAAAAGGAGCCCATTATTCTTAGCTTGGTTTAGTAAACCATCATAGTAACTTGGAGGGAAAGCAGTTGTTATGTCATTATTGAAAATTGCGAGGAGCAACTAGCTCCATTCAATGTAATAGCTTATGATCTTATCTCCATGATTGAAATAACACAAATCATGTGAGTAGGATGAAGAAATTCAATGGAACAATAACCTAAGTGTTCTTGGAAGTACAATCGCATGCCACTTAAAAAAAGGATTTATTTAATAGTAGATTGTCCATTATTTTCTTACCTCTCTTCAAACTAAGATAAAACTTATGGTGTTCTCCCTTACTCTAAGGTAAAAGAGCATATCTTCCTTAAACTGACATTATATTAGTGGGTATAATGATAAGAATAACTTTTGAGTATATATCTTGTGTGTATCACTATTTGATTTGGTGATAACAAACCTTATATAATATAGACTAAGGATTTGTTAAGTATTCTTTATAAGTTTATTTATCTGCATAAGTTATCACTATTATTATTACAAATTTTAGATTTTAATATAACAAGCATATGTTTGAAATTACTACTATTTATCTTTTGAGTATTTTAGAAGAATTATCAAACTCAGAAAGCCAAAGTAACCAAGATCAAAATTCTATAGGTTTGAAGTGTTTTAAAAGTCATTAGGTTGTACTTTGCAAAATTTGATAAATGAGCTCAGAATAAAATTAAATGGACAAATTTAGCCATTATTGAATGCAATAACTTTAATACAAATTTATTCTATCAGAAAACAAAATTGCATTGTCAATTTTATAAAATTCATGCATACATTATTTGTTCATACAAATTTATTGAGTCATTTTCTTGCATTAAACTTCTAGTTGTGCAAATGTTATTTAATTAATTCATTAGTGAATTAATACATTATTAATGCAAAAATTGCACTTTATTAATCAAAATTATTGCCTATATTTATTAATTAAATAATATTAATATGCATAGTTACATTTTTCAAGTTAAATTACATACTAATTATTTTTCTTTAAAAACCAAAGCTTCAAATTCATGTATTGGCCAAATTGTAATTATTTTCATCTAATTTTTATTTATTTTACTTGAAATTAATTTGACATTCATATTAAATATATATTCATATACCTAAATACATATATTTCAATGCTTAAATTATTTCCTAATACATCCAATTATATTCTCTTAAATTGGCCAAAATTCTCTAACTTAATCTCAGGTTTTTGTAAATTGTTTTTCTTCTTAATAACTTTTATTTGAATTCTAAATCCATCCTCCTTAATGATTTTCTAATTGGTGCTTATTAGATTGCCATCTTTGATTCAATTACAAGGTACTAGCCTCAACACATGCAAATTAAATTACATCGCTAAGTTTTAAACAAAATCTTTCTAAATTGATTAAATAAATTTGCTATATGCTGAAATTTTTTATTCATCAAAAAAAATTATATAGTGAAATTTAATTTAAACTAGTTTCCTTTGATTTTGTTATGATTACTCTTTGCATTTGAAATTTAAATTTTCTATAACTAATTCATGTATTTGCTAGAATTAAACTTGTGATACTGAAATAATTTATTTATAAGTGAAAACATAAATTTTAGTGAAGAAAATCATTATAAGTTCCTTGTATTATTAAAAATAATTTATAATCACTTTAAAATTTATTTTTGTAATTGATGTTATTATATTTTAATCATCATAATAATCTAAATATTTATATTTATAATTTATTTTTATATTGATTGTCTACTTACATAGAGACATATATGTTGTAACCATCATTTTAGAGAACTTGTTTAACATTACATGTAATAATTAGTGAGCTATCATTTCATAATAATTATTGAAAATTCATTTTGACTATATTGTAAACATTTGTGTGTTGTAAGATCATCAATTGAGTTAGTAGTTACTAAAATGTTAGCTTATTATTGTCAAAATTAAAAGTTATTTTTATTTTTTATTTTTGCTTGTAATTTATTGTTAGGAGTGTACTCACCATATTATAAGAGAGTACTAATGTGATGTAGGATAAACCAAAGGTACAAGAGTACATAGTCGCTCTATATAATAGAGTATGAGTATAGTATTATCCCATGAGAATTGAAATATAATTAATAAAATTGAGTTGATTGATTATTATATAGAAAATAATTATGGTGGGTGTCGAGGTAAAAATAAGAAAATACTCCTAGGTCTATCAAAAAAAAAACTAAAAACATGAGTTGGAATTGGTGTTATTTTATGTATTTGACATTTTATGAATTAAAAATTGATCAAGATCGCTACTACATTTCTCTCAAAAGCCTAAGGTCCTTATTTTTCTTGCTCAACCTACTACCACTTAGTGATAAATTCAATGTATGAAAATTTGTTAAAGATCTTAGGACCTTAAAAAGAACTGCATAGCTCTATCATATCATAGTTATCTTTATCCCAAACCCTTCACTATGATATTTTATCGATGATGAGTCCATAATATTTTGTCAATGATGAGTCTATTTTCCACCTCTTGGATCCAAATTGACCTCATAATCTATTAATAGAATGGCTAATCAAATAAATAAATGATGAAACCCAAAACAAAATACTCAATTTTTAAGGAAAAGAAAATTTCATGCTCTATTAAAATAAAATAAAATGACATAAAAATAACATTTTTACATCCCAATCCCTACAAGGGGATTTTAGTTCATATGGAAAGAAAAGAAATTCATTAAAATCTTATACATAAACATTCTTACAATAAATACAAAGAGAAAAGAAAAAAAATGCTTAGGTGGTGATGCCGAGAGAGCCTTCTTTGTCACTTTAGCTCCTTGCCCTTGAGATATATTTAATGGCTTCTTCAAACACCTTGAGTAATCCACAATTCCTTCTCTTGTACTTCTTATAAACTAGTGAAAAAACCTTGAATAATGGTTAGAGAAGCCTTGAAATTCTTTCACATAATTTTCTTAAATAAGACTACATTAAATCTCCCATATATGTAAGAAATTGTTGAAGATTTAAGATAATTTAGAGCAACCACTAGGCGGGAACCTAAGCACTATGATATTTATTTGCATGCATTGTTGTCTTTCTAGGTCCAATGTATGAACCTTGAACTGCTATTAGGATTGGGTATGGCACCTAGGTGTTTGATTCTTTATCTAGTTCATGCAATTAAATGCTTGGGCACCAAGGTGTTAGCATAGGCACATAAGTACCAAATTAAGATAATAGCACTAATTGAGCCCTATATTATGTTATTTGCTCCAAACATAGTCCAAACAAATCTTCTTATGATTTTGCACATTAATTGCTGAATTTCACTCTTTCCTTCTAGATTTACAAAATTTAAAATTCAAATCATAAGTGTAGTAAAATCTTTAAAATCATGGAGAAATACATGACAATTACATTGTAAAAAAAAACTCTTTCTTGCCCATCAAACTCCTCCACACTTAGACCTTTGGTCATTCTTGAGCAAACCTATATATATAATAAAAAAGTAACAATGAAAATTTTGACAAGGTAGAGTTTTTTTGTTTTTTTTTTGTTTTAAACATGTTGTGTTCTAAAAACTATATTATTTATTTATTTGAAATGAGTAATCAATGAACTTCAATTAATTATTATAATTCTATTAGATTAACTATTATTTCAAACACTCTATTGAACAATATACCATGCATTAACTTGTCTTAAGTCATAGTACATTAATATAAATTTACTATAGATGTATACAAATTTTATAAAATTAAGCTTATCACTAAGCAAATAACCTTTCAATAAGACTAAGTCTATACTCACATCCATGTTTTAAAAAGTGTCTTATTTGGTGTATACACATAAATACTCTCTTTTTTTTTCAAATGATAAAATATATTCTACTTTTACAAATAAGAATTTATATCATTTTTTTTACTTTTTGGGTGTCAATTACAACCTTTTTTCATGATGTTGGAGACACCAAACTCAACTTATCCTTTTCTTTTTTTCATCCATTGCTACTTATAATTATCCATTTATACAACTAACTAAATAAAATTTTAATTTATGTAATGAGTTTTGAAGTGTATCCTCTACTTCATCAATATTTAGATTAGTTTTATTTTTATATGCAATGCATGTAGTTACATACAAATATGATTAATAATATTATAACTAGCACATTTAATTATGCAATATATAACTCAAGCATACAATTTTGCGAAGAAAATTAACCAATTACATTATAATAATGATTTTAGTTTTAAGACATTTTATTTATTTACAAATGAAGGAATGTATTTTTCATAGATAATAAATCACATAAAAGTTTCATATAATCTTTACCCTCATCCTCCCTCATAATGAAAATAAAAGCTTTAAATTGAGAATTAAATATAAGATAAATTCAATAATGAATGAAACATATAAAATATAATACTTTTTAAAACAAATAAAATAAAATGAATAAGAAAAGTAAAATATAATTCCAAAATTAAAACAAAAAACAACATAAGAGTATAGTTAAAGTACATATGAGCATTTACATTAGCCTCCCCTCACACTTGAATCATGTATATCCCTAATTCTTTAAAATAAAAATAAACAAGTAATAAAAGTAAAAATAAGGTATATAAATTCTATAATGATATGGAGTTACTTATCAACTTCTTCATACTCTAACTTTTCTTCCTCCTTCTATGGGCGAGTGGTTCAAAGTATTATGGTTATGGTAGAATTAAGACAT
Organism: Cymbidium sinense; assembly: GCA_021442155.1. NCBI lineage: Eukaryota > Viridiplantae > Streptophyta > Magnoliopsida > Asparagales > Orchidaceae > Cymbidium > Cymbidium sinense. Next base: position 77,199,473 of record CM038219.1, on the reverse strand, counting down.
TGTCTACATTTATATGCCAATTTAAAAGTGTGTCTGCTAGATGGTTGTTGAATCTACCCACATAATCATTGTGCATTGAGTTACTCTCCATCGAGTACTCTAATTCTATTTCTAGCCTTTATTGTTTGCAATGTTGCTTCCTTTTTATCATATCCATTAGGTTATTGGACCCCTTAAAGTAGGCCCCAATCTTTGTCTCATGAAACTAAATGGCATTGTGGTTCTTGCTACTATAAGGCTTATACGAGGGGTAACTCTTCTTCATCAAATTTTGGTTGATGATACTTTCTCCACATATGAGGGCTCCTACTTCTCATTAATAGGCACTTAAGTTAGACTACTTGCTTTAATGTGGTCATCAACACTCTTATTTGTAAACATAATTTATGAATAAGTAAAGGGTAACTCAAACCTTTTATGGTGGTGAAGCTTACAACATGTAGAATGTTGAACTTGATGAGTCACTTGATCAGTCCCTAACATAGATAGTCATGTTGTGCTGAATTGAAAAATTTAGTGCAACCCACCCCTTAGTGATGTTGCTCAAATAGTTGTTGGGACTGGTCATGCTGAGATGAATGCATGCTAGGTTCAATATTTGGTAGTAAGGTTAAAGGTAGAAAAATTCATGATGCTTCCATCATGACATTTCCACTTTGTTTATGGAGCAAAGAAGTAAATAATTTCATTATAATTTAGTTAATTTCATAGAAACTTAGAGAACATGTCATTTGGAATGTATAACAAAGGGAGCATTAATTTAATCAAAGTATCACCAAAAAGGAACTATTTACCTTTAATGAAGCACTTATCACCCACTTGTTCCATATCAATTTAGGATGAAATCTAAGCCAAATTACTTGGAAAAAATTAGCCACCTTCTCATGATAAGCATCACTTGGATACAACTAGAAGCTTTCTCAAAGCCTTAATTTGGAATACAAAGTTTAGAATAAAAGATCTTGTTAAAACTTTCAGCTATAATGTGTGAATAGAATTTTCTTTGCTTCATAAGATCAGGAGGCTATGGTGTAGGAAGGGAAGGTGTCTTTTTCTCTCTTTAATATTTTCTTGCTTATAAAAGCTTCTTAGAGAAGAGGAAGAAAATAAAGAGTTGTAGGGTTGGGAGTGGTTTTAGGACCCATCCCTTTTCTAGTAAGGAAAAAGTCCATCTTGATTTTAAATTTTGGTGTTATCACCTTGGTTTGTTATGCTTAAGCATCTTATTTATTTCTTCTTTGTTTCACTTTCAAGAATCATGGCACATATGACTTATTTTTCTTTATAAGAAAATAAAATATAAGTTAACTAGCAGGTTAGTGCTTAGGCAATTGGACTGTTGTTGCCTAGGCACCAAGTAATTATTGGGATCAACCTATTATTCAAGATGGGAAAACAAAGCTGGCACCTAGTCACTATGAATTTTTTTAGACAAACTAAAATAAAGAGAATTGGGTTGTCTCCCAACAAGTGTTTGGTTTAACATTCTCAGGCTAATGCCTATTTTGTGCTTCTTAAGTGTTATTTGATAATAGATGTTGTTGTAGCCATCGTATCTCTATTATTGATTTCCTTAAGTACTCCATTAGGACAAAGTTGTCTATCCACACTTACATAAATTTTACTTAGTTTCTTTAAGGTTAGAGGCTTCGTTTCTTATTTTAAATGGTGTTGTGTGTCTTTTATTTATTTTCCTATATATGCCCATCTCATTGCAATTCATTTGATATATATTCTTTTGCTTCAGTCATCGAACCTAGTTGCTCTCCCATATTTATGACTATGATATTCTACTCAACTCCTTTTGATCCTCATACACTTTGAATATTTGCATTCCATTCTTTATTCTATGTTATAATTCTTCTATTTAAATTTCTATACATATAGCTAAAATAAGTCTTCCTAGAATAATAGGGTACCTCGACTCATCCTCATTTATATTCAGAATTAAGAAAATGAATAAGATGAATTTACTTACTATCATCAACAAAACATCCAAGATTCAATTAGGATGGTTTATTGAGTTGGCGATGAGTAGTATGGATACCATGGTAAGCATCACTTCTTAGAAATCCAAATTTTTTTCAAACTAAGAGGTACAACAAATTTATGCTTGCTCAAAGATCACTCTATGCATTTTTTAAAGTGTAAGAGATAACGAAGCTACTTAGACCTTTTCTTTTAGTTGATTGCTTCTCCGCTAACATCACAATGCATTATTTAATTAAAGTTGTTGTTTCATGTTTCTCTAATTATTCTTTTTTGGGCTAAAATCTCCTTCATAAACTTCATATAGTTAAGCATTTATTCTAAAGCATTAGAAAAAGGAATAAACTAGGTTGTATATTATAGTATAAACTAGGACTCTTAAACTATAGTGAAAATTGTGCGTGGCCATTTTCTCATCATCCATTTTGTTCATGAAGGTGCTACTATATATAGAGTCCATCAACATCCTCCTCCGCATTGCTAGCCCATCGTAAAGGTCTAAAATTGTATTTATTTGGGATGAAAATGTTGTGGAATTCTTCATAAGAGGACTTTAAACCTTTCCCACAAGTCATATAGTGTCATATCTTCCATTTGTAGAAAATTTGAAATCTCTATGTGCATCACATTCTTCTTTGTTAGTAAATAATACTTTAACAAAAACTTCTACATAAGGCCATTTTAGATAATGATGGAATCACTAGGCCATAAGTTGAACGAGCTTTTAGCTTAGTCCATTACTGAAAAAGGAATAACCTTAATCTGATGGAATTATCTAAGACTTTAATGTACTTAAAAATATCATAATCTCCAAGAAATTTATGATATACACATTTAAGTATGCTAGCCTCTAAAAAAATGAGACAAATTGAACATCTCAACTTGGGGCACCGCAATGCTGAAATCACAGTGCCTAGGCGTTGTCTCTAACTTACAGAATCTAGACATGCAAATTGCCCCTAACGATTTCCTACTTAAATAATATAGTGTCGTGGCACTGGTATCACAGCATCGAAGAACTATCATGATATCCTTCAACTTTAAAAGCAAGAAAACTACTGTTCCAGCCCCATCAACCATAACCGCTTAGAAGAGAGTGGGGGAATGGTTATGGAGGAAAACCCAGCCCAATGGTGTGAAATTCTCTATAAAAATGGGAGAACTACCCCCACTCATATTCTCCTTCTATTCCACTCACTCTCTCTCTCTCTCTAACCCACCTGCTATTTTCTTACTCTTGGTCTATTATAATCTCAACAACGTGCCTTTTTGCTATCACAGGAGAGTGTTCTCCTCGTGCATGAGACAAGATTGAAGACTACTACTGTTAACTCTAAGTAAAAATTCTTGGAAATGCTTTCTTTGTGTAATTTTCTTTTTGAAAAGAAATTTTAAACTATTTTCACCGTTGATCTTTGATCCAATGAGAAATAAAAAGGCATATCTCTATTGATCTTGGATTCAAAGTAAAAAAAGAAAGCCTCCATACCCAAAATTTTAGAATCTTAAAATCTGAAGACTTTTTCCATTGAACTTGGTTCAGATGCAAGATGAAAAAACATCCCTCTATCGATTTAGATCTGAAACAATGGAGAAGAGTGCTTTTTGTACTAAATAAGTAAAAAACCTAGCACTACTAAAATGTTATGCCATTGAATTTTCACAAAAATTGTTAAATTCTACAAGAATCTGGTTTAAAAATAATGTTCCCACTCCACGGTGCCATAGTTCCAAGGTCTAGCTTCAAAGCGTTAAGCTCTCAAAAATAAAATCTTTGGTGCTCCACCATGTCACGCTAAAGGACTAGATATCAGGTGTCGTGGTTCTAAGCTCTTGGGTGAGTATCATTCTTGCAACATCGTGGCACCGTATCTTAGCTCCACAATGATAATCTTACAAGTATTCACCTTTTTAAAATAGCATGATAATTTTATTTTTCTAGCACTGAGGCACTACTTCTAAAAAAACTCTTCCACCATCGAACTTCATTGTAGTGTGAAATAAAATTCTCCCTCCATTGTTCTTGGATTTGGAATAAAAGAGAATGGTGCTAATGCCCTAGAAATAGTGAAAGCTAACAATGCTAAGACATTATGCTACCAAAATTTAAAATTTCTCTAAAACTATAAATATTAAGCACTAATGGCAAAGCACCATGGCCCTGTGAGTCTAATGTTGAGGAGCAGAGCTATCGAGAATCTTGAATCTCAAGCAAATATTTGATAGTAACTGATGCTAATATCTTAGCTCTTAGGCACTGTGCTCTCAGGAAAATTAAATTACAATACTCTTCTGATAGTGCCATGACTTTTATCTAAGCCCCAAAGTGCTATGCTCTTGGAAAAATTAAGCTTAGCTATGCATTCTATAGTGCCAATGCCCTAATATCACCATGATAAAGCACTACGCTCTCAAGAAATTAGACTTAGGCACCCAACTAATAGTGTCAAAGCATTTATAACATAGTTCAAATCATGTCTACAATGCCACAATGCTAGACATGTAGCACTGAGGTGCTAAGCTCTTAGGTTTTGATGTTTATCTTTCAGCATAATGGCATTAAGGTACAAATTTGGCAGAGCTGAGGTGCTGAGCCTCAACTTATTCATTTTTAGGGAAATTTTATTTTTAACTTTTTAAATCTTGGAGCATTCCGCATAATAGAAACAAATATAATACATTGAAATAAAAATATCTTTATTAATTCCAAAAATTTATTATATAATCTTTATAATAAATAAATAAACAAAACAAAAGAGGAAAAAGGGGAAAACTAATAATTGTCTTCATTGTCATCATTCATCTCTTCTTCTTCTTCTTCTAGCTCCAGTAAGGTGCTCACATATGGGTGATCTTGAGGCACCGTAAGAAAAGAAACCTAAGCTAGGACCGCATGAAAGCAATAGTTTTCAAACATATGAACAAGTGCTGAGTTAAACTCAGTCTTGTATGAAAACTATTATTATTGCTAAACTATATGATGGTCAATTTTTCTCTCTAGTTCCTACTGTTGTCAACTGGTTTTGCCAACCCTTTTCCTTAAATTTAAGACTTGCCCTCAAATTTCTCAAAGTTGCTCATTTAAAGTCTTGAAGGATTTAGGTTCAGACTGAGGGGTGTTTCAGCATTCTCCTACCTCAGTCCTCAAGCTAAATCCGTCAATTAATCTCTTAGTAAAATGAGATTTTTATATAACAACTTCCTCATTTGACTCACCTTATGCACACACTGCAACACTTAAAAAATACATTATAAAAGGATGTTACTACGTCTAAGCATATTATGAATAGAATTATAAATAATCTTTTTTATATTCATAATAAAGCCCTTTTGAATTATGAAATTTAAAATATCTCTATCCCTAATTACTTGAATGATATTTCCAATGGACATTAACTTGGTAGAAATAAAATAATGCCAAGTTCTGGCCTCAGTGGTAAGGATGGTAGTAGAAAAATTAATATTTTTCTCACATCTTTTCCACTGGACATTAGAATTTCTAAAAGTGAGGAAATTAAGAATTCCATTAAAAATGGGATGATCATTATAATAAAAAAGATATTGATCATAATCTACATCCCGTAAATTATAATATGAATTGATAGTGATTCTATCAAAACTTACTAGTTTTCTCTAAATAAAAACTCTATTATTCTGGTTCTCCTTCGCATCGGCAAAGAACTCCCATAACACAAGGACAATTTAAGATATGTTGTCATAGGCCAACTTCTCCCAACCTTGCTCATTGATATTACTCTCCACACTTCCTCTCAAATTGAAGAAGCACCTCTCTAGAATGAGATGTTTGTGTAGGAGAGTGTGGTGGTATCTTTCCATCACCTCGACACTAATAAACCTATTAGTATCACTAATAGCTACCCTCTTCTTGCCCTTATTGATGTACTTGACTAGCATGTTGGCTTTCCTAAAATAAAATAAAAGCTAAGAGAAGAAAGATTGAAAGAGAAAGAAAGAAACGAAAGACATTTAGAATAAAAAATTCATAGCATCCAAGCACCACAACTTTAATATAGCGGGGTGCTAACCTCTCGTTTAAGGCACCGATGAGTATGAAGGGTCTAAGGGTTGAGCACTTAATCAAAATGATTATTGTGTCAGTAAAAAATAGCACTTATTACTATTTATGAAAATTAACTTTGTAACCGACACTGTGCAAAAAGAGAGGTCGGACATTGATGTAGCACCATGGTGCTCTGATAGAGCATCATTCTGCTGGTAAAAAAGTTTATTTTTTTTCCAATTAAAGACCCTATCCGCCTGCTAGATTCCCTGAATCAACTTTTGACTGACACAGAGGTGCCAAATCTATTGACTCCATGACCCCATCTCATATGAGATTTATTTTCATGATAATAAACACATATTCAAATGCTACTAATCAAGTTAAATTCAAGTGTGTAGGAAAAATTCTTCAATTCCTTGTTCTTCAATTATATCAAATTGCTAAAGCTATTAGACATAAATTGGGTGAGAATTTTTCTAGAAATTACTATATTAATGCAAACGAAAAAAGCTCACTAAATTAAAATAAATGATTCATTCATTTTTAGATCCATCATTCTAAATTTTTTTATATTTTTTTATATCTTAATGTTGGAATTATTCATTATCCATTTTGGATAGTATGAACTAAATGCAAGATATAAGTTCTAATAAATGATTTTTTTTAAGCTAGATAAATTATGTTTAAACTTTATTAAATCATATTCATACCATTCGTAATTTTTATTCATTATTTTTAGTACATTAAACTTGAATTATCCCAAAATTATCCTCTCTCTTATCCTCTTATTCCCTCTCCTATTATCATTTTCATCTTAACATTATTTTGGCCGAATTTTTTGATGCATTTTGTGTAATGAATTGTGTCAAGTTCATTCAAAACATTTTTATATTATTTTCTCTCATTTTTCAAATTTTAAAATTCATTTATTTGAATTTTTGAATTTGAATTATTTTGAATTATTCTTTAATTCAAACTTTTACATGCATGACATGTACTTGCTAAATCAAATCAATTTTTTGTGGAATATGTTGAAAATCTTAACAATGATTAATTATGATTATTTAGAGCTTAATTAATTTAATACAAGGTAATTTAAATTTAAATTCAAAATAGCCCTCTTTTTCAAAATAATTTTTTTCTTTTTTTTTTTTAATTTGACCTATTTTAGGAAAGTTTAATGGAGGCCGGCCACTATGCTTTAAATTAAATAAATTTATATATTATTTAAATATGAATAAGTACATAATGCAATCAACTTTGATATAAATTGATTCATCCATTACTTTAAGAATTTCCTATTTTAGGAAACTCCTTTTAGCTGAAATCCTTGAATTGATTTTCAATAGATTTATTTTATTCAAAAAAATTTTCTTCATATCTAAACCTCCTAAGCCAAAATTCCTATTAAAATTCCTCTATTCGTAGATGTGAATCACATAGCTTACATTCTATATTGGGTTTAAACATATTTGTAAAGGATCCTATGGAAGATCTCTTTGGCTGATCCCTTCTCCCTTGAATTTGAAATTCAAATTGATGCCAAATCAATTTACCTCTCATTGGATCAATTTTTTCGACCCTAGACTTCTCCCTCATCTATTTAAGAGCCTTATTTCAACTTTAAAATGTTTTCAAAAAGTTAAAAACTTTTTCTTGCTCTCTTGCTCATTCTTGGTAGATCCTTGCTAAAGCAATTCTTGGAGATTTTTGGTGATTCAAGTGCAAGAATTCCTCATCATTCTTCACATTCCCTTGGAGATTTATTTGGCTTGAAGATTGATTGGTAAAAGTGAAGCTCTGGTGTGTTTTCTCCCTTGGCCAAAAACATCAATTCCTTAGTGTTAAATTTTTAAGGTGTTAAGTTCTTAAACTTCTTTTATTTCTTCTTGGCTATGAAGTTTACAATGTTATGTAAATTTTATTGTGTTCATTCATGATAATCTTTAGATTTTCTTTGGCTAAGAATAAACATAAGAATATCAATTTGTGTGGATATAACTACTTAAGAATCTTTTGATTTCCTATTTGGCCTAAAGCAAACATAAGGAAATTTATTTTGTGCTTAATCATTGAATATTCCTTTTGTTTCTTATTTGGCTGAAGTCTCTTTTAAAGGTTATTAATTCCCTAAGTGCTTTTTAGCTTGTTCAAGGTTTTGGACCACAAGTGGAGTCTGTGCCCTAACATTCATGTTTCAAAATTGAGTAGCCAAGTTCATCAATAGGTCATGGATCCTATTACTTTTTTTTCTCAGGCTGTAGGGAAAGTTCTTCTACTCTCCTATTTAGATTGTCCATTTTATTTTGACTAAAAGTTTTATAAGGCATGATGGAATAATTAAAGATGCAATATGATAATTTATTTTTTTTTGAAATATGTGATAATGCTTGATGACCTAAAGAAACTAGTTTTAATTATATAAGCAAGTGAACAACTAAATCCCTTACTAAAATACAAAATACAATTAGAAGCAATCTAATATAATCTAAGTAAACTAGTTTTAATTATATACAACATTAAATTATTTGAAGTAGGTTTTTTTATATTTATAAGAATTATGGGAAGGTTTTATATGACTTTGTAGATTACTGCCTTATTAATTTAGGTGTTCTCAAGTCAATTTAGGTAAGGTAGATTCAAGGACAATAATTAGATTATGTTTGTAGAAGTAACCAATTGACACCCTTGTAATAGGTGATCTACCATGAGATTTTGCAATGATCTAAAAGTAATGAGAGAAAAAAGTAAGAAAGATTACTATGTTGAAAAAGCAACTCTACACTTGCAAAGCAACTTCTTACTTGGTGCCACCTCAAATACGTAGCAACAATATGTATGCGAATGATATGGATGGTGGGATTAGATCTCTGAAGTGATCAAAGATACTTAGGAGAGTAAGGTTATATGAGTTATAATTTAATTTTAAGTGAAATTTGTAAAGATGTTATGGAACCCAAGACGAGGTGAATTGCATATTTTTTTTAAAAAAAATTTAAAACTTTAATTTTAAACTTTATAAAAAATTTAGTTGCAAAGACTTGTTAATATATTATACCAAATAAGCAAGCAACAAAGTACAAAAAATAAAAGACAAGAACAATAGAGATTTTTATGTGGTTCGGGAAAACTCAAAAATCGACCTACGTCTCTGTCTAGTCACCCTCACTAAGAATCACTGATCAAAAAGAGATTCCACCCAATGTCTCATACTTTCCTACACCAAGCAAGTACAACCCCAACTCTGTACTTTCCTACAACAAAAAAGTACAACCCTTATACTTTTAAAACAAAAGTAACAAAAGTAACAAAAGAATATTATAATTTGTGTCTAACTCTCAATTTTAAAAAGATTTTGTACTCAAATCCCAGCTAAACAATATTAAGATAAATAAAAAAGAGAGCTCAAGTTTGTGTTATATTCTTTAATGAATTTGAAACAATGCAATGAATAGATTTTCAAAACAATATTCAAGAGTTCAAAGTATGCTTATGCAAGTAAAACAAATTCAATCAATCCGAAAATAAATTCTTTCAAATCTTTGAAGGGAGAATGAAGAGTGATCAAGAGAGTATTTTGACAATAAAGAATATAAAACTTTTCATTCAAATCCAACCAATAAATTTAAATATTCATGGGAGAAAGTGAATAATAGTTTTCAAATTACTTGCATAATATAAAACCTTTTAAATTAAAGAAATCATTAAATCAAAAAAATCGTTTCAAATTACTTAACTTATAAATGAAAAAGACAAAGGAAGAATAGGAACTTTAAAGCATATGAAAATTTTCATTCAAATACAAGCCAATGAAATCACAAATTCAAAGTATTAAAATGAAATTAAAATTCTTACTTAAAGTCTTGATGTATGATCAAAGAAGTTAACTTGATCTTGAACCATTCAAATTTCTTGAATGGATCATTAAATAAGTTGAAGAGAGACACCACTTGATGATTGATGAAATTAAGAAGTGAGGAGATGGTCTCAATCAACAAACCTTCAAAATATCTTCAATCAAGGGTCTTGGCCAAGGAAGAAAATAAGTAAGGATGAAGACTTTCACTTTGCTTCAAACAAATCCTTATGCAAGGATTCGACTAAGAAAGAAATCAATGAAAGAAAGATGAGAGCTTTAGCACTTAGAACACAAAAGTTTATCCTAGAAATTAATTTGCAAGAGGTCACCCTAATGGTGAGAGTCAAGAGAGAATTCAAGTTGGTTTGAATCTCATTTTATAAATGCATGAGTCATTAGGTTCGGCCAAGATATGAATAAAAATGAGAGGGAATTTAGTTTTGGTAAGAACTTGAAATTTGAATTTAAAAACACATGTTTGAAATTCCATAGGGTCAACAAATATTTAGTAATGAATGACGAGGCTCGTCAAATTGGAATGAGTCTAATGAGGCTCATGGCCAAGTCAAGAAGAATAAGAGGGAAACCGATTTTGGAAAATTTTTGAATATGTGATCCAAGGGAGGATGTGATTGATCAAAGCATGTGTGAGTTGAGTCCAAACAAGAAGATTTCAGCCAAGGTAATTTGAGCAAAAGTAAGGAGAATTAGAGGGAAGAAAAATTAGGGAAAATTATGAATTTTTAGACACATGTATAAAAAGTATGAAATTAGCTCAACTAAAAGCTCAAGAGGATTTGAGGCAATAAAAAGGCACTAGCCAATATGGAGCTACCTCTTCCTTTAATAGTGAGCAGTGGACTGGCCAAAAAGAGTGTTGGATCCACTCTGATCTTAAGCATAGATTTAACGTTAGATAAGCAAAGCATTGAATGAAGGAAGCCAACCTTATGGAAAATATTTAAATAATAAGGGTCGATCAAGAAGTTTCCAAATTGAATTTCAATAAGTCACCCGGTGAATTAATTAATTAGTTAAATAAATGAAATTAGGGCAAGCCAAAGGAATTAATTGAAAAAAATAAATCAAGGAAAATCATTGATAATTTTGAACCAAGGGTATTCCAAATAGAATAAAGCTCCAATCAATTAATTCAATCAAGAGTAAATTAAGTGAGATTGATTATGAGGCGATTTTAATTAATTTTAATAAATCAAATCATTAAAAAAATAAAAAGGGAGCTAGCTAAGGCACTATCTTTTCTTAAATTCCGTAGAAAATATTAAAAACCACTTTATTACATAGCATAAAATGTTTAAATACAAGTTACTAATTTTTAAAGGATGTTTCCCCTTGACATTACTCCTTAAACTGACCAAAAACTGCCTGAAACTAAACGTATTAGATCATAATGCAGCGATGCTACAAAAAGCAGTGCTAAGGCACTATCTTTTCTTTTCTTCAGCTTAAAATCCTAAGATACTAGCACTATAATGCTATAATTGAAGCATCTTTGTGCAAGAAAGACACTTACAAATATAAATACAACAAAGTTACATGATTACAACTACAACACAAGCATTATATATAAACATGGTAATGCACATCACATATCACAAATTACATCACATAAGTACACATATATAAGTCTTCCAAGTGTTCTTCAAGCATCAAAATTCAAGAACTCTTACCTATAATGATAGGACCTCCGAAAGAGGTCTACATTCTTGTTGTACTAACTCTAATCAAAGGCCCTTGATGTGGTGCTAGTGCCACATAAATTCATTTGCTTAATGAATTATAATTTTTTAAATCATTTTTGAATGTATTTATATCATATATGGAATTTTAAATAAACTTTTTAAAATATCACTAAAGCACTGAGAAACTAACTAAATTATTTTGTAAATAATGAAATTATTTGAATAAAAATAAAGTGAAGAATCGCTTATGGTTATAAAATTGTTAGGTCATCTTTAATCCATATGAATTGTATTTTATTTTTCCAAAATATGTTTATAGCATGTATTCTTTTTGTCAGACTTGCTCTTTGACTATTTATGGATCTTATTTGGTGGAATCTAACTTGCCAAGTACAGTTTGAAGAGCTAAAACATATACTTTCTTCAAGACTAAGTTGTTTGCATGGAAGGCATTTTTTTTTACATTTGAGTTATATTCCTCATGAATATTCTCTTGAATATAAAATTTATACTCTATTAGTAGAAATGTCTTTACACCATGAGATAAAATATAAAGAGTCTACTCAGCTGTCATTAATGGAGTGGTACATAATGATCATATGCTTATAATAACAACTTAGCCCATTCACCCTCTACTTTCCTTTGTAATAAGTTTGTAATTAATTTGTTCACTATTTCTAATTATTTGTTTATCTTTGGGTGGTGGACTAAGGAAATATTATTAACAAAATTTGAAAATTATCTTAAATGAAAATTATGGATCTTAATCAGTGTTGATTATCATAAGGAGCTTTTTATCAACAAATATTATTAGTCCAAATGAAGTTTTAAACTACCTTTACTATAATTTTTTTTTTGAGAAGTCTTTGGTGTCTTTTCTTAAGGTTGGCTAGAAGTATCCTTATCTCAAAATTATATTTGTGGGACTTCTTCCTTCAAAATAGCTCCCACATTTTCTTGAATGGGCTTCCTTCAAAATGTTAGTAATTTCATTATTTTTCACACACCTTAAAATACATCATTATTATTACTTTATTAAATAATTTGCTATTAGTCCGTGTGCATTACTTTGCTTTTATTTTCACTTACTATAGATCTTTGACATGCGACATGATTATCCATGTCCTAAGATATACAACCAATGGGTCTACCCAACTCTACACTTTTACACATTCTATGTTAATGGTCTCTTCCTTCTTACTAGTTTGGCAACAAGCTCCAAGTTTGGTCTTCTATCAAGGTTTCCTATCTTAGAATAGATGATCAACAAACTAGTTTTCATCCCTCAATATATGCTTAATTTTGAAGTACATAAATTTACTAATATCATATTTCACCTTGAATAAATATTTCTATAACACGTTTTCTCTAACCTTATAATTCCCCATGATTAGATTTACAACAAGTTGTTAATCAGAGAATTTTACCATATGCTTTATGCAACTCCCATGAACTCAGTCTTATAATGAGAACTTCATATTCGACTTGGCTGTTTGTGATTTTGATGTAAATTCTGATAGCTTGGGTAATGAATATTTCTATTAAGCTTTTTTTAATTCCATTATAATGGTAACGGCTTGTTGTCAATCCATCCTCATGTAAAATCTTAAGTAAGTCATCTTGTGTGGTCACTTCTTTCTCTATGTCAAGTACTGCAATATTCATTAAGAAATCCACAAGCTTTTGTGCATTGATTGTTGTTTGTAGCATGTAAGGTGATGTGGAAATCATCAAGTTCAACATACCACTTCAAAATTCATCTTGAGTGATTTGGATTTAATAGGACTAACATTAGCAGATGATATGTCACTACTTAAATTGAATGTGTTTAAAAGTATGGTCTAGTTAAAGTCTTCTTATTACAATAACCAAGACCAATACTAATTTCTCCATTATTAGATATTGTAGTTCAACGCCACTGAAAATTTTCTAACATAGTAAAATGGCCATAACTTCTCACAATTTTCTATGATAAGTATTTAACTTATGATCTCTTCTCTAACTCCTAAATATAGTAACAAGTCCTTGCTGAGTTTTGGGCTTTGAAGAAATTACAATGATGATATAAGTAACTTTAATTATATGAAGGCCTTCTCTTTTTGCCATTACAAGAGAAATGTTTCAGACTTTTTAGTTTGTTGAAAAGTGTTGAACACTTTTCACTAGATTTGGAAATGAATTTGCTTAATATGGTGATTCAACATATTAATTTTTAACATTCTCTTTTTTATTTTTGAGAGATGGAATTTTGAGCATCACTTTGAGCTTTTTTTGGTTCATCTTAGTCCCTTCAGTGGTGATGAGATACTCAAAAAAAAATTTCTACACTAGCTCTAAAAGTATATTTTAGTGGGTTGAACTTCATATTGTACTTTCTCAAGGTGTTAAATATTCCCCTTAGGATTAGTAGGTATTATGATAATGTTTTACTTTTTATAAGCAAGTTATTTACATACATTTTAAAATTTCTCCCTTTTTTATCTTTCAAAATTGCAACCATTATTTGCTGATACATTGCATTAACAAGTTTTAAGCTAAATGGTATTACATTATAATAATTTAAATAATTACTAATAATAAATGTTATTTTCTCACAGTCCATTAGATGCATCTTAATTTAGTGGTATCATGTGAAAGAATTGTAAAAGCTCATCAATAGATAGGCAATCACTGAGTTGATTAAAGCATTTATGCATGTAAAAGGGTAGATGATTTTGGGCACATTAAGTTCAATTTAGTGAAGTCAACTTATATCCATCATTTCACATTTTACATCTACACCATCATTTCATTCATAACATATTTTGAGATTATACTTCTTTTGATGAATTTGGCATATATAAACTTCTTCACTTTCTAGCATATAGAAATCACTATGGTCACCATAATGGGCTACATATTTGCTTAATTGGCTTCATCCTCTAGCTCATATTTCATCTGTGGTAAGTCACATTTATGTCTATTCTTGGCATTATTAACTAGAAAAAAACCATTCACATGTTCTCAAAGCATCAATATTAATTCACCCTCTTTTATTGAATTGAACATGGTGATAAGTCTGAATGTATGGCCCTTATGTTCTTCATAGCAAGGACTTCCTCCACTACTTCTTTGGATATTCATAATGGCTTTTAGATATCATGATCTTGATTATAGCAAGTCCCGACTTAATGTGATTATTTGGCCTCCTCCTGGATATTTTAACACCACGTGGTATGTTGAAACCAATACTTGAATGTGTGCTTAGTAGTGGACAACTAAATATTGCATTGCATGTTAGTGGTGCATAAATTAAAATAAAGTTGACCATCATAGTGAATTATATTTTGCCTTCACCTCATGTAATTAACTATGTGATCACTATTTTTATCTCCTTCCTTTCTTTTGAAAAGTTGAAGAGAGGTTTGAATATTGGCATTAGGTGTGGTACACCTATGTTTATCTTAGACACTTTAGAATACGATATTCACCGAACTCCTAGCATTTTGTTTAATTATGTGAACAAAATATCTAATAACATTGAGATTGATGCTTATATTATTCTTGCTATGTTTTCTTTTCTTGATTGATGTCATTTAGAAAAAGTTTGGTGAAAAGCTTCTTCTCTAGTTCCTCCAAGGATTGTAGACACAATCCAAGTGATGTGTATTACATATATTAAGAAAGTCTCATTCCTACTCTCCTTCAATAGTGCTTTTCATAGTCTTCATTTATTCGGCTCTACTAGGACAAGCAATTTGAGCTTTCTAACTTTCATGAGTTCCTTGACTAGCTGCATTAGGTGATGATACTTTTACATATCTTAATCATGATCTTGATGACATGTTTAGTACTTCTTCAAGTCCTTGAGGTGTCCACTAACTCTCATTGGCACTGGTCTCTTAAGGAAATATTTATTTTTAATGGTCGGCCATTTGGATTCTTATTGGGTCCATGTTAGTAGTGGGTGAATAAAAACATATGGCCTTTTATTTCTTTAATCATCATGTATTTTTTGATATGTTCTTACCCCTTGAGTGGACAAGCTTATCCTATATTTGTTAATCAATCTTTACCACTTTGCTCCAATAGTTGACCTTTTCTTAATTTGGTGGATTAGTGAAAAACTTCTTTTGAAGTGTTGACTTCATGAGCCCATCTCATTTGAGATTGATTTTAATGATAACAAACACATATTCAAATGCTACTAGTCAAGTTAAATTCAAATGTGCAGGAAAAATTCTTCAGCTCCTCGTTCTTCAATTATATCATAATACTAAAGCCTTTGGACATGGACTGAGTGAAATTTTTTAGGAATAACTATATTAAGGCAAATGAAATGCTTACTAATATAAATATATCATTCATTCATTTTAAAACAATATATTTTAAATTATTCATAAACACTATATTTCATATTTACAAAAATTCTTTAAAAGTATTCATTTTTTGGATAATGTGAACTAAATGCATAAACCATGTTACATTTATTGTGCTTTCCTGCAAGTTAAATTAAATTCACATCTCATTAAACTATTTCCATGCTAAAATATATTCATTATCCATTTTACATGCATAAAATCCAATTATCATGAAATTATTTGTTGTATTATTTTTCACTCTCCTATCGTCCTATTTTTCAACCTAAACTTTTTTGACTGATTTTTTTAATGATTATTTGCTAAATAAATTGTTTGAGAATTATTCAAATTATTCTCAAAAAAATCTCATTTTTTTCTAAATTAAAAAAATTCATTTATTTGAATATTTAATTTGAATTATTTTTGAATTCAAATTAAATATTCATTTGATTACATATGCAAATTTAAACTCCTCTCTTTATGGAATGTTATGCAGTTAATCATATGCTAATCTAGTTGATTTAATTTAAATTAATTTGAATTTATTTATGTTAATTCAAATTCAATTAAAATAAGCCATGAAATTATCTTATTTCCTTTTATATAAATTTTATTTTTAGAAACCTCATTTGGCCAATCATATCTTTATGTAAATTTAAATTAATCAATTAATAAATTTGATTTAAACTCTCCTAATATCTGATTCATCATTATGTAATTTGAATTAAATACATTAAAATAAATCCAATCTATTTTAGGAATGTAGTTTGGCCAAAATTTTCATAATTCAATTATATTTAATTTAAAATGCTCTAAAATAATATCTTTCCTTCTTTTATTCAGTCAATTTTAATTGATTGAATATTTCATGACATTGCATTGAATTAAAATTGAATTCCATCTTGGAAACTCCTTGGTTGATCCTATCATGCCAAACCATCAAAATAAAATTTTAGATTTTTCAAAAATTCACCCTTGGCTGAATTTATCCTATTAATTAAATTCAATTGATTAAATTGAATTACTTACCATTTGGATTTCCCCCTTTTTTGGCTTGGCCAAAATCTATCTCATGCAAATTAAATTTCAAATTGATTGATTCAAATCAATCTTTCTTACCAAATAGGTTTCCCTCCTCTCTTTGCCTTGGTTGAACCCATCACCCTTCAAATTTCTTTTATTTTTATTTTATTTGTGTTTTAATTTATTCCAACTTTGCTTCCCCTCCTATTTCCTTCAATTTGGCTGACCCTATTAACTTCTTATCCTATATATGTCTCTCTTGAGGTTACGGTTAATTTCTTCTTGAATTTTCTCCTTTTGGCTGAACCCTTGCAAAAAGCTTTCCCTTGGAGATTTCTCTTGGTGAATCAAGTGCAAACCTCTTAAACATTCTTATTCTTCCTTCCTTCAAGTGATTTCTTTCAAGTTTGCACAAAAGAACTTGAAGGATTGGTGGATTTTCTTGTGGGCGAAAGCTTAACAAGGTGCTTTAATTCTAGTTTGTGATTTTACTTGCCAAGTGACCTTGTTCTCCTTCTTAGATTGAGTTTCTTATGCATTTGGTCAATTTTTTTTGTGCTTACTTATCTATTTCTATACTTACTCAAGTTGGTCGAACGCTTGGTTGATTGATTAAAGTGTATTATTCCAAGTTGTTTTCTCTTCATTGTTCCTACATGTTCTAAAAAGATATTATTGTCTTTATGTTTATTTCATATAAAACACATGTGAATAACAAGTTTTATTACTTCTAAATCATCTCATCTTTTGCACAAATAATAATTTCTTTAAAAAGATAATTCATTTTAGTTTATGTGCTTTCATTTGGCATATACATGTGACACTTCCTAAACTCAAGTTTCTTTATAATCATTTGATTCATAAAGTTTTTAAATCATCATTATCATATGTTTTAAATCATTAATTAAATAAATTTTATTTTAAGTTATTACTTTCTTTTCAAATCTTTTTAAAGTTTATTTCACATCATATACATCTTTCAAGCTTAATCATTGCATTCAAATTTAAACATCAATTAATGTGAGCTATCTTTCTTACTTTTGTTTTATCCCTTAATATAATTGTAGTTAGGTTTTGAGAGAAAAATTATTTTAAAATTGAGAGTTAGATACTTTCATATTCCTCTTTCCTATTTTTTTGTTGGGTTATACTTGCTCGTTAAGGAAAGTATGTGTTGGGTATACCTGTCCGTTAAGGAGAGTACGTGTTGGGTTGTACTTGCCGTGAAGGATAGTATGAGAGATTTATTGTAATATCAACTTTATTTTAGTGAATTTCTAGCCTGGGTGGCTAGACATGGACATAAGCCGATTTTGGGGTTTAGTCGAATCACGTAAAAATCTTTGGGTTCTCTTTCTTTACTTTTCTATTATTTCATTTCACTAAAGCATTATTATTAAGTAATTAAGTTTTCTACAAAAGTTAAAATTAAGTTTTCTAAAATTTATTTTGAAAACCCAATTCACACCCCCCCCCCCCGGGTGCTAGCTATAGCTAAGTAACATGAAGTTCATCCCCTCTCTTCTTCTGAATAAATTAGGCACACGATTATACTTTTTAGTATTAACATCCCTGTAGGCAAGCTCCAACAGATGCGAAGATTTTTAGATTCGATAGGTCAAGTGTATAGTGAAATGGAGACTCTCATAAGCCTAGAGGAGTGAAGCTTGAGCTACATATTGATCCAAATTGATAACTTCTAATATATCCCTTTAGAATTGAGTGATTAAACTTCTTAGTGGCTTACCTAGCTCTTGTCTTATTTGCAATACAACCTACAAATTTCTCAGTGGCTTCTACACACTAATAGATTTTATCATGAATATTCTCTTGAATTCCATGAAAGAGGTGTCATTCTTAGAGGTAGGTGAATGAATCATCTATGTTTTAATTTTTTGAAGGTAGTGAAACACAATAGGCACTTCAAATCATCATTGATATCAAGTAAAAGGATTATGAACATAAAATATGCCATATGATTTGTTGGATCAATATTCCCTTATATTATTCCAAATTTAGAATCTTAAATTTAGGAGGTTTGGCCTCCATGAGTTATAGGAAGAATACATTCTTCCATCGCATCCTCCTCTTCTTCACTCCACTTTTTTCTTGTCAGCTAAGGATTGTGCCCTCTTTTTTTGAATTTGGGTATTAAGATTCATCTTCTCCGATGGTTGATGATAACACTTAAGCTCCTTGTGGACTTTTTATCTAACTACTAAGACAAATATCCTTCTAGTATTTCTACTCTCAATGTTACTATTGGAATGCATTCTAATATATTATGGATCATCCTTGTCATCTTTTTTCAAATTCTACCAGTTGTCTTGCTGTCATAAATTCTTGAATATTTTTCATATTGATGGAACTTTTTTTCTATCTCTTTTAGTTCATAGCATAATCCACGCTCTCCACTTCTTTTGAGGAAGTTGGTTCCAAATTATCCATTAAACCACATTGAACTAATTATTAGGCAGATTGTTGACTCGAAGAACTGAAGAGTTAATATTATTGGACAAATTGCTGACTTGATGGGTTCATGCTGCCCTAATAGAACTGAGAGGATCTTTGGGTAAGACACCTTATTTGGTTTTGAGTATTTTTACACTTTATGCTTAGCTTTGATTATCTTTGCAAAGTGATGCCATCTTGTCCACACTTTTTTCATGATTTTGCTACTAGCTTTAGAAATAATAAGTCAAGTAATTAATGAAATCATTTGTTGATTAGTCAAAATATAATCAAATAACTGAAGGATTTATTTAGTGTATATCTATGTAATTATCAAATTTGAGTTATGATTTTTTGTTGAATAAAATTTTTTGAGTAATAATAGTTCATGATATATGTGATTAATGTTTAAATAAATTATTTTAAATTTAAATTATTTTATAATTTGAATTAAATTTGAAAAATAAGTTGGATGATATTAAAGTGAATCAAATATGAACTTGATGTTTGGAATATAATTTCAATATGAGTCTAATTTAATAAAATAAAAAATAAATGAGTCCAATCGATATACATAAGCATATAATCTTTATTGTGTTAGAAGATGTTAGAAGAGTGAACGAAATCACCTAATGATCCGTAGAAAAAAGTTGTTTCATTAAAATCATAAATTAAAATCAAAATTTAATAGTTTATAGCTCATAATAATAAAAAAAGGGAGATTTACATACATACCACATAATTCTTATGTATGTACATATCTAACACTTAAAGTTAGATATTTACTTATCTAATATTTTTTATGCTTAAAAAAGTGTATTTCACTTTTATAAAGTGAATAAAGTGATATTTTTGATGTGATATTAAAGATTAGGGTGTTTTATAGATATATATATATATAAATTGAAGTTTAAGTATTAGATATATAAATATATAAGAATTATGTGATATGTATGTAAATCTCCAAAAAAAAAAAAAATTGATGATGATATTACGATATAAATAGAGCATAACTGATCCATATCAATTTGTTATAGAATCGCCCAAATTTTTTCAGGATCAGCGAGCTGGCGACCTATATGAGTCTGTCTATCCACACCAGGAAATAGAGACGGAAACGGAGGGACGAGAAGGCAGATATGGCGGTGACTAACGCCTGGGTGGCGCTGCTTACGCCCCTTTTCCGGTCACAATCGTGCCTGGATCCGCCTTTATCACAGTCGTCTCCGCCGTCGACGCCGCTTACTAAGAGGAAAAGCTGCATGCTCGGTGAAGGGGTAGCGGCTCTCCGGTGGTCGCTTCTCAGGGCCGGCCGAACCACAACGACCACCTTCTTCTGTCGTTGCGGTAGTGGCGATGATGTTTGTTCCGAGTGGAATTGGAGCCGATGGAGCCGCCATTTTTCGGAGATGGACCATGCCGAGAACATCTCCTCCGTTCTCAAGGTAGCCTATCTACTGGTTCTCCACAGCTTCTCAGCTGGGGAAAAAAATAAATAATTAAGATTTTTATTATTGAAATTTTTTGTCCTTTTAAAGTATTGACATGTCTTTTCTATGGAGGATGCCTTGTTATGATGTGGAAGTTCTTCTTTACACTCTGTGGCAAACTTGAAACTCGGGTGAAAAGGGAGAGAATATAGCTTTTCTTTGCAGCTGTAAATGAAAGGACTATTAAGTCACCAAAATGAATGTGTCATGAGCTGAAGATTATGCAACTAAATATTTTGGACTATGTAATGTGAATTTCTGACATAATTTGGTTCTAAATGTTATAAATTTCTCATATACATGAGGAAAAAATTGTATGTTTATCATCAAAGATGGGATCTAGTGCACCTTGTGAATTGAGGTTCTTCATTATTTTTTGGAGTTAGCTTGAAGAAGGATAAAAATGTATTTTTTAGTTGATTCATGCAATTACATACATGCATCATACATTTTAATCCTCCTTCAATATGAGATATGCCCATTCAGGAGATTCGTGTGACTCACTTGATGAACTCGCATAACGTACCAGATGGGTGAGCTCTATAGGTGAACTCACCTAGCATACTAAACGGGCCACCTTTATGGGTGATCTTGCTAGTGACTTGCCAAAGGTATAACTTGGTAGAGACTCAGTCAGTGGGTTTGCCCCATATTAACAGTTTGGCAAGTTGACCCTCATGAGAGATCACATCATCCAAGGGTAGCACAGCCTACTACATGTAGTTATTGTATGTGGTTGTACCAGAGGAGTCCTTAGAGTTAGTCAATTTTTTCTTTTATTATTTTATGGGTATATTTTAACCATTTTTGTAGCCTCCCAACCCTTTGAATAAAAGTTTAGGAGGTGTTTATAGGAATTTTGGGCTCTTACTCGAGATCCTTATAGGTTATCAGGATCTTTTAGCTTTCTTCTTTGAGATTTATTGTACTCGAACCTTGTCGATCAATAATGCATTCTCCATTACTAATGACATATATACATTTTACTGGTCCTCATATTTTTTTCCTACTTGGCCATCTCTCTCTCCTCCTTACTCCTCTAGGCAGGTTTAGCAAGTAAGGTTTGGTGCATTTAATAGATAACTCAGGATTCAACAATCCATATATTCATATACACATACATGCATGTGTGTGTGCGTGTGTGCACACAAATCACATACATACATATGAATGGGGAAAATAGTTGCGACTTTGATTTTAATTTTGTGTGCTTTAAGTTGGTTCCTTCTTCTTTGCATTAGAATTGGTTATATCTAACAATCGAAGACCATTGAAATAGAAGTTAAAAAGTATGGTGATTTAAAAGCAAAAAGAGGAAGAATCAAAGATATAAAGACTAAAGTGAAGGAAATAACTGAAAATCAAAGATACCTCATGAAATTAGGAGCTACAATTCAGTGTAGAACTTTGTTTGTATGAGAGTCGAGAAGTCAAGAAATTGAGAGGTAGTAGTGCATGCTTGAGTGTGAGTGACTAAGAGGAGAGAAAACAAATGAAAACTTTGAGACTGATAGGAGAAAAATTGATAGAGGAAGAGAAAGGAAAATTTAAATGGAAGAAACTAAGAGGAGAGAACTATGATTTGATCATGATTTTCACATTCATGTGAAATGGTGACATTTTTATTTGCTTTGAGCTTGTCAACGTTTGAGTGAATTACAAGTAATGAAACTAAGGAAACATAAAATGAGTTTCTAAATTGAGATCATGTTTTCCGCTACAGTGCTTGCGGAAATACTCCTCTTTGTTGTGCGGAGTGCCATGACGTGCACAACATAGCTTAGTAGAGAGATGTAGCTCTGCTTTATAGTGCTTAACTTTAAAGTGCACTTTTGACTATGCTGAGCAACTCATTCCCTCTCCTTATCATTATTTTTTTGACCACTTGTTTGTTAAGGCAAATTAATTTTATTTTTGTCATATTACATGCATAAATTTTTTGGTTAGTATGGGAAGCTTGATATTCTACCAACATTTTGGTTTTTAGGGTTCACCTCTCTTTAGAGTTGCAATACTATTTGCGACTCTTTTCTCATCAACCTTTTCAAGTTTGATATTGTTTCTAATTTGAAACTTGTGGGTGGTACTTTCACGATAATGAAAACAATCAAATGAAATGCTTTCTTATATTGCAATGCTTATTTTGTTATTTTTATTTTAAATTTTATATGATAAAATATATGGATTTCACTTCAATACAATTACAAAGTAGTATTGCTTTGGCATGAACAGGCAAGGTGAATGGCAGAGAAAGCATCAATATTTTGTAAGGGTAGAATTGTAAGATGCAAACTTACTAGGCAAGTGTTTTTTTTATTGAGATTTGATTGGAGCAGGAATTCCCTCACATTCTTAAAATTAATGAAGAGAACGGTTGATAATACATTAATTCTAGCACAAATTAATGGAATAAAGTGTACTTAAAAAAATAATGGAATAAAGTGGCTGTGCTGATAATATTGTTGTAGATCTATAAGAAGTTATACTAATAAACTCCTTAATTGTTTTTTTACTGTAAGTTACATTTCCTAAGGGCCTATCTGGATCAATTTTATATTTTTGTTTTAGTTTTTTTTTAAATACATTATTTGATGTATTTTTTTAAAACACAAAATACTTTTTTTTTGAGTATTTTAAGTATTTTTAAAAATAACTATCACCACCAACCACTTGTCATTATCACCTGCAATTACTCACTATTGTAGTCGTTGCTTACTGTCATTGCTAGCACCACTGCTGGCAGTCGCCTTCACTATCACCGTCGCCACTGTTGCCATAGCTATTGCCACTACCTTTGTTGTTGTTGGTCTTTATTGTCACCACCACATAAAAATAAAAAATAAAATATTTTAAGATTGCAAATATATTTAATTTCAAATCAAAATATAAATAAAATAATATAAAATAAAAATAATTATAAAATAGTGATGCCAAGGGTCCCTAATCATTGTGAAGGGCTATTATCAATAACTTATGTTGGTGTCATCTTGGTTTACACTTTTAGATCTACTTGATAAGTGTTGACATTATCTAGTTATTGAGATTTTTGGAAATGTTTCTAAAGGATCGTGTACTTGCATTTCTTGCCTCAACCAGTTGGTTGAGGCCTTGCTTCGTTCCCGGCGAACTTGGGTTCGAATCTTGAGAAATGCATGAGTGTGTGAGTTTTCCATATAAATGGCTCAAATGGTCCAAAAAAATGATCATGTACTTTGTATCTTGTTATTGCATAGATGGAAAAAGTGATTTGATTTATCAATGGTCTTTAATTTTGTGTTTCTTTCTGCACTGCTGGCATCATATCTTCATCAAACTTTATCCCATTTCAGATCTTATTTAATCCTCTTTGTTTTCACACTTTTCAGTTGCTCGTTATTTTTATCTATTTCAACAGAAGTGGTGTTTTGAGTCATATTTTTAGCAGCTTTACGATGTTGGAATTTTTTATAATTTTTTGTAATAGTCTCAACTTGAAGATGCAATTGAGAATGAGGACTTTGTGGAAGCTTCCAAACTGAAGGAAAATATTACTGAAGCAACATCAAAAGATGTTGTAGCCCAAGTTATGTCTGAATTGAGGGTGCGTTCATTGTTTATTTTACTTTATATCTTTTTTCTTAAACGTTCAATTTTCTAATATTCTTTTTTGTTATCTCACAGAGTGCTATAGAAGATGAGCGTTATCATGATGCATTAAGATTATCTAGGCTTCCAATCGGGCTTGTAAGTTCTCTTAGTTGTTTTGGTTATTGTTTGCAAATTTACTATATGTGCCCTTGAACAATAATACTCATTTATCGTGTGATACCATCTAGACATTCTGGATAGAAAAAATTTCTGATTTCTCTTCCCAATAAACAAAATTGGGATGTTAATGGTAAGTTTTGTATTGAAGTGTATGAACTTATGAGCTTTACATATATGCTTATAGACACTGATGAATTTGAGCAGGATGTCATGATTTATATTTTGATGAGTGGTTCAAGGAAATGTAGAACCCCCTAACTCTAGGATAATCGTTGTATAAGTTCATCTTAGAAATACTTTGTTTGATATGAAATAGAAATACATATGCTACCTGAGTAAGCCTCATCTGAGAGAAGAAGAAATGTAGGGTGAATGAAGTTTCCTTCAAATAGCTTAAAATAGCACATTTTTAATGAAGGATTTTAGATGTGCATTTAAGGGCATTGACAGTTCGTGTGACCTATACAAACCCACTTGAATTTTGGTTTGCCTCATTACTG
Organism: Cymbidium sinense; assembly: GCA_021442155.1. Classification (NCBI taxonomy): domain Eukaryota; kingdom Viridiplantae; phylum Streptophyta; class Magnoliopsida; order Asparagales; family Orchidaceae; genus Cymbidium; species Cymbidium sinense. Next base: position 77,174,347 of record CM038219.1, on the reverse strand, counting down.
TAACTCCTTTCTAACAATTTGTAGCTTCTTTGAATATAAATATGATTCTTATAGGTCACTACTCAATCGGACATAAGTCAGGTTAATGCTTTTTAGTGTCAATCTATCTTTAGTTGAAGTTGCTAACATTTGGAGAAGTTTGCACACAAGCCTATTCTTTAGCAGATGAAATATTAATTTTCCGAGTGATATATTTTAAATGATTATGATTTCTTTTATATGATAAGACTTTTTATTAAGCTAGTTTTCTGCTTCAGAAAAGAAAGTTTGTTTAGCTCCATTGATTCTGATCAGGTTGGTTGGTGGGTAGGCTTTCCAGAGGATCTTGATAACCCTTTTGGTAGAATAGTACGGATATTACCTTCTGTTGGGAGATTTGTAGGCAGGAGTTATAGTGCAAGGTGTGTATTATTATGCTATATCTGCTTGTTGAATTTTTTTATTCTAAGGTACTGATAATTACCTATTCAGACAACTGCTTACAGGAACTTCAGGGACTCCCCTTTTTGAAATCTTCTTGGTCAAAGATAGTTATGGGGAATACATCCCGCAGGTATTGTTATGGAAATATGAGAATTAACCATCCGTTTGACTATAAAATATATGAAGATCCAATAAACTTGTAATTTGGTGGTGGAATTTTATGCCAGACAGTAATCTTGCAACCGGTGAAAAGGAACACCAATCTTATGACTTCATCTCGCTCTACAACTGGAGATAGTCCCACCAGTGATTCTGAGGTGACATCCATGGAAAGGACGCCTGCTGAAGAAGATGACACTCATAAAACCAACAAAGAGACAGTGGAGAAAGATGATCAAAGTGTTATCTCCAAGGAATCTAATGAAGAGGGGTTAAAAAGTGTGATTAATTTTCTCAAAGAAAGAATGCCTGGGTTTAAAGTCAAGGTCTTGAATGTCAAGAGATCTGAAGAAGTCAAAGCACAAACAGATTCCGTAGAGCAATTAAAGCAGGAATATGATGAGAAAAGTGCTACAAATGACGATTCCAAAATAGAAAGTAATCTTGATAACATACAGGGTGATGATATTTCCTCGGATGAGGGCACTGATCCTACCGATGGTGATAGAGACATGGCTGTGAAGCTTTTTATTGGCGGGGTGCTTCACAACACTGAAGATGTTTTGTCAAAATCATTTACTCGTCTACCATCAGAACTTAAAGACATGGAAAGAGATTCATTCGTACTTCATATTACTGGAAGTAGTGATGGACCAGATATCGAAGAACAGAAAGCAGCCAGAGTCAAGATTGCAGCTATTGCTGCTCAAGCTGCCTCAGATCTTATGCCTCCTGAAGTTGCAAAGGCCTGGAGCATGGATAAGACCAAGGTGTGAAAAGATGTACATTTTAATTTGTAGGTTCTGTAAAGTTACGGTGTTCATCTTGTTCATGATTGTTAAAAATGATAGATCTAACCTATATATTTTTCTAGCGTTTGAGAAGAAGGTTAATAGCATAGTATTGACCTCAAATCTTTCTAAATCTCACTTATTTAACTTTCCATTTTCTTAGGCTTTATGGCATTGTGTTTTGAAGCTCGTAAATGTTCTGTTAAACCACCCTGTTTTTTAATGTGTATTTTTGGACAACTTAATACTTCATTTGGTGCAGTTATACTCATATTGTGCTTTTGTACAACATCAACAAGCCTTTATTCCACTATGTTGAGTTGGCTACATGAATCTTTCTTCGCCATTTTGTCCTTTTAAGTGTCAAATTCTTATTTAATTTTAATAAAATTAGGTTATTTTTTTATACATCATAACCAATTCTTTTTAGGTCTACCTCTACCTTTCTTAACATAGGCTGAATTTAATATATCTACTCTACTAATTGGGTCATTAGACAACCGGTGTTTTATATGACCAAATCATCTAAGGCGACTCTCTCTAATCTTTTTTGCCATTGGAACAATTCCAACCTTTTCTCATATATATTCATTTTGCATTTTGTCTATACGTGTAAATTCACTCATCCACCTATTCATCCTCATCTCTGTAACACCTAACTTAATTTTATGCTTCTCTTTTACTAGCCAGCATTCTGCATCATAAAGCATTGCAGGTCTCACAATCATCTTATAAAATATTTCCTTGAGTCTAAGTGATACTTTTCTATCATACAACAAGCTTGATGCATTCCTCCATTTTAAGCATCCAACTTGAATTTTATTGATAACATCTCCATCTTTTTCACCATCACTTTGAACAATAGACCCGAGATATATACAACGTTCACTCTTTTTAATGACTTGATCACCCATTGTCCCAACTCCACCATCACTGCTCCATAAAGTATAACCATCTTACTCTTGTATATAAATATGAGTTGTTCTATACCTTTTTCATATAAAACAGAATTATTGTTTGAAATGTTGAGAAAAGTGGAACAAAATGAATTGTATCTACATAGACTCATATTATGCATTTTTCCACACTTGAAATCATATTTTGCCGTAAATTGGATGAGTTATCTGATATTAGGAAGTGAAATGCCTCCTGCTAACCTCAACTGGAGTATTCTTGAGATATTTGATTAGATTTGAAAAAGAGAAGATATTTATTATGTATTTTTTTTAACCTCTCCAGTTCATTATGATAGATATATCATTGGTTTTGGCGTAATTTGGAATGGGTTGCAAAACATGGGTGACTTCTATGCCCCTCACAATCTGATTCGTCTGCTGCTTTCAACCATTGTTCTATCTAGCTTCCTTTACCCTTCGTATTATCATGTTCTTGATACTTTACGCTCTGTTTACTAGAAATATCATGCATATCTTATTTATTTGAGACCATCTAATATAATAGGGGAATGACGATATGTTTAGGGTACGTACTCAAATAAACATGTACCATCCTCCAAATGTAGAAAATATTTCTATTTTATTATATCTCTATGTTAACAACCTACAAATATCTTCTAATATAATAGGGGAATAACTATATTTTTAGGGAATATACTCAAATAAACATGTACCATCCTCCAGATGTAGAGAATTTTTTTATTTTATTATATCCATATGTTAACACCCTACATTAACACCCAAACTAGTGCATTTATATCAATTAGCTCCAATTTGTTACATGATCTAGACTAGAGAAAGATAGATGACCTAAAGACTTTGTATAAATATCAACTCTTATTTTAAACTGGAGAGGAATTATAATTGTGAAACATCCCTTGACCTCCTCTTCTTAAATTCCATTGTAGCCCGCAAGTCAATAGACCTTTGCATCCTCTAGGACTACCGTTAATCCTGCCTCCTCGACCTCTATCTCTGGCCAAGAAAACCACCTAGTATATGTTAAATTTTTCTAGCTGTCAACTATCACTAGTCTTCTACCCTTTGTGACTACCGAACCTTAGTTGCCATCTCATGGATCCATGGGATTTTTTTTCCTAATTACCAATATGTGGGATTATTGCAATTATTTTATAATTAGTATTATTCCCTAATTTGTACATTTCCTGTTATAAGTTTCTGTAGAATTGTATAAATTCTACACAATTATTAGAATGAAAAACTCCACTAATTTTTGTCATGGTTTTAGAGCTTTAGGCTTTTTTTGTCTTCTTATAGCTATATTATCAAAATCTTGTAGCCTTTATTGTCACACTCTCTTCTTTTTGCTTAATTTTCCCATAGTTCTAAGCTTCATTGTTGTAGGTTTCTTTCTCTTCTTCTTTTTTTTGCAAACCATTTATTATTATTGCTTCCATCTTCATAGATGATTCCTTTGTTCCCCATATATGCAAAATGGCATATGGTGTGGCACAGCACACCTTCGGTGTCATTTGTATAGCGTGATGGGGCGCATCAAAATGACGCGTGCTATGTTATTTGCGCCATGCATGAGCTATGGCGCATGACGCGTAACGTTAAGTTGATTTTTGAACTTTTATATATATATATATATATATATATATATATATATATATATTTCATATTTATCTATATTTTTACTTATAATTTTAAAATATTTGCACCATATTTAAAATGATGCTTGTTGCATCATGGCCCCACGAGAAGCTTCGTATTATAGCGTGTTGTTCATCATTGACAAGTATATTGTTCCCTTATTCTTATGTTCTTTTGGAACTAAGGCTAGCTATCTAAATCTGATGGAAGAATTACAAAACATCAATTCAACATTTGAATGTAAAGAGCTATCTCAAGTGATTATAATTGTTCACATGTTCTTGAAAGGAAGATGATAATTAGGCCATTTACTTAGCATTGGACCTCAACAAAGTGATCCCAGTTCCATGTTTGGGATGAACATGGCTCTATGGTGATGTTCTGATTATGAACACGGTTCTTGTGATAATTTATACCTGTATGTTCCTTCATTATGGGATATGAACAAATGTATTCTAAAGTTTTTGATTGTACCCAAATATGAAATCAAGACCAACATCTTATCTACATGTCAAGGAGAATGATCCACCACATAATACTCCAATCTATTGCAAGGCCTAGTTTATAGATGGATTATTATTAATGCATTTGAATGGAAAGTAATGGAGATGCATCTCTCCTTAAAAAAGTTTGTTGACAATGATTGAATTTATGATTTTTTTTGGATAAATGTTGAGTTGATGTTGCAAAGGTACAAATTCATAGAAATGATGTTTACTATAATTAAATGAAGTTGTTGCCATTATTCGAATGGAATAAAGGAAATTGGGAGTCATGATTATTAAACTTGAAAGGTTTAGCCTTAGCTATGAAGGCTGTCAACATTAAGAATTTTGTTCTAGAACTCTCTTCTACTGAGGAACACAAGCAACCAATTCCAACAAAGAGGATCAATCGAGAATTTTTTATGGAGTACATGATGCTAAAGGGCGAAACATACAAAGAATAAATGTTGGAAGATTTATGAGAAACTATCAAGCAAAAGTTTAACAACACGAGGAGGACATGGTAAGCAACATGCATTCATATATGATATATCTGTGAGAAGACGATATCAAAGAATTGCTCACTGAGTTTTACAAAGAAGAAACAAAAAATTTAAACATTTGTTGTTATCATTAGAAAAGTCTCCTATGTAAGTATTTTTTTTGTAACATTCTTATGTTTTTTATTATGCTTTTAAAGTCTCAGAGATGTTTAATTTTACCTCTGGATTATTGATTCAGTAGCTACATATCATATGACTAATTTTCATATAAATTTATTTTATAGACTCCTTATTCTACCAATAAGAAATAACCATTAGGCAAAAATGTATATGTTCAAGCTTGTATAGTCCATTAAGGAGAATGTACATAAACAAATCTCTCATATTTATTTATAAATTTATTCTATCTTTGATGTTTATAGCCAATTAAAGAGAATGTATATAAACAAATCCCTCATACTTTGAATTATTCTCTATGTATGTTTTTTTCTCACTAATATGTTATCTATTTATATGATAACTATATATTCCAAGTACAACAAAGTATTTTATGCTGCACACTGTGTCTTTCAAGAATAAGACATAAGGATGATGATTGAACTCTATAAAAATTTTCATATTATATTTTCAAAATCCCTTTAATTCATTAAAGAAAAAAATCTTACTTCAACATTTACGTCTTTGTCATTCATCTTTTGATCTCAAAATTATATTTTTGTTATTATTTAAAGAAATCAATATTGAAAAATTTTATTATGATGTTTAACACTAGAACTTTTATGCTATTCTCTCTCATTCATAGTGACATATTATGTTTGTTCTCTTAACCTTGCATCCTTGGGGCTTGATTAATTGTATTGTTTATCAATGATTGTAATCGTGTCATTGATCTTTTTATTAAAAGTTAAATGTAGTATCATTTTTTTCTCCTTCTTTAATATAATCAAAATTTAATTTTATGTTGAAATTAAGAGTCTGACAATGTTAAAGACTATTTTAATCAATCTCTCGTCATACTTCTAAGAAAAAGAAATTATACTTTCCTTCTAGTATATACATATCAATAAAATGGAATGGCTGAATGAATGAACGTTTATCAAGTTGCTACTATAAGGGTTCTCCGTTTTTAACATAATATTTTAAGATAATGAGGGAAGTTGTTTTAATAGTGATTGCTCAGAAAAAAACACATTTTAAGGATGTGCTTTACCATCTTTATGGGATGGGTAGGAGTATGTTTTTTCATGAGTCAGATTGATAGATATTCAACTAGATTTCCCCTAACATTTAGGTTAGGGCTTATTTTGATCTGGGTTTTACTTCTTATGGACGAAAGCCTCTATAGTTAATTATTCCTCTTAACACTCTCGATTAAGGTTGGAAATAGAAATATTTTAGTGATATGTGATTGTATCTTAGAGGTGTGTGTGGCATAGATGATTGTAGGAAATAGGAGTGTAATCCCAATCAAGATCTTATGGTTCCGTCATCCCGGGAATATGTTATTCTAGCCTACCAACATTAGAAGGATATAGCTGTAATGTCTAGAGAATCTGATTAGCAGCCACGGGTTACCTCGTTTCAAGAATCTCTAGTATACTTAGAATTTTAGTGTTAGTGGTGCAAGAGTGTTCACGTAGTGAATAGATTATAAGTTATTTGCATGACAAATGGGCAAATGTTCACATTATGAGTGAATATATAAGGTCGGGCTTACATCCCTTTGAAATGCCAAAATTATGGTTGTCCTACATGGTAAACAGATATGAATTTGTTCGTGTGGTGAACTAATTATAGAGTGCTCGTATGACGAACAAATAGATATTCACATGATGAACGAATAGGAGGTTGAGCTTATATTCTTTTGGAATGCCAAAATTAGAGTATTTGCATGACAAATGTATATGAATTTGTTCGCGTGACGAACGAATTATGAGGTGTTCACATTGCAAACAAATAAATGTTCATATGATGAACAAATGGGAGGCTGAGCTTACATCCTTTTGGAATGTCAAAATTAGAGTTGTCCACATATTAGGTAGACATAATGGTGTTTGCATAAATAAATAAAAATTTGAATTTTATAAAAAAAATATATATAAAATTCTCATTTTTGGGACCTAGTGGCTCGACACTGAGATCTAGGGCTAGAACGCTGCAATAGTGGAGTCCAGTGCTTATGTGGCATGACACGGGGGCAGGTGAGCTGGAAGCTAAGCGCTTTGATGTTGCTTATGTAGAGCACTACTATTATTGGTCATTTGATAATTTGAATAGTGTTGCGGCGCCGCCTTGTAACGCATAGATGCTGGTCAAGATTCCTGACAAACATGCAACGAATTTTAAGGGGAAACAATTGCCTTGTTTTAATTAGAGCCGAGGCGCTGGGACAAAGCGCTGCAGCGCTGCGCTCTTTTCGTGCGCGCTAGTTACAAATATTTATTATAATTAATTTTATCTTTTTGATTGTATAGTAATCGACGGGACGAGCTGACTAGTTCCTTAGTGCTGCATGTGGGCGCCGCGGTGCTGGGGCCGTGTTTTGCAACCTGAGAGGGTTTGGGCACCGCGATGCTTGGTCTTGATTTATAAATAGAGGCTCAGGCTATTAAAGATTTTCATTCAGCGATCCCTTCTATTTAAGAATTTTTTTTCTCTCTAGCTATTTCTGCTTTCCAATTTTCACTATTAATAATGTCTCTTAGAAGAATTGTAGGCAAGAAGAGGGCATCCAGCGATGCCAATTGCTTTGTTAACGCTGATGTCGAGGAGCAGTACCAACACGATCTCCTCCACAAGCACTTGATTCCATAGAGGGGATTCCAGAATCTCGGTGGCAGCATGGAGGGGATAATTTTGAAGCGGAAATGGCTTAAACTAGCGTATGATAATAACTCGTGCAACGTCCTGGTGGTGCGTGAATTCTTCCCAAATGCACGAGACGGCCAGGACAATAAAGCATACGTCCAGGGAAAATTGGTAAGTTATGATAGTAGTGCTATAAACACATCACGATCTTCCTAATATTGAGTATGATCAATATCTTTTCTATTACAATGATCATTCTGATTTTGACGAGATTATTCTTTTTCTTTGTGGCGAAAATGAAAGCGTGCAATGGAAACAATGGGAGAAAAGGATTATCAACTTTCCTGCCGCTAGATGATAGCTGCCTCTAAGATTTGGCACTATTTCATTTTTGCCAGGCTTATGCCCTTTGGTAACATTAATGAGGTTATTAAGGACAGGGTTATTTTGAATTTTGCTATTCAACAGGGGTTTTCGATCGATATCAAGAAGATTATTTTTAATTCAATTTATAATATGCTAAAGTGGAGCACTAATGTTGGGTACGAGCAACCTTCTCTTATTTATGATTTGTGCATAGTGGTGGGTGCGGTAGGGGGGGCCTGATGAGGAGGTACTCCTTCAGAAGTTTCCTTTAACGAAGAGGGTGATTGGGGGGTTCGGGAATAGATTTGAAGTGGGAGAGAGTTCAAGTCCTCTCCCATCTAGATCCCTAACTCCCAAGTCCTTGGTTGAGCAAGTTTAAGAGATAGGCAGTTATTTCTCAGACTTACGGAAGAGGGTAGATTAGAGTGATCGTAGGCATGAGATGCTAACACGCAAATTTGATTATTACATGGATCAACAACAGATGCAATTCTCCTACATGGCCTAATTTTAACACTGCACTGGCCAACATATTTCAAAATTGCAATTTTGCAGATCCTAGTCAGGTCTCCTTTCTTACGACACTTTAATATCAGCCTTGTGTGATTATCCAATCGGTATCAGGCATGGAGGAGGAGGAAGAAGAAGAGGAGGGTGGCGATGAGCAATGAGTACGACTACTAGTTTCCATTTGTATTTTTTTCCTTATTTTCTTTATTATAATTTATATATAGATATATATAGTTTCTATTGATGCTCCAGGATAAATAAAAAATTTAACACTTCTAAAAGAAAAATCAAATCAGAGTATAGCGCCACGGCACTGGTATGCCAACGCCTCGGCGTTATAGAAGATCAAAGGACTCAGAGGCACTATAGTTTCTATTGATGCTCCACAATGCTGTTCGACGGCATCGTGGCACTGCGGGATATTATTTTTTCTACATTAAAAAATTTTCTTAGTCCTTTTCACACGCAGCAAAGTGACAGCACTGTGGTGCTGTCCGCTCAGCGCCATGTGTTGTGAGATTTTATCTCATTTTTTTTATCTAAATATTCTAAGTTATATTTCAAATGGCACATGGGTATGATTCCGCGACATCGATGCTTTAGCGTCGTGACGCTATCGGACTTTGTTAGAGCGTTGCGACGCTAATTCTTGGACGTTGCGGTCGCTTCCATAATATGGCCTAACCGAGAGTGCGGCGTCGTGGCACCGATATCTAGCGTCTCGGTGCTATAGGCCAAAATTTTGAATTTTAATGCGAATTTTTTAAAATTTTAAGAAATTTCAGTAGCATTTCATCTTAGCAGAGCTAGGTTTTAAAATTGTATAGTGCAAAACATTCTTCTCTTTTATTCCAGATCTAAGATCAACGGATGGAAGGAGGTTTTTATCTCTCGCCAGAATAAAATTCAACGGCGGAGATCTTTAAATTTCCAAGTTTTTCATACTGGATCAAATATCAATGGTGGGGTTCTGTCAAACTAGTAAGAAGAAACACAAATTCTTTACCTGAAGTGAGAAACTCGAAGTGAAGTGTGAGCACTGTTCAGAAAGAGTAGAGTTAAAATGGGGGAAAAGTCCTTTGAGTGGACTGCTCACTTCTATTTATAGGAGTGGGCTGATAAAAATTCTCTCTCAATGGTGGTAGTCCTCGCCATGATTTTGGCAGCCTAGATCAAGTATGGTACAACCGAGGTGTCTTAATTTACGGTACAATGGCTCAACACCAAGTTTGTGACTGTGCAGTGTACCTTAAATTGACAAATTGGACCGCATGCAAAGACTCGACATTGTACCGTACTTCAATAGCTGGACCGGGTAGTTGTTTTTTCTAGAAAACCAGGGCAATGCCTCGGCGCTTTGGACATTACACCGCGGCGGTATAGCCAAAAATTTTATTTTTATTTTTCATTTTACTTAATTTCTTTTTTGATGTAAACAAATAGTTGCTTGCTTCAAAATCTTGTTACCTATAAGGATTATTGGGTTTAAGAGTCCTTCATAAGTCCTATTTGAATTGTTTCTCTAGTTCAACACCTCTAACATCTTGATTCTTAAATTATTTGGAAGTGTTGCTATCAAAAAAAAAAAAAAATGATCCATGAGCAATTAAATGTCTTAATTAGTGATTCTTTCACCTAAAAAGGTGCATATGTTCATATCTCCCATGAGAATTGTGTATTTTTCCATTGATGTCATATTCAAAGAAAAGGATCACTATGTTATTATTATTTGTCTTAAGGAAAAAAAATATCATTCACAAATGATTTTTATCTTACATTCCCCTACATTACTGCATCCAACAAACAACTTAATTTCAGAACAAACCACTCCTACTCATATTGAGTCTATACTAAAAAAAATTGTAATGATCTAGGACTAATACAAAAGATATCTCTTCTAGAAAAAATATTTATTGAAGGAAATTTAAATGGACATATTAGTAGAGTGATAACAAGTTTTAAAACTATTCATGATGGTTATTATTTTAGAGTGACTAACAAAGAAGATGTGATCTAATTTGATTTGTTTTAGCTTATGATTTTATAATTGTCAATACTTTATTTAAAAAAAGAGATGATTATATTATCACTTATAAAAGTGAACCTTGTAAAATACAAATTGACTATTTTTTGATAAGAAAAATAGAACATTTAAATTACAAAAAATTTAAGGTTATTTTAGGTGAAAATTTAAAGATCTAATATTGACTATTGATTTTGGGTTTTAAGATGAATAGTTGGAAAATGAAAAATAAATTAAAATATTGTCTTAGGATTAAATGATGTTATTTAAAAAGATTAATAAAAAAATATTTTTTAAGAGTAAGATATAATATCTTAAGATTTGGAATGTTAATGAGGAAACTAATATTACATAGAAAAAAATAATAAGGAAGATTAAGCAAGTTGTAAAATTTTAGTTAGAGAATAAAAAAGAAAAGCTCTTTTTGATAAAAATTGTTGGTGGTGGAGTCAAAATATATAAGAAAATATTAAAAATAAGAAATTTTATTTTAAAAATTGATTTAGATGCAAAAGTTTAGTAAATTGAGAAAGATATAAAGTGGCTTGTAAGGATTCTAAAAAAATAATATGTGATGCAAAGAATTCAGCATTTTGTGATTTATATAGTAGATTAGATATTAAAGAGGATAAATGATATATGTATAAGTTAACCAAGCAAATAGATAATAGAGATAAATATTTAATTCAAGTGAAGTATATTAATAATGAAGATTAAAAAAATACTTTTTTAAAAAGAGAATATTTAATATAGGTGCATATAATATTTTAATAAACTTTTTAATAGAAGTTTCGAGAATATGATTGACTTTAGTGAATTAGTATCCTAATGAACATATAAATTTTTGTATGTATCATCATATTAGTAAATTCGAAGTTAGAGAGACTTCAAAAATGAAGTGTGAAAAAGTAGCAGGACCTGTTGATATTCTAATAAAATGTGGCAACACTTAGGAGATCAAATTTTTTTTCGATTTATTAATCTTTTTAATATTATGTTAAATATTAAAAAGATGTTAGATGAGTAGAAAAAGAGTTTGTTGGTTCTTATTTTTAAGTATAAAGTTTATGCATAAGTGTGTGCAAATTATGGATAAATTAAGTTAATGTGCCATACATTAAGATAATGGGAGAGTAATTGAGCATATGTTATGATATGATATAAAAATTTCTCTGTTTAGTTTCATGATGGGTAGGTCTATTATGGATGCTATAAATTTGTTGAGATGTTTGATAGAGAAGTATAGAGAGAGTAAAGAGGATCTATATATGATATTTGCTAATTTAGAAAAGGCATATGATAAAGTTCTAGGAGAAGTGCTTTGGAGAGTTTTTGAAAAGGAGTTAATATTACTTATATTTAAGTCATTTAGGATATGTATACTGGAACTGTTACTTGTGTTCAAACACAAGGGATTGATTAAGTATTTTTCTATTTCAGTTAGATTACATCAATGATCGACTTTAAGACAATATCTTTTGCTTTAGTGATGGATGTTCTTACTTTGGCATTTATAGGAGGATGTACCTTGGTGTATGCTTTTTACTGATGATGTTTTTCTTGTTGATAAGACTAGAGAGGGAGTTCAAGAAAAACTTGAATTATGGAGGCTAAAGGCTTTTGTTTATGTAGATTTAAAATCAAATACATGGAATGTAATTTTAGTTGTAGCGGATTTAGTGGTGGGATTGTGAAATTGGGTGATCAAGTCATTAAAAAGAGTAAACATTTTAGATATATAGGGTCTATTGTTCAAAGTGATAGTGAAATAGATGGTGATATTATTAGTAGAATTCATGTTGAATGGTTGAAATAGAGAAATGCACCTGGCTCGTTATGTGATAGAAAAATACTTAGACTTAAGGGAAAATTTATTAGATGGTGACTTGCAATGCTTTGTGGTGTAGAATGATGGTGTAATGGAGAAGCATAAAATTAAGTGTTGTAAATATGAGGATGTTCAGGTGGATAGTGGATTTACATTTAAAGACACATTGTGAAATGAGTTGGAGTAGCTCTAGTGGCAGATAAGATTAGCAGGAATCACCTTAGATGATTTGGTCACATAAAATGTTAGCCATCCAATCACCCAGTTAGGAGAGTAAATGTATTTAATCTATGTTAAGAATAGTAGAGGTAGACCTATAAAGGCTTGGTTAAGTTGTATAAAAATGATCTTAATTTATTAGAATAAATGAGAATTTGATACTTAATAGGACATAAAGCTTGAATTTGACTTAAAGAATAGGACAAAATGTATGTAAGCTAAGAATGGTATTTATGGGTTGAAACAATCTATAAGGGCATGGCTCGGAAGGTTCATCAAAAAATGGCCAACATGGGATATAAACAAACTCAAAGAGAATAAATTATTAATGAAATGCACAGCTTTAAGTGGAATCTCTGTACTAATAGTTTATATTGAAAATAAAACTATGCTAGATAGTGACTTGAATGAATGGAGAATTTAAATAAAAGGCCATCTAGTAATTTGAAGTTAAAGGCTTAGGCTTGCTAAATAATTTTCTTGGAATTGAAGTTGCATGCTTTTAGAATGATTTTTTATATATAAAAAAAATACATAGCTGACTTATTACAAGATATGGAAAGCTGAGATGCAAATCTATTGAAAGCTCCATAAAATGTAATCATAAATTTAGAAATTCTGTAGAGGATAGTGTTAGAAAAAATTTCTATTAAATACTTTTGGGAAGACTTATCTATTTATCACATGTTAGACCCAATATTATTTATGTTGTTAGCATGGTGAGTTAAGACATGCACAATCTCAAAGAATGACATTTTAAGATAGTATATAGAATTTTATAATATTTAAAGAAAACCTCAAGCAAAGAAATTCTATTAAAAAGATGGACTATTTGAATATTAAAGTATTCATAGATGTAGATTTGTAGTTCCAAGGTGATAGACGATTAACTTCATGTTATTGTACATTCTTAAGAGGCAATCTTATGACATGGAAAAGTAAAAAATAAATGTGGTAGAAGGATCTAGTTTAGAAGTCAAATTTACATTTATAACATTATTAAATGTAGATTTTACTAGCTAACAATTATCTTAGAAGATCTAATGGTTGAATGAAAAGCCCTATTGGCTTTATTATGAAAATAGGTTAGGTATCAATATTGCACATAATCTTATACAACGTGATCGTATAAAGCATATTGAAGTTTGTAGACATTTTATAGTGGAATAGCTTGACAATGGTCTAATTAGTATGCTATTTGTAATTACATGTAAGGATGTGTAGACATTCTCACTAAAGGATTATTAGAGATAGTCTTTCAAAAGTTATCATACAAGCTTCAAATGGAGTGTTAAATACCCTAGAATTCTGACTGTTGAAGTTCCTTGCTCACTTAGCATGCTATCAGACCTCTACCTTTAGAATAGCCAACAATCTTGCCTCTTGGACCTCCTCCTCTAGCCAGGCCAACCAGCCAACTATTTATGTCTGTATAAGTTCTTCGCTCTTGACTCGATTGAAATCAGTAAATGGCAACAGACATGATGTCCACTCATGCTCAAAATGCATTGATTGTGATTGGAATAGCTTAAGACATAATTTCGCTCGATGAACCTCATTAGTGCTCTTGGAATGCTAAAATCATCGAGATAAGAGCCTCTCATGATCGATTCAATCGAGTGTGATGTCATAGACAAAATAGGGGTGCAACGACGAGTGTTTTGAGACACACGAATGATGAGACAGTAGGAGTACAAATCGACATAATGTTAAAAGAAAATTAGAATTAATTAACTTAAATATTAAGTCAATCTTAAATTATAATTGAGTTAAAATAGTTAAGTATTAAATGAATGTTTAATATAATATTTAAATTAATTAAATTATATTATATTTGTATCTCCAAAATAGCTGGCAGACCCAAGCGATATGATGAGTCTATTTATAAAGATAAGTGTACTCATATAAAGGGTACTCGACAATCAATAATAAGTATACTCACTTGAATGTGTGTCTGATAAGAGAAGATCAACCTGATCCCACGAGCCAATGACTTAGAGAATAATGATCTAAAGAACAAGGCATGAATTAACTCGATGATAGCAGATGACAACTCAAAGGAATGAAGCGGCTACTTTCCTTAGCTCCATCCTTACTCACATACTCTTTTGACAATGGGCTACTCGCCCCCACCAACTGACAGATTTATACTTGCTCACATGTATGCCTGCCACTAGCTTAGGTAGGAATTCACTTGTATTAGATTTATCTTATATGTATTTTCTATGTATGGTCATCCCTTGATAGGCTCCTTTCTTATGGGAGGACTTTTTTTTATTTTCACTAGATCCCTATTCTTTAAACTCGGATTTTAAGCGATAAAGATTATTATTTTTTCTACATTTTTCTACAATTTTGTCTTATTGCTTTCAGTTTTTCTGTCTAATCTTGTTTTATTGGTATCTCAGAAGGTTTTTCCTCCATCTATAGATAAATTTAGATTCATTATCTTTTTAGGGTGTAGTGAGTGTTGATGAGGATTAAAATTATAAGCCAGATACAAAGCGAAGTATGACCTTCAATGCGAGATCACTCGATAGATATGGAGGGGAATGTCTAGCAATTTGCAACTTAGCAAAATTTGCGAGACATGGAGGATAGGATTACTCGCCTTGTGCAGGCGGCCATCGAGAAACAACACCATGAAGATCTCAAAGAAAAAGAGAATGAAGGATCCATGAGATCAGCTACTCGCCAAGCTCGACAAGAAATAAGACACCCATCAAGTGTCGCCAGCTCTCATCCATCTAAGATCTCCAACTCTGATGATGAAGCCTATGACATAAGTGAAGAAAGGGTGTGTCAAAGACACAGCTGCAGTCAACTAATGCTTTCTTAGTGAAAATTGCTGAGGCTTGCCCTCTTTATAGGTTCAAGATCCTGCATCTTGAGTCATACAAAGGTTGAACAAATGCAACCAACTATATATCATATTTTCAGTCAACCACATTGTTGCTAGACGTAAATGACGTGATGAAGTGCCGATTTTTCTTCACTTCTTTCAATGAGTTGGTTCTCAGGTGATTCTCACACCTTTTTTTCGAGGTCATAACATTATTTCCTGACTTCAAAAGGATGTTCGTCACATAATTTGCTGGCGCTTAGAAGCTGTTGAAGAGTTCTCAAGCTCTCATGCAGATGAGGCAATAACTTAGTGAGCCTTTAAGGAAGTTCATTACTCACTTTTAGCGAGAGATATTGGAAGTCGAAGATTTGGAATCCACAGTGGCTCAAGCAGCACTTGCTCAAGGCTTGAATGAGGGGCCCTTCAGGTACGCATTAGGGCTCTAACAACTTAAGTCACTCGCCGAGTTACTGGAGCTAGCGAATAATCATGTTAATGTTGCAGAATACAATGAAGTGGTCTAGCCAGTATTGCTGGCTAGGACTAAAGACTCGCTGAAGAGGCTTTCGGACCGACTACCTAGGGAAGGGTACCAAAGGCGAAGAACATATAAGAGATGGCAACCACAAGTACTTGGGTGAGGTTTCATAAATCCGGCTGCTCGTTATCAAAGAGCCGATTATGCACAACCTACTCAAATGATTCCTCTCAGAGTATCAATGGTCGAACTAATTAAGACAATTCAGAAAAAAGATTATTTCAAATGTCCACCGCCAATGAAGGCTGACAGAGGGTTGCCATTTGAAGAGCTTAACAAGTCAAAGTAGTGGGCATGCCCAACCGACCTGACATGTGTACTTGCATAAAGAGTACTTCACAACTAAGAATAAGTATACTTGCCAAAGGTGTGTCTGATAAAGGAAAATTAACCTGATCCCACGAGCCAAGGTCTTAGAGAATAATAACCCAGAGAACAATAAATGAATCAACTCGCCAGCAGCAGACAACTATCCAAAGGAATGATGTGAGTACTCTCCTCAGTCTCATCCTTACTTGCATACTCATTCGACTCCCTCTCACCAACCGATAGATCTATACTCGCTCACATGTATACCCACCACCAATTTAAGGGGGAATTCACTTGTACTAGATTTACTTTATATGTACTTTCTACATATAGTTACCCATAAGTATTATAAAAGAGGAACTTCTTTCTTTCTGGTGTATCTTTTGGCTCTCCCTAGATCCTTATTCTTTGTACTCGGATTTTGAGCAATAAAGATTATTATTTTCCCTGCACTTTTCTTCTTTTCTATCTTTTTGCTTGTAGTCTTTCTGCTTAACCTTGTTTTCCAAGTATCTTGGAAGGTTCTTCATCCACGGACAAATTTGGATTCAAAAATATTGTTATTTAGTAATTATAATTAAAATTGTTATTAATTATTATGGATTTGTATATCAAAATAATAATAATAACAATATATATAAAAAAATTCTAGTAAATCTTATCCCATCTTTTCACCCTATCAAAATCCTACCAAAGTCGCAACTAATACTTGCCACCTCCCACCTAAGCGAATGGCTAATGAGAAACTCTTGCTAACTCATTCTTTTCCACATGAAAGCGGTTGAGACAATTAATTAAAATACAACAACAAGCCTTTATCCCACTATGTGTGGTCGGCTACATGAAACAATCAATTAAAATACAATAAAATAAAAATTATTCTTTTAGACTTTAGATCAGTTTCTCCTGGTCGCTCCCATCTTTAGTTTTCTTGTTGATCTCACTCACACTCTTTCTTATCTCCTCTTAGCTTGCTGAACTTCCATCCCTCACCCCAATTTCATTCCCTGTCTCTTCCTCTCTTTGGTCTCATGCTCCAAGTCTCCCACACCAAGCCGCTGCTCCCTCCTACTACGCTCTAGATCATTCTAGTCTTATCCTTGTCTATCTCCGGGATTCCTGTCTCATGTAGGCCTCCTATTTAAGGGGCTCTTGTTTTTAACACAAGCTCTAGCCGCCGCACAGCTCGAGTAGCCCCTCACATGACTCCATTTCATGCAATTTCTCCCCTTAGCCAATTGCTCATCCTCAATCTCAATTGCTCTCGCTTTCCCGTCCTTCTCTCCCTCCCTCTCTCTCACTGGCAATGTAGATTATTGTTGCCTTGGTTCCTCCCTGCATAGTTGCTCTCCACATCTCACATGTACGATCTTAACCTTATATAAACTCGCACTCAAAGCTGTTGATCCTGATCTATTTCACTTTCTATCTCTTCGACTAGCTACCATCACTCTCTTATTATTTCGCACACAACAAGCATTCTATCCCTTAGCCCATCATCCCCTCTGCTCAACACCTCCAGTCTCCAAATATCCTTTCTTCTACTTTTTCCCATTCTTTTTATCTGATAAAGATTCTCTTCCCTGTTTAGCTTCATTTTTTACATAAATTTTGCCACAAAAATCAAATTCTGTCAAAAAAAGGGGCTACATTCTCTTTCTTCCTATCAAACCAATCCCCCATCACACTATCTTGTGTATAATGAGGTAAAAATGATAAGGAAAATGCCTGAGTTATATTAAATATCTATTGGAAAATCTTTTATTTGTGATATTTTTTGGGTTGTTATCAAAAACCTTTGCACACTTTTTTAAGCTTGGTGGACAAAAGTCATGCACATCATCTCAACGTGATGAGAAAACTTTATTATGCATATGATTTTTCTTTATAGTTACAAAATTTCTATGCATGTTTTTTTAACTGCGGTGGGTTTGAAGACCTTAAGTTGTGGTGTCACTTGACACCGTGCACATTTTTTTAGGTTTGTTGGGTGCAAGCCTTATCTACTCACAACTATGACACTTAAACATGACAGGATAAATGGGCTTAAAATTTAAATAAAATATGAAATTATAAAAGTCTGAGATAATAAAAAAGGAAATTTACAAGTATTTTGTTTAAAAAGAACATATAAATTATTCATGACTGATTTGAAAACTAGCTCTCATGCGATAAGCAAAATCTTCTCGTGCCTAGAACTTTCAGAACACTTAGAAAAACTAAATAAGTTGGAATGAAAATAAACTAAGTGGCCCATGTCTTATGGGGCTCACTGGATAATATTCAAATCATATAAAAATATATAATGTCATTTTCGGGAAACGTGAAGATAAGAGAGATAATTTATACAAATGCCACCGGATTTGCAACACACTTGTACAAGTAGATGAAATACGTTAATTGATGCTTTAAATAAAATCTTACACGTGTTGTGGAGCATTGCTGCGTTTAACTTAAACACCTGATAATTTGTGCATGCATCCTAATAAAGAGTAAATCTTACACGTATCTTGAGGAACTTTCAAGCTAGAGCTTATTACATTAAAGGAGCATTATTGAGTTATTTTGGTCAACTTCCTTGCATTAATGTTGGAATACGAGATGACTCATTAGCTTTCTAATTAAACTTTGCATCATGAGCTCTCTATAAGGATGCACAAAAGCACATTAATAGCCCCTTCATTAGACATCTTTTGTTGAAAATTAAGGAAAAAAGCCTCAGGATAGGATGCTATGTTTAAACAAATACTTTAACATGCAATAGTTATGACTTCGCTTCTTTTTATTTAGTGTGATATTAATAATCTCATATGAAACTCACAATTAGAAATCATCTTTCAAATGAAATAGAAGTCATTGAAAGTAAAGATAAACCTGAATTGATTTAGATTGCGCTATACGTTATAATTTCATTAAATTTTGTGCGATCATGCAATGTAAATGCATTGAAGTTTGTGCAATCAATTTAACTAAACCCACATATGCCCCAATACATGTGCTAGTTTTTAAACTTGGTGTTTAAGTATGCTGTGTGGGTTAATATAAAGTAAATTTAAATTTTCTACATGTCCTCCGACCAATACATTGAATGCTCAATCATATGATATAAGTATGCTACGTAGGCACAAATTAAAATAAATCTATGTTTACCATAATCTCGAGAACCGTGCAAATAGTTTTAGTGATCAATTGATATTTTTCCTAAAAAAGTATTATCTTTTTTTCAAAAGATTAACGTAAACCTATCGCATCACATCTTGAGTATGCCATTCCACCTATATTGTGAAAGTCATAAGGTCTAGTTGATTTGTCTGATTCTCTTCATCATAAGGATTAAAGTTGATAAGATTAATCACAAAATGAATTATTACTTTTAAAATAAAAATTCTATTTTTGCATTTGCATATGATCATCAAAGATCTTAATAAAAAAATTTCATATTCAAAGTTATAAATTCTTTATTTCAAGACTACAAATAGATCACAAGCTCTAATCACATACACGATCCTTTGCAAGTGAGTATGTAGAGTTAACAAGGTCTGAATTAATAAAAGGAAATTAATCAAGCACTTTGTTGATGATCGTATTGATCATAGATTTGAATATGTGGGAATATTATCATTAAAATATGCTCAAAATTCTAAGTCATGTTGACCTAAATCAAATCATAATAAATGTAAAATTTTGATAAATTATTAAATTAACAATGTTCAAGCGAAATTCATTATTTTATAACATGAAGCAAATCTATCCATTCACACATCTACAAATGTTTGTTGCGGTGATAAGTTAGGAAAATTTTTGCTCATAAAGAAGTCAATGTCATATTAAGTGTACTGCTATATTCACATTTAAAACACTCTATACAAATAAGGATATAACCCAAGTTCTTTATTCATGTGGTTTGGCTAGTAGGCTTTATATGAAGTGGTTATGACTTGAGTCCTCTGATTAGATGGTTTGCCCAATAGGCTCTACTATATTATGACCACGACCATAACCCATTTGTTCTCCAATGATTTTTTACCCCTTAAATTGTAATTGTAGGGTATACCTAATTGGGTATATAGTTATCTGTTAGCTAAGTTGGACTTAAAATTATCTTTTTAGACAACCATCAACCTAGTTCTACATGGTTTCTTTGGACGAGACTACTCATGGTTGCTTACGAGGATTTTTCAATTAGGTTAGGTCGACCACCTCCTTTGACTAAATAGATTAGGGGTCATGATAGTTCAAGACGATAGAACCATGAGATTTTAACCGGGCATATCATTATTTCTCCTACTATCTGCTTCACGTTAAATGATGATGAAATTTATAAATTTCAAATTTCAAGTTTCATTTGTGCTACTATATGTTAAACAATCAGTGATCTAATGAGTAGTAATTGAAAATCCTCTTACAGTATTGGGAGGGTAATTAACTATAGATGCTTGTGTTATAAGAAACCTAAAACTAGATCAAAAGTTCTCACCAAATGAGGGGGAAATTTTTGAGTAGTGTCTTATCTATACTCTTCGTTTGCCTTCTAAAAGTTTGATCAGCACTAATCAAATCTCTCCTCATTGAGAGGTTAGGCATGAGTTTTCAGAGCCCACAAATTTTTGTCTATTCCTTTAGGGACAGATTTCTCTTTCAATCTTTGGCTAGTCGAATTTATGCTATAATAGCAGTGAATTATATTAAAACTTAAAATCAATTATGAAATGAAAGTAATTGAGACTTTAAATCAATCAAAAAATGAAATTCTTAACAAACTTAAATGTTTCTTAAATACAATTCTAGATCATTTAAGCCTTTATATAGAACCTATTATTTTACTATGTTATTTCATTTTGTTATGTTTTTACTTTTTGGAAGTGTGAGGTGAAATATAAATTACTAATTATTAATCGTTATCTTTCATTTGTGCAGAGTGAATCTTCGGAATATTTCATTCACTATACAGCTAGGCCGTGTAGCTAACATCTAAGTGGCTAGTGTTGTTATTAACACTAGAGTGCTAGAGCTACCATATAATTTGGTAGTGTGGTTTTCCTAATGATTGTAACTAGAGTTACTGCTATGCCTGCTCAAGATGTTTATGCACGACGTGCCCACCAACCCATGCGGCAAGCCAAGTCTATTAAAGCTTCTGTTACTATTGAGGCTTCCCGAAAAAGGACCTTTGTTTTCAAAGGGATGGGACATCTCGAAGTCCCAGTAGTAAAGAGAACTGCTGCCAGGTAGAAGATCTTGGCAGCACACGTGAACACCACTAGTCTGCCAACTGAGCCTTTCGCACCATGAATGCACAATGTTGAAGCCTCTTCATTAGAAGGAAAGCTAACCATGAGGTAGTGAAGAAGGATAAATGTTGAACTACAGGCTCAACAAGTGTTGCTCGAGCAATTGACGACACAATTAATCTTAGAGAGAAAAGCGAGTGTTCTCACATAGAATAAATTTGACAATTTAAGATGGGTGAAAAGGAATAATTTTACTAGCAAAGTAAAACAATCTTTTTAGGCCTAGCAACGTTAAGCTCTAGCCTCACAAAAGAAAGAACCTAAAATCATATATGCAAAAGTGCATCGGATTTTGAAAGTAGTTAAAGAAAAAGGATTAATGCAAAAAAAAAATACCAGGGGAAATTATTAGGGAAGTCGAAGAAGCCCCATAGAGAAATCACTATCTATAGTGGTAGAAATCAGTTTGACCAAGTCTTGTGTGATGAGCATTGGGATGTGCCACTTAGACTGTTTGTCTAAGAATCGATTGCTGAAAGATCTTGACAGAAGAAAAAATAAATTTGGAGGCTGAAGCTTCAAAAAGAAATAATTCTAGAGAAAGAGAAAGATGTGATATCTAATGTGCACTCTTAGAGATCTAATATGACTAAAACTTGTAGAGAATGACTACTCGAGAAGGTCCTTAATGGTGAAATTAATGAAGTTTGACACCTTGGAGAATCCTCTACGGAATCTTATTGCCAACCATCTCTATCCTCTTGGGAAGAAGTTGATTTTGATCTTAACGTCTCGATTGAGGAGATGTTCGTCCTACATTCTAAGTTTAAGATCAGATGAAGAGATGCTTGGAGATATGGTTACAAGATGAAGAAGAAGATGAAAATAGTATGGAGGTTGAAGTGGTGTACATGGTACAACATATTGGAGAATCATCTGGCATGAGGTAGTATTTACATAGGTGGCGTAGGCTGCAGCTTCTATTCATATTGAGTAGTCAGCGCCAGGCTAAATAGAATGAGATCCTTCAAGTTTCTTCTTGGATAATGAGAAAAAAGAAGAGCCAAGAGAAGAAAATAACTCATTATTTGCTGATATCTTCACACTAGCTTGAGTACGAAGCAAATATAGTGACAGATGAAGGCAAAGAATAAAGAGATCTCTCAATTAACTGACAAGATGAATCAAATGATGGTGTAAATGAACATCATGATGTAGATGATATAAAGGAATGTTGTGGAATACTGACACATGTTCTACCAGTTAATCATCAAGCAGCCAGCATTGTGCTCGCTAATCTACCGTTGATTCAGCGCCTCTAACTTTTAAAGCGCAAAGTGCACTTGAAGAAAGAAATGAAGTTAATTAGTTGGCTCTTCAGCCTACCACTAAAAATATACCAAGCACATCTGAGCTCGTGATAGCTGTACAACTAGAAATTATTATAAATGAAAAGATCAAAGTTATCATTGCTATGAAACAAGCCAAGAATTTGGTAAGTAAAGGTCATCTATACCTTATAAAATATGACCAGGTGTTATACTAAAAGGCTATTCGATCTCAAAATTTAATACTTTCAGTGGTGCTGGAAATCCCAGATAGCATCTCGCATAATTTAAAGCAACCTGTGACAATATTGGGGGCAACAATTCCCTGCTCTTCTGCTAGTTCATTAGCAGCCCAACTTCAACTATTCGAATGATAGCTAAATTGCTTAATGATTCAATCAAGACTTTGGTTGAAATAAAAATAATGTTCATAAAAAAGTTTGTCAGTGCAACTAAGAAGATAACCATCATTGATCCCCTTTAGAGAATGAGAAAATAGATGAGTTAGTAACTGAATATATAACATGTTGGCATAACATGAATATGAAGTGTGAATAATAATTAGAAGATGAGCACACAATTCAATTATTGATGGGCAATATTGATGACAAGATGATGTTATATCTGTGCATGATTTTCATTATGACATTTTAGGAGTTGCTAGATTGAGTGGTGAAAATTTGAAAAATTGAATTATTTAAAGGTTGAAGGCCACTGAAAGAAAGTAAATTAAATACTGGGAAGTAAGGTGTGAATCTCACACAACTTATAGTTCAAGCAGTAGAGTCATGCAATTTATAATATTGATAAGGGAAAGCAATTCTTTTACATAGATGAAAGAGTGAAGCAACCAGCCATCTCTAATCCTCAATTAAAGCTAGTCTTTGGGGGCAACGATAAGCCTCAGAAGATCCCAGGTGGTGGGATGTCCAAAGTATCTGATGTGAGATAATGAGCGGGTACATCCATCTCTTAAAGGGAAGATGAACAAGAATACTTGTTGAAAAGAGAAAATGTTGTTAAATTATTTTATTAATCGCTCAAAGCAGGGTTGGAATTATTAGAATGTAGATGGTTGGAAGAATTAGGTCAAACTAGCAATCCAAATTATTGTTCATATCATCAAATAATTAGCCATTTTATTGAAGACTACTATAATGTATTCAAAGACTGGCTTGAAAAGAAATAAAGAAAGGGTAAATTCACATTATCCAGCAATATCTTAGTTCACTCAAAGAGAATTCACAAGAATGATTACATTTTTCTCCGTATCATCCACCAAAGATAAGGTAACGGAAAAATCAACTGGAATCAAACAATGGGATACGAAGATCTTAAGAAAAACTACTATGATGTTGAAGCAATTAGAAGTCGTTCATAGTATTAAGTGAAAATTACCGCTTGAACTAGTGTTTGAGCTGAAATAAATTTCAAAATCGAACATCTCAGCTTCTCAGCGGCATTTCAAGAAGGTTAGCACGTTGCACTAAGTGCATTTAGGAAGCTAACCAAAAAGAATAAAATTAAAAAGAAAATTGCTTCTCAAAAGATTATTAATAATCTAGAGGAATGCCAACAACAATAATCCTATTAAGCTAGCTGATTTTATGTTAGGACTCCGAATCATTGATTTGAATAAGGAGATGATGATGAGAATCACTTCCTTGAAAGACATGTTGGGTTATCTTTGTGACTTCGAGTACATCTCGACGAAACTCATATACAAATGATAGATAGAACCAGATACTTATAGTAAGTATAACGTGCTCGAATGAACTCATAAGATTTGTTCCAACAAGAAGAAAAACTTTTAAAGAGGTGATAATTAAGTTTTGCTTGATGGTGCAATAGATTGACAATAATTCAGAAGAAGGCTTATGCTTCCTTGATGGGGATAAGTTAAAATCTTCGATAGCGGCCCATATGGAGTGCGCGAAGTTGGGCAGTGATTCTAAAGCCTCCACCCAATCTTCATAAACAAATGATGGTTTTGAAGGAGTCACCTCTTTAGAATAATTTGAGCCAAATAAGGTGGTCTAATTGTAGTTAAGGAGTGGCAAGGTATTGCAACCACCATCTAGAAAGAGCCTGATAAAGACAAAAATAATGAGATTAATAAGACATCATTCCTAAAGATCCTAAGAAGAAACCAAATTGAAGAATAGGAGTTGGCTGCAACATCCTATTGCATCTGAGGAAGATCTCTGCACAATTAAGTGTGTAGGAAGCTCTCTTGATGTTGAAGGATCTCCGAGAAACCTTGATGCAGACTCTTAAGGATTTAGAGAAATATGAAGTAATATTTCGTTGAGCAATGTATGATTGAGTCTTGCAAACTCAAGATCTTGTAGTAGTCACCTTCCTTGAGGAAGACCTTATGTTTGAAATATTAGAACATAATTGCCCGCTCTATGTTTTGGTGGAGAGTGATGGTAATATAATCAATTGAATTCTAAACGATTCAGGCTCTTTAGTAAATCTTATTAGTTTACAAACATTAAGGTGGGTGTCCCTTGATATTTAACATCTTAGGCAAGGTAAGTTAATGATTTATGGATTCAATAAAAGGGGCAGAAGACTTTGAGATCTTTTATTTTATCACTCAAATATGGAGAACTCTACACTGAGGTTGATTTTCATGTTATAGATGCTGACATATTATTCAGAGCTCTATTAAGTTGTCGTTAGCTTTATGAGTATGGGATGATTTCATTCACTTTGAACCAATGCATGAAGTATTTAAGGGATGGAGATGAGCATGGGATTCTCGGCAATCTTTAACTATTTGCAGTCTATGAGACTAAGATTTATTAAGATGCAAAATATTTTCTTTTGAAGGATTCCAAGCCCCAACAATCGACAACATCAAATTCAAAGATTGTAAAACATCTTAAAGAGATAAAGAAGAAAATAAACAAGATGGAAGAAATGAGGCAATGTTGACTCTTCCTAAAACATCTGATATATCACTCAATTTGAAGAGACCTATCCCTCATTTGGGCAATAATATAGATGAAGAAGATGATATTCCTGTTAAGCCTAAGGTGATATGCAAACCTCTGTGAAAGGGAAGGCGAACATGAGGTACTTCGACTTTAGTTATGACTTTGAATCCATCTATGAAAGTGAGGTTCAATGCATCTCTTCGAGGAGAACAACTAATATGTTATTAAAATATTCGTTCATGATTACGCAATCTCTCTCTAATACTTTAAGAAAATCACTTCCTGCGATGTTCACATTGTTGAATAATTGAAAATTTTTTGTTGTACCTCTTTTATTCGGAAGTGATAAATTATGAACCTCATTATACAAATATGGGAGTGTCAATATCAACATTTTGATTTACTTATGTAATACGATGAATCTGATGATATGATACTCACAAGAATATCAAAATATTATTTCTCCCAAGGATTCAGAAGATGATACACAAATTGAGAGTTTTTTTCGGAATTGATAAATGATGACCCTAATTTTTTGATGTTCTATGGAACTTGACGAGTTCACAGGCTTCATGAAAAAGTGATGACTATATCACTAAAGGCCTTGGATATGTACGACGTAAACATCATGGAAGAAACACTTATTACATGATAACTGAAGATGAGATCGAAATTGAAACTGAAGATGAAGATGATTTATTTGTAGTCTATCTCACTAGTGGTCAAAATGTAGAAGTCAAGCCTGTACTTAAAGAGTTGGAGGATGGTGGACAGACTACTATCATGGGTTGAATTGGAAGAAATTAATTTGAGAGCTAAAGAGTACTCCAGCCCAACCTTCGTCAATGACCTTCTGCTTGATGATAAGGTTGAAGTGATAAAAATACTATTTTGTGAATTTAGGGGCTACTTTGCTTGGATTATGTTGAGATATCGTACTTATTCTTTGATACGACAATTCACAAATTAGCCATTAAACTAGATACAACACCTATTAAGCATGCTCTTATATATTACATGATTATACCCTTTGGTTTGAAAAACATATCGGGACTACGTATTAGAAGGTTATGACTCATATTTTTGATGAGTTAACTTATCAAAAAGTAGAATGCTAATTTGATAACTTCATCATTAAAAGTATGGACCGCAAATATTATCTCGATGATCTGTATGGGCATTGGTTGTCACTGCTTGATGGCATTAATTATATTTTGAAGCCATTCAATTCAATTTGTCATTGACCACCCATTGAAGACAATCCAAGCAAAGTTTGATCATTTAGGGAAATTACTAAAATAGTTAGTTGAGCTGAGTTTTAAATTTCTTATATGCTAAGCATGGCTATGAAAGCATAGACATTAGCTTATTTTTAGTTGATTTATCTTTTAGATGTAGAAATGGGGTTTTACTTTAGACTCTGTATGTTGCTAGTGCCTTCGGAGCTTAGGGCATTAGAATGGTTCTAAAAATTTTAATAGGAATTGTGTTGTTACATGTGAAAATTTTTTAAGTCCCTAATAATAAAGTTGATTATGAATCACTTATTATGTGACTATATTTTGCAGCTAGAGTAGGAGCAAAACATTTAATTGTTTTATGGGATTCACAATTCTTGGTGAATTAGGTGAACATCAAAATGTGAAATCAAGGTGTACATTACATAAAAGTATTTTTTCAAAGTCAAAATTGAGATTAAAAATTTGAGTATTTTTAGAATCGAGCAAATTTTCTTAGAGAGCATGAGAAATTACTGAACATTTTTAAAATTGAAAATATTGATGGAAGTAGCTTTAGAATTATCCCATTATAGTATTTAGAGCTATGAATGTTTAAAAGGAGGCCATACCAAGTTGGGTTGATCCATTCATTGGATATCTAAAGTTGGGAAAAGTTATGCTTGCAAGTAACAAATTCAATAGGATCTAAAATCAAAGTTGCTCAGTATCTGTTCCTTGATGGAAAGTTATTCGCGAGATTAGTTATTTCTACCAATTTGAGGTGTTTAAAAAAACCGAGGTTGAAAAGATTCTCATGGAAGTTCATTTTAGAGAATATGGAGGTTATTTAGGTGAAATAATTTTGGCGCATAAAACCTTACAACAACAATAATAACAACAACAACAAGCCTTTATCCCACTATGTGGGGTTGGCTACATGAATCATTCTTCTCCATTGTGTCCTATTATGTGTGAAATTCTCATTTAATTCAAGTATACTAAGGTCAATTTTTATACATCTTAACCAAGCCTTTTTAGGTCTACCTCTATCTTTCTTAACAATGTACAACAACAAATCTAATGCATTTACTCTCCTAACCAAGTCATCGGATGGCCTATGCTTTATGTGGCCAAACCATCTAAAGCGACTCTCTCTAATCTTATCTGCCACTAGAGTTACTCCAACTTTTTCACGAACATACTCATTTTGCACATAAAACCTTAACATAGATATTTTTGGTCAAATCTTAGAAAAAATAGTGAGGAATTCTCTAGAAGTCATGTTTAATGCTAAAAATTTGCTCCATTGTAACTTCGACCCTTTCACAAGCTATAACCAAGTTCTAGCCCATGGCTATTCTCTACTTGAGAACGAATTTGATCAGCCCTTTTTCTCTCGTAAGTGGTCAAAGGAAGTTCATATTAGTGATAAATGAATTTTTATCAGATGGATTGAAATAAAGACCTTAAAAAGTACATCTATATCTGATGTTTATACTTTATTTGGACCAATATAATTTGTCAATATGGTCTTCCAATAGTGATAATTATTGATATGAAGCTATAATTCTCAAATAAGAAGTATAAATTTTTTTACTAGAATCATGAAATTGAGCTTAAATTACTTTGGTACATCACCTGAAGGTCAATAGGGAAAGTGTAGGCTACAAATAAGTTGATCTTGAATTTTTTTGCCAAAGAAGATTGAAGGACCTAAAGGCAAATGGTTTAGAACTCTACCATTCATTCTATGGCTTAGGAACAACTCCAACTTCTATAACTGCCCAAAACTCTATTTGTACTGTTACATGGGACAAAAGTCTTAGTCTTAGTTGAATAGCTAGAGAGTTGTGGCATCATCAAACTTGCAAGAACTTGATTGGAGGAACAAAAATGACAAAGGAATGAAGACTATTCTTGATTATCTTGAAGAACTGGAATTCAAGTCTCTATGAGGCGAGATGTTGAAAGGAGAGTGGCAAAATACTAAAATTCAAGTGTTCAGGACAGCTTTTCATGCTAGGAATTTGGTCTTGAGGATAGTTGATATAGAGGCTCAAAAGCTTTGTACTTGGGAAGCCAGGCTCAACATGGGAAGAGCTTTATATCATCAAATAATAAGTCAAGCCTGAAGATTATCAACTCCAACTATATTAAAAAATGTTCAAAAAACATGGGGTAGAGATAATTTGAAAGCATTTAATCCTTGAAGAAAATTTTCTTCTATTTCTTTTTTTCCTAGAAGAACTATAGTTTATCAATGAATTATTTTGTCAATAATTTTTTTTTTTCGTACATGAAAATTGACAAATTCATCAAGCAAATTCTGGGCTATTTAAGTGAGACAAATCCAAAGCAAATTTCACAAATCCAAAGTGAATTGGGTGACTTCAAAGTAAATTTGGATAGTTTGAGGCGAATTCACCAAGATTTGAGGAACTCACACCACATGTAGGACTAAGGGAACATAGCTTTTTAAGCTGGTTTGATGAGTGTAAAATAAACAAGAATAAAGAGATAATGGGATGATATGAGAAAATACTTTTAAGTTAGATTTGAGCATTAAATTTTGATTTGAAGAAATCCATCTTCAAATTTAAATGGTTGTTTAGGTCAATGTTGGAATAGTGTTTTCCTAAATATGGACTCAATTGAGTTAAAAAAAAGGTATATTAACTTAAGTTTAGGATCAAAGTAATCTTGGCTTATAGTTAAGGTTTTGATAGTACTCATAGGAGGGTTGAGGCCCCTGGTAGACAAATAATCTATGCTTAATTAGGTTGCCTTTATGTCTTAAATCTATCTTGACTCTCAATGTAACAACTCATCAAGGTAGTACAACAACAATAACAACAACAAGCCTTTATCCCACTAAGTGGGGTTGGCTATATGAATCCTTCGTCTCCATTGTGCCCTATTATGTGTCAAATTCTCATTTAATTCAAGTATACTAAGGTCATTTTTTAGGGTCATCGGACGGTCGATGCTTTATGTGGCCAAACCATCTAAGGTGACTCTCTAATCTTCTCGCACTTACTACTCCAACTTTTTCTCGAACATACTCATTTCGTATTTTATCTCTAATAGTAAAGCCACTCATCCATCTGAGCATCCTCATCTCTATAACACTTAACTTAGTCTTATGCTTCTCTTTTATTGGCCAACATTCTACACCATAAATCATTACAAGTCTTACCACCATCTTATAAAATTTTCCATTAAGTTTAAGCGGTACTTTTCTATCACACAACAAGCCAGATGCATTCCTCCACTTCAACCATCCAACTTGAATTCTACTAATAACATCTTCATCTAGTTCACCATCATTTTGAATAATAGAACCTAAATATTTGAATCGATCACTTGTTTTATTGACTTGTTCATCTAATGTCACAACACCACTAGAACTTCTACAACTAAAATTATTCCATATATTCAACTTTAGATCTACTTAAACGAAAACCTTTAAACTCTAAGGTTGACCTCCATAATTCAAGTTTCTCTTGGACTCCCTCTCTAGTCTTATCAACAAGAAGAATGTCATTAGAAAAAAACATACACCAAGGTACATCTTCCTGTAAATGCCCGGTAAGAACATCCATAACTAAAAAAGATAAGGGCTTAAAGCGATCCTTGATGTAATCCGAAATAGGAAAATATTTTGTCAATCCTCCTTGTGTTTGGACACAAGTAACAACTCTAGTATACATATCCTTAATGACTTGATTATAACCAACATTAACTCCTTTCTTTCCTAGAACTCTCCAAAGAACATCTCTTGAAAATTTATCAAAACTTTCTCTAAATCAATAAATATCATATGTAGATCCTCCTTACTTTCTCTACACTTCTCCGTCAAACTTCTTAACAAATGTATAATATCCATAGTTGATCTGCCTGGCATGAAACCAAACTGATTGTGAGAAATTTTTGTATCACATCGTAACCTATGCTCAATTATTCTCTCCCATAATTTTAATGTATGACACATTAACTTAATTCCTCTATAATTTGCACACTCTTGTGCATCACCTTTATTCTTAAATATAGGAACCAACAAACTCGTTTCCTCCGACATCTTTTAGTCTTTAAAATAACATTAAAAAGATTTGTAAGCCAAGAAATTTCTTGATCTCCTAAACATTTTCACACTTCTATTGGAATATCATCAGATCTTATTGTTTTTTCACATTTCATTTTCTTTAATGCTTCTTTAACTTCAGATTTACTAAGACGACCACAAAAATAAAATTCTCTATTTTTTTAGGGTATTAAGGTTGCTAAAATCAATCGTATTTTCAGAGCTTTAATTTAAAAGTTTATCAAAATATCTCATCCACCTATTTTCAATATCTTTTTCTAAGAAAAGCACTTTATTATTTTCATCATTAATCTTA
This sequence comes from Cymbidium sinense, assembly GCA_021442155.1. Lineage (NCBI taxonomy): Eukaryota > Viridiplantae > Streptophyta > Magnoliopsida > Asparagales > Orchidaceae > Cymbidium > Cymbidium sinense. The sequence continues at coordinate 77,142,846 of CM038219.1, read as the reverse complement.
CAATTAGATTTTTTACTTCTTATCTCTTTGGTTAACTTTAACATGCATCATCTTTCATCTTTTATCTAATCTATTATATAAATTACTAAAATTAAATTTTTTTGCATCATATATTCTTTCTTAGAATCTCTATAGAACTTTATATTTTTCTCATTCTCAATTTTACATCTAAACTAAGTTTTGTAATGTTCTTATTTTTTATCTTTTTTTTCATTCCCATCAACTATTTTTATTAAGAAGTTTTCCTTTAGATTCTCCAAACACATTTTTAGAACTGCTTAATTTCACTTATTATTTTTTTTTTTATAACATTCTTTATGAATATCTCAAATTCTAGCTCTTTCTTTCTTAAAAATATTTTTATTTGTGTTCTTTAAGTGCCCCCATCTAATCTAGGGTAATAATTTAATTTACTTTTCCTCTTATAAATTTTTATCTTAAAATATAAAACTAACAATCAATGTTAGGTACTTAAACTTTCACTTAAAATGACCTTACAATCTTTATAATCTAAATGATTTATTTTTCTTATCAGAAAATAATCAATCTTTGTTTTACTAGATCTATTTTTATAAGTAATAATATCCCTTTTTTTTCTTAAATAAGTATTAAATTCTAAAATCATAGCTAAATCAATATCTCAATATTGTCTACCTTCTTCAACATTTAAATTTATAACCTGAATACTTTAAAATCTTCTACTCTACCTGCATTTAAATCTCTTTCAATAAATACTTTTCTTGAGGGTATCTTTGTATTAATCCTTTTAATTTATTCAAAATTTTTCTTTTACATCCAAACCTACTGAGGAGCATAAACACTTATAATATTGATAATCTTAGTATCAACAATAATTTTTAAAGTTGTAATTCTATCTCCACATCTATTAATATTTATAACATTATCCTTCAAACTTGTATCTATAATCACACGTATGTCATTTCTAATTCGACTTTTACCTCAATACCAAAGTTTAAAATCTAAACTATCAATCTCCTTCACGTTCTCCCCAGCCCATTTAGTTTTTTGAACACATAAAATATTTATCTTTCTATGAACCATAATATCTATTAATTCCATTAATTTACCTATAAGAGCACTTATATTTCAAGTTCCTAACCTAATTCTAGTTTCATGGACTAACTTCTTTGCCTGCATCCCTCCATAATGTGAGAACCCTTGCTTATTTAATATTGCACTTGGTGATCTTTTACACTTTTCACTATATTTATTACATATAGCCGGAAGCCTAAGCATTCACAATGTCTTAAAGGATTCATGTCATGATTATTTCGGCAAATTTTACGTTGGCTGTCGACTGCCTATTGCAACCCTCCACTTTTCACATCCGGACCTGGGACCGACAAAAGGTAGTGTTAACTCATCAAGATGGTAAATTTTTTAAAATTATTCTTTACTAAAATGATATGTTATTTAATGTTCTTGCTCTTTTTGCAATTCGTATTTCAAAGATATAAGAATATCATGGAACTAAATGTATGTTTAAATATTCTGTGATCCCATTTCATGTCGCTCAGGTTCAAGGCTTCAAAATAAATCGACTGACTTACAAAAATCTTGAACTTGCTAGGTTCAATATGAACTCACTAGGATTAATATGAACTCATCTAGTTCAACATGAACCTGCCAATTGTAATGGGAATTCACCAAAACTAGTGTAATGTTGCCTACGCTACCTTACTCGCCAAAGCCACAATGGACTTGCTATAGTTAATTTGCCAAGGTTATAATGCATTCACCATGATTGAACTGGCGAAGTGCCTTATGGATTATTATTACTGAATTCATTATGAACTAGCTTTAGAGCATACTTGGCCCAATAGTTAATTAGGCCTACTTTCTTAGGCTCAAGGTTAGTCGCCACATTCAATCAAATCAGTTTATGACTTCATCTAATGATGACTTAAGTCAATTATCAACAAGTTTTTTTTAAAAAAATTTTTTTATGTATTTCTGACTTTCACACATCATGTAATTTGCAGTTTGCAACTATTTAAGTTTTGCCATATTGTTTTTATTTCTCATAGCTTTTCTTGTAGCACTAAATATTGGCTTGAACTTATAAATATGGGGTTAGGAGAATGTTTTCCCGAGGCATTTATACTTAATTTTTGTATTTTCTACAATCTAATAAAATTCTAGAGCTTCTCTACAGACTCTCTCTCCCTAGTTTTAATTCAATTTGTCTTTTTCTAGTTGTAACTTTTGTTGTTACCTACAGACAAAATTGAATTTGGCAATATTATTCTATTATTTTCATCAAATTTCTTTTCTAAGACAATCTTTTTAACTTTCATAGGTGTCTAAAGATCTTCAGAAGGTGGTTAAATATGCAGTCAGCCAAGCTCAGAGAAGAAACAGATTGTCTAAGACAACTGTTTTTAAACGGATAATAGTTGATAATAATGGTCTAGATCCATTTGAGGGTATGGTTCTCTAGGGATTTTTCACTATCTGAGTACTATCTGTTTAATTCAGTCTTTCCAAGTGCAGGTTTATATGTTGGAGCATTTGGTCCCTTTGGCACTGAGGTAATACAACTAAGGCGTAAATATGGACGCTGGAATGACTCTGATGAAACTGACTCGGAAATGGAGTTTTTTGAATATGTGGAAGCTGTTAAATTGACTGGGGATCTGAACGTTCCTGCTGGGCAGGCATGTGATCAACTCCGCATCTATCTTCCCCAATCTCTTTGTTAACTTAAATTTATGCTCTCTAATGATAATAATTGTTTTACTTATTTTTGATAGGTCACGTTTCGTGCCAAAATTGGTAAGGGAAATCGTCTTATGAATCGTGGAGCCTACCCAGAGGAGCTTGGCGTGGTATTGCCACTCTTCTTTACTTGAACCTAAATCTTTGGATTCAAATTTGCTGCATGTACTGTCTTCACCTTTGTAGTTTTGAAACTGCTGTTTGACACTTTTAATTTAACAAGCCAGTCAATGAGATTTTGATTTGTGATGTAGGTTGCTAGTTACAAGGGTCAGGGAAGAATTGCGGAGCCTGGATTCAAGAATCCTCAGTGGGTTGATGGCATGTTAGTACAACTCAATGGCAAGGTCAGTTCATGTTCCCAGTTTATGTTCACAAAAGTTTAATTGCAATGAAGATGTGAAAGAACCCTTTATTCAAAGTGAAGGTTTAACTAGATGGAATTTATATAATTACATGCCATGCAGAAAAAAAAATGATTTATGATTTATTAATGCAAGGTTTGGTTTTTCCACTGCAATTTCCATATTTTTCTCAGGGATTTGGGCCACATATCAGAGGGACAGAACTAGGGTTTGTGTTTATCCCACCTAGCCCTAGCCAGAGCTTCATGGTTCTTTTTGACCGATTGAAACTCCCAGACTGATGCCAAACTCAACCAGTTTCAATCCTGTGAAAAGTCTAAAAAATCTTTTCTTGCGGCAGAATAAACTGGAATTTTTTTGGCAGATGAACCTCTGATTTAATGTATAAGCGGTTTTCTTAACCATTTTTTTTAGCAGAGGATGCCTTTTTTGTTTATACCTGAGTATGTATATTATTAATGAATCCTAGTTTGCATTGAACAGGGTTCTCTGTTTAATTTGTTAGAACTGCGACATTTTCTCCCATTAGGCTATGTGAATATAGAATTGGTATCAATCTGGGTTTCTATGTGATTATATTTTCAAATGCTGTTGGTGGTTGATTCATTCGCATCTCTCTCTCTCTCTCCTTCAAGCTAATTAATTTTGGGTTAACAAATATTTTCATTTGTTCCATACTGGCTTATGTTCAATCTCCACAGGATACATAAAAGCATAAAAATTATTTGCATTCTCCACTATTGGTGTAAAGGAGTCGAATTGAGCTCGAGCCAAGTTTGGCTCGAGCTTATAAACTAAAGCTTGAGGTTAGCTCGTTTAACAAACATTAAACTCGAGCTCGACTCGTCACCTTGGTTCGTTACTCGCTAGCTTGACTCTCTGTTTGTCTTAAATATATATATTTATATATATATATATATATATATATATATATATATATATATACACTAAAATGTAACATATTTACAGTTGGATATATGTTATATATATTAATAAATATTTTTTATACTGTTTGGCTCGAATATATGTAGAGAATTTATGTCAAAATGTTTATTAAATATGACATCAGACATTAAATCAATAATATACAAATATAAATTTGACAAATGAATGAAATACAACATAATGAAACAAAGAATGAAACAAAGATCTTAATAAAACAAAAAATAGTTGCTAAAGAAAATATGACAATCATGCAAAAACAAGAAACATATTCACATAATTTTTGAATACCAATTATAATGTACACATTATAAGGATGAAGGAGAAAAAGTTTCAAATTTAAATATAAAATCAATCTTGAGTTATTGATAAAAAGGTAGATCATTCTTTGTTATTGATAAAAATAATATCCATTCAATATCAAAGGTAGATCATTCTTTTAGGAATCATTTCAAGAATTATATTAAACCTAGAAAAACTTACATTGTGATGTATAATAATGGAACGTTCAATTTTGACTTTTATAATCTGAAGCTCTTCAGGACTCCTTGGAAGTACTCTCACCCCAATGCAAAGATTTTGCTTTGGTGTAACAATAATTATCTTTCATGGGTAGATTAAATATTTTCTCCAATTCAAACAATACAAATGATAACACAAAAATAACTGCTTTATCAATTCACAAAAATAAATGAGCTTCATTGGAATGAAAACTCAATGAAACAAAAATAATAGTGGCATTGCTTGGTTTAATAATATTTATAGAAGTTTTAACAATTTCTTTGGCATTTCAAAATCACAAAAAATCACTACCAAGGTTTTCTTCATATTCTTCAAAATAGTCAAAGGCATCCCCTTCAATGGCTGCAAAATTGGAAGAGTAAAAATAATGAATGATAAATAATAATAAGTAAATCGTAACATAGGGATTAAACTTTACTCTTACGAAATAAACTCTATTGTTTGATTTTATGGTACAAGTAAGGGAATCTCCATCTCTTCATCTTCCTCCTCTTCTTAAAAATATTCAACAACAAAATTTTAAAATGACATGATACGTAAATAAAAAACTACTTTGATCCTTCCCTTCAGCCCATACTGGCCATGAATCTAATTCGATCTACATATCAATGCTTGTACAATTTCTACACCTAATTTAGAGCGATATGTGTCAACAATGCATTCACCTGCAGTAAATGTGGACTCTAAACCAACATTACTTATAGGTATAGATAATATATCGATAACCATCTTTAATAACACACGACAGTTCATCTGATTATTCTTCCACTAACCAATAACATCAAAATTCTGACCTTCCACACATATCTCTAAGCCATCCTCAAGGTACTTATCGAAGTATGGCTTTCTAGGTCTTTTACTTATTTTCTATGAAATATATATAGTGAAGTCATGCTACCCACTATATGTTTTTGCCCCACCAATTTGACTTGATATAGTACTTCTGCTATGAGTGATCGAACATGCTATCACTGTTATCCCTACTCTAGTTGCTTCTCTAACATCCAATTCTGGTTCAAAACATAAACAATATTCTTCATATAACACATATAATAGAGTACAAACAAGTGAGCCACTCTTCATACTTTTCTCTTTCCCATAAATCATAGGATATGCATACTCAATAACCATAAACTTCATTCTTAGGTCCATAATTGCACAAAATGTCGAGCAAATTACATTCACCCCAATACTTATCAAAATGTTCTTTCATTTTTCTTTGTCATATGCACTATTAAATGATGAGAAGATAAAACACCATCATCTAAAACCTTCTTAATATTGCAAATTTGAGAGAGAAATAAATTTGATGTTGGATACTCCATTCCATAAATAATGTTGGTGGCTTCATTAAAGAGCCCTAAACATCACAAACATTTTTAAGTTTAGACCATTCTTCTTCTATAGGACAATTGTGAGATGTTATTTCCCTCTCACAATAAGAGAAAAAAAAAAGCTTCTTTTAACTCTATGGTGACAGTCAACACACAATATGTGAAATTCTAACGAGTGGGGCAATCCATAACAAGCTTTCTAATGGACAACTAAAGCTATTAAACAACATCTATAAATCGTATTAACCTTGATTCATATGCATTAACAAAACTAATTGTATCACGAATCTTATTAAGCACACATTCAATCATTTTAATATCATCCTTTATCATCAAATTTAAGATGTGAGCACAATAATGCATGTGGAATATCTTACTTTCAAAGAATAGTTTCTTTCTAACTCTGAAACCATCCTTCAATAATTTTATTGCTCTGTCATTGTTAAAAGCATCATTAACAGATATAGTAAATACTTTATTCTCAATGCCTCACTCACAAAGAGATTTATAAAATATATCAACTATTTCAGATACAGTGTGAGGAGGAGGTATATGTAGAAAATTAATAACACATTTTTGTATCTTCCAATGAGAATCCATATAGTGTATTGTGACAACTATATAAGATATTCTTTGATTTTTTGATTTCTATATATCTATAGTAAGACTGATTCTTTTTATATTCTTTAGCACATTTTAAGTATTTTCTTCTCTTTTTCATATATTTCCATAACATCACTACGAGCTGTAGCTCTTGAAATTTTCAAAAAAAATATGGTCACGTAGCCTTGAACATAAGATTATAACCAAATTCCTTGACAATTGAAAATGGGTTTTCATTTATAAGAATATAATGTTCTATCATTTCTCTAACTTTAGCATGATCATACTTGAATGTCGTTAAAGCACCTCCCTCTTGGCTAGAATTGTTAACATTTCAACACTAGTTGGTTCAAGATATAATACCTTTTGCTTTTTCATGACACGAATCCTAGGTACACAATGCTCAAAGTGTCTATATATTGTATTATTTCATTTGATCTTTTTTAGGTCTCTACTCACCTTGATGGTTATGTGCATGATATCCCGTAAAGCATATATGCAATAAATAAGCTCATGTAACCATACTATATTAAATTGCCCTTGCCCAAACAAAATTTCTTTTCAAAGAAAAGAAATGTATAATTCCACAAAAAGACTTTTTTCTCGAGGTATAATTAACTCTTTTAAACTGTGTAGTAGCACCAGTAGTACCCAATGCTAAATTTTTCTTGAAATGTAAACATTCAAACTTCCTTTGTCAATTTGGAAGAATTTTCTTTAAATTCATTCCAAACTTTTAATGTTCTTCTCCTTTTCTTCTTACCAATTGTATTCTCATTTTCAACTTCATCTACAATATTATTCCCATCACCTTCATTATCACCCACACTATTCTCATTATCATTTATTGTCTCATTATGATCTTCATTATTATCCATAAGTCTTTCCCCCTCATTATTAACAATAATATCCCTAAACTCATTATCATCAGCATCACTTATGCTACTTGGTGTTGACATACTAAATACATAAAAAATAATTATAAGTTTAGCAAAAAATAATGCAAATATAAGTAAAGGAAAGAAGAACATAAAATTAGTAAAAACTAATTAAATTATAAAAGATACAACAACATATTAGTATCCAAAAAAATCAAGAAAAAATGAAATAAAAATAGTTATGTGAGTATTAGCTTAGTATTACATTCATTTTATATTATTCAAATTCCTAAAACCATCATTAGAACATATTAAATTTTAATATTGCTCATTTGAAATTAGTTGAATAACAGCTTATATAATTAGATCCAAAAATTAATAATCTAACAACTTACATAATAAATTCAAAAATATTTAATTTATTGCATCTAAATATTAATATTATAAATTTTAAACTCTATAAACATCTATAAAATTTTTCAAAATAAAAATTTTAATTTCACATTCAAAATAACTAAAACAAAATCATCACCTCATGTCTTTCGTCTTTAAAAAAAATGAGGGAAAGCAACATTTTTAAAATTATAGCAATTTTCTTGAGTCGTTGTAAATGAGCAAGTTTCATCCAATAGGAAAAACATGTTAGGAATCAAATTTCATTAGGAATCAAATATCAAACAAGTAAGCATACACTACATACTTATTCAATCAATTATTCTTCACCAAAAATTTGTAGATCTTCTTTGATAGAGTAGAATCCTAGATTAAAGTTTGTGCTAGATAGATGAGTATATTTTCTTAACCAGCAAATGGAAAATTTTGATGGAACAAAAAAATAATAATCAAATAACCAATAAAACACTAAATATTTAATGAATAAGTATTTAAGTTAGGGATCCTATATTATGAGCTTACCAACCAAACATTGATAGCAAAAAAACATTTCAAAATTTTTTTCATTCTTATTTGTTTGTAGAAAATTCATGGGAGAGTCAATAACCTTGCTTTGAAGAAAACTTATTTCTTCTAGATCTAATTTTTATTTATTTATAAAAGCTTATGAAAATGAGGTTTCAACAATGCTCAAACTGTTAGTTTTAGTGACAAGAATATCATTGACATTTACAATAAGGATCACCATGCCAAAAAAAGTGTTGAATATCACTATTATAAAATTTAGATGCATTTCACAACTAGAATCGGCATGCCAACAAGATGAATATCACCATAGCTTATTTGTCCACTCAATCATTAGTCAATCCTTCAACAAGAGATGAGGTTAGGTTAAGAGAGAACTTACTTGCGAACCATATAGTGAAGTGGTGTAAGTCGGGTTGGTGGTTGGGGAAGGAGTCGAGACTCTGTGTCAAAGTTGAAGGCTAAGTATTTAGGTCAAATCTTGCAACAAAATAGCTTGAATTTACCTCACGAGAGAGAGAGAGAGAGAGAGAGAGAGAGAGAGACTTTCCAATTTATAATGTTGGTTATAGATTTGATTTAGAAAAAATTGTTCTTTTAAATTAATAATAAAAGTACCCTTTGTTTTAATGGGTAATGTCATCATTTTCAAAATTCATAATGTTTAAGAAGACCAAAGTGAATGGTTTAAGGCACTTTAGTGGTCCGGTAGAAGAATCTATCTGACTTGACCAAAGTGAATGGTCCAAGGAACTTTAGTGGTTCGGTAGAAGAATTTATCGATGACTTCTCTTCAAAGTTATCATGACTAAATAATTTGCTTATTTTTAATATAGAGAGTAAGGAGAGAAATGAGAAGATTTGATGATTTGGAGTGAATTAGGATCATCCCCCTCCCCCTATTTATATCACTAAATAAAAAAATCCAGTGATTAATGTATTGATAAAGGCAGCCTTACACTTTCTCTAAATTTAGCTTGATCAACCCCACATTTTTCTAGAAAGTACCTTTTCTTATTCCCCATATGTCTACCCACAAGAATAAAATTTATTCCTTCATACAATCTTTTGTAGAAATATCAAAACTCCTTATTTTGTAGTAGGCCACATAGGCACCTAATTTAATGCTAAAGCACTGAACACTATTTAGTCATGGGTCAAGAATATTTGGTTAAAAAGCTTTTAACACCAAGGCATTGGGTCTAGTGCTTAGGCACTAAGCAATAATTTGGATTGATTGTATGTATTAATTGGGGGTAGATTTGTTTGTACCTACGCATATGGTCTAGTACTTAGGTGCTAAATACATAATTATTTATGTATATTACATATATATATGAGAACATAAATAATGGAAAATTTTGAATTTTTTGTTAGTAACACTTGGTTTGACATCCTCAACTCGATGTAACTAAACTCACTTTTGAATTATGCTTCATCAAGTTAGACATGGTTTAGATCATTGATCACCTTCTTTAAATATTCTCATAGATCAATCTTCTTAATCCAAACTTTGGCTAGCACATATTTTACCATGTCATAAGGTTGTTTCACTAAAATGTATGTTAGTTGAAGTAACAGTGTTATGGGATTAACTTTTATTAGTCGTATTTTCTTGAATCCAAATAATTGCATCAAGTTGATACTAGCTCCCAAATTATATAAAGCATTATTAAAAATCTCACCTCTTATTGCACATGAAATTGTGAAACTACCATGGTCATTTCTCTTAATAAGTAGTTTCCTCTATAATATAACAATATAACCCTCCATCAATGTAATGGGTTTGTACTCTTTTAACTTCTTATTCTTTGAATGTGCTAACACATTTTATTCTTCTAAAATCTATAAGTATATAGAAGTGGTAGAATGTAGGGTGGAATATTGTATGAAACAAGTTTGAACTTTGGCCACACTTCTTTGCCTTATATATATTTTTTTCTTTTCATCCTTAAACATAGTCTTATTGAGCTTCTCTTGGCTCATTAAATTCTTCTATTTAGCTTGCCTTTTTTTGGACTTTGCTTAGCCCATAAGATCATATAACTCCCTTCCACTTCTAAGTGATATTACCTTCTCACGTGGCTCACCTTTATTTTACTTAGAAGCTCTCCTGACAGATGATTATATAATTATTAAGACAATTGCATAAGCTAATGTAAATGTTCTTAATAGCAATTTTTAATATCTGAAGTGAGGTGTCGTACCTCTAAAGTGTTTTATTCTTGTTATAAATTGCATAGATTTGCTAATCAATTGTGCTATAACATCCTTTAGAGACATGCCTATAAATTTTATTGATGAAGGCTTAGCTATTAATAAAACTAGGTTATTAGTATCCTCAATGTTATTGTAATTTAATTAGTTATTGAAAACTACTAGTCTATTGTCTTCCTTGAGAGTTCTTCCATGAGAAATTAGGGTGGCTCCTCCACCTTGAATATTATGTATCAGACTAGGGCTTGTTAGGTCACTAATTTATTGATAACCTACTCCATGTATGGCTATGAGAATGTGTTATTGGTCTAGCTCTCATCACTATCATGGTTACTTCTAAGATTATACAAGAGCATGGATGACATTTACAGTAAAGTTACTTAATTACTTCATTAGTGAAGCAACTTGTGTAGTGAGTGGAGTAATGCCATCTGACACTTGTACATCGATAATAGGCTTATTTAATAGTATGTTGAAATGAAGAACACAAATAATACTCTTAAGGTGTTCAATGTGAGAGGTCATTTGTTAACTAAAATCTATCTTGAGTGGTATTTATCCACTCAATTTAAAAAACCATAAGCATAAAAATATGGACTACTAGATATTCTTAAGAAAATCAATATAAATGCATATGTTCTTGAATTGCCAAAAATGGATGTTTATCAACCTAATTTTTAATTGTGAAGGTTGAATATAATTTAAAAGAGTTATTCAACCACAAAGTTTATAGGATAAGTCTCTTATAGGAAAACAAAATCACTATGTATAGGTGCTAACACAACATTCATTCTTTGAGGTGGATCATATCATCATATATGAGGCAAATTAGATTGGAGATCAGAGGTTCTTAGTAATATAGGGAAACAAGTTACCTACAAAAGACACCTTGTTAGCTAGAAAATATTTGGAGGAGTCAGCACCTGAGCTTATAGCTAGTTAATTAAATATCAAATCTTTAAAGAAGAGTTTTTAGGGACCAAGAAAAAAAAAGAAAAGAAAAAAAAAGGGAAGCCAAGTTTATAGGTCCACTATCAAGGAGAAGAAAAATAATTGGAGGAGGATAAAGCTTGAAATCATTAAAAGATTCTAGTAGTTTCATGTTATATCGCTTGAGTGTTATTTTTTATATTTTAATGTTTTTATGAAACTTGAATAGTAGAACCTATGTAAAATGACGTGGGTTTGATGTTACAGGGTGAGAAGAGAGTCATTAGATCAAAATGATTATGTAGATTTCTTATAAAGTTCAAGGTTTCTCAAACTGTTCAAGTTAAACGAAGTGAAAATCATGACACATTGGATAATCATCCTTAGTTCAATCAATTCCAAGGATTTTTAGTTATAAAGAAGAAACCATTCCATTCACCTTAGATAAGACATCAGTAAGTTTATTTTTAACTTCAAGCTTATGTCTAAGAATAAAGGAATAATCCTATAAAAATTCAATCCACTTGGAATGCTTATAAGTTAACTTTCATTGAGTATTGATAAATTTTGAGGCATGATGATTAGAGTTGAGAATGAATTCTCTATGTAAGAGATAGTGTCTCTAATATCTTAAACTTTGAATTATAGTATAAACTTCTTTATAATAAGTGGAGTATAATTTCATTGCTTTATTTAACTTTTTAATTAAGAATTCTATAAGATGATTCTCTTGACTCTAAATTCCTCCAATTATAACTCTTGATGCATCATAAATTACATTAAAAGCTTTAGATAAGTCAAGGAGTCAATGTAATAGGGCAAAATAAATTAGAATCTTAATTTGGTCTAAGGCCCTTTATGTAGCTGGGGGTTGAACAAAATATATCTAATTTTAATAGATTAGTGATGAGAGCCACAATAGTACTAAATTTTTTTCATAAATCTCTTATAAAAGGTGGCTAACCCATAGAAGCTTCTAACCTCAATAAAACTTTTAGGTGATGGCTAATCTAAGACTGCTTTCACTTTAGAGGGATCAAGTTTAAGTCTTGTAATAAATACTATAAATCCTAGAAAAATTACCTCAATTTTGCAAAGAGAACTAATTTTTTAAATTAATATATAATTTCTCTTTCTGAAGTGTTTTAAAGACTTATTATAGGTGTTGTAGATGTTCATTTTCGCTTGAGCTAAAAATAAAAATATCATTAAAATACATAATAAAAAATTTATCTATATTAGGTTTAAGTACATCATTTATCAATATCATAAATGTGCTAAGGGTATAACAAGCCCCTAATAAAGTCTGTCACGAGTTTTAAAAGTAGTTTTTCACTCATCTATAATTCTAATTTGAATATAATGATAACTAATTTTTAGATCAATTTTGAAAGAGAAATTTTCCCTTGAGATTAAATCTAACATATCATTTAATCAAAAAATTGGTAACCCATATTTAATAATATTTTTATTTATTGATTGACTATTAACACCCATTCACCATGTCCCATTTTTCTTAGGTGTTCGTATTGTTGGAATTGCTCATGGACTATGACCTTCTAGAATAAAATATTTTTTTTAGTAATTCTTCAACTTATCTTTTAATCCGAGCATGCTCAATAGCATTAGTTCTATAATGAGGAATGTTAGGAAGTTAAGAACAAGCAATAAAGTCAATGGCATGTTGAATGTCTCATTAAGGAGATAATTCATTAGACCATTAGGTGTAATATGCTTAAAATTAGATAGAAGTGAAAAGACCATAGCTAGTATGTGAGTCTTGTTAGAATATGGTGTGGCTTCCTTTACATGTAAGATGTAAAGAAGAAATGGATAAGAAAATTCTTTTTATAAGGTCCCAAAATCTTCTTGGGTTAAAGAAGGAAAACAAGATGTTTTGAAGTAATAATTAGAAATGATAATATTATCCCTAATAGTAGAATTTTATATAACATTTAATTGAAGTTTGACATTTTTATTCAAAGTAAGCTTAGGTTGTAAGTTAGAAGTTGTCATATGTAATGCTATGGAGGGTGTCTTTTTTACTATCTTTATAGGCAATTGTTTTACAATCTTATTATTATGGTTGAAAATATAAGTATTTTCTCTAGATAATGAATAACATTGATATCATACAACCAAGGTATTCCTAAGAGAAAGTGGGCAATATCTATTTGAAGAACATCAGACCAAATTTGATCATCATAGCTCTATAGGAAAGACATCTAATCACATTAATATGAAGATCACTATAGGTGTCTATTTCTTTATTAGATAGGGGAGTCATAATTTTTTTTTTCCAAATTATCATCTATTGAGTTTTTAATTCCATCTAAAAAATAGAATTTAGGCTTTACATTGATTTTATATGTGACCATTTTATGCTATTTAAAATAAATTATTCCTTAATATTTTTAGAGCCCTTGTTTGTAGAAGCTTTGGATTGGTTAGTTGGGCTAATTGGATAGGTAGGCCTAACATTAGGCCTTTGGGATGACTGGAAGGAGCTTGAATCCTAGTTCTAAGGATGGATGTAAATTTTTTTTATTGTTCAACTAATAAAACATAATGAAAGATGTCCTCTAACCTTTGAGGGTTAAATATTTCAGCTTCATTTCTAATATTAGTTCTAAGTCTAATAAAAAATTTATTATTCAATTGCAAATCATTATCAACATAATTAGATAATGAAATTATGTATTCAAAATATTCAATTACATAAAGGTTACCTTGTCTTAAAGTTAATATTTAACTATTTAACTTCTTATCATGATGCCTAGGACAATACTTTACCCTTAAAATTTTTCTTATTTCTATCCAAGTAAAGTTTGTCCTTTTTAATCTTTGTTCCATAGTTAACATATTTTAGCATATCTTGCCAATTTTTTTTTTTAAAAGTAAACTTTTGGTAGTCATCTATTTTATACTAGTGAAAAAATTCATCCATTTGAACTATCTAGTTTATAAATTTATATAGATCATGTACACCATCAGAAGTGAGGGCTTCAAATTTGACTCTTTGAGATAGATAATTAGAATCTTCTATAGCCCTAAAATAATTTTTTCCCCTTTCTTCATTTCTAAAAGTTGGGGGTCCTCTAAGTGGATAACCCTTTTTGGGGTTTGGATATGAATCTTCTGCATTTATTTCTATAGGTACAATTTATACAAGTATATTATTTTGTAGATGGGCTATCAAAATTTGCAATTATTCTTTAAATTCTTACATTTGTTTTTTACACTCTTCTAATATTTATTGAGTTTTTAATTCATTTTCATGGATCCTAAGATTTAAGGCATCAACTAATCTAGTCAAGTTTTTAACTTGGTCTTGAGAGATTTATTTTTGTGCAATGTTGATATTTTTTTTATTAAAAATAGTGATATAAAAGGGATTAAATAAAAATAAAATATAAATATAATATAAATTTTCAATCAAAGTAAAATTTTAGGTTAGGAGAACTTTCAAGGGAAGAGGGGTGGGTATAGGACCACTTAAGTGCCAAGCCTTAGACAGTTTAGGTTTTTTTTTGATAAAGTTCTATTTAGCCTTAAAAATCATCAAGTTTAATACACTTATATTATTATGCATGTAATTTTTCTAATGCAATGAAAAAAATGCTTAAAATAATCAAGCCTCTTTTGCATAAGGAAGCAAGTCCTCATAAGTTATTCATAATAAACTTCTAAGATTAACCATAAGCATTAGTGAACAAAATAAAATAAGCAATTAAATTTTGATTTACAATAAGGCTAATGTTGTGTTTAGAGTGGAGTAATACTTTTCTAAGCTATTCTCTAAGAAATATTTATGGGCAAGTTCACATAATGAAGAAATGGCTAGGTTATGGTGGAGCTTACTAATTAAAATTTTATGCTATCACCATAGACTTGCAAGCAACATACATATATTCAAGCTACTAATATGAATTTAAACTATCATATAAAAGAAATTATTTTACTTTAAAATTTCAAGAAAAACTCACAAGTTTGAAGAGAAGTCTACAACTTAAAATTCTCCATTCGTTGAAGAAAAGTTCTGAACAAATTTTGTCTTTTTAGACTTTGATTTGATACCAAAATTTGATGGAAGTGACTATCCTTTTTGGTAATATTATGAGAACTAAAAGGCCATGGATCCGTAAATTAATATAGAAAATAATTTTTGGATTTTTTGGTGGTATAATATAAGGTTGTAGGATTATATGATAGTGAAAATACTTAAACTAGTCCTTCTTGGGCTCGTTTGGCTTAGTTTGAAATATCAATCCAGGAAATGAGCTTTAAGTGAGGTAAATAGCTAGAAATACTAGTGAATATTTAAGTTATAATTTTTAATTATGATATAGAGTAGTTTGATATGAATAATAGGTTTTAAGAGGTTGTTTGGGTGTAAATACAAAGATTAGGTCATGACCAGTGAAGTAGAGGTGTTATTAGATGGAGGGAAGGTGTAGGCTTATGGAGAAGAGTAGAAGGTTTAGTGGATGTTTGGAAATGATGTTAAGAAGTTTGGAAAAGTTTAAAATATGTTATCTTAAGTATTAAAGGTGAGAAAAGAAGGAGATGATAGATAATTAGCGCTCCGACTAAGGATTAAGAAGCTTTGGTTACCAAGCTATCATGCAAACAATAACTCAAATACTCTAGAATTTCCAAAATATCTCATTTCATTCTAGCAAGGAGAGCTATTTATAACCATTACAATTACTTTTTAGAAGAAAAAATTTAAAACATGGAGGAAAGATGAGTGACAACATTAATGCGAGGTACTAAGTTCCCTAATTATTCTATTCCATCCACCCATTTCGTATGTTATTATTTTATGTGGATTCAGCCACCTCACATGCCACACTTTGAATTTTAAGTCAAAGTTTCAAACCTAGAGTATAAATAAAGAAATTAAAAATCACATTATTTTAAAAAATGACATCTTAAAATAGGCATTGTTGGTCTTAACATTCTTCTTCTTGAATTATTTTGGGCTTTAGCTTATGATATAGTAAATAGATCTTGAGCTCTAATTTTTTAATCCACATGATGATGAGCTTTAGATTTAGATCTAGCTAATGAATATTGAGCTTTAATTTCTTGATTGACATTATTGAATCCAAATTTATCAGTAGATGAAAAAAGAACCTTCTGAAATACTTGAGAAATAGAGCTATGCAAAAGGATTGATCATAAGAAGATAGGAAAGTAAGAAAAATAAAGAAAAATAAGTTTATTACATAGAATGTTCAGAATGTAAGTATAGAGTATAGGGGTTTGGAGTAAGAGCCAAAAGGTCTCACTCGTAAGAAAGAATACCCTTTTATAACATCAAGGGATAGCCATACATAGAAAGATCATATAAGGTAAGTTAATACAAAATATTCTTGCTTAAGCTAATGAAGGTGTGTGAGATTCATGAAGGTGAGGATGAGGTGAAGGTGAGTAGCCACATTATCCCTCAGCCTAGTCACCAGATGCCATCGAGTAGAATTAGCTTTTTCTATTAGGTTATCACAGTTTGAGTTCTTGGTTCGCTAGGCTGAACATTTTTTCTCTTATCGAGTGATTCTTTTAGCAAATGATCTTATTCTAATTTGTCAAGTACTCTTCATGTGAGCATCCTTATCTTGACTTATAGGCTCATTGAGGCCTACCCATTGCTTTGGGTATACATTTTAGCTCCCTGATTCTTTTGCTCCTTGTAGAGGTACCTCACAAAAAAATAGAAGAATAAAAAAAGATTAGCTATTAAACATTTAATGATATGAGAAAATTTATGCAATTTTTGAGAGATCACATTACCTTTATACTGATACGATTTTTTAGCACTCTAGAGGCTATAAATGGAATCTTTTTTCTTCTTCTTTTTTACACTCAGCATTCATCTACTATACACTTGGGTAGACACTTAGTCAACTTTATAAAGTATATTAAAACATAGTCACAATGTACATAAAGAAGCATCGTAGTGACAATGATCCTGCAGGCCAATGGGTAGGCCTTCACAAGAAGGCCAAGAAAGTGAAGAAGTTGGAAGAGGCCATCACCAATACTATGGCTGAACTAAGCATTTCAACTACTGTGTGTTGGCTTAATAAGCCTCATGTTCAATCCGATCAATTTTGATGATAACAAACAAATGCTTGGATGTTCTAATGAATGTTTTTATATATATTTTAGATATATCAATTGCTAATTACATATCCAATACATATCATAATATGTTTGAGGAAATTGCAAGAGTAGAAGAATGAAAGATAGATCAAATTGGATAATGTGAAGCTCAAAATATAATATTTTATGTTAAATGCATTTATTCATTGGCATGAATCAATTTGCTCACAACTTAACATATTATTTTAATGAGGTTAATTTATATAAATCTCTATCTAATTAACATTCAATTATATGTTTCGTACATAGCATTTGAATTGTCAAAATAATAAATGATAATGACTGTTAAGTGTAATTATTTTATTTACTTAATATAATTAAATATTTTAAATTAATTTGATGCTTATATGATAACTAACATATGTATGATTATATATAAATTATATCATAATATTTAAATATCACATGTCAAAATTAACAAAAATATATGAAATTTTGTATTTTAGCCAAAGTCATTTTATAGTCAAGGAATTTATATCTGATTTCATCTCCAATGGATTCCTTGGATTTTTTCCTTTAATTTGATAGGTCACATGACCCATGTTTGATTAAAATTGAATTTATTATGACTTTTCAAACATTAGCTGATTTTAATAATGAATGCATGCTACATGTTTTGAATATATTAAGAGTCATATTTGATTATTTTTTACTTGCCCATGTGAATAGCCGAATTTTGGCTGCTTTAATTAATATTTATTTAATATAAATTATATTTTTATCGAATATTAAATTATCACATGATTGCATGAGGTTAGAATAATATATTTTTTTTGAAATAATTCAAAATGACCTTCTTGCCTATAAATAGCCCTCATTCTCTTCATGAAAGCATTCCTCATTCAAAATTCAAAATCCCTCCAACAAATCTAAGAGAAAATTTCTTAGATTTTTCTTCCAAGTGTTCTCCAAATATTGCAAGATCAAATCCTTGGTTTGGAAGCTTCAACATCTTCAACTAAGCAAGCTTTCTCAAATGACTTGAGTTTGTTTTCTTGATCTTAATCCTTTTTAGTTGTTCATGCTATTTTCACCATCTATTTATTCTTTCTAATTTATATTTTTTTGTGGATTAGTCTTTAGACATTGCTTTTCACATCAAAGCTTCTCAATCATCTTTTTGTGAAAAACTCTTGTGATAGTTTGTAGGATCTATTTCGACTTGTTGAAATTTTTAACTTCCTAAAATTTTCTTTTGGTTTCTTGAAATATTTCTTCATTAATCTCATTTTGAAAGATCATTTATTTTTATATTTATTTTAGAAGTATATTTTAAGCATTTTAAATAAAATTATTATGCTGAAATTATTTTCATATTTATTAGATCTCTCTTTTTAATTAAAAGCTTTGTAGCCTACTTAGATCTATCATATACTCATTTTATTTAAGTATTTTATGATCATTAGCTTTAATTGAAAGAATATTTTTGGTTAAAATAATACAAATTATTCCATGCTGAAATTTATTTTATTATGCAAAAGAATATTGTGAATTTATTTTGAAATAATTTTTATATTTGTCTACAAATTGTAATAACATAAAATCACTTTAAGATATTTATTGTTTCTTATCAATATTAAGTGAGCATTTTTTCTTGCCAAAATTTTTTAAGTGATAATTTATAAGTTGTGAGATCATTTTTTGAATTGGATAGCTTGGTATATTTGTGAGAGATTTATTTTATCAAAATTTGTTATTTTGTGTTTTTCTTTTTGTGCTGTAAAATTTATTTTGGGGTTGTACTCGCCCCTTTGTAGGAGAGTACATATTATTGTAGGGGTTGTAGTTGCCTTGTTATAGGAGAGTACTATTTGTAAGCTATTTTTGCATTTAGTGGATTCACGGCGGGTAGGCGTGGGCGTAGAAGTATTTTGGGGTTTGGCCAAACCACGTAAAAATTGTGTGTCTATTATCTCTCTTTACTTTACTGTACTTTTATTTTTGATGCATTAAGAATTGTATCTTGTCATTATAAAATCAAAAATTAATTTTCTACTAAAAATTAAATTTAAGATTTAAGTTTTAAAATTTTTAATATCACCTAATTCATCTTCCCCCCTCGCTCTCCCTCTCTTGGATGCTATAGTGACTCACACTATGATCCTAATGACCATTACCCCAACTACACCTTCTGATATGCAGGGAGAATTAAGCACTTGCCCATCTGAGGAGAGAGCTGTCGTGGTGAGTGAGCAATCAATGAAACTTACTAAAGAAGAGGAAGAAGGGGTGGATGCACTGTTGGTTTGATGTAGGAAGGTGATGGTGAGCCAATTAGATGGGCTGACCACCAGGAAAGTAGCTGTAGAAGAATATCTCACCGAGGTGAGTTACTTATTATCATGTACTGTGAATTTCTTTAATCTAAATCTCTTATCTTTTTCTTTGGCCTCAGCTGAGCATATCCAGTGTTGAGGCTTCAATAGATGGTGAGGGGCACTCATTACTGGTGGAATTGGTGGAGATTTATCCTCTGCCCAGGGTGACTATTGATGTTCCTCTCACCGAGACCAACTTCATATCTATCAAAATCAAGAAAATAATGGTTGACTTCCCCTCTCCTACTCAAAGATAATGGTGAGTCTGTGAGGGGTGAGTCTACCTGTTAACCAAGGAATGAGGTAGAGAAACTATGAGTATTCATAGACTCCTTCTAGTTTGAGGCTCTGTGGAGTGAGGTTGCCTTCTAGAGGGAGCAATTAAACTTATCTAAAGGGACATGGGTAAGCTATGAGCATGGCTAGAGCTAGAGTTGTAGCAATGTCAATTCTTAGAGGTGGAGTAACAGGGCAACTTCATCATTATGAGGGCTAAGATATTATTATTGTAGAATTCTATCAAGTCATGAATTACTTCACTTATCTTTTATGGAAATAATTTTTTATTAAATGATATGTGCAAGAAAGGGACTCTCCAAGAACTGACATTCAAACCCTCAAATAAAATTATTATAAAAATAATGTATTAATGTATTTACAATTATAGCTAGGGCATTGTTCCTCTTTTTCATAAAAAAAAATATTTTTATATTTTTTTGCTTGTGAGTATAGTCAGGTTTTTTTTATTGTTACACATTGATATTTTACTTGCCGCTTCTATTACTTGAGATATCTATGAGATTTAGGTAATTATCTCTTCATTGAATGTTTGATTTGACATCCAGATCTCTATATCTCTTTTATCAAACCTATAATTCTTTTTGGTTAGGGTAATTAAAACTTTTATTATTCTTTTTTAGCCATGGGGTAAAACTTCTTTGTGAGCAAATCTTGATCTTTATTTATTACTCAAGAGTATGGATCTACTTAGGAAAGCAACTTCTTTCTCCACCAGGCTCAAATGAAAGAGGTCCCTGAGTTGGATTCCTCCATCGCGACCTCTATATTTTTAGGTATTACGGTGGAAATCCCAACTTTATCATGTGAGTGGCAGAGAGGATTGAGTGTCTTAATTCTGCAAAGATGTAAAAGCTTTGCATCCCACTCATCCACTATAGAAATGGGTTTTGACTTCCCCTTCCATGCAAATGGATTCATATTTATGCCTTCTTGAGAGTGGTGCTTTCCCATATACTACCCAATTCGGTAGTGAGCATCACAACCTTCATCTAGTTCATGTGGGAATACGATATTCCTTAGAGTTTGAATCTTTTTTGTCTTTTATTCTTGGTGAAGGGTCACCAGGATGGGATCCTACAATTTTTAGGTACTCTACTTAAGATTCACAGTCTCCCAAATAAAGTATAGAAGTGCTGCTCACATCTTCTATTCATGAAGACTAAGACCTTGTATCCCATGTCGATTGTGCCCCTCCCTTATTTGCTGGGCAAGGACAAAAAGCTATGCAAGGCAAGTGCGTAGATGGTGGAGATGATGGACAACTTTTATGGTCACAACCTAAATGTCTCTCTATACCTTCACTTTAGGAGGGTCTCCACTACACTTAGTAAATTCAATCTCCTTCTAAACTCATTTATTTCTTTATGGCCTTCATAATTTGTTCTGATTTATTTATTTATTTATTATTATTTTATTACTTTTGTAGGTTGGGAAACTCCCACTACCCTTGAGCTTAGCCCTAACGTGCTCCACTTCCTTAAGGAATGGGATCACGAGATGAATGAGCAAGTCACTAGCAGTGAGGAACCAACCTTTATTGAGGACCATGAAAAGGAAGTGGATGGTAAGCTGAGCGCTGCTACCACATAGGCCATTGATGAGGCTGGCCCAACTTCCACTCCCATGAAGTCCAAGAAATGAATGACATGCTCAACTCCTCATAGTCACATGAAGAGTAGCAACTCTAAGGAGGAAGCGGAGGAGGATGAAGTCTTGGAGGATAACTTCTCCTCAAACTTATGCGATCCCTCCCATGATGCCTATGAGTTGGGCTCTTTCATCTTCTCCCATGACCTCGATGATCACTTGGGTGACCTCTCAAATTCTCACCTTCCATTTGTTGTCATGATTGCTCAAGCGATAGTAATTGACTTGGGAGGTATGCCATAAGTTTCTTGGGAAGAAGAAGGAGGCCTTCACAAGTGTAACCCAGCTAACACAAATAAAAAAGGATCTGACCACTCTTAAAGCCTAGCATTAGAACCTTTAGCTAAGGTGGCTCATCAAGAGGAGGAGAAATATGGGTGATCTTAGAGATCACTCAAATGTGGAGGCAAAGAGGGAGTTAGAGGAGGAACTCTCTTATCAAACTTAAGAGTTTCAGAGGAGAGAAGATAAGTTCTTTGAGCTTCTCAAGTCAAATGAGTACCAAAAGATTCAATAGAAAAAGTTCAAGGATGGAACTAACTTTGTCATTGCCAAATTGGTGTAACATGGCCATCTGGACACTAAGTGCTTAGACTTCTCTAATGTACTCATGCTTTTAGATTCGGATGATGACGATGAGGGGAGTTCGAGTTGATATCTTCTTCTTCCATTTTCATAACAAAGATTTTTTTATGGCTAGTAGATCCTACTTGCTTAACTGCAAATGTGCATTTCAAAATAAAAGTTATAAATACATTTACACCCAAACATACTTATCTGGATGATGACTTAAGTTATTTATTTATTTAGTATTTCTTGATGGATAAATTGATACTCATGGGTTAATGCATGAATGCTCTTATGCTCATTTATTAAAAAGTGACTAGTAACTAACTGTGGTGTTAACTATGGGAGAATCATGATATTCAGTATTAGGCTCACTTGTGTGATGCTTATTTGTTTGAATGAATTAATTCATCACTTAAGAATATTTTTAGGCATTAACATAGTAAAATTATTATCTTAATATCATGAGTTATGCTTACTAGCTTATAAAAATGCACATAGCTTTGTTCAACTTGCGATGCTTTATGTGTTCGCACTATTCATTGGTCACCCCACTTTTTAAGGGTTAGCCATGACTTGTTGATTAGAAAAATTAATTCTTTGTTTATCACTGACTTCATGGATATTGGCTCTACTCAATAGTCACAAACTACATGAGGTGTTGATCTTTTAGTTGACAACTGGGGGAGTCGGTCTTTTTGATTTAGTTATCAACCTCATAGGGTGTTGGTCTTACACTATAGTTTCCAACCATGTAGAATATTTGTCTCTAATTTTTAGTTTTAGTTGCTAACCTCATGGGATGTCGGTCTTACACTATAGTCACCAACCACATAGAGTGTTGATATTTTTAAGTTTTACTTATTGACTTCATAGGGTGTAGATTTTATACTTTAGTTGTCAACCACATGGAGTGTTGATCTTTTTTAGTTTTAGTTTCTAGCCTCATGGAGTGTTAGTTTTACATTGTAGTTGCTAACCGCATAGAGTGTTGATCTTTTTTTTTATGTTCTAGTTATCGACCCCATGAGGTGTTGGTC
The DNA here is from genome assembly GCA_021442155.1 of Cymbidium sinense. Lineage (NCBI taxonomy): Eukaryota > Viridiplantae > Streptophyta > Magnoliopsida > Asparagales > Orchidaceae > Cymbidium > Cymbidium sinense. The sequence goes on along the minus strand of CM038219.1, from coordinate 77,119,358 downwards.
TTACACTATAGCTGCCAATCACATGAAGTGTTGGTCTTTTTTAGTTTTAGTTGGTGATCTTACAGGGTGCTAATCTTACACTAAGCTTTGAGGATGGTTGGTAAGACTAGTCTTCATGGGCCAAGAGAGGCACACCAAGTGTTCTACTCTCCTACTTGGGACTATTCGTTGGGCCAAAAATGATGTACCAAGTATCCTAAGTCACCATATAGCTCCCTGAGTATTAGAGGTTTGCTTTGCTTGATAATAATTTTACTTGGGCCATTAGTGCAAAAGTATTTGGGTCTCCCATTCAAGCTTTCACCACTCACCGAGTGCGGCCTCTCTTAGGCCAAAAATGACTTGCCAAGTATCCCGAGTCATCACACAACTCTCTGAGTATAAGTTTTTGTCTTTTGTTATTCGAGTAGGCTACCTTGCAAACCATTATGATCTTGTCAATAAACTCATTTAAGAAGAAAAATATGTGAAACTTTATTATTAAGAATGGGAAGATACATGATACTTGAAATCAATGAAACAAATACAAATGATAGAAATTTCCCTCAAGGGTAGAACTTCTTTTGTTCTATGGCATTCCATGCCCTCAGTATGTCCTCACCAGAATAGGATTGTAGCTGGTACACACCAGGATTGACATACTCTTTAATTTTAAAAGGCTCGTCCCAATTATGGGAGAGCTTACCCAATGCATTTTTTTGCCAAGTAACAGCTTCTACTTTCTTTAACACAAATTATCACCTTTGAAATGCTTCTCTTCCGTATAACAATTGTAATAACTGGCCATTCACTTTTTTGTTTCTTCTCACCTCAATGATGCCTCAATTCAGAGTGCTTTGAGCATGTCAAGTGTATCTTATATAAGTTTAGAGTTTGCTTGCGTCCACTTGCCATCTCCATCTCCCATTTTCTCCAACGTTGGCACTCTTTGGCTTTGGACACAATACTCAACAAGTAGAATAACTTTCATTCCATGTGATATGGTGAAGGGTGAGTGTATAGTGGCATTAGTGGGAGTTGTCCTTAGTGCATATAGCACTACAGGTAGAGTATCTACCTACTTAGCTTTTGTGCCTTCAACCTTTTTCTTGAGCAAGATGAGTATCCTCTTATTAGTGGCTATTACTTGTCCATTACTGTATGAGTGATGTATTAATGTAAATTTTGGTTTAATTTCTTATGATTCATAGAATTCTTTTAGGCCTTTCTCGATGAATTAAGGCCCATTGTCTATCTTGATCGCCAGTAGCAACCCATATTTATAAATAATGTCAGTCCAAATGAAGTTTCTTACTACATGAAAGGTGATTTTTGTGAGTGGCTTGGTTTCAATCCACTTGTTGAAATAGTTGATCATGACTAGGATGAACTTGTGACTTGTTTGATTTCTATAGTTGGTACACTAGAAGAGCCATCGACCAATAATTTCGATACGAGCTTCAGTTTGACAAGAACATCTTGTGACTTGTTTGAATTCTACCAAGAAATCTATAAGTTCTTGGGCTTTAATAGTAGTTCTGGACAAGTAGGATATATCAAACTCACTCAACTCTATGGACCACTTAAGAAAAATCTTGAATGATTGGGTTTTGCAAGCATAGACTTAAGTGAATTAAAAGTGATGACTTGTATGGAGTGTGCTTAAAAGTAAGGTTGTAGTCATCTGTCTGAAGTAACTAATGGTAGTGCTAGTTTCTCTACTAGCGTGTAGTTCAACTTGTCACCTTTCAGAGATTTGCTGACGTAGTAGGCGGGCCATTATTTCTCACCTTCTTCTTTATGTAAGATGAAGCTGATTGAATCGTCTCCTACTCTTAAGTATAGTAATAGGACTTCTTCCTCCTTTAGACTCTATAATAAAGGATGAGATGTGAGTAATGTCTTTAAGTCATTAAAAGCCTTTTTACATTCTGAGGTCCACTCAAACTTCTTTACTCCCCTTAGAACTTTGAAGAATGGTGAGCATCATTCCCTAGCCTTTGCATTGAATCGATTCAATCCTACTACTCGTCCAGTAAGCCGCAATACCTATTTTATATTTATAGGTGAGGGTATGTCGAGTATGGCCTTCACCTTATTTGGATTCACCTTTATTTCTTTTAGGTAATAAGGAACCACAAAAAAATTTTTATACTTACACTAAAGATGAACATCTCCTTGAGGTCCCGAATATGTTGCATGGGCAACCTACTTTTGATGAGCAAGTCATCAATGTATACTTTTATTTTTTTGGCACATCTGTTCTTTGAATATTCTATCTATGAGTCTTTGATAAGTCACCCCAACATTCTTAAACATAATGGGAATAACTTTATAGCAGTATAATCCTTCTACCATAATGAAAGTCATATTCATAGAGTCAACAAGATGCAATTGAATTTGATGATATATGCAAAAGGTGTCTAAGAAACTCATTATCAAAAATCCAGTTGCTGAGTCCACAAGTTTGTCTATTCAAGGGAGTGGATCCCCATCTTTTAGGCATGCTAAGTTTAACTTAGTGATGCCAACATACATTATCCACTTACCACCTAACTTTTGTACCATCACTATGATGGACACCTACTCGGGGTATTAGACTTCGCTAATAAAATTATCTTCTAGTAGTTTAATGATCTCCCCTTTGATAGGCTCAATGAGTACTGCTACTATTTTCCTCATTTTTTTATTGATAGGTTGAGCATCTATGTGAATATTCAATTAATGGCTAGTGACAATGACATCGATGCCTGCCATCTTCATGGTTGTCTAAGCGAACACTTCTATATTATTCATCAGGATTCAAATGAGGCTATTCTTATGCTTGGGACAAAAAGCTAAACTAAACCTCAGTGTTCTCTAATTCTCTGCATGAATAAGATTTCCTTTATCTCTTTGAGCACTTTGATCACCCTTCGAGCTATATCCAACTTCAACACTACATCTTCCTTGCTCAACTGGCCAATGGCTCTCATGTAGCATACTTGGGATCGGTTAATGTTCCCTTTGTGATAATATCTTCTCCCTAGTGGAGAATATGATGGTCATGTGATTCATTGATACCACCACTCTGAACGTGTTGAGTAGAGGCCAACTATAGATAGTCTTGTAGGTAGCAAGGGCTTCCACTATGATAAAGTTTATCATGGTTGTGAACTATTTCTTATCCTCTCCTCAAGTGATCAGAATGGTTATTATTCCATCAATTTCAATGTGCTCTTTCAAGAAACTATAGAGTGGTCCTCCAGTAGGCATGAGTTTAGAGTTTGCTAGGCTCAGTTTTGTCAAACAATGATATGAAAATATTATTGATCGAGCTCCTTGTGTCAATTTGGATGCTCCCTACCTGATAGTTAATGATTAGGTCTGTCACTATAATTGTGTCATTATAAGGATTCCCAATAGTGAGTCTATCCCTTTTTGATAAACTTACTTATACGATAGTAGTAGAGGGTGTTTGCATCATAGTGGTTGAGTTTACTTCTCCAGATCATAATCTTTTCATACTTTCCTTTTTAGAAGACTCACCATTGCCCTTGAAGATAGCTGGCATGCCTCCAATAATATGGACCATATGTGCAAGCACAAGTTCATTACCAGTTTTGATTACTTCTTTGTCTTTTCTCCTAATAAATTCCTTAAGATTCCCCACTTTTATCAGTTCTTCCACTAAGCTTTTTAACTGACGACACTCTTTGGTGTCATGGCGCTGATTATGGTGATAAGCATAATACCTTGACCGATCACATACTCCATAAGCTCTTATGGGTGGTGATCACTTAAAATTGTCATTATCCTAGACAGCCTCTATAAGCTTTTCCATAGATACTTTTAGAGGAGTTGCTAAGATAGGCTATGCATAGTCGCCACCAGGTAGCCAGTAGCTGGGTTTTTGAAGCCTTGTTGGTCGCCTCCTTCTATCCACTCTCCACCTTTGATATCATTCCTTAGATAGTCACTCTGAAGGCCTCTTGAATGAGTCCTTTTCTCCCATTTGTGATGTTGGTTAGACTTCATTTCACTCTTCAGTATTGACATGATTATTAGCTAGCTCTAATAGTTTAGTGAGCATCTTTGGCTATTAGAGCTTAGAGGAATACCTGAAAGACCCCTTCTTTAGACCCTGGAAAAATTCTTCCTTAGTGATTATGGGCTTCAGATGTTTGAATTCCAATATTTCCCATTGGAAGTGAGTGATGAACTTCCTCAAGGACTCATCAGGCTCTTGACTCATCTGTAGGATAGCTTGATAACTCTTTAGTTGTTCTTGAGTATTAGAGAATTATGTGGCAAAATAACCTCTTGAAGTCGATGAATGATGTAATGACTCCTAGAGGAAACATAAGAACCACCTAATGTCTGACTCTTTGAAGGTGGTGAAGAAAAGCTAGCATTTCATTGCCTCATCTAAGTTTAATAGCGATGTGGTTGATTCAAAGTTGGCTATGTGGTCAGTGGTGTCCATTCGACCTTTATTAGATTCAAGATGTGGGATCTTGAACTTATAAGGAGGGTGAGCTTCTGTAATCCTCATGGAGAAAGCATTCGTAGGTTATTGCTATTTCTTTGGAACACCTTCTTTATTAGTGTCATAGGGGTCTTCTTTAGAATCTAAGAATTTAGGTGGCTCAACATTGGTATCCTTAGACTAGTGTCTTCTCTCTCACCAAGCTTGATGTGTAGTTGATCTCATGGATCCTTCCATTCTCCTTTGGCTTTGGATATTCATGGTGTGGTTTCTTGATGGCCACCTGCATCAGGTAAGTAATTTTGTCCTCCAGGTCACATAAATCTTGTCAGGTTACAAATTGTTGGACATTTTACTCCATGTTTATAAAGCGTTCTCATGTGGAGGGTCTCACTTTGCTTTGTATCTAACTTCTAGTTCTCATCCTCATCTATGCTCATCACACCTAAAAGAAAAAATAAACAAAATCCTTTTAGGTGTAGAGTGCATGGATGAGGATGAGAGCTAGAAGTCAGATACAAAGTGAAGTGAGTCTTTCCACACAAGCTCACTTTGCAAACATGGAACAAAATGTCTAGCAATTTGTGACCCAACACACATGCTATTCTATATCAAACACTACTCTAAATTAAAACCTAATAAATCTCTAAGCAATTTAAGATAGTCCTTATCCACCAATTTGGTCACCTCAAGTGACCCAATCACAGCCAACACTAGTCCTCTTGTGCTATAATTTTTTAAAAGATGAGAAGGAAACTAAAGTTTGGGTAGAGGGACTAAGGGGAAACCTGAATTTAGGTGTTGGACATAGAAGGTAAAATCCAACAAATCAAAAACTTTAGATATAACTTTGGCTTTTAGTGTAGTATATATATGTATCTTCAAATCTTAGAAGTACATGAAAATTTTTTGTTAGGACACTTTTATATGATTTGAAAAGTTTCATAACATTTGTGAAGTTATGATATTTTATATTTTATTCGAAACTAGGTAATATTTGAACTTAATTTAGTAGTAAGTTTTGAGTGAATATTTTAAGTTTGAAGATGTGTTCAGGGCTTTAAAATAAAAGTTCTATTTATTATAATAAGATTTGCCTAAATTAATACTAAAAGTTTTTATGAATTTTTAATAAATTAAAATGGTTAGATTCAACATAATCTCGGTTGAACACTTAAAGGTGGGTTTAACTGGTTATTTTGCAAAGGAAATGGGGAGGAAAAATTATAAGTTATAGATAAGAGAAAGAAGAAAAAAAAATCAATAGAAATATAATACTTTCTTAGCAAATAAAAAAATTGGAAAGAGTAAGGATATCTAAACTCCTATCACTCACCAAAATAATGGGATGTTAAAATATTACCAAATCTCCACTACTTTGTTTAGCTAGCAAATCTCCAAATCTTAAATAAAAATGCAACTTTTTTTGAACTTAACAATCCTTTATTTAGTCAAATAATAAATAAATAGTGTCTTAATATAACCCTATTACAATTAAAAAAGGAGAGATAGAGAGGAACAAATGGTGATCCTTTTAAAAGAAGGTGGTCTAGCCCCTTATGATTTATAAACTCTTTAAAATATTAAAGTAATTAAAGACATGATTCCATATAATTATTTAATAACCCTACTTACAAAAATCAATTTTCTCTTTAAATTATAAATTTTAAACATCAATAAAATTTAAATTTAAAACTTTTATACAAACATTAAATCTAAGTATATTCGTTATAAGTTAAAATAAAAATTAACTCCTAATTAAATTAGGTATTCAAGATGCTTCTTATATTTAAGCCAATTCTCTTGCTACTTAGAATCCTTATTATTGGACCATGTGCTACATGTGTTATATTATTTCAACCTTCCATTAAATAACTCTTCTCTGATGAATTGAAATCTAGATAAACCTCTACTAGATCAGGTGTCATCTTCTGTAAATTAACCCTTGAAGATCATATATCATCTCTAGCTAGTCTATTCTTTTTCCTTACCAAGAACCTATGTTCTCCATCAGTTGGCATGTCATCCATTAATATGTAATCCATGTAAAATGCTAAATTCATACTTGCATTTAATTGATCTCTCAAGCTATAAAAAGTTTAGTCTTCAAATCCTCATGTAATATATATATTTTTTCTTATAATGCTAGTTATCTTTAACATTAAATATTGACTTATAAATATGTTATGTAACAATTTAAGAAAAAATGCATTGAGTCCTATTATTAAAAAATAATTAAAGGGGAGACATGCCAGTCATGAAATTTTTTAATGTGGAGATGTTTTTATTAGGTATGACATGAATCATCATATAATCACTGCATTTAAATTATTTTATAGATATAATTTTATTCATAAATTCAATATATTTAATGTTACTTTATTTAATTTGCTTCTTAATAATTTAATGTAAGCCAACAAATCTTTTGCAAATATGAATGAAAAATCTAAAAATGCATAGGTAGGGACATCAAGTATATTAGGATGATTTTTGAGAATGAATCATACACTATCTCAAATAGTGTTTATTTTGTTATTTTTAAGATAATATTTTCATAGAAAAATTGAGAAGTGGCTAAGTATAACTACTAAACTTTTATGCTCTTTGTATACCCATATGTGCCTTATGAGCCAAGTGACTAGAAGATTACACAAATTAGGATTGGTAGACATGATGGCCCACCTTAGGACAAAAACTCATTTCATGTAGGGTGAGTGAACAAGGAATAGAACTTCTACTAACCAATTGATACTTAGTAGCTAATCTCTAGAATGATAGCTCACTCACAAATAGAAGACCATACATTTAGGATGCAAGACAAATAGATCACATAGTTGGAGCCCACGGTGCCAGCCAAAGGAACTTGCCACTCGATCATGGGGAACTCATCTCTAGTGAGTGATTTGTGCATTCTTCTCTACTTAGCACTCTTTATATACACATGCCTACATGTAAAACCCTCTCATAACTTTATAAAATGGAGACATTAGTCCTCTTAAGGGGTTTCACCTTTGATTCTTTTACTATTAATTCCTTTAGAAGTGAAGGTTTATTCTTTCTTCTGGATACCTTCTCCCATTTGAGATCATTTATTTTTCACTTTATTATTGCACCTTCTCAAGAAACTAGAGGTTTATTTGTACTCATATTTCTTTGATATAGTGAAATATCTTGTACCTCTTTACTTTCTCTCATTATCTCATAAACCCAAATCTAGCTTCTCAAGAACCTAAGTAGGTTTTGCTTCTCCTCGAGAAATAATTGGATCCAACATCTTTCAAGGTATGGCGATAGTGGATGAGGATGAGAACAAGAAGTTAGGTGAAAATTGAAGCAAGTCATTTAGTATAAGATAAATAGATAAAAATTAAATATAGTACTCAACCATTTATTGCATAAGAAGGCATAAAGAACATTAAAGATAAAATCACTCATGTAGTACCAGTGACCATGAAAAAGGCAAATATCAGAGGATTAAACTCTAGGGAGAACAAAGGCTCCTCAGGATTAGTAACTCTTTGAGCTCACTGATGGAAGAGAGAGATATCCATAATGTTGATTATCGATGACAAGTCCTGTTAGGAGAATGGAAAGGAGGACACTTGAGCAGAGCAGGTAAAATTGACAAACTCTTTTTCCAATTAGATTATGAAAGCTCATCCACTACACAGGTTTAAGATTCCACCCTTGAAGTCATAAAAAGTTTGCATCGATCCAATTGATCGTATATCATACTTTGAATCATCGATGTTCTTATTGGATTTGGATGACACAATGAGCTGCCAACTCATCTTCGCCACCTTTAAAAACTTAGCCTTTGAATGGTTTTCCTAGCATTCAATGAAGACCATAACCTCTTTTATTTTGTTTAAGAAGATGTTCTAATACAATTTTCTATAACTCAAATGCCATTGAAAAGCTTGTAGAGCCTACTGTAAATGAGAAAAGAACATAATGAATCTCTTAAGAGATTCATCACTCATTTTTAAAGAGATATGTTTGAAAGCCCACAGTCACACACCCTTACTCACTCAATGTCTCAAAGAAGGCCTTTTTTAGGTATGTACTCGAGATGTAACAGCCCAAAACTCTTGATAAAATATTAGAATTGAAAAAAAAGATGTCAATGTTGAGGAATACAATCAGGTCACTCAACCATCTGTGATAACTTGTAGAGTTGACCCCTTGAAGAAGTAGAAACTGATTCTGAGTAAGAAGATAAGATAAAGGAAAGAAACTAATCTAAAGTAAAGAAGCATCGATGCACCAGTGAGAATCCAAACATTAGCTTAATCGCATTCAACATAGAGAGCACTTACAACCTATAACCATGTCATATCGATAGTTGAGCTAGTAGAAGCAATTTAGAATAAGGAATACTTCATGTTTCCACAAGTCTTAAAGGTAGATGGAGTCTGTGATTTCTCCACACACTATGCTTACCACCACAACCATGGACATGACACTAAGGAATGTCACTAAGGAGCCTAGTAGACAAACTCATCAAGATTGGGAAGCTCAAAGAGTTCACTAAGACGAAAGGAAAATAAGTCACAAAGGTGGGTAATGAATCTGCCATGACTCACGTAATTTATACCATGGTAACTGTACCCATTATCTTTGGAGGAGGAGGAGTCTGAGAGGATAGTCTATCTCAAGAGGTTGCAATATAGAGAAGTCAACTCAGTAGCCATCGTGCACTGAGCACTTCGATTGTCCCTATAAACTTCTTGAGATGGATCATTTTACATTTTGCAACCCATTAAATGACACCAATATTATCGCTACATTGATCACATATTATCAAATCAGGAGCATATTAATTAACACTAGAAGCTTGGTTAATGTTATCTTCAAATTTATTTTTAACAAAATAGCAGGTTCCAAACTTGTCCTTATAAGAAGACTATGATTTAGCTTTTCTAGAAAAATAATGGAAGTAAAAGTAGTTATCTTTCTCTCTCTAACATGGGTAAAGGTGAGAAGCAATTCATAGCTATGGAAAACTTTATTATCATGGAGGTGCCTACCATATATAATGCCATGTTTGGCTAACCACCACATAACACGTTTAAAGTAGTGGTACCAACCTACAAGCTATTAAGTTTTCAATAAATAGAGAGAAGATAATTGGCAGGGGAAACCTAAATTAATCTAGAACTTGCTACTTGTGAGTAGTGGTGGCACTAGCAAGCCAAAAGAAGTACTATAATTTGAGGTCACACAAACTAGAACAAATATCATCAAAAAAAATTGAAGAAGTGGCGACTATGCAAGATCCCAAGCAAGTCCTAAAGATCAACTCAGCTTTCAACACTGAGCACAAAGTTGCTCTCTTTTTGGTTCTTTAAAAAGACATTGATGTATTCACATGGACCGTAGCTGATATGTTGGGCATTAATGCTGGCCTCACTTTCCACAGACTCAATGTATGGAAGGACAGTTAGCCTATCAAATAGAAGATGAGGAAAAACACATCTTTACTCATTGAGCCAATTATAGAAAAAGTTACCAAGCTATTGGAGGCTGACTTCGTAAGAGATGTTCAATACTTTGATTTGGTATCAAATATTGTTATCATACAAAACTTTAGTAGAAAATGGAGAATGTGTGTGGATTTTATCTACCTAAACTTGGCGTGCCCAAAGGACCAGTACTGGCTTCCTAGAATAGATGTACTCATCAACTTGGTGTAAGTTTATAAAAAAATGAGTTTCTTGGATGCTTTTTCAAGATACCTCCAAATACAAATGCACCTGATTGACTCTTAGAAAAAGGCATTCATCATGATAAGAGGCTCTAGTACTATAAAGTGCTTCCTTTTGGGATAAAGAAGGGTGGGGTGACTTATTAGAGGATGGTGGATTGAGTCTTCAAAGAATAAAAAGGAAGAAACATGAAGTTCTATGTAGATGACTTGCTAGTCAAGAGCAAGTCACTTCAGTAACACATTAAAGACCTGAAGAGAAAACCTTCACCACCATGAAGAAATATAAAATGTGCTTCAATCCCCTAAAGTGCACATTCAACATAGGATCAAGAAAATTATTAGGATTCTTGATCACCCTAGAGGGAATAAAGTTCAATCATGACAAAGTGAAGGTCATACTTGACATTCCATTGCCAAGGACAACAAAGAAAATTCAGCAATTCAGTGAGTGAGTCATGGGATTGAATTGATTGATTTCATAGGTTAGAGAGCATTGCTAGAACTTTTAAAAGTGATTAAAGGCGCAAAAAGGTTTGAGTGGACCCTAGAATGTGAGAAGGCCTTTGGAGACTTAAAGAACTTACTTGTGTCACCCTTAATATTGTAAAGCCAAAGGAAGGAAACACCTTACTATTATACCTAAGAGTTAAAAAAGACTCAGCTAGCTTTATTCTGCTTAGTGAAAAGAATGGGAGACATTGAGCAAGTCATTACGAGGTGTTGAGTTACATAATCTTATTATGGAGAAACCTAAACTCACACTTATCATATTGGCATGATAACTCTAGTCAAACGCTCATGCTCATTTGATTCAAAATGTCATTGACAACCCACTCAAGTATGTACTCGCTAAGCTGAATCACTCAGGGAGACTATTAAAGTTGTTGATATAACTTAGCGAGTTAGACATATCATATTCACTAAGGATGGCAATTAAGGTACAAGCATTTACAAATTTTATCATGGATTTCAGCAACTCACATGATGTCTCGACTAGCCTTGAACCTCTATGGTTCTTATACATTGATGGATCTTCAGGCTAGCAAAGAATATGAGCAAGAATCACACTATAAAGTATAATAATAGTCATCATAAAATTGATGCCATCAAATTCAACTTCTAAGAAATGAATAATCAGTCCGAGCATAAAGCATTTCTCACCAACTATGATTCTCCATAAGACTATGCGCTTTACATGTGGCTGCCTACTCAGACTTGCAACTCATGGTGAGACAAATAAATAGAGTTTATGAAGTTAGAGATGAGTCCCTTTAAAGATATTTCCTCAAGGTGAAAGTAGAAATTAAGAAGTTGGAATACTTCAAGTTTGAGCAAGTTGCTAGAGGGTAAAACCAACTCAGCAACTTATTGTCTAGAGTCAGTTGGCACGAGGAGCAGTCCATTACTTAAACTTGCTCAACCTAACATAGATAATAAGAATTTATGCAAATAAAAAAATGAAGACATGCATTGTTGGGTCGACCATCCCATAAAGGTATACCTGCATACTTCGAAGAGGGAGCTTGGGGAGGGGATTAAAGACTAAAGGAGATTCAACATCAAAGCCACTCAATAAGTATAAATTAGAGGTGAGTTACTTTGGAGATCAGTAACACACTTAACATGAGGTGTGCACGAGAAAATAAGCTAAATACTTGAAGAAGTATATTTTAGTGACTGTAGGAGTCACCCTAGATGAAGAACATTGGCCTATAGAATTATATGTCAAGGGTATTTCTGGCCCACATCGAAGAAAGCTATGGAGAAATTTTCCAAAAATTTTGAACAATGATATCATTTTGCTCCTTTGCAACAACAATCATCATAATTCCCACAACTTATCGCTAACCATTAGCCTTTCTTTATATTGGCCCACTTCTACTTGCCAACGGACAAAAAAATTTCAAACTCTTCATGATTCACTATTTCAGCAAGTGGATTGAAGAAAATCCACTAGCCAAAATAATTACCTAATTATTTTAAAACTTTATTTGAATTGACATCATCTATAGGTATGGACTACCAATCGTAATGAACAATGAACCATAATTTGCTTACTGGCGACCGAGAGAATTCTCTAAGTTATAAGTGATCTGCTTGATGTATGCTTTAGTGCACCACACACAGAGCAATGGCTATGTAAAAGCTACAAACAAGAAAATCTTATACTTATTATAAAAATAAGAACAATGACCTAAAATGAAATGGGCAGACATCCTACCCATCATACTTTAGGCCCTAAGGATGATTCTTACCTCAGCATTTGGACATAACACATTCACACTTTTCCATGGGACAGAAGCCATATTATCGATTGAGTATGAACTTTTTGATCAAATGATCCTAGTAGCCATTGAGTTGGAAAAGGAAATTGGCAAGTGGAAAAGTTTGAATGCTGACTCCATGAAAACCACTCAAACCTATACAAGAAAAGAGAAAAAGGTGAATGGCCAAATACTACAATCATCATGCTAAAGAAAAGCACTATAGAGCTAACAACTTAGTGCTAAAGATGGTAGATGAAATGGCTTGTCAAAACATATTGTGTAAACTCGCTCATACGTGGGATGACTTTTTTATTGCCAAGAAGCAAGTCGACCTTAGAGATTATCAACTATAGACTTATTCCACATACGATGTGCCATGCTCTTGGAACATGAAATATTTAAACAAGTTATACCCATTAGATAAGTGCTATCTTTGTACCCTACTTTCTACAAACTTGATATCTTTGAAATGATAAAGGCTTTTTCACATAATAAATGTCATGTTCAATTAAGTTACCACATAAATTAGGTGAGTACTGGTGGACTGAGAGAATGCTCAGAAAGCTACATATCGACTCAGACCATTTGGTGCATCATTTTTATCCAAGTGAAAAATATAAAAAGTTAGTGTGTTATTCCTAGCTTGAGCGAGTGAAAGTTGACTAAGAAGAATATAGAAGAAATTAATAAATCATACTCACCCAAAATATTTCATGGATTATTAAGGGGAGAATGAGCGTATGACTGAAACCCCCCATGAGGTTGACAACTCTAAAAGACCAAAACTCCATGTGGTTGAAAACTCAAGTGTGAGATTGATACCTGTAAGGTTAGAAACTACAAATGAACAACACTCTATATGGTTGGCACCTCAAGTGTAAGACTGACAATCTATGAGGTCGGTAACTCCAATAGACTAACACTCCATGCATTTAGCAACTCAAGTGTAAGATCAACATCAAATAAAGTCAACAACTCCAAAGACCAACAATCTATAGTTGGCATCCCCATATTCTCCATAATATGTGATGAAATGGGTATTCAAACTAAATATATCATAATGAGTATGATCAAAATATTTCTACCAAGTAAATTACTTGAATAAATTTCTTAGTTGTTACTCAATAGGATATACTCGATGAAATGTGTTTCGTGAAGTATATCCATTTCAAAGATGATGAGCACAAGTACCTAGCCAACAAGCATGAATGGTACTCACCCATGTCATAATAGATATTTTAAGCTACATCAAGAAAGTATTATCCATCCAAGTGAGTGCATTTATAGAATAATCTCATTCGATAAAGAAAGGAAGTGAAAAAAAGATTTTTATTCCCTCAAAAGTTTCATATATATAAGATGAATATACGAGTATGCAAAAATTCTCATATACATTATTTGAACTAGCAGGAAAAAAAGGTATAATGAAAGAGACAAGAAGGAAGTTGGTTGGTGCTCCTTTTATTGTCAACCCTATTGGACTTTGATCCCGGCAGGGCGAGTATGATGTTGAAATCTAGAAACTTGGCACCAATTAATCGTGCTTCACTTGCTTGGAGATTATATAGTCAACACCTTCCTTGAACTTCTCCTATAGTAAATGATTTTACTCATTGAAACTAAGAAAGCTAGGTAACTTAACCTCTTTTGCTACAACTCCTCATTATGATGAGATAGCTCCATGTCTAGCTCCTTCATCTTCTCAAGGTAAGCTAAATCCAAGAAGGCTTGCTCTTCCTCCTAGAATTTTGCATCCTTCTGGTGTTTTAATTTGGAGTTATAAGGACACCACACAGATCTTAGAGTATACTTGTTAAAGTGATTGAGTGCGATATTAAGATGTGATGTACTATATTGAATGATAGAAACATCACCCTACAATGGGCTCAATCACCTAATAAGAACTCCTAAGGTAGATGGATCTTCATATATACCATAGATATTTCCCTTACTTCACATGAATGAAGTAAAGTGGGGTTTATTTTATGTCGGGTTCTTTAGTTCCATATGGAGGTAAGCCCCCATAATTAATTACATTCTAGAAAATGGAATTTCCTAAAAACACTCTGTATTAAAGTAGTTAATTCATGCCTCCAATGATTTCAAAGTTTGCTAGTAAAGGATTGGTAATCTGTAGAATTCAATTGGGAAGGTTCAAAAATGGAAAGGCTTCTATTTAGATTCTAAAGGAGAATAATTAAGAAGCACTCAAGATACTATGAGGCCTAGTGAACACTCTAATCTACACTATAGTGAGGATTTATATTTTTTAAGAAGAAAATTTATATTGATTTAGGTTGAAATTTTATTAGTATGCTAGGGCTTAGATTCCAACAACACAAGATTATAAAAATGCCTAAGAGATGCGGAGTTATGCTTGTAGCAAAGGAGACTCAAGCAGCCTTCAAACCTATATCTAATGTGCTATAGCATGAGCTAAGAGCTTAACCGAATTTTACTCAGGAAAGTGGGATATGTTGATTCACTTCCATTAGAGAGAATAAACCAATCCTGACTCTTTTGAACTTACAACTTCCTGGAGTGGTTGTTAGCTAATATCTTCTATGATTTAAAATCATACAGGAAAGACTTATGCAAGTGTAAGATGGCTAGGCTATTATTATTTTAGGCAAGAATCTAGAGTCATAAACTCACATCCTGAGAGACTAGATCATGTTTGGTATGCAAATTATGACTTAGACTAATGCAACAATATCTACATATTCTTATTCCATTTTTGACTTGTCATTATAGGATTAAAGCTTGGGAAAGATTATGCCTAAATGCATGATGAAAATAAGTTATGAGCTAAATCAAAGAGGAGTGTTCTCCATTATAAGGGACTCCCCTCACAGGTCAAGCCTATTCCTTATTGTGCAAGAATGGAGACCCTCTATTTACAAGAGTGAAATAATATGCATGCATGATATTAAAACATAAAACCATATAGCTAAAGGGTTGCTAAATCTTTTACTTCTTTATTAAGATCCAAGGTTTTATGGTGGGGTTATGAGTTGATTAAATTCAAGTTAAAATTGTTAAGTCGAGGTAGAAAAATTAAAATTTTCAAACCAGCCTAATATATCCAAGCCACACATCAAATGTACACACTTAAAGAAACTTAAGGAAAGCATGTCATTTCTATTGCACAATCAATATTAATACAACAATAAAAAATAAATCAATTAAAAGAATAAGAGGCTGGTCTGACCAAACACCACAGTACACCCCAAAAAAAAAAATTTAATTGGGTAGCTGAGCTCTACCCTTATACAACCTAGATTACACTTAAATTACAAACAAAAGAAAGCTATGGGAGTCTTTAATTCTTCATCTTCACCCCCTCTTCTTGGATTGGAACACTTTAGGCTTAACAGAGTCTCCCAAGTCTATACCTTCTAACTGTTGCTTATCCTAAACTTGATAGCACTAATCGTATTCCTATTGTAAAAATTATACTTTGTAAATGTAAAATCTAACTATACTTAGAAAATATAAGTTATAGCAACATACATGTAAACCAAGTAATTTATATGTTTATTATTATTATAGCGATCCTTTAAGAACATTTCTTATAGAAAATATCATTAGTCTAATATTATCCTAGCATCCAGCCTACACACAAACAATCTTTACATCTAGTTTTAAATAATACATTACAAAATAAGACATCACATCACCACAATAAATATCATCCTAATTTAAGATTAAGGTCAGTGACTTAATATTCTAGAGTGTATGTGAGGCTAAGTGTAGTGTGTCTTTATCAACCTTTAAAGTTATGAAATGTTGTCATGTTAGAACGTTTTTAATTATTTGTTAAAGGTGGTTATACTTTACATAGTTATTATTTTAGGATGAATTTTAGATGCAAATTTTATGTTTCATTCATTTGAGATTTAGGTTTGTAAAGAAAAGAAAGAAAGAGTGAGATTCCTTTCATCCCTACCCATAGGTTGGATCAAAGATGTAAATTTTATGACTTTTAATTTCTTTTTGATTTTTGTACTTATGTTTTGACTCAACTTGGACAACTCATCCTGCACAAGCCAACTTAAGATTACTAAACCCAAGATGAATTTGGTGATAAAGCACCATTACTTTTAATGTATGAATAAGTTTTATCTAATCTTATTATGCTTAATACATGCATGAATGGATATCAATTTGATTGTTAATTAGTTAACGTAGGTTGGGGTCACATGATGCATGGATTTTTTTTCAGAAAAAAGATAATATCTCTTAGTTACATATTTTTAGCCATTTGTCAACATATGTGCACACACACACACACACACACACACACACATATATGAATATTTTCAAGTATGTGCTGTTGATAAACTAGGGAAGTGAGGTAATCAAAGACCCCCTTGGGACTGCTAAAAATCTCATGTTCCCGAGATGTCTAGGCTATATACCTGCTAATTCATACATACATGTACACACACATAAACATAAAGGATGAACTTGAAAATGTTGTCTTGACTTTATTTAATGAAGTTAATTTATCCCTATCACATAATTTATCACAAATCTCAAGGAATGAACCATTTTTAAACCAAGGAAGTGGGGGTAATCAGAGACCCCCTTGGGACTACTTAAAGTCTAGTGTACCCGAGACATTTATACTATATTCCTTTTTGACTTATGATTACATGTAAGGAATTAAGACCAACATTTCAATTCATTTGCATACAAAAGATTGATTATCTTTTGATTGCCTCAAAAAAATTATTAGAAATTTACTAGTGAAAATAGCCACACTATTTACTTCAAATGCATGCAATTAACACAATTTCCTTATATCACTTTTATTTATGGAAAATAATTTTAAGATTTATTAGCGATAATAGTCACACTATTTCTTTCAAATGCATGCAATTGGTACAATTTCCTTTTCATGATTTTTATTTAAAAAATATGAATGCATGTACACATGGGATATGTAACTTTATAAATAAACTAAGTAAAACAAATGGAGCTTCACCAAATATCATACTTGAATTCATTAATTCTTAAGGACAAATCATATCCACATGAATGCCTTAAACTTTATCAAATTCATCAAGTTTGGATTTAAGAGTTTGAATTACTTAGACCTAAAAGGATATCAAATGATTTAGATTAACGTTACCCATCTTTGTTTATTAATTAGTTTAAAGAGAACTTAGATAATCTTTATAGCTTAGTTAACTTTCAATTAATTACTTAACCATTTAAAAATTTGAAAGAGCCTTTTAAGTTGATTAATTCTTAATTATGAGCCTACAAACTATGATGAAAGATTGAAAATAAACAAACATAAGAATAGTGTGGTGTTTATTTTTGAATGCATGGGGTGGACACCATGTAGATCATAGGGGGTACTTATTGAAGTGATCGGATATGACATTGAGGTATAATGTACTATCTCAAAAGATAGAAACATCACCCTACAATAGACCTAATCACTTTATAAGGACTCCTAAGGCATGATGGGTCTTCATATATGCCAGAGATTCTTCCCTTACTTTGCATGAAAAAGTAAAGTAAGGTTTATTTTAAGCTAGGCTCTTTAGTTTTTTATGGAGGCAAGCCTCAATAGTTAATTGCTTCCTAGGAAATGAGATTTCCTAAGAATACTCTTGATTAAAGTAAGAAATTATTATCTCTAAATATTTCAAAGTTAAGACTATCAATAAATTGGCTATGTTTGGGAAATCAAGTGGGATAGATCACGTGGAAGATTTATTTTGGAATCCAAAGGAAATAAGTAGGAAATTCTTATGATGCTAAGAAGCCTAGTGAGCATTCCAATCTACCATATGGTGAGGTTTTATATGTTTGAAAGTGAAGAGATTTATTTATTTGAGTTGAGATTTTATTAGATTGCTAAGGCTTATAATTCATAAACATAAGATTGTGGAAATGCTTAAGAGGATAGGATTTATGCTTATAGCACAAAGGAAATAGCTACCTCAGATCCTAAATATAGTGAACTTTAACATAAGCTAAAGTAAGATCTAAATCTAACCGAAAGGTGGACATAAGCATTTGTTTCCATAAGAGAGAATAAACCTGTCTGACTTCTGGGCTTAGAATCGCCTAGAGTGGCTTCCAGCTAACACCTCCTACAATTTAAAACCATGTACTCTAGTCTTATAAAATTACAAGATGGTTAGGTTTGTTATTTAATTGGGAAGAAGCTAAAGTCCTAAAATCACTCCCTAAGAGACTAAAGCATGAGTGGTATGGGCATATGACTTTGTCTAAATGCAAAACTTTATAATTTTTATTTCATTTTGACTCATTATTTTTGGACAAAGAATTTAGGATTTTATGCCTAAATGCATGATGAAATAGAGTTATTGGCTAAATTAGCAAGAAAAGGGTGTTCTACACCACAAGGGATGCCCTCATAGGTCAAACATTCCCCTATCGTGCAAGGATGGAGATCCCCCATATTCAAGGAAGAAGGAATATTACATGCATGATGTGAGACATACAACCATACTGCTTTGAGGTTGCTAAATCTTTTCATTATCTTGTTTAGAACCTAAGATTTAAGGTGAGGTGATGAGTTGATTTAAAATTTAATTATGAGTTATTAATTGGGTAGAAAGATTAATTTTGTCCTAAGAGCCTACCACATCCAAGCCACACATTCAAACATTAAACATGAAGAAACTATGAAAATCATGTAATTCTATTGCGCAATCTAAACATAACTTCGAATAATTTTTATGGACTATCACAAAATAATAAAAAGCTGGTGCGACTGAGTACCATCGTACACCCCAAAAAAGAGAAAATTGGGTAGTTGAGCTTTACCCTTATACAACTCAAAATATGAAAGAATAGTTATAATTAGAAATTGAATACATGCTATGGGGGTCTTCACATCTTCATTTCTTCATGTCCTCCATTCTTCATTTGATTTGGTTTTCTCCAAGGTATCATAGGGCACCCTAAGACTAAGCCTTCTAGCCACTGCTCATTCTAATCTCCCATAGCACTAATCCTAATTAATATTGCAAAAAAATTACATTTTTATAGGAAAAGCAAATCTAACTACACCTATAAAATAGGGGTTAGATAAATATACATACCATCTCAAGCAGTTATATGATATAATTTGGACTTAGCACCCTACACATGGGTAACAAAACCCACTTGTCCTAACTTGGATTATACTTAAGGGTTTAAGAAACCTACAAGAAAAGCATTTATACTTATTTTTAAGCAACCCCTTAAGCACAACCCCCTATAAAAAATATTATTAGGCTAAGAGTAGCCTAACATTCAATCTATGAAAAATACACCCTAACATCCAGTCTAAAACATTGCATCACAAAATAAAACATACATCACACATATACCATCGTAACTTAGGACAAGAAGAGGTGGCCTAATTTTAATGTGTGCTAAGGCTTTGTGTGGTATGTATTAACTAAGCATTGAAGTTATACTTATCTAGATTTGGAAATGTTTAATTTAACTATAAAGGTTGGTTTCATTTCTAGTTGTTTAGTTGATTAATGAATTTTAATTTATATTTTATTTAGTTTTATTGATTTATACTTAGCATCTAAGTGTTATAAAGAGAGGAAAGAAGCTCACCCCTTTCATCCCTACCTTAAGATATTTTCTAAAGCTCATTTTAATGGTTTAGTTCTTTTTAGTGAATGCCTTATTAAGTCTTTTCTTATTAATCCTAAGTTTGGGTTAACTTTAACTAATCATATTCAATATGAAAGGCATCTTAAGATTAATATAATTGAATTACTATCACATGACATATATCAAGTCATTCCTTTCCATCACATGTAACATGAACATGATTTAACACTTAGCATATCTATACATACAACACATTTTGGCACACTTAAATGATGAAGGATGCATACATACTTAGTGCAAAAAAAAATATTTTCATTCATTAAGCAAGTATACATGCATATGTATAAAAGATATAAATAAGTACATGCTATTGTTAACCAGGAAAGTGAGATAATCAAATGAGCTCCTTAGGGCTACTTAAAGCCTCGTATTCCTGGGATGTCCAAACTATATACTTATTATCTTAAATATGTATTAATGTATACATAACCATAAAGATGAAAGTCATGCAAGAGGTGATATTTCCCTAAATTGAGCTATTTTTATATATGGAATAATGCTCTATCCAAACTCTAATACAAAATATATATGAATGAAATTAAATAAGTATGTGCCTTTATTAACCAGGGAAGTGAGGTAATCAAATGACGTCCTTAGGGCTACTTAAAGACTCATATTCTAAGGATGTCTAGACTATATACTTATTAACATTCAATCATATGTAGATCCATACACATGAATAAAGGAAAGAAGCTTTACATCAACATACTACATGATTTAATGACTTAGGTAATTATGAATGCATGTATTTTTAGTAGAAAAAGAGAGGCTTTTCATTCTTTAAACACATACACATACACAAGTATAATAGATGTAAGCAAATACATGTTATTATTAATTAGGTATGTGAGATAATCAAATGACCTCCTTGGGGCTACTTAAATCCTTGTATTCCTGGGATGTCCAGACTATATATTTGCTATCTTAGATACATATTAATGCATACATGAATTAGAAGAATAAATACCATGCAAAGATTGTATTTTTCATTGGTTGAATTATTTATGCACATGAATTAAAGCTTTATATAAATTCTAATACCAAAATACAAAAGCATAAAATCAAATTGGTACATGCCTTTGTTAACCAGGGAAGTCAGATAATTCAAATGACCTCCTTGGGGCTACTTAAAGTCTCATATTTCTGGGATGTCCAGACTATATACCCATTAACATTCAATCTTATATAAATCTATATATGAATTCAAGAAAGAGAGCTTCACATTCACATAACTAAGCTATAACCACATGCAAGTCCTATATGAGCTTATTATTATCATCATTCCATATGTTACTATCAATTTATAAGCTTTGGAAAATAGATTTGAATTTATTAGTGATAATAGTCACACATATGATTAAGTTAAGCCAACACATGCAAACTTACATAAATAAAATCTATTTGATTTATTTAGATTTGAAAACATGAATGCATGGAATCATATGACATACAACATTTAGAAGTGATTGGGAAGGAATAAATAAACATAAACACATGGTTCATTCAAATATGTTAATTCCTAAGGACAATCATATTAAATAAAATTATTTAAAAAAATCAAAGCTTATTATTAGTTTGATTTTGGATTTGAGTTGATTTAAAGAGGAGAAAAATTATTTGATGTTTTAATCCCATTCCCATGTTGGTAACTTGAATTAGTTCAAGGAAAGGTAATTAAATCAATTTTATGAATTAATTATGTTGAATTATTAATTAAATCACTTACCCTTTCCTATGCTTCTTTAATTTAATTAGTCATTTAATCATGAGCCACAAATGATATGATGTGAGAAAATAAAATTGCAATGCTCCTAAAAGACCTAATGCAATTGGCTCATAATTAGAGGTTAATTATGTTAAAAAATTTAATTATGTACTTTTATGATTTTCCCACACTCATGGGTTAATCATAATTTCCTTAAAGGGTCTTTATGTTATTAAACACAAAAAGAGAAACCATTATTCTCATTGTTAATTATCTGATGTGGTTTGCATTTCAATTTGATTTAATTTAACCACTTAATTGATTAATTAAGCATTTAATTAATTACCATCTTAATTAATCTTTTTAAAATGAAATGAATTTGGGAAAGAGACTAGGAGAGAGGTCCTAATGACTCTCCTTCATCCACTTATTGTTAATCAATGATTAATAAACATAAGTTAATTAATGTTTGCTATTTTGAATGTTAATTAATCATTAAATTAATTAAAAGGGGTAATTAAGGTTTTAAACATCAATTTCCCTAATTACCTAGGCAATAAATTCCAAGAAAATTATGGGAGGTAGAGATCATCCGACTAAATCAATTTCCCAAGTTTCAAATCAATTACCCAAGTAATTAGGGTTTAATTAAGCTAATTAAGTTGCATTCAAAGCCTAATTAATCTTTAATTACTATTCAAAGCCTAATTAATCTTTAATTATTTAAATATCCTCTATTTTATCTTTAAAATGAGTATTTATTTGCATTTTTTTTTATTTTTCTACAAATAGTTATATTTTACAAAGTTTGTGATTAAAACCCATTATTAAGCCTTAATTAAGCCTAATCCCATCGACGCCATGCGGACCGCTGATGTGGCATGCTTTCCATGTGGCATTGTGGGATTGGTTATTTAATACCATTTGACTCAGCACTGATGTGGTGGCGGCGGACACGCTTTCATCCCTGTTGTCCAATCTTAGATTGAATAGTGGAGAATAATCCATGGTTCCTACAAATAAAATTGAGATTAAATCTAATGAGAGATCATGACCATCCATTCCAATCATACAGAAGGGACAACGAATGATCTATCGTCCCTCAAGTGATGAAAAACGGACACCATCCACCTTTCTCCACCCAATTTGAGCTCCTCAGAGCTCATGGAGGCTCAGAATTGATCCTAAACTTTCACGGGGTTGATCTACAAGGATCCTACGATTGGATTCACACGACATTCACATTTCCATCAAAAAGGCCTAAATTTTTTTGGAAAATACTCAGTTTGCCAAAAAATATCTCATCGAAGCTTCGGAGTGGTGGATCGATCGAGATTGCTTCGCATTGAAGAGGCAAAGCCCTATTGAGAAGATAGAGAATTGATTCCTCATCGATGGCTCTGTGGATCAACCACCACCAGAAAACTCATCGAAGTTATGCTTGGAGGGGCTTGCTGAGCTTGAATAGCTCATGAGAAGATTCATTTTGCCTCACCGGAGCGTGGTGAATGTGCAGGTGAAGTTAATTTGGGATTGGTTGGGATTTGGTTGAGTTGGATGAAGTTGTAGCTTGCCTTATCTCAGGTTGGTGTTCTGGCAAGGAGGAAGTTTGGGAAGCTTAGGGAAATGCTTTGGCGGCTCATCTTAATGGGCTAGGGCTCTGAAGATGCTTGGTTTGTCAAATTAGAATGAATTGAGGGGGCTATACCCCCTCCTCCCATGGATCAGATGGATGGATGGGTTTGGACTCTAATGGTCGTACGACCACCGTAGGTGGTCGTGGGAGGTAGGGAGGTATTGAGTTGGCTCATTGAGTGAGGAGGGGGGGGGGGGGGTGGCTTCCATGAGAGGAGAAGTGGGTGTCCTTGGTTTCTAAGTGTTCCAATGGTTGGAGAGGTGTGAACTCACCTCCACTTAGCTCATGGTTGACCTAATCACCTTTAGGTCAGGTGAGCTAGTGTCCTTCTTGCTTAGGTGGAGGCCTAAGTGGCAACCATGTGGAGGAGAATGGGTTTGACCATTCAAATGGGGTATTTATCCCATTTGGAAAGCTTTACCCATTAGGTCAATTAGTCAAGCATGGGTCGCTAGATGGCCGACCCATGGTGACTTAAGGAAGGACCATGCCAAGTTTCATTAGATTTGGGCTTGGTTTGAATGGGTTTGGTTCAATTTGACCCATGTAGGTCAAATTAGGCTAGGTTGGGCCAAGTTGACCAATTGGTCAACTTAGGTCAAACCAATGCTTCAGGCAAGTTCAAATGAGTATCTAGAATGTTTTGGTACAATTGGTTTTATTTAATTTGGTTTGACCCACTTGAGTTCATATGGGTTGAATGGGTCAAGTTGGCCAATTTGGCCAAATTGGCTAAATTAGCTTGGTTTGAATGAATTTGTTCAATTTGGCCAAATTGGCTAAATTGGCTTGGTTTGAAGCAATTGGTTCATGTTCAATTGATCAATTGAAGATGATTTTAGGCTTTAGTTTGAATCAATTTAGATTTAGTAATGATTTAGGCTAAGTTGACCTTTTAGGTCAATTTGGGCTAAATGGGTCAATTGGGTTCATTCAAGGCTTTGATCTTGTTTAATGATCAATTTGGAATGAACTTGAGCCATTGGTTGCAATTAATTTGGGTTGGATTTTGATTTGACTCATTTGGCCTTTTAGGTCAAATTGGGTCAACTTGGGTCAAAGGACCAATTGGCTTTGGTTTGGCTCAATTGATGATCAAGTCTTGTTCAAGGATTGATTATAGGTTGGTATGAATCATTGGTTTCAATTAATTTTTCTTAGGATGAAATTTGGCTAATTTTGTTCATGTAGGTTAAGTGGGTTGATTTGGTCATATGACCAAATTGACTTAGTTTGTCCCAATTGATTGCAATTGATCAATCAAAGATGATCAACAATCATCATAGGAGATTTTGGATGGTTTGGTTCAATCCAATTGGTTGGATTGAAATTTGGTTCAAATAGGTCTTTCAAGTCATTTTGGGTCAAGTGAGCCTAAATGGGTTAATTCACTTGATCTTTAGTTCAATTGAGTTGAATCGAGTTTAGATATTGATTTGATTTAGTTTCGAATGATAATTGAAGGATTGATTGATTTATGAAAAAATCAACTGAATTTGACTTCGATTGAAGGAAACTTTGGCTAAGTTCATTGTTGGTGGAAAATATCTGATGAGAAATTCTTATGACACCATAGAGAAGTTAGAAATTTCTTATTTAAATGGTCAAATGTGTCATTAAGGAATAAACATATTATCTTGGAAGATAAGCATGTTATCCTATAATGGATTCAATCATTTAATAAAAGACTACTAAGGCTAATGGGTCTTTTGCGTACTAGAGATTTTTCCCCTGAACTACATAGAAGGTAGAGCATGGTTTAGTTTAAACTGGGTTCATGGATCCTTATAGAGGCAAGCCTCTATATTTAATTATATCTTAAGAAAGGTCTCTTCCTAAGAATACTCTCGATTAAAGAAGTAAGTTGATATTTCTAAAGATTTCTAAGGTGGTTTTTCAAAGGATTTATTTTTGGAATATTCAATTTGGATTCATTCAAATTAGAGAGAGTTCTTTTGGAGGCCAAACGACATGAAGTAAGAAATTCCTATTGATACTGGGATGCCAAGTAGGCATTTCAACTATCCTATGATTGGACTTTAAATTTAGAATTTAATTTAGATTTTGAGTTGACATTTTCTTAGAAATTTAGGACTTAGATTCTAACATCACAATACTGTAGAAATGCCTTGGGTTGAAAACTTATTCCTGAAAATAATGCTTTAGAACCTAGTCTATAGATGCTTCTGACACATATCAGATGCTTAACCTAGTTCTATTTTTTGGAATTATCAATCATTCATCTCACTTGAGGGAACTAACCTATCCCTGACTCTTTTGGACTTACAACCTGCCTGGAGAGGGCTGCCAGCTAACACCACCTAAGCGCATTTTAAATTTATGATTGTAAATATCATTAATGCAAGATGTCTGGGCTATTGGATTTTTAAAAAAGGAATCTATTAACCTAGACTCACTCTTTAATCCCTAGAATCATGTTTTGTATGAAATGCATCTAACTAATGCCCATTTTTCAAATTTTTAAATGTTTTGATTCAAGATTTTTTTAAGGTCTTGGGTATGTATTTTTATGCTTAATGCCATGCAATTAGAAATGGTTATGGGAAAAATCAATAATGGAAGGAAGGCTTCCTCAAGAAGGAGGTCATCCTCACAGGTCAGATGCCCCTTATGTAAAATGGGAGAAGTTGCCCAATTCTAGGATTGAAGCAATACGATTTCATGGTTTCAAAACTTGATTATTTCTAATTGATTTTATGTTTTTTCCTATAGCTTTAGTTTATATGAGGTTTCAATTTTCTTTAGTTTTATTTTATTTATTTAGATTTAAGTTGGATATAAAATTTAGTTTTTCTTATGAGCCAAATCGCCAAGAAATTCATTCACAGGAAAGTACAACACAAAAAGAAACCTAGAAAAATAGGTTGATTCTATTGCGCACCCAAAATAAACCAAGCTAATTTAATTTATAAAAATTGGCTAATGTAGTGGGTATCACTGTACACCTTGGAAGAAAAGGCAAATAGGAAGCCAATCTCTTCCATCATACTATCTGACTTGAACTATAAGTCAAAATCTATGGATCTTCTTTCCAGGATAGCCTCCTTCTTCAGAAACATTCATTGGGCTCCATTGGGGACCATTGTACCATCTCCTAGTATGGTCAGCTCTTGCTAATCCTAGATCCCATAGATCCTAACCTAATTCTAAGCTCAAATTTACATTTTGATTTCAAAATTAATCATAAGGCCTACAAAACAAATGTTAGGAAATACGAACATCACATAACATTATATTTTGTAAACATATGGGCATAGCATTAGCTGCTTGCCAAGCCCGCCTATCCTATGGGCTATGCTTAAGGATTTAAGCTTACATGCAAGAAATAGCATTTTATAATTTTATTTATGACAGCAATCCTTTCTAGCATAGTCCCATGTAGAAGATAATGTTAGATCTAGAAAGAATGTCCTACTATGCAGTCCAGTAGGCAAACAATCCTAGACATGCAGTCTAAAAAAGTACACTAAAAAGACATGTGAAGCACAACACATCACAAGGAATCATAAAAGAATCACATAACAACCTAACCTAAGTTTAGGGTTTATGACCTAATGATCTAGTGTGTGAAGAGAATAGGCTTGTGTAACAAGACTTTGCTAGGCCTTTTTAGTTCAAGTTTTAATTTGGAGTTTAGCTTTGTTTGAAGTTTACCTTTAGGTGGTTTCAATTCAAATGACTTAGTGATTTATTTTCCATTTTTATTTTCACTTTATTTGGTTAAAGTGATATTTAGGCTTTCAAGAATGAAGAACAAAATAGATTCCATTTTTGGATGGAACTCACCCTATTCAACATCCTAATTCCTAATAGAATGAAATCCTTATCCTAAGATGAAGATTCATCCTAAAGGTCTAACTAAGATCTTTAAGTATCTTAATTAATTCTTTTAATTTCATTTAGTTTGTTTAAATTTGGATTTGATGTTTTCTTTCCTTTTCATTTGATCTTTGTTTTAGTTTTCAATTTGGATTGATTTAATTATTTCATTTCATTTGATTTAATTTGATTTATTTGATTTGATTTGTTTTATTTCAATGATTTGGTGTTTTTGACTTTGGTTTGTTTTTGGTTTACTTTAACCTAAGGCATTTAGGTTAAGATTTGGATTGAGTTGTGTTTGTTTCATTTGATTTAATTTAATTAACCTAAGATTTGAATTCTTTCTTAGATTAATTGAATTGGAGATTAATGATTTTATTATGTGTTGGTGATTCAAGTTTTAATGTTTGATTTAATTAAGGATATCATTAACTTAAGGTTTAATTTCATTAGTCATTAAGTTTGAAATTGATTAAATCTTTGACTTAAGATGTTGAAAAATCTTCCTAAGAGTTTGATGTTTGATTGAATAGTTCAGCTTATTTCATGATTTAATGGATTAATAGATTAATGGATTTTCTTATTCATTATTTGTTTAATATTGACCTAGGAATTTGGAAATTTATTGAATCCCAATCCAAAGATCAATTGGGTTTGAAATTTTTATGGCAAGTGGGGTTACATGCCAATTTTATGTTTTCAAAGTTTCATCTTGATTAGATTCATAATGAAAGTGTAAATATGATTTTAATTATTTAATTAAAGCCTAAATTACGCCTAATTTAATTTAATTCATTTAGGGATTTCATTTTTTATTGATTCCTCTTTGAAAAGTGTTTCCAAAGAGGGTTCATTCATAAATTTTGGACATTAGTTTGATTTATTATGATCTAATTAAGTTATGGTTAATTATTTAAATTATTTAATTCATTTAATTACTTAATTAAGTCAATTTGTGATTTATTAAGTTTAAATGAGTTTCATTATTGTTTTAATGTTCATTAAGGTTCATTAAGTTGATTTAAGGTTATTTGATTCATTTTTATTAATTAATTTGCTTAATATTAATTTAATTAATTAATATTGAAGTTTAACATTTAAAATTTTATTTTCATGAAATACTATGAAATGAATCATGAAATTTTTTTATATGGTGTGTTATAACCCAATTTCATTTCCCCAAAGTTTCAATTCAATTGGATTTATGATTTAAGATTAATTAAAGTTTAATGGTTTTTAATTAAACCTAAATTAAGGCTACAATTCCCAAAATAAATTGGGGATTTTACTTTTTATGGATTCCTCTCATCAAGATGAATGCATAGAGCCTTCATTTGCATTTTTTTAATTTATATTTATGTTTCTATGATTTTTAGAAGTTTTGATTAATTTTAGCAATTCTTTAAATTCAGGAAACCCTATTTTCCTCTTTAAACCAGTCAGCACTGACATGGCAGCCCTGTGTCGCATTTTGCACTTGGGATCCATTTGGATCCCACGGTAAAAAGGCAGCACACGCAGGGTTGTTTAGGACAGCCCGATCTTTGATCGGATGTCCCACGATTGATCTGTGGATCCTAAAGGCTATAAATCAAATGGTTCACTTAAATTTGAGCCATCCATTCCTTTTTAAATGGAACAGACGATGGAGATTGCATCTCCTTCCCTGGACAGAGAGAATCGAGGACTGTCTGTCATTAACACTTGATTTTTGGTGATCTACCCATCAAAATCATATGTTTTCAATTGCAGATCCATCATGGAGGGATATCCTATAGATCTATACAGCTTGATCTCACTTGAGATCAAGTTTGCTTCACAAAGCTTTAAAACTGAAAAGCTTGGAGGGGCGTTAATGGCGTACCTTTGTTTTGACGATCGCCGGTGGTGGGGTTGATTTGAAAAGCTTCAAAATTATAAGAGAAGCTTATGCGCCAAAGGAATTGGATCCTCTCCCCTGGATTGGTCCCTAGATCGAAGTGGTATATATCTCATTGGCTTTGATGGTTCTCTAGCCTCCCAACGGTGAGGGAAGTGGGGAGCATCCATTTTGGCTTAGTTTTTGATGGCTAAGGTGTTGGTAGCATCAATTTGAGGTGAAATTCACTCCCTTGGATTTCACCATTGGAGAGCCTTCAGTTACGTCTGTGAGCTGCCATGCCGACGGCGAGAGGTCCAGGGAAGGGTCTTGAACTTCTTCCCTAGCTTTGGTGAAGGTTTTTGAATGAAAAGGGGGAGGGAATGGGCTCCCCCTCCCCTCTTTCCATAGGTGGCTGAGAATGACTTTTTTGGTTTTTTGGATAGCCAAAAAATGGCCACCGATGGTGGCAAGGCCGACCAAGGGGTGGGTTCAATCCCCCTTGGCCTAGTGGACATGCTAGGATAGAGATTTGGAATATAGGGTGGCTCCTTGCTTGGTTTCTCCCTTTGGTCGATCCCCTTTCCCCTCTCTGCTTCTTTTTTTTTCTTCTATTTTTTTGGGAGAAGCCAAATCCTCTTTGGGTTATTTCTTGGTTGCCTTCACTTGAAGGCAACCATCCTCTTAAGAGGTGGGATGGCATATGCATGGGAAGATGGGACATGGAATTTTCCTTCTTCCCCTTACTCTATTTTTTGAATTTCATTATTTTTTTATTTTTTAAATTTTTTTATTTTATGGTTTATGGCATCATTATCAAGGTCTTTGGACTGATATATCACTACCTAACTTAGTCTTAAATGGATTTGAGGTTAGCTTCAAATCTATTTGAGTTGGATTGAATCCAAGTAATTGGATTCAAAATGTTTTGGTTCTAAATTTAATTCTCTTCAATTTGATTTTAATCATCTTGAATTGATGATTGATTGAGCTTTGATTTGATTTGTTCATTTAATTTTGAATTGATTTTAAATTTCATTTCATTTAAACCCATTTGGCCTAAATGGGTTAAGTTTGGTTCCAATTTGGTTCAAATGACCAATTTGACTCAATTGGATTAGGTTTAGTTTTTTATTTTGATTTTGTTTTATTTTGATTTATTTGAGTTAATCCAAATTGAAAGTTTGGGTTGATTCCACCTAAAACAAGTAGGTTAGATCCAACCCAAGGAATATTCTCTAGGGCATTAGGTATAGTGTCCTAAGCATTGAATTAGGAGATTCCTATTTGAGATTAGGTCATTATAATTACTAATTTTAGGGTTCAAATTAACCTCATCCAAAAATGAGGTCAACATGCATAAAATCAAATCATAAGCTTAGGTTTAGGTTATGGTGGGTTTGATTTTGGTTTGAGGACTTGAATTTGATTGTAGATTTGATTTGGAATGATGATTGGAGGATTGATTAATTTATGAGAAAATCAATTGAATTTGATTTGGATTGAAGGAAAATTTGGCTAAGCCCATAGGATCAAATTATAAGCTTAGGTTTGGGTTATTGTGGGTTTGATTTTGGTTTGAGGAGTTGAATTTAATTGTAGAATTGATTTGGAATGATGATTGGATGAACAATTGATTTATGAGAAAATTAATTGAATTTGATTTGGATTGAAGGAAAATTTGGCTAAGGGGATAGGCATAGATTTGGGTAGGCTATAGGCTAGGTAGGTTTCCCTAAGTCCGAAGACATAGCCTAATCCTATGGCTAACCCTCCTAATGTCGCTAGACATAGGTTAAGTGTTCGCTTATCCACTAGAAGTGCCTTATAACTAAGGAGCTCTTAGTGTTTAGAAGACCCCTGGACCTATAATGGGAAGATTGGATCCTCAGTCCAAAAATGAGGTCAACAATTGCAATGCCCTCAAGATTCTAATGCAATTAGGTTCATAATTAACAATTAACTAAATTAAGAAACACCAAATTAATTAATCAATTACTCTTAAAATTCTTCACACTAATGGAAAGTCTTGATTTCATTGGAGAATCTTTATGTTAGCTAAGAACACAAAGAGTTTTAGATAAAAATTTTGATTAATTAAAATAATTAATGCAAATTTTCGAATTCTTAAATCAATTAAGTGATTCAATGAATTAATTTAGCATTCTTAAAGGCGATTTTGATGAATAATTATGACCAGTGAATCTAATCATTTTTCTTGATCATCCTTATTATTTTGATAATTAATTAAGCATCTATAATTAATTTCATAGCTTTCATAATTTTTAATAATTACTAAATTCATAAAATAAGCAATTAGAATTTAAAAAATTGATTCTCCTAATCCACTTGCAAAATTAACCAAAGAAAATTATGGGAGGCATAAGTCATCCGAAGGAGGCATAAATCACAGAAAATCTCAAGTTAATTATCTATGTAATTAAGGCTTAATTAAAGTGATTAGGTATAATTTCAAACCCTACTTAATCATTATTTATTGAATAAAATTTGAGGATTTTATTTTTTTGTAACTCTTCCATATTTAAGCTTTCCAAAATGGGTTTATTTATATATTTTTTATTTATATACAATTAGTTATGTATTTTTGAAGTTTTAATTAATTTAATCATAATTTTAACCCTAATTAATCTATTTATACAGTTGGTGCCGTGCGGCGGCTGACGTGGTAGTGCTTTCCATGTGGCGCTATGAGATTGGTCACTTAAATCATTCGACATGGCTATTAACTCAGAGGCAATTGACGCACTTTCATCTCAGCTATTTGATCAGAGATTAGATGGTAGAGATTAATTCCATGACTCAAAAGAGAAAAATTAGGAAATTCTAACATTATTAATCATCTTTGTCCATCCTAATTATGTGGAATGGATGGCTGATGATTCGTCATCAATCCACAGTGACAGACCGACACCATTTTCCTTTTGCTGCTCTATCTAAGCTTGTCAAAGCTCATTTGATGATGAATTTGATTCCAAAATGATCGGGGGAGAGTTTTAGGAAGATCTTACATTACGATTCACACTACATGAAAATTTATTTCATAAACAACTAACAATCCTATAGTTCTCTATGGTTGGACATAAAGTATCTTGCTGGAGCTTAAGACCAACAATCTATCAACTGAGGTAGCTTTTCCTTGAAGAGGCGAATCTCTATTGAGAAGTTCACGAGTTTCCTCCATGCTAATCATCCTTTAGACCAAACACCATCATGAAGCTCGTTAGAGTTGATTGAATTCAATCTTCTAGTGGTCAAATCCATCAAGAATCGATTCATTTTAGTTTGTTGGAGCTAGGGGAAGGTGTGGGAGCATTTAATTTAATTTTGGTGGAGTTGGACAAAGTGAGGGGTCAGGCTGAGGGAGGAATTGGTCTTGCTAGTGGTCGAGGGCATAGGGAGTTTTGGAAGGCTTGGGGACTACTCAGAGCTCTCTAAAGAAGGTGTATGATGAGTTTGAGTGGGAGAGGAGGTGTATACCCTCCTCCCATATGAACCAACCAAAAAGGTTGGTTTAGGTCGTGGCAGCTAGTAGGCCAGTGGGGGTGGCCAAAAATAGCTTGGGATTGATGAGGTGGAGGTCCCCTAGTGACTGTGGAAGGTTGGTGGCCAGTCGTGAGAGGGACAAGTCCCTTAGGACCTCACCTTGGTCAATTATTGAACCTAATAACTTTGGATTAGGTCCAGTCAGCATAGGGGAGCTCAAAGCATTCTAAGGTGGTTGCCAAAAGTAAATGGAGGAGTTTGGACTTTTTATTTTGGGTTTTTATTCTATTCAGAACCCTTGGTTCATTTGGTTCTAGTTGAACTGGGTTCACCTTTGGTTGGGTCCACTTGGGCTAGTCAATGGGGACCTAATGGTGAGTCATTCCAAGTTTGGTTGGATTTGGACTTAGTTTGGCATAATTTGGACCATATAGGTCAATTCAAGTTCAAATAGGTTAGGTTGACCAATTAGCCAAATTAGGTCAAGGGGGCATTTGGGTTATGTTTAATTGGTTGCATTGGTGTAATTTATTTGATTCAATTTGAAGTGGATTTGAAGTTGTTTCAAATGGGGTCTTTTAGGCTAAATGGGCCAAGTTGATCAAATTGGTCAAATTGGTCAAATTAGGCTTGATGAAGGTTGACTTATGTTTGATTGATCATTTGAGAATGTTGTAGGTGTTGGTTTTAATTGATTTGGATTAGAATAAGTTTTGGTTCGATATGATCATTTAGGTCAATTTAAGCTAAATGGGCCTATTGGGTTATTTTGATCAAATTGACTTGGATTGGTGATTTAAGTGTGTTCAATAATCAATTTATGATTGATTGAAGGCATTTATTGCAATAAATTTTTGACTAGAATGAGGTTTGGCCCAATTTAGCCTTTTAAATCAAATTAGGTCAACTTAGGTTAAGTGATCAAAATGACTTGGCTAGGTTTAATTGATTGCAACTGGGACATCAATGATGATCAACAATAGTTTTAGAGAAGGTTGGATAGATTGATTTGGTCTAATTTAAATTGAATTGAATTTTGAACCAAATTGGTATTTTAGGTCAAATTGGATTAAGTGTACCAAATTGGGTTGATTGGGTCAAATTGATGACAATTAGATGTTGAGAGGTGTTCAATGATGCATTTAAAGTTGATTAATTTCCTTGATTGTGATCAATTTTAGTTAAATTGAATTTTGACTGTCAAATGGGTCAACTTGGTTTAATTGAACAAATTAGCTTGATTGGATGGGCTGAAATGAATTGAAATATTTAATTTGTTGTTTGGAGTAATCTTGAGGTTTGTATCAAATCAATTTAGCTTGAATCAAATTGAATTGGGTTTTGGTCTTATAAAGTTCAAATGGGTCAGTTTGGGTTTAGGAGCAACTTGGCTTAGTTTGTTTCAAATGGATTAAAGTAAAGGT
Organism: Cymbidium sinense; assembly: GCA_021442155.1. Lineage (NCBI taxonomy): Eukaryota > Viridiplantae > Streptophyta > Magnoliopsida > Asparagales > Orchidaceae > Cymbidium > Cymbidium sinense. The sequence goes on along the minus strand of CM038219.1, from coordinate 77,085,302 downwards.
CCAATTAGGCTTAATTAAGACTTAAATGATTTTGGGTGGATTGGATTCCAATTAGGTTTAGGAGTTTTTATTTTTATTTTTTTGTTGGTTTGGCCCTCTTGAACCCAAATGGGCTAAGTTAGATCAACTTGGATACTTAACGAAATTGAACTATGATGGATCGCATTGAGCATAGAGTAAGTTGATGTTAGCTAAAGTTTACTTTGTAATCATTTAGTTTTTTGGTTTGAGGGATTGGTTTTATATAGGGTTTAATTAGGTTTAGGGTAGGTGGTGCTCTATCTATCCTAAGTTGAAGTCTAGGCTTAGGGTTAAACCCTATGAGTCTCTAGTCTTGGGATTAGTATTAACCTAATTACTAAGAATTTCTTAGCACTAGGGATGTCTTAGTGCCTAGATGAATCCTAGGTCTAAGGAGGAGGTATCCAACCTCACTCCAAAAGTGAGTTTAACACTCCTCCTAAAGTTTAGTGAACTTTCCCTCAAAGACTTTGAGCTCCCCCTTTATACTGATGAACTCCATTCTTTTCATCGATAACTTATACCTCTTAAATAGGAACTTCCTATAGACCTCCTAGGTTGACTACCACATAACGGGTTGGGCAGTCATCATTTAATAAGGCATTTGCTTGTTAGGAAGATCTTTGAGGAGTGAGTCTAGTCCATTAGAGAAGATTTGCAGTCCTAGCTTGAATACCTCGCTTATCAGGCTATCAAGATACTTATAGTGTGCTAGTTGGGATCTTTGTTAGTTCCAATTTTCTTAATTGGGAAATCACATGGAGTAAAGCTTGTTACTCATTTCTTTGACTTCTTGGATGGAGAACTTTGCCCCGCTTCATTAGCCAACTTCAGCCATAATAGAAGCCAACTAACTGCCAAGGAAACTGATGATCTTATGATCAAAAAAGAAAGACACCAAGTTATTAACTTATGCAAACAAGCATGCAATAAAATTAGAAGACACAACTCAACTTCAACTATATTTTTCATGTATAAATTACTTACTGAAGAGGAACTCATGAATTTTGTCGACGTGTAGATGGTGGCAGATGTCCAATAAATTGGTTTAGTGGTAGATGTAGATATTTTCATCATCTTTTAAATTTTTTTAGAACAGGGTTTTAGTGCCACTAGTTGGTTAGTGTCCTCTTATTATACAAGTAATTAAATATAAAGTTTGTGCTCACAATAAAAAGAGAAGACTCGCTTGACTCAACTCAACACAGAATTAAAGTGAAGATAACTGAGCCTCCATACTCACCAACCTTCATTGGGGCTTTACTTCCACTACTTACGCTATTCCTCAGCCTCCAGCCTCATCCATAGCTCATATGACTCCTACCTTGATGAGCTTGCACTTATTCAAGAGATCATTATCTTTTGTAAGGTAATGACCTTAGCGGAGGAGAAGAGTAATCATGGCTACCTTTCAGTGTACCCTCCCCCAAGGTGGGGGAACTCTTTCCTCTCAGACCCCCCACTATCATATCAAGTTGATGAAGCAAACTCATCAACATTTCTTGAATATTTATTGAGATGAGGTACTAGGCATCTGTTTCTAGAGTAAGGTGGTCCATCCTCAAAGGAAGACCCAAACTTACTGAGGGGACACTCAAAAAATCTAGAGTCACCCCTACATTATGAGAAATAAATTCATCACATAAGGAAAGAGGTATTTATATAAGACAATATACTAAAGGAATAATCCTTCGAAAAAGAAGCTACTTCTATAGTAAACAAACTTCCTTATCACTAGGAAAATGTCGTAGTAACTTGCCCATGGATAGATGAATTTATTTCTTAGGCCTAACTAGAGAATTTAGAGAGATGACTTTGAGAGCCAAAGAGTGTCCATTATTATCCTTTACCAATGGTTGTGCACAAATCATGCTTAGGTGTGGTGACAATAAAGAAAGTAAGAAAATGAGTGAAATACAACATAATCATTGAATAATAGTGGAAACTATCTCAGTGAGATATTTCTCAACTATCTCTTTCATAAAGTCGATTCTCAGCAATGTACTTATCATGACTTTATTTGATTAGATAAGATGAGCATCATCCTAACTATCAAGGCCTGGGACAAGGTAGAAGATGGATCTACCATGGCTAAAAGAGGAAAAATGATTGGTTGCACCCACGAATCTTCATTACCATAGTTGTACTTCTAATGGAAGAACAACTTTAGTTCCATACACCAAAGCATATGGTGTAGACTGAATTGGTGTCATATATGTGGTCCAATATGCCAATAAGGCTTTAACCAACTTTTCATGCTATTTGCATTTATTTTCATTAAGTTTCTTTTTTAAAATTCTCATAAGAGTTTTATTAAATGCTTCGGCCAATCCATTTGCCCTAGGGTAATAGATGGTCTAATATCTCCAATCTATTTTGTGTATTACTACAAAGTGATATAACTTAGTGGACTAGAATGATGGACTATTATCGGATATAATTCGGTGAGGAATGTTAAATCTATATATGATATTTTCCTGAAAGAACTTTAGCCATGGTATGCCTTTAGTTCTTTTAGTGGAACTTCTTTAGACCATTTAGAAATATAATCCATTATGATTAAAATAAAATGATTCCCTTTTGATGAAGGAGGATTAATAGGCCTTATGATGTTAGTACCTCAACTCTTAAAGGACTAAGATGCAATCATAGGGTGTAGTATATTAGGAGAATGATGTAAAACTATACCATGTATTTTGCATTGATGGCAATGATGTGCAATTTTCTTGCAACCATTTAACATCGATGACCAATAATATCCAAGTCTTTTGATTTTAAATTTCATTTTAGGTCTGAATTTATAAGCATCACATAATCTAGAGTGTACTTTAGTCACAATCCTGTGGGCTCCTTGTTTATCTAAATAATGTAGCCACATTTTAAAAAATGACTTATGATACAGCACATTATTAATCAATGCATAGGATAAGGCACATTTCTTTATTTAATTTGCAGTGACTTGACTTCAGGAAGGCTCCACTTACTCAGGTAGTCAATGAATGGTTGCCTCCAGTTACACACTCTTCTTGACCTTCGATAAGAGTGGCTATCTTTTGTATTTCTACTTTCTATTCATGTAGTCTATATCTATAGGACATAGAATTTGTTGATTCTAGAATTCTATAGAAATAAACTCTTTTTTTGGACATAAAATTTCTTTGGCAAGCTAAACCAAAGCATCTGCTATAGAATTATCTTTACAAGATATTCTATACATAGTTACATATTAGATCTTTTCAACTAATTTCATTATATATTGATAATAATTATAGAGCTTTGGATGCAAAACCTTATAGATTCCACTCACTTGGTTAATAATTAATTGGGAATCCCCAAAAAAAATTTTTTTTATATCCATAAGGATTGCTAACTCTAACCCAATTATGAGAGCCTCATATTTAGCTTTATTATTTGTGCAAGGCATAGATAAATGATAGGAATATCACATTATTCCTTTATTTAGGGTTATAAATTTCAATCCAATCCTTTCCTTCCATAGGATAGATGAATTTGATTCGTTAGTTTTCTTTGATGATGTAGTGCCATCAAAGTATAACTCCCTTATGGAATTAGGTTCATGATGGAGGAGGACGTTCTTTCTTTTGATGAGATTAAGGGAACGTGGGAATTGGAGGTGAAGGAAGAGGATATGTTGGATAACTAGCGCTCCCACCAAGGATTGCCAAGGTTTGGCCACCAAGCTCTCAAACCACAAGAATAACTCAAAATTTTGTAATTGCCAAAAGATCCCTTTCATTCTAGTAAGAGGGGCTATTTATAGCGATTACAAGCATCTTTCATAAGAAAAGAATTTAAAATAGGGAGGGAAAGGTGGGTGGCCACATGAAATGTGAAGCATTAAATTGCCTCATTATTTTATGCCATCCACCCATTTCACATGCTATTATTTTATGTGGATTCAACCACCTCACATGTCATGCTTTGAATTTTTAAATGCAAAATTTCAAACATAGAGTTTCTAGAAGAAAATTAAAAATTATATAAATAAAAAAGATGAAATCATAAAATGGGCCTTAGCAGGCTAATGGGCTAAGCCTTCTTCTTTCTTGAATTTTCTTGGGCTTTAGCATGAGATCTTGTAAATGGACCGTGAGCTCTAATTTCTGGATCCTCATGATGTTCTACATCAACTTCCCTGGGCTCAATTGAACTCTGCTCCGTAGAGTTGAAATCTAAGAAGTCTTACTATTAAAGTCTGCTCAATTGACGGGTGTCTTCTTGGTGGCTTATCCTTCCAACGAACTAGAAAATGATGTTCAGAAGCTAGATTAATGGGTGCTTCCTCGGTGATAATATAGTCAACTTCAAAGGAAGAGGGCTTCTGCAAGTACGATGCTATATCTCTTGCTGAAGAGTTTGACTGAACAAGTGGAGGTTTTCTAATTCCTTCATATGATAGAATATCTTCAATATTTATAACTGGATGAATGAGCATATTAACAGGCAAATCAAGGTGATAACCATTAGTTCCAATTTTCTTGAGAATTTTAAATGGACCACAAGCTCATGCATGTAATTTCTTATATCTAGTAGTTTGATAACAATCAGATTGAATCAATACATAATCACCTTCTTTATATTCTTTTGTTGAGCGATTATGATTTGCCTTAGAAGCATAGTTATCATTACTTATAGTAATTTGTTTTCTTATATCTTCATGGAGGCTTTGAAAATCTTTAGCAAATGAGAATCTTTGCATCGAGAAAATACATGAGATGGTAGGTTTGCTACATCTATTGGTCATCATGGGTTTTGAGACTATCTCAAATGGTGATTTTTTTTGTAGTTCTAGATATAGTACTATTATAGGCAAATTTTGAGGTTTGTAAATGTAAATCCCAATTTCCTAAACTTTTACCTACTAAACATCTAAGAAAATTTCCTAAGGTGCGATTAACTACTTGTTTGTCCATCGGTTTTGGGTGAAAGAAAATTTTAATTTAATTTAATAATTTTCATAATGTTTTCCAAAAATATGAGACAAACTTAACATCTCTCTCAGAAATAATGGTTAAAGGGAGACCATGGAGTCGCATTATGTCCTTAAAAAATAATTTGGCTATATAAGAAGCATCATTTATTTTTGAACAAAGTAAGAAATGAGCCATTTTTGAGAACCTATCCACTACAACAAAAATACTATCATGTCCTCGAGCTGTCCTAGGTATTCTTAGAATAAAATCCATTGATAGGTCTTCCCAAGGCCTATAAGGAACATGTAAAGCAGTGTATTTTCCAGACCTTTGTTTGATAGTTTTAGCCTGTTTACAAATTAAACATTTTGCCACCAATTTTTGAACATCTTATTTTAATGAAGGCCAATAAAATCTTTTTTCTAATAAACATATGGTCTTATCCTTTCCAAAATGACCAGCTACACCCCCAGCATGTAGCTCAGTGATAAGGAATTCTATAAGAGAAGATCGAAGAATGCATAATTATTTTCCTTTATATAAATATCCATTTATTATCAAGAATGTCCTTTGTAAAGTTATTGGTTTATCGAGGTGTTCAAGATAAATTAGGTGAAAGTCAGGGCACACAATATAATCATCTTTAATTCTATCAAATCCTGGGATACTTAATTCTAAAGAGGAAATCATTAGGTTTACCCTAGATAAAGCATCAACAGGCTTATTGTCAATTCCAGGCTTATGCTTTAGAACAAAAGAGTAGTCTTGTAAAAATTCAACCCATTTTGCATGCCTATGCCTTAATTTTTATTGAGTATTAATGAATTTTAAGGCATTATGATCAGAATTAAGTATAAATTCTCTATGTAAGAGATAGTGTCGCAAATGCCTTAAGGATTGAATTACAACATAAAACTCTCTATCATAAGTGGAATATCATTGCTTAGCTTCATTTAACTTTTCATAAAGAATGTTATAGGATGATTCTCTTGACTTAAGATTCCACCTATCCCAATTCTCAAAGCATCACATGTCACATCAAAGGCTTTAGAAAAATCAGGAAGCCTAAGGATTGGTGTAGAAGTGATAAGAACTTTAATTTGCTCTAAGGCCTTTTGTGCATTAGAAGTCCAACAAAATTTATCTAATTTTAGTATATCAGTTATCGGAGCAATAATGGTACTAAAATTCTTCATAAATCTCGCATAAAAAGTGGCTAACCCATGAAAGCTTCTAACTTCAGTAAAAATTTTAGGTGATGGCCAATCTAAGATTGCTTTCACTTTAGAAGGATCAGGTTTAAGTCCAGTAGTGGATATAATAAAGCCTAAAAAGATTACCATAGCTTACAAAAAGAAACACTTTTTAAAATTAATGTATAATTTCTCTTGTCTAAATATTTCAAAGACTTTTTGTAGGTGTTGTAGATATTCATTTTCACTTGGACGAGAATATCATCAAAATACACCACCAAAAATTTACCTATATATGGTTTAAGAATAGTATTCATTAGTCTCATAAATGTGCTAGGAGCATTTGAAAGCCCAAAGGGCATGATAAGCCATTCATAAAGTCCATCAGGGGTCTTAAAAGCTATCTTCCATTCATCTCCTGATCTAATCTGAATTTGATGATATCCACTTTTTAGATTAATCTTTGAAAAAAAATTTGCTCTTGAGATTAAATCTAACATATCATCTAATCGAGGAATAGAAAACCTATATTTGATAGTAATTTTATTTATTGCTCGACTATCAACACACATTCGTCGTGTTCCATCTTTCTTTGGAGTTAATAATGCTGGGACTGCACAAGGGCTAAGACTATCTTGAATAAAACCATTTCAAAATAATTTCTCAACTTATCTTTTAATCTCAACATGCTCAGTAGGGTTCATCCTATAATGTGGAAGATTAGGAAGTTGAGAAATGGTTAAGAACTCAATAGAATGTTGAATGTCTCTTAGAGGAGGTAGCTCATCAGGAAGCTCATCGGGTGCAATATCATTAAAACCAGAAAGAAGAGAAGAGATCACAACATGTATGTGAGTTTCATTAGGGTCTGGTATGACTTCTTTTACATGTAATATGTGAAGAAGAAATGGATCAGAAAATTCTTTTCGTAAAGCTCCAAAACCTATTATTTCTATCTTTGGGGTCAAAGGAGGAAGAGTAGGTGTTTTAAAGTAAGAATCATAAATGATAGTATTAGGCCTAATAGTAGGATTTTCTATGATAATTAATTGAAGTTTGGCATTTTTCTTCAATAAAGGCTTAGGTTGCAAGTCAGAAGTTATTTTGTGTGGTGTTATGGAGGTGTTTTTCTCGGCTTTATTGGTATAAGTTTAATAGTCTTATTATTATATTTAAAAATATAAGTATTTTCTACCATAGTGAATAACATTCATATCATATATTAGTCTAAGAGAATATGAGCAATGTCCATAGGGAGAACATCACCCCAAATTTGATCCTCATAGCTTCTTATTTTAATAGGAACTAAACACCGATTGGTGATGGGAAGAGATGTATGATTTACCCAACTAACATGAAATGGTTCAGGGTGAGGTTCAGATTTTAGGTTGGCTTGAGTTAAGGTGTGTGTTGAAATGACATTCATAGCACTCCCTCCATCTATAACTAACCTACATATCTTTTCATTATAGAAAATATACATGCTAAAAATGTTCTTTCTCCTCCAATCTTCTGCCTCATTTTTTATTACAGTAAGACATCTCATTACATTAACATGAGGGTCATCAATTAATTCTAATTCTTCATCAGATAATGGGGTGTCATCATAAACTTCTTCTAGATTATCATCTATTGGATTTTCAACTTCTTCTAAAAATAAGATTTAAGCTTTACATTGATTTTGCATATGACTCTTTTTATGACATTTAAAATATATTACTTCCCTAATGTTCTTAGAGCTTCCTTCAATTGAAGTTTTAGACAAAGGGGATGGGCCATTTGGATGGGCGGGTCTAATAGTAGATCTATGGGATTAAATGGAAGGTACTTGATTTTTAGTTTTAGAGAGGGAGGCAGATTTCTTTTGTTGTTCAACCAATAATGCATAGTGAAATGCTTCCTCTAAAGGTTGTTAGTCAAATAATTCAACTTCATTTCTAATGTTAGTCCTAAGTCCAATAACAAATTTATTGGCTAATTGCCAATCATTATCAGCATAATCAGTTCTAGAAACTAGATCTTCAAAAGTATTCAAGTATTCAATTAGAAGATAATTATCTTATCTCAAAGTTAATAATTGACTATGCAGCTTCTTATCATGATGCTTAGGACAGTACTTTGCTCTTAACATTTCTTTCATTTCTATCCAAGTGAGGTTTGTCCTTCCTAATCTTTGTTCTTTAACTAAAGTATTTGTCCAATAAATTTTAGGATGCCCTATCAATTTCATTTTAGCAAAAGTAACCCTTTGGTAATCATCCATTTTATACCAATCAAAGAAGTCATCCATTTGAACTAGAAATTTATTTGGGTCATGTATACCATCATAAGTTGAGGCTTCTACTTTAACTCTTCGAGATGGATCATTAGAGTCTTCTATAGTCTTTAAATAATTTTCTCCCTTTCCACCATTTTTAGCAATTGATGCTCTTCTAAGTGGTTGATTTTCTCTATGGTTTGGATATGAATCTTCTTCACCTATCCCTATTGGCACAGTTTGAGTAGATATTGGAGGAGGAGTTGGTACTCTATTATTTTTTAGATGCACTATAAGAGTTTGCATTTGTTGTTTAAGTTCTCGCATTTGATTCTTACTTTCTTCTAATATTTGTTGAGTTTTGAATTCATTATCTTGGATCCTAAGATCTAAGGCATCAACTAATCTAGTCAAATTTTCAACTTGATCTTGAGATATAGATTTTGGTGCCATGAGATTTTTTTTTAAAAGGAAAAATAGATATATGAAAAGGGATCAATGAAAAAAGAAATGAATAAAATAAAATAAAATAAATAAACAAGTATAATATAATTGTGCAATCAAAGTGAAATATTAGCTAAGAGAACTCCCAGTGGGGAGTACAATCCACTTAAAGCTCTCCTTGACGGTTTAGGTCTTTTTGACAAAGTTCTATTTAGCTTCCAAAATCACTAGGTTTAACACACTTATATTATTATGCATGCATTTTTTTTATTTTTTTTAATGCAATGAAAACAAAATGCTCAAATTTATCAAGCCTCTTTTAATTTTCTTAAGAAAACAAGTTATCTTAAGTTAATTAAAGAAACTTCTAAAATTAACCATAAATAATAACAAAGATAATAAAGCAAGAAATTAGATTTTGATTTGCACTAATGGCTAGGTTGTTTTAGGTGAAGAATTACCTCACTAAGGTACTTTTCGAGATGGAGCTTACTAATTGAAATTTTATGCTATCACCATAAAATTGTAAGCAATATATATCTTTCCAAGATATAATATGTATTTAAACTATCATATAAAATAAAATTAATTAACCTCACAAGTCCAAGAAAAACTTTCAAGTTTGAAGACAAGTCCAACACTTGAGATGCTCCCTTTGTTGAAGCAAACTTCTGACCAAATTTTCTCCTTCCAGGCTTTGCTCTGATACCAATTTGATGGAGGTGGACATTCTTTCTTTTGATGAGATTGAGAGAACGTGGGAATTGGAGGTGAAGGAAGAGGATATGTTGGATAATTAGTGCTCCCACCAAGGATTGCCAAGGTTTGGCCACCAAGCTCTCAAACCACAAGAATAACTCAAAATTTTTAAATTGCCAAAAGATCCCTTTCATTCTAGTAAGAGGGGCTATTTATAGCCATTACAAGCTCCTTTCAAAAGAAAAAAATTCAAAACATGGAGGGAAAGGTAGGTGGCCACATTAATATGAAGCATTAAATTGCTTCATTATTTTATGCCATCCACCCATTTCACATGCTATTATTTTATGTGGATTCAACCACCTAACATGTCATGCTTTGAATTTTTAAATGTAAAATTTCAAACATGGAGTTTCTAGAAGAAAATTAAAAATTACATAAATAAAAAAAGATGAAATCATAAAATGGGCCTTAGCAGGCTAATGGGCTAAGCCTTCTTCTTTCTTGAATTTTTTTGGGCTTTAGCTTGAGATCTTGTAAATGGACCTTGAGCTCTAATTTTTGGATCCTCATGATATTCTACATCAGTTCACCTTTTAAAGTCATGATCTATTCATCAAGAATATCATCATTTAAAGTAGAACCCTCAGGTAAAGGATGTACTACTAAGACATTAGCTACACACACCCTGATTGCCTCACCATTAGGAGGAAAGAGAATAACCAAAGTCGACGAGAAATAAGCCAAGCTTGTTCCATAGGTCGATCCATGAGGAGAAAATTTAATTCTTTTTTCCCACAGCCTCATTAGAACACCAATGCCATTAAACTGACCTCCTAAGCTTTCGATTTTGGAGCTTTTCAAAATGGATTTGATCTCATGGGACATCAAATAGTATAGATGCCTTCTATTCCATTCAATGATGGTTTTGCAAATGAATTCGAGATATTTCACTAGATGGATCATCGAATATCACCCAGAATTGATCAATAAATCATGGATTTTGTAGTTGTTGAAGGAGAAACAATCTCTGCCATCTCTTCCTTCTATTAGGAGTAGACGGTCTTGATTTAGTGACATGAATGATTTTTATTCCAGTAGGAATCTACGGGATGATCTAAGTTTTTCCATCTTCAATTGGATGGTCCAAATTGAAATTGCGTGTGGTGTCAAATGACACGAGATCCACGTGGATCCCACATAGCCGAATCAGACACTGGCATGTGTAAAGCAGCTCGGCATGGTATCGCCTATTAAAATGAAAAATTCCTAATTCTTCTGGATTAAATAAATATTTAAAATGCTAAAAAATTCAAAAAATTATATAAAAATACACATTAGAAAATGGTGATTTAAAGTTCTATAGATTCCTCTCAACGAGAGGAATCCAATAAACTCAAAAGCCCCAATTTCTAAGGGGGTAATGTTGGGTTAATTTGAGTTTGAATGAAAACAATCAAACTCAAATTAGTTTTAAACTAATGTTCAAATTGATTTGAAGCTATGGGGAACTAAAAGTAGAGTTACGATACATATTAGGTGTGTTTTTCATAATTTATTGAAGAACAAATATAAAGATATGAAATTTTTTAATCATAAATCCTAATTTTAAAAAAACTAAATTAAATATAAATCAAAAAAATTAAGAAGCCTATGGAAATAATCAAAACATTATAATTGATCATAATGAACTTAAATACATCATTAAAGTTCTCTAAAATCTAATAAACCTTATAATAGTTTAATTTTGTAATTATTTGGATTAATTAATCCAAATAATCAACCTAAACCTAGAAAATCATAATAAATCATACCAATTCATAAAAATATAAAATAAACCCTCTATGGATTCATCTTATAAAGAGGAATATAGAAAAATTAAAATCCCTAATTACTTTTACCTGACTGAGGCTTAATTTAGGTTTTAGTGAAATAAATAAAACTTTAATTATACCCAAATTATACATCTAATCAAGATGAAATTTTAAGAAAATTAAATTGGTAAAGAACCCCATTTACATACAAAGTTTAAGGCTAATTGACCTCTAGAGTCGAAGTTATTGAATTTCCAAGTCCTTAAGTCAATTTACATAAAATATTAATTCAAAAAAATATAAAATTTTAAAAATTCATAAAATTAGCTTGGAATTTTTTTATTAACGTCAAAACAATTAAACAAAAATTTTTAAACCTCTGAAGTTGGGAAATTCAATTAATTATGCATTAGAGCCTAATGAAACAATTAAGAATATGCAATTTGATCAAAACCTAAATAATCAATTTAGGAAATCCATTAAATTTTAGATCTAAATATAAATTTCATTGACATGAAAACCCTTTCAACTCATTCAACTTGAGTTAACAATAAAATCATAAAGCATTAACAAATATAATCAAATAAATTAATTGTAATTTTAATTTGAAACTTAAGAAGTTAAACCTATAACTTATAATGAACTATCCTAAACCAATAAATGGAAACATAAGTTGAAGTCAATGAAACTAATCCAATCTTCATAATGTAATTCTAAAAAAATGTAACTAAAATCAAATAAAATATATAAGTCAATGCATTATGAAATTAAAATGTGATGAATTATTTAAGTAATGAATTTAAACTAAAGTGTAAAACATTAGTCTAAGTTACTAAACCTAACTTAAACATAAAGCAAATATACAATGAGCAAGGATTAAACAAAACATAAATATAAAACAAACATATAATAAACATAAAATAAGCATTAATCAATATATAAAATTAACCAAAAACAAAATTAAATGAATAAGGAATTGAATTAAAATAATAATAACAAATAAAAGCCATGATAAGAACGAGATAATAAATCTAAATAAACTAAACAATTATATAAGGAAATCAAAGTAAATTACAATAACATAAACTCTAATGTAATAAATAAACATAATTAATGTAAGTTAAATGAATAATACAAATCAAATAAATGAAATGAATCTAATCAAATGAATTAAACCAAATCAAATTGTAAAACTCAAACTATAATAAATGAATTAGATTTAAAGTGAAAACCAAATCCAATCAAATTGTAAGAACGAAACCTTACCTGAACTTGATTGAAGAAACATGCTATAAAAAAACAAACAAAACCAAGATGTAATAAAAATAAGGAAATCAAAAGAAGAATTAATAACAAAATTAAAGTATTCATTAAATTAAACTTAATTCAAAATAAATCTCTAAAAGAAGTTAGTTAAGATGCCTAAAATCTTAAATAAATCCCTTTGAATGAATCCTCTCTTTAGAGTGAAGATTTTATTCTATAAAGACTTAGGATGTCGAATAGAATGAGTTCCACCCAAAATGGAACTTATTATATTCTTCATTCTTAAAAAGTTAATTTCATCTTAAGATAAAATGCATGTAAAATGAAAATAAAATTATAAATCATTAAATCACTTAAATTGAAACCACTCATGGTAAATTAAACCAATTTTTAAAACTAAAAGAAGTTACAAGAATAACAATAAAAATTTTCATAATTAGCAACATATGGCATATAGTCTGAACACTGAGGTCACAAGGCTTCCGATTTGAAGGAGGTTTTGATACCTCGAATCTCTAGTATAATAATGACACGTACCTATGAAGCAAAATTATAAAAATTAAAAAGTCTTTAAATTAAATTAAAATAAATATTGGAAACCTAAATTAAAACTTGAACTTAAAAAGACCTAGTATAGTCTTACCACACAAGCCCATTTTCTTCACCCACACTAGAATGTTGTCAACGACCTTAGTTTAGGTTAGGTCGATCTGTGATCATATGTGATGCGATATTTTTATTATTTTCTAGTATAATATTTTAGACTGGATAACTAAAATTGTTTGACCATTAGACTGAATGGCAGAACATACTTTTTAGAATTAATGTTATCTTTTACAGTGGTTGTGCTAAAAGAGACCATAAATTATTTATTAATGCTATTTTCTTGCACGTCTGCTTAAGTCCCTAAGCATAGCCTAATAGTATAGATTTGCTAGCCAAGAAATTAATGCTAAGGCTGTATGTTAACAAATACAAAATATTAGTGCGATGTTTGCATTTTTTTAATGTTTATTTTGCAGGGCTTAGGGATTTTTTTTTAATTTTAAAATATAATTTGAGCTTAGAATTAGGTTAGAATATATGGTGTCTTGGAGTAGTAGAAGCTAGAAGATGGGTTCAGAGGTCCACTATGAAGCCCAATGGAGGTCCCTGAAAAAGAAGATGATCCTAGAGAGAAGACCATCATAGATCTAGATTTATAGTTCTAGGCCAGGCATATAAAGGCAAAGCTCAACTGCTCTTTTTTTTCTTCCAAGGTATACAACATACCTGGTCATGATGGCCTATTCTTTAATTTAAATTAGTGTGATTTACTTTGGGTGCACAATAGAATCAACCTACTTTTCTAGGTTTCTTTTTTTGTTGTGCTGCCTGTGATGAATGCCTAGACGTTAGGCTCCTACGAAAACTAAACTTTCCACCTAATTTAAATCTAAATAACTTAAATAAGAAATAAAGAAACTTGAACACATTAATTAAATCCCTAAGAAAAACTTAAAAGCAACTAGCTTTTATGAATCATGCTAGTATATTATTCTAACTCTATGAATTGGGTGCTTCACCCATTGCACATAAGGATAATTGCTTGTTAAGGATGACCACCTTCCTAGGAAAGTCTGCCTTCTCTCTTGACTTTGCCCATCACTACTTCTAATTCCATATCATTTAGGCATAATTGCATACCCCAAGAACATAAATGAATAGCGAGTCAGAAATATTTGAAAGCTGAAATATGTTGCATTAGATGGAATCATTTCATACCCAAACATGATCTTAAGGACTAGGTTCTTAGATTCTTTTCTAAAATGAAACAACCCAACCATATTACATACATGAGACTTGATATCATGGATTTAAAATTCATTTAGGTGGTGTTAGCTAGCAGTCCTTCTAGGTGGGTTATAAGTCTAAAAGAGACAGGGATAAGTTTATTCCCTCAAAATAGAGGAATGATTGATAATTCCAAAAAAAATGAAACTAGGTCAAGCATCTGACATATGTCATAGGCAATTATAGACTTAGGATCTAAAGCATCCTATCAGAGTAAGTCTTCAATCCTAGGCATTTCTATAGTCTTATGGTTTTAGAATATAAGCCCTAGATTTCCAATAAAATTTTAACTCAAAATTTATAGCCCAATAGTAGGATAGTTGAAATGCCTACTAGGCATCCCAATATCTGTAGGCATTTTCTACTTAATCCCAATTGACTTCCAAAAGAACTCTTTCCACTTTGGATCTTTCCCTTTTGAAATTCCAAATTAGCATTTGCCTTTGAAAACCTGCTTAGAAATCCATAAAAATAATAGCATGTTTCTTTAATCGAGAGTATTCTTAAAAAGATATCCTTTGTTCCTATGATATAATTAATTATAGGGTCTTGTCCTTATAAGGAACCATAAACCTAGTTTAAAATAAAATATGTTTTACTTCCCATGTAGTTCAAGGGAAAACTCTCTTGTATATTAAAGACCCATTAGCCTTAGGAGTTCTTATTTAAGTGACTAAACTATTATAGGATAACATGTTTATCTTCTGAGATAATATATTTATTTTTTAATGATGCATTGGATCATCCAAAGAAGAAATTCCTAAATCTATGTGGTGTCACAAATTTTCCCCACAAGGGAACTCGTTCCACTTTGGACCATACATTTTGAAATTCCAAATTATCAATTTCCTTTGAAAACTAAATTTGATATCTATAGAAATAATAGCCTTTTTCTTTAATCAAAATTTTCCTTAGGAAGAGGCCCTCTATCCCTAAGATGTAATTAACTATAAGGGCTTGCCCTTATAGGAAATCATGAACTCAGTTTAAAATAAATCCAGTTGTACTTCTTATGTAGTTCATAGGAAAAATCTTTGGTACACTAAAGACCCATTAGCCTTAGGAGTCATTTATTAAATGATCAAATCTATTATAGGATAACATATTTATCTTCTGAGATAATATATTTATTTCTTAATAACACATTTGATCACTCAAATAAGAAATTTCTAAAACTATGTGGTGTAATAAATATTCCCCATAGAGATATTTGCTGGCCACTTCACTAGGAAGAAGGGGCTTTAATGGCTATTATTTTATCATGATCAATTTATATTCCATGGTGCCTCACTACAAACCCTAAGAACTTCCTTAAAGCTACTCTAAAAGCACATTTCAAGGGATACAATTTTAGGTTGTAATAGTGCAACCATTCAAAAATGATCTATAAGTCATACAAATGATTTTTCTTTTTCTTATTATTAATGACTAAATCATTGATGTAGCATTTAACTTGATCATGAATTAAGTCATCAAAGATTATAGTCATTAAAAATAAGAAAAAGGAAAATAATTTGTATGATTTATGGATCATTTTTGAACATTTGCATCATCACAACCTAAAAATGAATCCTTTGAAATGTGCTTTTAGAGTAGCTTCAGGGGCATCCTTTAATGCCCTCTTAGGTAGACCTTAGATACATGAATATAGGATGGCTCCATACTTACTCCACAAATGTATTAAGTACACTGGGGATGGAGTAGAGTACACCATAAAATATGACATACAATCATTCTCTATCCATGAGATTGAACTTTATGAACATGCTGCCTATTATATGCCTAAAAAGAAAGTATTTGATCATATAAAATTTAGTATTATTGAGGCATCAATGAAAAGAAAAAAATATCACATCAAATGAAAAAGAAGAAAAAAAGAAAAATAAAAAGAATCTCCAATAATCCAAATTGAATTGGAATCCAATTCTAATAAAGATTCCAATTAAAAGGATGATTCAATAAAATTTGAAATTTCATTAGAATCAGATAATGATGATGAATAACTACAAACATTAAAGGATGATCCTTATTTATCAAATTTTGAATGATTAAAGAGATATATGAATACTTTAACTCTAACTCCCTTATCTCAAAACAAAATCTCACAGCTAAAAGTTAAAGTAGTCCCTGATTTTATAGAAGAAAGTGGAAGAATGTCAAAATTTTATTTGGTAACTAGGTCTTTAAGCTCAAAAGTATATGTAAAGCTTGAAGACCCATCTTCAAATGAAATAACAGAACTCCCATTTTATTAGTATCCTAAGTGTGTAAAAAATGCTATAAAGTGTGTTTGAATTCCTAATGTTTGGCCCAAGGGTGCAACTTAACATATAGAAAACTTATGGAATACATAAAATAAAAATTTTAAATTCAAAGTTGGTGTTAAGTTTGGTACCATTGGACCATTGGACCATTGGATGATGATGAACATTGCTCAATAAAAAGCAATTGTATGGAATCTGATCAACATTTTGGGATATTTTTTAATTCTTTGGAAGGATCATGTCTTGAAACATCAGATGATCCAGATGATTGCTTAGTTTAAAATGCCCCTCCAAAATTCGATGAAGAAATAAAGTCCACCATTGATGAATTAATTGAGATCAACCAAGGCGCCGATGAAGACCTGATACTAACTTTTATTAGTTTGTTATTGGGTCCATAAGATTCTAAAGAGTTGATCACTTTACTCTCTGAATATAAAGATTATTTTGCATGGAGTTTTGATGAAATGCCAAGTTTATCTCCAGATGTTGTAGTGCAAAAATTTGAGGTTAAACTTGACATAATCCTAGTAAAGCAAGCTCCTAGGAGTATGCACCTAAAAATTGAATAGCAAGTAATTGCTGAAGTGAAACAATTGATTGTTGCTAACTTTATTCAAGAGGAATAGTACCTTGATTGGTTAGCAAGTATTTTCCCCATCAAGAAAAAATGGTTGAATACACATTTATGTTGATTTTTGAGACCTGAATAAGGTTTGTCCCAAAGAAGAGTTTCTTTTGCCAATATCGGAACTCATGGACATAACCTCATCGCATGAAATCTTTTCATTCATGGATAGAGCATCTGGATACAACCAAATAAAGATTGCTCCAGAGGATGAAAGCATACAACATTCCAAACTCCTATTGGGATATGTTACATGATCATGCCATTTGGTCTCACAAATGTCAGAGCTACTTATCAAAGGGCTATGACTAGAATCTTTGATGACTTAATTCATAATCAAGTTGAATGTTATATTGAGGATCTAATCATCAAAAGTAAGAAAATGGAAAATCATTTATATGATTTATGGATCATTTTTGAATAGTTGTGCCATTACAACCTAAAATGAATCCCTTGAAATGTGCTTTTGGAGTAGATTCATGAAAGTTCTTAGGTTTTGTAGTGAGGCACCGTGGGATAGAACTTGATTCTGAAATATAATAAAAGCTATTATAGAAATGTCACCACCTACAAGTCTTACACAGTTAAGATCATTCCACGGAAGGCTCACATACTTAAGGAGGTTCATATCAAACTTATCAGGAAGATGTTAGCCATTTGTAGAATTAAAAAAAGGAATTTAAAGTTTATTTATAATGAAAAATGCTAGAACATGTTTAAAAGCTTAAAATAATATTTAATGAACCCTCTTGTGTTAGGTACTCCAATTCTAAGAAAGACATTAATCTTGTGTATTGCCACCTTAGATGAATCACTTGGGTCTTTACTATCCCAAGTCAAAAAAGAAGGGAAAGAAAATACCCTTTATTATTTAAGACGTAGACTCATCTCAGCGTAAATGAATATCCCCTGATCGAAAAACATTGCCTAGCCTTGGCTTTCATCGTTCAGAAACTAAGGCACTGCATCCTTTCTCATAAATAGAATATAATTTCAAGGGTGAATCCATTGTGATATCTTATGACCCACCTAATGTTGTCTAGACATCTAGCATGTAGGTTAATGATTTTATTCTAATTTGAGATCACGTTTATTCCTCTCCATGTTGTAAAGGGGAAATTTGTAGCTAATATCTTAGTTGCACATTCTTTACCCAAGGGTTCTCCTTTAAATGATGATCTTCTAGATAAATAGATCATGACTTTAAAAGGTAAACCTACTTTGATGACATTGCATCATCAAAGAAAACTAAAGAATCAAATTCTTATATCTTAGGGAAGGCAAAGATTAAATTGATAGTTATAACTTCAAATAAAGGAATGATGTGATATTCCTATCATTTATCTGAGCCTTGTATAAATAATGAAACTGAATATGAGGCTCTCATAATTGGGTTAGAGTTTGCAATCCTTATGGATATCAAAAAAATAAAAAAAATTAGGGATTACTAATTTAGTTATTAACTAAGCGAGCAGAAGTAACTAGGTTTTCCATCCAAAGCTCTTTAATTATTATCAATATATAATGAAATTAGTTTAAAAAATTCAATATGTAACTCTGTATAGGATATCTTATTCTATAGCAAATGCTTTGGCTTAGCTTGCCAAAAGAAATTTTATGTCTAGAAAAAGAGTCTATTTCTATAGAAGTCTAAAATTAACAAATTCTATCTCCTATAGATTTAGATTGCATGAATAGAAAAGTAGAAATGTAAAAGATAGCCACTCTTATTGAAGGTAATGCAGAGTATGATTGTAGGCAACCATTCATTGACTACCTGAGTAAAGGAAGGCTTCCTGAAGACAAGTCCTTGGCAAATCAAATAAAGTAATGTACCTTATCTTATGCATTGATTAACAATGTGTTGTACCATAAGTCATTTGATGAAATGTGGTTATGTTGTTTAGATAAATTAGAAGCCAATAAAATTATGACTGAGGTACATTCTAGATTGTGTGGTGCTCATCAATTTAGACCAAAAAGGAAAATGAAAATCAAAAGACTTCGATATTATTAGTCGTTAATGTTAAATGACTGCATAAAAATTGCATGCCATTACCATCAATGCTAAATACATGGTGTAGTTTTACATTAGCCTCCTAATATACTACACCCTATGATTGAATCTTGGAACTTTGAGAGTTGGGTTACTGACATCATAGGGCCTAGTGACTCTCCTTCATCAAAAGGGTATCATTTTATTTTAGCTACAATTGATTATTTTATTAAATTACTGAAGTGGATCCACTAAAAGAAGTAAAGGCATACCATGTACTGAAGTTTCTTTAATAAAATATCATACATAGATTTGGCATTTCTCACTAAATTATATCTGATAATGGTCCATCGTTCAAGTCCACTAAGTTAAATCACTTTATGGCTAAAATTGATTGGAGATATTTAACCATCCATTACCCCAGGGAAAATGGATTGGCTGAAGTATTTAATAAAACTCTTGTGAGAATTTTGAAAAGACACTTGATGAAAATAAATGCTAATGGCATTAAAAGTTGGTTGAAGCCTTCTAGGCTTATTGGACCACATACAAGACACCAACACAGTCCACACCATATGCTTTAGTTTATGTAACTGAAGAAGTTCTTTTATTAGAAGTACAGCTATCCTCATTAAGAATAGTAGTTAACCGATCAAAATCACAAACTCTGATTGGAAGAACTTGAAAGCCTTGAAAAAATATGTTTGAAAGCACAATAAGACCTTGAACTATACTAAGCACGTATGGTTCAACCACATGATAAGTTAGTTTGTCTTAGAACTTTCCAGGTAGGAGACTTAGTCTTGGTTCTTAAATAGCCTATTTTATCTCACAACAAAATTGGCAGCAAGTTCGAGCTAACATAGGAAGGATCGTTCGTAATGGAAAAAAATCTTTTAATGAGGTTCTTATCAGTTGATTACTTGTAATGGTGAAAGTGTTATTCCACTGATCAATGGATGTTATTTGAAGAAATATTATATGTAAATATTTCTCAATTTTAAAAAATAATTATCAATAAAATTATGTTTCTATTTATTTCTTTTGCACTTTCTTTAGATCTTGATGTTACTTCTTTCTATGCAATGGTTGTCAAAATTTTATAAATTTATATCAATCCTCTTAATTCAATTCCTCTAGGATTAGAGTAAGCCTCTTCAGGATACCTTTCTTATACTTACTATGAGTTAGGCATAAGCCTTCCATGATATTCTCCTCATATCTTTCATGGGATTGGACTAAACCTTTATGTACCATTCCCACAGGTTTGGAGCAAGTAAATTATGGCACCATTCCTATTATTTATAGGTTAGGATAAAGTCACAAAGTGATGTTACTTATTTCTATGCAATGGTTGTCAAAATTTTAGAAATTTATATCAATACTCTTAATTCAATTCCTCTAGGATTAGAGTAAGCCTCTTCAGGATACCTTTCTTATACTTACTATGAGTTAGGCATAAGCCTTCCATGATATTCTTCTCATATCTTTCATGGGATTGGACTAAACCTTTATGTACCATTCCCACAGGTTTGGAGCAAGTAAATTATGGCACCATTCCTATTATTTATAGGTTAGGATAAAGTCACAAAGACACCATTCCTATACAATTAGCTATTTAGATTAAGAATAAATCATGAAGACTCCTTTTCTATTAGCCAAAATCAGAGGATTAGATTAAGCCATGAAGACCCATTTCCCCTCCTTTAGCAATTTTAGTTGGATTATGCCATTGAAGGCCTCACTTAAATAGCTAATCATATAGGTGTAAGTCCTGGAGAAGGTATCCATTCAGATGAAAAGGTTAGGATAAATTCACAATGATCCCTTTCTTCATTGTTCTTCAAGGAGAACCATTCTCCTAAACCCTAAACAAACTTAGTAGAAGGAGCATACGTCAAGGTTATTCCATGGTACCTTCTCATAGGAAGAAGGGTTTATTTTTCTTTGACTCCCCACTCTCTTGATGAGTCAAAGAAGGAAAACTTGCTAGAATCTCTTTCAAATCAGCTAAAGTAAATCTCATTACTTCAACATTAGAAAGAGCTAGCATTATTGAGTCCTTACTTGAAAATGTGGTCTACCTTTAAAGAAAAAGTCATAATTAGTGAAATAAAAATAATTTCCACTGAAGACAGCCTTGCATGATGAAAAATAATATCATGAAATGCAATTAATAGAACTTTATAAGGTGGCTACTAAAAGGAGTCATCCTTAGGAAAATGAAGCCATTGATGAAGCAAATAGCTTTCTCTTCATTTAGAGGATGTCCTAAAAACTCGCCTATAAAAAGATGAAGGACAAGTAAAGAGGAAGGACTCACCATAATTCAACTTAATGGGCTTAAGAGGTCCACCTAAATGAGCCAAGGAATGCCCATCAATCCTCTCATCTGACTCACAAATGCTTGTCACCCTAAGCAATAAAAACTGAGAAATCTTAGCTAAATTTGTTATTAAAAACTAACAAAATCATCAATTAAGTACAAAGTACTATGAAAAGCAATCCTTCATTAACTTTTCCATGATGGAGCCCTTGCTCACTTGCTCACCAAAACCTTTTACTATCAAATAAGGGGAAAGAAATTCCTCCTCCTCATCCTCTTGAAGAGCAGTTGGTGCACCTAGCATCGCCAAATAGTTGCAAGAGGTAGAATAACAAGATTAGCCTTCTCCCTTACAACACTGATCTCGATTAAATTAGAGGCACTCACCTCAATCTTAGGATACATTTTACTTCCCTTATCAAGTTTGGCGACTAAAATTAAAGAGCTCTCCATAATAGGAGGCATAACAATGCTCTCTCTCTCAAACATTTTCTAAGTCTTTTTCTTATTTTTCTAAAAGCTTGACTAGAGTTTGGTAGCATCAACATCATTGTAAGGTTTTGGATGCTATGTGTACACTCGACTAGTTAACAAGAGAACTCAACATGAAATTGAATGATGTTTGGCCAAAGATGCAATAAATAATTAAATCACTCTACAGCTTAGTAGTCCCTTTTATAAAGCTATAAAGCATGATGTGGTGTTTATTTTTGGATGTATAGGGGACACCACATAGATCTTAGGGGGTACTTATCGAAGTGATTGGGCACGACATTAAAGAATGATGCACTATCTTGAAAGATAGAAATCATCACACTATAATAGACCTAATCACCTAATAAGGACTCCTAAAGTATGATGGGTCTTCGAATATACCAGAGATCTTTTCCTACTTTACATAGAAAAGTAGAGTAGGATTTATATTAAGCCGAGTTCATTAAGTTCCCTATGGAGGAAAGACTCCATAGTTAATTACATTCTAAAGAATGGAATTCTCTAAGAATACTCTTGATTAAAGTGGAATTTAAAATCATCAAAGAATTTAAGGGTGGACTATTAATAAATTATTTATGTTTGGAAAAATCAATTGAGAAAGTTCAAGGAGAAGACTTATTTTGGAAACCAAAGATAATAACTAGAAAATGCTCATGATACTAGGAGGCCTAGTGAGAATTTCAATCTATCATATGGTTGGGCTTTATAGTTTTGAAGTTGAAGAGATTTATATGTTTTGAGTTGAAGTTTTATTAGATTACTAAGGATTCTAATCCAACAACACAAGATTATGAAAATTCTTAAAAGATGAGGATTTATTCTTGTACCCCGAAGGAAATAACAACCTTTGATTCTAAATCTCGGGGTTATAACACAAGTTACAACACGACCTAAATTTAAGAGAAATTGGGCAAAAGGTTTACCTCCACAAGAGAGGATAAACCACCTGACTATTGAGTTTATAACTACCTGGAGTGGTTGCCAGCTAACTCCTATGATTCAAATTCATGTGATCCGATCATATGGAATTGCAAGATAGCTGAGCTATTTTTTATTTAGAAAAGAGATTAACATCCTTAAACCCATTGCCTAGGAGACTAGAGCATGAGTGGTATGAGTAATGACTTAATCTAATGCAAAATATTTTCAAATTTTATTTAATTTTTGACACTTCATTTGGACAATAACTTTAGGATTCTGATTCCTACATGTATGATGAAATAGAGTTGTTGGCTAAATCGGTGATAAAGGGGTGTTTTCCAACATAAGCGATGCCCTCATAGGTCAAGCATTCTCCTATCATGCAAGGATGGAAATCCTGTATTTTCAAGAGCGAAATAATATGCATGCATGATGTGAAACATTCAACATCAGCTAAGGGTTGCTAAATTATTTAATTATCTTAATTTACATCCCAGGTTTTATGGTGAGGTTATGAGTTATAAAAAATTTTAGTTATGAGTGATTACTTGGGTAGAAAATTTAATTTTATTCTAAGAGCCTAATCGCATTCAGGCCACACATTAAAGCATCAATCATTTAACAAACTAAGAAAAATATGCCATCCTAATGTACAATTTAAACATAATATCAATCAATTTTTATAAACTATCATAAAAGAATAAGAGGTCGATGTGGTCAGGTACCGCCATACAACACCAAAAGGAAAGATGGGTAGCCTAGTTCTACCCTTATACAACCTGAAATATGAAAGAATAATGATAATTTACAAATGAGTAAATGCTATGGGGTGTCTTCATTTCTTTATTCTTCATTCTTCATGTCTTCATATATCTTCCTTCCCTTTTGATTTGATAGACACATGGCACCCTAAGACAAAGCCTTTTGGCCAATGCTCATCCTAAACCCCCATAGCACCAATCTTAATTCCTAATGCAAAGTTACATTGAAATTAAAAGGTAAATCTAACTACACCTGTAAAATAAGTGTTAGCTAAACACACATACAATCCCAAGCAGTTATATATGTATAGTTTGGGCTTAGCACCCTGCATATAGGTAACCAAGCCCAGCTATCATAACTTTGATTATGCTTAGGGTTTGAGAAACATGCAAAGAGAGCATTTATATTTATTTTTGAGCATCCCTTAAGCATAATCCCCTGCAAAAACTATGATTAAGCTAATATCGGCCTACCATCCAATCTATGAAACATACACCCTAATATCCAGTCTAAAACATTACATCACAAAACAAAACATACATCACACCATGCAATATTCTAACATAGAGCTAGAAGTGATGACTTAATTCTAATGTGTGTGTTAAAGCTTGTGTGGTATGTCTTACTAGGCATTAGAGTTGTAGTTTTCTAAGTATGGAAAGATTTAATTTAGCATGAAAGGTTGGTTTCACTTCAAATGGTTTAATGGATTTAAGAATTTTAATTTGTATTTTTCTTTTGTTTCATATGACCTACACTTAATAGCTAAGTGTTATAAAGAGAAGAAAGGGAATCATTCCCTTTCATCCCTACCTTAAGTCACTTTCTAAAGTTTGTTAATTTGATTTAGTTCTCTTTAGTGAATGGCTTATCACACATTTTAATTAATCTTATATTTAGGCTCACTTTAAATGATTCTAGTCAATGTGAAAGGCTTCTTAAGATTAATTTAATTGAATTACTATCACAGATGTATGTTCAATCATTCCTTTACATCACATATACCACACATATGATTTAATCCTAAGTGTATCTATACATGTAACAGATTTTTGCATACTTATATGATGAATGTAGATATGTATTTAAAGTTTCTATTTTTATTTCTGATTAAACTATTTAATTATAATAAGTTAAAGCTCTATCTAAGTTCTTATACAAAAATACATAGGGATGAGATTAAATGGGTACGTGTCATTAATAACCAGGGAAGTGAGATAATCAAATGACCTTCTTGGGGCTAACTAAAGCCTCGTGTTCCCAGAATGTACAAACTATATACCCATTTGCATTCAAACATATGTAAATTTGCATACATGAACATAAGAAAGAGAGCACCAATCACATGATCGATAAATTCAATAACTTAAAAAATTATGGATACATGCATTTTTAGTAGAAAATAGGGATTTTCTTCCTTTAGCCACATATACATACACATATAAAGAGAAATGTGCAAGTACGTGCCTTTGTTAACTAGGCGAGTGAGGTAACCAAATGACCTCCTTGGGGCTATTTAAAGCCTCGTATTCCAAGGATGTCCAGACTATATACTTTGCTATCTCACTATGAATGAATGTATATGTAAATAAGAGGAAGAAAATCATGTAAAAACTACATTTCTGTTTGATTAAAATATTTATGTATGTGGAATAAAATTTCATTCAAATTCTAATGTGGAAATACATGTAAATGAAATCAAATAAGTATGTGTCATTGTTAACCAGAGAAGTGAGATAATCAAATGACCTCCTTGGGGATAACTAAAGCCTCGTATTCCCAGGATGTCCAGACTATATATTTATTAACATTCAAATTCATGTAAAACTACACATGAATTATGGAAAAGAAAGCTTTACTTCACATATCCAAGCTATAGGCACATGCAAACCTATATGTATTCAAAACTACAATCATCCAAATCAATGCAATTGATTTATAAACTTTAGAAAATAATTTGAATTTATTAGTGATAATAGCCACACATATTATAAATTAATCCAACACATGCAAGCTCACATAAAAGAAAACCATGTGGACCAATTACACATGGTGCCGTGGGATTAGTTATTAAAAATAATCTTTATCAACGCTTGCATGGCAGTGGCGTAATGTGTCTTCTCATGCACCATCCGATCTAAGATTGGATGACTATGATTAATCTCATAGCTTAATACGATTAAATTGGATCAAACTATCAAATCTAATCACGACTGCCCATTTCGATCATATGAAATGGACAACGCATGATCTATCATCATATAAGCGTGGGAGAACAGAGTCTGTCTATCATTTCTCATGTGATCCAAGCCTACCTAAGTTTGGATCAACTCCAAAAGGATCCACACCTTCACGAGATTAATCAGACAGGATCCAACGATCAAGATCATACGGGATGACCATTTTCTTTAAAAAGCATCAACTCATTTTTACCCAAAACTTGGTTTTAATGGCATACCTCACTAGAGCTCAAGACCAATAGCAAATCCAATTAAGGAAGCTTCATCTAATGGAGATGAAGCTCTACTGAGTAGTAATTAGATCAAGTCCTCGTCGTTCACTTGAAAGGCCATAAACCCATAATTTGGAGCTCATCCTTGATCGAAGTCCCACCTATGGTGCTTGGGAAGCTTGGTAGATGATTCATTCTTGCTTGATTGGCTCTTGAGATGGTGTGCGGAAAGTTAATTGCACTTTGGTTGTGGTTTGAGCAAATGGGAATCAAGGGGAGGATGCCTTATTTTGGCTTGAAGGAAATTGAGAATAGGGAGGCTTGGGGGTTTTGGAAAAGCTATGGGAAACTCTCTTAAGGATACTCTAGCTCTCATTGAGGATGCCCTAAGCTTACATGCTCATTTTGGATTGAAATGAGAGGGGTGTACCCCTTCATTCCCAAGATCAAAAAACTCACCTAAGTTTGGAAGTTTATGGATGTCTAGTCATCGGTGCTGGTTGGGAATGGTAGATAATCATCTTAGGTGGCTCAGTTTGATTGGCTAAGGCTTGAGAGGTGGCTTCCAAGAGGGATTAGTGGGTGTCCTTGGTGTTTCAAATGCACCAATGGGAGAGGTGAGGTAATTCCACCTTCCCTTAGGTTATGGCTGACCTAACCACCCTTGGGTCAGGTTAGGCTGTGTCCTAGGTGCCCATGTGGACCAATAGAATAATGTCAAGTCGCCAAGAAAGAGAAATGACCACTTACATGGGTGATTTATCTCATGTGATACCCTTGACCCAAGGGTAGAATGATCATCTGGCATTAGAATTTGATTCAAGAAGATTTAGAATGGGTTGGGTCAAATTTCAAGTTATTTGGAATTGATTTGGTTCAATTTGGCTCAATTTGACCCATTTAGGTCAAATTGGATCAAATAGGGTTATGTTGACCAATTAGTCAAATCAAGTCAAACCAAGGGTTGGCTCAAGTTCATATGATCAATTGGGGGTATATTGGTGTCATCAGTTTGATTTGGTTTGGCTTAGATTTTATTTTTGGCTCATTTGAGTTCATTTGGGTCAAATGGGTCAACATGACCCATTTGACCTAATTGGCCAATTAGCTTGGTCATGGCTTGGTCTAGGTTTGGTTGATTATTTGGAACATGTTGTAGGCTTTAGTCAAGTTTAATTTGAATTTGATTGGGTTTTAGGTTGGTTTGAACCATTTGGTCAAGTTGGGTTCAATAGATTATTTGGGTCTAGTGGGCCAATTGGGTTCAATGGAGGCTTTGGTCAAGTTCAACAATCATTTTGGAATGAACTTGAGCCATTAGTTACAATCAATTTGGTTTAGATTTTGAATTGACATACTTTTTTTCGTTTAGGTCAATTTGGGTCAACTTGGGTTAAGAGGGCAATTGGGTTTGGTTTGGCTTAATTAAAGGTTAAGTCATGTTCAAATGTTGATTTTGGATTAGTATGGATCATTGGTTTCATGGGTTTTAGCTTAGGTTGTAATTTGGCTAGTTTGGGTTCATAAGGGTTAAAAGGGTTGACTTGTTCAAGGGACCAAGTGGACTTAGTTTGACCCAATTTATGATAATTGATCAACCTAAGGTGATCAATAATCATGGAATGAGGTTTAGGTTGGCTTAGTTCAATTTAATTTGGATTGGATTGAATTTTGTTTTATATAGGTCAAAATCATCACTTTGGGTCAAATGGACCAATTGGGTTTAGTTGAATTGATTTTAGTTTGTTTTGAGTTTAGTTGAGTTTATATATGAGCTTAGGATTGATATATAAATTCAACTATTATCAATTTGGGTTCAAATGAGTTTTTGTTCATTTGGAAATCTCAAGTCAAAAGGGCTAGGTTGGGTTTGACTTGGGTTGATATTGATTTGGCTTGATGATTGTAGATTTTATTTATATTTGGAGAGATGGTTGAAGGAATGATTGATTTATGAAAAAATCAATTAACTTTGGCTTGATTTGGATGAGATTTTGGCTAAGATCATGAAGTTAGCTCAAAGGACTTAGGGAAAATTTTGATTTAGTTTGATTTGGTTTTGATGATTTGAATATATGTCTGATTTATATTTGTGAAAATGATTGAAGATATGATCGATTTATGAGAAAACCATTCGAGTTTTAAGTGGTTTAAAGGAAAATTTGGCTAAGCTCATATGGTTAAATCAAAAGGCTTAGGTTTGGATTTGATTTGATTTGGATCTTGACTTGGATGAAATTTTGTTTTATTGTAAGTCTGACTGATTGATTGAAGGGTTGAATTGATATCTAAGAAAATTAATTGAGTTTAGATTTGATTTGAGTTTGGCTAAGGCTAAGTCCATAAGATAAAATCATAGGGCTTAGGTTATTTTTGAATTTGGATTTGTTCATGGGCTTCAATCATTTAACTTGGAATTTTGATTTGGATTTGGATTTGATTTGAATTTAAGGTTTGGTTTTTGCTTAATAAGGTGAACATAGATTGGGTTTAGGCTATAGGGTAAGTGGATTTCCCTAAGTCCTAAGGCATAGTCTAATCCTATGATTAACCCTTCTAAGTCTCCAAGCTTAGGCTAGAAGTATCTTATGACTAAGGGAGCCTTAGTGTCTAGAATACTCCTACGTCTAAAAAGAGGAGAGTAAGAACTCACTACAAAAATGAGGTCAACACATGGGATAGAACCAAATTTGGTCAAAGCAAAGGTGTTGTGACAAAAGTACCTAAAATCTTTTGTCAAACTTTCTAATAATGACACCATAATGATTGAATTTTATTTTTATTCATCTTTTAGTGAGTTATCTTTACAAGGAGAAAAAGAATTGGGGAGCTAAATATGCCCTCTAAAGTGCATACATGGAGCCTAACAAATGGAACAACATGATGAACACTTAGTGTCGAGTAGCAAAGCTTAGGTACAGACTCACTCACCCAACATATAGAAGGACTCGCCCTCACATGGGTGACTATATGAAGAAATTCGTCTTAGCACGATAGCCAACTCCAGGCTTCTTGTATTACATTGGTGACCACACCAGAGAAATTGTCATTGAGCATACAACATTCACCAGACCTCTACAGCATGGGTGAGCTCTATGGCTACAACATAAATAGTTGTTATATTTAATGAATTATAATTATTATGCAACTTCTAGAAATTGGCATATAGTTTCTTTTCGAAACCAACCTCAAAGTATTATAAAAAGGTGGATCTTGAGAGACTAAGGACCTTCTTTGGCTTTCTTAGATTATTCTTGAGAGGGAGAGAGAGTAGGTTTTGGTATTCAAATCTAAGATGTGTATTTCATTGACTAAAGTAAGAATTACAAAAAGCTACCTCTTATAAAAAAGAGGCCAAAATTATTTCTTCTTGTTAAGAGATTTTAAAAATTACCTGATTTAAAAGATATAAATGTTACTTGGTACAATGCACTTCTTTTAGCAAGATAAACTGCCATTGTATTGCCTTGCTTGTAAATATGTGTATGGTATAGATGCATGGTGAGCTTAGTCTCCAAATGCTTCTAAATTTGTAAATTATTGACTAAGGATACTTCATATCACCATGGATAAATTTAATTAGGTCAAGGAAACCTAATTCAATCTAGAAGTTCTCCTCTTGAAAAGCATGAGCTATAAGAAAATGTAAACATGGTGTATATTAAATTTACTTATTATGAATTTTAAAAAACTTTAAATTATGAATCTAAATCATGATAAATAAAAACATGCATTTACATACTTTATGAAAATTTTAAAGTCACAATAAACCAAATAATATTTAAAATTATTTCCAAATAACTCATTCATTTAAAAGATAGAGCATGAAGCTTATGTAGATTTGTTAGGCATAAATTAAACATAACTAATACAATGACTTAAATACACATAAGGAAGGGATAAATTTAATATATAAAATGTGCATGCTCAAACCATACCTTTAATATAATAATTTGAATGTATACCTTTGGGTAATTCAACATCACTTCTGTATACCTGCATCACCTACTTGTCTTCTTCAATTCTTGATGAACACAAGCTTACAATTCAATCTCATTTCTTAGATTTCGGTATCCAAAAGCTTGGATCCTCTAACATTAGTAACATTACAAATATTTGAGTATGTAGATGATGGACAATGTAAACTAGTCCCTTAGGAATCCAAATGTATGGAGATGAAACATTTAAATTCATGTATGTCAAAAATGAACAAACATATGAAACATAATCTTGCCTACAACAACAAGTACAAGTAACATTTGGTAAATCATGCATAAATGAATTATAAATTCTAGATTTACTTTTAGAAACTAAACTAACATGCTTATAAGATGTACTTGTATTGAAACTACATGTTTTGTAATATTCTCCACTAGAATATTTTTCTCTTATAAAAACTCTTCACTTGCCTTATAATCACAACTATACAACAAGATGAGAGCATCAATTATATCTTTTTTAGATTTAAAGGATAACACATAAGAAAGCTCTTCAGAAATAGATATTTTATAAAAACATGAAATAATCTTTTCATTTAAAAGATTCAACTCACTTTAGTAATAGAAGATAAACTATCATTTAAGAAAATATATCACATTCTGAAATCAATACTTTGTAAAAACCACAGGAAAATTTACAAATCAACCACCTAATACATGTGTATTTATAATTTAAAGATCCTCTTTATTTTTTTGAACTATCGGACCCATGTATTTGCATGTGCCACGATCAAATCTTTAAAAATTTTACAAAATGAAAAATAGGGGTTGAGCTTTTATTATGAATTTCAATATTTTAAAGTCAATTTGAAAAATTAAGATTAAAGGTGGTTAATTTGTAAATATAGAAGAATAGGGTGACTGTGTATGTAAAAGCCCCAAAACCATAATAACCTAACTTTCCCTATATCAAAATTGATTTTTTTTAGAAATAGTTCATAGTAAATTTTATTGTCGAAGGAAAATAAATTATTTGAAGTGTAATAGTGATCAACTCAAGAATGTTAAGACACAAATTGAGTCACTGCTCTGATACAAATTGTTAAGAGGTTATGGCACCCAAGTGGTTGGGGGTGAATTAAGTATTTAAAAACTTATTATAAATTTAAACTTAATTTTTAAACCTTGTATAAAAGTTAGTTGTAAGTATAAATTAATTTTTTATGAAAGAGCAAATCAACAAACCAAACCAAGTGCAAAAAAATAAATATAGAAAAGTAAAAGCAAAAGACAACAAAAGTAAAAAAGATAAGAGGCACAAATTTTGTTTTCATGGTTTGGCCAAACCCAAAAACTAGCCTATATTCATGCCTAGTCATCTTGTCTAAGAATTCACTAATTAAAATAAGATTACTACAAATCTCCCATACTTTTGTAAATAGAGCAACTATAACCACAATAATGTACTTTCCTACATGGGCAAGTATAATTCCAAATAAATTATGTACTCTTAAGTACAACTCCAAAAAATAATGTACTCTCTTACATAGGCAAGTACAACCCCAACAGATTTAAGAAATATGAAAAAAAGAATACAAATGAATATCTATCTCTCAATTTTAAAGCAAATTTTATACTCACACCCACTAACCAATAACAATACAGATAAGAAAGAGCTCAAAAGTTATTTATTATTTTCATTATAAAGCATATAATGCTATGAACTTAATATAAAGTTCTTGAAATAATTTATCGTTCAAAATTTTTTGCATAAAGTGAAATGATGATTTGAAAATAAAAAATATAAAATAATTTACTACAAAGTTCTTAAAATAATTTAACCTTTAAGATAACTTGCACGAAGTAGAAAATTAAAGGCCTATAAAGTGAAAACATTGATTCAACAAATAATTGTGAAAGACTTATAAAGAGGATCTTAACTTAAATCAAATTTTAAATAAAGTGTAAGAATAAAATCAATCTTTAAAACACTTTCTCAAAATAAAATAAAAAGATCTTGAAAATTAATACTTATAAAAATAATAATTTCAAAATTCTTAAGAGGATGTTTTCACAAAACAAAATAAAAACTCAATCATAAAATGAACTATTCAAATCACTTGGAATATAAATGAAAAAAACTTTTAGAAAATATTCAACAATGTTAATAGTAATTTTTTAAATCAAAACCAAAGCATCAAAATCAATAACACATTTTGTTTAAAATTCATCATAATCCATGAAGACATGTAGTTATTTTAACACTTAAAAAAGAATTAGAAGAGATTGCAATAATTCAAAAAACTCAATTCAAATCTTTCTTATTCAACTTAAAAGCTGAAAATATTAAGCACACTAAGTTGTAAAAAAACACAAAGATCTTAGGAATCATAATGTAAGTATATTACAATATTTAATATTAAATCTCTTGAAAGATTAATTAAAAAGCACTTTAGAAAATATTTACTAATATTAAAGCAAATTCATTTGAATTAACACAACACATAAAAATCATGAACAAAATTGTTTAAAGCAACAACAACAACAACAACAACAAGCCTTTATCCCACTAAGTGGGGTCGGCTACATGAATCCTTCATCTCCATTATGTCCTATTATTGTCAAATTCTCATTTAATTCAAGTATACTAAGGTCATTTTTTATACATCTTAACAAAGTCTTTTTACGTCTACCTCTACCTTTCTTAACATAAGGCAAATCTAATGCATCTACTCTCCTAACCGGGCCAACGGACGGCCGACACTTTATGTGGTCAAACCATCTATGGTGACTCTCTCTAATCTTATCTACCACAAGAGCTACTCCAACTTTTTCCCAAACATACTCATTTCACATTTTATTTCTAAGAGTAAAGCCACTCATCCACCTGAGCATCCTCATCTCTATAACACTTAACTTAATCTTATGCTTCTCCTTAATTGGCCAACATTATGCACCATAAGTCATTGCAGGTCTTACCACCATCTTATAAAATTTTCCCTTAAATTTAAGTGAAACTTTTCTATCACACAATAGGCCAGATGCATTCCTCCACTTCAACCATCCAACTTGAATTCTATTAATAACATCTCCATCAATTTCACCATCATTTTGAAGAATAAATATCAATCACACTCTTATTAATGACTTGTTCACCTAATGTCACAACACTACGACTAGAACTTCTATAGCTAAAATTACACTCCATATATTCAGTTTTATATCTATTTAAATGAACATTTTTAGACTCTAATGTTGACCTCCTTAATTCAAGTTTCTCTTGGGCTCCCTCTCTAGTCTTATCAACAAGAATATCATCAGCAAAAAGCATACACCAAGGTACATCTTCCTGTAAATGCCTAGTAAGAGCATCCATAACTAAAGCAAAAAAGATAAGGGATTAAAGCTGATCCTTAATGTAATCCAACTAAAATAGGAAAATATTTTGTCAATCCTCCTAGTGTTTGGATAGAAGTAACAATTCTACTATAGATATACTTATTGACTTGAATATAACCAATATTAACTCCTTTCTATTCTAGAACTCTCCAAAGAATATCTCTTGAAACTTTATCATAAGCTTTCTCTAAATATATAAATATTATATGTAGATCCTTCTTACTTTCTCTATACTTTCTCTAAATGCTAAACAAAACTGTTTAAAGCAATTTGAAATAATCTTACTCAAGTCTATTTTGGATGAATGAAATTATTAGCACAAGACTTGAAGAAGACTCCACCAAAGCTTGAAGTAACCTTAAAGAAGATGAAGAAAGTGTCTCCTTGAATATGGTTGAAGTTGAAAGCAAGAGAGGAAAGAGTTTGATTGTTTAAATCAATGCGAGCACCCAAAAAATGAATTTGTAAGGAGTTTACCAAGCAGTGGAGTTTTCAAGAAGGATTAAGTCGTGAAATTGACTCCTTAAATAAATTTCTTCCATACAAATTTTGATAAAGGCAAGAGATAAACAAAGGAGAAATGCTTAAGGAAATAGATTAAATTTTGAAATAAATAGGGCTAATAACATGAAATAAATCAAATTCAATTTTATCATGTGGTCGTTGAACAAGAATTGTGGAGGGAGGTGTTTTGAATGCTCTTAATATAATTAAACAAGCATTAATTAATTAAGTGCTCAATTAAGGGAGAGATTCAAAATAATTTGAATTTTATTTAAATCAAAATTCAAATAAGTAAGGGGCAACCAAAACATTCTAAATGGGGTTCAATCAAAAGTTAATGTATGATGTATTATGAATTTAATGAATTAATTTAAATCAAGGGACATTATTTAAGAAGTTTTTTAAAAAATAAACACCATCTAAATTTACTTAAATCCAATATAGGGGGTTGGCCAAATATTATCCAAAATTAAAAAGTCCATTAAACAAGTTCCATTTGAATTAATTTAATTTAATTCAAATTAATTCTAAAATTACCCCAGTTTAAGCTGATGTGACTTTCCCGATTTGACTAAGCAACTGAGCCTGGTGAATTTGAAATAAATAATTAGAAACTTCAAGTATATATATATATATATATATATATATATATATATATATATATATATATATATATATATATATATATATATATATATATATATATATATATAATTTTATGTAGATAATTTAACTTGCAAATGGTGAGATACACAAGTTATATACTCAACATTCAATGTTATTCTGAAGGGATTTAAACTCCAAGCCTCGATCTTCTTTAGGTTTGGAAAGCTTCCTCTAAGATGTCCAATGGTAACCCCTCTTGTTACCACGCCAAAGGAACATGTTGTATAAATTTGTTTTCCTTCTTTGAGAATTGATTGGCATGTTGATCAATTTAAGGGAGTTCATGGGTATAAAATTAAAAATGTTTTTGATAATAGTGAGCATATTATCGTAGAATTAACATAGATTATCCCATATCTTGATTTTATTTTGAATTTTGGGTAATGATGTCTTAAAATTAGGCTTTTCTAAATCTACATATGAAAAGTGTGTTGTTGAGGTATTTAGTGGGAAGATTTTCTATTTCAAAATTAGTGAACCATATGATCCATCTAGAATGAGTTGGGGAGGATCAATTGCTGAGGAATATGTTTGGTTTATTGTAGTTAAATTTCATTTTAGCTATAGATTCAAATATATTGAAGATTTACACCATGGATTTAATTGCTTTTTTAGAGCCATTATAAAAGGCTAAAATTTCATTCATAGAAAGAAAAGGTGATATTGGGATAGCATTCTTTGTGTGAAAGTTATTGGAGGGATGATTCTCCATGGATTTATTGAGCAAAGCTGAGAAATGTCATTGGTTAGAATAAATATGGTGTGGGATAAGGGATCTCCTTGCTTAAGCCATATTATGGATTTGAAGAAACTTACCATTTTGCTAATAACAAGGATTGAGTAGTGATTATTTATGATAAGTCTATGAATTAGGCTACAAGACTCCAATGTGAATTTGGCTAGCAGCACTTGATATATAAAGTTTCAATTTAGTGTATGAAAAGCTTTATGGAGGTTGAGTTAAAAAACCATGTTGTTGTATGTACACTTAATATTGATGTCCTTAAGGACTTCTTGAGCTTCTAGCTATTGATCTCATTTTTGGATGAGGTTAACATCACTTTTGAAATAAATAATTAAGATGTCCTAATCCTAGATAGGAATATCCTAATTAAGTGCTTATGACACTACACCTAGTGACCTAGTGCATCTTCCTTGGGTTTGATCTAACCTAATGGGCTTAGGTAGACTCAACCCAAATTCCAAACTTGAATTAAAAAAATAAATTCAAATAAATTAAAATTAATTCTAATTAAATCAAATGAATGAATCTAACTCTAAATTCAAGTCAAATCTAATCAACCCTTTTGCCATAGATTTGACTTATGTGGGTCCTAGCAAGTCAAAGGTCAACCCACCAAAATTTGACTAAATAAAATCATTCCAAATGTTCTAAATAATAAAATAAATATTTTTAATCATGAATATAAATAATTTAAGTTTTTTTAGTCCTTAATTAGGTTAATTAGACACTTGGTCTAAATGAATCTAAATGGGTCTTATTGGGTTCAAACCCAAATCCAATTGAAATCAACTCAATTTGATTTCTTAAAATCACTTAAGAATGATAATATAACATAATCCAACCCATCGTTGGGTCCAATATGGTCAAATTGATCATTTGACCAAAATGAACCTAAGCTTAACTCATTAGATCCACTTTGTTTCAAATGGGTTCAAATTAAAATAAAATTAAAATCAATTGAAATTAACCACTCCAAATCATCATGTGGTTAGACATGATTGAAGTTCAAACAAAATTTAATTGAGTCAAATAGGTCATTTGAACACAATTGAAATCAAGCTTATCCCATTTAAGCCAAAATGGGTTGAAATAAAATGAAATCCAAAATTAATTCAAATCTTAAATGAATCAAAACTTAATTAATCATCAATTAAAGATGATTGAATCCAAAATTAATTAAATTAAATAAAAATAAAAATACTTTGAATCCAAATGCTTAAATTGGGTTCAAATGTCCAATCTAATTCAAATGGATTTGGATTTAACCTTAAACTTACATTAGGTTTGATTTGGGCAGCCACACACTAGCCATAAGGTTATGATGGTGATGCAAAAAACCATAAATGAAACCAAAGGGAGATGAGCTGAGGTTTTGACCAAGTAAAAGATATTTAGTGGGTTCCTCCTCCTCCCTTCATCCAAAGTTCTTTGGATTTTATCCAAGCCAGCTTTGACCAGCTCTTATAGGATAGTTCCAAGGATTTGAATCAAATGGTCAGCCCTCAAGCAAAAGTGGACTTGATCTCCTCCATGAATAAGAGGAATAAGAAAGCAAGAGAGAGGCCATGGAGGGCATGCTCTTGGCCAAGGGAGGAAAGGGGGAGGAGATGCCTTCTTCCCCTCTAATTTCTTATCCAAATACACTTAGAAGACCAAGGCAAACAAAACCCATCCTCTAGCCAAACCTCCCACCACCGATGGCTAGAATTTGGCCACCTTGAACCTCATATACATGACTCTCGACCATGTATAGAAAGATGGGATAGAGACCCTATTCTCCCCTTCTTTCCATTTCAAATCATTCACAAGATGAAGAAAAGAAGAATTGGACCATTTCCTTGACCCCTTGCTGCCAACAAGCTAAAATTTGGCAAAATCCAGTGGTCACCATTTGACCTTTACTTGAAAGATACTATGGGGAGTGTTTCACCTCAAATTGAATGTTCCAACACATTCCAGAGGCCGAGATGATGGGGGGGGGGGGGGGAATTTAAATATTTAATAATAAGCAACAAAAAAGCAATAACATAAAAGTAAAATTCTAAAAAGTAAAGAAAGTGAACACAGATTTTTATGTGGTTTGGTTAAACCCCAAAAACTTGCCTACGTCCACACCTAGCCCCCCATGCTAGGAATTCACTAAATTAAAGTTGAGATTACAAAAAATCTCCCTTACGCTCCTTCATGAGAAAGTACAACGCAACAAATACTTTCTTTAACAGGCAAGTACAACCCAACACATAATTTTCTTAATAGGCAAGTACAACCCAACAAGAAATCAAGACAAAGCGAAAAGAAAGATACGAGTCAAACTCTCAAATTTAAAATGTTTTTGCACTCATAACCCAATCTATACTAATATTAAGGTAATTGAATATTAATGAAAAAAGAGCTCACTTTAATTTTAAATGAAATTACAACAAGATCTTCAATGAAAAATTTAATGCAATTAAGTAACTTAATGTTGCTTGAACGATCTTTAAAAGGTTTGAATTTATTTTCTTGAAAGACTTTGAAATGCAAACTAACTTGCAATAACCAAACACTTTACTTTGAATTCTTTTTCACAAAAGCTAACTTTTATTCAAATGATAAATATATGTGAAATTGGAACAACTTAACAACTACATGAATAAGGATTTGAATTATATCACATGAAAGGTGTCACATAATATATGCATAAACCAATTGAATACAAGTAATCAATAAACACAAAATAATTTATGCAAGATGTGATGTGGTCGACCAAATAGTAAAAGAGAGGTAATAAGATTTTGAGCACAATCAAATTTAACTAACCTATATGAAACTTTAAGTTAAATGGATCAATAATGGATATTCAAATGATCAAGCACTTAGGACATTAACAACCTTTAAAAAGACTTCAACCAAACACAAAATGAAAGGAATATTTAATGATTAAGCATAAAATAAATTGATTTTCTTTTGTTGGCTTTAGGCCAAACAAGAAATCAAAAGATTATCAAGTAGGTTAAGTTCACACAAATTGATCTTCTTATCTTTATTCTTGGCCAAAAAAAAAATCTAACAATTATGACATGAAATGAACATAAGAAAATTTATATAGCCTTGTAAACTCCAAAGCCAAGAAGAAATAAATAAAGTTTAAGAACTTAGCACCTTAGAAAATAAACATCAAGGAGTTGATGTTTTTGGTCAAGGGTGGAATCACACCAAACCTTTACTTTTCCTAATCAATCTTCAAGCCAAATAAATGGTCCAAGGAAAAGAGAAGAATGATGAGGAATTCTTGCACTTGAATCACAAAAAATCTCCAAGAGATTGTATAGCAAGAATTGGCTAAGGTGAGCAAGAGAGCATGAAGGAAGTTTTAACTTTTTGGAACCTTTTACAAGTTACAACAAGGCTTTTAAATAGATGAGGGGGGAGTCTAGGATTGGCCAAAAACTAGTCCAATATGAGGAAAATTGATTTGGCATCAATTTGAATTTCAAATTCAAAAGAGAGGGGATCAGCCAAAGAGATCTTCCATAGGCTCCTTTACAAATTTGTTTAAACCCAATAAGGAATGTATGCCATGTGATTCATAGCCAAGGATGGAGGAAATATCATAGAAATTTTGGCCAAGGAAGTTTAGATATGTAGGAGGGAGTTTTAAATAAAATAAATCCATTAAAATCCACTTCAAAAAATTCGGCCAAAGAGGTTTCCTAAAATAAGAAATTCTTAAAATAATGCATGTATTAATTTTAAATCAAAGCTGATTGTGTTATATACTATTTAAATAACATATATATTTAATAAATCTAAAGCACAATGGCTGGCCTCCCATAAACATTTCTAAAATAGGTCAAATTGAAAAAAAAAAAAAGCAAAAGAATTTTTTTTGATAAAGAGGCCTAGCTTGAATTTAAATTTAAAATAACTTGTAGTAAATCAATTAAGTTCTAAATAATCATAACTAATTATGCTTGGGACGTTAAACATATTCCATAAAAAATTTGGTTTGGTTTAGCAAGTACATGTCATGCATGAAGAAGTTTGAATTAAAGAATAAATCAAAAATAATTTAAATTTATAAATTCAAATAAAGAAATTTTAAAAATAATAAATATTGGAAAATAATATGGAAATGTTTTGAATGAATTTAACAAAATTTATTACACAAAATGTATTAAAATTTTTGGACGAAATAATGTTAAGATGAAAATGATAATAAGAGAGAGAAGAAACAATAATGGGAGAGAAAATAGGAGGAAAAAGAATAATTTTGGGATAATTCAATTTTCATGCATTAAAAATTATGAATAAAAGTTATGAATGATATGGAAATGATTTAATAAAGTGTAAACATAAATTATCTTGCTTGAACACACATTTATTGGAACTTATATCATGCATTTAGTTCACAGTATCCTAAATGGACAACTTAATGAATAATTATAATATTAAAATACAAAAAATATAAATAATTTTATAATGATGA
The DNA here is from genome assembly GCA_021442155.1 of Cymbidium sinense. NCBI lineage: Eukaryota > Viridiplantae > Streptophyta > Magnoliopsida > Asparagales > Orchidaceae > Cymbidium > Cymbidium sinense. The sequence continues at coordinate 77,045,277 of CM038219.1, read as the reverse complement.
ATCTAAAAATGAATGAATCATTTATTTTAATTTAGTGAGCTTTTCATTTGTCTTAATATAGTAATTCCTAGAAAAATTTCCACCCAATCCATGTCCAGCAGCTTTAGCAATTTGATATAACTGAAGAACCAAGAACTAAAAAAATTTTCCTGCACACTTGAATCTGACTTGATTAGTGGCATTTGAACATGTGTTTGTTATCATCAAAATCAATCTCATATGAGATGAGGCTCATGAAGTAAACAATCTTCCCCTTTTTGATGATGACAAACATATGTTGGTGCTTAGTGATGAAGGTGTAAAGTGACCTTTCATCAACCTTTAGAATTATAATATGCATTAAAGAAAATTTATAGCAAGTAAAGAAACAAAATTTTTAAAAGTTTAACATTATTAAGCATAATAAAGTTAGAATGTAACATGAGTATAACATGAGAAAGCTCCCCCTAAAACTATGCATCATAAAGTGAAAGAAAACTAGCATACATTTTCTCCCCCTTTTGACAACATCAAAAAGGTTTAATCATGAACGATAATAAAATTACATGGTTGGATCTAACATTCCTAACATGCATCTTAGGGTACAAAAATGTTCTTCAGGTAATGGTTTAGTAAAAATGTCTGCAATTTATAAATCTGTGCTAATAAAATCAATATTCACATCACCTTTACTCGCATGATCTAGAATAAAGTGATGTCTAACTTCTATGTGTTGAGTTGTAGAGTGTTGGATAGAATTTTTTGTCAAACAAATTGCACTAGCATTATCACACTAAATAGAAATATGATATAGCATAATTCTAAAATCTTCTAATTTTTGCTTCAACCAAAGAACCTAAGCAATTCAACTTCCAATAGCTATATACTCAGCTTCAGTAGTTGAAAGAGCAACGAAGTTCTATTTTCTAGATGACCAAGATACTAAGGATGATTCTAAAAATTGACATGTTCTTGATGCATTTTTCCTATCTACTTTACATCCTACAAAGTCAGAATTAGAATAAGCAATCAAGTCACATGAAAATGAATTTTTAAGATACCACAAACCTAATCTAGAAGTGTCAATTAAATAATGAAAGATATGCTTAACAGTAGTTAAATGAGACTCTTTCAGAGCAGCCTGAAAATGAGCACATAAACATATAACAAACAAAATATTAGGCCAACTAATAGCAAGATATAAAAGAGAACCAATCATACTGCTATAAAGTTTTTGATCAACTGGTTTTCCTAACTCATCTAAATCAAGTTTAGAAGAGGGGCTCATAGGACTCTTACTAGATTTATATTTTTTCATATCAAATCTTTCTATCAAGTCATTGGCACAGTAAATAGAAATGTGATATAGTGTAATTCCAAAATCTTTTAATTATTGCTTCAACCAAAGAACCTGAGCGACACAGCTTCCAATAGCTATATACTCAGCTTCAGTAGTTGAAAGAGTAATGAAGTCCTATTTTTTAGATGACCAAGATACTAAGAATGATTTTAAAAATTGACATGTTCTTGATGTGCTTTTCCTATCTACTTTACATCCTACAAAGTCAGCATCAGAATAAGCAATCAAGTCACATGAAAGTAAATTTTTAGGATACCACAAGCCTAATCTAAAAGTGTCGATTAAAAAAATGAAAGATATACTTAATAGTAGTGAAATGAGATTCTTTCGGATCAGCCTGAAAATGAGAAAATAAACATAATATTAGGCCTACTAATAACAAAATATAAAAAAGAACCAATCATACTTCTATAAATGTTCTGATCAACTGGTCTTTCTGACTCATCTAAATCAAGTTTAATGGAGGGGCTCATAGGAGTCTTACTAGATTTAAATTGTTTTTAGATCAAATCTATCTATCAAGTCATTGGCATACTTGAGTGTTTTTAGTCCTAAGAAAACAATGAGTTCACCAAATAAAATGTCATCCAAATAAATCTAAACAATAATCTAGCATTATTTCTATCAATGTGTCCCTAGTCATTTAACTTATTCCTAAAGACCCATTTGGTTCCTATAACATTTTGATCTTGAGGTACAGGAACTAATTTTTGCACATCATTTCTAACAAACTGATTTAATTCTTCTTCCAAAGATATAATCCAATAATGATCCTCCAAGGCTTCATTTATTGATTTTGGTTCAATCTAGATAAGAATACATGATGATTTATCATTTCCTTAGATATCTTCTAGTTCTAACTCTTTGAGAAGAGTCTCCAATAATCAAGTCTTTTGGATGATTCTAATGAGTTTCCAATCTTTAGCTAAAGAATCATCTACATTTTCCTCCAAACTCATCTTCTTAAAGTCATCTACCTCTTCTTCAATCACATCTTCTTTAATAGGATCTATAGAATTTTCATCAAATATGACATACAAATTCTTGAACAATCATTTTTCTTTTATTATAAACTCTATAAGATCTACCATTCAAAGAATATCCTAAAAAGATGCCATCATCAGATTTAATTTCAAACTTATCTAAATTTACCATTATTCAAAATGAAGCATTTAAAACCAAAGATATAAAAATAATTAATCTTAGATTTCTTACCAAAGAACAACTCATAAGGGGTCTTATTAGTTTTTGAACGGTTGAGGCGTTACAACCTTAAAATGAACCCAATTATTCTTAAATCATCAAGCATAGCTCTACTCAATTCAATTAAAATTCTTTATTTTCTTTCAACAACACCATTTCACAAAGGGGTTCTCAAAGCAAAAAAATTATGTTTAATACCAAATTCATCACAGAAATTTCTTAAATTGTTTTTTTCTTCAAATTTACTACCGTGATAAGATTAAATTTTACTAACAAGCTGACTTCTATCACTTTAAATATGTTTAACAAATTTTCAAAAATATTCAAAAGCATCATTTTTATGAATTAAAAAGATAACCCAAGCAAATCTTGAATTATCATCAACAATAACAATACCATAGGATTTTCCATCTAAACTAGTAGTGCTAACAGGACCAAATAAATCCATATGCAAAAATTCTAATGGTCTAGTTATAGAAATAATATTTTTATTTTTAAAAGAATGTTTAGAATATTTTCCATGAATGCAGGCATCATAAACATAATCAGAATGAAATTTTATTTTAGATAAACCATCAACAAAATTATGTTTTGCATTTTTTTTTAACGAATGCATGTTTATGTGACATAACCTTTATGACATAACAAACATTATCAAGTGAACTTTTGAAACTAAGTAAATTTAAATTTGTATTACTTGCATCTTCAAAATCAATAAGGTAAATGTTTTTGTATCCATGACTAGCAAGAAAAATAGTTTCCTTATTTCTAATAGTACAGAAAGATGCATGTAATTCAACATAAAACCCTTTATCACATAATTGACTAATGGAATTATGATTATGATTTAAACCTTCAACAAAATATATCTAAAGTGATTGAATCCTTAGAAATAGAACCAACACCAATTATCTTTCCTTCAGCATTATTACCATAAACTACAAAACCTTCTTCACAAGGTCCTAAAGTATAAAATTTAAATTTATCACTTATCATATGTCTTAAACATCCGCTGTCTAAGTACCACATGCCTTCTTTGATTTTACTTTGAAGGCACTCCTACAAAATAAAAGCAGAGGTCAACTTTTGGAACCCAAATATGTTTGGGTCCACATCCAAAAGAAAATATATGCAATGAATGTTGTGTAGTATGTGTAGCTATTTTATTTTTAGGCATCCAAATAAATTTTGAATTAGGAAATTATTTAGATTTTCTTGCATGACAATCAGAAGATACATGACCTTTTTTATTATAAAAGTTACATGTAGAATTTGTATTTGCATAAGATCTAAATTTAAATGATCTTGATACATCTAATGACTTATGTCTAACAAATGGAACATGTGAATGTAATCTACTACAAGAATATAACTTTTCATGAAGTAATAAATTTTCCTTTTTTAACTTCACCACAAGTGTTGATTGATCTAATAAAGCACCATTATTAGCCTTTAAATCAACACATTCTTTTCCTAAAGATGAAGCATGCATCTATAAATTTTTCTTTTATTTTTCTAACACATTAAATTTTCTTTTCAGCTTTTTATATTCATGTGCTAATTCATTGAATGCATCATCCAATTCTTCATAAGAAATATCTTCATATACCTCACTTGTAGAAACCACAACAGCCATAAAACATATATTTGCTTCTTCTTCTTTAGTTTCATCACTTCAATCTTCTAAATCAAAATTTACCCAAAGTGATTTTTTCTTTTTCTTTTGAGGCTTTTTATTTTTCCAAGACTTCTTTCTTACAACTTTTTCTTTTCCAGCTAAGTCTAGACATTCACCTCTTATATGTTTGGGCTTTTTTTTATGTAATTGAAGCATTCTATTCCTTCTTCTATATTCAATCTTTTAATAGGCAATTTATGTACTTTAGATTTTTCATACTTATGCTTTTTCTTTCTAATCATATTTCCTAGCCTTCGCATCACTATCATCATCTGAACATGAAGAATTTTCTTCACAGCTATCTTCCACCTACAAAGTAATAAATTTTTGTTTCTCTTTCTTTTGGAAAGAGTCATTTTGATCCCTTTGTGCAATAACCTGTTCATATGCTATCAAAGAACTAAGAAGTTGATCAAGTGTATAAGTAGTTAAATCTTTAGCTTCACTAATAGTAGTAACTTTTGCAACCCAATCTTTTGGGAATGCATCTTAAAATTTTATAAACCAAATCTTGATTTTTGTACTTTCTTCTAAGTGAATGCAATGTATTTATAATTTTCATAAAGCATGTATACATATCAGAAATACTTTCATTTGGTAACATGTAAAATAATTCATACTCATGTACTAACCTATTTATATGATCATCTTTAACTTCATTAGTGAGAACTTTTAAATTTGTTCTAGTGGTTTGGGAATTTTATGCTAATGATCTTAAGCATGTGGTCGATAAATGTTTTATTAAAGGTAAACAAATTTATTTTAGTAGCACTTGGATCAATTCTTTCTATTGGTTAATAAATATCTCTGATGATATGTACCCCAATTTGGATTAAGATGAAGTCATTCACTTCCTATTGCTAGGTTCACAATGGAAAATATGTTATAAAAACTTCATGATTTTTATTTTATTTTTGGCCTTAAAAGTCCAAAGCTTGACATGTATTCATTTCAACCAGGTTACTACCAAGCTAACACCTAAGCAACATGATGAAAGAGAGAGCTACTCTAAACTTTTCCAACTAGCACAACATGTCCATTAATGTTAGGCCGCTCATCTACTATAACATCCTACACATAATGAGATCATCCACTACCAAAGGATTAAGCTACTACTCTCTCATCCATGGCTTATGCTCAAACTTAAATGTGCAAATGAGTGCATCTAAAGAAGTGGTATATCCCAAATGCCCAATTATAAGAAACATGAATGTGTAGATAATACCTAGGGGTTGGTGTTGATAGCTTAATTTTGAAGAAGGAGAAACGCATCAAGCACAGAAGGTCCATAAGCTATAGGATCCAAGAAAATTTTCACTTTTAGAAGCTAAGGATTAGGGGCTGCCAAAAGGATAAGATTGAGTAGTAGAAAGAGAAAATGTAGTAAAAGATGGACATAAATTTTGAATAACTTATGGAAAGCAACATAATACATTATAATTATGTAGGGACATTCAACAGCTCCCTTCTAGACATGTTTTCTAGCTAGCACCTACAAGCTCGGCTAAGTAATGTCTAGTTTCCAACTCTATCATAGTATTTTGCACCGCATATTCCTAAATTTCTAATCTTTAGGTTAATTTAAATCAAAAGTTGTAGAATTTCTAATCTTTAGGTTAATTTAAATCAAATATTAAATAAAAAATTACATAAGTTATAAAACTTTATGAAATCAACTTAAAACATTTTTATTAACATCATAACATTTTAAAAAAATTTCTTAACCCTCTAAAGTTAAGGATTTTGATTAATTATGCATTTAAGGTTTATGGAATAGTTATGAATATAAAAATTAATCAAATCTTTAATTATTAAATTGATAAAATTATAATAAACTAATTAATCTATTGAAAATGAGAGCTAATCAACCTCTGAATTTGACACCCAAATAAGAAATTCATTAATATTATGGTTACTTAAGCCCAATTAATATTAATGAATAAGATAATTATAAATATAATTAAAATAAAATAAATAATTAATCAAATTAACTAAAATTTTATAACATTGAAGTTTAAAATGACTTAGATTAGGTTTGGTAACTTAAGTAGTTCATTCACTAAGCTTTTTTTGGGTTATGAATGATAAGCAAAACTTCATCTTAATAGATTTAACTTAACAATAAAAAATATAATGTTTTATTAAAACCAAATTAATCGATGAATCAAAAATGCATAAGTTAATAAATTTTTATAAGTCATAAAATTGAAATATAATGAATTACTTAAATAATGAATGTTGAAATCAAAACTTCTAAACTATGATTAACTCAAATTAACTAAGTTAACTTATTTAAGTCAATAAACATAAACATTAATGAAATAAATGAATGAAATTAATTCAATTCCAATAAAATATATTAAATAATTATAACATATGAAATTAAAAGCGTATTTAATCAAAAATCTATGTCATGAAACTATACACATCCTACACAACATAATAAATAAAATAACATAAAACATAAGTGAATGAAACCATTTACAACTAGATAAATCAAATAAAAATGAAAATTAAATTAAATCTTATCATGAGAAATGATTGAGCTCTTAATTAACTCTTAAAAAACACTTCACATTTTAATTAAAGGTCATAAATTAAATTAAGAAACATTAATCAAATAAAAAAAATAAAAGAAGAACAAATTTTAGCCATATTTAAAATCAAATTTGAAAATAAAAATTGTACAATAATCAAATCAAAAGCCAATTAATCAAATAATTAAAATTCAATAAAATCTAAATTCTTAATTAGTTAAAGTTAAGATATATTGATTAATTTGAATAAAACTAAAAAAATAAAGAAATTTTTAAAGCAACTTTCCATGAATACAAGATTCTAATCAAAACACATAAACATCAATTAAATCTAAATTCAAACAAAATCCTTTAAATGAATTTAAAAGAAGTTAATTAAGATACTTAGGTTCTTATTTTGACTCATAGAATGAATTTTTATCTTCAAATAGAAATCTCATTATACTAGGATTATGATGTTAAATAGAATGGGTTCTGCCTAGAGAGGAGTTTATTTTTTTTTCTTCATTATTTAAAATCTAAATTCAATCTTGTCATAAAATAAACTGAAGAAATAATTAAACCATTTAAATTGAAATTCTGCAATGGTAAATTGAACAAATTTTTAAATAAAATAAAGGAAACCAAATGAAAACAAAACTTTTCATGACTAGTTATCATATGGTATATATTATGGACAACTGAGGTCGCAAGGTTACTAGTTTGCTTGAAGGAGATCTTGATATCTTAAGCCTCTAGTTTGATAATGGTACTTATGAAAGAAGATTATAAAAATTAAAAGATTAAATTTTAAACTAAACCAAAACTTGAACCAAAACTTGAACTTAAATAAAATCTTAGTACAAACATGCCACACAAGTCTTTTTCTCACACACTAGATTATTAGGTCACTGATCTTAGACTTAAGTTAGGCTGATGATCTATGATATTTTATGATGTGAAATGATGTAGTGTTTTTTTTCTTATTTGGTAGTGTAATGTTTTAGACTGGATAGCTAGGAATGTTTGCCCACTAGTCTAGATGTCATGGCATTCTTTTCGGTCTAACACTATTTTCTGCAAGGGGCTTTTCTTAAAAGGACTACTATAATAAATATAAAAGAAATATTATTTGCTTGCAAGTCCTACTTAAGTTCCTAAGAATAGACTAATAGGACAGGTGGGCTTGGCAAGTAACTAATGCTAAGCCTGTATGTTTAAAATATAAACTGGTGATGTGTATTTCTTGACATTTGTTATGTAGGGATTAAATTTTTTTTTTTGAAATTTTAAAATGTAATTGAAGCTTAGAATTAGGTTAGAATCTATGGGGTCTAAGAATAGAGTTTGGTGGGTGGTGTCATAAATTTTCCCCATAGTTAATTGATTATTTTAGCTCATAATTAAACTCAAGATCATGGCATTACTTAATTGAGATTGAGGAATAATACATTTCAAGCAAGCAATCATTATACTTCCATAACACATCTTCATTTGAATAAAGTTTTTATTTCATAGGGCTCGTTGATCTCTAATATTATCACTTTGACATGTATTTAGGTCTAAGTGTGGGGAATTTGATAACCATGATTTTTATATAATTTTTACCTACCTTAGGCTTCAAAGTTATCATGAGATTTTGGATATATTTAAGAATTTAGTGGAACTAATTGTTTGAATTTTGAATTTTTGTAGGACCACTATCTATAAAAAAATGTTTTAATGGTGTGCAAATTCATTTAGAGAAATGACTGAAGCATATTTAGGAGGAGCAAATGATGCAATATGGGAATCAATTGTAGTTTGGAACTAACCCAAGTGCTTTAACGACTAAACTGTTACCTAGGCACCAAATACCTAATGGATAGTTGCCTCACCTTGAAAGTAAGACAATAATATTGACACCTAAGCTATAGAGCAAGACTTCAACTGTAGCTCAACATAGAAAAACTAGTGCCTAGTGCCCAATCATAGTACCTAAGCATAAGACCTAGAATAAAAAATCTACACCATATAGAGAGCCTGATGTTTAGGCTCCCAATTTTGGCACCTAAGCACCAATACCAAGAGTTCTAGAGCACCAAATATAGTAAGACTAGTGCTTAAGTGCTTAACCTTAGTGCTTAGGTGCTTGACCTTAGTGCCTAGGTGCCAGCTTAATAATAATTATGATTTACTCCACTTTCATAACTAATATTTATCTTTTGGAGGAGATTTTGTGCAGACATATATATGAAACTCAGTAAGACAAAGATGAGGACTTTTCCAACATCTATTCCAAGAATTTTTTCCCCATCTTTAAAGAGTCAAGATGTTACTTTTGATGGAGACTTCTCCAACCTAATTGAGCACTATCAAGGAGATTTCTCAAGCAACTTGAAGATGAGGGAGGCATCTTAGGCATCTTCTAAGTTTATTTCCCATTCTTATTGCTCATTTAATCTATATGATCATGTTTATAAATGGACTATCTATATTTTAATTTTCTTTCATCGTGAACTAAATCTCATTCTCTAAGGGTTGGATGTAGCTCCATTTGATTTATGTACATTTTTATTTTCAATAAAGTTTGGAGTTCTATTTTGTTAACTACTGCATATTTTGTACTAAATTTTCTCGACTATTGAATTGGTTGGCCATCATGTTTAATAGATTAGAAGATCCACTTGGAAGGTGGAAAGTGGATTCATGGTGCATAAAGCACCATTGTGATGGGTCATAAGTTAGAGATATTTGAGATGAAGTCATGTAGTTCTTTCTAAAGATTAAAAAAAAACTTTCAAAGACTTTCTTGTGTTGAATATTTCATTGGGTTAAATGTGACATAAAGTCATGGAGGTTAGTCATGTGCTTCAATTAGACCCCTTGATAGGTAGCTTATGCAAGAGAAATAAGGATCCTAATATTTTGAGAGAAACATAGTGGCCAACTTGATCAAACTTTAACAAAATTAACATCATCTTTTTGAAATATGAATTACACAAATTCACATGAGTGAAATCCATCTAATATGCTTAATCATATTTAGATCTCTTCCATAAACATCCATTCTAAGTAGTTTAGTTAGTCTTTTTAGTAGATTTAAATTGGTTTTATGATTTACTTAAGCACCCATTTTGACCATCCAAATAATAGATAGTCAACCATTTTAGGAAAATTAGTTTTGGTGGAAACTTTCATTGAAAATAATACTTTTTTTGTTGAAACTACTGAAGAATTTTTGGTGAAAAATATATTGTCAATAAATCCTTAGTTGAAAATGCATTCTAACCAAAACAATCCCCCACAAATTCTTTTTAATTGATTTTCTATGAAAAATTTGTCAGAAACCTCTACTTAATTATCGACAAAAATGCTATTAGAAAACCTACAAAAATTAGGCATTCTACTAAAAAATTTTCAAGCAAAATATTTGACAAATTTTCAATTGAAATTTCTACCAGAAATGTTTTGGTGGACAATCTATTAGAAATACACCAATAAAACTTCTAGTAGAATGTTTGTTCATTGCACCTCATATTGATTTAATTGATAGAAAATATATTAGAATTCTAGTGGAGACCTACTTAGAAATTAAAAAAAAACAATATTAAAGGCTTCTTATACTTTCTCAATTTTTACACCTTTGATCACACATAAAACATTGATAAGTCCAACAAAATGACAAATTATCTAACTCCAAATCATAATAAATGTATTAAATAAAACCAAAGTGTATATAAAATAAAAAAATTTCCAAACATACATAACATATTATTGTTCCAAAAAGTATAATATTCCATTAAATTATTTAATTATCCTAGTAGCACATCAAAAAAATAAACTGATACAAATTAGTCGCCATCAATTTTCTCCTTCTCCTCCTCCACCACTAGCTCTTTGTCCGTCCATCAAACTATGTGCATCTTTTTATTCTAGCCTCCATAGCCTTCATTTGAGCTTCCATCCAAGTAGTCACTCAAGCCTTGATGTTCTCAGCCAATGCAATGATACATCTTTGAAACTACATCATCGATCGAATAGTGCTTAGTCTAGAGAAAGAATGGCATGCATTATATGCAAAAACTTATGAACATAAGCCATTTTTTCTTTATTTTTTTTCTCCAATAGCTTCTCTCTACGTATCAAACTCAAGTTGCTCAGATTGCCCACTTGAACTTTTGTACATGCAGAACTTTGACTCTACACTTCCTTCAATCTCTTGTATTTGTACTACAAATTATTATGATGTAATTTAAATATAATACAATTTTAACTAGAATGTGATTCAATAACTAAATATTTTATTTACATAAGCTCTTTATGATTGGATATCAACCCACTTTTGGTCAACCTAGTGCTGATGTGCTATGTTATACAATTTCATAGCTATTTGTTCTCTTCCATAGCTATTTGTTGGATATGAAGTTAGAAAAAAATAGGTATTGGTCTAAATGATAGGACTAGAAATAATTTTCTTCTTCCTCTCAAAAATACTCATGATCGATGCATGAGAGATGTCATTCCCACCACTGATGCCATCTATAGTAAAGAAATTTTTTAAAAATTAGAGCAGTAAAACTAATTAATTTAGGTATTAGACTTTAAAATAATTCATGATTATAATATTTGAATGCAATAAAAAAATAAATTCTTAGTATTAAACTTAAATAAAGGAGAGTGCATATTACAATACCTAGATAAAGGTAAAAACTATCTTATTCTTGGTTTTAAACATAAAAGGAATGCATAAATATCAAAATGTAGTAAAAAAAAAAAATTTTAATTATAATGCAAATGTCATAAAGTTTCCTCAAATGATTTACTAGAATTTGAATTTAAAATGTCTTTTTCATCATCACCACTATGCACATTTATAGATAGAATAACTTCTTTATAATCATCAATACTAAGCTTATCATTGGCTTAACATCATCCCTTGTAAGTGTGAAACTTAAACCATCTTAGAAATTCATCTTCAATCTTCTCATTAATAGTATTAACATCATCCAATTACAAAGACTTCACAAATACCTTGAACTCATCATTGAAACTGACACAATTAGATAAACAACATATCTAAGCAATAAATAAATTTTAAAAAATTAGATGAACCATCTTACTCAAGTAAAGGTTGAACTTTATTGTAGTTAAGAAGAACATTAATTATAGTTGCCCTGAGTTATTCATCATTTAGATATCTAAAAGTGTCTTTTACCTAATACTTTATTAATTGTCAAAAAATCAAAAAAATATTTTGTGAACCTCCTAACCCATCAACATCATCTTTCTACGCGTGTTGCTCAAAGTAATAGGAGCACAAATTAATAATCTCCTAAGCCAAATAGACTTCATATATTGAGTCTCTTAAGCATGCTTTATTCATCACATTCCTCTTGAGTTTATTCAAAAATATGCAATAGCTTCGAGAATTAATTATAATTAGAAAGAAAATGAATTCATACTATTGATCATTAGATATCAACTCTTCATAAATGGATACATCCAATGATAGTGACTAAACTTCCAACTCTAGCATCATAAGGTTGACATCTTGGCAAGTGCTCCATAGAATTAAAAATAAGTAAAAGAAAATATTCTCTCAAGCTTGCATAATATAAGTAGAATGATCATTTCAAGTTACCTTAGAGAATCACCATTTAAATGAGCAAAATATAGTTCCTTAAATAATAGATTGAGCTTAATTAAAAGATTTAGTATTTGATCAGGTAAAGCACTGAATGCAATTGGAAAAAAGCAATGTAAGAAAAATATGATAACCATGACTTCTCATTCTAAACATATTTCATACCCTACACTCAATTCATCTACTTTGCATAATTGTTTGGCAACTTTAATGACTATACCGATACATAAATTATTCTTTGTTGATCTATTGTAAGGAAATACTTGTCTTTAAGCTCCAAAATTTTACCATGTTTAAGTTTTAATTCTCTTCTTTTATAATATTCCATTAGGTCTAATTTACCATTCATGTAATCCTTACTTTCCCCCTTTACATCCATCAAAGTGTTGAATATATTATTAAAAAAAAATTTTTCTATATGTGTAACATCAAGATTATGTTTAATCAAATTAGCCTTCTAGTTGGTAAATTCTCAAACAAAAAATATATTATTTTTATCCAAATATGATTTATGCCATAACCTGGAAGATTAAATAACATTGACGAGCAAATTATTTTTACAATTGAACTAATAATTTGTAATAACTTATCTCTAATTAATCTTAATAAAGGCTTAAAATTTTTAACTCTATTTTTGATGAATACATCGTTATTTCTTCTAAATGGGTAATTAGTGGGCAATAACATACAATGTCAATCAAACTATAAATATTTTTTTTATCATTTTAAAGTAAATTCCTTTGATAAATCCATGCAATATGAAAGACCAACTTTCTAGCAATGCTCCACCCAGATAATATTTCATATGTAAGAAATTCATTAATAGTCCACATAAACGGTGCCTTCATTTGGAAGTTATTCATCAATAGTCCACATAAGCGATGCCTTCATTTGGAAGTTATTCATCAATAGTCCACATAAGTGATGTCTTCATTTGAAAGTTTGCTTTGTACCAATATGAAATGTAAGTACATCACTTTCTCATAAGATTTCTAGCTTATATATCAAAGACTACAAATACACAATAATTTTTATTAGTGTTATGTGGTCAAAGTATAATTGGTGTGAGGAACATTAATGATATGGTCATGCACATCTCTAGAGGTAGATTGTAAGGTTTAACTATCACTAGCCAACATGCATAAGGTGATACAAACTGACTATATAGCATAAAACCATCAGTATATAAATAAAGACTAACACTATGTGGCTCAATTATAAAGTCAAGATAAGTATGATTAAAATTCTTCCAGGCTTCTCCATTTGATCAATGACCCAAAAAAATTGATCGCTTGCTCTTTCATGACTGAATCTCATTTGCTTAGTGTTTGCACCTAAAAAAAAGAGGAATGTCTCACCTACAGTGCCATGGCACTAAAGGCGCAATGCTTAGGCACTACTAATTGCCTCATGGCATCCAGAAGCCCAAGCTACTCCCGATCATTTCCAAATTAACTAAGGCAGTGCTGTGAAGCAGCAATGACAGCACTGAGGTGCTATAATGCCATATTTTCAATTTTTTAAACAAGAAAATCACCATTCCCACCCCATGAAGACTAACTACCCAAATGGAGATAAGGGGGAATGGTTAAGGGGTCGAAAACCACCTCATTGATGGAGGAATCTCTATAAAAGAGGGAAAACTAATCCCCCTTTCTTCTTCCTTTTTTCCTTCCTTCCTCCCTCACTCTCACTTTAAACCACCTTTACTATTCTTACTATTGATCATCTATATTCTCAATAGTGTACTTCCCATGGCTATGAGAGCAATCTGCTCATGTAAGAAAGGAAATCAAGACTTACACTTGACAATCCTAGGTAAAAAAGCTTCTAGAAATGCTTTCTTTACATGATTTCCTTTTATAAAAAAATTTTTTTAACTAAAATTCCATCGTTAATATTAGATCCAATGAGAAATAGAAGAGCACATGTCCATCAATCTTAGATATGGAGTAAAAAGAATGCTCTCTAAAGACTTAAAAAAGGTTAGAATCTTGAATTTTGAAGGCCTCTGCCATTGAACTTAATTCTGACATGAGAAAAAAAAATCCTCACTTCATCAATCTTAGATCTGGAATAATAGAGAAAAAGTACTTAGCACTAAAATATGTACAAGTCTAACACTGTTAAAGCATTATGTTGCCAACTATTTATAAAAATTGGTTAAAATCTTCAAAATTTTGGCTCAAAACAAGCATTTTCATCCCATAGCACCATGTCCCGATGCCAAGCTCTCGAGAAAGAAATATCTTAAGATTTATCTAGAGAATCAAGGAGCTGATAGTATGGTAGCAAACTCTTGGGTGAACACAGTATTTTAGTGTCAAAGCACCTGACATCGGGCACCGCAATGCTACGCTTTCAGGTTCATTCTTATATAGAGCCGCAGCGTTATATGCTCAACATCATAGTGGCATACCTTGCACTGTTGAACTTAGTTTCAGTGTGAAACTAAACCCTCCCTCCATCAATATTAGATCTAGAATAAGGGAAAATAGTGCTTTGCATTAGCATATGTGAAACATCTAGCATTGCTAAGGCATTGCACTACTAAAATTTTGAATTTTTTAGGCATCAATGAAACAACACCTTGGCACTTTGATCATAGCACTGAAGCACTAAGTTCTCAAGTTGATTAAAGAAAGTCATCTAGCAGTGCCTCAATGCTATAACTCAAGCATCATGGCATTAAAGTTACTTCATAACTGGAACACTAAACTTGAAAATCATAAGTCTAGGTCTTGTCAATAATAACACTGCAGCTCTGCATATTAAGCACCGAGGCACCGACCTATCGGGTAAAAAGGGATCAAATAACTATTATAATAGCATTACATATTAAGTGCTAAGGCATTAACCTCTCAGGTAAAAAGGGATCAAATAACTATTATAACAACGTCGCAGCTGCATATTAAGCACTGAGGCATCGACCTCTCAAGTAAAAAGAGATCAAATAATTATTATGACAATGCTGCAGTGCTATATATTTAGCATTAAGGTGCTAGACTCTAAAGTTTTAAGCTTATGTTATGCAGTCTAAGAGAGCCTAAGCGCTGTATTCGTAGTGTTAAGGCACTAATTCTCTAATGTCATTTTTTAACTTGGGAAATTTTTACTATTTTAATCCTAAAGCATTACATGGAGACAAATACAAAGGCATAGAGATAAATGAGCATCTTCATTAACATTACAAAATGTTTACAATAAATGAAAAGAATAGGAAAATACAAAGTAAAAAAAGGGAAAACTAATAATCATAGTCATTGTCATCCTCCTCCTCTTTTTCTTCTTCTGGCTCAAGTGGGGTGCTCACATAAGACTGATAATGAGGCACTGTAGGAAAAGAAGCCTAACATGGACTCATATAAAAGCCACATTTTTCAAACATGTGAACAAGTGAGGCATTAAACTCAGTCACGTATAAAAACTATTGATATTATTGACCTACATGATGGTAAAATTTTCTCTCCAGTTTTTGCTGGCATCGACTAGTCTTGCCAACCTTTTTTCTTAGATCTAAGACTTGTCCTCCAATTTCTTAAAGTTGCTCATTTATGGTCCCCAACCTCAATTCTAGAGCCAAATCCCTTAATGACTCTTTTAGTCAGGGGAGCATTTTGTATAAAAACAACCTCATTAGAATCCCCTATCAAGCCCATCGCAACACATAAAGTATAAATAAGAGAAGGATGACCAAACCCTATTATAGTACTACCCTTAAGCATTTTACAAATATAATTATAAATAATCTTCTGGACATCCATAATAAAGCCTTTTTGAATTACAAATTTCAAAATAGCTTCACTAATATTTCTAGTAGGCATTAGCTTGGCAGAAATGAAATAATGCCAAGCTTTGGCCTTAATAGTGAGGCTAGCGGCAGAAAAATTGATGATTTTCTTCTCTTGCCTTTTACACTATATGTTAAAAATTCTAATAGTGAAGAACTTAAAGATTTTATCAATGTTGGAATGATCATTATAATAAAAAAGATATTGATCAGTAAATTATAATATGCATTAATAGCTATTAAAACTTACTAGTTTTCCACGAATGAAAACTTGGTTATTCTAGTGGGCTTTCGTGTTGGCAAAGAACTCCCACACCATGAGGATGACAATAGATTTATTGTCATAGGTCAACTTCTCTGAGGCTCACTCATTAATGATACTCTCCACGTGCCCAACCAGATTGAAGAAACACCTCTTTGGGATGAGATGCTTGTGTATGAGGGCATGGTGATATCTCTCCTTCATTTCCAAACTAACAAATTTATTTATATTGCTAATAGCTACCTTCTTCTTACCCTTATTAAGGAACTTTACTAGCATGATGGCTTTTCTAAAGAGGAAAATGCTAACTAGGAGAGAGAGAAAGAGAGAGAACTTCGAGAATGCAAAATAAAAAATGAATAGCCCAAGGGGTATATTTATAAATTCAGCCTAGCACCATAGTGCTTTAATACCAATGCCGAGGCACTAACCTCTTGGGTTCTAGAATAGTATCCAAGCACTACGATGTTCACACACAACATCATGGTGCTAGTCAACTAGTCATGTTAGTTGCTGTGCTGGTCAAAAGAATAATTTATTACCATTAATTTCAAAATAGAAAAGCATGTCAGGCATTGATTCAGTGCTACATTAAGCACTACGGTGCTTTGACACAGCACCGCAGTGCTAGTCAAAAAGCTTGTCCTATCAATTAAAAGTGTCTATCCATCTGCTAACTTTTTTGAATTGACCTTTGGCTGACACCGCAGTGCCAAATTATTAACGTTGAGGTGCTGGCCAACAAGTCACCCAAAATAAATTAAAAATAAATAGAAAAAAAACCAATCATAAATGTTGTGGTGCTATATATATATAATCGAGGTGTTGATGCTGTGATTTTAAGACAAAAATACCTACTTGATGATGGCTACAGTGCTACCCATGATAGTACCATGACACTACATATTTAGCATCGTGGTGTTATCCTAAAAAAGAAATAAATTTGAATTTTTCACATGGGCCCTAGCACAAAAACAATTGCCTAAGTCTACTGCCTGAGGATGCTCGTGAGTTATATTCCTTGTTAGATCTTATGACTAGGTCCAGGTCAACAAAATCTACTCATTTCCCGATGATGGCCGTGTTGATTATCAAATTCATTAAGAGGGGATATTTGTTTAAATTGTCTAAAATTTAAAATAACTTAAAACAAACAATCACTCACCCATTCATCATTATTTAACAAGGATGATAAGCTAAGAAAAACTTCTATTCATAAATAGCTAATGCAAAATTAAATATATAATAATGTTCATACTCAAATGATCTCATGTTAGTAAGGACATAGCATGTGTCCTCTATCTACATGATTTTCCCACCAAATGGTGCCACATGAAATGTGGATAAGACCAGAACACTCTGACTAGGTGGCTTCGCATCCATATAGTTTCACTATATTTTGATCATAATAATAGCCCATATGTTCCCTAATGGCATTACTCTTTGAGCTATAAATTATATAATATATTTAATAGACAAAAATCCATATGTTAGCTAAGGTTAACATAAATTTATCAACATAGATAAATATCACCCAGACACTGATTCATATCTGATAAGATATATTTATTTTCCAACCTTAATCGAGAGCGCTCTCTTAGTATGGTAAGAAGAGTAATTAACTATGAAGGCTTGCATTCATAAGAAGTAGAACCAGAATCTAAATAAACCCTACCACAATGTTAAGGGAAATATAGTTAAACATATATACTAATCCACCTCATGAAAAAAATATACCCCTACCTATCTCAATAAAGATGGTGAAGAGCATCGCACCACATCAGCTTGCATAATGCAATCAATATGATAAAATTAGTTGAAACCATCAACTATTAGGTACAAGTGCCATTAGTTCAAGCGAGGAATGAAAACTTGAGAATAGATAGTTCTGAACAAATAAAAAAATATTCCTAATATTTGGAGTGTAGAGTAATCTTGAATAGAACTATTTATAGAGAAAAGAAAAGAATATAACTAAGTATGTATAGGTATGTACTTGGAACCCAAGGTGTTCAATCATAGTGTGTGACTGAAGTATGGAATGATTGTGTCAAATTTGTAAGTATCAATTGGGTAGGAATCTGATCAAATGTGGTATTGGGAAATCCAAGTTCAACTTGGTCTAAAGGATAACCAATATCATAAAGAGGGGCTCAGCATAGTCACAAGAGTGACTATAGTATGAATGAACTCAATCACTATATACATGATTAGCCCATGAGATTTGCTCAGTCAAGTGAGCTTGGTTGAGAGGATAAAAAAATATTGGTATAAGAAAATAGGCTTATATGAATAAGAATACTTGTCAAATGAATTTCTAAGTATTAGAAACCTAATAAATAGTGTATTACTAGGCAATGAAATTAACATAATTAGAAGGATCAATATGAATGATGATTATAATGCAAACTATCAAAATGGTTCAAAATTAGTAAATATCCTTGGATGAAGTGTAAAGTGACTATAAATTTTGTGTTCCCCGCCAAGCTAGTTGTCTACTTAGATAACCAACCTGTATGCATAGATATCAACTTAGTTCGAGTCAATTAACATAATTAACTCTATCTGGAGTTCAAAACAAATAAATCAAATTCATAATTATTATGATGGTGCAATTAATTATATGCCCCTATTCTGATACATGAATGCAATCAAATGTAATACAATGTTCTACTACAATTTTTGCTCGTAGTAGATTTTATCTTAATTAAATGAAATGTTAACTTAAGATTTTTAGTGGTGAGAACATTTAAGTGAAAATTAAATAAATTATTATTAAATTATTTTTATATTAAGAATCAAAATTACATTATTAATTTATAAAATGCTAAATAAGTTCAAATTCTTTTCAAAACCCTATTTATAAGGATTTTATACTTTTAAATATTTAATGACATATTTGAACCATTTTTAAAATTTAAAAGTATTTAATATATTTTAGTAAACAAAAAAAATAAAAAAAAGGTATTTTCATTATTAAAAATAATAAAAAAAATGTTAAATAACTTCGTACAAATAAAATTGCACTCATTTTCATCGAGTATCACATGATTGTGGTCTAACCAAGTGAAAAATAGTTATTTTGTAAAATATATGATATCTTATTTAAAAATTGCATTTATAATATAAATTATATGAAAATAATTTAAAAAAATTAAAGAGATGTCCACTACTACTACTACTAATAAGTCATGCATCAGAACCCAAATGGACTTAAAACTTTCTAGAAGGTTTATAATATTATTCTAAACCTCCATAATGAATTTTCGATTTTTTCTAGTTCATGTGAGGTATTAAGTATATAAAATAGTAAAAAAAATAATTTTTTAATTTGTAAAATTAATTATTTTTTACAAATGATATTTCTTTCGAACTCATCACCTCCTAAAATACTTAAGTCCAAAATTTCATGAAATTTTGATAAGTAATCAAACCAAAGCAAAAACAAATCCTAAGAAAACCCTAAGAAATATTCCTAAAATATTTCTTCATTTTCCTCTTTTAGATAACTAGAACAAAGAATTCTAGGTAGGCATGGATAGCTGACCTGACCACTTACTAAATTAATGTCTCTCTAGTTTTTCAATGAAATTGAGTGATTTAAATTGCAAAAGTTTAAGGATATCAAAGGCTACACACTCATGAGCACCTCTTGGATAGCCATGACCTTAATCAACACAAAGATCAACCTAAGAGGGAAGGGTTAGATTTTGAAATTTTAACTTATGTGAGCTACTAAGCTAGGGTTTCTTTATTCAAACACCATTAATAAGTTAGGATAATCAATCCCCTCCTTAAAATTGGTATAAAATGGCTTGGATTGATGTGTTCACCAAAATCCCTTTACTCCATATGTGAGTTTCATGGTTGAGCTAATTTAAAGGCTTTGGGATGGTGGAAAATATTTGGTTTTCCTCCTCTTACCAAAAAGGCATGCCTAACAATCCCCCTTTTCTCCATTCTAGCAACATAGACATAAGTTTACATGGTGTAACCATGGTTAATCTCTTAACTAATAAGTTGGAGTTTCTAGAGTGAAGATGGGTAGTTAGGGACCATTTAATGGCTAACTACTATCTATGGAATGGTTAAACTTAAGTAGTAAAAGAAGTCTATCATATAAATGGCTAAGGTCAAATGTATACATTAAGAAAGATTTGTGAGTGACACTCCTACATGGCTCCTCTTAAGGCTGAAGCTAACCTAAAAGATTAAGTTATGTTGATGCATTTGATAATTAAGAGGGATACGAAGTTAGGTCTTACTGACATTTTTGATGTCAACACACTTGAGGTGACTACCCAACATATTTAAAACTTTCTTACCTTAGAAAACATCTTTTTGAGGGCCCACAAGTTGAGCAAGTAAACATGTTACAAATAAGCGAGTACAATAATTATGAATTAATAAGTCACTCGATCAAATAGAGTAATGAGGTCATTATCATGCCTATAATTACCAATCTATCCAACGCATATAAATATGAAAAATAAAACATATAATAAGTAATAAAATTGAAATTCATTAAGATAACATAGTTGAGTTTAGAGTGAAAAAAATTATCTTTCATTACTTTATAAAGAATTACATGTCGCAAGTACATGGGATGTTTAAAAAAAAGATAAACATATTGTTAAACTAATGAGCCTTAACATGAATTCTAAGTTTTGAAGATCACAAATATTTTTGGTTGAACTATTGTTTTTTCTAATCAGTTGTGTGTGCATACTATGGAAATATTCTAATATAAGTATAGCAAATAAGCAATTTAATGAAATATAAGTTAGAGAGCATAAATAATGGCTATTTTCAAGAGCTAGATCAAGAAAATGCCCATCAAGACTACACATAAGAAATGGTTAATGTTAAAAGACCTAAGCCAAGCCCAAAGCTATATTATTATTCTTGTATTTGTATTTTTATTTGTCTTTATATAATTGGCATGTGAATGAAAAGAAACCAAGCACACATTTGCTTAAGAGAATATAAAAATTTTTTTTAATTAATTTTTTTAAATCGTACTGCATGAGTTATATCATGCTAAATAATTACTCATTTTATAAAACAATAATTTCAGCTAGCATGATTAAATTAGTTAACTATAAAATTATCAAAGCTGAACTAATCGTACAATATAGTACATGATCATATTATATGATTGTTCATATTTGTTAATTATTTTTACCCAACGTGATTATCAGTTCATTAAAATTTTACCTAATTTAATTGATCGTATATTATGATGTATATCATATAGTAAAATTTTATTTAGTAGTTACTTGATTTAAATCTATAATTTAGGGGATTTGATGAAAATAATTTTTTCTTATTAAGTTCATACTATACGAAGAGATCGTACAAGCCAAACAAATAAAGAACTAATTTTTTAGTTTATACTAATTGTAAAGTATGACCTTAATCTTATAGTATGATTATGGAAGCTAGTGGGATGATCAAATTGACTAGTTTTGATAAATAGAAGAAAATTATGCTGATTGCACAATATAATGTTAGATTGTACAATAAAATTGAAACTTTTTATTAAAAAAGTAAATTTTTTATTTTTTTTATTCAACATCTTCTTTATAAATACCCCCCTTATAAAGCCTAATTTGTGAACTTGAATATGAGAGAGCTTAAGGGAGGTTTAGGGATGAATGCTTTCTTAGAGAAAAGTGGGGAGAATTCTCTCCTCCTCCTTTAAGGTCTTTTGTTGATGAGGCTACACTTTATTCTTGTTATTCTTTCTCATCCACCTTACTATTGAGAGCTAAGATTTAACTTGAGAGATTATTTTTATAAAGACCTTATGTGAGATCCTACTTTAGTGAGAGATGTTTTTTGTACCTTGAAGAGAGAGTGGCATCCTTCTTTATTTAAAAGAGAAGGATAGTAGCGTAGGATTTATCCATTACCCATTAAGTAGAGAGGCATCTCAACCTTGGCTTCTTATGTGAAAGAATGGATAGTGAAACTTTGGAAGAATTTTGAAGAATGGATATAGGTCTATTAGGTTGAACCACTACTATAAATCAATTCTCTTTCTCTTATTTTAGTATTTTTCTACTAGTCTTTTTTGTGTAATTTTGTTAGATTTGATTTCAAGTCTTCTCTCTTGCTACACTTTAATGATTCAATTTAATTTTTCTTCTTTTTAAAAATTTTAAAGCACACCAATTCACCCTCTCTCTCTCTCTCTCTCTCTCTCTCTCTCTAGGGTGTGTCATTCTTACAAGTGGTATCAGAGTAGGTTGTTTCTTTCACAGTTAAAATAATGACAAATAGATCTAGCTATGACACATATAGGGAAGGTACTATATTGCCCGATCTGCTTTATTTGATGATATTTCTTTTTTATTTTTGACAATTTTACATGTCTAGTTTTCTTCAATCAATTAATTTTTTAATGCAAAATATGATAAAAATAAGATATTCACCCCCATATGAAGTTGTCAATGCCAAAAGTGTTGAAACTCCTCTTAACTTATGGTTAATAAAAAATAAGAAACTATCTCTCATTAAATTGCTTTCTCTTTGTTTTTAAGTCTCAGGATTATATGTGTGTTTTCACTTGCAAAATTGATAAAAAAAACAATTTAGGAAAAGTATGTGTTACTTATGGGGGAATTAATGAGGTTAAACAATCTCATATAAATATATTTTTACATATTATAAAATTTATATATATTACCTCGTGAGTCTATTTCTAACATATACACACATATTATAAAAATCATCATTTCACTACATGCATTAGGAAAAGAGTTTAAAAATATTGAAAAAGTCAACAAAATTCTATGTTATTTCCTTGAATCATGGGATACCAAGGTTAAGATTATTGTCGAAAAAATTTATCTGTTTATTCAATTAATTAATTAATTAGTTCTCTTATTGCTTATGAAGAAAAATTTCTATAAAAAATAAATAGAGAAGACAAAAAAAAAAAAGATAATTGCTCTGAAAGAAAATAACTATGATTGTAATATAGAAGAAAATAGTGTTGATGATGATGATGATGATGATGATGTATCACTTATAACTAAGAAGCTCAAAAACTTCCAAACAGATGAAAAGAAGAGATTTGATCTAAAGAAAAGCAACGGTAAAATAAACAATTTCTCAAAGGTTATTGATCTTATTTAGTTTGATTATAAGAAAGTTGGTGACAAAAAATGGGAGTGTCCTTCACTCAAGAACAATAATTAGAAGGATAAACGATAAGAAAAAGGAGATATAAAGAATAAAATAAACAAATACTGAACATACTTTGTAGATCAATTTTGATTTAAACTCCTTTGAAAAAGAAGTTGTAGAAGATGCCAGAAACCTTTACTTGATGACAAAAAGAGATTCTCCTAATTCTAATGGCAAGTAGATAAATAATCTTAATTACAATGAACTCTTAATCTCTTAAAATGAATTACATATTGTATTCAAATCTTTAAAAAGGAAATACTCAACTAAAAAGAAAATTTTAACTTCTTTGGAAAAAAGTCATAGTACATTTCTAGATGAACATGAAAATTAGAAAATGATTACAAAGAGTTAAAAATTCAAAAAAATAAAAAAGAAACAAAAACTTATCTAAAAAAATTGACTTTTTTGAGTGTGCTAATAAAAATTTGAAAAAATAATTAGAAAATTGTAAAAAGAATACACTTACTCAAAATAGAAAATTTAAAGTAAACAAGATCATGCATTCATTCTCTAAAGTTCAATGCTTTTCTTGTGGTATGTTTTGAAATATTACTAATATATGCGTACATCATTCATATACAAACCTAGCATATGCATGGATTCAAAAAACTTTTAACATTTTTCATAGCTCTCTTATTTCTAAATGTATGAAAAACCCTAACCTAAGTCTATTTCGCATACATGCCTTCACTCAAGGGCCAGTGGAGGCATGTGATATTTAAATAGTGGGTGCTTTAGACATATGATAAAACACAAATGCAAATTCATCTCATTAGAATTAAAAAGTGAAGGAAACGTCACCCTTAGAAACAATACAAGTTGTAAAGTAATCAAGTCATGTTTCATTGGCATTAAAAACTCTTTATATATAAAAAAGGCCTTTCTTATAGTTTGTCTAAAATAAAATTTGCTTAGCACTAACCAATTATGTGATAAGTGCACTATTGTAAAGTTTCTTAATGATAAATTCTTACATGATTTAAATAATAAATAATTTTAAAGAGTGTTAGGATTAATAATATTTATATGATTTGATCTTATAACTAGGGTTGTCCTTTGATTATTTATCTTAATTCTATACTAGATGATGAGTCCTAATTAAGGCATAGAAGACAAAATCACACTCACATGCGCAAACTTAGAAATATTACATAAGCTAACTTTCTTAGAGGTATACCTAGATTAAACTTCATTGATGACTCTTTGTGTGATGGATGTCAACATGGTAAGCCAACTAAATCTTCTTTTAAATCAACATTAGGTATTTTTACTTAATGGCCTATAGGAATTCTTTATATGGATTTATTTGGACATGTTATCACCACTAGTTTATAGGGAAAAGTCATACATATTTGTTGTTATTGATGATTTTCTAGATTTATATTGGTAAGATTTCTAAGACACAAAAGTAAATCTCTTTTTGAATATAAGATTTTTTTATTTAGATTAAAAAAATTAGTTATAGCATTGTATCTATTCATAGAGATCATGGTGGAGAATTCAAACTTGATAAATTTGATGTCTCCTATATTGACACAAAGATAAAACACAACTTTTCAACCCCTAAAACACCGTAGTAGAACGAAGTGACATGACAAAAAAATAGAACATGTATAGAAGTTATTAAATACATGCTTTGTGAGAACAAACTTATTAAATACTTTTAAGCTGAGGTAGTTAAATATTTTGTGTTGAATAATTAAAAAATAATTTAGGAAAGTTTGATTTTAAATCATATAAAACAATCTTTATTAGTTACTCCTCTAGATGAAAAGTTTATAGAATCTTTAATAGGAGAATTTTGTTTGTATAAGTGTTAGTGTACATTATTTTTAATGAATCTATTATCCCTTCTCATTCTAAAGATCATGTAGATAAGATGATTTAGTGCCCAAAATTAATAATCTAGGTTTGGAAGGAAATGAGAATGTGAGGGGGAGACTACTTAAAGAGTAAAGATATGCTTTAAGTAATCCAAGTGATTTGATCATAGAAGACCAATCTATTGAAGTTAATACTAGAAATTTCCTCAAAGATGAAGTTAGTCATACATCCTCCATATCTAAGATTATACCCAGTAATATAAAAGAAGTAATATTAGATAAATTATGGGTTGAGGTAACATAAGAAGAATTGAATCATTTTGCTTGAAATGATATTTCATAAGTAATGACTAGAACATTAACTTAAAGTGTGATTGAAACTAAATGGGTACTCAAAAATAACTTAGATGAATCGAGAGTTGTCATTTGGAACAAAGTGTAGCTTATGGCTAAATGTTTTAATCAAATTAAAAGCATTGATTTTAAAGAAACTTTTACACTTGTGCTCATTTAGAAGCTATACGATTATTTCTTATATTTACTTGTTTAAAAAACTTTTAAATTTTATAAATGGTTATTAAGAGTGCTTTTCAAAATGGTGTGATAGAAAAGATGTGTTTGTTGAATAGATAACCAATTTGAAAGCTCACTACAGTCAAATTATGTATATAAATTGAAAAAGGTCTTGTATGGTTTGAAATAAATGCCTCGTACTTAGTATGATAGGCTTAGTATTTTCCATTAAAAATTTCTCTTATTAAAAGATCTATTGATACTACATTATTAATTAAAAGAATAAGTATTTATATTCTTCTGGCACAAATTTATGTGGATGACATTTTTTAAAATCTACTAACTCATTTTATGTGAAGATTTTTCAAAACTACTGAGCAAAGAATCTAGATGAGCATGATGAGTAAGCTTACTTACTTCTTAGGATTTAATATTAAGAAAGTAAAAAATGATACATTTTTTTATCTAAGTAACCAAAGAGTTGATAAAAAAGTTTGGATTAGAAGGACATAAAAGCATCAACACCCCCAAAAGCACTAGTACTCAGTTATAAAAGGATCTTGCAGGTAAGTCCATTGACGCAAGGAAATATCATGAGTTGATAGGATCTTTACTTTATTTAAATGCTAGTAGACCAGATATCAGGTTTATTGTCAATCTCTATGCACAATTTTAAGTTGATCTAAAAGAGTCTCATTTGAAAGTTGTAAATTTTTTTTTTCTTTTTGTATTTACATAGCAAACTTAATTTAGGTATTTGGTGCCCTCATGAATGCACATCTTTTGATTTTATTAGATATTCTAATTTTGATTTTGCTGGGTACAAAGTTGATAGAAAAGGTACTTCAACCATTTGTCAATTTGTGGGTTAATCATTATTTTTATGGTCTACTAGGAAACAAAATTCTTTGCTTTATTTCTTGTAAATCTGAATACATTATTGTTGAAAATTGTTGCAATAATTTTTTTCATCTTGGCCAACCAATCAGTGCAATTCTAATAATGTGTGTTAACACTAGTGCTATTTATATAACTAAAAAATCCAATTCAGCACTCACGTACCAAACACATAGATGTTCAATATCGATCATGTTTTGAAAGGAGATATTGATATTTAATTCATCAACACATAGAATTAATTAGTAGACATTTTTATAAAAGTCTTGAATTTTGATAGGTTTTGCTCTCTTAGATCAAACTTAAGAGTGATAGATTTTAGTGCTCATGACATTTTCATCTTATTTTATGATTATTTAATTTTTCATGTAACTTTTTATTTTTTTACATTGTTTTATTTCCATTTTATTTTCATTTTTCATGCATTTTTAATGTATTTTATTCTCATTTTGTGTTTTTCATTTCAAATTGTTACCTTCAATCTCACTTTTCATCATAGGCTAAAATTAAAATGTTATAATTGTACTATACGATCCATGATTGTATTGTACGATATATTTATTTAGATCATAAAAACAAGTTGGGATAAATAGCTAGATGTTATACAATAAAATAGATCATATCATATTATATCATATGTTTCTAATGATATGATTGACCCAATCAAACTAATTGTTGAAATGAATGTTAAGATGATTAATGTTGCTTAATCATGCTATAATATTTTTGATCATATTGTAAGATTGACTTAATGAAAGTAGCCATTTAGATGATCTTTGGGACTATCTGAATATTACTATACTAACCCAATTCATACTATACAATTCCACAAGCCTAAACTCTATAAATAACCCTTTATTTGTCCATTCTTTATCACAAGTTTTCTATTTCTTCTTTCGCACTTTCTTAAGATTTTTGATATTGTACATGATACTTTCCATGGCTAGCAAAATACACTGAGGTAAGCACAACATTCACTTTAGATCAAATAATCAAGAAGCTAGCTACCTAAAGTACAAAGAGTGCAAATTCACTGATTCAAAGCTTATCTTACAAGATAAGTTATCTTATTCCATACTCAATCTTTTTGCTAGCACTACTCTTCAAATCTTGACTTCACCAACCCACCCCTTTCACTCCAAACTTCTTTTTAAATTTGTACAAAAAATTATCATGAACTCTAATCATACTCTCCTCTAATCTAGAGCTTATGGTCTAAAAATCTTTATAACATTGTTCTTCCTGAATATCTTCATGTGTCAAACACTAGTTTTGATTCGTTATATCAAAAATATCATCATCATTAAAAATGACAAATCTAAAAGAGAGTGTAATATAGACTTAAGATATATGATTGCTTATCTTCTAGATGTCAAATACAACCTCATCTTTCCTGAGGCACTAGACCATACTCCTTCTCACTTTATAGATCATTCTTTTCATGTCATATATAATGAGAAGTGGTGGCTAGTGCATGTTATAACTGACGCTATTGAGAAGGATGCAGTTAGAGAGGTGGAGTCATCAGCACACTATTACTACCCACTGGATGGTTAGACTGACCATTTTATATGGCTTAAGCTCATTCAAAAGCAAAGAGCTCACTGGGAAGAGTGCCAGTGGTAGTGCACATAATATAGAGCTTGGTTTCAACGTCAATTTGATTCACTCCACATCATCTTCTGCCACTACAACCAGATGACGGAACCTTTGAGTTTTAGATTTTTTTTCTTTTATTGTAGTTTATGCTATTTTTACTTTTTTTTCTTCATATGGTGTAGTCTATTTTGTCCTTACTATTTAGTTGTTATGTTTTGTTTATACCAGTTATTAAATTGCATTAGTCACTTTTAGCATATTTATTTTGCATGACTCTCTAGTTAATGCCCTTTTCTATCATATTCTATAAATTATAAGTGGATGTGATGTT
This sequence comes from Cymbidium sinense, assembly GCA_021442155.1. NCBI lineage: Eukaryota > Viridiplantae > Streptophyta > Magnoliopsida > Asparagales > Orchidaceae > Cymbidium > Cymbidium sinense. The sequence goes on along the minus strand of CM038219.1, from coordinate 77,016,503 downwards.
TTCTTCAAACTTACTTATACTATATACTTATAATTTAGTATTATTTAGAACACAAAAATCTATGTAGTATAAGTATAAATAACTTACCAAAACAAATATACTAAAATTTATCTACGATGATGTGCATAATTAAGTAGTATGAATTTTCTCATGCAAATCACCTCTTTCCCTTTTACTCTATCTTTCTTTATATTTGTAAAAAAAATCAATCTATGCATAATTATGAGTACATATGTATTTGATTTTGTAAATTACAAAATGAATCAAGTAACATAATAGTGCAATTAGGATACATAGACTAGGATAAAAGCAGAATTAAAATAATAATAATAATAATAATAATAATAATAATAATAATCCCCAAAGTAGGCAAGTATGAAAACAAAATAAAAAAATGTTCATGCCTCCCTAGTATATCATTAAGTGATCCTTCAAAATAGTTTTTTATTTTCTTGAATCATGCAATAACATCTCTAATCTTTCAAGCAAAATTTAAGCAACACTTTGTTTTTTATTACAAACTTGTCTTGAAAATTCAATAAATTGATAGCAGTCATTTACCAAGAACATGAAGTATGAATGCAGAATTGTTGCATATAAGTAGATGATTGCATGGTTAATAAGAAATAGTTATTGAAACATATCACACAATCATTCATTGAGCATTCTAAATATACTTGTTTTATAAGTAATGTGTGTTAAGAATATTTTGGGCACAAAACATGTCTTTGCTTCTCTAGTGTTTGCATGGTCTATTTTTACTCTTGTCTATCTTTTAACTTCAATCCTTTTTAATACTATCGAAAGAGGGAGAAGATAATTTTTTTTATTCAATACCTCTATTGCATATTTTTGCACTTTTTTTGCAAGTGGTTGCATATTTTTGCATTCTTTGCATATTTTTATAGACATTACTTCATTCATTGCATATTCTTTGTGAGGCATAAATTTAAAGAGAGTTATCTCATTCTTCTTTTATTTTTTAAACTCTCAAACTCAACAAAAAAATATTTCTCATTATAGAAAAGGGGGAGATTATTAACCCCATGAACCTTCACATGAATTATAAGTCATGATGATCATAAATATTTTTAGTTGAATAGTTATTTTATAACCAATTATGTGTGCAAGCTATGGTAAAGCTTTCAATAAAAGCACTACAAATAAGCAGCTCAATGAAAATTGACTTAGGGAGCACAAACAATGTTCTTTTTAGGAGCTAGATCAAGGAAGAGCCCATGAATAATACAAATGAGGAATGGTTAATGCCATAAACTCAAGCTGAGCCAAAAGTTGTATTATTATTCTAATATTTATTTTTTATTTCGTCATCATGTAATTGGAAAATGAATAAAAAAATAATCAAGAACACACACCTGAAAAAATATATAATAATTTTATTAATTAAAATTTTTGGGAAATTATACTATATGATTTATATTGTACTAGACCATTCTCCATTTTTTGTTAAATATTTTAGCTACCATGATTAAGTTGCTTAATTCCAAAATTTATAAAATTGAACTAATCACACTACATGGTATTTGATCGTACTATATGAATGTTTATTTTTTGTTAATTACTTTCAACAACTAAGATTGTAGGGGGTTAATTAGAATTTTATTTAATTTGAATGATCGTACAATATAATATAAATCATATAGAGTAAATTTATATGGTAAATATCTAATTTGGATCAAAATTTTGGGGGATTCGATGAAAGAAAGTTTTTATTGAGTTTGTACTATACGATGAGATCGTACAAATTGAATAAATAAAGAGTTAGGTTTTTAGTTGGTATTAATCATATATTACAATGACTTAGTCAATCAATATAATTATGGGTATTATTGGGACAATATATCAGCTAATTTTAGTAAACAAAAAAAAGTGAACTGAACGTATAGTATCATGTCAGTTCATACAATATGATTATAATGTTTTCTTCAAAAAAAAATATTTTTTTATTTTTTTTATTAAACATCCTCCCTATCAATACCCCTTAGAGAGCCTAATATGTAAACTTACATGTGAGAGAGCTTAAGGAAAGGCATATGCAAGAGTGTTTTCTTAAAGAAAAGTGGGGGGATTCTCTCCTCATCTTTTTCCTTAAAAGAACTTTCGTTAGTGAGGTTGCACTTTATTTTAGTTATACTTTCTTATTCACCTTGCTATTAAGAGTTGAGCTTTAACTTTAAAGATTTCTCTCGTAGAGAGCATATGCAAGTTTTTGCTTCATTGAGAGAAGTTTCTTTGTACCTTAAAGAGGAAGGAACATCTTCCTTGCTTTGAAAGAGAAGGGGAGCAATGTAGGGTTTCTCCATTGTGGAGAAAATTTAAAACATCACGCAGATCTTAGGTGTGCTTATTTAGATAATCAAATACATCATTAAAAGATAAATATATTATCCCAAAAAATAAATATATTACCTTATTATAGATTTAATTATTTAATAATAACTCCTAAGGCTGATAGATCTTTGATGTATTAGAGATCTTTCTCCTAAACTATATGGAGAAAAGAACATGGTTTATTTTAGTGTAGGGTTTATAGTTCTTGATGACCTCATTTTTGGATGAGGTTAACATTACTTCTGAAATTAGTAATTTGAACACCTAATCTTAGATTAGGAGCCTTCTAATTAAGCACTAAGGATAGTACACCTAGTGATCTAGTACATCTTCATTGAGTTTGTTCTAACTTAATGGGTTTAGGTAGATTCAACACAACTTCCAAACATGAATTAAATCAAAACAAACCCAAATAAGTCAAAATGAATTCAAATCAAATCAAATAAAAGAAACCCAAATCCAAATCAGAGTCAAATTTAGTCAACCCTTTTGACATAAGTTTGACTTCTATGGGTCCCACCAAGTCAAAGGCCAATCCACCAAAACATAACAAAATAAAATCATTCCAAATGATTCAAATGATAAAATAAACTTGTTTAAACATGAATTTGAAGAAAATAAATCCATTAAAGACTAAATTAGCCTAATTAGACCACTTAATCTAAATGGGCCTAAATGAGTCCTATTGGGTTCAAACCCAAATTAAATTGGAATTAACTCAATTTGATTGTTCAAAATCATTTGGAAATGATCATTAAACATAATCCAATCAATCATTAGGTTTAATTTGATCAAATTGGTCATTTGACCTAAATGAACCAAAACGTAACCCATTAAACCCAATTTGGGTCAAACAAGTTCAAATTGAATCAAATGAAATTAATCACTCCAAATCATCTCACACATGTGATTAGACATGATTAAAGTCCAAAAAAAAAATTCAATTAAGCCAAATGGGTCATTTGAACCCAATTTAAATCAAGCTTAACCCATTTAAGCCTAAATGGGTTAAAGTGAAAAGAAATCCAAAATTAATTCAAAATGTAAAAGAATTTATCAAACTAAAACTTTATAAATCATTAATTAAAGATAATTGAACCCAAAACTAAATAAAATAAATCAAAATAAAAAAAAGTTAAAATACTTTGAATCCAAATGGAATGAATGGGGTTCAAACCTCCAATTCAACTCAAATGGATTTGGATTTAATCTCAAACTCACATTGGCTTGATTTGGGCAGCCAAACACTAGCCTAAAGGCTATGGTGGTGATGTCAAAAGCCATAACAAGAAGAAGTTAAAGGGAGATGAGTTTGAGTATACCAAGTCAAGATGCCTTATGGATACTTCCTTCTCCAATAATCTGAACTCCCTTGGACTTTTCCTAATCATTGGACCACCTCTTGGAGGATGTTTCCAAGAGTTGAAATGAAATAGCCATCCCCTTAGCAAAGGAAAACTTGGCTTCTTCCATGAGAGAGCAAGAGGGAGCAAGAGAGAAATCCATGAAGGACTCTCTCGACCAAGGAAGTAAAGCAAAGGAAATGACTTCCTCGCTTCAAGCCCTTCATCCAAACATGCTCACAAGACCAAGAGAGACTAAACCCACCCCCTAGCCAAGCCCCTGGCTGCCAGTGGCCAAATTCTAGCCACCCAAGAGCTTACATACATGGCTCTCAACCATGTAGGGAAAGAGGTGAGGGATATCATCTTCTCTCCGTATTCTCATTCCAAAATGTTCACAAGATGAAGAGAATGAAATTTGAAGCATTTCCCTAACCTTTCACTTCCAATAAGTTGAAATTTGGCCGAAGCCAATGGCCAAACTCTAGACCTCCAATGGAAAAAGTAGAGGGAGAGTATTTCATGCACAATTGGCCTTCCCAACACGTTCTAGAGGTCATAGTGACCTAAAACAAATCTCCACCGAGGCTCATCGTAGCTAGTGAGCCGGAGGAAGACCAAACCCAATGAAAAATGGTCGATCTTTGGTCTCCATGGCATTTGGCAGAGAGGCAATCCACCAAATGACATCTATGACTTCATCCCTTCTAGATGAGGGTGCTTAGAGCATAGTGACTGTCGAGGTCACGGAGGTCAAGCTATGCCTCACAATCGACGCATATAGCAAATTTTTGTGGTCCTTTGTAAAGAGAATTCGATCCCCAAGAGGATCAAATTATATAGATTGATTGCAAATCGATCCTTGACATTATCCATTCAAAATCGCATTTAAATTTGCATCATATCACCTGAAATCCATTGGATTCGATGGACGGAGTCTGTCTCTTACTGGAGAGAATAAGGAACAATCTCTGTCATTAATGAATGGATGGTCGAGATCTAGTCAAGCGGTTTGATTAAATCCTTATAGAAAATCATAGAGAAAAATAGGATTGTCCCATCTTCGATCGGACGATTGGGATCAATTCTACATGACTACCACTTTTGATGTAAGATCTATGTGAATCCTATGCAGTCTAATGGCACCATGCCAGGTAGCAATGGAGCCACATCAGTGCTGCCATTTAAAATGACAATTTCCCATTTTTATGAATTAAAAAATGGTAAAAATGTCTTAAAACTTCAAAAAATTATAATAAATAAAATATAAATTAAAAAAAATGCAAATGAGGGCTCCATAGATTCATCTCAATGAGTAGAATCCAATAAACCCAAAATCTCCAAATCATTTTTGGTAATTCTGGATTTATTTGGCTTTAAATAAAATTAAACAAACTCAAATTAATCACAAACCAATAATCCAATCAAAGTGAAACTTTGGGGAACTGAAATTGAGGTTAAAACACACCTTAGAAAATATTTCAATGTTTTATCTAAAAGTAAATCAAAGGATATTAAATTTCAAACTCCAAACTTTAATCTTAATAAAAGAAATCAATATTAAATAAAATAAATCATGAAAATTGATCAAATCACTTTAAATCATTATACTAAACCCTAATGAACTTAAAAACATCAATGAAACCCACTGAAACTTAATAAATCATAAAATGGCCTAATTTGATAACTAATTGAATTAATTAATTTAATTAATTAACTTGAACTTAAAAATCATAATAAATTAACCAAAACTCCAAAAATTCTAAATGACTCTATAGATGCATTTTTCAAAGAGGAATCTTGAAAAAAAAATAAAACTCTTAAACCATCCTCATTAAATTAAGCTTAATTTAAGTTTTCATAAAATAATTAAAACCTTAATTACACCCTAATTATGCATCTCATGAAAATAAAACTTTGGAATTATGAAATTGGCAAGGAACCTCACTTACCATAAAAATTTCAAACCCAATTGACCTTTGGATTGGGAATTATTGAACTTCAAAATCTCTAGGTCAATATAAACAAAATAACAAAATTTAAAAAAACTACAAAATCACAAAATTCATAAAAATGACTTGAAACATCTTCATCAACATCAGAATAATTAAAAATAATTCTCCAATATTCTAAATCAAAGAATTTTATCACTTACATACTTAAGGTTTAATGAAAATAATAATGAATATTAAGTTTAATTAAACCTTAAGGCTAATAAATTCATTATCAACCAATTAATGAAATCTTAATCCATAATCAATGCAAGTTTAGATTGCATTAAAACACTAATCTAAATGTGTTAGGTTAACATAATTCAAACTAAATGAACATGAATTAAATAAACATAAATATAATTCAAACTAAACATTAATAAAATAAATGTTAAACTAATTCAATCAAAATAAAACAAATCAAATTAAAAATAAAATTAAGCCAAGAAGAAATATATAATCAAATCAAAAGAAATTAAAAGAAGAATCAAATTTCAATAAAATAAAAATTACAAACTTAATTCAAATCACCTAAATAATCTAAAATATCTTCCCAATTGAAATTCTAAAATATCATTCCTTCGGAAACTAGCTTAGAAATTTATAAAAATAATAACTTATTTTTTTAATCAAGAGTATTCTTAGGAAGAGGTCCTTCATTCCTAAGATGTAATTAACTATGAGGGCTTGCCCTTATAGGAAACTATGAACCTAGTTTAAAATAAACCCTGCACTACTTCCCATATAGTTCAGGGGAAACCTCTCTTATACATGAAAGGCACATTAGCCTTAGGAGTGTTTTATTATTAGATCGAATCCATTATAAGATAACGTGTTTATCTTTCAAGATAATATGTTTACTTCTTAATGATGCATTTGATCATCCAAATAAAAAATTCCTAAATCCTATGTGGTATCATAAATTTTCCCCATAGTTCTCTATAAGGGCAAGCCCCTATAGTTAATTACATTTTAAAAGGAAAATAATTTCTCCTAAGAATACTCTCAATTAAAGAAATTTACTTTTATCTCTATGAATTTTATAGCTTGTCTTAAAAGGATTCTTTATTCAAAAATTTAAAAAGAAATACAATAAAATGGAAGAGTTCTTCTCGAAAGCTAATCAGGAATAAGCAAGAAACACTTTTTGATACTTAAAAGCACAGTAAGCATTTCAGACTATTCTGGTGTTGGGCTTTATATTTTTGAAATTGAAGTTATTGAAATTCTATGTTGACATTTTATTAGAAATCTAGGATATAGATTCTAACAGCACAAGGCTACAAAAATGCCAAGAAGTTAAAGGCTTATTCTAATAGGATACATCAAAACCTAAGTATAAAAGTGCTTCTAACATAAGTCAAAGGCTTGACCTAGTCTAATTTTATAAATTTGGGAATTATCAGTTCTTCATCTCACTTGAGAAAATAAATATATCCTAACTTTTTTGGACTTATTAACTGCCTAGAAGGGTTGCCAGCTAACACCACCAAAGTGATTTTAAAGTCATGAGTCTGGTCTTATGCTATGTAAGATGGCTAAGCTATTGTATTTAAGAAAGAAAGCTAAGACCCTAGACTTACTACATAACCCTAAGATAATGACTGGAATGTTATGCACTTAACTAATGCAATAATTTTTTTTTTGTATTTTGACTCATAATTTTATTTAAGGCTTTAGGTTTATAAATTCATGCCTATAATGAGATGTAGTCAGAAAAGAGTCATGTATAAAATCAATATGAGAAGGCACACTTTCCTAAGAAGGATAGTCATCCTCATAAGTTAGATGCTCCTTATGTGCAATGGATAAAGTGTCTAATTCAAGAATTATGAATAATATGCTTACATGGTTCATAAAGTTTAATTATTTCCAGTTGCTTTAGTTTTCTAAACTTAGGGATTTATTTTTGATGAGGTTATAAACTTTTATTTTGTGTTAGAGTTTGATTAGTTTATTGGGGTAAAAAATTTAGTTTTTCTAAGAGCCTAATGTTTCCAAGCTTTTCACATAAAACATAACTATCATAGAAAGAAACTTATAAAAAATATATAGTTTTATTGTGCAACCCGAAATAAATCTAGCCAAATTAAATTAATAAAATAGGATAATGAAATTAGGTACCTTTGTACACCTTGGAAGAAAAGGAAAATAAGTAGTCTAGCTCTGATCTTATACAACCTAGCCTAGAACTAAAGTCTTAATCTATAGGGGTCTTCATCCAGGATCGTCATCTTCTTCAAGGACCTCCTTAAGCACCATAGAGGGCCATCAATAGGTAAAGTCAGCTACTGCCATTCTTAGACCCCATAGATCCTAACCTAATTCTAAGCTCAAATTACATTTTTAAAATTCTGAAAATAAAGTTTTAATCCCTACAAAATTTATGTCAAAAAAATAAATAGTACACCGATAGTTTATATTGCAAACATAAGTGCTTAGCACCAATGGTTTTCAAGCCCACCTATCATATTAGGCTATGATTATTGACTTAAGGAGCACGTGCAAGTTAAACAATATTTATATTTATTAAGGTAGTCCCTTTTAAGCACAGCTACCTAGAGAAAATAATCTTAGCCAAAAAATGCCTTAATATCCATACTATTGAGCAAATAATTCATAGTCATCTAGTCAAAAATAGTACACCACAAAATAAGAAAAAAAGTGTCGCATCACATCACAACATCACAGATCATCAACCTAACCTAAGTCTAGGGCCGATGACCTAAAAGTCTAATGTGTGAAGGAGAATGGTTTATGTGGTATGACTACACTTAGCCAATTTAGGTTCAAGATTTGTTCAATTTACCATCAGACGATTTCAATTTAAGTAATTTAATTTATTTCAGATTTTATTTCAGTTTGAGGTTTATTTTTGTGTTAAAGTTGAGTTTAGGTTTTAATGAATAAAGAAAAAAATAAATTCTACTTTAGGCAGAGCCCATTCCATTCAATACCATAATCCAAGTGGAATGAAATCTTCATCTTAAGATGAAGATCCATAATATGGTTCAAACTAAGATCCTAAGTATCTTAATTGACCATTTTTGAATTTCTTTGAGGGATTGAATTGGGTTTAATTTGATTAATATTTGCTTGATTTAGTCAAGATTTAAAAAAAAATTAAGTTTGTTGAGGTTGTTTTAGCTTTATGCATTTTGAATGTTGATATTGATTTTGTTTTATTTTGTTTAATTCAATTCTGATCATCAATTAATATTCAATTCATTTTCATGAATTAATGTTGATTCATTTCCTTAATTTTCATTTTAAAGGTTTTTATTGAAATTTATGTGACTTATATTAATCAAATAATTTTAATATTATTTAAATTTAATGATCCTATATTAACATTTAGGTTATATTTAGATTGGCTAATATTTTTAAATTTGATTAACTTGTAATGATCTTATATTTATTTTTAATGATCTTAAATTTAATGACCTTTTTATTTAGAGTAGAATAAAGAGTTTGACCATTTGGTTTATTGAATTTAGCTTTTTGATTTATATGTTGATTATTTAATTTGATAATTATTTGGTTTACTTTGATCATCTAGTTTTGGTTTCAATTAATTTTATATGTTTAAATTTAATATTTATTAGTTTATTTTAATTTTATTTTAAAAAAGTAATTGTTGAATATGATTTTATGATTTTTGGGTCTTTATTGAATTAATTATTTAATCTATTTTTTAAATTGATTTAAAAGTTATTTTATGATTAAGAATTTATTATTTCATTAAATATTTTTAATGACATTTTGTTCATTAACTATTATCATAAGAAACTCAAAGAGATAAAATATGTAGGTCCTAAACATATCCTAGGCTATCTTAAGCTTCTAGGTTATTTCAATTAAATGATTTTGATTAATTATTTATATTTAATTATGATTTTGATTATTTATTTTGGGTCTTTATTGATTTAATATTAAATGGATTTAAGTTGATTCAATATTAATGAATTCTTATTTGAATGTGGAATTCAAAATTTAATTAATCAAAATTTTCAATTAATTATTTGATTTATCATGGATTGTTTTAAGAACTTAGGGTTTAATTAATTTTATGTCTTTAATTATTCCTTAGACCCTAAATGTGTGATTATTTAAATTTCTTTACTTCATAGGGCTAAAGAATTTTTCTTAAATCTTCTCATATTATTATAAATAGTTTAAATTAATTCTATGAATTTTTATGATTTCTATAATTTTTAAATTTATTATTTAGTTTAAATTAGCTTAGAGCTTATAAATTTAATAACCTATGATCTAGAAATCATTATGTTTTAAAATTTTTATGGTGGGTGGGGTTCCTTTCCAATTTCATTTTCTAAAGTTTCATCTTGATCAGAGATATCTTTCGAGATTAATTAAAGTTTTATCGTTTTCATTAAAACCCAAATTAAGCCTAACATATTAGGATCTACTTCGGCTTTTAATTTTCTTTAATTTCTCTTTGAAATATGTATCCATAAAGGGTTTGTTTAGAATATTTAAAATTTTTGGTTAATTTAGCATTATATTTTAAAGATTATGCGATTTAAATGAATAAACTAACTCATTTAATTAACCAATTATGTCATTTTGAGAATTAATGGGATTCAGTGAACTTTAATACTTTTCTTAAGGGAATAATATTTATTATAATGTTTTAAGCTAATTCCATAATTTTCCATAATTGTTTTGAGTTATTATTAATTTATTTCATTAAATTAAGGCTTAGAGGTTTAACATTTTATAGTTTTAAATTCAATCGATAATAAATCTTCAAAATTTTAACTAAGGTGTGTTTTAGCTTTAATTTCAATTCTCTAAAGTTTCAAATTGATTAGATTAGTATTAGCCTTAATTAGAATATGATTAATTTAATTAAAGCATAAATTAACACCAAATTACCTAATAAAAATTGATGATTTTAAGTTTAATGGATTCCCTCACTGAGTTGAATCCTTAGAGCCATTGTTTGCATTTTTAGTTGGTATTTTAATTTTTATAAATTTTTGAAGTTTTGAATATTTTCTAGATTTATTTAATTCAAAAAAATTTAATTTCTTACTTAACCCACTCAAGGCCAAAGCAGCACTATTTGGGCACCGCTTTATATGCGGTAGCACGTGATTAGGCACATAAGATCCGTGTGGATCCCATGTAGGATAGTGATGAGGACGTGCTTTGGATTCGGACTATCCAATCAAAGATTAAACAACCCAAGATTGATCCACATTTCCTTAAGTGTTTTAAATCAAATCATCCAATTAGACCACAACATTTCATTCTAAATAAAAGGAATGGATATCATTGATTTCATCTCTGAGCTCCCATGAGAGAATCGAAATCTATTGACTTTTTGGGGGTGATCATCAGTGATATACATAGTGAGAGCATAGGATTTCAATTGCAAAATAATTTAAAAGTGAGCTATGAAGGATCTACATAGCTTGATCTTACACAAAATCAAGTTTGTTTCATAAAGGAAAAAATAAAATTAAAGGGGAGGTTAGGTTTAAAGGTACCTCCGTGCACCGAATCTTGGTGCTATTTCTCATTTTGAAATACTTCAAGGAACCTAGATGAGGATTTGAGAGAATTTTTGTGGCTTTCCTCTCTCTAGATAGGTGTGGAGACCAATGCATGCTGCCGCTCACTGGAGTTTGGTGTGTTGAGTGATCGGAGAGGTTAGAGAGGAGGGGGAAGCTTCATTAAAGTTAGATTTGACTTGAGAAGATTATTAGAATATGAAAAAGTCCCCAATTCAACCTCCTTATGTCCCTTTATACTTATTTGTGAGGTTCACCGCTTCAAAAATGGTAGGAAGTGGTCAACCATTAGAATTATGATCTCATGATGATGTTAAAGGTGGTGAGAAGGTCAAAGAAAAAGTTTGAAATGATTTTGATGATGAAAGAAGTATGGAATGGGTTTGGATGGATTAAGGTGGCTCAATTTTAGCTTCACATGACTTCTCCTCATCTATGGCACTTCCACCTCTCCCTTTGAACTGGTTAGCAGGTTCTTAGACCTTTTGAGCTGGTTGGCAGCTTCTTATATATATCCTAAGATGGGTCCAAGTAAAAATCAAGTTCAACTATCTTGGGTTTAGGCTTAAGTGCTTTAAGTTTGAATTTGGGTGAGTTGGTTTCACTTAGGCTAGCTCAATTGTATTCCATTCTCTTTGAATTTATGTTTACAATTAAGATAATTATTCATTGTAAAATTTATGGATCAATTAGTCTAGGTCATATTTGGGTTTAACTTGGTCTAGATTATTCTTAACCTATTGGACCTAAACAGGTCAAGTTAGGTTTTCTACTTTATTTAGCCATTTTAAGATTGGATATTGATTCAATAATGTATAATTGATTATCCATGATATTAAAGAGTGATTATCTTTAACAACACTTAATTATTTTAAGTTCAATTTTAGTTAAAATTAACTTTAACACATATTTTATACAAATGAGTTAAGGTAAATTAATTTAAGTAAAACAACCAATTTAACTTGAATATAAATAGATTTGGGATTCAATAATATTCAATTAAGTGTCTAAAGTGATTTAGATTAATTGATTTTAATTAATTTGAAGTTGATTTTGATTTAGACCCATTTTGACTCAAATTATCCTTAATGGGATATTATGGGTTCATTTGGGTTAAATGAACAAAGTGGCCAAATTAATCCCAATGATTGATTGAATTATGTTTTATTATAATTTTCAAAATATTTTGAATTTTTTATTTAAAGTAATTTGAATTTAATTTGAATTTAGGCTCAATAAGGTGCATTTGGGTTTATTTGGATTAGTGGCCAAATCAACCTAATTAAATCTTTATTACATTTAGATTTATTTAATTTTATTTTTAAACATGTTCATTTGATGGTTTTGAGCCTTTAGTATAACTTAATTTGGTTGAATTTGAGGAGTTCTATATCAAATGCCTTATTTGACCATTTTGAACCTCACTAAATCTATTTTTAGGTTCATGAAGTTTGCACAATGATTTTATGCTTTTTATTTGATTTGTTTTGATTTATTTTAATTTTATTGTCAAACTTTAGGAATTTATTGTCAAGTTGATTGTGTTCAACTAGCTTTATAAACTTTTCACCAACCAAGCATATCGATCTGAGAAGCTCTTAATACTCCTTGGTCTCTAAATATATAGCCCACAATGATTCCTTTTCCTTCAAATTTGCCTCCTTTTAATGAGATTCTTCTTCACTATAGATAAGCTCTATAAAAAGCTTTTATTTTTCTTTCTCATTTCTAGCGAGTGAAGTAGACAATTATTCATCTTCTCATTGACAATGATTAGGACTTGGTTAGCCACCTAATGAAAATCAAACTTTTTATATAGCCACTTTCATGGCAAGTCGTGTTCCTACTACACCCACGCCAGATCCTTTACCATCTAAGCATACTCCTCACACAATTAAAAAGTAGATTACCAATTTAGTCTTTGAGTGGTCATCATCATAAATGTGTCTCTTGAGAAGAATTGCTTTGGGGCATTCATCAAAATGTTGTAAGTAGATCATATTGCCTATTTAAAAAGTAATGTAAGAGAATCCACTAGTTCAAGAATCATAATTTACATTCTTCTCTTTTGGGAGCCGTACTGAGGGATCGACATATGTAACCTTTGCCTTCCTCGTGTTCTTCACCTTCTTTTAGGTGGAACTCAAAGAATTGTGGTTGTCGATACACTCATTGGCTTCTTTTTCACCACATGAATCATCATCTTGACCCAAGACACTGAGGCGACAGTAACACTTGTACTTTACACTTTTTTAACAAGCTCTATAGATGCTACAAAAATGGGCACTATCTTGATAAGCTCCACATCAACCAGCAACCTCATAGGCAAATCGCTTAGGAAGGCATGGACTCACTACAAGAAAAGTAGCTTTTCGATAAAAAAATTCATCAGGTAGTTAGTTTCTAATGGTTTTCATTTGACTATAAAATCTTCAATGTTGATTTGGGAATTTAATCTTTGGGACCTCTATAGAAGAAGACACTTCTAGTGATTAAGGAAACATTAAACCTAAGCTTAGAGACTTATAGGACATAACCCTAAGCCTAAACTTTGCCTTAGAACAAATAGGTTTCACCTATCCCAAGGTCTAAACTGAGACTCATGACCATCAACTTATCTAAACTTAAGTTCATGTGATTGGAGCTAAACCAACTCAAACCTATCCAATTAATCTTAATTGAATTTGGTTTTCCAATCCAAGCTCCATGCCAAATTAACTTGGACCTTAACCCGAGTTAATCCGCCACAATCCTATAACTACATTCAAACCCATTTGAATAAGCTAAACCTAATTTAATTTTCTCGATCACTCCAATTATTCAATAGATCATTTCAAATTACTCCAACACTTGCAATCAAGCCAATTTAACCAAGTAAATTTGATCAACCCATGTTAGCCCATTTGACATAAAAGGTTCAAATGAACCAAAACCTAATCAAGCCCAAATCAATTGCAATCAAAGCCACCAATCAACTTCAAATTTATCATTGAACACATCCCAACCATCCATAACTCCAATTGATCCAAGTTGAATTGACCAAGCCGCTTGACCCAAAGTGACCTAAAAAGCCTAATTAAGCTAATCTCCAATCAAACTCCCATTGGATCAGACCAAGTTATCCAATTTATTCATTGATGATTGTAGGTCATAATTGCACACTCCACTACAATCAATTGAATCTAATCAAGCTAATTTAGCTTTTTGACCCAAGTTGACCTGATTTAACCCAAATGGTTAAATTGACCCAAATCAAATCCTAAACCAAATTGAAGTTAAAACTTATACTTCCAATTAGTCACCAATTGAATATTGAATATGATCTAACCTTCATTTATGTCCAATTGGGTCAACCCAACCCAAGTGACCTACTTAGCCCAATTTAACCTAAAAGGTCCAATTGAATCAAATCAATTCCTAATCCAAATCACTCCAAATCAACTCTTTCAATCAATCACCAATGATCAATTGAACATAAACCTAATCCATGCCCAAGCCAGTTTGGCCAATTTGGTCAAATTAGTCAACATGACCATTTGACCCAAATTGAATCATATGAAGCAAATCCAAATCTAACTCAAATTGAATCAAACAAATTGCACTCATCCATTCCAAATGATCAATTAAACTTGTCCAAATTCTCACTTTGACCCAATTTGGTAAAAATGGTCAACTTAGCCCAACATGACCCATTTGACCTATATGGGTCAAATTGAACCAAACCTAAACAATCCAAAGCTCAAACCCAACCAAACGAGGCATGACTCATCCTTAAGTCACCATGGGCCTACCTAAGTGGGACCAACCCATGGTGAACTTAGTTTAAGTCAAACCCTTTGAACCAAGCCCTCCAAATAGAATAAATCCCCATTTACATGGGTTCTTCAACTCCCCACCCCATGATAGCCACCTTTGGATTTAATTGGACAAAGGACCATTAACCCAACCTAACCCAAGCATGTTGGGTTCAGCTTTTGGACAATATAGGGTGAGTTCACCCATGGGCAATCATTGGTCCACCTAAAGAGGTGTGTACACCTCATAATAGCCCACTACATTCCCTCAGCTTCTCATACTCATCAACCTCAGCAGTCCCCTGCCACCTCCGGCCACCTTCTATGGTCGGACGACTGCCAAAGGCTAAACTAATCCCAATCCTTGGTTTAGCTGGGTAGGAGAGTATACTCCTTCTCATTCATTCCAAATTACTCGAGAGCTTTCCTAGAGCATTTCGAATAATCTCTTGAGCTTCCTGTGCACCCTACCTCTAGTGAGACCAACTCTCGGTCAAACCCAAGAATTCCATTTATCCAAATTCCTCAAACCTACACCAAACTCAAATTAACTCTTCCCACTCCTTCACCTCACTCTGGTGAGTTAAAATGAATCATTTTCCAAGCAATTCAAACACTGGAAGACATCCCTAGACTAACTTCGGTGAGCTTTTTGGTGGCATTTGGTCAACAAATTGATTAGCATGAAGATAACTCAAGATCTTCTCAACAGGGCTTTATTTCTTCAAGACGAAGCTACCTCTATCAGCGAATCACCGATCTTTAGCTCCGAGGAGGTAAAAATCTGACAACCGTTGTTTCGGCCTCTAGGTGTTAGTGTTTTGTAAAGTAAATTTTATTTGTGTGTGATTTCCATAGCAGGATTTCCCTAGATTTTTTTCTTTGATCATTTTGGAGTTATTTTTATAATCGAACTAGCTTGGATCAGGCGGTGGAAGGCGGACTGTGGCCGTCTTCTGCTGTTCGCTAGATGATGGATCACTTCCTATCCATTCCGCATGATTAGAATGGATGGTCATAATTAATCGCATTATAAATCTCAATTTAATCACTTCTTAGAACTAATCTTGATCATCCTATCCGAGATCGAATGGCCAAGACTAAACTACGTCCGCCGCCACTAAGTCAGTTATTGTGTCAAACGATTTAAGTTGCCAATGCCACGTCGCCATGTGGAAAGCACTTCCACGTCAACGTCCGCATGGCACTGTTAGTTTAAAAGGATAAATTAAGGTTTAAAAATGTAATTAAATAGTCAGAACTTCAAAAAATCATAACTTATTATGGAAAAATCCAAAAGTATATATAAATGAACCCATTTTGGTAAGCTTAGATAAAGGAGAATTTAACAAAAGTAAAATCTCTAATTAATACCTAATGAATAGTGCATAATTAATGTTTGATGCTCAATCTAATTACCTTAATTAAGACCAAATTACTTGACTAATTAATTTTAAATTTGGTGAGATGATTTTATGGGATGTCCTCTGCCCCCCATAATTTTCTTAAAATTATTTACCATGTGGTTTGAAGATTTTAGAATTTTAACTCTAATTACCCTCTTAAATTAATTAAATAATTATTAAAATTAATGAACACTAAAAATTAAGCAATTGGTGTTAATTAATCAATGTAAATAGTGGGTATAATGAGGGAAATAATTAGGTGAGATGATTTTATGGGATGTCCTCTGCCCCCCATAATTTTCTTAAAATTATTTACCATGTGGTTTGAAGATTTTAGAATTTTAACCCTAATTACCCTCTTAAATTAATTAAATAATTATTAAAATTAATGAACACTAAAAATTAAGCAATTGGTGTTAATTAATCAATGTAAATAGTGGGTATGATGAGGGAAATAATTAGGACCCCTTTTCTAATTATTTTCATAATTGTACTTTCTTAAGAGGGTTTAATTAATGTGTTTAGTAATTAAAGAATAATTAAGAAAAATCAATTATAAAATAAAATTTGGAATTGATTTAGAAAACTCAAGTGCAACCCATTAATCCCTTTATGTGTTTAATAGCAAAAATTCATTAAAGAAATTATGATTATCCCATTGGTGTGGGGAAATCATAAGAGTATTTAACTTAAATATTTTTCTCCTTTAATTTAATTAACTCTTAGGCATGAGCCTAATTTCGTTAGACTTCTTTAGGTACTTTAGAAAACTCAAGCGCAACCATAAGCATATCATTGAAGGCTCGTGATCAAGTGTTCAATAAAATTAAAGAAGCTTGGGGAAGGGTAATCAAATTGAAGTCATTAATGGCTTGATCCTAATCAACTCATAAAACACATTTAATTTTTTCCTTCAATATGTCAAATAACTAAAATGAGATGGGGTGAATCCTAAGTATCATTTCTTCTCTTTAGGTTTTAATAACTTAAACATTAGAATTAAATCTTACAAAAAACTTTGGTTATTTTTAAGGAATGTTTATATGGCTTGATTGTCCTTAAGATTAAATGAAATTGAGTATGTTATGTGGTGGCATTTAATAACTTCCTTTTAATTATCATAAATGTGCATGCTATTTGTTTCATGTGTTCATATTTTCAAAAAGAAAATTAAAAGAATATGATTGCATTCAAATTGTATGAGATGGATAAATGTTATTATATGGTGTCGCTATTATAAGTAATAAATCTCAAATTATTTTTAAATTGTAAGTTAATGACAAATCAAATAGTATGAAGTTTAAATTAGTGTTTGTTGTAAGTACTTAATGAAGTCTCTACTTAATTGTAACTTAAAGATAGTAATAGATTGTTTTATCTTCATATTTTATGTGTATGTTTACATGTATTTGAATTAGCAAATATATTGTATGGACATCTCGAAAATACAAGGCTTTAAGTAGCCCCAAGGAGATCTTGGATAATCTCACTTACCTAGTTTAACAATGGCATGTACTTGCTTAATTTTATTTATGTGTATACATGTACTAGAATATAGGATAAAACTTTTCTCTTCATGCCATTAGATTTTACATAAATAAAAAATTTTATATAACATTTGCATGGTTTTATTTCCATACATATGTATATGTTTACATGTATTTAAATTTTCAAGTGGACATCCCAGGAATATGAGGCTTTAAGTAGCCCTATGGAGGTCTTATATAATCTCACTTCTCTAGTTTAACAATGAAACATACTTGCTTGACTTTCTAATACATGTTTGCATATGCTTAGCTATGAGATGAAATCTTTATTTTCTATCAATTTCATGCATTAATATTCATTAAGTGTGCAAAAATATGAGTATATTGCATGTATATGTGTTAAATCAAAAATTAAGAAGATTAAAGATGAAAGAATGTGAACATTATTGATAAGGAAAGGAAGTAGTGGAATATTACTCATGTGGTGGTGACTTAATTTCATTAATCCTAAGATGTCTTTCATATTTGAATAAGATTCCTTCAAACTAATCTAAACTTAGACTCAATAAAAATTCATAAGTGGTTCACTAAGAAAACCAAAGCTATAATAATTTGCCTTCAGAAAATAACTTAAGATATGGTGAAGGGTGCTATGCCTCTGTCTTCCCTTTATAATAGTTGGAAGCTAAGTAAGTATTGAATAAAATAAGAACATGCAACTTAAAATCAATCAATCTACTTAAAAACTTGAAGTGAAACCATCCCTAATGGTCAATTTAAACAATTCTAAAACTTTAGACAACTATATTTTAAAAGCTTAACCAAGAAATAACACACTAAATCTTAGCACACACATTAAAATGCTAAGTCACTGATTTTAGTATTAAGTTAGGCCAATGTATGTTATGGTGATGTGTTTTATTTTATCATGTAATATTTTAGACTGGATGTAAAGATTATTTGTGTATAGACTAGATGTTAGGTCCTTAATAAACTAATAATGTCTTATGTAGGGGATTGTGCTAAAGGGACCAATGTAATAATAAATGAATATAAATATTTTTGCTTGCAAGTGCTGCTTATGCCCCTAAGCATTATCCAATTAGGACAGTTGGGCTTGGCTACCCAAGTGTAGGGTGTTAAGTCCAAATATGTGAAATATAATTTCTTAACTTATATATTTTTTTAGCTAATGCCAATTTTGTAGGAGTAATTGGACTTTTGTTTTCATGAAAAATGCAATTTTTATAATAAAATTAGTATTAGTGCTATGGGGTTTAGGATGAGCATTGGCTAGAAGGCAAAAATTTGGGAGGCCTTATGAAGCTTGGCACAGATAAATCTAAAGAAAAGAAAGAAGGACAAAAGACTGAAGACCCCTTTACCATTTATTTTAATTGTAACATTCAATTATAATCGAGGTTGTATAAGGGTAGAGCTCAGCTACCTAACTTTTTCTCTTTTTCGGGGTGTACACCGATACCCGTCCACATTAGCCTCTTATTCTCTTACAAAATTTAAATGTTTGATTATTTTGTTTAGTTTGTGTAATAAAAATGACATGCTTTTCATAGGTTTCTTAAAGTATGATGATTTGAAATGTGGCCCGGATGCAGGATCTTTAGAATAAAAATTAAAATTTCTACCCCCACTAAGTAACTCGGAACTAAATCTTAATGTAACTCACAATCTCATTTTAAAGCTTAGGCTTTTAATCAAAATAATAAAAAATTTAGCAACCCTTTAGTTGAATGATTGTATGTCATAATAGCATGCAAGTCATATTATTTTTCTCTTGAGAGAGGATCTCCACTCTTACATGAAAGGGGACATGTTGGACCTATGAGAGCAGTCCCTTGTAGTGGAGAATACCTATTCTCATTGATTTAGCCTACAACTCAATTTCATCATACATTTAGGCCTAATTATCCCAAGCCTCGGTCCAAAAATAAATGTGTCAAAAAATGTTTAAAAATTTATAAATTTTGCATTAGTCTAAGTCATGTTTTCATATTAATCATGATTTAGTCTACTAGGGAGTAAGTTTAGGATTCTAGCTTACTTTCTAATTAAGTAATAGCCTAACTATATTGCATCTACATAAGATCGACCTACATAGTTTTAAAGCATATGAGGTGTTAACTAGTGGCCATTCTAAGCAGTTATAACTCTAGAAGAGTTGGATGTGTTCACTCTCTCTTATAGAGGTGGACCCTTATATCCTATTTTTCCTGAGTAGAGTTAGGTCGAGCTCTTGGCTTGCACTAGAGCACTCTATATTTAGGTTCTGAGGTGGCTTATTTCTCTTTTATTGCGAGTATAAGTCCTCACCTCTTAGGCATTTCCATAAGTTTGCATTGCTGGAATCTAAGTCCTAGCACTCTAATAAAATTTCAACTCAAATAAATAATTTTCTCTCTTTCAAAAATGTAAAGCCTCACTATAGCATAGATTGAAGCACTCACTAGGCTTCCTAGTATCATGGGTGCTTCCTATTTATTTTCCCTTGGAATATGTGAAAAAGTCTTCCTATTCGAGCAATCCCATTTGATTTCTAATAAGAACCAATTCTTTGATAATCTACCTTAAATCTTTGAAGATACTCATTGAGTACTTTAATCGAGAGTATTCTCTAAAAATTCTCATTTTATAAAATGTAATTTAACTATGGAAGATTGCTTCCATAGGAAACTAAAAAATCCAATATAAAATAAACCCTACTTTAGTTATCTATATAAAGTAAGGGAAAGATCTTTGGTGTACATGTAGATCCATCTGCCTTTGGAGTAATTATTAGGCGATCAGGTCCATTGTAAGATGATGTTTCTATCTTTTGAGATGGTATATTATACCTCAATGTTAAACTTGATCAATTTAATAAGTACCCACTAAAATCTACGTGGTATCCCTACGACTCCAAATTAAAACACCACATTTTCCAATGAATCAACAAAAGAACCCACAAAAATAACTATTGGAAATTCCCCCATCATAATTTTTGGTGAAAATTCTATCAAAAATTTTTGAAAAAGGAATTCCATGGGAAATTTATTAGAATTCCCTTCTCAAAAATTCTTTGTCTGTAGAAACTTTTTTGCAATGAGTCATATCGATTCCAAAGATGAAAATTTTATCAAAAATTCACCAAAAACTTATACAAATTTTTAAAAAGATTAAAAAAGCTTCGCATCTATTCTAATTTTTACACATGCACAAAATTATGTAGAAACTCCATAATTGATTCACAGTTGACTTTAACATACTCACAACATATCAAGAAGATATCTATACTAATAAAGAAGAGAGATTTAATCAATATTTTCATTACAAAAAATCTAAAACATTAACATTTCAACAAATCATCTAGGAAGTAAAATTAAGTAGTATGAATAACATCATATAAATAGAAAGCTCAAACTTAAAAAAATAAACAAAATACAAGTACAAATAAAGACCTAGTCATCATCACCATTATCCTCCTCCTCCTCCTCCTCCTCCTCCACCACCATTATCTCCACCCCTTCTATCTATCTTTAAGCATGTTCTATATTTTTTGCCTCCATGGTAACCATCTAAGCTTCCATCTAGCAATCACCCTCACCTCCATTTCTTCAATCATCATAGTAACATGCCTTCTAACTATCTCATCGATCAAATCACTACTCATTCTAGAGAATGAATGGTGTGCATCATAGACCAACCCTTGTGAGCCTAGGTTGTATATCCTTCCCACCTTCTTACCTCCAATATCCTCTTTCTAGATATCATACTCTGATTAATCAGACTATCCACTAGAACTACCTACACTATTAAACCTTTGACTAATGACTTCTTTCAACCTCATATAATCATCTTATAAGAAAGTATAATGTCATTTAAATAGAAAATATAATTAATAAAATTATAATTTAAAAATTTTAAGTTAGCTTATGTAAGCTCTCCATGACCAAACATCAATCCACTGCTAGTCAACCTGATGATAAGGTGCTATGCTATGTAATTTTGTAGTGGTGGGCTCCCTTATAAAACTTTTCCCTATAACCATTCTAAAGAGATTAATTATGTATGATTATAAATTTAATTATAATAAATAATGAATGACTCACCATCTTTTGTCTATACTCAGTGTGTGGAATTAAGCTAGTAGTATGTAAAGAGTTTCCCATGCCCCCACAATCAGATGCTTAATTTTGTTTAGCCTGCTCCCTCTTACAAATGTAATCTAGGGAAGCCTAGGCTCTACAAAGCTTAGCCCACACAACCTCTAATTCAAAGCTGCCTTTCCCCAGACTTGCATATGTTTGTGAATATATAGCATAAATGTGTTGCACCTCTGGACTCAAAATTTCTTATGATGTTATAGTTATGCTATGACAACAACCTAAAATCCTGTTATAAAAAAATATGTTAATGATTATCAGTGGTGCTTTAGCATAATATAACACATTAGATATGTGCAAGAAGTTATGATAATACCTCAAATTTCCTGAACATGTCATGCAATTCAACTAACATCCTCTTATGTGAAATAGAAGGAAAATCAAATTTTGCTCTTTATTATGTCACTACCTTTATGTATGGCTCCCTTGCGAGGATTGAACCTAAAAAATAAAGTTAAAATTAGCACCGCAAAAATTTAAAACTAAAAGTTCAAAGATAAACTTATATTTCACCATCTAGCTTAATAAAAGTGCATGTCGTTAGCGGCTTAGCTACCCTGTGCTTAGTGGGCATAGATGGATCGATCTGATCTGGTGGTGTATGGTGAAACCTAGACTCCTTATGATCTATGTGTACTTGATATAGGTAAATGGTGTAGTTTCAACATGCTATAGAGTGTGGTAGATGCATGTGCCAATCAAAATTAGTAGTTCTATGGGTCAAGATTTAAACATGCTTGTATTACTACATGATGCCATCTATTATGCTAGATATATTAAAAAAAGTAATAAATTGAATAAAAAAGCATTTTATAAAAAAGTTTAAAAAAATAGAAACATTATGTAGGACAACAACAACAACAACAACAACAACAACAAGCCTTAATCCCACTAGGTGGGGTCGGCTACATGAATCCTTCTTCTCCATTATGTCCTATTATGTGTCAAATTCTCATTTAATTCAAGTATACTAAGATCATTTTTTATACATCTTAACCAAGTCTTTTTAGGTCTACCTACCTTTCTTAACATAAGGTAAATCTAATGCATCTACTCTCTAAGTCATCGGACGGGCCGACGCTTTATGTGGCCAAACCATCTGGCGCTCTCCCTAATCTTATCTACCAGGAGCTACTCCAACTTTTTCCCGAACATACTCATTTTACATTCTATCTCTAAGAGTAAAGCCACTCATCCACCTAAGCATCCTCATCTCTGTAACACTTAACTTAGTCTTATGCTTCTCTTTTATTGGCCAACATTCTGCATCATAAGTCATTGCAGGTCTTACCACCATCTTATAAAATTTTCCCTTAAGTTTAAGTGAAACTTTTCTATCACATAATAGGCCAGATGCATTCCTCCACTTCAACCATCCAACTTGAATTCTACTAATAACATCTCCATCTATTTCACCATCATTTTGAACAATAGAGCCTAAATATCTGAATCGCTCACTCTTATTAATGACTTGATCACCTAAAATCACAACACTATCACTAAAACTTCTACAACTAAAATTACACTCCATATATTCAGTTTTAGATCTACTTAAATGAAAACCTTTAGACTCTAAAGTTGACCTCCATAATTCAAGTTTCTATTGGATTTCCCTCTCTAGTCTTATCACAAGAAGAATGTCATCAGAAAAAAGCATACACCAAGGTACATCTTCTTGTAAATGCCTCGTAAGAACATCCATAACTAAAGTAAAAAGATAAGGGCTTAATGTTGATCCTTGATGTAATCCAACTGAAATAGAAAAATATTTTGTCAATTCTCCTTGTGTTTGGACACAAGTAACAACTCTAGTATACATATCCTTAATGACTTGAATATAACCAATATTAACTCCTTTCTATTCTAGAACTCTCCAAAGAACATCTCTTGAGACTTTATCATAAGCTTTCTCTAAATCAATAAATATCATATGTAGATCATTCTTACTTTCTCTATGCTTCTCCATCAAACCTCTTAACAAATGTATAGCATCCATAGTAGACGGCATGAAACCAAACTGATTGTAAGAAACTTCTGTATCACATCATAACCTATGCTCAATCACTCTCTCCCATAATTTTAATGTATGGCACATTAACTTAATTCCTCTATAATTTGCACACTCTTGTGCATCACCTTTATTCTTAAATATAGGAACCAACAAACTCTTTCTCCACTCATCTGGCATCTTTTTAGTCTTTAAAATAACATTAAAAAGATTTGTAAGCCAAGAAATTCCTTGATCTCCTAAACATTTCCACACATCTATTGGAATATTATCCGGTCCTATTGCTTTTCCACATTTCATTTTCTTTAAAGCTTCACTAACTTCAGATTTACTAATACGACGATAAAAATGAAATTCTCTATCTTTGTTTAGGGTATTAAGGTTACTAAAATCAATCGTACTTTCAGATCTTTCATTGAAAAGTTTACCAAAATACCTCATCCACCTATTTTCAATATCTTTTTCTAAGAAAAGCACTTTATTACTTTCATCCTTAATACCCCTCACTTGAACTATGTCTTTACTTCTCCTATCTCTTTGGTTGGCTAACTTATACATATATCTTTCACCTTCTTTGGTATCTAATCTATTATATAAATCACTAAAACTTAAATTTTTTTCATCATATATTGCTTTCTTAGAATCTCTACAGGACACTTTATATCTTTCCCAATTCTCTGAGTTTTTACATCTAAACCAAGTTTTATAACAATGCTTCTTATTTCTTATCTTTTCTTGCACACTCTGACTCCATCACCAACTATTCTTATTAAAAGAAGTTTTTCCTTTTGATTCTCCAAGCACATCTTTAGCAACTTGCTTAATTTCACTTGATATTTTTTCCACATAACATTAGCTTCCTTATGAACATCCCAAATTCTAATTTCTTGTAGTTTGCTCTTAAAAATATTTTTATTTGTGTTCTTTAAGTGTCCCCATCTAATACTAGGATAATAATTTAGTTTATTTTTCTCTTATAACCTTTCATCTTAAAATCTAAAACTAATAGTCGATGTTGGGTACTTAAAATTTCACTTGGAATGACCTTACAATCTTTACAATCTAAGCGATCTATTTTTCTTATCAGAAAATAATCAATCTGTGTTTTACTAGATCTATTTTTATAAGTAATAATATGTTCATCTCTTTTCTTAAATAAAGTATTAGCAACTACAAAATCATAAGCTAAGGCAAAATCTAATACAATCCTACCTTCTTCATTAGTCACTCCAAATCCATAACCACCATGAATACTTTTAAAATCTTCTACCACTCTACCAACATGTCTACTTAAATCTCCCTCAATAAATACTTTTTCTTCAAGAGGTATCTTTTGTATTAATCTCTCTAATTCATTCCAAAAATTTTCTGTTGAGCTTACCTCTAAACCTACGAGGAGCATAGACACTTATAACATTGATAATCTTAGTATCCATAATAATCTTTAAAGCTATAATTCTATCTCCACATCTATTAATACTTATAACATTATCCTTCAAACTTTTATCTATAATCACACATACACAATTTCTAGTTCGACTTTCACCGGAATACTAAAGTTTAAAACCTAAGCTATCAATCTCCTTGGCCTTCTCACCAACCCATTTAGTTTCTTGACATATAAAATATTTATCTTTCTATGAATCATAATATCTATTAATTCCATTAATTTACCTGTAAGAGTACCTATATTCCAAGATCCTAACCTAATTCTAGTTTCATGGACTAACTTCTTTGCGCATCCATCCATAATGTGGGAACCCTTGCTTATTTAACACGCACTGGCCGATGTACTCTAGCACATTTTTCAGTATTCAAGTTACATACTTCCAGGGACACCCTAGCATTAACACAATGATTTAAAGGATTCATGTCATGATTATTTCGACAAATTTACTTTGCCGACTACCTAACGCAACCCTCCACTTTTTGCATCCGGACTTGGGACCGGCAATGGTAGTGTAAAAAATAGTATGCATGTAAGGTAAAAAATTAGTGCACAAGTATAGTATGTAAAAAAAGTAGTGTACAATGAAAGTATGTAGAAAAAACAATATGCTAAAAAGTAAAACAAAATAATATGCAATACAATATGTAAAAAATAGTGTGTTGTTATAGTGTATAAAAAAAATAATGTTCAACTTCAAAAACATTTATTCTATGTATTAAACTTAAAAATATGATACCTTTAACACATGTTTTGTAGTTTACTCAAATGAATCATTAAAAGTTAAATTTATAGTTTCATATTCCTCATTGTTCTCATTGTCCTCATCTTCAAACTAAATAATGTCCTCATAATCAGCATTAGTATCATGTGAGCTTATTACTTGCTCAACATTATCAACTGGAAGTCCAAAACCTGTTATGTCCTCTTCTTGATAAGAAAATTTAAATGAGTTTTGAACTTCAACTCTTATTTTAGGTTTGATCTTAATTTCCAATACCCAATGCCATTTCTCTCTTACTCTTCCAAGATATATTAGGTAATACACTTAAGTGGCTTAATGTGCAAAATAAATGGATTGAATTTAGGATATTTTATACACAACTTCACTTCAGTGATCTCATTTGAATTATGTTGTCCTTATTCTTATATTACACATAAGATCAAACCAATTACAATTAAATAGAATAACATTTCTCTCTTTTGATCTTGGATATTATAAATGCATAATTTCTTGTAAAACCCCATAATAATCTATCTAATCTTCTAAAAGTGTATTTCTTCTTAGAGGGGACCAGAATTATATGTTATGTTTTCTTTTCTTCTAGCTAAGAACTTGTGTGAAATCTATAGCCATTTACATCAAAAATCAACCATATATTCTTAATTTATATGGGTCACCAGCAAGGTCATGAAGGTCCTTGTTTTTCACTCCATTCCTCCAATAACCAATTACATTGAGAAGTATAAGGTGTCACTAGTAATTTAGTAAATAAATTTAGATCATAGTAATAATAGCTTAATGTAATCTAAACTATCTAGGAAATTCATTTTCAACCTTATATTAATAATAGTAGCATCGTCTGATTGTAAGGAGTTCACAACTAGCTTGAACTCAATATTAAAATTAACAAGATTAGGTGAACATCATATCTAAGTGCAAGCAAAAAGTGAATATCATTCTATTGACAATCTTACTCATGAAAAGGTTAAAATTCTTTGCAGTTGATAATAACATTTACTATTGTTGCTCTTAGCTATTTGTCATTTAAATATCTTGATGTGCTTCTACCTAATGTTTTTCTATAAGGTTAGAAAATGGATAGCTTATAATATGAAGCCCCAATACTTTTGGCATCATCCATCTGTGCATGTAGCTCAAAGTAATAGGAGCAAAAATTTATAATCTCTTAGGCCAAGTAAGATTCACATATTGAGCCTTCAAAGTGTGATTTATTCTTCACAGTTCTCTTTAATTTATTCAAGAATTTATAGTAGTTTTACAAAATAAATAGATTAAATTAATATTTAATTAATATTATTGCTCATAAGAAATTTAAACCTTTCAAAAGGGTATATCTAGGGATATTGCACTGGTCCTCCCACTCTAGCTTCATTTGGTAGATGTATTATCAAGTGCTCCATTAATTCAAAAAGGGATTATCCTTTCAAGCTCATAGATTATGATTGGAATATTAGCTTCTAGTTGCTTTAGAACTTCTTTATTTAATCAAGCTAAGGATAGTTTCTTAAAGAAGAGTCTGTGTTCTATCAAAAGATTCAATATTTGATCTGGTAAAGTACTAAATGCAACTGAAATTAAGCATTATAAAAAAATGTGGTAATCAAGACTCTTCATTTCAAATCTTTTTTCTGTCCTGAAATTAACTCACTAGCCCAAATTAGATGAATACTCATATGGTAGTTTTAATGATTGTACCCACTCACAAAACTATTCTCCACTATTCTAATGTGAGGTAGTACTTTACTTTTGGCTTCAAGAATTTGCCACCTGCGGTCTCTATCAGCTCTAACTCTCTTCTCCGAAAATATTCCTTCAAATATAATCAAGCCTTCACATTTATTTTTTTACTTTTATCAGTAACATCTGTTGACCTCATTTTTGGATGAGGTTAACATCATTTCCAAGACTAGTGATTAGGGTACCTAATCCTAGATTATGAATATTCTAATTAGACACTTAGGACACTTCACTTAGTGTCATAGTGCATCTTTCTATGGTCTAACCTAACCAAACAGGATTGGATAGACCTAGACTAAATTCAAATATAAATCCAAAATAATTGAAATCTAAATATAAGCAAACTTAAAACAAGGTGAATAGGATAATTAACCTAATTATCTTATTTAACCCTAAAGTAACTTAAACTTAAAGAAATTAAAACTAAATCAAAACAAACGTAAATTAAAATCAAATGAAACCATAAATCAAATGATAAGCATAAAATCAAATCTAAATTAAAGTCAAATTTGGTCAACCCTTTTTGACATAGGTTTGACTTATGTGGGCTCCACCAAGTCAAAGGTCACCTATCAAAATTTAACCAAATGAAATCATTTCAAATGGTCCAAAAAATAAAATAAACATGTTTAAAGGTAAATTTAAGGAAATATAAATCCATTAAGGACTTAATTAGGCTAATTAGCTTATTTGATCTAAATGGGCTTAAATGAGGCTTCTTGAATTCAAAATCAAAATCATTTTGAAATAAACTCAAATTGATTGTTAAAAATTATTTGAAAATGATTATAAAACATAAATTGACCAATTCTTGGATTTAAATTGGTTAATATGGTCATTTAATCTAATTAACCCAATTTTAACCCATTAAAACCAAGTTAGCTTAAAATGGGTTTTAAACTCCAAATAAGTAAAATTAATTAATCCATTCCATCCAAATGCATGGATTAACATAATTGAAAGATAATCGAGTCAGTCAAGTCATTTGACTAAATTCAATTCAACCAAACTCACTTATGCCATAATGGGTTAAATATGGAATAAGCAAATGATCAATTTCAAATTCCATAAAACCCATTGATTAAAAACATCATAAATGATTAAATTGATATAATTGGTGTATCAATCTAGTGCTAATCCACTAAATGGGGCAAGCTAAATCAAGCCATATAAAAAGTTCCTAAATGGCATAATTTCAAAAGATTTGAACCCAAGCTTAAACCAAACACCTTGGAATACATCCAAACCTATCCTAAAATGAGCTTAAGATAATTGGTAGCTAAGATTAATCAAATTAATGAAGTCCAAGTCAACCCAAGGGATGGAATACGCCATGGCAAGAAAGGAATACATGGAGACAAAAATTCCTTCCACAATCTATTTATTTCCCTTGCTCTTGCACCCCCAACACCCTTAAACATATGTTAAGCAACCAAGTACCCTTGGAGCTAGCCTCCAAGGGTGGCAATCACCTTGACCGACCAATGCAAGAAGGAATCTTGGATAAAAGCTTGTGGCTACATATGGAAAACCAAGAGAGAGTCATTTTTTAGACGTAATTGAGCACTCCATCACCTTCCCCAACAAAAACAAAATTGAGTGCAACCTTTCCCCAACCCATACGTCACCGGCAAGCCAAAAAACATGCAAAGCTTGGTCTCCATGCTGATCCATAGGGAGGCAATCCAATTTCTCATACATAGAGGCTCATCGCACCTCCACGAATCTAATTGAGTTTTCCTCGCCGCTTGAAATTGCCATCAGTGAGGTTGCATAAAACCCAACCTCCTTTACTTCTGATTTTGATCCTTTATGAAAGAAACTTAATCTCAAGTGAGATTATGCCATATAAATGTGATCTATGTGAGTTCCTGATAGATTTGGAATTGAAATTGGGCAATTTCACTAGTTGGATCACCAAAAAATCATCCAAAATTGATGGGTGGATTTTGCCGCCGTCGAACAAGATGCAATCTCCACCATCCATTTCTTCTATTTGGAACGGACGATCGAGATTAAGTTGAACCACTCAATTAAACTCTCTATAAGAAACCATGGGTTAATCCGAGTCGTACGATCTTCGATCGGATGGCCCAGATCAAACTGCATCCCGACGCTGTTTTAACAAAGATCCACGTGGATCCTGCATGGATGAATCACGAGGCGTCATGTGGCGCCGATGCATCTAAAGAGGAAATTCGTGTTTTCTAAATTTAAAAATTATAAAAAATTAATAGAAACATAAAAAAATTGACAAAAATAAAATATACTTTGAAAAATATGCAATTAAGGGCTTTATGGGACTCAATGAGATGAATCCATTAAACCCAAAATCCCTAAATTTTATTATATAATTTTGGGTTAATTTGAGTTTGAATGAAAATAATCAAACTCAAATTAATCTCACACATCTATTTTTAATTGATTTGAAATTTTTTAGAAATGAGATTAAGCTTAATGTACACTTCAGAAGAAAAAAAATGTATGACTTATTTCAAAGTAAATCAAAAGATATTGAATTTCAAACCTTAAACCCTAATTTTAATAAAATAAATTGATATAATATTAAGAAAATAATAAAAATTATAAGATTACATTAAATCATCATAATAACCTATAATAATCTAAATAACCTACTGAAACCCTCTAAAATCCAACAATCCATAAAATCACCTAATTTAGTAGTTAATCCAAATTAATCAACCTAAATTTAGGAAAATTATAGTAAACCAACTAAAAATTTAAGAATTTCAAATGAACTCTCTATGGATGCATCTTTCATAGATGAATCAAAAAAAAAAAAAAAACCACCCAAGTAATTTTACCTACATTAGGCGTACTTTAGGTTTTAATGAAATAATTAAAATCTTAATTAGTCTTAAAATACATACCTGATAAATGTAAAACTTTAGGAAATCAAATTGACAAAGAATCCCTCTTTCCAATAAAAAGTTTTAGGCAAATTGCTATTTGGATTGGAAGCTATTAAATTTCCAAGTTCTAGGCCAATTTACATGAAATATTAAATCAAAAAATTATAAAAATTATAAAAATTCATGAAATCAACTTAAAATATTTCAATTAACATCAAAAGACTTATAGGAAATTTTTTAACTCTCTGAAGTTAAGAAATTCAATTAATTATGCATTGGAGCTTAATGAAATAATTAAGAACATGAAATTTGATCAAATTCAAAATAATCAATTTAGGAAATCCATATCAAACTAATTAATCAATTAAAATCAGAACTAATTAACCTCTGAAATCCATATTTTAATGTAAACACATTTGTATGAAAATTCCCAAAATTTGTTTAAGTGAATAAGTCATATAATCCTAAAAAATAAATAAATTAATCGCACATAAATAACTTAAACATCTGAAATGACTTAGGTTAAAATGGGTGCAATATCATTTTAAGAAATTGAATTTCAACATGTAATAACCCAACTAAAACAAAGGATAAAATGAGAGTTGAATTCAATTAAGTCAATCCAAGTTCATTAACATAATACTAATGACATTCATGAAATGTGAGTATAATTCAAATCAAGTGAATTTAAATGATAAATTAATCAATACATTATGAAATTGAAATAAAATAAATTAGTGAATTCAAACTAAAATTTGAATTAAGTTATTAATCTAATAAACATAGAAAAACTTCTTAAGTCCATTTATGTCAAGGAATAATATAATTCTAAATGCAAATAAAAGTGATTAACCAAATCAGTTAAACTTAAAATAATTTAGGAGCTTGAAATGGCCTTAAGTTAGGATTGGTGCCCAAAATAGCCTAAGTCCCCTAGGTTATGATAAATAAAATTTAATCTAAAAGGGTTGAGTTAAGTAATGAAACCTTAACACATGGTGAAACCAAAACCTAAACTAAATAAAAATGATGATGATACCAATTTAAATGAATTAAGTTAAATTCACAAAAATTAAATGAACATAAACAATAATACACATAAACCTTAATGAAATAATTAAGTCAAATAAACCTAATCACTTGAATTGAATCATTTGAAGGAAGCAATGAATGAAATTAATTCAATTAAAATCAAGTAAATTAAATAAAATAAACATAATCAATTGAATAATGAACCAAATCAAAGGGATTGAACATAAAAATTAAATGAACATAAATATTAACACAAACATAACATCAATAAATAAAAAAAATAAAATTAAAAAATTGATTAAGTTAATTTATCCACACTCATTAACGTAACATTAATGAGATGAATGAATGAAAACAATTTAAATCAAGTAAATTAAATAATTAAAACACATGAAAATAAATAAGTATTTAATAAAAACAAAAATAAAAACAAAAAAATGAATAAATCAAAATCATTTAAACATTAATCAACATTAAGAAGAATGAATCTTAATTCAAATCCAAATTAAAATTAAAACTTAAATCAAACTATTCTAACTCAATAGAATTCAAGAAGAAGTTAATCAAGACACGTAGGATCTTAGTTTGACCCTTAAAATAAATCTTTACTTAAGGCTAAAGACTTCATTCTATTAGGATTTAGGATGTTGAATAGAATAGGTTCCACCCAAAGTGAAACTTATTATGATCTTCATTCTTGACAACTTAAATTTCATTTTAACATAAAATGCATCTAAAAATAAAAATAAAATATTAAATTGTTAAATTATTTAAATTGAAAGCATTCATGGTAAATTAAAATAATTTCAAGATTAAAAAATAATAAAAAAATAAAAAATAAAATTTTTCATAGTTAGCAACATATGGTATATAGTCTCGATACTCGAGGTCATAGGGGTACTAGTTTGAAGGAGATCTTGATACCTCGAATCCATGGTATAACAATGACACATACCTATCAAGCGAAATTTTAAAAAATAAAAAGTCTCAAAATCAAATTAAATTAAACATTAGAAATTCAAATTGAAACTTGAACTTAAAAAGACCTAGTACAGCCTTATCACACAAACCCATTTCCTTCACATACTAAAATATTAGGTCACCGACCCTAGATTTTGGTTAAGCTGTTCTATGATGTTATGCGATATTTTATTAATTTATGGTGTAAAATTTTATATTGGATGGCTAGGATTGTTTGCCCGTTAGATTGGATGGAAGGACATTCTTTCTAGAATTAATATTGTCTTCTACAAGGGGTTGTGCTAAAAAAAGACTTTTGTAATAA
The DNA here is from genome assembly GCA_021442155.1 of Cymbidium sinense. Taxonomy (NCBI): domain Eukaryota; kingdom Viridiplantae; phylum Streptophyta; class Magnoliopsida; order Asparagales; family Orchidaceae; genus Cymbidium; species Cymbidium sinense. The sequence goes on along the minus strand of CM038219.1, from coordinate 76,983,303 downwards.
ATTATATATAAATAGTATTTTCTTGTAGGTATAAGTCCCTAAGCATAGCCTGATAGGATAGGTGGGCTTGGCAAGCAACTAATGCTAAGCCCATATGTTTGTAAATATAGATGCTAGTATACTAGTTGCATTTCCTGACGTTTGTTTTGTAGGGCTAGGATTTTATTTTTTTAATTTTAAATATAATTTGAGCCTAGAATTAGGTTATTATCTATATGGTCTATAAATAGCAAGAGTTGATCCTATTAGCTGGTGGTCCCCTATGAAGCTCGAAGGAGGTCCTTGAAGAAGGAGACGATCCTAGAAGAAGTCCCATAGATATAACTTATAATTTTAGCCAAGCTATATAAAGGCAGAGCTCGGCTATTAATTTTTCTTTTTCTTTCAGGGTGTACAACGGACCCAGTCGCATTGACCTGTTCTTTAATTTAAATTTAACTTGATTTACTTTGGGTGTGCAATTGAATCAACCTGTTTTTCTACGTTTTTTTAGTGCAGTGTTCTCTATGATGAATGTATGGACGTCAGGCACCTAGGAAAACTAATTTTTCTACCCAACTTAAATATAAACAACTTAAAAAAAATAAAGAAATTTGAAACTTTTGTATAAATTAAAGCCCTAGGAATAACTTAAAATCAACTATAAATAACTAGCTTTTGTGAAGCATACTAGCATATTGTTCTAAAGTCTTGAATTGGGTGCTTCACCCATTGCATATAAGGGGCATCTGACCTTTGAGGATGACCACATTCCTGGGAAAGTTTGCCTTCTCTTTTTGATTTGCCCATGACCACTTCTAATTGCATCTCATTGTAAGCATAAATTGAATATCCCAAAAGCCTTAAATGAATTATAAGTTAAGATATAAAAGCTAAAATTTGTTGCATTAGTTAGGCACATATCACACCCTACATGATCTTAAGGATTAGGGAGTGAGTCTAGGTTCTTAGATTTCTTTCTAAAAAAGCAACAGCCTAGCCATCTTGTATTAATGAGACTTGACATCATTGATTTAAAATTCATTTAGGTGGTGTTAGCTGACATCCCTTCTAGGCGGGTTATAAGTCTTGAAGAGTAAGGGATAGGTTTCTTCTCTTAAATGAGAGAAAGAGCTAATATATCTCAAAAGTGAAATTAGGTCAAGCTTCCAACTTATGTTAGAAGCAATTATAGACTTAGAATCTGAAACATCCTACTAGAGTGAGTCTTCAACACTAGGCATTTCTATAGTCTTATATTGTTGGAATATAAGCCTTAGATTTTTAATAAAATTTTAACTCAAAATTTAATTTAAATTCTAAAATTTAAAGCCCAATAGTAGGATAGTTGAAATGTCCACTGGGTATCCTAGTATTTGTGGACATTTTCTACTCTCCCGTTTGGCCTCCAAAAAAACTCCATCCACTTTGAAGTATTCCCTTTTGAAATTTCAAATTATGATTTTCCTTTAGAACCAGCTTAGAATTTTATAAAAATAATAACCTATTTTTTCAATCGAGAGTATTCTTAGGAAGGAATCTAAATTCTTAAGATGTAATTAACTATAAGGGCTTGCCCTTATAAGGAGCTACGATCCTAATATAAAATAAACCTTGTTCTACTTTTTCATGTATTTCAAGAGAAGAATATCTAAAATATTAATAAGACCCATTAGCCTTAGGAGTCCTCATTTATGTGATTTAAATTCATTATAAGATAACATGTTTATCTTCCAGGATAATTCAATGATGAATTTGATTACCTAAATAAGAAATTCCTAAACACTATGTGGTGTCATAAATTTTTCTCACAACATCCATCATAATATTGAATATGTAGTCAAAGAAAATTTTCTCTATGTTCATCACATCAAGAATATGCCTAATCAAATTAAACATCTACTAGGGTAGATCCCAAAAAAACTTATTTTCATTTAGTTTAGATAACATAGAAGAATTAATTATAGTTAGAATTAAACTAATAATTTATAATAAGTCATCTCCACTTAATCTTGGAGGCGGCTTAAACTTCTTTGCTCAATTTTTTTAAGCATACATCTCTATTACTTCTAAATGGAGGATCAGTAGGTTAAAACATAAGATAATAATTAAATCTAGCATTTTTTTTCAACCATTTTTAGAGTAAACATCTTTAATAAATTCTTACAGTATGGATAGGACAACTTCACAATAGTGCTCTACCCTGACAACATTCAATATGTAAAAAAATCAATAATAGTTCATATAAGCACTTCATTTATTAGAAAGTTTTTCTTTAGAACAATATCATAGCAATTAGACATCAATATTTGCTTTAGGGTTATGTGGCCCAAGTATAACTAGAGTCAAAAATATATAAAGTGTAATCATGCATCTTTAGAGGTAGATTATATAATGTAATTATCACTGGCTAATATGAATAAAGCGACGCAGACTGACTATATAGTGTGGAACCATCAAAGCATTGGCTAAGTCTAACATTATGTGGCTTAGTTACAAAATCAGTGTAAGTATGATTGAAATGTTGCCACACTTCTCTGTCTGATGGATGATTCAAAAAATTTGCCACACTTCTCTTTTTCTATTTGAATGCAATCTATTATACATCCATTATCGCTCACTGTCAATTTTCATATTCTATATAAATTAAGAAGTGTGAGGACTAGATTTATATTCTACATCAATTATAAAATTAATAATAACTTCACAATCAAAGCCCAAGATAACATAACTACATAAGTGTTTAAGTACATAGATTGTAGATAATCAATAAAACATTCTAAGATTACAACTAGCTACCATTCAAGGATCAAACTTTCAATTGTAAAGACATAATTAATTTTCACCTACCTTTTTATCAACTTAGAATTTCAAACTAGTTTTCACCGATTGGCCCAACTTAAGGCCGCTAGATGAAATTAAGAGAGAACTCATTGAAACTGAGGACGAAAGATGTGCAAAATGCGAAGAAAATAACACATTATTAAATGTAATTTAACTATTAATTTGAGATTGCATTAAAAGTCAAGAAAAATTTACATTATATTAAATAGTATACAAGGGTGATACTTTCAAAATATTGTGATGATAATTATAGCCATAATTTCATAAAATTCTACTTTTGATATTTTCATGTCTTCTAAAAAATTGACAGTATTAATCAATATTAACCTAATTAAAATTTTATAAAATGATTTTTTGATATTGATTATAAAATACATGTGTTCATCAAAAAAAATATGAAGTACATAATAAACAAATTAGCACCTTAAAATAAGGGTAAAATGCATAACTTGAAAATCCCAAATTAAAATTTTAAAAAAAATATAATCCCTAACATATAAAACATACATATAGCTCCAAATAAAAATTTCATCTTGAGATTAAAGAGTTTCAAACTAGTTTGAATAAGATCTAACCTAAAAATCAAAAATATTTTCTAAAATTTTAAATGCACATTTCTCAAGAATGAATGGATGAAATCATAAATAAATAGCTATATAAACAAGAGAAAGAGATTTTACCTTCAATTTTATAGAGATATTAGGCCAAAATTGCACATTTTGAAGAAGATTTGGCACACTCTAGGGAGATCTCATTGTCAACCAAGAGGAAAATGTGAATAACAAGCTCTTACAAATGGAGGTTAGGGCTTAGAGGGGTCAATTTGCCGGCCCCTTTATTAATGGTTTTCAATAGATTTTGGTTAGAAAATACATCAAGTTTAAGTGGCTAAGGCCATGATGTCCTCTTCAATAGAAACTCCCATTGGAAACTTTTTCGACTGAAAATTCGTTGGTAATTCCACCGATTTTTCCCATGGAATAATCCACTAAAAATTCCATCGTAAATATCTTCTATTCCTGTAGTGACTTCAAGGTTAGAAAGGTCAATAGTATGCATGTCATTATCTTTTAGAAAAATGAAGCGTCAACTAATAAACTTCAAAGTAAAAAAGGGAGAAAGTGAGTGCTTAATAATATATGGTCTCATAAATTTGCCCAGTCTTCAAGAAAGCCTGACATTGATAGTTCTTCTTCTCAATTTTTTGAGGGATGCCTTCTATAATGGAGTCAGCTCCTCGACAACTATGTTCTTCTTGAAGGAAAATGGCTTAATTAGCATATACTTGTAGATCTAGCATCTAACAAATATGAACTTGGCACTCCAATTTTTCACGTTATTGGCCAAATGAGACATCCTTAACTGAACTATCAAATTTGCACTATACCATCCTAATGACCTTTTGCAGAAAACATAGGTAGAATATGTTTAGACTCCACAATATCTCTTCCCTCCTCAGTAGTAGGATGAATATCATCACTTGGGCTATGGAGTTTGGTTGAAGCTAACTAAGCCAGTATAAGCCCATAGAAATTCAAGATTTCCATCAACTTGGAGTTGAGTAAAAACACACATCGAGTCAATAATGGTTGAAAGGAATACAATATTCATCATCATAAATAAGTTCAATGCTTGTCCACATGTGGAACCATATAAAGTAATTAGTATTATCATAATAATACCCGATGAACATCATGTTGGTAATCTTGCCAGTTGTGGAAGAAGATTTGTAATACTCGACATAAAAAAAAAAGTACACGAGCACACCTCTTTAATGTTACCTTCACTATAGTCATAGAGAAAAAGAAATTATTAAACACAGAAAACTCACACATATAAATCAAAATGCACTTACTAGAAATAATTTATCACAATCACTTACCATGGGAAAAGGGTGGTATTTATAGGCAGAGTAACTCTTGAAGCAATGTCACATCAATATTTAATGTTAAATTCCCATCCTATCATCACTAAATCTTAACATCAAAATTCATGACAAGATAACAAGTAACATACTCGACAAAGAAAGTAAAATTAATTAACTTGACAAAAAGTATGAAAAAGAGTACACACATTTAAAATGAATTAAGTTGTTGAGTAAATAAACTTTATTTTATTCATATATATTATTTACAAACACTCATCATTACATTCAGTACAAAAATAACTTGCCTCTTAAGGTTATCATTTACAATGCAATTGATATTAAATTTCACATTACAAAGAAAGACACATCATAAATTGCCTAAATACAATATTGGATCTAGTAGCTAATTGGGAGACATAGCTCCCTGACTTAATAGGTACTATGAAACAAAGTCATAACCCACAATGAACTGGGCAAACCTAGTCATCTCATCATGATGGTGGACAACAATAACCTCATTGCCTAGCTCCCCTTACTTTCCTACAAGGAGATAAATCCTGAGATAATTGTTGCAATTGAACTCACACCCTATTCAAGAAGGCCTACCCTTCTGAACAAAGTGGCAAACTTAGACAACAACATGACCAACTCTCCCATCTCCAATTCACAACTACAACTCTTACTTACAAGCCAAGCTTGTTTTTCTTTAGCTCTCAACCCTCATGAGTTAGAGAGTTAGAGATGGCCAATATGTGGACCGAAATTCTACTACTTCTAATAAGGAAGGAGAACTCACCACCCTAATGAGAGAAAGGGGGTGGTTTGCATCTTCTCTTCCAATGAAGGTTGGGTCCCCACCTAGAAGACCACTAGAATTATAAGGTGGGAGAGTGACATCAAGAAGTGAAGCAACTTGAAGGTCAGCCATAGGAGCAGTCAACTCCAACAAAGTTGGCCCTGCAAAACAAGGAACAATAAGATTAGCTAATAATTTAAAAATCATTATAATTTGTACTATAACAAGGTGACTTGCTAAGGATGTTTCCCTCTAAATTAAAATGCCACTAGGAAATTAAGCACATTTCTTGCTTGTTTAGAGCTTAATTGAATAACTTGTTTATGGAATGATGAAACTAGGTTCATGGAAATAAAAACTTGCTAGTTTACCAGCTAAAAAGTCCATGAAACTCATTATACTAACCTATCTGTAATCACAATTTAGTACTTTTTTCTTACATCATAGTTATCATAAACTAAAGACACTAACTCAGTGAGACATACCTCAACCAACTCACGGTGTGACGGGGAGAGGGCCCTTCTATGCACCACCTTTTTATTTAGTGTCACACTAGTAACACCTCCTCCTCTTTACAAGGCAAAAGGGGTAACTCAACAAACACCTCTTCTACGAATGGAGCTACCCCATGGAAGTAGTAGTCACCACCCCAAGGTGAATAATGACCTAACACTTCTCGACGTCCAATCTCTGCTTTCGTCTCCTTGTGAAGACCCATCTACTACTTATCACTAGCAACATTGTCTACTTGTCTCTTCGACATCTTCTCACACAAGAAAGGTTACACAGAAAAGCAAATAGATAAGGTTCCAAGGCTACACTAACCATCTTATTTATATGTGTATGCCAATTTAATGGTCACATCATCCATCAACTTAAAAGTATAACACAATTCTCCAAAGATTTTATTCAAAATGGCAAACCCCCCAATTATTAATAATTATTGTAACTAGTTGATTGCATGCTTATCACTATTTTTCTCGTCCTTTTGTAAGCCAACTATACAAGGAATGAGAGAATCAAAAAACTAAGTGTGTATAGAAGGTACACCACATGTTGGATGAAGTCACCCTAGAAAAGTAAGATCAAGCCACATGAATTGGATCAACTCAGGTACTAGTCACTCGTCGACCTGTCAGTTCATATAATGTAGAAATAGGGCCCAATATATAGAGACTTAAAAATATCTTTATAAAAAGCTCCAAAAATCAAGCTAACCCTTTGTGAAAAATTGATTGTGTAAACACTAAAATAATAAACCTTTAAAGGCATGAACATGTGTTCAAAATTGAACTAGTTGAAACTTTATGCATAATAATAAACACGATTTTATATAATTTGTATTAATATAAAGTAATGTGAATTGATATGTTATGATTTATAATATGTTAATATGTTGGTGTATTATTCAATGTGCTTATTTTTAAATTATTATTAATTCAAACTTTTTGCATATGTTGATTTGAGTTTAAAATTAACATATCACAAATATGTAAACAGTAATGTTTTCGCATTAAATGAATTCTTGATTTTTACTCTATGGCTTCTATTCTGCATTTGGATTGTTTTTTTTCTAATTAGCTTTTGGGCCTTTATTTGAGGATGAACAATGATCTAAATGTGAGGGACTTCAATGAGTGTGAAAGTTGCATGCATTTTTATTGCCTTGGATTGCTAAGATGGTATCATTTATATGTTATTTTAAAGATTTTTGTAATAGTAATAATTTAAATTTTAAATTTTATAGGTGAACACTAATTGGAGAAAAAAAATCAAATAATTAAGGTAGAAAATAAAGTAAGAATGTTGTCTAAATGATTCAAGAAGTAAAATACAAGATGTAGAGATGCTTGGTGTCTTACACTTAGGCCTCACAATCAAGCACTCGTCTAACAACACTGACATAAATAAAGAGCCCAATGCCAAGGTGCTAACCACCTAGTGGCTCAAATAGAGAGCACGGTGCTCAAACATCCAACTCTAACACCTAGACGCTATAGAGAGCTTGGCAGCCTAGTGCCATAGTTTTAGTGCTTAGGTGATAACCCCAACAAAAACTAGTCATGCAAAATAGATAACAACACTTAAAACTTTAGTGTCAACAAGATGCCAACCACAATTTGACTAAAATTTAGTGCAATTTCTTTTCAATTAAGATGCAATTTTTGCAGCCATATTTAAGAACTTATTATGATGAATTAATAGACTTCTAGAGTGGTCCTAGGTAGAGAATTGGTAGCTATCTTATTAAAGTTTTGGAGAATTGTTCAAAGCTTTCTTGAAGGCTACCATAATAAGAGATTCAAGAGGGCTAAAAGGTTGAAGATGAAAAATGATTTTTAAAGCTTTTTAATATTTTTTTCTATCTCTTTCTTCTTTTATCTAGTTTTATTACAACATAATCTTGATTTTGCATCATTATATTTTCTTTTTCTTTTATTATGAATTAATTCTTTTTTTGAGGGATTAGAAGTAACCATATAATTTTGTATTGGCTTTAATTTCTAATAAAATTTAGGAGTTTTTTATTTTCATTATTATCACTTATTTTGCTCTATGTCTTTATGTTTATTGATTATTAAGCCATCAATTAATAATTTAAGAGATTTATTTGAAATTAAGAAGTGGAGACCGAACTTGTTTTGGATAAAATATCATGGTGGATGTATCATAGATTAGAGATAACTATGAAAAACTAGTGCGGTTTATTTTAAGATCTAAAGAGAATTGATAATTTTTTTGCATTGAATTTATTACTTATATGTAGATAGGTTGTGTAGATAAAATAATGACGGTAGACTTTTAAGAGAAAGGTAATGATCACCATAATTTTACTTTACTAAATTAATAAAAACTCTATAATTGATATTAAATTACCCAACTCAATCAATTTATGTAAAACTCAATTCTTAGATCCTAATTATATTGATTTCGCCATTAAAGATCTCAGCATTTTAGTTAGTTTAATTATATCTTTTTAGTATATTTAGGATTAGCTTATTCATACTTTATTATATTTATTTTTGATTATTTATATAATATCTAGTTCACTTAAATTTGAATAATTAGTGTTCATCCTCATAAAAATGATACTTTACTCACTCTTTATCACTAATGCAACTAAGTTCTCTTTTGTGTGTAGATTTAATCACAAACAGAGAGCTAATGACCAAGACTTCTATATATTTATTATATATATACTCCTAGTTAGCTTATCTTAATTAGAGTTATGAAGAGGAAAATGAGCATCCCTATTTTTAAGAAAGCAAGATTGACAACATAAGTGTTGAATCCAAATTTGTTCATGGATGGAGGAAGGACCTTCTAAGATATTAGAGAAATAAAGTTAATTTGAAAGATTGCTAGCAGAAAGATATGCAAGTGAAAAAGTTCAAGAGAAATAATAATCTTATTGCTCAAAATGTGAGTATAGAATATGGGGGTTTAGAGTGAGAGCCAAAAGGTCCCGCCTAAGGGGTGACCATACATAGAAAGATCATATGAGATAAATTTAATACAAGTGAATTCTCGCCTATATGATTGGTGGTGAACGATTACAGGTCCACTGACGAGTAGCTTATTATCTAGCGACTGCGTGAGTAAGGACAAGACAAAAGAGAGTAGTTGCATTATTCCTCTACATAGTCACCAAAGGCTATCTAGTTGGATTAAATTTTGCCTTTGGGTTAGTATTCTCTAAGTCCTTTGGTTCACTGTGTCAGATTTAGTTTCTCTTGTTAGACGCACCTTCTAATAAGTATACTTATCTTGGGTTGTCGAGTACCCTTTATGTAAGTACACTTGACTTGATATATAAGTTCGCTTGGGCCTGTCCAATGCTTTGGGTATACAAGAAGCACAATTAACTACAAGTCAAATTGAAAGACGCCATTTATTATTGTACAAGAGCTAGGAGTTATCTGACTAAGTGAAAGAATAATTAAATAATATTAAAGCAAAAATTAGATGCTCTAACCAATATTATTTAAAAGTTGGATCAAAAAAGATTTGTGCATAAGGAGCAAGAGAGATGGGAGCAGAATGAAGAGGTACTTATTGTTAACTTGACTATGTACTTAGTTAAGATGAGGATGAGGGGCATAAGAAAAAAAAGAGATTTTTTATGAGGTGGAAAACATAGGAGATTAATTTATTGCTATCATATATATAGAAAAGAAGATGCTAAAAAGGCAAAAGATGTATCTGATTGTTTGCTATTGTACATAAGTGTATTGCATAATTATTAAGTTAAAAAAAGGTAATAGTAAATAGTATTTAATTATAAATTTTAAAAACTTAATTTAATAAAAGCTAATTAAATTATGAGTTTAGATTTTAAAGTGTTACGCTTATCACAACCTTAGCATAATAAAATGTAAACATGACTCATTTTTTTTGCCAAAAATCAAATGCACAAAACTTTATATCACCATTCACCAAGCATGAGACCTTAGAACATTATTTAAACAATAGACCAAAAAACATAAAAAAAATTGCACATCTAAAATAAGAAGAAAATGAAACAACTTTTCTCCTAAACCATAACTAATTGCTTACTTGTATAACTATTGGTGCAAATGAAATCACCTAAACATAATTTGTATCAATAACATATAGTTCACATTAAGTACACTAAAAAACACAAATTAAACAAATTCATCATAAAATGACAATTATCAAACAAAAAGATTCTTGTCGCACTAATAAAGTTGTGACATCAATACAAATAACTTTCCATGGTAATCTGAAAAATTGCAACTCCTTAATCTTCACATGCATAGAGAAAAAAAACTTATAACAAAGTGATAAAATTATATAAAAGTTATCATTAACCTCAAGTACTTGAAAAAAATATTGCTAATATTTGTATTATAAATTTCAACATCAATTTCTCCATCACTAGTGTCATCTCCATCTTCAATACTTGGTCTTAATAGACCTTGACCATCTGCAAATTAACTTTAGTAATATTTCGACACAATATTATATCATAATTAAACAAATACACGGAGGTTAAATACCTACAGAAAAACCTTTAACACGTAACCAATTTTCATAACACGCCAATGCTTGAATTGTCTCTAAGTTTAGCGAGTATCTTGTTTGGTCAATTATTATTATTATTTTTTTTTTACCATACTGAAGGCTGATTCAGAACCTATAATTGATACATGGATGGATAAAATATCTCTAGCTATATATGTCATTTCAGGTAATCTAGATACAAATTTATTCCAATAATCCAAAATATCAAGATCCAAATCTGTATCTAATATTGGCTCTACCAAATAAAGATCAAGTTATGACTTGTGCTTCCTCTTGACTTTCTTTTTAAGTATTCCTTGGAGTTTGAATGATGTGAAGTTTGGTTAGATTCTTTAGACATGCCAACCGATGCTAAATCTTGTTCTTGTTGATTATTCTTATAATGCTCAAACAAACTGTAAAATAAATCCTTAACTTTATGAACCTAAAGATATCCATCATCTCTATAAAGACTTAAATAACAAAATTCCAAATAATCAAGCTTATATCTTGGATCCAAGACAACAACACAAGAGAGCAATAGATTGTATTCCAACCAATACTTGTCAAATTTCTTTTGCATGTCTTTTGCATGCTAATAACCATTTTTATCATAAAATGTGGAGGAGATACAATGTACTTCAACAAATGCATTTGAATTTTTCAAACACCACAAAAATAAATATTTTTTGTGGAAGTTTTTGTGACTGAAAATAAGCATTTCACCTCATAAAATATTTGTAAAAAAGTGTGCAAGCACTCCAACTTTTTTCATTCTATATTTGTAAGCTTGAAAGTTTCATAATCCTTATTACGTTGCTCCCAAAGCAAATAACTTCTTTGTAATATAATGCACGATCAATCATGATATTTGTGCTATTTCATCTCACACACATCAATTTGAAGCTTTTTCCTCCCATTCAAATGAAATGTTATGCTAGCAGTCTTATAAATTTTTGTTAACTTTGGGATAGATTTATTCAAATTTTTGAACCCGTACCTAATCTTTACAATGACATCATCAATCAACTTCAATCCTGCTTGTACTATAAGATTCAAAATATGATAACAACATCAAATTTGGAAGAAATCAACATCACATATTAGTCATTTTTTTGCATTCAACTGAATTTTAAGAAAATTAACAACATAATCATTATATGAAGCATTATCAAGAGATAGACACATTAGGCTATCATCAATCTTCCAGTCAGATAAAGAGAAAGCAATTTCATCTGAAATTGTTGGCCAATCAAAAGGTGGTATTAAAGCTCTAAACACTATTATTCTTTTCTATAACTTCGATGCCCTATCTATCTAATGTGTAGTTATACAAATAAGCACATTTTTTTACTCATTGTGCAAATTATCAGAAGTCAAACAAATATGACTATTACTCTTCAATAATTCATCCAACACATACTTCTTCTCCTATTCATAATGTAACATAATATTTCTTTTTAAGATACATCTACTAATGGTTTTAAATTATAGGCATGTTATACTCATCATATATTTAAAAGCTGGTCATTCAACAAAAGAAAATGAAAGTTTACCACTAACAGCAAGCGTCGACACAACTTTTCGCAACTCTTCCATATCATACTTCACATTTGTCATAGATGTAGATCCCTTAGAGTTTGTTTGACATCGAATCATATATTGATTTATGCTATGATTTTTTCTAGATGGGCAAATACTTAAATGACGATGCAAATGTGATGTCCCACTTTTTGATGCAGCACTTAATATTTTATTATAATACTTGCATTTTGCTTTTGTTGTGCTCTTTGTACCAGATTCCAATAAAATCATTTCTCTTCAAACTTTTGAATGCAATCTCGACTTTTTTTACTAATATATCTTCATTATCTTTGTTCATTTCTTCACATTCAAATTCATCTTGAGATAGACTAGAGCTTGCCATTTCAAAAGTTGACAAACTAAATCCTAAGAAACACAAGATAATTATTAATGAGAAGATAAACTGCAAGATAATTATTAATGAGAATATCATAAATATAATTAGTGCTTCAAAAATATCTTTATAGCCATATAATTAGTACTTCAAATTTTTTTAAGCTTCTACCATAATTCAATTATCCATAGCCTAATGCATAAAATACTCAAAAAAATGCACGGGGAAAGAAATAATAGCCCTATTTCTCCATAATCCATGTCATTAAAATCATCACTAGGGATTTACAAATTGAAAAGTAAATTCATGCACATAGACCCAACCTTATTTGCTCTCAATTTAGCAGTTAAACCAAGGTAAACAAATTAAACTACTCATTTATCAAACAAAGAAACAAATAAATAACAAATAATTAATTTATTTATCAAATGAATACACAATTACAGAAATAAAATTAATAATCATTTTTTCTAATAGATTTATATAAGTGTCATCAATTTTATAAGCCAAATAATTATTATAATCCTATAATATTATTAAAAAGCTATTCAACTGCTAATATACAAAGACAATCAATTGCAAATTTCCATAAAACTATACTATTTTTTTTCCTAAATAATTAGAGATATTATATTTTGTAAGAAAAAAAATATAATTACACAATTCTTATATATTTATTCTCTAACTATATATATTTTTTTCTATGTAGTAATATATTTTACAACCAATTGCAGATCTCCTACCAACTTTAATGATCAACCTTAATAAAACCTAAAATTAACTTGTTTTATAGTAGCAGTTACCCGCATATGCACATGCGCGGGCCATCCAATTTCTCCCCAAGTACAGTCTGAATCAGCAGTCAAAAGTATCATTTCATTCAAATATTACAATCAACATTTGGATCTCTACGACTAAGGCTAACCAAGCAAAAGCATGCAGCAAAATCAGTAACCGAGGAGAGTAGCCGAGCTGGAAAAAACAAAAAGAACCTGAATACCTGATCGGCGGTCGGTTGTTGGAGCTTTGCGGCAGCTCGATTTGGCGTCGATGACTCGGCGTCTTCCCAGATCGGCAAATCACTGATGAAGGAGGCTGAGATTCGGAGAAGGCAAACAGAGGAGAGCAAGCGATTCACGATTTAGGTTTAGGACACAATTCATAATGGATTTTTAAGCGTCGGGTTCCAAATGGGCAGGCCGGGTTTGGCTAGTTCGGGTTTTGATTGAGTAAACCCGGCTCGGGCCGAGCCGAGCCCTATAAGAAGCTTCCATTATTTTACAGTTAAACCCGCCCATCTTTAGGGGATTTATGGCGAGCCATCAGGCTGTCCGCCCAATCTAGTCAGTCTCCCAGACTCTCTTAATACGTTTTATTGCTACATTATTGAGGGCCAACGCCATAAACTCAGATAAACGTAAAAAAACTGGAACAATTATTCCGCATTTTACTGGACGCTTCCATGGAACTATTGGCGGCGAAGAACGTTCGAGTGCCTAGATCCCCTCGGAAATGCTCCCAAATTTCTGCTCTCTCACTCACTCACGGTCCCTAACTCATTCCCGCGCACTAAAGTCGAATTGGGAACTTCAATTCCAAGAACCTGATGCGCGTATGTTCGCCAACAACCTCCCGCACCCCTCTACCACGGTTCTTTTAGGGTGATTCTTTTAAGCTGTTTTAGGAATCTAGGGTTTGCGAAAACCTTTTCCACTCATTTCGATGCCATGGCTATGCCTGGGATTGACTTCAAGTGGTAAGTCCTTCGGATCCTTCATCCTCGGCTCTTCGAAATTCGGATTTTTGAACCTTTGCTTTTATTTATGTACAGGTACGATGGATTTTTCTTTCTATGCTCGCAACCAGCATGTAAGAAATTGTTTTATTTTATTTTTTGCCTGTATTATTTCCTTTTTGGGGTAATGTTTAGAGACTTGTCTAATGTTTTCGTGGTGGTGTTTTGATAGAATAATCGTTTCAATCAATTGGAAGCGGTACCATCTCTGCGTGCATCCTTTGCACATTTGGATTGTGGTGAGTTTCCCGCCATATTTTGTTAAATGGTTTATTTGTGTTCTGGTGGTCAGCTTAAGAGGTGTTGCTGCCAGGTGGACTATTCTGTCGTGTTCATCTTTAGGTTGCTGATGTTTCTGGACTGTGGTCTAGCTGCGGGAATGGGTTTGTAAGAACTTCCTTTTTTTAGCAAGTTCATTTTGTTCATTTAGTTCATCATTAAGTTCATTTTCTTCATTAAATTTTTGGGGCATTTACATGCTTACAACTTCGGACATCTCAATTTATTTACTTGCTCAAATCTACCTATCCCGTTACCATCTGTTTGCTCATGTTGCATTCCCCATCATAATTTAATAGATGGCTTGAGTCCCAGTGATGGGAAGGTGTTGTTTATGTTCATATTGCTGCCAGAGGAGAAGAAGGAGAATGAGAAGAAAATCTTTTGGAGCATTAACTCTTGGTAAATCAGTATTGGTGAAGTGGAGAAAAAGGAGAAGAGTCGGAAAGGGAAAGGTGAGATAGTAAAGAGGGGAGATGGACATCATTATACTCTCCGAATCTGTTATGGCAAAGTTGGCTTTGGCAGTGGGCAGTCTAATATGGCGGGCAGCTCCCCTTGAATCTTCTGCAGTATCAGTAATGTGAGTGTATGGAGGATAATGAGAGTGATAAATTTGATCTATTAATGAATTTTAGATGTTATAAAAGTAAAAATGAACTTTTAAGTGCTAGATATGTAAATGGAGATGCTCGAAGTAGTATGCATATAAATCTCCCTAAGTTATTTTAATTCAAATTTTGTGGATCTGAAATTTCTTAGTAATACCTACTGCTATATTTCCTTGAATTGACTAATATAACATTTAGTGACAAGATATCATTTCACTTAGTGGAAATCAAATTAAACATTTGCTTGGCCTTTATATTTTAATCACACTTGATAAAATTTTGCGAGTTCAGGCCCGGCCTTCTTTTTCTACAAAGCTATTTAAAGCTAAAAACTAATAATTTTTAAAGTTTTTGCTTTTATCACATATATCACTAACCAAAACATATAAGCTTGGCCAAAGATCACCTATGAAAAGTACTTAGTTGGTCTATATTGTAGGTAGAGATATATGCCAACATGAAGGTTTCTTGACCTAACAAATAAATATTTTAATTTGCTTTACAAACTTTTGGACTGAAGAGGGTTGAAGCTGTACATTTGAGACCACAAAGCTGAGTATGCGAAAGTAGAATTCAAATTGGATGGTTGAAGTGGAGGAATGGATCTAGCTTGTTGTGTGATAGAAAAGTACCGCTTAGTATTAAGGGAAAATTTTATAAGATGGTGGTAAGACCTGGAATGATTTATGGCAGAATATTGGCCAATACAACAAAAGCATAAAATTAAGTTAGGTGTTCTAGAGATGAGGATGCTCAGGTGGGTGAGTGGCTTTACTCTTAGAGATAAAATACGAAATAAATATATACATTATTAGGTTGGAGTAGTTCTGATAGCTGAGATTAGAGAGTGTCGCATTAGATGGTTTGACCATATAAAACGTCAGTTGTCCAATGACCTAGTTAGGAGAGTAGATATATTAGATGCCTTATGCTAAGAAAAGTAGAGAAAGGCTTAAAAAGACTTGGTTTGTATAAAAACTGATCTTAGTTTATTAAAATTAAATGAGAATTTGACACTTAATAGGACATAATGGAGAAAAAAGATTCATGTAGCCGACCCCACATATCGGGATAAAGGCTTGTTGTTGTTGTTCAAAGTGTTTATTACATGGCAAGTTTCCATTCTAGATGTTAAAAGATTTGTGGTGGGGGTTTAGAGATGTGTTAGACTCTCATTTTATGGTTTAGGCTGCTTCAATATGATGGCATGAATGTATTGAATTGATTATACATCTTAGATAATTTTCTCTTCCCTTGTTTGATTATAAAATTTCATTTATTTTAGATTTTTTTGTAGACTTGCTAAATATGAATTTATAGGAAGATAGAAAAGTTCATTGTGTTTACTTTTAAGTATGAATGACAATTGAAGTGGTGCCTTTTTGTTTAAATGGGAACCTGGCTGTATTGGCAAACTTGGCATGATCTTTGGTGTGATGGGAATTTGTTATACAAGTCATTTTTGAATGATACCGGCAAATCTATGTATATGGGAAAAAAAACTTTAAGAGAAATGAACATCACTACCTGGTTTGACTTAGAGGTGGAAGAATGATATCCTTACAACCATGGAAATGGAATCATACTAATGTATAAATTTGGGAATTTTTAATCTTTTCGTTCTTCCATTTAGTTATTGGTGATAACCTTCTCATATGGGATCTAATATTTAGCAGCAATCACATTGTGATGAGTTTTCAATGTTTATGAAATTACTGTAGCGTGACCTAATTTCTCTTTTCCATGCAGTACAACCGTGAAATATTAGATCACTATGAATGTCTAAATTTCTAATTTAGCTTTGCAGCCATTTAAGCATTGCTAGTGTAGCCAATGTTCAAAGGCATGCTGATAGTTTGGTGGTGGGATGGAGGCAGTGGCAAGCATCATAGAAGCTTGTTAGAGTAGTATGTCTCTATAGGCCAAAAATACCCTGGAAAACTTTATTGAAAATCCTCTCCATTGGGCAAATGACGGGGAAAATAAGTACATTTCATTGTAGTGGGCAATGGGAAAGATGCACATGGGATTAGTATTTATTTATAAATTTAAGTTGATATATTGGAAAGAGATGACAGTATGAATATCTTATAAAAGCACTGAGCAAGAAGCTTTTGGAGACCCGGCCATAAAGCTTATATTACCAAGGCAAGTAAATAGTCAGATGGAGTTTTTAAATACTTATCCCTGCAAAAAGGAATTTCCAAAATAATGTATTATTAAAATGCCATTAATCCATAAGTTTTACTTGTTTCAAAATGACAATTAACACTCTAGTTATTACAACATTCAGAAAGTATGAATAACTATTACTTGTAGCTCCATGTTGTGGTATACAAACTCCATTCTCTCATTCAGATCACAGAATCCCTTCCTGCATGTATATACGTACATATATACCTACACATTTAACTAGCAGGCACGGATTACAAACATAGCATAGTTGTAGTTTATAGTTCTAGATCATTGTAACTTTAATGGAAAAGAAATAATATGCATGCCATTTATCATTATTTAATCTACAAGAAAATCATAAAATGTACTTATTATTTGAATAACAACTATGACTATTAATATTGTTTAATAGTTAAAGCAATGTATAGTTATGGAAGTATAGCATTTGTAATTAAGAGCTTGAACATATACTAAAGTTAACATATCTTAACTGATATTTTAGTATATACTTAATGTATTTATCTCAAAGCACCATTTATATATAAACTATTGTTTAAATTGCATAATATGAGATGCACCTTAAGGCATGCCTTAACTTGTTTTCAAATTATTAGCCATGAAGCACACATCTCATGGCTTATTATGTAAGGCATATACCTCACATAATGTCCAGCGTATACCTAATATATTGCAAGGCGCATCTCAAGGCGTGTCTCGCCTCAATTATTATGAGGCTTGTGCAATTTAGGCCTTGTTTTTTCAATAAATATTAGTAAATCAAGTTAATTAAATTTTTTTATTAAATAATCTTGATGCCTTAAGCCTCTCATTTACAGTAAACCTGAATCCTTACGCTCACTGTCTCCTTACCTTTGCCATTGTTGCTTCCTCTTTTTCTTCACTAAGTTTTCTTTCTCCACCAAATCTCTATTTTTTTCAGTGACAATCCTTAAATCTTATTTTTTAAAAATCTAATTCTTTTATTCATTTATTTAGTTTATTTATTTATTTGAACATTAGCATGTTTAAAATTTTTTCGAATAAAAATTTCTTGATTATTTGAACCTTCTAGTTTTTATAAGGTATGAAGAAAATCACAATGTGTAGAAAAAATTCAATATGGAGGCAAAGGAAATGACAAGACATATGTGTATCTAAAGTACAACTATTATGAAAAGGTTGCTAAAAGGTGTGCTACAAGTTTGAAAAAGCATCTTTATGGTTTTCAAAACAATGTGCCACTATGTCCCATGGTGCATGAGGTAATGAAAGAGGACCATAGTGCATATATGGGCAAGGAGATAATTTTAATGCATTTAACATAATGATAGTTTGATGATAAAATAGATGTTGATTTTTATTATGAATGTAGGCCTTGTAGCAAAGATTTCTCATCTTCTTTGCCACAAATATTATGTAAATATGTAAGAGGATCTGTGGATCAATACTTGCTAAATGTGGAAGATGATACATATGAAAATGTGAGATTAGTTTATTGAAGATGATACAGATGAAAATGTGAGATTAGTTTATTGGATCTCTCCTAAAAGTGCTAAAGAGGCATGCAAGCATGTTTGTATGAATATTGGAAGTTTTTTTTTTGTTTTTGTTTTTGAACAATCCATTCCAATTAATGTGGAAATCTTCCTTTGTTATTTTAATATGATTCGTTTTATAGGTTTCTATATTCGAGACTTGAAACACCATCTATGTATGATTTGAGAATTGGGGCATTGATGGAGTTGAATAATATTGTAAAAGTCATTGAGGAGATTAGGATAACTTAGAATTATATTAGAGTGATGTTCAATTGGTATATCTAATATCATGAATAAATGTTTGATCAATATTTTGATTAATAATTTCTGCGACCATATTTTCTTAAAATTTGTTGAAATTGTAGAGTATATTTTTTGATTTCTTAATAGAGTTATAGAGGAGGTTGGAGAGCATCTAGTTGTACAAGTAGTTACATATAATGCAATTACTTATTGAGTAGTTGAAAATAAATTGATTGAGAGGAGGAAATATATGTATTAAACATCATGTGCAACACATTGCATATATATTCGATTTTAGAGAAACTTGCAACTTGTCTTAGTGCAAGAACATCTTAAGCAAAGAAGATGTGCAAGTTCATCTACAATCATGGGAAATTTCTTTAAAAAGAAATTTTTATAGCTTGCTATAGTTTAAGTTACGTTACAAAGCATGTTAGAATCAAAGCAACATTTGAAAGCTTTGTTCATTTGCACACAATGTCTTGATTGTGCTTGTGCAAAGAATGCCAAAGAGAAAACAATTAGGAATATTGTCTTAAATGAAATATTTTGGTTAAGTTTAAATATGCAATAACAACAATAAGTCCATTACTTTAAGTTTTAAGAATGGTGGATTCAAAGAAAAAAGGCAATAATGAGTTTCATTTACAATGTGATGGATAAGGCTAAGGAGTTAATAGTCCTAATTTTAGGAGGACATGAGTCCAGTTACATGGAGATTTGGGAAATCATTAATGTGAAATGAAAGTTTTGGCTCCAGTATTACCTTAATCTACATCTTCATTATGTTGAGACCAAGTTGATCAATCTTGTAATCTAATTAGGTTTTTATCATTGTATAGATAGGTTGATGGTTGATTTGATTGAGAGGTTGAAGGTTGACATGCAACTTATATTATTCAAAAATAAGGAAGGATTCTTTAGATTGTAACAAGCCAAATACATAGTTGCAAAATATTTCTACGGTAATTTAAAGTATTTATTGATTGAAAATTTGAAATAAGAAAGGATTCTCTTACTTTTGTATATATATATATTTTCAATTCAGTAGAAGAATGATGAATTCGATTTGGTGAGGGCATTCTAGAGTTATTGTGATTAATTATTATTGTATTGAGACATGCATTGTTTACCCAAGATGTGTTAGCACTTTCAATGAGTATTCGTAGGCAATAAAGGGCCAGTACAAGAACACCCAATAATGTAGAAAAAATCAGTACAAGTGAGTCACTCGCCTGTAAAGACTCGCTCTCGGTTGGGCGAATAAAAGGAAAGATCACCCATCAGGTAGTCGGACTCAAGTGACTTGCCTCATATGAAAAAACATGCTCCAAATCGGTCAAACACAAGAGAAGATCATTCAAACTAAGTGATCAGCATCCAGCAATCTGCCTCATACAAAAGGATGCCCACATACGAGTGATTTCTACCAAATACACTTTAGACAACTCATCTCGCCAACACTGGCAATAGCACTCCTGGACCTGTCAATCGATATATAAAACTCACCTCTATTGGTGAGTTCTTTTTTTTATGTAATCGACTTAATTGATGTGTACTTTCTTTATGTAATCACCCATCGATCTTATAACAAGGGGGAATTTTTGAGCATAGGGTTACCTTTTTCGAGATTTTTAGTGTTCTTTTATTTTCACTGTTTTATGCTATTTTCCAGAGAGGGATAGTTAGATTTTTATACTTAGTTTTTTTGACATGGTGGAATTTCTCATACTTTCTAAGCTTTTCTTACTTCACTTCTTTTCTTTTGTTCTACTCAATTTAGCACACTTCTTAGGTGCCTAAGAGATTCTGCTTCACTCCATGGACATATTTGAATTCAACATACATATTCATCATTTAATGATGAGTGAAGCTAGAGTACATACAATCAAATTTATATAAAAGGAGAAATTATTTGAGTGCCTTAAGGATTAACTCTTTGTTTTATATCATGTATAATAAGAGATTAAAGGATATAAATTTAAAGAAAAAGGCTTTAAAAGATGATGAAGATCCTTTATGTTGTAATGTCATACCATCAGATGATGAATAGTTTGTGGATGATGATAATGAAGCGTCATCGTCCAACTTATAATAAGATCCTAATACTGATTTTATCGATTGGGATAGAAGCAAGATCAATAGTTCTAATAAAAAGCGAACAAGAAATAAATAATAAAAAGTATTCATAAAAATTAATGTAATTAAAGTTGTAACCATTCGCATAGTCATTATTTCAAAATTTAATTAATATTTTTATTGATTATTATTATTTTGGGAAGTTGAAGTTGATTGATATTGAAGATGAGGAATGGGAGAATGTATACACAACTGAGGATGATGTAGGGGAAAAAGCAATTTGTTATATCTATGATTCTATTAAAGTTCCATTGAATGATGAGAGTGATGTAGTTTTGAATTTAGAAATTTTAATCTTGGTGGCTTGTTTTGTTTGTACTTTGGTTGGCATTAGGAGTGGGTGAAAGAGATTGATTATATTGACTTTATTTTGAATTGTTTTATTCTATGTATTATTTTGATATCTTATTTTGTTATGATGTTTGCATAACTCTCCTTACTTTATGATTTGATGTTATGATGTTAACATGCTGCTTCTTATGTTGTGCGGTTTGTTACTTTTGACCATGTTAGGATGCTAATACATTACTTTTTAATGCATTAATGGGTTAGGATGTTAGTCTGTTATTTCTTACTTCATACTTTGTAGTTACACATAATTTGTTGATTCTAAGGTTTACACCTCAAAATGCCTTGAGGACTAAGTTTTGTCTCACGGATGAAAAATGCCTTTATACCCAATTGTGCAGTTTTAACTTTGACATAAACCTAATTGACCCTTCATTGATATTTTTCTTGTGAGCACAACAGGGCGTAACTCATAAATCTATTATTGTTTGAGGTGAAAAAGCGCCAACTCACTCATGCCCAATCCATGTCTTATTGCCATAATAAGGCATAGGTCATGCTTCTACTATTGTCTATAGTTGAATGTAAAAGCACTCATTGTATTAGACCTTAACATTCCCAACTAGTACCATTAGAAGGGGAACTCCATCTTTCAAGATGTGGATACAAATATTCTTGCATACATCATTTTATTTGTTTTCTTTTAGCATTTTTTATCTTCCTATGAGGAGCCATTATCTAATACAATAAAAATTATTGTAGCATAATGCGGTTTGTATTGAGACAAATAAATCATTATAAACTATTTACACTTATAGTTTGCTAATAATAAATTGCCTCATTTATATAAACAAATATGAATTGTAATTGTATTAAATAAATTCAAGTTACCTAGAAGAAATCAAATATTACTCTCCTTGAGTACCTTAAATCAATCCCAATTCATGCATAAGACCCACCGGCCCCTGCGCAGATAAAAAGCACTTGAATTCTTTAATATCTAGCGATATCTTAATATTTCTTCATAGTTGTTACCTATTTACTATTAATCTTATATCTATGTCTTTGCAATTATTTATAACTTATTTGATGTTTTTTCTTAAATTTTATTTAAACAATCCCGTATATAAATAAATTGGTTTTTTTTTTTTACTCAAGTAGTTTGATAATTAATTTTTAAACAATATTAATTAAATAATTTTTTCTTACATTGAATGCTTTCATTCAATTAGTTACATCTAGATTACTTGCATTTTATTTTTTAAACTTAACCTCGATAAAATAAGTCATTTTACATAGCCATAACAAGCAATATTTATGGCTTTTTCAAGGACAAAATCGTATCACTTATTCGATAATTATTTAACTTTTCTTAATCTTTTATTTCTCGAGGTCTCGAATGTGATTCCTATGAATTTATATAGAATATTTTGATTCATGTACAAAATACCTCAATTTGTCAAGAATTCCAAAGTAATTGTTGAAGTTTTGCATAGATATTTGTAAGACATTTTTAACATTAGACTTAGAATAATTATTAATTAACATTATACTTTTATAATAATTATAAAAATTATTAATAATCAAACATAAGATAAAATCTGGGGTTTATCTTGATTTGAAAACATGATATGAAGAATAACATTAATTTGAATATATGATTATAAAAATCCTTAAATATATCCATCAGAAATTTATAATTTAATTTTTTGGTCATCATATTAGCTATCAAGTTTCAAAATTTAATTTATGATTGCTTGCAACTTGAAACTCTTAACATAAATATATTCTAAATTATCGTCAACTCCTCAAAATGAAAATAAAATACATAACATAATGCTAGGGTTTATCTTATTTTAAGCCCAATCAAAGAAAAGAAGAAATGCCCTAATTTTTTTAGGTCCTGCTTCCCAATTTGGCCTAGGTTGCATTGTTTTGAAATTATTGTGCTTGGCAGCATCGCCTACCCCTTGCTCAAGCATGATCGCTTGCATTTGGCTCACTCTTCATCGCTTGCTCTCTCATTCACTTGATCAACAGATGATCACTCACCCAATCTCTTTCTATCTCTTTCATTCAATCTGTCTCTCCCTCCCTCTGTGTCTTGCTCTCTTTTTCTCTTACTTCGTCTTCTATTCACTCCCCTTATGATAGCATGTGCTGATGTCAGTTCAATTAAACGGACATTAGCCAATTCATTTTTTATAGGCCTCTACAAAGTTTGCTTGTTTACATATTATTTAATTATTGCTAAGATAATTATAAACATTAACATTGTATGATCTTGATAGGAAGGTGAAGAGAAATTGCTAGCGCTTGAGTTTTATGTGTTTTGATTCTGGAGTAGAAGCATGTAGGACTTTTTAGGGTCCATGGTTTTTAATGAAATTGTACTAGATGTAGAAAGCCATGAATAATACGCACAAATTCATAGGTCAAATTAGCCACTACTTTTAATTAAGATAAAAAAAATATTACATTGATCAATTTATATGAAAATATAGCAGCCAACCACTAAAAATAATGTATAGAAATTCATAATTGAGAGTGCCACATTGATTGAAATTCACTTGCTGAAAATCAAACTATATTAAATTTACAGAAAATAATCTCACTTGTTAAAAACTAATTGTATCAATCAAATTTGAAAAAAAAAAATCATATGATCTGAATTATGTAAAATATGAGAAAATAATTAATCATATTAGTGCTGCTTTTGATATTAGTTATAAACATCATCAATTTCTTAACTGCATGTAGGCATGGTTTAAATAAATATTATTTTAAATTTATGTAATCAGGATATTACTTGTATCGTTGGTTGACATTTGGGCAAATGTTAATTAAGAACTTTTTTCGCTAAAATATTTTTAGGGATCTTGGTTGGCAACAGCGGTATGCACGATTTTACGGGAGGATTGTGGTTCTTTCAGTTATTATTCTGCTTCTTTATCCTTTTCTTTGGGTTTGGACTGTCATAGGCACATTATGGTTCACCAGTGCAAATAGCTGTGTAAGCTTGTTTAATTCTTGTCTAGCTTTCTTTCTTGAATAACCATACACAATTCATGGTGGTCTAGTAACTGGCTTTATTTTGTTTTTGATGATTGCAGTTGCCAGAGCAAGGGCAAAAATGGGGTTTCCTTATCTGGTTGGCTTTTAGCTACTGCGGGCTAATGTGCCTTGCTTTCATGTCCATTGGAAAGGTTCTCTATTCTTTGACCTTTATGAATTTGATCCCTTGATCTAGAATTGAAACTGGTCCCTTTTCTTTATCTAATGGGATTGCATGTTGTATTCTGTTTATCTCTATTTTTTTGCCTATTGAAAGACTTTGTATTCAGTTTTGTTCAAGTACAATTCTCGTGCACATATTTTTAAATTATACAAATCTTAAAAATTGGATTTGTTTCTATTATGCATGCATGCTACATTCTATGTGAATTTAATGGCTGTACTTTAGAACATTGGGTGGATCACATGGCAGCAGCAGTGTAAATTCAATTTCGTTATTTGATTTGGGACACCCAAAAAATAGACTGGTAACTCTTCTAGTTCAGGTAATTTACTTTTATTAGTAGCAAGTTGAATCACCATCGCAGGTTACCTTTTGATTTGTGGTTGTGTAATCAGGTTGTTTTCTAGTCATAATCAGGTTGATAGGTTATGGACAGGTTTCTGAGACTATCATTCAAGCTGGATGGGTCTGTGCCTTTGTTTTTTAATTTGCTGGTGCACTAAACTGGTGTATTACCAGTACCGGTCATTTATTGGCATTCACGTTCAATTTACAGTTTAGCACAAGAAAGTCCAGAGATGATGCACTAAACATATTTATTTGTACTTAGATATGAATTGAAACTCTTAAAAAATTCAAGTTATTGAGAAGTTGCTATCTTTGTTCATGGAAATTTGCTATTTATGTAATAAGTTCTAATGCATATATTTTATCTTGAATTCTCTTCTAAAATCAAGGCATGAAATAAATAAAAAGACCAAAACTAGTATTTTTGTTGAGGAAATTTTGTTTGTCTATTTTTATACATGTTTTTGCATTTGTCTTCCTGTTTTCCATGGAAACAATATTAGAAGAAAGAAGATGCAATTCCTTAAATGCTCCATGATTGCTTTTCCTCATGCATATTGAGTTATAGTTATGCATGAAATATGATCAAGAATGAACAAATAGTGTGTGTGTGTGTGTGGTGGGGCGGGGGGCGAGGGTGCAAGCTTGGGTTATGATTTTCTATGTCATAGCTCCATTGTTTGTGATTTGTGAAAGAATCAACTTGACCATGTAATTTCCACTACCATTTTCATCACTAAGAACAAAAATAACATATTGGTGCCATTCAAAGAAAAATATTCACCAGAAAGAAAATTATGTGCTGAGGAACCATCACAATGGAAAACTTGACCTTAAATTGAATCAACTCTTAGGGTTGACTCTAATGTCCTCTTACCAAATTCACCAAGACAAGCAGCTCAAAAACTCTGAAGATAGGTGGTAATGGTACAGATGTAAATCTCTTGGAGCGTTGCTTTTATTCTCAATGCCAATTTTCTTAGCGGCCATGGACAAATTGTTGATGCCATTGGCCATGGTTTCTTTAAATGAAGAGGAAACAACTCATGGCACATTAGGGGACCACCCTTAGTTATCTTACTGATTCTTCATGTCAAAGTAAGGCCAAAGAATGATTGATATTGAGTAATGCACTCAAAAATTTGATGGCAATTGGGGGAGCTGCAATGTTTTGGAGTTGATAGAAATGTTATTGAGGAGCTAGAACTAGAGAGATGCAGCTATGGAGGGAGGGAGGTGCACATTTTGTATCTTATGTTGTTATTTAAAATAAAGGCTTGAAATTAAAACCAAATTTAGTGTTTTTGATGAGGAACATTTTTTTCTGAAGGAGATTGACAATGTAACGCCACCACATTGTCATCATTGAGAATAAATAATATTAGTATCATTCAGAGAATGATCTTCACTAGGAAAAAAAAAAGTGTTGATGAAGCATGAGAATAAAAAAAAAATACTTTATATTCAACTCCACGATTTGAATCAACTCCATAGTGTTGAGTTTGGTGTCTTTAATAATGTCTTATTTCTCAAGAAAATCAGCCCCCAACATGCTCAAAGGATTGGTATGGTCTCATGGGGCATGTCTATTTACATATGATTGAAGATAAAGATTGAAGGAATGGCCAGGGGTAAGCTTAGGTTATGACATTTTATTGAAGGACTAGAAGCACGGGAAGAAAGCAATGCTGATAAGAGAAGATGGATTTCTATTAAAAGGAGTAGAAAGGTATTACAACCAAATATGGGTAATTGTCATGTTTTTTACATGTAACCATTTGGTACAAGTGTAAAAGATTATTTTGCCTTGATTCAGTTGTAGGTGATAGAATCGATTTTGCCTCAAGGGCTGAGATTTGTTGTGGTGTTCGTCTAGTGTGGTGGAGATTTAGATAGAAGAAGTAGCTTATTTTATATCGGGTTAAACCTAGACCTACCAACACGAATTGACACCTTAATTTCCTTCATTTTATCTGTAAAGCTTGAAATGCTTGTTGTAATAGCGGCGAGTATCTATTTTATGTTTGTAAGTTAGGTACTCGTGATCATTATCAACGACTTAGATATATCTCATGAAGCATGTTTGCCAACTATATTCAATTCGGTTGGCATTGATAAGTTTTTGTTGAAGTATTTTACTTAGCGGAAAGCTTTGATCATACTCGCAATAGTAGAATTGCTTTAGAATATTCGTTTCATTACATATTTGTGGGAATAGTATAAGAGTGTTAATCATGGAGTATTGGTCTTGAGAAGTTGTCAATCTCATGGGGTGTCAATCTTGCACTTAGATTGCTAATTACAAAGAGTATTGGTCTTATGGACTCGTTGACCTCACTCTGCGACCGTCTTATACTTTGGTTGCCAACCGCACGGAGTGTTGGTCTTAGCGAGACGTCGACTTCATGGAGTGTTGGTCTTACACTTTAGGTGTCAACCACGAAGTGTTGGTTTTGGTGAGTCATTAATCTCATTGGGTCTCGATCTTATACTCTAGGTGCCAACCACAGAGTGTTGGTCTTAGCGAGTCATCGACCTTACAAGTTTTATACACTAGGTGCTAACCACAAAGTGTTGGTTTTTGTAAGTCATTGACCTCATGAGGTGTTAGTTTTACATTCATCATCTCCTCGGTAATTCTTGAAATGTTTTGCTTGAATCCGATCTTAATACTTTCACAAGTATTTCCTGTGTCAACTTTCATTTACTCTAGCCAAGGGCGGCTTACCAAGTTTTGTAGTTGAGCCGAAAGTGGCTCATCGAGTCGACCGAAACGATACTCAACTCCTCGACCGAAACAAATACTTGCTTGATTATGTGGCAGTTAATTGATAATTTTATTTGCTGTGTAAAAGAAAGCTTTTATTATTTTTTGCAAGTAACAAATTAATTAGAATTAAGTACAATAATAGGACCTATCTTATGGGTAAAATCTTTTTAGATCCTTTGAGTTCTAAGTGCGTGTGTGAGTCTACAATTGATAAGTTATGGGGCCGACTGACCTCTTGATTATGTAGGGGCCATCCCAATGTGGACTAATTTGGTTAATATATTTTACCGAGCTCTTGTGTCAACTTTCTTCAATAATAAGTCGCTAGTTTTGAAGTAGTTTTTTTTAACGTAGTGATTGTAGTATTTAGCCATTTGTCTTTTTGTCTCTTCCTTCCTCGGTGGGCTTCGACTCTTAGTTCTTCCAATAGGTCAAGAGTGGTTTTTATGGAAGTATTTAACTTTTCCTACTTGTTGATCTCTTTACTTAATTCAGTCGTTATCTATGGCTAGAGAGTTCGCATTCAATTGTTAATACTGCCTCCATATTATGGGAAAGTGCAAAAGATGAGTGACAAGTGGCTGAGATCGGAGTTGTCCTGAGGGCCCAAAGCACAAAGGGTTGGATAACAACCCATTTTGTTTTAGCACCTCATACCTTTTTTAGCAAGTTCAAAATTTTTTTATTTGCTACTTAAACCTAACCATTGCATTGAGGCACTGAAGTGTTCTTCAGATTAATTCCTTTGGATTTGCAGAACTCCCTTAATTGTTTGTCAACGATTTTTGACCCATTGTTTGTTACAATTGTCATCGGCAATACATAGTTATGGATGTTGTCATTCTAAAGAAATTTTGAACTACCTTGATGGTTATATGGCAGTGGCTTTATTTTGATCCCACTTGTTGAAGTAGTCGATCATGAACAGTATAAATTTTCTTTGCTCACTGGCGAGTGGCTATTGCCCAATTTGATTCATCCCCTAAATGACAAAGGCCAAGTGCTTGCAATGGGTCGTAAGGTTGTGATCGTTGTTGTTGTAGAGGAGTGAACTTTTGACACTGTTTGTACTTTTTAGTGAATTCCTCCACATCTTTCCTCAATGTAAAGCCAGAAGTATCCTTGCGATAGGATTTTGTGGGCAAATGTTTGTCCTCCTAAATGACTTTTGCATTCCTCGGAATGTATTTTTTCAAATATTCTTCTTTGCTCACTTTCTTGCATGCACCTCATATTAAGCAAGGTTTGCGACCTTTGAAATAATTTTCCTTCAATCAAGAGGTTGTGTGTGCTTTGATCTTGAACCTCCTTGGGTTTGGGTCTTTGATTTCTTCCTCTAGCTCTTCAGTTTTCAAGAATTTCCTTATGGGGAAAGTTATGCAAGTCGTTGCTATATTCATGGATTTTTTTTCTTCCGTGCTAGGATGGGAGAGTTGGATGATGGGCTGTTCTCCGAGTACACTTGCTCTGGATAGTAAGTTGACGAGTTGGTTCTGCTTTCTAGGTATTTGTTCAATCTATAATTGTTCTAGTTTTCTAATTTTTGCTTTCACGTTTAGTAGATATATTTGTAGGGACTCATCTCTAACTTTATAATCCCCATTTACTTTGGCTCGACATGAGTTGCGAGTCCGAGTAAGCAATGATGTGTAGAGCGCCAAGTCTTCGGATGAATCTTAGTCCAATGAGTAAAGGTTTGTATTTAGACTGATTATTTGTTACATGAAAGTCAAATTTGATGGCCTGAGTTATAATAATTTTTATCGGACTCTTTAGTATGATGCTCGCCCCCATGCATTGTTCACCTAAATAGTGATCCACATCCAAGTGTCATAGATGCTCTAGGTTGGTTGGGGTATCGTGCGGGTTGCTGAAATACGCGAGAAAGTCTGTGAGTGATTGCACCTTAATCATCATCCTCGATAAGTATGATATGTCAAACTTGTTAAGTTCCACCGACCAATTTAGTAATATTCTTGAGTGATCTAATTTGGCATGGAGAAATTTGAGCGGATTGCTTGTGAAAACCTAAATGGAATGTTCTTGAAAGTACGATTGGAGCCATCATGTTGATCGATATGTCACAGTGACCCCTCCTATTCGTATAGTTAATCAGAATGATTTCGATTGGACACGATTTCTTACACGTTGACAGTCTCTCTTGAACGAGTGAAATCAATCAATCTCTTATTTGCAATTCGTATCTTCTTCTTAATTCATATCACAACTAAGGCGTAAAATCTTTAAGTTTGTAAATAAATCTGAGAACTAAACATTTAATTTATGCGTCCCTAATCTTTCCAGCCTCTGATTAATAAGCGGTAAACACCGTCTTTTCCGAAATTATCAGCGGTAAGATCGTTTTAAAGCTTGTGAACAAGAATCTTTAAAGTAAGTCCTCTGAGTGAAACATGGATGCATATACGTATAAATTTACAAAACTGGTAAATTGTCTTTGCGGAATGTGAATGTCGACAATATCTTTGTAGGTCTTTGTAGAAATATAATAATATAAGCGAAACAATATCTTTTGTACATCTTGTATCGATGTCGAGCGAAATTTTAATTTCATTTGGTTATATGAATCATTTTCATCAAATCATTTTCAGAAATGTCATTTATAATTGTATGGTTTTGACTTTCATACATATGTCCACAGTCGGCCTAAAGCGAAGGTAATGAAACTCTCACCAATGACCGACACCTTAGACGACTAACGACAACTCAAAATGTCAGTCGGGATCTAAGATCATCGCTTTCTCACATTCGAACTTTTTTTTCTTTATCTGTGATTTATCTAGCGCCACACATGATTTTTCGACATTTTCGTTTATCATATTAAATTTAACGTGTTATAAAACATTTCATATCTGAAATCTATCTTTGATTTACATAATCGTTGTAAATCGATTAATATCTGAGGTCGAGTAATAAACATTTATATTTCATTCAATATGGCGAAATATCATATGTCGTTCGTTACAATTTATCTCGGTAGAAAGCTGGCGTACATAAGAATAAATGAATTTAAATTGATTATACCCGCCATGTCAGGTGATTAATGTGCTCCCGATTATCCCATACCCTATCATTAAACTCTTCTAAATACTTGTCTACTATAAATGACTCATAATTAACACCAATCTTACGCATTGATATCTCCCTAAGATCGAGTCGACTCTACGATAATACTTACCCTTTCAATAAACTAAAATTAACAAACAATGTCAATCCACAAACCCGTTCAATAATTGCAACTCCTGCAAAAGCTTCCCCTCTCATTTCAATGAGGAAAGGTGATGAAAGAAGGGAAGAATTCTTACAAAATTCCCAAGTTCCTCTTGGTGACGATTCAATCCGAGTGATTGAACTCCCAGTGCATCTTACCTCCGCGGGCAGGCGGTTCGTCGCCGTCTGACTTCCACGGGCTGCGGGAGGAAAGGGCCGATCACGGAATCCTCCCGTACTTGAGCCGCCTCCGAGGCGCAGTTCTGTCAGCCGACGAACGCCGAGGAAGGAAGCGGGTTCTGCGTGATTCCGCGGGAGCGGTCGTCGGCG
Source organism: Cymbidium sinense (assembly GCA_021442155.1). NCBI lineage: Eukaryota > Viridiplantae > Streptophyta > Magnoliopsida > Asparagales > Orchidaceae > Cymbidium > Cymbidium sinense. Next base: position 76,951,892 of record CM038219.1, on the reverse strand, counting down.
CGGGAAGGAGGAAATCCGTCGATCTCACCGAAGAGCGAAGCGGTCTCGATCGTGAGGAAAGGAGGCGAGGCCGGTATGGAACGAAATAGATGAGCAGTCGATCCGCCATCGTGGGTGAGGGCTTTAATCCAGTATTTGCTTGGTCTTCTGATGCTTCTGATAACAACGGGTTAATTAGTAAAATAAAATTAATTAGGAATAAACTATGGATTAATTGGATATTACACGATAAGTGCTAGTGTAAGTTTTTTTTATGACGTAATAATGCAACTCTACACTTCGCAATGACTTTCTTACATAGTACACTAGCCATTGTCTCTTGTTCTTTTCTCTAAGCAGAACAAAGCTAACTGAGTCTTCTCCAACTCCCAGATACAATAGCAAAGTCTCTCCTTTCTTAAGGTTTTGCAATAATGAAGTTGACGTGAGTTTTTCAAGTCACCAAAGCCTTTCCGCATTCTAAGGTTCACTCGAATCTCTTGGCTCCCCTGCAACACTTTGAAGAATGTTGAGTAGCACTCTCCAACCTTTGAGATGAATCGATTCAATCATGAGACTCTCCCAATAAGTCGTTGAACTTCTTTTGTGGTCCTCGGTGATGGCATGTCAAGTACGACTCTCACTTTGTCAAGATTGATCTTTATGCCTTATAGGGTGATAAGGAATCCTAAAAATTATACTTATGTTGAATGTGCACTTTAGGGGATTGAGATGCATGTTGTACCTCGTTAGGGTAGTGAAAGTTTTCTTTAGGTTTTTGATATGTTGTTCGGGCGACTTGCTTTTGACCAACAAATAGTCTATGTAAACTTTTACTTTTCTGTCTTTTTGTTCTTTGAAGACTCGATTTACCATCCTCTAAAAGTAGCGGACATTTCTTCAGCCCAAAAGATAACACTTTATAGTAGTAGAATCCTTCTCACATGATGAATGAGATTTTTTCATTGTTGGTCGGGTACATTTGTATTGATGGTATCTTGAAAGCATCCAAGAAACTCTTTTCTAAATAACCCACCGCTGAGTCAACTGGTACGTCTATTCGGGGAAGTGAATACCCATCCTTGGACAGCCAACTTCAGGTTTGTGAAATGGATACACATCCTTCATTTTCTATTAGACTTTTGTACTATCACCACCTTTGATATTCACTTCGGGTGTTGAACTTCTCTAATGAAGTAGGTTTCTAGTAGCTTGGCGAATTCTGTATCTTTCCTTATCTTTTTTGATTGGTTGAGCATCCTTCCGAACATTAAGCTTATGGCAAGCAATATTGATGTCGATAATCGACATTTCGACTGCATTCCAGACGACAAGTCGATGTACTCCTGGAGAGTCTGGATAAGTGCTTCCTTGTGCTTGGTGTTGAAAGATGTGCTGATTCTTATGACTCACTTAGGGTTCTGAGCAGTCGCCACTTCCTCGATTTTTTTCATGATCTTCATTCCAGTTCACGCGACTTCTAACTACAACACCTCTTTTGGTTTGCCTTGGTCCTTCTTGCTCTCAAGTAGTGATCGGATTGGTTCAGCTTTTACGTGATGGTAATCTCTTCTCCCTAAGAATTTAATTGTCATGTGGTAGGTCGACACCACTGCTCTAAATGTATTAAGCAGTGGTTGGCCAAGGATGGCGTTGTATGTGGCAGGCATCTCCATGATGATGAATTCAACCATCACTGTGAATTACTTCTTGTCTTCCCCCCAGGTCACGGGGAGAGTGATGAATCCTTTTATTTACCTCACGGGAAAATCCATTTAGGTCCTCGGTAGGCGAAGTTCAGAACTTGCCAACCTGTCAGGAATACATATTTGATGATGATATTTTGCGATGACTGTTATGATGATGGCGTATGGGTTGCCAACTCTAGGATGGTTCTTCTCCCAAAATATTATGGAAATTATGGTTGTACTTGGCTCTCAGGCCATAGTAGTCGAGTTGACTTCTTCGGATCATAGTCTTTTGAGGCTTACTCGCTTTAAGAATTCTGCCTCCTTCGAAGATTGCAAGCACGATCCCCACAATGTGAACTACGTGAGCCAAAAACGGGTTTATTAACTGTCTTGGTGACTTCCTCTCCTTGTCTTCTGGTAAATACTTTGAGCTCCCAACCTTGATGAGCTCGTCTACCAAACTTCTTAGGTGGCGACACTCTTCGGTGTCGTGATGATAGTAGTACTTGAATTGATCGCGGACTCCATTCGCTTTTATGGATGGCGGTCATCTGAAAAATTTCTTGTTATGGATAGCCTTCACCAACTTGCTATTGATACCGCCAAGGTTGACATAATGGTAGCGGTGGATATTCGTCGTGTTGATGATGAGTGGGTTGATGTCGGGGCTCTCGCCGGTGTATTGGGGCTTCTTCCCTTTGAGTGGGCTTTCTTTCTTGGTCATATCTCCTCACTTGGAGTTTGTTATTGGAGAATCACTCCAAAGACGACTTCTTCAAGGGTTCACCTCCGCGAGTTGTTGCGGGCGGCTAAGTGACCTCATTATATTTCTCAACATTGACATAAGTGAAGTTTAAGTACCCAACATCGATTGTTAGTTTTAGATTTTAAGATGAAAGATTGTAAGAGGAAAAAAATGTTAATTATTGTCGATTAGATGGGAGACTTAAAAACAAAATAAAATAATTTTAAGGCTTATTTATAAGAGCTTAGAATTTGAGATTCATAAGAAAATTAATGTTATATGAGACAAAGTAGCTTGAAATTAAATAAGTTCTACAAATGTCCTGGAGAATCAAAAGGAAAAGCTTTTTTTAATAAAAATAGTTGGTGATGGAGTGTCGAAAAGATGAAATAAGAAGCATTGTTATAAAACTTGGTTTAGATGTAATCCGCTCGTAACAGGCAAGTTCATGACGACCGGATGGCAAGTTCCTAGTGCTGGGGTCTTGGACTTTGGCGGGTGGATCTTCTGTTGTGCAGTTGGATGTAAGGTTGTCTGCATGTGAGTTAGTTGTCGATCTTGTGGTGGGATGCCATGTATTGATCTGTTGGGTGAAGTCCCACTCTTTATATGCTTGCCTAGCATGAGGTGAGTCTTTGTATCTAAGGTGGATTATCTCATGCTATCTTGATCGAGGTAGTCTCCTAGTTGCCCAACTCATGAGGCATTCATGAGTATAAAATAAATAATAATAATAAATAGAACTAAATCAATAAAAGTAATAATTAGCTATGGATCCCACTAATATGCATCACAGAGTAAATTTTGGATTTAAACTTTTTGCAATAACATGAAATGAGTCCTAATTAACTCATTGTTAAAGTAACAACAAGCAAGCATCTTATTGAATTATGCATTGAGTAAAAATAAGGCACAATAATAAACATAAGTAAGCAAGATAGTTTTGGACTATGTTATTGATGAACTATATATTTTTGGTCTAGAATATTTTTGAAATAGTCCATTCTTCTTATCTTAAAAGCAGGTAACTTTGTGTAGTAATAGGGATATTTATTTTATGTGAGAGGATTTAGACTCTTATGAGCTATAATTTTGAAGAAAACTATTGTTTTCATTTATCTGCACCATTTCTCAAATTATGATCAAAGTTGTTCAATTAACTTTTTAACGTGCATAAAATGAGCCGTAACTATTCCAAGGATTTAGTGGAATGTTGGTTCACTTGCGAGCATATACATAATTACGTACTTTTTCAATCATGTGATTATTAAACATCAAAATAGTATGACTATTTCCATAGTATTACATTTCCAATTTTGCCCTTTGATTATACAAAATTGATTCAAATTGGTCCCTTAGAAATTAAATTTGGTTGAATTTTGTATAGTCAAGGGACAAAAACAAGATTAATTTTGTATCTTAATTCTCACATGAGGAATAATTTTGGATCATTTTTGTGAAGTTGACAAAACAAATTGAAGAAATGTGATACTTTATGACTAAATTGGCCTTACACAAATAGCAGGATGATTAGTTTGGGATTTGATTTCATTTCATCAAGTGGGGTTATTTGGTAAGCTTATTTTAGTCCTTAGGGATCGCTTCAATTATTATTTGTTGTGATGCTAAATGGTTTTACATCCATGCTTCGCCTTGAAATGGGTTATGTGATAACCATCTTTCTTATAATTAGTTAGCTAGTGTAAGTTTAAGGAAGATTATACTCTCTCCAACTGCATTTGATTAATTTGCATCTCTCATCTAGTTATTATGTTTATATTGGTTTGAGATATTTAATTTGAAGATTAGGATCCGCCATTATTGTTTTAATGTGTTACTAGGCCAAACATTCTATCTTGAAGTACAAGCATTTGGGCATCATATTTTGATTTCTTATTTGAAAAAGAAATAAACTTAAGAAAAATGAAGACGAGATGGACATGAGAGAGAGGAGAGTGAGACAGTTGAAAGGTATTTTTTGTTGCATGTATTTGTCTAATTTTTTCCTGTTATATCTTTCTAACGTTTTTCTCTCACCATTTTTGTTCTTTTTTCTCTAATTAATTTATCATTAGTATATAAGAAAGAATTATTGAGGCCAAAAATAGGTAAAGTCAATTTGTTTTCTGTATTTTGAGATCACTTATCCTTGGGTAATCATAACTTCTTTTTTTTTTACAGTGAATTTATTTTACGAATCCTATAATGTCAATTTGGTTGGCTAAGTATTTTATTGAAACTAGCTGTTGATTTGAGGTTAACATTACCTATGTTTAACATCTTTTGTTTGGATTTTTTATTCATCTTGTGTTGAGAAGAGGGTCTCCATATAATTTTTTCTTTGTCCGCTGGAACATCATGCGCCATTATGTGCCCTTTTTATTTTATGATGAAATATTTGTAATTTCTTATTTCATCTTAAATCAATGCCTATCTTTGGATTTTATTTTTATTTTTATTTTTGCAATATAACAATGGTGTCCCTATTGTTTGCGTCTTAAAGCATGTGAATTATTTGCTTTGGTTGAAATGCTCAATATTTAATGGCCATATTTCAAATATTTTTTTTTGGATATTATTACATGACATGACAATTTCATAAGGTTTTTTTTTTTACTTTATTTTAGTGGCTAACACGGAGGCAAGCTCACATACTTCGTGCTCAACATGGGATTCCTATTTCTGAATATGGGGTGAGATTTCATAGGTTACAGTTTGGCCTTTTATATTTTTTAATGTTCCAACAATGTCGTAAAACTATTTTTTGAAGCTCATCATTGGAGTGTGTGCATTTGTGAGTGCTAATATGGAAATCTTATCAAGTAGAAATTGATATATCATATAACGAGATTACTAATTATGTTATTTTACCAAATATTAAGCGATAAATGTTAAACATTTAGCATATTTTATGATTAATCTTCAAGCATTCATCATGATTATATTCAAGCTGAACTTTTTTATGCCTGCATTTTCTTCCCATGAATATTTTGTGGTTGCCTTCACATATTGAAAGAAGCACTTGAGTTTTTTGATAATGCCATTAATGTAAAAAAAATAGTTGAAGAGAGGGAGAAATGAATGTCGGTTGTCAAGTAGTTGCATTTTACAAGCATCAATGCCTATATGGATTATTTTTCTTGAGGTGAGATCTTGAAAAAAATTACTATAAGAGGGGTAAAAAGATTATGGAATTTCAGAGCTTTAGTAAGATTATGAATAAACAAGTTGATAGCTCCATTGATAATGTCATTAATTTAGAGTAATAGTGTAAGATAGGACAAACAAAACATTGGTTGTTAAGTAGTGATTCCAACACGTCAATTTTTGATTAGAAGAGATGTTAATGAGAAACTATGAGAGAGAGAGAGAGAGAGAGAGGGGGAACTAACAACAATAATGATGGGGAATCGATAAGATATGTTGAGATTAAAGAGATTGTGGTTACTCATCATATAGAAAGTAGTTGAATTTGAAATCCAATGTATATCAATTTAGAAATTAAGAGGCAGCACTGGAAGGCATTTTTACAGTTGGATTGATTTTGGAGGATGATTGGTTTGATTGCAATAAGGTAGGAAAAACAAACATGAAAATTACATGTCACCAGTTTGGCCACCACTTGCTTGATTTACGCAACCACCCCTAGAGGTAACAACCATCGCTAATTGGCTAGGAGTCAGACATCGAGTAGAGTTTTGTGATATGAACTCTCTAGAAAACAGTCATAATATTTTGAACTATGGAGTCTTTCTTTTATTGATTGTATACTTTGAAGGCAAGAACGCAACTGTGGATAAATTTAATTACAAGAAATTCTTTCATTGTATCTTTGCCAACTAGTCATATAAGTAGTGAATTGGGCAGTATTGAAGTCACTCATCCTATTTTGTTCTCATTATAGTATTCCTTAGTTTGCATATAATTTTGTTGAAAGAAAAGATAAATGTCGGTTGTTGATACAAGAGATGAAGAAAATCTCACATCTTCGTCAAAAATTTTGAAATATGACAATAGGGGTGATGGAAGGTTCAAGATGTTTGACCAATCAGATAAAAAAAAATGTAGTTGACTGCTTCACACTTTGTAAAATTGATATTTCTTGGTTATATGGAATAGAAGCATTAAGCTGATGGTGCTTCTTGTGATAATTGAAAAGAATATGTAAGGTATGGGAGATAATTGGTACCAATAAATTTAATGGTGGTACATATAGTGTAAGATTCAAAGCCATTAGGAGGAAGTTAAGAAGCCATAACAATTGTGTAATTGAGAACCAAAAAAATTGAGAGCTAACTGAAGATCTTAAGGAATGGGCATGGTTGTTGTAGTAAGTGGTCATCCCTTTAGATGAGGTGGCAATGTTGATGATAGTGTGAGACATGGTAGGGACTTGATTTTGATACTAGAATAGAAACTCTGGGTGGAGCTGTGGGCTTCGGAAATTCGCTACCGACCTCTCCGCGTGAAGAGAGTGGGTTAAATATCGGTCAAATTTTCAGAAGGAAGATGGAATAGTAGATAAGACACTACCCCAGAGATTTTATCCTCATTTTGTGAGGACTTTAGATATAATTTCGGGTTTCTATAGCAGCCCCTAGTTAATTACCTCTATCGAGAGCACTTTTGATTAATTTGAGTGATGACATCGGCGTAAAGTGAGTGGAGTTTTGAATTTGTGAGATTTATTATTTCAATTTAAAGCTTATGTTTGGGGAACGATGGCCGTCAAGATCCCATGGTTACATCCGTCTTTTTGATCCCCGTCCATTTAATCGAGAGGGGTAGTCGACCTAACGGATCCTTATCAACAACCATGAGTTACGTCAAGTATCTGTAGACACAGGGTGAGTTTCAAAGGAACAAATATAAATCGACCTAGAGATGATTTTTTGCCCAATCAAATACATTATATAATTCATCAAAGAAAAGTCGTTGAACATACGGATTTGGCTAATAATTTAGTGATGTCATATCCGCAAATCCGGTCGAGGCTCTATAGTCATAACCGTCATTTTGTATGTCATTTTGCGGAAAATCAGTAGACACACGTCTTTAGTAACTTAAGATTATTTGATTGTGAAAATAATTATGTATTTGATTTGACATTGCTCTTTGTAAACAAAATTTTTTTTAATTTATCACCCCTAACAACCAGTTGCAGATGAGTGGATAGATTTTAACTTTAAATTTAAATAATTAATTTCATTTAATTTATATTTTTTTAATTTGAAGATATGATTATTTTGTAATTGATTTAAATTTAAACATGTAGTCATCAATCATTTAAACTTTAGCAATGATAACCTTTTGATCATATGATTGTCGTTGACCAATAGACCTTCTCAACTCTGCTCCCTTTTATTTTGCAGGGTGAATTCATTCATTACTTGAATCTATAGTCCTTACCTTGTCAACTTACATAGAAGATCGGGTTTGGGGCTTTCCTCTTGAGAGCTTGAACTTAAGAAGTTGTGTCATTGGATTTATTCTTTTGTAATTATATGACAGAATTAACTTCTCAGATTTTATCAAGTAAAAATTCTTATAATATTATTATTGAATTTTTAGGTTTTGTTAACACTCGATCACCAAGATTGTCGATTCGACCTACATCCTTGACACTAAATTAGGATTTATAGTGTATATGTCAAAGCACATGCTGATAATTGATTGGTCATGGGATGACTGTATCTATTTGTTCGTTCGTTTCCCACATTGCTTGCATATTTTCTTAAGTGTTTGATCTAGTGAACACTTCAACACACATACAAGTATTTGTTATTTTAAAATGATGTATGAACATTGAGATGTCTAAGTTGAAGTAGTTTATATTTGATGTGACAAACATGTCAAATTGCAAGTATAAATCTTTAATACCTTCAAACATAGATCAAGTGTAAATATGTTCTATAAAAAGATACATATCTGATCTTTTTCAAATATTTGTTATGGATCAAATGTAAGCATCTGTTCAATGAGATATGGATCCGATTTTTCTAAGTGCCAATAGTGATTCAAGCATGTATCTGTTTTGCAATAAACCAAGCATGCATCTGTTCTGTAGAGCATGAATTTGATTCTTTCAAGTATTTACATGAATCAAGTATAGCATCATATTGTAAAAATATGAGGCCAGCTACTTCAAATAATTACACAAGTTAAGTGATTAAGTAAAATATTATTTTTTAAAGTAAACATGAAATTCATCTTACTTGCTTGGATGACATACAATAGTCCTTCAAATATGCATATGAAGACTAATCCAATTCTAGCATTTTATAAAGCTCACATATTGACTTGGGCCCAATGAGCTTTTAAATTAACAAGAAAGTTATGGACTAAAGAATTTTTATGAGATGGGCCCTCTTTTTTATAAACTCATATGAGGAATTCAAGATGAGCCATGCATGAAAGAAAGAAAATCTCAAGCCCTCGTGACATTATTATCCCCCTTTTTTTATGACATTTTTCTCATTTTTTTGTGATGTGTCCCCCCCCCTTTTGTTTTTTTGTTTTTTTTTGTCATGACATAATCATGTAAAGAGGGGGAGAAGTTTCTCCTCCTCCCCCCTCTTTTACTTCTTTTTTTAAATTCCCAATTATTATTAGGTTATGAAAAGGGGAGAAAAATCCAAGCTTTAAAGGACTTTCTCCCATATGCCCCCCTTTTTCCTCTTTTTTATTCTTTTCATTTATTACTTTTCTCCTTTTTTTTTTTTTTTGATATGCCACAATCCCATTGAGAAAAGAAAGAAGCTCCCCCTCTTTTTTCTTTGTTCTTCTCTTCCTTTCTTGTTAAATTCATGCCCATTTTATGGGTGTATTAAAGAAATGACAAGAGAAATTAATGGGATGATGAATCTTCTTTCCCATTTTTTTCTTTGTCATCATTCATGAATTTGTATTATTTTTTTTATTCATATTTTTGCATGGCATGATGCCATGAAAAAGAAGAAGAGGAAAACTCTCCTCCTTCGTGCAAGGCACCTTGGCCTAGTGGTCAAAAGCTTTAGCTCTCAACCAAGAGGTCTTGGGTTCAAGTCCTTGCACATGCATTGTGTGTGTGTTTGTGATTAAATTTGCTCAAATGTCCCCAAAAAAAAAAACTATTCTCCTCCTTTTACTCATTATCATTCCCCCCTTTCATGGATGTATTTATGAGGGAATAACATGATGACTCCATTTTTTTTGTGAAAATTCTCTTTTTTTCTCACCACTTAAGCATTTTTTATTTTTATTCTCCCCATATTAACTCACACTTTATGAACATGTTAATAAAAATGTGGCATGGAGGTTTAATTTTAGTGGAATTTTCTTCACTATCACCCACCACTTAAATAATTTAGTTTTTATTCTCCCAACTTTAATTTTATTTCTCGCATATTTTGATGAGAGAAGGACATGAGTGCTTAATTTTGATGGAGTCATTTTTGTCATCCAACATTTACGCCTTCATCCCCCTTTTTTTGTATATATTTTTTTTCCTTCCCATTTCCTTGATATTCATGCATGACAATTAAATGGAGAAAGTTTCATATTAAGCCAGGGTTTATTATAAATATGAATGTATTCATCCTTCATAAGAGGTTATTTTTTTTCCTCTCCCCTCACCTTTCTCACAAGATGGGTTGTAAATTTAGAACCTTTGAAGGTGTTTGCCTACAATTGGAGCCAATTTTCAACTCCGCTTCATCACTTGTGAGTCATATTCACTTTGATGTTTTGAGTTCAATTTCAATATCAACTTAAGATTATGCTTCTTGCATAGAGATTTCATTTGAACATCTCTTCCCTCTTTTTTTATTTACCCCTTCAACAAAACATGTATGATATTTCAAAAGGTTATGAGAGAGAAAGATAGGAATTTATCATATTCACCATTAAGGTATAAAGTCAAACTGTTATTCAAATTGTTGAATGTCACTAAGTATTCTATGAAAGTTCAAATACTTAAAACAAATTATGTTAAATTAGAGGCTAGATATTATAATTTATAAAAAATTTCAGCAGTCCTCCCAGCGTCATCCCTACATAGGGGGCTACTTCAAGAGAGCTGGGCCTTCTCATCACGCCAAGAAATGCGTGCATGATAGGTGTCGTTAGACACTGTGCCCAAAAGTATTATCAATTCATCACACCAAGAAATACGTGCATGGGCTTTCAAGCTTAACTGGTATGACACATCATTTTCTTGTCGCATTGGAATAATGCATATAAGTACTTAATTTAAAGCATATTTCATTGTCACGTAAAACAACGTGTACAAGTACTTATATTACAACAAGTTTTTCCTTCCCCATTATATTGGAACAATGTGAACGGGTACTTATATTACAAACATTTTTACAAGCTATATCTGCATATACTTGTCATATGATTTTCTCATTTACAAGTAGAGTTTGCTTGATATAAAGTAAAATCATCAACTTTACCTATTTCATGTCACACATCAACACAAGATTGGGTAGCCTCATGAATAAGCATTTACTATATTTTCATTCTTCTCAAAATCAAAATGAAAGAAAAGGCATCACATATTAGTGCCAAAGTTGAATTGATTTTCACATGTCATAATGGAATTCTAAAATTATAAAGTGTCTTGAAATCTTTTTCCTCATTTCACATTAGTTTTATGATAAAATGGTGGCTTAGCAATCTTGTCATAACATATGAGGATAATATACTCAAATGAATCACAACATAAGATAAGAGGACTCCAAACAATATAAAGAGAATTTTGAATTGATGCTAAGCTCATATACTTTTCACCATATTAGTTTTGCATGGACAATAAGAAATTTCAGCAAACCTTTTCAAATGATTCAACTTGTAATGAATCAAGGAGTATGTCATACTACTTATCTTTATCAACCAAAGAAAAATCATTTTGGATTCCATGCAAATAAAGCTTTGTTATGCCTTTCATTTGAAAAGCCTATTGGTTTGGTAATAAGCATGGTAAGACAAGATAAAAGCAAAGCTCAAGACTTCATACCTTTTCTTTCTTTTTTTTTTTTAACTCTACTTGCATGTGGCACACAATCACCTTAGGCTCAACAAAATAGAGATTAGAAATTTCAGATTTAATCAAAAGAGACTTGCATAGTCAATGAGATTCAAAAAAGAATCAAATATGATATGAACAAATGATGCAAAATAATTATTTCAAATCAAATTTGATAAGGCATAAATCTAAAATCTCATATATTTGGCTGAACATATTCTTACATGATAATGAAATTCAAGTAGAATCCAATCCAAATATTTGCCAAAGAATAGAGATATGAAACAAAGGGAAAGGGATTAAACTGAACCCTTCAATTTTCTCTTTTATCTTTCCCAAACTGGATAAATAAGAGAATCAAGTCAAAAAGCTAAATTAGACTTCAAGAAATGACAAAGTGAATGTCCAAAATCTGAATATCTCTCCCTATCACATTTCAAATTCATTTAAATATGAGATTGAACATTGAACACTTATATTCTAATGATTTTTAGCATGAATCATGTTATGGACAGCAAGGTGAACTTCTCTTAAGGATTGACACTTAGCCATTTTATTTGCCACAAGGAGAACATTCAACTTGATGTATAAAAATAGAAAAATTTGTATATGAATCAAATTCCAACATGTGAAGCACTAAAGATAATTGTATCGAGCCCTAGGGAGCTTTCCAATTTCATGATACCATAGAAATAAATTTAATACTTGAAGTTAATTATGATTAAGAAAAAAAAAAGGAAAGCAAAGCCAAAGGGATTTCATTTCATTCTCTTCTCTTTCTCTCTTTTTTTTTTAATAACTTTACTCATATGAACCACATAACCATGTCAAATCCAATAGATTGGACATCTAAAATTTTAGATTTGACTAAGAAAACACTTGCATGTCAATGAAATCAAATGAAAGCAAAAATTCATCATTAGCAACTAGTGGCAAGAGACAAATACCATGCTAAACTCACATGCATGGGTTTAAAATTTCAGATTTAGTTAGAAGGAAGCTTGCATGTTAATAAAACAAGTTAAGAGAAAACTCCATAAATAGCAAATAATTCAAGAGAGCCAATGTCTTGCTAAGCTCATAACATAGGCTTAGGATTTCAGATTTAGCTAAGAGGGATGGTTGCATGATAATAAAACTAATTAAGAACAAAATCTGCCTTTAGCAAATGCCAATAAAATCAATTGAGAATAAATCCCACCATTAGCAAGTAGTGGCAAGAAAGCAAGCACATATTAAGCTCTCATTGAAAAGATCTGCAAATTTTTGTTTTAAATGAGTAATAACTTGCATGATGGTCAAAATAATTCTCTACCTTATAGGACAATCAACTGCATTAGGTTTTGGGCAAAAGGCTCAGAAAATCTGAAATTCTCCTTTAGCTAAACATTCATTTGAATGATGATAAACAACCAAGCGACGGAGGGAAGCAAAGCAAAGCGAACTATCATGCCAACTTAACATCACAAAATCTGAAATTTTCAACTAACCTAAAACAACTATTTGCATGATAATAATTGTCAAATACTAGCAAGAGACTAAAGCAAAGCTAAGCAACTCTACATGGATGATAGCCCTTATACATTCCTCTCTTTTTTTTGCTTAGTAACCCAAGAAAATAACTTACATTGATCTGAAATTTTATATTTGATTAAGAGAGTACTTACATATCAATGAAATAAAGTCAAAGTAAAACCCATCATTGACAACAAGTACATTATAACAAATGTCAGGCTAAACTCACATACATAGACTTAAAATTTCAGATTTAGCTAAGAGGAATGCTTGCATATTAATAAAACCCATTAAGCGCAAAGTCTACCATTAGTAAGTAGTGGTAAAGAAGCAAGAAACCATACTAGGCTTACATGCATAAACCCCCTCCTTTTTTATCTAATAGAAGGATCAATAGAATGACAACTTTATAGCAAAATCGGAAGAACCAATTTCAGCATATTTCTTTTTGATCAAAAGAGTAATATTAGATCTTGTAACCATTGGAAGCTCCCTACCCCAACAAGTTCAGACTTTTTCTTATCTCATGCTAAACATTCAAACGAGAATATTATGAAAATCCGATTGCATGAGAAATGAAAGCCGACACCTCATTTTCCTACATCTTTCTCAAAACTCAGCACTTGGAATAACATGACAAGCAAATATTAAATTTCTACAGCAGAGAATGACATTGAATCATGCAAAAATTGCTTCTTTTATCTTAAGCAGTAGGCCAACCCTTTAAGCTTGTTGTTTTCTATGTATTTTGCAACAAACACAGAGAAAAGAAAATAGTGAAGATGGGAGATTCACGGAAAATGAAGAGAACGACATAAGTGAAAGGGGATCTCGCTCAATCAAAGCACAAAATCGAAGCGATAAATTCCAAAGTAAAACGAACTTTGAATCGGTATTAAACACCATATGCTCAGCACTTCACTTTGATTTCACAATCACAATAAACTTTAGGCAAAATCAAGTTAACCCACAAAGTAAGAAAGAAACTTAGGGTTGAATAGAGACAACCTAGAACTTTCGATTGCAAGAGGGAAAGGAAGAGGGAGGATCGGCTAGGGTTTCTGCTTGGGTAGACTGACCGAAGGAGGTCGGTGCTCGCGTGCGAATGGCTACAGTAAGCAGTTTGGTCAGTCTCAAGAGGGAGAGGGAGGCGCTCGAGATGGATGACACGAGAGGGAGGTCCTTCGCTTGGCTCGCACGAACGAAACATAGAAAAGGAATCGGGAGAGGGGAGTTCGGCCTAAAGCAAGAGAGGGAGAGAAAATGTTGCGTGAATGAGGCTCGATCAGGCCTTGCTCGGGTATTAGGGCAACCAAAGCTAATTGGCACTATCTGCGGCAAATGGATTCTTAGCGTTTCAATTGGCCGGTCAAACGGCTAATCCGATTGGGTAATTGGGCAATTGAGATTGGCCAGCTTTGGAAGGCTGATTAGGCAGGGTATTAAGGGATTGTTAATTAAATTTGATTGATTATTAGCTACTATTAATATTAATCATAAATTCTGAATTATCTCGATTAATGAATCATAGCAATATGAGTATCAATTTTAGGTATTTTTGCTTTGCTGGTCGCAATGACGATGTCCGTTTCACAATCGAAGGTCATTTGTACCATGTCGGCGACGGTTGAGGTGAAATTAGGCCTAAATTGCATGGCGTCGCATTCGAATCTCTCGATGCTCGCATAGACTTTCGAATCGATCGCAGAAAGTGTCGTTTAATAAATTTTGACGTTTTAGCAACAACGATGCAGTCAATTTTACAAATGGAGGTCGTTTGGATGTCATCGGAGTTTCCCGACCTCGATATGCGCGTAAATTAATTGACCAATTATTAATTGACCCGATATTTTTTCATTTAATTAATTTTGATATTTTAAATGCAATTAGGAAACCGAATTTTAGATCGAGATGATTTTTTGATCGAATTTGATCGTGATTAGGGCATTTCACGTGCAATCCGTGTGACGTCGCCTCCATTAATTACAAATTTTAATTTTTTTTATATTTAATTTGATTTGTGGATCATATATGTAGGTCAACAGGAGCATCAAGAGGAGCAGCACTAGGGATAAGTTTGTGGGCTTGATATGATAGTAGGATAAGGGATCATGATTGGGGACATGTACAAGGGATTGGGCTTGTGGGCTTGACATGGGATCACAACAGGGGATGCTTGTGATGGCTTGGGTTTGCGGGCAAGGGCCGTTAGGAAGTTGGAGAAGAAATTGGTATTGTGCATGTGTGGGTTGGTGGTGGGTGGCTAGGGTTAGGGCTAGCTTTTCTCTAATACCATGTCAAAGGGAAAAACTCCTACTTGTTTATTATTTTGAGGATGCTCTATACACGGTACTGGAATCAAAATAAATAAATTGCCAAGGTATAATCAAATAAACATGCTCCACTAACTGTATATGATTTTGTTTTCTAATCGGATATTCCTTATATTAACAATTTAGATTCTAAGAGTTTTTTTGGGAGTTTTAGTTTATCTCAAAGCTTTTATGATAAGGGCTTTTTTCTTTGGATATGCTATTTTTATTAAAAACTTTCATTTTTTAGATGAAAAAAAAACCTGAAGCTTTTCAAATGCAAAAATTGAGGAAATCACATTGAATGATATCTCATTTATTTTGTTTCTTTTGTTTTTCTTCTTTTCATCCTTTCAATCTTTACCTCTTGTTATTTCTATTTATTCTTCTTACAGGCTAGTGTTTGGTTATTATCAGCCCATTGCCAATGGGTGTTCTAGCTCAATCAATTACTCCAAGGAATTCTTTGTTGGTGTTTGTTTAGGCTTCGTTTGGGGCTACTGTTTGACTGGTTTGTAACAGGAAAAGAAACCACAAAACAATTCAATGTTTTTTTGAAGGAAATATTGGACAAAATTTTTCCTGTTTCACAGAATTTACTTCAGAAAAATCTACCTTTGAGAAAGTAAAAAAAAAACGGTGGTTGATAAAGTTGCTTCTAAAAAATTCTGACAGTAAAAATAAAAAAATATAAGCTGCCCCAAATGGGGCCTACGTTCTAGGGTTTCAGTTATTTGTTTTTTCAGTTCCCTAGATTTTTTTACATTTTTTGAAGGATTTTATAATGGATGAATAATTGTCTCAATTTCTGGTAGCGTTTGGAAATTTCTTCATCAGATTGTAAATCCTTTAAAAAATTTAGTTGATGCTTTAATTATATGTGCCATTGCATTACATGCTAGATAAATTTATGAGTTTGTTTCATATTGAAACCTCAATAATTTATGTATTAATTTGATTTTTTATTGAACTTCCCTGCTGGATTCTGCATTCCCGCATGTTAATTTTCTTAAACTGTTTTTAGGGACATCAAATCCATAATACTTATGCTTGGATAGTTATGCAAGGAAGAGGAATAATTTAACTGTTTTTGATTTATCTTACTAGATTACACAATTGCTATTCATTTTTGTTTTCGCAAATTAAAGAAATGATTTGTTCATAGTCTACATATTTTGAAATTGAAAAGATGTTCATCCAAAAGTTTAGAAATTTAAGTCATTATCAGTAGAGGAGAATGGTTAGAAGAACCTCTATTTAGATGAAAAGAAATCCATTCATCTTGTAGACGCATGAACTTTCCCAATCTTTCCCAAGTAGAATTGCCAATCTAAGTGAAAGGGTTGCCGACAAAACCAATATCAATAATTTGCACTTCGAAAGAATAATGGTATTTTATTTTTTTCAATCGTTTGAAATTTTGATTATCATTTACATGTTTTTTATTTTCATTAGTGATTATGTTAAAATCCAGATATTGTTCAAGGCTTGTAACATTTAAAGTAATCCTCAAATTTTCCCTTAATTCTCTTCTCAAAATTCTAAAGCAATAGTCATATACGAATACATATTGAACAAAAGCACCAGCATATGCAAATTTTTCATGGATGGATTTTTTTTTATTAATTTGTATAGAATGGTGAACTATTTCTAAAGAATCTAAATTTTATCGAAAATATTAATAATATATCCTTGAAATCCCAAGAGTTAACAAGTCTGATGTAATGTCTCTGCTTGAACCATGGGTTCATGCAAAACTAAAAGTCGAAACTCATTTATCTTACAGTACTTATTTTAGAGGCAGAGACACCTCTATCATTCCAGATTAATACTCGAATCATTAGCACAACATAGAAGATTTAGCTTTGGATTGTGTTAACTTTATCTCATGTATAACCACATTAATCTCTTTCTAGAAAAAAAGCTTTCTAAAACTCTTATGTTAACCCCATGATTTTATCTTCTTTCAAGATTGAGTGCATTGATTAAAAATCTCAATTTTGATTTTATGATAAGGATTAGATTTATTATCATTTTTTCATCATAAATTGATTTGGGTAGATCAACAATTATATTTCCTTTAGGTATTTCACCTTTTGGGTCATTTCATCCATACACTCTCTACAGTATTAGAATTCATCATCAAGAAACTACTAATTATAAACAAATCAATCATATTATTAGTTGTGCCAACACCATTATCAATCATAATATGCAAATAGGCTAATTACTTTACAGGTTCAACTGGGTTTGTATTAGCAAATCATCACTCTTTGACTCCTTAACCCTTTCAATTTGAGATTTAAGAAAAGTGGGTTCAATCTCATTATTTAGAGAGATTGACAATTTTAAGTTGTCATTGTTAACATTATTTTTATCATTACCTTCATTTTGTTTAGGCTTTTTGAGTTCATGCTGAAGAATAAGAGTCCATCTAGGGTAGTTTTTTTTATAGGTTTGCTTTCTACAAAGTTTCAATAGCTCTGTTTGGCAAAACTGTTTACTACTTTTTAAAAATTCTTTTTGTGAGAAGTAAATTTATGCAATTAGATCTGTTAGTCTGATGGTTATAAGCAGATATTGTTTTTTTTTTTCAAAAAAAAAAAAAAGAAGCCTATAATACTCGACTAAACTTTGTTTTTTCCACTAAAGCTCTTTACTTTTACATTTCAGATAACTTCAATTGCACCAAATGAATTGTACAATCATAGGTTTATACCCATGCATTAGCAATGGCGGTAATAAATTGGAATGCCGTCAAATACAATTTTTTTCGTCATTTGTTAAAATCAATGCCAATCTAAACTTCTTTCTCTAAATCAGCAATATCTTCTATTTTTATATGAATCCTAGCAGTTGACGTTCTTTGCAAAGCAGTTGTAGCATCTACTTTTGGGGTTTACTAAAGACCAATTTTAATCAATAATTTGCACTTCAAAGAATAATGGTATTTTTTTCAATCGTTTGAAATTTTGATTATCATTTACATGTTTTTTATTTTCATTAGTGATTATGTTAAAATCCAGATATTGTTCAAGGCTTGTAACATTTAAAGTAGTCCTCAAATTTTCCTTAATTCTCTTCTCAAAATTCTAAAGCAATAGTCATATAATGAATACATATTGAACAAAAGCACCAGCATATGCAAATTTTTCATGGATGGATTTTTTTTATTAATTTGTATAGAATGGTGAACTATTTCTAAAGAATCTAAATTTTAGCGAAAATATTAATAATATATCCTTGAAATCCCAAGAGTTAACAAGTCTGATGTAATGTCTCTGCTTGAACCATGGGTTCATGCAAAACTAAAAGTCGAAACTCATTTATCTTACAGTACTTATTTTAGAGGCAGAGACACCTCTATCATTCCAGATTAATACTCGAATCATTAGCACAACATAGAAGATTTAGCTTTGGATTGTGTTAACTTTATCTCATGTATAACCACATTAATCTCTTTCTAGAAAAAAAGCTTTCTAAAACTCTTATGTTAACCCCATGATTTTATCTTCTTTCAAGATTGAGTGCATTGATTAAAATCTCAATTTTGATTTTATGATAAGGATTAGATTTATTATCATTTTTCATCATAAATTGATTTGGGTAGATCAACAAGTATATTTCCTTTAGGTATTTCACCTTTTGGGTCATTTCATCCATACACTCTCTACAGTATTAGAATTCATCATCAAGAAACTACTAATTATAAACAAATCAATCATATTATTAGTTGTGCCAACACCATTATCAATCATAATATGCAAATAGGCTAATTACTTTACAGGTTCAACTGGGTTTGTATTAGCAAATCATCACTCTTTGACTCCTTAACCCTTTCAATTTGAGATTTAAGAAAAGTGGGTTCAATCTCATTATTTAGAGAGCTTGACAATTTTAAGTTGTCATTGTTAACATCATTTTTATCATTATCTTCATTTTGTTTAGGCTTTCTGAGTTCATGATGAAGAATAAGAGTCCATCTAGGGTAATTTTTTTTTTAGGTTTGCTTTCTACAAAGTTTCAATAGCTCTGTTTGGCAAAACTGTTTACTACTTTTTAAAAATTCTTTTGTGAGAAGTAAATTTATGCAATTAGATCTGTTAGTCTGATAGTTATAAGTAGATATTGTTTTTTTTTTCAAAAAAAAAAAAAGAAGCCAATAATACTCACTAAACTTTGTTTTTTCCACTAAAGCTCTTTACTTTTACATTTCAGATAACTTCAATTGCACCAAATGAATTGTACAATCATAGGTTTATACCCATGCATTAGCAATGGCGGTAATAAATTAGAATGCCTTCAAATACAATTTTTTTCGACATTTGTTAAAATCAATACCAATCTAAACTTCTTTCTCTAAATCAGCAATATCTTCTATTTTTATATGAATCCTAGCAGTTGACGTTCTTTGCAAAGCAGTTGTAGCATCTACTTTTGGGGTTTACTAAAGACCAATTTTAAAGAATATAGGATAGTATGATTGATTTGGTGCATTCTGATGTGCGAAAAAGAAATACAGATAAGAAGGATAGGGGATTCTCTTTTCCATCATGGATGCCATTCATTTAAGCAATTGAAGTTAGAATCCATTGGCATTTTAATACTTGTAGAGAAAAGTGCATGTAGTTTTCCAATTGAAATCTAATTGGATCATGGAAAAAATCCAGCAAACATAGTTTGAAAACAAGCTGAACCTAGGTAAAAAGAAATTTTCAGATTCCTAAGATTGGGACAGCCCAAATTGAAATTTCCTCACAAGATATTTACAATCTCATCATCTGTCACAAGGAAGCATACTTCTGAAGGAGGGATTTTTAATATTAATTGAAAATAAAGCATTCATGCTACTCAATTTATGCGCTAACTTTTTCCTTGAAAGAATTCACCAACCGTGTAAATGAAGATCTTGGGAAAACTTCAAATCCAATTGGTAAGAAAAGAGTGGGATCAAATGGTTTTGGTGGGAAACATGAGACGCCTATCCAAATCAGCAAGAGCTAGAGGGAGTGGAAGGCATAGTGAGAGTGTGAAATGTTAGCTCCATAGATTTGTTTTATGTGATATCTACGTCTAATTGGTTGAATTAACTTATCGATGACCTTTGTTTTCTCCATCCTTGTACAACTGTAGTCTGTACCATTGATGCTATTCGATATCACTGAACCAATTGCATGCAAGACAGCACGAGTGTGCATTTCAACTTTTAAAATTTTTTTTATTGTGCTTGTATTCATAATTTTAGGTTCTTGTTGACATGATTCGTGTGCCTGGTTGGGCTTTTGAAGCTGCTGGACAGGAATTGAGAGTAATGAGCCAAGACACCACCTATCATCCAGGACTTTATTTAACAGCAGCCCAGGTATCTACTATTGATTGATAACTTTCATCAAGTTGGGCTTAACTTTGTCATTTACATTTTGAATAGAGGGAAGCAGTAGAGGCACTTATTCAGGAGCTTCCTAAGTTCAGGCTTAAGGCGGTTCCGACAGATTGTAGTGAATGCCCTGTCTGCCTTGATGAGTTTCACGTGGGGAGTGAGGTAATGTTCTCTAAAATGATTCCTGTAGAGTTATTTCTTTCAACAGTCTGATATTATATATTTATTTGTTCGCATTCAGCTGATGAGCCAAGTCCTAGGCATTCATTGGTGTGGGAATGGATGTTTGCACGCTAATCATAGGCATCTTTTGGGCACCATCACTCTTTTTGGAATTATTTGGAAGGGTCTTCACGTAGTGGATCATCCGCAGTAATGTATTTATTACATGAGTGCTATGCATTAGCGACCATTCCAACTAATTTGACTTTACATAGTATACAAACACTCATATAATTTGATTTTTTTAATCAAAAGGAGAGTGCATTTTCGAGTTAAAACAATCATGATTCTGATAAAAAAGTATCAATCCTGTAAAAAACTATTGAATTACCGCAGTGGTTTAAAACATTGCGAGTTCAAAAACAAAATGTGTTCCAAATAAGGTTATGCTTGATGGTGACAAAGAATGGCAGTAATGTATCTTCGGAGCATTGTAGCACCACAAAGCTGTTGCAAAATTAAAAATTGATCACATTTCCCGTGCCACTATGATTTTTGCAAAAGTGGATAATTGGAGGGCTTCACAACAGAATAGACCATCGCCATCAGTTGTGTATTTATGGATGTTGATTGATGTGCGTTACTATCCTTTTATTCTTACCAACAAGACCAATGTGGGAGTAATCTCTTAAATATTGGATTCATATGATACAATCATTTTATAGCAAATAAAAAAACGGTAATTGCTATTATCTTAGGCATTGCATGAGCAAACATTATCCCATTTATTCCAACGATAGCCCTGTCAGTAAAATTTTCAAAGAATTTTTAACCTTTTACAGGTACGGGGTCTCCCATGTGCCCACAATTTCCATGTGGAATGCATTGATCAATGGTTAAGGCTAAATGTGAGGTGCCCTAGGTGTAGATGCTCAGTTTTCCCCAATCTGGACCTCAGTGCCCTCTCCAATCTTCGTTCTGAATCGGAAAGACCCTCAACTAGCGAGGATATGACAGCAGCTTCACGCTTTGTACGTTCATCACAGCCTGCTAGTGGTCAGAGCTATTTGCTCCGATTACAAGGGCTGCTGCGCCCTGTGGGCACCGATGGTGCTGGTGGTGGAAGTATAGCTGATCTTGGTGCTGGTATGGACAGTGGAGTGCATCCAGTGATTGTTTTAGAAGGTACTGAAAGCGTCACTGAGGATCCTAATCTGCTTCGAGTTCTGGTTGATCAGAGGTCCTCAACATGAAACCTTTGCTATTATGCTCAACTAAAGCGTTCTTCTGTTACTATTTATCTGCATCCTGAAAACTGGATGTATGATAAATGTGTTGAGTATCTGTTATGCTGTGCAGCTCCTAGCTTGTATTTTTAGCTGCGAAAAGTTTATGAGAAATAATTTTGGTAGAGGATATGTTCCTTCTTCCTAAGCTAGCAGCTTACGTTATCTTGCTTTGGGTATAGAGCTCTAGTCAAATGTGTTGAGCCGCGAACTAATTCAGATAGAAAGTTCAAAGGCATATGGGTTCTCATGTTTCAACTTTCAGGTGCATATATATATATATATATATATATATATGTTGACAACTACTACTTTGGTCGAGTAATGTCGCTCTCCGAAATGAAGGAAAATAAATTACTATTACTACTGCAAATGAGTTTTACTATCTCAAACAAGTATAATAACGAACAAATCAATACTTTTTTTTATTTGAGTTGATCAAATTAGAGATCAAATCAAAATATCTTTCATATTTTTCTCGTGTTTGCAATCGTGAAAGGAAATGTAAATTTGCAGAGATATTGTTATTCATTCTTATTAAATTGTTTTAAGTTCCGATAAAAATTCATATAATAAAATTTGATAATTTTTTTTTTTCAAAATTATTATTGTCAGTTAGGCCTTTAAAAATTGATGTCTGGTGTGCTCTAGCAATTATTGTCTGATGCGGTATATTAGGATTATAAATCTCATCGCTTATAGCCTATTGGGCCTCAGTGGTTTGTGATATATGTAGGGGGTTTTTCATATCATTGTGAATTTTGTTTTAAAAGAATGGAATCTATATTATCAGATTTTAATAAATATAAAAAATCTTGTAAATAAAAATTATTGTGCTCACCTAAACTTGTAATAAAGCCTCAAAATTAATTCATGTGGCGGAACGTGTTTTGACTATAAAACATGGTAGCTTCATCGGTTGAGTCATCACCAAAATTGAAGGCCATATCATTATCATGTGGTTAGCACTTTTTTTTTTTTTTAATAATTTTTTTCTAGTTTGAGGTGGTATAGGTCAAATCGCAAGTCAGTAAAAAGTTAAGCTAATTATAAAGGGCATGAAGAATATTTAATTAAAATAAAAAAAAATATTTATAATTTTACTTTAATTGAGGTAATTTTATTTTAATTATTATAAAGAGCATGAAGATTTATATGAAAAAAATTTAAAAATTTAAATCTCATTGGATTTAAATTTTTAAATATTGAGAGAAAAATAAAAATTTTCAAGAGAAATTAATAATTAATTACATGAAAATCAAGTGTTCCTCAACTCCAACCATTTGGCCTCTTCTTCTTCTTCTTCTTCTTCTTCTTCTTTTTTTTTTAAATTAAGGGTTTTATATTACTTTTTATTTTGTTATTTTTGACTGAATGAAGGATGATTGTATTTAGAAAAATATTAGGAATTCATCCATGGCTTAGAGCTTTAGTGGCCGGTTGAGGAAGTGAGGATTTGGTGCTCTTCCATCACTTTATTGTTTTAGTGAGTGATATGTCTAGTTATCTTTTTTTTTTTCTTTTGTTATTTATTGTGAAAGTATGTTTCCTTTTGTGAGATTATTCTTCCTTCTCACTCTATCATTTATAAAATTTCATATCTAAATCTCCCACTAAACCCCCTCACCAGCCAAGACTAGTTAACATTGGCCTAGTTTATTACTTTGGATATTTTATCACTTTAATTTTTTTGAAAATTGGAAGTTTCTTCAAATTTTATTAAGCTCCAAATCCTTCCTCCAAAGACTTTTGCTAGATTTGGTTTGTCTATGACCTTATCTTCGAATAAAATCTATAAAAAATATTAATTTTAATAAAATTTTAAAAACTTTTTGTATCACGTTTAGATAGCCCATGTTAAAATTTTAAATGATTTCAAGCCTTGGGGATTCATATATTATTTTTTTTCCATAAGCCTAAAGTCAAATTGATGATTTTTTTTTGTTACATCTTGCATTGTCAACTCTTTACTTAAAATTTTATTTTGATCCATCCACCAAAATCCTAATCGCTTTCTTCCACACATCACTTATTATCTTTTGAAGTTTCCTAACTCAAAGAACCCACCACTCCCACACAAACCTAGTGCTCCTCCACTAATTTTTTGGTATAAGAGAACAAGGTTACACAAGATGGCAATAGTAAAGGATCCTTATAGGAGTAAGTTCTCTACATTTAGCACTTGATTTTGTCTTTAATGTGGTTTTTTTTCTTGTTAGATCATAAGTTTGCTTTGTTTATTGGCAACTCTATAAAAATTGTGGCACTTCACAAGTGAGTTGACTATACTAAATTGACTTAGCTGTTTACCTTAACTTACCATTAGATTTTATTTGATTGGCATCAATTTTAATGAATTATGAGTTAAAAAAAATTTTTAGGGTATATCATCTCTGATATGATATAAACATAAAACCTTATGATGTAGTACATCAAAGGAGGAAAGGTTTTATCATTATGTCATAAGCCAAAGCATGAACCCAAGAGGACTTTTAGTAGACTTTATATGTGGATTTGTGTTTTGTGTGATGTATTATGTAGTAATTGGTATATTTGATAATTTCTAAGTGTTGTATAAGGGTTGTGGTTGAAAACATGTGAGTTCATGTGTTAAATTTCATAGGTGTGGGTCTAGCACCTCGGCACTGCCTTTCTGGCTCCTCAACACTAGACTATAGTGTGTGAGAATTGAGAAATGGTGCCTTGGCATTAAATTTATGGCATTTGACACTGGACTATGGCACCGCGACATTGATTCATGGTGCCATGACTCTGAAACGGCTGTTCTGACTTTTATTTTTAGATTTTTAATAGTTTTCTCCCCAATGGATGCATCTCTTGGAGTATTGTACTTATTTAAACCATAGTTCTGACCTAATGAAGGACTTTTGGCTTTTGTGTGTTATTTTGGAGTGAAAATTCTTTTGTTGGAGTTTGGTGGTCAGCCGTCCGAAAGATTCGATGATCTCTCGCTATCATTACTTAGGTGAGTAGAACAAATTCAAACTTCTACCACTTCGATGAGTGTAAGATCTTCATCTCTCTTCCACTTTGATAAGCAGAAGATCCATCCACTGAGGTCTTCACACCTCATCAATTTTGGTATTAGAGCATCATTTTTCATCAATTTTTGTATTAAAGCCAGGTTTAGAGGTATGGATAAAGTACTCATAAATAATTCATATCAAATCTAAGCAAGGTTAGTTCTATATTTTAGATTTAGAGTAATTTTCTTTATAGAATTATTGATTTTTCTTGGGAACACATGCTAAATTCATGTGGTAAGTAATTTTATGAATATTTGTGTTACTACCAACTAGTTGTCACCACTTATAAAGCCTAACATTTTCTACTTAACCTAACTTCAAGCCAACATAGTTGAGTGGCAACTTGATTAAGGGAGAGTTCACTAAATAGCATAACTTAGATACAAACCCTACATAACTATCAAAATCATATCTTTAAATATTTTATGTTTATTTCTTTTTAAGCATGTTTAATATTTTGTAGTGTCTACATATTCTTTTGTATTTATTGAAGGCTAGTAATTTTAAAATTTGTGCATCTCATTTTATATGTTAAATGGAGTTCACCTTTTATCATATTTAAAATCATCATTTGGAGTGTCATATTGCATCCTTTTTATTTACATCATGCCATCTAAATCCATTTGTTTGGACCAATTAGATGACTTAACTAGAAGGGTATTTTCATGAGAAGTGAAGAGAAATTCATAGGGTAGAAGACCTACTCATGAATCTCACTACACAAATTCAAACCTTGAGTACTATACTTCAAATCCTACCAACTATTCCATGACTAGATGACTTAGAACATGTAAGAGGAAAATATTGAACTTCTAGGGATGAGTATCTTGTGAGAAAGCCAAACCTATTGGACAAGACCATCTTAGGGTCCATGAAACATTATAAGCCTATGAAATAAGTTAAAATAGAAGCCCCAATGCATGACGGTGTTCACAATCTCAATAAATTTTTAGATTGGTTAACTCAAATGGATGACTTCTTTGATTAGTATCATATGAATGATTATCAATGAACAATATTTTCTAAAATGAAACTAGGTCATGTGAAAATCTTTTTAGATCATTTTAGCTAAAGAAGAGAGATATGATAGAAATCTCATGATGTGGATAGAAATGAATAAAATTCTAAGGGTGAAATATTGTTCTGGAAATCATGATAAAAACTTCACAAATAATTGAATACCTTAAAGCTAAGAACCACATCAATGGTGGAGTTTATGAACAAATTTATCATTGGATTAAGAGGAGATATTATGAATGAAGTAGAGCTTCATGATACCCAAACTTTAGAGGATGCCTTTTATTATGCTTTACTCTTAAAAAAATATAAAAAAGTTGCATCCACATCTAAAATGAATGCTCAAATAACTTCTAAATATCCACCTACCTCACAATCTCAAAAATCTTTCGTTAAACATAATCCTTCTACATCAAACAACTTTTCTAAAATGAACCTCAATGAAACTACTTCTAAAAATTTGAAAGAGATAGTTTGCATGATATGCAAAACTAATGTAGGAAAATTATGTTTTAGATGGATTGGAGGATTTAAAAGAAGAGGATATTGAAGAGATACATGACGATACACCCTTATCTGATGAAGAATTAGATCCAAATATAGATAACCCAATATCATTTATGAGGTATTTGACGCTTCTATAGAAGAAGAAGATTGGAGAATGAAAAAATATTTTCTTGATGTATATTCTATCTAAGGAGAAGATGTGTAAGCTAATAATAGATGGAGATAGTGCTATGAATGTTATATTGACTTATGATATCACTAGAACCAATATTATAATTTAACCTCACCTAGAACCATTCTAAGTCAATTGGGTAAATCACACATCCCTACCTATAATTGATAAATGTCTTGTTCCAATTAAAGGCAGCTATAATGATCAAATTTGGTATGATGTTCTTCTAATGAAAATAACTCATATCCTATTAGGAAAACCATGACTATATAAATTCAATGTGATCCATTATGGGTATGAAAACACTTAAGATTAAGATCAAGGTAATGAGAAAACAATCAAGTTATTCCCTATAAAGCCTATTGAAAAGAGACCAATTATACCCCCGCATAGAATTCTTCTTACACCTCCTCACAAACCCAATTCTAAACTTCAACCCAAACCCAATCAAGAGGGGAATACAAAACTCTAGTTAATAGCAATATTATCATCCAACAATAGGTATGATACTTATGATATGCATCCTAATACATGTGAATCTCATAGAATTCAAATTATAACTTTAAGGTTAAGATGCTTAGCAAGAGAATTCAATGACCCCACTTTTTATTTATCTTGTACCTTCAAAAAATTCTTATTGATACTAAAGATCACAACATACCTATTGTAGTCTTAGATATATCCATAGATTTCACATTAGGTCTGCTTAGAACACCTAATGATCATGATAGTATCTTCATTGTAGTAGATCGATTTCCTAAGATGGCACATTTCATATCTTGTTTGAAATTAAATGATGCATCTCACATAGCAAGATTGTTCTTTAAAAAATTATTAGGTTGCACGAAGTACCATCAACTATAGTTTCTAATAAAGACGTTAAATTTATACCTTATTTTTAGAAAACCTTATGGAAACTAATGTGAACACAATTAAAATTCTCTTATACATTTTATCCTCAAACAAATGGATAGAAAAAGTAGTCAATAGAACATTAGAAGATCTTCTAAGGTGTTTAATTGGAAAAAAAAATTAAGAAATTAGGACTTAACATTTTTAACGTCTGAATTTGCATATGATAATTTTGTTTATTGAATAACCCATAAATCACCTTTCAAGATAGTTTATGGATATAACACTAAAATTTCCATTGACCTAACTAATACACTTATTCATGCATTTTTTTGATTTAGCATATACATTTGGTTGGGACTTTCATAGCCTTCATGAAGAGATAAAAAATAATTGGAAAAAAATACTAAGTATGTTGAACAAAAGAATAAAGATAAAAAACTTTAACGGATATGAGGTAGGTGATTATGTATTGTTCATCCCGCAGAGAGATTTCCTTCTACTAAATATAAAAAGTTACAAGTGAGAGCATATGTGCCATTCAAAATTACTAGGAAACCTTATACTAATGCTTATGTTCTTGAATTACCCCCTCACATATTTATTAGCCCTATTTTCACTATGGAAGATCTAATATCTTTTAAAGGAGTTACCTAACCTCCAAATATGTAAGAATGATGCTTTGTAGAAGGAGTTATAAGTTATTTATAGGTACATATCCAACCAACATTCTTTGAGATGGAGAATATTATCACAGCTGAGGCACCACAATGATAGTACTACTCAAAGATTCTTAGTCAGGTGAAAAGACAAATCACTAAGTGAGAATATATGGATGACTTTTGAAGAACTACAGAGCTTCTCCCCTGAACTTCTTGAAGACTTTCAAGAACCTAGCTCTTTAGAAAAGAGTTCTTTGAGTCCCGAGGGAGTCGATGTAGCACATCAAAGGAGGAAATGACCTATCACTACATCACAAGCTAAAGCATGAACTCAGGAAGACTTTTAGTAGACTTTATATGTGGATTTATATTATATGTGTTGTATTATGTAGTAATGGGTGTATTTGATATTGTCTAAGTGTTGGATAAAGGTTGTTGTTGAAAATATATAAGAACATAGGTGTGGGGCTAATGATTGTTGCTGCTTTTCTGGTGCCTCGGTGCTACACTCTATAGATTTATTATGTGGAAACCGAGAAGTTGGCACCTTGATGCTAGGTTTATGGCAACTTCAGTACTGGGCTATGGCATCATGACACAAGTTCATGGTGCCACGTCATTGGGAAATGACTATTTTGAATTTTTTTTGTTTTTTTTTGTAGTTTTCTCCTCAAAGGATGTATCTCTTAAAATATTGTACTTATTTAAACCCTAGTTCTCATAATGAAGGACTTTTAGCTTTTGTGTCTTATTTTGAAGTGAAAACTCTTCATTTGGAGCTTGGTGGCCAATCATTTGGGAGATTCGGTGATCTCTCACTACCGTTCTAATTGAGTGAGTAGAACAACTTCAGACTTCTTCCCCTTCCATGAGTGGAAGATCTTCATCTCTCTTCCACTTTGGTGAGTAAAAAACTATTGGAGCTTCTCTTTCTTTATCCATCCGCTATGATCTTCACACATCATCAATTGGTATCAACATCGTTCTTCATCACCCTAATTTTTATCTTTTGCTTAAAGTAGAACTTTCTAGCTTTTACATATTTATGTAATCACTGTGGTTTATCTATTATTTTTTTATGTCAGCTTATATTTTAATATTTAAATTTTATTATTATGTGCAACATTTAAATTATATCAAATCAATAAGTACTCACTAATAAAGTTACTTTTAATTTAACTATTTTCTTGTAGTTTTGCATTGTTTGTACACAACATCGATATAAACATAATATGCCACAAAAATCAATCAACATGGAGAAACTCGAGGAGTCAACTAAGATATTTGAAGATTTAAATGCTGTGTGGAATAAAAATAAAGATATGTTTAAGAAATTTAGAGACTATTTTGAACAAAATGCAAACTTTATTGAAGGCCATGATGGAAAAAATGACCTAATTAAATCTTAGCTTGTAGACTCTACATGTTCCTCATAACCTTGTCACTGTTGAACCTTATCTAAAAAAATCAATTGATAAGGTTAGCCCTTTTCTTAAACATAGACCTATATTAGCTCTACAACCTATACATCAATATAAGAAGGATGATAAAATTTAGTTGATGAGAATTAGACAATCAAGTATTATGGAGAATATTAAGGTGTTATTGCACCATTTTAGAGTCAAATGCCATTATTGAGATTATTGAGTATAAGAGTTTGTGTAATTATCATACATCTAACCTTTGGTTACTTCATATCAAAGATATTACATTTGATTTCATTAAGACATACATCTCTACATATGATACAAATCACTTAGATAAGTACTCAAATGTATGTCCAAAAGAGTTACTTAATGAGATTTTTCCATACAAGATGTACAACTTGCTATAAATTTTTCCTTGTATCCTCAATAACATTATTTACTAATATCTACAAACACTCTGGCCCCATCTATGCTTTACTTGGCCTCTTTTGACTTTGCTTATAATTCAATCCCAAAAGATCTCATAATATAATTAATTTACTCATGTATTTTTAAATTTTTCAATCACATTTACAAAATATTTAGCTTGCTTACATAAAAATATAAAGAAATAAATTGAACAAAACACTATTAAATATATTGAATGTGTGAATTAAACAAGATCAACAAAGAAATAAAAACAGAAGATAATCTTGTGATGAATCATATCAGAATTGATATAAATACCTCCAAATTTTAAATGCTTCTTGCAAGGATAAGTGCACTGTTGAATCTAAATTTGTTTGTGGAGTGAAGCAGAACTTCCTAAGCACATGAGAGAAGGGGCCAAGATAAGTAGGACTATAGAAAAGAAGTAAAGTAAAGATAAAAAAGCTCTTGAAATAAAAAATTTCACTATGTAAAAAAATCTAATACAAAGATCATTCCCTTTTCCTCTCCCTCTTCAACAAACAATACAGAGAAAGTATAATTGATGAAAATCTCAAAAATCCTAAAAGATCTCCCCTCCTTAAAATATCCCCTTTTTATAAGATAGTGGTGTGAGTACATAAGGAAAATATACATCAAATAAGTTGGTTACATAGAATAAAGAACTCATAAGTGGAAGTAAGTGTTATGTGCCGAGTGACGAGTTCAAAGATATTGTTCTCAGTGTTGGCGAGATGAGTTGTCTAATGTGTATCTTGTAGTAGCTACCCAAATGTAGGTGAATCTTTATGTTTGAGATGACATTGGTTGCCAACCTCAACTAGTCTCCTCTCAAGTTCACATCCTTACTCAAGGAAAGTTTTCTCGTATAAGGCAGATCACAGGTCGAATGTTGACTTGGATGATCTTTATTGTATTTGCCCTACCTAGAGTGAGTCATCATGGGCGAGTGACTCGATTGTACAGATTATGCTTCACATTGTTGGGTGTTCCATTGTTGGCCCTCATGCTTATGAGCACCCACTGAATGCACTCACACACTTAGGTATGCATTTAGGCCCCAAATTTTTATACTTCTTATAGAGATAACTTACAAAAGAACAAAAGAATAAAATAGTGATTAATTACAAGTATTTAAAATTTTTTGAAATAAATATTTATTGATGTTTATGTCACATCATCTTTGACTTAACCTTTTCTTTTGGGATCCTCCCAAGATTGGGAAATAAAAGGGGTTTAAATGCCCTAGTTCAAATTTTCTTATTATTTTTTGTCATAGAATTTGTCTTGTAAACCCATGTTATGTCTTCCTTGTTAATCAAAATTAACACTCATCATAGATTTTAGAAGCTCTCACGATGATTTGGTTTTGCCAAGCTTTGGTCAGATCTCTGGAGAAAGAAAAAAAACCAAGAAATCAATACAATGCA
Source organism: Cymbidium sinense (assembly GCA_021442155.1). NCBI lineage: Eukaryota > Viridiplantae > Streptophyta > Magnoliopsida > Asparagales > Orchidaceae > Cymbidium > Cymbidium sinense. The sequence goes on along the minus strand of CM038219.1, from coordinate 76,920,272 downwards.
CCATAACTCCTTTAGCTACTGAGCTCCATAGTGATGCTTGTTCATAACAAACTTGCAGCTTCATCAAAAGGCATCAATAAGGACTCACAAGTAGTGGAAACTACTTAATTATAAGTGATGAGGATTCTCATTTAGCCATGGTGGAATCTTTCCCTATTTTGAGATTAAGGGAGGGGCTAAGTCTACATGAGGAGGGGGAAGAAGAAGCTTCTCTTGTTTAGAAAATGAAAGTCCTAGTGAGTAGGTTGGTAAGAACTCCCACTAATCAAAGGGCACTAGAGAATTGCCTTGCTATGGTATGACTCACATATTTCTTATGAATGTTATTCTTTATATAATTTTTTAATGATCCTTTTCTCTACAAATTAGCATGTCGAGTGTTCTAAACTTGGTAGAGGGAGATGATGAACAATCACTTGCTCCCGCAACTACCCCATTGGAACTAGGTACTCTAGAGATTATTATTTTTATCATAGTAGAGGAGTTGTTTGGGTGACTTCCAAATGAGAAATCAAATGGTTTGATTTGATAGTGGCATCCTTCTTTGATGATAATGCCTTTAATTCATCACTTTATTAGAATTCATTTATTTATTCTTGTTGTCATTAAGTATAGTTGTGCAGGGGATACTATGGTTTGTTGAGTGCTGACTCAATGATTTTGAGTCTTCTTATGGGTGTGGATCTTCCTCCTCTGGAGATGAATGTGGTAGCCCCAAAACTTTCAATTGTCAAAGAAACTAGCTTCACTTCGATAGATATTTGAAAGTTGACAATGAGCTTCCCTCCTTCAACTCATTGTGATAGTGGTGAGCATAAGAAGAATGAGTCCTCCCAACTTGGAGGAAGCAATTTTGAAGAGCCTCAGCCATCTATCTCTTATGTTGAGTTTGTTACTATACATGGGAGGATCTCTCTTCTTGAAGAAATTACAAACTCAGTGGTGCAGGAGATGGCTAAGCTGTAGAAGAAGTTCAATGCTGAGTCGTAATAGAGACATGTGATTGAGGTTGAGTCTTAGCGAAAGTTGGCAACCATGGAGGCTATGGTGATTTTTCTTCATCAATGTATTGAGACAAATGGCTCTTCTCTCTTCATCATAGGTGACAATTTTATGTTTGACTACCTGCATTTTAAAGAAAGACTCGCCAAGAAATATCACTCACACCTAATTGTTAAATAATTAAAAAAAATCATATAATAGAGTAATGATAAGTGCATGTAAAATTTTAGTAATAAAAGAATTCTTAATGGAAAAAATGATTTTATTTTGTACTCACCTTTTTATTCTAAATTGAGTCCATTAAATCCTCTATTTGGTTGCAAATGAATGTCACAGATGTTTTTTGTCATGACATGTGTCACTTAAGATTCTTATGGAATTCCATAATGATTTGTTCAATGGTTGATGTGACACCCATGCTTACGAGGTCTTTTAATCACATATATAAATTCTCTTAGATGTGGTTAGGTAAGCCTTTATTATGTTCCTTCTTTGATTTATAGTGAGTAGTTTTTTGTTTGTGTGTTATTCTTTTTTGGTTTCTACATCCACCTTCTAGCTTTTCTACAAATTCTCTTGCGAGCATGGTCATGGATGCCTTGAGGAAAGCATCTCGCTACTTTTGTGGGAACTATGGAGAATGAGTTTCCTATCCTCGATCTAATGATAGAGACATTCTTTTTTCTTGTACACTATTATGGTAACTTAAAATATGTAAGGCAAGTATCTCATGAGGATGAACAAATAAACACACCATGAAGGCTAATGAACTATGCATCCCTTTAAATCATTTTAAATTTTAACTTTGATTCCATCTTTGTGTCAAATGAGTGGAAATTTTGAACTTCGTGGAATGCTGCTAAACAATAGTGTGAGTATCACAACCTTCCTCCATTAATTGAGGTAATAGAAGTTGAAATGGAGTTTAACTCTCTTTCACCATGTCTTCTCTTTGAAGGGCCATAAAGATGGCAATGCATAGTTTTTGGTGATTCTATTAAAGGTCACAGGGTTGCTTAATAAGGTGAAGAACTAACATTCTAGATAATGTTTTGTCAAGTGCTTGATAAGATGGGCAATTTTGATTAAGCTTGCTCCCTTCACTACAAATAAGGCAGTGGTTCTTGATGTGATTACGAAAAAAAAAGATTTTGAAGAAGTTGCTTGGAATGACATTGAATATCAATCTTTTCCTCCAATTTGATAAAAATTCATGATTATCTCTATAGTAAGTATTCATCATTATAGTGATCTATTATTATTACTTACTCACATACTAATTTTGTATTAGCTCTTCTATAGGGGATGATGTTTCCAACCCCTTTCCCATAGATCCATAGGTTGTTAAGTTCCTTAAAGAACTCTTCTAAGGAGGTCGCAAATGAGAAGTTGACCGAAGCATGGTTGAGTTTGACTCAAAAATAGTCCAAGAAGAGGGTGGAAAGTGTTGCTATGTGTGCTCCATTGAGAAGAAGATTGCCAAAGAAAAGGATCTAGTGGAAGAACCTGGCTTTACTAATCTTGAAGATAATTATACTCCTAACTTTGCTAATCCAATGAGTGAAGCCTTTAGGTTGGGAGAAATTTTTTTTTTGATGAATTAGACACACTTCTTGAAGGGCTTCCTAATAGGTGAATGCTTTATGTTACAATAACTGCTTAGGCGATGGTGTGGCAATTGACTTAGGAACTCTATAAGAATTATATGTTTAAAATTTTAGGCTTTCAAAGTAGCCAGGTCAAAGTAGAACTTGATGATTGATTATCAATGGGATGCTAAGTCTAAGTTGAGTGTGTTGTGGGAGAAAACTAAGCAGCATGAAAAGGAGAAAGAGAGACTAGTTCTCAAACTAACTCACCTTTTTGAGTTAAAATAAGGAGCTATAGGTGGAATTTTATCATCACTCTATTGCATTTTAAAAGAAAGAAGTCAACTCGTCTTCCTAATCCTAATGCAAAATTACATTAAAAGAAGGAAAGTAAATCTAGCTATACCTGCAAAATAAATGTTAGTTAAACATACCATACAACTGAAGCAGTTATATGAATAATTTAGACTAGGTAACAAACACATGGGTAACCAAACCCACCTATCCTAACTTGGGTTATGCTTAGTGGCTAAGCTACCTGCACAGCAAATACATTAATATTTTTATTATGACAGCCCCTTAAGCACAAACCCCTGCAGAAAATGATTAGGCTAATATCAGCCTAACATCCAGACTACACACACCCAAGCGACATCCTTTCTTAGTGGATGATGAGTTGATCTACCTTTATCTTCACAAGAAGGTGGAGAATGAAAAACCTTATCAAAGAACATTGGTGGAAGTTGATTTGTACACACTTAAGCCATGGATTGAATCATGAAGAAAAATCAAGAATTTGGCTTTTGAGATAGACTTGGAACTATTGAATCATTTGTTCCTTTCATTTGTTCCTTTTGCTTGAATTGAATCATGAAGAAAAATCAAGGATTTGGCTTGATTTGAGTTTGATTTGAGCAAGTTCAAGAATTTGACTTAAAAGGCTTAGGTTGAATTTTGGTTGAATTTGGGACAGGATCACCAATACCAGCTATATTGACGCATGGGATGACAATCACTTTAGCCAACATGCCGGATATAGTAGCACCAACTAGTACAATAGCTTGTTACACTTGAAGTTCAAAGTTCTTGATGAATTCTTTGAACTTTCAACTGTGAACTTAACAAAGTAGCACCATCATATTATACTCGTTAGAAACTTGATGCCTTCTTTGAACTTTGAAATTTGAACTTAACAAAGTAGCACCATCATATTGTACTCATTAGAAACTCGATGCTTCTTTGAACTTTGAACTTCAAGTGTAATAAGCATTTGACCAAGTCAACATTTAGCCCAAATGAAACCCAAACTATCCAAAATCCATCATATGCCAAATTGATTGAAACCATTGACTCAAACCCATTCATAATCAATGATTGAACATGACCAAACCATTAATTGAGACCTAGGATAGGTCAAAAAGTCCTTGGTGGATATTCCATGGCCTCTATACAAGTAAGATGTCAAATAATATTTGACTAATACCTAGGATAGGTCAAAAAGTCCTTGGTGGAGTTCCCACGACCAAAGTTCAAAGAAGGCATCAAGTTTGTTATTAAGATGGTGATGCATGATTAATTAGATGATAAGTATTTAGACTTTGATAACATGCTTTTATCAGAGTTAGACTTTGAGGCAAGTAAAGAGGAGGGTATCACCAACTAGCAATTCTTTTTTTTTTTTGCTCTTATAAATTTTCTCTTTTTTGTACCTACCATTAAAAGAATAATTGTATATTAAAATTTTTGTGCACTTGCTACTCAATTTTACACTTAAATATTTTTTCTTAGTGAAAGAAAAGTTTTATTAGATTGTCTCCTTTCCTTATGTTTTATGAATGTACTCTCTTTATGCATACACTTATTGGGTTGAATATATTATTTTCTTAATGCACTTGTTAAATGAATATACACACTTAATGTTCTTATTGAGTTGAATATACTCATTGAGAATTATAAATTTATTAATTTGTGTAAATGTAATTACTAAAATAATACCCTCATTAAATGTTTGAATGCATGTACTCACTAAATGTTTTAGACTCATTATTGAATATTTGCTTTAAGTAATCACTTCACAATCTTAAGTTTGTAGTCACTAACCATGGAGTGTTGGAATTTATATTTATAGTTATTAATCACATGGAGTATCAATCTTACACTTGAGTCACCAATTACACTGAATCTTAGTCTTTGTATTTATAATTATTGTCCACATGGAGTGTTAGTCTTACACTTGAGTCACCAACCTTATGATGTATTGGTCTTTATATTTATAGTTGCTAACTATACAAAGTGGTAGTCATACACTTGAATTGCCAACTACATAAAGTGTTGGAATTTATATTTATAATTGTTGACCAGCAGGGTGTTGATCTTTATATTTATAGTCATCGACCACAGAAATTGTCAGTCTTACACTTGAGTCACCAATCACAAAGTGTTAGTCTTTGTATGTATAGTCACCGACCACATAGAGTGTCGGTCTTATACTTGAGTCACCAACCTTAGAGTGTTAGTCTTATATATATATATATATATATATATATATATATATATATATATATATATAATTCTTGTTTAGAGTTGGTCTTATATTCATAGTTTGATCGTTATTCTTACATAAGTGCCATGAGTGTTGGTCTTATGTATTCCCTTGATATTTTTATGAAGCATTTTAAGTGAGCGATGTTCATGATTCAATTTCAATTTTATCAAAGCTGAAATTAGACCTCTGTATTTCGAGGAAAGTGTATCGAAAATTTTAGGCTCTTTATATGGGCCAATTATGATGCAACAAATAAAGCTTATTACTTTGGCCAATGAAACTCAGTGACTTTGATAAGTACTCCACTTAATTGTTGAATAAATTCCATAATAACCTTTTAAATCTGGAGAGAAAGAAAGGCAAGACTTACAAAAATTTATCTTTTTAGGATGCCACACAGATCCTCAGATGTACTTATTTAGGTGATTGAGTACATCATCAAGGAAATATTGTACTATCTCGAAAGATAAGTCACTACCCTTTAATGGAAATCACCTTGACTCCTAGGATGATGGCTATATGTAGATTTTTCCCTACTTTATATGGAAAAGTAAAGCAAGGTTTATTTTAAAATGGGTTCGTTAAGTTCCCTACAGGGGCAAGCCTCCATAGTTAATTACATCCTAAGGGATGAAATCCCATAGGAAAACTCTCGATTAAGTAAATGATCATTGTCTTTGAAGATTTCAATATGAAAGGACTATCAATCGACTAGTTTATGTTTGAAGATCAAATGAGATTGATCAAAAGAGGGAGTTATTATCGAAGCCAAAATGGAAGATAAGTAGGAGATGCCAACGATGCTAGGAAAACCTAGCGAGCATCTCAAACTATCATATAGTTGGGTTTTACATTTTTGAAATTGATTTAGTTTGTTTGAGTTAAATTTTTCATTAGAAATTTAGGACTTAAGATTCCTTAACACATGATTAAGGAAATGCCTAAGAGATGAGGAATTTAGCTTTATGACTCGCAAAGTGGAGAGCCAACCTCAGAACCAAAATCTAGGGAGCTTCAACGAGGGTCGAAAGCATAACCTAAATCTAAGGCAAAAATGGGTAATTGATTTGCCTCCACAAGAGAGGACAAACCACGACAACTTGGACTTACAACAGGGGTGGTGCCAACTAACTCCTCCTGATTTTAAATACATGTAGGCAAGTCTTTATATGCAAGATAGCTAGTTATTTATTTAGAAAGAGACTAAGTCCTTAAACTCACTCCCTAAAGAGACTAGAACATATAAAGGGACATGCTTCAAATGACTTAAATCTAATGTAATTCAAATTTCATTTTATTTTTATTTTAGATAATTATTTTGACTCAGGATAATATGATTCATATGACTAATGTATGAAAAAGAAGATTATTGGCCAAAATCAGTGAAAAGGGAGGAGGTGAGTTTCCACCATGGCTATCAAAGGTCAAGCCAAGTTTCTCTGACAAAGGTAGAATCTCTCTAATCAAGAGTGAAATAAGATGCATTTGTGCATGATATTATAAAATAAATGCTCATCAAGTAGGGTTGCTAATTCTTTTATCTTGATTTTAAAAAAGCTTTAGGTGAGTTATGAATTGTTTAATTTTAATTTGAGTTGTTAGGTTGGGTAAAATTTATTTTTTTCCTAAAGAGCTAATCACATAGGCCATACATAGCAAAAGAAGAAATAGGAAAAAACATGCCACTTAATGCAAAAAAGCTAAATAAATCATCAACCAATTTATAAAGCTAGTCGTAAAAAGAATAAAAAACCATTGTGGTTAGGCACCACCGCACAAACTCGAAAAATATCAAATTGGGTAGCCGAGATATACCCTTATACAACCCGAATTACAAATGAATTTAAATTACAATTAAGTAAAGGAATTCATTGTTATTGTGGTCTTCAAGCTTTCTTTCTTCATTCTTCTTTTCATTTTTCTTTTTTTTATTTCTTTCTTTTCTTTTTTTGGTTCCTTCTTTTGGATGGTTGGAAGGTAGATGCTCCAAGGCTTCACATGGTGCATAAGATAGGATCTTATGACCAATGTTCATCTTATTCCCCATAACAATCATTCCAAAATCCTAATTATACAAATTTACATGAAAAGGAAAAGTGGAAATCTAATTAACACTTGCAAAATAAAGGTTAGATAAAACAAACCACACATCCCAAGCATGTATATTGGACTTATCACGCCACACATGGGTGACTAAGTCCACCTGACCTATGGATTATGCTTAGGGGTATAAAGCACTGCAAGTAAAGTATTTATATTTTTATTTATGATAACCCCTTGAACAATCTCTGAGAAAAAGAATAGTTAGACTAAAACATCCTACCATTCATCTATGAGCATACACCTAACATATCTAAAACATATATCACAAAACAAATAAACATCAAACCATGCAAACAAACCTAAGGCTAGAAGTGGTGACTTAGGCTAATATGTGCTTTGAAGGCTTGTGTGGTATGCTTAGCTATGGTTAGGTTCAAATTTTCTAAGTGTGAAGAACATGTTCAACTTAGAGGAGGGTTTCATTTAAGTTTTTTTAATTATTTTGGTTATTTCATGTTTTGATTTGGTTCATGTGAATCTACAATTAATTACTAAGTTATGAATAGAGGGAAGGAGAATTTCTCTTTCCTTCCTAAGTAATTTTAAAAGTAGATTCACATTTTAATTGAATGTTTTGATTAATCTTTAATTAATCTAAGTTTAGATAAACTCTAATAAACTTATTCAAAAGAAAGGCATTTTAAAATTAAATAAAATGAATCAAAATTCACATAACACACATTACTTCATTTCTTTCCCAACATATATAACATGCATATGGATGGACCCTAAGCATATCTATACATACAAATGAGAGTATTTAACACACTTTATGATGCATGCTAAGTAATCCATTTAAGAATTTAGAAGTTGAATATGCATGATTTTCTTAAGTAGAAAGGGTTTTCTTATCAAATTTTCACATACACACATGAAAGTAAGAAAGGCATAAGTGAGTATGCCATTGTTAACTAGGAGGTGTAGGTACAAGATCTACTTAGAGCTACTTAAAGCCTCACAACCTTGGGTTGTCCAGTAATATCTTTTAAAGACAAACATATGTATAAAAGAAATGAAATGGAAAAGGAGAATGCTAAAGTTGTTTAATGGATTCATTTTTGTTTATGCAATTTACACATGCAAATATAAGTAACCCTTCTTAAGTGGTAGCATAGAGATGAATAGGATGTAGAATTAAGTAAGTGTTAGGTTCTTTTCAAATGAACCTACATCTTACCAATTTTCAAAACTATACTAACATAAAGAGAAAGGAAACCTATACTAAGATATACTTTATAATCTATCACATGCAAACTCATAATTAAAATATAAGTAGCATACTTTCAGATTTGGTATTTTATTTATATGTTTAAAAAATAATTTGGATTTAGTAGTGATAATAGCCACTCATATTTCTTCTTTGGCCAACACATGCAATTTTGACATAAAGTAATCAATTCCATTTTAAAATTTAAATTTGAAAAATATGAATGCATGAAACCACATGACATATAACTTAACATGTTGGGGAAAGATTTAAAGTAATCAAAACATGTAAACAAATTCACTTCACTTAAAGCCTAAAGACATTCTTATAGAATAAGAAAGTTTAAAAGAAATCAAAGTGATTTCAAAGTGATTTTTGTTTAATTTGAAGTTTGATTTAATCTTGAAAAGGTGAGATGAGTTTTCTATTCCTAACCCATTCCCACATGTGTTTGATATTTTTTTTTTAATTTTTATATAATTAGATCCATTTTTATGCATTGATTAAGTTAAGGAATGAATTAAGTAGCTTAATTAACCTACACCTTAGAAGAACTAAATAATTATGAGCCAATGAGATGACATAAAACCCACAAGGAATTTAAATTTGTAATGCACCTAATAAGGAAAATGCAATTTGGCTCATAATTAAAATTAAGCTAAGGGTTTAGCTTAAGTAATTTCAAAACACCATTTCACACATGTGAATTGGGTTTTGATTTCCTTAATTGAACTTAGGTTATTAAACACCTAAGCATCTACCCAAAGTAGATTAATTAAGATATGAAACTTTTAGAATTTTTTAGAAATTGATTAAGGGGATAATTAATGAATTAACCCTTTAAAAGGATTAAGGAGAGAAGGGGTTTAGAAAGCTTAGGAAATGTCCCAAAATTATTTCATAAACCTCTATACTTGATCAGACCAACCCTAATCATAGGTTAAAATCACTAATCATACCCTAATTATACTTAATTACATAAGGAGGTAATTAATGAAACCATTTAAATTCTAATCAAGCCCTCAAAAAATCACAACAAAATTTGGGGAGGCATAAATCATCCCCTAAATCATACCCAAGAAATTTAAGATTAATTAGAGGCTTAATTAAAAAGTAATTAGCAATATAAACTTTCTAATAAAACCTAAATTTGGAGAAAACCATAGTTTAAAACTCATCAAAATTAATTTTAAAATGTTCTAGGTTTAATTATCTATCCATTAGATTTTACTTCACATTTTTTTAAGTTTTCTAGAGGGAGTTATGAATTTTAGAAGATCCTTGAATTAATTAGAAATTAATTAAGCTTTTTTACTAATCCTTAGCTCACGACGCGATGCGTGGCGGTAGTGGTTAGTGCACTTTACATCGTGAGGATTACTTAAATGTCACATCAAATGGCTAGCGGTAGCATTTAATCCTCGCCATCATCAAGATGGACTAGGATCTCCATTTTAAAATGGATAAAATGATTTATAAAATGTGATTATTTTAGCGTCCATCTAAAAATGGATGGATGAGAGATCTCCCAAGTTCTTCCCCTTGATCAATAGAGACATCATGATCAAGGGAAGATCAAGCTTGATAGCATGGATTCATCAAACTAACCCACACCATCTAAAGATGAGGCGACAAATCAGTCAAAATTGATGGGGTGAAAATTTCTTTCACAAAGCTCCACGCCACATTGAGTTTAATGGCCAAAAATCTCATACCTCATCGAAGGTGATCACTGGCGCTCTATTCCCTTGGAGAAGCTTCGTCTGGTTGAGTGGATCTTCCTATGGGTCACCTCCTCCTTTGTTTGAGTTTGGCTTAAATCTAATTCAATCCTCCCTTGCCTTTAGAACTTGGGAATGAACTTAGGTGAGCTCGACTTGGTCACCTAAGTATGCTTGCAAAAGGAATTACAATGGATTGTAGTATGGAAGAAGTTGGAGAATTGGATTGAGCTCCCCCATTTTCACTATTTGAAAACTCAGAATGGGGAAATGGCATGAGCTCTAGGATGCTTGCTATCACTCTATGGTTCCTCCTAAGTTTGAGCCAAGGAGTGGATTTCCAACCTCCCATGTGCTTGAATTTGAGCTTGAGAGGGAGTTTGAATTTTCAATTTTGACTCATAGGGTCAGGTTTGGTCTAGGAACCAAATGGGCTGACCCAACCCATTGGGTTGGGTGCACCACTCATCACTAGGTCCCCTTGAGCTTTTAGAAAAGCCTCAAGTGAATGTGAAGAGGGTATGACCAAATTACCCATGGGTTAAGCCAAAATTTGTTCTATGGCCTAGGGGTAGGATGGTCATTTTGCTATTTTTCCACTTTGGGTATGTTGGGTATGTGGAGAAACTAGGTTTTGCCAAGTTTCATGAGATTTGGAATTCATTTGATAGGGTTTGGCTCATGTTGACCCATTTAGGTCAAAATGGGTCAACTTGGGTCAAGTTGACCAATAGGTCAAATTGGGTCAAACCAAGGGTTGGGTCAAGTTCATATGACCATTTGAAATATTTTGGTGGCTTTGGTTTGATTCAATTTGGTATAGTTTTGGATTTGGCTCATATGACTTCATTTAGGTCAAATGGGTCAAGTTGACCTATTTGACCCATTTAACCTATTTGAGGTAGGTCAAGGGTAGTTTTAGGTTAGGTTAGTCATATGGAGTGGATTGGTATCTTTGTTTCCAATCAATTTGGGTTAAGTTCAATTCTGGCTCAATATGACCCCTTTAGGTCATGTTGGGTCTATGGTCAATTGGGCTAGGTTAGGTCTAGTTGTCCAATTGGGGCTTTGGTCAAGTTCCACAAGTGATTTGGAATGGACACCCATTGGTTCCAATCAATTTATCTTAGATCAAGTTTTGACACATTTTGGCCCTTTAGGTCAAAATGGGTCAACTTGGGTCAAGTGGCCAATTGGTCTAGGTTAGGCTCAAATTTTGGCTTGGTCAAGTTCAAACATAAGTCATGAGTGAACTTAGATCAATGGTTTCAATCAATTTGGCCTATGGTGGAATTTGGCTATGTTAGAATTCATTTTGGGTTAAGTGTTGACTTGGTCAACCCTTAGTTTTGACTTGGTTTGACCCAATTTGATTGATTGATCATCCCATGATGATTGTTGATCATGATGAGAGGGATATATGAGTTTGGTTCAATCCAATTTGGTTAGGATCAAAATTTGGCTCATAAGGGTACTTTAGGTCACTTTGGGTCAAGTGAGCCTAAGTGGGTCAAATGGCTTGGTCAAAGCTTGATTTGAAGTTGGTTGATCTTGTATATGGACTCATGATTGAAATATAAATCCATTTACAAGTGGTTTGAAGTCAAATGGGTTTTGATCCATTTGAAAATTTCATATTCAAAGGAAGAATATGAAAGGGTTTTGGATTTGATTTTTGAACTAGGTTTTGATTATTTGATTGAAGTTTAGATTCATGTATGGGCTCATGATTGTAGGGTTGATTGATCCATGAGAGAAAATCAAGGATTTGGCTTGATTTGAAGTTGATTTGGCTAAGTTCAAGATTTTGACTTGAAAGGCTTAGATTGGATTTTGAATTGATTTGAGTTTGATTTTTGGAATAGGTTTTGATTGTTTAAATTTATATTTCATTTATATATGTGAATATAAATGAGAATATAAATTGATCATGAGAAAATTTCAAGGATTTGAAGTGGTTTAATCATGATTTGGGCTAAGTCCATTAAGAAGGATTTAAGGGACTTAGGAAAATTTTGGAGTTTAGAGTTTGAATTTTTTTGAATTTGGTTTGATTGATTTATATTTATAATTAATTTATATATGTCAATATAAATGAGGATATAAATGAATTATGAGAAAATCCCATGACTTTGAGATGGTTTGATCAAGATTTAGGCTAAGTCCATTGATGGAAAAATTAAGGGACTTAGTAAAATTTCATGAGTTGATTTGAATTTGATTTTTGGAATTGGTTTAGTTATTTGAATTTATATTTCATTTATATATGTGAATATAAATGAGAATATAAATATATTATAAGAAAATTTCAAGGATTTGAAGTGGTTTAATCATGATTTGGGCTAAGTCCATTAAGAAGGATTTAAGGGACTTATGAAAATTTTGGAGTTTAGAGTTTGAATTTTTGAATTTGGTTTGATTGATTTAAATTTATATTTCATTTATATATGTGAATATAAATGAGGATATAAATGAGTTATGAGAAAATTCCATGACTTTGAGATGGTTTGATCAAGATTTAGGCTAAGTCCATTAATGAAAAATTAAGGGACTTAAAAAACTTTAAATTGGGAATTTAATTTGATGATTTGATTTGATTGATTTATATTTATATTTCATTTATATATGTAAATATAAATGATAACATAAATGAATTTTGAGAAAATCCCAAGGATTTGAATTGATTTGATCAAGGTTTAGGCAAAGTCCATTAATGGGAATTAAAAGGACTTAAGAAAAATTTCATGAATTGATTTGGAATTTTGAGTTTAGTTTGATTGATTTGAATTTATATTTCATTTATATATGTGAATATAAATGAAAATATAAATTAATTATGAGAAATTCTCAAATATTTGATTTGGTTTAGATCATAAGTTTGGTTATGTCCTTAAGGAAAGGTTAAGGACTTAGGCAAAATTTGAACTTATGAATTTTGATGGATTTTGATCATGGGTTTCAATCATAGATTTCAATCATGGATTTCAATCATATGGAGTTGATTTGAATTTGGAGAAAATAAAATAATATTGATTTGGAGTTTGACTTGAAAGAAGGAAAGTGAGGAATGATCTAAGCTAAGGATAGGAAATTTCCTAACACCCCTAAAGCATGCCCTATTCCTATGGCTAACTCTTCTAAGTCTCTAGGACTAGGTTGGGTGTGCACCTAATCACTAGATGTGTTTAAGACTAAGGAACTCTTAAAGTCTAAGAGGAATCCTATGTCTAAGATGGAGGGGTTGAGAGCTCATTCTAAAAATGAGGTCAACACTCCCCAAGTATTAACTCAAATTATTATTATTCACCGAATTCCTTTGGTTTATGTGAATAATAATAATAATGATAATAATAATAATAATAATAATAATAATAATTTAACAATAATAATAAGTACAAAGAGCTTATCTCATGGTTAAAATTTTATTTAAGTCTCTTGTATTCCAAGTACATGGCACATCCTGTCCTAAATATATTCATAATTTCTAACCCTCATGGTTGATTTATTTCTTGATAATATTAAACCTATCCCAAGTGTAGGTGAGTTTACCTAGCACATTCTAATAAGCTGCTACAACAACTTTCTTTAGTAATAGGTCGCTAGTATTGAAGTATTTTGCTTTGATGTTAGGGTGGCCATTCACTTCTTTGTTTATTCTTGCCTTAATAGAGACACTTCAATATGTAACTCTTATAGGAGATCGAGTGTTATTTTTATGGCTTCTACATTCAATCTCGCCCACTTGACAACTTCATAATCTAATTATGCAGTCTCTATGACTCTTTGACTATGAAGTTCACTCGACTTGTAGCACTACTTCAGCCCCACGCGACAAAGTGAATGACTTTTGGCTAGTAGATGATGTTAGAGGCATCTTAAGGGTTCAGAGTATGCTGAGTAAGGTGTCTACCCACTTAGCCTTTATGCCTTCCACCTTTTTCTTCAATAAATTAAGGATCTTCTTATTCACCGCTTCTACCTAACCATTGCTTTGTAAATGATATATTAAGGCATATTTAAGCTAGATTTCTTGTGACTCGCATAATTATTTTAATCGCTTATCAATAAATTATAGACCATTATCTATGATGATTGATATGGACAACTCATATCTGGGTTTTATGGATTTTTCTTGCTATATCCCTTTCTCTCAAAACCAATTTTGGTTTTGGATTTGCTGGCTTATGAAGTTGGTGTTACTATTGTGGCTTTGGTCGTTGTAATTCCTTCATGTATTGCTATAGCTCTTTCTATGCACTGACTTATGGTTGTTTGTTTTGGGCTTTCTACTGTGGTGGGGTTCTATTGGTTAGGTGGTTGGCTAGTGTTTGATTTCTTACTCTTTGGGGGTTGTTGTTGGCCATCCATCTAGTTTTGGATGGTGCTTGGTTCCTATTTGATTTGGCCTGGCTGCCTTCTTATCTGGCTTTGTTATTTGGTTTTGTGTAATTTGGATGGTGGTTGTTTTGATGGCTTTTCTATTTACTGCCTTGCAATTGTTAGTGTTGGTTTTTTGGCTTGGTAACTACTGGGGGTGTCTTGCTGTAGGTTTTGCACCTTCTTGGGCTACTTTGTAGTCTCGGTGTTGCATACTCTTTGGTCTTTTCTATTCGGTGGTAATTTTGATGTTTTCTTTGATGTATTTGGCACTGTCTCTAAATTGTGGAATTGGTTGGCTTATTGGCCTAGTTGGCTGGTTATTTCTTTCTATTGGTGGTTGGATTACAGGTGTCTTGGCTAGCTGTCTTTGGCATGCCTTTTAATTTGGGGGTGTCTTTGTGGGGTCCTGATTCAGGACACCTTTGGGTGTTTTGTTTTCTCATGTTCTTTTGTTGAGGTCTATCCCTTTGTGTCTTTACATTTAGGGGGTGGCTTTTTTATTGATCCTACTATTTTGGTTCTTTGGGCTTTGGCTAACTGGAGAAGTTTGTTGTCCAGCCTTTTCTATTATTTTAGTGGAAGGTACTAAACCTCTGATGGCTACTAGTTTTTGGCTAAATTCCTGAATCAAGGTAAGTAGGCTATGATGGCTAGGATGTTTTCACTATTACCTCTTGGGCTGGTAGTATCATATGGGATTGTCACCATTCTACTAAATTTTGAAGGCTCACATATTTTGTTTCCCCAGGGATGATTGTGAATGAGCCTGAGCCTTATCTGAGAGTTTCTTTTTTTACTTTGTTCAAATTTTTTGGTTAACTTTATTTCATTTGTCTTTATATCTTCTTTAAGATTCATGTGGAACTCTTTTATTGATTTTAGAATCTTGCAGGTGCACTGTCCTTTGCCTACAAGGTCTAGGATCTTGAAGGTTTATGCTGTTCTTAGAGGACCCATGTGCTAGTACTGAGCTGGTCTTTTTCTCTGTATTTTCATTTACTTTTATCTTTTTCATTTTCTTTTGATGTAATAGGTAGGGGATTTAACTCTTTAGGCTTATTGTAGATCTTTGAGCAGTAGTTTAGAGATTTATCCCCTTTAAGGACCTTATACCCCTTTTGTTGTGGCAAAAAATCCCCCCCTTAAAAATAATAAATAAGATAAAATTTTAAATTAGTT
This sequence comes from Cymbidium sinense, assembly GCA_021442155.1. Taxonomy (NCBI): domain Eukaryota; kingdom Viridiplantae; phylum Streptophyta; class Magnoliopsida; order Asparagales; family Orchidaceae; genus Cymbidium; species Cymbidium sinense. The sequence goes on along the minus strand of CM038219.1, from coordinate 76,904,546 downwards.
AGGTGGTTATTTTGGCGAGTGATTTGGTCTTAATCCACTTGCTAAATTTTTTTATCATGATGATTATAAACTTTATATATATGATGATGATTGGCAAGGGGCATATGAAATCCATTCTCCAAATCATGAAGGGCTAAAGACTTTCAACATGATGTAGAGGATGTGGTGGATACTATTGTAAAGGAACATTGCTCATACCTTGATCATTCAAAAAAACACCTTTGAAGATGCTCTCTGCCATCTTTATTGAGATGGGTAGTTTTTCATGGGACATATTGATATATATATTCAATTAGATTTCTCCTAACATTACATTAGAGTTTATTTAGATCTAGGGTTTTACTTCATATAAACACAAGCCATCATAGTTAATTACGCCTCTTACCACAATAAGAGAGAACTCTCGATTAAGGTTGAAAAAGAAATATATCTTGCGATATATAGTGAAAACATAAGTTTTGATTTATATAATAATGTCCATCATTGTAGTATGGGGTGAATGATTGTTTGAATATAATTTGCATGGAGAAAAATGATATTGGGCTTACACCTCTTTGAATACTAAATAGAATGGAGTTATCATTCTATTTTAACTTAAACCATATGTTGAAGGGAATGATGACATGCCCAAGCAAGATCCCATGGTTCTGTCATTCTAGGCTATCGTGGTCCCTAGTCTACTTAGCCAAAGAAAATAGTTTCTGACCAAAGAATCCTTGTCAATAGCCATGGGTTGTGTCTTCTAAGATGTTCTTGTAGACCTGGGATGATGTTTGTCTAAGGTGACAAATTTAAGTTGACCTTAGCTAACATAAGGCTTTTTCCTATTAAATATATTCTATAATTCATGGTTCAAGGAGCAAAACCATTAGAAAAGTGCCATATAGGGACCAAACCACATAGTTAGAGGGTTTTGGTTATATTTTGCATTCCATGTGATGTAATTTGGCAATAAAATCATGCAAATAGATGACACAGATCATGTCCTTACTAACATGAGATTGTTTGAGTATGAACATAGATATATTTATTTAACATTAGTTCTTTTATGAGCAAATGATATCTTAGCTTATCATCCTTGATAAATAATGATGGATTGGTGGATGATTATTTATTTTAAGTTATTTCAAGTGATTTAACTTCATTTAATTTGAATGTAACCCCTCTGAATGAATTTTTATAATCAACATGGCCATTATCAAAAAATGATTAAGTTTTGTTGACTTGGATCCAATCATAAGACTCAATCGAAATTAATTGCGAAGCATACTCAGGCAGTAGACTTAAGCAATTGTTATTGTACCGGGGACCATGCGAGTCATATTATTTATTTATCAAATGTATTATCTTGATAAGGCAGCATTGTGATGCTAGATATGTAGCACCGTGGCACTATAAAATAGAGATATTTAGCTTATTACCCGAGAAGACAAAGCTGTGTTGCCTGTGAGGTAGTACTGTGGTGCTATAGGTTAGGAATATTTTATCGTCTAACATGAGAGGTGTTGACCTCACTTTTGAGAGTGAGCTCTAAACTTTCTCATCATAGATCTAGGACTCTTGTAGACACTAAGAGCTCTTTAGTCTTAATACAATTCTAATGATTAGGTGAACACTTAACCTAAGCTTGGATACTTAGAAGGATTAATTATAGGAAGAGGTTATGCCTTAGGGATTTAGGAAAACTTGCCTAACCTAGCCTTAAACCTAATCCTTGCTTCCTTCTTCCAAACCAAAGCACAAATTCAAATCCAAGATCATAAATCCAATCTCAAATCAAATGATTGAAACCCATGATTAAATTCAAATTCCAAAATCCCATCCTAAGCTCTTTGATTTTATCTTATGGACTTAGCCTTAACCAAATTCAAATCAACACCAATTCAATTGATTTTCTCAAATTCAATCTCAAATTAAATCCCAACCCAAATTCCAAATCAAATCCAACTCCAAATGATTGAAACCCATAATTAAATTCAAACTCCAAAATCCCTTCCAAAGTCATATGAATCACCTTCATATGCTTAGCCAAAACCTCCTTCAAACCAAATCAAATTTGGTTGCTTTATTTATAAATCAATAATTCCTTCATTTATATTTACAAATATAAATGAAATCTAAATTCAAATTATTCAAATCAAATCAAACTAAATCAAACCAAATCAATTCTCTACTTAAGCCCTTTTGACCTACATCCCTCAATTTGGTCAAATTTGCTTCTAAATCACTCCAAACCCAAGTGATTTTCTCATGAATCATTTATATCTTCATTTATATTCACAAGTATAAATTAAATATAAATCCAAATAGCCAAAACCAAACCCAAATCAAATCAAATTCCCAATTTTAGACTTTTTAGCCAAATTCTTGAACTTGGCTAACTGATACCCAAATCAATTCAAAACTAATGGATTTTCTCATGATTCAATCATTCCTTCAATCATTATTCCAAATATAAACACAAACTATAATTATCAATCCAAATCTAAGTCAACCCAAGTCAAGCCCATGTTGACCTCTTTTGACTTGAAATTATCATATGAACCAAAATTCATTTGGCTTCAAACCAATTCCAATTGGATTTATATTTTCATCTTAGGCTCATATGTGAATTCAACTAAACTTGAATCAAGCCAAAACCAAACCAATTAACCCATTTAGGTCCACTTGACCCAAAGTGACCTAAAAGACCTTTTTGAGCCAAGTTCTAATCCAACCCAAATTGGATTGAACTAAGCCCATCCAAACCTCATATCATGATCAATAATCATCCTAGGGTGATCAATTACCTTGAATTGGGTCAAACCAGGTCAACTTGGTCCTTTGACCAAGTCAACCTTTAGCCCAAATGAAATCCAAACTAGCCAAAACCCTCCATATATGAAATTGATTGAAACCATTGATTCAAGCCAATTCATAATCAATGATTGAACATGATCAAACCCTCAATTGAGGCAAACCAAGTCCAATTGGCCATTTGACCTAAGTTGACCCAAATTGGCCTAAAAGCCAAAATGGGTCAAATCATGATTTGATCCAAATTGATTGCAACCAATGGCTCAATTCATTCCAAATCACTTATTGAACTTGACCAAAGCCATGATTGAGCCCAATTCAACCAATTGGTTAACTGGACCCAACCTAGCCCAAATTGACCTAAAGGGTCAAATTGGCCAAAATCCAAATTAATTCTAAATTAAACCAAATCAAAGCCTATAATCATTTTCAATTAACCAGTTGAACATGAACCAACACTTAACCCAACCCAATTTAGTCAAACTGGTCAAATTGGTCAACTTAGCCCATTTGACCTATTTGAATACAAAAGAGCCAAAATCAAACCTAAGCCAAATTAATCAAAGCCACTTGAATCAAAATTCTTCAAAAAAATCATTTGAACATAACCCAAGTCTTGGTTTGACCCAATTTGATCAATTGGTCAACCCAACCCAACTTAACCTAAATGAGCCTATTTTGACCATATGAAGCCAAATCACCCAGAACCAACCTATGGGACCCTAGAACCTGGTCTAACTTGACCCAACTAGTCTTAAATAATTCCCAAACCAGTCCAAATCTATAATGGGCCCACCCAAGCAATAAGCCATTGGACAAACCATCTTTCCATTTGATCTTCACACAAATAAGCAAAGTTAACTTCCCCATCACCATGGTAGGCTCCAAACACTCAAATGAGGCTCCACCTAACCCACCTAGCTAACCTAATCCCCTCTAGGTCAGCCAAGGACCAATGGGAGTTCTATTCATCCTCATATAAGCCAAAATTAAAACCCTATGGATTCTAAGAGACCTGCTTGACTCTTGGTAGCCTCCCATAGCTCCCTCCACTCAAGTCGAGCCATTGGAGTTGGACCGCGACTCTCTCAGGATGATGGAATCTTCGAAATAAGCCTTCCATCCATCCTTCACACACTATTTCAGGGTATACTCCCCCAATTCGAGTGAGAATGGTAACCATTCTCTTCGTCTGAGTCCCTAAGGAGTTTTCAAAATCCTAGAGAGCCTCCCCGAGCTCCCTCGATTAGAATTTCTCCTTCCCGTGAAAAGATGAAATAAGGCACCTCAATCCTGATTTCATTCTTTCTCCACTTAACCAAACCCAAATTATTCTTGCACAGACCATCCTCGTGTGTCATCGAAGCCAACCGAATCATCCCTGAGCCTTCCTGACCATCGGAGACTAGATTTTGACCAAAATTAATCTCTAAAAAGGAGTTCGGTCAATAGATAAATGTACTTCAAATCAAGCCTGAATCTTCTCAACAAGGCTCATGTCTACTAGATGAAGCTACCTCATTGATCCCATCATCAGACATTAGCTCTGGTGAGGTAATTTTGCAAATCGAGCTCTAGAAAAATAGGTGGTCCTTTATGAAGCAAATGTAATTTTTAGTTGATCTTAGCCATTGGATGTGTGTGTTTCCCTTCCCCAAAGGTGTGTGATGAATTTGGAGACAATCCAAGCTCAGGTGAGCTCGAATCGAATGGGGGAAAGATGGACAACATCTGTCTTTCACCGCTAGCAAAAGGGATGGATCACGGACCGTTCAATCTGTGTGATCAAAATAGATGGTCATGATCTAATCTTGCATTAGATCCTCTTATTTCTCCTCTAAACTATGGATTAAATCATGGTTGTCAGATCTTAGATAGGATGGTCCATAGGGAGAGCGTGTCAACCGCCATCCAGTTAGCATGGCAATATGACAACTTAAATAGCCAATCCTGTCATGCCACGTTGAAAGCACACCGCGTCAACGTGTCGCATCAGTCGCCAAGTGGCCCGATGAGATTAAGGCTTTAATTAGGCTTAATTAATCTTTTTTAAGTACTAAAACTTCTAAAATTATAACTAATCCTAGAATGCTCCAAAAAATACAGTTCATGGCTCATTTTGAAGATATTTCAGAGTAGAATCTAGAAAATTATTATTAATTAATTTTGAACAGTGATTTTGGCTTAATTATGCTTTAATTAAAAAATTAATTAGCTTAATTACTCTTCAATTAATCACCCAATTAATCTCAAAATTTTTATGGATGTTTAGGGGGATGACCTCTACCTCCTCTATTTTCTGGGATTTTATTGGTTTCTTAATTAGGGAAATTAATTGATTAAGCCTTAATCACTCTCTTAATTTAATTAGTGATAATTAGTGAATGAACAGTGACTTAATTAATTATTTAAGCCTAATTACCTTTGTTGAATAGTAAGGGAGTTTAGGAATATGATTGGGATATTTTCCTAATTTATTTCCTAAGTTTTCTTTACTTTTTGGAATCAAATTAATGAATGATTAATGAGGTCATTAAGTGCTTAACTATTTAATTAATCTTCAAGATAAAATTAAGTGATCAAATTTAGACTCTTTCTTGATCTCTTTCTTGAGTTAATTTCATTTCATTAATTGAACATGCTTAATGCTTAACCAAATGGATTAATGAGCTTGATTAAATCAATCTAAAATCCAATTCACACCTAACTTTGTTTAATCAATTTTGGGTAGCCTTTATATGTTTAATAGTCTAAAGAAATTTAATGAAATTATGGTTAGCTTACATATGTAAGAAAACTATAAGAGTATTTAATTAAATCCCTTAAGCCTAATTAACTTTTAATCATGAGCCAATTGCATTAGGCCCCCTTTCATTTCTTAGGAGCATTGCTAATTTACTTTTGATGTGGTTGCATATAATATTGGATCATCATTAATTAGTTAATTTACTTAAGGTGACATAGGTAAGGGTTAATTAATTGACTTAATTCATATCCCAACCTAATTAAGACATAAAATCAACCTAATTATTCTTCATTAAACCAAATTAACTCACACATGGGGGGATGGGATTAGGATTAGCAAACCTTTTTTACATTCCTTTACCCAAATCAAACAAAAAGATAAAAAATGGCTTTAAGAAACTTTGGTTTATCTTAAATGATTTTATTTAATATGATTGTCCTTAAGGCTTGGTTGGAATTGAATGAAATCACTTGCTTATGTTTCTTTATTTCTTTCCAATCATGATAAATGTTGTATGCCAATTGTATTCATGTATTCATGTCTTTCAAATGAATCAAATAAAAATGATTTCCTTTATGTTAATTTGCATGAGTTGGCTTAATTAAAAATATGTGTGGCTAGTATCACTATTAAATCTCAAATATATTTTCAAAAGTTTATTAATGAATGAATATACATATGTATTATAACTTTAGTTATATATATACATAGGAAATGCAAGTGAATATAATATAGTGTTATGAAGTAAAGTTTCTTTCTTATATTCATGTGTTGATTTGTAAGCTAGAATGTTAGTTGTATATTAGTCGGACATCCCGTGACGATGACTTTAAGTAGCCTAGGAGGTTCCTACCGTTCCCTTGGTGGAGAATGGCGACGTGCTTTTATTTCATTATGCATTTGAACATCAATTTAGAAAGAATTTTAATTCATTTACACAATTAAATCAAACAAATCAAAATATAATTTTTGCATGGCTTTCTATTCTTGTAGTTGTTTATACATCCATATGTATCTAATGATAGTGGGTATATTAGTTTGGACATTCTAGGGATACACAGCTTTAAGTAGGCCTATGGAGGTTCCTACCTCATTCCCTTGGTGTAGAACAATGCCAACATACTTTCTTAAAACTTTTATACATGTGAATGCGTACTTTGCTAATGAATGAAAACCTTTTTCTATTAAAAAGACATGCATTCATTCTTTGTTTAATTGGTTGAGTTGATTAGTCATGTGATTTAAATCTCTTTCCTTATGCTTTTGCATAAGAGTTTAGATAGAGCTTTAAATCAATATGACAAAATCATTCAACCAAATGAAATATTAATTCCAAATATATTTACTCACATTCATCATTCAAGTGTGCTAAGATATAAATTGCATCTATAGCTATGCTTAGGAGTTAATCATATGCATAAGATACATGATGGAGAGAAATGAACAAACATGTGTTATGCAATAGTAATTCATTCCAACTAATCCTAAGATGCCTTTCTTATTGAATGAGTTTATTTAAAATGAACCTAAACTTATGACTAATTAAAACATATAATAAGACATTCTCTGAAGGGAATTGATTAATTAATTTTTTTAGATGTGACTTAAGGTAGGGATAAAAGAGAGTGATCCTCTCTTTCTTTCTCTTCATTACACTTAGTTGTTAAGTGTAGGTCAAATGAAATAAAATAAAATATTAAGTAAAATTTGCAAATCAATTAAACCATTTAAAGTGAAACCAACCTTTATAATTAAATGTCCTTCACACTTAGAAAATCTTAACCCTAAAGCCTAGTTAAGACATACCACACAATCCTTATCACACACATTAGATTAAGTCACTACTTCTAGCTTTATGTTAGGGCGATGTATGGTTTGATGTATGCTTATTTTGTGATGATGTATTTGATGTTAGGTGTATGTTTAGTGAGTATGTTAGGCGGATTAGCTAATCATATTTTTCTATAGGAGATTATGCTTAAGGACACTTAAAATAAATATAAATGCTCTCTTTTGCGGGTTGCTTAACCCCATAAGCATCTACATTAGACAGTGGACTTGGTTACCCATGTATAATTATTCATATAACTTGGGTTGTATGGTGTGTTTAGCTAACACTTGTTTTTTGCGGTGTAGTTAGATTTACTTTTCTATTCTTTTAATGTAATTATTCATTAGGAATTTGTTTAAGTGTTATGGGAGTTAAGGATGAACATTGGCCATAAGGTTTGATCCTGGGGTGCCATGTGATGCCTAGAAACCTACCAAATCAAATGGCCAAATGAAGAAATGGAGGAAGCATGAAGACTTGAAGATCCCCCATAACACTTATCATTTTGTAACTTGTAATTATTCTTTCATATGTCGGGTTGTATAAGGGTAAAGCTTAGCTACCCTCTTTTTTAGGTTGTACGGTGGTACCCAATCACATTGGCCTGTTATTCTTTCACATTGAGGTTATAAATTATTTGATGATTTGTTTACATTGTGCAATAAAAATGGCATGTATATTTCTAGTTTCTTCATGTATGATGATTTAATGTGTGGCCTAGAAGCGATTAGGCTCTTAGGAAAAAAATAAATTTTCTACTCCAACTACAACTCATAATTAAACTTTTAAAATAACTCATAACCTCACAAAAAGCCTAGGCATTAAACCAAGATAATAAAATATTTAGTAACCCCTTAGCTAGATGTTGTATGTTTAATATCATGCATGTCATTTTGTTTCACTCTTGCTAAGAGAGGGTTTCCATCTTTGCTAGATAGAAAAAAGGCTTAACCTTTGAGAGCCTATGATGGAAAAACCTCTTTCTCTTTTGATTTAAACCATAATCAACTCACCATGCATTTAGGCATATAAAATCCTATAGCCTGTGTCAAAATAAAGAGTCCAAATCAAATAAAATTTGATAAATATTAGACTAAGTCATTATTTATACCACTCATGCTCTAGTCTCTTAGGGAGTGGGTTTATGGACTTTAGTTTCTTTCTAAAAAAATAACAACCTAGCCATCTTGCAAAACATATGACTTGACCACATGGTTTTAAAATATAGGAGTTAGCTAACTGCAACTCCAGGCAGTTATAAGTCTAGCAGTCAGGTGATTTATCTCTCTCTTGTGGAGGTAAATAATATATTTAGGTCGTGCTTTGGCCCTCGTCAAAGCTCCCTATATTTATAATTTGATATTATTGTTTCCTTTTGGGATACAATCATAAATTCTCACATCTTAGGCATTTTCATAATCTTGTATTGAATTATAAGTCCTATTTCTAATAAAATTTCAACTCAAATATATAATTCTCCTCAATTTCAAACATATAAATCCAAACATAGAATAGTTTGGGATGCTCACTAGATTTTTTAGTATCATGAGCATCCCCTACTCATCTCCATTTGGTTTTAATAATAAGTCTCTCCTTTCATTTATCCCATTTGATCTTCCAAATATAACCAATTTATTGATAGTCCTATCTTTGAATTCTTTGGAGATAATAAATGCCTACTTTAATCGAGAGTATTCCTAAGAAATTCACCTTCCTTAGGATGTAATTAACTATGGGGCTTGTCCCCATAGAGAACTTTAGAACTCAATTTAATATAAACCCTACTTTACTCATCAATATAAAGTAGGGGAAAAATCTCCGATACATTCGAAGACCCATCATGCCTTAGGAGTCCTTATTAGGTGATTAGGTCCATCGTAGGGTAGTGATTTCTATCTTTTGAGATAATACACTATTCCTTGATATCATACCCAATCACCTCAATAAGTACATCCTCAAATCTGCATGGTGTCCCCCCACCCCCATACACACATCACACACAAACACATAAACCAAAAATAAACACCATAGATTTTTCTGGCGACTCCGCTGGGGAAAGTTCCTCTCTCTATCTCTAGTAGACAATTATTGTCTCCAAGCATCGATAGTGGACTTGTATCTCATATGAGTCCAAGACTATCTTTCCTTCCATTGGCACTTAGCTTATTTCATTCTTAAGCAAAGCTAGCCAACATCCTCTAAGTTTTAGGACCTCACTCCTTATAGGTCCTTGAACTCCTATTGGCTTTCCCAATATTGAAAAATAATATTAACTCGTGAAAGGAGATGACAAAAATTAAGGACCTCCTTACCATTAGCTTGGTGAGGCAAGGTTCATCTTAAATAAACTCTTTTGCAAAGTACCACTTTCCAAAAGCACCTTTCAAAAAACTCATATAATCAAACCTCACCTAACAATCCCCGTGATTGTTACATGGAGGTTCTTTTCAGAATCAAAATCAAAAAGTAATTTTTTGAAAATGACCATATTCATTCAACATACTCAAAATTGTTGAATGAGGAGTCTATTTTCAAATAAAATTATAGCATAAAATTGAAACTTCACTTAACATATTTCACATATGTTAGAGTTGGGGTTTCCATCTTTTCAAAAGTCCATTCTTGAAAATGACCATATTCATTCAACATACTCAAAATTATTGAATGAAGAGTTTATTTTCAAATAAAATCATAGCATAAAATTGAAACTTCACTTAACATATTGCACATATATTAGAGTTGGGGTTTCCATCTTTTCAAAAGCATATCCTTGAAAATGACCATATTCATTCAACATACTCAAAGTTGTTAAATGAGGAGTCTATTTTTAAATAAGATCATAAGATAAAAGTGAAACTTCACATAACATACTTCACATATGCTGGAATTGAAGTTTCTCTCAAAATTACACATGAAAGAAAGAAATATCATTGAACTTTATTTAACATACCTAAAATTATTAAATAGATTTCCCTTCTTTCAAAAATAATATACATTTGGCTTTCACTTAACATACCCAATTTGTTAAGTGAGAGTCTCATTTTCAAAACATAAATTTGACCTCCACTTAGCATACCAAATTTGTTAAGTGAGGGTCTCATTTTCAAAACATGCATTTAACTTTCACTTAGCATACCAAATCTGTTAAGTGAGGATCTCATTTTCAAAATCCAAATTTGACTTTCACTTAACATATCCAATTTGTTAAGTGAGAGTCTCATTTTCAAAACATGAGTTTGACCTCCACTTAACATACCAAATTTGTTAAGTGAGGGTCTCATTTTCAAAACATGAATTTGACCTCCACTAAACATACCAAATTTGTTAAGTGAGGGTCTCATTTTCAAAACACATTTGACCTCCACAATTTGTTCAAAATACAAATTTGGTTCTTAACATATCCAATTTGTTAAGTGAGGGTCTCATTTTCAAAACATGAATTTGACCTCCACTTAACATACCAAATTTGTTAAGTGAGGGCTTCATTTTCAAAACATAAATTTGACCTCCATGTAACATACCAAATTTGTTAAGTGAGGTCCTCATTTTCAAAACATGCATTTGACCTCCACTTAACATACCAAATTTGTTAAGTGAGGGTCTCATTTTCAAAATACAAATTTGGCTTTTACTTAACATATCCAATTTGTTAAGTGAGAGTCTCATTTTCAAACATAAATTTGACCTCCACTTAACATACCAAATTTGTTAAGTGAGGATCTCATTTTCAAAACATGCATTTGACTTTCACTTAATATACCAAATTTGTTAAGTGAGGGGTCTCATTTTCAAAATAAAAATTTGGCTTTCACTTAACATACCCAATTTGTTAAGTGAGAGTCTCATTTTCAGAACATGAGTTTGACCTCCACTTAATATACCAAATTTGTTAAGTGAGGGTCTCATTTTCAGCTTTTAACATACCAAATTTGTTATGTGAGAGTCTCATTATCAAAACACAAATCAAATCGCATTTGGTTCCTACTTAACATACCAAATTTGTTAAGTAAGAGTCTCATTTTCAAATCAAACAAGCACATTTCAAACACACATGGCCTCTACTTAACACACCAAATTTGTTAAGTAAGAAGCCCCACTTTAAAATCACATCAATATATCTCACACATATAATCAATCACCATAAGCAAAGATTTTTCACAAAATTTCCTAAATACACAATCACAAACTTTCCTTAGCATACCTAAATTTGCTAAGTAAAGTCTTTCAAAATCAAAAATTTTCAAACAAGATAACAACATAAACATCTTCAATTATTTGAACCCCATGCAACCTACTTAAATTAGTTGAGTATGGGTTTTAAATCAAAATCAAATGGTGAAGACTCTCCTCACATATAAAAATCTCTCCGATGGACCCCAATTAACATATTTGAATTGTTGAGTGTGGGTTCAGAACTCCAAATTTCTATTACTCTCTTGGGACAAGTATTAAAGCAAAAATTTGACTCAAGTTATATTTCACATGATCTGATCTTGACCGATTGTGAGTTTTTTTTTTTGTGGTCAATATATATGGCCTCCCAAAAGTTCATCTTTACCTTTCCATTCGAGATGGATTTGTCCTTGGATCGGGCCAACCTCCGAAAGACTGACTCCACCCACTTAATTTTCTTTGGCCGAGGATTTGAGGGAGTACACATTACCTGTGAGAGGGCGACCCTCACCACTGTTAGTCGGGATGAGGTGGTTGGGTAGAAGCCAGTCATCTGCATTGAATTGCCTTTCAATGTTGAGTATCCTTCCTTAAAGAGGAAGTCAGTCGAGGTTCCACCAGTCAGTTCAGTTCCTAAGTAGTCAATTTCTCCTATAGCCGCTCTGGTGTATACTAGCACCTCGTTGTTGGTCCCCTCTAAGGAGAAGGCTATCGTGACTTTAGAGATAGTCTCCCCCTTTGAGATAGGATCTATTCTGTTGCCACTACCGCTTGCCAATAGCCGCAGTTAAGTGGCATCAAGGCATTCGAGAGATGACACAACATCCCATGTTTAATGAGGGATCTTGCCATGAGACCTCTCCACTTCTTAGTGCCAATAGGTTTCACCCCCTCTCGACATTAGATGGAGAGGAAGACTACGAGGAGGATAGAATTGCATCACGCCTACTATGAGGTTTTCAAAGGCGAGGAAGTCCTATGCCAGTCTACAGATAGTACTATGCCAAGTTTGGTAGAGCCCATAGACTCTCAGAGTATGGCACACTATTTGATTTGAGGATGATCATCCCAAGGTTAGTCGTAGATAGAGCATCGAGGCCAAAGTAGCTCGGTCAAGGTAGGGAGTGGCAGGAGGTTTTAGCGGTTGGTGCCTGCTCTAATTGATTTCCCTGATCATTAGGCCACGAGGACCGATAAGACTGGCAATATAGTGTTTAAGGGTACCACCAGTCACAGGGGGAAAGTCCCAACAAGGGTGGAGCTGGTGTCATCTCCACCGATTCCTCACCATCCATCGTTAGGTCCCCACCATTCCAGAGGTCATGAAATCAGAGAGAAGAAAGCCCATTTGGTGATCCAACTACGACCAAAGGATCCTACTCCATCTACTCCATTGACTGAGGTGAGGGAGAGGTCCCATACTTGACCTCCTACTTTAGTCCTGGTGGAGAAGGAGTGGTGACCCCACAACATCGTATTCGCAGCACCACCACCACCACCATCAGAGCTAGTGATAGCAAAAGTAGTAGAGGGGGAGGGAGACAGTTCTACAGTTCCCATGGCAGTAGATCTCTCTAGAGACAGCACTCCATTGATAGTGAGTAGTCATGAGCATGTATCTTCTAGCGAGCATAGTCCTCCCAGAGATAACACTCCAATAGTAGGTAATGTTAGATGTATTTATGTTAGTCAGCATAATCCTACTATAAGTTGTCCAAGAGTCTTTATTCTGGTGCAGCCCGGTAAGGTAGGAGATTATTTCTTAGATGAGATTATAGCAGCCTACTTTGCCGAGAAGAGGGAACTCTTATGCAATGATCTCACAGATTCAGAGGGTGATAGGGTGGCATTTGATCTTGATGAGGATGACCATCTGGAGGACTCAATTGAGGTCCACATGGTCGATACTAGGAGCTCCCTCCATAAAGACCAGTAAAGTTAGAAAGGTATTGTAGTTGAAGAGGATGATGTCGTACATTCAACTCAGCACTTCCTCCATCAGCTTAGATAGAGAGGTGATCATATTGATAAGATGGGGAAGAAGATTGAGGAGTTGATGACAGTGGTTTTAGCATTGTAGAATTCAGCCCCAGTTTTACAGCCTTCTCCCATAGTGGCTGACAAAGTAGAGTTGGTACATACCTCAAATCATCCTAGATGCATTCTACAGAGAAAGATAGTGGTAGCTTGCATAGGAAGGTGGTGGATATCTCCTCCATGCATGAGAAGGATATAAAACACATGGTGGAGAAATATGTGAGAGAAGCACTAGCGGTGGTGGCTCATCTGTCCAAAGGGTAGACCCTACCCAGGAATTTGATGCTCAATATCCTAAGGTTTTGTACCTCCTTCTTTCAAAATCTTGATGGCGTGGGAACCCTCGCCAACACATTGCACATTTTAGTCCTACAATGCGAGGTAGTGACGCCTTCTTTTAGATTGTTGTTAGCTTAGTTTGCATTTGATTGGTATCAAATTGCTCAATGGTTTGGTAAAGATATTTGCTGAGTTGGAACACCTCCTCATCAAGAGGTTTGCTGGAGCTCATCAAAAGGTTACTCTAGGCAATCTTGTTATAGCGGCACAAGTCCCCAATGATTCCCTTGTTGATTATATTCTCAGGTGGAGAAACTTGAGTATGAAATGTAAACCACAACTGCCTTAACAATATTCCATAGAGATTCTATTGAAGAACATCCATGGCCCAGTTGCTTTCATGATCAATGGTTTTACAATCAAAACCTTTAAGAAATTAATCAACAAGGCGGCTAGTCTACAAGAAGAAGCCAAATAGTTGCCTTTCCATGATCAGTCAACCAAGCCCAGACATAAGAAGGAATTTGAGAAGAAACCATGGATAGTTATAGTAGTTGATAAGGGGAAGCAACTAGAGTTCAGATAGTCTCAGCTCCAGCCTCTCGCCACCACCTTGGCCATCATACCACACTTGCCATGATGATCGCCACCGCCTCCTCATCATCATCAGAATATTCTACCCACCACTGTAGTTATATTTACACTCTATCTAATAGATTGAATAAACCTTATTCATTCAAGAGGGAGGTAGTCGAAGATCTTTAAGAATCTCTTAAAGAAGCTGATTTCATCGGAGCCTAAGAGGTCAAGAGGAAGTGGGCAAGAGTCATGATCCTTATTGCCCCTACCACCGCATGTTAGCCATGTCTTAGAAGATTGCATTACCTTTAAGGACTTGTACAAGTCAGCCATTATCATCCCCAAGGAATACCTATTAGAACAACCTTCTAGTTTTGTTAGAGTAATCCTTGGGGATACATGCGATCCTCTTAAGATAAGGAAGGTTGGGATATCTTATCCCAACCTCCAAGAAAATTATTTCTAAGATCAAAATTACTCAGGTTCTCAAGTAGCTTAAACCTCCAACTTTAAGGAAGGTTTTCAAGTTGCTAAGGATAACTTTAGGGAGGTAGGAGCCCAATAGCAGAATGACACAACCTCCCCAGGATAGTATAGTAGTGCAACCACCGATCAGTTCCAACACTCCTTCCATATAATTGCTCCCTTTCTCAGCTCTTCTTCTAGTTATATCGTAGAGGGGTGCCAAATCACTCCGCTTACTTTACTTGATTTCTATTTGTACCTCCATCCAAATCTAAGAAATCAATGAAGAAGTTGATTCCACTTACATTTGTGTCACTGATGATCTTGATTTTATTCTATAGATAGCTCTCCAAGTCTAATTAATATAACTCTATCACTCTTCTTCTTCTTTTGATTTAGAAATGGATTACCCATTCTGAATCATTCACCCATTGAGATTGATTTGGAGTCATCCACCCAATGATCCTATAGAGAAGTAGGTGAACCCATGAGGTAGAACTTTCCACTAAACCATCTCATGAAGTCACTGAAGTCAACCTTCATAGTGGCAAAGTTCTACCTCCTGGGTAGCACCTCAGATAAGGGTAAGTCATTGGTTCTAATCAAGTAACCCCTCCACAGATGCTCCACCTATGGATATGCTTGTGGAGGACCAGCCTGAGTTGACGCAATGTCCTCTCACCGAGAAAGTTGCACTAAGCTAATATATGATGCTCTTATCTTATCAAAGAGATGAGAGTCATTGATCAAAGCCCTTCTCGATCCAAAAATATGCTTAGCTCAATTGACGCTATTGGAGAGAGGCATGTTATTCAAGAGAAGCATGGAGTTACATTCAGATGAAGACCTTCTTTTGGGGACAACAGCATAACCGCCCTATCACAAAGTGGACATGGGAAGATTCGACTCTCTTGTTTGATAGGTGCATCGTGAACATTATGAGTCTAAAGACCCTTGCCTACTTGAGGATTGACATCTGAACTCGAGGAGATCGATGATGTTGAGAGGATTCAAGCAAGGCGAGAGGGCTTTAGGCTCCATAGTGTTGCCATTAGAGATAGATGATGGAAGATAAAAGCCAAGTTCTACATAATTGATTATACATCTTTCACCGCTTTGCTCTGAGGCCTTGGATACATGGAAATAACATGGTTCCATCCGTTTTACATCAGTGCATCAAATTTTGAAAAGGTGGAATTGAGATTGTGTCAAAGGAGACATGAAGCCATTTCCAGTTAGAGAGGTCAAGATATATGAGGACGTAGCCTACTATCTTCCTCAAAATCAAAAAGTATATTCTCGTGAACTTGGTCAATGTTCAAAAATAAAAGAAAAAAGAATAAGAAAAAAGAAAATGAAAAGAAAATGAAAAAGAAAAAGAAAAAAAAAATAAAAATGAAAATGCAAGTGAGCGAGAATCAGCCACTAAGGAAGGAGTAGCTATGTTAGATTCCACCCATAGTTCCTCCATATGAACACATGGGTAGATGACTGACCCCACCAGGTAGACAAGAGGCAAATCTAGAGGCAATTCTAGAGGTGGAAGACCTCCTTGCTGGTGGCCAGCCAGTAGGAGCTATGTTCCAGCTCATAGGAGTACCCCCGCTATCCACATAGACTTAGAGTCAATTGGAGGATGAGTCTCATGTGGTTAGCATGCCAATAAACCCCTCTCAACGGGTCCCTTTGGAGGTGACATTCGAGCTAGATAGCGATAAAGAATAGGCCTCCAAGCAAAGCATGAATATATCCAAATTAGTATTATGTAGAACAGTCAAATAGTAGGTGGGAACCTTCAGCTCTAACCCCACTTTCTTTCCAGAAAGTTGAGGGTTTTGTAGTTAAGGAGGCCACCAAGTCATCCACAGATGTCAAGCCAAAGAGGTTTTTTTTGGGAGCATCATCCTCAAGTCAGGAAGCCGATGTAGAATTTGAGGATGATTCATATAAAGATTTAATACAATTATCTTTTGATTGGTATTCACCTTGTGTTATTAATTTAACAAAGAAGGGATTAATCCCACATATTTGGTCTAAACATAGGTCAGATTACTTTGAAAGGTTATGGGACAACCAAAGTAGATATCCTCAATCAAGATTAGGACTAGGATTCGACATAGTGGGTTTAATCGATGATGACAACCATTGCCTAGTCATCACTAATCATTTGGAGTCTGATAGGTTTTTTTCAAATCATGCTAACTCATATGAGAGAGCTTAGAATGAATCCAAATGATCTTGAAGTCAAAGATGAACCAACAAAATTTGAGGAAGAAATTAGCTCAACCATTGATGAACTCAAAGAAATCAACTTAGGAATAAAAGAAGATCCACGCCCAACATACATCAGTTCCTTGTTGAATGAAGAAGAAATCAATGACTTAGTTAGGCTATTGACTGAGTTTAAGGACTACTTTGCATGGAGTTATGAAGAAATGCGATTTATCTCTTGAGTAGTCACAAACTAGAATATCCTAATGCTAACCCTATCAAGCAAGCTCTAGATGCATGCGATTAAACATTGAACAAGGTCATTTAAAATCAAGAAATTGATCAATGTTGGCTTTATCGGAAGAAAAATATCCCACTGTTGGCTGTCATTCCAATTAAGAAAAGAATGGCCAAATATGCCGATTTTAGGATCTAAATAAGGCATGTCCTAAGGATGAATTTCCACTTCCTATACTAGAGATGGTGGACATTGCCTCATCTCATGTAATTCTCTTTCATGGATGGGTCATCGCTACAACCAAATTAAGATGGCCAGGAGATGAGAAAAATACTTTTCAAATCGATCAATCTATTATTATAAGGTCATGCCTTTTAGCCTTAAAATGGTGCTACATACTAGGGCCATGACTGATCTTCAATGAACTCATCATCAAGTTGAATGTTACATGTTGATGATCTAGTCAAAAAAAGTAAAAAAAAAAGGAAGACCATCTCTTTGACTTGAGAGTAGTTTTGAATGGTTAAGATAATTTAACCTTAAAATGAATCCCAAGTGTGCATTGAGTAGCTTTAGGAAAATTCTTGTTGTTAACACCATGGAATAGAAATTGACCCGAGAAGATCAAGGCTATCTTAGAAATGCCACCCCTAAAAGTCTAACTCAACGATCATTTCAAGGTGGTTTATTATCTAAGATGTTTCATTTCCAACTTATCGTGAAGATGCACCATTCTCAACACTTGTCAAAAGGATGCTAAGTTCAAGTGGGATGACAAGTGCATGCTTTTAAAGACATCAAGCACTACGATGATCACCGTTCTAGCATATCCAAGCCATTGATATTATATCGCGCATTAGATGACTCCCTTGGCGCTTTGTTGGCTCAAACCAATGATGAAGGGAAAGAGAACCCACTTTACTATCTTAGTCATCATCTAATCCATGTTGAGGCAAACTACCCACCTATTAAAAAGCACGCTAGGTTCTAATCTTTGCATCCCAAAAGCTATGGCACTACATGCTTTCTCATAAGGTGAATGATCTCTAGGATCATCGCAATATCTCATGACATGCCGATGCTATCCGATGGTTACATGTTGGTCCATGATTTTGTCATAGTTTGATATCACATTTGTACCCTCTGCAAAGGAAAGGACACTAGTAGATTTCTTAGTAGCACACCCACTTCCTGCCGACTTCCTAGTGATGACCTCCGATGAACAAATCATGAACTTAGGGGACACTAGCATTCATCATTGGGAGATGTATTTTGATGGTGCGGCTTCCTTTCAAAAAGGAGAAGAATGATGATCTACTCTTTTGAGAATGATAGGGGTAGGAATTGTCCTTCTATCTATGGACCGCGATGTGATGAGATTCTCATATCATCTGTCCAATCCATGCACCAACAATAAATATGAGATTATCGGTCTAGAGTTAGCTCATTACTAGGCCCAAGAGCATCAACATCTTGGGATTCTCAATTAGTTATCAACCAAATTGTTGGTCCTACAAAGTTCAAGCTAAGCTCCATCATTACCACATAAGTATACCATGGAGTTGTTGGCCCAAATCAGGTTACCATCTACAAGATTCCTTGAGGATAGTAGAAGATGCATTAGCCAAGCTTGCCAAAGAGTATGTCAAGATGAGTCCATACCAATAAGGGTCCAAAATAGATAAGTCATATCCTTATTGATGAACTCATCAAAGACTCTCTCAAGGGAGGTTATCATAAAAAGGATGATGAGTTAGATTGGAGGTAACCATTCATGGATTATCTAAATATAGGCAAACTACCTCAAGAGAAGTCATTAGCCCATCAGGTGAAGCAGAGAGCTCCCTCATACGCTCTCATGGATGACACTTATACCGACGATCCTTCAATCATATGTGGTTATGTTGTTTGGACAAACACGAAGCTCGTAAGATCATCATCGAGGTACACTTAAGTTTGTATGGAGTGCATCAATCCGGTCCGAAGATGAAAGCCAATATCAAGAGACTAGGATACTACTGGCCTTTGATGATCATAGACTGCATGGATATATCTAGGAGATGCCACCAATGTCAGGTGCACTGTGTGGTCTTACACCAACCACCCAACATTCTACATCCTACATTAGCCTCATGGCCATTCGAGTGTAGGGGTACCAACATAGTGGGTCCGATAGATCCTCCTTCTTCTAAGGGTCATTCATTTTAGCAGCCACCGACTACTTTTCCAAGTGGGTGAGGCAATCCCACTCAGAGGTCACCCACATGTGCTCTTTTAAGAACCATATCATATATAGGTTTGGGGTGCCTCAATGAATTATACCTGATAATGGTATGCATTCAAGAGCACCAAAACAATAGCTTTGCTGGAGACACAGCATAGATTGGATATATTCTACCATCTATTACGAGGAAAATGGCTAAGCCCTTCAACAAAACTCTCATCCAGATATTAAAGAAGACACTCAACGATAACAAGCGGTAGTGGCATGAGCAGTTAGTTGAAGCCTTGTGGGCTTACCGCACCATATATAGGACTCCAAGTCAATCTACCCCTTTCTCCTTAGTATATGGGTCTGAAGTCGTTCTACCATTAGAAGTCCAACTCCCATCATTAAGGATAGCTGTGGGTAGTAAAATCATAATGGAGCAGAACACCAAGTTGTTGTTAGAAGAGCTCGAAGGTTTAGAGGAGAGACGTCTCAAGGCATGCTAGAACCTCGAGTTGTATAAAGCCAAAATGATTCAAGCTCATAACAAGTTGGTCTGCCCTAGAGCTTTTCAAGTCAGAGAGCTTATTTTAGTTCTAAGGAGACCAATTGTTGCCCATCGAAAGATGGGAGGCAAGTTTGAACCCACTTGGGAAGGCCCTTTTGCCATAGAAAAGGCCTACCAAGGAGGATCCTATCAGCTTATAAATTATAAAGGAGAGCACCCTATGCTTCCAATCAATGCACTCTACCTAAATAAATATTATCCATAATTCTCGTTTAAAAATAATTATCAATAATTTTTTTTATTTCAAACTCCATCTCTTCATTGTTGGTTAGAAATATATTTGCTTGTGAATCCACCATAATGTGTTTAGGGTAGGTGTAAGAGAACCCAAGCGGCATCCTATTCCTTCTTTCACAACAAAAACACACATGCATATTTTCTATCTCTCTAGCTATTTGATGTGGGATAGCCCCATGACACTCACTCATTAGCTCTAGGTAACATATATTACCCTAGCTTGTCACCCAAGTGGTCCCTTGTTCGGAGAAAGTGCTATGCTTCTTTCCCACTTGACCATTGCACCGACAGTGCCTTGTTAGCATGGTAGTTTACCGCATAGCTACCCCTCATATTTTGTAAGAGGATGTCAATGCCTTCTTCTTAAACTAGCCATCATGAACTGACTTGGTTGAGTATATATGACAAACACACAAACACATATCTTTTATCTCAGGGTATTTTAATGTGGGAGCAAGCCCCCTGTAGCACTCACTCATTAGCTACTCTAGGTCGATAGCTACTTTACTAGTGTGTCACCCTGGTCTCTTGTTGGGAAGATGTAAGTCTATCCTTTCTTTACTTGACCATAAAACGATGAGCACCTTGTTAGTTTGGTAGGCCTTACTGCACAACCGATAAGCTACCTCATGATGACTTTGTTTAAGAGGATGTAAGCCTTCACACTTTCTTCTTGAACTAGCCATCATGCATTAATTGGGTCGAGTATATTTGAGGCTTAGGGTAAGTACCCCAGAGGCTCCTTTCTTCTTGACTACTTCAAGTCTGGGTCCAGTCCTTACATGAGACTCCCCACTTGGTAGTTTCCCTAGGTCGGATAGCACCCATCGAGCCGAAGATAGACTATCTCGACCGCTTTCTTGAGATGTAAGTCTACACCTTCTTTCTAGATTGATTGTTGCACAACGGGCACCTTAGGTTGGTTGGTGATCACCATGACCCACCCTGGATACACCACTTGGTAGATGTAAGATCCGCTTTCTCCTTGAGTTGGCCATCAAATACATATAGCTTTCTTTTTTATGATTGGATAAAGCCCTTAACTACACCTCCCCATCACTTTGGATCACATCCTTAGCGACCCCATTTAGACACTACCCAGTTACTTTTGGATTGGACAGTCCCCCCCTTTCCTAGTAGCCACCCATGGTTGGAGAATTTATCTTCTGAGCATGTGATTCTCCTTGGTCTAAGTCCGAGATAAGACTAGGATGATATGAGCTCCTTCTCGGTGGTCCCTCACACACCAACAGGTCCATATAATAAATAAAACATATATATATATATATATATATATATATATATATATATATATATATATATATATATATATATATATATATATATATATATATATATATATATATATATATATATATATATATATCTTCTTTTAGAGGAAAACCCCTAATGGTACCTTCCCAAGGAGGCATCCTATCTTTTAGGCGGTGCAAAACTCCTATAGAATGGATAACTACTTGAGTTGAGATAAGTCCCGGTCGCACTCTCTCAAGTCTTAGGTTGGGTTTGACTTGTTATTGCCACTGAGTCACCCGTGATCATCCTACTTTGGAGATATAAGTCTATCATCTTCTTCCACCGCACCATCGAAGCCTTGGGTTGGGTTTGATTTGTTGTACTATCAACCAATCACCCTAGTGGTTCCTTGTTTAGGAAGTTATAAGTCTACAAGCTTTCTTCCTAACTTGACCATTGCACACCAAAAGGCACCCCTTAGGTTGGTTAGCTCTACCTCATGGGGTAGACTATCCCTTTGGATTTGTAAATCTAAGATAGGACTAGGCTAATATTAGCCCCTTCTTAGTGGATCCATCACACACCGACAGGGTCCATCTTAAAATTTAAATGAAATTAATTATGACTATTCTTGAGTCGATATGAGTCACAATAATATTCACTCAATAGTCTTAGCTCAGGTTTGATTTATTTTGCTATCACCCGATCACCCCAATGGTCCCTTGCTTAGGAGGATGTAAGTCTACAAGCTTTCTTCTTAACTTGACCAGTACACATCGAAAGGAAATCCTTAGGTTGGATAGCTCTACTTGATGGTGGGTAGACTACCCTTTGAATTTGTAAATCTAAGATAGGACTAGACTGATATTAGCCCTTTCTCAGTGGATCCATCGCACACTGACAGGGTTCATTTTTTCAAACTTATCATCCTCCCTCTAGTGGAATTTAGCTCAATCCATATATTTGAACCCACTTTATCCTCAGTAGATTTGAGCTCATATCTCAGATGTGTCCTCAAAATCAGAATCATGATCCTCTCCCAATGGAGCCTCAAACCCTAAGTCAACAAATCAAATTAAATTCTCATCCCCAGTGGATGCCCCACAAATTAAATTAAACCAATTTCCTCCTGAGCAAGGTGTGAATCATATCCTATCCCTATTGGAGCCCTCATAAAATCAAACCTAATCAAATCCCTGTCTCTGGTGGATGATCTGAACCTTCTTCCCTAGTGGAAGGTTCATGTACTCATCTCCAGTGGATCTTTTCTCCCCAAATCATATCAAAATCAAACTTTTACCCTTTATGGATAAGCTGGACCTACTTCCTTAGTGGATGGTTCACATACTTGATCCCTCAGTGGATCCTTCCTTCTTCTCTTATACCCTTGGCATGAGTTGAGTTGCATTGCACTAAGATCTTGATTCTATCTACATCTCAGGCTTAAGGGCAGATCATTTCTGTTAGTGGTTGCAATCCTTTGGATGTTGTTGATCATCTCAGTCAACACCAGTACATGCGATGTGCCTAATTAGTTACACCACACCTATTGGGCACCCTTTATTGACCTCACTTTTGGGAGGGATCTCTCAACTTCCTCATCATAGATCTAAGACTCTTATAGACATTAAGAGCTCCTTAGTCTTAAGACACTTCTAGTGATTAGCTGAACACTTAACCTAAGCCTAGAGACCTAGAAAGATTACTTCAATTTGGTCAAATTGGTCAACTTGATACCAACACGTCCAAATTAATTCAAACCAAAGTCTACAATCATCTTCAATTTGGCCAATTTGGTCAAATTGGTCAACTTAACCCATTTGATTCAAATGAACTCAAATGAGCCAAAATCAAATTTAAGCCAAACTAAACCAAACCAATGATACCAACACATCCTAAATGATCATATAACTTGACACAACTCTTGGTTTGACCTAATTTAACCACTTGGTCAACTTGACCCAACCTAACCCAATTTGACTCATTTTAGCTAAATTGAGCCAAACCTAATCGAATCAACTCCAAATCCCTTGAAATTTAGGCTGACCCACTTTTGACTCATTTAAAATCTACTTAAATCAAATCAAATGCTAAATGACTATTATACCCTTTGGTCAAGGGTATCACATGAGACAAATCACCCATGTAAGTGGTCATTTCCATTCCTTGGCCACTTGGCACTCCCCCAATGGTTCACCTAGGCACTAAGGGTACCGCCCAACCTGACCCAAGGGGTAATTAGGTTGGCCATGAACCATGGGAAGTGAACTCACCTCACCTTCCCCATTAAAGCTCTTGGCTTGCATAAGGCAACCACTATCCCCCTTGGCAGCCACTTCTAAACCTTCACCCACTCAAACCGAGCCACCTCATCTCCTCCTTGCCACCCACAACCTTTTGATGTGGTCGGATGATAACTAGAAGCCAAACTCAATTAGACCATCCGATCAAGAGGAGGAGGGGGTATACCCTCATTCCAACTCCAAATGAGCACTTCGACAAGAGCCCTAGCTACCCAAGATGAGCTGCAAGAACCATTTCTCAAGCTCCTAAGCTCATTCCCTCATCAGAAAACTCCATTCCTGTCAGTCCCAAAATTGGATACCCCCATTTCTAACCCAACACCTCCATTTCTCAACCAAATCAAAATTAACTGCATACACCATTGCAGACACCTCATCGAAGCTAGAATCATCACCTCCTCCAACCACTAGATGTGTGACTTCGATCAAGATTGACCTCAACAGTCAAGAATTTTGGGCTTTCGAGTGAATGATGAGGAATTTATCCAATTACTACTCAACAGGGTTTCATCTCTAATAGACGAAGCTTCCTCAATCGATTGCATCACTGGTCTTGAGCTCCGAGGTAATTCCATGAAACTGAGCTTTTGGTGAAAATTCTTTGGAGATTTATGAAGGAAACTTGCATCTCGTGATCTTAATTGATCCCTTTGATCGACGCCAGAGGTGTGGATCTGATCCCCAAGTTTGGAGCTAGATCGGAAATGGTGGACAAACTCTATCTCTCATCGCTCACAGGATCGTAGATTATGCAGCATACATTTCACATGATTGGAATGTACAGTCATGATTAGATCTCATTAGATTATCTTATTAATTCCTTAAGGAACCACAGGTTTAATCTTGGTCGTCTAATCTTAGATTGGATGGCAGGGAATAAAACCACATCTGCCGTAGCCACGTAAACGCAGAGTCAGACACGGATTAATATCCAATCCCATGTCACCACATGGAAAGCGCACCGCATCACCACGCCATGTGTTACTGATTAGATTAGGCTTTAATTAGGCCTAATTAAGTATTTTTAATGGTTGAAACTTCCAAAATTCATAAAAAATCATAAAAAATCATAAAAAAAATAAATGAATACTCATTTTAAAGGTATTTTAGAGGAGAATCATTTAAAATTAATCCTAATTGATTTTGAACAATAATTAAGGCTTTATTTGAGTTTAATTAAAATTTTAATTAGCTTAATTACTCATTAATTACTCGAGTAATTAATTCCAAAATTTTTGAGATTTTTTAATAGCATGACCTCTGCCTCCCACAAATTGCTTGGGACTTATTGCTTAGGTAATTAAAGAAATAGCTCATTTTAGCCTTAATTACTCGCTTAATGAATTAAGTAATTAATTAACCCCTAATTAGTAAAGAAATAATTAATTAAGCTTACTAATCACTATTGAATAGTAAATGGGCAAGGGGATTGGGATTAGGACCTCTTTCCTAACCGTTTCCCTAGGTCCATTTCATTTAAAGGAGAAATTAATTAAAATGGGATTAATTAAAGTTTAATTAATTAATTATAATTATTTAACTATTCAATTCATTATCATATTAAAACCTAATTTTAGGTGTTTAATAACCTAAAGGAGTTTAATGAAATTATGGTTAATCGATATATGTGGGGAAACCATAAGAGTAATTAATTAAGTCCCATAATCTAATTAACTATTAATCATGAGCCAATTGCATTTGGCCATTTTATTTCTTAGGATCATTGTAAGTTTATTTTCCATGCATCTCATGTTGGCTCATAATTATTTGGTTAATTACTTTAAGGTGATGTAGGTAAGGGTAATTAATTGATTTAATTAAGGGTCCAACTTAATTAATCCATAAAATCTACCTAATTACCTTTTCTTAAACCAAATCAGATCACTAATGCGGGAAAGGGTTCAAAACAACAAGTGGTAATCACTCTTCCTTTTAGAATCAAATCAAATCTAAAACATAATTAATAAAAGAACTTTGGTTTTCTTTAAATGGGTTTATTTAATGTGATTGTCCTTAAGAATTAGTTTAATTGAATGAATCATGTGTTTATATTCAATTGTTCCTTACCAAGCACATCAAATATTATGTCATTTGATTTCATACATTCATACTTTCAAATTTAAATAAATAAAATGAATTTCCTTTATACAAGCTCGCATGTGTTAGCTTAATTAGATATATGTGTGGTTTTTATCACTAATATATTCAAAACTATTTTCTAAAGCATATGAATCAATTATAATACTAGAGTGTTGATAGTTATGAATACACATAGGATTTGCATGTGTTTATATCTTAAGCATATTAAATAAAGCTCTCTTTCTTATGATTTATATATAGATTTACATGAGTCTAAACAACAATGGGTATATAGTCTAGACATCTAGGGAATATGAGACTTTATGGAGCCCTAAGGAGGTCATTTGATTACCTCACTTCCATGGTTTAATGACTACACAAGCTCATTTGGTTTTATTCTTATGTATTTTGATATTAGAATTTAGATAGAGCTTTAATTCAGATGCCTAAATGATTTAATTAAAGAAAATATGATCTTTGCATGATTCTCATCTATAGTTGTGTATACATTCATATGTATTTTAGATAGTAAGTGTTTAGTCTAGACATCCTAGGAATACAAGGCTTTAGTTAGAAGGAGGTCATTTCATTACTTCACTCTGGTTTAACAATAGCACATACTTGCTTACATCTTTTACACATGTGCAGGTATGCTTAATTAAAGGATTAAAATCCCCTTTTGTTACCAAAAATACATGCATTTACATTCACCAAAGTCATTAGCATGTATGATATATAAATTAGTGCTCTCTTTTCCTTATTCATGTATAGATTTACATAGGTGCAGAATGTTAATGGGTATATAGTTGGACATCTCAGGAGCTAGCCCCAAGGAGGTCATTTGATTACCTCACTTTCCTAGTTAATAACAACACATACTTATGTGATTCCATCCTTATGTATTTTGGTATTATAATTTGGATAGAACTTTAATTTATATGTTCATATAATTCAATAAAAATAAATTCCAAATATACACCCTTCATCATCATTTAAGTGTGCCTAAACATGTTGCATGTATAAATGTGCTAAGCATTAAATCATATGAATGTTACTGTGATGGAAAATAATGATTCAATATAAGACATGTGATAGTAGTTCAATTAAATTAATTCTAAAACCTTTCATATTGAATAAGATCATTTAAAATTAACCTAAACTTAAGATTAATTAAAAATCATATAATAAGCTATTCTCTAAAGAGAATTAAATCGAATTAACATGCTTTAAAAAGTTGCTTAAGGTAGGGATGAAAGAGAGAAATCCTCTTTCCCTTCTTTATAACACTTAGTTGCAAAGTGTTAGTTAAATGAAACAAAATAAAATATAAATTAAAATTCACAAATCAATTAAACAACTTCAAATGAAACCCAACATTATGTTAACTTGAATATTTTCAAACTTAGAGAAATACAACTCTAATGCTTAGTTAATACATACCGCACAGAGCCTTAACACACACATTAGAATTCAGTCACCAGTTCTAGCTCAATGTTAGGGCGGTGTATGTTGTGATGTATTATTTTAGACTGGATGTTAAACCACTATTAGCCTAATCATATTTTCTATAGAGGATTATGCTTAAGGGGATGCTTAAAAATAAATATAAATGCTCTCTTTGTAGGTTGCTTAAACCCTTAAGCATAATCCAAGATAGGATAGGTAGGCTTGGTTACCCATGTGCAGGGTGCTAAGTCCAAATTATTTATATAACTAATTAGGATTGTATGTATGTTTAGCTAACCTTTATTTTGCAGGTGTAGTTAGATTTATTTTCCATATCTAAATGTAATTTTGTAATAGGAATTAGGATTAGTGTTATGGGGGATTAGGATGAGCAGTGGCCAGAAGATTTTCTCTTGGGGTGCCCTGTGATACCTTTGAAGCAAGCACATCCAAATCAAGGAAGGAAGAAAGAACAAGGAGGATGGAAGAGTGAAGAATGAAGACCCCCATAGCATGTATTCATTCAAATGTTAATTATTCTTTCATATTCTAGGTTGTATAAGGGTAGAGCTTAGCTACCCATCTTTTCTTTTTCAGGTTGTATGCTTGACCACACCGACCATTATTCTTTTATGATAGTTTATAAAATTGATTGATGTTATGTTTAAACTGTGCATTAGGATGATATGCTCTTTATAGTTTCTTCATGTTTGATTCTTTAATGTGTGGCTTGGATGCGATAGGCTCTTAGAATAAAAATATATTTTCTATCCAACTAATCACTCATAACTAACTTTTAAATAACTCAAAACTTCACCAAAAAGCTTAGGCTATAATCAAGATAACTAAAAGATTTAGCAACCCCTTAGGTGTATGGTTGTATGTCTCACATCATGCATATTATCACTCTTCTTGTAAAATGAGGGCCTCCATCATTACATGCATAGGGACCGCTTGACCCTTGAGAGAAACCCCTACCGACAGAACTTTACCCTCTTGCTTTTGATTTGGCCAATAATCTACTTCATCATGCATTTAGGCATATAAAAATCCCAAAGCTTTTATCTAAATGATGTGTCAAAAATGAAATAAAATTTGAAAAGATTTTGCATTTATAGATTAAGTCATATGCTCATACCACTCATACTCTACTCTCTTAGGGAATGGGTTTAGGATTTTAATCTCTTTCTAAATTAAATAACTACCCTAGATATCTTGTAATTCATATGACCGAACTACATGATTTTAAAATCATAGGAGGAGTCAGCTGGCAGCCATTCCAAATGCTTATAAGTTTAGAAGTCAGGCAGTTTATCCTCTCTTGTGGAGGTAAACTCTTATGTCCATCTATCGCTTAGATTTAGGTCATGCTTTAGCTTGTACTAAAGCTCCATAGATTGAGGATCTGAGGTAGCTATTTCCTTTATGCTAGAAGTATAAATTCTCACCTCTTAAGCTTTTCCACAACCTTGTGTTGGGATTATAAGCCTTAGTAATATAATAAAATTCAACTCAAATAAATAAATCTCTTCAATTTCAAATATATAAAATCCAATTATATGATAGATTGGAATGATTCACTAAGTTTCTAGTTTCATGAGCATTCTCTACCTATTTCTTTTGGATTCCAAAAATAAGTCTTCTCCTTGAACTTTTTTAATTGATTTTCCAAATATAACCCTCCATAGAGAACTTAAGAACCCAGTTTAATATAAACCCTACTTTATTCATCCATATAAAGTAGGGGAAAAAATCTGATATATTCGAAGACCCATCAGGCCTTAAAAGTCATTATTAGGTAACTAAGTCCATTGATAGGTGACATCTATATCTTTAAAAATAGTACATCATACCTCAATGTTATACCCGATCACTTCAATAAGTACTCCTTATGGTGTACCCCCACATCCAAAAATAAACACCATAGATTTTCTTGCCAACTTCGCTGGGGAGAGTTCCTCTCTCCATCTCTAATAGACATTATTGTCTCCAAGCATAGATAGTGAACTTATATTCTATATAAGCCCAAGACTATCTTTCTTTCCATAGGCACTTAGCTTATTTCATCCTTAAGCAAAGCTAGCCTACATCCTTTAGTTCTAAGACCTCACTCCATGTAGGTCCTAAAACCTATATTAGGTCACCCAATAGCTAAAAAATAAATTAACTAATGAAAGGAGATGACTAAACTTAGAACCTCTTTACCACTAGCTTGGTGAGGCAAGGTTCATCCCATATTCAAGAAAGTTTTAATAAAATTCAAACTAAACAAGTAAAGTCGTTTACAAAATTTTTCAAAAGCATTTTTTCTAAATAAAATCATTTTTGAAATGCACTTCACATAACATAAATTTGCTAAATATAAAGCCTTCAAATCTCTTTTCAAACAATAAAGACAATCAAACCTCATTTAACATACTTAAATTTGTTAAATGAGGATCCTTTTCAAAATCAAAATCAAATATGCATCATCAAAACCCTTCTTATAATTTTTCAAAAGCACATTTTTCAAAATAAAATCAATCAAGCAACCAACTCCATTTAACATACCCAAATTTGTTAAATTGGATTTTCTTCAAAATATTTCAAACACATTATTCAAAATCAACTAACCCCATTTAGCATACCTAGATTTGTTAAGTGGAGTTCCATTTTTAAAATCAAAACACAATCAACATCAACATATAATTGAACTCCATGTAACATATCCAAATTTGATAAGTGAAGTTCTATTTCAAATTTAACATCAAAAAAAAAACACATTTGAACCTCATTTGACATACCCAAATTTGTCAAATGAGGGTCCTATTTTAAAATGTAAATTAAACATCAACATATAATTGAACTTTATTTAACATACCTACAGTTGTTAATAAGAGACCCCTTTTCAAAAAAAAAAAAACTAAAAATATCATCAAACCAAAACAATCAACACATCAAACACATTTGGACCTCACCTAACATACCTAAATTTGTTGAGTAAGGGTCCCATTTTCATATCAAATCAAACACATCAAACATATGACAAACAAATCATCATAAGCAAAATGCTTTCAAAAATTTTCAAACATATAATTGAACCTCATTTAACATACCTAAATTTGCTAAGTGAAGGATCTAAATCAAACTTCAAATAAAGGATAAACAACAAATATATCTCAAAGTTTCTTCTAACAAATGAACCCCACTCAACATACCCAAATTTATTGAATATGGGTTCCGAATCAAAATCAAATATTATGGCAAAGTATCTCCTTAAATTCCTAAATCTCTCCAATATAAATGAACCCCACTTAGCATACCTAAATTTTGTTAAGTGTGGGTTCAAATTCCAAAGTCAAATCTAGAAATCAATAATTTAAGGTAGTTATAAAAGCAAGGGTCAGATTCAGCTCTATTTTAAATGTAGAGATACTAGTTCAATTTTTAGTCCCTTATGTGATCAATCTTCCACCATGTCTGCCGACAAGATGATATTCTCTTTTCTTTCTTGTGTGATTTGGCCTTGGATAAGGCCATACTCACCACTACTACCACACATGCATGTGATTTAGTTTAGGTGTGGCTTCAAGGTTGTTAGAGTCACCTACAAGGCACCAACCCTCACGACCGTTAGCACGGAGGAGGTGGAAGGACAGAAGCCACTCCGCTTTGACACCCTATCAGATTTTGAGTTTCCCTCACTAAAGAGGAAGGCTGTTGTGGTTCCCACACTCCAATCAGCATCATGCCAGTGCCACTTATTTCAGAACCTGCCTAGTTAGCTACCCTAGCTGTAGTCCCAGTGACGGTTAGCACTTCCTCATTAGTCTCTCAAATTCTGAAAGGGAAAGCTATATTGGCCTCCGAGATAGTCTCCCCTACCTTTCAGGTAGGTTCTAGCTCTTGCTCCACCCAGCTTACCAGGATGCAACACTGCAACAAGAACCAAAAGGTTAAGTGGCACTATGAGCATGAGGTAAGGCATATCGATGATGCCTCTCATATGGCTGAGGAGGGTTCCCCTCGTGAGACCTCTCCACTCTTGAGTGGTAGTAGGTTTCATCCCCTCTTAGCTTTGAATAGAGAGGAGAATTATAGGAGGATTGCTGCATTGTCTCCACCACTAGCATAGTTTGAGACACCGATAGGGACAAGAAGCCCTATGTCAATCTATGGTCTATTCTATGCAAGGTCAGTAGAGCCTACGGACGCTCATAGTCTAGTTTTTTTTTACATGATTTGAGGAGTTTGATCCCTAGGAGAACTAGGGGTCAAATTCACAGAGAGAGAGCCATGGCGGCTAGAGTCATTGCCCAAGCAGGCAAGTGAGAGAGGAGGAGGTACACCAAGTTGGTGGCCTCCGCATTGATAGAATTTCTCGATCGGCACCCTGTCAAGGCCTATCTTTCAGGCAACATAGTTCTCACGGGCACCATTCCACGCAGGAGGAGATCTCTAACTGAGATAGTCAGTGTCCATACTATCACACCTCTCCACTAGCCACCCACCATCACTAGTCTAGCTTTCAGCATCTACCATCCCCGCCAAGCTTCAAAAACCCCCATATGGGGAAAGACCATCTCCTTTGGTGATCCGGCTATGGCCTAAGGATCCCACTCCACCCATTGAGGTGAGATCGAGCTCCCCTGCTCGACCTTCCATCTCAATCATGGTTAGGAGGGAGTGTCATCCAAGAGTGTCATGGCTACACCATCTCCACAATAGTTAAAGGAAGAAGGGGGAGGGGACACATACGTAGTCCCCATGGAAGTTGAGCTTAGAGTACACCCCACCATCATAGTCAATTTAGTGCATATAGTCTATAGAGCACAATTCTATGGTCAGTTGACATCCAATCTACATTCCAATAAGAGCCAGACAAGGTAGATAACCATTCATTAGATAACATCATAGAGGACTACTACACTACGCTCAAGCTGATTGTTGGCAGTGATCACTCGAATAAGGAGGAGGGTAGAGTTAGCTTTGATCTTGATGAAGATGACATGTTGGATGACACAACCGTGGTCCACATGGTTGACACCAAGGATCCTTTCAGTGGGATCAACATAGTTAGAAAGGTGTTGTGATCAAGGAAGGCACTTGACCCAGCACCTCCTCCACCAGCTCAAGCAGAAGGATGATCAGATAGACAAGATGGAGAAGAGGGTTGAGCAGTTGATGGAAGTGGTCTTAGCATTGTAGAACCCAGCCTTGCCTTCTCCTGGTGGTATGGCAGCTGTGAGTTGGTACATTTAGATCATCCCAAGTGCACTCCCGTAGATGATGATGCTAGTAGTTTGTAGATGAAGGTCACAGATAGCACCTCTATACATGAGAAGGACATCAAGCATATGGTGGAATAGCAGGTGAAGGAGGCATTGGCGCAAGCAAGGGGAGCTCATCCATTCCAAAGGGTAGACCATATATAGAGGAATTTGATGTAGTTCAAAACCCCAAGGGTATTGTGCCACCATCCTTCAAGATTTTTGATGATAGTTGGAACCCACGGTAGCACATTGCACATTTTAGAGCCGTCTGTTACAACGTTGGTGGTACGCACACACTCTATTCGACTTTTATAAGCCAGGGGGTTTCATTTGATTGATATGCTGAATTGCCCAACGGTTTGGAGATAACTTTTGCTGAATTGGAGCACCTCTTCATCACAGGGTGATTATGGGTGACCTTATGGTAGAGAAATAGAAATCGAATGAGTCCCTTGCTGATTACAGTATCAGGTGGCACAGTTTGAGCATGAAATGCAAACCACAACTATCTGAACATCATGCCATTGAGATTCTTCTCAAAAATATCCATGGCCCGATTTCCTTCATGCTTAAGGGATTTACCATTAAAATATTCAAGAAATTAATCAACAAAGTGGCTAGCCTACAAAAAGAAGACAAAAAGTTGCCCTTTCTTGACCAATCATCTAGGCCTAAGCCACAAAAAGTATTTAAGAAGAGGTCATGAATAGTTGTGTCAGTAGATAGAGGGAAGCAGCCAGGCAGAGCTTAGTATGAGAGACCAGGAGCTCAACAACCTCCTTTGCCACCTCCTCTTCTGCCACCTTGGCCATCATCATCATACCACCACCAATGGCCATTGTTGCAACCACAAGATCTACCCATGATTCATATCCACCGCCAGGTAGTTACTTTTCACATTTTCTTATCGATAGATTAAATAAGGCATATTCAATCAAGAGGGAGGTAGTTAGGAAAATCTTCAAGAATCTCTTGAAAAAACCCAACTTTTTACCAGAGCCTAAGAGGCCGAAGGAAGTGGGAAAGAACGATGATCCTAGCTATTGCCCCTACCACCACATGTTAGGCCATGTCTTAGAGAATTGTATCACTTTTAAGGACTGCTTGAGTACAACAACAAGTCGGAGCCATAGTCATCCCTAAGGAATCCTTATTAGAATAACCATCCAGTTCTGTTAGAGTAATCCTTTGGGATACTTGTGATCCTCTTGAGACTAAAGAAGGTTGGGATCACTCCTTATCCCGTACCTCTAAAAAGATCATTACTAAGATCAAGAAACATTCCTTCCAAGTGCATGAAGCAACCTCCAATACCAAGGAAGGTTTGCTAGTTACCAATGACAACTCAAGGAGGATGATAGCACAACAACAATAGCAGCTTAGCACACTTGCTTGGATATCCTCAGAAGAACCACTTGGAGTCCAAAGACTCCCTCCACCAGTAGCTACCACCTCTTCTACTAGCTCCTCTTCTATCGATAGGAGTGTTTTATCTATGGATAAGGGCACTAAACCCTTTACTCTGCTTACTTTACTTGATTTCTATCATGTACCTCCACCCAAAAAAAAATCAATGAAGAAAGTTGATTCTACTTATATCTTGTCTACTTCTGATGCTCTTGATTTTATTCTTATAGAATGCTCTCTGAGTCTAAATAATAATAACTCTAGTAATTCCAATCCTTTCTTTTCTAATTTAGAGTTAGACTTTCCTTCTCTAAATCAATCAGGTTCATCTTTTGATATTAACTTAGAGTCATCCGACTCTAAGGATCCCATAGAAGTCGTAGGTATGATGAGAAGGTAGAACTTCCCAAGCTCATCATTCCAAGAAATCACCAAGTCAACTCAAGCAAAGGGAAAGTTCTACCTTCTGTGTAACCACTTAGGCAAGAAAGTCCTTGGAGCAATGGCGCATGGCCCTACCAAGCTTGTTACTCGATGCGGGAGTAACTATGCAGTCGCATCTTATGTCTATGATCCTAAGAGTGTTCCATCCATAGAGAGCCACAGGCTTAATCTGTCTATGCAAGAGGAGTGATATTTAATCGCCTCCCGCCTATAATGGATTTTCTATATCTGATTGGTCATTTAGATAGTATTATTCTATCACTCGAGGAGGCACACTCAAAGGACATCTTAAAAGTTACATTCAGTGATGAAGACTTCCTTCTAGGGATGATCGAGCACAACCGTCCTCTTTACATTATAATGGATGTTGGCAGATACGCTATCTAGAGTTCTGGTTGACCAAGATACATTAATCAATATTATGAGTCTAAGAACCCTTGTTACTTGAGGATCAACATCTCTAAACTCCAAAAAGAGAGGATGATGTTGAGAGGATTCAATGAATAAGGTGAGAGGACCTTAGGCTCCATAGTGTTATAATTGGAGATAGATGATTGGAAGATTGAAGCCAAGTTTCACACTATAGACTCTGATACATCTTTCAATGGTTTAATGGGAGATCATGGATACAAGAATAATATGATTCCATCGTCTCTACTTTAGTGCATGAAGTTTGTGAAAGGTGGGATCAAATACTGTATTAAAGGAGATCTCAAACATGTACAGTTCATGAGGTTAGGATATGTGAGGATGCAACCTACTACCTCCCCCAAAATCAAAGAGTCTATTCTCATGAACTTAGTCAAAATCCCATGTGGGACAAAAGAAAAAAAGAAAAAAGAAAGAAAAAATAGAAAAAAAAAAAAAAAAAAAGAAAGAAAAAAAAATAAAAGAGCAGACTGAGGAGGATGTAGAGCGAGATTAAATTCCACCCATAGTTCATTACTCTTTGAACACATGGGTAGGATGATCAACCTCCACGTGAGGAAGAGGCCAGTCAGAGTCCCAGGGTGGAAGACCTCCTTATTGGCCACAATAGAGATATATCCAGCTACCAAGTACAACTATCCATATAAACTTAGAATCTAGTTCAGAGGATGAGTCTTATATGGTTAGTAAACTAGCCTGCTCTTCTCAGCAACAAACTCCTTCAGAGGTGACATTTGAGCCAAACTACAATGAAGACTGGGCTCTAAAATAAAGCATAAGTGTATCCAAGTCTATATGTAAAATAGTTAGACATCAGTTGGGAACATTAGCTCTAACCCCACTTTCTTCTCAAAAAGTTGAGAGTTTGGTATTTTAGGAAGCCCCTAAGTCATCCACAGATGTGAAGACCTAGATATTCTTTTTTGGGTTCATCATCCTCAAGTCAAGAAGTTAATGTAGAACTTGAGGATGATTCATTTAAAGATTTAATAGAATTACCTTTTGATTGATACTCATCTTGTGTTCATAATCTAGCAAAGAAAGGGTTAATCCCACATACTTGGTTTAAGCACAGGTTGGACTACTTCAAAAGAATATGAGACAATAAATGCAAAAACTCTCAATCAAGAACTAGGATTGATAGTGGGTCCTGATGATGATACTTAGTCATCACCAGTCATTTGGAATCCGATAGGTTATTTTCAAATCACATTAACTCATATGAGGAGGTGTGCTTCGAAACTTCAGATGATCTAGATGATTTTGAAGTCAAAGATGCACTGCCAGAGTTTGAATAAGAGATAAAGTCAACCATCGATGAGCTCAATAAAATCAACACGGGGGCGAAGACATCCGTCGACATACAATTCTTTATTGAATGAAACCAATGACCAGTTAAGTTAGTCATTGAGTTTAAGAATTGCTTTGCATTGAGTTATGAAGAGATGCCTCAATTGGCTTTTGATGTAGCAGACCATAAACAATAGAGCATAGTGCTAACCTATCAAGCAAGCTCCTAGATGCATGCGATTAGATATTGAACAAGAGGTCATTTTTGAAGTCAAGAAACTGATCGATGCTAGTTTCAATCGGGAAGAAAAATACCCTACTTGGTTAACAGGCATCATCCTAGTTAAGAAAAAATGGCCAAATTTTCATATATGTCGATTTCAGGGATTTAAATAAGGCATGTCCAAAAAATGAATTTCCACTACCAATACCAGAACTAATGGTGGACATTGTCTCATCTCATATGGATACAACCAAATAAATATGGCCCCTAAGGATGAAAAAAATACTGCTTTCCAAACCCCGATCAAAATCTATTGCTATAAGGTCATGCCTTTTGACTTTAAAAATGCCGATGCTAAATTCCAACAAACCATCCGAAATCTTCAAAGAACTCAGTAATCATCAAGTCAAGTGTTATTTTGATGATCTCATGGCCAAAAGTAAAGAAAAGGAAGACCACCTCTTTGACTTGAGAGTAGTTTTTGAACAGTTAAGATAATTTAACCTCAAAATGAACCACTTGAAGTGTGCATTTGGAGTACCTTTAGGAAATTCCTCGGGTTTATTGTCTGACACTGGAATCAAAATCAATCTAGAGATGATCAAGGAAATATTAGAAATGCCACACCCTAAGAGTTTAACTCAACTCAGATCATTCTAAGGGCGATTGGCATATCTAAGATGCTTTATATCCAACCTATCAAGGAGATGCTAGCCATTCTCAACACTTATTAAAAAGGATGCCAAGTTCAAGTGGGTTGATAAGTGCCAACACACCTTTGAAGACATAAAATATTACTTGATGACATCACTAGTTCTAGAAGCCCCTATCTCGGGCAAGCTCCTCATACTATCTATTGCTACATTAGATGACTCCATTGGCTTTTTGATGGCTCAAGTTAATGATGAAGGGAAGGAAAACACACTCTACTACCTCAATCATTGTCTAATCCCTGCTGAGGCAAACTATCCACCCATTGAGAAGCATTGCTTAGCTTTAATCTTTGCATAAAAGCTATGGCACTGCATGCTTTCTCATAAGGGAACTTGATCTCTAGAATCAACCCACCATAATACCTCATGACATGGTTGACACTATCCAGACGGTTGGCACTTTAGTCCATGATTATATCACAGTTTGATATCACTTTTGTACCCCTCCGTGCGGTGAAAGGATAGGCACTTGTAGATTTCTTAGCGACACCCACTTCTCGACTTCTCTTAATGATGACATCCAGATGAACAAATCATAAACTTAGGGACACCATTCACCGGAGATGTACTTGATGGTGCTTTCTTTCAAAGGGAGAAGAACCACATACTCTTCAAAGGTAGGGTAGGAATAGTCTTTTTGACTCCAGACCATGATGTGATGAGATTCTCATACCATCTATCCAACCTTTACATCAACAATGAAGCTAAATATGAGGCTCCGATTGCTGGTCTAGAGTAAGCCATCACTTTAAGCATCCAGAACATCTACATCTTCTGGGATTCTCAGTTAGTCATTAACCAAATCATTGGGTCTTACAAGGTTCTAAAGCCCAAGCTCCACCACTACCATAAGTATACTATAGAGTTGTTGGCCCAAATCCCAGAGGTTACCATTTATAAGATTCTTGAGGAAAAAAAATGCCATAGTGAATGCTTTAGCCAAGTTTTCTAAGGAGTTAGCATGTTTGAAAGATGAGTCAATATCAATAAAGGTTCAAAATAAAAAAGTCTTATCCCTTATTGATATTGAACACATCAAAAAGTACTCTCTTGAAGGGGAGGTTGTCATTACCAACAAGGATGATGAGTTGAATTGGAGGCAACCATTCATGGATTATCTAAATAAAGGTAAACTACCTCAAGAGAAGTCATAAGCTCATCAGGTGAAGCAAAGGGAACTTTCCTACGCCCTCATGGATGGTGGATTATACTGGCGATCCTTCGATCATATGTGGTTACACTATTTAGACAAGCATGAAGCCCGTAAGATCATGACCGAGGTGCACTCAGACTATGGAGCTCATCAATCTGGTCTAAAGATGAAAGCTAAGATCAAGAGACTATGATACTACTAACCATCGATGATTATATTGCATGGACGTAGCTAAGCAATGCCACCAATGTTAAGTAGACAATGTGGTTCTACATCAACCACTCAACATTCTACATCCTACATTGGCCTCATTATCATTAAGTGTTGGGAGTGCAATAGTGGTCGATCCTCTTCTTCAAAGGTCATCGTTCATCCTAGCTTTCTACTTTTCCAACTGGGTGGGTGATCCTCCTTAGAGAGGTCACAACTCAACACGTGCTCTAGTTCTTCAAGAATCATATCATATATGGATTCAAGGTGCCTCACTGAATTATATCTAATAATGGTACTGCATTCAAGAGCACCAAAATCGATAGCTTTTTTCGAGACACAACATAGATTAGAGATATTCTACCATCTACTACCCAAGGGCTAATGGCTTGAAGAAGCCTTCAATAAAACTCTCATCTAAATACTCAAAAATACTCAACAATAACAAATGATAGTGGCATGAGCAGTTAGTTCAGGCCTTGTGGGCTTACCGCACCACATACAGTACTCTAACTCAGTCTTCCCCCTTCTCCTTAATGTATGAGTCCGAAGTAGTTCTACCATTAGAAGTCCAACTCCCATCACTAAGGATAGCTATGGGTAGGCCTACCAAGGAGGATCTTATCAGCTTATTAATCATAAGGAAGAGTGCCTAATGCTTCCAATTAGTGAGCCCTACTTAAAAAAAATATATTATCCTTAATTTGTTTTTGAAAATCCTTATCATCAATAAAATTTTCATTTCAAATTCAATGTCTTCAAATTAAAAGCATTTATGTCCATGAATCGACCATGTTGTGTTTAGGGTAGGTGTAAGGAACCTGAGTGGTGTCCTCTCCTTCATCAATACAACACAAACACAAACTACATGCAAACACATAAAACAAACACATAAAATAAACACATATCCTTTATCTCAGGCTACTTCGAGTTGAGATAACACCCTTAGAGGCCCTCACTCAGTAGCTGCTCTAGGTCAGGCTGATGGGCTACCCTACTGGTGTGCAGCTCCAATGGTCTTCTTACTTTGGAGGATATAAGTCTGCTATGCCTTCCTTTCTAACTTGGCCACTGCACACTACTAAGCACCTTGTTAGTATGATAGGCCTTACTGCACGGCCAGTAAGCTACCTCATGATGGCTTCATTTAAGAGGATGTAAGTCTGCTATGCTTTCTTCTTGGATTAGACTTTATGCATCGATCGGGTCGAGTATATATGAGGATTAGGATAAGTCTCCTAACGACCCCTTTACTCCTGACTACTTCAAGTCTGGGTCTAGTCCTTACTTGGGACTCCACGCTTAGTAGTAGCCCTAGGTTAGATAGCATTTGTTTCACAATGATAGATTATCTCGATGATCATTTTTATCTATGAAGATATAAGTCTACTATGCCTTCTTAGATTGATCATCGCACACGATGGGCACCTTAGGTTGGTTGATCCTCGCTATTCTGATAGTGACCCACCTAGTGGAACACCACTCATGGCAGATGTAAGTCTACTATGCTTTCTCCTTGAGTTGGTCATCGTAAACATATAGCTTTCTTTTCAGGGCTCAAGATAATGGCCCTAGCATCACCTCCCCTGTAGGCACTCTATCTAGATCATGTCCTTGTGACCCCATTTAGACACTACTTAGGTTAGTATCGATTGGACAGTTCCCCTTTCTTAGTAACCACCCCTGTGGTTGGAGAACATGTCTTGCAGATGTGTAGATTCTCCCATGGTCTGTAAATCTAAGATAAGTTGAGGCCGATATAGCCCCTTCTCAGTGTGGTCCCTCGCACACTAATAGGGTCCACACAAACATATAAATAAAAAATATATATATTCACTTGTGGATCAAGAGGACACCCCTAGCGGTACCTTTTCACAAGTAGGCATTCTATCTTTAGGGCAGCGTTAGAAAGACTCCCTATAGGAATTTCCTGACTACTTTTGAGTTGACATATGTCCCCAGTGGCACTCATTCAGTAGTCGCCCTAAGTAGGGTTTGATTTATTGCATATCCAATAGATCATGCCAGCAGTTGTTACTTTCTTCGGAAGATTTAAGTATGCTACACTTTCTTCCTAGCACAGTCTTTGCACACTGAAAGGCAACCCTTAGGTTGGATAGCTCTACCCCATGATTGATAGACTACCCCTTTGGATTTGTAAATCTGAGATAAGTCAAGGCCGATATAGCCCCTTCTTAGTGTATCCATCACCGACAAGGTCCATCAATTAAATCAAACTAAATCCAATTAACACAAACCATATCAAATCAAATGAAATTAAGATAAAATTAACTCTGACTACTTTTGAGTTGACATAAGTCCCCAATGACATTCACTCAATAGTCACCCTAGGTTGAGTTCCATTTATTGCATATCCGATAGATCACCCCAATGGTTGTTCCTTGCTTTGGAAGATGTAAGTCTACTACACTTTCTTCTAGCATGTTGCACAGAAGACCTTTAGGTTGGATAGCTCTACCCTGGGGTAGACTAGCCCTTTGGACTTGTAAATCTGAGATAGGCCAAGGCTGATATAGCCCCTTCTAAGTGGGTCCATCGCACACTGACAGGGTCCATCTTAAAATTTTAACAAATTAAACCAACTTTCCTAGTGGAGTCTAAATTAAATAATCCAAACCCATTTCTCCCTAATGGAGATGATCAAATGAATTAAAGAGATTCAATTAAACTCTTATCCTTAGCATATACCTCTTCAAAATAAATTAAATCAAATCCAATTCTAATCTCCCAAGTGGAGCCAAATCACATTCCTCCCCTAGTGGCGCCCATAATAAAATAGACAATCAAATAATCATATTTAAAATCAAATTCAAATCCTTATATTCACTAGCAGATACACCCCCAAACAAATAAAATCAAAATCAAACTCAAATATATATCCCTAGCTGATAGCTCAAACCTACTTCCCTAGTGGAAGGTTCACATACCCAATCCCCAACAAATTTCCTCCTATGCCCTTGGCATAAACCTCTCACATGTCATCCCCGATGCATGTGTGATCCCCTAGTGGATCTCCCTCCATGTCCTTGACATGGAATTCTCATCAAACCCTCTTCCTCCTCTTACAACCTTTGCATGAGTTGAGTTGCACTATATTATGATTGTGATTCTATCTACCCCTCAAGTTTAGGTATAGATCATTTTTCATTAGCACTTGCAGTCTTTTGGACATTATTGATCATCTCGGTTAATGCCAATATGTGCAGTGTGCCTTGTCAGTTACACCACACCTATTGGGTGTCCTTTTGTTGACCTCACTTTTGGAGTGAGGATTCAATCTCCTCTTCTTAGACCTAAGAGTCTTTTAAATACTAAGACT
Organism: Cymbidium sinense; assembly: GCA_021442155.1. Taxonomy (NCBI): domain Eukaryota; kingdom Viridiplantae; phylum Streptophyta; class Magnoliopsida; order Asparagales; family Orchidaceae; genus Cymbidium; species Cymbidium sinense. The sequence goes on along the minus strand of CM038219.1, from coordinate 76,862,631 downwards.
TCTTAGTCGTAAGACACTTCTAGCAGCTAGGTGAACACTTAACCTAAGCTTAGAGACTTAGAAGGGTTAGTCATGGGACTAGGTTATGCCTTAGGGATTAGGTTGATCTACATATCTTATGATTTAAGCCCAATCCATGTTCACCTTCTTAAGCCATAACCAAACACAAAATTCAATTCATACCAAATTGAACCCCAAATCCAAATCCAAATCAAATTATTGAAACTTATAATCAAATCAATCCAAACTCAATTGATTTTTTCCTAAATCAATTCTACAATCAAATCAGTTTGCCAAAATCTACAATCTTACCAAAATTAAATACCAAATCCAAACCCAAATCAAATGATTGAAACTTATAATCAAATCAATCTAAACTCAATTGGTTTTTCACTAAATCAATTTTACAATCAAATTAGTTTTCCAAAATCTACCATCATACCAAAACTAAAAATCAAATTCAAACCAAACCCTTCATAAGTCATGTGATCTAATTCCATGAACTTAGCCAAATCTCCATTCAAATCAAAGCCAAGTCAATTGATTTTCTCATAGATCAATTATTTTTTTCAATTATCTTCTCAAATATAAATCAAATTCACATTCAAATAACCTTGATCAAAGCCAAATCAAACCAATTCCAAATCTAAGCCCTAATTCCATGAGATTAGCCAAATTTTCCTTCAAATAACTTTAAACTCAATTGATTTTCCCATAAATCAATCATATCTTCAATCATCTTTAAAAATATAAATGAAATATACATTTAAGTTATCAAAACTAAATCAAACTAAATCAAACCCTTCTCTAAGCTCTAAGATCTACCTTCATGAGCTTAGCCAAATTAGCCTTCAAATCACTTCAAACTCAATTGATTTTCTCACAAATCAATCATATCTTCAATCATCTTCATAAATATATATGAAATATACATTTAAATAATCAAAACTAAAATAAACTAAATCAAACCCTTTCTAAGCCACATGGTAAAACTCCATGGACTTAGCCAAATTCCTTCATTCCAAAACCCAAATTCAATTAATTTTCCCATGAATCATCATACCTTCAATTATGTTCACAAATATAAATGAAATCTACAATTATCAAGCCAAACCAAAATCAAACTAGGTCAAACCCAACTTAACTCTTTTGACTTAAAATGTCCAAATGAACTAAAACTCATCCAAACCCAAATTAATTGCAATTGAATTTATATATTAATCTGAAATCCATATATAAACTCAACTAAGCTCAACTTAATCCAAAACCAAGCCAATTAAACCCACTTAAGTTCACTTGACCCAAAGTGACCTAAAGGACCCATATGAGCCAAACTTTAATTCAACCCAAATTAGATTGAACCAAGCCCACCCAAACATCCTACCATGATTGTTGATCACCTTGATCAATTTAACAAACTAAGTCAACTTGGTCCTTTGACCAAGTCACTCTCTCTTATATGACCCGAACTAGCCAAATTGCAGCTAAGACAAATCGAAACAATGATTCATACCAACTCAAAATCAATATTTGAACATGACTTGACCTTTATTGAGCCAAACCAAACCCAATTGGCCTCTTGACCCAACCAAATTGACCTAAAAGACTAAATTGGGTCAAATCAAAATATAAACCAAATTGATTGCACAATGGCTTAAGTTCATTTCAAATTGATTATTGAACTTGACCAAAGCTCCAATTAACCTATTTAGCCTAAATTGACTCAATTTAGTCTAAGCCTTAACCAAATCCAAATTAATTCAAACCAAAGCCTACAATCATCTTCAATTTGGCCAATTTGGTCAAATTGGTCAACTTGAACCATTTGATCCAAATGAACTCAAATGAGCCAAAATCAAATCTAAGCCAAAGAAAACCAAACCAATGATATCAACACATCCCAAATGATCATATAACTTTACACAACCCTTGGTTTGACCCAATTTGACTAATTGATCAACTTGACCCAACCTAACTTAGTTTGACTCATTTTAGCCAAATTGAGCCAAACATAATCAAATCAACTCCAAATCCTTAAAATTTGGGCTAACCCACTTTTGACTCATTTTAAATCTACCCAAATCAAATCCAATGCTAAATGACTATTATATCCTTAGGTGAAGGATATCACATGAGACAAATCACCCATGTAAGTGGTCATTTCCATTCCTTGGCCACTTGGCACTCCCCCAATGGTCCACCTAGGGGCTGTCCACAAGGGATGGTGGGTCGACCATGAACCATGGGAAGTGAACTCACCTCTCCTTCCCCATTGGGCAGGCTTGCATGGGACACACTATCCCCCCAAGCCACTTCCAAACCTTTCAAGAACCACTTATCTCCTCCACCCCATGACACTTTGAGTTGGTGGAAGGCCACTGAAAACAAACTCGATCGCATCGATCAAGAGAAGGGGTATAGCACCCCCTCCCCTCCCTCATTCAACTCCAATGAGCACATCCTCAAGTTTCCCAAGCTTCCTCATCAAAACTCCATTGTTGTCAATAGGACACCCCCATTTTTGACCCAACTCCTCCATTTCTCACCCAAATCCAAATTAACCTCGCACACACCATCCCAACACCTCATCAAGCAAGAACGAATTGCCTCCCGAGCCTCTGACCACCAAACGTGTGACTTCGATTAAGACTGACCTCCATAGTGATAGATTTTGGCCTTCCAAGTGAATTGCAAGGAATTCATCCAATTTCTGCTTAATAGGGCATCTCCACTATACAAAGCTTCCTTCGATTGTGCCACCGATCTTGAGCTTCGATGAGGTAATTCCATGAAACTGAGCTTTTGGTGTAAATTGGATGGAGCTTTTTAATGGAAACTTGCATCTTCTGTGATCTTGATCATTGGATCCCCTCCAATCGATGTCGTGAAGGTGTGGGATCTTTTTTGAGTTGATCCAAGCTCGGGTAAGCTCAGATCAGTTGAACAATGGTAGATGGACTCCATCTCTCATTGCTCGAGGGATGGAAGATCATGCACCATCTGTTCCACATGATTGGAATGGATGATCTTGATTAGTTCTCATTTGATTATCTAATTAATTCCTTAAGGAACTTCCAGTTTAATCCTAGCCATCCAATCTTAGATTAGATGGTGGGGAATAAAATTGTGTCCACCGTCGCCTCGTAGGCGCTGAGTTGGACGTGGGTTATTATCCACACCTGTGGTGCCACGTGGAAAGCTCATCACGTTAGCATGCCACATGGTGCCAACGAGATTAGGCTTTAATTAGGCCAAATTAAATATTTTTAATGGCTGAAACTTCCAAAATTCATACATATCATACAAAAATCATAAAAATTGAATACTCATTTTAAAGGTATTTTAGAGGAGAATCATTTAAAATTAATCTTAATTGATTTTGAATAGTAATTAATGCTTAATTTATATTTAATTGAAAATTTAATTAGCTTAATTACACTTTAATTACTTAAATAGTTAATTCTAAACTTTCTGAGATTGTTTAATGGGATGACCTCTACCTCCCATAATTTACTTGGGATTTATTGCTTAGGTAATTAGGAAAATTGTATTTTAGCCTTAATAACTCTCTTAGTTAATTAAGTGATTTATTAATCCCTAAATAGTAAATAAATAATTAATTAAGCTTGTTAATCACTATTGAATAGTGAATGGGCAAAGGGAATGGGATTAAGACCTCTTTCCTAACCTTTTCCCTAAGTCCATTTTATTGAAAGGAGAAATTATTAAAATGAAATTAATTAAATTTTTAATTAATTAGTCAATGATTTAACTATTCAAATCATAACCATATCAAAACCTAATTAATTAAATCAGGGGTAGATCTTTAGGTGTTTAATAACCTAAAGGAGTTTAATGAAATTATTGTTAATCCACATGTGTGGGGAAACCATAAGAGTAATGAATTAAGTCCCTTAATCTAATTAACTATTAATCATGAGCCAATTGTATTAGGCCTTTTTATTTCTTAGGATCATTGCAAGTTTATTTTCCATGCATATCATGTTGTCTCATAATTATTTGGTTAATTACTTTAAGGTGGCATAAGTAAGGGTAATTAATTGATTTAATTAAGGGCCTAACTTAATTAATCCATAAAATCTACCTAATTGCATTTTCTTAAACCAAATAGGATCATTAATGTGGGAAAGGGTTCAAAACTTAATTAATAAAAGTACTTTGGTTTTCTTTAAATGGGTTTATTTAATGTGATTGTCCTTAGGAATTAGTTTAGTTGAATGAATCATGTATTTATATTCAATTGTTCCTTTTTAAGCACATCAAATGTTGTATGTCATTTGATTTCATACATTCATACTTTCAAATTTAAATAAATCAAATGAATTTCTTTTATGCAAGCTCGCATGTGTTGGCTTAATTAAATATATGTGTGGATATTATCACTAATAAATTCAAAACTATTTTCTAAAGATAATGAATTAATTATAAGATTTAGAGTGTTGATAGTTATGAATACACATAGGATTTGCATGTGTTTATAGCTTAAGCATATTAAATAAAGTTCTCTTTATTATGATTCATATATAGATTTATATGAGTATGAACAATAATGGGTATATAGTCTCAATCCAGGAATATGAGGCTTTATGTAGCCCCAATGAGGTCATTTGATTACCTAACATCCTTGGTTTAACAACTACACATACTCTTTGGTTTCATTTTTAAGTATTTCGATATTAGAATTTAGATAGAGCTTTAATTCATATGCCTAAATGATTTAATTAAAGAAAATACAATCTTTTCATGATTCTCATCTTTATAGTTGTGTATACATTCATATATATTTAAGATAGAAAGTGTTTATTCTAGACATCCGCGGAATATGAGGCTTTAGTTATCCCCAAGGAGGTCATTTGATTACCTCACTTCCCTATTTTAACAATGACATGTACTTGATTACATCTTTTATGCATGTGTAGGTATGCTTATTTAAAGGATGAAAATCCCCTTTTGTTACCAAAATACAAGCATTTACATTCACCTAAGTCATTAGCATGTATGATATATAAATTAGTGCTTTGTTTTCCTTATTCATGTATAGATTTACATAGGTTTGGAATGTTAATGGGTATATAGTCTAGACATCTAGGGAATATGAGGCTTTAGCTAGCCCGAAGGAGGTCATTTGATTACCTAACTTTCTTGGTTAACAATGACATGTACTTATGTGATTCCATCTTTATGTATGTTGGTATTAGAATTTTGATAGAGCTTTAATTTATATGTTCATATAATTCAATAAAAATAAATTCCAAACATATATGTCCATCATCATTTAAGTGTGTTAAAACATGTTGCATGTATAGATGTGGTATGTATTAGATCATATGAATGTTACATGTGATGGAAAGGAATGATTCAATATATGACATGTGGTAGTAGTTCAATTAAATTAATTCTAAGAACCTTTTATAATGAGATCATTTAAAATTAACCTAAACTTAGGATTAATTAAAAATTATCACTAAAGAGAATTAAATCGAATTAATATGCTTTAGAAAGTGGCTTAAGATAGGGATGAAAGAGGGCAATTCTCTTTCCTCTCTTTATGACACTTAGTTGCTAAGTGTAGGTTAAATGAAACAAAATAAAATGCAAATTAAAATTTGCAAATCAATTAAACAACTTCAAATGAAACTCAACATCCTGTTAATTTGAACAATTCCAATCTTAGAGAAATACAACTCTAATGCTTAGTTAATACATACCGCATAAAGCCTAAACACACACATTAGAATTAAGTCACCACTTCTAGCTCTATGTTAGGGTAGTTTATGATGTGATGTATATTTTGTTTTGTGATGTATTATTTTAGACTAGATGTTAAGGTGTATGCTTTGTAGACTAGATGTTAGGATGCTTTTAGCCTAATCATATTTTCTATAGGGGATTGTGCTTAAGGGGATGCTTAAAAATAAATATAAATGCTCTCTTTATATGTTGCTTAAATCCCTAAGCATAATACAAGATAGGACAGGTGGACTTGGTTACCCATGTGTTGGATGCTAAGTCCAAATTATATATATAATTGCTTGGGATTGTATGTATGTTTAGATAACCTTTATTTTGCAGGTGTAGTTAGATTTATTTTCCATATCTAAATATAATTTTGCAATAGGAATTAGAACTAGTCCTATGGGGGATTAGGATGAGTAGTGGCTAGAAGGCTTTGTCTTGGGGTGCCCTGTGATGCCTTCGAAGCAAGCACATCCAAATCAAAGAAACAAGGAAGAAGGAGGAGGATGGAAGAGTGAAGAATGAAGACCCCTATAGCATGTATTCATTCAAATTATAATTATTCTTTCATATTCTAGGTTGTATAAGGGTAGAGCTTGGCTACCCATCTTTTCTTTTGGGTTGTCTGGTCCCACACTCTTATTCTTTTACGATAGTTTATAAAATTGATTGATGTTAAGTTTAAACTGCGCATTAGGATGGCATGCTCTTTATAGTTTCTTCATGTTTGATGTCTTAATGTGTGGCCTGGATGTGGTAGGCTCTTAGGATAAAAATAAAATATTTATCCAACTAATCACTCATAACTAAATTTTAAACAACTCAAAACTTCACCAAAAGCTTAGGCTATAATCAAGATAACTAAAAGATTTAGCTACCCCTTAGTTGTATGGTTGTATGTCCCACATCATGAATATCATCTTGAATTTCTCTTGTAAAATGAGGGCCTCCATTCTTACACGCATAGGGACCACTTGACCCGTGAGAGCAACCCTACCAACAGAGCTTCACCCTCATTCTATTTTAATTTGGCCAATAATCTACTTCATCATGCATTTAGGCATATAAAAATTTCAAAGCTTTTGTCTAAATGATGTGTCAAAAATGAAATAAAATTTGAAAAGATTTTGTATTTGTAGATTAAGTCATATGCTCATACCACTCATGCTCTACTCTCTTAGGAATTGGGTTTAGGAGTTTAGTCTCTTTCTAAATTAAATAACTACCCTAGCTATCTTGCAATTCATAAAACTGAACTACATGATTTTAAAATCATAAGAGGAGTTAGCTGGTGGCCACTCCAGGTGGTTATAAGTCCAGAAGTCAGGCAGTTTATCCTCTCTTGTGGAGGTGAACCCTTATGTCCACCTATCACTTAGATTTAGGATGTGCTTTAGCTTGTACTAAAGCTCTCAATATTTAGGATCCGAGGTAGATATTTCCTTTGGGCTACAAGCATAAATCCTCACCTCTTAGGCATTTTCTCAACCTTGTGTTGGCGGATTATAAGCCCTAGTAATCTAATAAAATTCAACTCAAATAAATAAATCTCTTCACTTTTAAATATATAAAGCCCAATTATAGGATAGATTGGAATGACTCACTAGGATTCCTAGTATCATGAGCTTTCCCTACCTACTTCATTTGGATTCCAAAAGTAAGTCTTCTCCTTGAACTTTCCCAATTTATTTTTCAAGTATAACCCATCATTTGATAATCTAACCTTGAAATCTTTGGAGATGATAATTATCTACTTTAATCGAGAGTATTCTTAGAAATTTAACCTAATTTCTTAAGATGTAATTAACTATGGAAGATTGCCTCCATAGGGAACTTAAGAAATCAGTTTAATATAAACCCTGCTTTATTCATCCATGTAAATCAAGAAAAAATTTCTAATATATTCGAAGACCCATCATGCCTTAGGAGTCCTTATTAGTGACTAGGTTCATTGAAGGGTGACATCTCTATCTTTTTTGATAGTACATCATACCTCAATGTTGTACCGATCACTTAATAACTACCCCCTATGATCTGCATGGTGTACCCTTCTCCCACAACCAAAAATAAACACCATAGTCCTAAAGGCTCTAGATTGGCTAAGCATTGTGCACTCCTTCAATTCTACAAGAAAATTGATGAACACTTGCGCCTTGATCACCATCTTAAGCAAGCAAGATATATCAAACTCACTTAGCTCTATTGACCATTAAGTAACCTTCTTGTGTGGTCAGATTAGCAGTAACATTATGATTAAAAATTTGAGGACACCACACAGATCTTTGAGATACTTATTTAGGTGATCGAACACCATATCAAGGAATAGTATTATAACCTGAAGGATAGATATATCATCCTGACTAATCACTTAATAATGGCATTTAAGACTAATCGATCTTTTTTTACTATAGGTTTTCCCCTACTTTACATGGATGAAGTATGACAAAATGTTTTTTACTAGGATTATAAGTTTCTTATAGAGGCATGCTTCATAGTTAATTACATCTTACAACATGTGAATCTCCAAAGAAAACTCTAGATTAAAGTTGTTCGCTAATATCTCTATAGATTTTAAAGTTTAGATTAAAGATTGCTCATTTGAAAGTTGAATGGGAGTAATCAAACAAGAATAGTTTTTAATAGATTCCAAAGGAAGATTAGTAAAAAGTGCTTTAATACTAGAAAGCTCAATAAGCACTTCAATCTATCGTATGGTTGGGCATTATATTTTTAAAATACAAATTTATATTTAAGTTGAATTGAAAATTTATTAGAATTTTAGGGCTTATATCTTAATAGCATTGAGATTGTGAGAATGCTTAAGAACTAATAACTTATATCATAGTAAAAGAGAAACATGTAACCTTACATCCTAAACTAAAGGCACTTCAGGACAAGCTAGAAACTCAACCTAATTTAATGAGAAAAATTGAGATGTATTAGCTCAGTCCCCACCAAAGAATGTGAACATATTCTGACTCTTCTAGACTTACAACCTGCTTAGATGGGTTTCTAGCTAACAAAAAAAAAGTAGACTTCCCCAAGAAGGTGGCTATCCTTACTGGATAGAAATGTCCTTTATGTATAATGGGTGAAGGGCCTAATTCAAGGTGGAAGAAGAATATGAAATATGATTGTAAGAGCTAAAGTATCTAATTACTTTTAATATTTATACTTAAGGATTTAATTAAATGAAGTAACGAGTTGTATTATAATAGTTTGATTTGATTAAGTTGGGTAGAAAAAATAATTTCTAAGAGACTATTAAATCCATACTAACATTCAAACAATTACAACATTATAAAAAGAAACTTAAAAAAACATATCATTTATAATGCACAATATAATGTAAATAAATCAATTAATCAAAACAAATATTATAGAAAGGCTAGTGCTATTGGGTTTTGCCATACACCTTAGAAGAAAAAGAAAATGGGTAGTCAAGCTTAAAGCTATTATTTTTTATTAAAAATTAAAAATCACTCAAAAATTAAATCAATTTTTGCATGGAATCATGATTAAATCGATTGTTCTGAGCTGCACTATGAGCCAATTGCTCAAATCAGTCTTTTTTTAGCCAATTTTGAGTTGACCTTTGCTCGAATCAAGTAGGCTCAAAATAGGATAAAAAACTTGGTTTATTTGCTATTTCTGCTGACCATTTCAATGCAGTGCTCAAGAGGACATTAGATTATGCGTAGATAGTGGGGATTCACTAAGTGAGTTACTTTATTAGGTTAATTAATTAAGGAATAATAAACTTAAATTTTTGAGGTTCTTGGTTATTTATTAAAGTGTTTTGAATCATTTAGATGTTTTTTAATTTTTATAAATTTAAATTAAATATTTATTTAGAATTATCCAAAACACTTCTTATAACTTTCAATCCAATGTTGGAATTGACATAAAAGTTTTATGGGACTTATCTATTAACATAAGGATCATCCCATACAAATTTTAGCCCAATCAAACTATAATTTGAGAGTAATTAAAAAATTTAGATTTTAAATAAATCTAAATTACTCCCAAAATACGCCCAACAAAATTTTGTGCTTTTAGGTTCATTAGATTTCTCTTTGGATGTTGAATCCATAGAGGGGTCAATCATATTTTTAAGCTTTGAATTATATTTTTATATGTTTTTTCAAAGTTTTAAATATATTTTGGCATTTTTAAATCTTTAAATTCCAAATTTCTCACTTATCCTTATTTGTAGCTAACAAGACACTACTTTACACATTTTTACATGTGATTGGACTACATCACCACCCACATGGATGGTGAAGGGGATGAAAAAATGCCTAAGACTATCTAATCAAAGATTGTGTAGTTTAGATGTAACATTCTTCTAATGGGATTTAATAAAACCCGTGTGCTATATGGGTCGTTTATACTAATTAAGAGGAATGGATGGCCTAGGCGTCATTTCTTCCAATGCTAGTGGGAGGCAAAACCCAACCCCCTATCTCTACAAAATTTTGGTGAACTTCACTAATTTTTAAGGTTTCTCATTTTAAAAGCATCAAAAATAGAAATGCAAGAGAATTCTAAGGTCAGATCTTAAGATCACATGATTTCACTTCACCAAGGACCATACCTAGGGCTTGGACTACAATTTTAATTTATTACCTCAATAGAGGTAATGTTTGGAAGCCCTTTTTTTATTTAAACATGTTCCTTTATGGAAAAATAAGCTTTGAGGGAAATTTCTCCCTTTACCTTCTCACCAATCACTGACAACTTCAAGCTCTACCTCGATCCACTAGAATTTGGTTATTTTTGTGGTTAGATGGGCGGAGAAAAGGCTCATCATTAATGTTATGGGTTATTGTCCATAGAGGAATAGGGCATAAAGACTTTGTTAAATTCTATTTTAGTTGATCAAAGCACACCTAAGTCAAACAACTAGAAGGATGTTAGAGATGTGAGGGAGATTTGAAGATTTTGGATTTTTTTTTCTTTCATTTTTTGCTAGTTTATATTTCATCTATTTGTTGACTTTGGTCCCCCACACACACACACACACATTTTCATCTAAAACATCAATCCAATCAATGTGAGGTTGTTGATGTTTCAGTTGGGTTTGATTTGGGCTAAATTGGTTAAGCTCAACTTGATTAAATTTAACCTAAATGAGTCAAGTTGAATCAAAAGGTCCAATTGATTAATTTAGGTGTTTAATAAAGCTTTAATTATGTTTGGTGAATTATTTAGAATAATTGGGATTAATAAGTTATAATTATATTGGATTAATTTTATATTTAGTATAAAATGGCTTAATTAAGTCAATTTTGGATCACTTGGGTCCTTTGATCAAATTGGACCTATTGAAATCAATTATCTATTTAAAGTAATTTATAGTGTTCAATTTGGTCTAATTTTAATTCAATTTGATTTTTGCTGAATAGGATCAATTTAGGTCTTATAAGATAAGTGGGCCTAATTATTCAAATTAGGCCTTAATTGAATTAATATTTGAGCTTAGTAGAATTAGTATGATAAATTTAAGCTTTTGAAGTTCAATTTGACTTGATTTTGATTAGATTATATTTAGGTATAGTGGGGCCCAAAAGGATCAATTTAAGTCAAATGGTTCAATTAGCCAAATTGATCAATTGAATTTAGATTTGTGTTTAATTAAGTTTGAATAATAATTATAAGCTTTTAAATTGATTCAATTTGATTTGATTTGATTTCAATTTAATATAAGAGAATCTTATATGGGTTAATTTAAATTGAGTTATCTAATTAGGATTCAACTAAATTGATACTTTAGTTTAAATGTGTTTTAATTTTTATTTTGTTCAATTTCATTAGATTTAAGTGTTTGAGTTCATTGAAACTATGTGGGCTAAGTTAGATTAAGTGGGGCCCATTTTCCCACTCTAAGTCTAACTCCTGAGGTTATGATTTTAGTTTAGTTTTAGTTTAGATTTGAATTTTTGAATTTTATTTTATTTGTTCTAATTTTGATTTCAATTCTAGTAGTTTTCTTTCAGTTTTGAACTTGGTACTCACTTAACTACTAAGGAAGTGTCCTAAGTGTCCACATGATAAAGTCCTTAGTTTAAGATTGAAATCAAAAACACTGAAAAATGATGAGTGTTAGCCTTATTTAAAAATGAGGTCAATGAGTACTAATTTTAGTGGGTTATTAGTGATAACTAAAATTGAGTGAGCCTAAAAGTATGGTCAAAATTGGCATGCTGATATAATAAATGTCAGTATAAGTTTTTTCATAATTCGATAATATAACTCTACACCTTATGCAACTCACTCGCATAATAGACCAACTTTTGTCTTCAACCTTCCTCTTTAATCAAAATGGAACTAACAGGCTCTTCTCCAACTCCTAGGTAGAATAATAATGTCTCACCCTCTTTTAGGCCCTATAATAGGTGTGGTGAAAGGAATAAGTTTTTGAGATCATTGAAGGCTTCATCACATTCAATTTTCCACTCAAACTTCTTTACACTTTACAGCCTTTAATACTTTAAAGAGCAATGGGTAGTGTTCTCCTGCCTTCGAGACACACGTGAGTCATTGCACTTTCTTTATCATCCTTAGCGATGCCATGTTGAGTATAGGCTTTACTTTATCAAAGTTCACCTTTATGTCTTCTAAGGTGATTATGAATTGTTGACCTCACTTTTGCAGTGAAGATTCACCTTCCTCATCTTAGACTTAGGAACCTTCTAGATACTTGGATTTTCCTAATCAAAAACACTTCTAGTGACTAAGAGAACACTAAACTTCAAGCCTAGACTTAAGAAGGCATAGCCTAGGCTTAGGTTATACCTCAGGACAAATAGGTCTAACCTATCCTGTGGCCTAAACCAAGACCCATGCTTGTCTACTCATCCAAAACCAACCTCAAGCCAACACAACCAACCCCAATTAGATTTTGTTTCTTATCCAAGCTCCAAGCCAAATTATCTTAAGTCCTAACCTAAGTTAATTCCACCTTGATCCTATGGATTGAACCCAAAACCCATTCAAGCAAATCAAATCTAATTTGATTATCACAAAACCACTCCAACCATTCAATAGATCATTTGAAACCCCTTCAATACTTACATTCAAAATAATCCAATTAACCCAAGTTAGCCCATTTGACCCAAAAGGACCAAATGAGCCAAAATCTAATCAAACCAAATCAATTGCAATCAATGCCAATCAACCCTATATCCATCATTGAACTCTTCTCAACACCCAATTCAATCCAATTCAACCAATCAACCCAACTGGTCCACTTGACCCAAAGTGACCTAAATGACAAAATTAACTCAAACTTCAATCCAAGCCAAATTGAACCGAATCAACCCATCCAATCTCTTTATAATGATTGTTGATCATCCTTGATTGCCCAATTACAATAAATTAGGTCAAACTAAACCAATTTGATCACTTGATCTAATTAACTCATACGGACCAAAATGATCTAAATCTCATTCCAACTCCAATCAATTGTAATCAATGACTCTCATCAAATATAAATTGAGTATTGAACATGACTCAACCACATATTAAACCAAACCAAGCCAATTTGGTTTGTTGACTCACATTGACCTAATTTGACCTAAAATACCAAATGAGTCAAATAAAATCCTAAACCAAACTGATTGAAATCAATACCTCTAGTCAATCATAAATTGATTATTAAACATGATCCAACTTTCAATTGAACCCAATTGGGTCAACTTAACCCAATTAACCCCTTTAGCCCAAATTGACCTAAAGGGTCCAATTGAACCAAATCCTTTCCAAATCTAAATTGATTCAAACCAACACCTACAATCATTCTCAAATGATCAATTGAAGCTAAACCAACCCTCCACCCAAGCCAATTTGGCCAATTTAATCAAATTGGTCAACTTAGTCCATTTGACCCAAATGAACCCATATGAGCCAAAATCAAATCCACTTTAAATTAAATCAAACCAATTGTACCAATACATTCCAATTTATCATTTGAACATACCCAAGTCCTTGGTTTGACATAATTTGACCAATTTGTCAACCTAGCCCAATTGAACCTCATTTAACCCATATGGGTCAAATTGAGCCAAAGCATATCAAACCAAGTCCAAACCCACCCAAGCAAACTTTTCATGACTCATAATTAGGTCACCATGGGCTGCCCAAGTGGACTCAACCCATGGTGAATTGGTTTGGGTCAAACCCTGAACCAAGTCACCCAAATGGGATAAAATCTCTATTTGGAGGGGTCACCCACTCCCCAAGCCTTGACAGCCACCTTTGGCCATTCTTGGACATGTGGTCCACTAACCCAACCTAACCCAAGGCTGTTGAGTGAAGCCTTTGGCCATGAGAAGGTAAACTCACCCATGGCTCTCCATTTTTTCACTTGAAGGAGGTACACCCATGCTAGCCCATGCCATTACCTCAGCCTCTCAAGCACCTCCACTTCAACAATCCACCTCAGCCACCTACCTAGATGATGAGGTTGAGCCAATCTCAGCCCTTGGTTCACTTGGGGAAGAGAGTATACTTATCCCCATCCAATCAAACTTCACATAGAGCTTCCTCAGAGTATTCTGAGTAGTCCTAAACTCTTCCTCAAATCCCCAGTGCTCTCCATCACCAGTGAGACCAACCATTGAATGACATCGGGAGCCTCGTTCATCCAACATCAACAAAACTCCTTCAAACTCAAATTAACTCTTCCCACAACTTCGGCTCATGCCAACAAGTCAAAACATATTGATCCTCAATCGATTTGATAACCGGAAGGCACTCCAAGGACAACTATGGCGAGCTTTATAGTGACGCTCAGTCCACATAAGAATCAGTGGGGAGGTAACTCGAGATCTTCTCAACAGGGCTTCATCCCTTCAATACGAAGCTACCTCAGTTGACAGACCGCCAGTGTCTAGCTCTGATGAGGTTAAAATCTGATAAACCATAGATTTTCCCCTATGTGGTGGTCTTTTGTGAAGTGAATCATGATTTTACATAATTTTGACTGTAGGATCTTCTTAGATCTCCTCCCCACACATTTTGGAGTCAATCTCGCCATCCCATGAGTTCCGGTGAGCTCAGATTAAGCGGTGGAAGGCGGACTGTGTCTGCCTATCGATGCTTAGAGGATGAAGGATCATCAGCCATCTGTTTGGCGTGATTAGAATGAACATCCATGATTTAATCCATTAGATTATCTAATTTATTCCCTTTGAAACCATAGGGTTAATCCTAACCGTTCGATCTGAGATAGAATGGCAGGGACGAAATCACATCTACTGCTGCCGGGTCAGCTACCATGTTAGACATTTTAAATAACCTATCTCGTGGTGCCACATGAAAAGTGTTGTGTCAGTTCACATGGCATCAGCTTAGGGAGTTAATTAAGTGTTAAAAGTAGACTAAATGGCCAAAACTTTGAAAATTCATAACTAATTATAGAAAAATTCAAGAAATATAAATATACCCATTTTGGAAAGGTTAAACATAGATGAATTTAATAAAAATAAAATCCTCAATGTTTAATCAATGAATAATGCTTAATTAGGGTTTGAAGCTTATGTTAATTACCCTAATTAAGGCTTAATTACTTGGCCATATTAATCCCAAATTTATGGGTTAATTTTATGGGATGTCCTCTTCCTCCCATAATTTTCTTGGAATTTAATGTCCATGTAATTTAGAGAATTTGAAATTTCAATCCTAATCACCCTTCTTAATCAGTTTAATAATTAATAAAAATGTTAAACAGTAAAAATTAGATGATTAATAATAGTTAATCATTATAAATAGTGGGAATGATGATGAAAATAATTAGAGCCTCTTGCTTAGTTATTTTCCTAATTACATTTCCATAGGAGGGTTAACTAATGCATGTATTAATTAAAGCTTAATTAAGTAAATTAATGGTGAAATCAAATGAAATTAAGAATTATAATTATTTTATATAATTGAAATTTAATTCATGGGTTTCTCTTTATGTGCTCAATAACATAAAGATCTTTAAAGAACTTATGGTTAACCCATGGGTGTGGGAAAATCATATAAGTACTTAATTTATTTCTTTCTTCAATTTAATTAACCTTTAAGTATGAGCCTCATTGCATTAGGTCATGTTAAGTTCAATGCAAGTTTTAATTACTCATTGGAATATCATTAGAGGCTCATGGTTAAGTGGTTAATCAAATTAAAGAAGCTTTGGAAAGGGAAAATTAAATTAATTTCTTAACTAATTGAACTTAATCAATCCATAAATTTTACTTAATTATTCTTTTTTAAACATAATAAGTCACTAACATGGGATGGGTCAAAATAATAAATGTCTTTCTCACCTTTAAGTTTTAATAATTCAAATCCAAAGATTAAACTTCATAACAACTTTGGTTAATGTTAAAGAACACTTATTTGACTTGATTGTCCTTAGGAATTAATGTGATTGAATGTATTATGTGGAAATGTTTAATCATTCTTTTCAATCATTATAAATTTATATGCCATTTCTATCATGTATCCATGTTTTCAAATAAAAAGGATCAAATTAATATGGTTATACATGTATAAGTTGCATGTGTTGAATTGATCTTATTATATGGTGTGGCTATTTTCACTAATAAATCTAAAATTATTTTCAAAATTATAAGCTAATGATGAAGATTTAAAGCGATATTGGTTATGAATATTCTATGTGATTTACATTTTCTTATAGTTCAAACATGTTAAAGGATTTCTTTATTTTCATGAGTCATGTGTATGTCTACATATATTTGAATGTCGGCAAGTACATAATCTGGACATCCCAGGAACACGAGGCTTTAAGTAGCCCCAAGGAGGTCTTAGATTACCTCACTTCCCTGGTTTAATAATGGCACATACTTGCTTAATTTTATTCATATGTATACAGGCATTAGAATTTGGATAGAGCTTTACTTTACATAAGTAAATAATTTGATAATATACAATCTTTTGCATGATTTTCATTCTAATGCTTACATATACATTTATATGTATTTAAGATAGTAAGTATATAGTCTAGACATCCCAGGAACACGAGGCTTTAAGTAGCCCTAAGGAGGTCTTAGATTACCTCACTTCCCTAGTTTAACATTAACACATACTTGCTTAAATCTCTAATACATGTGTATGTATACTTAGCTAAGGAATGAAATCTCTCCTTTCTATCAAAAATACATGCATCAACAATCATTCAAGTGTGCTAAAAATACACACATGTGCATGAATAAGTATGTTAAATTGAATATCACAAAAATGAAGATATATGCAAAAGAATGATGGAATGTTACCCATATGAAAGCAATTTAATCTTCTTAATCTTAAGATGGATTTCATGTTTGAATAGGACCCTTTAAGAATAACCTAAACTTAGGATTAATAAAATGTTTAATAAATCATTAACTAAAAGAAACCAAAGCCTTGATAACATATTTTTAGAAAATAACTTAGGGTAGAGATGAAGAGGATCAAACCTCTTTCCTCTCTTTATAACAATTAAATGTTAAGTAAATATTAAGTGAACCAAAAGAGAAATATAAATTAAAATCCATTAACATTTTTAATAACTTTAAGTGAAACCTCCCCTCATGTGTAATTTGAACATTCCAAAACCCTTAGATAATTATAAATCTAAAGCCTAGCTAAGAAATACCACACAAAATTTTAGAACACACATTAGAATACTAAGTCACCACTTCTAGCTCTAAGTTAGGATAGTTTATGTTGCAATGTTATGTTTTATTTTGTGATGTAATATTTTAGACCGGATGTTAGGATTATTTATGCATAGACTAGATGTTAGGTCGCTATTAGCCTAATGATATTTTATGTAGAGGATTATGCTAAAGGGGCGTCTGAAATAATGAATAATAAATATAAATTCTCTTGCTTACAAGTTACTTATGCCCCTAAGTATAATCCAATTAGGACAGGTGGGCCTGGTTACCCATGTGTAGGGTACTATGTCCAAATTCATGGAATATAATTGCTTGGTTGGTATGTTTCTTTAGCTAACATCTCTTTTGTAGGTGTAATTAGATTTTACTTTCTATAAACATGTAAATTTATAATGGGAATTAGGATTAGTGCTATGGGGTTTAGGATGAGTAGTGGCTAGAAGAAAAGATCTAGGAGGCCTGTGAAGCCTTGAGTAAATCTAACCAAAGGAAGAAGAAAGAAGGAAAAGCAAAGAATGAAGACCCTCATAGCATCTATTTAATTATAATTGTAATATTATTTTGTAATCTGTATAAGGGTACAACTCGGCTACCTAATTTCTTTATTTTCTAGGGTGTATGACGGTACCTAGCCGCATCAACCTTTTATTCTTTCATGAAATTTATAAATGTTTGATTGTCATGTTTACCTTGTGTAATAGAAATTACATGTTTTTCATAGATTTTTTAAAGCTTGAAGATTGAATGTGTGGCCTGGATGCGATAGGCTCTTTAGGATAAAATTAATTTTTTTATTCCACTAATAACTCATAACTAAATTCTAAAGTAAATCATAACCTCACTTTAAAGCCTAAATTCATAATCAATATAATTAAAGAACAACTCCTCCCACTGATTTAGCCCATAATCTTATTTCATCATACATTTAGGCATAATTATCCCAAGCCTTTGTCCAAATGAATGTGTCAAAAATTGATATAAAAGATGGTAAAATCAGTCTAAGTCATAATTTCATGTCAATCATGATCAAGTCTCTTAGGGAGTGTGTCAGGTAAACCACCATGTCCCATTTTTTTATTACACTTAAGTCATGCTTTTATGTTATGTTAAAGCATCTTAGATTTAGGTTTTGATGCTATGTGTTTCATTTGAGCTACGAGTATAAGCCCTTACCTCTTAGGAATTTCCATAATCTTGTTTTGAAGGACTATAAGCCCTAATATTCTAATAAAATTTCAACTCAAATAAAAATAAACTCTCTCCTTCAAATATGTAAACCTCATTATAGGGTAGATTGGGGCACTTACTAGGCTTCCTAATATCATGAGGGCTCCCTACATATCTTCCTTTAGAATCCATGAATAAGTCTTTCCACTTGAACTTTCCCACTTGATTTTCTTTAAAAACCCAATCCTTTGATAATCTAGCTTTATATTTTTGGAGATATTAATTGAATACTTTAATCATGAGTTTTACTTATGAAATTCTTATTTCCTAGGATGTAATTAACTATGAAAGTTTTCTTCCATAAGGAACTAAAGAACCCAACATAAAATAAACCTTGTTTTACTTCTCTATGTAAAGTAGGGGAAAGATCTTTAGTATATACAAGACCCATCTGCCTTAGGAGTCCTTATTAGGTAATTAGGTCCACTATAGTGAGGCTTCTATCTTTCAAGATGGTCTGATCATTTCAATAAGTACCCCCCTAAGATCTACGTGGTGTATGCATGACTCCAAATTAAAACACCAAATGAATCCCAAGAACTTGACTAATCTTGTCAATATGCACATTAAAGTTTTGAGGCATATGTTATAATTTTTCATATTAGAGAATGTTTTCTTCAAGTCTTCAATATGTTTTTGAGATACTTTTGACCAACAACTCATCCACATAAACTTTCATATTTCTTCCCTTCTTCTCCTTGAACACTCGATCCATCATCTTTTGATAAATCACCCTAACATTTTTCAACCCAAATGGCAATACTCTATAACAATATAGCCCTTCTCTAATGATAAATACTATCTTATATGAGTCAATATAATGCATCTAGATTCAGTGGAACACTAAAAAGGCCTCTAATAAACTCATTAAAGAATAACTAATCATCGAGTCGATAAGTGTGTCTATTCTAGGAAGTGGGTAACCATCTTTCAGGCAAGTCAAGTTCAAATTTGTGAAGTCTCAAATTCATCATTTGTCATTTGATTTATATACAATTACCACATTTTGAGCTCACTTTTAGTGAGGTTGACATTTAATCTAGGTATTAAGGTTACTTGAAATTAACCTTGCCTAAACCATTATAAACATTATTTGAACTTGATTGAAGCTTAGTAAGTATTCAATTTGACCAATTGGCTCACCTAGCCCTAGTTAGTTTAATTAAAACTTATAAAACCAAAATCAAATCTAATCCAATCTAAACTAAATTGATCTAACCCAAGGCTTTACAATCACTCCAAATATATGATTCAACATTTCCCATGACCAACTACAATCTAATTTAACCAATTGGTTCATTTGGTCCAATAGACCTAAATGAACCATTTTGAGCCAGATAACAAATTAAGCCAAATAAATAATTCCAAATCTCCTTAAATTGATTATTGAACATAGCCAATGGCCAATTGAAACTAATTTGACCAATTTTGGTCAACTAACCTAACCTAGCATAATTTGACCTACATAAGTCAAATTGAACTAAAATTTAATTCAATCCAAATTGGACCAAATAGAACTTATAATCAATCTCAAATTAATTATTGAACATGATCTATCATTCATTTGAAGCCAATTTAGTCCAATTTGTCAAATTGACCCAATCTGACCCAAATGGCCTAATGAAGACATATGAGTCAAATTACAATCCTAGCTAAATTGAATCAAACCTATCACTCCAACATGTTCTAAATCAACATTTGAATATAACCCAATAGCCCCTTGGGCCTAATTTGTTCAAGTGGTTAACCTAACCCAATCATACCCAAATTGAACCATATGGATTTGATTGAGCTAATTTAGCTAAACCAAGTCTAAACCTAACTAAACTTAGTATGACTCATCCTTTGACTCCCTTAGATCTGCCAAAGTAAACTCAACCCATGGTAAATCAAGTTCAGCCCGAACCATGTGAACCAAAGGCCCAATATAGAACAAAATCCCAAAATAGCTAAGTTCAAGCCCTACCTTTAGCCAAGACAATACCCTTAACATGTCTTGAGCATACCAATGATGTGGACCTTACCCAAAGCTATTTGGTATAGTCATTGAACATGGTGAACTCACTTTCACCATGGACATCCCTTAGTTCACCAACCATGAGATGTCCACTTCACTTTATGCTTCCTAATCTTTCAAGTAACTATAAGAGGTCCAGCTCATCAATGCCCCACTATCCAGCTGGCTCTCCAAGGCTAAACCCAACATGAATGGTGGTGCACATGAGGAGTGGGATATGCCCTAATTCAAATAGCCAAACTCCATAGAGAGTTTCACTGGACTTGACATTGACTGCAAAAATTAATTAAAATGGGTTTAAAATTAAGATTAAATGGCTAAAACTTTAAAAAATAATAACTAATTGTAAACAAACTCAATTATAAATAAATATTCTATAAGAACAATAAATATAGGAGAATCAAGAAAAAAATAAAAGCTCCATTTTTATTTAATAGAGAGTAATTAGGGTTTAATTAAAGTGTATTTTTAAAATTAAGCCTTAATTACTTATATAATTAACTTAAAATTTTTAGAGGACATTTCATATGATGTCCCCTACCTTGCATTATTTTTCATGTTAATTGGATGAGTAAATTAATATTTGTAATTTTTAATGGCTAATGATGTAATTAACCTAGTTTCTTAATTTCAAAATTATACAAAATATCAAAATTGGTGCTTATGTCTTCAACCACTCTTACTTAACGCCATAGCACCTAGAAAAGGTAATTAGGCCCTCTAATTTTAATTAAATCTAAAAACTCGCATTAATAATATTTATTATTTAAATAATTTATTTAAGTAACTTAGAGTTTAGGAAATTTTTGGTTAATTGTATAAATCTCCATAATTATCAATGAATCTACTTTATGGCTAGATAACATAGAGTTAAAATGAAATCAAAAGCTCCAATTGGTTTGGGGTATTTTGAGAGTAATTACTAAATTACTTAAATCTTAATTAGTGTGATGAACCCTAAAATAAAAGCTAAATGACTTGAAATTTTTAGGGTTTGCTTTTATTGCTATTATTCATGTTCATGATTTTTCTTAAAATTTTTGGTCTTATACATTTTGATTTATTGCATTTTTTAAGTTAAGTGGCCTAATAGTTGAAGTAATTAATTATTAAATCATTGAAAATCATAAAATCAAAAAAATTAAACTTTAGGACACTTAATGGACAAAGCCGAACATAAGGAAAATTATTAGCTAAGTCTTAAGTTTATTAATACCCTTAATCATATTGACTAACCTTAAATTAATGCCTTGGATAAAAAACACATTTAAGCCTAAATAAGATTACGAACATATGTGGTTAACTTGGTGATTAGTGAGTTAGGTGGGAGGCCTCATGACATGTGAGAAATGTCTTGTACACTTAATCTAAATCATCAAGCATGTATATCATAAATCATGCATATATGGTAGCATCATTAAATTAACAAAGTCTTTCTTAAAGTTATTCTTACTTTAAAATATAATCATTGCATATAATATAAAGAAATTAAGATTGCTATTAGGCTTGTAAGATCTAATTTCTCATGATCTGTGATTTAATTAATTTGTACAATCATAAGGTATATAGTTTGGACACCCAAGGGTATAGGGCTACTAGTTTGAAGGTGATTTGAAACCTTGAACTTCTAATTTAACAATATGACAATCCTATGATTCATATAAATTAATCTAAATCTAAAGTTAATATTCATTGGATCATCATGTTGATCATTACATGTGGCACTTTCCATCATTATGCTTGATATAATCATAAGGTAGATAAGAAACTACCAAATGGGAGAACTTTGCTTGCCAGAAGCTTAGATCGATGCCCTCAGTATGTCTCCTTTCCATGGTTTCTATTCCATTGGCTGATGTTAGATTATGAGCCTTCTCATCTCTCCCTTCCTTTCCTCCTGCTTATATTGATCCCTCTTCATATGCAAATGTGGCCACTAGCGCTCCTATGGTAATTGGGGATTCCATGGACCTTAATGTCCTTCTTTTCCATAATGTTACCATGATCAATACCTAGAAGGAAGCAGTGATGGATTCATTAAGAAAGCATCAAGAAAATTGGGAAAACTTGCAAACTTTCTTTTAAAATTTGAAACTTATGACCTTGCTGAACAATATAAGTTCACTCTTGTTGGAAAACTTACTTATAGGCACCATAAAATGGATTTTATTAGGAGGCATTTCAAAGATCTAAAACTAGTTAGTGAATGACGTTGGGTTATTAGATGGTAGGCACATTATGATAAAATTATCTAAGGACACTCATTGAAAAACTATTTCATTGCACATCCAAAACTTAAAGAATCTAGAGTGGATAAAAGGAAATCATTTATACAACCGCCACCTCATAGACCTATAGATCAACCCACAATAGATTTCCTTGAAGATATAGAAAAAATAGCATGCCAAGAGAACAAATTGCTCAACCTGAAACCAATCAGATTATAGAGGAAATACCCCCTCATGACTAGAATATATAGAACAAAATATTGAAAGAAACATTAGAAAAAAAGAAAAAAAATACCAAACAACAATCCTACACAAACACAGGAAACAAACCCAAATTCAATGGATAACAGCACATTAGAAGCTAACACTACCCAAGTAAATATAATATAGAAGATAGTTTAACACAATCATTAGTAGAAAGAACTGATGAGGAATGGATGACATAATAAATATTGTAGCTAATGAATTAAAGGTTTTCAAACATAAAATACAAAATAAGAAAGGAATCAGGAAATTAAAGAACTTACTTGCAAATAAGAGCCAAAGAAAGAAAGATAATTTTTGTGAAGGTTCATCCAATAGACCCTCATGGAGTAAACCTCCCCTCTCATGTTGAATATAATGATTTGGAAGATTAGAGGCATCAACAAAGCAAATGCCTCTAATAGACTCTAGAGCCTTATGAGACACCACAAAATAGATTTCTTTGCAATACTTGAACTTTTGGTAACAACTCAAAATCTCCCCAAGATTGGAAGATATGTTTCCCTCAATTCACCATCCACCCCAACACTAGCAATAAAATCTGACTCTTTTGGAAACATATTGATGTACAAATCCTATTAGATTTAATCCAATTCATTTATATTCATATTCAAGATTCAAATGTCAACTCAACTGCTACCTTCTACTTGCTCTAACAACTATGGAAGGAACTTTGGTAAGACATCAAATACATCAGCATGAATACTAATGGTCCTTAGCTTGTTGGAGGGGATCTTAATATGATTACCAATGGAGAAGAAGGGTTGAAAGAAACCCAATCTATCAGTGCTTGCAAAATTTAATGGCTTTATTGAAAATGCTAATCTATTTTATGCTGGCTATATCAGATCACCTTTCACTTAAAGAAGGGGAAGAATATATGAAAGACTTGATAGAGTACTAATAAATTCAGAATGGCTGAACCATCAATGCAAATTAGAAGTGCCTCATCTTGCTAGAATTGCATCCAACTATTATGTTTTATTGATTAATTTTAGAAGTAGACCCAAACCATCACACCACCAATTCAAATTTCTTAATATGTGGATACTATGACAACTGCATCAAGAGAGCATGGAGGGGAGTGAAAGATAACAATCAATGGATCAAAATTTGGCTCTTACACAAGGTTACCTCTCAAGTACTCAAAAAGTGGAATAAAGAAACTTTTGGCTACATACACCACTTAGTTAAATTCACTGATGAACATATTATTAACAAAAAAAGAATTGATTGGAGTAAGAAATAACCAAGAAGAAGAGCTAGAGCTAAAACTTGAACCACTGTAAATCAAACTTCAAGAATATATAGATAAAAAAGAAGATTTCTTAAGACAACAAGCATCTACCAACAACTTCCTACAAGGAGATAAAAACTATAAATACTTCCATGAATGCATAAAAAAGAAAGGAGGAGTGTGGATCACTAGCATAAAAAATAATGAAGGAAGATGGTTAACCAATCAAGAAGACATAATGCAAAGTTGCGTGGACTACTTCTCAAATTTGATTAATCAAATTCCTTGAAATTCTTCAACCCCTCAATCTAATCAGCATACACACAACCTAAACAACATGAAGATAAACAATGAAGAACTAATTGCAATTCCTTTTGAAGAAGAAATTTTAAAAGCTATTAACTCCATATATGGTTTTAAAGCTGCTAGTCCTGATGCATTTAGTGCATTTTTCTACCAGAAATCATGGCATATCATTGGGTCTGATGTCACTACTACAATCCAAAGCTTCTTCAAAGGGCAAAACATGCATAATTTCTTCCACTTCAGTTATTATACTAATACCAAAACAAAAGAAGTAAGTACATGGATTCATTCAAACTTGTTTAACACCAGTTATTAACAAGATAATTAGAAAGATCATTGTCAAAGGACTTCAAAACGTGCTTCCTAGCCTAATTTTCCCTAATCAAGTAGCATTTATGATGGGAAGGAATATCACAAACAACATACTACTTGCCCAGGCTTTTAAAAAAGAAATGTAGAGGAGGCAACATCATCATAAAAATAGATCTCAAAAAAAGCATTTGACACAATACAATGGAGTTTCATTTTCATATCTCTCAAGCAAAAAGGTTTCTCTAATGATTTTTGCATCCTTATCCAAAGACTCTTCATCAACAATCATTACAAAATGGTGCTAAATGACCAATCAAATGGATAAATATTCTTCAAGTCTAGTAGAGGAGTTAAACAAGGTGATCCCCTCTCCCCTTCTCTCTTCATTTGAGCTTTTGATACTCTCTCAAGAGAATTGAATAGGGAAATAGAATCTAAACAAGGAATTGGATACTCTGTAAATAGGAATATGCATATAAACCATTTTTTGTAGATGGCCTCATAATATTCTACAATGGCAACAAAAAATCTATAAAAGCACTTATGAACATCTTCAAAGACTTCTCAACGCAATCAGGTACGAAGATTAATACTAACAACTCATTTTTTATTGTAGTGAAAGGAATTAAAAATAATAAAATTAGATGGATCAAAGAGAAGACTAAGTTTCACCAATCCTCATTTCCCTTATCCTATCTTGGCATCTAACTATATAAAGGGAAACTTAATTCAACCATTTTCTACACACTCATTGACAAAATTCAAAAGAGGATCCAATCTTGGGAAAACTCATTGTTATCATTTAGAAGGAGAATTACATTAATTAAAATATTTCTTAATTCAATTCCACTATACACCACTTAAGTCCAACAAATTCCTAAGAATATCCAAACAAAGTTTGATAGAATGTTGAACAAATTCTATGGAGTCCCAAACATAATACCATCCATTAGACAAGTAGGAGGAAAGTATGCAAACCTACTAGAAATGGGGGTCTTGGAATCAAATTACTTGAGGATAACATCATGCAACACAATTAAACTATGGATCAAATTTAGAGAAAGGAAAAATCTATGGGCAAACTTCATGTTTAACAAATATTGTCAACATTCACACCCAATGGCCATCAATCCAAAAAAAATTAATTCCTCCTTATCAAGACTTTGCTAAAACACAAGAAAGAAGTTGAAGACCTCATATTTTGGGATATAAGAGAAGGAGAGACATACTTTTGGACTAGTCACTAGATAGGTGATAAAGCACTCTCCAATTGGAGGATTGATAATGAAACTTATAACTCACAAAATGTTGCTAATTTTTAGAAAGACTTCAAATGGGATGAAGAAATGCTGAAAATTTACCTCCTTACACAAATCTACGACAAAATATGCTCTTCACCAATTGTTGCTTCCAAAAAAGATAATTGGTTATCAAAGTTAAAACCAATTGGAATCAACTTCCAAAGTGATATATAGCAAATGGTGGCTAAATGCAAGAACCTTTCCATGGGGTGATGTGATATGGAATGCTATTATTACACCTTCCATATCATTTTTCTGTTGGAGACTAATGCACAACCTGATCCCAATAGATGATATTTTAAAACTCAAAGGTTTAAAGTTACCTTTAGTTTGCTTACTCTATAGGAATGATGAAGAGAGTGTAGCACATTATTTCATCCATTGCAGATTTAGAAAAGGAATCTAGATGCATTTGTATAATTCTTAATTGGGAGAACAGCTACAACCTGAGATATATTCTGGAACTGCTTTAGATTTTTCATATTTTAGATCGATCTCCTTGGTGGCTTCATTGACTATAATATGGTTTATATGGATGGCAAGGAATGAGGCAAATCATAAAGACAATAAAATTTCAGAAGAATCAATTTTCAGAAATGCAAAATCTTATATGTAGAAGGCCATTATTAACGGGACTATTAAAATATCTCAATCAATTAGATGTTGACTGAACTTGGCCACTCTTGATGGAATGATCAATGCACTAGAAAGAAGTGGGAACAAGCACAATGGAAGCAACAAGATAAGGGGATTACCAAAATTAACATAGATGAGAGTTTTGACATCAAAATGGGTTTTGCTAGAATTGGTGGAATTTTTAGGGACCACAAGGGGAAGCACATCCGCCACTTCTCAATTCCAATGGAAGGGCTCTCTCCACTTCAAGCTAAAGTTATTGCTTTCATATATTATCAAGATTGCTTCTATCCATCCTATGGCTGAATAATAGTTGGAAACTGATTCTAAACATCTCATCCATATTATCAAAGATGGAAATGAAAGCAAGATACCTTGTTTTTAATTCATGAAGTCAAAAGATTGAAGGAGGTTATGAAGAAGCTCAAAATATATATCTCTCACATATTTAGAGAGGGAAACTATCTAGCAGATTTAGCCAAGAGGGATCTTCCACACATAACTTTTGTATTTCTCACTCCATGGACACACATCTAAAATTTCTTGTAGATAGTGATATATTAAATTACCACACATTAGAACTATCAACATGTAAACATTATATGCTCTTTTGTTACTTTTGGATTACTTGTACTTTTATAAGTGATCAATAAAAAAAAGGTTTATAATCTAGACACCCTAGGGCACAGGACTACCATTCCAAAGGAGGCCTTAATACCTCGACCTTCTAGTTTAACACTAACACGTACCTATGAATTGTGTAAAATTTATTTGAAGAAAGCATGAATGTCATTTATGATTTCATCATTTTATTGCATCATTGTAAACTCTAAACATGAATAGTAATACTATTTAGCTTAAATTTCTCTTCTCTCCCTTTAGCTTCATTGCAAGAGGGTGTGATGAGTAAAGGATTGTACTCTAAGTAAAATCCACTACTTCTCATGCACTTTAAAACATTAAATACAACTTAAACATAAAATAAGTTTTAAATTTAAATTTATACCAAAAATTATTAATTATTCGAATCAAAACCACCTAATGGTAATAAATTAATCCTTTCTTTCAAATCATAACTTGAAATTTAAAACCTAGCATCGTCACACTACACTAGCCCCTTGCATATTAGAATATTAAGTTACCAACCTTAGATTTATGTTAGGCTATTGCTTTTTTACTATACTACTTTTCTAATTTTTTAGTTTACTATTTTATATTTGATGTTAAGATTATTTGTGGGTAGCCTAGATGGTAGGATGATATTTATTAGTCTAATATTATTTTTGCAAGGGACTATGTTTAATAAAAAGGAGATGCTATAATAAAATTAAATTTAATACGTTGCTTTCCTCTTTAAGCATAGCCCATTAGGATACGTGGGCTTGGCATATGAATTATAACTATTTGATGTATATGTGTGTTATAGCCAACCTTATAATCTATTTTTTAATTTATACACTTAGTCTTAAGCCAGTCTATATAAGGGCAGAGCTCGGTTGCTCATATTTCTTTTCTTTCAAGGTGTACAGGTGAAACCTAGCCACATGAGCCTTTATATTATTTTTATTTGATTTGTTTGGTTTGGTGTGTTTACTTTGATTATGCAATATACTTTTACTATATGATAGGAGTTACAAGTCCAAAAGTTTTAAAAAAAGTACAAACTTCTAATGTAAGAAAAATCAAGGAGATCTCCATGAAGACCATTTGCAATGGTGCTGAATGGAGTTGATAGAGAGGTTCATCCAAGGAAGCCCCCAATTTAGCTAAATAATTTGCAGGTATGTTGCCTTATCTTTTAATATGAATGATTTGTAAATTCATTGAATGGATCAAAAAGTGAATATGTCTAATAATGTAAGTAAGATACCAAGGGGGAAGATATTCCTTACTAACATACTTATAAAGGTTTAAGAGTCTATTTCTATCCATATATTAGAAAAGTACAAGGCAATAGCAATTCTGAGAGTAGTGAGGCAAGCTTGGGCTTCAACATAGATTGCATTATCAGCTAGTATTTGGAGAGGAGAAGTTATAGATGCAGTTTCCTTGATAGTCCCTAAAAATTATACCAGTGCCAGCCCCCGTTGGAGATGTGAAACTCCCATCAATATTGATTTTGATGGATCCCTACTCAGGCTTTTTTTGATGTATGAGAGTTATAAGCATTGATTGGAGAATTGCAAGAAGTTGAGCAACAAATAGCTAGGATATATGGCTTTCAATGTGGACAAAATTTGCTTTGGGTTGAGATCCTTACTTTCATATTTAACTGTGTTTCTAACCATCCAATTAAAAAACTAAACAATGAGAGGAAGGACATACTTTGAATTAGATTTGTGCTTCTAGAAGTTTTTTCAATGTTTTAAATAGTCCTTCAGTGCTTCATAATAAGGAGGTGCAATCTTATATGTGGTTTGGAGATTCATCCATATAGAGGAGTTGGTTTTGCAGGTAATGAACAAATGTTGAATGCTATCTTTCAATTTTGCATAGGTGGAAGATGGATGCAAATCTTAAACCTTTTAGCTTTAAGATATCATTTGTAAGGAGGAGGGAATGCCATCCTCTCCAGCTAAAGGAAAGAAATGCTTAGTTTTATGGCTGGACTCCAAAAGGTAGGAAATTTTGTTGAATCTATTTGGGGTGGTCTGATGTAGGTTGATAGACTTTTAGTGATGGAAGAAGTTCCCTTGTGGCATTTTACCAAGAGCACATCAGGTTCACCTGGGCAAATTGGCATCCTAGTAATTTCTTTGACAATACCATCATTGAGGTGGCTCTTAAGCTTAGATAAGTTTCACTTGTGTTCCTCCCAAAAATAAAAAATAGTAAGAGAATGGGAAATGGGGAAAGAGTAAAATTAAGATAAAATACCAGAGGGAAGCCATTGGTCATAGGCAAAGCTGATATTCCCTGCTCCCAAATTCCATAAAATTTGCTCCTTAGCAACATCTTTATGCTTCAGCAAGAGTTTCCAATGATTGGAGTCCAACTGCTTTGGTGTTACCATGGAAGGATGGCTATTTTTATAGTATTTGCTATGAAGGTAATTGGCCCAAAGAAAATAATTTTTCTTAAGTTTAATCCATAGCTTTATTTGGTTGATAGTGAATGTTTCAGAAATGGATCTAAACCCCTAGACCACCAGATTTCAGCTTATAGATTTTCTTCCAAGTAAGCCAATAAACTGACTTTTTGTGACCACTCCAAAGAAACTTGTTGAAAATTCTTTCAATTTTTTTTGCACAATGGTTGAAATGCTCATGGTTTGTAATATGATTGTGCAATAAACTTCACATGATTTTCTTTTTAGGTTTCTCAAAGTATGATGTATTGTTGTATTTGGCCTAGATTTCGATAGGCTCTTTAGGACTTAAATTTTTAACCAAACTAACTAATAAAAAATTAAAATTAATACAACTCACAAATCACCCAAAAGTCTAAAGACTAATTAATAAATTATTTAGAAACACTTAGGTTTATGATGAACATAAAATCATAAAGCATAATACTTTAGGAGGAGAGCCTGACCATTATGGATAGGCACCTTCAAGTGAAGAACACATTCTCTCTGATTGACCCATAACTTTAGTTCATCATTCATGAAGACATGATTGCATTCCTTAGCCTTATTAGTAAGTTTCATGTATAAAAAATATTTAAAAAGCTAGAAAATTATTGCATTAGTTAGAAACATATTCAAACTAATCATAATTCTTGAACTAAGGCATGTTTTAGGATCTTAGGTTCCTTTCCTAATATATAATAGCCTAGCCATCTTACATTTACATGAGAACTAGCTATAAATTTAAAGCATTAGTGGTTTTATCTAATGGCCCATCAAGGTGTGTTGTAAATCAAAAAGAGTTAGGATAGGCCTACTCTCCTTAATGAAAGTGAATCAACATATCCCAATTTCTCTCTTCTTAGACTAGGTTGAGCTCTTAACTTGCACTAGAGCACTTTATTTTTAATATTTGAGATTGCTGCTTCCCCTTTATTACAAGTATAAATCTTCACCTCTTATGCATTTCCACAATCTTGTATCATTAGGACATAAGACTTAACATTCAAATAAAATATTAACTCAAAACTTAATATAAATCTCAAGTTCAAAAATATAAAGCACAATTATAAGATGGGCTGAAGTGTTTACAAGGCTTTCTAGTATTAAATTGCTTACTTATCCTCTTTTAGAATATATTAAAAACTCATACTTGAACTCTTCCATTGGATTCATATAACCATAAATTCTTTGATCTTAAACTTTGATATATATATATATATATATATATATATATATATATATATATATATATATATATATATATATATATATATATATATTATATACACACACACACACACACACACACACACACACACACACATATATATATATATATATATATATATACACATACTTTTCAGTTAAATCTTGTCTTACTTCATTCATGTAAGGTAAAGGAAAATCTCTCATCATTGCCTTAGGAGTTTTATTATGATTGACATCATATAGTGATATGACTATCTTTCATGGTAGTGTATTATTCTTTGATGTTGCATTTAATTATTTCAATAAGTACCATGTAAGATCTTCATGGTGTCCTCCTTATAATTTTAAACACCACACTACATTTGATACCCATTCTAGATATTGGACTTCTCTAATGAAGTCATCTGCTAGTACTTTATTTTTACTTCAATGGTTGGTTCAAAGAGTACATCTATTGTCTTCTTCATTTTTATTGGTTGGTCAAGCATCCTTCATAATATTAAGCCTATCATAAGAAACATTGTTATTGATGTGGAATCTCAAAAGAAGCCCATGCAAATAGTTAATATCTTTTTTAAGAGCTTGAGAGCTTCTTTATGCTAGTCATTGAAGGTCAAGCTAATTATGAGGTCTTACTCTAGATTTTGTATAGTCAACACATTTTTGATTTTCTATGTGATCTCCACTCTTGTGCGTGTGACATCTAACTACAACAATTCCTTTATTTTATGAAGTTGCCAATTGCTCACAAGTAATAAGCTCAAGATTGATTTAAGTTCCCATTTATGGTAATTTATTCTCCTCTTACTTTGAACTTTACTATCATATGGTGAGTCGACACCATTGCTCTGAATGTATTCAACTGTGATCAGCCAAAGATGGCATTATATGAGGCAGGTCACAATAATGAAGTCAGCCATGACACTAAATTACAAATCTACTTCTTCTAAGTCACTAAGATAGTGATAATTTCTCTAGTCTCTCTATTTTCTCTAGAGAACCCATAGAGGGTTCCTCTTATTTGAAAGAGTTTTTAACTCACTGAGTTCATCTTATCAAACATGGATTTAAAAATAATATTAAAAATATTTTTGATTGAACTCTCTATGTCAATCAAATTTTCTTCCCATCTAGTAGTTGGTGATTAACATCATGATGACTATTACATCATTGAGAGATTATCGATTATCTGTATTTTTCCAAAAATCTCATAGGTACAACCTGAACTCAGTGCCCTTGCCATTATTGCTAGGAGTTCATTATAATCCCTAGCATTTATGTGGCTATTCTCTAACTCTAGTAGGATCACTAATATTTTGAGTTTCTAATGCCTAAGGGCATACTAAGAAGGACCTTCTTTAAGACTTTTATTAGTGGAGCCTATGTAATCACATACCCTAAATTCTTAACCTCCTTTGGGAAGCTAGTGATAAACTTCTTATGGGACTCACCATAGAAGGGCTTGTGAACTCTTTGAAGATTTATGGGCACTGTGTGAGGTGAACTATATAAAGAAAGTGATGAGTCCCACTAGTAGGAGTGAGAATCATTTGAGAGTTGACTCTTCAAAGTGGTAAAGAATATTCTACATTTTATTAAAATGTTTAAGACCAACAAAAAACATCATACACTCAAAGTAAGCTATATGAGATTCCAAATGAGGAATCTTGAACTTTTGTAGGGATGAGCTTTTGTAATCTTTATGAAAAATTTTTTGATGGGGTTAGTATTTGCATGTTCCTCCCTAGTGTTATCTTCTTCACTCGCCTAATATGATTCATCATCAATGTCAAGTGACTTGGACAACTTCTTTCATTATCGTCAAGCTTGATGAGTTGCTGATCCAAAAGATCCTTAATGGTCCTTGATTTTAGCCACCTATACAAAGTGAGTGATTCTATCTTTCATGTTCCTTAGATCTTGTTGAGTGATAAATTATTGTGTGCCCCATGCATGCCATGTTATTCTGTATTGATTAGCATGCTTTGCTAGGTCCTGATTTCTAGTTCTCAACCTTATCCATGCTCACTGCACTTAAAAGACTTTTGAATTCCAAATTTGTCTATGAAATTAGAACTTCCTAAGCACATGAGAGAAAGGCTAAACCAATATGATTATAGAAAAGAAGTTAAGTAAAGAAAAAAAAAGCTTAGGAAATAATAAATTTCATTATGTTAAAAAATCTAAATATAAAGTTCTCTCCCTCTCCCTCACTATGGAATAGCACAGATAAACTACAATTGATGGATTAAAAGCCCAAAAGATCTGCCCTCTTTGAAATCCCTCCCTTTTTATAGGGTAATAAGGTGAGTTCATAAGGAAAGTATACATCAGCTAAGTCAGTTACATAAAATAAAGAACTTGCAAGTGGGGGAATGCTGAGTGAAGAGTTTAGAGATATTATTATTGGAGTTGGCAAGATGAGTTATCAGATGTGTATCTAGTTGTAGTCACCCACATGTGGGTGAGTCTTTATGTATGAAGTGGATTGTTGGACATTAGCTGCCTACCTTGACTGGTCTCCTCTCAAGTTTGCCTTGCTTAAGGGAAGTATTTTCATATGAGAACTGCTTGATTGGGATGATCTTTTCTCGTATTCACTCTGCCTAGAGTAAGTCTTCATGGGAAACTATTGGGTGTTCCATTTTTTACCCTTTGTTACCTACGAGCACCTGTTGAATGCATGGACCATTTTAAATTGTATAAGATTAGACCTAAAGCATGTTTCTTTAATTATCACATGACATATATAGACCTTATATTAATGTTGAAGATATACTTACATTTTAAAAAATTATATTACATGGGATATGTACAATAACCCTTATATAAGTAGAGGAAGCAAAGAAATATAGATGGACATTCAACCTAATATTTTTGAAGTTGAGTACATATTGATAGATGAAATATCTATTGATGATGGATCTTTAAATTTAGTAAAATCAATTTTAGATTAACTATTTATTTTTACAATAATCATAATAATCATAAAATAAATGTAATAGAATAAATAGACAACTAGCTTGATATTTTTACATGGTTTGGCCAAACTAAAAAATAGTACAACCACACCTCGCCACCTCAAGTAGGATTCCACTAATCAAACAAAAAAGTTTCAATGATGTACTCTCTTACAATAAAACAAGTACAATCCCAATAAAAGTATGCGCTCACTCAACAAGGTGAGTACAAATCTAACAAAAGTACAATAATAAAAAAAAAATAAAATTTTATGTCATGATTACTTAGATTTAAAATATTTTGCAATCATTCAACCCAATTAGATGACCTTACAAATATAATGACTTGATCACTTTTAAATATATTTAAAGTAAATTAACAAATTATTAGGATAACAAATTTTATGTTGTAAGACATAATTTTACATAATGAAATCTTTAAATATGCACTAATATATAAATTGATATAAATTATAAACTATAATGATATAAATTTATAAAAAAAAATTGAACAATTAGATATTAATTTCAACAAAATATTAATTCTAAAATCAAACATGGAACTTTGATAAAAAGTGTTTCAAAAAGTAACAGCTTAAAATAAAATTTTAACAAATGTAAACAACTAATTCCAGCAAATAAGTATTTTTTTTATTTCACAAAAAACTTGTAATAAATTTATTAAATATTGATTATATTTTTGGGAACAATAAAATACCTTGTTCGAGTTATTTGAATGATATTTAAATTTATATCAAATTAGATTTCAATAAATTAAATTCAAATAAGGCACAAGCAAAATACAATGTAAACTTTTTGTACAAAGGTTTTGTTAAAAATGAATTAATATAAAATAGTTATGTATGAATATAATAATTTGAATTTTTAATTTCAACAAATAAACAATTTTTAGATTAATACATACAAACCCAAATTAATTATTTTAATATGAGGATATTTTAATTATGACATACAAGCAATATTTCTTATATATAAACCAAATTTCAAAATAAAATAAAATCCTCACCAAATTTTCACATGAAATAACTTATCTTCTCACCAACAAATATTCAAGCGAAAAAAGTTTTATTTCAATGTGGAATGTTAAATGAGATATGGAAGAATATTTAAATAATAGTCTTATCAAAATACCATCAAGAGTCATATCTATGCAAAATAAAATTAATCGAGGACAAGATTATTTTTCAAATAGATACAAATCATAAAACTATAAGTTTTCCAAACTAAAAAAGGGAACAAAATAGAGCTAAGAAATTTGGTTGTATTTGCTTACAACCAATGAAATTTAATTTCAAAGCATGCATGAGATCTTTCTAGCAAATAATTTTTGCATAAAAATATTTAAGAAATCTGATGTATTTGTCTTAAAATTTATTGAAAGAAAATAGAAAAATCCTTGGATTTTTTTGCAAGAAGATGAACTACGATTTTTCCAAAGAGTGAAGAGAGAGATATGCCTTGAAATACCAACACTTAATCAAATCAAAATTTATTCATTAAGGGCTAGCCACATAATCAATTATATATTAAATAAAATAATTAGTAAATCAATTGATTTAATTCAAAAAAAATTAATTTAATATATGAATGGAAGGAATAATTCAAATTTTGAATAAATGAATCTAATCAAATCATGAAGAATTAAAGAGAGAAAGGGTCGGCGACACCAATTCCAAAAATAGCTTCATTTATTTTAGGAAACTAGTATATACATATATATATATATATATATATATATATATATATATATATATATATATATATATATATATATATATATATATATATATATATATATATATATATATATATATATGAGTGTGTGTTTTCCTACCATCATTCAATAACCTCTATTTTTAAGTTTCAATTGACTATATTTCAAAATGAATAAGTTTACTAGTTTTCTTACAAATGATGAAATGGCAGTGATAAAATTCTTAAGAAAGATAATTTCAAAGGATTTAACACACCTAGACTAATCATCAGCATTGAAACTTGATATTTTGTAATAAATAGCTAAATGTGCTATTAAAAAAATTGAGGTTAAGCAAATAATGCCTACAACATATCACCCTTGGACAAGTGGTTAAGTAAAAATATCCATTCATGAGCATAAATTGATCTTGGAACAAATAATTAACAATAATAGTAAGAACTAGTTATTAAAGTTGAATGATGTCTTTTGGTTTACATAATATCTTATAAGACAACTATAGGCATGCCTCAATATCATTAGGTTTTCAAGAAGGCATGTCACTTACTAACAAAGCTAATGAATTAAGCATTATAGACCATCAAAAAGTTTAACTTGACATATAACTATGGAAAAAGAAGAGGTTACTTCAATTGAATGAGATGACTGAATTTATAATTGTTACATGTAATAGGTCAAAATCTATAAAGACAGAACAAAAATATGGCATGATAGGAGAATTATGAAGGACTTCATACCAAGTTAAAAGGTGCTTTTATAGAATTTAAGATTGAAGCTTTTCTAAGCATATCAAGGTCTAGATGGTTAAGATCATTTGTAGTAAAGAAAGTGTACACTTATGGAGAAATCAAGATTTGTCATGACAAAAATAGTTTTTCAAAGTCAATTGGCTAGTCATTAAATCCCTACTTTGAGAATGATACTTAAGAGTGTGTCATTGTGATATTGTTAAAGGACCTTGAGTGATCCTAAACTAAAGGAAAATTTGAGTCAAGATAAAAACATAGAACAAAGAGTTTTCTAAAAGGTTACTCATGTTTTAACCTTTTAGTTTATTTATTTATTTTGTTATATTTTAATTTTAATTTTAGATTTTTTATAAAATAAAGAAATGATTAATGGAAAAGTAAAATGCATATTTATCATTATGTAAAGAGGAAGAAAGAAGACTAAGCCCACCCTACTAAAAAGTTACCATACCTTTTTCTTCTAACTATTTTTTTTTACTTTATAATTATTATGCATTCAAAAAAATGCAATGCATTGTTTAAGCTAGGGTTTGGGGAGGAGTTACCTCTTGTACTTTATTTTACTTGTGTTGCACTACTATAGCTTTGCTCTTGTGTTAAATTATTTTAATCATTGCATTTCATAGGAATTTTTAATTTATTATATTAATATTTTAAGATAGATAGAGTCTTTATAATTATATAATATATATTTTATATTGTTTTAATTGGAAGGAGGAGGGAGTGTAATCTAAATTACTATTAATATCTTTTTATACTAGCCACTATTAATGAATAAAAATGGCCTTATAACATTGCTAAAATATTTTAGAGTGTTGTGTTGGATAAGGTTGATTTAATTATTTATGTTAATTTTTAATATTAATTAGATGATTGAGACTAACTTATTGCCTCCATTTATTATAAGCTAACCACACAATTTGTATACAGTCTAGTTGTATTTTAGTAATTGAATTATATAATATTCATAAACTTAAATGGAGTTTTAAATTATATAATACACATTCTAGTTGCATTTCATTATGTGGACATACATCATGAAAAAAAAAATTGCTTGATTTAGATAAAGAAAACTATATGAGTTGGAAATTCTAAAACTGAAACTAAAGTGGTGAGAGTTATCATCCAAATAAAAGAAAGATAATAGTTAGAATTCAAATGGGAAAAAAATAAGAGTTATTATGCATGTATAAAAATAAAGACTAATGTTTGGAGATGGAGATGTAATAACTTATCATAATTATATATATATATATATATATATATATATATATATATATATATATATATATATATATATATATATATATATATATATATATATATATATATATGTCATGCAAAAGGATGTTTAATATATTATGAAACACTTGGATAAATTTTAAGGCAATACACTATAGAATCTAAATTTATATGTGGAGTGATGTAGGACCTTTATTTATGTACATGAAGAGTGAGCTAGATCGAGTGGGACAAAGTGAAAATAAAGTAAAACAAGAAAGTGCAAGAAATATGAAAAATTTTACTATGTCAGAGAAAAGAAATACAAAAAGTGATATACATGCTTAAATTTTACTTCACATTTCTTGGTGCTCCTATATGAAGCTTTTATTGCTTATAAGTACTAGTTGGATCCATACATACAATATGGGCATACATACATGATATTAAAGATACACATGTTAACTAACTTTTTCTTAGTGAAAATTTAAATCCATGAGTTATATAATTGTGTACTAAATGTAATTTGATATTATATATGTTGGAATATGTTAATATAATGATGTGTTGGTTTATAAATTTTTTTAGTATTTGATAACCTTAATAATTTGCATAAAATATTTAAATTTGAATGTTAATATATGGCCAACAAATAATCCTACAGTACCACTAAAGCTATTTTATGTAATCATAAGTTATAAAGTCCTATTTTGTGCTTTTTTTTTTGTTGAAGCTTTGGTCGAAGATAAGCAAAGATCTATGATGATGGTCTTTAAAACATATGGATATTTTACATGTCTACCCACTCTTAGATCTTAAATTTTAAATTGATTTATGATTGATCAACATAAATATATTTATTTGATTTTTTGTAAGAGAACATTGATTTTATCAATTTCAATGAGGAAATATGCAAAATAATCAAATTAGCATGATTTAGTAGCCTTTAAAGCCTGGGTGATTGACTTGGTGCCT
Source organism: Cymbidium sinense (assembly GCA_021442155.1). Lineage (NCBI taxonomy): Eukaryota > Viridiplantae > Streptophyta > Magnoliopsida > Asparagales > Orchidaceae > Cymbidium > Cymbidium sinense. The sequence continues at coordinate 76,823,758 of CM038219.1, read as the reverse complement.
AGGTACTAGACCTAAGCACTTAAGCCATGTGCATAGTTAAATAGAGATCCTAGATCATAGGCATTAGTAGCACCTTAGGCACGATGCCTAATAAGAAGATTTTTTTAGCTAAAAATTAGAGAAATTGACACATAGGCACCAGCCGAGGTAGTAGCCTCAAATTAGCCTTAGTTAAGACCTAAAAATTATTTATTATTGAACCAACTTAAGACTTATTAAGCATCTTGTTGAGGATTTGGAAGGAGAATTTTCATAATTTTTTAAGGTTATAATATTTATTTTAAAAAGCTTTTGTGAGAGGAAAGAAAAATCTAAGGCAAGAGGAGGAGGCAAGGGCAAGACATTGCAAACTAAGAGATGTGTTCACTAAATTTTTCTACACAATTTATTTATTTAATATGTTTAGATATATGTATGTTTTAATATTTTTCTTATAATGAACTAAATTTTTTTTTGAGGATTGTATTTAGCTAGTTGGTATAGTTTGATTTTGCTGCAATGGTTCTTTAAAAGTTTTAAATTATTATATTTTTCTTCATATTTCATTCCAAGCTTTTGAGATTATTGATTAATAGTTTAGAAGGTACATTTAAAATCTAGTGGTAGATATTGAACTCATCATGTATAAAATATCTTAATAAATTTTAAGTTAGAGATAACAACTTTAAAATCAAAAAGTTTTAGTTTTTTTTCTTAATTTATGCCTTATAATAAATTTTTTCACGTTGAATCTATGAGAAAGAGATAAGGGGGTTGTGTGATTAAAAATAGTTACCATAGTATTTTCTTAAGAAAGATAGTTTCACCAAATAAAACTATAGAAAATTCATAATTAAATTTAATTTTATTATGAATAAACCAAAATAAATCACCTCAATGAAATCTAGTCCTTTTAATTGTTAACAACTCTAAGAATCTTTACTTTCTAATCAATTCTTTTATTTTAGTTTTATCATCTATTTTTTATATTGAATTAACACTCTATTTTTGAAAATTTGAATAAATAAAATTTAGCTTAATATTAGTAATTAGTGATCTTAGTCTATTTACTAATACTTATCTCATCATTTTATTGCATGTATAACAACATATTCTTATGTGTCATTGAATGGCAACATATGCTAGTAAACCTATTAACTCATACTCCTTATAATACATTAAAGGTTTTAAATGTAGATATTTAGTTATCCTAAGTATCACTTGAATGAAAATCCTTTCAAATATGTCATAAAAAGTGAGAACTAAAGTAATATTATTTGTATTAAGTAATATGTTATTTTGAATTCCAAATTTTATTTAAAACTTGTATTTTAGAGGTATGAAGCCCTTAGGATATCAAATAGCCTTATATTTTTTTTTTAAATAAAGAAGTTCTTCTTAATAGTGTCCTTTTCTTATTACACATAACAAGTTCAATTTTTATCTCAAGCATAAAACATATATGCACAACAAATAAATATAAACTAAGAATCATTGCAAGTGAACTAATAAAAGGTACATCAAGAACAATAAAAAGTGTAGGTGTTATGATAGATAATGAAAGTATTTAAAGGGAAAGAAATAATTATAATATAAAACTAGGAAAATGAACATTAGCTTATGAAAGTTCAACTACTTAACTATAGTTGCCACTGGTTGAACAATTTGTTGAGAAGAAACGTGAGCATTAATTGTAGCCAAAGATCTTTTATCTTCTTATTAAGTTGCTCTTAATGTTTTGAAATTAGTTTTTTATTTTCTCTATTTTGTCGATTATGGGCATAAGTTACAAGAAACACATTTGATTTCAAATTATCTTAAAATTAGGATTTAAATAAGATTATTTTGATATTATTTTTACTTGTTTTCTTTTGCATCATTAAAATTTGTGTAATATAAAGTGTAACATAAAAAACACCTTTTGCATTAATATTAGCCATATATGTGGCTATCATACAAGGCCCTAAATGTTCTTAATGAAAAGACCCTCTTACAAATTAAACTCTTAAAAAACTCTATGTTGCATTTCTTGTTAACCTTCTTAAGGGAACCTTCACCTATGTCCTCATGAGAGATCTCAAGAACAATATTGAATTGCCACTTGAGAGCCTCCACCTCAATAACATCCACTCATGCCCACTCATAAAAAATAAAAAGAATTGATTTATTTGCATTCATGGTAAAACCCAAATATGTGTTCTACCACACCATCAAGATTAGTATACCTACATATATTACACAACCAAATTAAAGCATAATCTTTGCATTAACACATGGCTAACATAATGGTGATTGCAACTAGCATCCCCATCTCCATTATTGTCTTTCGTTCTCTTGAAACTACATTCTCATTCATAACATCTAGTTCCATACAAAGGACAACCCGCCAAATCATTAATATTCATAATGTCTTTTCATAACTATCAAGTTCTTAAATCCCTCACTATTTGTAGCACAAAGTAGAAATACCCTTTATGTATAAAAAATGGATCTTGACATTAAATGGTTGATTTAAATGTAAAGGATGGAGGTATATAAATGAGTAGCAAATTGAGTTCACTAACCAAGTTTAAACATTATACATTGATCCATATAGACTTTGCTATCATTTTCACATTTTTTTTCCTTTACCTCAAATATTATCAAAGGAAGAAAGAAAATTTATTCATTGCTTTGAGTTACAAGTAATCCTAAAAATGGAAAAATAAAGAAAAGAGTAATACATCTAAATACATCTAATGCAAGGCAAGTTAAGGCTGTCTCCATGCAAGAACTGGTGTAATTGTTTGTTTGGAGTGGCTGAAATGTTGAAGCATTAATTAAGAGCATCTTGGTTGCAAAGAAAGTTAGATGATTTGTTTGCTTTTCTATTTATATGGCTAGATTTAAATTCAACTTTGTATTGTAGAGTTATGATCTTATTATAAGTATCAATTAGGTTCCAAGAGATAATTGTTATATCTTTTTTATGCTTACAGCTCAATAGGGCTTGGGAATCAATTTTCAACCAAATGTGAGATAAATTTAAGAACATATCTAATGACAAAGCAACTGAGTAAGAAATAAATTTGGCATGGATAGTTGAGGAGGCCATGGAAGGCATGGACAAGTAGAGTAAACACCTACCACCTCAGTATTTGAGCACTCCCCCAATTCTTTACAATTAGCATTAGGGTTGAATCTTCCATCAATAGTACTTTTGATGAATGGAATAGGAAGCTCATACCAAGTCATGATCTTACAAAACATTGATTTGTCCTGTGGCTATAGTAAAATTTAGAAAGTAGCTCACTTGCTCTTATGAAGAGTTTATTTTTAATGCAAGCACAGTTGTGCTTTGTATAAGTAGCTATTGATCATCATGATAGTTTCATCAATTTTATGTTTGTTGTAATCATTCTTATGATTGTTTCTTATTATCCAAATATTCTAGCACATAACTAATGGTGCTATAGCTCTGAAGTTGGATTTTGATCTAGAATTATAGCTAGGGTTCTAGGACTTCAACATATTTTAATAAAGTGTGTGTTAATTCTGCTAGTAGTTATATCGAATAGGCTTTGAATATTTTCTCAAATTGAATTATTGAAACTACATGTGATGAATAAATGATGTATAGTCTTCTCTTCAGTTTGACAAAGTGGATATAAGGTAGCCTTAATCTTTCAAGATTTAAAATATCATCAGTAGGAGGTTATTATACAATCTCCAAGCAAAAAATGACATTGATAGTTTTAAAATATTATTCTATATCAACTGCCCATGGGATAGGAAGTTCTATTGAATAAAGACTTGGGTAAATGATTTTTGAAGTGTAAAGGTTTGTATTTTTTTCCTTTTATCACCATTTTATTCTTGCAATTGGTGTTAATTGGAATGTCAATTATCCTCTTGCCAATTGCTTTAAGTAAAAATTTAGCAAGCATCAGAGTGTTCCATGAGTCATTTTGCCAAAAATTTGAGACCAATAAGTTAGTTAGTACTGCTCCAAGATTGAAGCACCTAGTAGTGTGTTTCCCAATTGGCAATCATGCTAGAAATTTATGTTTTCTTTACCAGTGTCACAAAAAATGAGAACTTTAGCTTCTTTCTTGTGTTTAACCATTAGTTTCCATGTGCTAGAATCAATTGGATGAGGGTGGACTTTAGAAGGGTGCAAGTTTTTACAATATCTCATGTGTAGGAAATTTGCCTAGAGTGAGTTATTGTCTTCAAACCTTATCCACAACTTTATCATGTTGTATTTGATATTGTCCTCAATAGATTTTAAACTCAATCTTGTAGTTTTGCAAAGTTTTTTTTCCATCTCATTTAGTGGATTGACTTATACTTGAGACTCCATATGAACTTATTGGAAAAAAAAATTTTAATTTTGTTTTGAACAGTGATAGTAATTTTTTGCACTTGAGCAACATATAAAGAGATTGAAATCAAAATGCTTTTGATTAAGGTGATTCTTCCTCTAGTTGATAAGAATTCATTCTTCCATGTTGATATTCTTCTTTGGATTTTGCTTATTAAATCATTGTAGAGGCTAGTGTTAATTTCTCTTTATAAATGTTCACCCCCAAATAGGAGACTACAAAATCAACTACCTTGAAGTTGATATGCTCCCTAGTCATTTGATTCTTTGCTTTGTAATATATTTGTTGCAAAGAAAAACATTACATTACATTAAGTTTCTTATCTGAGAGTTCTTTAAACTCTCTGATAATGTTCATCACTTTCTTTAAATCCTTTTCATTGTCATTGCAAAAAAGAAGGATGTCATCTGCAAAGGTTGGGTAGGATATAATAAAATTTGCTTCAGTTTCATATTTCACATCACGGTTCATCATATAAGCATGGTTGAGTTTTTTTTAAAGGTAGTCAGGTGCTAAGAGGGGATAAAGGATCCCTATGCTTAACACTTCTATTGGCCTTAAAGTACCCATGAACACCTCCATTGATAAGAATAGAGTGGTTCTTGTTGTTAAGTAAACTTTCAATAATCTTACCAAACTCTTGGTTGAAACCATATGCTTTCAATATATTCATTATGAACCCCCAATTGATAGTTGAATGTTTTTTTAATGTCAAGCTTTATGATTAGGTTCCCACCTTTACATTTCTTGTTCAAGTCCATTATGAGTTCTTGGGCAAGTAACATATTGTTAAAAATTTGTCTCCCTTTTACAAACACTGCTTAGTTGTTTAATATGATTATAGGTAGCATTTGTTGAATTCTAGTTGCAATAAGTTTAGAAATGGTTTTGGAGATCACAAAAGTGAAATTGATGAATCTAAATCTATCCTAGGTGAGTGCATCATTCTCTTTTATAATTAATATAGTAAAGATGGATAGAAATAATTATGGATTGGATAGCCTCTAAAATAACTTCAAAATTCACTCCATTCTTAGTAAAGTGCCAAGTTTTTTGATAAAAATGTGTTGTGAAGCCATCCATGCTAATTTCTTTATAGTCATCCATTGAGTCTAATGCCTTCTTATTTATTTCAACCTCCTTAAGAATATATGCTAAATCAATAGCTTGGACAAATGGTCGCTACTTATTAAATAGATCAACACATAGTTCATTGTTCACATGTTGGATGAGTTCCATGGTGAATATTTCCTTAAAAAATTCAATGTAACTATCAAAAATTTCCTCTTGTTTGCATAACCACCAAGGTCTTTAATTTCATTACTATTTTCTTCTCCCTTTACTTCCTCACATAAGCATGGTATTTTTTTTTTATTTATGCTTCCCTCCAAGAAAAAGCTAATGGGTGCATTCTATCTCCAAAAGTCTTCTTCTCAATAAGAGTTTGAAGGTAGTTCTGCTTGGTAGTAGTTGGGTTTCAATATCATAATGGCCTTCATCAATTAGTCTCACTTTTAATGATAGATTTTGCTTTCATAAGTGATTATCATTTTATTTATATCCCAAAATGTTTCCCAATTCTATTTTTTAAGGTAGTTGGCTAATTTTCTATGTAATGTCTAGAGTTAATCCATGGATTTTAGTTTCTCAAATCCAAGTTTTTATTTCTAATTCTATAAGTTTTGGATGTAATTGCCACATATTGAGGAACCTAAATGGAGAGTGTCTGGTTCACAAACTATGTTTGTTGAAAGTAATAAAGGTAAGTGATCTGAAGCTATTCTTGAAAAGGTGTTGAACACTGTATGCTGAAAGAATGATGTCCATGATGAGTTCATGAAAATTCTATCTAATCTCTCATACATTTCACCATTTCTCCAATGAATGGTGAGCTATTGAACACTAGGTCAAACAGTCCAGCATCATATATTACTTCTACAAATTTTGAAATCACAGATAGACAAAATTTACTCCCTTCTTTCTTCTCATCCAATCTAGCTATCATGCTAAAATGTACCCGATGAATCAAGGGTTCAATAATGGTTGTTCCTACTGTGATGATTTTGCTATAATTATCTTCTTCTCTTCATATTACAAGTTGCATATACTATAGTTGCCTGGAAGCTAAAATTTAGGCTACTTACATACAAGTGCATGAATTGGGGGGGGGAGGTAAATCAACCTATATATTTATTTCCAAAGGGGCAAACCTATATTAGAACATTTTGTAATAATGTTGAATCTACTAAACTTTATTTATTTCTTTGATGTTGTTGGTGCAAACCAAAGGTTTAAGAACCAATATATTAAGTTTGTGGTTTCTAATCATGTTGGAATGACTGTTTGAGGCATTGGACTTTGTAATGCCTCTAATATTCCATATAAAGAATTTTATCATTGAATGAATGGGTTGGTCCTAATGTGTCTTCTTTCAAGCCTTATCATCAAAATTAAAAAGGACTCTAGCATTTTATGACATTTTAATTTGGTGTACCGCTACTAGTTTAAATGTTTTAGTTCCCTCACCCTCTTTCTTTTTATTCATTTTGCTTTTCTACACCTCCCATTCAACTTCCTATTTTCTATGATGTTATTGAGAGCAGTTAGTATTGAATTGGTTTGGAGTACATTAGGAATCATTAGTATTTCTATAGTGGGGGGGGTGCTGTGTTTATAATACATGTTTATCATGTTTAGCATCTTGTTGCTCATCATAATCTGGTCATTATCCTCTAAATTAGGTAAACCTTGTAATTGCATTGTATCCAAGATCCTTTAAAAAGAAATTTGGGACATTAGGTTGGAAATAAAATGACACACTAGTAAATTCAAGGTAGTTCTAAATTCCATTAGTTGTTTCAACAATAATTAAGGAGGGTTGTTTAGAATTATATTGGTTTTCTTAGTATGTGTATTGATTTGAATTATCTTTATATTAGTTTCCTTGGGTATCCAAATGGTTTGTGTAGTCTTTCTCTCAGAACATTTGAAGTCTGGTTTAAAATATTTGATTCATGTTGAATTCTTTGTTATTCTTAGTTGGGTTTCTCATTGTTTTCCTCTAAATTAGGGTGTGCATTGTACTAATTTTCTAACTAATGGCCAAACATTCTACATTTTGGGTAGTTATGTGGATTTTCTTCAATCTCAACTTTTTGCCAAAACCCATTTGTAGGAGTTCCTATCCATATTTTTCTAAGAGTAGGTTGAAGTGATGTCCATTTCCACTAGGACTCTACTAGTCGAGGGCCTTATGAAGTTAAATTTTGGGAGATCAAGATTAAGAGGATTTCTAAATATAGTAGCTAATGAGTATAGTATTTGTTTTTTAGTTAAAAAGTAAAGATTCATATTTTGGAATATGATCTCAATTGGAATAATGTGTGGCTCAATGCTATAATCAAAAGCTAGTGTTCATTTTAGGATTTTCATTGAAATATTCTCAATGTAATAAAGCTTTTTAGAAAAAACCCTAGCATAATATTCTTCCATTTGGAGTTTGATAGAACTTTGTTTACTATCCAATAATCCTACATTCCATTCACTTTGTAACTTTAAGTTATCAAAATACTTTCTTTCTAATGGTGTCTATTTTGGGTGCTTGAAAGTAAACTTCTCTATAAGGGCAAATCTATGTGGCTTGGCCAAGATTGATGTATCAAAATCAATTAAGAAGAGGCTAGCTTGCCATTTTTTCTACTAACACATTTAATAAAACTATTGTACACCTTCCTCAAATCTTTCATGGTCAGAGTAGGGAAAAATAAGTTTGTTTACAAGGTCTATTTATAAGTCAACTATTGCACCAATGCTAGCAACAGTAGTAGAGTAACAAAAGTCAACACTATAAGATAAAAGGCCTTAAGGAGAGGTAGAAGAGTTGTATAGAATGAAATAGTACTCAACAAATGAATGGAACAATAAACCTACAAGATGGAGAAGAGACATATTTCATGAGAGCATCCTTATCATTCTTGTTATCATTATCATTATCATCATCTTTCTTCTTCTTCTTCTTCTCTTTAGCTTATAACATTTTGCTTGGAATGTTATATTGTTAATAAACTTTATTTATTAATGTACTTGATGTAAGTTGCTTAATCAATTTACTTTAAGAACTCATCCCATGTTGGTGTCATTCTCATTTTTTTATCCCTTGTTGATATTGCCTTTTACTTATTTATGAACTAATTTTTCGGTATAGTGCATTTTCTTTCTCTTTAATCTTCTCAAACCATTGATGTGGTATTTTTCATGGCTACTTTAGCTTAATGATTTATCTTTTTAGCAAGAAATTCTTAAGATCAAGTTTATCATAATCTAAGTCATTATAACTAATTAACTCAATGGAGAATTAGCTTAGTCTAATTAAAATTGAATCATTAGATTCCTAGTATGGCATAGAGAAATCAAAGGTTTTATCATCTTATGCCTTTCTTTTCTAGTCAGCAGAGCATGCATGGGAATAATCAGTGTGTTCCCTTTTGGGTGAGCAAATGCTTCAATAGAGTTTTTGGAGGATTTCCTTAACTCTTCTTCTTATTTTTATATGATGAAGGAATAAAAGAAGGATATTTAAAAGGAGATTTCTTAGGTTTCTATTTATGCTTCTCTAGTTTAGAGAGACATATAAGGGCCTTATAAATGTAGGATCAAACTTTTTTTTTAATAATAACATATATCACAATGATTTTTAAAATTAACAAAAGAGAAATATAATAAATTTTATTATCATTAACATTATATACATTTAAATTAGCATGAGTATAATCAAAATAAAAATGATAATCATTGGGTGGATCTTATGTCATAAATTCTCTCACACTAAGGACTACTTAAACATAACTAATATGAAGACTCTTAAAGAACTTAATAAGATTAAAGTAATCTAAATAATTATCTTATGGCCTATAACAGACCATTTTATCTCATGGATGCAATAATCTTCTCAACTACCTGGGTAAGTTCATGAGATATTTTGGTTGGTGATTCGAGCAATTATCATAATATGAAAAGGAATATCCCTAACTGATGAAGGGTTTTTCATAAGAATGTTTATGGGCTTTTCTCCTATAAAATCAAACAAAGTACTAAACTTATGTTGTAGAACAATAATTTAGATAGTATTACATTTATGTTACATTATTATTATTATATTTATAATAATCTATTTCTCATTTATTTAGCTCTCCTACTTAATCAAATAGTAGAAGACTCATCAAAAAAGCCTAATGTGACTCTAGAAGGAATAACAAGAATAATAATTGGGGATGAGCCAAAGGATGCAAAGGAATGAATAATCTAATAATTATGGATAACCCATTAGATAATCTAGAAAAAGGTCTTTGACCCAAAAGAGTTTCTAGTGCTAACCTACTTTTCTATTAAAGATTAATAAGAGCATCTTTGAATTCTATTAGGGTATCATTGTATTTATGACTCTTTTTTATTGGAGACAACAAAACAAAAGCCTCCATAGGCATCATATTTTAAAATATTATTTTAGCTTATTGCCCAAAAATGCAAAATGCTTATTACGCAAGCTTTGGCTTGAAGAGTGACATTGAGCTACATGATGCTAGTCCTATTTGGGAATTTGTTAGTAACATTATTATTTTTCATTCATATATAAAATATTCTTATTATATTTTTAAAAGATAAATATTTTAATTTTAATGTTAATAAATGTTCTTTAAAATAAACTTTAAAAAGACACCAATTACATGTAATAAAATGCAATAATATATACAAAATACAAATATAATGTGAAAAAATGTCATCAATTAGCTTCTTAAATAGTAACTAACATGCACTATATTAACATTTTTAAGATTAAAACTTATCTCAAGATTGAATAGATTTTGGTTTATGGTATACAAATAAGTATGAATCTTGAATAGAAAGAGTACAATCTTCAATATAGTTTCTATTTTTTTATTTGATTAACTAATGGGGAGCACTACAAGAAAATTGCTCATTTTTAGTAGCATTTCTAATGGATTATTTCATAAGAAATCAGATTGATTTATCGATGAATTTTTCAGCCAAAAATATTTTTGATGGAAGTACCATATGGAGGATGTCATCACCAAATCACTTAAAGATGACTAATTATCTAGTGAAAAATCTATCAAAATGGTTTTCGATGAAAAATTTAGCAAAAAAAACCATTATTATTGATGGACCCCTCACCCAACCCGACCCTCTCTCTCTCTCTCTCTCTCTCTCTCTCTCTCTCTCTCTCTCTCTCTCTCTCTCTCTCGATAGGTGATGGAAAATAAGCTATTGATCACTAATTTTTACCTAAAATGCATCTATTTACTTTAATTTCTTTATAAAATCAAAGATAAATCTTGATCTCTTGCTTGTATAGCTACATTTTTTATATTTCAACTATTCAATTATAAGAAAAGTTGATTTAATATTTTGGGAGGTTTTTATTATTTTAGGTTATATTGTGGTTTTTTAATTTAGAGTTGTAGGATACCACCAGATCTTAGGGGGATATTTATTGAAGAGATTGAGTGCGATATTGAGGTATGATGTACTATCTTGAAAGATTCAAAAAAATCATCCTATAATGGACTTAATCTAATAAGGACTTTTAAGGTAGATGAGTCTTAATATATACTTGAGATTTTTTCCCACTTTACATGGATAAAGAAGAGTGGGGTTTATTTTAAGCTGAGTTCTTTAGTTCCTTATGGAATAAAGCTTCCATAGTTAATTACATCCTAGGAAATGGGAATTTTTTAAGAACACTCTCGATTAAAGTAGTCAATAAATGTCTCTAGGGTTTCAAAGCTAAATTATCAAAGGATTGATTATTTTTGGAAAATCAACTAGGAAGAGTTTAAATGGGAAGACTTATTTATGGATTCCATAGGAAGATAAGTAGAGAGTATCCAAGACACTAGGAAGCCTAATGAATACTCTAATCTACCCTATGATGAGGCTTTATATTTTTGAAGAGGATAATTTATTTTTGTTTTAAGTTGAAATTTTATTAGAATGCTAGGACTTTGTCCCAACAATACAAGGTTGTGGGAATGCCTAAGAAATGAGGACTTATACTTGTAACAAAAGAGAACAAGTTCCTTAGAACCTAAGTTTAAAATGCTTTAGCATAGGCTAGAAGCATGATTTAAAATCTATTAGGGAGAATGAGATATAGTGGTTCACCTCCAATGAGAGTGAACACATCCTAACTCTTCTAGACTTATAACCTCTTGAAGTGGTTGCCAGCTAACACCCCTACACTTTAAAACCATGTATGTCTATTTTATGTAGATGCAAGATAGTTAGGTTGTTATTTAATTAGAAAGAAAGCTAAAATCTTAAACTCACTTCATAAGAGACTAGATAATATTTAGTATGCAAACATGAACTAGTCTAATGCTAACAATTTACAAGTTTTTGGGTCATTTTGACACATTTATTTTGGATCAAGTCTTAGGACAAAAAATACTACATCCATGATGAAATTCAGTTATGGGCTAAATCAGCTAGAAGAGGTGTTCTCCACTACAAGGGACCACACTCAAAGGCAAAGCTTGTCCCATATCATGTAAGAGTGGAAATCCACTATATTCAAGAATGGAGCAATATGACATGCATGTTGTTATAACATGCAACCATTAAGCTATGGATTTTTAAATCTTTTTATTATCATGTTGTTATACTTAGGCTTTAGAGTGCGGTTATGAGTTATATTAAAGTTTAGTTATAAGTTATTTAGTGAGAATAGAAAAATTTTACCTCAAAGAACCTACCATGTCTAGGCCACACATCAAACATACACACTTTAAAAAACCTATAAAAAGCATATCATTTTATTGCATAATCTAAACATAATAATCAAATAATAAAATAAAAAAGGCCGGTGCAGCCGGGTACCACCATACACCCCAAAAAATAAAAGAAAATGGGTAGCTGAGCATTACCCTTATACAACTCAGACTATAATTACAAATAAAAGAAAAGCTATGGGGTCTTCAATTCTTCTCTATCCTCACTTCTTGGATTTGACTACTCAGGCTTCACAAGGCCTTTGAGATCTTTTCTTTCTAGCCACTGCTCATCCTAAACCACATAGCACTAATCCTAGTCCTATTATAAAAAGTACATCTTTCTGAAAAAAATCTAACTACACCTGTAAAATAGATATTAGTTAAACAAACATATAAACCAAGTAATTATATTTCACGTATTCAGACTTAGCACCATGCACCTGGGTAACCAAGCCCACCTGTCCTAATTGAATTATGCTTAAGGACTTAAATAACACCTACAAGCAAAAGCATTTTATATTCATTTATTATTATAGCGGTCCCTCAAACACAATCCCCATCATAAAATTATTAGGCTAATCGACTGTGGTGTTTATTTTTGAGAATGTGGGACACCACTTAGAATCTTATTGAAGTGATCGGATATGACATTAAGAAATGATATTATCTCAAAAGATAGAAATCACCCTATAATGGTCCTAATCACGATAAGGACTCTAGGCATGATGGGTCTTTGAATATACTAGATCTTTCTACTTTACATGGAAAAGTAAAGTAGGGTTTATTTTAAAGTTCATTAAGTTCCCTATGATGGCAAGCCCCCATAGTTAATAACATTCTAAGGAATGAAAATTCATTAAGAATACTCTCGATTAAAGTAGACAGTTAGGGTCTCCAAAGATTTCAAGGTTAAGACTATCAAAGGATTGGCTATTTTAGAAAATCAAATGGGATAGATCAAGGAGAAGACTTATTTTTGGAATCTAAAGGGAGAAAGTAGGGAATGCTCATGATACTAGGAAGCTTAGTGAGCGTTCCAATCTACCGTATAATTGTGCTTTATATTTTTGAAATTAAAGAGAGTTAATTATTTGAGTTGATATTTTATTAGATTGTTAGGGCTTATGATTCCACAACATAAGATTATAGAAATGCCTAAGAGGTGAGAATTTATTCTTATATCTCGTAAAGGGAAATAGTAATCTCGGATCCTAAATCTAGGGGGCTTTGGCGAGGGCCAAAACTCAACCTAAATCTAAGGTAAAAATGGGTATATAGTTTACCTCCACAAGGAAGGATAAACCACCTGACTGCTAGACTTATTACCACATGGAATGGCAATTAGTTAACTCCTCCTATGTTTTAAATCCATGTAGGAAATTCTTATGCTTTGCAAGATGGCTAGGTTGTTGTTCATTTAAAAAGGAGACTAAGTCCTTAAACTCACTCCCTAAGACACTAGAACATGAGTGGTATGAAATCATGACTTAATCTAATGCAAATTTTATCAAATTTATTTATGGACTTTTTATTTTACAGTTATGAGATTTTGTATGCCTAAATGCATGAGAACTTGATTATGGACCAAATCAAGAGAAAGGGGTTCTTTCATCAAAGGCTCTCACAAGTTAAGCCTTCATTTCTCGGAAGATGGAAGCCCCTCTTAAAGAGTGGAAGAATATGACATGCATGATATTATACATTCATTCATCCGGGGTTGCTAAAATTTTATTATCTTGATTTAATTCATAGGCTTTTATGTGAGGTTATGAGTTGTTTTAAAATTTTAGTTATGAGTTATTAGGGTAGAAAAATTAATTTTTATCCTAAGCCTACACAATCAACATTCAAATTATAAAGAAACTATGAAAAGCATGATGTTCTAATGCGCAATCTAGACATAACATCAAACAATTTTATAGACTATCATAAAATAATAAAAGGCTAGTGCGATCGGGTTCCACCGTACACCCCAAAAAGAGAAAAAAAAGATGGGTAGCCGAGCTCTACTCTTAGATAACCCAGATTACAAAACAAAATAATACATGCTATGGGGGTCTTCTTTTCTTCATTTCTTCCTTCTCTTTCTTTTGATTTGATTTGCTCAGAAGGCATCAGGCACCCTGGGACTAAGCCTTGCTCATCTAATCCCCATAACATAATCCTAATTCTACATGTCAAAAATAGAAAAATAAATCTAGCTACACTTACAAAATAAATTACCATACAACCCAAGTAGTTATATGAATAATTTGGACTTAGCACACACATGGGTAAGTCCACATGTCCTACGTGAGTTATGCTTTCAGGAAGCACATAGAAATGATTTATATTTTTTTTATTAGTGGTCCCACAACCCAGAAAATGTGATTAGGCTAATAATGGCCTAACATCTAGTCTAGAAAACATACACCCTAATATCCAGTCTAAAATATTACATCACAAAATAAAACACAATATCATACATACAGTGCCCTAACTTAGCACTAAGTGGTGACAGTATTCTAATGTGTGAAGGCTCATATACTTTACTAGACTTCTTTAGTTTAAGTTTTAATTTGGGTTTGAATTTGTTTAAATTTTACCTTTGGGTGATTTCAATTTAAATGATTTAATGCTTTTTTTCAATTTTATTTGGTTAAAATGATGTTTAGATTTTCAATAATGAAGAGTAGAATAAATTTCATTTGTAGATGGAACTCACCATATTCTACATCATAATTCCTTAAGAATCTAACTAAGGTCCTTAAGTATCTTAATTAGTCCATTTGAATTTGTATAATTTATTTGATTTGATTTATTTGATTTAATTTAGAGCTTAGAATTTGAGTTGGTTTAAGTATTTGATTGATTGATTTTGATTTAGATGTTTTGGTTTAATTACATCTTGATAATTCAATATCCTTGATATCTAATGAAGTTTAAGTTTGTTTAAATTCATGTGTTTTTGATTGATTAATTTCCGATTAGATATTTTTATTTAATAAAATCTTGATAATTCAATGTCCTTTATCTCTAATGAAGTTTAAGTTTGTTTAAATTCATGTATTTTTTATTAATTAATTTCAGATTAGATGTTTTGGCTTGATTAAATCTTGATAATTCAATATCCTTGATCTATAATGAAGTTTAAGTTTGTTTAAATTCATGTGTTTTTGATTGATTAATTTCAGCTAAGATGTTTTGGTTTAATTAAATCTTAATAATTCAATATCCTTGATCTCTAATGAAGTTTAAGTTTGTTTAAATTCGTGTGTTTTTGATTGATAATTTTAGATTAGATATTTTAGTTTAATTAAATCTTAATAATTCAATATCCTTTTAAATTAATATTTAATTATTTTCTTTGATTATGGTTATGTGACTTGACTTTATGTTTATTTGATTTGATTATGGTTCATTCATTTGTAGTTTAATCAAATTAGATTAATTGAGATTTTATTTTATTTTTAATTGAGTTTGATTCCTTGTAATTAGGATTTTATCTTTTAATCTCATCCATTTGTCATGTTTAAAAAGTTTGGTTTGCATTTTGATTTCATAAGGATAGTTAATTAGTTTATCTTATTTAAGTAGGTTGAATGAGATTTGATTTGAGTATATTAAATTGATGAGAGTCTTTAATTTGATTTAATTTGATTTGATTAGCTTTATTAGTCTATGGGTTTGCTTAGGTTCAATGTGATTATGTGATTAGTTTAATTAAGAAGTGTATTTATGTTAATTATAAAGATTTGTTTAATTTTCAATTTGATTTTATATTTGTTCAGGTTAATGATGTAATTAATGACTTAATGATTTAAGTTTAAATTAAGAATTGATTGGTATTTAACTACATTTATGTTTGATTAAGTTTAAGTTTAATATGATTAATTTAATTAACTTAATTAGTTTACTTAAGATGTGTGATCAAATTAATTAGTAGAATAATTAAGTGTTTGATTTGAATTAATTTTAATCTGATTTATAAAGTTAATTTGGTTTATTAAGATGATGGCTTAATTTATTAAGTTTGCATTAATTAGGTGTTTACTCAATTAGATTAGCTTAAGGGTAATTAGCTTAATTAAGGAGTGTGTTTAAATTAATTATTAAATTAAATAAAGATTTATTTAATTCTTAATGATGTAATTAATGACATAATGATTTAGGTTTAATTTAGGTTTGATCAGTATTTAATTGCATCTTGATTATGTTTGATTAAGCTGGCTAATATTAATTTATTATTTAATACTTGAAGGGTGTGATTAAATTTTAATTAGGGGTTTTATTTAAGCTTAATTTTAGAGTTAGCTTTAATGTAACTTATTTAAAATAATTTGATTAATTAAAATGATGGATTAATTCATTAAGTTTGCATTAATTAGATGTTTGATAATTAAGTTTGATTAAGGATAATTAAATTTTTAAATCATTAGATTAATTAAAGGTTTATTTAATTAGAGATTAATGACTTAATTTCTCACATGTGAGTGATTTGATTTAGTTAAGTGTTTTACTTAGGTTTGATTTGATTAAAGGATTATTGTTATTACCATCATTATTTTTAAGTGAATTAATTATTTATTTCATTTCAATTAAGTTTGATTATTTATGATTAGAGTTTTATTTGATTTGATTCATTTATTATATTTTTTTATTTCATTAATATGTTTGATTTAGTTATTAGGGTGAAATATTTAATGGTTAATTAATTATCTTATTCCAAATGGATGTGATTTAATCATATGTTAATTAAGTTTACTTTAACTTTACTTGGTTTAATTTGATTAATATCAAATGATTATGTTGAATTGGTTTGTTAATCAATTTGATTTTTAGTTTATTTAATGATTAATTAGTTTCAGTTTATTTATACTAATTAAAGAGTTTCATATGATTAAGATTCCATGCATAATGTAGGTTTGGTTATACTATTTTGACCCATGTTAAAGTTTCCTAGATTTGTTTAATTTTAAGTTTGATTTAAGATTTAGTCATTTAATTAAGTTTTATTAACTTTAAAAGGTTTAATCATATTTAATTTAATTTCCTCTAAGAATAATATTTTTTTTTGAGGTTTGATTAA
This sequence comes from Cymbidium sinense, assembly GCA_021442155.1. Lineage (NCBI taxonomy): Eukaryota > Viridiplantae > Streptophyta > Magnoliopsida > Asparagales > Orchidaceae > Cymbidium > Cymbidium sinense. Next base: position 76,806,557 of record CM038219.1, on the reverse strand, counting down.
TGATTGCTTAAGTGCTATTTCATTTTTGATTTTGATTTGATATTTAAATTATTTTTAGATTATGTTTTAATTAACTCCTTAATTGATTAAACTTTAATCTTAAGTGTTTATTTGGGGTTCATTAGGATTCAAAATCACATTATTTTCTTAAGAGTCCTAGATGTCAATTGAAGTAATTTAAGCCATTTTGAAGAATTTTTTTAAATTTCTAAATTTTTATTTGATTTATTTTATTAAAATGGACAATTTGAATTTCAAAATTTAATTTCTCCCAATCTAGAAGTCCTTTTTACTTAAATTTTTAGGTGTTTTTAACTTTAATTTCAATCCCTGAAAATTTCAACTTAATCTAACATATATTTTTGGTTTAATTAATGAAATTTAATTTTTACTAAAATTAAAATTAAGCTCAAACTACTTAGTGAAATTTGGTGATTTTGAGTTTGTTGGATTTCACTAGGAAAGACGAATCCAACGAGCCATTGTTTGTAATATTTGGTTAAGTATTTTATTTTATATGAATTTTTAATGTTTCAAGTGATTTAATTTAATTTTTAAAATTGGGAAACGGCAGCGTGGCAATGCTGCATGTGCCGCGGTGATTGACGTGCATTGTTGCGCGCACAGGTCGCGCGTTATTGGCGAGTGGGAAACGCAACACTTAAAAGCAACCAGTTTGCCGGACCGTATGGTCGATGGCGGATGATCGCCGATCGCATGATCGCACACGATTTGAGCCCGATCGATGAACCGCACGATCAATGGGTCCATATCACATGGTGATTTGAAGGCGATTGATCACATGATCCGAGCCATCGATCGCAACCGCGGGATCGGATGGCGAGCCAGGAACGTAAAAAATAGATTTAGGGAAAATAGGGTTTTTTAAGTGAAAACTTATCCAAATGGACCTATTTTTGCATCGATTCACTCCGAAAAAATTTATTTTCTAATTAGGATGATTTAAAGTAAAAAATGTGCACGATTATCTAGGAAAAATTCTGAAAACTGCAAGAAAATTAACACAAATTTTGAGAAATCCTGATGTCGACTAAAGTTTGGCAAAATTTACCTCGTCGAGGATGGTTTCCGGTGGCGGTGAAGATCCGAGTGAACTCCTAGGTATGTGAGGAAGCTTTGGAATGATCTTTATCCTTTGCCTCCCTTCAAAATGTTGTCTTCTCCGATGCCACCGTATCAAGTAACTATTTGTATTTTGAGCTCAAAATGGCTCAAAGAGGTGGGGATGGGTTCCTCTTTGGGGAGATTTTAAATGAATGGTGGGAGCTAGAGGTCTAAAGCCTCATTTTCCCCTCCTTTTATAATGGCCGAAAATCCACACTTTTTTGAATTTTTTGGCTTCAAATTAATTGTCATCTTTCTTGGGGTGGTTAGGATGGATGATGGATTGATTGAAGACTTTGGATTTTTGCACCAAAGTCCTCTCTTGCTGCCATATGATCAGCTCTATTCAATGCAAATGTTGGAGAGAATTAAATGAGGTTTGGTGGAATCCTATGTGGGGAGAATCCATGAGGGATTTAAATGGGTTGGGTTGATTTTGGGCTGATCCCAAATGAGTTTGGTTAGGTTTGATTAGCCCTCAATGGGTCATGGATTGTTTCAAGGGATTTCGCCCAATTTGGGACATATTTGACCAATTTGACTAATTTGACCAATTTGACCAAAATTGGCCAAATTGGCTTGGGTTATGGGTTGATTCATATTCAATTGGCTAATTGAAGATGAATGTGGTCTTTGGTTTGAATTAATTTGGATTTAATTTAGATTTAGGCCAAATTGACCTTCTAGTCCTATTTGGGCTTAATGGCTCAATTGGGCTCGATTGATCAAATTGGGTTTAATTATGGCTTTGGTCAAGTTCAATAATCAATTTGGAATGAACTTGAGCCATTAGTTACAATCAATTTGGGTTAGATCATGATTTGACCCAATTTGGTTCTTTAGGCCAATTTGGGTTAACTTGAATCAAATGGCCAATTGGGCTTGGTTTAGCTCAATTGGTAGTCAAGTTATATTTAAATATTGATTTTGGGTTGATTCAAATCATTGGTTTTAATCAATTTGGTGTAGGATGAGTTTTGGCTAGTTTTGGTTCATTTGGGCTAAGGGTTGACTTGGTCAAATGATTAAGTTGACTTGGTTTGACCCAATTGATTGCAAATGATCATCCTAAGGTCCAATCAATTTGGAAGTTGCTCAAATGGGTCCTTTAGGTAACTTTGGGTCAAGTGGACCTAAGTGGGTCAATTGGTTTGGTTTTGGTTTGATTCAAGTTTAGTTGAACTTATAGATGAGCCCTAGAATAAAATATAAATTCAACAGTTATCAATTTGGAGTCCAATAGGTTTTGTCTCAATTGAAAGTTTTAAGTCAAAAGGGCTAAGTTAGGCTTGACTTGGGTTAACTTGAATTTAGTTTGATGATTGTAAGTTTTATTTATATTTGGATAAATGATCGAATGAATGATTGATTCAAAAGAAAATCCATTAGTTTTGATTTAATTTGGGATATAATTTGGCTAAGTTCAAAGAATTGGCTTAAAGGGCTTAGATTGAGTTTGGATTTATTTTCGATATAGTTTTGGTCAGTTGAATTTGGATTTCATTTATATTTATGAATATAAATGCAAGAATAATTTATTTATAAAGAATTAATTGAGTTTGATTTGATCTAAAGGAAATTTTGGCTAATCTTATGAATGTGGTTCATATGGCTTAGGAAGGGTTTTAGGATTTGAATTAGATTTTGGGTTTCAATCATTTGGAGTCAAATTTGAAATTAGATTCAGAATTTGAATTTGAGATTTAGTTTGATAATTGAATCTGGGTTTGATTTTAGAAAGTGTGCCTAGATTAGGTTTAGGCTATGGGATAGGTAATTTCCTTAAGCCTTAAGGCATAGCTTAATCTTATGATTAACACTTCTAAGTCTCTAGACTTAGGTTAAGTGTTCACCTAATCACTAGAAGTATCTTATGACTAATGAGTTCTTAGTGTCTAGAAGAGTCCTAAGTCTAAGAAGAGGAGGTTAAGGGATCACTCCAAAAGTGAGGTCAACACGACCTAACATTCAGTCTACGCATAAACAATCATAACATCAATTCTAAAATATTACATCACAAAATAAAACATATCACCACAACATACACCGGCCTAACCTAATAGTAAGATTGGTGACTTAGTATTCTACTATGTGTCCTACGGCTTAGTGTGGTATGTCTTAATTGAGCTTTGGAATTAGGATTTTTTTAAAGTTTAGGATTGTTTAAATTACCCATTAAGGGTGGTTTCACTTTAAGTCTTTTAGTAACTTGATTGAGTTTTAACTTATGTATTTATTTTGTTCACTTTTTACTTAAGATCTAATCATTATGAAGAGAAGAAAGAGACTTAAGTCTTTCATCCCTAACCTAAGTTGATTTCCAAAAATAGATTATTATTGCTTTAACTATCTTAATATACCATTTATGAATTTTTATTTTAGCTTAAGTTTTGATTAATCATAATGAATCTTATTCAGACATGAAAGGCATCTTAAGACCAATGAAATTAAGCCACCATCACATGAATAATACTCCAATACTTCCTTTCATTATCAACAACATCCACATTCTTTCCTTTTAGTTCCTTCAATATTGATTTAGTATATATATATATATATATATATATATATATATATATATATATATATATATATATATATATATATATATATATATATATATATATATATATATATATATATATATATATATATATGCATTTTTAATATTTTTGCACACTTAATGAATATTGATGCATGGATTTGATAGAAAAAAGGGATTTTATCTCCAATTTAAGCATATGCAAACATGTATAAGAAATTTATGCAAGTACATGTCATTATTAAATCAGGAAAGTGAGACTATTTAAGACCTCCTTGGGGCTACTTAAAACCTCATGTTCCGGATGTCCAGACTATATACTTGCCAATTCAAATACACATAAATAAATTCATAAACATAGAAATAAAATCATGAAAATGGTCTTATATAAATATCTTTCACTTATGTAAAGCTTAATGGAAAAAAGGGGATTTCACTTCATATTATAATATGCACACAATGAAATTAAGTAAGTGCATGCTATTGTTAAACTAGGAAAGTGAGATTATTTAAGACCTCCTTGGGGCTACTTAAATCCCCATATTCCTAGGATGTCCATACTATATACTTTCCACTTAAATACATGAATACATAAGCATAAACATAAGAATAAAACCATCAATTGTCATCTTTTGATTATAAGTAAATGAACATTTCATTTTCATAATTAGTTATTTATAATAAGCATTGTTTTAAAATTTATAATTAATATATGGTTTCAAAATAGTTTGAGATTTATTAATGATAATAGTCACACAATATAATAATATTTATCCAACTCATGCAATTTAAATGCAATCATATTCTTTTAACTTTAAAACATGAATACAAGAAGTACATGGCATGCACATTTATTCTAATCAAAAGGAAGTAATTGAATATCACGCACAACATACTTGATTTTATTAGAACCTAAGGACAATCAAGTTAGATAAACATCCCTTAAATTTAATAAGAATTTCTTTAATGTTTAATTTTAATATTCAAGTTGTTGAAACCTAAAAAGGAGAAACAATAGTAATTGTTCAACCCATATCCATGTTTGCTTGTTAAAAAATTAAAATAGAATTTAAGTAGATTTTATGAATTAATTAAGTCTGGTCCATTAATAATCCATTTAACTATCCTCTCAAAATTTGCTTAATTTGATTAATTATTAAGCAAGATCTCACAAATCATGATGACATGCTTGAAAAGTAAAATTTGTTGTCCTAAGGATTCTAATGCAATTAAGCTCATGTTTAATAAATAATTGAATTAAGAAGATTAAACTAATTACTTTTATAATTCCCCACACCAATGAAGAATCATAATTTTATTAAAGATCCTTTTACTAAGTAAGTGCATAAAGAGGGTCAATTAAACATATTTTTATTAAATAAGCTAATTATGATGGTTTTATATTTTAATTTTATCTAAACATTTAATTAATTAATTAAGTGCCTTAAGGGTAATCTTGAGAAATAATTAGGAAGAGGGTTCATAATTATTATTTTTATTATTATCTTATTGTTATAATGATTAATTAACACCCTTTAAATAATTTCATAATTTTCTTAATCTTAATAATTACTTAATTGTAAAAGAGAGATAATTTGAGTTTAAAATTTTGATTCTTTTAATTCAATTGAGAAATTAGCCAAAGAAAATTATAGGAGGTAGAGGTCAGCCATATATTCAACATGTCAAATCTCAAGTTAACTAACCAAGTGATTAGGGCTTAATTAAGGTAATTAATTAAACTTTCAAACCCTAATTAGTCCCTGTTGATTAGATGAAACTTAGAGATTTTATTTTTCTTGGATTCTCATATGTCTAAGCTTTCCATAAAAGGTTTATTACATTTTTTTTATAATTAATTATGATTTTTTTAAAATTTTGTGAAATTAAAGTAATTAATTAATGTCTAATTAAACCATAATTTAATTAATTTTTTAATCTAGCATGATCCAAAAGGTCAAATTATTTTTTTTAACATCTCCTATATTTATTAAAGTGATTTAAATTATTTTGGTAAATTTTCATAATTTTATAAGTTTTAAATTATTTATTTATTTAAAAATAGCCAATTGCCTTTAAATTAATAACTCCTAAACCAAAAAAAGCTAATTAACTTGAAATTTTTATGATATATAGGTAAGGACATTAAGTTTATTTTCTAAAATTTTCAAATTGATTTGTTTATTATTTTAAGAGTAATTAAAGAAATATAGATTTCACTAAAACTCAAATTACTACTAAAATATACATACAAATTTTGGGTTTTTAGGTTCATTGGATTCCTCTTGAAAAGTTATATAGAGCCCTTATTTGCATTTTTTTATTTAGTATTTTATTTTTTATGATTTTTTAAATTTTGGATCATATTTAATAGAATAAATCAAAGATGAGATATAATCATATCCGTCCATTCTATCGAAGTAAGATGGTGGCCCGGAGGTTGTCTCCCTCATGGGAACAAACCAAATTAGGTTAGATTGATGGGATATAACATAAACTTCAAATCTCATGACCTCTCAACTATTTTAATCGAAGACATTTTATTTCATGTTGGGGAGTTGAAAGAAAGAAAGTACAATGTGATCTAAAGAAAAATCCTAGATTTGTGCAATTTTTTCACCAAACACAAATGCCTATGGTTGATCTAAAGTTTAGAAAAGTTACTCATTGAAGCACACATTCGGTGGATGCTAGAAGATCTTGGATCTCCTCTTTTAACTCCATGTGGAATGCTCCGGCAACCATGAACCACCACCCGTTGCTAAAATAATTGGTGGCTCTTAGCCTTAGAGAGCACAAAGAGGTTGGGTATGAGTTTTCTTCTGGTTGGAAGAATATGTGTGTGTGTGTGTTTTTCTTTTTAGTATGTTAATAATAATAAAAATGTGGTGTAGATTACAATTTTTTTCTTCCATGCCCCCCATCCCCCACCCATGCGAAGAAAAAAAATATATATATTTTGCTCACCTCCCTCTTTTTTTATTTCCTTCTGTTTGGCATGCTCTTTTTTTTTATTAAAGCTAAAATTTTACTTTGTTTGATGTATGGGGAGGTGAGTGGACTCATTTTGGTTAGAATTTGAGTTGACTCATCTTAACCCAAATTGAGTTAGGTTGAGTCAAGTGATTCTTGTTTGACCAATTAATTTAGTATTAAATTTAAATTATATTAAATTAATTATTTATAATACCTATGATGAATTAATGTAATTTAAGCCAAAATTAACTTAATTTAACCTAAATAAGTCAAATTAGGCCAATTTAGGTTCACTTGGGTCCATGGGCCAAATTGACCAAATTAGATAAATTGACCCAAATGAGAGTTAAATTGAGTTTAATTAAGTTTTAAAAGTGATTTATAATAATTTATTTAATTAATTTTAATTTATTTTAATTTTGGCTTGATATGCTCATATAGGTCGATTTAAATAAATTCGGGTCAAATTGACTAATTGATCAAATTGGCTAAATTAGGTGCTATTGAGAGTTGAGTCATATTCAATAATCAACTTAAGAATAATTTTAAGCATTGATCTAATTTAATTTTGGTTGAGTAAAGTTTTTATTTAAACCCAATTTTTATCCAAATTAGCTTAATGGATCAAATTGGGTTCATGTGGGTTAAAAGACCAATATGACCCAAATTGAAATGTGTTCAAGCTTAAATTATATTTTATTCAGTATTTAAAATGATTTGGAGTAATTAATTTTAATTAATTTGAATTTAATTTTGATTTAGACCTATTTTGAGTCAAATTGGGCTTAATGGATTAAATTAGGGATTACTTATGTCAAATGACTAATTTTGTCAAATCACCCAAGAAAATTTTAAATCATGTTCAAATATAAATTTAAATATTTTGGAACATTTTATTTAAATTAATTTAAATTTATTTTGAGTTTAAGTTCAATAGAGTCGATTTAGGTTCATACTAGTAAATTAGGCCATTTGAGTCATCACTAATTAAGAATTAATTAGTTTAGTGCTCTATTATATTACTTCAATAAATGTAAGTATTTAAGATGGCTTAAATTGATCAAAAATTGATTAGTTTGATTTTTGGCTGGATCCCACATGGGTCAACTATAGGTGAGATAGCCTCATTGACCAAAATTTATTTATTTATTTATTTCTTGGGTTCATTTATGCTTGTATATTGATTTTGTGCATTTTGTTTGGTTTGATTTCATTTAGTTTTGATTTTACTAGATTTGTTTTTAATTTAGCTGATTTTCAGCCCAAATGATTTAATTGAGTTAATCAAACCTACTAACCTTAATATGGGTTCAGCTGAATTCATATTTTCTTTTAATTTCTGCTTTAGTTGAGGTTGTGCACTTAATCATTAATCACAATATCCTAAGTGCCTAATTAGGAAGCTCCTAATCTAAGGTCAAGATCCTAATTTATGGAGATTATGGTGTTATTAATCTCACTTGAGGTAACCTTAGTGCCTAGATTAAATCCTAGGTCTAAGAGGAGGGTTGCCAACCTCACTAAAAGTGAGGTCAATATATATCTTATCCAAATTTATTTAAAATTAACTAGTTTTAGTTTAAAATATTTATTTGTATGTAGAATTATGATTTTACATGTTAGGTTTTGTATTTTTTGTAAATGTTATTTTAGGATTTTTTTTTTATTATGCATTTCTAATTAATTTAATGTGTAAATTGCTAGTTATATAATTAGCAAATTTTAATGAATTTATATAAAGTTCACAATGTATGTCTAGTTTAATTTTGTAAAAAAATGGTGATTATAGGCTCCTACAACTAACTACTTAGAAGATGTGAAAAAATTCATAATGCATGACTTGGACACTTAAAGTGTTAAATTAAATTGGATTTTGATTATGCAGCAATTACAACTTATATAATTGAGATAAAATGTTAATTTAATCATCGCACTTTTTAATTTACCCAACTCATGGATATCTGTAGTGAGTGTCATGGATGTAGAATTGATTGCATCCGAGCATAAAAAGATTAACCGATGAATTCTTTAGTGGTATTGAGTACTTTATGCATGTGGCATCTCAACTTCCATCTTGCATTTTTTTTTAAGGAAAGTTTTGATGTCCATGTGCAAGACTCAAGAATCAGGCATTTTTAATGCTTGATGAAGTTAGATTAGACTTATATCACAGAGGTTTCCAGCCAAATTATTGATTTTGTACTTCACATGGTGAGCCACATATTGATGCTAACACTGGTGCTTCTATGAGTTATGTAGGACCTTTAGATGAATTTAATTATGGTTGAAATTATGAAGAAATGGTTTATGATATTGATAGAGCTGAGTTTTCATGAGTAAAGGAGGAGGAGCGACCTAGTAAAGAAGCTCAAAAGTTCTACAACCTACTAAAGGAAGCATAATGACCATTGTGGGAAAAGTTACATGAACCACATTGAGTTGTCTATGGTTGTAAGAATGCTAAATATTAAAATTAAATTTAATGTGCCATGCAAATGCTTTAACTAATTTGTAGGGCTATTGAAAGAGATAAACCCACAAGAAAACTTTGTTCTTGATGACCTATATAAAATAAAAATGTTGGTTTCAAAGTTAGGACTGAGCTTAAAAAAGTTTGATTATTGTGTCAATAATTATATGTTATATTACATGGACAACATAGAATATTGAATGCAAATTTTTTGAACCACCTAGGTTTAATCCACATAGTAGAAAACAATGCAAACAGAAGGATGTATCGCACAAGCATTTACTCTACTTGCCACTAAATTCACTATAGAGACTATATGTTTTTTATATATTCAGTCAAGCACATGTAATAGCACCACGACAAAGCAAGTGCATTAAATATCTTGAGCCATCAATCAGATGAATAAGTGTGGAAGCATTTTAATCATACTTATCTTACTTTTGTAATCGAGCCATGGAACATCATACTTTGCCTATGCACTGATGGTTTCACACTATTTAGTCAACCTATGTTATGTTATTAATATTGACCAACAATAGTTACACCATACAATCTAATACCAGAGATGCATGACCACACATTATATGTTTTTGACTATGGCCATACTTGGGCCACATAACCCCAAAGTAAAAAATTGATGTCTTCTTGCAACCATTGATAAATAAGCAAAAAAATCTTATAGGATAATGGTGTATTTACATATGATATTACTGCAAAGTAATACTTTCTAATAAAAGCACCATTGATGTGGACTATCAAAGATTTTGCTACATATGGAATGCTATATAATTATATGTTATAGCACATGGACAACGCATAGAATATTGAATGCAAATTTTGTGAACCACCTAGGTTTAAGCCACATAGTAGAAAATAATGCAAACAGAAGGATGTATCGACAAGAATTTACTCTACTTGCCACTAAATTCACTATAAAGACTATGTTTTTTATGTATTCAGTCAAGTCAAGCACATGTAATAGCACCATGATAAAGCAAATGCATTAAATATCTTGAGTCATCAATCAGATGAATAAGTGTGGAAGCATTTCAATCATACTTATCTTACTTTTGTAATCGAGCCTTGAAACATCAGACTTGGCCTATGCACTGATGGTTTCACAAGTTAAAATCGTTATGTTATTACCAACAATAGTTACACCATACAATAATACACACAATATACGATGACCACACATTATATGTTTTTGACTATGGCCATACTTGGGCCACATAAAAAGTAAAAAATTGATGTCTTCTTGCAACCATTGATAAATAAGCAAAAAACATCTTATAAAATAATAGTGTATTTACATATGATATTACTGCAAAGTAATACTTTCTAATAAAAGCAGTGTCGATGTGGACTATCAAAGATTTTGCTACATATGGAATGCTATCAGGGTGGAGCATGACTGGGAAGTTAGCCTATCCATACTGCATGGATTTATCAAAGGCATTCAATCTTAAAATGGTCAAAATAAGTCTTAATTTTATTATCATTGTATGTTCCTTCCAACTAATCATCCTTTCAGAAGAAACAAAGATGCATTCATAAAAATTGAGGTGAGAAGGCTAAGCCACCTCCAAGATTGAGTGGAGATGATTTATGACATATTGTTAATTATATTCCAACAATAATTGATTCTCTTATGCTATTTGACAGTCATCTTTTGGGTTATGGTGTAATCCATAAATGGATGAAGAGGAGTATTTTCTAGGATCTACCACACTAGAAGTCTAATTTGATAAGGTATAATTTTAATGTTATGTACATAAAGAAAATTTGTTTAAAAAATATTTTCAATATAGTGATGGATGTTAAGAGTAAAACTAAAGATAATATGAAGGTCAAGTTAGACCTAAAGAAATATTACCATAAAGAGAGTTAGAGCTTAGAGAGACTATAGCTAGTAAAGTTTAAAAGCCTAAAGGTAAATACTACCTTATATTAGAACAATGGAGAACAGTTTGAGTGAGTACAGTCATTGAAGTTATCATATGGGTACACATTTAATTTTAAAAGATGTGTTGATTTAAGAACAAAAAAAATATTTGGAATAAAAGCCATGATTAGCAAATTTCTTACAGTGCTTACTTCAAGTTGTATTTACTACTTTATCATAGCAAATACTAAATCTTTTGATTGAGCTTACTCTCTTCTTTAAGTAAATATCCTCAACTCGATTAAATGTGAAAGTTCTAAGACAACTAGAAGTTAAAATTTCAATTATTATCTATAAGTCAAAAAGATATCCCCCCTACTTTTTTTGACTCCATTGAGCACTTGTCAATACATCTACCATACTAAGCTAGAGTGGGAGGACTAGTGCAGTATCATTGGATGTACCCTTTTAGAGGAGCTATTTTTTATTAGTAGTAATATCAAATAACATTCAATTTAAGTTTAATTATTCTATAAACCTAATACAAATTTTTGAACCAATTGAAACAAATTATGAAGAATAAAGAACACCCTAAAGTATTTAATATGTGAAGCTTACTTGGCTCAGGAGACTATAAATTTTTGCTACTACTACTTTGAGCCACATGCACAAATGGATGATGTTGATGGTGTTGGAGCTTCACATAATTTATTATCCATTCATTAACTATCATGAAAAGCATTGGGAGTTGATATCTAAATGAAAGGAACTTAGGTAGTAGTTAATGTTCGTATATGAGATGAAGTTCAACCTTCTCTTAAGTAAGAGCATCAATGCTATAATATCTCATTTTAATTTTAATCAAATATAATATTCACCTAAGCATGTTCATTTCATTATTGAATTTAGGTTATTCATGAACTCATTAAACTTGGATTATGCTACCATTATCAATAAAAAGGTTGAAGATGAATTCCCAACATGATTTATATTACATGTAAGCATCATGAAGACCTTAATATATTTTCTAAATTAGTAGTGATACTTTCTTATTCTTCTTAATGTACTAGGTTTATGATCAAGAAATTGAGTTGAGAATCAGGACCTTCATGACCTAGTTTGGGGTCCAATGTGAATTGTAAATACGTGGCAAAATTTATGAGGCCATGCCAATGGTTATATGTTTCATATAAGTTCTTAGTCAAAAAGAAAGAAAATATATAACTAGTATTTACATTCAAGGAAACATGCATTCAGATGATGAGATAAATTATTATGAGGTTTTGTAAGAAGTTGTGCAATCATAGTATATTGGATCAAATGAGAGGAATGCCATCTATTTAATTTGATTAGTTTGATCCTGTGTGTAATATAGAAATAGAGAAGCATAAGCCATTTGGAATCACTAAAGTGAAGTTGACTAAATAATATGCTATGTATGATCTATTTATCCTTGCACATCTAGTCACACAAATGTATTACCTAAAATATCTAGAAGAATAAGAGAGAAAATGGAATTGATAGTGGTAATTAAAATTAAACTCAGAGTAAGAGTGGGAGTTTAAAACACTAATGAACTTGCTCAGCAAGAGGATGAGATGGTGAATTTCAAACTTTTGATTGATGATATAGAGCAAGTTGTAAGCTTGAGTGATACTAATGTTGATTTTGAGGAAATAATTCAATCTGAAGATAAGAACAATGAACATCATGATGAACATGACACTATAAATTCAAGTAAATCATCAGAGTAGAAGACTTAACATATGCGTTAAAGGTAGCATATATTTTTGTTTAATATGTATTTGAGCATTATTCTTTTGTGCATATGTGTTAAAAGTAGTGGCCTAATTACATGTTGTTCTTTTTACATACTTTAATTATTGTTGGGGAATTTTATTTGGAAAACTACATAGATCTTGGGGGGTTCAATCACTTAATAAGGATCATTAGGTGATCAAATATATCATTAAAGGATAGATACATTATCTTGAAAGATAAAAATATTTTCCTATAATGGATTCAATCACTTAATAAGTTTTCCTAAGATTGATAGGTCTTTAATATACCAAATATTTTTTCCCCTGAACTACATGGAGAAGTGTTTGCATCTAAAAAAATAAAAAAATCAAGCATCGACTTTCCTTTGCACTATAATCCACCAGTGCTATAATACCAGAATATAAAACTCAAACCTCCCCTGACGGTTCCCTACTTAAATAATATAACACCACGAAATTATAATCACAGTGCTTAGGCACTATCGTGATGGCCTTTAGTTTTAATAAGTAAGAAAATTAACCCTTCTCATCCCAATAGTGATAACTGCCCAAGGGGAGTTAGGGGAGCAGGGGGAACTGTTATGGAGCAGAAAACTTCCCCAAAGGTGAGAACCATTACCTAAAAACATCTACAAAAGGAAAAACTACCACTCATCTCCTTTCTCCTTCTTTTCCCCTCACTCTCCCTCCATTCCATTGGGCCCATTCTTTCTCCCATCTCTTGTACTCTTAACAAAGCATTTTTCATTGCTACACAAGAGTGTTCTCCTCTTGCATGAGATAAGATCAAAGCATATAACTGTTAACTCCAGGTAAAAAAAATTTGGAAATGCTTTTTTTATATAATTTTCTCTAAACAAAATTTGAATATTTTTACCATCGATCTCAGATCTGGTGAGAAATAAAGAGCCTTATCTCCATTGATCTTGGATCTAGAGTAAAAAAAATGCCCTCAAGACATACAATTTTAGAATCTTAAAATCCTAAAGCCTCCGCCAATGAACTTGGTTCTAGCGAGATGAAAAACCCACTCTCCATAAATATTGGATCCATAATAAGATAGAATAGTGCTTCTTGCAATAAAACACTATAAAATCTAACTCAGTTAAAATGTTATGCACCAAAATTTCATAAAAATTATTAATTATGTAAGAATCTAATTCAAAAAATAAAGTTCTTGCTTTAAGCCATTTTGCTGCTAAGTCCTAGTGCTGAAGTGCTGAGCTCTTAGAAATGAAATCTTTGATGCTCCACTCCCTAGAACTGAGGCATCTAATATACTATGCCAGGGTGCTAAGCTCTAGGAGTTAATGTCATTCACATAGCGCCATCTGGCTCATTTCTCAATCTTGTAGTGCTACCCTCTGGAATTACAAAATGAAGAAACTTATCTTAAAGTTGATGCCATAGTCGAACTTGGTGTGTGAAACAAAATCCTTCATTCATTGATCTTGGATTGAAGGAGAAGGGTAATAATACACTTAAAATCATGAAACTTAGCATTATTAAGGCATTATGCTTCAAAAACTTCACATTTTCCAAAAAAAAGCATTAAATCTTAAATATTGATGAAATAGTGCCACGACGCCGCACTTCTAAAGTTAGGCCAGTCTTTGAGAATTTTAAACTTTTGGCATGCACCTAAGCACAAGGTGTTGATGTTCCCGCATCGAGGCATTGAGCTCTCGGGAATCATGAACCTTAGGTGCACATTCCATAGCCCTAAAACACTTATGTTTCAGTGTCGAGGCATTGTGCTCTCAAAAAAAATAAACTTCAATACTCATCTAACAGTGCCATGACACTAATATCTCAATGTCGAGGAATTGTGCTCTCAAAAAAATTAAACTTTGATACTCATCAGACAGCACCATGGTGTTGATATCTCAACAATGAAGCATTGTGCTCAGGGAAATTTAATCTCTTAATCTCTATGCCCAAGTCATATCTATAACATCAGTGCTTGCACATGCATGAGATCTCGGGGTTGAACTTATATCTTTCATTATGGTTGGTGGTGAGGTGCTAAGAGACTAATATTCTTAATTTTAAATGAGAATTTTATTGTTAAGCTTTTAAATCCTTCAGTATTCCACATAATATAAACCAACACATCATTGAAATAAAAATATCTTTATTAACAATAAAATTTATTACAAAAATTTAAGCATAAAAAGATGAAAATACAAAACAAAAAGAAATATGGGAAAATTAGTAATCGTATTCACTGTCATCCTCCTCCTCTCCTTTTTCTTCCAACTTTGGTGGGGTGCCCACATAAGAGTCATGATGAGGTACTGTAGGAAATAAAACCTGACCTGGGCCCACATGAAAGCCATAGTTTTCAAACATATGAATAAGTGCTGAGTTAAACTCAGTCATATATGAAAATTGTTGCTACTATTGAACCATGTGGTAGTTAAATTTTCTCCCTATTCTTTCTGCTGCCAACTGCTTTCACCAACCCTTTTTCTTAAATTTGAGGCTTGTCCCCCAATTTCTTGGAGTTGCTTGTGTAAGGTCTTGGAGGATTTAGGTATGGACTAAGGGGTGTGTGAGCTTTCTCCCATCTCAGCCTTCAAACCAAATATTTCAATTACTATCTTAGTCAATGGAGCCTTTTGTATAAAGACTTCTTCATCTGACCCCCCCTTATGCACTCGCCGCAATACAAAGAATAAATTAAAGAAGGGTGACCATACCTACAGTAGTACTACCCTTAAGCATATAATAAATAGAATTATAAATAATCCTCCCTACATCCATAGTAAAGTTTTTTTTGAATCACAAAATTTAAAATGGCTCTATCCCTAATCACCTCACTGATATTGTCAGTGGGTATTAACTTGGCAGAAATAAAATAATGCCAAGCTTTAGCCTCAGTAGTGAGGACGATGGTAAGAAACTTAATAATTTTATCCTCTCGGTCTTTCTACTGAATATTAGAATTTATAATAGAAAGAAAATTAAGGATTTCATTGAAATTGGAATGATCATTATAATAAAAGAGATAATGATAGTATACTACATCATGTAAATTGTAATACGTGTTGATAATACTACTACCACAACTTACAAGTTTTCTCTGGATGAAAACCTTATTTTTTGCTCCTTGGCTGAAGGACTCTACACCACCGGTGATGACGTGACATTATGCATTATCTTTTCTCGGCTCACTCATTGATAATCCTCCCTATGGGCCCACCTAGATTAAAGAAACTCCATTTTAGAATGAGAAGTTTGTGTAGGAGAGCTTGGTGGTATCTCTCCTCCACTTATTAATCATTGTTCGCATGCCTCTTCTTACCCTTCCTAAGGTATTTAACTAATATGTTGGCTTTCCTAAGTAAAATACATACTGAGAGAGGGAGAATAAAGATTTCTAACAAGGGAACCAAAGATTCAAAATAAAAAAACACAACCTAAGAGGCCTATTTTTAGACTAGCCCTAGCATGGCAGCTATTTTATCAGGGCCAAAGTGCGGCACTCTCAATTTTGAGACCGGGGTCGTGCACTAATCGCATACCGATGATCATTATGTCAATTGAAAGGACCTATTTATTGCATTTATGATAATTAATTTCTTAATCGATGTCATGCAAAAAGTGAGATTGAACATTGATTGAGCGTCATGGTGCTCCGACACAATGTCGTAGTACTCATCAAAAATTCTGTCCTTTTTATTTAAAGCACCAATCCGTCTGCCAGCTTCCCTAAATCTACTTTTGACTGGCGCCAAATCCAGCGTCAAGGTGTCAGTTAACTAGTCAATTTATTCAAATTATTCCAATCTCATGACTTCTTAAGTGTTGCAGTGCTAGCCTTATAATGCTAAGGCACAAATCCCTTGAGTTTTTAAGACAAGAATTCATATCTTATAATGCTACAATGCTAATTACTCAATGTAGAGCACCAATTTAATAGCAACGTGGTGCTATGATAACGCCTAAGCATCATATTTCCAACACCAAATCATTGCCACTCATAACCATAAATTAATATCCACCATGTAAGAAATCAAAATAAATCTAGCATTCCAAAGAGATATTAGTCCAATCTACTCATTCTCCATGTGAACAATCTATATCTATATGGCATTCCAAAGGAATGTAAGTTTAATCTACTCGATTATCATGTGAATAACATATATCCATATAGCTTTCCAAAGGGATGTAAGTCCAATTTACTCATTCATCACGAGAATAACCTATATCAATATGGCATTCTAAAGGGATGTAAGTCCAATCTATCTATTTTCCATGCAAACGATCCTATAAACCTGGCATTCCAAATGAATGTAAGTCCAATCTATATGTTCACCATGAGAACACCCTGCTAGCATTCCAAGGGATGTAAATCCAATCTATATGTTCGCCATGCGAACACCCCTACACTAAAACTCTGGTCTACTCAGAATATCTTGGGTGAGGTAACGCATGCCTGCTAATTAGACTCCCTGGACATTATGGCTAGCCCTCTAATATTGGTAGACTAGAATAATAGTAGTCTTGGGATGATGAAACCATGGGATCTTGATCAGGACTATTCTTCTATTCTCCTTAGACAATCATCTATACTATCCATACACACTACTAGACACTGATTCATATCAGAAAGATATGTTAGTTTTCAACTTTAATCTAGAGTTCTCTCGTACTATGATAAGAGGGGTAAATAAATATGAATGCTTGTGTTCATAAGAAGTAGAACCTAGATCTAGGTAAAACTCTAGCACAATGTTAGAGAAAATATGATTGAATATATATCAATCTGCCTCATTAAGAATATACTCCTACCCATCCCGATAAAGATGGTGGAGAATTTCCAAAAGAATATTTTTTTTTGAACAATCAGATTTTTGGCAACTCCATGAGGATAACTTCTCTTCATCTCTAGTTGGAAAGATTAAAATATATGGTGTCATCATAGACTTAAAATATCAGGTTAAATTCTTTTAAATGTTTAGATATATAACTAGGTTTGAAACTTGATGAATGTCAAATTGGAGAGGGATCCACTATTAGATTCTCTCAGGTTGTAATCAACATTGGTTCTGCTGGAATTACTCTTCAATTGGGAATAATTTCCAAGGTTGTCCAATTTCTACCTGTTAGATCTATAAATGAGCCTATTATTAAAGGCATTGGAATGCCAAAGGCATTGGAATGCCAAAGGCATTGGAATGCCAAAGGCATTCAACAATGGAAGGATGTTGCATGTGATCATTCCTAATGATCCTAAGCCTAAAGTCTTTACCTCCAAAAATAGTTCTATTTTTGATAGGCTATCAAAGGAAGAGTCGATAATCCCACTAAAGATAAGACAATTGTCAAGCCTAAGCTAAAGTCTATCATCATCAATCCACTTAGCAGCACATTAGGGGAACTTGCTATCTCACAAGATTCCACTTTATTCCAGGAAATAATGATCATGAAGCATCTTTTTCGGACACCAAAATGTCTAAGAGAGCTCGAAGAAAGTACAATGCAAGTTGTAAAGCTGTTGGATTACTTGTTCATTCTAAACAATAATATGACCCATTAGTGGAAGCAAACATAACCACCAATAATAATTTTGGTCCACTCCGATGGGTTAAGAGGAATAACTTTGGGGAGGCTATCAAGAAGTCTTTCTAGGATGAACTTACACATCTCATGTCATAGAATCAACAATGGAAAGAGGAAACCATCTCCTCCAAAATCTATAAAGTTTTGAAGGTTGTTAAAAATAGGAACATTCAAAGAAGAATTAAAAAGTTTATGAGCCAGGTCGGCAACCCAACAAGTTCCTACCTTAAGAGAAGTGGGAACATTAAAAAATATCATGCTCAACTTGAGCAAAACTCAAGGCCTAAGGGTTTAATGTTTTCTAAACACCAATAATAAGCCCTTAAGTACAAAAGCACTAGGTAGCCAATTATCAAATGGTCTGGACAATCCCCACAAAAAAAGATAATATCATTTATTCTGTGAACACCAGGGTGTGACATCTAGGATGCATTCCTAGAGATCCACCAGCAGAAGTCCTTGATCAATTTGGGTACCTAAATGATCTCAAGTCATCAAGAATAAGATAACTCAAAGTGAGCCAGCCCTACTAGATGACAAAGGAACTGAATCTCCTATCATCAACTGGAAATGCGAGTTTGAAAAGAGTCAACCAACGAATGATGAGGTAGAAAATCAACTCTTCTAGAAAGATGAGTATTTCCTAATCAAGGAAAACCAACCAATCCCAGACTTCCAAAATAATGAAGAAATTTTATTGAATGGAAGTTGAAGTTGTTTGTATGATCGATACACATTTATAAAATATAAACATGGCATCCGAACAATAAAATAAGGAATAACAACAGGAGAACCCAAATCATCAATAGCCTGGAGGTGAAGCTCAAGTAGAAGTTGAGGCAACTGAAGAGCTAACCAGCATTGTAACAAGGTTACAATGACAAATGGGTTCTCAACTCCAATGAAGGGACCATGAAATTAGCCAGCTCCACAACCATCTCAATAAAATGAATAAGTTGATGAAAGAGCTATTTGGTCAAGTTAATCTCATAGTACTGCAATGCAAGGGCCTCTAAGAAATCCTTTGGAGATAGTCATTCTAATAGCTAAAACTAGGGGCATGCAAAATGCTACACTAAACTTTCCTACAACTTCAATGCAAAGGCAAGAAACCCCAAGAGAAATTATATTAAGCGCCCATCAAGAGGCTAATGTTACCACTAAATCTCAAGTAGAAAATCTCATCAAAAATTCAAAACAATCATTACTTCAGAATCTACTAGCGGTGGTTGGAAAATGGATATATTATTTGAATACAATATAGTACCCTAAAGGATATGTTGTGCCAAAATTAAACACATTTCATGCAGAAAAAATCCATGATAGCATTTAGCCAGTCAAAGCCACTTGTGGAAATACTAGAAGAAATTATGCCTTACTGCTATGATTAGTTAGTACTCTTACTAATACAACCTTGAATGGTATGTCGTTACCTAACGACTCAATAAAAATCTTTGTCAAGCTAGAAAAACTCTCATCAAGAGATTTGCAAGTGTAACCAAGAAAGTAACTATAGTAGATCTCATCTTGAAAAACTAAAAGGAAAGATGAGTGTTACAAAATACATTATAAGATGAAGAAATTTGAACATGAAATGAGATCAATAGCTCACAAAATTCATATAGTAGAACTCCTCATGGAGAACATCAATGTTCATATGGCTTCAAATCTAGCTATGGTTATGATTAATACATTCCAAGAATTATTGGATCATGTAGCCAAGTTTGAAAGGCTCCCCAAACAAAAAAGTCTTAGTGCCAACTATAATAATAATCCCTTTGGAAAAGAAAAGCAACCAAAATCACATGATGTGAAGAAGGATGATATAATTACAACATTCACATTCATAGTTAATATAAAGGGAAATGGAGGTATAGAGACCTTGCATCCAGCATCAAAACCAACATAACATACGAAAAAAGGGCTCACTCTCCAAGAGAAGAAGGATAAATAGTACTCATTTAAAGGAGAATGTACTACTAAGATCTTTAACACACCTTAAAATTGGGATTACAATTGCCAGAGCCACATTGGCCACACCAAGTAGACAAAGTTGATGATCCCAACTATTGTCCATTCCATAGACTCGTAAGTCACCCAATTGAATATTGTTTTGTCTTTAAAGATTGGGTAGAAAAGAGCTATCAAAATGGCGAATTCACCTTATCAGACAGTGCACTGGTACATCTTAAAAAGGAAAAGGTGAATGTTGTTACAACACACCTAGTACTGGATGCAAAAAGCAAAAATGTTGAGCTAATTGGAACTCAAACATAAATGATGCTAAGAGCAAAGCTCCGTAAATACAAGAAGAAGAAGAAGAAGCTGGCTGGCAGACTTTACATATCAAAAAGACCAAATGAATGATCAACATTCTTTCAACTATAGAAGGCATTCGATGGAAGAATTCCTTAGAACCTGAAATAGATCCAAGGAGGCTCTACCCCAATACGGCGCAATTTTTATATAATATAAAGAAGCAAATGAAAAATAATCGGTCTCCTTCATCAAAGCACAATAAATCAATGAAAAAGAAAAATTTAGAAAATCAAAGTCTAAAACACAAAATATGATTGACTCTTTAGAGGAGTATGAGCAACCTTCTAGAAGGCTAGTTAAAAAAAAATTATATGGCCCATTTACAGCTTGACACATAATCCTAAAGAAGTGGTTTTGAAAGAAACATTTGAGTTATAAACATGTGTGGAATTCTAATTTTAAAACCCAAAAAGAAGCTTATTATGTGGTTGCAACTTCAATTGACTCTAATGAAGAATTATGCTTTCCTAGAGAAAAGCTTACTAAATAGAAGTTCAAGTCAAGCTCAAAGAAATTATGTTTTACACTAGGCAATAATTCAGAGAGTACTAAAAACTTCAAAAAATTTGAAGAAAAGCATAATTTAGAGACATCTTTTGGTAAAGAAGATTCAATAAAAGAAAATTATTCTACTCCCCCCACACACAACACAATGCACAATGGAAAGTTAGTGTTAAAGATAAATAAATTCAAATTAATGAAAAATCTTACCCTCATTACTTACAAAACCTTAAAAGTCTACCAAAACAGTAGACAATAATGTTATGGCACATTTACACAAGGTCCCTACTTTATTAGTTATTTAGATGCTCTCATATTATTTGAAGATGTACATGAGACATTAATCAAAGTTTTACAAAATCTTAAATAATATAAAATATTCTTCGCTAAAGAAAAGATGAAAGAGGATTTAACTTCTTAAAATTAGCAACCATAACATTCAATGGATGATCTGAGGGATAAATGATAATGTTGTATGTTTACAAGCAATTCTATCCACATAAAAGGATACTGATTGATTCAAGTTCTTTGGTCAATCTATTAACAGCTAAGACACTCAGAGTATTAGCTTTATATGCTCACTATTTGGGAAAAAAAGTATAGTATTCCTATAAGGATTTAATGCATAAGGACAACAAACCTTAAGGTCTCTTGTTCTACCTATACACTTTGGGAAACTATACACAGAGGCTAAATTTTACATGATTGAAGCTAGTGTTGCTTATAAAGTGCTCCTGGGTAGGCTGTGGATTCATAAATATAGCATAGTACCTTCAACTCTCCATCAATGTATGAAGTATATTTAAAATGGTGAAGAGCATCAAATTGATGGTGACATGAATCCATCTTTGATACATGAGATAAAAATCTATAATGATGCAAGTACTTCATGCCTAAGAAAGTAAAGAAAATCAATTCCTAAAAATAATTGGCTCCACCTATCAAATTAATGCTAAAAAGCCATAATCCAAAGGGTGAAAGTACAAATGATTTAAAGAAATCCAAAGTAATTTCCCACCTTGGTAGTGATACTAAGGATGATGAATAGAAATTTGTGCTTTATCAACTTAAGAAAGCCTCAACTAAAAGAAAGAAGAAGTTAATACTAGTAATATGGCAAAATAATTAGAGAAAACTCATGTTTCTCTAATAAGAGTACCCAAATCTCAAATCTCCAATAAGTCTATGAAAATAATTACAATGCCAAAGATACATATAAAAGTTTTAACAACTCTAAAAAAAGAGGAAATATAATAGTTAAAAACTTTTTATGTCCCTCCTAGAAGAGGATACAACAAGCATGTGATCATTTTCTACAAGATAGAAGAGCGAATCATAAATTCCACATAAATATTATTTGAAGAGGATGATTTTTAGGATGAGGACATTTCAATAATTATCCCTCATACTTCTCATCAGCTCTAAAGAAGCTCGTTAAAAAAACATTCATCCTATATAATAAAACGTCCAAGCTTAGTTGTTAAAGAGACTAGCAAGGAAATAACACCCAAAATTCCATAGAATATGGAAGTTCACCACATTAGGATTTGGATATATTGCTTCAACATCTTCATTTAGGCTTAAGCTATGCCATATCGTATAAAAAAATGTCCCTTTGGAAACTATAGATGAACAAATGGATATTTCAATTGAAAATAAAAATATACCCAAAGAGGAACTAATAATTGACCTCAAAGATGCCCCAAAAAAATTTAAAAAAGAAAATTAAGCCACCATCGATGAACTTAAGAAAATCAACCTGTACTAAAGAAGAACTTGGGCCAACCTTTGATAGTACTAACCTCACATAAAAAAGATTGGAGGAATTAAAAGCACTACTCTGTGAATACAAAGATTTCTTCACATGAAATTACAACAAAACACCAGGCCTATTGCCAGACATAGTTGCACATAAGCTTGCCATTAAACCTAATATACTAGCTTAAAAGTAAGCATCAAGATGAATGTGATTAGAAATTGAAGAGCAAGTAATCGTTGAAATCAAAAAGCTCATTGAAGCAGGATTCATCTGGGAAGAGAAATATGCTGACTGGATTGCTAATATTATCTTAATAAAAAAAATAAAGGACAAATTTTAATCTGTATTAACTTCAAGGATTTAAACAAAGCATGCCCAAAAGATGAATTCCCACTACCCAATGTAAAACTTATGGTAGACAATATATCAAACTATGATATGTTCAAACTCCTGGGAATGAACTCTTTAACACTCTCCATGGTGCCGAGGCACCCAATATACGGCATTGTGGCACTAATCCCTTAGGTTAGTTTCATTCTTGTAGTGCCACCATACTGATATCTCAATACCATAGCACTACTCTCCAAGGTTATGAAATGAAGAAATCTATCTTGAAGTCAATGCCACCATCAAACTTGGTTCTGGTGTAAAACAAAATTCTCCTTCTATTAATCTTGGATCCAAGGCAAAGGATAAGTGGTGTTAATGCACTAAAAATTATAAAACCTAGCATTGCTAAGGTGTTAAGTTGCCAAAATTTCAAATTTCTATAAAAAGTATTAAATCTTATACATTCATGAAGCTAAGGTCTTTGAGTCTTGAGTCCTCAGGAGCTTTGAACTTTAGGCATGCACTACTTGATAGGTGCTAATGTTCCCTTTCAGGGTCTTGAGCTCTTAGGAATCATGAACCTTAAGTGCACTTTCTACATCACCAAAGTGCTTATGTTTCAGTGTCGAGGCAATGTGCTCTCAAGAAAATTAAATTTGGATACTCACCAAAGTAGCACCGAGGTGTTGTGTTCTAAGGAAAATTGAACTTTGATACTCATCTGATAGTGCCATAGTGTTGATATCGTAATGCCAACGTGTTGCACTCTCAAGAAATTAAACCTTAAGTACCCAGTTTATCTCTCTAACATTTAGCCCAAATTATATCTATAGCACCGCAACACTATACATGTAGCATTGAGGCATTAAGTTCTCAGGTTCTGAAGTTATATCTTTTAGCATAATGGCATCAAAGGGCTGGTTTGGCAGTGTCATGGTGTTGAGCCCCTAATATTATTCATTTTGAATGAAAATTGTATTATTAAGCTTTTAAATCCTAGAAAAAAGAGGAAAATACAAAACAAAATAGGGAAAACTAGTAATTGTATTCACTATCATCCTCCTCCTCTTTTCTTCCAACTTTGGTGGAGTGCTCACATAAGAATAACAATGAGGTACTGTAACAAAAAAAATATGACCTAGGCCCACATGAAAGCTACAATTTTCAAACATATGAATAAGTGTTGAGTTTAACTCAACCATATATAAAAATTATTGTTGCTACTGAACCATATGGTGGTCAAATTTTCTCCCCAGTTTCTGCTGCTGTTTACTAGTTTCACCAACCCTTTTTCTTAAATTTGAGACTTGTCCCTCAATTTCTTGGAGTTACTCATTTAAAGGTCTTGGAGGATTTGAGTCTGGATCAGAGGCGTGAGCTTTCTCCCACCTCAGTCCTCAAACCAAATCCTTTAATTACTCTCTTAGTCAGGCAAGCCTTTTGTATGAAGACTTCTTCATCTAACTCCCCTTATGCACCCACCACAACACACAAAGAATAAATTAAAGAATGGTGACCATACCCTATGGTAGTACTATCCTTAAGCATATTTCAAATAGAATTATAAATAATCCTCCTTACATCCATAGAAAATCCTTTTTGAATTATAAAATTCAAAATGGTTCTATCCTTAATCATCTTGCTGATATTGCCAATGGGCATTAACTTGGCATAAATAAAATATAATGTTAAGCTTTAGCCTCAATAGTGAGGCAGGTGGCAAGAAAATTAATAATTTTATTCTCCCACTTTTTCCATTGACCATTAGAATTTCTAATCATGAAGAAATTAAGAATTTAATCAAAATTGATATGATTATTATAATAGAAGAGATAATGATCATATATTACATCCTATAAATTGTAATATGGGTTGATAGTACTATTATCAAAACTTGATAGTTTGTCTTGGATGAAAACTTGATTATTCTAATGCTCCTTCCATTGGCCAAATACGTTGTCATAGGCCAGCTTCTCCCAGCCTCGCTAATTGATAATCCTTTCCATGCGCCCACCCAGATTAAAGAAACTCCTCTCTAGGATGAGAAGTTTGTCTAAGAGAGCATGGTGGTATCTCTCCTCCACCTCTACACTAAAAAACTTGTTAGTATCACTAACAGATTCCCACTTCTTGTCCTTGCTAGGTATTTTTAGCCATGGTTGCTTTTCTAAGTAAAATGCAAGCTGAGAGAGGAAGAGAGCAAGGATTTCAAAAAAAAAAGAAACCAAAGATTCAAAATGAAAAAATGAACAGCCTAGGGTCCTATTTATAGACTAGTCCTAGAGCCACGGTATTAATTTATCAACGTCGAGGCATGGTGTTCTCAGTTTCTAAGACATGGGACTGACGTTGAACATGTAACAAGGTACTAGTCAGTATACCAAATGATCAACATGTTAATTAAAAGGACCTATTTATGGCATTTATCATAATTAATTTCAAATTTGATGTTGTGCAAAAAGCAAGATCAGACATTGATTGAGCGTCGCAGTGCTAGTAAAAAATTTATCTTTTTTTCATTTAAAATGCCTATCTATCTACCTGCTTTCTTGAATCTACTTTTGACTATCTCTACGATGCCAAATATAATGCCAAAGCACTAGTCAACCTATTCTAATTATTTCAATCTCATGCATTCTTAAGCGTTGCAGTACTGGCCTTATACCACTAAGGTGTCAAACCCTTAGGTTTTAAGGACACGAATTCTTATAATACTACAATGCTAATTACTTAATGCTAGAATATCAATTTAATAGCACTATGGTGCTATCATGATAGCGCTTAAGACCATGTTTCTAGTGTTGAAGCACTGCCCCTCAAAACCATAAATTAATATTCACCATGCGAACAATCTAAAAAAATCTGGCATTCTAAAGGGTTGTAAATCTAATCTACTCATTTCTCATGCAAACAACATATATACATATGAAATTCCAAAGGGATAAAAGTCTAATGTACTTAATCAACATGTGAACAATCTATATCAATATGGCATTCAAAAGGGATGTAAGTCCAATCTACTCACTTGCCATGTGAACAGCCTATATCCATATTACATTCCAAAGGGATGTAAGTTCAATCTATCCATTTATCACGCAAACAATCCTATAAACCTGGCATTCCAAAGGGATGTAAGTTCAATCTATATGTTTACTATATGAACACCTGTTGGCATTTCAAGGGATGGAAGTCCAATCTATATATTTGTAATGCTAACACCCCTACACTAAAACTCTAGTCTACTCAAGATATCTGGGATGAGGCAACTCATGGCTACTAAGCAAACTCCCTAGACATTACGGCTAGCCCTCTAATGTTAGTAGACTAGAATAATATAATTTCAAGATGACAGATGGGATCTTGATTGTGACTTATTCCCTTTAAATAGTCATTTATACTATGTCATACACACTATTATACACTGATTCATATTATAAAGATATATTTTTTTCTAACCTTATCAAGATTTCTCTCTTACTGCAGTAATAAGTGTAATTAACTATGAATGTTTACTTTCATAGGAAGTAGAACCTAGATCTAAAAAACCCTGACATTATGTTAAGGGAAATTTGGTTGAATATATATCAATCCTCCCCATAAAGAACATACTCCTACCCATCCTGATAAAGATGGCAAAGAGTTTCCAAAAGGATTTTTTTAGCGATAAAGAAGTCCAACAAGGTTTATTTAATGTTGGATTAATAGTAATTACATCTTAGAAGAAGGAGAATTTTTCCAAAGAGTACTCTTGATAAAAGAAACTTGCTTTTATCTCTATGAATTTCAAAGCTTGTCTTAAAAGGATATTTAATTGAAAATTCAAAAGGGAATGCTCCAAGGAGGAAGAGTTTTTACTTTTTTGAAAGCCAATCAGAAATAAGTAAGAAATGTTTTAGATACTACGAAGCTCAATAAGTATTTCAACTATCCTATTGAGCTTTACTTTTTTATTGAGATTCTGAGTTAATATTATTTTATGAATTTAGGACTTAGATTCTGACAGCACAAGACTCTAAAAATGCATAAGAGTTGAAGATTTATTCTTGTATCAAATGAGATGCTTTAGAACTAAAGTCTAAAACTACTTTTAACATAAGGTCGAGGCTCGACCTCATCTAGTCACATGAATTTAGGAATTCTAGATTCTTTTCCCCCAAATTGAGAAAATACACCTATTTTGAATCTTTTGGACTTAATTCCCACTTAGAAGAGGTTGCCAACTAACACCTCTTGATGATTTTAATACTATGATTCCAATCTTATGAATGCAGATAGTTTGGTTTTGACTTACCCTAACCCTAAGATCATGACTAGTATGGTATGCATCTAACTAATGGTAATAATTTTTTTATTTTTATGTATTTTGACTCAAAATTTTATTTTAAGACTTTTAGGTATGCAAATTATGCCTATAATGAGATGCATCATGAAATAGGATATGGGATTAATCAAAAAAAGGCATACTTCCCCAAGAAAGTTGGTCATCCTCACAGGTCAAAGGCCCCCTTGTAATGGATAATGTGCCCAATTAAAAAGCACGAGGAAATATGCTAGCATGGTTCACAAGGTATAATTATTACTTGTTGCTTTTAGTTATTTATACCCAAGGCTTTGATTAAGTAAAGTTATAAGCTCAATTCTTATGTTTAAGTTGAATTAATTTAATGGGGTAGAAAATTTAATTTATTTCTTAAAAGCCTAATATATCCAAGTTTTCATCATAGAACATAGCAATCACAAAAAAAACTTATACAACACATGCAGTTATATTACGCATCCCAAAATAAATCAAAGCAAAATTAAGTAAATTAAACAAGCTAGTGCGAACGAGTACCACTATACACCCCAAAAAAGAAAAAGTGGACAGACACACTCTATCCTTATATAGCGCAGCCTAGATATAGAAGTTTGATCTATGGGGACTTCATTTGACTTTAGGATCATTGCCTTCTTCAGGGCCTCTTTAAGCTCCATAAGGGACCATCAACTAGTATGTTAACTCCTGCTAATTCTAAATCTAATAGATCTTAACCTACTTCTAGGCTCAAATTAAATTTTAGATTACAAAAGAAAATCCTAAGCTCTGCAAAACAAATATTAGAAAAAGTAAATAACACACAAACAATTTATATTTCAAATATATGGGCTTAGGACAAGAGGGAACACTAATGGTTGCTAAGCTCACATGTCATAATAGATTATGCTTTAGGACTTTAGCAAAGTAGGACATGTAAATAAATAGTATTTATAACTTTATTATTATAGCAATCCCTTTAAGCATAACCCCTGTTAAAAATAGCATTAGTTTAACAAGACATCCTAACATATAGACTATCAAGCAAACAAACCTAGCCTTCCAGTCTAAAATAGTATATCATAAAATAAGAAAAAGCATCACATCATAATCAAAATATCAACCAAAGCTAATTCAATAGTAAGTGACCTAGTATTCTTATGTGTGAAAAGAGGGCTAGTGTGGCATGTCTATACTAGGCTTCTTTAAGTTCAAGTTTTGATTTGAGTTCAAGATTTGTTTAATTTACCAATGGATGGTTCACTTTAAGTAATTTATTTGATTTCTAATTTTATTTCCAATTTTAGTCCATTTTTAATGTTAAAATTTAGTTTAGGTTTAAAAAGTGGAAAGGAGGTTAAGCTTGCTTATGGCAAGGCACAAACTACTTAACACCCTAGTCCTAGTAAAGTAATATCATCAACAAGAAGGTAAATATTCACTTTAGAAATCTAACCAAGAAGATATATACTTTTATTAATCTCTTTGACTTAGGCTTTAATTTGATTAACATTTGTTTAATTTATTAATAATTTTTGTTTGATTGCTAATGTATAATTTTAGGTCACTTCCACTTGAATTTAATGATTTCATCATGGTTGATTTAATATTTTAATTTTGGTTTAATAAATAGTTTATTCAATTTTTTTAAGCTCGTTTCAATTTATGATTCATCTTTTACTTAGATTTTATTTATAGATTCATTAAATTCCTTAAATTTTATTACTTTATATTAGTTTATGCAATTAGCTTGTTTAAAAGAATTAATTAAATTAAATTTCTTTTGATTAATTTAATTATTATTCGATAAATTGAGGGTCATATTTTAATTCTATTAAACCCATTTCCATTTAAGATTTAACTATTTGATTTATTTTTTACTAATAGCTTAATGTTTAATCAATTTCATTAGGCTTTATTAACTTAAATGATTTATATTGTTTGAGTTAGTTTTATCAATATTTGATTTTAATAATTTTAGATTAAAGGTATTTTAGTATTTTTGGAGTTTATCATTTAATTAAATTCTCTTATAGTGGTTATCATTTACTTATTTTGGTTCAATGATTTATTTATTTTGAGGATTTTGATTGATTTATGCAAAATTTGATTGAATTGGTTATGTTCTTAACTCAATTTTATTAATTTGACTTAATTAGATAAATAATTAATTAAATTTTTATATTTAATTAATTGATTAAAGTTTATTCATTTTATTATATTAAGTTTTAATATTTGATTATTTTAGTTTGATTTAAATTTAAAATGTTTTGTTGTTTAGTTGGGTGATTAATTTGATTAAAGGTTCAAATAATAATTAATAATATAATTATGTTTGAAGAATTTAGTAATTATCCATAGTTCATTTAAATAAATATTTGGATTTTAAGTTCAATTTCTCTAAACAATCATTTTTGTATGTCTTATGTCTTATTTAAATGATATGTTTAATTTAATTTAATTTAATATTTATTTTATTTAATTAATGTTCAAAGGTTTCTTAATCTTTATTGGTATTAACTTGATTAAATCATTATTTAATTAAAAGTTTAACTAAATACCTAACTTAACTTATTAAATCACTTGTGATTAAGTGAGGGTACAATTTAGTTATCTTGACTAAATGAATTGCACTTGATTAGACAATCTAATTCAATTAGCTTAATTGAAGGTTGATTTAACGATTCATTGTTGATTATTGTTTAAACAAATTGCCCATGATTATCTTGAAAATAGTATAATTATGGATTAGTCAAATCAACTATTTAAAGTTAATAAATATTCAATTAGTGACTTAATTAAAGATTTATTTTTAGCTTAATTAAGTAATTAAAATAATTTATATTTTATTGAATAATGGTTTTAACTTGTTCCATTCTATTCAAATAATTTGATTAAATGTTTGATTTGTACTTTAATTTGAATTCATTATTTCTTGACTTGATCATTAATCTTTAATTAAGATTAATTAAAGTTTAATTAAAATCTTATTACATTTTGGGGAGATTTAATTTAAAGTTTAATTCAATCTCTTCATTAAGTTTTAGTTAATGATTCGTCAAGATTGTTGGATTATATCAATTCAAATTTGTTAAAGTTAATTAAAGTTAAGTTCTCATGATGACTTGTCTTGATTGAGTTAAATGGATTGATTCAATTATTTTTACCATTAAAGGAAGTGCTTTAAATTTCTTAATGTTATTTTCTAAGTTTTGTGATTTTTTAATGTTATCACTTAATTGAATTATTTTATGATGATTAAGACTTATTCACTATAGTTTAATAATCCAATTGTCTTGAGGGTTTTATGGAGATAAAGCCTTTGAGATTTTTGAGACAAATTTTTAAATCCTAAGGCATCCAACTATATTTTTTAAAATGATTAAATCCCTTATTTATGACAAAATTTAATTATTAATTTTTTAAATACTTGATGGACTTTTATGATTTTAATTTTAATAGATACTACTTGAATGCTAATTTAGAAAAGGGTAGTTTAGAATTTTTAGCTTATTATTCAATTTATCATAATTTTTTGCTATTTGGCCTTATGGTTTTAATTAATTTCATTTCCTTAATGTTTATTAAAACCTAAGTGTATGATTTTTGGGGTCTTAACAATTAGAATTTTTTTTAATTCCTCTAATGTTATTGATAGTGTTGTAAATTGGTTTTATGAATTTTTAATAATATTTTAAGATTTTCTTTTAATTATTTAATTTAAAGTATCCTAAGATTTCAAATTTTCAATATGTATTGTCCATGAGTATTGAAAAAAAAATTTGATCAAACATAAAACACTAGTATTGCCACTCCTAACAAGAATGAGTTCTACCCTAATACTAAAGTTGTTTAATTATTACTTCAACCAAAGAACTTGAGCAACACAAATTCTTATAGCTATGTACTTAGCAATAGTAGTAGAAAGAGCTATATAATTCCATTTTCTAGGGACCATGATATAAGTGAGAATCTTA
This sequence comes from Cymbidium sinense, assembly GCA_021442155.1. Lineage (NCBI taxonomy): Eukaryota > Viridiplantae > Streptophyta > Magnoliopsida > Asparagales > Orchidaceae > Cymbidium > Cymbidium sinense. Next base: position 76,775,030 of record CM038219.1, on the reverse strand, counting down.
AAAGTTGATATGTGCTTGATTTTAGTTTTCTATCTACTTTTCAACCTATAAAATCATCATCTAAATAAGAGACTAAATCACATGAAAAAGAATTTTTAGGGCATGTGAAGCTTAACATAGAAGTTCCTATTAAATAATAAAATATATGCTTGATTGTAGTTAAATGAGCTTCTTTAAGATTGGCTTGAAAGCGAACATATAAACAAACAAAAAAATATAATATCAAGCCAACTAGTTGCAAGGTATAGATGAACTTATCTTAAATCTTTTAGTCAATTGGTTAACCTAATTCATTTGAATCCAATTTAAGTGGAGAGACTCATGGGAGTTTTATTAAATTTGAATCTCTTCATGTCAAACCTTTCAATAAATTTATTTGTGTACTTGGTTTGATAAATAAAGGTGACAATTTTGCTACCTCACTTGAAGACCTAAGAAAAAGTTAAATTCTCCCATCATAGTGATTTCAAATTCCTTAAACATCAAAGATGATAACTCATAGCACAAAGATTCATTTATACTTCTAAACAAAATATCATCCACATATTACATAATGATCAAATCATCTTCTATATTTTTGAGAAATAAGGTGGTATCTACTCTTCTCTTTCTAAATCTATAGTTTTTCATAAAATTTCTTAACCCATCATACCAAATCAGAGCCACTTTTAAACCATATAAAGTTGTCTTCAATTTAAATACATAATTATATTAAAAATAGGGGCTGCTCTACAAAAATATCTTGGTCAATAAACTCCTTCAAGCATGTAATTTTCAAATCCATTTGAAAGACTTTAAAGTCCTTATAACAAGCATAAGTAATGAGCAACCTATTGGCCTTTGGTCTTGTTATGAGTGAAAATAATTCCTCAAAATATATCCCCTCAACTTGTATATACCCCTATGCAACTAACCTATCTTTATTTCTAATAATATAATCTAAGTCATCTAACTTATTTATAAGGACCCATTTAGTTTCATTAACATTCTAATCTTGGGGTCTAGAGATTAATCCCAAAACACAAATTGATTTAATTTTTATTCCATAGAAACAATCTAATAATGATTATTTTATGCATCATCAATACTTCAATATTAAGCAAAATAAACAAAATAATTAATCACATTTAAAATATCATCTAGTCACAATACATTGGGATTGATCTTCTATAATCAATTCTTTATAATGATTCTTATTATATTTTTCATTCTCTAGACAAAGAATCATCAACTTTTTCTTCCAAATTCATTTATTTAAGATCATCAATAACATCATCTCTAACAAAATCAATAAAATTATAAATAATGGCATGCACAAATTCTTCAAACAATTAATTTTCTTTTATTAAAAACTTTATAAGTGCTTATAGACATTGAATACCTTAGGAAAATTCCGTCATCATATTTATTATCAAACATATCCAAAGATTATTTTCCATTATTCGAAATGAAACACTTATATCAAAAAAATGAAAATAATCAATCCTAGGTTTCTTTCTAAAGAATAATTCATAGGAGATCTTATTCAAAATTAGTCTCAAATAAATTTTATTTATCACATAGCAAGTAGTATTCAATGCATCAACCCAAAAAAATATTTTGATAATTTATAATCATCTAATATAGCTCTTCTCAACTTAATCAAAATTCTATTCTTTCTTTCAACAACTCCATTCTATTAGGAAATTCTAGGAGCAGAAAAATTATGCTTAATAGCAAATTCATCACAAAAGGTTTTTTATTTTATTTAAAAATTCATCTTCATGATCAATTTGAATTATTCTAATCAAATAGCATCTATCTCTTTGAATATATTCAGTACTTTAAAAAATCATTAATGCATTATTCTTAATTTCTAAAAATATCACCCAAGTAAATCTAAAAAAAAATATCCATAATCACAAAGTAATAAAAATTACAACCTAACATAATATGATGTATGGAATTCAACATTGAAATCTTTATCACAAACTTGAGTAGAAGAAATCAAATTATACCTTATACCTTCAAGAAGAATTGATTTATCTAAAGTGATAGAATTCTTCTTAATGGATCTAATTCCAATGATTTTTTTTTCTTTAACACTTTCTCCACAAACTACAATCCTTCTTCACTTGGCTCTAATATAATAAATTTTTCTTTATCCATCATATGTCTTGAACATCTATTGTCTAAGAATCATATACCTTCTTTGTTCTTGCTTTAAAGGCATTCCTATAAAAGAAAATCAAGGGTTAATGCTATATGTTTGGGTAGTGTGTAATTTATTTACAACTATTGGTAACCAAATAAAATTAGATTTTGAAAATACTTGTGATCAACGAGTACAATAATCTAATGATATATGACTCTTCTATTACAGAAGTTGTTCCAAACATTTGCATTTGTATAAGGTTTATATCTAGATGATTGATCCACATAAAATGGTATACCTCTACTAGATGAAGCAAGAGTATGTGAACTAATGCATAAATTCAATCTTGCATTTAGAATGAGTTTTCTCTTTGATTTTTCTACATGCAAAGATGGCTCAACTAAATATTTATTTTAAATTTTGAACTTAATACATTCATTTTTTAAAGAAGATACTTGCAAATCCAAATTTTCCTTTTTTTCTAAGATATTATATTTTCTTTTTTGGCTTTTTATATAGAACCAATTCATTAAATTTATCATCCAATTCATAATATGAAATATCCTCACATATCTAGTGGTAGTTTTTACTCTGCCATAAGGCATAGATATGCCTCATCTTCAAAATTAGCACCACTTGACTCCTTCAAGTATGAATTTGTCCATAAATCTTTTTCTTTTCTTATATTGTTTCTTTTTTTCTTATTGTTGGCTTCCATTTCTTTCTAAGTGGCTTTATTTGAAAGCTCTGAACATTATCTTCTCAGATATCTGAGTTTTTAACAGTTGTAGCATATTACACGTTCACCTGCAGAATATTTCTTAATGTGTAATTTATAAACTTTAGATTAGTCATTTATTTTGTTCAATAAATTTCTCAATCTTTTTGAAAGCATCATAACTTCTTCATTGTCCACTTCATAACTTGAAATGATGCCATCATTACCATCTTCCACCTATAAGGTAATTATTTTTTCCTTTCTCTTTCTTTTAGAAACCATCATTTAGTTCTTTTTAAGTTAGTACATGTTCATGTGCTATAAGATAACCAAGAAGCTAATTAAGTGGATATGAAATTAAGTTTTTTTTTTTGCATCAGTAATAGATTTTACCTTCCTATAACATTATTTTAAAAGTCATCTTAATATTTTATAAACTAAATCATGATCCTTATATTTCTTTCAAAAAGAATGCAATGTATTTATGATTTTTATAAAATTATTGACATATTAGAAATTATTGATTTAGTGAAAAGTGAAATTATTTATATGCATGTATTAATTTATTAATATGAGCATCTTTAACTTCATTAGTGCATTCATATATAACAATCAATTTATCCAAAAATTTCTTATCAATACTAAGCATAGAAATTCTCATGAAATCATTAGAAATAAAACACAATATAAAGTATTACATTATATTGCATTCATATCATCCAATTTTTTTTCACAAGCAGGTCATTCATCAAAACATTTTTCAACTTTCATGTCATTTATTTCTACAATGGGTGTGTGATATTGATGTGTTAATATATGCCACATGCGAGAATCCTAACCATGATGGAAAGTATTAATATGAATTTTCTAATGATTAAAAAGAACATTATCAAGCAATGGTGGTATATGAGTATTTTGTCCTTCAAATAGTGAACCCTTAGAAAAACTTTTTTTCATAGTGATCAACTCAAGGATGTTAAGACACAAATTAAGTCAAGGCTCTGATACCAATTGTTAAGAGGCTATGACATCCAAGAAATGAGGTGAATTGCATATTTTAAAAACTTTCTATAGTTAAAATTTAATTTTAAATTAAAAAAAAAAACAAAAAAAAACAAAAAAAAAATAAATAAATAAATAAATAATTTAATTTTAAATTTTATATAAAAGTTAGTGAACAATAATTTGAATTTTAAATCGGAGCATAACAACGATCAAGACCAATTTCAAATAAGTAAATATAGAAAAGTAAGGAGACAAGAAACAGAGAAATTTTTATGTGGGTCAATCATATGCAAAAATTAACTAACAACTATGCTAGAAAATCACTAAAAAAGCTCAAGATTATAATGAATCTCTCGTACTCTCCTCAATCATAAATCATGTACTCTCATGCACCAGACAAGTATAACCCCAAATCATATACTCTTCTACACAAGACAAGTATAACCCCAAATCATATACTCTTCTACACAAGACAAATATAACCCCAAATCACATGCTCTCTTACATCGAGAAAGTACATCTTTAAATCACATACTCTTCTACATTGGGCAAATACAATCTCAAATCATGTACTCTCATACACTAGGCAAGTATAATCTAAAATCATGCACTCTCCTACATTGAGCAAGTAAAAACTCAAATTACTTCAAAGTTCAAGAAAAAAAAAATATACAAGATTACAAACCAAACACTTAATTTTTTTTAAAAGATTTTAACTCTCAATCTCAATTATACAATAATATACATATAAAATAAAGCTCACAAATTTTTTTTTCTTTTTGAAATAATATATGCAATGATCTTAAATGAAATTTAAAGTTGAAAATACTTGCAAAATATGAATCACAAAAGCCTTGAAATGAAATATATGAAAAATCAAAATGACATAACTTTTAATAATCTAACTTTTAAATTCAAACCAAATCAAGTTGAATATAAACACATGATAGTATGTGATATTTAAAACACTTGAAAGTAGAATGTGTAAAGATTAAAAGTACTTAGAAAAATCAAATCAAATTCTTGTCACTCATGAAATATCAAAAATATTAAGCACACTTAATATGAAAATTTAAATAAAAAAAAACTACTCAAGCCTCATGAAGGAAATGTGAAAAATGCAAGACTTGCCTTAAATGGTTATCCTCCAAAGCAAGGAGAGAGCTTGAAGAAGATGTTAAAGTATCCTCTAAAGAATGTTTGAAGTGAGAGCAAGAGAGGAGAGAAAGCCTTGATTACTTTAATTAAAGAACACATCAAATAGTTTAGCAATAGGGTCAGCCAAAAAAGGGTTTTTGCAAGAGAGGTTCATGTCACAAATTCAACCCATTAAATAGAAAATAAACAAGAGTATGGATCGGCCAAGCATGAAGAAATAAGAGGAAAAACAAGCAAGAGGAAAAGTATAAAAGGAAAGGATTAATTTTGAAATTCAAAATACAAATATTTCAAATTGAATCAAATCAAATTCAATTCGATATGCTCATCTAATGCATGCAGAGGGATGAGGCCTAAATGCAAGTATATAAATTAAATAAATACTAATTAATTATGTGATTGAATAAGAAAAAGTTGAATTAAATTTGAAATAAATTAAATTGAATAAAATCTCATTGAATGGGACACCCAAGTACTTACCAAGCATGGATCAATCACAAATTAATGCCAATCAAATAATTTAATGCTTAGAAAATTAATTGAATAAAGAATTTAAATTTTAAAATAATTTAAATTTGAATTTAAAACCAATAGGGGTGAGCCAAGAAAATTTCCAAAATTAAATATGTAAAAGAGGAAATTCCATAATACAAATCAAATTTTATTTTTAATTTGAATTAATTTATATAAAATAAAATAAAAAACAACGAGGTCAGCCAAATCATGCCAAACATGAAAAAAAGAGATATTTGTGAATGAGTTATGGTATATTTTAAATTTAAATTTAATATTCAAAATAATTTGAACTAAAGAAAATCTTCAACAAGGAAATTATTAATACCTTAAATCAAATAAATTAAACCAAAAATATCATGACATAAAACACTTAAAAATTGTGACAAAATCTGATATGGCATTAGGATTCAATGATAATTTTGATATGAGAGAGACAAAGAGTAATTAGGAGAGAGAAATAATTTGAATTATTAAGAGAATATTACATGTCACATGCTTAAATAAATAATAAAATATTAAATAAACCATTAAGAATAAATTGATGTGATATTAAATGAACTAAACTATGTTATAGATGTAATGGATATGACCTACATCAATCCAAGTGATCAAATTACCCAAAAATAATAATTTCATAAATTTTTAAAAATAATGTAAATCAAATTTAGCAAAAATATTCCAAAAATCAAAATAAATGAATAACATTATTTTAGAAATTTTATTGGCTTTATTTATCATTTTATATAGTTCTTAGGATAAAATATAGTGAAACTATGCCTAAGGTGATTTGGCCTTCTCAAGCTGACTAATCAAACTCAATCTAGTAATTTTCCTAAAAACACTTGAAATTATACATTTGTATCATCCAATCATATATTTGTTATCATCAAATATTGTAATCATGAGGCTCATGGAGTCAACACTAGTATAATCAAAATTCATGTAAAGTTCTTTTAAAATTTATATTATTAATTTTTTAGGTTTTCAAATCAAATTTAACAAATAGAAGATCTTGGTTCATATGTCCCTCAATGGAAAATGATACATATAGTTAATTACACTCTTGAAAACCTCTAGGAGACACACTTGATAAAAAAAATTAAGATGGTACTTTGGTTTAGCTTAGGTATTTTAAAGAAATGACATTAATAAAAATCAAGTGAAATAAATGGGCTCAAAATAGTTCATGAGTGCTAGTAAATAAATTAAAAATTATAGATATTTTATTATCTTAATTTCATAAATGCATCATTCTATGTCATTAATTTGAAGATCTAATTGTCAGTGAAGGTAATTATCCTAACAATTTTAAAATATTTCTTATCAATTATGAATTACATAGGAACCTCAAGATTTGATATCATGAGAGATAACTTTCTAAACAAATGAGCTATTTATCAAATTGAAAAAAAAAGGTAAAAACATCTTATAATACTTATAGAATAAGAAAATGCCTATCAAAAGAGAAGATTATGATAATTTTCTAACTAGCTCAAATTGCCCAACTAGCCCTATAAACCTCTCTATATCATAGTTGTCACTACCAAAGCATATTTCTTAATAAATGATCACTCAAAAAATAACTTTGAGGATACTCTCCGCCATCTTTATTGAGATGGGTAGAAGTATATTTTTTTTTATGAGATAGATTGATATATATTCAACCAGATTTCCCCTAACATTATATTAAGATTTATTTAGCTCTAGGTTCTACTTCCTATGGATGCAAGCATCCATAGTTAATTACCCCTCTTACCACAGCAAGAGAGCGCTTTAGATTAAAGTTGAGAACAAATATATCTATTGGATATGCATTTGGTGTCTTAGAGGCATAGTGTGGCTCAGAAGACTGTCTAAAAGGAGATAGGAGTGTACTCCTAATCAAGATCTCATGATTCCATCATCCCGGGACTACGTTATTCTAGCCTACCAATATTAGTGGGACATAGCCATAATGTCTAGCGAATCTGATTAGCAACCATGAGTTCCAATATCTCGAGTAAACTTAGAATTTTAGTATAAGTGGTGTAATAGTGTTAATGTGGTGAACAGATTATAAGATGTTCGCATACGAATGAGCATATGTTCACATAGTGAATGAATATAAAGTTGGGCTTACATCCCTTTGGAATGCTAAAAATTAAAGTCATCTACATGGTGGACGGATGTAAATTTATTCGTGTGGCAAATGAATTATGTGGCATTCCCATAGCGAACATATAGATGTTCACATGGTGAATGAATAGGAAGATAGGCTTACATCCCTTTGAAATGCTATAATTAGGGTTATCCACATGGTGGATCGATGTGAATTTGTTCGCGTGATGAAAGAATTATGCAGTGCTTGCATAGCAACAAACATATTTTCACATGGTGAATGAATAAGAAGTTGAACTTACATCCCTTTGGAATGTCATAATTAGGGTTGTCCACATGGTGGATAGAAGTGAATTTGTTCACGAATGAATTATGCAGTGTTCTCACATGGTGAATGAATTAATTAGAGGTTTGACTTACATCCCTTTGGAATGTCATAATTAGGGTAGAAGTCCTCACCACTTTTTTTTCTTTATTATATTTTTTTTAAGGGACGGCCGATGCGGTGCCACGCTAGGTGGCGGTAGATGTGAGGTACATACAACTAGCATTATTTGTCTGTTTGATCATTTGAACAGTGTCGCCTATAGCACTACGGCACTTGTCAAGATTCCTGATAGTTGTACAGAGATTAAGGAGGAAATGACAACCTCATTTTAATAGGTTTCATGGCACTACAATGATTTTCGTACTCATCAGTTACAAAAAATTATTATAATTAAATTTATCTTTAATACCGCACAGTAACAAATGGGATAGGTGGACCAACGCTTCGACACTGCATGTTGGCACCGCAATGCTAATGCCATGTTCTGCAACCCAAGAGGCTAACGTCTTAGTGCCATGTTTGGGCCTCGTGATGCTGAGTTTGATTTATAAATATGACCCAAGGTTTTTAAAGATTTTCATTCAATGGTCTCTCTCTTACAAATTTTACTTCTCTCTCTCTCTCTCTCTCTCTCTCTCTCTCTCTCTCTCTCTCTCTCTCTCTTAGCTCTATTCTTCTCTCTAGTTAATATATTCATCATGCCTCTCAGAAGGGTGGTGAGCAGGAAGAGGGCATCCAACGATGCCAGCAGATTCATCAGTGTCAATGCTGAAGAATGGTATCAACACGCCCTCATCCATAAACATTTAATCATAGAGAGGAGCTTCCAAGATCCTGGTGGTAGTGTCGAAGAGGTGATCGTGAGATGAGGCTGAGTCAAACTGGCCTACGACAACAGCTCATGCATTGTCTCGATGGTGCGCAAATTCTTCCCAAATGCACTAGAGAGCCAGGACAACAAAGCATTTGTACGGGGGAAACTAGTAAGTTTTTACAGTAGTATTCTTAATGCATATTACAATCTCCAAGATATTGATTATGATCAATATCTTGCTTATTATAACAACCATCTTGATTTTGACGAGATCCTACATTTTCTTTCTAGCGGAAATACAAATGTGTAATGAAAATGATGAGAGGAAAGAATTATTATCTTTCTTATTGTCGGTCTCACTATTGAATCGAAAGCTTGGTATTATTTCATTTCCAAGCTTACGCACATTGATAACACTAGTGATGTTGCCAAAGATAGGGTTGTTTTAAATTTTGTTATTCAAAGGGGATTTACGATCGATATCGAGAAAGTTATTTATAATTCTATTTTGTAATATATTGAAGGAGAGTACTACTGTTGGGTACGATCACCCTTCTTTGATTTATGATTTATATGTTACGGTGAGAGCGATAGAGGGCCTGATGAAGAAATACTCATTCAGAAGGCTCTTTTAACAAAGAGAGTAATTGTGGGATTTGGGTTGAGGTTTGAAGTGGGGAAGGCTCACATGCCCCAACCTTGACTTTAATCTTCTAAGTCCCTAGCCGAACAAGTCCAAGAAATTAATAGTCATGTCACAAACTTAAAAAGGTAGACCAGAGTAGTCATAGGCAGAAGATTGTGGGGCATAAGTTTGACCATAATATGGGTCAACAATAGATACAATTCTCTTACATGGCACAATTCAACACTATACTAGTCAACATATTTCAAAATTGCAATCTTGTTGATCTGAGTCAGGTCTCCTTCCCTATGGTGCCTTAGTATCAACATTGTGTAATTACCCCACCGATATATATCAAACACAGAGGAGAAAGAAGAGGAGGGAGAGGAGAATGAGGAGTATGATTAATAGTTTCCTCTATTTTTATACTTTTTACCATTTTTGCAATTTGTAATTTGTAATTTATAATTTTCTTTAAATTTTAAAAAAAATTATTTTTATTATTTTTGTGTTATATGCTTATATGTGATTAGCATTATTGATTTATCGATCCAGAATTTAAATAAAAAATTGAATATATTCATAAAAATGAAATTTAAGTGACAGCACCTCACTGATGTGAACAAATTAAAAAAATCTAGAGCTTGGCACTATGGTGCTAACCCTATGACACCGCGACAGTAGGGTGATATTTTTAGCCCTTAGGAGAAATTTTTTCTAAGTCCTTTTTACTTGTGATAGAGATATAGCTGAGACGTTGGTCTTTGGTGTGTTGGAATGCTAGGGAATTTTATCAGAAAATACTCTAAGTCATATTTCTCGCACTAAGTGAGCATGGCACCATGACACTGATGTCATGGAGCCGTGGGCCAGGGTGATTTTGGTGGGGTGTTGCGATGCTGGTGACTGGGCATCGTGTCACTACCCGTTATAATAGGCATACCCGAGGGCATAGCGCTATTATTCAGCGTCGAGGCATTGGGAGTCAAAATTTCAATTTCTTGTGAGATTTTTAGAAAAAAAATTTAGAAATTTTGGTAGCATTTCATCTTAGCAGTGCTAGATTTCAAAATCATAGTGTGAAGCACTCTTCTTCCTTATTTTGAATCTAAGATTGATGGAGGGGAGGGCTTTTCATCTCGTACCAAAACAAAGTTCAACAATAGAAGTCTTTAAATCTACAATCAGCTTTTCCCCACTAGATCCAAGATCAACGGAGGGATTATGATTTAACATGCTCTCTCTTTTTTAAAAAGTAAAATGGCATAAATCTTTTACCTAAAGTGAACAGAGTGTCTCGAAATAAAAAAAGATCACTAGGAGTGTGAGTGTAATGTTGGAGTGCAGTGAGAGTAAGAGTGGTCGAAGAGAGAAAAAGGGAAGAAAAATAGTGGATTGGACACTCCCATTTATAATAGTGTTTCCTATAACTATTCTATCTCAATAGCTGGTGTAGTGCCTCGGTGCCAAAATCACAACGTTGCGATGCTATACCGTAATTTTGACAGCTGGCTCTGTTATCCTTCTAGAAGTGCGAGCGATGTCGCTATGGCAAGAATAAAATTGTGTATATATATATATATATATATATATATATATATATATATATATATATATATATATATATATATATATATATATATATATATATATATATATATATATATATGTTTGTCTGTGTGTGTGTGTGTGTGTGTGTGTGAACAATAACCACTTAAGAGGATTTTTGACATAGTCTTATAAAGGGGTGATTTAAGCCTTCCACTTACTTCTAAAAAGGGAATATTATGCAGAATGTAGATAAAAGGTTTCTTGAGGTGAAGGTCCAAAGAAAGGTCAACCAAACCATATTAGGAAGAAAAGGCCTAAAACTCTTTCTTTGGGTTTAACATTTGGATTATGATATAAAAAAAGATCTAGGTTATGGAATCTCCTTGAAGAGATAGTAAATGTAAAGTTATTTATTCTAAAGTATTTAACATAGATCTAAAAGGTTTAGAGATTTATAAGTAGAGAGGCATAGATTAAGTAAAAATATCCTAACTTGATTGAGGAACTTGACTTTATAAAATTAAGGTAATTGCCAAAAGGCATAAAACCTATAAAAGCTAGAAACTTCTAGAGGAGTATGCCAAAATTAGATGTAGATTAGTTTGTAAAAGATTTAATAGTTTATAAGATGATAACAAGGAGAAGACTACAAGAAGGTCTAAATTAATTTATTTTTTCTAAAGGTAAGGGATAGTGTAGGGAGATGAGAGAGATTGAGGAAGAAGTTATGGTTATAAAAGAAAGGAAAAGATAGATAAACACTTATTAAGAAGATAACTATCATGAAGAATCTAACGGAGCTGACCACCAAGCTCTAACCCTAGAGAATCTATAAATTTTAAATAAAACCACCATAAAACTTTCCTTTTGGTACATTCTAACAAATTTTTAAGGAATTATATCAAACTAAATTGAAAATTTTAAAAATCGAAGGGAATCGATGAAAATTGAAGGCTAACCAAGCAAAGAGAGTCACTCTCCATTAGCCTCCGATCAAGGAGTTGCCAATCACACACTTTCTAAGTTAGATTTAAAGCTAATTAAAATAAGAGAAAATGTTAATTAAAAAGCATTTCATATGTTGGGAAAGAATTAAATATTTAAATTATTAAATTTTAATTTTAAATTTTAATCATCATTTTAATTATTTTATTTTTTATATCAAATCTCTTTATTCATGCATGGAACCCATCTTATGCCTTTGTCCTTGATCTTATGATGGTCCATCATAAACCTTAATCGTATCCTAAGTTTCTAATCTTTTTTGTTATTTTTAGATTTTTTTTTTTTTTTAAGTTTTTGATCTTGTTCTAGTGCACATGCCATGATAATCTACTTGATCTTCTATATTAATCTAGTTAATATTAAAACCAAATACTATGATAGAGAAAGTATGTATTGTGAGACATGAATGCAGACACAATTATAGTACTAAATGGGAATAAATTTAACCATTAATAAGGAAGATTAGCCAATAAAAGATTAATAAATTAGTTAGAGTTAGTGTTAATAAATACTCTTTTTTTTACAAAAAAAGGCATAAAAAGCTTAGTATGTAACATTTTAAAAAAAAATACAAAGGAGAGTGGCCCTTGTCTTTACTTTTGGTATTTACCTCTTAGATAATTTGAACTTGATTGTATTGTTGGATAAGGGTATTGGCAAAAGCCTATGTTTATCCATTCTCTCATTTATAAAGCTTTCTTATATAAAAACAAAGATATTTAGCAAAGAAAAATTATAACAATTTTAGGTACTGTGCATATTATTTTCTTGACCATTGAACTAATTAAAATTTTAAAAAAAATTAAATAATGATCTAACATTTTATTGTACCAAGCAAATGATTACCCCACAAAAAAATTGTTAATTTTGTTAGCTTTATATAACTCTAAAACAAAATATTTTTTAGACCTAGCATTGAAAATTAGTCAAATAATTTAGGGGTCAATCATCACTACATCTCACTCATAGCGTAGTTGTCCTAACTACACCATATCTTCAATTAGGCAATCATCTAAGATTATATTTATGATAACACCTAGCACATGCAAAATCAAAGCGTGATCAAAGGGTTAATTTATATGAATATGGCATAACTATTAAACTACCTTATCGTAATGAAATAATTAAACCAATACTTCTCACATTATTTAATTATTAAGTTTAGGTTTTAAAAAATTAGTTTTAATTAAAATATATCTTAGAATATATTAAAAATAATATCTAACTATTCAAATATAAATTATATATCAATTTATACATATGGTATAAATTGATTAATTAAATTTTAAAAAATAATCATATGAAATTTGAATATAATAATATAAGTTTATTATCATATGAACTATGACCTAATAGTAGCAATCAACTTAGTATACCTATAAGTCAAGTCAACAATCTCTTAATCTAGCTAACTAATTAATTTGTTGACTAAAATTAAATAAAAATATAAATGCATATCAATATAGGATTTAATGATCAAAGATATTAATCATCTAACTCATTTAAGATTCAAACATTTAATATGGTTCAAATATTTGAAAGATAAATAGTTATTAAGTATTTAAACCATGTAATCTAGTAGATAAGGATCTTAAAAATTATTGTCAAGGCCTTCGATTCAAATTTTGTCTACACCATAATAAATTCTCACTTGTGTAGCAAATAAATAAATGGCCAAATAAAACTAATCAATAGGTTAACCTAGTTTGACCATATTTCACATATATGTATGCTGATATTTTACACTAAGAATTTTGCTTTCATAATCAAATTCAAACTTAAACAAAAATAAAGCTAATTTTAATATAATTAATTTTTTTTGTTTTTATAAAATATTAAATTTAAATATTTGATAATAATATTTTAAAAATAAAGGGGTCTATATTTAACAAATAACATCATAATTCATTAATTTATGATAGTAATAGTTTTAACATATGAAATAATAATTAAGAAAATGAGATATTAACTCTTTTTTTTACTAATTAATTGCATTATTAATTCTAAAATAGTTGTAATTATAAAAGTTAAATTTATCTTAATTTAGGTTAATTAAGTGAAATAAGTCTGTAATTAATCCTTATTGAGATTAAAAATTTTCAAATAATTTTATAATTTTCGAAAATCATTTTTATCTTAAATAATTAGGATGAAGTTTGTTATGAAAACTAAAATTTAAAATTATATTAAAAAATTTTCCAAAAATTTTTGAAGAAATTAAAACAAAGTATATGATTTATTAAAAATAATTTGCACCATGAATATTGCTACAGTTATGATTTTATTTAAGTTTCTTTTATTTTGTTACAAATATGATCATCTGTATGTCATGATATGATCAACAAGCTTATGATAGTAGATTAATAATTTTTAAATTTCTATACTTTTAAAAATTAAATTACTATTTTTCATAATTAAATAAAATCTGTTTTTAATTATAACATTTTAAAATTTTTATGAAAATTATTATAGATGGCATTAACGTAATTGATGTATAAAAATAAAAATATATATTAAACACTAATTAATTTTTTTTCTTTTTTATACTAAAAATTAGTTCAGTGCCTTTTAAGATACAAAATGGAACAAATACATTTTAGTAGCTAATTATCACAGATAAAATTTTATAAAATGAATATATTCATTATGTTTAGCTAATATTATTCAAAATTATTGATATTTTTAAGAACATATTAAATACTTTTAATATTTTAAATATCATCAAAATCATTTATAAAAGAAGAAATTTCTTTAATAAATTAAAACTAATTTCAAATGATATAAATTGATATGCAAGAATTAATAAAATTAATAGCAGATTCATGATGCTCAAGCCAATTATTCTGCAAAAACTGTAATTTTAAAAGTAATTAAAAGTGAGAGTACATTAGAGAATCATTGTGACTTGTATGTGAAAAAGTTAGGAGTATGCATTTTGATATGACACTTAAAATATCACTAGTCGAAGTACGAATCTTGAAGTCAAAAGCAAATTGATCCTAAGTTGAAACTGGTCGAGATCAAGCACTTAAAATATCATTGAAAACTTTGGTATATCAATTAAATCTCTAAATAGCTCTTAAACATAGAGTGTTTATAAATCGTCGGCGTCTCGGCGTGCGGATCTCAAGCCCAAGATCTCATAATTATTTGAGCATTCAAATACTTGAAATACATCAAATGATCAAAGGAATCATTTTGAGTCCAATGGAGTGGAGTTTTGCGGTATTTCCGAGCGTCACTCCTCCCAATAAATAGCCCCTTTCTTCACGTAGGTCGAAAGAAAAGAGAGCTCCAAAGCTTGCTCGCATAAAATCCTCGGTGCGCCACCCCCGTTGGTTTGCCAACCACCCGCCCATGCCACCGCCCGCCCCGGTCCTCGTCATCGTCAATCGTTCGGTCCTCCGCACCACCACCGCCGTCATGGTATCAACCATCATCGCCGTCATCGCCACCCGGCAGGTTCCGCAGACTACCATCGTCGGTCCTTCTGCTTATCATCATCCGGTCACCCTCGGCGACCTTCGCCGTCATCACCTCGTTGTTCACCATCATCTACTACCATTAGCAACTATTACAACCTGAAAGTGACTATATAGCTGTTGTTATCTGATTCTAGGATTCTCATTGTGAGCCCTTCTTATATACAACTCTATAACCCCGTATCGGGAAAATTTTATACTCCAAAACAAATACATAGTGGAAGATTTTTACTAGGCTAGGCCCCGTGGTTTTCCTCTCTTTTTGAGATTTTTCATGTAAAAATTTTAGAGTTTTATTATTAATACTTCAAACATATATGTGTGTTGGACTCCACAATGAAGCTAAGGCGTAAACTTTTATTCTATGGTTTCTAAGCATAGCTTGATTGTGCGTATGTGAGCAACCCTCAATCATAATTTTCGTAAACACCCGCGTCATGGCCAATAGGCGCAATACTCGTAACAATGAAGCCTCCCGCTCAAATTCCCGTCACTCTCGAAACCAATTCTTGAACCAAGGACGTCAAGCTTCTGCCCTACTCTCCCCTGATAGGCGTGACCCTGTCGGTGAAGGCACAACCGGAATCTCTTTAGAAGATCGTGTGCATCGAATGGAAGAGTCTCAAAATGAGATGATCTGACTTTACGAGGAACACGATAGCCACTACCACGGCAAACACATCTCCCCCAAGATCGATCATTAGTCGTGGGAGGTCAAAATGCTAATCTCCTTGACACTGAAGTTCCTCGCTTCCGGTGATCGCTCTGACACGCTAGTTCTACTCATCCATCACGTGCAGCTCAACCGACCGCTAATCCACCAATTATTGATGGTACCTTGGCACGTTCTCGTCTTATTGACTCCACATCACGTTATATGTGCAGAATTACAACGCTTAATGCAAGATAAATTTCACCTTAAAGATAGAAATCATCTTCCCCTCACCGAGTCTTCACCTGCTATTCTTCAACATCACATTTCCATAGGGTTCAAGCTTCCGAGCGTTGACTCTTATGATGGGGCAACTGACCCATATGAACACATCGACCATTACAGGACCATCATGCATATCCAACGAGCTCCTGACACACTACTTTGTCAAGTCTTTCCCGTTACCCTTAAAGGGCAAGCTCGCACTTGGTTCTACTCCCTTCCAAGGGGATCCATCCATACCTTTGACGAACTCGCCAAGATTTTTGTAGAATAGTTCATTGCAAACTGGAGGATCATTAAAGATTCCTCCCATCTCTTTGGCATTCATCAAAATGAGGGTGAATCACTTAAAGAATACTTCCGGAGATTCTCCTTAGAAGCTCGCCAAATACATGGGGTAGACCCTGAATTATTGAGAGGAGTTTTTCTTGGAGGGATCCGTCCTGGGCCTTTCTACTCGTCACTAATGCAAGATACGGTCCGCTTATATATCGACTTGGTTCACCATGTGGAAGCGCAAATTTTGTTGATGAGACTGTTAATTCTCATTGAAAATAATTTGAACAATCCATAGGAAAACATAAGAGTGCTCTAAGAAACATAGATCAACAATCCCATCAGAAGAAGAAACAAGGCAGTCATGATCTCCCTCCACACAACAACGACGTGAACCACGACTGGAATACATGCCATTGAACACATCTCGTGTTAACATCTTGTTGTACATTCGAGATGAAGAGACCATCAAGTGGCCACATCCACTGAAACCAAATTCGAGAAATCAGGAGTAATATTGTCACTTCCATCGAAGTCATGGACATATTATAGAGGCGTGTAAACAACTTAAAGAAGAGATTGAGAGGCTCATTCAACAGGGATATCTACGTCAATTTGTACAAAACCAACCAACTCAAGCAAACATAGCTCCAACTAGGGGGGCAACCGGGACAATCATCACAGAAACAACACAAAAGCCAAATAGTTGGAGAAATTGAAACGATTGCAAGTGGGCCACTACTATCTAATCAAGTCTTCATCGCCACTTTTGAAGAGTCAGAGTTACAAAAATCTTGTAGTAATCATCCCATCACTTTTAATAACTCAGACTTCAAAGGAGTCCAAGTTCCGCATTAAGATCCTCTTGTCATCAGTGCGGGGATTGGTGACCCCTGTTATGTTGTTAAGAAAATTTTGATTGATAATGGGAGTTCCGTTGATATTTTATTTTACTCCATCTTTCTTAGCATGGGTCTGGTTAAGGAAAAACTTCAACCCGCAGCAGGACTATTATATGGGTTTGATAATCGCCATGTACGAGTGGAGGGGACAATCACCCTTCCCGTTGTTCTCGGAGAACTTCCTCAACAAGTCACTCACTCAGTTCAATTCATAGTGGTCAAGTCAAATTCGATACAACTATCTTTGGAAGACCCCTCCAATCAATCTTGGTCTTTGTCACCTCATCTTAAGATGAAATTTCAAACTTCCATAAGAGCTGGAGTGGTATGTGGAAACCAACAAATAGCACAATCATGTTACCTCAGACAAGCTCAACCATGCCCTTCAGTGACCTTCAACATCGAGCATTTTAATCTTCAAGATAAAGAATTACCTCAGAGGGTTTTGCCTGTAAAACACTTGCTCCCCACTTCGTTATCAAATGACCAACCGTCAAGCTATGACGAAAGATCCAGAGGAAAAAATCTTCCCTAAAACTTGGAACATTAAAGGTCTCTGAAAAGTGTTATATGTAATCCTTAGTGCATAAATATTGCAACCTTTAATTTACTCTGTTTGTCTTTTCTCTCCACCTCTTATCTTTTGTTAACTCTCTCTAAAAATGTATCTCGTCACTTTTGTTAAGTTATCTTATGACAATATTGTATCACCGACATTATCAAAGTAATGAGTTTATGGCTTTTTCATACAAGCTTATTTCTTCTTCATTTAATCCTCCCACTTGAGAAATACACAACTCATATTATATCTCAATCGGGACATGATCAATCCCAAGGGGACTTGATCGGACCTCTTCCATACAGGTAAGAAGTCAAGTAACACTTTGGCTGATACCTAGGATAGGTCAAAAGGTCCTTGGTGGACATCCAGCGACCTCTTCCATACAAGTTAACGTCATCGAGTCACACTCTGGCAAACAACCTCGGATAGGTCAAAACTATTCAACGGATTCAATTCAACCTCTTCCATACAAGTTAACGCCATCAAGTCACACTCTGATAAACAACCTCAGATAAGTCAAAAATCTTCAGCGGATTCAATTCAACCTCTTCCATACAGGTTAACATCATCGAGTCACACTCTGACAAATAACCTCGAATAGGTCAAAAATCCTCATCGTCATCAAACTTCACGCCGCGTGCCGTCTGCGACCGCAGATCGTGGACGCCGTCAACCACCATCCGGTTATCGCCGCCGATCATCGCTCGAACGGTCGATCCGACGAGCGGTTGATACCTCTTTTAAGGAAAATCGGAGCCTCGTGTATGTACCCGCTTGATCGCCTCGAGCCGGTTGGTCGGCGAGACTGTTGATGCCTCTTTCGAGGGAAAAGCGGAACGGCGTATGTCGTGGGCCTTGATCGCCTCAAACCGGTCGGTCCGAGGGTTGGCGCCCTTCGAGGGAAAAGAGCCACAGCGTATGCGTGAGCCTTGATCGCCTCAAACCGATCGGTCGGCGAAGAGGACGCCTCTTCGAGGGAAAACTGCGGCGTATGTTCGCCTTGATCGCCTCAAACCGGTCCAATGAGGCCGGTTGGCCACCGAGGAAAACCGGAACCACGGCGTATGAGCCTTGATCGCCTCAGAATGACCTTCTCCTAAGAAGAAGAGGAACACCGAGCATATGAGGTGTGACATCTCCTTGGCCTAGGGGTTTTATAGACCCATAAGGGCAAAAGGTCAAAATCACAAAACCGTCAAGTCGAAAATGGGCATTTGTGCGCGTGTCTTGCACCCATGCGCCCCATCGCGTCTGAACCACTGCCGTGTGTGGCGGTGTCTGCTTGCGGTGGCGTATTGTCTGGTGCGTGGCCGTCAGACGGCGCGACCCATGCCCCGCGACCACCATCAGCCCACCGCATACCCCCCACGGCATACGGCGAGCGATGATGCATGGGAGCAGCATACCCGCACATCGCGCTGCGCCATGATCATAATCTTGTGCTTCCCTGAAGATCTGTTCTATCAAAATGTATGGTTAATGGATCCGCAAATTTCATTGAAAAATTTACTATTTTCAAGTATTTGGCATATCTGTTCATCCGTGACACTTAAAATACTAGTCGATGAATCTTGATGTCAAAAGCAAGTTGATCCTAGTTGAAAGAATCAGATGCACTTAAAATATCATTGGAAATTTTGGGATATCAATTAAAATCTAAATAGCTCTTAAACATGGAGTGTTTATAATAGTCAAATCGAGCGAGTAATCTAAGCCCAAGATCTCATAATTACGACTTCATTTGAGCATTCAAATACTTGAACTACATCAAATGATCAAAGAAATCATTTTGATCCGATGGAATGAAGTGGTTGGGTTTTGTATGTATTCTGAGCGTGTCCTCCAATCTATAAATAGCATCATTCTTCACATGAGGAGGCCAAGCAAGAAGAGGAGAGAGCTCTAAAGGCGAAAATCCTCAAGCATAATTGTGCCACCGGCGGTTTACCACATTGGTTGCCAACCCAGCGCCATGCCGCCCGCCATTGGTCTCGCCCGTCGTCATCTCATCTCCATCTCACACCACTTATCGCCGATCATATCGTCAACCATCGCCGGTCATCGCCCGACCGGCGTCGGTCACCGACAACCATCGTCGGTCACTGCCGCCGACCATCACCGGCCATCTTCGCTGGTCACCCTCACGACGACCTTCATCATCAGTCGTTGACCCCACTGTTCACCATCATCTACTGCCACTAGCAACTATTACAACCTAAAAGTAACTATATAGTTGTTGTTGTCTGATTCTGGGATTCTCATTGTCAGCCCTTCTCATATACAACTCCATAATCTCGTATTGGAAAAACTTTGTACTCCAAAACAAATACATAGTAGAAGATTTTTGCTGGGCTAGGCCCCGTGATTTTTCCCTCTTTTCGAGACTTTCCACGTAAAAATTTTGGAGTTTTATTATTAATACTTCAAACATATGTGTGTGTGTGTGCTGGACTCCACAACAAAGCTAAGGCGTAAACTTTTATTTTACCACAACTGATTTTCTAGCAACACATTTAATTTGTTTGGATGATTTGGATGATAAATTTTAAAAATTAATTAATTTTAAATTCTCAAAAAATTAAACAAAATCGATCAAACAAAACACAAAACCAAATAGATCAAATAACAATTTGGTTTGACTATTTTGATTTGATTTTAAATAAATCAACATTTGCTATATTCAAATACTATTTATAAAATTTATATTCATTATACAATTTTTTTATATTTTTTTATATAATGAATAAGGAATAAGAAAAACTAAATATATACAAAATAAAAAATAATAATAAATTACTTTCTTGCATTAAAAATATTTTAAATTTTTCTGATGATTGAAAAAAATTTATCAAATAATAAATAAATTTTATTTATTTAATTCCATCTAAAATCTTATTTAATAAAGTGATCCAAAATTGAAAATCAAAACTTTTATTAATTAAAAATAAAATCTAAATTACTAACTTCAAAATACAACCAAATTATTCAAAAACTTTAATTTGATTTAATTTTTTATTAAAATTAAATAATGCATGCCACACCCTAGCAGAAATGATCGAATCTAGAACCAATGCAAGCACACTTCAAAAATATTCATAGTTTTCAAAAATTATTTAAACAATCTTAATATATGAAACATGATATAAATTTATTATTAGAAATAGAAAGTTGTTTAAAATCATCTGCCTCAGTGGCATCTTCATGCCTTGTTATATTTTATTAAGAAAATAATATAAAAAGGGCCACTCACTCACACTCCACCCTGAACCTATCCTCTCTAACACCATCACTTTGATCTCTTTTGAATACTCTCTCTCTTCGCGAAAAATATTATGAGTCAGGACGTAACTACGTCGGACTCCAATCGTATCATTTGCGTCCATTATTAAAAATATCATTTTTTAGCATTTTGCAAATGCGGTCTCGGGGCGGCACATTGGCATGATGCTTCTGGACCGGGCGTCCGTTCAAACTGGGAGAAGAAAATATCATGCACGTCGTTCCACATTCTTTGTCACAGAATAGTTTAGGGCTTTTTTTAATAAAATTTTCTCGCTCGCTCCTTCTCGGTCTCTTCAGATTTAGCAAATCTTGGGCATTAAAATTGAGGTATTATAGCGACCTCAGGTATTTCTTCACATTCTTGAACTTTAATGAATTTAGTGTTTTCTATGTTGTTCTCACCATCAGTAGGAGAACATTTGCTACATTGAGTTCTTTAATTGAGCAGGCTTTTCTTGGTATTTGGAGATGTTTTGCATATATACTCTCTGTATTATCATGATGGTACACGCCGTTATTTTCAAATTTTTGAACTGTTGGGCTTGTCATATGTTTAGTATATCACATTGTAGGATGTTTGGTGTTATTTCATGAAGGATTTGATGAATTCTGGGGCCTCTTTGGATATAATATGTTCAGTCGATGGCATTACAATTTGTTTGTAGGTTGATTAATGAATGTTTGCTTCAGTTTTGTATGTGTACTCTCTATACTCTTAGGAGAGTACAACCCATTTTATCATTTTTTAAAAGACTTCTGACTAATATGTTCAGTACATGGCTTTAGAAGCAGTTTGAATGCTGATTGGTGAGTTTTTAGGGCTTTTTTGCATGTGTACTCTCTGTACTCTCTGGAGAGTACACCCCATTTTGTCAATTTCTTTCTAATTTTAAACCCTATTTGTAGAGAATATGTTCATTACATTCCATTGAAAGCAATTTGGAGGCTGTTTGATTGATTTTTAGATGAGTTTTGCATCTCTACTCTCTGTATTCTCATGAGAGTATAGATTTTTTATCATTTTTTCCACTTAATTTGGCCTATTTGGAGGGAATATGTTCATCACATTCCATTGAAAGCAATTTGGGAGACTGTTTGGTTGATTTTTATGGTAGTTTTGCATCTGTAGTACAGAGCATTTTTATCATTTTTTTTTTCCAATTTCTTATGCCTGTTTGGAGAAAATATGTTCATTACACTCCATTATAAGCAATTTAGAGATTGTTTGATTGATTTTTAGGGGAGATTTGCATATATACTCTATGTACTCTCATGAGAGTACAAAGCATTTTTCTCATTTTTTTTAGTTTCTTTGGCCTGTTTGGATATAATATGTTCATTACATTCCATTTGAAGCAATTTAGACTATTTGGTTAGTTTTTAGGGGAGATTTGCATATATACTCTTTGTATTCTCATGAGAGTACATAGCATTTTTTTCATTTTTTTTCCTGTGTCTTTGGCCTGTTAGGAGAAAATATGTTCATTACATTCTATTTAAAGCAATTTCTAGGTTGTTGGTTATTTTTTAGGGAAGATTTGCATCTGTACAGAGCATTTCTCATTTTTTCCAATTTCTTTGGCCTGTTAGGAGAAAATATATTCATTACATTCTATTTGAAGCAATTTCTAGACTGTTTGGTTGATTTTTAGAAGAGATTTGCATCTGTACTCTCTGTACTCTCATGAGAACACAGATTTTTTTATCATTTTTTCACTTGGTTTGGCCTGTTGGGAGGGAATATATTCATTACATTCCATTTGAAGCAATTTCTAAGCTATTTGGTTGATTTTTAGGTAGATTTGCACAGAGCATTTTTTTCATTTTTTTCCATTTTTTTGGCTTGTTTGGTTTTTTTGTAGGAGAGATTTATATTTATACTCTCTATACTCTCATGAGAGTATAAAGCATTTTCTTTCATTTTTTTTCCAATTTCTTTGGCCTGTTAGGAGAGAATATGTTCATTACATTCCATTTGAAGCAATTTTTAAGCTATTTGGTTGATTTTTATGAGAGATTTGTATCATTCTCTCTGTACTCTCATGAGAGTATAGATTTTTTTATCATTTTTTCCACTTAGTTTGGCCTGTTTGGAGAGAATATGTTCATTACATTCCATTGGAAGTAATTTGGGAGGTTGTTTGGTTGGTTTTTAGGGCAATTTTGCATTTGTACTCTCTGTAATCTCATGAGAGTACAGAGCATTTTATCATTTTTTTTCCACTTAGTTTAGCCTGTTTGGAGAATATATTCATTACATTCAACTGGAAGCAATTTGGAGGATGTTTGGTTGATTTTTGGAGTAGTTTTATCTGTACTCTCTATACTCTCATGAGTACAAATTTTTTTATCATTTTTTCCACTTGGTTTAAGCTTGTTTGGAGGGAATATGTTCATTACATTCCATTTGAAATAATATGGAAGCTGATTGGTTGATTTTTAGGAGAGATTTGCATATGTACTCTCTATACTCTCATGATACTATAGAATTTTTTTTATCATTTTTTTATACTTGGTTTGGCCTGTTTGGAGGGAATATGTTCATTACATTCCATTGGAAGCAATTTGGATGCCGTTTGGTTGATTTTTAGGGTAATTTTGTAACTATACTCTCTATACTCTCATGAGAGTACAGAGCATTTTTCTCATTTTTTTTTAATTTCTTTGGCCTATTTGGAGGAAATATGTTCATTACATTCCATTATAAGCAATTTGGAGGCTGTTTGGTTGGTTTCTATGGGGTGCATGTACTCTCTGTGAGTACAAATTTTTTTATCATTTTTTTCACTTGGTTTGTCCAATTTAGAGGGAATATGTTCATTACATTCCATTTGAAGCAATTTGGAGACTGATTGGTTGATTTTTATGGGAGATTTGTATCTGTACTCTCATGAGAGTACAGATTATTTTTATCATTTATTCCACTTGGTTTGGCCTGTTTGGATGGAATATGTTCATTACATTCCATTGAAATTTAAATTTGTTTGGTTAGTTTAGGAGATTTGTATCTCTGTACTCTTGAGTCTGAGCATTTATCATTTTTTTCCAGTTTCTTATGCATGTTTGGAGAAAATATGTTCATTACATTTTATTATAAGTAAATTGGAGGCTGTTTCATTAGTTTATAGGGGAGATTTGCATCTGTACTCTCTATACTCTCATGAGAGTACAGATTTTTTTTTATCATTTTTTTTCCACTTGATTTGGCCTATTTGGAGGAAATATATTCATTACATTCCATTTGAAGTAATTTGGAGGTTGATTGGTTAATTTTTAGGAGAGATTTATATTTGTACTCTCATGAGAGTACAAATTTTTTTATCATTTTTTCCACTTGGTTTGGCCTGTTTGGAGGGAATATGTTCATTACATTCCATTAGAAGCAATTTGGAGGTTGTTTGGTTAGTTTCTATGGGAGATTTGTATCTATACTCTCTCTTACTGAGAGTCTGAGCATTTTATCATTTTTGTTCCAGTTTCTTATGTCTGTTTGGAGGAAATATGTTCATTATATTCCATTATAAGTAATTTGGAGGCTGTTTGATTAATTTCTATGGGAGATTTGCATATGTACTATCTGTACTCTCATGAGAGTACAAAGCATTTTTATCATTTTTTTTAGTTTCTTTGGCCTGTTTGGATATAATATGTTCATTATATTCCATTTGAAGCAATTTCTAGGCTATTTGGTTAGTTTTTAGGAGAGATTTACATCTGTACTCTTTGTACTCTCATGAAAGTACAGAACATTTTTCTCATTTTCGAGTAGTTTTTTTGGCCTATTTGGAGGGAATATGTTCATTACATTCCATTGGAAGCAATTTAGAAGGCTATTTGGTTAGTTTTAGGCGGTTTGCATCGTACTGTCTGTGTCTGAAGAATTTTTCATTTTGAGCAGTTTCTTTGGCTGTTTGGGAAATATGTTCATTACATTATTATAAATTTGGATTTGTTTAGTTGGTTTTATGGCGGTTTGCATCGTACTCTGCTGAGAGCATTTTCTCATTCGAGCAATTTCTTTGGCCTGTTTGAGAAAATATGTTCATTACATTATAAACAATTTGTAGGCTGTTTGGTTGATTTTTAGGGCAGTTTTGCATCTATACTCATGAGAATACATGAGCATTTTTCTCATTTTTAAGCAATTTCTTTGGCCTGTTTGGAGAAAATATGTTCATTATATTCTATTATAAGTAATTTGGAGGTTGTTTGGTTAATTTCTAGGAGAGTTTTGCATCTGTACTCTCTGCACTCTCATGAGAGTACAGAGTATTTTTCGCATTTTTGAGTAGTTTCTTTGGCCTGTTTGGAGGAAAAATATTCATTACATTCTATTACAAGGAATTTGGAGGATGTTTGGTTGGTTTCTAGGAGATTTTTGCATCTGTACTCTCTGTACTCTCATGAGAGTACAGAGCATTTTTCTCATTTTTTTTCACTTAGTTTGGCCTGTTTGGAGGGAATATGTTCATTACATTTCACTGGAAGCAATTTGAAGGCTGCTTGGTTAGTTTTTAGAGCAGTTTTGCATCTGTACTCTGTGGGCCTCCATTGTGCTGATAATGTTCTTACTAATTGACTTTTCATTTTGAAGTTTACAATGTCTAGAAAAGAATAACTTCGAGATGCAGGCCTACCACCGTTAGAACGGTGTTCGATAATATTGCGGCACTCTTTGATGAAGTCATTGACATTTTAAGGAGGCTTCATTTGCATCAGTTTACTAGAGTGCACGAAATTCAGCTAGACTCAATTACCATCATGTCAATCCTATCTTGCTGGGAAATAGAGTAATAAGCATTCTTTTTGGGTGGACAATGCATTCCTTTCACTCCCAATGAAGTTGCACTAATTGTAGGGATGCCAAATAGAGTGGAGAAGGTCATATGGCAGAAATCCCTTGTCGGATTATTTCGTGGACTTTAAGAATAAACTTGAGACTTGGCTCGTTACTGCGGCACAATTTGTCTGATTGTACATACATTTTACGCTTTCAAATCTTTTTTTATATATCAACTATAGGGTGACATCGAATTGATTACTATGCCACGACATAGATAAATTCTTGAGTACAATAGAGCCATTTGGGCCTTCTAATTTCACAATTTGATGGTATTTCATCAAAGATTCGATAGAAGGCACCGTGTGTGGCTTTGTCACTCTTAATGGTAATTTTATTCTATATATTATTATGTATTATTTGATGCATTGAAGTTAACTTATATAAATATTCGTTGTAGATGCGAGCTGAGGCATCATAAGATCATCGTTTGCTTCTACAAAGTCGTATGTTATGATGGCCAAAAATAAAGTTTGCAGATTACTCCTTCAATGATTTGGAAGGTCACCATGTAACACAAAATAGTTTCACTTTATTTACATTATAATGTATACATTCTTTTTGTAAGGCATCACATTTTTTAACGGTGTAATGTAGGTCTGCCTTTCATTTGAGGACATATCAGAAGAGGAGACTTGGCTCCTCGATACATTGCCCCCAACCCAGCAAATAACCCATTCTGAGCCTAATAGCAGTCTCATTCTTAGTCCACTGAGTCCATCCCCCACTGAATCTCCATGTCTCTCCTCGATATTCTCCCCCTTCTAGTGTATCTAGCCCGCCCTATGCTACTACCCACTCAGAAGGCTTTGCGGTGGAGAGGATACTTGCAGGTTTCAATGCCTTGGGAGATAGAGTGTCGACTTTTGAAGCATCAATAATGGAGACAATGGATGGAATTGAATTGCGGTGGCCCTGGCATCCCTAGCATGGGAGAAGCTCTGTGGAGGCGACCACAGGGGAATCTCTTGAGGAGGCTATCCTGGGGGCAACCATGGAGGCCTACAGAGCTTCCCACAGTGGAGGACCACGGGGAGGCTCTGTAGTGGGCGCCTGTGGAGACTTCCACTTGGGGAAGCCCTGTGGAGGCCACCATGGGGAAGCTCTTGTGGAGGCTTCCAGCACATGAAGATCTTTGAAGCATTTACTCGAGTAACATTGGCGTGGTGTGAAGGCGATATGAGGAAGAGGAAAGTCATATCTTCCCCCTTCACACAAACTTACAGGAAGTCACAGAGTAGAATAAGTCCTGTGATAGCCTCCACTCAGGATGAGCAGCCGGCAGTAGAGGTATTACGTAACTTTCTTTTTAATTTGACATAATAGTAACTAATTTCAATAAATTTTTTATAGGTTTTTGAAGATGATAGATAGCTAAACGCTATCATTGTGGTTGAGGAGCATCGGTAGGAGGTATTCATCATCTTAGCGGTCGATTCTTAGTTCCTGATAGCTCTTCATCACTACCTTTCGTTATCACTAATTTCCTTTGCGACCGGTAGGCACATCATATTATTGACTTCTCATCAGATGTCACGAGATCAATGTTGCTCATTGACCGCGTCTCCGATTCAAGGACAAGTAAGTCATTCTTCATTCAATACCTTACGATTAAAATCACATATTCATTCGTTAAGATTCTTCCCATATTTCTCACATGCATGGGTGATCGTATTCATTTGGGAATATCATTATTGTCTGAGGAAAATTGATGAGTTCTTGACGGTCGATTATGTCGGATGCACACATCGAGGCCTTCGCTTTTCATGAGAAGTACTCTATGCGGTGTATGTCCCCTATTTGTACATTCATGCTTACCTTTGGGTAAGTTACTCCACAAAATCACGGTAGTCGATCTGGTTAGGTAGTTAGAAATTTAGAATTTATAAACTTTCTCTTCCCTTCTTATAGAGTTATGCGAAATATGGCTATAAAGAAAGAAAGCAAAATGTTCATCCACGTATGCGAAGTGTATCAAGTGACTCTTACTTTCAATTATAAATAATCGGCACTGGACACTCCTAGTCGGGCATACTAAGCAAGGGGCTTGATATTTTTATGATTCATTATCAAACCCAACTCATAAGGTCATTCTTCCTGATATTGTAAGAATTGTTTTCATTTAAGTTTACCTAAAGTGCATATTTTCTGCCAACTTATTGACTATACTTCTTACTATTCAGATCAAATTACTTGTTCAAGATGCTGGCTAGTCTTTTGCGAGCGATCCCATAAAATGATCAATCGAAATGATGAGTGGGCTGCCAGTCCAACAAAATAGTGTTGACTGCGGGATGTTCGTCTGCAAGTACATGGAAGCGGCAAACCTAGGATGGTGACCACCGATTGGCCAAAGAGGATGAAATGCTTTAGGGCTGAGTTGGCTTATGCTATCTTTTGTTTGGGCATGAAATAACTAATCTGACAACTGTACAATTGAAGTTTGATATGTTCAAAATCAATTGCTTTAGAAGCTATTATTTATGATTTTAAACCTTTTTAAGAGGTAGCATATGTACTATCTGTTTGGATTGCTTTAGTGAGACCATGTGCAGCAATTTGGTTGATGATGAGCTGCTTCAGTGAGATATTTTTCAAGTGTACTCTCTGTACTCTCCTAGGAGTATAAACTCTTATGTTCATGTTCTCCAGTTTTGCAGGTGTACTCTCAGTACTCTCACGAGGTCTTATTCTTTATTTTTTCATCATTTTTTCAGGACAGTTTGGATAGAATATCTTTTGTAGAGACCATTTAAAGTAATTTGTTGGTTGTTAAGTTACCTTTTTAAGCTCTCTTCAATCTATACTCTCTTTACTCTCATGAGAATACAGAATATTTTCAGATTTCTGACCATCTTTCTTTTATGGGCTATTTGAAAAGAAAATGTTTAGTACATTTCATTACAGGTTGTTTGGAACCTGAATATTAGCCTTCCATGTTTTGCATACTCTCATGTACTCTCACGAGAATGAGTATTTCTTCAATTTTTTTCAATTTTTCTAGGCAGTTTGGGTAGAATATGTTTAGTGGAGACCATGTGCAGCAATTTGGTTGATTGGAGCCATAATATTAGCCTTTTTGGAATGTTTTATAGGTGTACTCTATGTACTCTCTTGAGAGTATAGACTTTTTTTCTCAATTTTTTCCTTATTGTGGCTTGTTTGGATAGAATGTGTTGACTACAAACTATTTGGAGCAATTTGGGAGCAACTGGGTTATTTTTTAAGCTATTTTGATCAGTACTCTGACTCGACAATCTGCACCAATTGCACATATTTTTTCAATTTTTTTGACCTATTTGGAAGGGAATTATTAACTAGACTCTATTAACTAGACCAATTTCCCAATTTTTTCCACCATTGCTTTGGAAAGGAAATATTTAGTATATTCAATTACAGGTTGATTGGAGCCTTAATATTAGATTTTTGTGGAGCTATTTTTGAGTTGTACTCTCCTGAGAGTACAATTTTTTTCTCAATTGTTTCCAATTTTTCATGCCTGTTTGGATAGAATGTGTTGACTACAAATTATTTGGAGCAATTTGGGAGCTGTTGTGTTACTTTTTTAAGCTATTTTGCATCTGTACTCTCTGTACTCTTAGGAGAGTACAGACCAATTTTCCAATCTTTCCACTTCTGTTAGCCTATTTGGAAAGAAAATATTTAGTATATTCAATTACAGATTGATTAGAGCCTTAATATTAGGTTTTGTGGAGCTACTTTTTGAGTTGTACTCTTTGTATTCTCCTGAGAGTGCAGATTTGTTTCTCAATTTTTTCCAATTTTTCATGCTTGTTTGGATAGAATGTGTTGACTGCAAACTATTTGGAGCAATTTGGGAGTGCTGTATTTTTTTTAAGCTACCATCTCTGTACTCTTAGGAGAGTACAGACAAATTTCCCAATTTTTTCCACTACTATTAGCCTATTTAGAAAGGAAATATTTAGTACATTCAATTACAGGTTGATTGGAGCCTTAATATTAAGTTTTTGGAGCTGTTTTTGAGTTGTACTCTCTGTACTCTCGAGAGTACAGATTTTTTTCTCAGTTGATTCCAATTTTTCATGCCTGTTTGGGAAGAATGTGTTTAATCCCAACCAGTTTAAGCAGTTTCGAGGCTCTTGGCTTGATTTTCTTAACTGTTTTGCCTATGTACTCTCTATACTCTCAGGAGAGTGCAGACTAATTTTTCAATTTTTTTCACTTCTATTAGCCTGTTTGGAAAGGAAATATTTAGTATATTCAATTACAGGTTGATTGAAGCCTTAATATTAGGTTTTGTGGAGCTATTTTTGAGTTGTACTCTCTGTACTCTTCTAAGAGTACAGATTTTTTTTTCTCGATTTTTTTCAATTTTTCATGCCTGTTTGGATATAATGTGTTGACTGCAAACTATTTAGAGCAATTTGGGAGCTACTGTGTTACTTTTTTAAGTTATTTTGTATATGTACTCTCTGTACTCTCAGGAGAGTATAGACCAATTTCTCAATTTTTTCACTATTGTTAGCCTGTTTGGAAAGAAAATATTTAGTATATTCAATTACAGGTTGATTGGAGCCTTAATATTAGATTTTGTGGAGCTATTTTTGAGTTGTATTCTCGGTACTCTCCTGAGAGTACAGATTTTTTTTCTCAATTTTTTTCCAATAGAATGTGTTTAATCCCAACCAATTTGAGCAATTTGGAGGCTCTTGGCTTAATTTTTTGAGTTATTTTGCGTACTCTCGGAGAGAGAGACCAATTCAATTTTTATTGCTTTGTTTGGAAAGAAATATTGTATATTCAATTACAGTTGATTGGAGCCTTAATAAGTTTTGGAGCTATTTTTTGTTGTACTCTGTACTCTCTAAGAGTCTGATTTTTTTTCTAAATTTTTTCCAATTTTTCATGCCTGTTTGGGAAGAATGTGTTTAATCCCAACCAATTTGAGCAATTTGGATGCTCTTGGCTTCATTTTCTGAGTTATTTTGCATCTGTACTCTCTTGAGGAAATACATTCAATTTTCTCACTTATTAGCGTTTGGAAAGGAAATATTTAGTATATAAAATTACAGGTTGATTGGAACCTTAATATTAGGTTTTGTGTAGCTATTTTGAGTTGTACTTCTATACTCTCAGAGTCTGATTTTCTCATTTTTTCTAATTTTTCATGTTTGGATAGAATGTGTTTACAAACTATTTGGAATAATTTGGGATTTGTTGTGTTTTTTAAGCTATTTTCATCTGCTCTCTGTACTCTGAGAGTCATACCAATTCTAATTTTTTCACTCTTTTGTGCTGTTTGGAAAGAAAATATTTAGTATATTCAATTACAGATTGATTGGAGCCTTAATATTAGGTTTTATGGAGCTATTTTTGAGTTGTACTCTCTGTACTCTCCTAAGAGTATAGATTTTTTTTCTCAATTTTTTCCAATTTTTAATGCATGTTTAGGAAGAATGTGTTTAATCCCAACCAGTTTGAGCAATTTGGAGGCTCTTGGCTTGATTTTACATTTGTTTTTTCATCGTACTCATGTACTCTCTAGAGTCTGAGAATAATTTTCTAATTTTTTCATCTTATGTTTGGAAAGAAAATATTATTATATTCAATTCTGGGTTGATTGGAGCCTTAAATTTTTGGAGCTTTTTTTTTGAGTTGTACTCTGTACTCACAGAGAGTATTTTTTCTCGCTTTTTCTAATTTTTCATGCATGTTTGGGAAGAATGTGTTTAATCCCAACAAGTTTGAGCAATTTGGAGGCTCTTGGCTTGATTTTCTAAATTTGTTTTACATGCTCTCTATCTCGAGAGTCTCCAATTCCCTTTTTTTTATTGCTGTTTGGAAAGAAAATATTTAGTATATTCAATTATTTGTTGATTGGAGCCTTAATATTAGGTTTTTTGGTCTTTGTTTTTTGAGTTGTACTCTCTGCTCTCTAAGAGTTATTTCAATTTTTCCAATTTTTCATATTTGGGAAGAATGTGTTTAATCCCAATTGAGCAACTTAGGCTCTTATGATTTTAGAATTATTTTAAATTTGTAATATATTCTAATTTTATTGAAAAGTAAAATAATAAAATAAAAGTTGATCTAATTGAAAGGTATGCAACCAAAGCTTGAATTTGATGCTTGTTGATAGGAATTTTATTTGAAAGCCGAGCTTAAAGGTTTATCTAGAAAAGGTCATAGTTAATATTAGGTTTTATTTGGTATAAAATTTATTTTTATTTTAAAAATATATTTATTTATTATATTTTAAAATGATTTTGTTTTTTTATTTTTGAAAATAAATTATATTATTTTTAAAAAAGTTAAAATATATTTATTATATAATTTGTTGCAATTCAAAATATAAGAAATATAAAATAAAAAAAAGTGATCTCAAACATCTTTTAAGATTCGAGTTATTACATGACCAAGAAGTTCCATGTGTTGATAATTTAATTGATCTAAAATTTTCTTATAGTTTGAAATCTTCATCCACATTGAAAATTTAGATCAAGATTTTGTTAATAATTAAGTCATTTAAAATGCTTAAATAATACATTAATCCAAGTAAAGTAGTACTTGTTTATATTATAAAGTGGATTCAATCTATCTTCTATTCACATGATCATTATTAGATTTTCAATGAACTTATTAATATTATATAACACACTAAAATTTTGCCTCTCTAAACTTATAATTTTAATTATAATTTAATATTTATTATATTTTAAATTTAAATATCATGCATAAAATAGCTATAAATATATTCTAAATTTAAAAGAAACAAGATCCATGTTCTTCATTTATGATGATAAAATTATTTTATAAAAAATGAATATAGATATCATAGATATGAATGATTCTTATTTTGGAGGTCGAGAATACTTCTATTGTAAAATGAATTTTAACACATTGAAATTATTATAAAATTGTTATTTTTATAATCATTTTATATACATACTATAAGAGAAAAATATAAATTAGAAAATTACTATACAATTATTGATTATTAATTTTATATTACATCCTCAAGATTGATATTGATCATTCAAAATTAATAATATTTATGAATTTATAATAATATTTTATTCTGAAGACTTCATGAATATAGAAACAATGCATATATAGCATCAAATGGGGCATTTTAAATTTGAAGCTTTAGGTGTGTTTATGATCTCGCAAAATATTTACTAAGACAAGAAACTTAATAATAGAACATTTTATTGATAGATTTGTTAGATTGATCATGACACTATTTCAATGATTTTTTTAATTAATTTATTGATAACATAAACTAACAAAAATATTATATTATATTTCGATGTAGAATCAATGATTAATGATTAATAGAAATGCATCTGATATACTAGTAATCAGAATCACAGAGATACGATTTATGTTAAATTTTTTTTCTCTCTCTCTCTCTCTCTCTCTCTCTCTCTCTATCTCTCTCTCTCTCTCTCTCTCAAACAGTTTAATGTGAGTTCAATTCTAGCTGGATTCAACATCATCACTTACATAATTAAGCCTTCATCATCATCTACCTAAAAATTGAAATAAAGGAACTACAAATTACCCAATTTATTGCAGAAGACCGTAAGAATGAAGGATTAACACATTTACCCAATTTATTGCAGAAGACCGTGTAAGAATGAAGGATTAACACATTTTGTTATCATCTTTATAATGAGTTGTTGGAACACATTGTATAGCCTCCAAAGAGAAATAAACAAGCAACAAAAAAATTAGCCGAACAATGTAAGGACCCTCAAAACACTACACCTTGCACACTTAATGTCCACTGTCAAGCAGTCCAAATATGCAGATAATCAAATTGGAAAAAGTTAAAAAAAAAAAAATTGTCTCATGTAATTGATGATTTGTACAGCCAGTTCTCTTTTCCCCTCATCAACACCAACCAATGAGTAATCCATGACATCAATGGTGTAAAGCAAGAAAAAAATAAACCAAAAGTAAATAAATAAATATTGGGGAAGGAACAAAAAAAAAAGCATGGAATAACAGCTCATTAAGCAATTTATTTAACATGGTTCTCATCTTCCTTGCTTCACAAATTAATGAACGTTAATTATAATAATGCAAAATAGTAGAAAAATAATCATCACACATAATCATTACTAAATGATGCTTGAATATATCAAACCAGACGCATTAATAAACCATTATTCTCATTCACATACATAATGCTACAAACTGAAAGTAGAAAGGAGAAGCACAACATATTTATCTATAATGATATTCATCATTAGCTTAATGTACCCTTCAAATAATTGATGAGTGCTTGGTTGACATTAATGTGGATACAAATAAGACTTCTATCTCCTTTGTCAACACAAAAGATGAGTGCATGGTAACGGACAATTTTAAAAGAAGAATCGCATTATGTAGCAATGTATTAGTGAAAAGAGAACATACTTCCTCCTAAATTGACTTCTTGAGCAACAACACAAGGGAAACAAGAAATCAAAAGATGATAATCAAGACATTAATAACCAACATACCTGCGCATTGACTATGTAGCAGTCATCGTTCTTATCCCCCATTGCTTCCAGGCAAACACCACTCGAGCATATCATTCCCCCATCAACAACTTCAACGTTAAGAATATGACCACTGCAGTGAAAGAGTAAGGGATGCATTTACAAATGTTGCGGCATGCTGAAAGACTGACTTGCTACAATTCATTATCATTTCAGGCATTGAGCACATATTTATGCATATAACTTCCACATGAACGTGTTGGGATCAAGTAATATTGCAAACTCAAGTGCTAAACCAATAAACATTTGATGCAAAATGCATAAAGGTCTAATGTTTCTAATGCAACTAGCATAATGTAATGAATTTACATCATGCTAAATAATAAGGATTCAAAGACCATGGATTATATGAAAATTTGCTCGGTTAGGTGTACATTTGGAAGTAAATGAAGTCCAAAATGATATAGCGATAAAATAATAAATAATTCCAAACATACTCATTGCCACCAAAAAATCAACAAACAAATTTATATTTTACACCATCATTAAAAAAACTAATTATAGCTAATTACTCCTGTAACACTAATAACAAATAGTCTAAAGTGAAGAAAAATCAAAACCCTCACACTAAGACAATGAGTTATCTTTTCTGAAATTTGTTATCCCTAACTGTGGATTATGATTATAATTGACATTAACGTGTGTATGAAGAACACATAATTAAATGATGTCATGCACTAAAATGTTTCCATGTAATGATATCCATCATCAACTTAGTGTACCCTTCAGCCGACTGATTGATTGTTGAGCTTGAGTTAAATTCCTAGCAATAGAACACCATATTAGTTAATGATATGTAATAGCATGATTGACGGGTTTTTCATGCATACCTCTGAAAAGCACTCAGGCATAACAGAAAAAGGTGTTGCAATTGGTGACTTCATATGTTCTCCACCCCTCTTAGATTATTCTTTCTACTCTGTAACAACAAAAGAATGATGGTTTAAAGTTTAAAAATAATATGTAAATACTATAACTTAAGAGGCAAATAGAAAATTACTCTTGGCTTTTTTGGTTCACTCTCAATATCCCTTAAACCTTGCATTTGAAACACCCTTTGGTCGCTTCTTAACTGGATCCTTTAAAATGTCATTTCCTTTATCTACTGTGGTTGACTTCCTTTTCTTAATTGTTCTGTCAGCTGGAGGTGAATTCTCACATAATATTGAGTCAACATTATCATATAATTTTTTAAAGAATCCAAGCATATACTCCTCAACTGTCTTATTACCACAGCCAGTGCTTATTTGATATGCATATCGTGATGTGGTTAGAAAAATAATGTCGTTTCATTTCCATCATTGCCTTGCACATCTTTTAAGTTCTTGTGAGCTTGTCAAAGTAGATATCCCTATTTGCTCACGATTGATCGGGGCATGAATAATACTTATCCGGAATGCGACAATATCTTCACTAAGAACTTCGGATCAGATGGCAAAGCAATCCCATCATTTCAAATTTTTTACAACTATAAGTAATATCCAGGCTTATCTTCTCAAAATGAGCATTCCATATTTTGGAAGACATCTTATTCTCTAAGTTTCTCACAAAATACTCCATGGGATTGTCATCTGACACATTTGTTGCTAATCCTCCAACACCATGCAAAAATTCTTCCTCGAACATTGTATAAATCTTTCTTGGGTAAAACATAACAACTTGTTTCAAATTGGGATGGTATTAACAACAGGAACAATTGCTGACTGGCTGCACCTGAAATCTTCATCATATTCATTCTGGCGCCATGTGTCGATAACCTTCTCCAATCCCAAGAAACAATCTGTGATTGAACTTGTTGGTTTAGAAATTCTGTGGCATACATTATTCGTGGACTCACTACATTGCGTTAACAAGATCTCATACAGAATGAGTCTTTGCAGAATACGATGGACCACTTGCTTCTAATTTTATAAAGCATACAAGCATGATCATGCAAATTGCCCTCATCTAGCATAGTACATCAAGCTTGCTCAAACTCCTCCTGTGAGTCACACTTGCTTATGCATGTATAGAATAGATTTTGCATTGTCTTATTACTATTAAAGCGTACCTTGAAGAGCTTTTTTGAAATATATTGCACAACATGATGAGTATGCGGTAATGCAATTTGATAGCTCTGTTATTGCATCTTGATCAGTGAATATTGTTATAGAATATCTATAACTCATTAATCAGAGAAATATTTTGAATAGTCATGTGAATGACTCAATTATCTCTTCTGATAGAAAAGCTACTCCAAATAAGACATTTTGTCAGTGATAATTCACTCCAACGAAAGGGGCACAGACAAGATTATATTTATTGAGTCGATAGTTTGTATCAAAAATTATGACATCCCCAAAATATTCTATCCTTGACATGCCATTGCTCCAAAAAAAACTAGCCAAGCTATCTAACTTATCAACTTGGACATCCCATGCAAATATCCCATCTTCCATTTTTCTTTCCTTGAACAGTTGTATTAATGCATTACTATCACCATTCACAATCTTCGATCTTCTCTCTTTTGTATAAAATTGAATGCATCTTTTTTTTGTGAATCTTATATTCTCCATGCTGCCAACTTCCTCACTTAGATAACTAAATGCATCAGTTGCTCTAATTCTGGCCTCTATCATTATCTTCAACACAGTTGTCTTCTCATCGTTGATGCCTCTGTATGATCTAAGAAGATGTAGGTCACCCGGCTTTGCCAATGAATGATTATGACTTTCTATATATTTTTTAACCTTCTAATTTCCATCTAAATTAACAGATAATCTAATCATAGCCGGACAACCACTCCTTGTATCTATTTTATGGAATCTAACTGTGCAGTTTAGATTTGTAGCTTTCTTCCGACCTGCTTTTGCACATAAAAAATCCTTTGATTACAATTTCTTGGAGTTTGGCCAATAGCTAATATGATCCTTCCTAACATTAAACCCAGTTTGATAAGCATAATCACACGATGCATAATGTTTTATATGAGCTGCGGTCTTGAGTTTCCCACATTTGGGTCATTAGACATCATGGCTTCATCATCCTTTCATTCTGCATTCACTGCACAAACACAAATATGTCACATGCATAATAGCTCAAAAAATGAAAAAAAATATATATGTACTCTCATGAGAGTATAGAGAGTACAGATATCAATCTCTCCTAAAAATTAATCAATCAGCCTCTAAATTACTTCTAGTAGAATATAATAAATATATTCTCCCTAAACATGCCAAAAAAATCTTACAAATATTGAAAAAAAAGACTCTACTCTCATAAGAGTACAGAGAGTACAGATGCAAATCTCCTCTAAAAATCCATCAATCAGCCCCCAAATTGCTTCTACTGGAATCTAATAAATATATTATATCCAAACAGGCCAAAAAATCTTACAGAGAATGAAAAAAAATCTGTACTCTCATGAGAGTATAGAGAGTACAGATGTCAATCTCTCCTAAAAACTAACTAATCAGCCTCCATATTGCTTCTAATGGAATGTAAGCCAAAAAAATCTTACAAATATTGAAAAAAAAAATGTACTCTCATGAGTCTGAGAATCTGAATATAAATCTAAAAACTAACTAAACAACCTCCAAATTGCTTCTTGTGAATGTAATAAACATATTATATTCAAACAGGCCAAAAAATCTTACGGATAATGAAAAAAAATATGTACTCTCATGAGAGTACAAAGAGTACATATATAAATCTCTCTTAAAACCCCACCAATCAGCCTCCAAATTGCTTCTACTGGAATGTAATAAACATATTATATCCAAATAGACCAAAAAATTTTACAGAGAATGAAAAAAAATTGTACTCTCATGAGAGTACAGAGAGTACAGATGTCAATCTCTCTTAAAAACCAACCAATCAGCCTTCAAATTATTTCTAGTGGAATGTAATAAATATATTCTCTCCAAATAGGCCAAAAAATCTTGCAAATATTGAAAAAAAAATTGTACTCTCATGAGAGTACAAATGTAAATCTCCCCTAAACACCAACCAATCATCGTCCAAATTACTTGTAGAATGTAATAAACATATTATATTCAAACAGTCCAAAAAATCTTATAGAGAATGAAAAAAATATATATACTCTCATGAGAGTACAGAGAGTATAGATGTCAATCTATCATAAAAACTAACCAATCAGCCTCCAAATTGCTTCTAGTGTAATGTAATAAACATATTCTCTCCAAACAGACCAAAAAATCTTACAAATGTTGAAAATATATATATATATACTCTCATAAGAGTACAGAGAGTGCAGATACAAATCTCTCCTAAAAACCAAGCAATCAGCCTCTAAATTACTTCTAGTGGAATATAATAAATATATTATATCCAAACAAGCCAAAAAATCTTACAGAGAATGAAAAAAAATTTGTATTCTCATGAGAGTACAGAGAGTACAATTACAAATTTCCCCTAAAATCCCACCAATCAGCCTTCAAATTACGTCTAATTGAATGTAATAAACATATTCTCTCCAAATATGCCAAAAAATTTTACAAAAATTAAAAAAAAAATCAGACTCTCATGAGAGTACAGAGAGTACAGATGCAAATCTCTCCTAAAAACTAATCAATCAACCTTCAAACAACTTGTAATGTTGTATATTAATCATAGTATATCCAAACAGGGTCAAAAATTTGAAGAAAAAAAGACAAAATGGGTTGTGCTCTCATGAGAGTACAGAGAGTACACATGCAAAATAATTCTTAAAACAAGCAAAATACTCTTGCAAAGAATTCCTAAGTGTTTTCAGAGTCAGTAACTTTCTTTCTTCTCTTAATAATATATCTATCTGTTCTGTTTGTGTTCAATATTGGCAAAAGTTCTCTGTGACCCCAAGCCAACGATCCTATATCATTATCCTTCCGGTATCCGAGCTATGTTGGGCTAAATCCCTTTGTGTGGTCTGAGAGAGATTCTTTTGATATTAGTTTCTTTCTTGGTGACTCCTTTGTTCTTAATACGGTAAGACGCGGTGTCCTGATCTTTCACCCGTGGGACTCTTGAGATCCGAGAATAGCAGTCGCAGCAAAAGGATTGATCAGGGTAGCACTGGAACTTATCTGTTAAGAACAGAGCATTCATCCTGAACTAAATTCGTATCAAATTAATCAAACTCAGGGCACACTCTTCTTTTACCTACATCTCTTTGATTCCATTTATGAGTGATTGGAAACTATCTTCCATCAGCTCCGATTATAAAACTGCTCTCCGATCTACTGATTCTATAGATCCCCCAGCAGCCGGATTCATAAATCCAACCGAGTCCTGTCCTGATAGTGCCTCTGCTTTGAGTACTCTAATCCTAATAACACTATTATCCAACTACTTTTTTACCATTGAAAAGGTTCGGCCAGAAGAGCGCTTGGATCAAATCTGATCTTCACCTAAGGTAGCAGCCGAAAGCTTTGAATCTTCCATATCGGCTCTACAAGATCAACTTCAGAACCTTTCTCTTGGGAAATCATCTACACCTCCCAAACCTACTACCAAACAGTTCTTTGTTTTTCAAAATCCAAAAGAAATCTTTCAAAAAGAAAAACAAAAATCATCTAGCTAAGCATGGCCGCATCCTCCACTCAAACTCGGTTATCATCCGCCTCATTCAGAAATCCCGAACCTTCTACATCAAATAATCCAGTAGAAGACCAAATTCGAGGCTACCGAATGAGATCCAGACTTGCTTACGAACTTCAAAGACGATTACCTAATCGACGGAGATATCAACCTACGTTGGAAAGTCAACTCCAACCTGATGCGGAACTCTAGATCTCTCAACAACGGCGAGCTAACTTAGTACCTGCGGAAACTTTATATGAAGATGGGTAGCCCACCATCGCGTCATCAACATTACTCAAGAAAGAGTTCTTTGTTAACAACACCATAAATATGCCTTTTATCGCAACAATCTATCGGCTAATCGAAGGGATGCGACATCCATCTTGGGTGATAATAATATCGCTACATCGCCGAGGCAGCGGGACCACGATTGTCCTCAGGGACACCAGATGGCGTTCCAACGTATCTATCATTGGTACTATGGAGATTGATCTGTCAACAGGGACACAACTGGTATATATTGCCCCTGATCTCATGCTCTTTGTACACGATTTTATGAACCACATAGAGCTGGTTATCCTAACACAAGGATATGAAGACTGGCAGGGAGGTGAATCTAACCTCTTAATCACCAAAGCTCTAGTTGCACGGCTGACGAACACCAGTCATACGGGTTTTCGCTATAACATTTCTGGCGTCGCAAATTACTTAGCATCACACGGTATATCAGCCTTACCTGGAAAACGCCATACTATCACAAAATTACAAGGAAGATCATGGAATCTAAGACCTTCTGAGGCACCAACACTCCAGGTACCTCAATCTCTACAAACTCACCAACGCATCGATGGTTCTATCCGCCTCTCCTTTTCTTCCTACACTCCTCATACTCCCCATACCCTTATTACCCAAGAAAATGATGATGAATTCGCCCTCATGGCTTATTCTGATGAACCTATTTGGGATACTTAGATCTTGAGGAAGAAGATGGCGACTCGACTTCTCCCTCTTCCTATACCTCAATAAGCTGTTTAAATGAAGCTGACTTCCCAGGTGGTGGGGAAAAAACGACATGCCATATCCTATCGATGAACCTATTTGGGATACTTAGATCAGGAAGAGACATGTGACTCGACTTCTCCTCTTCCTATACCTCAATAAGCTAAAATGAAGCTTTACCGCCTTCCCAGGTGGTGGGGAAAAGTCCGACATGCCATATCCATGCTTAAAAACATCCGAGCTGAAAGCCTAAACTTCCGTCTGAACCACCCAACTTGACAAATGATACACCTTCACCATAAATGACCAATTGGCTGAACTTGACTATCCAAAGCTCAAACGTATGGCAGATAAAGCCGATCACCTGTACACGTCCATTTCATCTTCCTACCTTCCACCCAATGAACCCGTTATGGGGCCGGTAATGTACCCACCGGCAACTTCCTCTACATCCCACAGCTATACTCCACCTCCTACCTATTATCAAAACTATAGACCACGGAGTTCAGATTTTAAGAAATCCACAGGGCCAAAATATGTGGAACTGCGTGATTTTCCAATCAAGTCTTCGGTGTTGTTAAGATTTCTCATTATACGACGACATAATTTCTAGATGGGAGTCTATCACTCTTAACCTGCTCAACGATAAACAATTTGCTGATAACAAGTCCAAGGTACATTTTATCGAAAATCTACTCGGAGAAGACGAGAAGAAAATATGGATCCAGTGGAGAATGGCGTGCGAAGAAGAATACGAAAGGTTAGTCAACATAGCAGACGACCCGCAAAATGTCTTATCCCAAATAAGGCGTATCATTCTCCTAGAAGACCCATACCAAGGATCTACGGAAGAACAAAACAGGGCATACCAGGACCTAGAAAGATTAAGCTACGATCAGATCAAAAATCAACTACATGAATGATTACAAGATACTACCAGCAAGGTCCGGAAGAATATACATTAACTCTGAGCTTTCCGATAAATTCTTCAGAAAAATGCCGGCAATCCTTGGAGACGAAATCGAGGCTGCTTTCAAGGCTAAATACTCAGGATGCACGGTTGGAGTACTTCCAAGAATAAGATTCACATATCAATATCTGGCCGATCTATGCAAGAAAGCAGCTATCCAAAGAGGCATTAAGGATCTATCCATATGCCTAAAGATACCAATCCCCGGTTACTACAACAATACCAGAAAATACGGACTCAGGAAGTCAAAGAATTATAAAGGTAAACCCCATGACACTCATATACGAGTGATCAAAAATAAAAACAAAACCCACTCGACGAAATGCCGATGCTATATATGTGGTGATGAAGGACATTTCGCACGAGAATGCAAAAACAAACGTGGGAATATGGCCAGAGCAGCCATATTGAAAGATTTGGATCTACCGGAAGATTATGATGTCCTCTCTGTCGACTTAAATGAAGATCCATCCGACGCAATTTGTAGCATTTCGGAAGGAGAAGGAGCAAACACTTTAAGCCACATAAGGCAAGGGCTCGAAGATCTCCCGCCCGAAGAATATGGTTTCATGATAACCACGAAAGATTTAGGATGGAGGTATGCAAAAACTTCGAATTACAAGAAAAGCGTGCTCATGGCGGGGCACAATAGATAATCAAGGTCCATATTCAAAATGCACGTCGTGCCATTATCACCAACATTGGTATGAGAATCCATTGTACGGTATGTAAAATCTCTGTGTGTCCAATGTGTGCCAAATTCTATTTAGAAATTGAAATTCAAAAGGAGCTGACGCTACAGACTTATCAGTCAAAAGACGAATTAATTCATGAATTGGTGAAATACTCGGGCCACCTCAGGAGAACAAAGCGGCAAAAGATATACAAGGCGCCTTAACATTTCAGAAGAAAAGAAAGGAATGAGCTCCTACCAACAGACAAAGGAAAAAGGATCATCGAAAAAGAGGATGAAGAATGCTCGGAAATTAGGATCCTAAACGAAACTGTTAAAGAACAGACGGAAAAACCACCAAGAAAGGTTATAAATCGTCTCTATAACCTTATAATTTTCTTCAATGTAGGGCTCAACAATTGATACAAGCAATGTGAACCAGGAGCTACGTCTTGTAAACAGATATTCGAAGCG
The DNA here is from genome assembly GCA_021442155.1 of Cymbidium sinense. Taxonomy (NCBI): domain Eukaryota; kingdom Viridiplantae; phylum Streptophyta; class Magnoliopsida; order Asparagales; family Orchidaceae; genus Cymbidium; species Cymbidium sinense. The sequence continues at coordinate 76,731,595 of CM038219.1, read as the reverse complement.
GCAGAAAAATTAAACTATCAAATAATGTTCCATGGTGTAAATTAAGTTACAAAAGCAGAGACGAAGATAAAAAACGGAACAATGACTATTGGGGAACACAAGTTCCGAATACCACTAGTCTACTGTATGGAGATGGATACTAAGGACGGGATCCAGATGTTCCTGGGATGCAATTTTCTAAGAAGTCTAAATGGAGTAAGGTGAAGGTAATGTTGTTACTTTTACAAGGAAATTACTCCCATAATAACCTCTGCAGAACTAGAAGTCGCAGCAAAACAAATATCAGAACTCGAGATAGATTACGACTTTTACGTCTCATTACAACTTTGGGTCCACTCCATAGATCAATCCATTCAAGAAAATTGAGGAATCTACAAAACTAAAGGCAAATGGAAATATTGGAGGATCCGTTAAAACAGGTAAAATCGTATTATGTAAAATTGAAATAATTAATCTAATCTAACAATCCAGACAAACCAACAAACATGTGGCGCCCATGCAAGAACAATTCAAGCGACACATTGAAGGTCTCCTTGCACTCAAGGTTATACGACCGAGTAAAAGCCGTCATGGACAATGGCAATGATCGTGAACTCTGGAACTTCAATCGATGAAATAAGCGGAAAAGAAATTAAAGGCAAGGAACGAATGGTATTTAATTATAGATCTCTTAACGATAATACCTATAAGGACCAGTATTCATTACCTGGTATAAATACTTTGCTAAAGAAAATAGGCAATAGTCAAATTTACTCAAAATTTGACTTAAAGAGTGGGTTCCATCAAGTGGCAATGCACCCTGACTCAATTGAATGGGTATTCATCGACCTCGTATGCAGAATGGTTAGTCATGCCTTTTGGAATAAGAAGCGCACCGAACCTTCCAAAGGAAAATGGATAATTGCTCATGCTCTAAATTCTTAATAATTGTATATAGATGATATTCTAATTTTCAGTAACTCTGAAGAAGAGCACCGAAGGCACTTAGAGCAATTCCTACAAATTGTGGAGAAAGAAGGGCTAGTTCTCTCACCCTCAAAAATGAAGATCGCCGTACCACAAATCGACTTTTTAGGAGCTGTCATCGGAAACAGAAAAATAAAATTACAGCCTCATATTATTAAAAGAATCGCAGATTTTCTAGAAGAAAAATTAAAGGAAAAGCAAGGGATGAGATCATGGCTCGGAATCTTAAACTACGCCAGATCTTACATACCCAACTTGGGCACCCTGCTCGGACCACTCTATCAGAAAACCTCACCACATGGGGATAAGCTCAAAAGCCACGACTGGGAGCTTATACGAAAAATCAAATCTATCGTTCAAAAATTACCGGATCTAGAGATACCCCCAGAAAAAGCTTATATTGTGTTAGAAACTGATGGTTGCATGGAAGGATGGGGAGGTATATGTAAGTGGAAAAATAAGAAGGGAGATCCTAAGAATCGAAAAAAATATATGCATATGCAAGCGAAAAATTCTAATCTACCATTGATGCAGAAATTCATGCATGGAAACTAAGCCTTTAAAATCCATTACTTGGATGGCGAAATCACTCCCGGAGACGTCTATCATTTCATTCTATAATAAAACAGCTCAAAATAAACCCTCCCGAGTTCGTTGGCTCAATTTCAGATTACATCAAGATTGGGATTACTGATTAATTTGAGCACATAGGCGGAAAAATAATGTGTTAGCCGATAATCTTTCCAGATTAACCTTTGTTTTATGTGCAGGAAGAGCTAGCGAGGAAGAAATCAGTTCCATATTACCAAAATGGATGGAGCTCAAGGACATCAGCGAAGACATGGAAAAGGACATATGGGAAGCTACACAAAAACTGGCCCAACTAAACACATATGTCGAAAAAAAGCTGAGCCAAAGGAATTCCTGATGAAAAACATAGCATCAACGAAGACGCACTACAAGAATCCTTTGAAAAATACGTTGAAATCAAGGATGGTCCAGAACTCATATGGAAGGCCTCATCATCCAGAAGCATTCCATATCGGAAGGACGACATGCATGAAGACTTATTATTCGAAACCTTCAATTTTCCAATCAAGGCTGGGCGCTTGATCAACTCGGAAGCGTAACAGTTGAGAGCAGACAAACCACCATTCCTCAAGGAAATCTGAGATCCTACTATGAATATCGAAAAGAGAATCTGATGGGAGGCGGTCGGAGGAAAAAAGCGCGTGGAAGGACCTCCACAGGTGCAATGAGAAAAGGCGACATAATTGACTCTTTTTTACTTGTTAAATCGAATAAAGACCAAGTTTGACAGATGGAGCATAGTGGGCCCCTCTTTCCCTCGTTCGCACATGCCCCCGACAGAACTTTTCTAAAGGAGCATTATCTGCATAAATTATTGTACCACTAGGAATCTTATTTATGAATTATTGTACCTATGGCACATGCTCTGCCAAGCTTTATGAATACCATGGGCTGAAAACCATGGGTAATGGTTTTGGAAAACCGAAGCCAATATTCCTATTATATATAGATGTGTTTGAAAGAGTTGAAAACACACAACCACTGAAGTTGAAGTTTTCTTCTCTACTATCCTAAGTGTTTTCAGAGTCTGTAAGTTTCTTTCTTCTCTTAATAATATATCTATCTGTTCTGTTTGTGTTTAATATTGGCAAAAGTTCTCTGTGACCCCAAGCCAACGATCCTATATCATTATCCTTCAACGAATACACGCGCTACATCGCCGAGACGCCGGGACCACAGCATTAATTGTCCTCAGGGACACCAGATGGCATTCAGACGTATTTATCATTAGTGCTTATGGAGATTGATCTGTCACAGGACCTGGTATATATTGCGATCTCATGCTCTCGTACATGATTTTATGAACCACATAGGCGGTTATCTAACACCGCGGATATGAGGGTAGCGAGGTGAATCCCCTCTTAATCACCAAAGCTCTAGTTGCACTGTGAACACCATCATACGGGTTTTCTTTATAACATTTCGTAAATTACTTAGCATCACCACGGTATATCGATTACACGGAAACGCCATACTATCACAGAATTACAAGGAAGATCATGGAATCTAAGACCTTCTGAGGCACCAACCTCCGTACCTCAATCTACAAACTCACCAACGCGATGGTTCTATCGCCTCTCCTTTTCTTTACACTCCTCCTTACTCCCCACACTTATTACCCAAGAAAATGATGATGAATTCGCCCTCATGGCTTATTCGATGAACTATTTGGGATACTTAGATCTTGAGGAAGAAAGGCGATGACTCGACTTCTCCTCTTCTTATACCTCGATCTTGTTTAAATGAAGCTCTACCGGCTTCCAAGGTGGTGGGAAAAGTCCTAAAACACGGCGAAATGCCCTATCTATGCTTAAACCCAAATCGAGCACGAGCTGGTAAACTTTCACAAACTGAACCCTTAACTGAAATGATACATGCTTCACCATAAATGACCAATTAGCTGAACTTGATTATCCAAAGCTCAAGCGTATGGCGGATAGAGTGATCACTATACACATCTTTCATCTTCTACCACCCAATGAACGTTATGGGGTAATGTACCCCAGCAACCTCCTCTACATCCACGGCTATACTCCACCTCCTATTATCAAAACTATAGAATACGGGTTGGTTTAAGAAATCCTATGGCCGAAATATGTGGAACATGCCGTCAGCATTTTCCAATCAAGGAGTCTTACTGGTGTTACCAGAAGATTTCTCATTATATGACGACGTGATTTCCAGATGGGAGTCTATCACTCTTAACCTGCTCAACGATAAACAATTTCGCGTCCAAGTCACTTTTATGAAAATCTACGGAAGGCGAAAGAAAATCTGGATCCAATGAAGAATGGCGTGCGAAGAAGAATACGAAAGGTTAGTCAACATAGCGGACGACCCGCAAAATGTCTTATCCCAAATAAGGCATATTATTCTCCTAGAAGACCCATACCAAGGATCCGGAAGAACAAAAGCAGGGCATACGGGACTAGAAAGATTAAGGCTGCGTCAGTTAAAATATGTTCAACTACATGAATGATTACAAGACACTAGCAGCAAGGTCCGGAAGAATGTACATTAACTCTGAGCTTTTCGATAAATTCTTCAGAAAAATGCCGGCAATTCTTGGAGACGAAATTGAGGCTGCTTTCAAGGCTATGTACTCAGGATGCACTGTTGGAGTACTTCCAAGAACAAGATATGCGATATCGATACGGCGGACTATGCAAAGCGGCAATTCAAAGAGCCATTAAGGATCTATCCATATGCCGAAAGATACTAATCCCCGGTTACTACAACAATACCAGAAAATACGGACTCAGGAAGTCAAAGAATTATAAAGGTAAACCCCATGACACTCATATAAGAGTGATCAAAAATAAAAACAAAACCCGCTCGACGAAATGCCGATGCTATATATGTGGTGATGAAGGACATTTCGCACGAGAATGCAAAAACAAACGCGGGAATATGGCGACCATATTAAAGGATTTGGACTGCTGGGAGGACTACGATGTCCTCTCAGTTGACTAGCGAAGACCCCATGATGCGATCGTAGCATTTCAGAAGGAAAAGGAGCAAACACTTTAAGCCACATAAGGCAAGCCCTCAAAGATCTCCCGCCCGAAGAATATGGTTTCATGATAACCACAAAAGATATTGGATGGAGATACGCTATAAAGCTTACTGAATTACAAGAAAATTGTGCTCATAACTGGGAGAACAATAGACCAATCCAAGGTCCATATTCAAAATGCACGTAATGTGCCATTATCACCAACATTGGTATGAGAATCCATTGTACGGTATGTAAAATCTCTACGTGTCCAATGTGTGCCAAATTCTATTTAGAAATTGAAATTCAAAAGGAGCTGACGCTACAGACTTATCAGTCAAAAGACGCATTAATTCATGAATTGGTGAAATACTCAGACCACCTCACTGAGGAGAACAAACGCTTAAGACAGCATATATAAGACGTCTTAACAGCTCAGCTAGAAAAAGAAAGGAATGAGCTCCACCAAGACAAGGAAAAGGATCATCGAAAAGAGGATGAAGAATGCTCGAAATTAGGATCTAACTGTTAAAGACAGGAAAAACCACCAAGAAAGGTTATGCGTCTATAACCTTATAATTTTCTTCAATGTACGGGCGTTCAACAATTAGTATCTGAGCAATCGTGAACAGAGCTACGTCTGTTGCGTAAACACCTGATATTCGGCGTAGCGGGGAAAAATTAAACTATCAAATAATGTTTCATGGTGTAAATTCAGTTACAAAAGCAGAGATGAAGATAAAAAACGGAACAATGACTATTGGGGAACACAAGTTTCGAATACCACTAGTCTACTGTATGGAGATGGATACTAAGGACGGGATCCAGATGTTACTGGGATGCAATTTTCTAAGAAGTCTAAATGGAGGCGTAAGAATTGAAGGTAATGTTGTTACTTTTTACAAGGAAATTACTCCCATAATAACCTCTAGAACTAGAAGTCGCAGCAAAACAAATATCAGAACTCGAGATAGATTACGACTTTTACGTATCATTACAACCTGAATGGGTCCACCAGTCCATAGATCAGAATCCATTCATAAGAAAATTCAGAGGAATCCTACAAAAACTAAAGGCAAATGGATATATTGGAGGATCCGTTAAAACGGAGTAAAATCGGTATTATGTAAAATTGAAATAATTAATCCTGATCTAACAATCCAGGACAAACCACTGAAACATGTGACATGCAAGAACAATTCAAGCGACACATTGAATGTCTCCTTGCACTCAGGTTATCGACCGAGTAAAGCGTCATCGGACAATGGCGATGCGTGAACTCGGAACTTCAATCGATGAAATAAGCGAAAAGAAATTAAAGGCAAGAGCGAATGGTATTTAATTATAGATCTCTTACGATAATACCATAAGGACCGATTATTCATTGCGGCATAAATACTTTGCTAAAGAAAATAGGCAATAGTCAAATTTACTCAAAATTTGACTTAAAAAGTGGGTTCCATCAAGTGGCGATGCACCCTGACTCAATTGAATGGACTGCATTCATCAGCCCTACTGGACTGTACGAATGGCTAGTCATGCCTTTTGGACTAAAGAACGCACCAGCAACCTTCCAAAGGAAAATGGATAATTGCTTTAGCTCATGCTCTAAATTCTTAATTGTGTATATAGATGATATTCTAATTTTGGAACTCAGAAGAGAAAGGCAAGAGCAATTCTACAAATTGTGGAGAAAGAAGGGCTAGTTCTCTCACCCTCAAAAATGAAGATCGCCGTACCACAAATCGACTTTTTAGGAGCTATCATTGGAAACAGAAAAATAAAATTACAGCCTCATATTATTAGAAGAATCATGATTTTCCGAGAAAGAAAAATTAAAGCAAGGGATGAGATCATGGCTGGAATCTTAAACTACGAGATCTTACATACTTATACCCTTTCGGACCACTCTATCAGAAAACCTCACCACATGGAGATAAGCGAATCAAAAGCCACGAGTGGAAACTTATACGAAAAATCAAATCTATCGTTCAAAAATTATCGGATCTAGAGATACCCCCAGAAAAAGCTTATATTGTGTTAGAAACGGATGGTTGCATGGAAGGATGGGGAGGTATATGTAAGTGGAAAAACAAGAAGGGAGATCCTAAGAATCCTGAAAAAATATGTGCATATGCAAGCGGAAAATTCCCAACTACCAAATCTACCATTGATGCAGAAATTCACGCCTGCATGGAAACACTAAACGCCTTAAAAATCCATTACTTGGATAAGCGAGAAATCACTCTCGGGGCGGTATCATTTCATTATAATAAAACGACTCCAAATAAACCCTCCAGAGTTCGTTGGCTCAACTTCGATTACATCGGTTGGGGATTCTGATTAATTTCGAGCACATAGGCGAGAAAAATAATGTCTTGCAGATAATCTTTCAGATTAACCTTTGTTTTATGTGCGGAAGAGCTAGCGAGGAAGAAAATGGTTCCATATTACCAAAAATGGGAGACTCAGGACATCGTGAAGACATGGAAAAGGACATATGGGAAGCTACACTAGCCCAACTAACACATATGGGTGAAAAAGCACAATGTCAGCCAAAGGAATTCGATGAAAACATAGCATCAGAGCCTTCTGAGAATCCTTTGAAAAGTCGTTGAAATCAAGGATGGTCGAACTCATATGGAGGGCCTCATCATCCAGAAGCATTCCCTATCAGAAGGACGACATGCATGAAGACTTATTATTCGAAACCTTCAATTTTCCAATCAAGTTTGGACGCATTCGATCAGGAGACTAACTGGGTGAGAATGAACAAACCACCATCGTCCTCAAGGAAATATAGATCCTACTACGAATATACGAAAACAAGGCAGTCTGATGGGAGGCGGTGGGAGGAAAAACAATGCGTGGAAGGACCTCCACCCAGTGCACGACAATGATAAAAGGCTGAACGACATAATTCGACTTTGATCTTCTTTGTTAAATCGAATAAAGACCAAGTTTGACAGATGGAGCATAGTGGGTCCCTCTTTCCCTCATTCGCACATGCCCCCGACAGAACTTTTCCTAAAGGAGCATTATCTGCATAAATTATTGTACCACTAAGAATCTTATTTATGAATTATTGTACCTATGGCACATGCTCTGCCAGCTTTATAAATACCATGGGCTGAAAACCATGGGCTGGCCAATGGTTTTGGGAAAACCAGAAGCCAGTATTCCTATTATATATAGATGTGTTTGAAAGAGTTGAAAACACACAACGACTGAAGTTGAAGTTTTCTTCTCTACTACCCTAAGTGTTTTCAGAGTCTGTAAGTTCCTTTCTTCTCTTAATAATATATCATCATTACGTTTGTGTTTAATATTGGCAAAAGTTCTCTGTGACCTCAAGCCAACGATCCTATCATTCTCTTTATCCTTCTGGTATCAGAGTTCTTGCTCCATCTGTCAAACTTGAAAAAAATTATAGGGTTATAGAGACGATTTATAACCTTTCTTGGTGGTTTTAGATACGTTCTTTAACAGTTTCGTTTAGGATCCTAATTTCCGAGCATTCTTCATCCTCTTCTTCGATGATCCTTTTTCCTTTGTCTGTTGGTAGGAGCTCGTTCCTTTCTTTTTCTAGCTGAGCTGTTAAGACGTCTTGTATATGATGTCTTAAACGTTTGTTCTCCTCAGTGAGGTGGTCTGAGTATTTCACCAATTCATGAATTAATGCGTCTTTTGACTGATAAGTCTGTAGCATCAGCTCCTTTTGAATTTCAATTTCTAAATAGAATTTGGCACACATTGGACACGCATAGATTTTACATACCGTACAATGGATTCTCATACCAATGTTGGTGATAATAAGCACAGTACATGCATTTTGATACGAGAAGGATAAAGGAAGGATAAAGATAATGATATAGGATCGTTGGCTTGGGGTCACAGAGAACTTTTGCCAATATTAAACACAAACAGAACAGATAGATATATTATTAAGAGAAGAAAGGAACTTACAGACTCTGAAAACACTTAGGGTAGTAAAGAAGTAAACTTCAACTTCAGTCGTTGTGTGTTTTCAACTCTTTCAAACACATCTATATATAATAGAATACGGTTTTCCCAAACCATTGGCATATGATTTCGACCCATGGTATTTATAAAGGCGGCGAGCATGTGCCATAGGTACAATAATTCATAAATAAGATTCTAGTACTGATAATTTATCGAGATAATGCTCCTTTAGGAAAAGTTACATGGGGCATGTGCGAATGAGGGAAAGAGGGGCTCACTATGCTCCATCTGTCAAACTTGGTCTTTATTCGATTTAACAGTAAGGCTGAAAAGTTGTTGAATTATGTCATTCAGCCTTTTCTCATTGTCGTGCACCTGTGGGTGGAGGTCCTTCCACGCATTGCTTTTTTTCCTCCCGTCTCTCCGTATTATGTCTTGTTTTAGATATTAGTAGTAGGATCTATTTCCTTGAGGGGCGATGGTGGTTTGTTCGTTCTCTCAATGGTTACGATTTTACGAGTTGATCGAATCGTCCGACTTGATTGGAAAATTGAAGGTTTGAATAATAAGTCATGCATGTCGTCGCCGATAGGGAATGCTTCTGGATGATGAGGCCTTCCATATGAGTTCTGGACCATCCTTGATTTCAACGTACTTTTCAAAGGATTCTTGTAGTGCGTCTTCGTTGATCTTTATGTTTTCATCGAGAATTCCTTTGGCACGGTTGAGCGTTTTGACCATATATGTTTAGTTGGGCGGTTTTGTGTAGCTTCCCATATGTCCTTTTCCATGTCTTGATGTCCTTGAGCTCCATCCATTTTGGTAATATGGGCGATTTCTTCCTCGTTAGCTCTTCCGCACATAAAACAAAGGTTAATCTGGAAAGATTATCGGCTAACACATTATTTTCCGTATGTGCTCGAAATTAAGCGTAATCCCAATCCGTGATATGTCGGTGAAATTGAGCCAACGAACTTCGGGAGGGTTTATTTTGAGTTTTTTATTATAGAATGAAATGATACGACGGTCACGAGTGATTTCTCATCAGTAATGAATTTTAAAGGCGTTTAGTGTTTCCATGCGCGTGAATTTACATCAATGGTAGATTTGGTAGTTGGAATTTTCGCGCATATGCACATATTTTTCAAGATTCTTAGGATCTCCCTTCTTGTTTTCCACTTACATATACCTCCCCATCCTTCCATGCAACAATCCGTTTCTAACACAATATAAGCTTTTTCTGGGGGTATCTCTAGATCCGGTAATTTTTGAACGATAGATTTGATTTTTCGTATAAGTTCCTAATCGTGGCTTTTGATTCGCTTATCTCCATGTGGTGAGGTTTTCGATGAATTAGAGCGTACTAAGTTAGGTATGTAAGATCTGGCGTAGTTTAAGATTCCGAGCCATGATCTCATCCCTTGCATTTCCTTTAATTTTTCTTCTGGAAAATCTGCGATTCTTCTAATAATATGAGGCTGTAATTTTATTTTTCGCTTCCATGACGACTCCAAGTCGATTTTGTGTGATCTTCATTTTGAGGCGAGAGAGAACTAGCCTTCTTTCTCCACAATTTGTAGGAATTGCTCTAAGTGCCTTGATTGCTCTTCTTGAGTTCTTAAAATTATATCATATATACTGATTAAGAATTTAGAGCATGTGCTAAAGCAATTATCCATTTTCCTTTGGAAGGTTGTTGGAGCATTTTTAAGTCCAAAAGGCATGACTAACCATTAAATGCAGTCGGTACGATGAATGCATCCAATTGAATTGAGTGCATGCCACTTGATGGAACCCACTTTTTAAGTCAAATTTTGAGTAAATTTGACTATTGCCTATTTTCTTTAGCAAAGTATTTATGCCAGGCAATGAATACTGGTCCTTATAGGTATTATCGTTAAGAGATCTATAATTAAATACCATTCGTTCCTTGCCTTTAATTTCTTTTCCGCTTACTTCATCGATCGAAGTCCCAGAGTTTACGATCATTGCCATCATCCGATGACAGCTTTTACTTGGTCGTATAACCTTGAGTGCAAGGAGACCTTCAATGTGTCGCTTGAATTGTTCTTGCATTAGTGGCGTCACATGTTTCAGTGGTTTGTCCTGGATTGTTAGATCAGGATTAATTATTTCAATTTTACATAATACCTGATTTTTACTCCAGTGTTTTAACGAATCCTCTCCAATATATCCATTTGCTTTCAGCTTTTGTAGAATTCCTCTGAATTTTCTTATGAATGGGTTACGATCATGGTATGGATCCATTCGGTTGTAGTGACACATAAAAGTCGTAGTCTATTTCGAGCTCTAATATTTGTTTGTCTACGACTTCCAGCTCTGTAGAAGTAATGACAGGCGTAATTTCTTTGTAAAAAGTAACAATATTACCTTCAATCCTCACGCCTCCATTTAGACTTCTTAAGAAATTGCAACCCAGTAGCATCGGATTGTCAGTATCCATCTCCATCTGATGAATAGTGGTATTGAATTTGTGTTCCCCGATAGTCATTGTCCGTTCTTTATTTTCATCTGCTTTTGTAGCGAATTCACACCATGGAACATTATTTGATAATTCAATTTTTCCTGTGCTGCCTCCGGTATATCTTTGGTATTTACGCAGGAGGATGTAGCTCCAGTGTCCACAATTGCTTGTATTCGGAATTGTTGAACGTCTGGGATATTGAAGAAAATTATCAGGTTGTAGAGGCGATTTATTACCTTCCTTGGCGTTTTCTCCGTATGTTCTTTGACAGCCTCGTTAAGGATCCTGATTTCAGAGCATTCTTCGGCTTCATTTTCTTCTGTGATGATCCTTTTTCCTTTGTTTATGGGTAGGAATTCGTCTCTTTCTTCTTCCAGTTGGGTTGTTAGGATGCTTTGTATGTGTTGCCTCAAGCGTTTATTTTCCTCAGTGAGGTGATCTGAGTATTTTACCACTCATGGATTAACGATCTTTTTTTAAGTCAATGTAAGTTCTTTTGGATTTCAATTTCCAAATAGAACTTAGCACACATTGGACATGCTGAGAGTTTACATATAGCGCAATGAATTCTCATACCAATGTTGGTGATAATGGCACAGTATGTGCACTTCGAGTAAGGGCCTTGAATTGGTTTATTATGCTCCCAGCTATGGTTGTAGTTTTCTTGTAAGTCAGTAAGTTTTACAGTGTATCTCCATCCAAAACCATATTCTTCGGGCGGGAGATCTTCGAGGGCTTGCCTTTTGTGGTCATTTATGGTGAAGCATGTATCATTTGCTGAAGTTAAGGGTTCAAGCTCGGGTTCTGGAAGTTTAGGTTCAGGCTCAGGCTCAGATTTGGGTTTAAGCATCGGATAGGGCATTTCAGTTTCAGGATTTTCAGTGGACTTTTCCCCACCACGGGGAAGCTGGTAGAGCTTCATTTAAACAGTTATTGAGGTATAAGAAGAGGGAGAAGTCGAGTCTCTCTCTCTCTCTCTCTCTCTCTCTTTCTCTCTCTCTCTCTCTCTCTCTCTCTCTCTCTCTCTCTCTCTCTCTCTCTAAATTGAAATAAAGGAACTACAAATTACCCAATTTATTGCAGAAGACCGTGTAAGAATGAAGGATTAACACATTTACCCAATTTATTGCAGAAGACCGTGTAAGAATGAAAGATTAACACATTTTATTTTCATCTTTATAATGAGCTATGGAACACATTGTATAGCCTCCAAAGAGAAATAAACAAGTAACAAAAACATTAGCCGAACAATGTAAGGACCCTCTCAGCACCTTGCACACTTGATGTCCTTTGTCAAGCGGTCAAATATCTGAGATAATCAAATTGGAAAAAAGTTATAAAAAAAAAATTGTCTCATGTAATTGATGATTTATACAGCCAGTTCTCTTTTCCCCTCATCAACACCAACCAACAATGAGTAATCCATGACATCAATGGACTGTAAAGCAAGAAAAAAATAAACCAAAAGTAAATAAATAAATATTGGGGAAGGAACAAGAAAAAAAAAGCATGGAATAAACAGAAATTGCTCATTAAGCAATTTATTTAACATGGTTCTCATCTTCCTTGCTTCACAAATTAATGAACGTTAATTATAATAATGCAAAATAGTAGAAAAATAATCATCACACATAATCATTACTAAATGATGCTTGAATATATCAAACAGGAGCATTAATAAACCATTATTCTCATTCACATACATAATGCTACAAGCGAAAGTAGAAAGGAGAAGCACATATTTATCTATAATGATATTCATCATCGACAATGTACCCTTCAAATAATTGATGAGTGCTTGGTTGACATTAATGTGGATACAAATAAGACTTCTATCTCCTTTGTCAACACAAAAGATGAGTGCATGGTAAACGGACAATTTTAAAAGAAGAATGCAGGCATTATGTAACGAATGTATTAGTGAAAAGAGAACATACTTCCTCCTAAATTGACTTCTTAGAGCAACAACACAAGGGAAACAAGAAATCAAAAGATGATAATCAAGACATTAATAACCAACATACACTGCAGCATTGACTATGTAGCAGTCATCGTTCTTATCCCCCATTGCTTCCAGGCAAACACCACTCGAGCATATCATTCCCCCATCAACAACTTCAACGTTAAGAATATGACCACTGCAGTGAAAGAGTAAGGGATGCATTTACAAATGTTGCGGCATGCTGAATGACTAACTTGCTACAATTCATTATCATTTCAGGCATTGAGCACATATTTATGCATATAACTTCCACATGAACGAACCGTTGGGATCAAGCAATATTGCAAACTCTGAAAAGTTGTGCTAAACCAATAAACATTTGATGCAAAATGCATAAAGGTCTAATGTTTCTAATGCAACTAGCATAATGTAATGAATTTACATCATGCTAAATAATAAGGATTCAAAGACCATGGATTATATGAAAATTTGCTCGTTAGGTGTACATTTGGAAGTAAATGAAGTCCAAAATGATATAGCGATAAAATAATAAATAATTCCAAACATACTCATTGCCACCAAAAAATCAACAAACAAATTTATATTTTACACCATCATTAAAAAAAACTAATTATAGCTAATTACTCCTGTAACACTAATAACAAATAGTCTAAAGTGAAGAAAAATCAAAACCCTCACACTAAGACAATGAGTTATCTTTTCTGAAATTTATTATCCCACGAACCTGTTCAGGGATTATGATTATAATTGACATTAACGTGTGTACAGTCGAAGAACACATAATTAAATGATGTCATGCACTAAAATGTTTTCATGTAATGATATCCATCATCAACTTAGTGTACCCTTCAGCCGACTGATTGATTGTTGAGCTTGAGTTAAATTCATAGCAATAGAACACCATATTAGTTAATGATATGTAATAGCATGATTGACGGGTTTTTCATGCATACCTCTGAAAAGAACTCAGGCATAGCAGAAAAAGGTGTTGCAATTGGTGACTTCATATGTTCTACACCCCTCTTAGATTATTCTTTCTACTCTGTAACAACAAAAGAATGATGGTTTAAAGTTTAAAATAATATGTAAATACTATAACTTGAGGCAAATAGAAAATTACTCTTGGCTTTTTTGGTTCTCTCAATATCCCTTAAGCCTTGCATTTGAAACACCCTTTGGTCTTGCTTGGATCCTTTAAAATGTCATTTCCTTTATCTCTTGTGGTTGACTTCCTTTTCTTAATTGTTCTGTCAGCTGGAGGTGAATTCTCACATAATATTGAGTCAACATTATCATATAATTTTTTAAAGAATCCAAGCATATACTCCTCAACTGTCTTATTACCCTGTACCCTGGTGCTTATTTGATATGCATATCGACTGATGTGGTTCCGAAAAATAATATCAGTTTCATTTCCATCATTGCCTTGCACATCTTTTAAGTTCTTGTGAGCACTGTCAAAGTAGATATCCCTATTTGCTCTGATTGATCAGGGCATGAGAATGTACTTATCTGGAATGCGCACAATATCTTCCTGACTAAGAACTCGGATGCAGTGGGCACAAAGCAATCCCATCATTTCAATTTTTTACAACTATAAGTAATATCCAGGCTTATCTTGTCAAAATGAGCATTCCATATTTTGGAAGACATCTTATTCTCTAAGTTTCTCACAAAATACTCCATGGGATTGTCATCTGACACATTTGTTGCTAATCCTCCAACACCATGCAAAAATTCTTCCTCGAACATTGTATAAATCTTTCTTGTGTAAAACATAGCGACTTGTTTGAGTGGTGGTCTTAACAACAGAACAATTCTTGTTGTGCACGAAATCTTCATCATATTCATTCATTTTGGCCATGTATAACCTTCTCAATCCCAAGAAACAATCGTGATTGAACTTGTTGGTTTAATTGGCATACATTATTAGTGGACTACATTGCGTTAACAAGATCTCATACAGAATGAGTCTTTGCAGAATACGATGGACCACTTGCTTCTAATTTTATAAAGCTCAGACAGTCAAGCATGATCATGCAAATTGCCCTCATCTAGCATAGTACACCAAGCTTGCTCAAACTCCTCCTGTGAGTCACACTTGCTCATGCATGTATAGAATAGATTTTGCACTGTCTTATTACTATTAAAGCAGTGTACCTTCGAAGGAGCTTTTTTTGAAATATCATTAACTGACCTATGATGAGTATCGCGGTAATGCAATTCGATATGCGATCTTGATCGGTGAATATTGTTATAGAATGTCATAACTCATTAATCAGAAATATTTTGAATAAATATGTGAATGACTCTTATCTTCGATGAAAAACTCCAAATAAGACATTTTGTCGGTGATAATTCACTCAGCGAAAGGGCAGACAAAATTATATTTATTGAGTCGATAACGTATCAAAATTATGACATCCCCAAAATAATCATATTCTATCCTTGACATGCCATTGCTCCAAAAAAAACTAGCCAAGCTATCTAACTTATCAACTTGGACATCCCATGCAAATATCTCATCTTAGTTTTCTTTCCTTGAGCAGTTGTATTAATGCATTCTTCATATTCACAATCTTGATCTTCTCTCTTTTATATAAAATTGAATGCATCTTTTTTTTTTGAATCTTATATTCTCCATCTTTGCAACTTCCTCACTTAGATAACTCATCGGTTGCTCTACTTCTGTCATTATCTTAACAGTTGTCTTCTCATCGTTGATGCCTTTGTATGATCTAAGAAGATGTAGATCACCTGGCTTTACTGATGAATGATTATGACTTTCTATATGTTTTTTAACCTTCCAATTTCCATCTAAATTAACAGATAATCTAATCATAGCCGGACAACCACTCCTTGTATCTGTTTTATGGAATATAACTGTGCAGTTTAGATTTGTAGCTTTCTTCCGACCTGCTTTTGCACATAAAAAATCCTTTGATTTCAATTTCTTGGAGTTTGGCCAATATTATGATCCTTCCCCAACCCCCGGTTTGATGAGCATAATCAGATAATGCATAGGCCTCTGTTTCATTATGAACTGCAGTCTTAAGGAGTTTCGCATTTGAGTCATTATACATCATCCTTGCTTTCATTTATAGCATTCACACAAACACAAATATGTCACATGCATAATAGCTCAAAATGAAAAAAAAAATATGTCTCATGAGAGTATAGAGTCTGATATCAATCTCTAAAATTAATCAATTCTCTAAATTCTTACAGTGGAATATAATAAATATATTCTCCTAAACATGCCAAAAAATCTTACAAATATTGAAAAAAAAACTCTTAATAAAATCTGAGAGAATCTGATCTGAATCTCCTAAAATCCATCAATCGGTCTCCAAATTCTTACTTGGAATGTAATAAACATATTATATCCAAACAGCTAAAAAATCTTACAGAGAATGAAAAAAATATGTACTCTCATGAGAGTACGAGAATCTGAATGTCAATCTCTCAAAAACTAATTATAATATTAGTGGAATGTAAGCCAAAAAAATCTTACAAATATTGAAAAAAAAAATGTACTCTCATGAGAGTACAGAGATACAGATATAAATCTCTCCTAAAAACCAACTAAACAACCTCCAAATTGCTTCTAGTGAATGTAATAAACATATTATATTCAAACAGGCCAAAAAATCTTACGGATAATGAAAAAAAAATATGTACTCTCACGAAACAAAGTACATATATAAATCTCTTAAAACCCACCAACAAATCTTCTGGAATGTAATAAACATATTATATCCAAATAGACCAAAAAATTTCTGAGATAATGAAAAAAAGCGTACTCTCATGAGAATGCAGATGTCAATCTCTTAAAATCAACCGTCTCTTTAATTGTTTACAGTGGAATGTAATAAATATATTCTCCAAACGGGCCAAAAAATCTTGCAAATATTGAAAAAAAAATTGTACTCTCATGAGAGTACAAATATAAATCTCACTAAACACCAACCATCATTAAATTATTACTTACAGTGAAATGTAATAAACATATTATATTCAAACGGTCAAAAAATCTTATAGAGAATGAAAAAAAATATATATCTCGTGAAGATGGAATATAGATGTCGATCTATCATAAAACAAATCGGTATATTCTTACAGTGTAATGTAATAAGCGTATTCCAAACGTGAAAAATCTTACAAATATTGAAAATATATATATATACTCTCATAAGAGTAGAGAGTCTGAATCTGATCTCTCCCAATCGACTTCTAAATTACTTTAGTGGAATGTAATAAACATATTATATCTAAACAAGCCAAAAATCTTACAGAGAATGAAAAAATTTGTACTCTCGAGAATCTGAGAGAGTACAGTTAAAATCTCACTAAAATCACTCTCAATCGTCTTGAATGTAATAAACATATTCTCTCCAAATATGCCAAAAAATTTTACAAAATTAAAAAAAAAAATATCTCGTGAGAGTCTGAGAATCAATCTCTCTCTAACTAAACAACTTGTAATCTTTGTATATTAATCATAGTATATCCAAAGGGTCAAAATCGAAAAAAAAAAGCAAAATGGGTTGTGCTCTCAGAGTCTAGAGAGTCTGGCATCTGAAATAATTCATAAAACAAGCAAAATCTTGCAAGAATTCCAATAGTGTAGGAAATATACATTAAATAAAAAATTTCAAAGAATATCACTAATAAACCCTAAAAAAATTTGTACATATAAAAGCGGTTCGGAAGATTCTGATGTATTTTTATTTAATATATCATCCGCTAAATTAGTCCGATATCGTGAGGTCATAACTTCGAATTAGTTCTCCATCTTCAGTTCTTCCAGAAATCTGATGAGATTTTTGTTTCTCTCTGAGCTCGATTGTCAAAAAAAATATATGAAAAAATATATATATATATATATATATATATATATATATATATTTTTTTTATTTTTTTAATTTCTCCGTCATTCGAGCGATGTTTCTTCTCCGCTATTTGAGCGGTAGGGTCGGACGGAAGAATAAACGGCGTCGTTGTAGTCAGGATTCACCGTTACAAAAATATGAAAAAATGACATTTTTTAATAATGAACACGTGCAACGATACGATTGAAGTCCGCACATAAAGCTACGTCTAGACTCCGCACATAATATTTTCTCCTTCCGCACACTCTCTTGTATCTTATTTAGTTTTTCTGAAGCAGGGAATAATAGAATCTCAATGATGCATTCTCGGTGAGATAGATTTGAAGGCTCATCTAAATGCTCTTGTACAGCAACAGTAAATAGCCTTCTTGACATGATAGGTTTGATGCCGTCTCTAATACCCTCTATGCAGGAATTACGCTAGAGCTATACAAACATTCACACAAAATTAATCTTAAAAGGTTAAATAAAATATATGAAGCTCACATGAACTATAGAGGCCTTAAAATGAACGAGAGAAGAATCACAACATCATTGCATGAAACTGTGATCTTTAGACTTGGACATATAAAAGGAATATATACCACCCCAATTTTAAGCAGAGATTCCTCCCATTGATGATCCGCCTAGGTAGCTATACTAAGGATCACTTTTGTTTTTTATTTTATATTTTATATTTTTATTATATTTTATTTATATTTTACTTAAAAATAAAACTTATTTGATTGTATTTATTTTTTTTTAAATATATAAATATCTTTTATATATTAAGTATTTTTAAAAATAATATTATTTATTTTAAAAAATAAAAAATAAAATCACATAAAAAATATTCTAAATAAATATATTTTCAAAACAATATAAAAATAAAAATAAAAAATAGAAAATAAATAAAATTGATCCCAAACAGCACCTAAACAAATATAACCAAAATAAATTATTTTAAATGCTCCCCAAGGGGATATTTGGTAGCAGGATTTAACCTAAATCCTGCTAAACAGATATATATATATAAATCCTACAGAATCTTAAATCCTATTTCTCGTCCATTTTGCCTTAAAGCTCGGATTTAGTAAATCCTGTTGGCAACTGGATTTGAGGGATTTACACAAACTGAAGCGCGCGAAGGGGATGAGAGGGACGACGAGGGTTACCTTTGTGACGCCTCAGTTCTCTCCCTTTTCGAGATCGCTACCGAGCACCCGTCGCCGCAGTTCCACGCGAGGGTTTAGGAAAACCGAAGGAAGAGAGAAGGGTTGCCAAAGTATTAAAGAAAAATATTAAGTTGGGTAAATGAATATTATTTATAATTTAATTTAATAATATAATAAATATTTGAGAAATTTACATACATACAACACAATTCTTATGCATTTACATATTTCACACTCAAATTTTAATTTTTACAAAAATAATACTTTTCCTATGCATATAAAAAGGTACATTTCACTTAAAAAAAAAAGTAACATTAGTGATATTTTTTATATAATAATAAAGATTTAAATGTTATTTAAGTAAAAATTAAAGTTTGGGTGAAAATATGTAAATCGTAAATTGCATATGTATGTAAATCACCCTAAATATTTAAGTAGATTTATAAGTTTATAATAAATTATTAATAAAAATATTATATTAAGTTCTTTTATTTTAATTTGTTTAATTAAAATTTTTAACTTTAATTAATTTTATAATTTACTCGATCATGATTAATGAGGATATCTTTAAATTAAAATAAATTTTTAAATGAATTTAATTAAATTAATGACTAATTAATGATTAATTAATGATTTCTAAATATTTCACCTTTAATTAATTATAATAATTATTATTATTATTTAATTATAATTTAATAAAGTGATTTCTAATATTTGATTTATTTAATAAAACTTTAATTAATGATTAATTAGTTTAGTATATAAATAATTAATGAGTAATTACTACAAATTAAACTTTTGATTAGCTTAGAGCTTCTTTGGGATCACTTTCTATTTCTTATTTTTTTTACTTTTATTTTCACTTTTTTTTAGCAAAAAAATAAAAATGAGTTCAAATTCAGATTTTGCTATTTATTTTAAAAATGTGAAAGAAATTATTATTGTAATTAACCATCACTATCATAACAATTATAACCAATAAAAAAATGTCGAAGAAACTAAGCACATCATAGAGCTATATCATACTAATTTCATCATATTGTTGTTCAAATGATAAAACAACAAGACAAATTTAAATGTTAATTAATTAATACTACATAACTTCATAATATTCAATTATTTCAAAGTAAGAATTCAACCCCTCTTTCTATATTCTGGCATATGAAGAAATATTTTCATCCATATTGGATCTTCTTGAAACTTTTGCAAAACCTTTGAGTAGCTCATATCATCTAAATCTTCAATCGAGTTAAATAAACTCATGCATTCAATCAATAATGAGTTTATTGACTCAAATGAAAATCTAGATGGCATGCTCATTCTCTTTTCCAAAATATCAACCTTTTTTTAGAACTTTCACTCAACACGAGTAATGTATTAGCAATAACATTTGAAATATTTATCTTCTTAATACATTTTAAAGATAACTTTCTCTTAAATATAACATCTTCATATTTCTCTTTATTCACAAATTATTTAGATTTTGTTTCACTTTCCTCAGTTTGTTCTTCTTCTTCAATATTTGAAAGAACTTTGGTCGATGGCTATTGAAGACTACCAGTTGTAGTAGTATCACCATAAATCTAACATAGAGACTCATACATTGGGCATTCTTTTTTATGAAATGTTCTTACACTTTTATTGATTTAAATATTATCAAATAAATATAGCTAATATATGCAAGTAATAAATATAGTTAAATAAATAAATTCAATATAGTATTAAGTACCATATATAACTTAGACTGAACATCTTCGGATGCTCTCACTTGTCTTGTGATAGCATTATAACTAATTTCAGTTTCCTTTAGTAAATTAGAAAAGTCCCTCCAATGAGTTCTAAGAGTGTTGAATATATATATATTTTATTGTTACTTTAAGACCTTATAAAATACGTGATCATGTGCTTGACTAAAAGTAATTGTTTTGTCTATTTCCATTAATGACTTCAATTTCCCTAAAATAGATAAAAAAAATTTCATTTTTATCTTATCATATTATTTCTCCACTTGATGTCATTGTATCAACAATATTCATAATCTATCAAATTTAATAAGTTTTAACATATCAACTTTACATTAAGAAGAGTACTTGACCTCCAAGAGATCATTCATGTTGGAAACAACATCTAGTAAAAAAGCATGCAGATTCCCAAATTATTCGATAACGTAATATATATTTTGTAGTAAACATAAAGAATGACTAGGAAATAAATAGAGAAAGAGTGTGGATTCAAAAGAACACAAGCAATTTAAAAGGACGAAGGATAAGAATGTGGATCACTAAAAAAATTAGCAAGCTCAGCAGATTCAAAAAAAAAAAAAAAAGAGTGAAATGATAAGAGTAATAATCAGTAAATTCATTTTATATGGAGTTTTGTAATCTTTATTTTTCTCCTCATGAATAGTATGTGCCAATACTTTAATTATATTCAGGAAGTTCCTTTTTATATTTATTATTGAGCAAAATTCTTTTGCTTACAATTGATGTGGTCATTTAATTCTCACATTCATTTTTAGTAAATGCAATATGAGGTTTGCACGCTATTTTACACAATTATTTTTGTACAGCTTCAACTTGTATTACCTTAATTCTACTCATTTTATTTCTAGTCCTTCTGAACTTATTATGCCAAACATTACTGACCGTCTCACGTCACCTCTATCATGTTTTGCAATTTCTCTCGCATTGTTAGATTGACGTCATTGAACTTGACCTTTAAATGAGTGTTATCAGCCAAGAGGGAAGCTCAATCTAGAATGAGAGCATGATAAAAAGCGAACAATGAAAGTTGGCTCTTGCTTTAGAAATGGCAACAAGAGTGCCAAAGTGATGTGTTCTCCATGGAATATATAACTTTGAAGTTAGAACAGTGATAAATGACAATTGGAGCTTTGACGGAGAGCTCCAAGAAATGGACAAAGGAAACATAGGGAAAGCTTAATAGTAAAATAGAATAAAACTAAGAAGAAGAAAATTTATCTACATATCCTTATTGTCAGAGAGAAATAACCTCAATACAGCCTTCTTTCTAATGGTTTTTCTACTTAACAAACCAACATTGGACACTTGTCTCCTTAAACAAAATACTAACTATATGGAAAGGACCTCCAATATTTTTGCTTTCATTTATTATCTATGATAAGCACTCTAACCTTTTCCCATCTAGAAGTGTTGATGTCACTTTGGAGTGAGGATTCAATCTCATCTTCTTAGACTTGGGGTCTTCTAGATATTAAAACTCTCTTAGTCACAAGACACTTCTAGCAATTAGGTGAACATTTAACCTAAGCTTAGAGATATAGAAGGGTTAACCATAAGATTAGGTTATGCCTTAGAGATTAGGATGATCTACCTACTCCATGACTTAAACCCAACCTATGTTCATGTTCTTAAGCCACAACCAAATTAAATTCAATTCATGTCAAACCCAAATCAAACGGTTGAAATCTATAATCAAATCCAAACTCAAATCCTTCCTAAGCCCTATGATTTTATCTCATAGACTTAGCCAAATTTCATTCTAAATCAAGCCAAATTCAATTGATTTTCTCATGATCAATTCATATCTTCAGTCATCTCCCAAAATATAAATCAAATATAGATTCAATTAATCACATACCAAAACTAAATATCAAATCAAAATTCAAACCTAAGCCACATGATTTATTGCATGGACTTAGCCAAATTTCAATCCAAATTCAATTGATTTTCTCATGAATCAATTATATCTTCAATCCTCATCCTAAATATAAATCAAAAATAATCAAACACAATCATACTCAATCAACCAAGCCATAATCAAATTCAAATCAAAATCCTTCCTAAGCCATATAAACCAATCCCATGGACTTAGCCAGAGTCTCATTCAATTCAAACCAAATTCAATTGATTTTCTTAAGAATCAATTATATCTTCAATCACCATCACAAATATAAATCAATCTCACAATCATCAAATCAAACCCAAAATCAACCCAAGTCAAACCTAACCTAACCCCTTTAACTTGAGATATTTAAATGAACCAAAACTCATTTGAACCCAAATCCAATTGCAATCAAAACTATATATCAATCCCAAACAGATATATAAATTCAACTAAACTCATATCAACCAAAAATCAACCCAACTAAACTCAATAGGCTCACTTGACCCAAAGTGATCTAAAAGACCTATTTGAGCAAAAATCTAATCCAACCCAAATTGGATTGAACCAAACCTACCAAAACCTCCTATCATGATTGTTGATAACCCTTAGTTGATCAATTATCATAAATTGGGTCAAACCAAATCAACTTGGTCATTTGACCAAGTCAACTCTCTTAACCCATATGAACCCAAACTAGCCAAAATTCATCCCACACCAAACAATTGAAACCAATGATTCATACAGACTTATGAATCAATGATTGAACATGACTTGATCATCAATTGACCCAAACTTAACCCAATTGGCCATTTGACCCAAGTTGACCCAATTTGACCTAGAAGACTAAATTGGGTCAAATCATGATCTAACCTAAATTGATTGCAACCAATGGCTCAAGTTCATTCCAAATTAATTATTGAACTTGACCAAAGCCTTAATTGAACCCAGTTTGACCAATTGGTCAACCTCCCATTTACCCCAAATTGATCTAAAGAGTCCAATTGGCCTAAATCTAAATAAAATCCAAATTGATTTAAACCAAAGCATATAACCATCTTCAATTAACCAATTGAACATGAATTAACCCATAACCCAAGCCAATTTGGTCAAATCGGTCAACATGACCCATTTGATATGAATCCAAATGAGCCAAAATCAAACCTAAGCCAAATTGATCCAAACCTATTGAATCAAAACACTTCAAATCATCATTTAAACTTGACCCAAGCTTTGGTTTGACCAAATTTGACCAATTGGTCAATCTAAGTCAACCCAATTTGACCTATAAGGGTCAAATTGAGTCAAACCCATTTAAACCAAGCCAAAGCTCATTGAATCCTAGCCCAACCTATCTTAAACCCACCTTGGATCAGCCCAAAACCAACCTAAACTCAAATTAGGTTTAGCCCAAGGAAATCCCCTAAATTGGCAAAGTCCACCCTTCTTTCTCCCCTTGGCAGCCATCAAGCACCCAAATGAGGGGCCTAACCTACTCACCTAGCCCAACCCATGTGGGCTAGGTTGGCCATGGACCAAAGGGAGGTGAGTTAACTCACCTCCATCACTAGCCGAACCCAATGGATCCAAGGAGGAGGGCAGCCATCTTGAGCCACCAACCAAGCATACAACCAACCAAACCGAGCCACGTGGACTTGACCCCGACCACTCTGGCACTCTAGCAGCGGCTGGCTGACTAAAACTTAGGATTGAATCCCATCCGTTCGATCCAAGGGAAGGGGGGATATTGCCCACTCATTTAGCTCAATTGACACGTATTTGCACAGAGCAAGCTTCTTAGGGTAATTTTGAAACCCCGAGAGCTTCCTTATATCTTTCGAGAGCTTCACAACTTCGAATTCCTTCAACCCAAAATAGGGGAGCCTTCCGTTCGATCCAACTTCCTCAAACCTCCACCAAATTCAAATTAACTTCACACATACCATCTCCACACCCCATCGAGCATGAATAAATCACCTCCTGAGCCCTTCGACCACCGGATGTGCAATTTTGATCAACGCTGACCTATAAATCGATGGTTCATGGCCTTCTGAGCGAATGAAAAGGAATTGGCTTTCATGCCACTTAACAGAGCTTCGTCTCCACTAGACGAAGCTTCTTTAATCAAATTTTCCACCAATCTTGAGCTCCAGTGAGGTAATTCCATTAAAATTAAGATCTAACAAAAATTGGTTGGAGCTTTTTGAAGAAAATTTGTATTCCAAATAATCTTAGCCATTGGATCCCTTGGATCCCTCATGCCAAGGTGTGGGATCCATTTGGAGTCTATCCGAGCTCGGGTGAGCTTAGATCGAGCGAGGAATGGTAGACGGTGTCCGTCTCTCCTCGCTCAGGAGATGATTGATCATGCACCATCCGTTCCACGTGATTGGAATGGACGGTCATGATTAGCTACTAGATTTGATATGATTATGTCCCTTAAGGAGCTGTGGGTTTGATCTGCATCGTTCGATCTGAGATCAGACAACGAAGATGAAAGTGTGTCTACCGCCAGCCACATCAGCGCTGAGTCGAGAGCGTTTAAGTGACCAATCCCACGGCACCACGTTAGTGGCCCGCATGGCACCGATGGGATTAGGCTTAATTTAGGGCTTACTTAATGTATTTAATAGTTGAAACTTTCAAAATTCATAACAGATCATAGAAAAATCAGAAAAATAAAAATAAATATTCATTTTGAAGGTCTTTCAGAGGAGAATCATTTAAAATTAATCCTAATTAATTTTGAATAGTAATTAAGGCTTAATTTAGGTTTAAATTAAAACTTAATTAGCTTAATTACTCATTAATTACTCAAGTAATTAATTCTAAACTTTCTATGGTGGTTTAATGGGATGACCTCTGCCTCTCATAATTTTCTTGGGATTTATTACTTGATTAACTATAGAAATTGCTCATTTAAGCCTTAATCACTCCCTTAATTAATTAAATAAATAATTAACCTCCCAAATAGTAAGGAATTAAATAATTAAGCCTACTAATTACTATTGAATAGTGAAGAGGCAAGGGGAATAGGGTTAGGACCTCTTTCCTAATCTTTTCCTTAAACCCACTTCATTTAAGAGAAAAATCAATTAAAAATGACATTACTTAAGGTTCAATTAATTAATTACATGGCTTAATTAATGAAATTCAAATCATAATCACATCATATCTTAATTAATTAAATCATTAAGTGTTTAATAACCTAAAGGAATTTAGGAAAATTATAGTTAACCCGCATGTGTGGGAAAACCATAAGAGTACTTAATTAAGTTCCTTAATCTAATTAACTACTAATCATGAGCCAATTGCATTACCCCCTTTAATTTCTTAGGATCATTGCAAATTTACTTTCCATTCATCTGCATAATATGTTGGCACATAATTATTTAGTTAATTATATTAAGGCAATATATGTAAGGGTAATTAATTGAACTAATTAAAGATTCAACTTAATTAATTCATAAATTTAACTTAATTACCTTTTTATTGAACCAAATTAATTCAAAAACATGGGAATGGTTTAAGATCAACTAAATAATTCTCCTCTCTTTAAAATTAATCAAAATCCTAAATCATAAATTAATAAAGGAACTTTGGCTCTCTTTAAATGATTTTATTTAGTATGGTTGTCCTTAGAAATTAATTTGATTAAATGAATCACATATTTGTATTTGATCATCCTTATCCAATCATGCTAAATATTATATGTCATTTGATTTCATGCATCCATATCTTTCAAAAGTATCAAGTTAAATGAAGTTTCCTTCATGTAAAGCTTGCATATGTTGATTTAGCTTAATATATGTGTGATTATTATCTCTATTAAATCCAAATATATTTTCTGAAAAAATTTATAAATGAATTACAACATGTGTAGTGATGCTAATTATAAATACATAAGAAGTGCATGTACTTATAGCTTAATTTTATGAAGTGAAGCTCTCTTTCTCTTATTCATATGTTAATTTACATAAGTTTGAATGATAATGGGTATATAGTCTGGACATCCCGGCAATACGAGACTTTAGCTAGCCCTAAGTAGGTCATTTGATTACCTCACTTCCCTGGTTAACAAAGATACGTATCTATCTGATTTCATTCTTATATATTTTAACAATAGAATTTGGATAGAGCTTTAAATCATATAGGTAGATAATTCAATCAAAGAAAGTACAATCTTTGCATGATTTTCATCCTCTTAATTATGGATACATGTATATGTATTTAAGAAAAGCAAGTATATAATCTGGATATCCAGTGAATACGAGGCTTTAGCTAGCTCCAAGGAGGTCAATTAATTACTTCACTTCCCTGGTTAACAAAGGCACACATTTGCTTATGTCTTTTATACATGTATGTGTATATTTAATTAGTTAATGGCAATCCCCATTTCTATTGAAAATACATGCATTCAAAATTATTTAAGTTATTGAATTAATTAATCATGTGATTTGGAGCTCTCTTTCTTATGTTCGTGTATGCAAATTTACATATATTTGAATGCAAACGAGTATAAAGTCTGAACATCCTGTGAATATGAGGCTTTAGCTAGCCCCAAGGAGGTCATTTGATTACCTCACTTCCCTTGT
This sequence comes from Cymbidium sinense, assembly GCA_021442155.1. Taxonomy (NCBI): domain Eukaryota; kingdom Viridiplantae; phylum Streptophyta; class Magnoliopsida; order Asparagales; family Orchidaceae; genus Cymbidium; species Cymbidium sinense. The sequence goes on along the minus strand of CM038219.1, from coordinate 76,704,346 downwards.
TAACAAGTCGTGTGTTTTAAAATACACGGTTAGTTAAAATACATTGCTCCTTTCCTCCTGCTTAAAATAAATATAAATACTTTCTTTGCAGTTGCTTAATCTCCTAAGCATAATCTAAGTTAGGATAAGTGGACTTGGTTACCCATGTGTAGGGTGCTTAGTCCAAATTATACATATAACTGCTTATGATTGTATGTGTGTTTAGCTAACCTCTATTTTGCAGTTGATAGTTAGATTTATTTTTCATATGTGAATGTAATTTTTGTAATAGGGATTAGGACTAGTGCTATGGGAGATTAGGATGAGCAGTGGCCAGAAGATTTTGTCTTGGGGTACCATATGATGCCTTTAAAGCAAGCACATCCAAATCAAAGATTAAAAGAAGAAGGGAGATATGAAGAAATGAAGATCCCCATAACATTTAATTAATTATAATTGTAATTATTCTTTTATATACCGGGTTATATAAGGGAAGAGCTTGGCTACCAATCTTTTCTCTTTTTAGGTTGTACGGCGAAGCCCGACCCCCGACCACACTGGCCTCTTATTCTTTTGTCAAAGTTTATAAAAATTGATTAATGTTTAAATTGTACATTAGGATTGCAACTTTTCATAGTTTCTTTATGTTTGATGCCTTAATGTGTGGCCTGGATGCAGTAGACTCTTAGGATAAAATAAATTTTTTACCCAACTAATCACTCATAATTAAATCTTAAAAAACTCATAATCTCCTCATAAAATCTAGACTTAAATCAAGATAATTAAAAAATTTAGCAACCCCTTAGTTGTATGGTTATATGTCTAACATCATGTATATCATTTTGAGTCATTTTGTAAAATGAGGGCCTGTGTCCTTACACGCATAGGGACCGCTTGACCCATGAGAGCAACCCCTACAGATGGAGATTCACCCTCTTTCTCCTTTGATTTGGCCAATAATCTACTTCATCATGCATTTAGGCATATAAAAATCCTAAAGCCTTTGCCTAAATGATGTGTCAAAAATGAAATAAAACTTGAAAAGATTTTGTATTTTTAGATTAAGTCATATACTAATACCACTCATGCTCTAGCCTCATAGGGAGTGGGTTTAGGATTTTAGTCACTTTACAATTAAATAATTATCCTAGCTATCTTGCAAATCATAAGACTGGACTACATAATTTTTAAATCATAGAAGGAGTTAGGCGTACTCTACAGGTTGTAACTAGAAGTCGGGTTTATTCTCTTGTGGAGATAAACCCTTATGTCCACTTGTCGCTAGATTTAGGTCATGCTTTACCTCATACTAAAGCTCAGTAGATTTAAGATCCAAGGTAGCTATTTCCTTCGGGCTAAAAGCATAAATCCTCACCTCTTAGGCATTTCCACAACCTTGTGTTGGTGGATTATAAGCCCTAGCAATCTAATAAAAATTCAACTCAAATAAATAAGTCTCTTCACCTTCAAATATATAAAGCCCAATTATAGGATAGACTAGAATGCTCACTAGACTTCCTAATATTATGAGCATTCCCTAGTTCCTCCCTTTGGATTCCAAAGATAAGTCTTCTCCTTGAACTTTCCCAATTGATTTTCCAAATATAATCAATCCTTTGATAGTCTAACTTTGAAATCTTTAGAGATGATAATTGTCTACTTTAATCGAGAGAATTCTTTGGGAATTTTATTTCCTAGGATGTAATAACTATGGAGGCTTGCCTCCATAAGGAACTTAAGAACCCGGTTTAATATAAAATATGATTTATTCATCCATGTAAAGTAGAGGAAAAATCTCGGGTATATTCGAAGACCCATCATGTCTTAATAGTCCTTATAAGGTGATTATGTCTATTGAAGGGTGATGCTCTATCTTTGAACATAGTACATTACCTCATATTATACCTATCACTCCATCACTTCAATAAGTACCCCACAATGCATGGTGTGTCCCCAATAATCCAACACAAGAAGTCAACATGCATGCCATGTTAGATGTTTCCTCAACCTCGTCAATGGTGGACCATTGAATTCACTAGTCTTGATTACTACTTTGTCGCGTGTAAGTGAAGCACCACCAGTCCTAACATAGTGAGTAGATCCGATAAATAAAACTTTCTTCAAGATTTACTAAATCAAGGATTTAGCGTACAATAGAAAAATTTTTGATTTAAGATGTTAGGATTTTCCCAAGAACTATTTAGCAAGATTTACCTAAATTGTGATTAAATCAATGCTAAATCTTGCAACCAATGTTACCAAACAACCCCTAAGATTTCCTTCCACAAATCCATGTGTTTCTCCATCGTAAGAAGGACCTAAAACAAGCAAGTAAGACTATAGCTTGAAACATTTCAAAATAATTGAAATATCTCCCACCACCTTTCTCTTGCAAAAAGCAGACAACAAAGCCCATAACAATTGATGGATATTTCATCCAATAGAAAACAACCTGCACGTAGAGGCGATCAGAGAAAATAAAATAACCTAAAACTGCCCCCTTTTTCTATTCTCCTTGCTCAGCATAAAAGTGTGATCACAAATAATGTACAAATGAGTTTATTAATCCAAATAACAATATTATCAAATATGTGAAACAAAAAATATCAATAGAAAATTAGCATGAAGTATATCTTCATTTGAAAAGGGAGATAGAAAATAAGCGAAATGAATTAAATTATATGATTTAATATACCAATTTAGTTATACTTAAGGATGTTGACAATAAGAAAGTTTGATCATTTTGGTTACACTTTGCTACCAACAAAATAATTATTAAATCTTGACAACTCTAGCTAATAATAGGGGAGGCAATTGCAATCAAAAAATATAATTATTTTCTTAAACTTCTATTTTTTCTTTTACTTTGTCGTTCTCAATACTAATTTGGCTATAAATAGTTGTACTCTTAATATGAATTGAATATAAAAAAATAAATTTATTTTTGTACTCTATCTCATGAAGATCTTTGACCTTGTCGACATCACAAAGGCAATTTAGACACTAATCAAGTTTTAGTTTATGGAAATTCAAAATCTTCTTGGCAATCAAAAGATTAATTTGTAACCATGAATAATCTTTACTTCAAATTCACTCATTCAAATTGACTTTTTGTAGCAATAATCACTGATATTCTCTATTTAATAAGAAGACAACTAAAAGGATAACACTATAAGTTAAAATTTGGCTAGAAACAATGACAAGAAAACTGAAAAACTAGAAATCTCTAATGATTTTGAGTTTCATGTTCTAAGGTTTGTTGCCAAAGATAATTATTAACTTAATTCTAGAATCATTCTATGATTTTTATAAGGTATCATTGTTTTTTTTTTTAGAAGTTTTATAAATTCAGTCTCATTTTTTCTCTTTCATTTCATTCATAAAAAATGTTTCCACATTCATTTTTGGCCCTTATTTAAACTTCATGAAACGGAATTTACCCACCTTCCAAATGACATGAATCTATGTTTTGCAGATAAAAGACAATCGATACTTCTTATTGAATTGAAAAGCAAGAAGAACATTTCTAAATTGAGAAAAACCACAATGAAGAAAATAGAGGAGAAATCTAATCTCAACTCATAAGTTGCCTTCAAATTGCTCCTTCAAATCAAGAGTTTGGTCACACTACATAGCTTAGATGAAAGAAAACTCAAAAGATCATACCTCCTTAGGGCAATGCGACTATCTTAGGGCTTCCACTACTCCAACAAGCTGCGTAGTGAAAGATTCGTGTAACGAAGCGAGGAAGAGACGACGAGATATAATTGAATGGGAGGAGAATCACGAGGCCTCAAGAGATTCAACTGCGAAGAAGAAGAAGAGGCTTCGGTTCACGAAGTCACGGGTGAGGGGCATGAGAAAGTCACTAGACGATGAGAGGGTGTGCTATTGGCTCTTTTAAAACATAAAAAACATATTTAATATGTTTTTAATATTTTACAAAAAAACAAATTTATTTAAAAATAGAAAAAACAAAAACATAAAATAAGAAAATAAAGAGAATTTTTATTTTCATTTTTTCTATTTTAAAAAAAATAAAACATAAAATATAAATTGATCCTAAACAGCCCCTTAGTAAATATTTAATTTATGATTAACATAATTAAAAATACCAAAAAAGTTAATTTAAATTAAAATAATCTTAAAAATTGTATTATTAATTTATAATATTAAATTCATATTTGAATTGTGAGATTTAAATCCTGAAATACTTTGATTATAATTTCATAAATTTAACTAAATTTAATATCTAACATGCCAAATAATTTTTAAAATTTAACCATCATAAGATTTACAAATTTTAAATTTATTAAATTTTACTCAAGTTAAATCCTACTTCCATCCAAAAAAGCTTTTAATTGTGACAAATACACACAAGTAAACATTCAAGTAAAAAAAAATGAGCTTGCTAGTGCACACCAAAATGTGTACTTTGTGTTGTAAAGACATCCAACTCCTTTAAATAGTAGTGGTATTAATTCTCTAAAACAATTAAACCTAGCTACACACGGGCATGTTTGAGTACCTTATGACAACTCAAAAAGCCCACGATATTTTCACATATTTTAGAAGAAAAAAGGAGCTTTACATACATACTAACCCAATTTTAAAGTATTTACAAACCTAACACTAAAAGTTTAATATTTACAAATATAACACTTTTTATAAATGAAAATGTGCATTTTACTTTAAAAAGTTAGATAGTATTGTTTTTATGTAATATTAAAGATTTGAGTGATAGGTGCTATATATATAAATATGAAAGTTTAGATATTATATATGTAAATATAAAATAATTGTGTGTAATATATGTAAATGCCACAAAAAATAAGTATATAGAAATAAAGTAAAAAAAAAAGATAAAAGATAAAATTAAGAAAAATCAAATAAATAATTAAATTTTCTTTATAAAATATAAAAAGATATCATAAAATTAAAGAAGTATTTGTATTTTTGGATCTTCTTGAACTTATATCAAGGCACTTAAATCGTCTACTAAATTATTCTAACTACTCTCCTCTCAATAATGGACTAATAAGTGAGATCATAACAAAATAATTGTTTCCTAAATCTTTGGATGTTTTAAGCAACCCTCCACTCCTGGGGCTATTTTGCTTATTTAGGCTTTTATGATAATCAACTTCTAAACCTCTCATTTATTCTTTTTTGAAGCCTATCATATTCTGAGAGAGGTAAGAATAACTATTTTTATAAGGAATATAATCTATTAGTAGGTTTACTCATGTCTTTACAAATCAAAGCTTCACATATTTATTTAGCCTTAGTTGGAATTTAGATTAGACATATAAATGGTTTTTCATGTCAGTTTGACTTTGTTTATGGTTAGTGAGCTTAGGTTTATGTAGATTGTCTTATTTCAAACCTATTAGTATCTTCCTTTTTTTTGAGTCCTCTAAATTAGAAACTTTTACTAATAATTTATTATACAAACTAGTTGAATGGTTGGCTTTTTCTTATTAATTTAATTTTTGTGCTTTTTGAAACTTCATTTATAATGGGATTTTTTATTTAATTTTATTGTTGGATGGGCAATGAATTTGTTATCCTATTAGTTTTTGTGTTCCAAATCTTATATGAACTTCCATTGCCTATAATTATTTTTTTCTTCTTGCCTCAAATTTCATTTTGGTGAACTAGATTGTCTAAATATACTTATGAGTCATTGGACTCTTTTTAGTAGTTGCTCTTGAAAACATCTTCAAATAATCGAAAAGAGATGTTGGTGGAACTACACACATATATTTTACATTTGAATCTAATGAGAGGCAATGTATCATTGGCATATTGCATGACATAAGACACATAATTAAGCAGGACAATGATTTTAAAGCATCTTATATGGTGTAAGCTTATGTGTTGAGTCTAAGACTTCCTATATGTTGGTGTACATGTAAGAAGTGTAAATTTAAATTTAGAATCACTTCTATATGTCAAAGGCATCAAAGGTTAATATATATGTAAGGTGAAAGGTGGAGATAATTCAAGACTAATCACTTGTATAATTTTACATCGTCTTGATTATTTTGGACTCATAAGTTAATAGGAGTCACATAAAAATCACTACAAGTCAACTTTATTAGGCATGTAAACTTATTAACTAAATGATATAATTTATAAATAATATTGATAAAAATAAATAAAAGGCAAAATTCAAGCTAGATTATATCTCTAATCTAAAATTATGAAAAATATCTATTTACAAGTGCTTCACAAATTTAATAAAGAAATGAAGATTATAGGTTACCTATTTTCCCATGGAGATGTATCTATCATGATTAATTACACTTATAGACACCTTAGTAAGAAATTCTCAATTAATGAAGGCACATTTTTTTTGGGCTTTTCAAAGGAAATAACTACAGTTTAGCAAGAATTATCATAATAAGTTACTCCATATATCGAATTCCAATCTACAAGATAGAAGGTAAATCATTGTAATAAAGTAAGGTGATTGTCTAATATATGAATTTATACATGATAATCAATGTTAAACCACCAAAGAATAATGAGTATAATGAGATTAAAGAGGTTATGGGTAAAGAAAGCGATTAAGAAAAGATTGAAACAAATTTAGTCTAGATCTCATAGATCCAACATTTCAAACTGTCAAACTCGTATGCACTTAGGTTAGAAAGGTTGTCAACCAATCCTAATTAAGAGAAGCTCTATTAGCAATCACAAGTTGTATCGCCTAGAGTTGATGTCTTGGCCAAACTAAGGAGAATCCTAAATGTTGGTCCTAAGGAAGAGGATGAGAAGGGTGTAAGACTTTCAATCTTAGCATGAGAAAAGGCGTGTCTATGGGCTGGAAGAATGATTGATAATCTAGTCATATGATGAGATTATCGAGATTAGACTTACGAATCTATCTGGGTTAGGTTGTCGCTACATGGTGTATCAAGACTTTCCTAGTATCCATTGAAAAACATGCTTATATAAAGCTCTATTCTAAAGGGTTATGTATGATATGCAAGTTTTTTGTCTTTAAGTGATATCTCTAATGTATACTTAGGGTTAGGCCATGTCATGATGCAAGTTTTTTGTAAGCATGTTTTTCAATGGCTACTAGGAAAGTCTTTAAGTGATATCTCTAATGTATACTTAGGGTAAGGCCATGTCATGATGGGTAATAGTGATTAAAGCTAGTAACTATGCACCTCATCTAAGAGATATAAAGGAATTGAGGGGATTTAAAAAAAGTTAGCCAAAGCAGACAATTTTAATTTTTAAAAGATTTTCTTAATCATTTTTAAAGTATCTTAAATTTTATTAAAGTTAATAAAAATATAAAATTTCATCCTAAGAGCTTATCATAGTGTATAAATCACAGACAAACACATTAAAATGAAGAAAAGAAAATGTCACAATACAGGTGAGCAAAGTAATTAGAGAAGTCATTGTGCTATGATAGTTGTAAAAAAATAAGGTCAACAAGATTGTGTGACTAGCTAGCCCACTTATACAAACCTAGATAAAAAAAGTACATAAATATAAAATCAGTCAAATTGAATAAATAGAATATAAATTAGGTTTCCATCTATTTTTATTCCTTCAAAATCAAAGTTTGAGTTCATCCTTCATGGTATGGTGCTTTAGGCACTTAGTTGAAAATTTTAGTTTATATTTTATTTTTACATCATAAATTCTAAAACATATTATAATAAAGAAAATCCTTAAACTAAATAGAGTCATCACAACACAACAAAAATAAAGTACAACATGAACATAATAGCACAAACATCATAAAATTATTATTTTAATGCATGACAACCTATAAAATAATAAAAAAGTATTGGTCAAACATCTGACACTTATTAAAAAATTATTTTTAATATAATAACAATACAACAATAGTGTAATGCAACACTTTATACTTTGCACAATCAATTAAAGTAAAAGAATTCTAGCCATACTCTCACAACCTCATCCCAAAAAGCCAAAATGGTTTCATTTATAAAGTGACCTAGCTACAACCTCTTTATGATAGTGATATAGGGTTGAGATTTATCACAGAATACAAGTAACTAAATCATTCTAATGCTTATCACTCTATGTGTAATTTATCAAAACCAAAGTGATAGGCATTAGCATATCAAAGTATCATCACCTAATCACATAAGATTTGAATTATGATTAAATAATTTTATTATTAGAGAGATTTTTATCTAATAATAAAAATTACTTAATCATAACTTTGATCAAATTTGAGCTTTAATAGGTCGCAATCAATTCTAAACTACAAACTATCATGTATATAAATTAATATGATAATTATTAATATGTTTAACCACTAAATAAAAATTTAAAATTCAAGTAAAGTTTTAGTATTAAAGATTCCAAACAAAATTATACAAACTTCACAATGTTTAAAGTGCAAAAAGACAAATGAAAGGAGATCATCTAATGCATGCTTAGGTTAAAGTTATATTATGATGGGTATCGGAGATTAAAGCTAGAGAGGTTTAACTTTCTACCTTATTTGGATTTTAATTTAGAAAAAATTAGCCATAGAAGGCTTTGATTTTAATATTGAAAGGTTTTCTTAATCATTTTTATAGTTACTTAAAATTTTATTTATGTTGATAGAAAATATTTTGTTTTATTTTAAGAGTCTATCATAGTATACAAATCTCAGATAAATGTATTAGAATAAAGAAAATAAAAAAGAATAATGTATGTGACCAGAGTAATTAGAGATGTCATTGTACTTTGATAGTTGTAAAAGAATAAAGTCAATAAGATGGTGTGATTAAGCATCCTTCTTATAGAAACCTAAGTAAAAGAAAAGTACATAAAGATAGCAAAGCTTTATTAATTAATACATGGTCTGAAAAATTGAATAAATAAAATAAAATTTAAGTTTCCATCTACTCTTACTCTTTATTCTAGTTTAGAGTATTAGTTTGTTCTTCAAGGTATGGTGCTTTAGGTGCTTGGTTGAAAAACTTAATTTATATTTTATTTTTACAATATAAAAGTTCAAAAAATATTGTAATAAAGAAAATCCTTAAAGCTAAATGGATTCATCATAACACAACAGAAATAAAGTACAACATGCACATCATTGGCTAAACATAACAAAATTATTATTTTGATGCATGACAGCCTGTAAAGTAAAATAAGAGTATTGGTCATATGTCTAACACCTATAAAAATATATTTTTTTTCAAATAACAATACAACAATAGAGTAGTGCAACATTATAATTTGTATGACCAATTAAAATAAAAGAATTATAGTTGTACTTTCATAACTTCAGCCCAAATAGCCAAATGGGTATCATTTATATAGCAACCTAGCTTCAACCTCTCTATGTTAGCAACTATAGGGTTGTAAACTATTATAGTCAACAATTCAAGTAGGTAACTTAATCATCCTAAGGCTTATCACTTTTGTAATTTATTAGAAATAAAATGATAGGCATTAAACTGTCAAAGTATCATCAATTGATCATATAAGATTTGAATTATGATTAATTAATTGATCACATAAGACTGTAAAAGTATCTAATAATAAAAATTGGTTAACCATAACTTAGATCAAATTTGAGCTCCAATAAGTTGCAAGATAACCTAAACTGCTAGTTATTATGCAAATGAATCAATATGACACATAATGGTTGACATGTTCAACCATTAAATAAAAATTTAATATTCAAGTAAAGTTTGAGTATCAAAGATTCCAAATGAAGTAATACAAATATCACAATGTGTTGACCTCACTTTTGGAGTGAGGATACAATCTTCCCATCATAGATCTAGGACTCTTCTAGATACTAAGAGCTTTTAGTCTTAAAATACTTTTAGCGCTAAGTGAACACTTGACCTATGCCTAGAGAGCTAGAAGGATTAGTTATAGGATTAGGCTATGTCTTAGGACTTAGGAGAACCTACCTAGCCTATAGCCTAACCAAATATACACCTATCTCCTTAGTCAAAATCTAACAACAAACTAACAAATCCAAACTCCAAATCCAATCAAATTTCAAATCAAATTTAAATAACTAAGGCCTAAGCCCTATAATTTAAACCTATGGACTTAGCCAAAATTTCCTTCAATCCAAATCAAACTTAATTGATTTTCTCATAAATCAATCAATCCTCCAATCATCTTTTCAAATCAAATCTATAATCAAATCCAAATCCTCAAACCAAATTCAAACCTAATCCCATGATTCAAACCTATGGACTTAGCCAAGATTCCCTTCAAATTCAAACCAAGCTTAATTAATTTTCTCATGAATCAATTCAATCCTTCAATCATCATTCCAAACCATACCAAAATCACAATCACATCCAATCAAACCAAAACCAATTCAAATCAAGTCAAGTCAACCCACTTAACATATATGACCCAAATGAGTCAAAATCCATTCAAACCCAAATCAATTGCAACCAAAGCTATAAATCAATTTTAAATCAATATTCAAACTCAACTAAACTTAAGTCAAACCTCAATCAAGCCAATTGGCCTATTTAAGTTCATTTGACCTAAAGTGACCTAAAGGACTCGTTTGAGCCAACTTTCAATCCAACCCAAATTAGATTGGATCAAACCAACAAAACCTCCTTCAATGATTTTTGATCATCCTTGATTGGTCAATGCAATCAATTGGGTCAAGCCAAGTCAAATTGGTCACTTGACAAAGTTAACCCACTTAACCTACATGAGCCAAATTAGCCAAAGTTCATCCTAAGCCAAATTAATTGAAACCAATGATTCTCATCAACCTTAGATCAATCCTTGGACATGACTTGACAATCAATTGAGCCAAACCTAACCCAATTGGCCCTTTGACCCATTTTGACCTAAAAGACAAATTGGGCCAAATCAAGATCTAACCAAAATTGATTGCAACCAATGACTCAAGTTCATTCCAAATTGACCATTGAACATGATCAAAGCCTTGATTGAACCCAATTGACCTACTTAGGCCAAATTGAGCTAAATCAAAACCAAATCTAAATTAATTCAAACCAAAGCCTACAATCATCTTCAATTGATCAACTAAACATGAACAAATGCTTAAACCAAGCCAATTTGGCCAATTTGACCAAATTGGCCAACTTGACCATTTGACCCATATGAACCTAAATGGGTCAAATTCAAATTTAAGCCAAATTGAACTAAATCAGTTGCACCAAAATATTTTAAATACTCATTTGAACTTAACTCAACCCTTAGTTTGACCCAATTTGACCAATTGGTCAACATGACCCAACCTACCCCAATTTGACCTACATGGGTCAAGTTGAGCCAAACCTAACCAAATCAACTCCAAACCCAATAAAATTTGGCATGACCCATCCTTGGCTCACCTTGGATCAGCCAAAACCAACCCAACCCAAATTGAACTCAAATTGAACCCAAATTCACCCATTATCCATTAGATAAGCCCTCCACATAGATAAAAAATCCACATTTGGGTGGTCAACAACCCTCCTTTACACTTGGCAGCCACCCAAAGCCAAGAATGGACCCCTAACTAGTGGCTAACCTAACCCAAAGTGGTTAGGTCAGCCCTTGGTCAAGGGAAGATGAGTTAACCCACCTCCCCTCATTGGCTGAACCCAATTGAGATGAAGACACCTCATGGTAGCCCCAACAGATCTTCCTCCAACCAAACCGAGCCACCTCAACTCGTTCTTGCCACCTCCGGCTGCCTGCGATGGTCGGATGACTAAAAATGGCAGAAAGAATCACATCCGTACATCTTGAGGGAGGAGGGGGTACACTCCCCTCATTCCATTCAAATGACACAATTGACACCTCACGGAGTTCAAGCACACTAAGATGAATTCCCTGAGTGATTTCCCAAGATTTCTGAGCTTCCCATCATCAAAGATGATGAAGCCGAGCCCATCCAAAATAGGACAAGATTCAAATCCATCCAACTCCACAAAATCCCAACCAATCTCTAATTAACTTCACCAACATGTTCAACAAGATTCATCAAGTGAAATGAATCTTCCCCCGAGCAATTTGACCACCGGAGACCCCTTCTAGCATAACTCTGATACATTTTTCAGTGATGTTTGATCCAGAGCCATCGATGAGGAGCTAGGGCACCATCGCCTCAATAGAGCTTTTCACCAAGAAAAGCTACCTTAGTCGGTTCACCGCCGGTCTTGAGCTCCGATGAGGTAATTTTTCAGCAATTTGAGATTTTCTAATTTTGTTTGGCCTTTTCGAAGAGAATGTTGATGTCATGCGAATCTAGCCATTAGATCTCTTAGGATCCTCCTTGTGAAGGTGTGGGATCAATCCTGAGCCAATTCGAGCTCCAGCAAGCTTGAATTAGATGGAGGAAGGTGGATGGTGTCTGTCTTTCAACGTGCAGAAGGTGATAGATCATCTATCATCCATTCCGCAGTGACTGGAATGGACGGCTGATCTCCCATTAAATGTAATCCTATTTTAATCCTTAAGAACTATGAGATTAATCCCTGCCATCCAATCTTAGATTGGACGGCGAGGATGAAAGCACATCCACTGTTAGCCACGTCAGCGCTGACTCGAATAATTTTAAATAACCAATCCTATTACGTCATGTGGAAAACATGACCTATCAGCGCTCCACATAGCACTAATGGGATTAAGCTTAATTAAGGGCTAATTATCCAATTTAAAGGTTGAAACTTTGGAAAATCCTAACAAATTGTAAAAAAAATACAAATATATACTCATTTTAAAGGTAAATCAAAGAATAATTATTTAAAATTATTTTTATTTGATTTAGAATAGTAATTAAGGCTCAATTAAGGTTTAAATGTAAACCTAATTAGCTTAATTAACCCAAAATTACTTGGGCAAATTCACTCCAAACTTTGTGTGTTGATTTAATGGGATGACCTCTACCTCTAATGGTTTTATTAGAATTTATTTCCTAGTAATTAAGAGAAATTAATGATTCAAATCTTAATTACCCTATTTAATTAATTAAGTGATTAATTAACATTCAAAATAGTAAACATTAATTGATTAAAGCTTATTAATCACTATTTAATAGTGAATGAATGAGAGAGTAGGATTAGGACCCCTCCTTTAGTCTCTTTTCTCAAGTTCATTTCTTTTAAAAGAATTAATTAAGATGGTAATAAATTATATGTTTAATTAATTAATAAGTGGCTAAATCAAATTAAATTAAAATGCATACCACATCAGATAATCAATAATCAAATTAAGGGTTTCTCTTTATGTTCAATAACATAAAGACCCATAAGGAAATTATGATTAGCCCATAAGTGTGGGAAAATCATAAAAGTACTTAATTAGATTTTTTAACTTAATTAATCTCTAATCAAGAGTGTTGATCTCACTTTTAGAGTGAGTTCTCAATCTCCCCATCTTAGATCTAGGAGTCTTCTAGACACTAGACTTCCTTAGTCATGAGAAACTTCTAACACTTAAGTGAACATTTAACCTAAGCCTAGAGACTTAAAAGGGTTAATCATAGGATTAGGCTATGCTTTAGGACTTAGGGATATCCATCTACCCTATAGCCTAAACCCAATCCATGTTCACCTTCTTAAGACAAAATAAAACCTCAAATTTTAATCAAATCCAAAACCAAATTCCAAGCCAAATGATTGAATCCCATGATCAAATCCAAATTCAAAATCAACTCAAGCCCTATGATTTTATCTTATGGACTTAACCCTACCCAAATCAAATCAATCCAAACTCAAGTGATTTTTCAAAACATCAATTCAACCCTTCAATCAATAAATCAAGCTTACAACCAAACTCAATTCCAAATCTAATTTGCCAAAATCTGCAATCATACCAAATCATATCTAGGCATGTGATCCACTTTCATGAACTCAGCAAAATCCCATTCAAATCAAATTAAACTCACTTGATCCTCTCATGGATCAATTATTCCATCAATTATCTTCCCAAATATAAATGGAATATACATTTAAATCATCAAAACTAAATCAAACTAAATCAAAATCCAAACCTAAGCCACATGACCCAACTCCATGGACTTAGCCAAATTCCTTCATTCCAAAACCCAAATTCAAATGATTTTCTCATGAATCAATTATTCCTTCAATCATAATCAAAATATAAATTAAATCCAAAATTATCAAGCCAAACCAAAATCAACCCAAGTCAAACCCAACTTAACCCTTTTGAATTGAAATTTTCAAATGAATCAAAACCTATTTGAACCCAGACTAATTGTAATTGAATTTATATATCAATCACAGATCCATATATAAACATAACTAAATCAACCTCAACCCAAAATCAAGCCAACTAAACCTAATTGGCCCACTTGACCCAAAGTGGCCAATTTGACCTATTTGAGCTAAGTTCTAATCCTACCCAAATTAGATTGAACCAAGCCTACCTAAAACTCATATCATAATTGTTGATCACCCTAGGTTGATCAATTATCACAAATTGGGTCAAACTAAGTCAACTTGGTCCTTTGACCAAGTCAACTTTCTTAACCCATATGAACTTAAACTAGAAAAAATGCAACCTAAGCCAAATCCCTTAAAACCAACTCAAAACCAATATTTAAATATGACTTGACCTTCAATTGATCCAAACAAAACCCAATTGGCCCTCTTAACCAAAGTTGACCCAAATTGACCTAAAAGACCAAATCAGGTCAAATTAAAATATAAATCAAATTGATTGCAAACAATAGCTCAAGTTCATTCCAAATTGATTATTGAACTTGACTAAAGCCTCAATTAAGCCCAATTGATCCACTAGACCCAAAAAGACCTATTTGAACCTAACTTGACCTAAGGATCAAACCAACATAAAACCCAATCAAATCCAAATTAAACTCAACCAAAGCAAACAACATATTACAAATGATCAACTAAACCCAAACCAAGCCATGATACAAGCCAATTTGGCCAATTGGGTCAAATTGGTCAACTTGACCCATTTAACCCATTTGAACTCAAATGAGTCAAAATCAAATCTAATCCAAATCAAACCAAACAAATGACACCAATACATCTCAAATAAACACATGAAGTTTAGTTTAATTTATTTGACCAATTGGTCAAACTTGCCCAATTTGACTCAAATGAGTCAAATTGAGCCAAATCAAACTAAATGAACTCCAAATGACATGAAATTTGGCCCAACCCACTTTGGAATCATTCCAAATCTACCCAAATCAAATTGAATGCCAAATAACCATTCTACCCTTACATCAAGGGTGTCACATGAGACAAATCACTATGTAAGTTGTCATTTCTCCAAGATCACTTTGCATCTCCCATTGGTCCACCTAGGCTCCTAGAACTCTGTCCAACTTGACCCAAAGGTGGTTGGGTCAACCATGACCCAAGGGGAGGGAAAATCACCTCACCTCCCCCATTGTTGCACTTGAAACACCAAGGACACCCACTACCCTCCTTGGCAGCCACCTCCACACCTTCAGCCAACCAAAATGAGCCAACTCATCACCTCCCTTCCACCAACGACTCCCTGAGGTGGCCAGATGATCACAAAAATCAAAACTAGGCTGAACCATCTGATCAAGGGGAAGGGGGGTATACACCCCCTTATTTCCACTCAAGCACACACAAAATCATTCCTCGAAGCTAGAGAACCCTAAGACATGCTGCTAGAGCCTCTTCCCAGAGTTCCAAAGCCATCCCAAGCCCCCCTATTATCAATTTTCTTCAAGCCAAAATAAGGCACTCCTCCTTTAATTCCCATTTGTTCAAACTGCAATCAAAATATAATTAACTTTGCACACACCATCCTTGGTGCTAGTCGAGCAAGAACAAATCACTCCCCATGCTTCCCGATGATCGGAGGACCAATTTTGATCAACAACAAAGCTTCAGGTATTGGCCTTTTGAGCAAACCACCTCAAATTGGAGCTCGTGTTGATCAATAAAGCTTTGTCTCCACTAGATGAAGCTTCCTTAATCGATTTCCACCAGTCTTAAGCTTCAGTGAGGTATTCCATTAAAACTGACCTTTGGATGAAAATGAGTTATAGATTTTTGAACAAAACTTTTATCCTGTGTGATCTTAGTCATTGGATCCCTTTGGATCCTTCGTACGAAGGTGTGGAATCCATTTAGAGTTGATCTAAGTTGGGTGAGCTCGAATCACGTGAGCAATGGTGGATAGACTTCGTTCCCCCTTTCGCGTGATGATAGATCACACATCGTCTGTTTCACATGATCAAAATGGACGATCATGATTAGATCTATTATAATTATCTGATTTAATCCTTTAGGGCCATGAGATTAATCATAGTTGTTTCTATCTTAGATCAGAAGATGCATGAGAAAGCACGTTCCATCACCACCACATAAGTGCTGACTAAGAATATGTTTAATTAACCAATCCCGTGGTGCCACATGGAAAGTGAACCACATGGCGCTAATAGGATTAAGGATTAATTAGGCCTAATTAATGTGTTTTCATGGCTAAAATTTATAAACGTTAAAACTAATTGTAAAAAATTTAGGAAAATATAAATAAATACTTATTTTAAAGGTATTTCAGAGGAGAATTCATTAAAAATGCTCTTAATTAATTTAGAATAGTAATTAATGCTTAATTATTAAGGTTTAATTACAAATTAACTAGCCTAATAATTCCTTAACTACTTAAGTAATTAATCCCAAATTTTGTGGGTTAATTTAATGGGATGACCTCTGCCTCCCATGATTATCTTGGGATTTATTGCTTAATTAATTAGGAAATTAACTAATTAAGCTTTAATTACTTTCATAAGTTAATTAACTATTAATTAATCTTATGAGTAATAAATTAATTAATTAAATGGTTAATTATTATTTAACAGTGAATAAACCTATAGGACAAGGTTGAGGCTTCCTCCTTAGCCCATTTCCCCTAGGTTCATTCCATTAATCAAACTAATTAAGGTTTAATTAATTACTTAAATTACTCAATTGATTAAAATAAAGTATTAATCATGTTAGACTTTAATTAATTAAGTCTTGGGTGGACCCTTAGGTGTTCAACAACCTAAGGAAATCCTAAGGAAATTATAATTAGCCCACATGTGTGGAAGAATTATAAGAGTACTTAGTTAAGTTCCTTAGCTTAATTAACCATTAATTATGAGCCATTAGGCCCTCTTTCCTTTCTTAGAATCATTGTTAATTTTATTTCCAATGCATGTGCATATCATGTTGGCTCATAATTATTTGGTAATTATGTTAAGGTAACATAGTAAAGAATTAATTAATGGATTTAATGTATATTACAACTTAATTAACTCATAAAATTAACTTAATCAAACTTTCATTAAACCAAATGAATTAGCAAACATGGGAGTGGGTTAGGACTAGCAAACCTCTTCCTCACATCATTAAGTCAAATCAAAACATGAAATTTTAAAAAAAAATGATACTAAGAAGGATTTGGTTTACTTTAAATGGTTTTATTTAGTACGATTGTCCTTAGGAATTAATTTGATTGGATGAAATCATGTGTTTATGTTCAGTTATTCCTTCCCAAGCATGTTAAATGTTGTATGCCATTTTGAAATCATGATTCATCTTTCCAAAGTTAATTAAATCAAATGGTTTTCTTTTATGTGAGCTTACTTGTGTTGGATTAATTTATAATATGTGTGGCTATTATCACTAATAAATTCAACTTATTTTTTTCAAAGTTTATAGATCAATTACCTTGTTTTGAGTGATAATAGTTATGACATATATAGGTTTGCATGTGTTTATAGCTTTGATATGTGAAGTAAAGCTTTCTTTTCCTTAATTCATATATAGTTTTACATGTATTTGAATGTTAATAAGTATATAATATGAACATCCCGGGAATACGAGACTTTAGGTATCCCCCAGGAGGTCATTTTATTACCTCACTTCTCTGGTTAACAGTGACACGAACTTATTTGATTTCATTTACATGTGTCTCTACATTAGAATTTGGATAAAACTTTAACCCACATGCATAAATATTTCAATAAAATAAAAAATAATCTTCACATAGTTTTATTTTCTTTATTTATGTATACATCCATATGTATTTGAGAAAAAAAGTATTTAGTCTGGACATCCTGGGAATATGAGGCTTTAGGTTGCCCCAAGGAGGTTATTTGATTACCTCACTTCCCTCGTTAACAATGTCACGTACTTGCTTATGTCTCTTATACATGTGTGTGTGTGTATTTAATTATGGAATTAGAACCCTTTTCTTTTATCAAAGAAACATGCATTCTATAATCATCTAAATGATTAACATGTGTCACATATGAGTTAATGCTCTCTTTCTTATGATTCATGCATACAAATTTATATATGTTTGAATGTGAATGGGTATATAGTTTGGACATCCCAGGAATACAACTTTAGTTAGCTCCAAGGAGGTCATTTGATTACTTCCCTGGTTAACAATGACACATAACTATTTAATTTTATGCCTATGTATTTTTTTGTATAAGAATTTAGATAGAGCTTTAAACTAATATGATTAAATAATTCAATCACATAAAATAATATAAACTTTAGACACACATGTATACATTCATCATATAAGTGTGCTAAAATATATTGCATGTAGAGATACACTTAGGATTAAATCATATGCATGTTACATATGATGGAAGGGAATGATTTAATATATGTCAAGTGGTAGTAGTTCAATTAAAGTAATCTTAAGATGTCTTTCATATTGAATGAGGTTATTTAAACTGAACATAAACTTGGGATTAATTAAATCATAAGACATTCACTAAAGAGAACAAAATCAAATTAATATACTTTAGAAAATGGCTTAAGGTAGGGATGAAAGATGGAAATCCTCTTTCTTCTCTTTATAACACTTAGTTGCTAAGTGTAATCATATGAAACAAAAGAAAACACAAATTAAAATTCTTAAATCAATTAAACAACTTCAAGTGAAATCAACCTTTCATGTTAAATTGAATCTTTATATACTTAAAAAATAAAACACTAATGTCAAACAAGACTTACTACACAAGCCTTAACACACACCTTAGAACTAAGTCACAACTTATAGTCTTAAGTTAGAATGGTGTATGTATAGTGTATATTTTATTTTATGATGTATTATTTTAGACTGGATGTTAGGATGTGTACTTCGTAGACTGGATGATAGGTTGATATTAGCCTAATTATGTTTTCTACAAGAAATTGTGCTTAAGGGGATGCTTAAAGATAAATATAAATGCCCTCTTTACAGGTTGCTTAAACCCCCTAAGCATAATCCAAGTTAGGACAGGTGGGCTTAGTTATCCATGTGGAGGGTGTTAAGTCTAAATTATATATAACTGCTTGGGATTGTTTGTGTGTTTAGCTAACCTCTATTTTGTAGGTGTAATTAAATTTAAATTTTATATTTTTAATGTATTTTTTATTAGGAATTAGGATTAGTTCTATGAGAGTTTAGGATAAGCATTGGCCAAAAGGCATTGTCCTGGGGTGCCATGTGACCTACCAAATCAAAGAAGCGAGGAGGAAAGAAATGAAGATATGAAGAATGAAGAATGAAGACCCCCCCATAACATTCATTAATTTGTAAATTATAATTATTCTTTTATATTTCAGATTGTATAAGGGTGGAGCTCGACTATCCATCTTTTATTTTCGGGTTATACGGCGGTACCCAACCGCATCAACCTCTTATTCTTTTTCATTAGTTTTATAAAAAAATGTTTGATACTTTGTTTAGTTTGTGCACTAAAAATGGCATGCTTTTCTTAGTTTCTTAAATGAATGATGCTTTAACGTGTGGCTTGGATACATAAGGCTCTTAGGGTAAAATTAAAATTTTTATCCCAATTAAGCACTCATAACTAAATTTTAAAATAACTCATAACCTCACCATAAGGCCTAAGTCTTAAAAAAGATAATTAAAATATTTAGCAACCCCTTAGCTGAATGGTTGAATGTTTCACAACATGCATATCATATTATTTTGCTCTTGAAAATAAGGGATTTACATCTTTGCATGATAGTGGAATACTTGACCTTTGAGGTCATCCCTTGTGTTAGAAAACATCCACCTTCCCACTGATTAACCAACAACTTTTTTCATCATGCATGTAGACATCAAAATCCTAAAGCCTTTGTCCAAATGAAGTATCAAAAATGAAATAAAATTTGAAAAATTTTGCATTAGAATAAGTCATTACTCACACCACTCATGCTCTAGTCTCTTAGGGAGTGGGTTTAGGACTTTAGTCTCTTTCAAATTAAATCACTACCCTAGCTATCTTGTAATTCATAAGACTAGACTACATGGTTTTAAAATTGTAGGAGTTAGCTGGCAGCCACTCCAGGTGGTTATAAGTCTAGAAGTCGAGTGGTTTATCCTCTCTTGTGGAGGTAAACCTTATGCCCACCTTCTCTTAGATTTAGGTCGTGCTTTAGCTTATACTAAATCCCCCTAGACTTAGAATTTGAGGTTGTTGTTTCCTTCAGGCTACAAGCATAAGTTCTCACATCTTAAGCATATCCATAATCTTGTTTTGTTGGATTATAAGCCTAAATAATCTAATAAAATTCAACTCTAACATATAATTATTTTCAATTTCAAATACATAAAGCCCAACCATAGGGTATATTAGAATGCTCACTAGGCTTTCTGGTATCATGAGCATTCTCTACTCATCTCCTTTGGCTTCCAAAATAAGTCTCTCCATTTGATCTATCCTGATTGATTTTCCAAATATAGCCAATCATTTGATAGTTTAACCTCAAAATCTTTGAAGGTCCTAATTGCATACTTTAATCGAGAGTATTCTTAGAATTTTATTCCCCAAAATATAATTAACTTTAAAGGTTTGCCTCCATAGGAACTTTAGAACTCGATTTAATATAAACCTATTTTATTCATCCATATAAAGTAGGGGAAAATCTCTAGTATATTCGAAGACCCATCATGACTTAGAGTTTTTATTAAGTGATTAGGTCCATTTAAGGGTGATACCCCTATCTTTCAAGATAGTACATCATATCTCAATATCGCACCATATCACTTCAATAAGTACCCCTACGATCAATGTGTTGTCCCCCAAACATCCAAAAATAAACACCACAATGACCCAATTGCATTAGGGCTTTGGGAGCATTGTAATTTTTTTTCTCTCATGTTCTTATCATTTATGGCACATGATTAAATGGTTAATTAAATTAAAGAAATATAGGAAAGGGTAATAATTTATTTAATTAAAGATTTAACTTAATTAATTCTTAAAATCTACTTAATTACTTTTTCTTAAACTAAATAAATTACCAACATGGGAATGGGAATAAAATATCAAGTATTTCCTCTCCTCTTTAAACTTAATCAAAGTCCAAAATTTAAACTAATAAGAAGCTTTGATTATCTTTAAATAATTTTATTTGATGTGATTGTCCTTATGAATTAGTGTGGTTGAATGAATTACATGTTTATATTTAGAATTTTCTCTCTTATCACTTTAAATATTTTATGTCATATGATTTCATGCATTCATGTCTTTCAAAAGTAATTAAATCAAATGAAATTTCTTTATGTAAAGTTTACATGTGTTGATTTAATTATAATATATGTGTGACTATTATCACTATTAAATCCAAAACTATTTTCCAAAGTTTATAAATTAATAACAATTATTGGAATAATAGTAGTTATGTATATCTATATATATATATATATATATATATATATATATATATATATATATATATATATATATATATATGATTTACATGTGTTTATAACTTAAGTGTTGGAGCTCTTTTATTTATATATGAATTTACATATGTTTGAATAATAATGGGTGTATAGTTTGTACATCCCGGAAATATGAGGCTTTAGGTAGCCCCAAGGAGGTTATTTGATTACCTCACTTTCCTGGTTAACTAAGGCACATACTCATTTGATTTTATTTCTATGTATATTTGTATTAGAATTTGGATAGAGATTTAAATCATATACATAAATAATTCAATTAAATAAAATGTGATCTTTTGCATGATTTGCATTTTTTAAATTATGAATACATGTGTATGTATTTAAGATGGTAAGTATATAATTTGGACATATTGGGAATACGAGGCTTTAGGTAGCCCCAAGGAGGTCATTTGATTACCTTACTTCCCTAGTTTAACAATATCACTTACTTGCTTACATCTTTTGTACATGCATCTGTGTATTTATTTAAAGGGTGATAATCTCTTTTCTACCAAAAATATAGACATCAACAATCATATAAGTCACCAAAGTCTACTATATGTAAATGTATTGCTCTCTTTCCTTTATTCACATATAAATTTACATATGTTTGAATAATAATGGGTATATAGTCTGGACATCCTGAGAATACAAGGCTTTAGGTAGCCAAAAAAAGGTCATTTGATTACCTCACTTATCTAGTTAACAAAGACACGTACTCATTTGACTTCATTCTTATGTCTATTTGTATTAGAATTTTTATAGAGCATTAATTTATCTATATTAACAATTAAATTAAATAAAATACAATCATCAAAATATGTGCACCCATTCATCATGTAAGTGTGCAAAAATATGTTGTATGTATAGATATGTTAAGATTAAATCATGTGCATGCTACATGTGAGGGAAAGAAATTATCTAATGTATTTCATGTGATAGAAATTCAACTATATGAGTCTTAGGATTCCTTTCATGTTGAATATAATTACTTAAAGTCAATCTAAACTTAGAATTAATAAAGATGTTTAGTAATCCCTTCATTAAACGAAAACTAAATCTAATTAAGATACTTTAAAAGTTACTTAAGGTAGGGATAAAAAAGGTTAAGCCTTTTTCTTCTCTTTAAAACATTTAGATGTTAAGTGTAAATCATATGAAATCAAGTAAAACATAAATTAAAATTTATAAATCATTAAGCAACTTGAAATGAAACCAACCATCATGTTAGCCTAAATAATTTCCAGAGTTAGAAAATCATAATTCTAATGCTTAGTAAGACATACAACACAAAGCTTAGCACACACATTAAAATTAAGCCACCACTTCTTGTCCTAAGTTAGGATGGTGTATGTGTGTGTATGTTTTTGTTTGATGTAATGTTTTACAATGTTAGGGTGTATGTTTCATAGACTGAATATTAGGCCGCTCTTAGCCTAACGTTGTCTTCTACAGGGATTATGTTTAAGGGGCCACTCAAAAATAAATATAAATATTCTCTTTATAGGTTTCTTATACCCTAAGCATAATCCAAGTTAGGACATGTGTGTGTTACTCATGTGCAGGTGCTAAGTCAAAATTATACCATATAATTTCTTGGATTGTATGTATGTTTAGCTAACCTCTATTTTCTATGTAGTTAGATTTTATTTTCCTGTATAAAAATATAATTTTTGCAATAGGAATTAGGATTAGTGCTATGAGGGATTAGAATGAATAGTGGCTAGAAGGCTCAGTCCTGGGATGCCATGTGATGCTTTAGAGCATAATCAAATCAAAAGAAAAGAAAAGGAGAATATGAAAAAGTCAAGAATGAAGACCCCCATAGTATGTATTTATTCTAATTATAAAATTATTCTTTCATATTCTAGGTTGTGTAAGGGTAGAGCTCAACTACCCATCTTTTCTCTTTTTTGAGATGTATGGCGGTACCTCACCGCACCAGCCTCTAATTCTTTTATGGTAGTCTATTAAATGATTGTTGTTATGTTTAGCTTGTGCATTATTATTGCATCTTTTAAATAGTTTCTTTATGATTATTATTTTAATGTGTGGCCTGAATGCGGTAAGCTATTAGGATAAAATAGTTTTCCTACTTAATTAATAATTTATAATTAAAATTTTAAAATAACTCATAACCACACCATAAAGCCTAAGACTTAATCAAGATAATTAAAAGATTTAGCAACCCTTAGCTGTATATTGTATGTCTCACATCATGCATGCATCTTTTATCACTTTTGCTAAAAATGATGGCCTCCATTTCAATATGTTAGGGATTAACATATGAGAGCAACCCCTTATGATGAAGTTTTACCCTCTCTCTCTCTTTTGATCCAATATTCTATTTCAACATGCATTTAGGCATAAGAAATCCCAAAGCCTTTGTCTAAAATGAAAGTGTCAAATGAAATAAAAATTGTAAAGTTATGCATTTTTTAGACTACGTCATATGCTCATATCACTCATACTCTAGTCTCTTAGGGAGTGGGTTTAGGATTGTAGTTTCCTTTTCAAATTAAATAACAAGCCTAACCATCTTGCAATTTTATAAGACTAGCTTACATGGTTTTGAATCATAGGAGGTGTTAGCTGGCGGCTACTCCAAGCAGTTGTAAGTCCAGTAGAATTAGACGATTCTTTCTCTCTTATGGAGGTGAACCTTTATGTCTCCTTTCTGCTTAGATTTAGGTCATGCTTCAACTTGTGCTAAAGTTCTGTAGATTTAGGATCTCATGTTGGTAGTTTTCTTTGGGCTACAAACATAAATCCTCACCTCTTATGCATTTTGACAACCTTGTATTAATGGATTATAGGCCCTAACAATCTAATAAAGTTTCAACTCAAATAAATAAATCTCTTTACTTTTAAATATATAAAGTCCCACCATAGGGTAGATTGGAATTCCCATTAGGCTTCCTAGTATCATGGGCATTTCCTACTTATCTCTTTTGGATTCCAAAATAAGTCTTTCCACTTGATCTATCCCACTTTATTTTCCAAAAAAAACTAATTTATTAATAGTCTTAACTTCAAAATATTTGGAGACAATAATTTCCTACTTTACTC
Source organism: Cymbidium sinense (assembly GCA_021442155.1). Taxonomy (NCBI): domain Eukaryota; kingdom Viridiplantae; phylum Streptophyta; class Magnoliopsida; order Asparagales; family Orchidaceae; genus Cymbidium; species Cymbidium sinense. The sequence goes on along the minus strand of CM038219.1, from coordinate 76,679,605 downwards.
GAGAGTATTCTTAGAAAATTTTATTTTTAAGATGTAATTAACTATGAAGGCTTGCCTCCATAGGGAACTTAAAGAACCCAGCTTAATATAAACCATACTTTACTTTTCTATGTAAAATAGGGGAAGAATCTTTGGTACATATATTGACCCATCATATCTTAGAAGTCCTTATTAGCTGACTAGTTTCCATTGTAGGGTGATGTTTCTATCTTTCAAGATAGTACATCATACCTCAATGTCATACCCGATCACTTTAATATGTACCCCCTATGATCTGCATGGTGTCCACCTGACACATCCAAAAATAAACACCTCATATTTTTTTAACAACTCCACTGGGGAGAGTTCCTCTCTCTATCTCTAGTAGATAATTATTGTCTCCAAGCATCGATAGTGGGCTTATATTTTGTATAAGCTTAAGATTATCTTTCTTTTGTTGGCACTCTTCTCATTTCATCTTTAAGAAAAGATAGCCAATTTAAATTTTAGGACCTCACTCCTGCGTAAGTCTTAAAACTCCTATTGGGTTCCTCAATAGGTGATAATAAATTAATTAAAGAAAGGAGATGACCAAACATAAACCAAATAGAATTCATAACCTCTTACCACTAGCTTAGTAAAGCAAAGTTCATTTCATATTTAATAAAACTTTAATCAAATCCAAAATAAAAAGTAAAATATTTTGCAAAATTTTCAAAATCTTTTCAAAGCAAAATCATATAAACTTCACTTAAAACATAATAAAATTTGTTAAGTGAAGGCTCTCTTTTAAAACCAAAGTTAAGTAAGACAAAATCAAAATTTTCAAACCCCATTTCCAAATAAAATTAATTGGACCTCGTCTAGCATACCTATAATTTCTAAGTGAGTGTTCACTTTTCAAAATCAAAATTAAATCAAACAACAAACCTCTCTTTCAAAAATAAATATACTCAAACCCATTTCCTACTTAAATTTATTAAATGAGGGTCCTCTTTTTAAAATCAAAATCAAACACACACAAAATATTTTCAAATAAAACCAACTCCATTTAACATATCAAAATTTGTTAAATGAGAATCTCATTTTCAAAATTAAAACAATACCCAACAACCAACATACAATTGGACTCCACTTAGCATACCCAAATTTGTTAAGTAAAGGTTCTCTTTTTAAAAATCAAAACAAAATCAAACAGCAAATAAACAACATGTAATTGAACTCCATTTAACATACCCAAATTCATTAAATAAGTCCCATTTCAAAATTAAATTAAAATCAAAACACAATATACATTTGAACTCCATTTAACATACCTAAATTTATTAAATAAGAGTTTAATCCTCAAAATCAAAACAAAACCACACATTAATAAACAAATAATCAAACAAACAAGAAAACTCCATTTAACATGCCCAAATTTGTTAAATGAGAGGAGCATTTGCAAAACAAAATCAAACTCCAAAATCAACATCAAACATGTAATTGAACTCTATTTGTATACCAAAATTTGTCAAATAAGAGTTCTCTTTTCAAAAATCAAATCAACAACAAACATCAAACACATTTTTGAAATCCATTTAACATACCTAAATTTGTTAAACGAGGGTTCTTTTTAAAATCAAATCAATAATCCATAATCAAACCATCAAGATAAAAAAGCTTTCAAAATTTTCAAACATATAATTGAATCTAATTTAGCATACCTAAATTTTCTAAGTGAGGATTCCAAAATCAAATTCCCATAAAAGAAAACAAAAAATACATCTCCAAAAGTCTCTCCAAAATATTTGAACCCCACTTAACATACTTAAATTTATTGAATATGGGTTCCAAAATCAAAATCAAATTCAAATGTACAACTCAAGGGAAAGTCTCTCCCCAAATTTTAAATCTCAATAATAGAACCCTATTTAGCATACTTAAATTTGTTAAATGATGGTTCTAATTCAGAATTCAAATCAAAATTAACAATTCAAGTCAACAAGTTCAAGACAAGGGTCTAATTAAGTTCTCTTCCAATAATACAGAGATACCAGCCCAGTTAGTTCTTCCTTCCTTCAGCCAGCTTTCGCCATGTCGTCTGGCAAGTTGATCTTCTCATTTGCATCTGGTGTGGATTTGGCCATGGATCAAACCATACTCACCGATGACCCTACCATTATGTTTGGCCTTGGATTCGAGCAATTCAAAGTCACATGCGAGAGACTAGCCCTTCACTACCATCAGCCGAGAGAAGGTGGCAAGGAAGAAGTTACTTCTTCAGTTCGATGCACCATGATTCTGAGCTTCCCTCTCTAAAAGGAAGTCATTATGGTTCCCACACCCCTGCTAGTGCTAGTTATGCTGTCAATGCAGTTGTATGGATCTATGCTTGTTGCCCTACTTTCCGATGCTATAATCTCTCCTCTATGGTTCCACCAGCTTTGAAGGGGAGGGCTATCTTGGTTTCCAAGATAGTCTACCTTTGAGTTAGGTTCTAGCTCCCATTCTGCCCCGCTCACTAAGACTCAGCGCCGTAACAAGAACCACAAGATTAAGTGGCAAAACAAACATGAAGCAAGGCAGATAGATGAGGCCTCTCATGTTGCTGAGGAGGGTTCCCCTCGTGAGACTTCTCCATTCTTGGGTGGTAATAGGTTCCACCCCCTCTCAACTTCAGAGGGAGAGGAGGATTATCATGATCTCTCCCTCATTAGAGTACAAGACTACCTAAGATGGGAGGAAGCCCCACTGAGTCTATGATCTCAAAAAAAAGCCCACGGATGCTAGTGACTGCGTGATATAAGGAACATAATCCCTATGAGAGTTAAAAATTAGATACATAGGGAGAGGGCCTCTGAGGCCAAAGTTGTTGCCCAAGTGGGCAAGCGTGAGAGGAAGATGTTTGAAAGACAATCGATGACCTCCACTTTGATGGATTTCCTTGATTGAGCTATTAAAGCTTATCATTTTGACTATATAGTCATTCTGTATCGTCGAGAGGAGATCTCTAGTAGAGGCGGTTACCCACACTATATCGCTTCGCTCATTGTTCACCTTCTCCAGTTCAAGTTTTAGCATTCATAGTCCCCATAAAGTCCCACAAGCCCCCTTCTAGAGAGAGAGCTTCTCCACTGGTGATCTGGCTATGGCCCAAGGATCCCACTCCATCTATTCCACCCATTGAGGTGAGGCCGAGCTCCCCTGCTCGACCTTCCACTTCAACTGTGGTGAAGAAGGAGTGGTGACCTAAGAGTGTCATGGTTGATCCACCATCACAGTAGTTGGAATAGGAGAGGAGAGGGGATACCGAGATGGTTAGTGGTGAAAATTTTTAATTTTCGAGAGAGAATAAGATATATACTTCCATCTTCACTCTTTGTGGATAAAATGATGATGGAAATATACATCTTCTTCTCTTTATACAATTTTGACACCACGTAGATTCACAGATGTTCTTATTGAAGGTAATGGTATGACATTGAGGAGAGGTGTATTATCTCAAAAGATAAAAATCACCACCCTACAATGGACCTAATCACCTCACCAAGGACTTCTAAGGACAATGGGTCTGCATATGTACCAAAGATTCTTCCCCTACTTTACATGAAAAAGTAAAGTAGAGTTTATTTTAAACCAGGTTCATTAATTTTCCTACAGGGGCAAGCCCTCATAGTTAATTACATCTTAAAGAATGAAATTCCTTAGGAATACTCTCGATTAAGGTAAATGATCATTGTCTCCAAAGATTTCAATAGGTAGGACTATCAATTGATTAATTTATTTTAGAAGATCAAATGGGATTGATCAAAGAGATGAAGTTATTATCGAAGCCAGAGGAAGATAAGTAGGAGATGCCCACGATGCTAGGAAACCTAGCAAGCATCTCAAACTATCCTATGGTTGGGCTTTACATTTTGAAATTGATTTAATTTATTTGAGTTACATTTTTATTATAAATTTAGGACTTATGATTCCATAACACAAGATTAAGGAAGTACCTAAGAAGTGAGGATTCATGCTTATGGCCCATAAAGGGGAGAAGCAATCGCAGAACCTAAATCTAGGGAGCTTTGATGACAGTCGAAAGCACAACCTAAATCTAAAGCAAAAATGGGTAATTGGTTTGCCTCCACAAGAGAAGACAAACCACCCGACTACTTGGACTTACAACTGCTTGGGGGTGGCAGCCAATTAACTACTCCTACAATTTTAAATTTATGAAGGCAAGTCATATGCTTTATGCAAGATAGCTAGATTTGGAAAGAGACTAAGTCCTTAAACTCACTCCCTAAAGAGACTGGATCATGTAAGGCATGCTTTAAATGACCTAAATCTAATGTAATTCAGATTTTATTTTATTTTTATTTTTGGACAATCATTTTCACTCAGGCTAATAGGATTCATATGTCTAATGCATGAGAAATGAGATTATTGGACAAAATTAATGAGAATGAAGGAGGTGTATTTCCACCATGGCTCTCAAAGGTCAAGCCAAGTTTCTCTAGTAAAGGTGGAAGCCCTCTAATCAAGACTGAAAATAATATACATTTGTGCATGATATTATAAAAGAAGCACTCATCCAGCTAAGGGTTGCTAATTCTTTTATCTTGATTTTTAGCCTAACTTTAAGTGAGGTTATGAGTTCTTTATTTTTAGTTTTGAATTGTTAAATTTGGTAGAAGATTTATTTTTTCTTAAGAGTCTAATCAACATCCAAGCTATACATAAAGCAAGGAAGAAATTAGGAAAAGGTTGCCACTAATGCATAAGCTAAATAAATCATCAATCAATTTATAAAGCTAATTGCAAAAGAATAAGAGACTATTATGGTCGGGTACCACTGCACAAACCCAAAAATAAATTAGGTAGCCGAGCTCTACCATTATACAACCTAGATTACAAATGAATTAAATACAAATAAGCAAGGAACTCATTGTTATGGGGGTTTTCAAGCTTCATTTCTTCATTCTTCTTTTCTTCTTTCTTCTTCTTTTCTTCTTTCTTCTTTGGTTCCTTTTTTAGGATGGTTGGAAGGTGGATGCTCCAAATGCTTCACATGGTGCATAAGATGGGATCTTATGACCAATGCTCATCCTAATCTCCATAACAATCAGTCTAAAATCCTTATTGCCAAAATTACATGAAAAATAAAAATAAATCTAGCTAACACCTACAAAATAAAGATTAACTAAACAAACTACAAAAAATCCCAAGCATGTATGTCAGACTTATCAGCCCACACATGGGTGACTAAGTCCACCTTGCCTATTGGATTATGCTTAGCGGTATAAACACATGCATAGCAAAAGCATTTATATTTTTATTTATCACAGTGCCCCTTAAGCACAATCCTCAGAAGATAATGGTTAGACTAAGATTGCCTACCATTCATTCTATACATATATCTTAACATCCAGACTAAAACATATATCATAAAATAAAAATAAAACATCAAACCATGCATCGTCCTAACCCAATGCTATAAGTGGTGACTTAGCCTAATGGTGTGCTTTAGAGGTTTGTATGGTATGCTTAGCGATGGATTTAAGTTAGAATTTTCTAAGTATGAAGCATGTTCAACTTAGAGGAGAGTTTAATTTAAGTTATTCAAATTATCTTAGGTTGATTTTATTTTATTTTTTGATTAGGTTCAAGTGAATCCTACAATTGATTACTAAGTTATAAAGAGAGGGAAAGAGAAGAGAACTTCTCTTTCCTTCCCTAACCTAAGTAATTTTAAAAGTGGATTTATGTTTTAGTTTTTCTTAGTGAATGTTTTATTATATGTTTTAATTAATCCTAAGTTTATATGAACTCTAAACAAACCTATTCAAAAAGAAGGCATTATAGGATTAAGTAAAATGAACTAAATTCACAAAACATACATCATTCATTTCTTTCCCAAGATGTATAACATGCATATGAATAAATCCTAGACATATCTATACAAATAAATGGGAAAGTTTAGCACACTTTATGATGCATGCTAAGTAGTTCATTTAAGAAGATTTGAATCTTTATGATGCATGATTTTCATTAAGTAGCAAAAGGGTTTCATATCCAATTTTCACATGCACATATGAATGTATGAAAGGCATAAGTGAGTACGATGCCATTGTTAACCAGGGGTGTAAGGTACAAGACCTACTTAGGGCTACTTAAAGCCTCGCAACCCTAGGGTTTTCCAGACTAATATACCACTTTCTTTAAAAATAAGAATGTGTACAAAAGAAATGAATGGAAAAAAAGGATGCAAAAGTTTATGTTGGTTGATTTATTTTTTTATGTAATTTATATGTGCAAGCATAAGTATCCTTATTAAGTGATATTATAGGAATGAATAAGATATGGAATTAGGTAAGTGTTAGGTTCTTTTCAAATGAACCATACACTTTGCCAAACCCTATTCAAAACTATACAAAAAGAGAGGATAAGGAAAACCTATACTAAGCACATCCTTATATTTTACTCATGTGCAAACTTATAAGTAATATATAAGTAATACACTTTCAGTTTTGATATTTTATTTATATATATTTGTAAATAATTTGAATTTAATAATGATAATAGCCACTCATATTCTTACTTTAGCCAACACATGTAATTTGACTTAAAGGAAATATTTTCATTTTAAATTTGATTTTCAAAAGCATGAATGCATGATACCATATGACACACATATTTAACATGTTGGGGAAGAACTAAAGTAATGAAATCATGTAAACACATTCACTTCAATTAATTCCTAAAGATAATCATATGAAATAAGAAAGCTTATAGTAAATCAAAGTTTATTTAATAGGATTTTTGTTTGATCTTCAATTTGATTTAATTTTGAAAATATGAATTGAGTTTGTTGTTCTTAACCCATTCCGACATGTCTTTAATATTTTTGTTCAAATTTTAGATGATTATATTCATTTTATATTTTGATTAGGTTAAGGCATGAATTAAGCATATTAATTATCCCTTACCTACACCACCTTAGCATAGTTAATCAAATAATTATGAGCTAATGAGATGACATAAAACCTCACAAGGAATTTAAATTTGAAATGCACCTAGGAAGAAAGAGGCCTAATGCAATTTGGCTCATGATTAATGATTAATTAAGCTAAGAGATTTAACTTAAAGTAATTTCAAAACACCCCTCACACATATGAGTTGAATTTTGATTTCTTTAATTGAACTTAGGCTTTTGAACACTTAAGCATCTACCCAAAGTAGATTAATTAAGTTCTACAAAGTTTAAGAAATTTTAAGAAATTAATTAAGAGGGTAATTAGTAAATTAACCCTTAATTAAGAGAGGATTAAGAAAGAAAATGGGGTTTATGGAATAGCTTAAGGAAAATGTCCCAAAAATTGTTCCTTAAACCCCCTATTACTAAAATAGACCTTAATCAACTTCAACAAAGGATTAAACCACTAATCAAACCCTTAATTAACCTTAATTATATTAAGAGGGAAATGAATTAGCAATTTCCCTAATTAAGCCATTAATAAATCCCAAGAAAATTAGGAGAGGTAGAAGTCACCCCAAAACATACTCAAGAAGTTTGGGAATAATTAATTGATTAATTAGATGGTTAGCAAAACCCAAATTAAGAGAAAAGAAGTATTCAAAATTAATCAAAATCAATTTTAGAATATTCTCTGCTCAATTATCTTTCTAATGCAATTTATTTCATATTTGTCTTTTTAGGAGATATATAATTAAAACTAATTAATAATTAATTGCGCATGCCTAACCCTCTCCACGCGGCATGCTCTGAGTGGCCACTTAAATGTCGCATTGTAGTGCCGCATGGTGGCGACACTACGCGCATTTTCCTCAACATCAGATCATGCATTGCTAAGATTCCGCCATTAAGAGGGATAAAATGAATTATAAAATCATTTAATCGGCCATCCAAAAAGAGGATGGATGGCCAGAGATCATCCCTATTCTTCCCTGTGGAAAAATGGAGATTGTCCACTTTCAAAGAGAAGATCCAAGCTTGATCGAGCTCATATTGGATTAAAATTAACCCACACCATCTAAACATAATGGCAAGAACATCTAACGATCAAAATTTCATGGGATTAAAATTTCTTTCACAAAGCTCCACACCACATTGAGTTTAATGGTCAAAAAATGGCATACCTCACCGGAGGTGATCACCGACATTTGATTCCCTTGGAGCTTCATCACGGTTAAGAAGCTCGATGAAAGTCTTAGCTCAGGGAGGTTGGATAGCTCTATGGACCAACTCCTCCTCCAAGTGACCTCAACTTTGATTGAATTGGATCCTCCCTTGCCTTTAGAGCTTGGGAAAGAGCTTGGGCAAGCTCGACTTGATCCTCTGATGGAGTGTGCAAAGTGAATTTGGTTGATATTGAGTATTGGCGAACTTCAAAATCTTATGGAGCTCCCCTGTTTTCACCTTATGAAAATTGAGAAGATGAAGTTGGCAAGTGCTTGAGGGAGCTTGAGATCACTGGAAAAAGACTCCTCTGGCTCTCTCACACTCAATCGACAATGGGAAGTGAAGATTCAAATGAATTAGGGGAGTTTTCCCCTTTGGCAATTGGATGGTCGAGAAGGGAGAAGCCATTTTGATCCAATTAAGCTTAGGCAGTGGGTTTGTTAGGCCATTTAGGCTACCCTTGAGTTCATTTTAGCCTAGGGAGTGGATTAGTGGACTGGCCATGTGCTCAAAATAAGTGGGAAGAGGTTTTCCATGTGGCCATTTCAAGTCATGTGCTCGGTTTGGCCATATGGTGGAGTTGGGCTGACCCAAACACATTGGGTTGGGTGCACCACCATCCCTAAGGTTTTGATCTACTAGGAGAGTATCAAGTAGGTATGAAGAGGGTTTGACCAAATTACAAGTGGAATTGTCTAAAATTTGTCCTATGGCCTAGGGGTAAAATGATCATTTGGCTCATTTTTGAATTTGGATATATTGGGTATGTTGAGAAAATAGGTTTGGCCAAGTTTCATTGGATTTAGATTTCATTTGGTATGTTTGGCTCATGTTGACCCATTTAGGTCAAAAGGGGTCAACTTGGATCAAGTTGACCAATTGGTCAAATTGGGTCAAACTAAGGGTTTGGTCAAACTAAGGATTGGGTCAAGTTCATATGACCATTTGAAATATTTTGGTGGCTTTGGTTTGATTCAATTTGGTTTAGTTTTGAATTTAGTTCATATTACTTCATTTAGGTCAAATGGGTCAAGTTGACCAATTTGACCCTTTTGACCTATTTGAGCTAAGTCATGGGTAGATTTAGATTTGGTTAGTCATATGAAGTGAATTGGTATCTTTGTTTCCAATCAATTTTGGTTAAGTTTGAATTTGGCTCAATAAGACTCTTTTAGGTCAAGTTGGGTTCAAGGTCAATTGGGCTAGGTTAGGTCTAGTTGGCCAATTGAGGCTTTGGTCATGTTCAACAAGTGATTTAGAATGAACTTGACCCATTAGTTCAATCAATTTGGCTTAAATCAAGTTTGACACATTTTAACCTTTTAGGTCAAGTGGCCAATTAGGCTAGGTTAGGCTCAATTGTTGACTTGATCAAGTTCAAACATTGATCATGAATGAACTTAGATCATTGGTTTCAATCAATTTGGCCTATGGTAGATTTTGGCTATGTTGGGTTTCATTTTGGCTAAGTGTTAACTTGGTCAACCCTTAGGTTTGACTTGGTTTGACCCAATTTGAGTGATTGATCATCTCATGATGATTGTTGATCATGATGAGAGGCATAGGTGAGTTTAGTTCAATCCAATTTCATTAGGATTATAATTTGGCTCATAAGGGTACTTTAGGTCACTTTGGGTCAAGTGAGCCTAAGTAGGTCAAATGGATCGGTCAAAGCTTGATTTGAGTTTGATTGAACTTGTATATGGTCTTATGATTAAAATATAAATCCATTTACAAGTGGTTTGAAGTCAAATAGGTTTTGATTCATTTGACAATTTCAAGTTCAAAGGGTGAACATGAAATGGATTTTGGCTTGATTTTTGAATTGAGTTTTGGTTAAGTGATTGAGGTTTGTATTTATATTTGGATCCATAATTGTAGGATTGATTGAATCATGAAGGAAAATCAAGAGTTTGGCTTGATTTGAAATTGATTTGGCTAAGTTCAAGATTTTGACTTGAAAGGCTTAGGTTGGATTTTGAATGAGTTTGAATTTGATTTTTGAGTTTGGTTTGATTGATTTGAATTTATATTTCATTTATATATGTGAATATAAATGAGAATATAAATGAATTATGAGAAAATCTCATTAGTTTGAATTGATTCAAACATGATTTAGGCTAAGTCCTTAAGAGGGAATTAAGTACTTAAGAATGATTTTAAATTTAGAGTTTGAATTTTGGGTTTGATTTGATTGGCTTGAATTTATTTTTCATTTATATATGTAAATATAAATGAGAATATAAATGAGTTATGAGAAAATCTCATGAATTTGAATTGATTTAGAGATGATTTTGGCTAAGTCCTTGAAGGAAAATTTAAAGGACTTAGGAAATTTTGTGAATTGATTTTGAATTTTTGATTTGTTGTGATTGATTTGAATTTATATTTCATTTATATATGTGAATATAAATGAGAACATAAATGAGTTGTGGGAAAATCCCATGAATTTGAATTGATTTAGATTTGATTTAAAATAAATTCTTAAGAGGGCATTAAGGACTTAAGACTGATTTTGAATTAAGAATTTGAATTTTGGATTTAGTTTGATTGATTTGAATTTATATTTCATTTATATATGTGAATGAGAATATAAATGGGTTATGAGAAAATTTCAAATATTTGAATTGATTTGAAGATAATTTTGGCTAAGTCCTTAAGAGGGAAATTAAGGACTTAGAAAATATTTGGAATTTGGAATTTGGAATTTCCATCATGGGTTTCAATCATATGTTTCAATCATGGGGACTTGATTTGAGTTTGGTGAAAATCAAATAAGGTTGATTTGGGGTTTGACTTGAAGGAAGGAAGGTGAGGAGTTGTTTAAGCTAAGGGTAAGAAAATTTTCCTAACACCCCTAAGGCATGACCTATTTCTATGACTAACTTTTCTAAGTCTCTAGGGCTATGTTGAGTGTCCACCTAATCGCTAGATGTGTCTTAGGACTAAGGATCTCTTAAAGTCTAAGAGGTGTCCTATGTCTAAGATGGAGGGGTTGAGAGCTCATTCTAAAATAAGGTCAACAATGGTCCTCGTGATAGTTGAGCCACCCATGGAGTGCACCCACATTTCAAAGTGTATAAATTTTGTAGAGCTCGATCCAAGATGGGTTGTCATTAGCCTAATGTTTATAGGGTAGGGTCAAGTAGATGACCGTTCCTTAGAGGATATTCTAGAACACTATCATACTATAGTTAGACAGATAGTCAAGAGCGATAATTCTAATCAGGAAGAGGGTAAGGTCGACTTAGACAGAGGGATGACATGTTGACTAGGCTGAAGCCAAGTCCACATGGTTGACACCTACGGATCCCTATAGGGGGGAGCAGCATAGTTAGGGAAGGTGATGTAGTTGAGGGAAGGTGACACCTCACTCAACTCAACACCTCTAGCTCTAGCGACTCAAGCTGAAGGATGATGGAATGAATGGGAGAGAGAGAAGTTGATGGTAGTTTTAGCCTTGAACCAAGCCCCGCCACAACCTTCCTTGATGGTGGCCGATAGGCCTGGATTAGTATATACCTTAGATCATCTTAAGTGCACTCCCCTAGATGACGATGCTGGTAGTTTGCATAGGAAGGTCACTTATAGTACCACCATGCATGAAAAAGATATTAAGCAGATAGTCGAGCAGCAAGTGAAGGAAGCATTGGCGCAAGCCTGGAGGAGCTCATCTATTCGAAAGGGTAGACCCTACCCAGAGGAATTTGATGTAGTTCAATATCCCAAGGGTTTTATGTCACAATCCTTCAAGATTTTTTATGGCAGTGGGAACCTAAGGCAGCTTGTTGCACATTTTAGGACTAGTTGTTGCAACGTCGGTGGCAGTGATGCACTTTTTTCTGGTTATTTGTTAGTAGCTTAGCAGGTGTTGCATTTGATTGGTATGTCAAACTGTCCAATTGTTCGGTGAAGACCTTTGTCGAGTTAGAACATCTCTTCATCAAGAGATTTGTAGGAGCTCAACAAAGGGTGACTATAAGTGACCTTGTTGTAGAGAAAACAAAAACCCAATGAGTCCATTATTGATTATATTCTTAGATGGCATAACCTGAGTATAAAATGCGAACCACAGTTGTCTGAACAGCAAGCCATTGAGATTATAATTAAGAATATCCATGGCTCAGTCACTTTCATGCTTAAGGGCTTCACCATAAAGATATTTGAGAAGCTAATCAGCAAGGAAGCTAACCTACAAGAGGAAGCCAAACAATTACCCTTATTAGACAAATCATCTAAGACCAAGCCTCAGAAGATATTTGAGAAAAAGCTTGGGATAGTTGTGTAAGTAGATAAGGGGAAGCCGGCCAGCTTTAAAGGCCCAAATTTCACCTTTCCTTTTCCACCACCTTGGCCACTATACTAGCTGCCACTGCTACCTCAACGGCCACCACCACCGCCATAATAGTCTAACCATCACGATATTCCTATCCACCGTCAGGTAGTTATTTTCCATCTTCTCTTGCTAAAAAATTAAGCAAGCCATACTAATTCAAGAGGGAGGTCAAGATCTTTAAAGAATCTTTAGCTTGCCTAAGAGCGGAGAGGAAGTGGGCAAGAGCGATGATCCTAGATATTTCCCATACCACAACATGTTAGGTCATGTCTTAGAGGATTGCATCACTTTCAAGAACTGACTTGAGCATATACATAAGTCAGGAGCTATAGTTATCACTATGGAATATTTATTAGATTAACGATCTAGTTTTGTTAGAGTAATCCTTGTGGATACTTCCATCCTCTTAAGATGAAAGAAGGTTGGGATATTTTTTATCCCAAACCTCTAAGAAAATCATCTCTAAAATCAAGAAACTTTATCTGCAGGTGTTAGAAGCAGCTCAAAACTCCAACACTAAGGAAGGCTTGCTAGTTGCGAATGACAACTTGAGGAGGGTGGAATCCCATCAGCAGCAGTAGCAGCCTACCATACATGCCCAAGATAGATCTGTAGTGCAACCACGTCCAAGTCCAACACTTCTTCCACCGTTGCAACTACTACCACCCCTACTAGCTATTCTTTTACAAGCATAAGCATTATATATGTGGATGAGAGCACCAAACCCATCACTCTGCTTACTTTACTTGGATTTTTTATTATGTACCACCTCCAAAATTAAAAAAATTAATAAAGAAAGCTGATTCCACTTACATTCTCTCTACTTATGATGCTCCTAGTTTTGTTCTTATAGAAAGATCTCCATGTCTAAATAATAATAGCTCAAATAGCTCTGATCCATTGCTCTCTGATTTAGAATCATATTTTTCTTCTCTAAATCAATCGGGTTCACCTCTTAATATTGACTTGGAGTCATCCGACTCTGAGGATCCTTTAGGAGAAGTTGTAGGTACACTCGATGAGTAGTTAGAACTTTCACTAGATCATTCCAAGTAGTCACTAAAGTCAACCTCTGTAGTGACAAAGTTCTACCTCCTATGGTGGCACCTCAAGATAAGGGTAAGCAGGTCATTGGTTTTAGTGAGTAGATGGTCCCTCTACAAGATGCTCCACCTACTGATATGCTTGTGGAAGACCAATCCAAAGTTTATTACAATGTCCTAGAACATTATAGAAAGCTATCAGCTAAGTTAAGCATATATAATGCCTTCATCTTTTCTAAAGAGATGAGAAAATCTCTAGTTAAAGCTTTGCTCGACCTAGAGATATGCTTAGCTCAGCTAACTGCTTATGGAGAGGAAGCACACTACTCAAAGGACATCTTAGGAGTTACATTCAGTGATAATGACCTACTTCTAGGAATGATCGAGCACAACCGTCCTCTCAACATTATAGTGGATGTTGGCAGATTCAGGCTATCTAGAGTTTGGGTTGACCCGAGTGCATCATTTAACATTATGAGTTTAAGAACCCTTTCTTACTTGAGGATTGACACCTCTAAACTCCAAAAGGAGAGGATGATATTGAAAGGATTCAACGAATAAGGTGAGAGGACCTTAGGCTCCATAGTGTTGCCACTAGAGATAGATGATTGAAAGATTGAGGCCAAGTTTCACATAATTGACTTAGATACATTTTTCAATGCTCTACTTGAGAGAGCATGGATACATTGGAACAATATTGTTCTATCTTCTTTACATCAGTGCATCAAGTTCATGAGAGGTGGAATCGAGTATTGTGTCAAAGGAGATCTCAAGCACTTTTCAGTTCACAAGGTCGGGATATATGAGGATGTGGCCTATTACCTCCCCCAAAATTAAAAAGTTTATTCTCGCGAACTTATCCAAAATCCCCATGTGGGAGAAAAAGAAAGAAAAGAAAAGTGAAAGTGAAATTTAGATTCCCCAAAATAAAAAGATTTCTACACTTTTATGCTTTATTTTATGTTTTTTTTTTCTCACCTGAACTAGCTCTACTTCTTACGTGACTAAGTGAGGTTCTTCATCATTCCATGGACAAATTTAGATTCAATAGTATGATAATTATTCTTGAAGCTTAAAATTTATTCCATATTGTACACATTTTTGGTGTCGATAATAGCAGTCAACTTTAAAGATAATAGAGAGCACAAACTTTGTGTGCCAAAAAGAGGGTCAACCTTATTAGAGATGGTGGGAGTCAACCTTAATTCATAATGGTGGGCATCACTACTAGTGGGGATGGAATTTATGGTGGTGGAGGGCATTTGTCATATCAATAATGATTAATGTTAAGCTTGGCAAGGATGATGGGCATTAGCCTTATTATCATTAGTGATCATTATCATTGTTGGTGACAATCGGTGTTAGCCTTTATAGCCACCTTGGGTGTTGGCTTTAGTTATAATAATTTGTTGAGGCCTGTGTTGATGATAATCATTGAAATTAGTTGACAACAAATGT